>CM061552.1:4896281-9696281 GCA_030864225.1 Capsicum baccatum var. pendulum
TTGTGGCTATTTGGGTGGACAAACAGGCAAAATTATGTTAACGAGGCATTTTAGGGCCAAATCGATATGCTATAACCCACAGTTTTAGGGGTGATCCTAGGCTCTGGTAGTGTTGCGGGCTGAAAATTAACCGAGGCGTGCTAGGGAGGTTGGGGATCATCCAGTGTATCCCGTTTAATTTTAGTGGCTATTTGGGTGAAGTAACAGGCAAAACAGCGGGTATGAGGCATTTTCAAGCCAAATCGGTGTGCTATATAGCACACGGTTTCAGGGGTGGGCCTGGTGTCTGGGCATGTTGTTGGCTAAAAATCAACTGGGGCATGCCAAAGAGGTTGGAAAATATCACAGTGTGATCCATTTTAATTTTGTGGCCATTTGGGTAGACAAACGGGCGAAAAGGCGCGAACGAAGCATTTTTGGGCCAAATTGGTGTGCTATAGTCCACAGTTTTGGGGGAGGGCCAGGTGTCCAGGCATGTTGTGGGCCAAAAAACAATAAGGGTATGCTATGGAGGTTGGGGATCATCCTACTGTGGTCTGTATAAATTTTTGTGGCCATTTGTGAGGACAAACGGGCGAAACGGCGTGAACAAGGCATTTTCAAGACAAATTGGTGTGCTAAAACCCACTTTTTTTTAGGGTGGGCCTAGGGTCCGGGCATGCCGTTGGCTGAAAATTGATTGGGGCATGCCAAGGAGGTTGGTATTCATCCCAGTGTGGTTCGTTTAAATTTATGTGCCTATTTGAGTGGATAAACGGGCAAAACGGCATGAATGGGGCTTTTTTGGGCCAAATCAGTGAGCTATAGTTCACGGTTTCAGGGGTGGACCCGGGGTTCGGGCTTGCTGTGGGCTGAAAATTGACCGAACCATGCCAGGGAGGTTTGGGATCAACCCTGTATGGTATATTTTAATTTTTGCAGCCATTTGCATGGACAAACGGGCAAAATGGCGCGAACGGGGCATTTTTGGGCCAAATCGATGTGATATAGCCTATGTTTTTGGCGGTGGGGCTGGAGTCCGAGCGTTCTATGGGGAAAAATTAATCAGGGTGTGTCAAGGAGGTTTGGGATCATCCTAGTGTGGTCCATTTTAATTTTCGTAGACATTTGCATGGACAAACGGGAAAAATGGCAGAACAGGCCATTTTTGGGATAAATCGGTGTGCTATAGCCCACGGTTTTGTGGGTGGGGCTGGAATCCGGGAATGCTACGGGAAAACAATCAGCTGGGGCATGCCAAGGAGGTTTGGGATCATCCCAGTGTGGTCCGTTTAAATTTTTGTGGCCATTTGGGTGGACAAACGAGCGAAATGGTGCAAACGGGTCATCTTTGGGTCAAATCGGTGTGCTATAGGCCATGATTTTGGGGGTGGGCCAGGGGTCCGAGTGTGCTGTTGGATGAAAATTGATCAGGGCATGCCATGGAGGTTGGTGATCATACGGGCAAAACGGCGTGAACGGGGCATTTTCGAGCTAAATCGATGTGTTATAGCTCACGGGTTTAGGGATGGACCCAGAGTTCGAGCATGTTGTGGGCCAAAAATGAATTGGGGCATGCAAAGGAGGTTGGGGATAATGAAAATGAACTGGGGCATCCAAGTTTGGGGTATGAAAATTAACTGGAGTGTCCCAGTGTGGTCCGTTAAAATTTTTGTGGCCATTTGGGTGGACAAACGGGCGAAATGGCGAGAACGAGGCATTGTCGATTCAAATTGGTGTGCTCTTGCCCACGGTGTTGGGGGTGGGCCTTGGGTCCGAGCATGTTGCGGGCTGAAAATTGATCGGGGTGTACCCGGGAGGTTGGGGATTGTCCCAGTGTGGTTTGTTTAAAATTTTAAGGCCATTTGGGTGGACAAACGGGAGAAACGGTGCGAACGGGGCATTTTCGAGCTAAATCGATGAGTTATAGATCACGGGTTTGGGGGTGGGCCCGAGTTGGGGCATGCAAAAAAGGTTGGGGATCATAAAAATGAACTGGGGCATCTCAGTGTGGTCCATTTAAATTTTTTGGCCATTTGGGTCGACAAACGGGTGAAATGGCGAGAATGGGGCGTTGTCGATTCAAATCGGTGTGCTATAGCCCATGGTGTTAGGGATGGGCCATGGGTCTGGGCATGCTGTGGGCTAAAAATCGATCGGGGTGTACCAGGGAGGTTGGGGATAGTCCCAGTATGGTCCATTTAAATGTTTGTGGTTATTTGGGAGGACAAACGGGCGAAACGCATAAACTGGGCATTTTTAGGCCAAATTAGTGTGCTAAAGCCCATTGTTTCAAGGGTGGGCCTAGGGTTCGAGCGTGCTGTGGGCTGCAAATTGATTGGGGCATGCCAGGGAGGTTGGGGATCATCCTAGTATGGTCTATTTAAATTTTGGTGGTCATTTGGGTGGACAAACGAGCAAAACGGTGTGAACGGGTCATTTTTGGGCCAAATCGGTGTGCTATAGCCCACGATTTTGGGGGTTGACCCGGGTCCGGGGGTGATATGGGCCAAAAGTCTACCGGGGTATGCCAGGGAGGTTGGGGATCATCCCAGTGTTGTCCATTTAATTGTTTGTGGCCATTTGGGTGGACACACGATTGAACGGGACATTTTCTGGCCAAATTGGTGTGCTATAGCTCACGGTTTTGGGGGTGGGCTCGGTGTTCGGGCGTTCTGTGAGTTGAAAATCGCCCGCGGCATGCCAGGTACGTTGGGGATCATCTCAGTGTGGTCTGTTTAAGTTTTCATGGCCAATTAGTTGGACAGACGCGCGAAACAGCGCGAACGAGGCATTTTCGAGCCAAATCGGTGTGCTATAGCCAACTGTTTCAGGGGTGGGCCTGGGGTTCGGGTGTACTATGGGCTGAAAATGGACCGGGACATGCCAGGGAGGTTGGGGATTATCCCAGTATGGTCCATTTAAATTTTTGGGTGGACAAATTGGTGAAACGACAAGAATGGGGAATTTTCTGGCCAAATCGGTGTGCAATAGCCCACGGTTTCGAGGGTGGGCTCGGGGTCCGGGTGTTCTATGCACCAAAAATCTATCGGGGCCTGCCACAGAGGTTTGGATCTTTCCAGTATAGTCCGTTTAAATTTTCATGTCCATTTGGGTGGACAAATGGGCATAACGGCGCGAAAGGCATATTTTTAGGTCAAATCGGTGTGGTATAGCCTATGGTTTTTGGGGTGGGCCTGGGGTTTGGGTGTGCTATGGGCAAAAAATTGATCAGCACCTGCCAGGGAGGTTGGGGATCGTCCCAGTATGGTTCGTTTAAATCGACCGGGATGTGCCAGGGAGGTTGGGGATCGTTCCAGTGTGGTCCATTTAAATTTTATGGCCATTTGGGTGGATAAACGGGTAAAACAGAGTGAACGAGGTATTTTCGATCCAAATAGGTGTGTTATAAGCCACGATTTCGGGGGTTGGCCCAGGTTCCGAGCATGCTGTGTGCTAAAAATCAATCGAGGCATGCCAAGGACGTTGGTGATCATCCTTGTGTGGTCCGTTTTAATTTTCGTAGCCATTTGGGTGGACAAAGATGCAAAATTGCATTACGGAGCATTTTCAGGCCAAATCAGTATGCTATAGCCCACGGTTTTGGGGGTGAGCCTAGGGTTCGATCGTGTTGTGGGCTGAAAATTGTCCGAGACGTGCCTGGGAGGTTGGGGATCATCGCAGTGTGGCCCGTTTATTTTTTGTGGCTGTTTGGGTGGATAAATGGGCAAAACAGCATGAACGAGGCATTTTCAGGCCAAACTAGTGTGCTATAGCCCACGATTTTGGGGGTGGGATCGGGGTCCGGGCATGCTATGGGCCAAAAATTGATCGGGGCGTGCCAGGGAGGTTGGGATTCATCCCAGTGTGACCCATTTTAATGTTTTCTGGCCATTTGGGTGGACAAATGGGCGAAAAAGGCACAAACGGAGCATTTTTGGGACAAAATCGGTGTGCTATAGCCCACATTTTGGGGGTGGGCCAAGGGTTCGGGCATGATGTGGGCCAAAAATTGATACGGACATGCTAGGGAAGTTGGGGATCTTCCCAGTGTGGTCCTTTTAAATTTCTATGGCCATTTGTGAGGACAAACGGGTAAAACAGCACGAACGTGGCATTTTTACGCTAAATCGGTGTGCTATAGCCCATGGTTTAGAGGGTGGGCTTGGGGTTCGGGTGTGCTGTGGTCCAAAAATCAATTAGGGAATGCCAGGGAGGTTAGGGTTCATCCCAGTGTGGTCCGTTTAAATTTGTGTGCCCATTTGAATGGGCAAATGGGCGAAACGGTACGAACGAGGCATTTTCGGGCCAAATCGGTGAGCTATAGTCCACGGTTTCAGGGGTTGGGCTAAAAATTGACTAGGGCATTCCAGGGAGGTTGGGTATCAACCCTGTATGGTCCATTTTAATTTTTTCATCCATTTGCAAGGACTAACGGCTAAAACGGCGCAAACGGGAATTTTTCAGGCCAAATCGGTGTGCTATAGCCCATGGTTTTGGCGGTGGGGCTGGAGTCCGGGCGTGCTGTGGGGTGAAAATCAACCTGGGAATGCCAAGGAGGTTGGAGATCATCCCAGTGTGATCCGTTTTAATTTTCGCAGACATTTGCATGGACAAATGGGAAAAAGAACTGAACAAAGAATTTTTGGGACAAATCGGTGTGCTATAGCCCACGATTTTTGGGGTGGGGATACATTCCGGATGTTCTGTGGGCCAAAAATCAACTGGGGCGTGCCAAGTAGGTTGGGGATCATCCCAGTGTAGTTTATTTTAATTTTCGTGGCTATTTCCATGGACAAACTGGCGAAACGACGCGAACAGGGTGTTTTCCAGCCAAATCAATATGCTATAGCCCACAGTTTCGGTGGTGGGCCTGGGTTCTTGGTCTGTTGTTCTTCAAAAATGGATCGAGGCATGTCAAGAGGTTAGGGATCATCTCAGTGTAGTCTGTTTAAATTTTCAAGGACATTTGGGTTGTCAAATTGGCAAAACGGCATGAATGAGGCATTTTTTGTCAAAATTATTGTGCTATAGCACCCACAATTTTGGGGGTGGGCCCATGGTCCGAGCGTGCTGTGGACTGAAAATCCACTGGAGCATTCCAGGGAGGTTGGGGATTGTCCCAGTATGGTCCGTTTAAATTTTTACGGCTATTTGGGTGGACAAATGGCTAAAATGGTTCAAACAAGGAATTTTTGGGCCAAATTGATGAGATATAGCCCACGATTTAGGGGTTGGGCCCAGGGTTTGGGCGTGCTATGGGCAAAAAATTGACTGGGGCATGCCATGGAGGTTAAGGATCATCCCATTGTGGTTCGTTTAAATTTTTGTGGCCATTTGGGTGGACAAACAAGTGAAACAGCGCGAACGGGGTATTTTTAAGCCAAATCAATGTGCTATAGCCCACGATTTTGGGGGTTGGCCCGGTGTCCTAGCGTGATGTGGGCTAAAAATTGATCGAGGCATGCCAAGGAGGTTGGGGATCATCCCAGTGTGGTACGTTTTAATTTTTGCTGCCATTTGGCTTGACAAACGGGCGAAACGATATGAACGGTGCATTTTCAAGAAAAATTGGTGTGCTATAGCCCTCGTGCCAGTGAGGTTGGGGATCATCCCAATGTGGTCCGTTTTAATTTTTGTGGCTATTTGGGCGGACAAATGGGTAAAACGGTGTGAACGGTGCGAACGGGGCATTTTGGGGCTAAATTAGTGTGCTATAGCACACGGTTTCGGGGGTGGGTCCATGGTCCAGCTATACTGTGGGCCAAAAATCTACCGAGGCATGCCTGGGAGGTTTGGGATCATCCCATTGTGGTCCGTTTAAATTTTTGTGGCCATTTGTGCGGATAACCAGGCGAAACGGCACTAACGCAGTATTTCTTAGCCAAATCGGTGTGTTATAGCACACTATTTTGGGGGTGAGTTTGATGTTCGGGTGTGCTGTAGGCCGAAAATTGACCGAGGCATACCAGGGAGGTTGGGGATTATCCCAGTGTGGTCCGTTTAAATTTTTGTGGCTATTTGGGTGGACAAACGGGCAAAATGATACGAACATGGCATCTTTGGGCCTGATCAATGTGCTATAGCCCACGGTTTTGGGGGTGGTCCAGGGGTCCGGGTGTGCTATGGGCGAAAAATTGGCCAGGGCATGCCAGGGAGTTTGGGGATCATCCCAGTATGGTCCGTTTAAATTTTTGTGGCTATTTGATTGAACAAATGGGCAAAACAGCATAAACGGGGCATTTTCGGGCCAAATCAATGTGCTATAGCCCATGGTTTCGGAGGTGGTCCTGGGGTCCGGGTGTGCTATGGGCCAAAAATTGACCGGGGCATGCTAGGAAGGTTGGGAAGCATCTTAGTGTGGTCTGTTTTAATTTTTATGGCCATTGGGGTGGACAAACTGGCGAAACGGCATAAATAATGAATTTTCAGACCAAATCGGTGTGCTATAGCCCATTGTTTCAGTGGTGGGCTCGGGGTTCGGGCATGCTGTGGGTAGAAAATTGACTAGGGTTTGCCAAGGAGGTTAGGGATCATCCTAGTGTAGTTCGTTTAAATTTTTGTGGCCATATGGGTGGACAAACGGGCAAAAGAGTGCGAATTAGGCATTTTTGGGCTAAAGCGGTGTGCTATGTCCCACGGTTTTGCGGGTGGTCCTGGGGTCCGAGCGTGTTGTTGGCCAAAAATTGATCGAGGCATTTCAGGGAGATTGGGGATCATCTTAGTATGGTCCGTTTAAATTTTTGTGGCCATTTGGGTGGACAAACGGGTTAAGCAGCACGAATGGGGCATTTTCAAGCCAAATCGGTGTGCTATAACACACGGTTTTGGGGGAGACCCCGGGGTTCGGGCGTGCTGTAGGTCAAAAATTGATCGAGGCATACCATGGAGGTTGGGGATCATCCCTATGTGGTCCGTCTAAATTTTTGTCGCTATTTGAGTGGATAAACGGGCAAAATAGCGCAAACGGCGCAATTTTGGGTCAAAACGGTGTACTATAGACCATGGTTTTGGGGGTGGGCCCGGGGTCCGATCGTACTATGGAATGAAAATCGACCGAGGCATGCCAGGGAGGAAGGGGATCATCCCAGTGTGGTCCGTTTAAATTTTCGTGGCCATTTTGGTGGATAAAAAGGCAAAACATCGCAAACGGAGAATTTTTAGGCCAAATCGGTGTGCTATAGCCCACATTTTTGGAGGTGAGATAGGTGTGTGGGCATGCTGTGTGTCAAAATAGACTGGGGAATGCCAGGGAGGTTGGGGATTGTCCTAATGTGGTCTGTTTAAATTTTCATGGCCATTTGGGTAGACAAATGGGCGAAAAGACACGAACGGGGCATTTTCAGGCCAAATCAGTGTGTTATAGCCCACGGTTTCAGGGGTGGGCTCGGGGTTCGGGCGTGCTGTGGGCCGAAAATCGACAAGGGCATGCCAAGGAGGTTGGGGATAGGCCCAGTGTGGTCCGTTTAAAATTTTATAGTCATTTGGGTGGACACACGGGCAAAACGATGCGAACAGGGCATTTTCGGGGCTAGAGCGTGCTGTGGGCCGAAAACAAATTGGGGCATGCAAAGGAGGTTGGGGATCATGAAAATGAACTGGGCATCCCAGTGTGGGGCATGAAAATGAACCGGGGCATCCCAGTATGGTCCATTTAAATTTTTGTAGCATTTGGGTGGACAAACGGGCAAAATGATGAGAACGGGGTATTGTTGATTCAAATCTATGTGCTATAGCCCACGTTGTTGGGGGTGGGCCATGGGTCTTGGCATGCTGCTAGCTGAAAATTGATCGGGGTGTACCAGGGAGGTTGGGGATCGTCCTAGTGTGGTCCATTTAAAATTTTTATGGTCATTTGGGTGGACACACGGGTGAAATAGCGCAAACGGGGCATTTTTAGGCTAAATCGGTGTGCTATAGCACATGATTTTAGGGGTGGACCCGGGTTCGGGAGTGCTGGGTTTCAGGGGTGGCCCTGGGTTCGGGGGTGGCCCTAAGTTTGGGAGTGCTGTGTGCCAAAAATTGACTGGGTCGTGCCAGGGATGTTGGGGATCTTCCCAGTATGGTCTATTTAAATTTTGGTGGCCATTTTGGTGGACAAATAGGCAAAACAGTGTGAGCGAATCATTTTTGGGCCAAATCGGTGTGCTATAGACCATGTTTTCGGGGGTTGGCCTAGGGTCCGGGTGTGCTGTGGGCTAAAAATTAATTAGGGTATGCCAGGGAGGTTGGGGATCATCCCTGTGTAGTCCATTTAAATGTTCGTGTCCATTTGGGTGGACACACGATTGAACGGGACATTTTTAGGCCAAATCGGTGTGCTATTTCTCATGGTTTTAAGGGTGGGCACAGTGTCCAGGAATTTTGTGGGCCAAAAATTGAACGAGGCGTGTCAGGGAGGTTGGGGATCTTCCCAATATGGTTCATTTAAATTTTTGTGGCTATTTGCAAGGACAGACAGGCGAAAAGGCCCGAACGGGCCATTGTCGTGCCAAATTGGTATGCTATAGCTCACGATTTTGGGATGGGCCCAGGATCAAGGCGTTTTGTAGTCGGTAAATTGACCGCGGCGTGCTAGGCAGGATGGGGATCATCTCAGTGTGGTCCGTTTAAACTTTTGTGTCCAATTGGGTGGACATACAGGCAAAACAGCACAAACGGGGCATTTTCGAGTTAAATTGGTGTGCTATAGCCCACTGTTTTGGGGGTGGGCCTGGGGTCCAAGTTTGCTGTGGGCTAAAAATGGACTGAGGCGTGCCAGGGAGGTTGGGGATTGTCCCATTGTGGTTCATTTAAATATTTGTGACCATTTGGGTGGACAAACTGGTGAAACGGCAAGAATGGGGAATTTTCAGGCCATATCAGAGTGCAATAGCCCACAGTTTCGAGGGTGGGCTCGGGGTTCGGGCGTGTTGTGGGCTGAAAATCTACCGGGGCATGCCAGGGAGGTTGGGGATCATCCCATTATGGTCCTTTTAATTTTTCATGGCCATTTGGGTGGACAAATGGGCTAAACGACGAGAACGAGGCGTTATCGATTCAAATCGGTGTGCTATAGCCCATGGTGTTGGGGATGGGCCATGGGTCTGGGCATGCTGCAGGCTGAAAATTGATCAGGGTGTACCAGGGAGGTTGGGGACAGTCCCAGTGTGGTCTATTTAAATTTTTGTGGTTATTTGGAGGACAAATTGGCGAAACGGACAAATGGAGCATTTTTGGGGCCAAATTAGGGTGCTAAAGCCCACTGTTTTGGGGGTGAGCCCAGGGTTCGAGCGTGCTGTAGGCTAAAAATCGATCAGGGCATGCTAGAGAGGTTGAGGATCGTCCCAGTTTGGTCTATTTAACTTTTGGTGGCCATTTGGGTGGACAAACAGGCAAAACGGTGTGAACGGGTTATTTTTAAGCCAAATCGGTGTGCTATAGCCCATGATTTTGGGGATTGACCTAGGTCCGGGGGTATTATGGGCCAAAAATCTACCGGGGTATGCCAGGGGGGTTGGGGATCATCCCAGTGTTGTCCGTTTAAATGTTCGTTGCCATTTAGGTGGACATACGATTGAACTGGGCATTTTTTGGCCAAATCAATGTGCTATAGCTCACGGTTTTGGGGGTGGGCTCAGTGTCCAGGCATGCTGTGGGCCAAAAAATTGCTCGTGGCATGCCAAGTATGTTGGGGATCATCTCAGTGTGGTTTATTTAAATTTTTGTGGCCAATTGGGTGGACAGACGGGCAAAACAGCTCGAACAGGGCATTTTCGTGCCAAATCGGTGTGCTATAGCCCACTATTTTGGGGGTGGGCCTTGGGTCCGGGTGTGTTGTGGGCTGAAAATGGACCGGGGCATGCCAGGGAGGTTGGGGATTGTCCCAGTGTGGTCTGTTTAAATTTTTTTGTCCATTTGGGTGGACAAACTGGCAAAATGGCAAGAATGGGGAATTTTTAGGTCAAATCGGTGTTCAATAGCCCACGGTTTCAAGGGTGGGCTCAGGGTCCGAGCGTTTTATTCACCAAAAATCTACCGAGACCTGCCAGGGAGGTTGCGAATCTTCCCAGTACGGTCCGTTTAAATTTTCGTATCCATTTTGGTGGACAAATGGGCAAAACGATGTGAACGGTACATTTTTGGGCCAAATCGGTGTGGTATAGCCCACGGTTTTATGGGTGGTGTAAGGGTTTGGGTGTGCTATGGGCAAAAAATTGATCGGCACCTACCAGGGAGGTTGGGGATCGTCCCAGTGTGGTTCGTTTAAATTGATCGGGACATGCTAGGAAGGTTGGGGATCATCCTAGTATGGTCCATTTAAATTTTTATGGCCATTTGGGCGGACAAACAGGCAAATCAGCGCGAACGAGGTGTTTTCGAGCCATATAGGTGTGTGCTATAAGCCACGGTTTCGTGGGTTGGCCCAGGGTCCGAGCATGCTGTGTGCCAAAAATTGACCAAGGAGGTTGGCGATCGTCCTTGTGTGGTCCGTTTTAATTTTGTGGCCATTTGGATGGACAAACAGGCAAAATAGCATTAACTTAGCATTTTTGGGCCAAATCAGTATGTTATAGCCCATGGGTTTGGGGCTGGGCTCATGGTTCGATCGTGTTGTGGCCTGAAAATTGTTTGAGGCATGCCTAGGAGGTTGGGGATTGTCCCAGTATGACCCATTTATTTTTTGTGGCCACTTAGGTGGACAAACGGGCAAAACAGCATGAACGAGTCATTTTCGGGCCAAATTGGTGTACTATAGCTCACGGTTCCAGGGGTGGGACTGGGGTTCGGGCATGCTGTGGGCCAAAAATCGACCGGGGCATTCCAAGGAGGTTAGGAATTATCCCAGTGTGATCCATTTTAATTTTTGTGGCCATTTGGGCAGACAAACAGGCGAAAAAGCGCGAACGGAGCATTTTTAGGCCAAATCGGTGTGCTATAGCCCACAGTTTTGGGGGGTGGGCCAGGGGTCCGGGCATGCTGTGGGCCAAAAATTGATAGGGGCATGCCAGGTAGGTTGGGGATCGTCCCAGTATGGTCCTTTTAAAATTTTGTGGCCATTTGTGAGGACAAACGGGCAAAACGGCGTAAATGAGGTATTTTTAGACCAAATCGGTGTGCTATAGCCCAATGTTTCGGCGGTGGGTTCAGGGTTCAGGCATGCTGTGGGCAGAAAATTGACTGGGGCATGCTTGTGAGGTTGTGGATCGTCCTAGTGTGGTTCATTTAAATTTTTCTGGCCATATGGGTGGACAAACGGGTAATACAGCACGAATGAGGCATTTTTAGGCCAAAGGGGTGTGCTATATCCCGCGATTTTAGGGGTGGGCCCGGGGTCCGAGCGTGCTGTAGGCCAAAAATTGATCGAGGCATGTGAGGAAGATTAGGTATCATCTCAGTGTGGTCCTTTTAAATTTTCGTGGCCATTTGGGTGGACAAACGGGTTAAGCAGCACGAATGGGGCATTTTCAGGCCAAATTGGTGTACTATAACACACGGTTTTGGGGGAGGCCCAGGGGTTCGGGCATGCTGTAGGTCTAAAATTAACCGGGGCATGCCATGGAGGTTAGGGATCATCCCTATGTGGTCTGTCTAAGTTTTCGTGGCTATTTGAGTTGACAAACGGGTAAAACAGCGCGAACGACACAATTTTGGGTCAAAGCGGTGTGCTATAGACAACGGTTTCAGGGGTGGGCCTGGGGTCCGACCTTTCTGTGGGTTGAAAATCAACCGAGGCATGCCAGGGAGGATGGGGACCATCTCAGTGTGGTCCGTTTAAATTTTAGTGGCCATTTGGGTGGATAAATGGGCAAAACATCGCAAACGAGGAATTTTCGAGCCAAATCGGTGTGCTATAGCCCATTGTTTTGGGGGTGGGATAGGTGTCTGTGCGTGCTATGGGTCAAAAATAGACCGGGGCATTCCAGGGAAGTTGGGGATTGTCCCAGTGTCGTCCGTTTAGATTTTCATGGCCATTTGAGTAGACAAACAGGCGAAATTGTGTTAACGAGACATTTTTAGGCCAAATCAGTGTGTTATGGCCCATGATTTTAGGGGTGGGCCCAGGGTTCGGGCGTGCTATGGGCCGAAAATTGACAAGGACATTCCAAGGAGGTTAGCGATCATCCTAGTGTGGCCCATTTAATTGTTGTGTCCATTTGGGCGAACAAACGGGCAAAACAGCACGAATGAGGCATTTTCGAGCCAAATCGGTGTGCTATAGCACACGGTTTCAGGGGTGGGCTCGGTTTCTGGGCATGCTATGGGCCAAAAATCAACCGGGGTGTGACAAGGAGGTTGGGAATCATCACAGTGTGATTCTTTTAAATTTATATGGCCATTTGGGTGGACAAACGGGCAAAAAGACGCGAACGAAGCATTTTTCTGTCAAATTGGTGTGCTATAGCCCACAAATTTGGGGGTTGGCGAGGGGTCCGGGCATGCTGTGGGCCAAAAATTGATAGGGACATTCTAGGGAGGTTGGGGATCATCCCATTGTGGTCAGTTTAAAGTTTTGTGGCCATTTGTGAGGACAAACGGGCAAAATAGTGCGAACGGGGCATTTTTGAGCTAAATCGGTGTGTTATAGCCCACGATTTCGAGGGTGGGCCAGGGGTCCAGGCATGCTGTTGGCCGAAAATTTATTAGGGCGTGCCAGGTAGGTTGGGGTGCATCCCAGTGTGATTCGTTTAAATTTGCATGCCTATTTGAGTGGACAAACGGGCGAAACGGCATGAACAAGGTATTTTTGGGCCAAATCGATGAGCTATAGTCCACGGTTTCAGGGGTGGATCCGGGGTTCAGGCGTGCTATGGGCTGAAAATGGACCGGGGCATGCCAGGGGGGTTTAGGATCAACTCTGTATGGTCCATTTTAATTTTCTCAGCGATTTTCATAGATAAAGGAGTAAAATGGGACGAATGGGGCATTTTCGGGCCAAATCTATGTGCTATAGCCTAGGGTTTTGGCGGTGGGGCTGGAGTCCGGGCGTGCTGTTGGGAAAAGATTAATTGAGGCATGCCAAGGAGGTTTGGGATTATCCCAGTGTGGTTCATTTTAATTTTTGTAGACATTAGCATGGACAAACGGGCAAAACGGCAGAACGGGGCATTTTTGGGCCAAATCTGCGTGCTATAACCCACATTTTTGGGGGTGGGGCTGGAATTCGGGGTGCTGTGGGGCAAAAATCAGCTGGGGCGTGCTGAGGAGGTTGGGGATCATCCCAGTGTGGTCCTTTTTAATTTTCATGGCCATTTGGGCGGACAAACAGGTGAAACGGCGTGAACGTGGTGTTTTCCAGCCAAATTAGCCCACAGTTTTGGGGTTGGGCCTAGGGTCCGAGTGTGCTGTGGGCCAAAAATCGATCGGGGCATGCCAGGGAGGTTGCGGATCGTCCTAGTATGGTCCTTTTAAATTTATGTGGCCATTTTGGTAGACAAACAGGTGATACAACACGAACGGGGCATTTTTGGGAAAAATCAGTGTGCTATAGCCCACTATTTTAGGGGTGGGCCTAGGATTCGAGTGTGCTGTGGGCTAACTATATACTAGGATGTTCTATGGAGGTTGTGGATCATCCCAGTGGTCCATTTAATTTTTCGTGGCTATTTGGGTGGAAAAATGGGTGAAACGGCACAAACGGGGAATTTTTGGGCCAAATCGGTGTGCTCTAGTCAACGGTTTTGAGGGTGGGCTCAGGGTTCGAGCGTGCTGTGGAGAGTAAATAGACCAGGGCATGCCAGGGATGTTGGAGATCATCCCAGTATGGTTCGTTTAAATTTTTGTGGCCATTTGGGTGGACAAACGAGCAAAATAGCACGAATAAGGTATTTTCGAGCCAAATTGGTGTGCTATAGCCCACGGTTTCAGGGATGGGCCAAGGTTACGAGCGTGATGTGGTATGAAAATTGACTGTGGCATGATAGGGAGGTTTCGGATCATCCTATTATGGTTTGTTTAAATTTTCATGGCTATTTGGGTGGACAAACGGGTGAAACGGCACGAACGAGGCATTTTCAGCCTACAATTTTAGAGGATAGCCTGCGGTTTGAGTGTGCTATAGGCCAAAATTTGTTTGGGATGTGATAGGGAGGTTGGGGATCATCTCTGTGTGGTCCGTTTAAATTTTTATGGCTATTTGGATGGACAAACGGGCAAAACGGCATGAACAGTGAGTTTTCAAACAAAATCGATATGCTATAGACCACGGTTTTAGGGGTAGGCCTTGGGACCATGCGTGCTCTGGGCGAAAAATCAATCGGGGCATGCCAGCGGTGTTTAGGATCATCCCAGTGTGGTCCGTTTAAATTTTTGTAGCCATTTAGGTTAACAAATGGATGAAACGGCACAAACGGGGCATTTTTTCAGGCTAAATTGGTGTGTTATAGCCCGAGCGTGCTGAAGGCCAAAAATCGACCGAGGCATGCGAGGAAGGTTAGGGAATATCCCAGTGTGGTCCTTTTAAATTTTTATGTCCATTTGGGTGGACAAATAGGTGAAACGGCATGGACGGGGCATTTACGGGCCAAATCGGTATGCTATAGCTCATAGTTTCAGGGGTGGGCCCGGGCTCCGGGCATGCTGTGGGTTGAAAATTGATCTGGGTGTGCCAGGGTGGTTGGGATCATTCCAGTGTGGTCCGTTTAAATTTTTGTTTTGATTTGGGTGGACAAACGGGCGAAACAGCGCGTATGGGGCATTTTCGGGCCAAATCGGTGTGCTATAGACCACTATTTTTGGGGTGGGCCATAGTTCAGTGCATGTTGTGGGCCAAAAATCAATCGGCGTGTTCCATGTAGGTTTGGGATCATCCCAGTGTGGTCCATTTACATTTTTGTGGTCATATGGGTGGGCAAACGGGCGAAACGGCACGAACGGGGCATTTTCGAGCCAAATTGGTGTGCTATAGACCACTATTGTTTGGGTGGGCCCTGCTTCCGGGTGTACTATTGACGAAAATCGATCGGGGTATGCCAGGGAGGTTGGGAATCATTCCAATATGGTCTATTTAAATTGCCGTGGGCCTGGGGTCAAGTCGTGCTATAGACGGAAAATTGACTGGGGCGTGTTAGGAAGGTTGGAGATCTTCCAGTGTGGTTGTTTAAATTTTTGTGGCTATTTGTGTGTACAAATAGTTGAACGGGGCATTTTTGGGCCAAATCGGTGTGCTATAGCCTAGGGTTTTGTGGATGGGCCCAGTGTCCAGTCGTGCTGTGGGCTAAAAATTGACCGAGGCATGCCAGGGAGGTTGGGGATCATCTCAGTATTGTCCTATTAAATTTTTGTGGCCATTTGGGTGGAGAATCGGGAAAAACGGCGAGAATGGGGCATTTTTGGGCCAAATGAGTGTGCTATAGACCGAGGTTTCGAAGGTGTTCCCAGGGTCAAGGCATTTTGTGGACCAAAAATCGATCATGGCATGCCAGGGAGGTTGAGGATCATCCCAGTGTGGTCTGTTTAAATTTTTGTGGGCATTTGGGTGGACAAACGGGTAAATGGGGTATTTTCGGGAAAAATTGGTCTGCTATAGCTCACGTTTCGGAGGTGGGATCGGGGTCAGGGCATGCTGCAGGCCAAAAATAGATCAGGACATGCCAGGGAGGTTGGGGATCATCCCAGTGTGGTCCTTTTAAATTTTTGTGGCTATTTGGATGGACAAACGGGCAAAACGGTGCAAACGGGGCATTTTTGGGCCAAATCGGTGTGCTATATCCCACGGTTTGGGGACGGGCCTGTGGTTCGGGTGTGTTGTGCGCCAAATATTGACTGAGGGATGCCAACGAGGTTGGGGATCATCTCTATGTGGTCTATTTAAATTTTTGTGGCCATTAGGTTGGACAAACTGGTGAAACGGCCCGAACGACACATTTTCAAACCAAATCGGTGTGCTATAGCCAACAGTATTTGGGGTAGGCTCGAGCTCCGGGCGTGCTGTGCGTTGAAAATCGACTGGGCATCCTACAGAGGTTG
The DNA here is from genome assembly GCA_030864225.1 of Capsicum baccatum var. pendulum. NCBI lineage: Eukaryota > Viridiplantae > Streptophyta > Magnoliopsida > Solanales > Solanaceae > Capsicum > Capsicum baccatum. The sequence continues at coordinate 4,912,209 of CM061552.1, forward strand.
GGGATCGTCCCATTGTGTTCCGTTTAAATTTTGTATTCATTTGCGTGGACAAACGGGAAAAACAGCGCAAACGAGGTATTTTCAGGCCAAATCGATGTGTTATATCCCATGGTTTTAGGGGTGAGCCTGGGGTTCGAGCATGCTGCGGGCTAAAAAATTCCTAGGGCATGCCAAGGAGGTTGGGGATTGTCTCAGTGTTATCCGTTTTAATTTTTGTGGCCATTTGGGTTTACAAACAGGTGAAATGGCCCGAACGGGGCATTTTCAAGCCAAATCGGTGTGCTATAGCCCACATTTTTGGGGGTTGGCCCGGGGTCGAAGCGTTCTATAGGTCAAAAATTGACCGGGGCATGCCAAGGGGGTTGGGGATCATCCTACTATGGTCTGTTTTCATTTTTACAGCTATTTGGGTGGACAAATGAGCGAAATAGTGAGAACGGGGCATTTTTGGGTTAAATCAGTGTGCTATAACCCACAGTTTTAGGGGTGGACCTTGGGTTCGGGCGTGTTGTGGGCCAAAAATTGACCGGGACGTGCTAAGGAATGCTGGGGATCATCCCAGTATGGTTCGTTTATATTTTCATGGCCATTTGGGTGGAAAACGAGGCAAAACATCCCAAACGGGGCATTTTTCGGCCAAATCAATGTGCTATAGCTCACAGTTTCAGGGGTTGACTCAGGGTGCAGGCGTGCTGTGGACCGAAAATCGATCTGGGTATGCCAGGGAGGTTGGGGATCGTCCCAGTATGGTCTTTTTAATTTTTTTGTGGCTAATTAGGTTGATAAACGGGTAAAATGGTGCGAACGAGCCATTTTCAGGCAAAATCAGTGTGCTATAGCCCACGGTTTTGGGGAGGGCCTGTGGTTCGGGTGTGTTATGGCCCAAAAATTGATCGGGGTATCCCAGGGAGGTTGAGGATCATCTCAGTGTGGTTTATTTAAACTTTTTTGGCCATTTGAGTGGACAAACTGGCGAAATGGCGCGAACAAAACATTTTCGGGCCAAATAGGTGTCCTATAGCCCACGGTTTCAGGGGTGGGCTTGGGTTCTGGGGATGCTGTGTGTTGAAAATCAACCGAGGCGTGCCAGGGATGTTGGGTATCATCCCATTATGGTTCTCTTAAATTTTTGTGGACATTTGGGTGGATAAACGGGTAAAACAGCGTGAACGAGGCATTTTTAGGCTTAATAGGTGTGTTATAGCCCATGTTTTCAGCGGTGGGCCTGAGGTCCGAGCATGCTGTTGGCAGAAAATCAACCGGGGCATGCCAAGGGGGCTGGGGATCATCCCAGTGTGGTCCATGTTAATTTTTGTGGCCATTTGGGTATACAATCATGCGAAATGGCACGAACGGGGCATTTTTCGGCCAAATCGGTGTGCTATAGCCCTTAGTTTTGGGGGTAGACCAAGGGTCCGAGCGTGTTGTGGGCTAAAATTTGATTGGGACGTGCCAAGAGGGTTGGGGATCATCGCAGTATTGTCTGTTTTAATTTTTGCAGCCATTTGGGTGGACAAACGAGTGAAATGGAGATAACGGGGCATTTCTGTGCCATATAGGTGTGTTATAGCCCACGGTTTCAAGGGTGGGCCCAGGGTACGGGTGTGTTGTGGGCCAAAAATCGATCGAAACAGGCCAAGGAATGTTGGGGATCATCCTAGTGTGGTCCGTTTAAAATTTTGTGGCCATTTATGTTGAAAAATAGGCGAAACAGTACAAACGGGGCATTTTTAGGCCAAATCGAAGTGCTATGGCCCAATGTTTTAGGGGTGGGCCCTTTGTTCGGGTGTGCTGTGTGCCAAAAATCGACCAAAACATGACAGAGAGGTTAGGGATCATCCTAGTGTGGTCGTTTTAAATTATCGTGGCCATTTGGATGGACAAATGGGCAAAACGGCACGAACGAGGCATTTTTAGGCTAAATCGGTGTGCTATAGCCCACGGTTTTATGGGCTAGCTTGGGATCCAAGTTTGTTGTTGGCTAAAAATTGATCGGGGTATGCCAAGGAGGTTTGGAATCATCCTAGTATGGTCCGTTTAAATTTTTGTGGCCATTTGGGTTGACAAATGGGCAAAACAGCGCTAACGGAGCATTTTCGAACCAAATTGGTGTGCTATAGCCCACGGCTTTGGATGTGGACCTGGGGTCCGGGTATGTAGTGGGATTAAAATTGATCGGAGCGTGCCAGGGAGGTTAGGGATCATTCTAGTATTGTTCGTTTAAATTTTCATGGCCATTTGGGTGGACAAACGGGTGAAACAACATAAATGAGGCATTTATGAGCTAAATCGGTGTGCTATAGCCCACAGTTTTGGAGGTGGGCTTGGGGTATGGGCATGTTGTGGACTGGAAATCTACCCGGGCATGACAGGGTAGTTGAGGCTCATCCCATTATGGTCCGTTTAAATTTTTGTGTCCATTTGGGTGGTCAAACGGGTGAAATGGTGCGACCGGAGCATTTTGAGGCCAAAGCTATGTGTTATAGCCTACGGTTTTTTGTTGGGCCAGGGGTCCGGGTTTTCTGTGGGCCTAAAATAGACTAGGGCATGTTAGGGAGGTTGGGGATCATCCCAGTGTGGTTTGATTTAATTTTCCATGCTATTTGGTTGGACAATCGGGGGTGGACCCGGGATTCGGGCATGCTGTGGGCTGAAAATCGACTGAGGCATGCTAGGGAGGTTGGGGGTCATCTCAGTATGGTACCTTTAATTTTTTGAAACCATATGGGTGGACAAATGGGTGAAATGATGCAAACGGTGTATTTTTGGGCTAAATCGGTGTGCTATAGCCCACGGTTTTGGGGGTGGGCCTGAGTTTCGGGTGTGCTGTGGGAAAACAATTGGCCGGGGCATACCGGAGAGGATGGGGATCTCCCAATATGATCCATTTAAATTTCCGTGGCCATTTGGGTTGACAAACGGGCGAAACAGCGTGAATAGGGCATTTTTGGTCCAAATCGGTGTGCTATAGACCATGGTTTTAGGGGTGAGCCCTCGGTCCAGACTTGTTGTAGGCAAAAAATTGATCGAGGTATGCCAGGGAGGTTGGGGTTCATCGTATTATTGTCTGTTTAAATTATCGTGGCCATTTGGGAGGACAAACGAACAAACCGGGCATATGGGGCATTTTGGGCTAAATTGGTGTGCTAAAACCCATGATTTTGGGGGTGGGCCCAGGGTCCAGGTGAGCTGTTAGCAAAAAATTGACTGGGGTGTGCCAGGGAGGTTGGGATCATCCCAGGAAGGTCTGTTTAAATTTTCATAGCCATTTGGGCAAAACGATGCGAATGGGTCATTTTCAGGCCAAATCGGTGTGCCATAACCCACGGTTTTTGGGGTGAGCCAGGGCGTGCTATGGTCCAAAAATCGACCGGGCCATTCCAAGGAGTTGGGGATCATCCCAGTGTTGTCTGTTTTAATGTTCGTGGCCATTTGGGTGTTCAAACGGTTGAACAGGCCATTTTAAGACCAAATCGGTGTGCTATTGCTCATGATTTTAGGTGTGGGCTCGGTGTCTGAGGGCGTCGTAGGCCGACAATTGATCGGGGCATGCCAGAGAGGTTGGAGATCATTCCAGTGTTGTCCGTTTAAATTTTTGTGGCCATTTGGGTGGACAAAAGGGCAAAACAGCTTGAATGGGGCATTTTCGGGCCAAATTGGTGTGCTATAGCGTACGATTTTGGAAGTGGGCCCGGGGTCATGGCTGCTGTGGCCCAAAAATTGATTGGGGCATGCCAGGAAGGTTTGGATCATCCCAGTATTATCCGTTTGAATTTTTGTGGCCATTTGGGTGTACAAATGGTTGAACGGGGCATTTTCGGGCCAAATCGGTGTGCTATAGACCATGGTTTTGGGGGTAAGCCCTCGGTCCAGACTCATTGTAGGCGAAAAATTGATCGGGATATGCCAGGGAGGTTGGGGTTCATCGCATTATTGTCTGTTTAAATTATCGTGGCCATTTGGGAGGACAAACGAACAAACCGGGCATACGGGGCATTTTTGGGCTAAATTGGTGTGCTAAAACCCATGATTTTGGGGGTGGGCCCAGGGTATGGGCGTGCTGTCAGCAAAAAATTGAATGGGGTGTGCCAGGGAGGTTGGGATCATCCCAGGAAGGTGTATTTAAATTATCGTAGCCATTTGGGCAAAACGATGCGAATGGGTCATTTTCAGGCCAAATCGGTGTGCCATAACCCACGGTTTTTGGGGTGGGCCAGGGCATGCTATGGTCCAAAAATATACCGGGGCATTTCAAGGAGTTGGGGATCATCCCAGTGTAGTCTGTTTTAATGTTCGTGGCCATTTAGGTGTTCAAACGGTTGAACAGGCCATTTTAGGACCAAATCGGTGTGCTATTGCTCATGATTTTAGGTGTGGGCTCGGTGTCCGAGGGTGCCGTAGGCCGAAAATTGATCAGAGCATGCCAGAGAGGTTGGAGATCATTCCAGTGTTGTCCTTTTAAATTTTTGTGGCCATTTGGGTTGACAAAAGGGCAAAACAGCTCGAATGGGGCATTTTCGGGCCAAATCGGTGTGCTATAGCCTACGATTTTGGAAGTGGGCCCGGGGTCATGGCTGTTGTGGCCCAAAAATTGATCGGGGCGTGCCAGGAAGGTTTGGATCATCCCAGTATTATCCGTTTGAATTTTTGTGGCCATTTGGGTGTACAAATGGTTGAACGGGGCATTTTCGGGCCAAATCGGTGTGCTATAGCCTATGGTTTTGGGGGTGCGACCTCTGTCCGAGTCTGCTATTTGCCAAAAATTGACTAGGGCATGCCAAAGAGGTTGGGGATCATCCCAGTGTGGTCCGTTTAAAATTTTGGGGCTATTTGGGTGGACAAACGGGTAAAACAGTGAGAATGAGGCATTTTCGAGCTAAATCGGTGTGCTATAGCCCACGGTTTTGAAGGTGGTCTTGGGGTCAAGGCGTGCTGTGGATCAAAAATCAACCGGGGCATGCCAAGGAGGTTGGGTATCACCTCAGTATGTTCTGTTTAAAATTTGGTAGACATTTGGGTGGACAAACGGGTGAATGGGGCATTTTCGAGCCAAATTGGTGTGCTATATCCCACGATTTCGGGGGTTGACTCATGTTTCGGGTGTGCTATAGGCCAAAAATTGATTGGGGCATGCCAGGGAGGTTGGGGATAGTCCCAGTGTGGTCCATTTAATTTTTTGTGGCTATTTGGGTCGACAAACGGGCGAAACGGTGCAAATGGAGCATTTTTTTGGCAAAATCGGTGTGCTATAGCCCATGGTTTTGGGGGTGGGCCTGTGGTTCGGATGTGCTGTAGGACGAAAATTGACCGGGGTGTTCTAGGGAAGTTTTGGATTATCTCAGTGTGGTCTGTTTAAATTTTTGTGGCCTTTTGGGTGGACAAACTGGCAAAACGGTGCGAACGAGACATTTTTGGGCCAAATCGGTGTGGTATAGCTCACGGTTTTTGGGGTGGGCTCAGGTTTCGAGCATGCTGTGGGCTAAAAATAGACCGGGCCATGCCAGGGAGGTCAGAGAATATCCCATTGTTGTCCGTTTAAATTTTTGTGGCCATTTAGGTGGACAAACAGGCAAAACAGCGCGAATGAGGCATTTTCAGGCCAAATCGGTGTGTTATAGCCCACGTTTTTGTGGGTGGGCTTAGGATTCGAGCATACTGTGAACCAAAAATCAAGTAGGGTATGCCAAGGAGGTTGGGGATAGTCCCAGTGTGGTCTGTTTTAATTTTCGTGGCTATTTCGGTATACAAACAGGCAAAATGGCGCGAACAGGGCCTTTTTAGGACAAATCAGTGTTCTATAGCCCACAGTTTTGGGGGTGGCCCCGGGATCTGAGCTTGCTGTGGGCTAAAAATTGACCAGGACGTGGCAAGGGAGTTGGAGATTGTCCCAGTATGGTTCATTTTAATTTTTGCAGCCATTTAGGGGGACAAACGAGCAAAACGACAAGAATGAGGTATTTTTATGCCATATCGGTGTGCTATAGCCCACAGTTTTAGGGGTGAGCCCAGGGTTCGGGTGTGTTGTGGGCCGAAAATCAACCGGGATGTGCCAAGGAATGTTGAGGATCATCCCAGTATGGTCCGTTTAAATTTTTGTGGCCATTTGGGTCGACAAATAGGCGAAATGGCACAAACTGGCCTAATCGATGTGCTATAGCCCACTATTTTGGGGGTGGGTCCGGGGTTCGGGTATGATGTGGACCAAAAATTAACCAGAACATGAAATAGAGGTTTTGGATCATCGCAGTATGGTCCGTTTAAATTGTCGTGGCCATTTGGGTGGACAAATAGGCAAAATGGCACAAACAGGGCATTTTTAGGTCAAATTGGTATGCTATAACCCAGGGTTTTGGGGGTGAATTCGGGATTCAGATTCGCTGTGGGCAAAAAATTGATCAGAACGTGATAGAGAGGTTGGGAATTATCACAGTATGGTCCTTTTAAATTTTTGTGGCTATTTGAATGGACAAACGGGCGAAACTGCGAACGCTGTATATTTAGGCCAAATCGGTGTGCTATAGCCCATGGTTTTGGGGGTGGCCTTGGGGTTCGTGTGTGATTTGGGCTAAAGATTGATTGAGGCGTGCCAGGGAGGTTTGGGATCATCTCAGTATGGTTCATTTAAATTTTTATTGCCATTTGGGTGGACAAACGGGAAAAACGGTACGAACGAGGCATTTTTGGGTCAAATCAGTGTGCTATAGCCCACGGTTTTGGGGGTAGGCCCAGTTTCTGGGCGTGCTGTTGGTTGAAAATCGATCAAGGCATGCCAGGGAGGTTGGGTATCATCCCAGTGTGGTCCGTTTAAATTTTTGTGGCCATTTGGGTTGGCAAACAGGGGAAACAGCATGAACTGGGCATTTTCAGGCTAAATCGGTGTGCTCTAGCACACGGGTTTGGGGGTGGACCCGGGGTCTGGGTGTTTTGGGCACCAAAATCGACTGAGGCATACCATGGAGGTTGGGGATCATCCCAGTGTGGTACGTTTAATTGTTCGTGGCCATTTGGGTGGACAAATGGGCGAAACAACGCGAACGGGGCATTTTCAGGCTAAATCGGTGTGCTATAGCCCACGATTTCGGGGGTGAGCTCAAAGTTCGGGCGTGGTGTGGGCCAAAAATCAATTTGGACATGCCAGAGAGGTTGGGGATCATCCCATTATGGTCTGTTTAAATTTTATTGGCAACTTGGGTTGACAAACGAGTAAAACGACGTGAACGGGGCATTTTTGGTCTAAATCGGTGGGCTATGGACCACTGTATTAGGGGTGGGCCTTGGGTCCGGGTATGCTGTGGGTCAAAAATTGATCAGGGTGTTCTAGGGAGGTTGGGGATCATCCCAGTATGGTCCATTTAAATTATCGTGGCCATTTGGGATTACAAATGAACTAAACGGGCGAACGGGGCATTTTCGGGACAAATTGGTGTGTTAAATCCCACAATTTCGGGTGTGGGCCAAGGATCCGGGCGTGCTGTTAGCCAAAAATAAACTAGGGCATTCCCGGGAGGTTGGGGATCATCCCAGGATAGTCCATTTAAATTTTTGGGGCCATTTTGGTAGACAAACATGTGAAATGGTTAGAAGGGGAAATTTATGGGAAAAATTGGTGAGCTATTGCCAACAGTTTTAGGGGTGGGCCCAGGGTTTGTGTATTATATGGGAAAACAATTGATCGGGCCATGCCAGGGAGGTTGGGGATCATCTCAATGTGGTCTGTTTAAATTTTGATGGCCAGTTAGGTAGACAAACTGGTAAAACTGGGTCAATGAGACATTTTTGGGCCAAAGCGGTGTGGTATAGCCCATCGTTTCAGGGGTGGGACCAGGGTCCGGGAGTGCTGTGGACCAAAAACCTACTGAGGCATACCAGGGAGGTTGGGGATCATCCTAGTGTGGTCCGTTTAAATTTTTGTGGCCATTTAGATGGACAAATGGGCAAAACAGAGCGAACGAGGTATTTTTGGGCCAAATCGGTATGTTTTAGCCCACGATTTTGGGGCTGAGCTTGGGGTCCAAGCATGTTGTGGGCCGATAATCGACCGGGGCATTCCAAGGGGTGGGGATCATTTCAGTATGATCCGTTTTAATTTTCGTGGCCATTTTGGTTGACAAATAGGCAAACAGACAAACAGACAAACAGTATGGTACGTTTAATTTTTCATGCCCATTTGGGTGGACAAATGGGTGAAACAGCACGAACGTGACATTTTTGGGCTAAATTAGTGTGCTATAGCCCACGATTTTGGGGGTGAACTCGGAGTTCGGGCGTACTGTGGGCCAAAAATCGACCGAGGCATGCCAGGGAGGTTGGGAGGTTGGGGATCATCCCAGTGTGCTTTGTTTAAATTTTATTGGCCATTAGAGTGGAAAAATAGGCAAAACAACATGAATGGGGCATTTTCGGTCCAAATCGGTGTGCTATAGACACGATTTTGGGGGTGGGCCCTAGGTCCGAGTGTATTGTGGGCCGATAATCAATCTGGCTATGACAGGGAGGTTGGGATCATTCCAGTATGGTCCGTTTAAATTGTCGTGGCCATTTAAGATGATAAACGAATAAAATGGGTGAACGAGGCATTTTCTGGCCAAATTAGTGAGCTAAAGCCTACAGTTTCGGGGGTGGCCCAATGGTCCGGGCATGCTGTGTGCCAAAAATTGACTGAGACATGCCAGGGAGATTGAGGATCATTCCAGGAAGGTCCTTTTAATGTTTCATGGATATTTGGGCGGACAAATGAGTGTAACGGTGAGAATGGGGCATTTTCGATCCAAATCGGTGTGCTATAGCCCACGGTTTTAGGGGTGAGCCTAGTATTCGGGTGTGCTGGGGCCAAAAATTGACCGAGGCATGATAAGGAGCTTGGGGATTATCTCAGTATGGTCTTTTTTAATTTTTATGGCCATTTTGGGGGACAAACTGGCGAAATGGTGTGAACGAGACATTTTTGTGCCAAATTGGTGTGCTATAGTCCATGGTTTTGAGGGTGGGCTTGAGGTCGGGCGTGCTATGATCTCAAAATCAACCGGGGCATACCAGGGAGGTTGGGGATCATCTCAATATGGTCCATTTAAACTTTTATGGCCATTTGGGTTGGCAAATGGGAGAAACGGCGCGAACTGGCATTTTCGGGCTAAATCGGTATGCTATAACACACGGGTTTAGGGGTGGACCCTGGGTCCGGGCGTGTTGTGGTCCGAAAATCGACTGAGGTATGCCAGTGAGGTTGGGGATCGTAAAAGTGTGGTTCATTTAATTTTTTGTGTCTATTTGGGTGGACAAATGGGTGAAACAGCACAAACGGGGCATTTTCGGCTAAATTAGTGTGCTATAGCCCATGATTTTGGGGGTGGGCCCAGGGTTCGGGCGTGCTGCGGGCAAAAAATAAATTGGGGCATACCAGGGAGGTTGGGATCATCCCATTATGGTCTGTTTAAATTTTATTGCCATTTGGGGGAACAAACGGGCAAAATGGTGTGAACGGGGCATTTTTGGTCCAAATCGGTGTGCTATAGACCACAGTTTTTGGGGTGGGCCCTGGGTCCAGGCGTACTGTGGGCCGATAATCAATCTTGGTGCGCCAAGGAGGTTGGGGATCATCCAAGTATGGTCCGTTTAAATTGTCGTGGCTATTTAAGATGACAAACGAATAAAATAGGTGAATGGGGCTTTTTTCAGGGCAAACTGATGTGCTAAAGCCCACAGTTTCAAGGGTGGGCCAAGTGTCCGGGCGTGCTGTGTGTGAAAAATCAACTGGGGCGTGCCAGGGAGACTGGGGATCATCCCAGGAAGGTCCGTTTAAATTTTTGTGGCCATTTGGGTAGACAAATGAGTAAAACGGCGAGAACAGGGCATTTTTTAGCCAAATCAGTGAGCTATAGCCCATGATTTTGGGGGTGGGCCTAGGTTCCGGGTGTGTTGTGGACCAATAATTGACTGGGGCATACCAGGGAGCTTGGGGATCATCTCAATGTGGTCTGTTTAAATTTTTGTGGATATTTGGGTGGACAAACTGGCAAAACAGCGCGAATGAGGCATTTTCGGGCTAAATCGGTGTGCTATAGACCACGATTTTGAGGGTGGGCCCAAGGTCCGGGCGTGTGGTGGGCTGAAAATCGATAGGGGCATGCCAGGGAGGTCGAGGATCATCCCAATGTGGCTCGTTTAAATTTTTGTGGCTCTTTCGGTGGACAAACAGGCAAAACAGCACGAATAAGGCATTTTTGGGCTAAATCGGTGTGCTATAGCCCACGGTTTCGGGGGTGGGGTGGGGGTCAGCGCGTACTGTGGGCTAAAAATTGACTGAGGCATGCCAGCGAGGTTGGGGATCATCCCAGTGTGGTTCTTTTAAATTTTTGTGGCTATTTGGGCAGACAAACGGGTGAAATGATGCAAACGGGGCATTTTCAGGTCAAATCAGTGTACTATGGCCTACAGTTTTGTGTGAGGGCCTGCGGTTCAAGCGTTTTATAGGCAAAAAATTGAATGAGGTGTTCCATAGAGATTAAGCATCCCTATGTGATCCTTTTAAATTTTTGTGGCTATTTGGGTAGATAAACGAGCAAAACGGCGTGAACGATGCATTTTCAGGCAAAATTGGCGTGTTATAGACCATGGTTTCGGGGGTGAACCTGGGGTCCATGTGTGCTCTGAGATGAAAATCAACCTAGGCATGACAGGAGGGTTGAGTATCATCCCACTGTGGTCTGTTTAAATTTTCCTGGCCATTTAGGTAAACAAACGGACGAAACGACGCGAATGGGGCATTTTTAGGCCAGATCGGTGTGTTATAGCCTATAGTTTTAGGGTGGGCTTTGGGTTCGAGCGTGATGAGGGCCGAAAGTCGAGCGGGGCATACCAAGGAGGTTAGGGATCATCTAGTATGGTCCGTTTAAATTTTCATGGCCATTTGGGTGGATAAACAGGTGAAACACCGTGAATGGGGCATTTGTTGGCAAAGGGTATTTTTTAGCCAAATCGGTGTGCTATATCCCACAGTTTAAGGGGTGGGCTCGGGGTCCAGCTATGAAATGGACCAAAAATCTACCGAGGCATACCAGGGAGGTTGGGGATCATCCCAGTGTGGTCCGTTTAAACTTTTGTAACCATTTGGGCGGACAAAGGGGCGAAACGGCGAGAACAGGCCATTTTTGTGTCAAATCGATGTGGTATAGCCTATGGTTTTAGGGGTGGGCTAGGTTTCTGGGTTTTCTGTGGGCCTAAAATAGATCGGAGCATGCCCAGGAAGTTGGGGATCATCCCAGTGTAGTTCATTTAAATTTTTGTGGCCATTTGGGTAGAGAAACGGGCGAAATGACACAAATAGGTCATCTTCAAGTAAAATCGATGTGCTATAGACCATGATTTTAGGGGTGGGCTGTAACACCCCGTAAATGTTTTTCGTACACTTATCGCGATTATATGGAGTCCTAAAGGCTTGCGTATGGGTTAAATTAAGTTTATGGTGTTCGGAAGTATCCCTTCAATAGTTGTATGTGTAGGTATTGGAATAAGCTTTCCAAAGATATAAAGTTTTCCCAAAACAGAGGAGTATTTCATATAAGCGAGCACATTCGAAATTTCAAAACGGTGGCCGGGAAGCCTGTGAACAGTAAATCTGCAGGAAATTACTGCAGCTAGGCAATTATTTTTTGGATCAACTTTAGACGATCACAACTCCTTGTACAAAAAGAACTGTGTGAGATGCTATATATCGACGAACAGATCCGAGAGTCTTCTTTCCGATGAAATTGGTTTCATCCAAATCCAATGTCTGAGTAAGGAGCTATACCCATTTTACTACAGCCTATCAAAAAAAAAACAGAATTGTGGGACAGATTTTTGGGTGAACTTTAAACGACCATAACTCCTTGTACAGAAAGGAATGGGTGGTATACTTTATATAAAAATGAAATCCCTTTGAATTATCTTTACAATACAATTGGTTTCAGCCGAATCCGATATCGGAGCAAAGAGTTATGATCGATTTACTTCAGCCTGTCAAAACTGTCCACTGGGGACAGATTCGGATTTATTTAAATTTTTAGGGCAAAATGGTCATTTTCTATTACCTCTTGGATGAAAATGGGTCTTTATAAACCTACACTTAGCCTCATATATATCATATACCATCCAATTATTAAGAGAAGGTGAAACACTAGCCTAATTTCAACTTCAAATATTTTGTGATTCAACCGTAGAAAATTCGAATTGGTTTCGTAGTTGTGTTCACCATCTCGAAAGCTTCGAGAAGCACCCCATGGTTATGTAAGGAGGATTCTAAATGCAAGAGTTCATTGTTAAGGTATGAATATTGTTTATTCTTGATTCTTATCCATGAATAAGTATTGATAAAGTATTATGAGTATTGTCTTGATGTTGGAAGATAAGCAGAAACATAGTTATGAATTGTTTTGTATAAATTGTTAGTAGTAAATTATGGAAGTTGTTGTATTGGATTATGGAGGATGAATTGTGGTGATATATCATTATATTAGTGGTTATGTATGCCTAGTGATCATGTTGGTATTGGATGGTGATTAAGAAGGGAAATAAAGGCTAAGAGTGATGTTGAGGGATATTTCATGAAAAAGCATGATATGTGAATGTAATAAGAGTATAAGAGAATGTATGTAGCACTCTTATTGATGAGTTAAAGGATTACTTCCTAGACATTATTTGGTGAAGTTAATACCTAAATGGTAAGGTTTGGTTGCTAATACTAGTTTGCCACAAATGACTTATTGTAGATAAGTGTTCGAAGAGTACGGGAAGTCAAGTTGGACTTGTATTGAAGTGGTTATATCAAGGTATGTAAGACATACTCTATCTAATCTTTGGCATGAATAATGACCCATGGCACTCTCAAGTTAGCTTCCAACATTTTCCTACGACACATGACATATAATAACATCATATGATCTTCGACACTACCAATTAAACTTGTTTTCACTTTTAAGATGTCCGGCTAGTCAAAAAAATGTCCATATACTATTGTTGACTCCGAAATGGTTTAATGAGGTATCCATGATTCTCTACTTTATTTTCATGATATTGATTACCTATTTACATGTTTTCCTATTGAGGTATCATGGTTTCAAGTTCCATAAGGTGTGACCACAAAGTAACCAATCTCAATGATTAATTGAATTAAGAAATGGAATGTCTGTATTTTAAATTGATGATATGATGTATTTGTATTAGTACCACTGATCAGTTGACCATTTTATTATAAAGTTTATGTATATATGCTATTCCAGGGGTGGTCCCTGATGTATTGTATTAGTTGGCCATTGTATGACATATGTTATGTATTGATAAGGATTACGGGAATTAATGATATGAAAGTAATGTGCAGGTATCCCATCAGCTCTTTTAAGTGTGGTCTACTCATACTGTTTATTCACTGGTATCTGGGTTCTGTTGATCTTTTGTATCTCATCTTGATACTCACTGCCTTACATACTCAGTACATATTTCCGTACTGACGTCCCTCACGGGGGACCCGTATTCATGCCTGCAGGAACAGGTACTTCAGGTCGTACACCTCTGCAGTAAGAGCCAGGACATTCTGTTGTTAGTGGTGAGCTCCAGTTGTTTCAGGGCATCCCAAGTCGTTTCTATATGTATTTTTGGTATTTGTATAAAAGTCTTTTGTGGGCGGGAGTTTTTCCCGACCCTAACTCAGTTGTGTATCTATGTAGAGGCTTTTGTAGACATATTGTACAGCCATAGGAGTGTTTGGTTGATAGACGTGATGGCTCTGACGGCCAATTACTGTTTATATATATATTTATGTGTGTCTGCTGGGCTGATACAGGTACTGTTTTCTTCTATTTACAATGAAGTGCTGCCCAAATTTCTAATTTTCATAAGTAATGTAAATGTGAAAGTATAGGTTATGAAAGGGTTCTCCCGGGCCTCCTCGGCTACGGGTGCCAGTCTGCTCCAATGGGATTTGGGGTATGACAGAAATGGTATCAGAGAAGTTCGTCCTAGTAAGTCTACAAAGCCGTGTCTACGTAGAATCTCGTTTATCGGTGTGTAGTGCACCACATCTATAAACAGGAAGCTATTGGACATTTAGGCATTGTTTCCACTCTCCATTTCTTAGATCGTGCAATAGAGCCCATATTAGAGATAAAGTCATAATCGATCGCTTAATCCAATTGTTTTTTTATTATAGTAACGATGCCGGTTACAAGGAGAAAGAATAAGTGGAAGAGAGTGGATGTAGTGGCCGGAGAAGGTACTAGTAAGTCACCACCGGCACAAGCTGAACAAAGTGAGTCTCAAGCTGAGCATATATCAGGAACTTCTTCTCCTCTGGAAGGGCCATCTATTAATGCTGTTGATCGAGATTTGAGGGATGTAGTACAACTTCTGACGCGTATAGTTGCCGGTCAAGTTCAAGGGCAAGATATTCCTACCACGGGTTCTAGTGGTACGGATAGAGCAGCTAGCCTTCGGACACAGGATTTCCTGAAACTGGATCCTCCTACTTTTACCGGATCAGATATTAACGAAGAACCGCAGGACTTTGTCGATCAAACCCAAAGGGCTCTAGATGTTATGCACATATCCGGTAAAGAGATGGTTGAGCTAGCAATATATAGACTGAAAGGAGAGGCTATATTGTGGTACGAGGATTGGAAATGATCTAGGGGTATTGATGCACCTCCAACTACGTGGGGAAAGTTCAAAGATGCATTTATTGATCATTATCTTCCATTTGAGACTCGTCAGGCCCGTGCAGATCAATTCTTAAATCTTCGTCAGGGTAATATGAGTGTAAGGGAGTATAGTCTTCGATTTAACTCCTTGTCTCGATATTCTTCTAATGTGGTAGCTACTATGGATGACAGAGTTCATCACTATGTGGATAGATTGGAACCATACTTGGTTAGAGATTGTACCATTGTTGCTTTGAACAAGGACATGGATATAGCGAGGATACAAGCTTTCACTCAGAAGATGGAAGATCAGAGGCAAAGAAGAAGAACCCAGGAATCAGAAAAAGGATATTCTAAGCGGGCCAGAGCTATAGGGCAGTTTATGGCATCTTAGGGAGGTTTTAGGCCTTCGTTCTCTCATAGATTGCCTAGCCCGTTATCTTCTTATCCGGCAATTAGTGCTCAACCGCAATTTCAAAGGTTCAGAGGTAATCAGTTCGGGCAAAGCAGTGAAAATCAGAGTTCGCGAATAGTGGGGTATCAAGGGAAAGGGAGTATGAGTCAATTGAGACCTCCACGACACCCGTGCCCCATATGTAGAAGATTTTACTTTGGAGAATGTAGGCTTGGAACGAACAATTGCTTTAGGTGCGGTAGGCCGGGGCATATGGCTAGAGATTGCCCACGCAGGACCACAGGTGGTATAACACGACCTACCGGATCAGCTATTGCGTCATCATCGGTGCCTCCTTTGAGTAGGGGTGCACAACCTATGGGTCACGGTAGAGGTGATAGAGGAGCAACTAGTTCTAGCGGAGCTCAGAACCGTGTGTATGCCCTAGCAGATCGGTAGAATTTAGAGGCTTCTCCAGACGTGGTTACAGGTACGTTGTCCATCTTTGTATTTGATGTGTATGCCTTAATTGATCCTGGTTCTACATTATCGTACGCTACTCCTTTGGTTGCGGGAAGGTTCGGAAGAACACCCAAATTATTAGCCAAGCCATTTGAAGTATCAATGCCAGTGGGGGAATCTCTTATAGCTAGGAATGTTTATCGAAATTGTGTTGTGAATATTTGTGGTCGTGAAACGATGGCCGATCTTGTTGAGTTACAAATGGTAGATTTTGACGTTATTATGAGCATGGATTGGTTAGCGTCTTGTTATGCTATAGTAGATTGCCATTCTAAGAAGGTGTATTTCCATTTCCCAAATGAGGCAGTCCTTGAATGGAAGGGTAATGTTGGCGCGCCGAGAGGTAGATTTATTTCTTACTTTAAGGCAAGAAAAAGGATTTCCAAGGGGTACATATACCATTTGGTTAGAGTAAGGGATACAGAGACAGAGCCGCCAACTTTTCAAACCGTTCCGGTTGTGAATGAATTTCCTGATGTATTTCCTGAAGAACTACCAGGTTTACCTCCTGAACGAGAAGTGGAGTTTGGTATTGATATGTTGCCAGACACACAACCAATATCAATTCCTCCTTATAGAATGGCACCAACAGAGTTGCGAGAATTGAAAGAGAAGCTGAAAGATTTGCTAGAGAAGGGATTCATTAGGCCTAGTATGTCCCCTTGGGGAGCACCAGTATTGTTTTTGTGTAAGAAAGATGGTTCGCTGAGGATGTGTATTAACTATCGGAAATTGAATAAGGTGACTATCAAGAATAAATACCCTCTCCCACGAATTGATGATTTATTTGACCAGTTGCAGGGTGCCTAGTGTTTTTCCAAGATTGACTTGAGATCAGGCTATCATCAAGTGAGAGTCAAGGATAAAGATATACCCAAGACAGCTTTCCGAACACGGTATGGTCATTATGAATTCCTGGTTATGTCATTCGGGCTGACAAATGCACCCGCAATTTTTATGGATCTGATGAATAGGTTGTTTAAGCCGTTTCTAGATGTGTTCGTGATAGTTTTCATAGATGATATTCTGGTCTACTCTAGATCAGAAGAGGACCATGTTAATCACTTGAGGCAGGCATTGTAGATTCTTCGTGATCGTAAGCTGTATGCGAAGTTTTCTAAATATGAGTTTTGGCTTAAGTCAGTGGCATTTTTGGGCCATATTGTATCCAGTGAAGGCATAAAAGTTGACACTCAGAAGATTGAGGTTGTGAAGAATTGGCCAAGACCCACGATTCCTATGGAGATTCGTAGTTTCCTCGGGTTGGCAGGTTATTATAGAAGGTTTGTTGAAGGTTTTTCTTCTATTTCTGCACCCTTGACTAAGTTGACGCATAAAGCCTCCAAGTTTCAATGGAATGATGCCTGTGAAAAGAGTTTCCAAGATCTGAAGAGCAAGTTGACTTCTACACTGGTATTGGTACTTCCTGAAGGAACAAAAGGGTATGCAGTGTACTGTGATGCTTTGAGAAGTGGCTTACGATGCGTATTAATGCAACATGGTAGAGTAATAGCCTATGGCTCTAGACAGTTGCGACCACATGAGAGGAATTATCCCACACATGATCTTGAGCTAGCTGCAGTTGTATTTGCTTTGAAGATATGGCACCACTACTTATATAGGGTTCATGTTGACATATATACCGATCATAAGAGCCTGCAATATATCTTCAGTCAGAAAGATCTAAACATGAGGAAGCGGAGATGGCTTGAATTGTTGAAAGATTACGATGTTGATATCTTGTATCATCCTGGGAAAGAGAATGTGGTAGCGGATGCACTGAGTCGTAAGTCTAAAATGGCATCTATAGAAAAGCAGGGGATGATTAAGGATCTTCACCAACTAGCTAATTTGGGAGTTCGACTTCTCGAAACTCCAGATGAAGAGGTTATTATACGTAATGCAACGGAATCTTCATTGATAGCTGAAGTGAAAGAGAAGCATTATGCAGATCCAATTTTATTGTAGCTTAAGGAGGATGTGCAGAGTGGCACGACAAAGGCATTTGAGCTTACGCGAGAAGGAGTGCTTCAGTGTCAGAATCGTTTATGTGTACCTGATGTAGTTGAGCTAAGAAAGAGGATTATGACAGAAGCACACTGTTCAAGGTATTCCATCCATCCAGGGTCGACTAAGATGTATCAAGATTTGAAAACAATATATTGGTGGAATGACATGAAGAAGAATATTGCCGAATTTGTAGCTGAATGTCCGAATTGTCAAAGAGTCAAAGTAGAACACCAGAAACCCGGTGGTTACATGCAATGTATAGATCTTCCATTCTAGAAGTGGGACAAGATTAATATGGATTTCATCACGGGTTTGCCTCGTACATATCGGAAGTTTGATTCCATATGGGTGATCATTGATAGGCTTACCAAATCTGCGCACTTCTTACCAGTTAAGACAACTTATACGGCGGAAGAGTATGGGAAGTTGTATATTAAGGAGATCGTTCGATTACATGGAGTTCCAATTTCCATTATATCCGATCGAGGAGCCTAATTTACCGCGAATTTCTGGAAGTCTTTTCAAAGGAGTTTGGGGACACAAGTAAATCTAAGTACGTCTTTTCATCCTCAAACGGATGGACAAGCGGAACGTACCATCCAGACACTTGAAGATATGCTACGAGCATGTGTATTAGATTTCAAAGGCAACTGGGATGATCACTTACCTCTTATCGAGTTTGCCTACAATAATAGCTATCATTTAAGTATCAAAATGGTACCATATGAAGCATTGTATGGAAGAAAGTGTAGATCACCAATAGGATGGTTTGAAGCAGGTGATGCGGTCTGGTTTGGACCGGATCTTGTTTATCAAACAATGGAGAAGGTTAAAGTGATCCAACAACGGCTTGAAACAGCTCAAAGCCGACTCAAATCTTATGCGGATGTTAGAAGAAGAGGACTTGAGTTTTCTATCGACGATTGGGTATTCTTGAAAGTATCACCAATGAAAGGAGTGATGAGGTTTGGCAAGAAAGGAAAGTTAAGTCCACGATACATAGGTCCGTACAAGATCATTCAAAGATTCGAACAAGTTGCTTATGAGTTAGAGCTACCTCAAGAGCTCTCAGCAGTTCATCCTGTATTTCATGTTTCGATGCTTCGCAAGTACATCGGAGATCCATCGCACATCACTACTACGGAAGATGTACAAGTTACAGAAGATCTCACTTTTGAAGAAATGCCTATTGCTATTCTTGATCGCCAAATTAAAAAGATAAGGTATAAAGAGATAGCATCGGTAAAAGTACTTTGGAGGAATCAACAAGTTGAGGAGATCATATGGGAAGCCGAGGAAGCGATGAAGATTAAGTACCCTTACCTATTCAACGATGAGGAGGAAGTTCATAAGACGGAAGAAGAACAATAACAAGTAAGTGTTTATTTTTATGCAAGTATGTTATGATGATGAATATGTTAATTGTAAGCTTGGACATGTCTTAATTGAGTAACTATGCTAACATTTGAGGACGAATGCTCTTAAGGGGGGGAGAATGTAACACCCCGTAAATTTTTTTCGTACACTTATCGCGATTATATGGAGTCCTAAAGGCTTGCGTATGGGTTAAATTAAGTTTATGGTGTTCGGAAGTATCCCGTCAATAGTTGTATGTGTAGGTATTGAAATAAGCTTTCCAACGATATAAAGTTTGCCCAAAACAGAGGAGTATTTCATATAAGCGAGCACATTCGAAAATTCAAAACGGTGGCCGGGAAGCCTGTGAACAGTAAATCTGCAGGAAATTACTGCAGCTAGGCAATTATTTTTTGGATCAACTTTAGATGATAATAACTCCTTGTACAAAAAGAACTGTGTGAGCTGCTATATATCGACGAAAAGATCCGAGAGTCTTCTTTCCGATGAAATTGGTTTCATCCAAATCCAATGTCTGAGTAAGGAGCTATACTCGTTTTACTACAGCCTACCAAAAAAAAATAGAATTGTGGGACAGATTTTTGGGTCAACTTTAAATGACCATAACTCCTTGTACAGGAATAACTGGGTGGTATACTTTCTATGAAAATGAAATCCCTTTGACTTATCTTTCCAATACAATTGGTTTCACCCGAATCCGATATCGGAGCAAAGCGTTATGATCGATTTACTTCAGCCTGTCAAAACTATCCACTGGGGACAGATTCGGATTTATTTAAATTTTTAGGGCAAAATGGTCATTTTCCATTACCTCTTGGACGAAAATGGGTCTTTATAAACCTACACTTAGCCTCATATATATCATATACCATCCAATTATTAAGAGAAGGTGAAACACTAGCCTAATTTCAACTTCAAATATTTTGTGATTCAACCGTAGAAAATTCGAATTGGTTCCGTAATTGTGTTCACCATCTCGAAAGCTTCGAGAAGCACCCCATGGTTATGTAAGGAGGATTCTAAATGCAAGAGTTCATTGTTAAGGTATGAATATTGTTTATTCTTGATTCTTATCCATGAATAAGTATTGATAAAGGATTATGAGTATTGTCTTGATGTTGGAAGATAAGCAGAAACATAGTTATGAATTGTTTTGTATAAATTGTTAGTAGTAAATTATGGAAGTTGTTGTATTGGATTATGGAGGATGAATTGTGGTGATATATCATTATATTAGTGGTTATGTATGCCTAGTGATCATGTTGGCATTGGATGGTGATTAAGAAGGGAAATAAAGGCTAAGAGTGATGTTGAGGGATATTTCATGAAAAAACATGATATGTGAATGTAATAAGAGTATAAGAGGATGTATGTAGCACTCTTATTGATGAGTTAAAGGATTACTTCTTAGACATTATTTGGTGAAGTTAATACCTAAATGGTAAGGTTTGGTTTCTAATACTAGTTTGCCACAAATGACTTATTGTAGATAAGTGTTCGAAGAGTACGGGAAGTCAAGTTGGACTTGTATTGAAGTGGTTATATCAAGGTATGTAAGACATACTCTGTCTAATCTTTGGAATGAATAATGACCCATGGCACTCTCAAGTAAGTTTCCAACATTGTCCTACGTCACATGACATATAATAACATCATATGACCTTCGACACTACCAATTGAACTTGTTTTCACTTTTAAGATGTCCGGCTAGTTAAAAAATGTCCATATACTATTGTTGACTCCGAAATGGTTTAAAGAGGTATCCATGATTCTCTACTTTATTTTCATGATATTGATTACCTATTTACATGTTTTCCTATTGAGGTATCATGGTTTCAAGTTCCATAAGCTGTGACCACAAAGTAACCAATCTCAAAGATTAATTGAATTAAGAAATGGAATGTCTGTATTTTAAATTGATGATATGATGTATTGTATTAGTACCACTGATCAGTTGGCCATTGTATTATAAAGTTTATGTATATATGTTATTCCAGGGGTGGTCCCTGATGTATTGTATTAGTACCACTGATCAGTTGGCCATTGTATGACATATGTTATGTATTGATAAGGATTACGGGAAGTAATGATATGAAAGTAATGTGCAGGTATCCCATCAGCTCTTTTAAGTGTGGTCTACTCATACTGTTTATTCATTGGTATCTGGGTTCTGTTGATCCTTTGTATCTCATCTTGATACTCACTGCCTTACATACTCAGTACATATTTCCGTACTGACGTCCCTCACGGGGGACCCGTATTCATGCCTGCAGGAACAGGTACTTCAGGTCGTACACCTCTGCAATAAGAGCCAGGACATTCTGTTGTTAGTGGTGAGCTCCAGTTGTTTCAGGGCATCCCAAGTCGTTTCTATGTGTACTTTTGGTATTTGTATGAAAGTCTTTTGTGGGCGGGAGTTTGTCCCGACCCTAACTCAGTTGTGTATCTATGTAGAGGCTTTTGTAGACATATTGTACAGCCATAGGAGTGTTTGTTGATAGACGTGATGGCTCTGACGGCCAATTACTGTTTATATATATATTTATGCGTGTCTGCTGGGCTGATACAGGTACTGTTTTCTTCTATTTACAATGAAGTGCTGCCCAAATTTCTAATTTTCATAACTAATGTAAATGTGAAAGTATAGGTTATGAAAGGGTTCTCTCGGGCCTTCTCGGCTACGGGTGCCAGTCCGCTCCAATGGGATTTGGGGTAAGACATGGGCCTGGGGTTCGGGCATGCTATTGGCCGAAAATTAATGAGGGTATGCCAGGGAGGTTGGGGATGATCTCAGTGTGGTCCGTTTAAATTTTTATGGCTATTTGGGTGGACAAATGTGCAAAACAGCGCGAACAGGCCATTTTTGGGCTAAATCGGTGTTCTATAGCCTACAGTTTCGAGGGTGGGCCCAGGGTTTTGGTGTGCTATGTGTCAAAATTCTACCGAGGCATGCCAGGGAGGTTAAGGATCATCCCAATATGGTCTATTTAAATTTTTGCGGCCATTTCGGTGGACAAATGGTGAAACATTGAGAACGAGGCATTTTCGATTTAAATCAGTATGCTATAGCCTACGGTTTTAGGGGTGGGCCTTGGGTTCAGGCGTGCTGTTGGCTGAAAATTGATCGAGGCTTGCTAGGGAGGTTGGGGATCAACCCAATGTGATCTATTTAAATACTTGTGGCCATTTGGGAGGGCAACCGAGTGAAACAGGCAAAATGGGGCATTTTCGAGCCAAATTAGTGTGTTAAAAACCCTGATTTTAGGGGTGGGCCCAAGGTCCGGGCGTGCTGTGGGCCGAAAATTGACTAGGGCATGCCAGGGAGGTTGGAGATCATCCCAGTATGGTCCGTTTAAAGTTTTGTGGCTATTTGGGTGAACAAATGGGTAAATCGATGCGAACGGGTAATTTTTCGGGCCAAGTCGGTGTGCTATAGACCACAATTTTGGTGGTGCGCCCAGGTTCTGAGAGTCCTGTGGGCCAAAAATCGACCGAGGCATGCCAGTGAAGTTGGGGATCATCCTAGTGTAGTCCGTTTAAATGTACGTGGCTATTTGGGTGGACAAATGATTGAACGGGGCATTTTCGGACCGAATCGGTGTGCTGTATCCAATGATTTTGGTGGTGGTCCCAGTGTTCGGGTGTTCTGTG
The DNA here is from genome assembly GCA_030864225.1 of Capsicum baccatum var. pendulum. Lineage (NCBI taxonomy): Eukaryota > Viridiplantae > Streptophyta > Magnoliopsida > Solanales > Solanaceae > Capsicum > Capsicum baccatum. The sequence continues at coordinate 4,934,832 of CM061552.1, forward strand.
GGCTAAAAATTGACCAGGGAATGGAAGGGAGGTTGTGCATCATCCCAGTGTGGTCCATTTAAATTTTTGTGGCTATTTGGGTGTACAAACAGAGACACAGCGTGCTGTGAGCTAAAAATTGACTGGGGTATGCCAGCGAGGTTGGGGATCATCCCAGTGTGGTTCTTTTAAATTTTCATGGCTATTTGGAAGGACAAACGGGTAAAATAATGCAAATGGGGCATTTTCAGGTCAAATTAGTATGCTATGGCCTACGATTTCGTGGGAGGGCCTACGGTTCAAGCGTTCTGTAGGCCAAAAATTGACTGAGGTGTGCCAGAGAGATTAAGGATCCTTTTGTGATCCGTTTAAATTTTTCTGGCTATTTGGGTAGATAAACGAGCAAAACAGCGTGAACGATGCATTTTCAGGCAAAATCGGCGTGTTATAGACCACGGTTTCGGGGGTGAACCTGGGGTCCATGTGTGCTCTGAGATAAAAATCAACCTAGGCATGCCAGGAGGGTTGAGTATCATCCCAGTGTGGTCTGCTTAAATTTTCCTATCCATTTAGGTGAACAAACGGACGAAACGACGCGAATGGGGCATTTTTAGGCCAGATCGGTGTGTTATAGCCCATAGTTTTGGGGTGGGCTCGGGGTTCAAGCATGCTGAGGGCCGAAAGTCGAGAGGGGCATACCAAGGAGGTTAGGGATCATCTAGTATGGTCCGTTTAAATTTTCATGGCCATATGGATGGATAAACAGGTGAAACGGCGTGAATAGGGCATTTGTTGGCCAAATCGATGTGCTACAGCCCATGGTTTTGGGGGTGGGCTAGTGTTTTGGGTGTGATATGGGTCAAAAATTGATCGAAGCATGCCAGGAAGGTTAGGGATCATCCCAGTATGGTCCATTTAAATTTTTGTGTCCATTAGGGTGGAGAAATGAGTAAAACGGTACGAACAGGGCATTTTTTAGCGAAATCGATGTGCTATATCCCACGGTTTTGGGGGTGGGCTCAGGGTCCAGCCGTGAAATGGACCGAAAATCTATCGAGGCATGTTATGGAGGTTGGGGATCATCCCAGTGTGGTCCATTTAAACCTTTGTGACCATTTGGGCGGACAAATGGGCGAAACAGTGAGAACAGGGCATTTTTGTGCCAAATCAATGTGCTATAGCCTATGATTTTAGGGGTGGGCTAGGTTTCTGGGTGTTCTGTGGGCCTAAAATAGATCGGAGCATGCTAGGGAAGTTGGGGATCAACCCACTGTAGTTCGTTTAAATTTTTGTGGCCATTTGGGTAGAGAAACGGGAGAAACAGCACAAATAGGTCATATTCGGGTCAAATCGATGTGCTATAGATTATGATTTTAGGGGTGGACCTAGGGTCCGAGCATGCTATTGGCCAAAAATTGATCGGGGCATGCCAGAGAGGTTGTCGATCATCTCAGTATGTTCCGTTTAAATTTTCGTGACTATTTGGGTGGACAAATGTGCAAAACAGCGCGAATGAGCTATTTTCGGGCTAAATCGATGTGCTATAGCCTACAGTTTTGGGGGTGGGCCTAGGGTTTTGGTGTGCTATTGGTCAAAAATCGACCGAGGCATGCCAAGGAGGTTGAGTATCATCCCAATATGGTCCATTTAAATTTTTGCAGCCATTTGGGTTGAAAAATGGGTGAAACATTGCGAACGAGGCATTTTTGATCTAAATTGGTATGCTATAGCCTACGGTTTTGGGGGTGTGCCTTGGGTTCGGGCATGCTGTTTGCTGAAAATTGATCGGGGCATGCTAGGGAGGTTGGGTATCAACCCAATGTGGTCTGTTTAAATATTTGTGGCCATTTGGGAGGGCAACCGGGTGAAACGGGCGAAATAGGGCATTTTCGAGCCAAATTAGTGTGTTAAAAACCCCGATTTTAGGGGTGGCCTCAAGGTCCGGGCGTGCTGTGGGCTGAAAATTGACTGGGGCATGCCAGAGAGGTTGGGGATCATCCCAGTGTGGTTATTTTAAATTTTTGTGGCTATTTGGGCGGACAAACGTGTGAAATGATGCAAACGGGGCATTTTCAGGTCAAATCAGTGTGCTATGGCCTATGGTTTTGTGTGAGGGCCTACGGTTCAAGCGTTTTATAGGCCAAAAATTGACTGAGGTGTTCCATAGATATTGAGCATCCCTATGTGATCCTTTTAAATTTTTGTGGCTATTTGTGTAGATAAACGAGCAAAACGGCGTGAACGATGCATTTTCAGGCAAAATCGGTGTGTTATAGACCCTGGTTTCGGGGGTGAACCTGGGGTCCATGTGTGATCTGAGATGAAAATCAACCTATGCATGCCAGGAGGGTTGAGTATCATCCCACTGTGGTCCGTTTAAATTTTCCTGGCCATTTAGGTGAACAAACGGATGAAACGATGCGAATGGGGCATTTTTAGGCCAGATCGGTGTGTTATAGCCTATAGTTGTGGGGTGGGATTTGGGTTCGAGTGTGCTGAGGGCCGAAAGTCGAGCGGGGAATACCAAGGAGGTTAGGTATCATCTAGTATGGTCCGTTTAAATTTTCATGGCCATTTGGGTGGATAAACAGGTGAAACAGTGTGAATGGGGCATTTGTTGGCAAAATCGATGTGCTATAGCCCATGGTTTTGGGGGTGGGCTAGGGTTTTGGGTGTGCTATGTGTCAAAAATTTATTGGAGCATGTCAGGAAGGTTAGGGATCATCCCAATATAGTCCATTTAAATTTTGGTGGCCATTCGGGTGGAGAAATGAGTAAAACCGCACGAATAGGGCAGTTTTTAGCCAAATCGGTGCGCTATATCCCACAATTTAAGGGGTGGACTTGGGGTCCAGCCGTGAAATGAACCAAAAATCTACCGAGGCATACCAGGGAGGTTGGGGATCATCCCAGTGTGGTCCGTTTAAACTTTTGGAACCATTTGGGCGGACAAACGGGCGAAACGGCGAGAACAGGGCATTTTTGTGTCAAATCGATGTGGTATAGCCTATGGTTTTAGGGGTGGGCTAGGTTTCTGGGTTTTCTGTGGGCCTAAAATATATCGGAGCATGCCAGGGAAGTTGGGATCATCCCAGTGTAGTTGATTTAAATTTTTGTGGCCATTTGGGTAGAGAAACGGGCGAAATGACACAAATAGGTCATCTTCAAGTCAAATCGATGTGCTATAGACCATGATTTTAGGGGAGAGCCTGGGGTCCGGGCATGCTATTGGTTGAAAATTAATGGGGGTATGCCAGGGAGGTTGGGGATGATCTCAGTGTGGTCCATTTAAATTTTCGTGGCTATTTGGGTGGACAAATGTGCAAAATAGCGCGAACAGGCCATTTTTGGGCTAAATCGGTGTTCTATAGCCTACAGTTTTGGGGGTGGGCCCAAGGTTTTGGTGTGCTATATGTCAAAATTCTACCGAGGCATGCCAGGGAGGTTGAGGATCATCCCAATATGGTCTAATTAAATTTTCGCGGCCATTTCGGTGGACAAATGGTGAAACATTGCGAACGAGGCATTTTCGATCTAAATCGGTATGCTATAGCCTACGGTTTTGGGGGTGGACCTTGGGATCGGGCGTGCTGTTGGCTGAAAATTTATCGAGGCTTGCTAGGGAGGTTGGGGATCAACCCAATGTGATCTATTTAAATATTTGTGGCCATTTGGGAGGGCAACCGAGTGAAACGGGCGAAATGGGGCTTTTTCGAGGCAAATTAGTGTGTTAAAAACCCTGATTTTAGGGGTGGGCCCAATGTACGGGCGTGCTGTGGGACAAAAATTGACTGGGGCATGCCAGGGAGGTTGGGGATCATCCTAGTATGGTCCGTTTAAAGTTTTGTGGCTATTTGGGTGAACAAATGGGTAAATCGATGTGAATGGGTCATTTTTCGGGCCAAGTCGGTGTGATATAGCCCACAATTTTGGTGGTGCGCCCAGGGTATGAAAGTGTTGTGGGCCAAAAATTGACCGGGGCATGCCAGTGAAGTTGGGGATCATCCTAGTGTAGTCGATTTAAATGTACGTGGCCATTTGGGTGGACAAATGATTGAACGGGGCATTTTCGGACCGAATCGGTGTGCTGTAGCCAATGATTTTTGTGGTGCACCCAGTGTTCGGGTGTGCTGTGGTCTAAAAATTGACCAGGGAATGGAAGGGAGGTTGTGCATCATCCCAGTGTGGTCCATTTTAATTTTTGTGGCTATTTGCGTGTACAAATAGAGACACAGCGTGTTGTGGGATAAAAATTGACTGGGGTGTGCCAGGGAGGTTGGGGATCATCCCAGTGTGGTTCTTTTAAATTTTCATGGCTATTTGGAAGGACAAACGGGTGAAATAATGCAAACGGGGCATTTTCAGGTCAAATCAGTATGCTATGGCGTACGATTTTGTGGGAGGGCCTACGGTTCAAGCGTTCTGTAGGCCAAAAATTGACTGAGGTGTGCCAGAGAGATTGAGGATCACTTTGTGATCCGTTTAAATTTTTCTAGATATTTGGGTAGATAAACAAGCAAAACGGCGTGAACGATGTATTTTCAGGCAAAATCGGCGTGTTATAGACCACGGTTTCAGGGGTGAACCTGGGGTCCATGTGTTCTCTGAGATGAAAATTAACCTAGGCATGCCAGGAGGGTTGAGTATCATCCTAGTGTGGTCCACTTAAATTTTCTTGGACATTTAGGTGAACAAACGGATGAAACGACGCGAATGGGGCATTTTTAGGCCAGATCGGTGTGTTATAGCCCATAGTTTTGGGGTGGGCTCGAGGTTCGAGCATGCTGAGGGCCAAAAGTCGAGCGGGCATACCAAGGAGGTTAGGGATCATCTATTATGGTACGTTTAAATTTTCATGGCCATTTGGGTGGATAAACAGGTGAAACGGCGTGAATAGGGCATTTGTTGGCCAAATCGATGTGCTACAGCCCATGGTTTTGGGGGTTGGCTAAGGTTTTGGGTGTGATATGGGTCAAAAATTGATTGGAGCATTCCAGGAAGGTTAGGGATCATCCCAGTATGGTCCATTTAAAATTTTGTGTCCATTAGGGTGGAGAAACGAGTAAAACGACACGAATAGGGCATTTTTTAGCGAAATCGGTGTGCTATATCCCACGGTTTTGGGGGTGGGCTCGGGGTCCAACCGTGAAATGGACCGAAAATCTATCGATCCATGCTAGGGAGGTTGGGGATCATCCCAGTGTAGTCTATTTAAACCTTTGTGACCATTTGGGTGGTCAAACGGGCGAAACAGCGAGAACAGGGCATTTTTGTACCAAATCGATGTGCTATAGCCTATGGTTTTAGGGGTGGGCTAGGTTTCTGGGTGTTCTGTAACACCCCACATTTTGCATGTACTAGTAATGTTCACATAAAATGACATACGACTTGATTTAATTACTACCAAAACTTTTTTTTCAAGTGTTCAAGTGTTAGATTGGGGGCACTATATGGAAGTCTATTTAGAGACTGTGGCCTTAAACGGAGAAAATCATTGACGTGCTTATGGAACTTAGGAAGCTAGCAGGTGAGTCACCTGTGTGGTTGGCTTAAAAAAAAAAAAAATGTATATATACATGAGGGAGAATAATTCATTCATAAGTGAACTCACTTGAAGTCTAGACGTTAGTAAAAAGAAAGGGGAACGAAGACAAGGCTTAACGCCGAAACTTTCCAAGTCTTGCGACAAACGAAGCCCAAGTTAGGGAGGCTATTAAAGCCAATGGTTTAGCATTATATTGGGCCAAGATGTTCAGCCCAAGATTTTTATATAATAGGCCCAACTACATTCATTCACTACTAAGAAAATTGGGCCCAAACAAAGTGCAAGCAAGATTAAGGAAAATGGGCCACTAAAGCCCATTGATTTAGAGATCCAAAAGGCCCAAGTGAAAGGGGAAAATTGGTCATTGACCAACTTGAGTTAATCAGTTGCAAATATTAGGAGAAAGTCGGTCTAAGGCCCCTTTAAAAAGGGACCAAAACCGAGCTCCTTAGGTTAACTAGTAGGAGACCAAAACAATTTCAGCTTTTCTCTCTAAGTTTCTCTTGGCATTTCTTCACCTTGGAAGGCAACCAAAGGCTACTTTTTGAGTTCTTGAATTATACTTACACCTTGGGAGTTAAGGTATGTAAAAATAACCATATACTTGATATGAATTTTCCATGGAAAACAAGATAAGTTGGCTGGTGTACTGTGCAGGAATTTCTGGACAGCTTGTGTCCTGAAAGTTGTTGTTTGATTTTCTTGGCTTTGGAACGATTCTTACCCTGATTTTTGACTTTGATATGATATAAAGTTGAGGTTATTAATATGTTATAGTGTGTATATGGTTGCCAAGGTTGCTGGACTGTTTTGCTAGTTCTTTGGAAACAAGTATCCTTATATGATCTTATGTGCTTCCAAAATGGTATTGGACTGTTTTGATGAGGGGGCTGATGTTTCACGTTTCCCCCCCCTGTATTTTGAGCTATTTTGTGATTGTGTTAAGGTTTATTTGATGTATATATATGTTGGGAGCATCTGGTTCAAAGTTGGGACAAGTATGAATTGTTAACGACGAAATGTAGGGAGACGACGAGATGTTGTGCTTCTTAGTTGAGCGTTTTGTAAAATGGTTCTGTGTTGTAGTTATGGACTGTTGCCAGCATGTTGTAGAGATGATATAGGCTGTGTACATCATGTATATGATAATGTGTACTGGTTGAAGACAGTTAGAATTGAGAAAGTCGGAATAACACCATTGAGTCGATGGTTATACGTTTGTTGCCAAAGTGTTGTGTTTTGTGAGATTGGGCTGTCCAGATGCATTGATTAGCTGCTAATACTAGCTTTAAAACATGATATTGTAGATAAATAGTTGGAAGAAAAGAAGTCATTTCGAGGTAAAAACAAGTTGATATGTCGAGGTATGTAAGGCTATTCGATCTCTTATTATTTGGCATGGAATCCAAAGTCTTTATTGGCACATAGAGATCTTTACAAACTTCGATATAACCACTCCACTCTTTCGCATGTATTTGTGTGTCCAGATTCGAGCCTTGTCACTGCTGCATACATACATTGGACACCATGACATATGAGTCTTCTTTTTAGCAAAATAAAGTTCATACGTTGTTTATGTCCTACATGTTTCACTAATTGTATAACCCACTCTTTTCATTGTGATATGATGTTACATGGTCACATACTTGTCACTTGTCATGCTTATAGTCTTATAGCTCAAATTTTACGACCACCAAAGATTCATATCAAAAGTAATAAGAAGATATATGTATACAGTTGCTTCTGTTGGGTGGTATCCCAGGGGTGAAAGAATCACCTAGCATGGGTCAATCCCAGTATTACAGGGGGTATCCCAGGGGTGAAAGGAAAGCCTAGCATGGGTCGATCCTGATATAGATTTACCACTGATCAGCTGGTCATTTGTATTACATGATGTGCACAGATTATACAAGTGATAAGAGTAAAGTAACATAATTGTTATAAGATGCATGACTCCACAATATTCATAAAGGTGGTCTTTTACCTTACAGCAGTGTATGGTTTCATTTGAGCTTTTATCTCATATATGGTACATGTTGCCTTACATATTCAGTACATTATTTCGTACTGACGTCCCTGTTGGGGGACCTGCATTCCATGCTGCAGGTGCAGAAGCTAATAAACCTCCCCAGTAAGAGTACAGGATATCAACTGCAGTCACTGAGCTCCAGGTTGCTTCGGGGCTTTGAGTCTTATCATATCTCTTTGCATTGTATAGTATCTTATCATGAGGCGGGGCCTGTCCCGACCCTTATAAGATAATGTTTCTTGTCTAGAGGCTTTGTAGACTATGTAAAGTATAGTATGGTCATGTATCGTATCGTAGACATTGTGGCTCCAACGGCCTAGTCATACAACATCTTTTGGCTTGCTAGTTCCATTTATCTTTTGAGGGCATGTTTAGTATAAAAGTAACTTATAATGTTCATAGGTAATGTATTGCTACGCGTTGGTTCTCCCGAGCCTTACCGGCAACGGGTGCCAGTCCGCCTTAATAGGATTTGGGGCGTGACATGTTCTGTGGGCATAAAATAGATCGGAGCATGCCAGGGAAGTTGGGGATCAACCCAGTGTAGTTCGTTTAAATTTTTGTGGCCATTTGGGTAGAGAAACGAGCGAAACAGCACAAATAGGTCATATTCGGGTCAAATCGATGTGCTATAGACTATGATTTTAGGGGTGGACTTGGGGTCCGATCATGCTATTGGCCAAAAATTTATCAGGGCATGGCAGAGAGGTTGGCGATCATCTCAGTGTGTTCCGTTTAAATTTTCGTGGCTATTTGGGTGGCCAAATGTGCAAAACAGCGCGGACGGGCTATTTCGGGCTAAATCGGTGTGCTATAGCCTACAGTTTTGGGGGTGGGCCCAGGGTTTTGGCGTGCTATTGGTCAAAAATCAACCGAGGCATGCCAAGGAGGTTGAGGATCATCCCAATATGGTCCATTTAAATTTTTGCGACCATTTGGGTTGAAAAATGGGTGAAACATTGCGAACGGGGCATTTTCGATCTAAATCGGTATGCTATAGCCTACGGTTTTGGGGGTGTGCCTTGGGTTCGGGCATGCTGTTGGCTGAAAATTGATAGGGGCATGCTAGGGAGGTTAGGGATCAACCCAATGTGGTCTGTTTAAATATTTGTGGCCATTTGGGAGGGCAACTGGGTGAAACAGGCAAAATAGGGCATTTTCGAGCCAAATTAGTGTGTTAAAAACCCCGATTTTAGGGGTGGCCCCAAGTTTCGGGCATGCTGTGGGCTGAAAATTGATTGGGGCATGCCAGGGAGGTTGGGTATCATCCCAGTATGGCCCGTTTAAAGTTTTGTGGCTATTTGGGTTGACAAATGGGTAAATTGATGCAAACGGCTCATTTTTCGGGCCAAGTCGGTGTGCTATAGCCCACAATATTGGGGGTGCGCCCAGGTTCTTAGAGTACTGTGGGCCAAAAATTGATCGGGGCATGCCAGTGAGTTTGGGGATCAACCTAGTATAGTCCGTTTGAATGTACATTGCCATTTGGGTTGACAAACGATAGAACGTGGCATTTTTGGACCAAATCGGTGTGCTGTAGCCAATGATTTTGGTGGTGGGCCCAGTGTTCGGGTGTGTTGTGGGATAAAAATTTACCAGGGAATGGCAGGGAGGTTGTTCATCATCCCAATGTGGTCCATTTAAATTTTTGTGGCAATTTGGGTGTAAAAACAGAGACACAGCGCTAACGGGGCATTTTCGAGGTCAGTTCTTTAGGGGTGGGCTAAGGTCCGATTGTGTTATGGGCTGAAAATTGATTGGGGCACGCCAGGGAGGTTGGGGATCGTCCCAGTGTGGTACGTTTAAATTTTCGTGGCCATTTGGGTGGATAAATAGTAGAAATAGAGCGAATGGGTCATTGTCAGGCTAATTCGGTGGTGCTATAGCCCATGGTTTTGGGGGTGGGCTCGGGGTTCGGGCGTGCTGTGGGCCAAATATCGATCGAGGTATTCCAAGGAGGTTGGGGATCATCCTAGTGTGGTTGTTTCAAAATTGTGGCATTTGGATGGACAAACGGGTGAAACGACATGAACGGGGCATTTTAGGTCCAAATCGATGTGTTGTAGACCACGATTTTAGGGGCGGGCCCTGGGTCCGAGCGTGCGGTGTGCCAAAAATTGATCGGGGTATGATAGGTATGTTGGGGATCATTCCAGTATGGTTCGTTTAAATTGTCGTGGCCATTTGTGTTTACAAATGAACAAAATGGGCGAACAGGGCATTTTTGGGCCAAATTGTTCTGCTAAAGCTCACAGTTCTGGGGGTAGGCCCAGGGTTCGAGCGTGTTGTGAGACAAATATCAACTAGGTCATGCCAGGGTGGTTGTGGATCATCCTAGGAAGGTTCGTTTAAATTTTTGTGGCCATTTAGGTAGATAAACGAGAGAAATGGCTAGAGCGGGGTGTTTATCGGGCCAAATCAGTGTTCAATAGCCCATGATTTTGGGGTTGGGCCTAGGGTTCGGGTGTGATGTGGGCCAAAAATTGACCATGTCATGCCAGGGAGGTTGGGGATCATCTCAGTGTGGTCTGTTTAAATTTTTGTTGCCATTTGGGTGGACAAACTAGCGAAACGGCGTGAATGAGATATTTTCAGTCCAAATCGGTGGCTATAGCCCACGATTTCGGAGGTGGGCTTGGGGTTCGGGCATGCTGTAGGCTAAAAATTGACTGCAGTATGCCAGAGAGGCTAGGGATCATCCCAGTGTGGTCCGTTTAAATTTTTCTAGCCATTTGGGTGGACAAATACACAGAACAGTGCGAACGAAGAATTTTCGGACCAAATTGGTATGGTATAGCCTATAGTTTTGGGGGTGGGCCTGGGGTTCGAGCATGTTATGGGTCAAAAATTGATCGAGGCATGTTGAGGAGGTTGGGGATGGTCCCAGTGTGGTCAGTTTTAATTTTCATAGCTATTTGGGCAGACAAACAGGTGAAATGGCATGAATAGGGCATTTTTAGGCTAAATCAGTGTGTGTAGCCCACGGTTTTAGGGGTGGGCCCAGGGTCTGGTCTAGTTGTGGGATGAAAATTGACCGGGGCATTCCAGGGAGGTTGGGGATCATCCTCGTGTGGTTTTTTTTAAATCTTTGTGGCTCTTTGGGTGTGCTATAGCCCATGGTTTTAGGGGTGGGCTCGGGTTCTAGGCGTGCTATAGGCTAAAAATTGATCGAGGCATGCCAGGGAGGTTGGGTATCATCCCAGTGTAGTCTGTTTAAAGTTTTGTGGCCATTTAGGTGGATAAATTGGTGAAACAGCTTGAATGGGGCATTTTTGGCCTAAATTGGTGTGCTAATAGCATACTATTTTGGGGCTGAGCTTGGGGTTCGGGTGTGCTGTGGGCTAAAGATACACTGAGACATGCAGGGTGGTTTGGGATCATCCCAGTATGGTTTGTTTAATTTTTCATGGACATTTGGGTGGACAAATGGATGAAACGACATGAACAAGGCATTTTCGAGCTAAATTGGTGAGCTATAGCCCATGGTTTTGGGGGTGGGCTCGGGGTTATGGCATGCTGTCGGTCGAAAATCGATGAGGTCATCTCAGGGAGGTTGGAGATCGTCCCAGTGTGGTCCATTTACATTTTTATGGCTATTTGGGTGGACAACCAGCGCAAACGGGGTCTTTTCGTGCCAATTTGGTGTGCTATAGCCCACGGTTTTGGGGGTGGGATTAGGGTTTGGGTGTGCTGTGGGCCAAAAATTGACCAGGGCATTCTAGGTAGGTTGAAGATCGTCTTAGTGTGGTTGGTTTAAATTTTTGTAGCTATTTGGGTGGACAAACGTGCAAAACTAGGCGAACGAGGCATTTTTTGGCCAAATTGGTGTGGTATAGCCCATGATTTCTGGGGTGGGGTGGGCGTCTTGGCATGCTGTGCGCCAAAAATCAACCGGGGCATGCAAGGGAGGTTGGAGATCATCCTAGTGTAATTTGTTTAAATTTTTGCGGCCATTTGACTGGATAAACGGGTGAAACAACGTATTTTCAGGCCAAATCAGTGTGCTATAGCCCACGTTTTTATGGAGGGCCCATGGTTCGAGCGTGCTGTAGGCCGAAAATTGATTGGGACATGCCAGAGAGGTTGGGGATCATCACTTTGTAATCCTTTAAAATTTTTATGGCTATTTGGGTGGACAAACAAGCAAAACAGCGCGAACGATGCATTTTTGGGCAAAATTGGGGTGCTACAGACCACGGTTTTGGGGTTGAGCCTGGGGTCCATGCGTGATCTGCACTAAAAATCAACCTGGGCATGCCAAGGGGTTGAGGATCATCCCAGTGTGGTCCGTTTAAATTTTCATGGCTATTTAAGTGAACAAACATATGAAATAGGGCGAACGGGGCATTTTCGAGCAAAATAAGGGTGTTATAGCCTACAGTTTTGGGGGTAGTCCTGGGGTCCGAGCGTGCTGAGGGTCTAAAATTGACTGAGGTATTCCAGGATAGTTAGGGATCGTCCCTGTATGGTCCGTTTAAATTTTCTTGACCATTTGGGTGGACAAATGGGTGAAACGACGTGAATGGGACTTTGCGGGCTAAATCGGTGTGCTATAGCCCAAGGTTTTGAGGGTGAGACCGAGGACCGGATGTGATATGGGTCAAAAATTGATCAGGGCATGCCAAGGAGGTTGGGTATCATCCCAGTGTAGTCCATTTAAATTTTTGTGGCCATTAGGGTTGACAAACGGGCAAAACGGCATGAACGGGGTATTTTCTGGCCAAATCTATGTGCTATAGCCCTTGGTTTCGAGGTGGGCTCGAGGTCCAGGCATGCAGTGGAATAAAACTCTACTGAGGTAAGCCATGGAGGTTAGGATCATCCTAGTATGGTCCGTTTAAATTTATGTGGCCATTTGGGTGGACAAACGGGCAAAACAGCGCGAACCGGGCATTTTCGGGCCAAATCAATGTGCTATTGCCCACAGTTTTGAAGGTAGGCCAGGGATCCAGGTGTTTAGTGGGCCTAAAATAACCCGAGGTATGCCAGGGAGGTTGGTGATCATCCCAGTATGATCCATTTAAATTTTTGTGGCTATTTGGGTGGATAAACGAGCGAAACAGCGCAAGTGGGGCATTTTCGGGCTAAATCGGTGTGCTATAGCCCATTCTTTTGGGGGTGGGCTTGGGGTTCGGGCATGCTATTGGCCAAATATTGATCGGGCCATGCCTGTGAGGTTGGGGATTATATTCGTATGGTCCGTTTAAATTTTTGTGGCCATTTAGGTAGACAAACAGGTAAAACGGCACGAATGGGGCATTTTTTAGCTAAATCGGTGTACTATAGCCCACTGTTTTGGGGGTGGGCTTGGGGTCTGGGCATGCTGTGGGCTGAAAATCAACCGGGGCATGCCTAGGAGGTTGGGGATCATCCCAGTGTGGTTCGTTTAAATTTTTGTGGTCATTTGGGTGGACAAATGGGCAAAACGGCGCAAATAGGGCATTTTCGGGCCGAATCGATGTGCTATAGCCCACAGTTTTTGGGGTAGGCCAGGGATCCGGGTGTTCTGTAGACTTAAAATAACCTGGGGCATGACAGGGAGGTTGGGGATCATCCCATTATGGTCCTTTTAAATTTTTGTGTCCATTTGGGTGGACAAATAAGCAAAACGGCATTAATGGGGCATTTTTGGGCTGAATTGGTGTGCTATAGCCCATGCTTTTGGGGGTGGACCTAGGGTCCAGGCGTGCTGTGGGACAAAAATTGATCGAGGCATGCCAAGGAGGTTGGGGATCATCTCAGTGTGGTCCGTTTAAATATTCGTGGCTATTTGGGTAGACAGATAGGCTTAATGGTGCAAATAGGGCATTTTCGGGCCAAATTAGTTTGCTATAGCCTACTATTTCGGGGGTGGGCCTGGGCTCTGGGCATGCTGTGGGCTGAAAATCGATCGCGGTATGCTAGGGAGGTTGGATTTCATCCCAGTATGGTCCGTTTAAATTTTTATGGCATTTTAGGTTGGCAAACAGGATCAACAGTGCGAACTGGGCATGTTCGGGCTAAATTGGTGTGCTATAGCACACGGGTTCGAGGGTGGAACCGGGGATCGGGCATGCTGTGGGCCAAAAATCTACTGAGGCATTCCAGGGAGGTTGTGATTGTCCCAGTGTGGTACTTTTAACTTTTCATAGCTATTTGGGTGGATAAATGGGTAAAGAAGCACGAACGGGGCATTTTCGAACTAAATCGGTGTGCTACAACCTGATAACGCTCAATCTACAGCTCTCGTGGGAGTGTAAAGCGGTCGATAGCAAATATAGAACCCAACCTGGGTTGGGTATCGATCCCACAGGGAATAGCTTGGTCAACAAGTACGCAAAATTAATAGACTTTTGGTGCAAGTCTCGTAAGAAGGGGGGATTGTAATAAGTAACCAAAGTAATGAAATAAAAGCTGAAAATAATAAAGTAAAAAGAGAAAGATTGTCACGTTGGTTGTAAACAATGAGAATTGAAGCGTTGGGGTTATGTCCACCTTCTGAGGTATACGTCTCTATTGGCTATGAGTGTGTAGAGTCTTGACATGCAATTGCTTATAGAGAATTGTAGTCGATGGTAAATCCAAGCGTCTCTCGACCTAAACAAGGACTATTTCACTTTAACTCTCTCGAGCTTAAAGTGTGTCTAGCGGTACAAATTCTCCAAGAGGTTAGTCCAGTTACGGCACTAGCTTTTTAATAGGAAAGGGTGTCCTACTACCTTGACATTATCTCTTTTCCAGACAAATAACCTTTCTCTCGAACAAGTTAAATGTTAGACTGGCGTTATTCTATGCGTCTTCTTTTCTAGACAAGTAACCTTTCTCTCGAACAGGTTAGATGTTAGAATGGCGTGTTCATATGTTTGAAACCGCAAAGATTGTAGATTTAAGATGAAGAGAATAATGATATAAGCAATATACGTGTCTTGAACTCACAAACTCATAGCAATAGATAGTAACTCATTCGGCTTCCATAACCCCAACTAAGAGGTTTAGTTACCCATGAATGCGTAGGATATCACGTTTTGCATGGTGGATGGCGTGAATAGTAGGTGTTTGGCGTGTGGTTTTAGTGATTCCGTAGCAAGTAACGATTCTCTTGTTGTGGAATAGATGAATAGAAGAATAGATTAGAAGTGTTTGTGGTGGAAGATGAGAGAGATGGAAGAAAATTAATAGTTTAAGAATGAATTTCTTGAATGAAGGGAGGAGTTGCCTCCACTAAGGGAGGACTTGATTAAAATCTCTAGCATGATAGGGTATTTATAATACTCCTATCCTACTCCTACTATGCTAATGAAATAAATAACCAAATCCTACTAAACTAAGGAAATACTTAACCCATTTGTACTAGGTTAATGTAACATTCTCCTAATCCAAATAAACTAATGAAATACATAACCCAATTGTACTAGGTTAATGTATCATTGTCAAAATCCAGCTTTGTGTCTGTAAGTCCCCAAAGTCTTCAGAAATGCTGTTTTAGCCCGGGACAGATTTTCCATCCAGCAGTTTTGGTCCAGGTCCCCAGAGTCTTCAGAAATGCTGTTTTAGCCCAGGACAGAGTTTCCATGCAGCAGTTTTGGTCCTTAGGCGTGTAAACTCCCTTTCCTTCCTTCGTGAGCTTTCTTTTGCGTCAAGTAAGCCATAAAATGTTGTATTTTGCATCATTTATACCTGAAACTTTCCTAATCATGTTTGTTAGCTCATTTACAGGAAAAAGGACTAAAAGTGCATGAAATAGATAATTAGTTCTCAAAACTAGGCTAAAATATGGGCAAAATATATTGATATAGGCGCGTAAATTCACCTATCATCAACACCCCACACTTGAAGCTTTGTTCGTCCTCGAACAAAATATCAGGTCCTTCTAAACATCAACTTAGGGTTTTACAGCAACAACACAAAACATTCTTCAAGACAAGCACAACAATTATCAACGAAGAGTAGCTTTCCGATTATAAGTAGAAACAATTTAACCTCAAGCATAGACTCGTGATGGTGATCAACTCGCATGCAAACGTTAAGGTGCATAGAATCATATACAACTATCCAAGACTCATCAACCATGTGTGTCTCACAATATAGTACCCATAATCACTCACAAGTATAGCATATTTTCAAACATGGGTATCAAAATATCCTTGCACTCACTCTCACAAAGAATTCATATGTAGCAACTGATGACCATAGGCTTGCCCTTAATGTAGTACTCCACTAAATGTCGGAATGTTAAGATTAGGATCAAGTAGGTCTTTTGATGGTTGTAACGTAAGCTAAGGGACGGGTAGGACTATTTTGGCCAAGAATAGTGACTAGGTTCCTAAGCACTTTAATACATCACATTGTATCATTGACACTTTTTTCTTTCAACCTTTCTTTATTTTATTTTTCCACCCTTGTTATCATCTTTTGTTTTTCAATTTTAAGCACAACTCACTTTCCAGCTTTCTTGTCCTTTTTCTTTTCACAACATACCTCTTATGATAGCCCTTTCTTTTTCATAACATATTCAAGCACCCTTGCAATTTAAAGCATCATACTCACCCAATTTCCTCTTATGTTGTCACATGACTTTTTCACTTTAAAGCACTTAGGAATTTGGATCAAATTACGGTCTTGAAAGAAATGGATTAGGCTTACATACAAGGTTGTCAAAGAAATAGGCTAAAGGCTCAAAAGGGTTTAACTAGGATGATGTCCATGGGTAGGTAAAACTGAAGGTAAACAAATATAGGTTGCCAAAGAAATGCCTAAATCATATCCTAACTTACACTCCTTATTTTCGCTTTGCATACATACCAGGCAAGTTCTAGCATCAGCCACACACATAGAATATACTATTATCTCACACACACAAGGCACATGGTCGACTTGATTTGGAAGTAATATAGACTCTTGACCCAACAAGTGAAGGAATTGAATCATACAATATCACATAATGAGTCACAACTAGAGCCTAAACATCTCAATAGTCACAATTGTAATACATACTCTTGTTATAATCTCATGCTGCCTATCAAAATAATTTCATGTGAAGCTAGAAAGATTTTACTCCTAAAAAAAGCTAAAAAAAACGTCAAAAAAAAAAAAAAAAAAACGAACTCAAATAAACAAAGTAAACAAACAAACATAGGTGCAAACATAGAAGTATAGCATGCAATGCCACCCCACACTTGGACGGGACACTGTCCTCAGTGGAAAATAAATACGAGGAACCTGGTTAGTCGGACTCATCCTCTATGTCTGGGGTCATACCCCTTGCATTGGAATCATCATCAGAGTCGTCATCCTTAGAAGTTCCTCATAAGTATCCCACTTAATTCCAAGCGTGAGTCGGGGTATTTGCCGCGAGGAGGGTTCTCCTTGGTCCTTGCAACTTCTCTTTTTGCTCTTTTGGGAGGTGGTAGCCTTCTCCTTGCCTTGTCTCGCTTTAGGTGCCATTGTACCTGAGACTAGAAATAGTGTTAGTTGCAGCACAATCTCACTTGATACAATCTATAAGCAAGTACTAGGGGTACCACCCCACACTTAGTTTTGTTGCACAAATCAGCGAGGTGAACGTAGTCGATTTACTCAGATTTCGTCGACATACGTTTTAGGATTGTATTCCAACAAGAAAATCAGCATTGTATCACTTATTTGCAGCCATTGGACTACTTTCATGGTAGATATAGCAACACTACGACATAGGGGTTACCACATGGAATCGATATTCTTACAACAAGCACAACCTCCTAAGTCGATAGGCACTATAATCTTATCCCGATGGCCGGGATAGTCTAACATGTAAGCATCCAAACAACACTCTTAAGCAATATTCATAGCCATATCTATTCAGCAAATATCATAACAATGCTATTGAAACCAAATTCAAGTCGGAAATAAGTCAAGAATTCCCTACGTATATGTTCACTCACATGATTATGTAACAACAATTCAAACACATGAACATCACCAACAATCTTATATGATTTAGCAATTTATAATAAGCATAGAAACGTAGTACTTACGATGAAGAATAAGAGAGTACTTACTTGATTGAAGCTTGTGGAGACGGTGTTGTGAATTAGAAGAGCAAAAGAAGAAAATTTTGAGAAGATTTGGAAGGTTATGTGGCGCCTTTAGGGTGTTTTCTAATGTGGTTGTGTTGTAAAACTATGTCCCCTTTATATAGAAGAGTATGGGTCGGGTTATGACCCATTTACAATTGGATTTGGGGACAAAATCACCACATATGCGGCGCATATCTCTTGGCATATCAATGACATATGCGGCGCATTGTCCATGGCATAATGGGACATATGCGCCGCATAGTCTATGGCATTTCTGGACATATGCGCTGCATAGTCTATGGCATTTGGTCTCAGTATCTCAAATGCCATAGCATAGGCGGCGCATAGTCAAAAGCATACCTAGGAATAGGCGGCGCATAGTGTATAGCACTCTAGATTCCGAGTCCTTAGGCTATAGAATAGGTTGTGCATCGTTCGTGGCCTATTTTTACCAAGGCCTAGCCTTCCTCGAAGCCTATTATGACGTGAGAAAGGCTCACTTCATAGCCTTATGCATCACCATTCCTAACTTACCGACTTTACCATACAATGCGACCAAATCGTCAATTGAAATCAATCTCCTCGTTGCATAATTCTTGCACCTATTTTTGCTCAAAACCAAATGAAAATGATTAGTACGATGGGTTGCCTCCCACCTAGCGCCTTAGTTTTGGTCGTGGCACGACTCTTATTTTTGGATTTTTCATAAAACAAAACAAGTACTAGAATGAAAGAAAACGAAAAAAATGATAAAACGATGGGTTGCCTCCCATCTAGCGCCTTATTTATTGTCGTGGCTCGACCTAGTTACCTCGAGTACTTAGACTTCGTCGAGATAAGTGATGGATCGTTTTCTAAAAGGATTTAGACGACAATGAGGCTTACCTGTGGTCACGCGATCTTTTTCGAGCTGGCTTATACGTTTCTCCGGAGAGTCACCAATTATATCATCAATAGTCCAACCCATAGCTCTCTTGTATCTCCTCAGAGCAGAGATGAGAGTTTCTACGTGCTGTTCACTTAAATCATCTGCTCTCTCTGGAAGTATATTTCTACTTTCCAAGAACACATACCTTAGATAATCGGGAAGCTCTTGTGATTCTAGCATTGGTGGCTCGTCAAAGGGAGTATTCGTTGTTGGTTGATTCTTGAGTTCACAATCCGGTTTCTTAGGAGGATAAGACTCTATTTCTGTTAGAGCACTCATAAGTTCTTCATAACCTTCATTGTCTTCATGCTCAACTTTCAGTGGCACAACAGACAATGGCTTAACAGTAGGTTGTTTCTCTATAGATAATGCTTTAGTATCCTCATAATGAACATCAGCTACAGATGACTCATTCATATCGCTGGGCTGCTTCATTGTTTTGCATATATCAAACCGTACCACTTCGTCAACCACTTGCTTGCCTTTTGCTGAAGTTTCCAGCACCTTACCACTTCTGGTAGTGATGGCCATGCATGACCCATCATTTTTTGGGTTCTGCACAGTATTGCTTGGTAAGGTGCCAGCCTTTCTTTGATTAAATGCTGCTGAAAGTTGGCTCAATTGCTGCTCTATTTGCTTGATAGAAGTGGAATTAGAATCAACTAGTTGCTTCATGGAGGACAAATCATCAATCACCTCCTTAACTCCTGCGCTCGTTGCTTCCACTCCTTTCAATAACTTAGCCATCATGTCTTCCATACTCCCAGAATTAGATGTGGTGGTATCACGTCTACCAGGGGGAACGTACAAACCACTCTTTTCATTATTTTTCTTCCAACTACCTTGGTCTTTGCTTCCGGATTTATCATAATAGTTCCGACCTTGGTTTCCTTGGGCATTCCCACGAAAACCCCCCTGATTGTTCAAGTAGTTGGCCTCATCTTCCGAATCAAATTCGTCTCTTCCTTTTGACGCAATAGCTTTCACTTTTTCGGTCTTCCCTGATAATAAGTGCTTTGTCAGAAGATCCAATTGTGTTTTCATGTGCGCCATGTCTTGCTCACGTTCTTTTTCTCTTCTTTTTTGTTCAGCAGTCATGCCAATAGATAAAGTGGGGCTTGCTACCTCAGAATCCCTGGTATGCCAAGCTCTACTTTGCTTCGTCATCCGATCTAGCATATTGCTTGCCTGCACAAAGGTGAGGTCCATAAATGATCCACCTGCTGCATTATCAACCACTGGCTTAGTCACCGAATTCAACGCTCTGTATAATATCTCCATCAAGTGGACATTGGTCATATGATGGTTTGGGCATCGCATTAGCTTCGTCTTGAACCTCTCCCATGTTTCGTGGAGAGCTTCAGTTGGAAGCTGTCGAAAATTGGTGATCTCATCTCTCAATTGTGCTTTTTTGGATGGCGGAAAGAATCTTTCTAGGAAAGCGTCTTTCAATTGCCTCCAATGAGTAATAGAATCAGGAGTCATCCCATTCAACCACATAGTTGCCTCCCCAGACAGAGACAATGGAAATAGACGTAATCGAATTGCATTCTGTCCAACTCCAGGATTGTCGAATGACTTGCATGTAGAAATAAAGTTGATCAGATGCATATTCGGATCATCGCCTGCTAGTCCACCAAATAATCCCTTGAGTTGCAAAAGTTGAATCATGGCGCTAGTGATATTGAACTTTGCTCCTGGTGCTAAGGGAGGAAGAATAATAGCTCCTGTGGAACCAGCTTCGTCAAGATCATCTTCATCATCATCGAACAGCATTGGTACAGTTCGACGTTCAGACCTATATCTTGCTTGACGATCTCTTCTGTTTGCTGGTGTCGCCATCTCAGCAGTATGCTGTGGGTTTAATAGCTCTTTATCGCCCAGATCCTCATCGTCAGGATTTGTTGCTCGCCTACGATTATAAATATTTTGTTGATGCACTTGAGCAGCCATCCTTTCAATTTCACGTTGTGCCTCCATTGATGCACTGAATAAACCAAAAAAAAACAAAAACAACAACTAAAAGTAAAAGTACGAGAATCTTTGACCAAAGGGTCTAGTAATTATCACGAACTTGATTGACACTCGTATTCCCCGGCAACGGCGCCAAAACCTGATAACGCTCAATCTACAGCTCTCGTGGGAGTGTAAAGCGGTCGATAGCAAATATAGAACCCAACCTGGGTTGGGTATCGATCCCACAGGGAATAGCTTGGTCAACAAGTACGCAAAATTAATAGACTTTTGGTGCAAGTCTCGTAAGAAGGGGGGATTGTAATAAGTAACCAAAGTAATGAAATAAAAGCTGAAAATAATAAAGTAAAAAGAGAAAGATTGTCACGTTGGTTGTAAACAATGAGAATTGAAGCGTTGGGGTTATGTCCACCTTCTGAGGTATACGTCTCTATTGGCTATGAGTGTGTAGAGTCTTGACATGCAATTGCTTATAGAGAATTGTAGTCGATGGTAAATCCAAGCGTCTCTCGACCTAAACAAGGACTATTTCACTTTAACTCTCTCGAGCTTAAAGTGTGTCTAGCGGTACAAATTCTCCAAGAGGTTAGTCCAGTTATGGCACTAGCTTTTTAATAGGAAAGGGTGTCCTACTACCTTGACATTATCTCTTTTCCAGACAAATAACCTTTCTCTCGAACAAGTTAAATGTTAGACTGGCGTTATTCTATGCGTCTTCTTTTCTAGACAAGTAACCTTTCTCTCGAACAGGTTAGATGTTAGAATGGCGTGTTCATGTGTTTGAAACCGCAAAGATTGTAGATTTAAGATGAAGAGAATAATGATATAAGCAATATACGTGTCTTGAACTCACAAACTCATAGCAATAGATAGTAACTCATTCGGCTTCCATAACCCCAACTAAGAGGTTTAGTTACCCATGAATGCGTAGGATATCACGTTTTGCATGGTGGATGGCATGAATAGTAGGTGTTTGGCGTGTGGTTTTAGTGATTCCGTAGCAAGTAACGATTCTCTTATTGTGGAATAGATGAATAGAAGAATAGATTAGAAGTGTTTGTGGTGGAAGATGAGAGAGATGGAAGAAAATTAATAGTTTAAGAATGAATTTCTTGAATGAAGGGAGGAGTTGCCTCCACTAAGGGAGGACTTGATTAAAATCTCTAGCATGATAGGGTATTTATAATACTCCTATCCTACTCCTACTATGCTAATGAAATAAATAACCAAATCCTACTAAACTAAGGAAATACTTAACCCATTTGTACTAGGTTAATGTAACATTCTCCTAATCCAAATAAACTAATGAAATACATAACCCAATTGTACTAGGTTAATGTATCATTGTCAAAATCCAGCTTTGTGTCTGTAAGTCCCCAAAGTCTTCAGAAATGTTGTTTTGCCCGGGACAGATTTTCCATCCAGCAGTTTTGGTCCAGGTCCCCAGAGTCTTCAGAAATGCTGTTTTAGCCCGGGACAGAGTTTCCATGCAGCAGTTTTGGTCCTTAGGCGTGTAAACTCCCTTTCCTTCCTTCGTGAGCTTTCTTTTGCGTCAAGTAGGCCATAAAATGTTGTATTTTGCATCATTTATACCTGAAACTTTCCTAATCATGTTTGTTAGCTCATTTACAGGAAAAAGGACTAAAAGTGCATGAAATAGATAATTAGTTCTCAAAACTAGGCTAAAATATGGGCAAAATATATTGATATAGGCGCGTAAATTCGCCTATCATCACAACCCTCATTTTTGGGGCAGGGCCCACGGTTCAAGCATGCTGTAGGTTAAAAATTAACTAGGGCATGCTATAGAGGTTGAGGATCATCCCTATATGATGCATTAAAATTTTTGTGGCTATTTAGGTGGACAAACAGGCGAAACAACGTAAATAATGATTTTTTAGGCAAAATCAGTCTGCTATAGACCACGATTTTAGGGGTGGGCGGTGGTTCTAGGTGTTATGTAGCCCAAAAATCAACTGGGGCATACCAGGGAGGTTGGGTATCACCCTTGTGTAGTTCGTTTAAATTTTCGTGGCTATTTGGGTGGACAAACGGCTGAAACGGTGCGAACGGGGCCTTTTCAGGACAAATCGATATGCTATAGCCCACGTTTTTTATGGAGGGCTCATGGTTCGAGCATGCTGTAGGCCAAAAATTGATTGGGGCGTGCCAGAGATGTTGAGGATCATCCCTATGTGATCCCTTTAAAATTTTGTGGCTATTTAGGTAGACAAATAGGCAAAACGGCGTGAATGATGCATTTTCGAGCAAAATTGGTGTGCTCTAGGTAGAAAATCAACCTGGGCATTCCAGGGGTGTTGAGAATCATCCCAGTATGATCTGTTTAAATTTTCGTAGCTATTTAGGTGAACAAACCGATGAAACATTGTGAATGAGGCATTTTTGGACCAAATCTATGTGTTATAGCTCATAGTTTTAGGGTTGGGCTCGGGGTCCAAGCTTCCTGAGGGACAAAAATTGATTGAGGAATTCTTGGGAAGTTGGTATCATTCCAGTGTGGTCCATTTAAATTTTCATGGCTATTTGGGTGGACAAACGGGTGAAACGGCATGAATGGGGCATTTATGAGCCAAATCGGTGTGCTATAGCCCACGGTTTGGGGGTGGGCCCGGGGTCCGGGCATGATGTGGGACAAAAATTGATGGGGCAAGCCAAGGAGGTTGGGGATCATCCCAGTGTGGTCCATTTAAATTTTTATGGCCATTAGGGTGGAGAAACGAGTAAAACGGCACGAATAGGGCATTTTCTGGCTAAATCGGTACGCTATAGACCACAGTTTTAGGGGTGAAATCGGTGTTCGGGCATGTAGTGGACAACAAATCTACTGAGGTATGCCAGGGAGGTTGGGGATCTTCCCAGTATGGTCCATCCCAATTTTTTTGGCCATTTGGGTGGACAAATGGGTAAAACATCGCAAACGGGGCATTTTTAGGCCAAAAATTGACCTGGGCTTGCTAGGGAGGTTGGAGATCATCTCAGTATAGTTCTTTAAATTTTTGTAGCTATTTGGGTGGGAAGATATGCAAAATAGGGTGAATGAGGCATTTTTGGGCCAAATCGATGTGGTATAGCCCACGATTTCTTGGTTGGGCTGGGGGTCTGGGTGTGCTGTGGGCCAAAATTCAACCAGGGCATGCAAGGGAGGTTGGATATCATCCCAGTGTAGTTTTTTTAAATTTTTGAGGCTATTTGGGTGGACAAACGGGTGAAACGGTGCGAACGGGGCATTTTTCAGGCTAAATCTGTGTGCTATAGCCTATGTTTTTTAGGGAGGGCCCGCGGTTCGAGCGTGCTGTAGGCCAAAAATTGACTGGGGCATGCAAGAGGGGTTAGGGATAGTCACTGTGTAATCCGTTAAAATTTTTATGGCTATTTGGGTGGACAAACAAGCAAAACGGCATGAATGATGCATTTTTGGGCAAAATCGGTGTGCTACAGACCATGGTTTTGGGGTTGGGCCTGTGTTTCATGCATGCTCTGCGCAAAAAATCAACTTAGGCATGCCAGGGGATTGAGGATCGTCCCATTGTGGTCCGTTTAAATTTTTGTGGCCGTTTAAGTGAACAAACATATGAAACGGGGCGAACGGGGCATTTTCGAGCTTAATCAGTGTGTTATAGCCCATAGTTTTCAGGGTGGGCCCGGGGTCTAAGAGTACTGAGGGCCTAAAATTGATCGGGGCATGATAGGGAAGTTAGGGATCATCCCAGTATGGTCGGTTTAAATTTTCTTGGCCATTTGGGTGGATAAACGGGAGAAACAACGTGAATGGGGCATTTGTAGGCTAAATCGGTGTGCTATAGCCCACGGTTTTGAGGGTGGGATGAAGGTTCGGGCATGATGTGGGTCAAAAATTGATCAGGGCATGCTACGGAGGTTGGTGATCATCCCAATGTAGTCCATTTAAATTTCTGTGGCCATTGGGGTTGACAAACGGGCAAAACGGAACGAAGGGGGTATTTTCGGGCTAAATTGATGTGCTATAGCCCACAGTTTCGGGGGTGGGCTCGGGGTCTGGGTATGCAGTGGACCGAAAGTCTACCGGGGCATGCCAGCGAGGTTGGGATTATCCCAGTATGGTTCGTTTAAATTTTTGTGGCCATTTGGGTGGACAAAAGGGCAAAACAGTGCAAACGGGGCATTTTCGGGCCAAATCAATGTGCTATAGCCCATAGTTTTGAGGGTAGGCTAGGGTTCTATATGTCCTGTAGGCCTAAAATAACCCAGGGCATGCCAAGGAGGTTGCAGATCATCCCAATATGGCCCGTTTAAATTTTTGTGGCTATTTGGCTAGACAAAAGAGCAAAACGGCGCAAATGGGGCATTTTCGAGGCGTGCCATGGAGGTTGGGTATCATCCTTATGTGGTCCGTCTAAATTTTTGTTGATATTTGAGTGGATAAATGGGTAAAACAGCACGAACGGTGCAATTTTGGGTCAAAACGGTGTGCTATAGACCATGGTTTCGGGGGTGGGCCCGGGGTCCAATCGTGTTGTGGGCTGAAAATCGATCGAGGCATGCCAGGAAGGATGCGGATCATCCCAATGTGGTCGATTTAAATTTTTGTCTCCATTTTGGTGGATAAATGGTCAAAACATCACAAACGGAGAATTTTTGGGCCAAATCGGTGTGCTATAGCCCACATTTTTGGAGGTGAGATAGGTGTGTGGGCGTGCTGTGGCTCTAAAATAGACCGGGGCATGCCAGGGAGGTTGGGGATTATCCCAGTGTGGTCTTTTTAAATTTTCATGGCCATTTGGGTAGACAAACGGGCGAAACAACACGAATGGGGAATTTTCAGGCTAAATCAGTGTGTAATAGCCCACGGTTTTGGGGGTGGGCCCGGGGTCCGGGCGTACTGTGGGCTGAAAATCGACAAGGGCATGCCAAGGAGGTTGGGGATAGTCCCAGTATGGTTCGTTTAAAATTTTATAGCTATTTGGGTGGACACACGGGCAAAACGGTGTGAACAGGTCATTTTTGGGTTAAATCTTTGTGCTATAGCACACGGGTTTGGGGATGGACCCGGGGCCCGAGCATGCTGTGGGCCGAAAATAAACTTGGGCATGCAAAGGAGGTTGGGGATCATGAAAATGAACTAGGGCCTCTCAGTGTGGGGTATGAAAATGAACCAGGGCATCCCAGTATGGTCCGTTGAAATTTTTGTAGCCATTTGGGTGGACAAACGGGTGAAACGATGAGAATGGGGCATTGTTGGTTCAAATCTATGTGCTATAGCCCACGGTGTTGGGGGTGGGCCATGGGTCTGGGCATGCTGCGTGCTGAAAATTGATCGGGGTATACCAGGGAGGTTGAGGATCATCCCAGTGTAGTCCTTTTAAAATTTTATGGTCTTTTGGGTGGACACACGGGTGAAACGGTGCAAACGGGGCATTCTCAGGCTAAATCTGTGTGCTATAGCACACGATTTTGGGGGTGGACCCAGAGCCTGGGCATGCTGTCGGCCGAAAATAAATTGGGGCATGCAAAGGAGCTTGAGGATCATGAAAACGAACTGGGGTATCCCAAGGAGGGGCATGAAAATGAACTGGGGCATCCCAGTGTGGTCCTTTTAAATTTTTGTGGCCATTTGGGTGGACAAACAGGTGAAACGGTGAGAACGGGACATTGTCGATTCAAATCGATGTGCTATAACCCACGATGTTGGGGAGGGCCATGGATCTGGCATACTGCAGGCTAAAAATCGATCAGGGTGTACCAGGGAGTTTGGGGATAGTTCCAGTGTGGTCCATTTCAATTTTTGCGGCCATTTGGGAGGACAAACGGGAGAAACGGTAGAACGGGGCATTTTCGGGCCAAATTAGTGTGCTAAAGCCTTTGGTTTCGGGGGTGGCCCTGGGTTCGGGAGTGCTGTGGGCCAAAAATCGACAGGGGCATGCCAAGGAGGTTGGGGATCTTCCCAGTATGGTCTATTTAAATTTTGGTGGCCATTTTGTCGGACAAATAGGCAACACGGTGTGAGCGGGTCATTTTTGGGCCAAATCGATGTGCTATAGACCACATTTTCGGGGGTTGGCTTGGGGTTCGGGTGTGCTGTGGGCCAAAAATTAATTGGGGTATGCCAGGGAGGTTGGAGATCATCCCTGTGTAGTCCATTTATGGTGGCCATTTTGTCGGACAAATAGGCAACACGGTGTGAGCGGGTCATTTTTGGGCCAAATCGATGTGCTATAGACCACATTTTCGGGGGTTGGCTTGGGGTTCGGGTGTGCTGTGGGCCAAAAATTAATTGGGGTATGCCAGGGAGGTTGGAGATCATCCCTGTGTAGTCCATTTAAATGTTCGTGGCCATTTGGGTGGACACACGATTGTACGGGACATTTTCAGGCCAAATTAGTGTGCTATTTCTCATGGTTTTAGGGGTGGGCACAGTGTCCAGGCATTTTGTGGGCTAAAAATTAAACGAGGCATGTCAGGGAGGTTGGGGATCATCCCGATGTGGTGCGTTTAAATTTTTGTGTCTATTTGCATGGACAAACAGGCGAAAAGGCACGAATGGGGTATTTTCGTGCCAAATTGGTATGCTATAGCCCACGGTTTTGGGATGGGCCTAGGATAAATGCGTGTTGTAGTCCAAAAATTGACCAAGGCATGCCAAGAAGGATGGGTATCATCTCAGTGTGGTTCTTTTAAATTTTTGTGGCCAATTGGGTGGACAAACAGGCGAAACAACGCAAACGGGCATTTTCGGGTTAAATTAGTGTGCTATAGCCCACTGTTTTGGGGGTGGGCTTGGGATCCGAGTTTGCTGTAGGTTGAAAATAGACTGGGGCATGCCAGGGAGTTTGGGGATTGTCTCATTATGGTTCATTTAAATATTTGTGGCCATTTGGGTGGATAAACTAGAGAAACGGCAAGAATGGAGAATTTTCAGGCCATATTGGAGTGCAATAACCCACAGTTTCGAGGGTGGGATCGGGGTCCGGGCGTGCTGTGGGTTGAAAATCTACCGGGGCATACCAGGGAGGTTGGGGATCATCCCATTATGGTCCGTTTAAATTTTTGTTGCCATTTGGGTGGACAAATGGGCTAAACGGCAAGAACGGGGCGTTATCGATTCAAATCGGTGTGTTATAGCCCATGGTGTTGGGGATGGGCCATGGGTATGGGCATGTTGTGGGCTGAAAATTGATTAGGGTGTATTAGGGAGGTTGGTACAGTCCCAGTGTGGTCCGTTTAAATTTATGTGGTTATTTGGGAGGACAAACTGGCGAAACGAACAAATGTGGCATTTTTGGGCCAAATTAGGGTGCTAAAGTCCACTGTTTCGGGGGTGGGCCCAGGGTTCGGGCGTTCTGTAGGCTGAAAATCGATTGGGGTATTCTAGGGAGGCTGGGGATCATCCCAGTATGGTCTATTTAAATTTTGGTGGCCATTTGGGTGGACAAACCGGCAAAACGATGTGAACGGGTCATTTTTAAGCCAAATTGGTGTGCTGCCCACGATTTTGGGGGTTGACCCAGGTCCGGGGGTGCTATAGGCCAAAAATCGACCGCGGTATGCCAGGGAGGTTGGGGATCATCCCAGTATTATCCGTTTAAATATTCGTGGCCATTTGGGTGGACATACGATTGAATGGGGCATTTTTTGGCCAAATCAGTGAGCTATAACTCACGGTTTTGGGGGTGGGCTCGGTGTCCGGGCGTGTTGTAGGCCAAAAATTGCCTGTGGCATTCTAGGTAGGTTGGGGATCATCTCAGTGTGGTTCGTTTAAATTTTGTGGCCAATTGGGTGGACAGACGGGCAAAACAGCGCGAACGGAGCATTTTTGGGCCAAATCAGTGTGTTATAGCCCACTGTTTCGGGGGTGGGTGATAACGCTCAATCTACAGCTCTCTTAGGAGTGTAAAGTGGTCATTAGCAAATATAGAACCCAACCTGGGTTGGGTGTCGATCCCACAGGGAATAGCTTGGCCAACAAGTAAGCAAAATTACTAAACTTTTGGTGCAAGTCTCGTAAGAAGGGGGGCAGTCTTGTCGTGCAAGTAATGTAAACAAAAGCTGAAAATAATAAAGTAAAGAGAGAGAGATTGTTACTTGAGTTGTAAACAATGACAATTGAAGCGTTGGGGTTATGTCCACCTTCTGAGGTATACGTCTCTATTGGCTATGAGTGTGTAGAGTTTTGACATGCAACTGCTTATAGAGAATTGTATTCGATGGTAAATCCAAGCGTCTTTCGACCTCAACAAGGACTATTTCACTTTAACTCTTTTGAACTTAAAGCGTGTCTAACGGTACGAATTCTCCAAGAGGTTAGTCCAGTTACGACACTAGCTTTTTAATAGGAAAGGGTGTCCTACTACCTTGACATTATCTCTTTTCCAGACAGATAACCTTTTTTTCGAACAAGTTAAATGTTATACTGGCGTTATTTTATGCGTCTGCAGCCACAAGAATTTGCATTAAGATGAAGAGAATAATGATATAAGCAGTATACATGTCGTGAACTCACAAACTCACAGCAATAGATAGTATCTCATACGGCTTCCATAACCCCAACAGAGAAGTTTAGTTACCCATGAATGCGAAGGAAATCACAATTTGCATTGTTGTTATTATACCACAAGATTGATGATTTTCGTGTAGCACAAGTGGTAGGCGTGAGGCGTGAATTCCTTAGGAAAGTAACGTTTCTCTTGTTGCAGAAATTAAGAATTGAATAGATGAATAGAAGAATAAAAATAGAATTAATGGGAAGATTAGAAGAGTTGTAATTGAGAAGTAGAATGTATCTCTCCACTAAGGGAGGATTGTATCTCTCCACTAAGGGAGGAATGAATAGAAATCTCTAGCATGATAGGGTATTTATAATACCCATATCCTACTCCTACTACGCTAATGAAACAAATAACCAAATCCTACTAGGCTAATGGAATACTTAACCCAAATGTACTAGGTTAATGTAACATTATCATAATCCAAATAAACTAATGAAATACATAACCCAATTGTACTAGGTTAATGTATCATTGTCCAAATCCAGCTATGTGTTTGTAAGTCCCCAAAGTCTTCAGAAATATTGTTTTAGCCCGGGACAGATTTTCCATGCAGCAGTTTTGGTCCTTAGGTGTGTACACTCCTTTTCCTTTCTTCGTGAGCTTTCTTTTGCGTCAAGTAAGCCATAAAATGCTGAATTTTGCATCATTTATACCTGAGACTTTACTAATCATGTTCGTTAGCTCATTTACATGAAAAAGGACTAAAAGTGCATGAAATATATAATTTGTTCTCAAAACTAGGCTAAAATATGGGCAAAATATATTGATATAGGCGTGTAAATCCGCCTATCATCAACATCCCACACTTGAAGCTTTGTTCGTCCTCGAACAAAATATCATGTCCCTCTAAACATCAACTTAGGGTTCCACAGAAACAACACAAAACATTCGTCAAGACAAGCACAACAATTATCAACAAAGAGTAGTTTTCCGATCATTATTAGAAACCATTTAACCTCTAGCATAGACTCGTGATGGTGGTCAACTCATATTCAAAAGTTAAGGCACAAAGAATCATGTACAATTATCCAAAACTCATCAACCATGTGTGTCTCACAATATATTACCCATAGTCACTCACAAGTATAGCATATTTTTCAAACATGGGTATCAAAATATCCTTGCTCTGGCTCTCACAAAGAATTCATATGCAGCAACTGATGACCATAGGCTTGCCCTTAGTGTAATACTCCACTAAATGTTAGAATGCTAAGCTTAGGATCAAATAGGTCTTTTGATGGTTGTAATGTAGGCTAAGGGACGGGTAGGATCAGCTATTTTGGCCAGAAATAGTGACTAAGTTCCTAAGCACTTTAATACATCACATTGTATCATTGACACTTTTTTCTTTCAACCTTTCTTCTTTCTTTTATTCTACCACCCTTGTTCTCCTCTTTTGTTTTTCAATTTTAAGCATAACTCACTTTTCAACTTTCTTTTCCTTTTTCTTTTCATAACATACCTCTTATGATAGCACTTTTTTTTTCATAACACATTCAAGCACCATTACAATTTATAGCATTATACTCACCCAATTTCCTCTGATGTTGTCACATGACTTTTTCACTTTAAAGCACTTAGGAATTTGGATCAAATTACGGTCTTGAAAGAAAATGGATTAGGCTTGCATGCAAGGTTGTCAAAGAAATAGGCTAAAGGCTCAAAAGGGTTTAACTAGGATGATGTCCATGGGTAGGTAAAACTGAAGGTAAGCAAATATAGGTTGCCAAAGAAATGCCTAAATCATATCCTAAACTTACACTCCTTATTTTCGCTTTGCATACATACCAAGCAAGTTCTAGCATCAGCCACATACATAGAAGATACAATTAATCTCACACACACAAGGCACATGGTCGACTTGATTGGAAGTAATATAGACTCTCGACCCAACAAGTGAAGGAATTGAACCACAAAATATCACATAATGAGTCACAACTAGAGTCTAAACGTCTCAATAGTCACAATTGTAACACACACTCTTGTTATAATCTCATGCTTCCTGTCAAAATAATTTCATACGAAGCTAGAAAAAATTTACTCCTAAAAAACTTAAAAAAACAAAAAAACGAACTCAAATAAAAAACTTAAAAAAACAAAAAAAAACGAACTCAAAGAAACAAAGTAAAACTCAAATAAACAAAGTAAACAAACAATCATAGGTGCAAACAGAGAAGTATAGCATGCGATACCGCCACCACACACTTAAACGGGACACTGCCCTCAGTGGAAAATAAATATGAAGAACCTGGTTAGTCGGACTCTTCCTCAATGTCGGGGGTCATACCCCCTTTGTCTGAATCATCATAAGAGTCGTCGTCAGAATTCTCCTTCTCGTCAGAATCAGGAAAGCGTCGATCGTCATCAGTCGGCACATCATCCTCTAGAGGTTCCTCAAAGTATACGCCCACTCCACATATCTCTGGTGCATGCATGTTCATTGGGTAGTCGTGGTCCAGCTGTTGGAGCTCTTCAGCAGTTGGAACACGTCCACCACTCATCATAGTGAATCGTGTCATGCCATAGAGATGACGGAAGAAACTCTCATCACGAGCATGTCTCTCCGCAGTAGTAAGGTTGACACCATGAGTTGTTTCAGCATCTTTGACCTTGGTGAGGTCAACCTTCTTTGGGTTATGTGGGAGTTTGTGGTCAGCTGGTTCCTCTTCAATATCCTCCTTCCGCGGGATTGCTGTCAACAAATTTCCAAATGTGAATTGGGACCTTTTGTGGAGTCTGGCCTTCCTCATGGTAGATCGAATTATTTCCCCAAAGTTGATAGGGACATTCGTCATCAAAGCATAGACCAAACACACTCTATCTCTTGATATCTTGGTGTATTGAGTCCCAGGAATAAGGCATGAGTTGACAATGCGCATCCAGATTCTTGCTTCCCTATTTAGTGGAGCATAGGGGAAGGTGTTGTGTCGGCCGGTTTCTTTATGTCTGCCCCACCTTGCCATCGATCTGCTTCCACAAAGTGTGTGTCATATTGCTCTACAAGGAGGCCTGCTGTACAGCTCTTTGAATGGTGCTGTGTCGACCGAAGGTAAGCCAAGAAAAGAGTTGATCCAATCCGCGGTGAGCTGTAATACTTGGCCCCGAATTTTGACTTCATTGCCTGTTGTGTTCGGCAACCAGTTGGCATAAAACTCTCTTGTTAAATCAAGGTTGCATTCTCCCATTTCGCGGAAGATGAAATCCATATTCAATGCCATTATTTTTGCCAACATACGCGGCTCCTTCTTTGCTAAGGTTTCCTTGTTGATCAAGTCGACGTGAACATATTTTCGTTATTTGTTGTTTCTGTACCATTCTTTGGCTTCCTCCTCAAGAACCCATTTTATTCCAAACATTCTTGCGGGGTAGTTGTGCTGAGGATGATTCTCCTTGGTCCTTGCGACCTCTCTTTTTTCCCTTTTGGGAAGTGGTAGCCTTCTCCTTGCCTTGCCTTGCTTTAGGTGCCATTGTACCTGAGACTAGAAATAGTGTTAGTGGCAGCACAATCTCAATCGATACAATCTATAAACAAGCATTAGGGGTACCACCCCACACTTAGTTTTGTTAACACAAATCAGTGAAGCGAAAGTGGTCGAGTACTCAGATTTCGTCGACATACGTTTTAGGATTGTATTCCTACAAGAAAATCAGCAATGCATCACTTACTTGCAGCCATTGGACTACTTTCATGGTATATATAACAACACTACTACATAGGGGTTACCACATGGAATAGTTATTCTTACAACAATCACAACCTCTTATGCCGGTAGGCACTATAAGTCTTATCCCGATGGCCGGGATAGTCTAACATGTAAGTATCCAAACAACAATCTTAAGCAATGTTCATAGCCATAGTAATTCCATAAATATCATAACAATGCTATTGAAACCAAATTCAAGTCGGAAACAAGTCAAGATTTTCCTACGTATATGTTCACTCACATGATTTTGTATCAACTATCCAAACACATAAACATCACCAACAATCTTATACGATTTAGAAATTCATACTAGACATAGCAACGTAGTACTTACGAGAAATAAATGAAGAATAAGAGAGCACTTACTTGCTTGAAGCTTGTGGGGATGGTTTTGTGAATTGGAAGAGAAAAAGAAGAAAATTTTGAGAGGATTTGGATGTATATGCGGCGCCCTTAGGTCAATTTTTAGTGTGGTTGTGTTGTAAAACTAAGTCCCCTTTATATAGGAAGAGAATGGGTTGGGTTATGACCCATTTACAATCGGTTTTGGAGACAAAAATCCCACATATGCGGCGCATAATGCTTGGCATAGACATGACATATGCGGCGCATTGTCTATAGCATAATGGGACATATGCACCGCATAGTCTATGGCATTTGTAGACATATGCGCCGCATAGTCTATGGCATATGAGATACTGAGACCAAATGCCATAGCATAGGCGGCGCATAGTCAAAAGCACACTTAGGAATGGGCGGCGCATAGTGTATAGCACACTAGATTCTGAGACCTTAGGCTATAGGATAGGTTTTGCATTGTTCGTGGCCTAGTTTTACCTAGTCCTAGCCTTCCTCGATGCCTATTTAAGCATGAGTAATGCTCAATCCATACCCTTATGCATCCTTATACCTAACTTACCACCTTTTCCATACAATACGTCCAAATCGACATGTGAAACCAATCTCCTCGTTGAATACTTCTCGCACCTATATTTGCTCAAAACCAATGAAAACAATTAGTATGATAGGTTGCCTCCCACCAAGCTCCTTAGTTTTGGTCGTGGCACGACTCTTATTTTTGGATTTTCATTTATCAAAAACAAAACAAGTACTAGAACGAAAGAAAGACAGAACGATAAACAATAAATGAAAAATTATAAACGATGGGTTGCCTCCCATCTAGCGCCTTATTTATTGTCGTGGCACGACATAGTTACCTTGAGTACTCAGACTTCGTCGAGGTAAATGGTGGATCGTTTTCTGAAAGGATTTAGACGACAATGAGGCTTACCTGTGGGCAAGCGATCTTTTTCGAGATGGCTCATACGTTTCTCCGGAGAGTCACCAATTATATCATCAATAGTCCAACCCATAGCTCTCTTGTATCTCTTCAGAGCAGAGATGAGAGCCTCTACGTGCTGTTCACTTAAATCATCTGCACTCTCTGGAAGTATATTTCTACTTTCCAAGAACACATACCTTAGATAATCGGGGAGCTCTTGATTCTAGCATTGGTGGCTCGTCAATGGGAGTCTTCGCTGTTGGTTGATTCTTGAGATCACAATCCGGTTGCTTAGGAGTATAAGACCCTATTTCTGTTAGATCACCCATAAGTTCTTCATAATCTTCATTATCCTCATGCTCAACATTCAGTGGTGCAGCAAACAATGGCTCAACAGTAGGCTGTTTCTCTATAGATAATGCTTTCATATCCTCTTGATAAACATCAGCTATAGATAACTCATTCATATCGCTGGGATGCTTCATGGCTTTGCATATATCAAACCGTACTACTTCGTCATTAATTCGAAACAAAAGCTCATTATCTTTCATGCTAATAAGCACTCTTTCGGTTGCAAGGAAAGGACGTCCCAGGATTATGGGAACTTCAGAATCCTCCTTACAATCCAGAATAACGAAGTCTGCAGGAAAGACGAATGAAGAAACTTTCACCAACACATCATTCAAGATACCCACAGGTCTTTTTACCGACCTATCAGCCATCACGAGCCTCATATTGGTTGGTGTCGGATCGCCTAGCCCCAACTTCTTGTAGATGGATAGTGGCATCAAATTTATGCTAGCACCTAGATCGCACAATGCTTTGGCAAAATTCAAAGATCCTATGGTGCAAGGAATAGTGAAAGCTCCGGGGTCGGCCTTCTTCTGAACTATCGATCGGGTAGCAATTGCACTACAATGATGCACATCTTCTTTCAACTCATAACTTGCTGCCCGCTTCTTAGTCAAAAGATCCTTCATAAATTTCGCATATCCAGGCATTTGTTCAAGTGCCTCCACCAATGGAACATTAATGGTCAGCTGCTTTAACATAGTCATGAATTTGCTGAACTTTGTGTCATCCGCCACCTTCCTTAATCTTTGGGGAAAAGGTGGTGGTGGGTATGGAAGTATTCTCTCCACGGTTTTCTTCTCCTCTTGCTTCCGTTTTTCCACTTTTTTAGGTTGCACAGTGCTAGATGTGGCGTCCTTGACGTCAGGAGTGGGTGCTGCAGCATCTTCTCCTTTTGTGTTGTCATCCATGTCCGCAACTTCGTCAACCACTTGCTTGCCTTTTGCTGAAGTTTCCAGAACCTTACCACTTCTGGTAGTGATGGCCATGCATGACCCGTCATTCCTTGAGTTTGGCACAGTATCGCTAGGTAAAGTGTCGTCCTTTCTTTGATTGAGTGCTGCTGAAAGTTGGCTCAATTGCTGCTCTATTTGCTTGATAGAAGTGGAAGGTGAATCAACTAATTGTTTCATGGAGGACAAATCATTGATTACCTCTGTTACTCCCGCGCTCGTTGCTTCCACTCCTTTCAATAATTTAGCCATCATGTCTTCCATACTTCCAGAATTAGATGTGGTGGTGTCACGTCTACCAGGGGGAACGTACAAACCACTCTTTTCATTCTTGTTCTTCCAACTACCTTGGTCCTTGTTTCTAGATTTATCATAATAGTTCCGACCTTGGTTTCCTTGGGCATTCCCGCGGAATCCCCCCTGATTGTTCAAGTAGTTGGCCTCATCTTCCGAATCAGATTCGTCTATTCCTTTTGATGCAATAGCTTTCACTTTTTTGGTCTTCCCTGATAATAAATGCTTTGTAAGAAGATCCATTTGTGTTTTCAGATGCGCCATATCTTGATCACGTTCTTCTTCTCTTCTTCTTTGGTCTGCAGTCATGCCAATAGATAAAGTGGGGCTTGCTACCTCAGAATCCCTGGTATGCCAAGCTCTACTTTGTTTCGTCATACGATCTAGCATATTGCTTGCTTGACCAAAGGTGAGGTCCATGAAAGATCCTCCAGCTGCATTATCCACCACTGGTTTAGTTATTGAATTCAAGGCTCTATACAAGATCTCCATTACGTGAACATTGGTCATGTGATGGTTTGGGCACCTCTCTAGCTTTGTCTTGAACCTCTCCCATGTTTCATGAAGAGCTTCAGTGGGAAGTTGATGAAAGTTGCTGATTTCATCTCTCAATTGCGCCCTCTTCGATGGCGGAAAGAATCTTTCTAGGAAAGCGTATCTCAATTGCCTCCAATTTGTAATAGAATCAGGAGTCAGCCCATTCAACCATAGTGTTTCCTCCCCAGACAGAGACAATGGAAATAGACGTAATCGAATTGCATTCTGACCAACACCAGGATTGTCAAACAACTTGCATGTAGAAATAAAGTTGATGAGATGCATATTCGGATCATCGCTTGCTAGTCCACCAAATAATCCCTTGAGTTGCAATAACTGAATTATGGTGCTTGTGATGTTGAACTTAGCTCCGGGCGCTAATGGTGGTGGAATTATGGCCCCAGTGGCTCCGGCACCATCAAGATCATCATCATCATCGTCGAAAGCTGGCTGCATAAGTTGGCAATCATACCTAAACCGAGCTTTTCGACCTCTTCGGTTGGCAGGTGTTATAATTTCAGCATCACGCCTAGGGTTTAGTAACTCATTATCACCTAAATCCTCATCGTCAGGATTTGTTGCTCGCCCAGGGTTATCAATGTTTTGTTGGTGTACTTGGGCAGAGGCAAGGGCAGCCAATCTTGCTTGTTCCTGTTGAGCAGCCATCCTTTCAATTTTCGCTTGTGCTTCCATTCTTCCAATGCGTTGTGGTTCAGGATTGATAGGTAATAACGGTTGACCAGAACTTCTAGTATGGGGCATGCATTGAATAAAAACCTGCAGTAAACAAAAACAAAAACTGCAAGTAAAAGTACAAGAATCTTTGACCAAAGGGTCTAGTAATTATCACAAAATTGATTGACACTCGTATTCCCCGGCAACGGCGCCACTTTTTGGTAACTCTCAATCTACAGCTCTCGTAGGAGTGTAAACCGGTCGTTAGAAAATATAGAACCCAACCTGGGTTGGGTGTCGATCCCACAGGGAATAGCTTGGCCAACAAGTAAGCAAAATTACTAAACTTTTGGTGCAAGTCTCGTAAGAAGGGGGGCAGTCTTGTCGTGCAAGTAATGTAAACAAAAGCTGAAAATAATAAAGTAAAGAGAGAGAGATTGTTACGCGAGTTGTAAACAATGAGAATTGAAGCGTTGGGGTTATGTCCACCTTCTGAGGTATACGTCTCTATTGGCTATGAGTGTGTAGAGTTTTGACATGCAACTGCTTATAGAGAATTGTATTCGAAAGTAAATCCAAGCGTCTTTCGACCTCAACAAGGACTATTTCACTTTAACTCTTTCGAGCTTAAAGCGTGTCTAACGGTACGAATTCTCCAAGAGGTTAGTCCAGTTACGACACTAGCTTTTTAATAGGAAAGGGTGTCCTACTACCTTGACATTATCTCTTTTCCAGACGAATAACCTTTCTTTCGAACAAGTTAAATGTTATACTGGTGTTATTCTATGTGTCTGCAGCCACAAGAATTTGCATTAAGATGAAGAGAATAATGATATAAGCAGTATACGTGTCGTGAACTCACAAACTCACAGCAATAGATAGTATCTCATACGGCTTCCATAACCCCAACAGAGAAGTTTAGTTACCCATGAATGCGAAGGAAATCACAATTTGCATTGTTGTTATTATACCACAAGATTGATGATTTTCGTGTAGCACAAGTGGTAGGCGTGAGGCGTGAATTCCTTAGCAAAGTAACGTTTCTCTTGTTGCGGAAATTAAGAATTGAATAGATGAATAGAAGAATAAAAATAGAATTAATGGGAAGATTAGAAGAGTTGTAATTGAGAAGTAGAATGTATCTCTCCACTAAGGGAGGATTGTATCTCTCCACTAAGGGAGGAATGAATAGAAATCTCTAGCATGATAGGGTATTTATAATACCCATATCCTACTCCTACTACGCTAATGAAACAAATAACCAAATCCTACTAGGCTAATGGAATACTTAACCCAAATGTACTAGGTTAATGTAACATTATCATAATCCAAATAAACTAATGAAATACATAACCCAATTGTACTAGGTTAATGTATCATTGTCCAAATCCAGCTATGTGTCTGTAAGTCCCCAAAGTCTTCAGAAATGTTGTTTTAGCCCGGGACAGATTTTCCATGCAGCAGTTTTGGTCCTTAGGCGTGTACACTCCTTTTCCTTTCTTCGTGAGCTTTCTTTTGCGTCAAGTAAGCCATAAAATGCTGAATTTTGCATCATTTATACCTGAAACTTTACTAATCATGTTCGTTAGCTCATTTACAGGAAAAAGGACTAAAAGTGCATGAAATATATAATTTGTTCTCAAAACTAGGCTAAAATATGGGCAAAATATATTGATATAGGCGTGTAAATCCGCCTATCATCAACACCCCACACTTGAAGCTTTGTTCGTCCTCGAACAAAATATCATGTCCCTCTAAACATCAACTTAGGGTTCCACAGCAACAACACAAAACATTCGTCAAGACAAGCACAACAATTATCAACAAAGAGTAGTTTTCCGATCATTATTAGAAACCATGTAACCCCTAGCATAGACTCGTGATGGTGGTCAACTCATATTCAAAAGTTAAGGCACAAAGAATCATGTACAACTATCCAAAACTCATCAACCATGTGTGTCTCACAATATATTACCCATATTCACTCACAAGTATAGCATATTTTTCAAACATGGGTATCAAAATATCCTTGCTCTGGCTCTCACAAAGAATTCATATGCAGCAACTGATGACCATAGGCTTGCCCTTAGTGTAATACTCCACTAAATGTTAGAATGCTAAGCTTAGGATCAAATAGGTCTTTTGATGGTTGTAATGTAGGCTAAGGGACGGGTAGGATCAGCTATTTTTGCCAGAAATAGTGACTAAGTTCCTAAGCACTTTAATACATCACATTGTATCATTGACACTTTTTTCTTTCAACCTTTCTTCTTTCTTTTATTCTACCACCCTTGTTCTCCTCTTTTGTTTTTCAATTTTAAGCATAACTCACTTTTCAACTTTCTTTTCCTTTTTCTTTTCATAACATACCTCTTATGATAGCACTTTCTTTTTCATAACACATTCAAGCACCATTACAATTTATAGCATTATACTCACCCAATTTCCTCTTATGTTGTCACATGACTTTTTCACTTTAAAGCACTTAGGAATTTGGATCAAATTACGGTCTTGAAAGAAAATGGATTAGGCTTGCATGCAATGTTGTCAAAAAACAGCGTGAATGAGGCATTTTCAGGGCCAATTGGTGTGCTATAGTGCACGGTTTTAAGGGTGGGATCGGGGTTCGGGCATGCTGTGGGATAAAAATCGAATAGGGCATTCCAAGGAGGTTGGGAATCATCCCAGTGTTATCCATTTTAATTTTTGTGGCCATTTGGGCAGACAAACGGGCGAAAAGACATGAACGGAGCATTTTTGGGCCAAATCGGTGTGCTATAGCCCACAGTTTTGGGGGTGGGCCAGGGCTACGGGCATGCTGTGGCCAAACTTGCGAAACGGTGCGAACGGGGTGTTTTTCAGCCAAATCAATATGCTATAGCCCATATTTCGGGGGTGGGCCTGGGGTCCGGGTGTGCTGTTTGTCAAAAATTGATCGAGGCATGTCAGGGAGGTTAGGGATCATCTCAGTGTGGCCTGTTTAAATTTCTATGGCTACTGGGTTGTTAAATTGGCAAAACGGCGCAAATGAGGAATTTTTAGGTCAAATCATTGTGCTATAGCGACCATGGTTTTGGGGGTGAGCCCAGGGTCCGAGCGTGCTGTGGGCTAAAAATCGACTGGAGCATGCCAGGGAGGTTGGGGATCATCCCAGTGTGGTCCGTTTAAATTTTTGTGGCCATTTGGGTGGACAAACTGCTAAAATGGTTCGAACGAAGCATTTTCGAGCCAAATTGATATGATATAGCCCAGGTTTAGCGGTTGGGTCCAGGGTTCGGGCGTGCTATGGGTAAAGAATTGACCAGGGCATGCTAGGGAGGTTGGGGATCATCCCATTGTGGTCCATTTAAATTTTCGTGGATATTTGGGTGGACAAACAGGTGAAACGGGGTATTTTCAAGCCAAATCGATGTGCTATAGCCTACGGTTTTGGGGGTTGTCCCGGGGTCCTAGCGTGATGTAGGCTAAAAATTGATTGGGGTGTGCCAAGGAGGTTGGGGATCATCCCAGTGTTGTACGTTTTAATTTTTGCAGCCATTTGGCTAGACAAACAGGCGAAACGACGTGAACGGTGCATTTTCAGGCAAAATTGGTGTGCTAGGGAGGTTGGGGATCTTCCCAATGTTGTCCGTTTTTATTTTTGTGGCCATTTGGGTGGACAAATGGGTAAAACAGCGTGAACGGGGCATTTTTAGGCTAAATTGGTGTTCTATAGCACACGGTTTTGGGGGTGGGTCCGGGGTCCAGCTGTACTGTGGGCCAAAAATTAACCGAGGCATGCCTGGGAGGTTAGGGATCATCCCAGTGTGGTCCATTTAAATTTTATGGCTATTTGGTTGGACAAATAGGCAAAACGGCATGAACGGGGCACTTTCGAGCAAAATTGGTGCGCTATAGCCCACTATTTTAGGGGTGTGCTTGAGGTTCGGGTGTGCTGTAGGCCGAAAATAGACTGGGGCATAGCAGGGAGGTTGGGGATTATCCCAGTGTAGTCCATTTAAATTTTCGTGGCTATTTGGGTAGACAAACGGGCAAAACGGTACGAACGTGGCATCTTTAGGCCAGATCAATGTGCTATAGCCCACGGTTTCGGTGGTGGTCCAGGGGTCCGGGTGTGCTATGGACCAATAATCGGCTGAGGCATGCCAGGGAGGTTGGGGATCATCCCAGAATGGTCTGTTTAAATTTTTGTGGCTATTTAGGTGAACAAATGGGTAAAACAGCGCAAACGGCGTATTTTTGGGCCAAATCAATGTGCTATAGCCCACAGTTTTGGAGGTGGTCCTCGGTTCCGGGTGTGTTGTGGGCCAAAAATTGACCGGGGCATGCTAGGAAGGTTGGGGAGCATCTCAATGTGGTCTGTTTTAATTTTTGTGGCCATTTGGGTGGACAAACTGGCGAAACGGCGTAAATGAGGTATTTTTAGACCAAATCGGTGTGCTATAGCCGAATGTTTCAGCGTTGGGCTTAGGGTTTGGGCATGTTGTGGGCAGAAAATTGACTGGGGCATGCCAGAGAGGTTAGGGATCGTCCTAGTGTGGTTCACTTAAATTTTTGCGGCCATATGGGTGGACAAACGGGTATAACAATGCAAATGAGGCATTTTTGGGACAAAGCGGTGTGCTATATCCCACGGTTTTGGGGGTGGGCTCGGGGTCCGAGCATGCTGTAGGCCAAAAATTGATTGAGGCATGTGAGGGAGCTTGAGGATCATCTCAATGTGGTCCGTTTAAATTTTCGTAGCCATTTGGGTGGACAAACGGGTTAAGCGGCACGAATGGGGCATTT
This sequence comes from Capsicum baccatum var. pendulum, assembly GCA_030864225.1. NCBI lineage: Eukaryota > Viridiplantae > Streptophyta > Magnoliopsida > Solanales > Solanaceae > Capsicum > Capsicum baccatum. The sequence goes on from CM061552.1 coordinate 4,976,448, forward strand.
TCAGGCCAAATCGGTGTATTATAACGCACAATTTTGGGGGAGGCCTAGGGGTTTGGGCGTTTTGTATGTCAAAAATTGATAGGGGCGTGCCATAGAGGTTGGGGATCATCCCTATGTGGTCTGTCTAAGTTTTTGTGGTTATTTGAGTGGACAAACGGGTAAAACAACACGAACAACGCAATTTTGGGTTAAAACGATGTGCTATAGACCACGGTTTCTGGGGTGGGCCTAGGGTCCGAGCGTACTATGGGCTGAAAATCGACCGAGGCATGACAGGGAGGATGGGGATCATCCCAGTATGGTCCATTTGAATTTTAGTGGCCATTTGGGTGGATAAATGGGAAAAACATCACAAATGGGGAATTTTCAGGCCAAATCAGTGTACTATAGCCCATAGTTTTGGGGGTGGGATAGGTGTCTGGGTGTGCTATGGGTCAAAAATAGACCGGGGAATGCCAGGGATGTTGGGGATTGTCTTAGTGTGGTCCATTTAAATTTTCGTGGCCATTTGAGTAGGCAAACAGTCAAAATTGCATTAACGAGGCATTTTCGGGCCAAATCAATAAGCCATAGCCCACGGTTTTAGGGGTGGGCCAGGGTCTGGCCGTGTTGTGGGCTAAAAATTAACTAAGGCATGGTAGGTAGGTTGGGGATCATCCCAGTGTGGCCCATTTAATTTTTGTCGCTATTTGGGTGAACAAACGGGCGTAACAATGCGAATGAGGCATTTTCGAGCCAATTGGTATGCTATAGCACACGGTTTCAGGGGTGGGCCCAGTGTCTGGGCATGCTGTAGGCCAAAAATCAACCGGGGTGTGCCAAGTAGGTTGGGAATCATCACAGTGTGATCCGTTTAAATTTTTATGGCCATTTGGGTGGGCAAACGGGCAAAAAGATGCGAACGGAGCTTTTTGGGGCCAAATTGGTGTTTTATAACCCTTTGGGGGTGGGCCAGGGGTTCAGGCATGCTGTGGGCCAAAAATTGATAGGGGCATGCTAGAGAGGTTGGGGATCATCCCACTATAGTCCATTTAAATTTTGTGGCCATTTGTGAGGACAAACGGGCGAAACAGTGCGAACGGGGCATTTTTGAGCCAAATCGGTGTGCCATAGGCCACGGTTTTGAGGGTGGGCTAGGGGTCCGGGCATGCTTTTGGCCAAAAATTGATTGGGCCATGCCAGGGAGGTTGGGGTTCATTCCAGTGCGGTTCGTTTAAATTTGTGTGCCTATTTGAGCAGACAAACGGGCGAAACGACATGAATGAGGTATGTTTGAGCCAAATCAGTGAGCTATAGTCCACGGTTTAAGGGGTGGACCCGGGGTTCGGGCGTGCTGTGGGCTGAAAATTCACCGGAGCATGCCAGGGGGGTTTGGGATCAACCCTGTATGGTCCATTTTTTATTTTTGCGGCCATCTACATAGATAAACGAGCAAAATGGCACGAATGGAGCGTTTTCGGGGCAAATCTATGTGCTATAGCCTAGGGTTTTGGCGGTGGGCCTGGAGTCCTGGCATGCTATGGGACAAAAATTAATTGGGGCATGCCAAGGAGGTTTGGTATTATCCCAGTGTGGTTCGTTTTAATTTTCGTAGACATTAAATCAGCCATGCTGTGGGGAAAAAATCAGCCAGGGCGTGCCAAGGAGGTTGGGGATCATCATAGTATGGTTCGTTTTAATTTTCAGGGCCATTTGGGTGGACAAACAGGTGAAACGGTGTGAACGTGGTGTTTTCCAGCCAAATTAGCCCACAATTTTGGGGGTGGTCCTGGCTTCCGAGTGTGTTGCAGGCCGAGAATTGATTGGGGCATGTCAGGAAGGTTGGGGATCATCCTAGTATGATCCATTTAAATTTTTGTGGCCATTTGGGTGGACAAACAGGTGAAACAGCATGAACGGGGCATTTTTGGAAAAAATTAGAGTGCTATATAGCCCACTATTTTAGGGGTGGGCTCGAGATTCGGGTGTGCTTTGGGATAACTATGTAATAGGGTATGCCACGGAGGTTGGGGATCATCACAGTGGTACATTTAATTTTTTGTGGATATTTGGGTGGAAAATGGGTGAAAAGGCACAAACGGGGCATTTTCGGGCCAAATTGATGTGCTATAGTCAACGGTTTTGAGGGTGGGCTCAAGGTTCGAGCGTGATGTGGAAAGAAACTAGACCAGGGCATGCTAGGGAGGTTGGAGATCATCCCAGTATGGTTCGTTTAAATTTTTGTGGCCATTTGGGTGGACAAACGGGCAAAACAGCACGAACGAGGCATTTTCAAGCCAAATTGGTGTGCTATAGCCCATGGTTTCGAGGATGGGCCAGGGGTCCGAGCGTTTTATGGGTAGAAAATTGACTGTGGCATGCCAGGGAGGTTTGGGATCATCCTGGGATGGTTCGTTTAAATTTTTGGGGCTATTTGGGTGGACAAACGGGTGAAACGGCGAGAACGGGGCATTTTCAGGCTAAATCGGTATGCTATAGCCCACAATTTTGGAGGATAGCCTGCGATTTGAGTGTGCTGTAGGCCAAAACTTTATTGGGGTATGATAGGGAGGTTGGGTATCATCCCTGTGTGGTCCGTTTAAATTTTTGTGGCTATTTGGATGGACAAACGGGCAAAACAGCGTGAACTGTGCATTTTTTAGCAAAATCGATGTGCTATAGACCACGGTTTTAGGGGTGGGCTTGGGGACCATGCGTGCTCTGGGTAAAAAATTAATCGGGGCATGCCAGTGGGGTGTAGGATCATCCCAATGTGGTCCGTTTAAATGGATAAAACGGCACAAATGAGGTATTTTCAGGCTAAATTTGTGTGTTATAGCCCGAGCGTGCTGAGGAAGAAAAATCGACCTGGGCATGCCAGGGAGGTTAGGGAATATCCCAGTGTGGTCCGTTTAAATTTTTATGTCCATTTGGGTGGACAAATGGGTGAAACGGTGTGGACGGGGCATTTACGGGCCAAATCGGTATGTTATAGCTCATAGTTTCAGGGGTGGGCCCGGGCTCCGGGCATGCCGTGGGTTGAAAATTGATCGGGCTGTGCCAGGGTGGTTGGGATCATTCCAGTATGGTCCGTTTAAACTTTTATTTTGATTTGGGTGGACAAACGGGCGAAACGGCGCGAACGGGGCATTTTTTGGCCAAATTGGTGTTCTATAGACCATGGTTTTTTGGGTGGGCCCTAGTTCAGGGCATATTGTGGTAAAAAAATCGATCGGGTGTTCCAGGGAGGTTGGGGATCATCCCATTATGGTCCGTTTAAATTTTTGTGGTCATATGGATGGATAAACGGGCGAAACGGCGCGAACGGGGCATTTTCGAGCCAAATTGGTGTGCTATAGACCACTATTTTTGGGTGGGCCCTGGTTTTGGGCGTACTGTGGGCCAAAATCGATCGGGGTATGCCAGGGGGGTTGGGAATCATTCCAGTATGGTCTGTTTAAATTGTCATGGCCAAATCGGTGTACTATAGCCCATGGTTTCGAAGGTGGGCTCGGGGTCAAGTCGTGCTCTAGACCAAAAATTGACTGGGGAGTGTTAGGAAGGTTGGAGATCTTCCAGTGTGGCTGTTTAAATTTTTGTGGCCATTTGTGTGTACAAACGGTTGAACGGGGCATTTTTGGGTCAAATCGGTGTGCTATAGCCCAGGTTTTTGGGGATAGACCCGGTGTCCGATCGTGCTATGGGCTAAAAATTGACCGAGGCATGACAGGGAGGTTGGGGATCATCTCAGTATTGTCCTTTTAAATTTTCGTGGACATTTGTGTGGAGAATCGGGAAAAAGGGCAAGAATAGGGCATTTTCAGGCCAAATCGATGTGCTATAGACCGAGGTTTCGAAGGTGTTCCCAAGGTCAAGGAATTTTATGGACGAAATATTGGCCATGGCATGCCAGGGAGGTTGGAGATCATCCCAGTGTGGTCCATTTAAATTTTTGTGGATATTTGGGTGGACAAATGGGTAAACGAGGCATTTTCGGGCAAAATTGGTCTGCTATAGCTCGCATTTCAGAGATGGGATCGGGGTCAGGGCATGCTGCGGGCCAAAAATAGATCGGGACGTGCCAGGGAGGTTGGGGATCATCCCAATGTAGTCCTTTTAAATTTTTGTGGCTATTTGGGTGGACAAACGGGCGAAATAGTGCGAACGGGGCATTTTTGGGCCAAATCGGTGTGCTATAGCCCACGGTTTGGGGGCGGGCCTGTGGTCCGAGTGTTCTGTGGGCCATAAATTGACCGAGGCATACCAACGAGGTTGGGGATCATCTCTGTGTGGTCTGTTTAAATTTTTGTGGCCATTAGGGTGGACAAACTGGCAAAACGGCCCGAACGACACATTTTCAAGCCAAATCGGTGTGCTATAGCCAACGGTTTTGGGGGTAGGCTCGGGGCCCAGGCATGCTGTGCTTTGAAAATAGACTGGGCATCCTAGGAAGGTTTGGGATCATTCCATTATGGTTCATTTAAATTTTGTATTCATTTGGGTGGACAAATGGGCAAAACTGCACAAACGAGGTATTTTCAGGCCAAATCGGTGTGTTATAGCCCACGGTTTTAGGGGTGAGCCCAAGGTTCGAGCATGCTACGGGCTAAAAAATTCCCAGGTCATGCCAAGGAGGTTGGGGATTGTCTCAATGTGATCCGTTTTAATTTTTGTGGCCATTTGGGTTTACAAACAGGTGAAATGGCCTGAACGGGGCATTTTAGGGCCAAATCGGTGTGCTATAGCCCACATTTTTAGGGGTAGGCCTGGGGTCCGAGCATTCTATAGGCCAAAAATCGACCGAGGCATGCCAAGGTGGTTGGGGATCATCCTAGTATGGTCCATATTAATTTTTGCAGCCATTTAGGTGGACAAATGAGCGAAACGGTGAGAACGGGGCATTTTCGTATTAAACTGGTGTGCTATAACCTACGATTTTAGGGGTTTACCTTGGGTACGGGCGTGTTATGGGCCGAAAATCAATCGGGATGTGCTAAGGAATGTTGGGGATCATCCCAGGATGGTCTGTTTATATTTTCGTGGCCTTTTGGGTGGAAAAACAGGCAAAACGTGTCAAACGAGGCATTTTTAGGCTAAATCAATGTGGTATAGCTCACAGTTTTGGGGGTTGACTCAGGGTCTAGGCGTGCTGTAGGCCGAAAATCGACCGGGGCATGACAGGGAGGTTGGGGATCATCCCAGTATGGTCTATTTAAATTTTTGTGGCTAACTGGGTTGATAAACGGGCAAAATAGTGCGAACGAGCCATTTCAGGCAAAATCGGTGTGCTATAACCCACGGTTTTGGGAGGGCCTGTGGTTCGGGTGTGCTGTGAGCCAACAATTGACCGAGGTGTCCCAAGGAGGTTGAGGATCATCTCAGTGTGGTCTATTTAAATTTTTGTAGCCATTTAGGTGGACAAACTGGCAAAATGGCACGAACAAAACATTTTCGGGACAAACAGGTGTGCTATAGCCCACGGTTTCAGGGGTGGGCCTGGGTTCTGGGGATATTGTATGTTGAAAATTGACCGGGGCGTGCCAGGGAGGTTGGCCATCATCCCATTATGGTTCTTTTAAATTTTTGTGGACAGTTGGGTGGATAAATGGGCAAAATAGCGCGAACGAGGTATTTGTAGGCTTAATAGGTGTGTTATAGCCCACGATTTCAGTGGTGGGCCCGAGGTTCGAGCATGCTGTGGGTAGAAAATCAACCGAACCATGACAAGGGGGCTCGGGATCATCCCAGTGTGGTCCATTTTAATTTTCGTGGCTATTTGGGTATACAATCATGCAAAATGGCACGAATGGGGCATTTTTTGGCCAAATCGGTGTGCTATAGCCCATAGTTTTTGGGGTAGACTCGGGGTCCGAGCGTGCTATGGGTCAAAAATCGATTGGGACGTGCCAAGAGGGTTGGGGATCATACCAGTATGGTCTGTTTTAATTTTTGCAGCCATTTCGGTGGACAAATGAGTGAAACGGCGATAACGGGCATTTTTGTGCCATATAGGTGTGCTATAGCCCACGGTTTCAAGGGTGGGCCCAAGGTACGGGTGTGCTGTGGGCCAATAATTGATCGAAATAGGCCAAGAAATATTAGGGATCATCGCAGTGTGGTCCATTTAAATTTTTGTGGCCATTTAGGTGGAAAAACAGGCGAAACAGCACAAACGGGGTATTTTTGTGCCAAATCGATGTGCTATGGCCCAATGTTTTAGGGGTGGGCCTTTGGTTCGGTTGTGCTGTGGGCCAAAAATTGACCAAAACATGACAGAGAGGTTGGGGATCATCCTAGTGTGGTCAGTTTAAATTGTCGTGGCCATTTGGGTGGACAAATGGGCAAAACGGCACGAACGATGCATTTTTAGGCTAAATCGGTGTGCTATAGCCCACGGTTTTAGGGGCTGGCTCGGGATCCAAGTTTGCTTTTTGCTAAAAATCGATCGGGGTATGCCATAGAGGTTTGGAATTATCCCAGTATGGTCCGTTTAAATTTTTGTGGCCATTTGGGTGGAAAAATGGGCAAAACGATGCTAACGTAGCATTTTCGAGCCAAATCAGTGTGCTATAGCCTACGGCTTTGGATGTGGACCTGGGGTCCGGGTATGAAGTAGGACTAAAATTGATCGGGGGGTGCCAGGGAGGTTAGGGATCGTCCTAGTATTGTTCATTTAAATTTTCATGGCCATTTGGGTGGACAAACGGGTGAAACAACATGAATGGGGCATTTACGGGACAAATCAGTATGCTATAGCCCACTGTTTCGGAGGTGGGATCGGGGTACGGGCATGTTGTGAAACAAAAATCTACCCAGCCATGCCAGGGTGGTTGGGGCTCATCCCATTGTGGTCCGTTTAAATTTTTATGGCATTTGGGTGGTCAAACGGGCAAAATCGCGCGAACGGGGCATTTTCAGGCCAAAGCTATGTGCTATAGCCTACGGTTTTGTGGGTGGGCCAGGGGTCTGGGTGTGCTGTCAGCCTAAAATAGATTGGGGCATGCCAAAGAGGTTGGGGATCATCCCATTGTGGTCTGATTTAATTTTCCATGCTATTTGGTTGGACAAACGGGCAAAACAGCGTGAACGGGGTATTTTGGGTCAAATCAGTGTGCTATAGCCTATGGATTAGGGGTGGGCCTGGGGTTCGGGCGTACTGTGGGCCGAAAATTGATCGAGATATGACAGGGAGGTTAGGGATCATCTTAGTGTAGTTCGTTTAAATTTTTATGGCCATTTGGGTGGACAAACGGGCAAAACGGTGCGAACGGGACATTTCCGATATAAATCAATGTGCTATAGCCTATCGTTTTGGAGGTGGGCCTAGGTTCCAGGCGTGCTGTAGGCTGAAAATCAATCAAGGCATGCCAGAGAGGTTCAGAATCATCCCAGTATAGTCTGTTTAAATTTTGTTGGCCATTTGGGTTGGCAAACGGGGGACACGGCGCGAACTGGGCATTCTCGGGCTAAATCGGTGTGCTATAGTACACGAGTTCTGGAGTGGACCCAGGTTTCGGGCATGTTGTGGGCTGAAAATCGACTGAGGTATGACAGGGAGGTTGGGGGTCATCCCAGTATGGTACCTTTAATTTTTCGTAACCATATGGGTGGACAAATGGGTGAAATGATGCAAATGGTGCATTTTTGGGCTAAATCGGTGTGTTATAACCCATGGTTTTTGGGGTGGGCTTGGGTTTCGGGTGTGCTGTGGGAAAAAAATTGGCCGGGGCATGTCGGGGAGGATGGGGATCTCTCAATATGGTCCATTTAAATTTTTGTGGCCATTTGGGTTGACAAACGGGTGAAACAGCGAAAATAGGGCATTTTTAGTCCAAATCGGTGTGCTATCGACCACAGTTTTGGGGGTGAGCCCTCGGTCCAGACTTGTTGTAGGCGAAATATCGATCGGGGTATGCCATGGAGGTTGGGGATCATCCCATTATTGTTCGTTTAAATTATCGTGGCCATTTGGGAGGACAAATGAACAAACCGGGCATACGGGGCATTTTTGGGCTAAATTGGTGTGCTAAAACCCATGGTTTCGGGGGTGGGCCCAGGGTCCGGGCGTGCTGTTAGCAAAACATTGACTGGGGCATGCCAGGGAGGTTGGGGATCATCCTAGGAAGGTTTGTTTAAATTTTCGTAGCCATTTGGGTGGACAAATAGGTGAAATGATGCGAACGGGTCATTTTCAGGCCAAATCAATGTGCTATAACCCACGGTTTTTGGGGTGGGCCAGGGCGTGCTATGGTCCAAAAATCGACCAGGGCATTCCAAGAAGTTGGGGATCATCCTAGTGTAGTCTGTTTTAATGTTCGTGGCCATTTGGGTGTACAAACGGTAGAATAGGCCATTTTAGGACCAAATCGATGTGCTATTGCTCACGATTTTGGGTGTGGGCTCGGTGTCCGGGGATGCTGTGGGCTGACAATTTATTGGGGCATGCCATAGAGGTTGGAGATCATTCCAGTGTTGTCTGTTTACATTTTTGTGGCCATTTGGGTGGACAAACGGGCAAAACAGCTCGAATGGGGCATTTTTGGGCCAAATCGGTGTGCTATAGCCTACAATTTTGGAAGTGGGCCAGGGGTCATGGCTGATGTGGCCCAAAAATTGATCGGGGCATACCAGCAAGGTGTGGATCATCCTAGTATTATCCTTTTGAATTTTTGTGGCCATTTGGGTGTACAAATGGTTGAACGGGGCATTTTCGGGCCAAATCGGTGTGCTATAGCCCATGGTTTTGGGGGTGCGACCTGTGTTCGAGTGTGATATTAGCCAAAAATTGACTAGGGCATGCCAAGGAAATTGGGGATCATCCTAGTGCGGTCCATTTAAATTTTTGTGGCCAATTGGATCGACAAACAGGTAAAACGGCAAGAATGAGTCATTTTCGAGCTAAATTGGTGTACTATAGCCCACGGTTATGAAGGTGAGCCTGGGGTCAAGGCGTGTTGTGGATCGAAAATCAACCGGAGCATGCCAAGGAGGTTGGGGATCATCTCAGTATGGTCTGTTTAAATTTTCGTAGACATTTGGGTGGACAAATGGGTGAACGGGGCATTTTCGAGCTAAATTGGTGTGCTATATCCCATGATTTCGGGGGTTGAATCTGGGTTCGGGTGTGTTGTATGCTGAAAAAAGGCTGGGGCATGCCAGGCAGGTTGGGTATAGTCCCAGTGTGGTCCATTTTAATTTTTTGTGGCTATTTGGGTCGACAAACAGGCAAAACGGTGCGAATGGAGCATTTTCTAGCAAAATCGGTGTGCTACAGCCCATGGTTTTGGGGGTGGGCCTGTGGTTCGGATGTGCTGTGGGCCGAAAATTGACTAAGGTGTGCCAGGGAAGTTGTGGATCATCTTAGGTCAAATCGGTGTGCTATAACCTAGGGTTTCGGGGGTGGATTCAGAATCCAGACTTGCTGTGGGAAAAAAATTGACCGGGACGTGATAGAGAGGTTGGAAATTATAACAGTGTGGTACTTTTAAATTTTTGTGGGTATTTGGATGGACAAACGGGCGAAACTGCACGAACGGTGCATATTTAGGCTAAATCGGTGTGCTATAGCCCACGATTTTGGGGGTGGGCCTGGGGTTCATATGTGATTTGGGCCAAAAACTGATCGAGGCATGCCAGGGAGGTTGGGGATCATCTTAGTATGGTCCGTTTAAATTTTTGTGGTCATTTGGGTGGACAAACGAGCAAAACAATGCGAACGGGGCATTTTCGGGTCAAATCAGTGTGCTATAGCCCATGCTTTTAGGGATGGGCCCAGGGTCTGGGCGTGCTGTTGGTTGAAAATCGATCGAGGAACACCAAGGAGGTTGGGGACCATCCCAGTGTGGTCCGTTTAAATATTTTTGGACATTTGGGTTGGCAAACGGGGGAAACGGCGTGAACTGGGCATTTTTAGGCTAAATCGATGTGCTATAGCACACGGGTTTGGGGGTGGACCTGGGGTCCGGGGGTTTTGGGCGCCAAAAATCAACTGAGGCATACCAAGGAGATTGGGGATCATCCCAGTGTGGTACGTTTAATTGTTCGTGGCCATTTGGGTGGACAAATGGGCGAAACAACGCGAACGGGGTATTTTCAGGCTAAATCGGTGTGCTATAGCCCACGATTTTAGGGGTGGGCTCGAATTTCGGGCGTGTTGTGGGCCAAAAATTAATTTGGGCATGCCATAGAGGTTGGGGATCATCCCAGTATGGTTTGTTTAAATTTTATTGGCCATTTGGGTAGACAAACGGGTAAAACGGCATGAACGGGACATTTTTTGTCTAAATCGGTGGGCTATGGACCACGGTATTGGGGGTGGGCCTTGGGTCCGGGTCTGATGTGGGTCGAAAATTGATCAGGGTGTGCCAGGGACGTTGGGGATCATCCCAGTATGGTCCATTTAAATTATCGTGGCCATTTGGGATGACAAATGAATAAAACGGGTGAACGGGGCATTTTCGGGCTAAATTGGTGTGCTAAAGCCCACAGGTTTTGGGGTGGGCCAAGGGTCCGAGTGTGCTCTGATCCAAAAATAGACTAGGGCGTGCTCGGGAGGTTCGGGATAATCCCAGGATGGTCCGTTTAAATTTTTTGGGCCATCTGAGTAGACAAACATGCGAAATGGTTAGAATGGAGAATTTTTGGGCTAAATTGGTGAGCTATAGCCCACGGTTTTAAGGGTGGGCCCAGGGTTTGGGTATGCTGTGAGCAACAAATTGATCGGGGCATGCTAAGGAGGTTGGGGATCATCTCAGTGTGGTCTTTTTATATTTTTATGGCCATATAGGTAGACAGACTGGCAAAATTGGGTCAACGAGATATTTTTGGGCCAAAGCGGTATGCTATAGCCTATTGTTTCAGGGGTGGGACTAGGTTTCGGGAGTACTATGGACCAAAAACCTACTAAGGAATGCCAGGGAGGTTGGTGATCATCCTAGTGTGGTCCGGTTAAATTTTTGTGGCCATTTAGATGGACAAATGGGCAAAATAGTGCGAACGAGGCATTTTCGGGCCAAATCGGTATGTTTTAGGCCACTATTTTTGGGTTGGGCTCGGGGTCCGAGTATGCTGTAGGCCGATAATTGACCGGGGCATGCCAAAAAGGTTGGGGATCATTTCGGTATGGTCCGTTTTAATTTTCGTGGCCATTTCGGTTGACAAACAGGAAAACAGACAAACAGACAAACAGTATGGTACGTTTAATTTTTCATACCAATTTGGGTGGACAAATGGGTGAAACAGCATGAACGTAGCATTTTCGGGCTAAATCAGTGTGCTATATCCCATGATTTTGGGGGTGTACTCAGAGTTCGGGCGTACTGTGGGCCAAAAATCGACCGAGGCATGCCAGGGAGGTTGGGGATCATCCCAGTGTGGTTCGTTTAAATTTTATTTGCCATTGGGTGGACAAATGAGTGTAACAGTCAGAATGGGGCATTTTTGGTCCAAATCGGTGTGCTATAGCCCACGGTTTTAGGGGTGGGCTTAGGGTTCGAGTCTGCTGGGGGCCAAAAATTGACCGAGGCGTGCTAAGGATCTTGGTGATCATCTCTGTATGGTCTATTTTGAATTTTGTGGCCATTTTGGGGGACAAACTGGCGAAATGGTGTGAACGAGACATTTTTGTGCCAAATCGGTGTGCTATAGCCTATGGTTTCGAGGGTGGGCCTGAGTTCGGGCATGCTATGATCTGAAAATCAACCGGGGCATGCTAGGGAGGTTTGGGATCATTCCTGAATGGTCCTTTTAAATTTTGGTGGCTATTTGGGTTGGCAAACGGAGAAACAGGGCGAACTGGCATTTTCAGGCTAAATAGGTATGCTATAGCACACGGGTTTGGGGGTGGACCCAGGGTACGGGCGTGTTGTGGACCAAAAATCGACTGAGGCATGCCAGTGAGGTTGGGGATCGTAACAGTGTGGTTCATTTAATTTTTCGTGTCTATTTGGGTGGACAAATGGGCGAAACAGCATAAACGGGACATTTTCGGCTAAATTAGTGTGCTATAGCCCATAATTTTGGGGGTGGGCCCAGGGTTCGGGCATGCTGTGGGACAAAAATCAATCGGGTCATGCCAGGGAGGTTGGGATCATCCCAATATGGTCTGTTTAAATTTTATTGGCCATTTGGGGGAACAAACGGGCAAAATGACGTGAACGGGGCATTTTTGGTCTAAATCGGTGTGCTATAGACCACGGTTTTGGGGGTGGGCCCTGGGTCCAAGCGTGCTGTGGGGCGATAATCAATCTGGGTGTTCCAGGGAGGTTGGGGATCATCCAAGTATGGTCCGTTTAAATTGTCGTGGCTATTTAAGATGACAAATGAACAAAACGGGCTAACGGGGCTTTTTCGGGGCAAATTGATGTGCTAAAGCCCACAGTTTCAAGGGTGGGCCAAGTGTCTAGGCATGCTGTGTGCCAAAAATCAACTGGGGCGTGCCAGAGAGATTTTGGATCATCCTAGGAAGGTCCATTTAAGTTTTCGTGGCCATTTGGGTGTCCAAACGAGTAAAACAGCGAGAATGGGGCATTTTTTGGCCAAATTAGTGAGCTATAGCCCACGATTTTAGGGGTAGGCCTAGGTTTCGGGTGTGTTGTGGATGATAATTGACTGAGGCATACCAGGGAGCTTAGGGATCATCTCAGTGTGGTCTGTTTAAATTTTTGTGGCCATTTGTGTGGACAAACTAGCAAAACGGTGTGAATGAGACATTTTTAGGCTAAATCAGTGTGCTATAGCTTATGGTTTCAAGGGTGGGCTCGGGGTCCGGGCGTACTGGGGGCTGAAAATCGACTGGGGCGTGCCAGGGAGATTAAGGATCATCCCATTGTGTCTTATTTAAATTTATGTGGCCATAACTGGGAAAATGGTGCGAATGAGGCATTTTTGGGCTAAATCGGTGTGCTATAGCCCACGGTTTTGAGGGTAGGCCCAAGGTCCGGGCGTGCTGTGGGTTGAAAATCGATAGCGGCATTCCAGGGAGGTTGGGGATCATCCCAGTGTGGTTCTTTTAAATTTTTATGGCTATTTGGGTGGACAAATGGGCAAAACAGCACGAATGAGGCATTTTTGGGCCAAATCGGTGTGCTATAGCCCACGATTTTGGGGGTGAGCTGGGGGTCAGGGCGTACTGTGGGCTAAAAATTGACTTGGGCATGCCAGTGAGGTTGGGGATCATCCCAGTGTGGTTCTTTTATATTTTCATGGCTATTTGGGCAGACAAATGGGTGAAATGATGCAAACGGGGCATTTTCAGGTCAAATCGGTGTGCTATGGCCTACGGTTTTGGGGGAGCGCCTGCAGTTCAAGTGTGCTGTAGGCCAAAAATTGACTAAGGTATGCCAGATTGATTTAGGATCCCTATGTGATCTGTTTAAATTTTTGTGGCTATTTGGGTAGATAAACGAGTAAAACGGCGTGAACGATGCATTTTCGAGCAAAATCGGCGTGTTATAGACCACGGTTTTGGGGGTGAACCTGGGGTCCATGTGTGCTCTGAGATAAAAATCAACCTAGGCATTCCAGGAGGGTTAAGGATCATCCCAGTGTGGTCGGTTTAAATTTTCCTGGCCATTTAGGTGAACAAACGGATGAAACAACGCGAATGGGGCATTTTTGGGCCAGATCGGTGTGTTATAGCTCATAGTTTTGGGGTGGGCTCGAGTTTCGAGCGTGCTGAGGGAGAAAATTCAACCGGGGCATACCAAGGAGGTTAGGCATCATCTAGTATGGTCTGTTTAAATTTTCATGGCCATTTGGGTGGGTAAACGGGTAAAACAGCGTGAATAGGGCATTTGTTGGCCAAATCGATGTTCTACAGTCCATGGTTTTGGGGGTGGGCCAAGTTTTTGGGCATGCTATGGGTCGAAAATGTATTGGAGTATGCCAGGGAGTTTAGGTATCATCCCAGTATGGTCTATTTAAATTTTTGGGTGTGCTATGGGTTGAAAATTGATTGGAGCATGCTAGGGAGGTTAGGGATCATCCTAGTATGGTCTATTTAAATTTTTATGGCCATTAGGGTGGAGAAACGAGTAAAACGGCATGAACAGGGCATTTTTTAGCCAAATCAACGTGCTATATCCAAAAGTTTTAGGGGTGGGCTCGGGGTCCAGCCGTGAAATGGACCAAAAATCTATCGAGGCATGTCAGGGAGGTTGGGATCATCCCAGTCTGGTGTTTAAAATTTTGCGACCATTTGGGCGGACAAACGGGCGAAATGGCGAGAACAGGGCATTTTCGAGATAAATCGATGTGCTATAGCCTATGATTTTAGGGGTGGACTAGGTTTCTGGGTGTTCTGTAGGCCTAAAATAGATTGTAGCATGCCAGGGAAGTTGGGGATCATCCCAGTGTGGTTTGTTTAAATTTTTGTGGCCATTTGGGTAGAGAGACAGGCAAAACGGCATAAATAGGTCATCTTCGGGTCAAATCGGTTTGCTATAGCCCATGATTTTAAGGGTGGGGCTGGGGTCCGGGCATGCTGTTGGCCAAAAACTGATCGGGGCATGCCAGGGAGGTTGGGGATCATCTCAGTGTGGTCCGTTTAAATTTTTGTGGCTATTTGGGTGGACAAATGCGCAAAATAGTGCGAACGGGCCATTTTCGGGCTAAATCGGTGTGTTATAGCCTACAGTTTCGGGGGTGGGCCCAGGGTTTTGGCGTGCTATGGGTTAAAAATTGATCAAGGCATGCCAAGGAGATTGAGGATCATCCCAATATGGTCCATTTAAATTTTTGTGGCCATTTGGGTGGACAAATGGGTGAAACATTACAAACGGGGCATTTTCAATCTAAATCGGTATGCTATAGCCTACTGTTTTGGGGGTGGGCCCTGGGTTCGGGCATGCTGTTGGCTGAAAATTGATCGGGGCATGCTAGGGAGGTTGGGGATCAACCCAATGTGTTCTGTTTAAATATTTGTGGCCATTTGGGAGGACAACCGGGTGAAACGGGCAAAATAGGGCATTTTCAAGCCAAATTAGTGTGTTAAAAAACCCGATTTTAGGGGTGGGCCCAGGTTCCGGGCATGCTGTGGGCCAAAAATTGACTAGTACATGCCAAGGAGGTTGGGGATCATCCCAGTATGGTCCGTTTAAAGTTTCATGGCTATTTGGGTGAACAAATGGGTAAATCGATGCAAACGGGTCATTTTTCGGGCCAAGTCGGTGTGCTATAGCCCACAATTTTTGGGGCGGGACCAGGGTCTGAGAGTGCTGTGGGCCAAAAATTGACCGGGGCATGCCAGTAAGGTTAGGTATCATCCTAGTGTAGTTCATTTAAATGTACGTGGCCATTTGTGTGGACAAACGGTTGAATGGGGTATTTTTGGACCAAATCGGTGTGCTGTAGCCAATGATTTTGGTGGTTGGCCCAGTGTTCGGGTGTGCTGTGGGCTAAAAATTGACCAGGGCATGACAGGGAGGTTGGGCATCATCCCAGTGTGGTCCATTTAAATTTTTTTGGCCATTTGGGTGTACAAACAAAGACACAGCGCGAACGGGGCATTTTCGGTGTCCGTTCTTTAGGGGTGGGCCCAAGGTCCGATTGTGCTATGGGCTGAAAATTGATTGGGGCATGCCAGGGAGGTTGGGTATTATCGTAGTATGGTACGTTTAATTTTTTGTGGCCATTTAGGAGGACAAACGGGTGAACGGGGTATTTTTAGGCTAAATTGATGTTCTATAGCCCAAAGTTTTGGGGGTGGGCCCGGGGTTCGGGCGTACTGTAGGCCAAAATTTGATCTGGGCGCGTCAGGAAGGTTGGGTATCGTCCCAGTGTAGTCTTTTTTAATTTTTTTGGCCATCTGGGTGGACAAACGGGCAAAACGGCACGAATGGGGTATTTTTAGACTAAATCGGTGTGCTATAGCCCACGGCTTCAGGGTTGGGCCTGGGTATCATCCCTGTGTGATTCGTTTAAATTTTTGTGGCCGTTTAGGTGGACAAACTGGCGAAATAGCTCGAACGGGGCTTTTTCAGGCCAAATTAGTATGCCATAGCCCATGGATTTAGGGGTGGGCCTGGGGTTCGGGCGTGCTGTGGGAAAAAAATTTATCGAGGCATGTGATGAAGGTTGGGGATTATCTCAGTATGATCCGTTTAAATTTTCATGACCGTTTGGGTGGAAAAACGGGCAAAACAACACGAACGGGGCATTTTTTAGCCAAATCGGTGTGCTATTGCCCACGGTTTTGGGGATGGGCCCAGGGTCCGGGCATGCTGTGCGCTGAAAATCAATCCAGGCATGCCAGGGAGGTTAGGTATCATCCCAGTGTGGTCCATTTAAATTTTTGTGGCCATATGGGTTGGAAAATGGGAGAAACGGCGCTAACAGGGCATTTTTGGGCTAGATCGATGTGCTATATCACACGAGTTCAGGGATGGACCCGGGATCCGGGCATGCTGTGGGACAAAAATTAACTGAGGCATTCCAGGGAGGTTGGGATTATCCCAGTGTGGTACGTTT
Source organism: Capsicum baccatum var. pendulum (assembly GCA_030864225.1). Classification (NCBI taxonomy): domain Eukaryota; kingdom Viridiplantae; phylum Streptophyta; class Magnoliopsida; order Solanales; family Solanaceae; genus Capsicum; species Capsicum baccatum. Next base: position 4,992,894 of record CM061552.1, read on the forward strand.
AATTTTTCGTGGCCATTTGGGTGGAGAAATAGGCAAAACAGAGCGAATGAGGCATTGTCAGGCTAAATCGGTGATGCTATAGCCCATGGTTTTGAGGGTGGGCTTGGGGTTTGGGCATGCTGTGGGCCAAATATCGATCGAGGCATGCCAGGGAGGTTGAAGATCATCCTAGTGTGGTCTGTTTAAAATTTTGTGGCATTTGGGTGGACAAACGGGCAAAACGGCGTGAACGGAGCATTTTAGGTCTAAATCGCTGTGTTGTAGACCACGATTTTGAGGGTGGGACCTGGGTTCGAGCGTTTGGTGGGACGAAAATCAATCGGGGTGTGCTAGGGATGTTGGGGATAATCCTAGTTTGGTTCATTTAAGTTTTCGTGGCCATTTGGGTGGACAAATGAACAAAATGGGCGAACGGGGCATTTTTGGGCCAAATTGGTCTGCTAAAGCCCACAGTTTTAGGGGTAGGCCCAGGGTTCGAGCGTGTTGTGAGAGATCATCCTAACAAGGTTCGTTTAAATTTTTGTTGCCATTTAGGTGGATAAACGAGAGAAATGGCTAGAACGGGGCATTTATTGGGCCAAATCAGTGTTCAATAGACCACGATTTCAGGGTTGGGACTAGGGTTCAGGTGTGCTGTGGGCCAAAAATTGACTGTGGCATGCTAGGGAGGTTGGGGATCATCTTAGTGTGGTCTATTTAAATTTTTGTTTCTATTTGGGTGGACAAACTAGCGAAACGGCGTTAATGAGACATTTTTAGGCCAAATCGGTGGCTATAACCCATGGTTTTGGAGGTGGGCTCGGGGTTCAGGTATGCTGTAGGCTGAAAATTGACTGCGGCGTGCCAAGGAGGCTAGGGATCATCCCAGTTTGGTCCGTTTAAATTTTTGTATCCAGTTGGGTGGACAAATACGCAAAACAGTGCGAACAAAGCATTGTCGAGCCAAATCGGTGTATTATAGCCCATAGTTTTGGGGATGGGCTCGGGGTTCGAGCATGTTGTGGGTCGAAAATCGATCAGGGCATGTTGAGGAGGTCAGGGATGGTCCCAGAGTGGTCAGTGTTATTTTTCGTAGCTATTTGGGCAGACAAACAGGTGAAATGGCATGAACAGGGCATTTTCATGCTAAATTGGTGTGTATAGCCCACGGTTTTAGGGGTGGGCCCAGGTTCCGGGCTAGTTGTGGGCTGAAAATTGACCGGGTCGTTCCAGGGAGGTTGGGAATAATCCTAGTGTGGTTTGTTTAAATTTTTGTGGCCCTTTGGGTATGCTATAGCCCACGGTTTTAGGGGTGGGCCCAGGTTCTAAGCGTGTTGTGGGCTAAAAATTGATCGAGGCATGCCAAGGAGGTTGGGTATCATCCCAGTGTGGTCTTTTTAAAGTTTTGTGGCCATTTAGGTGGACAAATAGGTGAAACAGCTCAAACGATGTATTTTTGGGCCAAATTGGTGTGCTAATAGCCTACTATTTGGGGCGTGAGCTCGGGGTTCGGGTGTGCTGTGGGCTAAAAATACACTGAGACGTGCAGGGTGGTTGGGGATCATCCCAGTATAGTTCGTTTAAATTTTCTTGGATATTTGGGTAGACAAAAGGACGAAACGATATGAACGAGGTATTTTCGGGCCAAATCAGTGAGCTATAGCCCATGGTTTCGAGGGTGGGCTCGGGGTTATGGCATGCTGTCAGTCAAAACGTGATGAAGTCGTGTCAGGGAGGTTGGGCATCGTCCTAGTGTGTTTTGTTTAAATTTTTATGTCTATATGGGTGGACAAACTGCGTGAACGGGGTCTTTTCGTGCCAATTCGGTGTTCAATACCCCACGGTTTTGGGGGTGGGATTAGGGTTTGGGTATGCTGTGGGCGAAAAATAGACCAGAGCATGCTAGGGAGGTTGAAGATCATCTTAGTGTGGTTGGTTTAAATTTTTGTAGCTATTTGGGTGGACAAACGTGCAAAACTGGGCGAACGAGGCATTTTGGGGCCAAATCGGTGTGGTATAGCCCATGATTTCTAGGGTGGGCTGCGCGTCTTAGAGTGATGTGGGCCAAAAATCAACCGGGGCATGCAAGGGAGGTTGGAGATCATCCCAGTGTAGTTTTTTTAAATTTTTATGGCTATTTGGGTGGACAAACGGGTGAAACAACGTATTTTCAAGTCAAATCAGTGTGCTATAGCCCATGTTTTTTAGGGAGGGCCCGCGGTTCTAGTGTGCTGTAGGCCGAAAATTGAATGGGGCATGCCAGAGAGGTTGGGGATCGTCACTGTGTAATCTATTAAAATTTTTATAGCTATGTGGGTGACAAACAAGCAAAGCGGCATGAACGATGCATTTTTGGGCAAAATCGGGGTGCTACAGACCACAATTTTGGGGTTGGTCCTGGGGTCCGTGCGTGCTCTACGCTTAAAATCAACCTGGGCGTGCCAGGGGGTTGAGGATCGTCCCAGTGTGGTCCGTTTAAATTTTTATGGCCATTTTAGTGAACAAACATATGAAATAGGGCGAACGGGGCATTTTCGAGCAAAATCAGGGTGTTATAGCCCACAGTTTTGGGGGTGGACCCGGGGTCCGAGTATGCTGAGGGTCTAAAATTGATCGGGGTATGCCAGGGAAGTTAGGGATCGTCCCAGTGTAGTCCATTTAAATTTTCTTGACCATTTGGGTGGACAAACGGGTGAAACGGCGTGAATGGGATATTTGCAGGCAAAATCGATGTGCTATAGCCCACGGTTTGGAGGGTGAGCCCGAGGTCCGGGCGTGCTGTGGGTCAAAAATTGATCAGGGCGTGCTAGAGAGGTTGGGGATCATCTCAGTGTAGTCCATTTAAATTTTTGTGGTCATTAGGGTTGACAAACGGGCAAAACGGCACGAACAGGGTATTTTCAGGCCAAATCTATGTGCTATAGCCCACGGTTTCGGGGGTGGGCTCGGGGTCAAGGCATGCAGTGGACTGAAAATCTACCGAGGTAAGCCAGGGAGGTTGGGATCATCCTAGTGTGCTCGATTTAATTTTATGTGGCCATTTGGGTGGACAAAAGGGCAAAACGGCGCGAACGGGGAATTTTCGGGCCAAATCAATGTGCTACAGCCCACAGTTTCGAGGGTAGGCTAGGGGTCTGGGTGTCCTGTGGGCCTAAAATAACCCAGGGCATGCCAAGGATGTTGGAGATCATCCCAGGATAATCTGTTTAAAATTTTGTGGCTATTTGGGTGGATAAACGAGCGAAACGGCGCAAGTGGGGCATTTTTGGGCTAAATCGGTGTGCTATAGCCCATTGTTTTGGGGGTGGGCTTGGGGTTCGGGTGTTATGTGGGCCAAATATTGATCGGGGTATGCCAGGGAGGTTGGGGATTATATTAATATGGTCCATTTAAATTTTCGTGGCCATTTGGGTAGACAAACGGGCAAAACGGCACGAACGGGGCATTTTTGGGCCAAATCGGTGTACTATAGCCCATGATTTTGGGGGTGGGCCCGGGGTCTGGGCATGCTGTGGGCTGAAAATAGACGGAGGAATGCCTAGGAAGTTGGGGATCATCCCAGTATGGTCCGTTTAAATTTTTGTGGCCATTTGGGTGGACAAACGAGCAAAACGGCGCAAACGGGGCATTTTCGGGCTAAATCGATATGCTATAGCCCACAGTTTTGGGGGTAGGCCAGGGATCCGGGTGTGCTGTGGGCCTAAAATAACCTGGGGCATGACAAGGAGGTTGGGGATCATCCCAGTATGGTCCGTTTAAATTTTTGTTGCCATTTGGGTGGACAAATAAGCAAAACGGTACAAATCGGGCATTTTTGGGCTGAATTGGTGTGCTATAGCCCATGCTTTTGGGGATGTACCTGGGGTCCGGGCATACTGTGGGACAAAAATTGATTGAGGCATGCCAGGGAGGTTGGGTATCATCTCAGTGTGGTCCGTTTAAATATTCGTGGCTATTTGGGTAGACAGAGAGGATTAATGGTGCAAACGGGGCATTTTCGGGCCAAATAGGTTTTTCTATAGCCCACGGTTTCGGGGGTGGGCTTGGGGTCTAGGCATGCTGTGGGCTAAAAATTTATCGGAGTATGCTAGGGAGGTTGGAGTTCGTCCCAGTGTGGTCCGTTTAAATTTTTATGGCATTTTAGGTTGGCAAACAGGATTAACAGCGCGAACTGGGCATGTTTGGGCTAAATCGGTGTGCTATAGCACATGGGTTCGGGGTGGACCCGGGGACCGGGAGTGCTGTTGGCAAAAAATTGACTGAGGCATGCCAGGGAGGTTGGGATTGTCCCAGTGTGGTATGTTTAACTTTTCATAGCTATTTGGGTGGACAAATGGGTAAAGCGGCACGAACGGGGCATTTTCGGTGTAAATCGGTGTGCTATAACCCTCATTTTTGGGGAAGGGCCCGCGGTTCGAGCATGCTATAATTTAAAAATTAACTAGGGCATGCTAAAGCGGTTGGGGTTCATCCCTATGTGATCCATTTAAATATTTATGGCTATTTGGGTGGACAAACAGGCAAAACGGTGGAAATGATGCATTTTCAAGCAAAATCAGTGTGCTATAGACCACGATTTTAGGGGTGGGCCATGGGTCTGGGTGTGCTATAGGCCAAAAATCAACTGGGGCATACCAGGGAGGTTGGGGATCATCCTTGAGCAGTTCGTTTAAATTTTTCTAGCTATTTGGGTGGACAAACAGCTGAAACGGTGCGAATGGGGCCTTTTCAGGACAAATTGGTGTGCTATAGCCCACATTTTGGGGGAGGGCTCATGGTTCGAGCATGCTGTTGGCCAAAAATTGATTGGGGCATGCTATAGATGTTGAGGATCGTCCCTATATGATCCTTTTAAAATTTTATGGCTATTTATGTAGACAAACAGGCAAAACGGCGTGAATGATGTATTTTTGAGCAAAATCGTTGTGCTATTAACTACGGTTTTGGGGGTGGGCCAGGGGTCTATGCGTGCTCTGGGTAGAAAATCAACCTGCGCACTCTAGGGGAGTTCAGAATCATCCGAGTATGGTCTGTTTAAATTTTTGTATCTATTTAGGTGAACAAACCGATGAAACGTCGTGAATGGGGCATTTTCGAGTCAAATCGATGTGTTATAGCTCATAGTTTTGGCGGTGGACTTGGGTTCCGAGCTTCCTGAGGGCCAAAAATCGATCGAGGCATTCTATAGAGGTTGGGGATCATTCCAGTGTGGTCCGTTTAAATTTTCATGGGTATTTGGGTGGACAAACGGGTGAAATGGCATGAATAGGGCATTTACGGGCCAAATCGGTGTGCTATAGCCCACGATTTCGGGGGGTGGCCTGGAGTTCGGGCATGCTGTGGGTCTAAAATTGATCGGGGCAAGCTAGGGAGGTTGGGGATCATCCCAGTATGGTCCATTTAAATTTTTGTGGCCATTAGGGTGGAGAAACAAGTAAAACGGCACGAACATGGCATTTTCTAGCCTAATCGGTATGCTATAGCCCACGGTTTCAGGGGTGGAATCGGTGTTCGGGCATGTAGTGGACCCAAAATCTACTGAGGTATGCCAGGGAGGTTGGGGATCTTCCCACTATGGTCCGTTTCAACTTTTTTGTCCATTTGGGTGGACAAACGGGTAAAATGTTGCAAATGGGGCATTTTTGGGCCAAAAATTCACCAGGGCATGCTAGGGAGGTTGGAGATCATCTCAGTGTGGTTGGTTTAAATTTTTGTAGCTATTTGGGTGGACAAAAATGAAAAATGAGGTGAACGAGACATTTTTGGGCCAAATCGATGTGGTATAGCCCACGATTTCTGGGTTGGGCCGGGGGTCTGGGCGTGCTGTGGGCCAAAATTCAATCGGCGCTTGCAAGGGAGGTTGGAGATCATCCCAGTGTAGTTTTTTAAAATTTTTGTGTCTATTTAGGTGGACAAACGGGTGAAACGATGCGAACGGGGCATTTTCAGACCAAATTCGTGTGCTATAGCCTACATTTTTTAGGGAAGGCCTGCGGTTCGAGAGTGCTGTAGGCCAAAAATTAACTGGGGCATGCAAGAGAGGTTAGGGATAGTCACTGTGTAATCCGTTAAAATTTTTATGGCTATTTGGGTGGACAAACAAGTAAAACGGCATGAATGATGCATTTTTGGGTAAAATTAGTGTGCTACAGACCACGGTTTTGGGGTTGGGCCTGGGTTTCATGCGTGCTCTGCTCTAAAAATCAACCTGGGCGTTCCAGGGGGTTGAGGATCATCCCAGTATGGTCCGTATAAATTTTTGTGGCCATTTAAGTGAACAAACGTATGAAACAGTGCGAACGGGGCATTTTCAAGCTAAATCAGTGTGTTATAGCCCACAATTTTCAGGGTGGGCCCGGGGTCCAAGCGTGCTGAGGGCCTAAGATTAATCGGGGCATGCCAGGGAAGTTAGGATATATCCCAGTATGGTCCGTTTAAATTTCCTTGGCCATTTGGGTGGACAAACGGGAGAAACAGCGTGAATGGGGCATTTGTGGGCTAAATCGGTGTGCTATAGCCCACAGTTTTAAGGGTGGGCCAAAGGTCCGGGAGTGCTTTAGGTTGAAAATTGATCAGGGTGTGCTAGGTAGATTGGTGATCATCCTAGTGTAGTCCATTTAAATTTTTGTGGCCATTGGGGTTGACAAACGTGCAAAACAGCACGAAGGTGGTATTTGATGGCTAAATTGATGTGCTATAGCCCACAGTTTTGGGGGTGGGCTCGGGGTCCGGGCATGCAGTGGACTAAAAATCTACCGGGGAATTCCAAGGAGGTTAGGATCATCCCAGTGTGGTCCGTATTAATTTTTGTGGCCATTTGGGTGGACAAACAGGCAAAACAGTGCGAACAGGGCATTTTCGAGCCAAATCAATGTGTTGTAGCCCACAGTTTTGTGGGTAGGCCTGGGGTCCGGGTGTCCTGTGGGCCTAAAATAACCTGGGGCATGACAAGGAGTTTGGATATCATCCCAGTATGATCCATTTAAATTTTCGTGGCTATTTGGGTGGACAAACGAGCGAAACGGCGTAAATGGGGCATTTTCGGGCTAAATCGGTGTGCTATAGTCCATTTTTTGGGGGGTGGGCCCGGGGTTCGGGCGTGTTGTGGGCCAAAGGTTGATTGGGGCATACCAGGGAGGTTGGGAATTATTTTAGTATGGTTCGTTTAAATTTTCGTGGCCATTTGGGTAGACAAACGGGTAAAACAGCGAGAACAGAGCATTTTTAGGCCAAATCGGTGTGCTATAGCCCACAGTTTCGGGGGTGGGCCCGGGATCCGGGCATGCTGTGGGCTAAAAATTGACAAGGGTATGACTAGGAGGTTGGGTATCATCCCAGTGTGGTCCGTTTAAATTTTTATGGCCATTTGGGTGGACAAACAGGGAAAACGACGCGAACGGGGCATTTTCAGGCCAAATCGATGTGCTATAGCCCACAGTTTTGGGGATAGGTGTTCTGTAGGCCTAAAATAACCTGGGGCATGCTAGGGAGGTTGGGTATCATTGTAGTATGGTCCATTTAAATTATCGTGGCCATTTGGGTGCAAAAATGAGCAAAACAGCGTAAACAGGGCATTTTTGGGCTGAATCAGTGTTCTATAGCCCATGTTTTGGGGGGTGGACCTAGGGTCCGGGCGTGCTGTGGGACAAATATTGATCGAGGCATGCCAGGGAGGTTGGGGATCATCTTAGTATGGTCCGTTCAAATATTCGTGGCTATTTGGGTAGACAAACAGGCTAAACGGTGCAGACGGGGCATTTTCAGGCCAAATCGGTGTGCTATAGACCACGGTTTTAGGGGTGGGCCTGGGGTCTGGGCATGTTGTGGGCTGAAAATTGACTGGGGCATGCTAGGGAGGTTGAGGTTCGTATCAGTGTGGTCCGTTTAAATATTTATGGTATTTTAGGTTGGCAAACAGGATCAACAGCGCGAACTGGGCATGTTCGGGATAAATCGCTATGCTATAGCACACGGGTTCAGGGGTAGACCCGGGGACCGGGCGTGCTGTGGGCTAAAAGTCGACTGAGGCATGGTAGGGAGGTTGTGATTGTCCCAGTGTGGTACGTTTAACTTTTTGTAGCAATTTGGGTGGACAAATGGGTAAAACGGCACGAACGGGGCATTTTTAGACTATATCAGTGTTCTATAGCCCTCGTTTTTGGGGAAGGGCCCGTGATTCGAGCATGCCATAGGCTGAAAATTAACTAGGGTATGCTAGAGACGTTGGTGATCATTCTTGTATGAGCCGTTTAAATTTTTGTTGTTATTTGGGTGGACAAACAGGCGAAACAGCACAAATGATGCATTTTCAGGCAAAATTAGTGGGCTATAGACCACGATTTTGGGGGTGGGCCATGGGTCTGGGTGTGCTGTAGGAAAAAATCAACTGGGGCTTACCAGGGAGGTTAGGGATCATCCTTGTGTGGTTCGTTTAAATTTTTGTGGCTATTTGGGTGGACAAACGGCTGAAACAGTGCGAACGTGGCCTTTTCATGACAAATAGGTGTGCTAGCCCACATTTTTGTGGGAGGGCTCGCAGTTCGAGCGTGCCATAGACCAAAAATTAATTGGGGCATGCCATAGATATTGGGGATCATCCCTATGTGATCCTTTTAAAATTGTTTGGCTATTTAGGTGGAAAAACAGGTAAAACGGCGTGAATGATGCATTTTCGAGCAAAATCGGTGTGCTATTAACCACGGTTTTAGGGGTGGGCCTGGGGTCCATGCGTGCTCTAGGCAGAAAATCAACCTAGGCGTGCCAGGGGGGTTGAGAATCATCCCAGTATGGTCCGTTTAAATTTTTGTAGATATTTAGGTGAACAAACCGATGAAACGTCGCGAATGGGGCATTTTTGGGCCAAATTGATGTATTATAGCGCATAGTTTTGGGGGTGGGCTCGGGGATCGAGCTTACTAAGGGTTAAAAATTGGCCCGGGCATTCCATAGAGTTTGGGGATCATCTCAGTGTGGTCTGTTTAAATTTTCATTGTCATTTGGGTGGACAAACAGGTAAAACGGCGTGAATGGGGTATTTGCAGACCAAATCGGTGTGCTATAGCCCACGGTTTTGGGGGTTGGCCCGAGGTTCGGGCATGCTGTGGATCACAAATTTATTGGGGCTAGCGAGAGAGGTTGGGGATCATCCTAGTGTGGTCCATTTAAATTTTTGTGGCCATTAGGGTGGACAAATGGGGAAAACGGCACGAACGGTGCATTTTCTGGCCAAATCGGTATGCTATAGCCCATGGTTTCGGGGGTGGAATCGGTGTTCGGGCATGCAGTGGAAATAAAATCTACTGAGGCATGACATGGAGGTTGGGATCTTCCCAGTATGGTCCGTTTCAAGTTTTTTGGTCATTTGGGTGGACAAACGAGTAAAACGTCGCAAACGGGGCATTTTTGGGCCAAATCGATATGCTATAGCCCATGGTTTTGGGGGTGGGCCAGGGGTCCGAGTATACTGTAGGCCTAAAATAGACTGGTCCATGGTAGGGAGGTTGGGGATCATCTCAGTGTGGTCCGTTTAATTTTTCGTGGCCATTTGAGTGGACAAGCGGGCAAAATGGCACAAATGGGGCATTTTTAGACCAAATTGGTGTGCTATAGCCCATGCTTTTGGGAGTGGGCCTGGGGTCTGGGTGTGCTGTGGGACAAAAATTGATATGGGTATGCTGGGGAGGTTGGGGATCATCTCAGTGTGGTCCGTTTTAAATTTTTTTGGCCATTGAGTGGAAAAATGGGCAGAACGGCATGAACGGGGCATTTTTAAGCCAAATCGATGAGCTATAGCCCACGGTTTCGGGGAGGGCCCAGGGTTCGGGTATGTTGTAAGCTGAAAATATACCTAGGCATGACAGGGTGGTTGGGGATCATCCCATTATGGTCTGTTTAAATTTTTGTGGCCATTTCGGTTGGGAAACGGGAGAAATGGCGTGAACTGGGCATATTCGGCCTAAATCGGTGTGCTCTAGCACACGGGTTCGGGGGTGGACCCAAGTTCCATGCATGTTGTGGGTCACAAATTGACTAATTCGTGCTAGGGAGGTTGGGGATCATCCCAGCGTGGTACGTTTAATGTTTCGTTGCCATTTGGGTGGACAAATGGGCAAAACGGCCCGAACAAGGCATTTTCAGGCTAAATTAATATGCTATAGCCCGCGGTTTTGGGGATGGGCCTGGGGTTCGGGTATGTTGTGGGGTGAAAATTAACCAAGGCATGCCTGGGATGTTGTGGATCATCCCAATATGGTCCGTTTAAATTTTTGCGGCTATTTGGGTTGACAAATGGGTGAAACGGTGCAAATGGGGCATTTTCTGTCCAAATTGATGTGCTATAGCCCACAATTTTGGGGGTGGGCCCTGGGTTCGGGTGTGCTGTGGGCCAAAATTTGATCGGGTTGTTCCAAGGAGGTTGGGTATCATCACAGTATGGTCCATTTAAATTTTCGTGGCCATTTGGGAGGACAAACGGGTGAAACGGGCGAACCAAGCATTTTCGGGCCAAATTGGTGTGCTAAAGACCTTGATTTTAGGTGTGGGCCTAGGGTCTGGGCGTGCTGTGTGCTGAAAATCAGCTGGGGCATTCCATGGAGGTTGGGGATCATCCCAGTATGGTCCGTTTAAATTTTCGTGGCCATTTCGGTGAACAAATGGGTAAAACGGTGCGAACGGGTTATTTTTGGGCCAAATCGGTGTCCTATAGCCCACGGTTTTTTTGGGGTGGGCTCGGGTTTCGGGCGTTCTCTGGGCTAAAAATCAACCGGGGAATTCTAGGGAGGTTGTGGATCATTCCAGTATGGTGCATTTAATTTTTTGTGACCATTTGGGTTGACAAACGGGTGAACGGGGCATTTCTGGGCTAAATCGGTGTGCTATAGCCCATAGTTTCGGGGGTGGGCCCAAGGTCCAGGCGTGCTGTGGGCTGAAAAACGACACGATCATGCCAGGGAAGTTGGGGATCGTCCTAGTATGGTCCGTTTAAATTTTTGTGGCCATTTGGGTGGACAAACGGGTGAATGAGACATTTTTGGGCTAAATCGGTGTTCTATAGCCCATAGTTTTGAGGGTGGGCCCGAGGTCCGAGCGTACTGTGGGACAAAAATTAATCAGGGCATGCCAGGAAGGTTGGGTATCATCCCAGTATGGTCTATTTTAGTTTTTGTGGCTATTTGGCTGGACAAACGAGCGAAACGGCATGAACGGGGTTTTTTTCGGCCAAATCGGTGTGCTATAGCCCACGGTTTCAGGTGTGGACCTAGGGTTCGGGCGTGGTTGATAATGGAATCAACCCACAACACGAAAACAATAGACAAAACACAAGACAAACCGAGGACCAAAAGACGAACAAGTCTCGGCCAACAATTGTACCACAAGAACGAGATGATACAAAATGTCTTTTACACCACAAAATTCAAAAGCAAGATGAACTTGAAATGATAAGACAACAAAAACAAGATAACAACAATACACGGATTTACTAGAACAAGAACACAAACACGATTACAAGAAGTGTAAGGATAGGTAATGAGACATTAACTCTAACAAGAACTAAGAACCTAAGTGTATGTCACACACTAAGACCCTTAATACTTGTAGTAAGCAACACCAACACTCTTAAAATGACACAAGAGGGCGTGAACCACTCAATCACCAAGGTTTCTAATAATATTTGCAATACTAGTGATTCCATACTAGCATCACTCTCATTTTGGTTGATGGCTTTTCCAAGCCCTACAACTAAGGTGTTACACTCTCCATGAGAGAAGAATGGTGTTACAAGTTATGTCTTAAAATCTCATTTGACAACTAAAGAAATAAAGACCTAATACTAGCCTATTTATAGACTTATTACAACATAAGTAAAATGTCCAAAAAGCCCTTAATGAAGGGAAGACAAAAGTCTCCTATGTTGTTTAGTCCAAGTGTAGTGTATGGATGGGTTTTGGTTCATAATTAGGTCCTCTTTGTATCTTCAATTTCACACACCAAGTCTCGGGTCCAACGCGCACTCTCATAAGCCCATATTCGTGATTATTCTTGTATCATCCTCTTCATCTTAAGAGGAATTTTCCCACAAATTCTCGGCTTCACTTCGTTCAATTGGACACTTCAAGAAAATTACTCAAAACATCCACAAAACATGAAGATGGCATAAAATAGTTCGCAAAACACATGAGGAAGCCGAGGGATCAATAACACAAGTCTAGGCCAACATCTTCATTTTGAACCTCGGCTTCCTCTCCATCTTGAGCCTTGTCTTCAATCTCATCCAAAACATATCTCAACTTCTTTCTTGGTGGTGGAATCCTTGTTGTTCCCTACGTCTTCCCCTCAATTGCCCTTCCATCATATAATCATCATTGTAGACTCCATGTCCCTCATATTCCTTTCTACCATACTCCTTTATATGGATATATCGGTTTTGGGGAAGTGGAGTTTTGGTTGAGAGGATTGTTTTGGTAATGTAGAGCTTCAGTTGTAGATCTAGGATGAGAGGAAATTGGCTTCCTAGTCCCTCTTGTTGGACTTGATCAAATTGTGAGGGAAGTGACCTATTTAGGTCTCAGATTGGAGGGCATTTGATAGCTTGGCTTATGTCTATGTCACTTGGTGGTAGTCTTGGAGGATTGATCATTTTAGGTAAGGTTTCGGGAGTAGAAATATGAGAGTTCCTTCGACTCTCCACTCGTTCCAACATCTCAAGTATAGTAGATATATCCGAGCTAATTTTTTCAAGGACCGTATTCGCCTTAGCCAGGTCTTAGGAAATAACATCAAGGTGGGCCAAAATGGATTCCATTATGGCAAAGAAGTTACCTACAAAACACAAATAAGTTAGTTGTACAAAGGGGTAATTTGTCATCCTTTGATTGGTTGTGGATAGTGATGTGGAAGCCATGGAATGGTTGTGGAATTTGAAAAATTTAGTGTTTTTCCAACTTGTGGAAGAGTGAATTCGGTTTTGGAGGGGAAATACACAAGTTTTAGAGACTTTTCCACATTCAAAATAGGTTGAATTTCTTTGCACCTTTTGGGCAAAACACCTTTTTGAAGGGTGGTTGGCTCTTTCATCTTTTGGTTAGTCTTGAAAAGTCCCCTTACTCCCTTTTGGTAACTAGTATTTTTGAAACCCCTCTTTGTCCCTTACTACTTTGGTATAGTCTTGGAACTTGTTTCAAGATAAACAAGAAGACTACTCTCTTCCACTTGGTCTTAAGATCAAACACCACTTATTGAAGGTTCTTCTTGTCTCAAGACATGAAGATTGGCCAAGAACACCAAGAACCTTCAACAAGATTTGAAGACCAAGTTTCAAGTTGAACCTCCCAAAAATAACAACACCTCTTTCAACACAAATCCACAACCACAATACCAACAACAGACCTTTAAACGTTCAAATTTTGAATCCACTAGAAAACACCAACAACAATTTGGCCCAACTTTTGAATTCGCACAACAACAACACAAGTAGGAGTTCAACTTATATCTTGACTCTATTATTGTTAGGGAAGAACAAATCAACACTAATAACACTCAATACTCACGAAATATAGCTAGATCTAAACTTAAAGAACAAATCTCGGCCAGGAACAACAACTTTCTCGGCCAAGAACACCAAACTCAAGAACACAACTCTTTTTGTGAGATTTTCGACCTTAGACACATCTTCTAGTGTTAGGAAACAAATATATAACACTAGAACACACCAAACACACAAAAATCACTAGAAAACAAGGCACAAATCTCTTCCAAAACAACAACAAGACACAATTTCGGCCAAGACAACAAGAATTGACAGATTTGCTTCTTTTTGGAATTTTCAGATTTTCAACACCTCTTTTTTTTTTTTGAATTAGAGAGCCCAATATTGGTAGTGTAGGAAAACAACCAGCCTTATCTTTTATACCGAATGATAATGGAATCAACCCACAATACGGAAACAATACACAAAACACAAGACAAACCGAGGACCAAAAGGGGAACAAGTCTCGGCCAACAATAATACCACAAGAACGAGATGAGACAAAGTGTATTTTAAACCAAAAACGTCCAAAAGCAAGATGAACATGAGATGATAAGACAACAACAACAAGATAATAACAACACATGGCTTTACTAGAACAAGAACACAAACACGATTACAAGAAGTGTAAGGATAGGAAATGAGACATCAACTCTAACAAGAACTAAGAACCTAAGTGTATGTCACACACTAAGACCCTTAATACTTGTAATAAGCAACACCAACACTCTTACAATGACACAATATAGTGTGAACCACTTAAGCACCAACGTTTCTAATAATATTTGCAATACTAGTGATTCCACACTAGCATCACTCTCATTTTGGTCTTGATGGCTTTTCCAAGCCCTACAACTAAGGTGTTACACTCTCCATGAGATAATAATGGTGTTACAAGTTATGGCTTAAAATCTTATTTAACAAATAAAGAAATAAAGACCTAATACTAGCCTATTTATAGACTTATTACAACATAAGTGAAATGTCCAAAAAGCCCTTAATGAAGAGAAGACAAAAGGCTCCTATGGAGTGTAGTCCAAGCGTAGTGTATGGACGGTTTTTGGTGCATGATTAGGTCCTCTTTGTCTCTACAATTTCACATACCAAGTCTCGGGTCCAACGCACACTCTAATAAGCCCATAACCGTGATTATTCTTGTATCAGTGTTGTGGGTCAAAAATCAAATAGGGCGTGCAAGGGATGTTGGGTATCATCCTCGTGTGGTCCATTTAAATTTTCATGGCAATTTAGGTGGACAAATAGGTAAAATAATGTGAACGGAGTCTTTTCAAGCCAAATCAGCATGTTATAGCTCACTGTTTTATGGGTGGGCCAGGGGTCTGGGTGTGCTGTGGGCTGAACATAAATCGAGGCATGTCACGGAGGTTGGGGATCATCCCAGTGTGGTCTTTTTAAATTTTCGTGGCCATTTAGGTGGACAAACAAGAGAAACGGTGCAAACCATGTATTTTTGAGCCAAATCGGTGTGCTATATAGCCCATGGATTTGGGGTTAGGCCTGGGGTTCGGGCGTGCGGTGGGCTAAAAATTTATCGGGGCATGCCAGGGAGGTTAGGGATAATCTCAGTATTGTCCATTTAAATTTTCATGGCTATTTAGGTGGACAAAAAGGCAAAATGACATGAACGGGGCATTTTCTGGCTAAATCGGTGTGCTATAACCCACGATTTTAGGGTGGGCTCAGGGTTCGGGAATGCTGTGGCAAAAAATTGATCGGGGCATGCCAGGGAGGTTGGGGATCATCCCAGTGTGGTCTGTTTAAAATTTTATGGCCATTTAGGTTGGCAAACAGGAGAAACGGCGCGAACTGGGCATTTTTGGGCTAAATCGGTGTGTTATAGCACACTTGTTTGGGGGTGGACCCGGGGTCCAGACGTGCTATGGGATGAAAATCGGCTGAGGTAGGACAGGAAGGTTGGGGATCGTCCCAGTATGGTATGTTTAATTTTTTGTGGCTATTTGGGTGGATAAATAGGTGAAACAGCACGAACGAGGCATTTTAAGGCTAAATCGGTGTGCTATAGCTCACGGTTTTGGGGGTAGGCTCGGGGTTCGGGCATGCTGTGGGTCAAAAATCGACCGAGGAGTGCTAGGGAGTTTAGGGATAATCCCATTGTGGTTCATTTAAATTTTTGTGTCCATTTGGTTGGACAAACGGGTGAACCAGCTCAAACGGAGTTTTTTTGGTCCAAATCGGTGTGCTACAGACCACGGTTTTTGGGGTGGGCCCTGGATCCTGGCGTGCTATGGGATGAAAATCAATCAGGGTGTGCTAGGAAGGTTGGGGATCATCCCAGTATGGTCTATTTAAATTATAGTGGCCATTTGGAAGGAAAAACGAATAAAATAGGGGAATGGGGCATTTTCAGGCGAAATTGGTATGCTAAATCCTATAGTTTCGGGGGTGGGCCTAGGGTCCTGGCGTGCTGTGAGCTAAAAATCGACTGGGATATACCAAGGAGCTTGTGGATCATCCCAGGAAGGTTCGTTTAATTTTTTGCGGCCATTTGTGTGGACAAATGAGAGAAACGGTGAGAACAAGGCATTTTTGGGCTAAATCGGTGTGCTATAGCCCACGGTTTCGGGGGTGGGCCTAAGGTTCGGGTGTGCTGTGGGCTGAAAATTAATCGAGGCATGCCAAAGAGGTTCGGGATCATCTCAGTATGGTTTATTTAAATTTTTGTGGCCATTTGGGTGGACAAACTGGTTAAACAACATGAATAAGACATTTTCGGGCTAAATCAGTGTGTTGTAACCCACGGTTTTAGGGGTGGGCCTAGGGTCCAGGCGTGCTATGGGCTAAAAATCGACCGGGGCATTCTAGGAAGTTGGGTACCATCCCAGTGTGGTCTATTTAAATTTTTATGGCCATTTGGGTGGACAAATAGGAAAAATAGCACGAACGAGGCATTTTTGGGCCAAATCGGTGTGTTATAGCCTACGGTTTTAGGGGTGGGCCAGGGGTCCTTGCAAGCTGTGGGCCAAATATCGACTAGGGCATTTCAAAAAGGTTGGAGATCATCCCAGTATGATCCATTTTAATTTTCGTGGCTATTTGGGGAGACAAACAGGTAAAATGGCATGAATGAGGCATTTTCGATTCAAATTGGTGTGCTATAGCCCACAGTTTTGGGGGTGGGCCCAGGGTCCGAGCGTGCTGTGGGCCAAAAATTAATTGAGGTGTGCCAGGGAGGTTGGGGATTATCCCAGTTGGGTCCATTTAAATTTTTGTGGCCATTTGGGTGGACAAACAGGTGAAACAACACGAACGGGGCATTTTCAGGCCAAATCGGTGTGCTATAGCCCACTGTTTTGGGGGTGGGCCTAGACTCCGAGTGTGCTGTGGGCCAAAAATAGATAGGGTCATGCCAAGGATGTTGAGGATCATCCCAGTGTGGTCCGTTTGATTTTTTATGGACATTTGGGTGGACAAAGAGGCAAAACGGCATGAACGGGGCATTTTCGGGCCAAATCGGTGTGCTATAGCCCATGGTTTTGGGGGTGGTCTTGGAGCTCGGGCGTTCTATAGGCCAAAAATTGATGGGGGCGTGCAAGGGAGGTTGGGGATAGTCCCAGTGTAGTCCGTTTACATTTTTATGGCTATTTGGTTGGATAAACGGCATGAACGATGTATTTTTGGGCCAAATCAATGTGCTATAGCCCATCGTTTTGGGGGGATGATTGGGTTTCGGGTGTGCTTTGGGCAAAAAATTAACCATGGATTGATAGGGAGGTTAGGGATCATCTCAGTGTGGTCTATTTAATTTTTTGTGGCTATTTGGGTGTACAAATGGGCAAAACAGCGCGAATGAGGCATTTTCGGGCCAAATCGGTTTGCTATAGCCCACGATTTTTATGGTAGGCCTAGGGTTCGGGCGTTCTGTGGGCTGAAAATAGACTGAGGTATGCCAGCGATGTTGGGTATCATCCTCGTGCGGTCCGTTTAAATTTTCATGGCAATTTAGATGGACAAACAGGCAAAATAATGCGAACGGGATCTTTTCAGGCAAAATCAGTATGTTATAGTGCACTGTTTTGGGGGTGGGCCAGGGGTCTGGGTGTGCTGTGGGTTGAAAATAGATTGAGGCATGTCAGTGAGGTTGGGGATCATCCCGGTGTGGTCCTTTTAAATTTTCGTGGCTATTTAGGTGGACAAACGGGAGAAACGGTGCAAATGAGGCATTTTTTAGCCAAATCGGTGTGCTATAGCCCATGGATTTGGGGGTGGGCCTACGGTTCGGGCGTGCTGTGTGCTAAAAATTGATCGGGGCATGCCAGAGAGGTTAGGTATAATCCCAGTGTTGTCCATTTAAATTTTCGTGGCCATTTAGGTGGACAAAAAGGCAAACTGACATGAACGGGGCATTTTCTGGCTAAATCGTTGTGCTGTAGCCCACGATTTTAGGGGTGGGCTCGGGGTTCGGGAATGCTGTGGGCTGAAAATTGATCAGGGCATGATAGGGAGGTTGGGGATTATCCCAGTGTGGCCCGTTTAAATTTTTATGGCCATTTAGGTTGTCAAACAGGAGAAACGGCACGAACTGGGCATTTTTGGGCTAAATCATTGTGTTATAGCACATTTGTTTGGGGGTGGACCCGGGGTCCAGACGTGTTGTGGGCTAAAAATCGACTGAGGTATGCCAGGGAGGTTGAGGATTATCCCAGTATGGTACGTTTAATTTTTTGTGACTATTTGGGAGGATAAATAGGTCGAACAGCACGAACGAGGCATTTTTAGGCTAAATCGGTCTGCTATAGCCCACGGTTTTGGGGGTGGGCTCGGGGTTCAGGCATGCTGTGGGTCAAAAATTGACCGAGGCATGGTAGGGAGTTTAGGGATCATCCCAGCGTGGTTCGTTTAAAATTTTGTGGCCATTTGGTTGGACAAACGGGCGAACGGGCTCAAATGAGGTGTTTTTGGTCCAAATCGGTGTGCTATAGACCTCGATTTTGGGGGTGGACCCTAGATCCGAGCTTGCTATGGGATGAAAATCAATCGGGGTATGGTAGGGAGGTTGGGGATCTTCCCAGTATGGTCTATTTAAATTATCGTGGCCATTTAGAAGGAAACACGAACAAAACAGGGGAACGGGGCTTTTTCAGGCAAAATTAGTGTGCTAAATCCCACAGTTTCGGGGGTGGGCCAAGGTTCTGGGCGTGCTGTGAGCCAAAAATCGACTGGGGTATACCAAGGAGCTTGTGGATCATCCCAGGAAGGTCCGTTTAAATTTTTGTGGCCATTTGGGTGGACAAACGAGAGAAACGATGAGAACAAGGCATTTTTGGGCTAAATCAGTGTGTTATAGCCCACGGTTTTGGGGGTGGGCCTAAGGTTCGGGTGTGCTGTGGGCTAAACATTAATCGGAGCATGCTAGAGAGGTTGGTGATCATATCAGCATGGTTTGTTTAAATTTTTGTGGCTATTTGGGTGGATAAACTGGTGAAACGGCGTGAATAAGATATTTTCAGGCTAAATTGGTCTGCTGTAGCCCACGGTTTTGGGGGTGGGCCTGGGGTCCGGGCGTGTTGTGGGCTAAAAATCGACCGGGGCATTCCAGGGAAGTTGGGTATCATCCCAGTCTGGTTCATTTAAATTTTATGGCCATTTGGGTGGACAAATAAGAAAAATAGCGCGAACGAGGAATTTTTGGGCCAAATCATTGTGTCATAGCCCACGGTTTTAGGGGTGGGCCACGGGTCCTAGCATGTTGTGGGCCAAAAATTGACTGGGGTATTTCAAAGAGGTTGGATATCATCCCAGTATGGTCCATTTTAATTTTCGTGGCCATTTGGGCAGACATACAGGCGAAATGGCATAAATGAGGCATTTTCAATTCAAATTGGTGTGTTATAGTCCACAGTTTCGGGGGTGGGCCCAGGGTACGAGCGTGTTGTGGGCCAAAAATTGATTGATGTGTGACAGGGAGGTTGGGGATCATCCCAGTATGGTAAGTTTAATTTTTTGTGGCTATTTGGGTGGATAAATAGGTGAAACAGCACGAACGAGGCATTTTTAGGCTAAATCAGTGTGCTATAGCCCACGGTTTTGGGGGTAGGCTCGGGGTTCGAGCGTACTGTGGGTTAAAAATTGACTGGGGCATGCTAGGGAGTTTAGGGATCATCCCAATGTGGTTTGTTTAAATTTTTATGGCTATTTGGTTGGACAGACTGGCGAACCGGCTCAAACGGGGTATTTTTGGTCCAAATTGGTGTGCTATAAACCACGGTTTTTAGGGTGGGCCCTGGATCCGAGCGTGCTATGGAATGAAAATCAATCGGGGTGTTCTAGGGAGGTTGGTTTTCATCCCAGTATGGTCTATTTAAATTATCGTGGCCATTTGGAAGGAAAAATGAACAAAATAGGGGAACGGGGCATTTTCAAGGCGAAATTGGTGTGCTAAATCCCACAGTTTCGGGGGTGGGCCTAGGGTCCGGGCGTGCTGTGAGCCAAAAATCTACTGGTATACCAAGGAGCTTGTGGATCATCCCAGGAAGGTTCGTTTAAATTTTTGTGGCAATTTGGGTGGTCAAACTAGAGAAACGGTGAGAACAAGGCATTTTTGGGCTAAATCGGTGTGCTATAGCCCACGATTTCGGGGATGGGCCTAAGGTTCGGGTGTGCTGTGGTATAAAAATTGATTGGGGCATGCCAGAGAGGTTGGGGATCATCTTAGTATGGTCTGTTTAAAATTTTGTGGCCATTTGGGTGGACAAACTGGTGTAACGGCGTGAATAAAACATTTTTAGGCTAAATCGGTGTGCTACAGCCTACGGTTTTATGGGTGGGCCTGGGGTTCGGCCGTGCTGTGGGAAAAAAATCGACTGGAGCATTCCAGGAAAGTTGGGGATCATCCCAGTGTGGTCCATTTAAATTTTTATGGCCATTTGGGTGGACAAATGGGAAAAATAGCGCGAACGAGGCATTTTTGGGCCAAATTGGTGTGTTATAGCCCACGGTTTTAGAGGTGGGCTAGGGGTCCTAGCATGATGTGGGCCGAAAATCGACTAAGGTATTTCAAAGAGGTTGAATATCATCCCAGTATGGTTTATTTTAATTTTTGTGGCCATTTGGGCAGACAAACAGGAGAAATGGCACGAATGAGGCATTTTCGATTCAAATTGGTGTGCTATAGCCCATAGTTTTGGGGATCATCCCAGTGTGGTCAATTTAAATTTTGAGGTGTTCCAGGGAGGTTGGGGATCAACCCAGTGTGGTCCATTTAAATTTTCATGGCCATTTGGGTGGACAAACAGGTAAAACAGCATAAACGGGGCATTTTCAGGCCAAATCGGTGTGCTATAGCCCAGTGTTTTGGGGGTGGGCCCAGACTTCGGGTGTGCTGTGGGCCAAAAATAGATCGGGGCATGACAAGGGGGTTGAGGATCATTCCAGTGTGTTCCGTTTAATTTTTTATGAACATTTGGGTGGACAAACAGGCAAAACGGCATGAATGGGGCATTTTTTGCCAAATCGGTGTGCTATTGCCCACGGTTTTGGGGGTGGGCTAGGATTCCGTGCATTTTTTAGGCCAAAAATTGATGGGGGCATGCCAGGGAGGTTGGGATAAATCGATGTGCTATAGCCCATCGTTTTGGGAGTGTGATTAGGGTCCGGGTGTGCTTTGGGCAAATAATTGACCAGGGCATGCTAGGGAGGTTGGGGATCATCTCAGTGTGGTCTGTTTAAATTTTTGTGGCTATTTGGGTGTACAAATGGGCAAAACAGTGCGAATGAGGCATTTTTGGGCCAAATCGATTTGCTATAGCCTATGGTTTTTGTGGTGGGCCTAGGGTCCGGCCGTTCTGTGGGCTGAAAATAGATCGGGATATGCTAGAGAGGTTGGGGATCATTCCAATGTGGTTCGATTAAATTTTTGGTTCTATTTGGGTTGACAAACGAGCAAAACATCATGAACGAGGCATTTTCGGGCCAAATCGGTGTGCTATAGCCGACGGTTTTAGGGTGGCCCGGGGATCCAGGCGTTCTTTGGGCGAAAAATTGACCGAGGCATGCCATGGAAGTTGGGGATCATCCCAGTGTGATTCATTTAAATTTTCGTAGCTATTTGGTTGGACAAACAGGAGAAATGGTGCAAATGGGGCGTTTTAGGGCCAAAACAGTGTGCTATAGCCAACGGTTTTGGTGGAGGGCCTGTGGATCGAGCGTGCTGTAGGGATGTTGGGATTGTTCCTGTGTGATTCATTTAAATTTTTGTGGATATTTTGGTGGACAAATGGGAGAAACTGCACGAACGACGTATTTTTGGGTAAAGTTGGTGTGTTATAGACCACGATTTTGGGGATGGGCCTGGGGTCCATGCGTGCTCTGGGCTGAAAATCAACCTGGGCGTGCCGGGGGGTTGAGGATCATCCTAGTATGGTCTGTTTAGATTTTCGTGGCCATTTACGTGAACAACCAGATGAAAAGGCACAAACGGGGCATTTTCGGACCAAATTGGTGTGTTATAACACGCGGTTTTTGGGGTGGGTCCGGGGTCCAAGCATGCTGAGGGCCAAAAATCGACTGGGGCATGCCAAGGAGGTTTGGTATCTTCTCAGTATGGTTCGTTTAAATTTTTATGGCTATTTGGGTAGACAAACGGGAGAAACAGCATGAATAGGGCATTTGCGGGCCTAATCGGTGTGCTATAGACAATGGTTTCGCGGGTAGGATTGGGGTTCGAGCGTGCTGTGGGTCAACAATTGATCGAGGCATCCCATGGAGGTTGGAGATCATCCCAGTGTGGTCTATTTGATTTTTTGTGGCCATTAGGGTGGACAAACGGGCAAAATGGCACGAATTGGGCATTTTCTGGCCAAATCAGTGTGCTTTAGCCCACGGTTTTGGTGGTGGGCTTAGGGTCCAGGCACGCAGTGGACCAAAAATCTACTGGGGCATGCCAGGGAGGTTGGGGATCATCCCAGTGTAGTCCGTTTAAATTTTTGTGGCTATTTGGGTGGACAAACGGGCAAAATGGCGTAAACGGGATATTTTCAGGCCAAATCAGTGTGCTATAGCCCATGGTTTTGGGGGTGAGCTGGGGTCTGGGCGTTCTGTTGGCCAAAAATTGATCGGGGTGTGCCAGGGAGGTTATGTATCATCTCAATGTGGTCAGTTTAAATTTTTGTGACAATTTCGGTGGACTAACGGGCAAAATAACATAAATGGGACATTTTCGGGCCAAATCGGTGTGCTATAGCCCACAATTTTAGAGGTGGGCCCGGGGTCTAGGAGTGCCATGGGCTGAAAATTGACTGAGCATGCCAGGTATGTTGGGGATCATCCCAGTGTGGTCCGTTTAAATTTTTGTGGCCATTTGGGTTGGCAAATGGGAGAAACGGCATGAACTGGGCATTTTCGGGCTAAATCGTTATGCTATAGCACTTGGGTTTGGGGGTGGACTCGGGGTCAAGGCGTATTGTGGACCAAAAATTGACTAAGTCATGCCAGGTAGGTTGGGGTTCGTGGCCTTTTGGGTGGACAAATGGGTAAAACGGCATGAACGGGGCATTTTCAAGATAAATTGGTGTGCTATAGCCCAATATTTTGGGGTTGGACCCGAGGTTCGGGCATGCTGTGGGCCGAAAATCGACCGAGGCATGCCAGGGAGGTTGGGAATCACCCTAATATGGTTCTTTTAAATTTTTGTTCCTATTTGGGTTGACAAATGGGTGAAACGGTGTGAAGGGGGCATTTTCGGTCCAAATCATTGAGTTATAGACCACGGTTTTGGGCGTGGGCATAGGGTCTGGGCGTGCTGTGGGTTGAAAATCTATCGGGGTGTACCAGGGAGGTTGGAGATCATCTCAGTATGGTCCATTTAAATATTTGTGGCCATTTGGGAGGAAAAACATACAGAATGGGCGAACGGGACATTTTCAGGCCAAATTGGTGTGCCAAAGCCCATGGTTTCGAGAATGGGCTGAGGGTTCGGGCGTGCTGTAAGCCAAAAATTGACTGGGGCATTCCAGGGAGGTTAGGGATTGTCCCAGGAAGGTCCGTTTAAATTTTTGTGGCCATTTGGGTGGACAACCAAGCAAAATTGTGCGAACGGTTGATTATCGGTCCAAATCGGTGTGCTATAGCCTATGGTTTTGGGGGTGGGCCCGAGGTTCGGGCTTGCTTTAGGCCAAAAATTGACTGGGCATGTCAAGGAGGTTGGGGATCATCCCAGTGTAATCCGTTTAAATATGTGTCACCATTTGTGTGAACAAAAGATTAAACGGGGTATTTTAAGGCCAAATCGGCGTGCTATAGCCCACGGTTTTGAGGGTGGGACCGGTGTCTGGGAGTGCTGTGGGCTGAAAGCTAATTGGGGCATGCCAGGGAGGTTAGGGATCATCCCAGTATGGTTCGTTTAAATTTTTATGGCCATTTGGGTGGACAAATGTGTAAAATGACTCGAATAGGGCATTTTCGGGCAAAATTGATGTGTTATATAGCCCACGGTTTTGGAGGTGGCCCGGGGTCAAGGCTTGATGTGGAGTAAAAATTGATCGGGGCATGCTAGGAAGGTTGGGGATCATCCCAGTATGTTCCGTTTAAATTTTTGTGGCCATTTGGGTGTACAAACGGTTGAACGGGGCATTTTTAGGGGAAATTGGTGTTCTATAGCCCACGGTTTTAGGGGTGGACCCGTTGTCCGGGCGTACTGTGGGCCGAAATTGACCATTTCATGCCAGAGAGATTGGGGAATATGCCTGTGTGGTCCATTTAAATTTTCGTGGCTATTTGGGTGGATAAACAGGAAAAACGGTGAGAATGGGGCATTTTCGGGCCAAATCGCTATGCTATAGCCCATGCTTTTCACGGTGGGCCCGGGTTTAAGGCGTGTTGTTGACCAAAAATTGACAGGGGGCTGCCAGGGAGGTTAGGGATCATCCCATTGTGGTCCATTTAAATTTTTGTGGCAATTTGGGCGGACAAATGGGTGGACGGGTCATTTTTGGGCTAAATCGATGTGCTATAGCCCACGATTTTGGGGCTGAGCTCGGGGTACGAGCGTGCTGTGAACCAAAAATTTACTGGGGTGTGCCTGGGAGATTGAGGATCATCTGAGTATGGTCTGTTTAAATATTTGGAGCTATTTGGGTGGACAAACGGGCGAAACAGTGCAAACGAGACATTTTTGGGCGAAATTGGTGTGCTATAGCCCCCAGCTTACGGGGGTGGGCCTATGGTCCGGGTGTGCTGTGTGCCAAAAATTGAACGAGGCATGCCAGGGAGGTTGCGGATATTCTCAGTGTGGTCTGTTCAAATTTTTGTGGCCATTTGGGTGGACAAACTGGCAAAACGGGGCGAACGAGACATTTTTGGGCAAAATTGGTGTGCTATAGCCCACGATTTTGGGGGTAGGCCTAAGGTTCGAGCATGCTGTGGGATAAAAATCAATCAGGGCATGCCAGGTAGGTTGGAATCATCCCAGTGTGGTCCATTTAAATTTTTATGTCCATTTGTGTGGACAAATAGGCAAAACAGCACGGACGAGGCATTTTTGGGCCAAATTGGTGTGTTATAGCCCATGGTTTTGGGGGTGGGTCCAGGTTTCGAGCATGTTGTGGGATAAAAATTTACTGGGGCATGCCAAAGAGGTTGGGGATCGAGCCAGTCTGATTATTTTTAATTTTTGTGGCCATTTGGATAGACAAATGGGTGAAATGACACGAACGGGGTATTTTCGAGCCAAATTGGTGTGCTACAACCGACGGTTTTGGAGGTGGGGCTAGGGTCCGGGCGATTGATGACCTGAAAATTGATCGGGGCATGCCAGGGAGGTTGGGAATCGTCCTAGTATGGTCCGTTTAAATATTTGTGGCTATTTGGGTGGACGAACGAGCAAAACAATGCAAACGAGGCATTTTCGAGCCAAATTGGTGTGCTATATCCCAGAGTTTTGGAGGTGGGCCCGGGGTCCAGGCATGCTGTGGGCCAAAAATCTACTGGGGCATGCCAACGAGCTTGGGGATGATTCCAGTGTGATTCGTTTTAATTCTCATGGCCTCTTGGGTGGACAAATGGGAGAAAGAGCGTGAACGGGCATTTTTGGGCCAAATCGGCGAGCTATAGCCCATGGTTTTGCATTGGGCTAGGGGATCGGGTGTTCTGTGGACCAAAAATTAGTTGGGGCATGCCAGGGAGGTTGGGGATCGTCCAAGTATGGTCCGTTTAAATTTTTGTGGCCATTTGGGTTAACAAACGGGTGACATAGCATGAACAGGGCATTTTTAGGCTAAATTGGTGTGCTATAGCCCACAGTTTCGAATGTGGTCCTGGGTTTCGATTGTGCTGTGGGCTAAAAATAGACCGGGGCATGGCAGGAAGGTTGGGGGTCGTCCCTGTGTGGTCCATTTAAATTTTCGTGGCTATTTGGGTGGACAAACCAGTGAAAAGGTGCGAACGACATATTTTTAGGCCAAATTGGTGTGCTATAGACCACGGTTTTGGGGGTTGGCCCGGGGTCCGTGTGTGCTATGGGCTGAAAATTGATCGAGGCATGCCAGGGAGGTTGGCGATTATCCCAGTGTGATTTGTTTAAATTTTTGTGGCTATTTAGGTGGATAAACAGGAAAAACAATGCGAACAGGGCATTTTCTAGAGAAATCGGTGTGCTATAGCCCATGATTTTGGGGGTGGGACCGGGTTTCGAGATTGCTGTGGGTCAAAAATTGAACGGGTCCTGCCAGGGAGGTTCGGGATCATCCTAGTATGGTCTCTTTAAATTTTTGTGGCTATTTGTGAGGACTAACGGATGAAACGGTGTGAAAGACGTATTTTTAGGAAAAATTGATGTCCCATAGACCACGGTTTCAGGGGTGGGCCTGGATTTCATGCGTTCTCTAGGCTGAAAATCAACCTAGAAGTGCCAGGAGGGTTGAGGATCATCCCAGTATGGTTAATTTAAATTTTTGTAGCCATTTAGGTGAACAAACGGATGAAACGGCATGAACGGGGCATTTTTGGGCCAAATTGGTTTGGTATATCTCACAGTTTTGGTGGTGGGCCATGGGTCCGAGTGTTTTGAGGGTCGTAAATCGACTAAGGTATGCCAGGGAGGTTGGGACTCATATCAGGGTGTTCTGTTTAAATTTTCATAGCCATTTGGGAGGACAAACGGGTAAAAGGGTGCGAATCGGTTTTCGGATTAAATCCGTATGCTATAGCCCATGGTTTCGAGGGTGGACCTGGGGTCCGGGCGTACTGTGGGCTGAAAATCAACCGACGCGTGCCAAGGAGGTCGGGGACCGTCCTAGTGTGTTTCGTTTAAATTTACATGGCCATTTAGGTGGACAAACGGGCAAAACAACATGAACGGGTTTTTTTAGGTCAAATCAGTGTGCTATAGCCCACGGTTACAAGGGTGGGCCCGGACATGCTGTGGGCCAACAATCAACCGAGGCTTGCCAGGGAGGTTGGGAATCGTCCCAGTATAGTCTGTTTAAATTTTTATGGTCATTTGGGAGGACAAATGGGAGAAACAGTATGAAAAGGGAATTTTTGAGCAAAATCGATGTGCTATAGCCCATGATTTTGGGCGTGGGCCCGGGGTCCGAGCGTGCTGTGGGCCAAAAATTGATCGGGGCTTGCCAAGGAAATTGGGGATCGTCCCAGTGTGGTCCGTTTAAATTTTTGTTGGCATTTGGATGGACAAACGGGAGAAATGGCATGAACGGGGCATTTTTCAGCCAAATAGGTGTGCTATAGCCCACGGTTTCGGGGGTGGGCCTGGGTTCCGGGCATTCTGTGGGTCGAAAATCAACCATGGCGTACCAGGGAGGTTGGGGATTGTCCCAATGTGGTCCATATAAATTTTTATGGCCATTTGGGTAGACAAACGGATGAAACGGCGCAAACTAGATATTCTCAGGCAAAATCGGTGTGCTATGGACCACGGTTTTGGGGATGGGCCTGGGTTCGGGCGTGCTGTAGGCTGAAAATCAACAGAGCTGTGCCAGGGAAGTTGGGAATCATCCTAGTGTGGTCCGTTTTAATTTTTGTAGCCATTTCGGTGAATAAATGGGAAAATCGGCATGAACGAGGCATTTTCAAGCCAAATCGGTGTGCTATAGCCTATGATTTTGGGGTTGGGCCCGGGGTCCAGGCATGGTGCTGTCCAAAAATCTATTGCGGCATGCTAGGGAGGTTAGGGATCATTCCAGTGTGTTTTATTTAAATTTTTGTAGCTATTTGGGCGGACAAACTGGTGAAACGACGCAAATTGGATATTTTCAGGACAAATCAGTGTGCTATGGCCCACGGTTTTGGAGGTGGGCCAGGTGTCCGAGTGTGCTTTGGGTCAAAAATTGAGCTAGGCATGCTTTGGAGGTTGGGGATTATCCCAGTATAGTCCGTTTTAATTTTTATGGCCATTTAGGTGGACAAACAGGCGAAACAGCATGAACGTGGCATTTTCGGGCCAAATCAGTGTGCTATAGCCCAAGTTTTGAGGGTGAGCCAGGGGTCTGGGCGTGCTGTGGGCCAAAAAATTGATCGGGTCATGCCAGGGAAGTTGGGGATCGTCCCATTATGGTCCGTTTAAATTTTTGTGGCCATTTGGGTGGACAAACAGGTGAAACGACATAAATGGGGCATTTTTGGGCTAAATCCGTGTGCTATAGCCCACAGTTTTGGGGGTGCGCCCAGGGTTCGGGCACGCAGTGGGCTAAAAATCTCTCGGCATATGCCAGGGAGGTTGGTTATCATCTCAATGTGTTCCGTTTAAATTTTTGTCGCCATTTGGGAGGACAAAAAGGTGAAATGGCATGAGTGAGTCATTTTTGGGCCAAATC
The DNA here is from genome assembly GCA_030864225.1 of Capsicum baccatum var. pendulum. Classification (NCBI taxonomy): domain Eukaryota; kingdom Viridiplantae; phylum Streptophyta; class Magnoliopsida; order Solanales; family Solanaceae; genus Capsicum; species Capsicum baccatum. The sequence goes on from CM061552.1 coordinate 5,021,205, forward strand.
GGTGTGCTACAGCCCACAGTTTTGGGGTTGAGTAGGTCCGGATGTTTTGTGGGCAAAAAATTATTCGAGGTGTTCCAGGAAGGTTCGGGATCACCCAGTGTGGCCGTTTTAAATTTTTATGGCCATTTGGGTGGACAAACGAGAGAAACGGCGTGAACAGGGAATTTTTTGGCAAAATCGATATGTTATAACCCACAATTTCTGGGGTGGGCTTAGGTTCCGGGCTTGATGTAGGTCTAAAATTGACCAGGGCATGCCATGGAGGTTAGGGATCGTCACAATATGGTCTGTTTAAATTGTTGTTTCCATTTGTATGGACAAACGGGTGTAATGACGCAAACTAGATATCTTGGGGCTAAATTGATGTGCTATGGCCCACAGTTTTGAGGGTGGGTCCGTGTGTGCGGTGGGCCAAAATTTGACCGAGGCATGACAGGGAGGTTGGGAATCATCCCAGTGTGGTTCGTTTAAATTTTTGTGGCCATTTGTGTGATTAAACGAGTAAAACGGTATGAACGAAGCATTTTTAGGCTAACTCGGTGAGCTATAGCCCACGATTTTGGGGATGGGCCCGGGATCCAAGGGTGCAGTGGGCCAAAAATTGATTGGGGCATGCCAGAGGGATTTGGGATCGTCCGAGTATGATCCGTGTATATTTTTATGGCCATTTGGGTGGATAAACGGATAAACGACGCAAACTGTATATGCTATAGGCCGAAAATCGATCGAGGCATGCCTGGGAGGTTGGGGATCATCCCATCATAGTCTGCTTAAATTTTTGTGGCTATTTTGGTGGAAAAATGGGAAAAAAAATGCTACGCATTTTTGGACCAAATCGGTGTGCTATATCACATGGTTTTTGGGGTGGGCTTGGGGCTCGGGTGTGCTGTGGGGAAAAAAATCGAATGGGGCATACAGGGAAGTTGGGGATCATCCCAGTGTGGTCTGTTTAAATTTTGGTGGCCATTTGAGTGGACAAATGGGCGAAACAGCGCGAACAAGGCATTTTTAGCCAAATCGGTGTGCTATAGCCCATGGTTTTTGGGATGGTCCCGAGGTCAGGGTGCGAAGTGGCTAAAAATTGACTAGGGCATGCTAGGGAGGTTGGGGATCATCCCAGCATTGTCCATTTAAATTTTTGTGGCCATTTGGGTGGACAAACGAGCAGAACAGCACGAACGAGGCATTTATGGGCCAAATCGCTATGCTATAGCCCACGGATTTGAGGCTGGGCAGTGTTGGGTGTTCTGCGGGCCAAACCTCAATCGGGGCATTCCAGGGAGGTTGGGGATCGTCCTAGTATGGTTTGTTTAAATTTTTGTGGCCATTTGGGTGGACAAACGAGGGAAACAACGCGAACGGGGCATTTTTGGGTCAAATCGGGGTGCTATAGCCCATGATTTCAGGCGTGAGCTCGGGTTTTGGGCATGCTGTGGGTCAAAAATTGATCAGGATGTGCCAGGGAGATTGGGGATCATCCCAATGTGGTCCATTTTATTTTTTGTGGCCATTTAAGTGGATAAACGGGTGAAACGGCGTGAACGGGGCATTTTTGGGCCAAATCGGTGCGCTATAACTCACAGTTTTGGAGGTAGACCCGGGGTCCAAGCGTGCTATGGGCTGAAAATTGACCGAGTTATGCTAGGAAGGTTGAAAATCTTCCAAGTGTAGTCTGTTTAAATTTTGTCGCCATTTGGGTGAACAAACGGGTGAAACGGCGCAAACTAGCAACCGAGGATTGCCAGGGAAGTTGAGGATTATTCTAGTGTGGTTCTTTTAAATTTTTGAGGCCATTTGGGTGGACAAATAGGCGTAAGGGTGAAAACAGGCATTTTTGGGCTAAATCGGTGTGCTTTAGCCCACGGTTCCGGGGGTGGACATTTTTTAGGCCATTTGGGTGGACAAATGGCGTGAACGGGCATTTTCGGGATAAATCAGTGTGTTGTAACTCATGGTTCCGGGGGTGGGCCCGGGGTCCGAGCGAGCTATGGGTCAAAAATTTACTGGGGCATGCCAGGGAGGTTGGGGATTGTCCCAGTGTGGACCATTTAAATTTTTATGGCCATTTGAGAGGACAAATGGAAGAAACGGCGTGCTATGGCCCACGGTTTCTAGGGTAGGCTCGAGGTTCGGGCATGCTGTAGGCCGAATATCGACCGAGGCATGCAAGGGAGGTTGGGGATCATTCCAATGTTGTCCTTTTAAATTTTCGTGGCCATTTGGGTTGACAAACAGGCAAAACAGCGTGAATAAGGCATTTTCGATCCAAATCGATCTGCTATAGCCCACGATTTTGGGGGTAAGCTCGGGGTCCGGGCGTACTGTGGGCCAAAATTTGATCGGGGCATACCAGGGAGGTTGAGGATCATCCCAGTGTGGTCTGTTTAAATTTTTGTGGCCATTTGGGTAGACAAACGGGCGGAACGGTGCGAACGGGATATTTTCAGGCTCAATTAGTGTTCTAAACCCCACAGTTTTGGGGGTAGGCATGGGGTCAGGGCATGTTGTGGGTTAAAATTCAATAGGGACGTGCTAGGGAGGTTGGGGATAGTCCCAGTGTAGTCCGTTTAAATTTTTGTGGCCATTTGGTTGTATAAACGGGCGAAACGGCATAAATGATGCGCTTTCGGGCCAAATCGCTGTGTTATTGCCCACGGTTTTCGGGGTGGGCTTGGGGTCCGGGTGTGCTGTGGGACAAAAATTAATAGGGGCATGATAAGAAGGTTATGAATCATCCCAGTGTGGTCTGTTTAAATTTTTTTAGCCATTTGGGTGGACAAACAGGTGAAACGTCATGATTTGGACATTTTTGGGCCAAATCGGTATGCTATGGCCTATGGTTTCGGGGGTGGGCTAGGGTTCTAGGCGTTCTGTGAGCCAAAAATTGACCGAGGCATAACAGGGAGGTTGGGGATCTTCCTAGTGTGTTCCATTTATATTTTTGTGGCTATTTGGGTGGACAAACGTGCAAAACAGTGCGAATGGGGCATTTTTGGGCAAAATCGATGTGCTATAGCCCACGGTTTCGGGGGTGGGACTGGGGTCCGGGAGTGCTATGGGCCGAAACACAACCGGGGCATGCCAGGAAAGTTTGGATCATCCATGTATGGTCCGTTTAAATTTTGTGGCCATTTGGGTGGACAAACGGGCGAAACGGCGCGAATGGGGCATTTTTGGGACTAATCGGTGTGCTATAGCCCACGGTTTTGGAGGTCTAAGGTTAATGTTGGACCTCCCAAACATCAAAAACACATAGTCAAGATCCAATATTCATCAAAAATATCAACAAAACGTTTTTCCAGCCATCAATATTCAATAACAACATCGACAAAATATTTTTCCAGCCACCAATCTTCAACAACAATATCAACAACTTTCCAACATTCAAGAACAACTTGGATTTTGCCCAAAATTTAGATGTAGACTCTATTAGTGTTAGTTAAGAAGATATTAACACTATAAACAACAAAACACATTAAAAACACAATAAAACTAAGCCTCAAATCTCGTCCCAAACACAAAAATGGGACAGATTCATTTTTTTGTGTGTGTGTTTTTCAGTTTTTCCAACACTATTTTTGTGATTTTTCAAGATAGCAAGCCCAAGATTGATCTCATGGGAACGAAATCAATGATGGATTTGATACCAAATGATACAAATCAGTCCACCAAGATGCCAAAACAGTCCACAAAATGTGAGAAGAACAAACAACACAAAGGTATACAAGATGACAAACACAAAAACACACGGATTTGCAAAATAATGAAAGGATAGATAGTGAGACCAAGATTATTACAAGAATAAGAACCAAGTATATTTTAAAATTAACCCCTAATGAATGTAATAATTAAAACCACACTCTTACGGTGACTGCCAAGGTAATCGACTCACCTCAAGATCCACAATTTCCAAGCAAAGAACAATATTGGCTTTTCTAAGCCCTATACTAAGGATGACATTTCCAAGTCCTAACTAAGACTATACTAAGGTGGTATACTCTCAAGAGAGAGTATTTCAAGTGTTTCAATCTTTCATATTTCATAAACTAACTAGCAAAGGAACTATTAGAACCTATTTATAGTCTAACTTATTACATAACAAAATGACCACAATACCCTTAATGAAAAGGGGTGGTCATGGAGTGTTACTTGGACAAGTCTTAGTAACCAAAATGTCCTTAATGAAGGCCCAAAACCGTGAGTCCTCAATCTTCAATTCTCCATGCAATCTTTCACATGTGGGATTGCTCTTTGGTGTACTCAAATCGGCCCCTCCATGTAGGATCCCGTTTCCTTAATGTGACCAAAGCTTGATGCCCCACGTACTGACTTCGAATGATTTCATTGAAAGCTAAGGTATCCATTTGAATCGTATCATCCTCCCCTTCTTGAAAAGGATTCGACCTTGAATCCAAACCTTGCAAAACCAAAGAAAGGACATACAAATACAAATTCCTCATGGCTTGAGAGTTAGGACAAGCACGACAAATCACCTCAACATGCCAAGGTTGCACATATTTAGAATATAACCAAGGATCCTTTGAACTAAATATTACATAATTAATGAAAAATGCACAAAGGATTTGGCTATAGAACTCACCAAAAATGATACTTTGCTTGTCATGTAAACCAAGCAACAAGTTGGGTGCACCATCATCACCAATTCTATATTTGGCACAGGGGTCAAACGGGAAAAGTGGCCATAGACACGGGTCTAGACAACACTCCCCTTTCTTGTGGTCTCCACCCAAAATAAACGGCATACTCTCTACAATAGCATACATATTATCTAGAGCAAATAGAAAGTAAAGAAAGGTATCACTCAAGTCGACTTCTACTAAGGTGCCCTCATGTGTGTACTCACTACTAGTTTCACAATCATCACCATGAGTACTCTCAACAATAAAGTCACAAAAAGTAGAAGGAGAAGTAGTATCCAAAATCACACATCCCTTACCCGTAAGATTACTCTCATCTTCCAAGAAGAGATTTCCATCTTTAGGAGGAATGTTGTCACACCATAGTGGTTTAGCATATCAGCTATAGCTTTTAAGGCAAGCTATACCATCATTTCCACCACTAGGTTCATTAGGAGTGGTTATATCATCTTCAAACAAGACATTATACCTTAATAGAGCATGATCTATTTCACGGGTAAATTCGGAGCAAACACATTCATCACTCTCGAAATGATCAATATCAAGTTTCAATGAGATTTCAAGTGCAAGATTATCCTAAGAATAGCTCTCGGTTTCACTCCTATTCCTTTGATCAATATTTTCAACATCATCACATACTTGAGATTCCGTAAGCACATCACACATATCCTCAAGTGGTTGGCAATTTTCACACAAAAATCTATCAACATAAATTTCACAAGACGATGTACTTTCATTCTACACAATGGTTTCAACACTAGGTGGGCATAAATAGATCTTACAAGAAGAGCCGATTCGGTCATCAATAGGATCAACTAGTGTATCCACACTCACAACAAGTACATCATTATCAAGTGGAAAAGAAACAATAGACTCACATATAGGCAAGCTACAACTCACACTCAATGGGCTACTAGTCACACAATTATCATTCATATGCACAAAAGTGTAAGGGTTAGCCATTTTACCTTGACGTCCATGAGTATACTTGTCTTTACCTCGGTGTGAAAGTCCATCACAATATCGGGAAGCAACTTCCTTTAGAAAGCTCTTATCGTAAGTTGTTTGGACAATTGGATTTTGAGGGAAGAGTTTGGGTAACAATTGGTGTACAATTTCAATGTGTTGTTGCATATCTTCAAGACCGTCATGGATGCGATCACATGTGTCCTTGAAATTATGTGCATCCATGGTACCTAACAAAATAAAAAAAACAAAAGAAAAAAAAAGTTCCTTACCAACACTCGATACACTCACCTTTGTGATTTTCACAATTGGAGCGGCGAATATTGAAAGTTGCTTATACTCCGGTAGTCAATAAGATGTCAGTCCTACTTGGCGGCCATAATGGATTCTTGTTTTGATTGACTCAAGACACAAAATAAAATTCACTTATGAACTTGAAATAAAGAAGTTACTACGAGTTACAAATGAGAAAAGCACACAAATAATGAAGACACGAAAGAAAATGTATTCAAAAACTAATTTACAACTTAGTAGGTATTTACTAGTTGCCAATTAGTATAAGAATAAAAAAAATGAAACTAAGAATCAATAATAAGAAACTAAGAATCTAAAATATTTTAGCTTAAGCACTTTCGGTGATGATGTGGTAGCCTTTCATTAGTTGTTGAAAATTGTGGAAAGTTTTGAGAAATTTTTTTATTGTTTTCAATTTTTAATGATCAATGTTCAATTGGAAGAGTGTATTTTCGGTCTTGGGATGGAGACAACAAGACTTAGAGGCTTTCAATGTTGAAAAAAAAGGCTTGACTTTTCTTTCACCCTTTTGGCAAAACACCTTTTGAAGCCTTTGTCCCCCTTTCCTCTTTTGTAGGTCTTGGGAAGACCCCTTTCTCTCTTTTGGTAATAAGACATTTTGAATGTCTTTTGCCCCCCTTTCTTGTTTTATAATAGTCTTGGAATGTTTTTAAAGACTAACAAGACCACACCTTCTTTCTTATTTGATTTTAGATCAAACAAACCACTTTCTCTTCAACAAGATATGAAGATGTTGAAGAACACAACTTTGAATCTTGGAGTTCTAAGGTTAACGTTGGACCTCCCAAACATCAAAAACACATAGTCAAGATCCAATCTTCAACAACAACATCAACCAAATGTTTTTACAGCCACCAATCTTCAACAACAACATCAACAAAATATTTTTTCCAACCACCAATCTTCAACAACAATATCAATAATTTTCCAACATTCAAGAACCACTTGGATTTTGTTCAAAATTTAGATGTAGACTCTATTAGTGTTAGTGACGAAGGTACTAACACTAGAAACAACAAAACACACAAAAAACACAATAAAACCAAGCTTCAAATCTCGTCTCAAACACAAACACGAAACAAATTACTTTTTTTTTGCATTTTTCAGTTTTTCCAACACTATTTTTGTGATTTTTCAAGATAGCAAGCCCAATATTGATCTCTTGGGAACAAAATAAATGATGGATTTGATAACAAACGATACAAATCAGTCCACCAAGATGTCAAAACAGTCCACAAAACGTGTGAAGAATGAGCAACACAAAGGGATACAAGATGACAAACACAAAAACACACGGATTTGCAAAATAATGAAAAGATAGTGAGACCAAGATTATTATAAGATTAAGATCCAAGTATATTTCAAAATTAACCCCTAATGAATGTATTAATTAAAACCACACTCTTGGTGACCGCCAAGGTAATCAACTCACCTCAAGATCCACCGCTTCCAAGCAAAAAATAATATTGGCTTTTCCAAGCCCTATACTAAGGATGACTTTTCCAAGTCCTAACTAAGACTATACTAAGGTGGTCTACTCTCAAGAGAGAGAATTTTAAGTGTTTCAATCTTTCATATTTCATAAACTAACTAGCAAATGAACTAATAGAACCGATTTATAGTATAACTTATTACATAACAAAATGACCATAATACCCTTAATGAAAAATGGTGGTCATGGAGTGTTACTTGGATAAGGCTAATTAACCAAAATGACCTTAATGAAGGCTCAAAACCGTGAGTCATCAATCTTCAATTCTCCAAGAAATCTTTCACACGTTGGATTGCTCTTTAGTGTACTCAAATTGGCCCCTCCATGTAGGATCCCATTTCCTTAATGTGACCAAAGCTTGATGCCCCGCATACTAACTTCGAATGATGTCATTGAAAGCTAAGGTGTCCACTTAAATCTTATCATCCGTGCGTGATGTGGGCCCAAAAAAGATCGGAGTGTGCTAGGGAGGTTGGGGTTCGTCCTAGATTGGTACATTTAAGTTTTCGTGGCTATTTGGGTAGATAAATGGGCAAAACAGCTCGAACGGGGAATTTTCAAACCAAAATTATGTGCTATAGCCCATGGTTTTGGGGGTGGGCTCGGGGTTCGGGCGTGCTGTTAGCAAAAAAATTAACCGGGGTGTACCAGGGAGGTTGGGGATCATCCTAGTGTGGACCATTTAAATTTTCGTGGCTATTTAGGAGGACAAACAGGAGAAACAACATGAATCAGTTTTTAGGTCAAATCAGTGTGCTATAGTCCATGGTTTTGAGGGTGGGCTCGGGATCAGGGCGTGCTATGGGCCAAAAATTGATGGGGCATGACAGGGAGGTCGGGGATCATCCCAGTATATTTCGTTGAAATTTTTATGGCTATTTGGGTGAACAAGCGAGTAAAACGGCATAAATAAGGTGTTTTTGTGCCATATTAGTGTGCTATAGCCTACAGTTTTAAGGGTGGGCCCGAGGTTCGAGCATGTTGTGGGCCAAAAATTGACTGGGCCATGCTAGGGAGGTTGGGGATCATCTCAGTGTGGTCCGTTTAAATTTTTGTGGCCATTTAGGAAGACAAATGTTTAAAACGGTGCGAACAGGGAATTTTTAGGCTAAATCGGTGTGCTATAGGCCACGGTTTTGGGGGTGGGCTGTTGTCCGGGCGTGTTATGTCTTAAAAATCGACTGAGGCTTGCCAGGGAAGTTGGGAATCATCCCAGTATGGTCCGATTAAATTTTTGTGGCCATTTGGGTGGATAAATAGGAGAAATAGCTTGAATGGGGCATTTTTTAAAGCTAAATCGGTGTGCTATAGCCCACAATTTTGGGGTGGGCCTGCAGTCCGAGTCTGCTGTTGGCCAAAAATCAATCGGAGCATGCCAGGGAAGTTGGAGATCATCCCAATATTATTCGTTTAAATTTTTGTGGCCATTTGGGTAGAGAAATAGGTGAAACAGTGTGAACGGGGCATTTTCGAGCTAAATCGGTGTGCTGTAGCCCATGATTTTGGGGTTGGACCTGGGGTCCGAGTGTGCTGCAGGGCAAAATTTGACTAGGACATACCAGGGAGGTTGGTAATCATCCCAGTATGGTCCGATTAAATTATCGTGGCCATTTGGGTGGACAAACAAGCGAAACGGCGTAAATGGGGCATTTTCGGGCCAAATCAGTGTGCTATAGCCCACGATTTTGGGGGTGGGCCTGGTCTCCGGGCGTGCTTTAAGGCAAAAGTTGATTGGGGCATGCCAGGGAAGTTGGGGATCATCCCAGTGTGGTATTTTTAAATTTTTGTGGCTATTTGGGTGGACAAACGGGTGAAACAGCTCGAACGGGGCATTTTTAGACCAAATCGATGTGCTATAACCCATGGTTTTGGGGGTGGGCTTAGGTTACAGGAACACAGTAGGCTAAATATAGATTGGGATGTGCCAGGGATGTTGGGGATCATCCCAGTATGGTCCATTTAAATTTTTGTGCCCATTTCGGAGGACAAATGGGTGAAGCAGTGTGAACAAGGTTTTTTTGGGCCAAATCGGTGAGCTATAGCCCCCAATTTTGGGGTTGGGTGGGTTCGGGCATTCTGTGGGCCAAAAATCAATCGACGTGTGCCAGGAAGGTTGGGGATCATCACAGTTGTTCCGTTTATAGTTTTATGGTCATTTGGGTGGACAAACAAATGAAACGGAGCGAATGGGGCATTTTTGGGCCAAATCGATGTTCTATAGCTACGAGTCAAAAATCGTCCGAGGTGTGCCAGGGAGATTGGGGATCATCCCATTATGGTCCGTTTTAATTTTTGTGGCTATTTGGGTAGACAAACTGGTGAAATGGCGCGAACATGGCATTTTTTGGGCCAAATCGATGTGCTATTGCCAACGATTTTGGGGGTGGGCTCGGGGTCCGTGCGTGATGTGGGCCAAAAATACATCGGGGCATACCAGGAAGGTTGGGGATCATCCCAGTATGGTCCGTTTAAATTTTTGTGGCCATTTGGGTGGACAAACGGGCGAAACGGCACAAACGGGGCATTTTCGAGCCAAATTGATGTGCTATAGCCAATGGTATTAGGGGTGGGCTCGGGGTCCGGGCATGCTGTTGGCTGAAAATTGATTGGGGTATGCCTAGGAGGTTGGGGATCGTTCTAGTGTGGACCGTTTAAATTTTTGTGGCCATTTGGGAGGATAAACGGGCAAAATGGCGTGAAAGGGTTTTTCGGTCAATTCGGTGTTCTATAGTCCATGGTTTCGAGGCTGGGCCAGGGGTCGTGATGTGTTGTGGGCCAAAAATTAATCATGGCATGCCAGGGAGGTCGAGGATCACCTAGTGTGTTCCATTTAAATTTTTGTGGCCATTTGGGTGGGCAAACTAGAAAAGCAGCACGAACGGGATATTTTTGGGCCAAATCGGTGTGCTATAGCCCACGGTTTTTGGGGTGGGCCCGAGTTTCGGGTATGCTGTGGGCCAAAAATCGACTGGGCATGCTAGGGAGGTTAGGGATTGTTCCATTGTGGTCCGTTTAAATTTTTGTGGCCATTTTGGATGACAAACAGGCAAACCAGCACGTACGGGACATTTTTGGTCCAAATCGGTGTGCTATTGACCACGATGTTAGGGTTGGTCCAAAAATCGATCGGGGCATGCTAGGGAGGTCTGGGATCGTCTCTGTGTGTTCCGTTTAAATTTTCCTGGCCATTTTGATGGACAAGAAAGCGAAACAGTGTGAACGGGGAATTTTTATGCCAAATCGGTGTGGTATAGCCCATGGTTTCAAGGGTGGTCCAGAGGTTCGGGCATGCTATGGGCTGAATTGGTGTGTTATAGCCCACGATTTTGGGGTGGCCCAGGGTCCGGGCGTGCTGTGAGCTGTAAATTGATTGGGGCATGCTAGGGAAGTTAGGGATCATCCCAGTGTGGTCTGTTTAAATATTCGTGGCCATTTGGGAGGACAAATGGGCAAAACGGCATGAACGTGGTGTTTTTGAGCCAAATCGGTAAGCTATAGCCCTTGGTTTCGGGGGTGGGCGAGTCCGGGAGTTCTGTGGGCCAAACATAGACCGACGCTTGCCAGGGAGGTTAGGGATCATCCTAGTGTGGTCTGTTTAAATTTTCATGGCCATTTTGGTGGACAAACGAGCAAAACGGCATGAACAGGGCATTTTCAGGTTAAATTGGTGTGCTATAGCCCACGATTATATTAGTGGGCTCGGGTTTCAGGAGTCTTACGAGTCAAAAATCGATCGAGGCATGCTAGGGAGGTTGGGGATTATCCTAGTATGGTTCGTTTAAATTTTTGTGGCTGTTTGGGTGGACAAACGGGTGAAACAGTGCGAACGGGGTATTTTCGGGCCTAATCGGTGTGCAATAGCCCGCGGTTTCAGGGGTGAGCCTGGGATCCGAACGTGCTGTGGGCTGAAATTTGACATAAGCATACCAAGAAGGTTGGGGATCATCCCAGTGTGGTTCATTTAAATTTTGGTAGCCATTTGGGTGGACAAATGGGAGAAACGGCGCGAACGGGACATTTTCAAGCCAAATTGGTGCGCTATAGCCCATGGTTTTAGGGGTGGGACTGCGCTCCTGGCGTTCTATGGGTCAAAAATCAATCAGGACGTGCCAGGGAGGTTGGGTATCATCCCAGTGTGATCCATTTAAAATTACATGGCCATTTAGGTGGATAAATGGGTGAAACGGCGCGAATGAGCCATTTTTCAGCTAAATTGATGTGCTATGGCCCACGGTTTTGGGGTTAGGACCAGGTTCTGGGTGTGATGTGGGCCAAAAATTGACCACAGCTTGACAGGGAAGTTGGGGATCATCCCAGTATGGTCCATTTAAATTTTCGTGGCCATTTGGGTGGACAAACGGGCAAAACAGCGCGAACAGGGCATTTTTGGGCCAAATCGGTGTGCTATTGCCCACAGTTTTAGGGGTGGGCCTGGGGTTTGGGCATGATGTGTGCCAAAAATCAACTGGGGCATGCTAGGGAGATAGGGGATCATTCCAGTGCTATCCGTTAAAATTTTTATGGCCATTTGGCAGGATAAATGGGCTAAACGGCGCGAACGGAGAATTTTCAGGCCAAATTGGTGTGCTATAGCCCACAGTTTTGGGGGTAGGCCGATGTTCTGGCTGTGCTGTGGGCCAAAAATCAATCAGGGATTGAAAGGGAAGTTGGGGATCATCCCAGTATGGTCCGATTAAATTTTTGTGGCCATTTTGGTGGACAAATGACCAAAACGGCGTGAACGGGGCATTTTGGGCCAACTCAGTGTGCTATAACCTACAGTTTTGGTGTGGCCCTAGGGTCCGGGCATGCTGTGGACTAAAAATCAATAGGGACCTACCTGGGTGGTTGGGGATTGCCCCAGTGTGGTCTATTTAAATTTTTGTGGCCATTTGGGTGGATAAACGGCAAAACAACACAGACGAGGCATTTTCGGGCCAAATCGATGTGTTATAACCCACGATTTTGGGGATGAGCCCGGTTTTGAGCGTGTTGTGGGATAAAAATCAACCGAGGCTTGCCAAGGAGGTGTATGATCATCCTAGTATGGTCTGTTTAAATTTTTGTGGCTATTTGGGAGGACAAACGGGCAAAACGGTGCGAACGAGGCATTTTTGGGCCAAATCGGTGTGCTATAGCCTATGATTTTGGGGGTGGGCTCGGGGTCCAGTGCATAGTGGGTTAAAAATCGATCGGGATATGTCAGGAAAGTTGGAGATCATCCCAGTGTGATCCGTTAAAATTTTCATGGCCATTTTGGAGGACAAACGGGTGAAACGATACTAAAGAGGTGTTTATGGGCCAAATCGGTGAGCTATGGCCCCCGATTTTGAGGGTGGGAGGGTTCGGGCATTCTATAGGCCAACAATCAAATGGGGCATGCTAGGGAGGTTGGGGATCATCTCAGTGTGGTTCATTTAAATTTTTGTGGCCATTCGGGTGGACAAATGAGCAAAACGACGCCAATGGGGCATTTTTGGGCCAAATCGGTGCTTTATAGCCCACAATTTTTGGGGTGGACCCGAGTTTCAGGCATGCTACGAGTTGAAAATCAACCGAGGTATGATGGAGATTTTGGGGATCATTCCAGTATGGTCCGTTTAAATTTTTATGGCTATTTGTGTGGAGAAACGGGAGAAACAGCGCAAACGTGGTATTTTTGGGCCAAATCAGTGTGCTATAGCCAATGGTTTCGGGGGTGGGCCCGGGGTCCATGTGTGATGTAGGACAAAAATAGACCGGGGCATACCAGGAAAGTTGGGGATTATCCCCGTATGGTCTTTTTAAATTTTCGTGGCTAATTGGTTGGACAAACGGGCGAAACGGCTCGAACGGGGTAGTTTCAATCTAAATCAATGTGCTATAGCCCATGGTTTTGGGGGTGGATCGTGGTATGGGCATGCTGTTGGCCGAAAATTGATTGGGGCATGCCAGGGAGGTTGGGGATTGTCCTAGTATGGACCGTTTAAATTTTTGTGGCCATTTGGGAGGACAAACGTGTGAAACGACGTGAAACAGTTTTTGGGTCAAATCGATGTGCTATAGCCCAAAGTTTTGAGGTTGGGCTCGGATTCCGGGAGTGCTGTGGGCAGAAAAATGATCAGGGTGCGCCAGGGAGTTCGGGGATCATCCTAGTGTGTTTCGTTTAAATTTTTGTGGCCATTTGGGTGGACAAAATGGCAAAGCAGCATGAACAGGGCATTTTCTGGCCAAATCGATGTGCTATAGCCCACGATTTTAGTTGTGGGCCCGGGCCTGGGCATGTTGTAGGCAAAAAATTGACTAATACATGCCACGGGGTTTGAAGATCATTCCAGTGTGGCCCGTTTGAATTTTTGAGGCCATTTGGTAGGACAAACGGGCAAAACAATGTGAACGGGCATTTTCGGGCCAAATTGGGGTGCTATATCCCATGGTTTCGGGGGTAGGCCTGGGGTACGGGCGTGCTGTGGCCCTAAAATAGACCGGGCTTGACAGGGAAGATGGGAATCATTCCAGTGTGGTCCGTTTAAGTTTTTGTCGCCATTTGGGTGGAAAACAGGCGAAACGGGATGAACGGGGCATTTTCGAGCCAAATTGATATACTATAACCTGCGATTTTGAGGGTGGGCTCGGGGTCCAGTGTGCTGTGGGACAAAATTCAACCGGGGCATGCCAAGGAGGTTGGGGATTATCCCAACGTTATTCGTTTAAATTTTCGTGGCCATTTGGGTGGACAAACAAGAGAAACGACGTGAACGGGACATTTTGAGGCCAAATTGATGTGCTATAACCCACGGTTTTGTGGGTGGGCCTGGGGTCCGGGGGTGCTTTGGGTTGAAAATCAATTGGGACATTCCAGGGAGGTTGGGGATCATTCCAGTATGGTCCATTTAAATTTTGTGAACATTTGGGTGGACAAACGTGCAAAACGGCATGAACAGGGCATTTTCGAGCCAAATCGATGTGCCATAGCCCACGGTTTTAGGGGTGGGCCTTGGGTTCGGGCGTGTTGTTGGCCGAAATTTGACCGGGGTGTGGCAGGGAGGTTGGGGATCATCTGAGTATGGACCATTTAAATTTTTGTGGCCATTTGGGAGGACAAACGGGCAAAACAGCGTGAATGGGTTTTCAGGTCAAATTGTTGTGCTATAGTCCATAGTTTCGAGGGTGGCCCCTGGATCCGGGCGTGCTGTAGGCTGAAAAAAGATCGAGGCATTCCAGGGAGGTCAGGGATCATCCCAAGATATTCCATCTAAATTTTTGTGGCCAATTAGGTGGACAAACGGGAAAAAAGGCGCAAATGGGGCATTTATGGGCCAAATCGGTGTGCTATAGCCCACGATTTCGGGGGTGGGCTCGGGGTCCAGGAATGTAGTGGGCCAAAAATTGATAAAGGCATGACAAGGAGGTTGGAGATCGTGCCAGTATGGTAAATTTAAATTTTTGAGGCCATTTAGGTGGACAAACGGGAGAAACGGTGCGAACAGGCATTTTCGAGGGAAATTGGTGTGCTATAGCCCACAGTTTTGGGGGTAGACCTGGTGTCCGAGCGTGTTGTGGGCTTAAAATCAACCGGGGTTTTCCAGGGAGGTTGGGAACATCCCAGGATTGTCTGTTTAAATTTTTGAGGCAATTTGGGAGGACAAACAGGTAAAACTGCACGAACGGGGTATTTTCGGTCCAAATAGGTGTGCTATAGACCACAGTTTTAGGGGTGGGCTTGGGGTTCGGGTGTGCTATGGGCCAAAATTCAATCGGGGAGTACCAGGGAGGTTACGGATCATCCCAATGTGGTCCGTTTAAATTTCATTGCCGTTTTTGGTGGACAAACAGGCGATACGGTATGAACGAGGAATTTTTTGGAAAAATCAGTGTGCTATAGCCCACATTTTTGTGGGTGGGCCCGAGGTTTGGGTGTGTTGTAGGTCAAAAATAAATCGGGACATGCCACGGAGGTTGGGGATCGTCCTAGTATGGGCAGTTTAAATTTTTGTGGCCAATTGGCAGGATAAACGGGTGAAACGGTGCAAACGGGGCATTTTCGAGCTAAATCAGTATGCTATAGCCCACGGTTTTGGGGTGGGCCCGGGGTCCAAGTGTGCTGTTGATTGAAAATTGATCGGGGCATGCTAAGGAGGTAGGGGATCATCCCAGTGTGGTTCGTTTAAATTTTTGTAGCCATTTGGGTGGACAAACGGGTGAAACGACATGAACTGGAGATTTTCAGGCCAAATCGGTGGTCTGTGGCCCACGGTTTTAGGGGTGGGCCTAGGGTCCAGGCGTGCTGTGGGCATAAAATCAAATGAGACATACCAGGGAGGTTGGGGATCATCCCAATGTGGTCCGTTTAAATTTTAATAGCTATTTGGATGAACTAATGGGCAAAACGGCGCGAATGTGGGAATTTTGGGCCAAATTGGTGTGCTATAGCCCACGGTTTTCTGGGTGGGCCTGAGTCCGGGCGTGCTGTGGAGCAAAAATTAATTGGGGTGTTCTAGGGAAGTTGGGGATCATCCTAGTATGGTCCGTTTATATTTTTGGGGCAATTTTAGTGGACAAACGGGAGAAACGGCGTGAATGGGGCATTTTTGGATCAAATATGTGTGCTATAGCCTACGGTTTTGGGGGTTGGCCTAGGGTATGAGAACGCAGTGGGCTGAAAATCGATCGGGGATCATCCTAAAGTGGTCCTTTTAAATTTTTGTGGCCATTTGGGAGGACAAATGGGCAAAACGGCACGAACAAGGCATTTTTGGGCAAAATAGGTGTACTATAGCCCACGATTTAGGCGGTGGGCGGGTCCGCACATTCTGTGGGCTAAAATTGACCGGGGCGTGCCATTGAGGTTGGGGATCATCCCAGTATAGACCACGGTTTTAGGGGTGGGCTCGGGGTTCGAGCGTGCTGTGGGCTAAAAATCAATCGGGGTGTGCCAGGGAGGTTGGGAATTTTCCCTATATGGTCTGTTTAAATTTTTGGGGCCATTTTTGTTGACAAACGGGAGAAACGACTTGAAAATTGGTGTGTTAGAGCCCATTGTTTTGGGGGTGAGCTTGAGGTTCAGGCGTGTTGTGGGACGAAAATCGATCGGGGCATGTTAGGGAGGTTGGGGATCTTCCTAGTGTATTTTGTTTAAATGTTTGTGGCCATTTGGGAGGATAAACGAGCAAAATGGAGCGAATAGGGCATTTTTGGGATAAATCGGTGTGCTATTGCCCACGATTTTGAGGGTGGACCCGAGGTCCAGGTGTTCTGTGGGCTAAAAATCTACCGGAGCATGCCAGGGAGGTTGGGGATAATCCCAGTATTGTCTTCTTATTTTGTTGTGGCCATTTGGATGGACAAATAAGCGAAACGGCGCAAACGGGTCATTTTCTAGCTAAATTAGTGTGCTATATCCCACAGTTTTGGGGGTGCGCTTGGGGTCCGGGTGCGTTGTGGGAGGAAAATCAATTGGGGTGTGCCAGGGAAGTTGGGGATCGTCTCAATGTTGTCCGTTTTAATTTTTATGGCCATTTAGGTGGACAAACATGCGAAATTGCATGAACGGGGCATTTTTGGGCCAAATCGATGTGCTATAGCCCATGGTTTTGGGGGTGGGCCCAGGGTCCATTCGTTCTATTGTCCTAAAATTGATCGGGGCATGTCAGGGAGATTGGGGATCATCCCATTATAGACCATTTAAATTTTCAAGACCATTTTGGAAGACAAACAGGCAAAAAGGCGTGAATAGGTTTTTGGGTCAAATCGGTGTGGTGTAGCCCACAGTTTTAAGTATGGGCCAAGTGTTCAGGCGTGATGTGGGCAAAAAATCAACCGAAGCATGCCAGGGAGGTCGGGGATCATCCCAGTGTTTTCCTTTTAAATTTTCGTGGCAATTTGGGAGGACAAACGTGTGAAACAGCGCTAACGGGGCATTTATGGGTCAAATCTGTGTGCTATAGCCCATGGTTTCAGGGGTGGGCCCAGGGTCTGGGAATTAGTGGCCAAAAATTTTTCCAGGCGTGCCAGGGAGGTTGGGGATTGTCCCAGTGTGGTTTGTTTAAATTTTTGTGGCCATTTAGGAGGAGAAATGGGCGAAACACAGCTAATGGGGAATTTTTTGGCCAAATTGGTGTGCTATTATAGCCCACGGTTTTGTGGGTGAGCTCAGGGTTCGGGCGTGCTGTCGGCCAAAAATCGACTGGAGCTTGCCAAGGAAGTTGGAGATCGTCACAGTCTGGACCGTTTAAATTTTTTAGGCTATTTGGGTGGACAAATGGGCAAAACAATGCGAATGGGGTTTTTCGAGCCAAATCGGTGTGCTATAACCCATGATTTCAAGGATGGGCCCGGTATTCGAGCCTACTGTGGGTCAAAAATTGATCGGGGCATGCCATGGAGGTTAGGGATCATCCCAGTGTTATCCGTTTAAATTTTTGTGGCCATTTGGGTGGACAAACAGGCAAAATGGCGTGAACCAGGCATTTTCAATCCAAATTGGTCTGCTATAGCCCACGATTTTGGGGGTGGGCTTGGGGTTCGGGCGTGCTGTGAGCCAAAATTTGATCGGGGCATGTTAGGGAGGTTAGAGATCATCCCGGTGTGGTCTGTTTAAATTTTTATGGCCATTTGGGTGGACAAACAGGCAAAACGGCACAAATGGGGCATTTTAAGGCAAAATCAGTGTGCTGTAGACCATGATTTTGGAGGTGGGCCTGGGGTTTGGGCATGCTGTGGGTCAAATATCAATCGGAACATGATAGGGAGGTTGGGGATTGTCCTAGAATGGTCCGTTTAAATTTTTGTGGCCATTTGGGTGGATAAACGGGCGAAACAGCACGAATGAAGCATTTTTTGGCCAAATCGGTGTGCTATCGCCAACGGTTTTAGGGGTGGGCCCGAGGTCCAGGTTTGTTGTGTGTACAAAATATACTGAGGTGTGTTAGGTAGGTTGGGATCATCCCAGTGTGGTCCATTTAAATTTTTGTGGCCATTTGGGTGGACAAATAGGTGAAACGGCATGAACTGGAAATATTTGGGCTAAATCGGTGTGCTATGACCCACGGTTTTGGGAGTGAGCCCAGGTTCCAGGCATCCTATGGGCGTAAAATCATCCCAGTGTGGTTTATTTAAATTTTTGTGGCCATTTGGGTGGACAAACTAGTAAAACGACGAGAATTAGCATTTTTAGGCCAAATCGGTGTGATATAGCCCACAATTTTGGGGGTGGGCCTAGGGTCCGGGCGTGTTGTAGGCTGAAAATCAACCTAGGAGTTCCAGGGAGTTTGGGGATCATTCCAGTGTGGTCCTTTTAAATTTTTGTAGCTATTTCGAAGGACAAACGGGCAAAACAGCGCAAACAAGGCATTTTTGGGCTAAATCAGTGTGCTATAGCCCACGATATCAGAGGTGGGAGGTTACGGACATTCTGCCGGCCTAAAATCGACCAGGGCACGCCAAGAAGGTTGGGGATCATCCCAGTGTAGTCCGTTTAAATTTTTGTGGCCATTTAGGTGGACAAACAAGCGAAACGGCTCAACGAGGCATTTTAGAGCTAAATTGATGTGTTATAGCCCACGGTTTTGGGGGTGGGCCTGGGGTTTGGGCATACTATTTGCCAAAAATCAACCGGGGTGTGCCAAGGAGGTTGGGGATTATTCCAGTATGGACCATTTAAATTTTTGTGGCTATTTGGGAGGACAAATGGGTGAAACGGCGCGAATGGGTTTTTGGGTGAAATCGATGTGCTATAGCCCACGATTTTTTGGGTGGGCCCATGGTCATGGCATGCTGTGGACCAAAAATAGATCGAGTCATGCCAGGGAAGTCGGGGATGGTCCCAATGTGCTTTGTTTAAATTTTTGTGGCCATTTCGGTGGACAAGCGAGTGAAACGACATGAATGGGTTATTTTTGCCCTAAATCGGTATGATATATCCCACGGTTTTAGGGGTGGGCCCGAGGTACAGGCATGTTATGGGCCAAAAATCGACTGAGGCATGCTAGGGAGGTTGCGGATTGTCCTAGTGTGGTTTGTTTAAATTTTTGTGGCCATTTGGGAGGACAAATGAGTAAAACGGCCCGAACAGGTCATTTTCAGGCCAAATCGGTGTGCTATAGCCTACGATTTTAGGGGTGGGACTGGGGTCCGAGCATGCTATGGGTCGTCAATCTACTGGGGCTTGTCAGGGAAGTTGGTAATTATCCCAGTGTGGTCCGCTTAAATTTTTATGGTAATTTGGGTGGACAAACGGGAGAAACGACACGAACGGGGCATTTTTTAGCTGAATCGGTGAGCTATAACCCACGGTTTCTGGGGTGGGCCCGAGGTCCAGGCGTGCCATGGGCTGAAAATCGACCGGGGCATACCAGGGAGTTTGGTTATCGTCCCAATATTTTCTGTTTAAATTTTCATAGACATTTGGGTGGACAAACAGGCGAAACGGCGTGAAGGGGGCATTTTCGAGCTATATCGATGTGCTATAGCACATGAATTCGGGGGTGGGCCAGGGGTCCAGGCGTACTGTGGGCCAAAATTCGATTGGGGTGTACCAAGGAGGTTGGGGATCATCCCAGTGTGGTCCGATTAAATTTTTGTGGCCATTTGGGTGGAAAAACGGGCTAAACGGCACAAACGGGGTATTTTTGAGCCAAATCAGTGTGCTATAGCCCATGATTTCGGGGGTGAGCCTAGGGTCCAGGCGGACTGTGAGCCAAAAATTGACTGGGGCATGCCAGGGAAGTTTGGAATCATCCCAGTGTGGTTCTTTTAATTTTTTATGGATATTTAGGTGGACAAATTGGCGAAACAGCGTGAACGAAGAATTTTTGGGCCAAATCTGTGTGCTATAGCCCACGGTTTTGGGGTTGTGATCGGGGTACACGCGCGCAGTGGGCTGAAAATTGATCGAGCCTTGCCAGGGAGGTTGCGGATCATCCCAGTGTGGTTCATTTAAATTTTTGTGGCCATTTAGGAAGATAAATGGGCGAAACAGCATGAATAAGGTGTTTTTGGGCCAAATGAGTGAGTTATAGCCCACGGTTTCGGGGGTGGGCCGGTCCAGCCGTTCTATGGGCCAAAAATCTATCGAGGCGTACAAGGAAGGTTGGGGATCATTCCGGTGTGGTCTGTTTAAATTTTTGCGGCCAGTTTGGTGGACAAACGAGTGAAAAGGTGAGAACGGGGTATTTTCGGGCTAAATCGATGTGCTATAGCCTACGATTTTGGGGGTGGGCCCAGGTTTTGGGCGTGCTGCAGGTCCAAAATAGATTGAGGCATGCCAGGGAGGTTGGGGATCATCTCAGTATGGTCCGTTTATATTTTTTTGGCTATTTGTGTGGACAAACCGATGAAATGGCACGAATGGGGCATTTTTGGGAAAAATTTGTCTACTATAGCATAGGGTATTGGGGGTGGGCCTAGGGTTCATGCGTATGTTGGCCAAAAATAGAACGAGGCATACTAGGAAGGTTGGGGATCATTCCAGTGTGGTCTGTTTAAATTTTCATGGCTATTTGGGTGGACAAAAGGGCAAAACGGCTGGAACGGGGCATTTTCGAGCAAAATCAATGTGATATATCCCACGGTTTTGGGGGTGGGCCCGAGGTTCGGGCGTTCTATTTTCCAAAAATCAACCAGGGCATGCCATGAAGGTTGGGGATCATCCTAGTATGGACAATTTAGATTTTTGTGGCCATTTAGGAGGACAAACAAGCGAAATAGCGTGAGTGGGTTTTAAGTCAAATCGGTGTGCTATAGCCCATAGTTTCGACGGTGAGATCGGGGTTCGGGCGTGCTATGGGATGAAAAATAACTGAGGCATGTCAGGGAGGTTGGGGATCATCCCCGTATGTTTTGTTTAAATTTTTGTGGCCATTTTAGTGGACAAATGAGTGAAATGGAGCGAATGAGGCATTTTCAGGCCAAATCGATGTTCTATTTGGGGGTGGGCCCGGGTTCCAGGCGTGCTGCAGGTCAAAAATTGACCAAGGCATGCCAGGGAGGTTGGGGATCATCCTAGTATGGTCTGGTTAAATTTTTGTGGCTATTTGGGTGGACAAACGAGTGAAACGGCACGAATGGGGCATTTTGGGCCAAATCAGTGTACTATAGACTACAGTTTCGGGGGTGGGCCTGGGGTCCATACGTGATGTAGGCCAAAAACAGACCGGGGCGTGCTAAGGGGGTTGAGGATTGTCCCAGAGTTGTCAATTTAAATTTTTGTTGACATTTGGGTGGCAAAAGGGCGAAACGGCTCGAACGGGGCATTTTCCAACCAAATCAATGTGCTATAGCCCACGGTTTTGGGGGTGGGTCTGTGGTCCAGGTGTTTTTTGGACCAAACATTTACCGGGGCATGCCAGGGAAGTTGGGTATCTTCTTAGTATAGACCATTTAAATTTTTGTGGCCATTTGGGAAGACAAATGGGCAAAATAGCGTAAATGGGCTTTTGGGTCAAATCGGTGTGCTATAGTCCATGGTTTTAAGGGTGGGCCCGGGGTCCAGGCGTGCTGTGTGATAAAAATAAACCGAGGCATGCCAGGGAGGTCGGGGATCATCCTAGTGTGTTTCGTTTAAATTTTTGTGGCCATTTGGGTGGACAAATAGGCATAACGATGCAAACGGGGCATTTTTAGGCTAAATCGGTGTGCTATAGCCCATGGTGTTAGGGTTGGGCCCGAGGTCCGGGCATTTTGTCAGCCAAAAATTGATCGGGGCATGCCAGGGAGGTTGGGGATCATCCCAGTATGGTCCGTTTAAATTTTTGTGGCCATTTGGGAGGACAAACGGGTGAAACGGTGCTAACGAGCCATTTTTGGGCCAAATCGGTGTGCTATAACCCACGGTTTGGGGGTTGGGCTCGGGTTCCAAGCGTGTTGTGGGACGAAAATCAACCGGGGCATGCCAGGGAGGTTGGGGACATTTTGGTTACTTAGATTTGTCCAAGCAACACTCCATGACCACCCCTTTTCATTAAGGGTATTGTGGTTATTTTTTTATGTAATAAGTTAGACTATAAATAGGTTCTATTATTTCATTTGCTAGTTAGTTTATGAAAGATGAAAGATTGAAACACTTGAAATCCTCTCTCTTGAGATTAGACCACCTTTGTAGAGTCTTAGTTAAGACTTGGAAAAGTCATCCTTAGTCATCCCTTTTCCGACCAAAGAACAATATTGTCTTTTCCAAGCCCTACACAAATGGCTTATCCGAGCCCTACACTAAGGGTGTTACATTCTCAAAGAGAGAATAAGTCTTTCACATATTTATCCTTCCAAAACTAAAGAGCAAATGACTTAATAGAAGACAATATAGAGGCTAGCTTATTACATAACAAAAATGACCATAATACCCTTAATGAAATGGGCGGCCATAAAGTGTCTTTATAACAAAGTGTGATCCCCAAAACATCCTTAATGAAGGGTTCTTCTTCAATTCTCCACAACCGTGGGGTCATTCTTCAACACTTGTAATATCGGGTTGGCATCAAAGGTAAGCCCCCACGCAATCTTCCACACACGAGTTTGCCTTATGTCATGCTCAAAATGGGTCCTCAGTGCATGTTCTGGTGTCCTCGAGGTGACAAAGTCTTGAGTTTTTATGCGTTGGCATCCAATGACATCTTCAAAAGCATAGATGGCCATTTGGCTCATATTAGTGGGCCCAGGATACGAGCGAGCTGCGGGCCAAAAATTGATTGGGGCATACCTAGGAGGTTAGGGATCATCCCAGTATGTTTTGTTTAATTTTTTGTGAATGTATGGGTGGATAAACGGGCGACACGATGCGAATGGGGCATTTTCGGGACAAATCGGTGTGCTAGAGCCCATGATTTTGGGGGTGGGCTCGGGGTCAGGGCCTGCTGTGGGCCAAAAATTGACCGGGGCATGCCAGGGAGGTTGGGGATCTTCCTAGTGTGTTCCGTTTAAATTTTTATGGCCATTTGGGAGGACAAACGGGGGAAACAACACAAATGACGCATTTTTGGGCCCAATCGGTGTGCTTATCCCACAGTTTTTGGCATGGGCTCGGGCGTACTGTGGGCCAAAAATCAACCGCGGCATGCCAGTGAGGTTGGGGATCATTCCAGTGTGGTTCGTTTAAATTTTCATGGCATTTGGGTGGACAAACGGGTGAAATAACACAAACGGGGCATTTTCAAGCCAAATCGATGTGCTATAGCCCACGGTTTCAAGGGTGGAATTGGGGTTCGAGCGTGCTGTGGGCCAAAAATTGATTGGGGCATGCCAGGGAAGTTGAGGATCATCCCAGTGTGGTCCGTTTAAATTTTTGTGGCCATTTGGGTGGACAAACGTGTAAAACAATATGAATAGGGCATTTTTGGGCTAAATCGATGTGCTATAGCCCACAGTTTCAGAGTTGGGCCCGGGGTCCGAGTGTGCTGTGGGCCAAAAATTGACCGGAGCATGTCAAGGAGGTTGGGGATCATCCCAGTATGGTCTGTTTATTTTTTGTGGCCATTTGGGTGGACAAATGGGCGAAACAAAGCAAACGGAGCATTTTCGGGCCAAATCGGTGTGGTATAGCCAACGATTACAGGGGTGGGCCCAACATCTAGGCATGCTGTAGTCCAAAAATTTATCGGGGTATACCAGGGAGGTTGGGGATCATCCCAGTGTGGTCCGTTTAAATTTTTGTGGCCATTTGGGTAGATAAATAGGTGAAACGGCAAGAATGGGGCATTTTAGGCCAAATCGGTGCGCTATAGGCCACGATTTTTTGGGTGGGCTCGGGGTCCGAGCGTATTATAGATCCAAAATCAATTGAGATGTTCCAGGGAGGTTCCAGATCATCCCAGTTTGGTCTGTTTAAATTTTTGTGGCTATTTGGGTGGATAAACGGGCAAAATGGTGTGAACGAGGCATTTTCGACCCAAATCAATGTGCCATAACACACGGTTTCCAGGGTGGGCTCGGGGTTCCGGGATGCTATGGACCAAACATTTATCGTGGCATGCTAGGGAGGTTAGGTATCATCCCAGTATGGTCCGTTTAAATTTTTATGGCCATTTGGGAGGACAAACGGGAGAAACGGCGTGAATGGGGCATTTTCGGGCCAAATCGGTATGCTAAAGCCCATAGTTTTTGGGGGTGGACCCGGGGTTCGGGCGTGTTATTTGTCAAAAATTGACCGGGGCATGCCAGGGAGGTTGGGGGTCATCCCAGTATGGTCCATTTAAATTTTTATGGCCATTTGGGTGGACAAACGGGCAAAATGGTGCGAACTGGACGTTTTTAGGCCAAATCATTTTTCTATGGCCCATAGTTTTGGGGGTGGGACCGGGTTTTGGGCGTGCTATGGGCCACAAATGGACTGGGGCATGCTAGGAAGGTTGGGGATCATCCCAGTATGGTCTGTTTAAATTTTTGTTGCCATTTGGGTTGACAAAAAGGCAAAATGGCACGAATGGGGCATTTTCGAGTCAACTCGGTGTATTATAGCCCATGGTTTTGGGGGTGGGACCGGGGTCCGAGCGTGCTGTGGGACAAAAATCGATCGTGGCATGCCAGGGAGTTGGGGATCATCCCAATATAGTCTGTTTAAATTTTTATGGCTATTTGGGTGGACAAAAGGGCGAAACAGCGCCGACGAGGCATTTTTGGGCTAAATTGATATGTTATAGCCCATGGTTTTAGGTGTAGGCCCAGGGTTCGAGTGTAATATGGGCCAAAAATCAACCGGGGCTTGTCAGCGTGGTTAGAGATCATTGCAGTGTGGTCCGTTTAAATTTTTGTGGCCATTTAGATGGAAAACGAGCAAAACGGCACAAACTGGGCATTTTCGAGCAAAATTGGTGTAATATAGCTCACTGTTTTAGGTGTGGGCCCAGTATTCGAGCGTGCTTTAGGTCAAAAATTGACTGGGGCATACCAGAGAGGTTGGGGATCATTTTAGTATGGTCCGTTTAAATTTTTGTGGGCATTTGGGTAGACAAACAGGAGAAATGGTGTGAACAAACATTTTTAGACTAAATTGGTGTTCTACATCCCTCGGTTTTAGAGATGGGCCCGGGGTCCAGGCATGTTTTGGGCTAAAAATAGACCGGGGCATACCAGGGAGGTTTAGGATCTCCCTAGTGTGTTCCCTTAAAATTTTCGTGTTGATTTAGGTGGACAAACGCGCAAAATGGCGCAAACGGGCATTTTTAGGCTAAATCAGTGTGCTATAGCCCACGGTTTCAAGGGTGGCCCCGGGTTCCGGGTGTGTTGTAGGCTAAAAATCAACCGGGGCCTGCCAGGGAGGTTGGTGATCATTTCAGTGTGGTTTATTTAATTTTTTGAGGCCATTTAGGTGGACAAACGGGCGAAATGGCAGGAATGGGGTATTTTCATGTCAAATGGATGTGCTATAGCCCACGGTTTTGCGGGTGGGCCTAGGGTCAGGGCATGCTGATGGCCAAAAATTGATCAAGGCGTTTCAAGAAAGTTGGGGATCATCCTAGTTTGGTCCGTTTAAATTTCCTTTGCCATTTGAGTGGACAAACAGGCAAAACAGCACAAACGGGGTATTTTTGAGCCAAATCGATGTGCTATAGCCCACGGTTTCAGGGGTGGGCCCGAGGTTCAGGCGTGCTGTGGGATGAAAATCATTTTGGGTATGCCAGGGAGGTTGGGGATCATCCTAGTGTGGTCCGTTTAATTTTTTGTGACTATTTGGGTAAACAAACGGACGACACGGCGCAAACGAGGTATTTTCATGCCAAATCGATGTGCTATAGCCCATGTTTTTGGTGTTGGGCCCAGGGTTCGGGCGTGCAGTGGGCCAAAAATTGACCGAGGCATGCAAGTAAGGTTGGTAATCATCCCAGTATGGTCCGTTTAATTTTTTGTGGCCATTTGGGTGTACAAACGGGCAAAACAGCGTGAATGGGGCATTTTTCGGCCAAATCGGTGTGCCATAGCCCATGGTTTTGGGGGTGGGCCCGGGATACAGGTGTGTTATGGGCTAAAAATCAACCAGGACATGCTAGAAAGGTTGTTAATCATCCCTGTGTAGTGCGATTAATTTTTTGTGGCCATTTGGGAGGAGAAACAGGTGAAATGACTTGAATGGGGCATTTTCAGGCTAAATCAATTTGCTATAGCCCATGGTTTCAGGGGTGAGCCCGGGGTTCGGGGGTTTTGTGGGCCGAAAATCGATTGGGACATGCCAAAGAGGCTGGGGATCATCCCAGTGTGGTCCGTTAAAATTTTTATTACCATTTCAATGGACAAACGGGTGAAACAATGCGAATGAGGCATTTTTGGGATAAATAGGTGTGTTATAGACCACAGTTTTGGGGGTGGGCCCGGGGTTCAGGAATGCTGTGGGCCGAAAATCGACTAGGGTATGCCAGTCAGGTTGGGGATCATCCTAGTGTTGTCCGTATAATGTTTCGTGGCCATTTGGTTAGACAAATGGGTGAAACGGCACGAATGGGGAATTTTTGGGCTAAATCGGTGTGTTATAGCCCATGGTTTCGGGGGTGGGCCTAGGGTTCGGGCATGCTGTGTTCCAAAAATTAACCAGGGTGTGCAAAGGAGGTTGGGGATCATCCTAGTATGGTTTCTATAATATTTTGTGGCTATTTGGATAGACGAATGAGCAAAACGGTACGAACGGGGTGTTTTTGAGAAAAATCAGTCTGGTAAAGCCCACTGTTTTGGGGGTGGGCCCGGCGTGCTGCAGGCCAAAAATTGACTGGGCCATGCCAGGGAGGTTGATGATCATTCCAGTGTGGCCTGTTTAATTTCTTGTGACCATTTGGGTTGACAAACGGGCAAAGCAGAGCGAAAAGGGCATTTTTGAGCCAAATTGATGTGCTAAAGCCTACGATTTCAGGGGTGGGCTTGAGGTTCTGGCATGCTATGGGCCAAAAACTGATTAGGACGTGCTAAGGAGATAGGGGATCATCCTAGTATGGTCCATTTAATTTTTCATGGCCATTTGGGTAGACAAACGTGCGAAGGGCGTGAACGGGAAATTTCTGGGCCAAATTGGTGTGCTATAGCCCACGATTTTTGGGGTGGGCTGGAGTTTGGGCGTTATGTGAGCCAAAAATTGATCGAGGCATGCCAGGGATGTTGGGGATCATCCCAGTATGGTTCGTTTAATTTTTTGTGGCTATTTAGTTGGACGAACGATCGAAACAACACGAACAGGGCATTTTCGGGCCAAATCGGTGTGCTATAGCCCATGGTTTTAGGGGTTGGCCCAGGGTTCGAGTGTGCTGTGGGTGAAAAATCAATCAGGGTGAGCCAGGGGTTAAAGATCATCCTAATGTGGTTCATTTAATTTTTAATGGCTATTTGGGTGAACAAACAAGCGAAACAACTCGAATGGGATGTTTTCGAGCTAAATCGGTGTGCTGTAGCTTACGGTTTTGGGGATGGCCTTGGGTTCTGAGCGTGCTATGAGCCAAAAATCAATCAGGCTGTGCCAGGGAGGTTGGGGATAATCCCAATATGGTTCGTTTAATTTTTTGTGTCCATCTGAGTGAAAAAAAATAGGCGAAACGGTGTGAACGGTGCATTTTTGGGCAAAATTGGTGTGCTATAGCCCACAGTTTTGGGTGTGGACCCGGGCGTACTATAGGACAAAAATCAACTGGGACATGTCGGGGAGGTTGGGGATCTTCCTAGTGTGGTTCGTTTAATTTTTCGTGGCCATTTGGGAGGAAAAATACACAAAACAGCGCGAACGAGGCATTTTTGGGCCAAATCGGTGTGCTATAGCCCACGATTTTGGGGTTGGGATTGGGGTTCGAGCGTGTTGTAGGCTACAAATTAATTGGGGCATGCCAGCGACATTTGGGATTGTCCTAGTATGGTTCGTTTAATTTTTTGTGGCCATTTGGGTGGAAAACAGGCGAAACAGATCAAACGGTGCATTTTTGGGCAAAATTGGTGTGCTCTTTCCCACGGTTTTGGGGGTGGTCTCAGGTTCTAGTCATGTTGTGGCCCGAAAATCAATCGGGGCAGTCCAGGAAGGTTAGGAATTATCTCAGTGTGATCCTTTTAATTTTTTGTGAACATTTGGGTGGACAAACGGGCGAAACGGTATGAACGGGGCATTTTTTTGGCAAAATCGGTGTGCTATGGGTGGGCATGGGTTACAAGTGTGATATGTGATGAAAATCAACCGATGTATGCTAGGGAGGTTGAGGATCATCCCAGTGTGGTCCGTTTAATTTTTCATGGCCATTTGGGTGGAGAAACAGGCAAAACGGTGTAAAGGGGGTGTTTTCCAGCCAAATCGGTATGCTATAGCCAACGTTTTCAGGGGTGGGCCTGGGGTCAAGGGGTGATGTAGGCGAAAAATCAACCGGGGCCTACCAGTAAGGTTGGGGATTGTCCCAGTGTGGTTCGTTTAATTTTTTATGGCCATTTGAGTGGACAAACGGGCAAAACGGCGGGAATGGGGTATTTTCATGCCAAATCGATGTGCTATGGCCCACGGTTTTAGGGGTGGGCTCGGATCAGGGCGTTTTGTCAGCTAAAAACTGATCGAGGCATGCCAAGGAGGTTGGCGATCATCCCAGTATGGTCCGTTTAAATTTTCATGGCCATTTGAGTGGACAAACGAGTGAAACGGCACCAACGACGCATTTTCGAGCCAAATCGGTGTGCTATAGCCCATGATTTTAGGGGTGGGCCCAGGGTCCGGGCTTTCTGTGGTACAAAAATCATTTGGGGCGTGCCAAGGAGGTTGGGGATCATCCCAGTGTGGTCCGTTTAATTTTTTGTGGCCATTTGGGTAGACAAACAGAGTGAATAAGGATTTTTTGTGCTAAATTGGTGTGCTATAGCACACGGTTTTGGCGGTGGGCCTGGGGTTCGGGTGTGCTGTGGGCCAAAAATTGATCGAGATATGTCAGGGAGGTTGTGCATCATCCCAGTATGGTACATTTAATTTTTTATGGCAATTTGGGAGGACAAACAGGCAAAACGACTTGAACGGGGCATTTTCAGGCAAAATCGGTGTGCTATAGCTCACGATTTTAGGGGTTAGCCTAGGGTCCGAGCATGGTTTATTTAATTCTTTGTGGTTATTTTGGTGTACAAACAGGTGAAACAATGCGAATGGGGTATTTTTGGGATAAATCGGTGTGCTATAGCCCACAATTTTGGGGGTGGGCCCAGAGTTTGGGCGTGCTGTAGGCCGAAAATCTACCAGGGCATGCCAGGCAGGTTGGGGATAATCCTAGTGTGGTTCGTTTAATATTTCGTGTTCATTAGGTTGGACAAACGGGTGAAACGGCACGAACGGGGCATTTTTGGGTCAAATCGGTGTGTTATATATAGCCCATGGTTTTGGGGATGGGCCTAGGGTTTGGGCATGCTGTGGGCCAAAAATTGCTCGAGACATGTAAGGTAGGTTGAGGATCATCCAAGTGTGGATTGTATAATATTTTGTGGCCATTTGGATGGACAACCGGGCTAAACTGTGCGAACGGGGAGTTTTCGGGCTAAATCGGTGTGGTAAAGCCTACTGTTTCAGGGGTGGGCTCGGGGTACGAGCGTGCTATGGGCCAAAAATTGACCGATCTTGCCAGGGAGGTTGGGCATCATCCCAATGTGGTCCTTTTAATTTTTTGTAGCCATTTGGGTGGACAAACGGGCAAAACGACGTGAACAGGGCATTTTTGGTCCAAATCGGTCTGCTAAAGCCCATGATTTCGGGGGTGGACCTGGGGTTTGGGCGTGTTGTAGGCCAAAAATTGACCGAGGCGTGCCATGGAGATTAGGGATCATCCCAGTGTGGTCTGTTTAAGTTTTCGTGGCCATTTGGTTGGACAAATAGGGGAAACGGCGTGAACGAGGCATTTTTTGGCCAAATCGGTGTGCTATAGCCCACTGTTACGGGGGTGGGACCGAGGTTAGAGCGTGTTGTGGGCCAAAAATTGATCGGGGCATGCCAGGGAAGAAGGGATCGTCCCAGTATGGTCCATTTAATTCTTCATGGCCATTTAGGGGGACAAACGGCCGAAACGGTGCGAACGGGGCATTTTCAGCCAAATTGGTGTGCTATTATTTATCCATAATTTTGGGGTGGGCCCGGGTTCTGGGCGTGTTGTGGGCCGAAAATCAACTGATGCATGCCATGGAGGTTGGAAATTGTCCCAGTGTGGTCCGTTAAATTTTTCGTGGCCATTGAGGTGGACAAATGAGCGAAACGGCATGAACATGGCATTTTTGGGGCAAATCGATGTGTTATAGCCCACGGTTTCGGGGGTGGGCCCGTGGTCCGAGTGGGATGTGGGCTAAAAATCGATCGAGGCATGCCAGGAAGGTGGGGATATTCCCAGTGTGGTTCGTTTAATTTTTTGTGGCCATTTTGGTGGACAAACAGGCAAAACAGCGCGAACGGGGCATTTTTGGGCCAAATCGATGTGCTATAACCCATGGTGTTGGGTGTGGTCCCAGTGTCTAGGCGTGTTGTGAGCTAAAAATCGACCGAGGCATGCCAGGGAGGTTGGGGATCATCCCACTGTGGTCCGATTAATTTTTTGTGGCCATTTGCGAGGACAAACAGGCAAAGCGGCGCGAACATAGCATTTTTAGGCCAAATCAGTGTGCTATTGCCTACGGTTTTAGGGGAGGCCCGGTGTCCAAACGTGCGGTGTGTTAAAAATTGTCCGGGCATGCCAGGGAGGTTGGAGTTCATCCTAGTATGGTCCGTTTAAATTTTCCTGGCCATTTAGGTGGACAAACGAGCAAAAAGGCGTGAACGGGGCATTTTCAGGCCAAATCAGTGTGTTATAGCCCAAGCTTTTAGGGGTGGGCTGATGATAGGCGAATTTACGCGCCTATAGTGCTATATTTTACCCATATTTTAGCCTAGTTTTGAGAACAAATTATATATTTCATGCACTTTTAGTTCTTTTTCCTATAAGTGAGCTAACGAACGTGATTAGCAAAGTTTCAGGTATAATTGATGCATAAATCAGCATTTTATGGCTTACTTGACGCCAAAGAAAGCTCACGAAGGAAGGAAAGGGAGCTTGGACTCCTAAAGAACCAAAAGTGATGCATGAAAAATCTGTCCCGGGCTAAAACAGCATTTCTGAAGACTTTAGGGACTTGCAGTAACTTTGTTGAATTTGGATAATGATACATTAACCTAGTACAATTGGGTTAAGTATTTCATTAGTTTATTTGGATTTGGATAATGTTACATTAACCTAGTACAATTGGGTTAGGTATTTCATTAGTTTAGTAGGATTTGGTTAGATATTTCATTAGCTTAGTAGGATTAGGATATGGGTATTATAAATACCCTATCATGCTAGAGATTTTTATTCATCTTCTTACAATCCTCCCTTGTGGAGAGATACATTCTACTTCTCAATTACAACTCTTCTAATCTTCCCATTAATTCTATTTTTCTTCTTCCATTCATCTATTCAACTCTTAATTTCCGCAACAAGAGAAACGTTACTTTGCCTAGGAAATTCACGCCTAACGCCTACCACTTGTGCTACACGAAATTAATCAATCTTGTGGTATAACAACAATGTCAATCGTGATCTCCTTCACCTTCATGGGTAACTAAACCTCTCTGTTGGGGTTATGGAAGCCAACTGAGATACTATCTATTGCTATGAGTTTGTGAGTTTATGACACGTATGATGCTTATATCATTATTCTCTTCATCTTAATCTACATTCTTTGTGGTTGCAAACACAAGAATACGCCAGTATAACATTTAACTTGTTCGAAAGAATGGTTATTTGTCTGGAAAAGAGATAATGTCAAGGTAGTAGGGTCACCCCCTAAAATTCCCTACTAAACATTTAGTGCCGTAACTGGATTAACCTCTTGGAGAATTTGTACCGTTAGACACGCTTTAAGCTCGAAAGATTTAAAGTGAAATAATCCTCGAATAGGTCGAAAGACGCCTGGATTTACCATCGAATACAATTCTCTATAAGCACATGCATGTCGGAATTCTACATACTCATAGTCAATAGAGACGTATAACTCAGGAGGTGGACATAACCCCAACGCTTCAATTCTCATTGTTTCACAACCTACGAAATATTCTTTCTTTTTACTTTGCTATTTTCAGCTTTTACTTTATTGTTTTGGTTACACATTACAATCCCCCCTCATTACGAGACTTGCACTAAAAGTCTAGTAATTTTGCTTACTTGTTGGCCAAGCTATTCCCTGTGGGATCGATACCCAACCCAGGTTGGGTTCTATATTTGCTAACGACCGCTTTACACTCCTACGAGAGCTGTAGATTGAGCGTTATCAAAAATTGGGGCCGTTGCCAGGGAATACGAGTGTCAATCAAGTTCGTGATAATTACTAGACCCTTTGGTCAAAGATTCTCGTACTTTTACTTTTAGTTTTTGTTTTTGTTTACTGCAGGTTTTTATTCAGTGCATGCCCCATACTAGAAGTTCTGGTCAACCGTTATTAGCTATCAATCCTGAACCACAACGTATTGGCAAAATGGAAGCACAAGCAGAAATCGAAAGGATGGCTGCTCAACAGGAACAGGCGAGATTAGCTGCTCTTGCCGCCGCCCAAGTACACCAACAAAACATTGATAACCCTGGCGAGAAACAAATTCTGACGATGAGGATTTAGGAGATGACGAGTTACTAAACCCAAGGCGTGATGCTGAAATCATAACACCTGCCAACAGAAGAGGTCGTCAAGCTCGGTTTAGGTATGATTGCCAACCCATGCAACCAGCTTTTGACGACGATGATGATGATCTTGATGGTGAAGGAGCCACTGGATCCATTATTCCTCCACCATTAGCGCCCGGAGCCAAGTTCAACATCACAAGCACCATGATTCAGTTATTGCAACTCAAGGGATTATTTGGTGGACTAGCAGGCGATGATCCGAATATGCATCTCATCAACTTTATTTCTATATGCAAGTCGTTTGACAATCCTGGTGTTGGTCAGAATGCAATTCGATTACGTCTATTTCCATTGTCTCTGTCTGGGGAGGCAACACTATGGTTGAATGGGCTGACTCCTAATTCAATTACAAATTGGAGGCAATTGAGAGACGCTTTCCTAGAAAGATTCTTTCCGCCATCCAAAAGAGCACAATTGAGAGATAAAATCAGCAACTTTCGTCAGCTTCCCACTGAAGCTCTTCATGAAACATGGGAGAGGTTCAAGACAAATCTAGCGAGATGCCCAAACCATCACATGACCAATGTTCACCTAATGGAGATATTGTATAGAGCCTTGAATTCAATAACTAAGCCAGTGATGGATAACGCAACTGGAGGATCTTTTATGGACCTCACTTTTGGTCAAGCAAGCAATATGCTAGATTGTATGACGAAACAAAGTAGAGCTTGGCATACCAGGGATTCTGAGGTAGCAAGCCCCACTTTATCTATTGGCATGACTGCAGACCAAAGAAGAAGAGAAGAAGAACGTGATCAAGATATGGCGCATCTGAAAACACAAATGGATCTTCTTACAAAGCATTTATTATCAGGGAAGACCGAAAAAGTGAAAGTTATTACGTCGAAAGGAAGAGACGAATCTGATTCGGAAGAAGAGGCCAACTACTTAAACAATCAGTGTGGTTTCCGTGGGAATACCCAAGGAAACCAAGGTCGTAACTACTATGATAAAGCTGGAAACAAAGACCAAGGTAGTTGGAAAAACAAGAATGAAAAGAGTGGTTTGTATGTTCCCCCTAGTAGACGTGACACCACCACATCTAATTCTGGAAGTATGGAAGACATGATGGCTAAATTATTGAAAGGAGTGGAAGCAACGAGCGCGGGAGTAACGGAGGTAATTAATGATTTGTCCTCCATGAAACAATTAGTTGATTCACATTCCACTTCTATCAAGCAAATAGAGCAGCAATTGAGCCAACTTTCAGCAGCACTCAATCAAAGAAAGGCCGACACTTTACCTAGCGATACTGTGCAAAACCCAAGGAATGATGGGTCCTGCATGGCCATCACTACCACAAGTGGTAAGGTTCTGGAAACTTCAGCAAAAGGCAAGCAAGTGGTTGACGAAGTTACGGACATGGATGACAACGCAAAAGGAGAAGATGCCGCAGCTACTACTCCTGACATCAAGGACGCCACCTCCAGCACGGTGCAACCTGAAAAAGTGGAAAAACGGAAGCAAGAGGAGAAGAAAGCCGTGGAAAGAACACTTCCATACCCACCACCACCTTTTCCCTAAAGATTAAAGAAGGTGGTGGATGACACAAAGTTCAGCAAATTCATGACTATGTTGAAACAGCTGACCATTAATGTTCCATTGGTGGAGACACTTGAACAAATGCCTGGGTATGCGAAGTTTATGAAGGATCTCTTGACTAAGAAGCGGGCAGCAAGTTATGAGTTGAAAGAAGATGTGCATCATTGTAGTGCAATTGCTACCCGATCGATAGTTCAGAAGAAGGCCGACCCCGGAGCTTTCACTATTCCTTACACCGTTGGATCTTTGAATTTTGCCAAAGCATTATGTGACTTAGGAGCCAGCATCAATTTGATGCCATTATCGATCTATAAGAAGTTGGGGTTGGGTGATCCTACTCCAACCAATATGAGGCTCGTCATGGCGGATAGGTCGGTAAAACGACCTGTTGGTATTCTATGTGACGTATTGGTAAAGGTTTCTTCATTCATCTTTCCGGCAGACTTTGTTATTTTGGATTGTGAAGCAGACTCAGAAGTTCTCATAATCTTGGGGTGCCCTTTCCTTGCTACAGGAAGTGTGCTTATTGATTTGAGAGCTAATGAGCTTTCATTCCGAATAAATGACGAAGTGGTTCGCTTTGATGTGTGCAAATCAATGAAGAAGCCCAAAGATCTAAGTGTATTTTTGGTGGCTGATGTTTTCTTTGATGATGAGAAAGAATTACTTGAAGAAGAGCAAATTATTGATGACCCTTTGGAGGTTGTGCTCATGAATGGAGAGAATGAGGATGCTGAAAATTCTGAAGAAGCTACTTGTGCTCTATCGAGATTAGGGATATATCGCTATGCTCCCAAGAAGCTGGATCTTGATCTCAAGAATCGACCCACACCACCAGTTAAGCCATCTATTGAGGAGCCACCCACGTTAGAATTGAAGGAGCTGCCAAGTCATTTGAAGTACGCCTTCTTAGGAAGCGGAAATACTCTTCCAGTTATTATGGCAGCCGATTTGGGTGAGCAACAAGTTGCAGCTCTTATTGCTATCTTACGCAAGTATATTAGAGCCATTGGATGGACCATTGCGTATATTATTGGTATTCCACTTGGGATTTGCACACATAAAATTCAGCTTCAAGAAAATTGCACACCCACCATTGACCATCAAAGACGTCTAAACCTACCTATGCAAGAAGTGGTGAAAAAGAATTTATCAAGTGGTTAGACGCAGGAGTTGTATATCCAATCTCTGATAGTACATGGGTAAGCCCGGTACAATGTGTTCCCAAGAAAGGAGGCATGACGGTGGTTACGAATGCTAAGAACGAGCTTATTCCACTCAGACCCGTCACTGGATGGAGAGTATGCATGGACTACCGAAAGCTGAACTCTTGGACACTCAAAGATCACTTTCCAATGCCATTCATGGACCAAATGCTAGATCGATTAGCAGGGAAAGGATGGTTTTGCTTCTTGGACGGTTATTCAGGCTACAATCAGATTTGTGTTGCCCCCGAATACCAAAAGAAGACAACGTTTACATGCCCATATAGTACATTTGCCTTCAAACGTATGCCATTCGGGTTAAGTAATGCACCAGCCACCTTTCAACGCTGTATGATGTCCATTTTCTCTGATATGGTTGAGGACACTTTGGAGGTATTTATGGATGATTTTTCAGTTGTTGGTGAATCTTTTGAGTCGTGGTTGGAAAACTTGAGCATGGCATTGCAAAGATGTGTAGAATTCAACCTTCTGCTGAATTGGGAAAAGTGCCACTTCATAGTAAAAGAAGGAATCGTGCTTGGGCACAAGATCTCCATAAGAGGAATAGAGGTTGATCGAGCAAAAATAGAGGTTATTGAGAAGCTACCACCTCCAATTTCGGTGAAGGGAGTTCGTAGTTTTCTTGGCCATGCAGGTTTCTATCGTCGGTTCATCAAAGATTTCTCCAAAATTGCTAGTCCATTGTGCAAACTATTGGAGAAGGATGCGAAGTTTGACTTTAATGAAGATTTCTTAAAGGCATTCGAATGCCTTAAAGGAAAACTCATTGAAGCCCCTATCATGGTAGCACCAGACTGGTCTCTCCCGTTCAAAGTCATGTGTGATGCTAGTGGTGTAGCCATTGGAGCTGTACTTGGACAAAGAAAGGAGAAATTATTTCATCCTATCTACTACGCGAGTAAGGTCCTAAATGAAGCCCAAAAGAACTACACTATTACTGAACAAGAGCTCCTAGCCGTTGTGTACGCGTTTGAGAAGTTTCGTGCCTATCTATTAGGTACTAAGGTGATCATTCATACAGACCATGCAGCTCTTAGGTATCTCATGACAAAGAAGGATGCAAAACCAAGGTTAATTCGATGGGTGTTGCTGCTACAAGAGTTCGCTTTTGAGGTCAAAGATAGAAGAGGTTGCGAGAACCAAGTACCCGATCACCTATCTCGACTTGAGAAGGGACATGTGGCGCAACCTGAAAATCAGATTGATGATGCATTCCCGGACAAAGAGATATTAGCGACAATAATGGAGGAACTACCATGGTATGCCGACTTTGCAAATTTCGTAGTGAGTAATGTGATACCTGCCAATTTACCTTACCACCAAAGGCGGAAGTTTATGCATGACGTACAATATTACTATTGGGATGAACCTTATTTGTTTCGAAGATGCGCGGATGGTATCATTCGACGATGTATATCTCATGAAGAAGTGCCTACTATATTGGAACTATGCCACACTTCCCAAGTTGGAGGACATCACGCAGGCAATCGGACGGCAAAAAAAGTTCTACAAAGTGGTTATTATTGGCCTTCGATATTTAGAGATGCCTACAACTATGTTAGAAGGTGCGACCAATGCCAACATCAAGGTGCTATTTCAAAATACCATGAGATGCCCATGTCTAAAATTCTTGAGGTAGAACTTTTTGATGTGTGGGGTATTGATTTCATGGGTCCATTCGTGAATTCGTTTGGACTGAAGTACATCTTGGTTGCTGTCGATTATGTTTCAAAATGGGTGGAAGATGTAGCTTTGGCCGACAATGAAGGGAAGCGTGTTGTAGCGTTCTTAAAGAAGAATATCTTCTCTCGCTTTGGAGTACCTCGTACTATCATAAGTGATGGAGGATCTCACTTTTGCAACAAGCTATTCAAATCAGTTTTGGCCAAGTATGGTGTCAAGCAACATAAGGTAGCTACGCCTTATCATCCCCAAACTAGTGGACAAGTGGAAGTTTCCAATCACGAGATCAAGCAAATCCTTGCGAAGACGGTTAATGCGAATAGGAAGGATTGGTCTAGGAAGCTTGATGATGTACTTTGGGCATACAGGACTGCATTCAAAACACCCATTGGCATGTCTCCTTATCAACTAGTTTATGGGAAGGCTTATCACTTACCCATCGAGCTCGAGCATAAGGCATTGTGGGCATTGAAGCAATTGAATTTGAATTGGGATGATGCTAAAAATCTGAGGTTGGAGCAGCTGAACGAATTAGATGAGTTCCGTCTCCATGCATATGAAAGATCAGACCTATACAAGGAGCGGATGAAAAAGTATCATGATGAGCGGATTGTTCGACGAAACTTCCAAAGAGGTGATATGGTACTTCTCTTCAACTCCAGATTGAAGCTTTTCCCAGGTAAGTTAAAGTCTAAGTGGTCTGGTCCATACAAAGTTATCCAAGTCTACTCGTCTGGAGTAGTCGAATTGGAAGACAATAATGGTGTTGTCTTCAAAGTGAATGGCCAACGTGTTAAACCTTATATCGGTCCTCTTGACTCGATGAATTATATGGCTATCACTTATCTCGACGAAGTCTAAGTACTCGAGGTAACTATGTCGAGCCACGACAATAAATAAGGCACTAGATAGGAGGCAACCCATCGTTCTATCGTTTTATTGTTTTATCGTTTATCGTTTATCGTTTTGTCTTTCTTTCATTCTAGTACTTGTTTTGCTTTTGATAAATGAAAAATCCAAAAATATGAGTCGTGCCACGACCAAAACTAAGGCACTTGGTGGGAGGCAACCCATCGTACTAATCGTTTTCATTGGTTTTGAGCAAATATAGGTGCGAGAAGTATTCAACGAGAAGATTGGTTTCAAATGATGATTTGGATGCATTGTATGGTAAAGTTGGTAAGTTAGGAATAGTGATGAATAAGGCTATGGATTGAGCATCTCTTATGCCCAAATAGGCATCGAGGAAGGCTAGGCCTTGGAAACACTAGGCCACGAACGATGCACAACCTATCCTATAGCCTAAGGTCTCGGAATCTAGTGTGCTATACACTATGCGCCGCCCATTCTTAAGTGTGCTATACACTATGCGCCGCCTATGCTATAGCATTAGGTCTCAGTATCTCAAATGCTATACACTATACGGCGCATATGTCCCTAAATGCCATGACCTATGCGCCGCATATTTCCCTAAATGTCATACACTATGCGCCGCCTATACTATGACTATGCCAAGCATTATGCGCCGCATTTAGGGCATTTTTGTCTCTAAAACCGTTTGTAAATGGGTCAAAACCCGACCCATTCTTTTCCTATATAAAGGGGACTTGGTCTTGAAACATAACCACATTAGGAATAGACCTAAAGGCGCCGCATACTCTCTCCAAATCATCTCAAACGTTTTCTTTTTGCTCTTCCAATTCACAAGAACATCTCCAAAGGCTTCAATCACGTAAGTACTCTTTTATTCTTCATCTATTTCTCGTAAGTACTACGTTGCTATGCATATTATGAATTTCTACATCTTGAAAGATTATTGGCGATGTTAATGTGTTTGGATTGTTGACACAAAACCATGTGCGTGTACATATACGTTAGGATAATCTTGACTTGTTTCCGACTTGAATTTGGTTTTAATAGCATTGTTATACTATTTGCGGAATTGCTAGGGTTATGACAATTGCTTAAGTTTGATACTTGGATACTTACATGATAGACTATCCCGTTCATCAGGATAAGACTTTTAGTTGCCTACCGACGTAGGAGGTTGTGATTGTTGAAAGTAACTATACCATAATGT
Organism: Capsicum baccatum var. pendulum; assembly: GCA_030864225.1. Classification (NCBI taxonomy): domain Eukaryota; kingdom Viridiplantae; phylum Streptophyta; class Magnoliopsida; order Solanales; family Solanaceae; genus Capsicum; species Capsicum baccatum. The sequence continues at coordinate 5,060,798 of CM061552.1, forward strand.
AACCCCTACGTAGTAGTGTTGTTATACCTAACATGAAAGTAGTGCAATGGCTGCAAGTAGTGATACATCGCTGATTTTCTTGTTGAAACATAGTTCCCAAAACGTATGAATTCACTTCACTGTTTTGTATTAATGAACCTAAGTGTGGGGTGGTACCCCGATGGCTGGTGTATAGATTGTTTCCTTTGAGTGGATGCTAACATGAATACTGTTTAAATCTCAAGGACAATGGCACCTAAAGCGCGACAAGATAAGGCTACCACTTCCCAAAAGGGCAAGAAGAGAGGTCGCAAGGAACAAGGAGAATCATCCTCAATGCAACTACCCCGACGAATGTTTGGAATAAAATGGGTTCTTGAGGAGGAATCCAAAGAATGTTACAAGAACAACAAGGAACGGAAATATGTTCACATCGACTTGATCAACAAGGACTCCATAGCGAAGAAGGAGCCGCGTATGTTGGCGAAAATACTGGCGTTGAAACTGGATTTCATCTTCCGCGACATGGGAGAATGTAATATTGATTTGACAAGGGATTTCTACGCCAACTGGTCGCTGAAAACCACAAGCAACGAAGTCAAGATTCGGGGCTAAGTGTTACAGCTCAACGCGGATTTGCTCAACTCCTTTCTTGGTTTACCTTCGGTCGACCCAGCACCATTCAAAGAGCTGTACAGCAGGCCTCCTTATAGAGCAATACGACACACACTTTGTGGAAGTAGATCGATGGCAAGGTGGGGCAGACACCGAGACATCGGATGACACAACACCTTCCCCTATGCTCCATTGAATAGGGAAGCAAGAATCTTGTTGCGTATTGTCAACTCATGCCTTATTCCTGGGACTCAATACACCAAGATATCAAGAGATAGAGTGTGTTTGGTCTATGCTTTGATGACAAATGTCCCTATCAATTTTAGGGCAATCATTCGGTCTACAATGCGGAAGGCCAGACTCCACAAAAGGTCCCACTTCACTTTTGGTAATCTGTTGACAGCACTCTTGCGGAAGGAGGATATCGAAGAGGAACCAGCTGATCACAAACTCCCACATAACCCGAAGAAGGTTGACCTCACCAAGGTCAAAGACGCTGAAACAACTCATGGTGTCAACCTTACTACTGCGGAGAGACATGCTCGTGATGAGAGTTTCTTCCATCATATTTATGGCATGACACGCTTCACAATGATGAGTGGAGGTCGTGTTCCAACTGCTGAAGAGCTTCAACAGCTGGACCATGATTATCCAATGAACATGCATGCACGAAAGATGTGTGGAGAGGGTGTATACTTTGAGGAACCTCTACACGATGATGTGCCAACCGATGACGATCGACGCTTGCCAGACTCCGATGAGGAGGAGAACTCTGACGACGACTCTTATGATGATTCCGACGAAGGGGGTATGACCCCCGACATTGAGGAAGAGTCCAACTAACCAGGTTCTTCGTATTTATTTTCCACTGAGGGCAGTGTCCTGTTTAAGTGTGGGGTGGCGGTATTGCATGCTATACTTCTCTATCGCATCTATGTTTGTTTACTCTGTTTACTTTGTTTTATTTTTGTGTCATTTTTTTTAGTTTTTTTAGGAACAATTTTTTAAGCTTCGCATGAAATAATTCCAATAGGCAACATGAGATTATAACAAGAGTATGTGCTACAATTATGACTATTGAGATGTTTAGGCTCTAATTGTGACTCAGTATGTGATATTGTGTGGTTCAATTCCTTCACTTGTTGGGTCAAGAGTCTATATTACTTCCAATAAAGTCGACCATGTGCCTTGTGTGTGTGAGATTAATAGTATATTCTATGTTTATGGCTGATGCTAGAACTTGCCTGGTATGTATGCAAAGCGAAAATAAGGAGTGTAAGTTTAGGAGATTATTTAGGCATTTCTTTGGCAACCTACATATGTTACCTTTATTTTACCTACCCTTGGACATCATCCTAGTTAAACCCTTTTGAGCCTTTAGCCTATTTCTTTGACAACCTTGTATGTAAGCTTAATCCATTTTTTCAAGACCGTGATTTGATCCAAATTCCTAAGTGCTTAAAGTATAAATTCATGTGACAATATAAGAGGAAATTGGGTAAGTGTGATGCTTTAAATTGTATTGGTGCTTGAATGTGCTATGAAAAAGAAAGTGCTATCATAAGAGGTATGTGGTGAAAAGGAGAAGGAAAAAGAAAGCTGAAAAGTGAGTTATGTTTAAAATTGAAAAACAAAAGAGGAGAACAAGGGTGGTAGAATAAAAGAAAGAAGAAAGGTTGAAAGAAAAAATTGTCAATGATACAATGTGATGTATTAAAGTGCTTAGGAACTTAGTCACTATTTCTGGCCAAAGTAGCTGATCCTACCCGTCCCTTAGCCTACATTACAACCATCAAAAGACCTATTTAATCCTAATCTTAGCATTCTGACATTTAGTGGAGTATTACACTAAGGGCAAGCCTATGGTCATCAGTTGCTGCATACGAATTCTTTGTGAGAGCGAGAGCAAGGATATTTTGATACCCATGTTTGAAAAATATGCTATACTTGTGAGTGACTATGGGGAATATATTGTGAGACACACATGGTTGATGAGTTTTGGATAGTTGTACATGATTCTTTGTGCCTTAACTTTTGAATATAAGTTGACCACCATCACGAGTCTATGCTAGAGGTTAAATGGTTTCTACTAATGATCGAAAAACTACTCTTTGTTGATAACTGTTGTGCTTGTTTTGAAGAATGTTTTGTGTTGTTGCTGTAAAACCCTAAGTTGAGGTTTAGATGGACATGATATTTTGTTCGAGGACGAACAAAGCTTCAAGTGTGGGGTGTTGATGATAGGCGAATTTACGCGCCTATAGTGCTATATTTTACCCATATTTTAGCCTAGTTTTGAGAACAAATTATATATTTCATGCACTTTTAGTTCTTTTTCCTGTTAGTGAGCTAACAAATGTGATTAGCAAAGTTTCAGGAATAATTGATGCAGAAATCAGCATTTTATGGCTTACTTGACGCCAAAGAAAGCTCACGAAGGCAGGAAAGGGAGCTTGGACGCCTAAAGGACCAAAAGTGATGCATGGAAAATCTGTCCCGGGCTAAAACAACATTTCTGAAGACTTTGGGAACTTGAAGTAACTTAGTTGGATTTGGATAATGATACATTAACCTAGTACAATTGGGTTAAGTATTTCATTAGTTTATTTGGATTTGGATAATGTTACATTAACCTAGTACAATTGGGTTAAGTATTTCATTAGTTTAGTAGGATTTGGTTAGATATTTCATTAGCTTAGTAGGATTAGGATATGGGTATTATAAATACCCTATCATGCTAGAGATTTTTATTCATCTTCTTACAATCCTCCCTTAGTGGAGAGATACATTCTACTTCTCAATTACAACTCTTCTAATCTTCCCATTAATTCTATTTTTCTTCTTCCATTCATCTATTCAACTCTTAATTTCCGCAACAAGAGAAACGTTACTTTGCCTAGGAAATTCACGCCTAACGCCTACCACTTGTGCTACACGAAATTAATCAATCTTGTGGTATAACAACAATGTCAATCGTGATCTCCTTCGCCTTCATGGGTAACTAAACCTCTCTGTTGGGGTTATGGAAGCCAACTGAGATACTATCTATTGCTATGAGTTTGTGAGTTTATGACACGTATGATGCTTATATCATTATTCTCTTCATCTTAATCTACATTCTTTGTGGTTGCAAACACAAGAATACGCCAGTATAACATTTAACTTGTTCGAAAGAAAGGTTATTTGTCTGGAAAAGAGATAATGTCAAGGTAGTAGGGTTACCCCCTAAAATTCCCTACTAAACAGTTAGTGACGTAACTAGATTAACCTCTTGGAGAATTTGTACCGTTAGACACGCTTTAATCTTGAAAGAGTTAAAGTGAAATAATCCTCGAATAGGTCAAAAGACGCCTGGATTTACCATCGAATACAATTCTCTATAAGCACATGCAAGTCGGAATTCTACATACTCATAGTCAATAGAGACGTATAACTCAGGAGGTGGACATAACCCCAACTCTTCAATTCTCATTGTTTCACAACCTACGAAATATTCTTTCTTTTTACTTTGCTATTTTCAGCTTTTACTTTATTGTTTTGGTTACATATTACAATCCCCCCTCATTATGAGACTTGCACTAAAAGTCTAGTAATTTTGCTTACTTGTTGGCCAAGCTATTCCCTGTGGGATCGATACCCAACCCAGGTTGGGTTCTATATTTGCTAACGACCGCTTTACACTCCTACGAGAGCTGTAGATTGAGCGTTATCATGGGCCTGGGGTCCAAGTGTGCTGTGGGCCAAAAATCTATCGGGGTGGGCCAAGGAGGTTGGGGATCATCCCATTGTGGTTCGTTTAATTTTTTTAGGCCAATTGGGTGAACAAACGGGGAAAATGGTGCAAAAGGAATATTTTTGGGCTAAATTAGTGTGCTAAAGCCCACAGATTTAGGGGTGGGCCCGGGGTCTTGGCGTGTATTGGGTCAAAAATTGATCGGGGCATGTCAGGGAGGTTAGGGATCATCCCAGTGTGCTTTGTTTAATTTTTTATGGCCATTTGGATGGACAAACGAGAGAAAAGGCACAAACGGGGCATTTTTGGGCTAAATTGGTGCGCTATACTCTACGGTTTTGGGGGTCAGCCCGAGGTTCGGGCATGCTGTGGGCTGAAAATCAATCGGGGCATGCCAGGGAGATTGGGGATCATCCCAGTGTGGTCCATTTATTTTTTCGTGGCTATTTGATTGGACAAACGGGCGTAATGGCGCGAACGGGGCATGTATGAGCAAAATTGATGTGCTATAGCACACAATTTTGGGGGTGGGCTCGGGATCCGACTGGGCTATAGGCCAAAAATTGATTGAGGCATGCCAGGGAGGTTGGGGATATTCCCAGTGTGGTTTGTTTAATTTTTCATGGCCATTTGGGTGGACAAATGGGCGAAACGGTGCGAACGGGGCATTTTCGAGCAAAATCGATGTGCTATAGCCCACAGTTTTGGTGGTGGGCCTGGTGTCCAGGCACGCTGTGGGCTAAAAATTGACCGGGGTATGACAGGGAGGTTGTGAATCTTCCCAGTGTGGTCTGTTTAATTTTTCGTGACCATTTGGGTGGAAAATGAGAGAAACAGCATGAACGGGGCATTTTCGAGCCAAATGGGTGTGCTATTGCCCATGGTTTTGGGGGTGGGCCCAGGGTGTGGGCGTGCTGTGGACTAAAAATTGATCGGGCATGCCAAGGAGGTTGGAGTTCGTCCTAGTGTGGTCTGTTAAATTTTCGTGGCCATTTGGGTTGACAAACGGGTAAAAAGGCACGAACTGCCATTTTCCGGCCAAAGCAGTGCGTGTGCACAGTTTTGCGGGTGGGCCTGGGGTCCGGGCATTTTGGTAAGCCAAAAATATAGCAGCGCATGCCAAAAAAGTTGAGGATCATCCCATTGTGGTCTGTTTAATTTTTTATGGCCAATTGGGTGGACAAACGGGCGAAACAGCAAAAGGGGTATTTTTAGGCAAAATCAGTGTGCTAAGGCCCATGGTTTCGGGTGTGGTCCCGGGGTCCGGACGTGCATTGGGTCAAAAATTGATTGGGACGTGCCAAGGAGATTGGGGATCATCCCATTATAGTTTATTTATTTTTTGGTGTCCATTTGGGTGGACAAACGGGCAAAACGGCATGAACGAGGCATTTTTAGGCTAAATTTATGTGCTATAGCCCACGGTTTTAGGGGTGGGCTCGGTCGTGTTGTGGGCCAAAAATTGGCTGGGGTGTGAGAGGGAGGTTGGGGATCATCCTAGTGTGGTCCTTTAACTTTTTCGTGGCCATTTGGGTAGACAAACGGGCAAAACGGCATGAATGAGGCATTTTTGGGCCAAATCAGTGTGCTATAGTCTACGATTTTGGGGTTAGGCCCGACGTCCAGGCGTGCTGTGGGTCAAAAATCGATCAGGGCATGCCTGGGAGGTTGGGAATCATCCCAGTGTGGTTTGTTTAACTTTTCGTGGCCATTTGGGTAGACAAATGGGTGAAACGGTGCGAATGACATATTTTTGGGCCAAATCTGTGTGCTATAGCCCAAGATTTTAGGGGTGGGCCTAGGGTCCGGGCATTCTGGGGGCTTAAAATTGATTCGGGCGTGCCAGGGAGGTTGTGGATCATCCCAGTGTGGTCCATTTAGTTTTTCATGGCCATTTGGGTGGACAAATGGGCGAAACCGCGCTAACTGGGCATTTTTAGGCTAAATCGGTGTGCTATAGCCTACAATTTCGGTGGTGGGCTCGGGTCTGGGCGTGATGTGGGCCGAAAATTGATTGGCGTATTTTAGGGAGGTTGGGGATTGTCCCAGTGTGGTCCATTTATTTTTTTGTCCATATGGGTGGACAAATGGGTAAAATAGTGCGAACGGTGCATTTTCAAGATAAATAGGTGTGTTATTGACCACGATTTTGGGGGCGGGCCTGGATCCTGAGCGTGCTATGGGACGCAAATTGACCAAGGCATGGCAGGGAGGTTAGGGATCATCCCAGTGTGGTTTATTTAATTTTTCATGGTCATTTGGGTGGACAAACGGGTGAAATAGCGTGAACGATGCATTTGAGGGCTAAATCGATGTGCTATTGCCAAATGTTTTAGGAGTAGGCTCGAGGTACGGGAATGCTATGGGCTGAAATAAACTAGGTATGCTAGGGAGATTGGGGATCTTTCCAGTGTGGTCTGTTTAATTTTTCGTGGCCATTTGGGTGGACAAACTAGCAAAAAGGCGCGAATGGGGCATTTTTAGGCCAAATTGGTGTGTTATAGCCCACAGTTTCGAGGGTGGGCCTGGGGTATGGGTGTGCTGTGAGACAAAAATCTACCGAGATGTGCCAAGGAGGTTGGATATCGTCCCATTATGGTCCGTTTAATTTTTTGTGTCCAATTGGGTGGACAAACGGGAAAAACGGGGCAACTGGGGCATTTCGGGATCATCCCAGTGTGCTTTGTTTAATTTTTTGTGGCCATTTGGATGGACAAAACAGGCGAAACAGCATAAACGAGGCATTTTCGGGCCAAGTCGGTGCGCTATACTCTACGGTTTTGGGGGTACACCTGGGGTTCAGGCATGCCGTGGGCTAAAAACCAATCGGGGCATGCCAGGGAGGTTGGGATCATCCCAGTGTGGTTCGTTTAATTTTTTGTGGCCATTTGGTTGGACAAACAGGATAAATGGCTCGAATGGGGCATTTATGAGCGAAATCGATGTGCTATAGCACACGATTTTGGGGGTAGACCTAGGATCCGACTGGGTTGTGGGACAAAAATTGATTGAGATATGCCAGGGAGGTTGGGGATATTCCTAGTGTGGTCCATTTAATTTTTCTTGGATAAATGGGAGAAGCAGTGCAAACGGGGCATTTTTGAGCAAAATCGATGTGCTATAGCCCACAGTTTTGGTAGTGGGCTAGGTGTCCGGAAATGATGTGGGCCAAAAATTGATCGGGGTATGCTAGGGAGGTTGTGGATCTTCCCAGTGTGGTTTGTTTAATTTTTCCTGACTATTTGGGTGGAAAAATGAGAGAAACTGCGCGAACGGGGTATTTTCGGGCCAAATCGGTGTGCTATTGCCCATGGTTATGGGGGTGGGCCCAGGTTCTGGGCGTGCTGTGGGCTGAAAATTGATCAGGCATGCCAGGGATGTTGGAGTTTGTCCTAGTGTGTTCCGTTAAAATTTTTGTGGCCATTTGGGTTGATAAATGGGTAAAAAGGTGCGAACGGGCATTTTTTGGCCAAAGCGGTGTGTGTCCACAGTTTTAGGGGTGGGCCTGGGGTTCGGGCGTGCTGTGAGCCAAAAATATATCGACACGTGCCAAGAAAGTTGGGGATCATCCCATTGTGGTCCGTTTAATTTTTCGTTGCCAATTGGGTGGACAAACGGGCGAAACAGTGCAAAAGGGGTTTTTTAGGCAAAATCAGTATGCTAACCATGGTTTCGGGGGTGGTCCCGGGGTCTGGGCGTGCATTGGGTCAAAAATTAATTGGGGTGTGCCAAGGAGATTGGGAATCATCCTTGTGTAGTCCATTTATTTTTTTATGGCCATTTGGGTGGACAAACGTGCGAAAAGGCACGAACATTGGCCCAAATTGTGTGCTATAGCCCATGGTTTTGGGGGTGGAACCGGGGTTCGGTCGTGTTGTGGGCCAAAAATTGGTTGGGGTGTGCCAGGGAGGTTGGGGATCGTCCTAGTGTGGTCCTTTTATTTTTTTGTGGCCATTTGGGTGAACAAACATGTAAAATGGCATGAATGAAGCATTTTTGGGCCAAATTAGTGTGCTATAGTCCACGGTATTGGGGTTGGGCCCAGCGTTCAGGCGTGCTATAGTCTAAAAATTGATTGGGGCTTGCCAGGGAGGTTGGGAATCATCCCAGTGTGGTTCGTTTAATTTTTCGTGGCCATTTGGGTGGACAAACGGGCGAAACGGTGCGAATGACGCATTTTTGAGCCAAATTCACGTGCTATAGCGTAAGATTTTGGGGGTGGGCCTGGGGTCCACGCATACTGTGGGCTTAAAATTGATTGGGACATGCTAGGGAGGTTGGGTATTATCCTAGTGTAGTTCCGTTTAATTTTTCGTGGACATTTGGGTGGACAAATGGGCGAAACGGTGCGAACGGGTTATTTTCGAGCCAAATCAGAGTGCTATAGCCTACGATTTTGGTAGTGCACCCGAGGTACGGGAGTGCTATGGGTCGAAAATTCATCGGGGCATGCCAGGTAGGTTGGGGATCATCCCAGTATGGTCCATTTAATTTTTCGTGGCCATAAGGATGGACAAACAACTGAAACGGCGCAAATGAGGTATTTTTAGGCTAAATCGATGTGCTATAGCCCACGGTTTTGGGGGTGGGCCTGGGTTTGGGCGTGTTGTGGGTCAAAAATTATCCGAGATGTGCCAGGGAGGTTGGGGATCATCCCAGTATGGTTCGTTTAATTTGTCATGGCAGTTTGGGTGGACAAACAGGCAAAACAACGCGAACATGGCATTTTCGAGCCAAATCGGTGTGTTATAGCCCACAGTATTGAGGGTGGGCCCGGGGTTCGGGTGTGCTGTAGGCCATAAAGCAATCGGGGGCATGCCAGAGGGATTAAGGATCATCCCAATGTGGTTTGATTAATTTTTCCTGGCCATTTGGGTGGACAAATAAGTGAAACGGCACGAATGGGGGATTTTTGCGCCAAATCGATGTGCTATAGTACACGATTTCGGGGTTGTGCCAGGGATCCGGGTGTGCTGTTGGCCAAAAATAGATTGGCCTATTCCAGGGTAGTTGGGGATCATCGCAATATGGTTTTTTTAATTTTTTATGGTTGTTTGGGTGGATAAACATGCAATACGATACGAACGAGGCATTTTTGGGCCAATTTGGTGTGTTGTAGTCCATGGTTTGGGGGGTGGGCCCAGGGTACGGGTGTGTTGTTAGCCAAAAATCAAATGGGGCTTGCCAGGGAGGTTGAGTATCATCCCAATGTTGTCTGTTTTATTTTTTTGCCATTTGGATAGACAAACGGGCGAAACAATGCGAATGGGGTATTTTCAGGCCAAATCGATGTTCTATATCCCACAGTTTCAGGGGTGGGCCTAGGGTTCGGTTGTGCTGTGGGATGAAAATTGATCGGGGCATGCCAATGAGGTTGGAGATTTTCCCAAAGTGTTCCGTTTAATTTTTCATGGCCAATTGGGTGGACAAACAGGAGAAATGGAGCGAATGGAGCATTTTTTGGCCAAATTGGTGTTCTGTAGCCCACAGTTTCATGGGTGTGCCTGGGTTCCAGGCATGAAGGGAGCCAAATATTGACTGGGGCGTGCTAATGAGGTTGGGGATCATCCCAGTGTGGTCAGTTTAATTTTTCGTGGCCATTTGGACGGACAAATTAGCGAAACGGCACGATGGGGCATTTTCGCAGTAAATTGGTGAGCTATAGCCTACAATTTTGGAGGTGGGCCTGGGGTCCGGGTATGCTGTGGGCCGAAAATCGATTGGGCCAAGGAAGGGAGGTTGGGGATGATCCCAGTGTGGTTCGTTTAATTTTTCGTGGCCATTTGGGTGGAAAAATGGCCAAAACGATTCGAATGGGGCATTTTCAGGCAAAATCAGCGTGCTATAGCCTACAGTTTTGGTGATGGACCTGGGGTTCAGGCGTGCTGTAGGCCGAAAATTGACCTGGACATGCCAGGGAGATTGGGGATAGTTTCATTGTGGTTCGTTAAATATTTTGGGGCTATTTGGGTAGACAAACGGGTGAAACAGCACAAACGAGGATTTTTAGGAAAAATCATTGAGCTATAGCCCACAGTTTTGGGGATGGGCTCGGGATCCGAGTGCGCTGTGGGCCAAAAATCGACTGGGTCATGCCATGGAGGTTGGGGATCATCCCATTAAGGTTCGATTAATTTTTCGTAGTTATTGTTGTAGACAAACTGGCGAAACAGTGTAAATGGGGCATTTTCAGGCTAAATCGGTGTGCTATAGCCCACAATTTTGGGTGTGGGCCCAGGTTTCGAGCATGCTATGGGCCAAAAATTAATTGGGCCATGCCAGGGAGGTTGGGTATTATCCCAATATGGTCCGTTTAAATTTTTATGGCTATTTCGGTGGACAAACAAGCAAAATGGTGCGAATGGGGCTTTTTTGTGCTAAATCTGTGTGCTATAGCCTATGGTTTCGAGGGTGGGCCTGGGGTTCAGGTGTGATGTAGGCCAAAAATCGACTGGGGCATGACAAGGAGGTTGGGGATCGTCCCAGTGTGGTCTGTTTAATTTTTTGTGGCCATTTGGGCGGACAAACGAGCAAAACGGCATGAACGGGGCTGATTTGGGCCAAATCGGTGTGCTATAGTCCACGGTTTTGGGGGGTGCCCAGGTTCCGGGTGTGCTGTGGCCTGAAAATCGACCGGGGCATGACAGGGAGGTTGGGGATAGTCCTAGTATGGTCCTTTTAATTTTTTATGGACATTTAGATGGACAAACGGGCAAAACGGCGCGAACGGGATATTTTTGAGCCAAATCGTTGTGCTATATAGCCCATGTTTTTTGGTGGTGGGCCAGGGGTCAAGTGTGCTGTTGGTCTAAAATTGACCGGGGCATGCCAGTGAGATTAGGGATTGTCACAGTGTTGTCCCTTTAATATTTTGTGGCCATTTCGGTTGACAAACATGCACAACGGCGCGAACGGGGTATTTTGCAGAAAATTCAGTGTGCTATAACCCACGGTTTTAGGGGTAGGCCCGAGGTTCGGTTTTGTTGTGGGCCGAAAATTGACCTGGACATTCCAGGAAGGTTGGGGATCGTCCCAGTGTGGTCTATTTAATTTTTTGTGTCCATTTGGGTAGACAAATGGGCAAAGCGGTGTGAAAGGGACATTCTCGGGCCAAATTGTTATGCTATAGCCCACAGTTTTGGGGGTGGGATTGGGGTTTAGGCGTGCAGTGAGCCAAAAATCAATCGGGGCATGCCAAGGAGGTTGAGGATCCTCCCAAAGTTGTTCGTTTAATTTTTTGTGGCCAATTGGGTGTAGAAACGATCAAAACAGCGCGAACGAGATATTTTTGGGCCAAAACAATTTTCTATAGCCCTTGGTTTTAGGCGTGGACCCAGGGTCCAGGCGTGTTGTGGGCCAAAAATAGACCGAGGCATGCCAGGGAGGTTGGTGATAGTCCTACTATGGTCCGTTTAATTTTTTGTGGCTATTTGGGTGGACAAACGGGCAAAACGGCATGAATAGAGCATTTTTGGGTCAAATCGATGTGCTATATCCCACGATTTTGAGATGGGCCCGAGGTTCGAGAGTTCTATAGTCCAAAAGTCGATCGGTGCATGCCAGGGAGGTTGGGGATCATCCCAGTATGTCCGTTTAATTTTTGTGGCCATTTGGGTGGACTTACGGTGAAACGGTGCGAATGACACATTTTCAGGCCAAATCGGCGTGCTATAGCCCACCGTTTTGGGGGTTGGCCCGAGGTTCGGGCGTTTTGTCGGCCAAAAATCGATCGAGGGAATCTAGGGAGATTGTGGATTGTCCTACTGTGGTCCGTTTAATTTTTTGTAGCCATTTCGATGGACAAACAGGCGAAATGGCACGAACAGGGCATTTTTGGGCTAAATCGGTGTGCTATAGCCCACAGTTTTTAGGGTGGGCCAAAAATCGACTAAAACATGCCAGGGAGGTTGGGGATCATCCCAGTGTGGTCCGTTTAGTTTTTCATGGCCATTTGGGTGGACAAACGGGCGAAACCATGCTAACTGGGAATTTTCGGGCCAAATTGGTGAACTATAGCCTACAATTTTGGTGGTGGGCTCGGGTCTGGGCGTGATGTGGGCAAAAAATTAATTGGTGTATTTTAGTAAGGTTAGGAATCGTCCCAGTGTGGTCCATTTATTTTTTTGTGTCTATATGAGTGGACAAATGGGTAAAACAACGCGAACGGTGCATTCTTGAGCCAAATAGGTGTGCTATAGACCATAATTTTGGGGGTGGTCCTAGAGCCCGAGCGTGCTGTGGGCCACAAATCAACCAAGGTGTGGCAGGGAGGTTAGGGATCGTTCCAGTGTGTTCTATTTAATTTTTTGTGTCCATTTGGGTGGACAAACAGGCGAAATAGCATGAACGATGCATTTGCGGGCTAAATCGGTGTGCTATTGCCAAAGGTTTAGGGGGTAGTCCCGAGGTCCGGGCGTGCTATGGGACAAATTCAACCAGGTATGCTAAGGAGATTGGGGATCATCCCAGTGTGGTCTGTTTAATTTTTTGTGTCCATTTGGGTGGACAAACGGGCGAAAAGGTGCGAACGGGGCATTTTTAGGCTAAATTGGTATGCTATAGCCCATGGTTTCGAGGGTGAGCCTGGGGTACGGGTGTGCTGTGATCCAAAAATCTACTGAGATATGCCAAGTAGGTTGGGGATAGTCCCATTGTGGTCCGTTTAATTTTTCGTGTCCAATTGGGAGGACAAACGGGCAAAACAGGGTGAATGGGGCATTTTCGGGCCAAATTAGTGTGCTATAGCCCGCGGTTACGGGGGTTGGGCCAGAGTCCGAACGTTCATTGGGTCAAAAATTGACTGGGGCATGCCAGGGATATTAGGGATCATCCCAGCGTGGTCCGTTTAATTTTTCCTGGCAATTTGTCAGGACAAACGGGCAAAATAGCACTAACGGGGCATTTTTTAGCCAAATCAATGTGCTATAGCCCACGGTTTTGGGAGTGGGCTAGGGGTATGGGCATGTAGTGGGCCAAAAATCGGCTGGGGTGAGCCAGGGAGGTTGGGGATCATGCTAGTGTGGTCCATTTAATTTTTAGTGTCCATTTGGGTGGACTAACGTGCGAAACAGTGCAAATGGGCCTAGGGTCCGGGTGTGTTGTTGTCCAAAAATCATCTGGGGCATGCCAGGGAGGTTGAGGATCATCCCAGTGTAGTCCGTTTAATTTTTCATGGATATTTTGATGGACAAATGGGTGAAATGGCACGAACTGGGCATTTTCTAGCCAATTAGTGTGCTATAGCCTATGGTTTCGGTGGTGGGCCCAGGATCCAGGTGTGCTGTGGGCCAAAAATTGATCGGGGGATGCCAGGGAGGTTGGGGATCATCCCTGTATGGTCTGTTTAATTTTTCATGGCCATAAGGATGGACAAATGACCTAAACAGCGCAAATGGGGCATTTTCGGGCAAAATCAGTGTGCTATATCCCACGATTTTGGGGGTGGGCCTAGGGTCTGGGTGTACTATCGCTGAAAATCAACTGGGGTGTGCTAGGGTGCTTGAGGATCGTCCTAGTGTGGTCTGTGTAATTTTTTGTGGCCATTTGGGTGTACAAACGGTCAAAACGGCACCGATGGGGTATTTTTGGGTCAAATCGGTGTGCTATAGCCCATCGTTTTGGGGGTAGGCTAGGGGTCCGGGCGTGCAGTGGGCAAAAAATCGATCGGGGCATGGCAGGGAGATTGGGAATCATCCTATTATGGTCCTTTTAATTTTTCATGGCCATTTGGGTAGACAAATAAGTGAAACGGCGTGAACGGGGCATTTTTAGGTCAAATTGATGTTCTATAACTAACGGTTTTGGGGTGGACCTGGGGTTCGGTCATGTTGTGGGTCAAGAAATGATCGGGGCATGCTAGAGCGGTTGAGGATCATCCTAGTGTGGTCCGTTTAATTTTTTGTGGCCATTTGGATGGACAAATAGGTGAAACGGCATAATAGGGCATTTTCGGGTCAAATCGATGTGCTATAGTCCACGATTTTGGAGGTGTGTCCGTGGTCCGGGCGTGCTGTTAGTCAAAAATCGACCGGGGCATGCTAGGGGGTTTGGGGATCATCCCAGTATGGCCCATTTAATTTTGTGGCCATTTGGGTGGACAAATGTGCATAACAGCGTGAACGGGGCATTTTCGTGTAAAATCGGTGCGCAGCCTACGGTTTCGTGGGTGGGCCTAGGGTTCGGGCGTGTTGTGGGCCGAAAATCAATCGGGACATGCAGGGAGGTTGGGGATTGTCCCAGTATGGTCCGTTTAATTTTTCGTGGCCATTTAGGTGGACAAATGGGCAAAAACAGTGCGAACGGGATATTTTTGGGCCAAATCGGTGTGCTATAACCCACGATTTTGGGGGTAGGCCTAGAGTACGGGCGTGCTGTGGGCCGAAAATCAATTGGGGCATGCCAAGTAGGTTGGGGATCGTCCCAAAGTGGTCTGTTTAATTTTTTGTGGCCAATTGGGTGGACAAACGGGCAAAACAGCGCGAACGAGGCATTTTCGGGCCAAATCGATGAGCTATAGACCACGGTTTCATGGGTGGGCCCGGGGTCCAGGCATGTTACGGGCCAAAATTTGACCGGGGCATGCTACAGAGGTTGGGGATCATCCCAGTGTGGTCCGTTTAATTTTTTATGTCCATTTAGGTGGACAAATGTGTGAAATGGCACGAATGGGGCATTTTCGGGCCAAATCGGTGTGCTATAGCTCACGGTTTTGGGATGGGCTCAGGGTACGGGTGTTCTGTGGGCCAAAAATTGATCGTGGCGGGCCAGGAAGGTTGAGGATCGTCCCATTATGGTCCTTTTAATTTTACGTGGCCATTTGGGTGGACAAACGGGCGAAACGGCATGAATGAGGCATTTTGGGGATAAATTGGTGTGCTATACCCCACGGTTTTAGTGGTGGACCCAGGGCTCGAGCATATTGTGGGTCAAAAATTGACCTGAGCATGCCAGGGAGGTTGTGGATTGTTTTATTATGGTTCGTTTAATTTTTCGTGGCCATTTGGGTGGACAAATGAGAGAAACGACGCGAATGGGTCATTTTCGGGCCAAATCTATGAGCTATAGCCTACGGTTTTAGGGGTAGGCTCTGGGTCTGGGCGCTTTGTGGGACAAAAATTGATCGGGGCGTGCTAGAGAGGTTGGGGATCATCCCAGTATAGTCCATTTAATTTTTCGTCGCCATTTGGGTGGACAAATAGGTGAAATAGCGCAAATGGGGCATTTTCTGGCCAAATAGGTGTGCTATAGCCCACGGTTTTAGGGGTGAGCCAGGGGTCCGGGCATGCTGTAGGCCAAAAATTGATTGGGGCATGACAGGGAGGTTGGGGATTGTCCCAGTATGGTCCATTTAATTTTTCGTGGCCATTTGGCTAGACAAACGGCAAAAACTGCGCGAATGAGGCTTTTTCGGGCTAAATCGGTGTGCTATAACCCACGTTTTTGGGGGTGGGCCTGGGGTCCGGGAGTGCGGTAGTCCAAAAATTGATCGGGGGTGTTCCAGGGAGGTTGGGATCATCCCAGTGTGGTCCGTTTAATTTTTTGTGGCCATTTGGGTGGACAAACGATCGGAACGAAATGAACGGGGCATTTTTAGGCCAAATCGGTGTGCTATAGCCCACAGTTTTGGAGGTGGGCCTAGGATCTGAGCGTGCTGTCGGCCAAAAATCAACTGGGGCGAGCCAGGGAGGTAGGGGATCATTGATGATAGGCGTATTTACGCGCCTAAAGCTCCTTAATTCACCCATATTTTAGCTAAGTTTTAAGGACAAAATATATAATTCCTGCACTTTTAGTCCCTTTTCCTGTAAGTGAGCTAACCAACGTGATTAGCTAGTTTTCAGGCATAAATGATGAAGATTTAAGCATTTTATGGACTTTTTGATGCCAAAGGAAGCTTCATGTAAGTAGGAAGACAACTTTTGGAAGCCTATGGACTGAAAGTGATGCATGGAAGTCCCGGGCAAAAATAGTATTTCCAAAGACTTGGGGATCAGCAGTAACTTAGTAGGATTAGGATAAGGAAGCAGTAACCTAGTAGGATTAGGAGAAGTATGCAGTAGCTTAGTAGGAATAGGATATAGATGTTATAAAAATCCTATTTTGCTGAACTTTTCAGCATGCATTCTCGTTCAATTCATTCTTATTCTCTTCTAATCTTAAATTCGTTGTTGACATTATTATTCATCTATTCGACTTTTAATTTTTACGACAAGAGAAACGCTAATAGCAAGGAATTCACGCGACAAGTGAAGCCAATACTTACTTATCGTGATATTGTTATTACTTTGGTATGATGATGATATCCTCGTGGATTTCCTTCACAATTATGAGTAGCTAAACTTCTCTGTTAGGGTTATGGAAGCCTTATGAGATACTATCTATTGCTATGAGTTTGTGAATTCTTGATACGTATGCTGCTTATATCATTACTCTCTTCATATTAATTGAATTCTTGTGGTTGCAAACATATAGAATACGCCAGTATATCATTAACTTGTTCGAAAGAAAAGTTACATGTCTGGAAAATAAAGAGTGACAAGGAAATAGGGCTACTAACCCCTGTTTAAAAGTTAGTGCCGTAACTGGATTTACCTCTTGGAGAATTCGTACCATTAGTTATATGCTTTAAGATCGAAAGAGTTAAAGTAAGATACTCCTTGATAGTCGAAAGACACTAGGATTTACCATAGAATACGAAACTCTATAAGCGCATGCATGTCTGAATTCTGCATAACTCAAGCCAATAGATACGTAGAACTCATAAGGTGGACATAACCCTAACTTATAATTCTCATTGATTTAATCTTACTAAACAAAGCTTTCCGTTGTTACTTTGATACTCTTAATTCACGCCACAATTAAATCCCCCCTTTCCGTAGAATTTTTGACCAACAGTCTACTAATAGTTGCATACTTAGTGACCGAGTATTCCCTGTGGGATTCGACACCCAACCCAGTTGGGTTCTATATTTGACAGCGACCTCTTACACTCTTACGAGAGCTGTAGTTTGAGCGTTATCAATCATCCCAATGTGGTTCGTTTAATATTTTGTGGCCATTTGGGTGGACAAACAGACAAAACGGCACGAACGATTCTCATACCGTCTTCATAGCCCCCAAAACCGTTCCAATAGATGTATAACGACGGTTAGGGAAACCATTGCTACTGAAGGCGTTACCGTAGCTCAGCTGCGATGGTTTCTTGCAACGGTTAGTTAAAGTGTCGCGCAATCCCTATCTTTTGCGACGGTTATTTATACTGACCTTATGGCGACGGTTAGCATAGTGTTGGGACGGTTATTGAATGTCCCTGTATATCTACTATAGCAACGACTATGAGGGTCTAGCGACGGTTTTAAACCGTCCATATAAAATTTATCCCGACGGTATTACGCTATTGCGACGGTTTAAAATTGCCCATGTAAAATGTATGGCAACGGTAAATAACCTATTGAAACGGCTGCAAAATCATCCATATAAATCTTATTACAATGGTTCTACACTATTGCAACGCTTGTAAAATCGTACATATAAAGCTTATTGCAACAGTATCATGCTATTATGACGGTTGTGAAACCGCCCATATAAATGTATCACGGCGGTTGTAAGCTATTGCAATGGTTGTAAAAGAGTCCCTATAAAACTATTGTGACGGTTTGTAGGCTATTGCGATAGTTTTAGACTGTCCCTATACAACTTATTTGTGATGGTTTTTAAGCTATAGGGACAGTTTTAAACCGTCCCTATAAAACCTATTGCGACAGTTTTTAAGCTTTTGGAACGGTTTGATTTATGTTGGAACACCTACCTATTGTGACATAAATCGGCCTAAAAGCTTTTTAGGATGGTTATTTATAAGCTATTGTGACAAACATGAACTACAACAATGGTTAATTTTGTCAACCAACAAGAAACTAATTTTTTGCCATTCAAAAAAATCAAAACATACACAAGTTTTGAATGTTAAAAAAAAAAAGATGTTTGAAACTACTTGGTCAAATGTGATCGATCCTAATCAAAACATACAAAAGTTTTTCCAACATCTAGTGACATTAAGACAATGTATGCTCGATATCTTAGGTCAGGTCTAGTTCATCAATTTCGTTTCCACCGCCATCTATGTCATGATCACCTACAACAATAAGAATAACAAAATTAAAGTTTTGCAACATACTACACAACAACAACAACAAAAGTTAAAAAACATCAAACAGAAATTGGATCAAACAGTAGTAGAGAGTATATATCAACAATACAGAAACATCGCAGTAGTATAGAGTATATATCAAAGGTGGTGTACCAGGGGAGGGTTCGGGAGAAAACATCTAAATTAAAGATAAACTAATAGTAATGACTCGGGGAAGTTCATTGTTTTGTTTCATGTAAAACTAATAGTATGAAAAATGTTTGCTTAATATAAAGGTTTATATAATTTACATGTGAAGAAAGCAACATAATGATGATGAACTCATAACATCAGCTCACCATCAAACTATATGAAAGAGACTAAAACAGGGCTACAACAACCATAAGTGTCTACTGACTACAACACAAAGGCTATGTGATGCGATTTCACAGTGCTAAATAAACCTTCTATAATAGCGGGATATTTCAAACATCAATAGGTATCCCCATTAGCAGAAACACTTGATAAAACATAATCTCGCATTCCCCGAATCCCTTATATATTAACTTATGGGTCCATCACAAGTTGTAGACATATTTCAAACATCAGTAGGTTGCATACATTAAAAATTAGTATGCAACCACCATCCCAAATGGGATTAGTTTTAAAATCCATTAAATACTCGTCAGTTAAAACAATAAATAATCTTCTCCTTAGCAGACACAAGCATATGAGTCATATAGATAGCTTTAGGAAGTAGACTGAACACCAACCCAATCTCGAAAAATAAAGAGAAGTACAAGCATTGGACTTCTCAAGAACTTCTCAAGTAAGTCAAAGTTTCTCTACACAGTACTTGTACCCATTAGCCTAATCAATAATTTATTTGAAAGATTCCAGCTTCATTTATTAATCTCTTTTAGTTTCAACTTTCCATTCTTTCTCTTCTAAGTAACATGTTCACCCAAAAGGTCTCATTTCTCTCAATCCCTCTAACTCAGCTTATTTTGCAGTAGCTATTCTAATTTTTCAATACACTTTTTTCTAAATAGTATTCTATAACCATAGATCAATCATTCAATCGATTATGCCTCAATTACAAATCTATACCCCTTTTGCTATATACCGGCCCATTTCATAACTACAAGAATTCTTGAAAAATGCTTTGGAAATTTAGAAATAGGCAAAATGAAACACATATTGTAGGTAAAATGAAACACCCAGAAAAATGATATTAAAGATTTGATTGATGGTCATCTTGAATCCAAGTTCTTTTAGGGAAAGGGATTGATAATGTTACATATCAGTATCAATAGTTGACCTCTTATGATATTGTATATCCTATCAACAAAACCGGCCAATATACCAATCTCGAAACGAGCCATCACATGATCAACAGATGCAGCCATCACATCAACAGATGTAGCCATCATATCAACAAATGCAACCAATAAAAAAATAAAAAGGGACGAGAACAATAACACGTTATCACTATAGAATAATAGAAAGCAAAAGAAATATTTTCGAATAGAATTTATACTTGTAATGACCTCATGAAGTTAATACCAACCCCAAAATGTCTCTTCTTATAGAAGCTGT
The DNA here is from genome assembly GCA_030864225.1 of Capsicum baccatum var. pendulum. NCBI lineage: Eukaryota > Viridiplantae > Streptophyta > Magnoliopsida > Solanales > Solanaceae > Capsicum > Capsicum baccatum. The sequence goes on from CM061552.1 coordinate 5,080,849, forward strand.
ACATGTGAGACTTAATAAAGGCATTGGTTCAAATTTCATTGAGGTACTACATTACTCTATTTTACAAATAATGTCGTAAGCACCACTCACACCAATAGTGAAAACCCCACATAATCATCGAATATAACTCGGCACATAGTTACCAAACACAAATATCCATCCAATATAGTTCAACAACAATAAACAATATCAGCCACCAAATGAACTGGAGTATAACTCAGAATTTCAAACACTAACCTTGACTGTTTTGACTGTTTCTCCCTGTAGCTGCTAGTGTAGAAGTCGATTCCATTGGTGAAGGAATGGAAAATTCCGTCAGTATTTTAAGATCAACTATTCCTGCATTCTGAAGCTGAATAATCACATTTGCAACAACTTCAAGTCGAATGGTTCTCTTCTACTCCTCGATTTGATCCTCCATTTTTCGCATCCTTTCTTGCATTTCTTGCACAACATCATTTGTGGCATTTAAAGATGGTCCAGGACCATCATTTAATATTTTCAAAGAAGTCTTTGTAACCCTCTCTCCAAGCAGTCTTACATATCCCAAATGTTCAGCACCCATTATGGCTAAAAATGCATCAACAGGTTGTTCATTTAAACCCTGTTATGTTTCAATTTCCTCTATTTCAGCATAATAATCATATTCAAAATCACATTTAAATAATTAAAAATTAAGAACTAATCATTTATGTCAATATAAACTTGAAAAAGATAAGTTTCATACAATTTTACTAGTGGTGTCTTCATTAGACATCTTGTATGTACGATCAAATTTTCTTTCTCTTGTCACCGCAAACATCTCCTTTAGCGACAAAGTTCTCCCCTTCTCATTTTCCTATTAATATGATATTTAGTGAATATCAAAATCTATTTAAATGACAACTTAAAACTAAATAATAAACAAGAGAACACACCAATTTGTTGCGAGCTAAAGCAAAACTCTTCTTCACAGTAGTGTGCGAATTCATCAACTTCTTCCGATTTTTAGTATTGGATTCGGACATTTTCTGAAAAAATAAATTAGTAACGTTAACTATAGTAATAAAGGGCTTCATCTGTAGCACTAAAAGTAATATGATCGTAGATGGTGAAATATATTTTACCTGAAATTTTTGGACTTCCAGTACACGAGGAGCTCTCTAAATTGACATTCTGGAACACTTTCAGGCCTTTTCAATAAAGGGCCAAATCAGTGTGCTATTGCCCACGATTTTGGGGGTGGGACAGGGGTCAAGGCGTGCTGTGAGCCAAAAATCGACTAGGTCGTGCCAAGGAGGTTGGGGATCATCCCAGTGTTGTTTGTTTAATTTTTTGTAGCCATTTGGGTGGACAAATGGGTGAAACAGCGTGAACGAGGAGTTTTCAAACAAAAACGGTGTGCTATAGCCCACGGTTTCAGAGGTAGGCTCGAGGTCCGGGCGTGTTGTGGGCCAAAAATCAATTGGGATAGCCAGGGAGGTTAGGGATCATCCCTGTGTGGTCCATTTAATTTTTTGTGGCCATATGGGTGGACAAATGGGCGAAACAGTGTGAATGGAGTATTTTTTGGCCAAATCAGTGTGTTATAGGACACGTTTTTGGGGTGGACCCGGGCATTATATGGGTAAACAATTGATCGAGGCATGCTAGGGAGGTTGTGGATCATCCCAGTATGGTCCGTTTTATTTTTTGTGGCCATTTAGAAAGACAAACGGGTGAAACAGCGCAAATAGGGCATTTTCGGACAGAATCGGTGTGCTATAGCCCACGGTTTTGGGGGTGGGCCTGGGGTCCAGGTATGCTGTGGGTTAAAAATTGATTGGGGCATGCCAGGGAGGTTGGGGATCATCCCAGTGTGGTCCGTTTAATTTTTCATGGCTATTTGGGTGGACAAACTGGCGAAACGGTGCAAAACAGTGTATTTTCAGGCCAAATCGGTGTGCTATAGCCCATGGTTTCGGGGGTGGACACGGGGTCCCGGCATTCTGTGAATCGAAAATAGACCGAGATGTGCCAGGGATGTTAGGTATCATCCCAATATGGGTATTTTAATTTTTGGATGCGATGTGAGTGGACAAACGGGTGAAACAGCACTAACGAGGCATTTTGGGCCAAATCGGTGTGCTATAGCCCACGGTTTTGGGGGTGGACCTGGGATTCGAGCGTGTTGTCAGCCAAAAATTGACTGGGGTGTGCCAGGGAGTTTGGAGAACATCCCAGTGTGGTACATTTAATTTTTCGTGGCCATTTGGGTGGAAAAATAAGCAAAACGGAGCGAATGGGGCATTTTTGGCCCAAATCCCCGAGGTCCGAGCGTGTGGTGGGCCAAAAATTTATTGGGGCATGCCAGGAAGATTAGGGACCATCCCATTATGGTCCGTTTAATTTTTTGTGGCCATTTGGGAGGAAAAACAGGCAAAACGGCGTGAATGGGGCATTTTCGGGCTAAATCTGTGTCCTATAGCCCACGATTTTTGGGGTAAGCCTGGGGTCCAGTCGTGCTGTCGTCTTAAAATCGACTGAGCCATGCCATCGAGGTTGGGATCATTCCAGTATGGTCCGTATAATTTTTCGTAGCCATTTAGGTGGACAAACAGGCGAAACAATGCGAATGAGGCATTTTTGGACCAAATCGGTGTGCTAATAGCGCACAGTTCCGAGGGTGGGCACAGGGTCTCGGCATGCTGTGGGATAAAAATCAACCAAGGCATTCCATGGAGGTTGAAGATCATCGTAGTATCATCCGTTTAATTTTTCGTGGCCATTTGGGGGAACAAACGGGCAAAATAGCATGAACTGGGCGTTTTTAGGCAAAATAAGCTTACTATACCCCACGGTTTTAGGGGTGGGCCCGGGGTTTGGGCGTGCTGTGAGCCAAAAATTGACAGGGTCATGCCAGGGATGTTGAGGATCATCCCAGTGTGGTCTTTTTAATTATTCCTGGCCATTTGGGTGGAGAAATGTGCGGAACGGCATAAACAGGGCACTTTTGGGCTAAATCGGTGTTCTATAGCCCATGGTTTCGGGGGTGGGCTCGAGGTCCGGGCGTGCTATGCACCAAAAATCAACTGGGGCATGCCAGGGAGGTTGTGGATTATCCTAGTGAGGTCTGTTTAATTTCTCGTGGCCATTTGGGTGGACAAATAGGTGAAACGACGCAAACGGGGCATTTTCAGGCCAAATCGATGTATTAAAGCCTATTTTTTTAATGGTGGACCTGGGGCCCAGGCAATATGTGGGCCAAAAATCGATCGTGGCATTCTATAGAGGTTTGGGATCATCCCAGTGTGGTCCGTTTAATTTTTCTTAGACATTTGGTTGGACAAATAGGTGAAAAGGAATGAACAGAGTATTTGTAGGCCATATCGGTGTTCTATAGCCCACGATTTAGTGGGTGGGCCCGGGGTCTGGGCATGCTGTGGGCCAAAAATCCATTAGGATATGCCAGGGAGGTTAGGATCATCCCTGTGTGGTTTGTTTAATATTTTATGGCCATTTGGGAATACAAATGGGCGAAACAGCGCGAATAGGGCATTTTCGGGCATTTTCGGTGTACTATAGCCCACGGTTTTGGGGGTGGACCTGGGGTCCGGGTATGCTGTGGGTCAAAAATTGATCAGGGCGTGCGAGGGAAGTTGGGGATCATCCCAGTGTGGTCCGTTTAGTTTTTCATGGCTATTTGGGTGGACAAAATGGCAAAACGGCATAAAATGGTGCATTTTCAGGCCAAATCAGTGTGCTATAGCCCATGGTTTCAGAGGTGGACACGGGGTCTGGGCATTCTGTGAACCGAAAATAGACCAAAATATGCCAGGGAGGTTAGGAATCATCCCAATGTGGGTCTTTTAATTTTTGGATGCCATGTGAGTGGACAAATGGGCGAAACAGCGCTAACGAGGCATTTTGGGCCAAATCGGTGTACTATAGCCTACAATTTGGGAGTGAAACTGGGATTCGAGCGTGTTGTCAGCCAAAAATTGATTAGGGCATGTCAGGGAGTTTGGGGATCATCCCAGTGTGGTACATTTAATTTTTCGTGGCCATTTGAGTGGAAAAACAAGCAAAATAGAGCGAATGGGGCATTTTTGGCCCAAATCGACAGGCTATAGCCCATGGTTCTGGGGGTAGGCCCAGGGTTCGGGCGTATGGTGGGCCAAATATTTATTGGGGCGTGTCAGGAAGGTTAAGGATCATCCCAGTATGGTCCGTTTAATTTTCTGTGGTCATTTGGGAGGAAAAACAGGCAAAACGGCGTGAATGGGGAATTTTCGGGCTAAATCTGTGTCCTATAGCCCACGGTTGTGGGGGTAAGCCTGGGGTCCAGGCGTGCTGTTGGCTTAAAATCGACTGAGCTATGCCAGTGAGGTTGGGATCATCCCAGTGTGGTCCGTATAATTTTTCGTAGCCATTTAGGTGGACAAACAGGCGAAACAATGCGAATGAGGCATTTTTGGACCAAATCGGTGTGCTAATAGCCCACAGTTTCGGGGGTGGGCATGGGGTCCCGGCATACTGTGGGATGAAAATCGACCAAGGCGTGCCAGGGAGGTTGAGTATCATTGTAGTATCGTGCGTTTAATTTTTCGTGGCCATTTGGGGGAACAAACGGGCAAAATAGCATGAACTGGGCGTTTTCGGGCAAAATAGGTTTACTATAGCCCACGGTTTCAGGGGTGGGTTTGGGGTTTGGGGGTGCTGTGAGCCAAAAATTAACAGGGTCATGACAGGGATGTTAGGGATAGTCCCAGTGTGTTCTTTTTAATTATTCCTGGCCATTTGCGTGCACAAATGTGCGGAACGGCATGAACAGGGCACTTTTGGGCCAAATTGGTGTTCTATAGCCTATGGTTTCGGGGGTGGGCCCATGGTTCGGGTGTGCTATGCACCAAAAATCAACCGGGGCAAGCTAGGGAGGTTGTGGATTATCCTAGTGAGGTCTGTTTAATTTTTTGTGGCCATTTGGGTGGACAAATAGGTGAAACGACGCGAACGGGATATTTTTGGGCTAAATCGATGTGATAAAGCCCATGTTTTTTAAGGTGGACCCGGGGGCCAGGCATTATGTGGGCCAAAAATCGATTGTGACATGATAGAGAGGTTTGGGATCATCCCAATGTGGTCCGTTTAATTTTTCATAGCCATTTGGTTGGACAAATAGGTGAAAAGGCATGAACGGAGCATTTTTAGGCCATATCGATGTTCTATAGCACATGGTTTAGTGGGTGGGCACAGGGTCCGGGTGTGCTGTGGGACAAAAATTGATTAGGGTGTGCCATGGAGGTTAGGGATCATCCCTGTGTAGTCCGTTTAATTTTTTGTGGCCATTTGGGAAGAAAAACGGCGAAATAGCGCGAATAGGGCATTTTCGAGCAGAATCGGTGTGCTATAGCCCACAGTTTTGGGGGTGGGCCTGGGGTCCGGGCATGTTGTGGGTCAAAAATTGATCGAGGCATGCCAGGGAGGTCCCCATCCTAGTATAGTCCGTTTAATATTTCGCGGCCATTTGGGTGGACAAACGGGTAAAACAGCTCGAACGGGGCATTTTGGGCTAAATCGATGTACTATAGCCTACGGTTTTGAGGGTGGGCCAGTAATCCGGGTGTGCTGTGGGCCAAAAATTGATCGAGGCATGCCAGGGAGATTGGGGATCGTCCAAGTGTGGTCCGTTTTATTTTTTGTGGCAATTTGGGTAAACAAACGAGCAAAATTGCTCGAACGGAGCATTTTGGCCAAAATCAGTGTGTACCCATGGTTTCAGGGGTGGGCCCGGGCGTGTTGTGGGCCGAAAATCAATTGTGGCATGCCAGGGAGGTTGGGGATCGTCCCAGTGTGGTCCGTTTAATTTTTTGTGGCTATTTGGGTGGACAAATGGGCGAAACAGCCTAAACAGGGCATTTTCGTGCCAAACTGGTCTGCTATAGCCCACGGTTTCAGGGATGGGCCTGGGGTTCGAGCATATTGTGGGCCGAAAATAGATTGAGGCATGCCAAGGATATTGGGAATCATCCCAATTTGGTCCGTTTAATTTTTTGTGGCCATTTGGGTGGACAAACGGGTGAAACGGCATGAACGGGGCATTTTCATGCTAAATCGGTGTGCTACAGCCCACGGTTTTAGGGGTGGGACCTAGGTTCGGGCGTATTCTGGATTGAAAATTGATCAAGGCATGCCATGGAGGATGGAGATCGCCCAGTGTGGTCCATTTAATTTTTCGTGGCCATATGAGTGGACAAACGGGTGAAACGACGTTAATGGGGCATTTTCGGGCCAAATCGGTGTGCTATATAGCCCATGGTTTTGGGGGTGGCCCCGGGGTCCGGGCATGCTGTAAGCAAAAAATCGAACGTGGCATTCCAGGGAGGTTGGGGATTTCCCAGTATAGTTCGTTTAATTTTTCGTGGCCATTTGGGTTGACAAACGGGCGAAACGACACAAACGGGAGATTTTCAAGCCAAATCGGTGTGCAATAGCCCACATTATCGGAGGTGTCTGGGCGTGCTGTGGGCTAAAAATTGACCGGGGTGTGCCAGGGAGGTTGGATATTATCTCAGTGTGGTCCATTTAATTTTTCATGGCCATTTGACCAGATAAGCGGGCAAAACGGCAAATCGGTGTGCTATAGCTCACTGTTTCGGGGTATACCCGAGGTCTGGGTGTGCTGTAGGCTGAAAACCGACCAGGGCATGCCAGGGAGGTTTGGGATCGTCCTAGTGTGGTCCGTTTAATTTTTCGTGGCCATTTGGGTGGACAAAAGGGCAAAACGGCACAAATGGGGCATTTTCGGGTCAAGTCGGTGTGCTGTAGACCACGGTTTCCGAGGTAGGTCCGGGGTCCGAGCGTGCTATGGGCTGAAAATTGTTCGGGGCATGACAGGAAGTTGGGATCGTCCTAGTGTGGTTTGTTTAATTTTTCGTAGCCATTTCGGTGGATAAACGGGCGAAACAGCGCGAACGGGGCATTTTTTGGCCAAATCAGTATGCTATAGCCCACGATTTTGGAGGTGGGCCCAGGGTCCAAGCGTGCCGTGGGCTGAAATTCGATTGGAGAATGCCAGGGAGGATGGGGATCATCCTAGTGTGGTCCGTTTAATTTTTTGTGGCCATTTGGGTGGACAAACAGGTGAAACGGCGTGAATGGGACATTTTTGGGAAGAATTGGTGTGCTATAGACCATGGTTTCAGGGTGGGCCCGAGGTTCGGGCGTGCTATGGGTCAAAAATTAACCGGGGTATGCCAGAGAGGTTGGGGATCGTCCCAGTGTGGTCCATATAATTTTTCTTGGCCATTTGGATGGATAAACGGGTGAAACAGCGGAAATCGGATGTTTTCGGGCAAAATCTGTGTGCTATAGCTGATACGTGACAAACAAGGGAACACCAAAATTAGTCCAAAAAAAGTCCACAAAATGGAAGAAATCCGTGAACCCTTTTGGAGACCAAGTCTCAGCTTTCTAAGAACAGCAGACAACAAACTAGACTAACAACATAAGATGATGAACAAGAAGACACAAGATTCGGATTTAACAGTAACAACAAGAATACAAGATTACAACACAAACACTGAACAAGATTACAAGACGGTAAAATGATAGATAGATAGACCACATGAAGGTATAATCTTAAGAACCCAAGAATGGACACTCTTGGACCCTTAACACTACACACACCAATAAACCTATCTCTTATGTGACACAAGATCGGATTCCACCTCTCTAGCATCAATGTTTCCCAGCAAGCAATAACAAAAGAGAATCCACCCTATTGTTGTATCCTAGTTTCGGTGGTCACTCTTCTCACTAGAGAGAGAGCTTGTTACAAGTCTTAAAAGACTCCGAAATATCATCCAACAAACTAAACTAAAAACCCTACAATGTTCCTTTTATATCTATATTAAAATATAAGTTAAAATGACCAAAAGGCCTTTCAAAGAGTGTGCACCCATCGAGTGTAATTTATGGGCTTATTTGGGTGCATTTTGGGCCTCTTTTACACTTCAATTGCACGTGCCAAGGCTCAGTTCCAACCACACTCTCCTAAGTCTATATCCGTGATTATTCCCGTATCATCCACTCCATCTTGAGAGGAATTTGTCCACAAATTCACAACTTCACTTCATTCAATTTGTCACTGCAAAGGAAACCTACTCAAAAATAGTCCGTAAAACATGAAGAGCCTGAGATCTCAATAATAACAAGGGACGTATCAGAAAATGAGCTAAAATCAGCCCACAAGAAATGAACAAAAACAGTCCACAAGCTAGCCAAACCCGAGAGCATAATGACAATAAGTCTCGGATCCAACATCTTCATTTTGATCCTCGGCTTCCTCTCCCTCTTGAGATTTGCCTTAAATTTCATCCGACTCAAGTCTCCTTCTATAATATAAGCATCATCGTAGAATCCATATCTTTCATGTCTCTCTCTACCATGTTTCTCTTCTTGGATGTGTCAGTTTTTGGAAAGGGAATTTTTGGTTGAGAGGCTTGATTTGGTAACGTGTAGCTTGGATGAGAGGAAATTGGCTTCCAATTCCTCCTTGTTGGTCTTGATCAACTTGCGGGGGAATTGGTCTATCTTGTTCTCGATTTTGAGGGCTATTTGGAGCTTGGCTTGTGGTATTATGTGGTTGTCTTGGAGGATTGGTCATTGGAAGTAAAGTTTTGGGAGTAAAAGCACGAGAGTTCCTTCGATTCTCCATTCGATCCAACCTCTCACACATAGTTACCACATCCGAGTCAATTTTTTTAAGACCCGTATTTGCCCTATCAAGGTCTCGGGACAAAGCATCAAGGAGGGCCAAAATGGTTTCCATTATGGCCAAGAAGTTACCTACAAACCAACAAACAAGTTAGTTGTACAAGAATGGTCCTCACACTCCCTCTCTATTGTTATGGCTCTCGGATTTTTTTTCTCACTTTGATCTCACAAGTGTCGTAACCTTACTTGTACTCTGTGAGGCAGTAAGAGGTGGACCGAGTATTACAACCACTCAAAAGGATAAGACACACAAAGGAATGTATACACGAAGGACGGTTTCAAAACTAACTTACAATCTAAAACTAGCTTGTAAGTTGGTAATGCAATCAACAAACGAAACTAAAGAAACAACAAAATGAAACTAGAAGATCAAATTTTGAGCTTAAAATTTTTGTGTGAACAGTAACTTGGGTGACATAGCTGCATACCATTGGTCACGGCCCCACAATTGTCACTAGTTGAAGTTAACAAACTTTAGTTACTACATAATGGAAACAATTGGTTTTTGAGGGAAAGTATATGTCTTAAATCTCCTTTAAGTCTAATCTTCAAAAAGCAAGACTTGAATTTGTAAAGTTCCCACAAAACAAGGTCCCTTGAAACAAGAAAAGTGGTTGAAAAGAAGATGTTAAGTCAATAAAGTGATGGCTCAAGTCTTCTCACAAACAACTTTACAACTTGTAGGTTCACCTTTTTGAATCTATGTTACACTTTGGTTGTCTTAAGTTGTAAGGTGAGACTAATAAAAAGATTAACACCACAACAAACATCAAGAACACATCAACAATAAAACAACAATTTCCAGCCCACAGCAAACATCAACACACATCACGGCCAATTTTAGTGTCAACACACGACCAAGGTTCTTTTTAGTGTTGTATTTTGGTTTTAGCAGGGGTGAAGGCTGTGAAGAATGTCAAGAACTCAACAATAAATTTATCAAGAGCAACAAAAACACCAATAATATCCTACCAAGACTATAACAACAAGTCCATACGTCCAAGAACAACAACTTCAACACACGGCTATGGTCTTGTTCACAACAACAACATCAATTTTTTTAAAGCTCTAATCTAGATCGACTCAAAGTGTTAATGGACAAGAATACTAACACTTGAAACAACAACACAAGCAAAATAAATCCTAGACACAGACACACAAAATTCGGCCAAGATACAACAACAACAACAAGTTCAACTTCTCGGCCAAGATCTCAAGCTCAAGAACACGTCTTTCTTTCTTTTTCTATTTTTTTATTTTCTTAGAAAGAAAGCCCAAGATTGGTATTTTAAGAACAAAACCAAAGATGGATCTGAACCCAAATGATACGGTACAAACAAGGGAACACCAAAATTAGTCCAAAAAATAGTCAACAAAATAGAAGTAATCCGTGAACCCTTTTGGAGACCAAGTCTCGGTTTCCTAAGAACACAATAACAAGAAAATAACAAGGTGTTTATTACACCAAATCAGCGGACAACAAACTAGATTAACAACATAAGATGATGAACAAGAATACACAAGATTCGGATTTAACAATAATAACAAGAACACAAGATTACAACACAAATACTAAACAAGATTACAAGAAGGTAAAATGATAGATAGATAGACCACATGAGGTATAATCTTAAGAACCCAAGAATGGACACTCTTGGACCCTTAACACTACACACAATAATAAACCTATCTCTTATGTGACACAAGATTGGATTCCAACTCTTTAGCATCAACGTTTCCAAGCAAGCAACAACAAAAGGGAATCCACCCTATTGTTGTATCCTAGTTTTAGTAGTCACTCTTCTCACTAGAGAGAGAGTTTGGTACAAGTCTTACAAGACTCCAAAATATCATCCAAAAAACAAAACTAAAAATCCTACAATGTTCTTTTTATAGCTATAACAAAATATAAGTTAAAATAACCAAAAGGCCCTTCAAAGAGTGGGCACCCATCTAGAGTAATTTATGGGCTGATTTTGGTGCATTTTGGGCCTCTTTTACACATCAATTGGACGTCCCAAGTCTCGGGTCCAACATGCACTCTCCTAAGTCCATATCCTTCATTATTACCATATCAGTAGCCCACAGTTTTGGGGGTGGGCCTTGGGCTCGGGCGTGCTGTGGGCCGAAAATAGATCTAGACGTGCCAGGGAGGTTGGGGATTATCTCGGTGTGGTCGGTTTAATTTTTCGTGGCTATTTGAGTGGACAAACAGGCAAAACGGAACAAATGGGGCATTTTTGGATCAAATCGGTGTGCTATAGCCCACGATTTTGAGGGTGGACCCAGGATTTGGGTGTGTTGTCGCCTAAAAATTGACCGGGACATGCCAAAGAGTTGGGGGTTCATTCCAATGTGGTCCTTTTAATTTTTCGTGGTCATTTAGGTGGAAATCAGGTGAAACGACGTGAATGGGGCATTTTCAGCCCAAATCAATAAGCTATAGCCCACGGTTCCGGGGGTAAACCCGGGGTTCGGGCATGCTGTGGGCCAAAAATTGATCGGGGCATGCCTGGGAGATTGGGGATCATCCCAGTGTGGTTTGTTTAATTTTTCGTGGCCATTTGGGTGGACCAACGGGCAAAACAATCCGAATGGGAGATTTTTGAGCAAAATCGGTGTACTATAGCCCATGGTTTTGGGGGTGGGCTCGGGGTCCGGGCTTGCTGTCGACTGAAAATCGATCGAGCCATGCCAGCGATGTTAGGATCATCCTAGTGTGGTTCGTATAATTTTTTGTGGCCATTTGGATGGACAAACGGGCAAAACGGGGTGAACGGGGCATTTTTTGACAAAATCAGTGTGCTATAGCCTACGGTTTTGGGGTGAGCATGGGGTCCGGGCTTGCTGTGGGAGAAAAATTGATCAAGGAATGCCAAGGAGGTTAGGGATCATCCCAGTGTGGTCTTTTTAATTTTTCATGGCCATTTGAGGGGATAAATAGGCAAAACAGCGCGAACGGAGAATTTTTGGGTCAAATAGGTTTACTATAGCCCACGGTTTTAGGGTTGGCCCCGGGGTTTGGGCGTGCTATGGGCCAAAAATCAACTGAGTCATTCCATGGATGTAGGGGATCATCCCAGTGTGTTCCGTTTAATTTTTTGTGGCTATTTAGGTAGACAAATAGGCGAAACAGCGCGAACGGGGTATTTTCTGGCCAAATCGGTGTGCTATAACTCGATGGGACGTCAATAGTGGGAATGACAAAAGCAAGACCTAGACCTGGTTCACGCAGTCAAGAAGCACACATTTTTTTCTCTTCAGGAAATTTTGTATCGGCTATAAAGAACGCTACGCACCTCGTGAAAAGCTATTGGGATAGATCCCTTCAACCCTCCTTGGCGTGGAAGGTCGCAAGAGAAAAGATAACTATTCTTCATCAGCATCTTTTTCAACCTGCCTAAGGTAAAGAAGTAAAGTAACTAATATCCTTTTTACCTACTATGCCTTTCACCGGGTGAGCAAAAAGTAGTTACCTTTAGCCCGGTCTTCCTTATTAATTATTGCGAAGGCACAGGGGAAGCATCATCCTTATAAGACTGTTTCTAAACAAAAGAAATTCTTTTTCACATTCAACTATGAGAGGGAAAATTGAGCAATCAAAGCTACTCCCTTTTCCACTGCTGACTATGAACAGTTGACAGCTAATGATTTCGACTTTACTAAGCCAGTTCGGTAAGTTAAGGTCTACACTTGAAACACAAAAAAAAGAGAAAGGGTAAGAGGTCACCCAAATCTGTGGAGATAAGGTGGAAGATAAAAAAAACTATATTTATAATAATTAAGAGAATCTATGCAAATTCATATTCAAAAATGGGATTATCAACTATACTTGACTGGAAAAACCAACCAATTTACTCTCTTGGTCTCCCCCCTGTAACTTGATAAATCATAAGAGAAGAAGAAATCATTGCGTAGAAAGTCGTGCTTACTATCTCCTCCATTATTGTTATTTAAGAGAAAAAGAACAAAAAACTTACTTTTAGGTAGTGGCCTAAGCGCTAGCGAACATCATGCTACTCAGATATATCCTTTACATATGTAAATCGAACCTTGGTTTTCGGAGTTCTAAAGTAAAAAAGAAGAAGCGGGGTACAGGAATTGGTCAAATCATCAGGCTAATGACCTGAAGATTGTAGGTTCGAATCCTGTCCCCGCCTAATCAGTGGAACATTATTCACCGGGATAGAAGGCCGGTCCCAACCCGTCTACAAAATAGGGCTAGTATTCAGTCTTGGTTGGTTCCACCTCTTTGTAGGGCGATGAAGCCAGTAGCTGTAGAGCACAGATGACCATTTCTGTCACTATTAAATTCCAACGTCAGAGCTCCTTTCCAACCAGTCAAGCAGTTTTTCGCTCCTTCTACTCTAAACTACTGTATGCCTATTTGGAGCTTTTCATATTTAAAGGGGTGGCAAAATCGTCATACCTTCTAGTTGTAGTTGACTTTAAGCACACCTGAACTGCCCATAGTTGTCTATTTATGGGCTTGCACTCAATAGTCAATCAATTTATTTTTCCGCTTTCTATCGCATACTTCAACTATTTATTTATATAATGTGTGAAGTCTAACTAATGGAAAGTGCCTATGAATTAGTTCCAAGAAAGTGGCCGTTCACATCAGGAATAAAGGTCGTTAAGAAGTACTTGCTTTTCCCCTTTTTCATCGAGATTGGGTTGGTGTTCAGTGTACCTCTTGTGACGCCTATGCTTTGCAAGCCTACATAGGGTACAAGATCGAAAAGAATGCATTGGATGAATCCCGAGCATTGAGAAGGAAGGACGCTTTCAGAGGCAAAAGGCCATGGGGAGATACCGTCTGTGATCCATGTATCTCCGATCGAGAAACCGTATCCAAGCTCCGTGGCTAGTCTGTGCTCTTTGGACTTTTCATACATAGCAAACTGAAACATCTTAGTAGCTAAAGAAAGGGAAATCAATCGAGATCCCGTTAGTAGCGACGAGCGAGAGCGGATTGGGGGTTTGAAGAAAAATAAACACGAAGCTTCGTTCTCTTCTTTTAGGCGAGCTACTTCGTTCCTCAGCAAAGTGTTCACTTTTTTTTTGCCAGGTTTCATTCGATTTGTTGTGGATTGGATGATGGAAAAACCAAAAATCTACGGCTTTAAAGTTTACCTTATTTAAAAAGGATAAAGGGCTTTTTTATAGATGTTGAGGTTGAGTAAGGGGGCGGAGCTTGAAGAGCGAAGCGAGTTGCGCTAGCCTAGTGAGGTTTTTCAGCAGCAAGATATTGTCTAATGACCCCTAACCTAGGTTGGGGCAAAAAATCCAAAATCCAAAATGTTGGTTAGGGTTCCTCTCCTTTTAGGCAAGCTACTTTGTTCCAAACCTTTCTCTAATAATGAGGTAAGCTTTCAAGTCGCCGCCCTTTAAAGGAGCGGGCGTAGTTAACTGTAATTGTGAAAAGATTGAAAGATCTGGCCAAAGAAAGTGATAGCCCTGTATATTCGTTCCCATGGTTCAATCTTTCCCAGTAAAACGCGGAGTGTTCAAATTCTGATCGCTTTTGCGCAAGAAATGGGGGACACCCTCTTAGCCTAAGTATTCCTCAATGATCGATAACGCACAAGTACCGATAGCATAGGGTAGAGTAAATTTGATGGTATGCCACAAGGTTATCCGAGTTCACAGGTATCCTTACTTTCCCTTAATAGTCCGAGGGGAACAGAACTCCCTTGAGATAGGAAAAATAAAGAGTGAGGTAGTGGTCAACTAAGAAATATTATGTTTTCAAGGCTAGAAGTGCTATAAAAGAAAGTAGGTAGAAGAAGGAGACAAGAACAATCTTGCTATACCTGAATCAGTTTGACTCAATACTTGCACTTGGATCTTTCTCCCCAGCTTCTTTTTAATATTCTAGTCAAGCCCTGCTAGTATGCCTCTAGAGCCTGAGCTACTATTTTCTTCTCCTTAACCATATATCATAATTAGTACCCTCAAAGTCATTGCCTTTCAATAGAGCATCTTTTCATGTCAGTCTTGTCCCACCTGCTCATTAGCAAGTGCCTTGGACCCTGCCTCTCTTTTTCGACAATCTCAGCCGAGTTCTTTATTTCTCTCTTTTTAGGTGAGCTACTTTATTCCAGCCTTTCTCTTTCTATTTTTAAACACTTTCGGCTTGAACTCTATTCGTTTGAGCTCGTAACCCTTCTTGACCTGTCTTTTTAGAATCATTCTTTCTCTTTTGAAATAATCTTAGTTTAAGCACTGGTCGATAGACTGATCTCCAACTAAATTTCTGAAATACACTCCTAGACAGGGGAGGTGCAGGTTCGAGCCCAGCTCGTAAAAAGGCCTTTGCTATTAAAGGAGAATGAGCTTTCTCTATCTCCTCAACTCTAATTGTAACATAATCTGGGGAAACAGTTCAGTAAGGAAAGATCGTATTAGCATAGAGCAGCTAGGGCTAGAGCAGCAATCTTATTAATTCTGACTGACTAAAAGGGAGAATAAGACTCTTTATTTGCCTTAGTTTGTGAAAGACCTCTAGAAATACAAAGAAGAGTAAGAATGCAGTTTCTAACAAGTATAAATCGCCAGATTCAGCAAATGGAGCAAAAGTAGGTTTCTCAGCTGGAAGTCATGTCCCCGGCTAGCGGAGAAATAGAACTATCCTTTCTACTTCTTCCCTAGATTTATTCCTTCCTTAAGGGAAGTTCTCATTTGAGGATTTGAGATGATTCTCATCTGGATCTTAATTAATGAAAGAAGAAGTATAAGAGGTCTCACCCGGTGGACCAGTAAACATTTTACCTATGTGAAAGTCAAATGAGCATTATACTGAGTCATTATAAATTGAAGTAAGGGAATTGGAGACTTCCAAAATTGGATAGAATTAGAGTGACCTAACCACTTAGGAAGAATCGAAACCATAGAAAATGTTCCAGCTTCACCGTCCTTACCTTCAATCCAATCTGATTCTGATGTCGTGGAAAGTCTTTTAAGTTCAGATACGATTACCCAATAAAACCTCCTTAACTGCCCTAGCTTCTTGCCCGTCAGGCATGGTGGCACATCCTTCTTTATTGGGCATCTTTCAGAGAGAAAACTACATATGAATCTGGCACAATCTAACCCCTGAACTTCCCTCCTAAAGTTGGGTGCTATACCTCCTACTCTTTGTCTATTCAGAGAATTAGGTCTGAAAGGACAACTCTTAATAAGATTAGATTCTCGACCCAAACTATTAAATATCTCCTGATTCTCTTAAGGCCGCAAATCATGAAAAGTCGACCAAGAGAACTATCAAAGACTGTTTCCCTGGAAGATGAGCTGGGCAAAGACTAAGGGCATAACTTTTCATCGCTATAAGGAAGATGAAGTTCGACATCAATAAAGAAAGACTTTCTTCTAAAATGTGTCATCCCATCTTTCATGCTTCTGGTTTCGTGGAAGGTGAAAAGGCCAGGGACAAAACTCTGGGCGACGGGTTCTCTGCCCCTGCGGGAATGGAGCGACAAAAGTTTTTCTGATAATTCAAGAGAAGGTCATAGCGAGATGAGCCATTTATCATTACGATAGGTGTCAAGTGGAGGTGTAGTAATGTATGCAGCTGAAGAATCCTAACAGACCGGTAGACTTAAACCTTGTTCCTATATGACTTGATAATTTCGATCAGGCACTTGCCATCTATTTTCATTGTTCAAATCTTTGACACCATGAAAAAACCAAAAGTTCTGCCCCCTTGCTTTCTATCGAAGGGATGGAAGGGTAGAGGCCTTTGGTGTCCTCTCCAGTCAAGAATTGAGGCCTCACAATCACTAACCAATATGCTTTTCTCTCATGCCTTTGTTCGTTCATGGTTTAATAATCTGGTGTCCTAGGCGTAGAGAAACCACACCAATCCATCCTGAACTTTGTGGTTAAACTCTACTACAATGGTGATACTGTAGGGGAGGTCCTACGGAAAAATAGCTCAACTCCAGGATGATAAAAAGCTTAACACCTCTCATTCTTATTCAATATAAAAACAGAAAAAATGAAAAATGAAAATAAAAATCAAATGGTCATTTTATTCGGAACACACCCTTCTTATAGCCCACATTTTTTGGGGTGGGCTCGGGGCCTAAGCATTTTGTGGGCTAAAAATTGACAGAGGCATGCAAGGGAGGTTGGGGATCATCCCAATGTGGTTCATTTAATTTTTTGTGGATATTGAGGTGGACAAACGGGCGAAACAGCATGAATGGGGTATTTTCGAGCCATATCAGTGTGCTATAGCCCACAGTATCGTGGGTGGCCTGGGGTCTAGGCGTGTTGCGGGTTAAAAATCGACCTGGCATGCCAGGGAGGTTGGGCATCATCCTAGGGTAGTCCATTTAATTTTTTGTGGCCATTTGGGTGGACAAATGGGTGAAATGGCACAAACAGGGCATTTTCGCCAAATCGGTGTGCTATAACCCATGATTTTGAGGGTGGGCTCGGGGCTCAGGCATACTGTGGGTCAAAAATTGATCGAGGTATGCCTGGGAGGTTGGGGATCATCCCAGTGTGGTTTTTTTAATTTTTCATGGATATTTGAGTGGACAAACGGGCAAAATAGCGCGTACGGGGCATTTTCGAGTCAAATCGGTGTGCGATAGCCTATGGTTTTGGGGGTGAACCCAGGATTCGAGCGTGTTGTCAGTCAAAAATTGACCAGGACATGCCAAGGAGGTTGAGGATCATCCTAGTGTGGTCCATTTAATTTTTCGTGGCCATTTGAGTGTAAAAACAGGCAAAACGATGAGAATGGGGCATTTTCGGCCCAAATCGATGTGCTATAGCACACGGTTTTGGGGGTAGGCTTGGCGTTCGAGTGTGCTATGGGCCAAAAATCAATCAGGGTGTTTTAGGGATGTTGGGGATCATCCCAGCATGGTCCGTTTAATTTTTTGTGGTTATTTGGGTGGACAAACGGGTGAAATAGTGCAAACAGGGCATTTTCGGGCTAAATCAGTGTACTATAGCCCAAGATTTTGGGGGTGGGCCTGGGTCCGAGTGTGGTATCAGCAAAAAATCAACCGAACCATGCCAGCGAGGTTGGGATCATCCGAGTATAGTACGTATAATTTTTTGTGGCCATTTGTGAAGACAAACGGGCAAAACAGGGCGAACGGGGAATTTTTGAACCAAATCAGTGTGCTATAGCTCACATTTTTGGGGGTGGACATGGGGTATGGGCATGCTATGGGCTGAAAATCGATCGGGGTATGCCAGGGAGATTGCGGATTGTCTCAGTCTTGTCCAATTAATTTTTGTGGTCATTTGGGTGGACAAACGGGCAAAACGGCACGAACGGGGCATTTTCGAGCAAAATTGATGTGCTATAGCCCATGTATTTAGGGGTGGGTCCATGGCCCAGGGCCCGGGCATTATATGGGCCAAAAATTAACCATGGCATGCTAGGGAGGTTGGGGATCATTCCAGTATAGTCCGTTTCATTTTTTGTGGCCATTTGGGTGGACAAACGGGCAAAACAGCACGAACGAGGCATTTTCGAGCCATATCGGTGTGCTATAGCCCACAATTTTATGGGTAGACTTGGGGTCCAGGTGTACTATTGGCTAAACATTGACCGGGGAATGCCTAGGAGGTTAGGGATCATCCTAGTGTGGTCCGTTTATTTTTTAGGCCATTTGGGTGGACAAACGAGTAAAATGACGCAAACGGGGCATTTTCGGGCAAAATCGATGTCCTATAATTCATGATTTCAGGGTTGGGCCCAGGTCCCAATCATACCATGGGTCAAAAATGGACCGACACATGTCAGGAAGGTTGGGGATCATCCTAGTATGGTCCGTTTAATTTTTCATGGCCATTTGAGGGGACAAACGTGCAAAAAATGTGAACGGGGCATTTTCAGGACAAATCAGTGTGTGCTATAGTCCTCGATTTCAGGGGTGGGCCCATTATTCGGGTATGTTGTCAGCCAAAAATCAATCGGCGCATGCCAGGGAGATAGGCAATCATCCTAGTGTGGTCCGTTTAATTTTTCGTGGACATTTGGCTTGAAAACCATGCGAAATAGTGCAAACGGGCCATTTTCAGCCCAAATCGATGTGCTATAGGCCACGGTTCTGGGGGTAGGCCCAGGGTCCAGGCGTGTTGTGGGCCAAAAATCAATTGGGGCGTTCCAGGGAGGTTGGGGTCCGTCCTAGTATGGTCCATTTAACATTTTGTTGCAATTTGTATGGACAAACAGATGAAACGGCGTGAATGAAGCATTTTCGGGCAAATTCGATCAGCTATAGCACATGATTTTAGGGGTTGCCTAGGGGTCTGGGTGTGTTGTGGGCCAAAAATTGACCGAGGTATGCCAACGAGGTTGGGATCATCCCAGTGTAGTCCGTTTAATTTTTAGTGGCTATTTGGGTGGACAAACGAGCAAAACGACACGAATGGGGCATTTTTAGACAAAATCGGTGTGCTATAGCCCACGGTTTTGAGGGTGGGCACGGGATCAGGGTGTGTTGTGGGATGAAAATTAATCGAGGCTTGCCAGAGAGGTTGGGGATTGCCCCAATGTGGTTCGTTTATTTTTTTGTGGCCATTTGGGGAGACAAACGGGTAAAGAGCACGAACGGGGTATTTTCGGGCAAAATAGGTGTTGTATAGCCCACAATATTGGTGTTCGGTCCAGTGTTCGAGCATGCTATGGGCCAAAAATTGATCAGGGCATGCTAGGGAGGTTGAGAATAGTTCTAGTATGGTTCGTTTAATTTTATGTGGCTATTTGGGAGGACAACGGGCGTAACGACGCGAACGGGGTATTTTTAGGCCAAATCGGTGTGCAATAGCCAATGGTTTCGGGAGTGGGCTAGGGGTCCAGGCATGCTGTGGGCCGAAATTCGATCGGGGCATGCCAGGGAGGTTGGGTATCGTCCTAGTGTGGTCCGTTTAATTTTTTGTGGCCATTTGGATGGGCAAACGAGCACAACAGTGCAAACGGGGCATTTTTAGCCAAATTGGTGCGCAATAGCCTACGTTTTTGGGGGTTGGCCCGGGTGTGTTGTGGGCCAAAAATTGACCAGGGCATTCCAGGAAGGTTGGGGATTATCCCAGTATGGTGCGTTTAATGTTTCGTGTCCATTTGGGTGGATAAACGAGCAAAACGTGCGAACAACGAGTTTGTGGGCCAAATCGGTGTGCTATAGCCCACAGTTTTGAGGGTGGGTTTGGGGTTCGGGCGTGCTGTGGGTCAAAAATCAATCGGGTCATTCCAGGGAGTTTGGGGATCATCTAAGCGTGGAAATGGCGCGAACGGGGAGTTTGGGGATCGTCCCAATATGTTCTGTTGAATTTTTCGTGGCCATTTCGGGTGAACAAACGGGCGAAACGATACGAACTTGGCATTTTTGAGTTAAATCGGTGTGCTATAGTGGTTTTGTGGGTGGGAATAGGGTCCGGGCTTTTTGTGGGACAAAAATTGACCGTGGCATGCCAGGGAGTTTAGGGATAGTCCCAGTGTGGAACAATGCGAAAGGGGAGTTTTTAGGCCAATTTGGTATGCTATAGCCCACATTTTTGGGGGATGGCCCAGTGTCCGGGCTTGCTGTGTGTCAAAAATTAATCGGGGTGTTACAGGGGGGTTAAGGATGATCTCAGTTTGGTCTGTTTAATTTTTCATGGCCATTTGGGGGGACAAACGGGTAAAACGACGCGAACGGGGCATTTTTGGGCTAAATAAGTCTACTATAGCGCATGGTTTTAGGGGTTAGCCTGGGGTTCAGATGTGCTGTGGGCCAAAAATCAACAGGGTCATGCCACGGATGTTGTGGATCATCCTAGTAAGGTATTTTTAATTTTTAATGGCAATTTGGGTGGATAAACGTGTAGAACGGCACGAACGGGGCATTTTTAGGCCAACTCGATGTTCTATAGCCCACGATTTAGGGTGGGGGTCCGAGGCCCGGGCGTGCTATGGGCTGAAAATCGATCGGGACGTGCCAGGGAGGTTTTGGATCATTCAACTGTGGTCCGTTTAATTTTTCGTGTCCATTTGGGTGGACAAACGGTTAAAACAGCGCGAACGAGGCATTTTTAGGCCAAATTGGTGTGCTATAGCCTACGTTTTAGGGGTGGGCCTAGGGCCCGGGTATTATGTAGGTCGAAAATCAATTGGGGCATGCTAAGGAGGTTGGGGATAGTCCCAGTGTGGTCCGTTTAATTTTTCATGGCTATTTGGGTAGACAAAAAGGCAAAACGGCGCGATCGGAGTATTTTTGTGCCATATCGGTATGCTATAGCCCACGGTTTTATGGGTGGGCCCAAGTTCTGGGGGTGTTGTGGGCCGAAAATTGATTGGGGAGTGTTAGGTATATTGGGGATCATCCCAGTATGGTCCGTTTAATTTTGTGTGGCCATTTGGGTGGATAAACGGGCGAAACAGCCCGAGTGGGGTATTTTGGGGTAGAATCGGTGTGCTATAGCCCACGATTTTGGAGATGGGTCCAGGGTCTGGGCGTGCTGTGGGTCAAAAATTGACTGGAGCGTGCCAAGGAGGTTGGGGATAATCCCAGTGTGGTTCGTTTAATTTTTTACGGCCATTTAGGTGGACAAACGGGCAAAACGGCGCGAACGGGACATTTTTGGGTCAAATCGATGTGCTATAGCCTATGGTTTTGGGGGTGAGCCAGGTTACGGGCATCCTGTGGTCCAAAAATCGATCGGGGCATGACAATAATGTTAGGTATCATCCCAGTGTGGTCCGTTCGTGGCAATTTGGGTGGACAAACAGGCAAAATGACAAGAACGGGGCATTTTCAGCCAAAATCAATGTGTAATAGCCCAAAATTTTGGGGGTAGGCCCATGTGTGCTTTGGTCCCAATATTGATCGGGGTGTGCCAGGCAGGTTGGGCATCATCCCAATGTGGTCCATTTAATTTTTATGGCTATTTAGGTGGACAAACGGGTGAAACGGGCCAAACAGAGCATTTTCGTGCCAAATCGGTATGTTATAGCCCACGGTTTTGGGGGTGGGCTCGGGGTGTGGGCATGATGTGGGCCAAAAATTGACCAAGGTATTCTAGCGAGGTTGGGATCATCCTACTGTGGTCCGTTTAATTTTTAGTGGTCATTTGGGTGGACAAACGGGTGAAATGGCACGAACGGGGCTTTTTTGACCCAATCGGTGTGCTATAACCCACGGTTTTGTGGGTGGGTATGGGGTCCGGGCGTTTTGTGGGTAGAAAATTGATTGGGGTGTGCTAGGGAGGTTGGGGATCACTACAGTGTGGTTCGTTTAATTTTTTATGGCCATTTAGGGGATAAACAGGAAAAAGGATGCGAACGGGGCATTTTTAGGAAAAATAGGTGTGCTATAGCCTACGATTTTGGGGTTGGGCCCGATGTCCGATCGTGCTATGAGCCAAAAATTGACCGAAGCATGCCAGGAATGTTGTGGATCTTCCCAGTGTGGTTCATTTAAGTTTACGTGACCACTTGGGTGGACAAAAGGGCAAAACAGCACGAACGAGGCTTTTTCAGGTCAAATCAGTGTGTAGACCACAATTTCTAAGGTGGGCCCGAGGCCCCTGCATGCTGTGAGCCAAAACTCAACCGGGGCATGCAAGGGAAGCTGAGGTTCATCCCAGTGTGGTCCTTTTAATTTTTCGTTGCCATTTAGGTGAGAAACGAGCGAAATAGTGCAAACGAGGCATTTATGGGCTAAATCGGTGTGCAATAGCCCACGGTTTTGGAGGTAGGCCCGGGCGTGCTGTGGGCCAAAAATTGACAAGGGAATTCCAGGGAGGTTGGGGATTATCCATGTATGGTCTATTTAATTTTTAGTGGCCATTTGGGTGGACAAACGGGCAAAATAGCACGAATAGGGAGTTTGTGGGCTAAATCAGTGTGCTATAGCCCACAGTTTTGGTGGTGGTCTTGGGGTTTAGGCTTGCTGTGTATCGAAAATCGGCCGGGGCTTTCCAGGTAGGTTGCGCATCATCTCAGTGTGGTCCATTTAATTTTTTATGGCTATTTAGCTAGACAAATGGGCAAAACGACATGAATGGGGCGTTTCCGAGCTAAATATATGTGCTATAGCCTATGTTTTTGGAGGTGGGCCTGGGGCTCAGGCATTATGTGGACCAAAAATCAACCACGACATGCCAGGGATGTTGGGGATCATCCCAGTATGGTTCGTTTATTTTTTCGTGGCTATTTGGATTGACAAACGGGCAATACGGTGCGAACGAGGTATTTTTGGGCTAAATCGGTTTGCAATAGCCCACGGTTTCAGGAGTGGGCCTGAGGTTCGGGCATGTTGTGGGTCAAAAATCCACTGAGGCATGCCAGGGTGGTTAGGGATGGTCCCAATATGGTCAGTTTAATTTTTCGTGGCCATTTGGGTGGACAAACGGGCAAAACGGCAAGAAGGGGGCATTTTTTAGCCAAATCGGTATGCAATAGCCCACGACTCTAGGGTGGGCTCGGGATACGGGTGTGTTGTGTGCCGAAAATCAACCGGGGCATGCCAGGGTGGTTGTAGCCTACAATTTTGGGGGTGGGCACGGGGTCCAGGCGTGCTGTGGGCTAAAAATCGATCGGGGCATACTAGGGAGGTTGAGGATCATTCCAGTGTGGTCCATTTATATTTTTATGGCTATTTTGTTGGAAAAATGGGCAAAGCGGCGTGAACGGGTCATTTTTGGGCTAAATCGGTGTGCTATAGCCCACGATTACGGGGGTGGCCTCGGGGTCTAGGACTGCTATCATTCAAAAATTTACCAGGGCATGCCAGGGAGGTCGGGGATCATCCCAGTGTGGTTCATTTAAATTTTTGTGGCTATTTGGATGGACGAACAGGCAAATTACCATGAATAGGGTATTTTCGAGCCAAATTGTTGTGTTATTAGCCATGGTTTTGGGGGTGGGCTCGGGGTCTGGGTGTGCTGTGGGTCGAAGATCGATTGGAGCATGCAAAGGAGGTTGGGGATCATTCCATTGTGGTCAGTTTAATTTTTCATGGCCATTTGGACAGACAAACGAGTGAAACAGCGAGAATGAAGAATTTTTATGCCAAATCAGTGTGCTATAGCCCACAGTTTTGGGGGTGGGCCTGGGGTCCAAGTGTACTATGGGCCAAAAATCAACCGAGGCATGCTAGGGAGTTTGGGGATCGTCCCAGTGTAGAAACGGCAGGAACGGAGAGTTTGGGGATCGTCCAGGGAGGTTGGGGATAGTCCCAGCATGGTTCATTTATTTTTTTGTGGATATTTGGGTGCACAAACAAGTGAAACGGTGTGAACGGGGCATTTTTGGGTAAAATCGATGTGCAATAGCCAAAGGTTTTGGGGTGAGCACGGGGTCTAGGCATGATGTGGGCCGAAAATCGACCGGGGCATGCCAGAGAGGTTGGGGATCGTCCCAGTGTAGTTCATTTAATTTTTTGTAGCAATTTGGGTGGACAAACGAGTGAAACGACATGAACAGGGAATTTTTGGCTAAAATCACAGTTTAATAGCCCCTAGTTTTGGGGGTGGGCTCGGGCGTGTTTTGGGCCAAAAATTGATCGGGGCGTGCAGGGAGGTTAGGGATCATCCCAGTGTGGTCCATTTATTTTTCGTGGCTATTTAGGTGGACAAACGGGCGAAACAGCCCAAACAAGGCATTTTCGTGCCAAATCGATCTGATATAGCCCATGGTTTTTGGGGTACGCCCAGGGTTCGAGCGTGTTGTGGGCCCAACATCAACCGGGGTATGTCCGGGTGGTTGGGAATCATCTCAGTGTGGTCCGTTTAATTTTTTGTTGCCATTTGGGTGGACAAACGAGCAAAACGGCATAAACAGGGCATTTTTAGATCAAATCAGTGTGCTACAGCTCACGGTTTTAGGGGTGGGCTCGAGGTTTGAGCGTGTTGTGGGACGATAATTGATTGAGGCATGCCAGGAAGAACGGGGATCTCCCATGTATTCCATTTAATTATTTGTGGCCATTTTTGTGGATAAACGGGCAAAATAGCATGAACAGGGCATTTTCGAGCCAAATCGGTGTGCAATAGCTCACAATTTTGGCGGTGGGCTCGGGGTCCAGGCAAGTTATGGGCCAGAAATAAATTGGGGCGTGTCAGGGAGATTGGGAATCATCCCAGTATGGTTTGTTTAATTTTTGGTGGCTATTTGGGTGGACAAACGGGTGAAACGGTGTGACCGGGGCATTTTTGAGCCTAATCAGTGTGCTATATAGTCCACGGTTTCAGGGGTAGGCTCGAGGTCCCGGCATGCTGTGGGCCGAATATCAACCAGGGCGTGCTTGGGAGGTTGGGGAACGTCCTAGTGTGGTCCGTTTAATTTTTCATGGCCATTTGAGTGGACAAAAGGGCAAAACAGTACGAATGGAACATTTTCAGGTCAAATCGGTGTGCTATAGACCACGGTTTCTGGGGTGGGCCCAGGGTCCGGGCGTGCTATGGGCTAAAAATTGACTGAGGCATGCCTGGGAGGTTGGGGATCCTCCTAATGTGGTTTGTTCAAATTTTTTGTTTCTATTTGGGTGGACAAAAGGCCAAAACAATATGAACGGGGCATTTTTGGGCCAAATCGGTGTGCTATAAACCACGGTTTTTGGGGTGGGCCCAGGTTCCGGGCGTGCTATAGGCTAAACATTGACCAGGGCATGCCTGGAAGGTTGAGAATCCTTCTAGTGTGGTTCGTTTAAATTTTTGTGGCTATTTGGGTGGACAAACGGGTGAAACAGCGTGAACGGGGCATTTTCGGGCCAAATCGATGTGCTGTAGCCCACGGTTTTGAGAGTGAGCCCAGGGTCCGACCGTGCTGTGGGCCAAAAATCGCTTGGGGCCTTCTAAGGAGGTTGGGGATCATCTCAGTGTAATTCGTTTAATTTTTTGTGGCCATTTGGGTGGATAAACAGGTGAAACGGTGCTAACAGGGCATTTTCAAGCAAAATCGGTGTGCAATAGCCCACGGTTTTGGGGGTGGGCCTGGGATCCGAGCGTGATGTGGGCCAAAATTCGATTGGTGCATGCCAGGGAGGTTGGGAATCATCCCAGTGTTGTCCGTTTAATTTTTCATGGCTATTTGGATGGACAAACGGGCAAAACGATGCGAATGGGGCATTTTCGGGCAGAATTGGTGTTCTATAAACCACAGTTTTGGGGGTGGGCCCGGGGTCCGGCCGTGCTGTGGGTTGAAAATTGACTGGGGAATGCCAAGGTGGTTGGGTATCATCCCAGTGTGGTTCGTTTAATTTTTCTTGGCCATTTGGTTTGATAAATGGGCAAAACGGCGTAAACGGGGTATTTTCGGGCCAAATCGGTGCTTCCTAAGAACACAATAACAAGAAGACAACAAGGTGTTTATTACACCAAATCAGCGGACAAAAAACTAGATTAACAACATAATATGATGAACAAGAATACACAAGATTTGGATTTATCAATAACAACAAGAACACAAGATTACAACACAAACTCTAAACAAGATTACAAGAAGGTAAAATGATAGATAGATAGATAGACCACATGAAGGTATAATCTTAAGAACTGAATAATGGACACTATTGGACCCTTAAAACTACACACAACAATATACCTATCACTTATGTGAAACAAGATCGAATTTCACCTCTCTAGCATCAACGTTTCCAAGGAAGCAACAACAAAAGAGAATCCACACTATTATTGTATCCTAGTTTCGGTGGTCACTCTTCTCACTAGAGAGGGAGCTTGTTACAAGTCTTACAAGACTCCCAAATATTATCCAAAAAACTAAACTAAAAACCCTACCATGTTCCTTTTATAGCTATAACAAAATATAATTTAAAATGACCAAAAGGCCCTTCAAAGAATGGGCACCCACCGAGTGTAATTTATGGGCTGATTTGGGTGCATTTTGGGACTCTTTTACACTTCAATTGCACGTGCCAAGGCTCGGGTCCAACACACACTCTCCTAAGTCCATATACATGATTATTCCCGTATAATCCTCTCTATCTTGAGAGGAATTTGTCCACAAATTTACAGCTTCACCTTATTCAATTACTCACTACAAAGGAAACGTACTCAAAAATAGTCCGCAAAACATGAAGATCCGGAGAGCTCAATAATAACACGGAATGTATCAAAAAATGAGCTAAAAACAGCCCATAAGAAATGAACAAAAATAGTCCACAGGCTAGCCAAACCCGAAAGCATAATGACAATAAGTCCCGGATCCAACATCTTTATTTTGACCCTCGGATTCCTCTCCCTCTTGAGATTGGCCTTCAATCTCATCCGAATCAAGTCTCCTTCTATCATATAAGCATCATCGTAGACTCCATATCCTTTATGTATCTCTCTACCATGTTTCTCTTCTTGGATGTGTCAGTTTTTGGAAAGGGAATTTTTGGTTGAGAGGCTTGATTTGGTAACGTAGAGCTTCGGTTGAGGAGTTTAGATGGGAGGAAATTACCTTCCAAGTCCTCCTTGTTGGACTTGATCAACTTATGGGGGAAGTGGTATATCATGTCTCGATTTTGAGGGCTATTTGGAGCTTGGCTTGTGGTATTATGTGGTTTTCTTGGAGGATTGGTCATTGGAAGTAAAGTTTCGGGAGTAAAAGCGCGAGAGTTTCTTCGACTCTCCATTTGATCCAACCTCTCATTCACAGTTACCACATCTGAGTCAAATTTTTTAAGACCCGCATTTACCATAGCAAGGTCTCGGGACAAAGCATCAAGGAGGGCCAAAATGGTTTCCATTGTGGCCAAGAAGTTACCTACAAATCAACAAACAAGTTAGTTGTACAAGAATGGTCCTCACACTCCCTCTCTATTGTTATGGCTCTCGGATTTTTTTCTCACGTTGATCTTACAAGTGTCGTAACCTTAATTATACTCTATAAGGCAGTAATAGGTGGACCAAGTATTGCAACGACTCAAAAGGATAAGACACACAAAGGACTGTATACACGAAGGACGGTTTCAAAACTAACTTACAATCTAAAACTAGCTTGTAAGTTAGTAATGGAATCAACAAATGAAACTAAAGAAACAACACAATGAAACTAGAAGATCAAATTTTGAGCTTAAAATTTTCATGGGAACAGTAACTTGGGTGACATAGCAGCATATCATTGGCCATGGCCCCACAATTAGTCACTAGTTGAAGCTTACAAACTTTAGTTACTATCTAATGGAAACAATTGGTTTTGGAGGGAAAGTATGTCTTAAATATCCTTTAAGTCTAATATTCAAAAGGAAAGACTTGACTTTGTACACTTCCCACAAAACAAGGTTCCTTGAAACAAGAAAAGTGGTTGAAAAGTAGATGTTAAGTCAAGAAAGTGATGGCTCAAGTCTTCTCACAAACAACTTTACAACTTGTAGGTTCACCTTTTTGAATCTATGTTACACTTTGGTTGTCTTAAGTTGTAAGGTGAGACAAATAAAAAGATGAAAACCACAACAAACTTCAAGAACACATCAACAACACAACAACAATTTCCACCCCACAGCAAATATCAACACATATCATAGCCAATTTTAGTGTCAACACATGGCCAAGGTTCTTTTTGGTGTTGTATTTCGGTTTTAGAAAGCCTGAAGGTTATGATGAATGTCAAGAACTCAAAAACAAATTTATTAAGAGAAACAAAAACACCAACAACATCCAACCAAGACTATAACAACAAGTCGAACGTCCAAGAACAACTTCACCACACGGCCATGGTCTTGTTCATAAGAACAACATCAATTTTTTTTTAAAGCTCAAATCTAGATAGACTCAAAGTGTTAATGGACAAGAATACTGACAACGCTCAATCTACAGCTCTCGTAGGAGTGTAAAGCGATCGCTAGCAAATATAGAACCCAACTGGGTTGGGTATCGATCCCTCAGAGAATAGCTTGGTCAACAAGTAGGCAATGATTACTAGACTTTTAGTGCAAGTCTCGTAAGAAGGGGGGGATTGTAATGTGTAACCAAAATATAAAGTAAAAACTGAAAATAGCAACGTAAAAAGAAAGAATGTTTAGTATGTTGTAAAACAATGAGAATTGAAGCGTTGGGGGTATGTCCACCTTATGAGTTATACGTCTCTATTGGCTATGAGTGTGTTGAATTCCGACATGCATGTGCTTATAGAGAATTGTATTCGATGGTAAATCCAGGCGTCTTTCGACTTATTCGAGGATTATTTCACTTTAACTCTTTCGAGCTTAAAGCGTGTCTAACGGTACGAATTCTCCAAGAGGTTAATCCAGTTACGACACTAACTGTTTAATAGGGGATGGGACCCTACTACCTTGACACTATCTCTTTTCCAGACAAATAACCTTTCTTTCAAACAAGTTAAATGCTATACTGGTGTATTCTTGTGTTTGCAACCACAAAGAATTTAGATTAAGATAAAGAGAATAATGATATAAGCAGCATACGTGTCACGAACTCACAAGCTCATAGTAATAGATAGTACCTCATTCGGCTTCCATAACCCCAACAGAGAAGTTTAGTTACCCATGAATGCGAAGGAGATCACAATTGACATTGTTATTATACTACAATAATGATTAATTTCGTGTAGCACAAGAGTGGTAGGCGTTTAGGCGTGAATTCCTAGGCAAAGTAACGATTCTCTTGTTGCTGAAATTAAGAATAGATGAATAGAAGAAGAAGAATATAATTAATGGAAAGATTAGAAGTAGTATTGAATGTATAATAGAAGGATGGAAAGATGATTGTAAGAATCTGAATGAATAAAAATCTCTAGCATGATAGGGTATTTATAATACCCATATCCTAATCCTACTAAGCTAATGAAATACTTAACCAAATCCTACTAAGCTAATGAAATACTTAACCCAATTGTACTAGGTTAATGTAACATTATCCAAATCCAAATAAACTAATGAAATACTTAACCCAATTGTACTAGGTTAATGTATTATTATCCTAATCCAAATAAGTTACTGCAAGTCCCCAAAGTCTTCAGAAATGTTGTTTTTGCCTGGGAAAGATTTTCCATGCATCACTTTTGGTCCTTAGGCGTCCAAGCTTCCTTTTCTCCTTCCGTGAAGCTTTCTTCGGCATCAAGTAATCCTTAAAATGCGGAATTCTGCATCATTTATACCTGAAACTTTGCTAATCATGTTCGTTAGCTCACTTACAGGAAAAAGGACTAAAAGTGCATGAAATATATAATTTGTCCTCAAAACATGGCACAAATATGGGCAAAATATATTGATATAGGCGCGTAATATCGCCTATCATCAACACCCCACACTTAACGCTTTGTTCGTCCTCGAACAAAATATCATGTCCTTCTAAACATCAACTTAGGTTTTCACAGTATCAACATAAAATATTCGTCAAGACAAGCACAACAATTACCAACAAAGAGTAGTTTTCCGATCATTAGTAGAAACAGGTTAACCTCTAGCATAGACTCGTGATGGTGGTCAACTCATATTCAAAAGTTAAGGTACAAGGAATCATATACAACTACCCAAAACTCATCAACCATGTGTGTCTCACAATATATTACCCATAATCACTCACAAGTATAGCATCTTTTTCAAACATGGGTATAAAAATATCCTTGCTCTCGCTCTCACAAAGAATTCATATGCAGCAACTGATGACCATAGGCTTGCCCTTAGTGTAATACTCCACTAAATGTCAGAATGCTAAGCTTAGGATCAATTAGGTCTTTTGATGGTTGTAATGTAGGCTAAGGGATGAGTAGGACTATTTTGGCCAGAAATAGTGACTAAGTTCCTAAGCACTTTAATACATCACATTGTATCATCAACATTTTTCTTTCAACCTTTCTTCGTTCTTTTATTCTACCACCCTTGTTCTCCTCTTTTGTTTTTTTTTTCAATTTTAAGCATAACTCACTTTTCAGCTTTCTTTTCTTTTTTTCTTTTCATAACATACCTCTTATGGTAGCACTTTCTTTTTCATAACACATTCAAGCACCACTGCAATTTAAAGCATCATACTCACCCAATTTCCTCTTATTTCGTCACATGACTTTATACGTTAAAGCACTTAGGAATTTGGATCAAATTACGGTCTTGAAAAAATGGATTAGGCTTACATATGAGGCTGTTAAAGAAGTAGGCTAAAGGCTCAAAAGGGTTTAACTAGGATGATGTCCATGGGTAGGTAAAATGAAGGTAAACATGTATAGGTTGCCAAAGAAATGCCTAAATCATATCCTAAACTTACACTCCTTATTTTCGCTTTGCATACATACCAGGCAAGTTCTAGCATCAGCTACAAACATAGAATATACTATTAATCTCACACACACAAGGCACATGGTCGACTTTATTGGAAGTAGTATAGACTCTCGACCCAACAAGTGAAGGAATTGAACCACACAATATCACATAATGAGTCACAATTAGAGCCTACACGTCTCAATAGTCATGATTTTAGCACATACTCTTGTTATGATCTCATGCTGCCTATTGGAAAAATTTCATGCGAAGCTAAGTAAAAAAATTACTACTAAAAAAACTTAACTTAAAAAAACAAAACACACAAAAAACGAAACAAATAAAACAAAGTAAACAAAATGATCAAACAAAGTGAACAAACATAGTTGCGGTAGAGAATTATAGCATGCAACACCGCCACCCACACTTAAACGGGACACTACCCTCAGTGGAAAATAAATACGAAGAACCTGGTCAGTCTGACTCTTCCTCAATGTCGGGGGTCATACCCCCTTCGTCGGAATCATCATAAGAGTTGTCGTCAGAGATCTCCTCCATGTCGGAATCTGGCAAGCGTCGATCATCATCGATCGGCACATCATCGTATAGAGGTTCCTCAAAGTATATGCCTACTCCACACATCTCCCGGGCATTCATATTCATTGGATAGTCATGGTCCAGCTGTTGGAGCTCTGCAGCAGTTGGAACACGACCTCCACTCATCATTGTGAACCGTGTCATGCCATAAAGATGACGGAAGAAACTCTCATCACGAGCATGTCTCTCCGCAGTAGTAAGGTTGACACCATGTGTTGTTTCAGCATCTTTGACCATTGTGAGGTCAACCTTCTTCGAGTTATGTGGGAGTTTGTGATCAGCTGGTTCCTCTTCGATATCCTCCTTCCGCAAGATTGCTGTCAACAGATTACCAAAAGTGAAGTGGGACCTCTTGTGTAGTCTGGCCTTCCGCATTGTAGAGCGAATGATTGCCCCAATGTTGATAGGGACATTCGTCATCAATGCATAGACAAAACACACTCTATCTCTTGTTATTTTGGTGTATTGAGTCCCAGGAATAAGGAATGAGTTGACGATGCGCAACTAGATTTTTGCTTCCCTATTCAAAGGAGCATAGGGGAAGGCGTTATGTCGTCTGGTGTCTTGGTGTCTGCTTCACCTTGCCATGGATATACTTCCACAAAGTGTGTGTCGAATTTCTCTATAAGGAGGTCTACTGTACAGCTCTTTGAATGGTGCTGGATCGACCAAAGGTAATCCAAGAAAGGAGTTGATCAGATCTGCGTTGAGCTGTAAAACTTGGCCCCGAATCTTGAATTTGCTGCCTGTGGTTTTCGGCGACCAGTTGGAATAAAATTCTCTTGTGAAATCAAGATTACATTCTCCCATGTCGCGGAAGATGAAATCCAGATTCAATGCCATGATTTTTGCCAACATACGCGGTTCCTTCTTCGCTAGGCTGTCCTTGTTGATCAAGTCGACATGAACATATTTGCTTTCCTTGTTGTTCCTATACCATTCTTTGGCTTCCTCCTCAAGAACCCATTTTATTCCAAACATTCGGCGGGGTAATTGCATTGAGGATGATTTTCCTTGGTCCTTGCGACCTCTCTTCTTGCCCTTTTGGGATGTGGTAGCCTTATCTTGTCTCGCTTTAGGTGCCATTATTCCTGAGATTTAAACAATATTTCATGTTAGCATCAACTCAATGGAAACAATCTATAAACAAGCCATCGGGGTACCACCCCACACTTAGGTTCATTGATACAAATCAGTGAAGTGAAAGTGGTCGATTACTTAGACTTCGTCGACATACATTTCAAGAGCTATATTCCAACAAGAAAATCAGTGATGTATCACTTCTTGCAACCTTTGCAATACATTCATGTTAGGTAAATCAAGACTACTACATAGGGGTTTCATCATGGTATAGTTTCTATCAACAATTATAACCTCCTATGTCGGTAGGCAACTATAAGTCTTATCCCGATGAACGGGATAGCCTAACATGTAGGTATACAAATGACAATACTATGCAATGTTTATAACCATAGCAATTCCGCAAAGAGTATGACAATGTAATTAAAACCAAATTCAAGTCGAAAACAAGTTAAGATTATCCTAACGTACATGTTCACTCACATGGTTGTGCATCAACAATTCAAACACTTTAACATCACCAATATTTCTTCAACATGTAGCAATTCATGATAGACATAGCAATGTAGTACTTACGATAAATAAATGAAGAATAAAAGAGTACTTACGTGATTGAAGCCTTTGGAGATGTTTCTTGTGAATTGAAAGAGCAAAAAGAAAAATTTTGAGATGATTTGGAGTGGATGTGCGGCGCCTTTAGGTCAAGTTTCAATGTGTTTATGTTTCAAGACTAAGTCCCCTTTATATAGGAAAATAATGGGTCGGGTTTTGACCCATTTAAAATCAGTTTTCGAGATAAAAAGGGACCATAGGTGGCGCCTTTAGCTTTGCCTATGCATGGTATAGGCGGCGCCTAATGCAAAGCATAAGCTAGCATAGGCGGCGCCTAGTGTATTGCATAAAGGGACCATAGGCGGCGCCTAGTGCATGGCATATGAGATTCCGAGACCAAATTCTTTTGCATAGGCGGCGCCTATGCTATAGCATACTTGAGCATGGGCGGCGCCTATGCCTTTGCACACTAGAATCCGCGACCTTAGGCTATAGTATAGGTGTTGCCTTGTTCGTGGCCTAGTTTTACCTAGGCCTAGCCTTGCTCGATGCCTATTTTGTCATGAGCAATGCTCAATCCATAGCCTTATGCATTTTTATTCCTAACTTACCACCTTTACCATGCAATACGTCCAAATTGTTATTTGAAACCAATCTCCTCGTTGAATACCTCTTGCACCTATATTTGCTCAAAATCAATGAAAACGATTAGTACGATGGGTTGCCTCCCACCAAGCGCCTTAGTTTTGGTCGTGGCACGACTCTTATTTTTGGATTTTCATTTATCAAAAGCAAAACAAGTACTAGAACGAAAGAAAGACAAAACGATAAACGATAAACAAAAAACGATAAACGATGGGTTGCCTCCCATCTAGCGCCTTATTTATTGTCGTGGCTCGACATAGTTACCTCGAGTACTTAGACTTCGTCGAGATAAGTGATGGACGTCTAATTCATCGAGTCAAGAGGACCGATATAAGGTTTAACACGTTGACCATTCACCTTGAAGACAACACCATTATTGTCTTCCAATTCAACTACTCCAGACGAGTAGACATGGATAACTTTGTATGGACCAGACCACTTAGACTTTAACTTAACTGGGAACAGCTTCAATCTAGAGTTGAAGAGAAGTACCATATCATCCTTTTGAAAGTTTCATCGAACGATCCGTTGATCATGATACTTTTTCATCCGCTCCTTGTATAGGTCTGACCTTTCATATGCATGGAGACGGAACTCATCTAATTCGTTCAGCTTCTCCAACCTCAGATTCATTGCATCACCCCAATTCAAGTTCAATTGCTTCAATTCCCACAATGCCTTATGTTCGAGCTCGATGGGTAAATGACAAGCCTTCCCATAAACTAGTTG
The DNA here is from genome assembly GCA_030864225.1 of Capsicum baccatum var. pendulum. Classification (NCBI taxonomy): domain Eukaryota; kingdom Viridiplantae; phylum Streptophyta; class Magnoliopsida; order Solanales; family Solanaceae; genus Capsicum; species Capsicum baccatum. Next base: position 5,115,357 of record CM061552.1, read on the forward strand.
ATAAGGAGACATGCCAATGGGTGTTTTGAATGCAGTCCTATACGCCCATAGTGCATCATCTAGCTTCCGAGACCACTCCTTCCTATTAGCATTGACCGTCTTCGCAAGGATTTGCTTGATCTCCCGATTGGAAACCTCTACTTGTCCACTAGTTTGTGGGTGATAAGGCGTGGCTACCTTATGTTGCTTGACACCATACTTGGCCAACACGGATTTGAATAGCTTATTGCAAAAGTGAGATCCTCCATCACTTATGATAGTACGTGGTACTCCAAAGTGAGAGAAGATATTCCTCTTTAAGAACGCTACAACACACTTTCCTTCATTGTCAGCCAACGCTACAGCTTCAACCCATTTCGAGACGTAATCTACAGTAACTAAGATGTACTTCATTCCAAACGAATTCACGAATGGACCCATGAAATCAATACCCCACACATCAAAGAGTTCTACCTCAAGAATTTTTGACATGGGAATCTCATGGTGTTTCGAAATAGCACCTTGACACTGGCATTGGTCGCACCTTCTAACATAGTCATAGGCATCTCTAAATATCGAAGGCCAATAGTAACCACTTTGCAATACTTTCATTGCCGTCCGATTGCCTGCATGATGTCCTCCAACTTGGGAAGTGTGGCATGCTTCCAAAATATTAGGCACATCTACATGGGATATACATCGTCGAATAATACCATCCGCACATCGCCAAAACAAATATGGCTCATCCCAATAGTAGTGTTGTACGTCATGCATAAACTTCCTCCTTTGGTGGTAAGATAAATTGGCAGGTATCACATTACTCACCACGAAATTTGCAAAGTCGGCATACCATGGTAATTTTTCCATTGTTGTCGCTAATATCTCCTCGTCAGGGAATGCATCATCAATCTGAATTTCAGGTTGCGCCACATGCTCATTCTCGAGTCTAGATAGGTGGTCGGCCACTTGGTTCTCGCAACCTCTTCTATCTTTGACCTCGAAATCGAACTCTTGCAGCAGCAATACCCATAGAATTAATCTTGGTTTTGCATCCTTCTTTGTCATTAGATACCTAAGAGCTGCATGGTCTGTATGAACGATCACCTTAGTACCCAATAGATAGGCACGAAACTTCTCAAACGTATACACAACCGCTAGGAGCTCTTGTTCTGTCACAGTGTAGTTCCTTTGGGCTTCATTTAGGACCTTACTTGCATAGTAGATAGGATGAAATAAGTTCTCCTTTCTCTGACCAAGCACAGCTCTAACGGCTACACCACTAGCATCACACATGACTTCGAACGGGAGAGAGCAATCTGGTGCTACCATGATAGGGGCTTCAATGAGTTTTCCTTTGAGGCATTCGAATGCCTTTGAGCAATCTTCATTAAAGTCAAACTTCGCATATTTCTCCAAGAGTTTGCACAATGGACTAGCAATTTTGGAGAAGTCTTTGATGAACCGACGATAGAAACCTGCATGGCCGAGAAAACTACGAACTCCCTTCACCGAAATTGGAGGCGATAGCTTCTCAATAACCTCTATTTTTGCTCGATCAAACTCAATCCCTCTTTCGGAGATCTTTTTCCCAAGAACGATACCTTCTTTTACCAAGAAGTGACACTTCTCCCAATTCAGCACTAGGTTGAATTCTACACATCTTTGCAATGCCATGCTTAAGTTTTCCAAGCATGCTTCAAAAGACTCACCAACAAGTGAGAAATCGTCCATGAATACCTCCAAAGTGTCTTCAACCATATCAGAAAAAATAAACATCATACAGCGTTGAAAGGTGGCTGGTGCGTTACATAACCCGAATGGCATACGTTTGAAGGCAAATGTACCATATGGGCATGTAAACGTTGTCTTCTCTTGGTCTTCGGGTGCAATACAAATCTGATTATAGCCTGAATAACCGTCTAAGAAGAAAAACCATCCTTTCCCCGCTAATCGATCTAGCATTTGGTCCATGAATGGCATTGGGAAGTGATCTTTGAGTGTCCAAGAATTCAGCTTTCGGTAGTCCATGCATACTCTCCATCCAGTGACGGGTCTGAGTGGAATAAGCTCATTCTTCGCATTCGCAACCACCGTCATGCCTCCTTTCTTGGGAACACATTGAACTGGGCTTACCCATGTACTATCAGAGATTGGATATACAACTCTTGCGTCTAACCACTTGATAATTTCTTTCTTCAGCACTTCTTGCATAGGTGGGTTTAGACGTCTTTGATGCTCAATGGTGGGTGTGCAATTCTCTTCAAGATGAATTTTATGTGTACAAATCCCAGGTGGAATACCAATAATATCCGCAATGGTCCATCCAATGGCTCTAATATACTTTCGTAGAATAGTAATGAGAGCTGCAACTTGTTGCTCACCCAAATCTGCTGCAACAATGACTGGAAGTGTGTTCCCGCTTCCTAGGAATGCATACTTTAAATGCCTTGGAAGCTCCTTCAATTCTAATGTGGGTGGATCTTCAATAGATGGCTTAGCTGGTGGTGTGGGTCGATTCTTGAGATCAAGGTCCAGCTTCTTGGGAGCATAGCGATATGTCCCTAATCCTGATAGAGCACAAATAGCTTCTTCACAATTTTCAGCATCCTCAGTCTCTCCATTCATAAGCAAAGTCGCCAATGGGTCATCAATAAGTTGCTCGTCTTCAAGTAATTCTTTCTCATCATCAAAGAAAACATTAGCCACCGAAAATACACTCAGATCTTTGGGTTGATTCATTGATTTGCACACATCAAAGCGAACCACTTCGTCATTTATTCGGAATGAAAGCTCATTAGCTTTCAAATCAATGAGCACACTTCCTGTAGCAAGGAAAGGGCGTCCCAAGATTATGGGAACTTCTGAGTCTGCCTCACAATCCAAAATAACAAAGTCTACCGGAAAGATGAATGAAGAAACCTTTACCAATACATCACATAGAATACCAACAGGTTATTTTACCGACCTATCCGCCATGACAAGCCTCATGTTGGTTGGAGTAGGATCACCCAACCCCAACTTCTTATAGATTGATAATGGCATCAAATTGATGCTATCTCCTAAATCACATAATGCTTTGGCAAAATTCAAAGATCCAACGGTGCAAGGAATAGAGAAAGCTCCGGGGTCGGCCTTCTTCTGAACTATCGTTAGGGTAGCGATTGCGCTGCAATAATGAACATCTTCTTTCAACTCATAACTTGCTGCCCGCTTCTTTGTCAAAATATCCTTCATAAATTTCGCATACCCAGGCATTTGTTCAAGTGCCTCCACCAATGGAACATTAATGGTCAGCTGCTTTAACATAGTCATGAATTTGCTGAACTTCGTGTCATCCGCCACCTTCTTCAATCTTTCAGGAAAAGGTGGTGGTGGGTATGGAATTGTTCTCTCCACGGCTTTCTTCTCCTCTTGCTTCCGTTTTTCCACTTTTTCAGGCTGCACGTCGCTGGGTGTGATGTCCTTGACGTCTTCAGCGGACTCCTCTCCTATTGCGTTGTCATCCAAGTCCGCAGCTTCGTCAACCACTTGCTTGCCTTTTGCTGAAGTTTCCAGCACCTTACCAGTTCTGGTAGTGATGGCCATACATGACCCATCATTCCTTGGGTTTTGCACAATATCGCTAGGTAGAGTACCGGCCTTTCTTTGATTGAGTGCTGCTGAAAGTTGGCTCAATTGCTGCTCTATTTGCTTGATTGAAGTGGAATGTGAATCAACTAATTGCTTCATGGAGGACAAATCATTAATTACCTCCGTTACTCCCGCGCTCGTTGCTTCCACTCCTTTTAATAATTTAGCCATCATGTCTTCCATACTTCCAGAATTAGATGTGGTGGTGTCACGTCTACCAGGGGGAACGTACAAACCACTCTTTTCATTCTTGTTCTTCCAACTACCTTGGTCCTTGTTTCCAGATTTATCATAATAGTTCCGACCTTGGTTTCCTTGGGTATTCCCACGGAAACCCCCCTGATTATTTAAGTAGTTGGCTTCTTCTTCCGAATCAGATTCGTCTCTTCCTTTTGACGCAATAGCTTTCACTTTTTTGGTCTTCCCTGATAATAAATGCTTTGTAAAAAGATCCATTTGTGTTTTCATATGCACCATATATTGATCACGTTCTTCTTCTCTTCTTCTTTGGTCTGCAGTCATGCCAATAGATAAAGTGGGGCTTGCTACCTCAGAATCCCTGGTATGCCAAGCTCTATATTGCTTCGTTATACGATCTAGCATATTGCTTGCTTGACCAAAGGTGAGGTCCATAAAATATCCTCCAGCTGCATTATCCACCACTAGTTTAGTTATTGAATTCAAGGCTCTGTATAATATCTCCATTAGGTGAACATTGGTCATATGATGGTTTGGGCATCTCGCTAGCTTTGTCTTGAACCTCTCCCATGTTTCATGAAGAGCTTTAGTGGGAAGCTGACGGAAGTTGCTGATTTCATCTCTCAATTGTGCTCTTTTGGATGGCGGAAAGAATCTTTCTAGGAAAGCGTCTCTCAATTGCCTCCAATTTGTAATAGAATTAGGAGTCAGCCCATTCAACCATAGAGTTGCCTCCCCAGACAGAGACAATGGAAATAGATGTAATCGAATTGCATTCTGACCAACACCAGGATTGTCAAATGACTTGCATGTAGAAATAAAGTTGATGAGATGCATATTCGGATCATCGCCTGCTAGTCCGCCAAATAATCCCTTGAGTTGCAATAACTGAATCATGGTGCTTGTGATGTTGAACTTGGCTCCGGGCGCTAATGGTGGAGGAATAATGGCTCCTGTGGCTCCGGCTCCATCAAGATCATCATCATCGTCGTCAAAAGCTGGTTGCATGGGTTGGTGATCATACCTAAACCGAGCTTGACGACCTCTTCTGTTGGTAGGTGTTATGATTTCAGCATCACTCCTTGGGTTTAGTAACTCGTCATCACCTAAATCCTCATCGTCAAGATTTGCTGCTCGCCCAGGGTTATCAATGTTTTGTTGGTGTACTTGAGCGGCAGCAAGAGCAGCTAATCTCGCTTGCTCCTGTGGAGCAGCCATCCTTTCGATTTCTGTTTGTGCTTCCATTCTGCCAATCCGTTGTGGTTCAGGATTGATAGGTAATAACGGTTGACTAGAACTTCTAGTATAGGGCCTGCACTAAATAAAAACTTGCAGTAAACAAAAACAAAAACTAAAAGTGAAAGTACGAGAATCTTTGACCAAAGGGTCTAGTAATTATCACAAACTTAATTGACACTTGTATTCCCCGGCAACGGCGCCAATTTTTGATAACGCTCAATCTACAGCTCTCGTAGGAGTGTAAAGCGGTCGCTAGCAAATATAGAACCCAACTGGGTTGGATATCGATCCGTCAGAGAATAGCTTGGTCAACAAGTAGGCAACGATTACTAGACTTTTAGTGCAAGTCTCGTAAGAAGGGGGGATTGTAATGTGTAACCAAAATATAAAGTAAAAACTAAAAATACCAACGTAAAAAGAAAGAATGTTTAGTATGTTGTAAAACAATGAGAATTGAAGCGTTGGGGGTATGTCCACCTTATGAGTTATACGTCTCTATTGGCTATGAGTGTGTTGAATTCCGACATGCATGTGCTTATAGAGAATTGTATTCGATGGTAAATCCAGGCGTCTTTCGACCTATTCGAGGATTATTTCACTTTAACTCTTTTGAGCATAAAGCGTATCTAACGGTACGAATTCTCCAAGAGGTTAATCCAGTTATCGCACTAACTGTTTAATAGGGGATGGGACCCTAATACCTTGACACTATCTCTTTTCCAGACAAATAACCTTTCTTTCGAACAAGTTAAATGTTATACTGGCGTATTCTTGTGTTTGCAACCACAAAGAATTTAGATTAAGATGAAGAGAATAATGATATAAGCAGCATACGTGTCACGAACTCACAAGCTCATAGTAATAGATAGTACCTCATTCGGCTTCCATAACCCCAACAGAGAAGTTTAGTTACCCATGAATGCGAAGGAGATCACAATTGACATTGTTATTATACCACAATAATGATTAATTTCGTGTAGCACAAGAGTGGTAGGCGTTTAGGCGTGAATTCCTAGGCAAAGTAACGATTCTCTTGTTGCGGAAATTAAGAATAGATGAATAGAAGAAGAAGAATAGAATTAATGGAAAGATTAGAAGTAGTAGTGAATGTATAATAGAAGGATGGAAAGATGATTGTAAGAATCTGAATGAATAAAAATCTCTAGCATGATAGGGTATTTATAATACCCATATCCTAATCCTACTAAGCTAATGAAATACTTAACCAAATCCTACTAAGCTAATGAAATACTTAACCCAATTGTACTAGGTTAATGTAACATTATCCAAATTCAAATAAACTAATGAAATACTTAACCCAATTGTACTAGGTTAATGTATTATTATCCTAATCCAAATAAGTTACTGCAAGTCCCCAAAGTCTTCAGAAATGTTGTTTTTTCCCGGGACAGATTTTTCATGCATCACTTTTGGTCCTTAGGCGTCCAAGCTTCCTTTTCTCCTTCCGTGAAGCTTTCTTCGGCATCAAGTAATCCTTAAAATGCGTAATTCTGCATCATTTATACCTGAAACTTTGCTAATCATGTTCGTTAGCTCACTTACAGGAAAAAGGACTAAAAGTGCATGAAATATATAATTTGTCCTCAAAACATGGCACAAATATGGGCAAAATATATTGATATAGGTGCATAATATCACCTATCATCAAATACTAACAATTGAAACAACAACACAAGCAAAATAAATCCGAGAACCATACACACAATATTTGGCTAAGATACAACAACAACAGGTTCAACTTCTCGGTCAAGATCTCAAGCTCAAGAACACGTCTTTCTTTCCTTTTTTTATTTTTTTATTTTTTTATTTTCTTAGCAAGAAATTCCAAGATTGGTATTGTAATAACAAAACCAAAGATGGATCTGATACCAAATGATACGGTAAAAACAAGGGAACACCAAAATTAGTCCACAAAATGGAAGAAATCCATGAACCCTTTTAGAGACCAAGTCTCGAATTCCTAAGAACACAATAACAAGAAGATAACAAGGTGTTTATTACACCAAATCATCAGACAACAAAATATATTAATAGCATAAGATAATGAAAAAGAAGACATAAGATTTGGATTTAACAATAACAACAAGAACACCAGATTATAACACAAACACTAAACAAGATTACAAGAAGGTAAAATGATAGATAGATAGACCAAATGAAGGTATAATCTTAAGAACCCAAGAATGGACAATTTTGGAACCTTAACACTACACACAACAATAAACCTATCTTTTATGTGACACAAGATTAGATTCCACCTCTCTAGCATCAATATTTCCGAGCAAGCAACAACAAAAGAGAATCCACCCTATTATTGTATTCTAGTTTCGGTGGTCACTCTTCTCATTAGAGAGAGATTGTTACAAGTCTTAAAAGACTCCTAAATATCATCCAAAAAACTAAACTAAAAACCCTACAATGTTCCTTTTATAGCTATAACAAAATATAAGTTAAAATAACCAAAAGACCCTTCAAAGAGTGGGCACCCATCTAGAGCAATTTATGGGCTGATTTAGTTGCATTTTGGGCCTCTTTTACACTTCAATTGGACGTGTCAAGGCTCGGGTCCAACACGCACTCTCCAAAGTCAATATCTAGGATTATTCTCGTATTAATATGCCACAATTTTGGGGGTAGGCCTGGGGCTCGGGCGTGCTGTGGGTCGAAAATAGACTGAGACATGCAGGGAGGTTGGGGATTATCCCAGTATGGACTGTTTAATTTTTCATTGCCATTTGAGTGGACAAAAAGGCAAAATGGTGCAAACACGGGATTTTTAGGCCAAATCGATGTTTTGTAGCCCATGGTTTTAGGGGTGGACCCAGGATTCTGGCATGTTATTGGCCAAAAATTGACCAGGGCATGCCAGGCAGGTTGGGTATCATCCTAGTGAGGTCCGTTTAATTTTTCGTGGCTATTTGGGTGGAAACTTAAGTGAAATGATACAAATGGGGCATTTTTGGCCCAAATTGATGTGCTATAGCCCACGATTTTATGGGTTGGCACATGGTCCGGGTGTGCTGTGGGACGAAAATCAATTGGGGCATGCCAGAGTGGTTGGGGATCATCCCAATATGGTTCGTTTAATATTTTGTGACCATTTGGATGGACAAATGGGCAAAACACCGTGAATGAGAGATTTTCGGGCTAAATTTATGTGCTATAACCCACGATTTTGGGGGTGGGCCTGGGGTTCGGGCATACTGTCGATTGAAAATTAATTAAGCCATGCCAGTGAGGTTGGGATCATCTCAGTGTGGACCTTATAATTTTGTGGCCATTTGGCTAGAAAAACGGGTGAAACGGCGCGAACGGCGTATTTTTGGACAAAATAGGTGTGCTATAGCCTACGGTTTCAAGGGTGGGCACGGGGTCCAGGCATATTGTGGGATGAAAATCGATCGGGGCATGCCAGAGAGGTTGGGGATCATCCCAGTGTCGTCTATTTAATTTTTCGTGGCCATTTGGGGGTACAAACAGGCGAAACGGTGTGTACGAGGCATTTTCGAGCAAAATAGGTTAACTATAGCCCACAATGTCGAGGGTGGCCCTGGGGTTCAGGCATGCTGTGGGCCAAAAATTGACCGAGTCGAGCCAGGGATTTTGGGGGTCATTCCAGTGTGGTCCATTTAAATTTTCATGGACATTTGGGTGGATAAACATGTGGAAAGGCACGAACGGGGTGTTTTTGGGCCAAATCTGTGTTCTATAGCCCACAGTTTTGGGGGTGGGCCTCGGGTCTGGGCGTATTGTGGGACAAAAATTGACCAAGGCATGCCAGGGAGGTTAAGAATCATCCTAGTGTGGTCCATTTAATTTTTCTTGGCTATTTGGGTGGACAAATGGGTGAAACAGGGCGAACAGAGCATTTTCGGGCCAAATTGGTGTGCTATAGCCCATGATTTTAGGGGTGCGCCCGGGGCTCGAGTATTATGTGGGACAAAAATCAATCGGGGCATGTTAGGGAGTTTGGGGATATTCCCAGTGTGGTCCATATAATTTTTTGTGGTCATTTGGGTTGACAGGGCATTTTTGGGCCATATCGATGTGCTATAGCCTGCGGTTTTATGGGTGGGCCCGGGGTATGGTCGTGCTGTCGGCTGAAAATTGATTGGCGTATGTCAGGGAGGTTTGGGATCATCCCAGTGTGGTCTGTTTTATTTTTTGTGTCCATTTAGGTGGACAAACGGGCGAAACAGCATGGATGGGGCATTTTCGGGCAGAATCGGTGTGCTATAGCCCACGGTTTTGGGGGTGGGACTGGGGTCCGAGAGTTCTGTAGGTCAAAAATCGACCAGAGCATGTCAGGGAGGTTGGGGATCATCCCAGTGTGGTCTATTTAATTTTTTGCAGTCATTTAGGTGGACAAATGGGCAAAACGGCATGAACGGGGCATTTTCTCGCCAAATTGATGTGCTATAGCCCATAATTTTGGGGGTGGGCCAGGGGTCCAGGTGCGCTGTGGGTAAAAAATTAACCGAGCCATGCCAGAGAGGTTGGGAATCATCCCAGTGTGGTTCTTCTATTTTTCTGTGGCAATTTGAGTGAACAAACGAGCAAAATGGCACGAACGGGGCATTTTCGACCAAAATTAGTTTGTAATAGCCCACAGTTTTGGGGGTGGGCCCCAGCGTGTTATGGTTTAAAAATTGATCGGGGCATGCTAGGGAAGTTGAAGATGGTCCCAGTGTGGTCCGTTTAATGTTTTGTGGCCATTTGGGTGGACAAACGGGCGAAACAACCCAAATAGGGCATTTTTGGGCCAAATCGGTTTGCTATAGCCCATGGTTTTGGGGGTGGGCTCAGGGTTCGAGCGTGTTATGGGCTGAAAATTGATTGATGCATACCAGGGAGGTTGGGAATCATTCTAGTATGGTTCATTTTATTTTTCGTGGCTATTTGGGTAGACAAATGGGTGAAAAAGCGTGAACAACTCATTTTTGTGCCAAATCGGTGTGCTGCAGCCCACGATTTTGAGGATGGGCCCGAGGTTCGTGCATGTTGTGTGCCCAAAATTGATCGGGCATGCCAAGGAGGTTGGAGTTAGCCTAGTGTGGTGTGCTTAATTTTTTGTGGCCATTTGAGTGGACAAACAGGCAAAACGGCACGAACGGGGCATTTTTGAGCAAAATCGGTATGCTATAGCCCACAGTTTCGGGGGTGGGCCCGGGGTCCGAACATGCTGTAGGTCAAAAATCGATCGAGGTATGCCAGGGAGGTTGGTTATTATCCCATTATGGTTCGTTTAATTCTTCGTGGTCATTTGGGTTGATAAACGGGCGAAACGGCGTGAGTGGGGTATTTTTGGGCCAAATCGGTGTGCTATAGCCCACAGTTTTGGGGGTGGGCCCGGGGTTCGGGCATGCTATGGGACAAAAATTGACCGAGGCATGTCAGAGAGGTTGGGGATCATCCCAGTATGGTCATTTTAATTTTTTGTGTCCATTTGGATGGACAAAGGGGTGAAATAGCGTGAATCGAGTGTTTTCAGGCTAAATCAGTGTGATATAGTCCACGGTTTCAGGGGTAGACCCAAGTCCCGGGCGTGCTGTAGGCCAAAAATCGATCGGGGCATTCCAAGAAGGTTGGGGATAATCCTTGTGTAGTCCGTTTAATTTTTTGTGGCCATTTGGGTGGGCAAAATAGTAAAACAGCACGAACGGGGAATTTTCAGGCCAAATCGGTGTGCTATAGACCACGGTTTCTGGGGTGGGCCCGAGGTCCGGGCGTGCTGTAGGTTGAAAATATACGGGTTATGCGAGGGAGGTTGGGGATCGTCCTAGTGTGGTCCGTTTAATTTTTCATGGCTATTTCAGTGGACAATTGGGTGAAACAACGCGAACGGGGAGTTTTCAGACCAAATTGTTGTGCTATAGCCCATGGTTTTGGGGGTTGGCTTGGGGTCCGGCCGTGGTGTGCGATGAAAATTGACCGGGGCATGCTAGGGAGGTTGGCGATCATCCCAGTGTGGTCCGTTTAATTTTTCGTGGCCATTTGGGAGGACAAATAGGCGAAACGGCGCGAACGGGGTATTTTTAGGCCAAATCTGTGTTGTATAACTCGATGGGACGTCAACAGAAGGAATGCCAAAAGCAAGACTTGGACCTAGTTCACGCAGTCAGGCAGCAAAGACTTCTTTCTCTTCGAGAGCTTTCGTAACGGCTATAAAGAATGCTACGCACCTCGTGAAAGGCTATTGGGATCGATCCCTTCAACCCTCCTTGGTGTGGAAGGTCGCAAGAGAAAAGAAAACTATTCTTCGTCAGCAGATTTTTCAACCTACCCAAGGTAAGGAAGTAAAGCAACTAATATCCTTTTTACCTACTATGCCTTTCACCGGGTGAGCAAAAAGTAGTTACATTTAGCCTGGTCTTCCTTATTAATTATTGATAAGGCACAGGGGAAGCATCATCCTTATAAGACTGTTTCTAAACAAAAGAAATTCTTTTTCACATTCAACCATGAGAGGGCAACTTGATCAATCAAAGCTATGCCCTTTTCCATTGCTGACTATGAATAGTTGATAACTAATGATTTTGACTTTACTATGCCAGTTCGGTAAGTTAAAGTCCATGCTTGAAATGAGAAAAAAGAGGAAGGGGAAGGGGTCGCCCAAATCTGTGGGGATAAGGTGGAAGATAAAAAGCTATATTTATAATAATAAAGAGAATCTATTCAAATTCATATTTGAAAATGGGATTATCAACTATACTTGACTGGAAAAACCAGCCAATCTACTCTCTTGGTCTCCCCATTGTAACTTGATAAATCATAAGAGAAGAAGAAATTGTTGCGTAGAAAGTTGTGCTTACTATCTCCTCCATCATTGTTATGTAAGAGGAAAAGAGTGAAAAGCTTACTTTTAGGTAGTGGACTAAGCGCTAAGAAGTGAACATCATGCTACTCAGATATATCCTTTACATATGCAAATTGAACCTTGGTTTTTGGAGTTCTAAAGTAAAAAAGAAGAAGCGGGGTAGAGGAATTGGTCAACTCATCAGGCTCATGACCTAAAGATTGTAGGTTCGAATCCTGTCCCCGCCTAATCAGTGGAACATTATTCACCGGGATAGAAGGCCGGTCCCAACCCGTCTACAAAATAGGGCTAGTATTCAGTCTTGGTTGGTTCCACCTCTTTGCAGGGCGATGACACCAGTAGTTGTAGAGCACAGATGACCATTTCTGTCACTATTAAATTCCAACGTCAGAGCTCCTTTCCAACCAGTCAAGTGGCTTTTCGCTCCTTCAACTCTAAACTACTGTATGCATATTTGGAGCTTTTCACAGTCAAAGGGCTGGCAAGATCGGTATACCTTCTAGTTATCGTTGACTTTAAACGTACCTGAATTGCTCATAGTCATCTATTATGGGCTTGCACTCAATAGTCAATCAATTCATTTTTCTGCTTTCTATCACGCGCTTTAACTATTTATTTATATAGTGTGTGAAGTCTAACTAATGGAAAGTGCCTATGAATTAGTTCCAAGTAAGCGGTCGTTCACATCAGGAATAAAAGTCGTTAAGGATGTACTTGTTTTTCCTTTTTTTCGTCGAGATTGGATTGGTGTTCAGTGTACCACTTGTGATGCCTATGCTTTGCAAGCCTACATAGGTACAAGATCAAAAAGAATGCATTGGATGGATGCTCGGGCATTGAGAAGAAAGGACGCTTTCAGAGGTAAAAGGACATGGGGAGATACCGTCTGTGATCCATGGATGTCGGATTGGGAAACCATATCCAAGCTCCGTGGATAGTCTACACTCTTTGGACTTTTCAATCTTAGCGAACTGAAACATCTTAGTAGATAAAGGTAGGGAAATCAACTGAGACCCCATTAGTAGAGGCGAGCAAGATTGGATTGGGAATTTGAAGGAAAACAAACACGAAGCTTTGTTCCTCTCCTTTTAGGCGAGCTACTTCATTTCTCAGCAAAGTGTTCACTTTTTTTTTTGCCAGGTTTCATTTGATTTGTTATGGATTGGATGATGGAAAAACCAGCAAGTGATACAAAAATAATCACGGATATGGGCTTATGAGAGTGCACGTTGGACACGAGACTTGGTGTGTGCAATTGAAGAGACAAAGAGGACCTAATTATACACCAAAAACTGTCCATACACTACACTTGGACTACACTCCATAGGAGCCTTTTTTCTTCCCTTCATTAAGGGCATTTTGGACATTTCACTTATGTTGTAATAAGTCTATAAATAGGCTAGTATTAGGTCTTTATTTCTTTAGTTGTTAAATGAGATTTTGAGACATAACTTGTAACACCATTCTTCTCTCATGGAGAGTGTAACACCTTAGTTGTAGGGCTTGGAAAAGCCATCAAAACCAAAATGAGGGTGATGGTATTGTGGAATCACTAGTATTGCAAATATTATTAGAAACCTTGGTGCTTGAGTGGTTCACGGCCTCTTGTGTCATTGTAAGAGTGCTAGTGTTGCTTATTACAAGTATTAAGGGTCTTAGTGTGTGACATACACTTAGGTTCTTAGTTCTTGTTAGAGTTGATGTCTTATTTCCTATCCTTACACTTCTTGTAATCGTGTTTGTGTTCTTGTTCTAGTAAAGCCGTGTATATTTGTTGTCTTGTTGTTGTTGTATTATCATCTCATGTTCATCTTGCTTTTGGATGTTTTTGGTGTAAAATACTCTTTGTATCATCTTGTTCTTGTGGTATTATTGTTGGCCGAGACTTGTTCCCCTTTTGGTCCTCGGTTTATCTTATGTTTTGTGGCTTGTTTACATGTTGTGGGTTGATTCCATTATCATTTGGTATCAAAGCTAAGGCTGGTTGTGTTCTTACACTACCAATATTGGGCTCTCTAAGTCGAAGAAAAAAAGAGGTGTTGAAAAGATGAAAATTCCAAAAAGAAGAAATTTGTCCATTCTTGTTGTCTTGGCCGAAATTGTGTCTTGTTGTTGTTTTGGCCGACATTTGTGCCTATTTTTCTAGTTTTTTTTGTGTGTTTGGTGTGTTATAGTGTTAGATCTTTGTTTCCTAACACTAGAAGAGGTGTCTAAGGTCGAAAATCTCACAAAAAGAATTGTGTTCTTGAGTTTGGTGTTCTTGGCCGAGAAAGTTGTTGTTCTTGTTGTTGTCTTGGCCGAGATTTGTTCTTTAAGTTTAGATCGAGGTAAATTTCGTGAGTCTTGAGTTTTATTAGTGTTGGTTTGTTCTTCCCTAATACTAACAGAATCAAGATATAAGTTGAACTCCTACTTATGTTGTTGTTGTGCGAATTCAAATGTTGGGCCGAATTGTTGTTGGTATTGTTGTGGTGGATTCAAAATTTGAACGTTTAAAGGTCTGTATTGGTATTGTGGTTGTGGATTTGTGTTGAAAAGGTGTTGTTGTTGTTGGGAGGTTCAACTTGAACCTTGGTCTTCAAATCTTGTTGAAGGTTCTTGGTGTTCTTGGCCAATCTTCATTTTTTGAGACAAGAAGAACCTTCAATAAGTAGTGTTTGATCTTAAGACCAAGTGGAAGAGTGTAGTCTTCTTGTTTATCTTGAAACAAGTTCCAAGACTATACCAAAGTAGTAAGTGACAAAGAGGGCTTTCAAAAATACTAGTTTGTCTACCCAAATGGCCAAGAAAAATTAAACGGACCATACTGGGATGATCCCCAACCTCCCTGGCACGCTCCGATCAATTTTCGGCCCAAAGCATGCCCAGACCTTGGGTACAACCCCAAAACCGTGGGCTTTAGCACACTGATTTGTACCAAAAATGCCCCTTTAGCGCTATTTCGCCCATTTGTCCACCCGAATGGCCATGAAAAATTAAACCGACCATACTGGAATGATCCCCAAATTCCCTGGCATGCCCCGATCGATTTTTGGCCTGCAGAATGCCAAGACCCCGGGCCCACCCCTAAAATTATGGGCTATAGCACACCGCCACGAAAAATTAAACGAAAAGCAATGGGACAATTGATTTTTGGCCTACAGCACACTCGGACCCCAAGCCCACTCATGAAACCATGGGCTATAGAACAACGATTTGGCCCAAAAATGCCTCGATCACACCGTTTCGCCCGTTTTTCGACCCAAATAGTCACAAAAAATTAAATGCACCATACTGGGATGATACCCAACCTCCCTGGCATGTACTAATCGATTTTAGGCCCACATAATGCCCAAACCTCGGGCCCACCCCTAAAACCGTGGGCTATAGCACACCGATTTGTCTCAAAAATCTCCCATTCACACCATTTCGCTCGTTTATCCACCTAAATGGCCAAAAAAATTAAATGGACCACACTGGAATAATCCCCAACCTCCCTGGCATGCCCCGGTCAATTTTTGGACCACAGCACGCTCGGACCCTTTGCCCACCCTCAAAACCGTGGGCTATAGCACATCAATTTGGCTCGAAAATGCCCCATTTGTGCCGTTTTACCCATTTGTCCATACAAATGGCAACAAAAAATTAAACGGACCATACTAGGATGATCCCCGACCTCCCTGGCATGCCTCGGTCAATGTTTATCCCACAAAACGCCCGTACCTCGTGCCCACCCCCAAATCCGTGGGCTATAGCACACTGATTTGTCCGAAAATGCCCCATTCACGCTGTTTCGCTCAGTTGTCCACCCAAATGGCCACAAAAAATTAAATGGATCACACTAGGATGATACCAACCAACCTGGCATGCCCCAGTCAATATTCGGCCTGCAGCATGCTTAGAACGAGAGTCCACCCCCAAAACTGTGCGCTATAGCACACCGATTTGGCCAAAAAATGCCCCATTTGTGCCATTTCGCCCGTTTGTCAACCCAAATAGCTACAAAAATTTAAACGGACCACACTGGGACAATCCCCAACCTCCCTTTCATGCCTCCGTTAATTTTTGGCCTACAACACACTCAGACCCCGAGCCCACCCATGAAATCGTGGGCTATAGCACACCGATTTTGCCCGAAAATGTCCTGATCATCGCATTTTGCCCTTTTGTCTAACCAAATGGCCACCAAAAATTAAACTAACCACACTAGGACTGTCCCCAACCTCCTTGGAATGCCCCGATCAATTTTTGGACGACAGCATGCCTAGACCACGGGCCCACCCCTAAAATAGTTAGCTATAGCACACCGATGTGGCTCAAAAATGCCTTGTTCGTGCTGTTTCGCTCGTTTGTCCACCCAAATGGCCATGAAAAATTAAACGGACCATACTGAGATAATACCCAACCTCCTCGACAAGCCCCGATCAATTTTTGATCGATAACACGCTTGGAACCCGGGCCTACCCCAAAACCGTGGGCAATAGCACATCGATTTAGCCTGAAAATGCCCCATTTGCACCATTTCGCCCGTTTGTCCACCCAAATAGCCAAAAAAATTAAATGGACCACACTGGAATGATCCCCAACCTCCCTAGTATGCCCTGGTCAATTTTCAGACCACAGCACGCTCGAACCACTGGCCCACCCCCAAAACCGTGGGTTATAGCACATCGATTTGGCCAAAAAATGCCCCGTTCACATCGTTTTGCCCATTTGTCCACCCTAATGGCAACGAGAAAATTAAACGGATCACACTAGTATGATCCTCGACCTCCCTGTCATGCTCCGGTTGATTTTTGGCCCACAAAACGCTAGGATATTAGGCCCACCCCTAAAATCGTGGGTTACAGCTCACTGATTTGGCACAAAAATACCCCGTTCGCGCCGTTTTGATCTTTTTCAACCCAAATGGCCATGAAATATTAAACGAACCACACTGGGATGATCCCCAACCTCCTTGGTATGCCCCAATTAATTTTGGGCCCACAGCACGCTCGGAACTCTGGGCCACCCCTAAATCCGTGGGCTATAGCACACCAATTTGGAATAAAAATGCCAAGTTCTAGTTGTTTTACCTGTTTGTCTGCCCAAATAGCCACGAAAAACTAAATGAACAATACTGGAAAGATCCCCAACCTCCCTGGTATGCCTCGGTCGATTTTTGCCCCACCGCATGCCCGAAACCCGGGCCCACCCTCAAAACTGTGGGCTATAGCACACTGATTTGGCCTAAAAATGCCCCATTCATGCCCTTTTTCCCGTTTGTCCACCCAAATGGCAACCAAAAATTAAACGGACCACACTGGGATGATCCCCAACCTCCCTAGCATGCCCCGATCGATTTTTGACCAGCAGCATTCTCGGACCCCGGCCCACCCTCGAAACCGTGGGCTATAGCACACCGATTTGGCCCAAAAATGCCCCGTTCAAGCCGTTTCGCCCTTTTGTCCACCCAAATGGCCACAAAAAATTAAACGGACCACAATGGGACGATCCCCAACCTCCATTGCATGCCCCGGTCGATTTTAGACCCACAGCACGCCCGGACCTCCGGTCCACCCCCAAAACCATTGGCTATATAGCACACCGATTTGGCAAAAAAAAGCCACGTTCATTCTGTTTTGCCCATTTGTCCGCCCAAATGGCCATGAAAAATTAAACGAACAACATTGAGATGATCCCCAACCTCCCTGGCATGCCCCGATCAATTTTTGGCCCATAGCATGCCCGGACCCTAGGCCCACCCCCAAAACTATGGGCTATAGCACACTCATTTGGCCAAAAAATGCCCCATTTGCGTCGTTTCACCCGTTTGGCCTCCCTAATGGAAGTGAAAAATTAAACGAATCATACTGGGATGATCCACAACCTCCCTGGCATACCTCGGTTGATTTTTGTCCCACAACATGCTCGAACCTCGGCCCATCCCCAAAATCATGGGCTATAGCATACCGATTTGACCAAAAAATGCCCCATTCGAGCTGTTTCGCCCGTTTGTCCACCCAAATGGCCACGAAAAAACAAAACGAACCACACTGGGATGATCACCAACCTCCTTTGCATGCCCCAATTATTTTTTGGTCCACATCACGGCCAGAATCCAGGCCCACCCCTGAAACCATAGGCTATAAGCACGCCGATTTGGATCGATAATGGCTCATTTGCACCGTTTAACCCATTTGTCTACCCAAATGGCCACGAAAAATTAAACGGACCACACTGGAACGATTCCAACCTCCCTGGCACACCTCAGTTGATTTTTGACCCACAGCATGTCCAGAACCTCGACCCACCCCTAAAATCGTGGGCTACAGCACACCTATTTGGCCAGAAAATGTCATATTCGCACCATGTCGCCCATTTGTCCACGCAAATGGCACGAAAAATTAAACGTACCACAATGGGACGATCCCTAACCTACCTGGCATGCCACGGTCGATTTTTGACCCACAGCATACACAGACCTCCGGGCAACCCCCAAAATTGTGGGCTATAGCACACCGATTTGACCTGAAAATGCCCTGTTCATGCCGTTTTGCCCGTTTGTGCACCCAAATATCCATGAAAAATTAAACAAGCCACACTAGGATGATCCCAACCTCTATGGTATACCTCGATTAAATGTTTGACAAACAGCACACCCGGACCCCGGGCCCACCCTCGAAATCGTGGGTCATGGGACACCGATTTAGCTCGAAAATGCGCCATTCGCGTCGTTTTACTTGATTGACCACCCAAATAATCATGAAAAATTAAACAGACAACAATGGGATAATCCCCAATCTCCCTGGCATGCTTCGATCAATTTTTGAGCCACAGTAAGCTCGAACCCCGAGCCCACCCCAAAAACTGTGGGCTTAGCACACCAATTTGGCTCAAAAATGCCCCATTCGCACCATTTTACCCATTTGTCCACCCAAATAGCTTTGAAAAATTAAACGGACCACACTAGGACGATCCTCAACCCCCCTAGCATGCCCCGGTCAATTTTTGGCCCATAGTACGCCTGGACCCTGGACCCACCCCCTAACCCATGGGTTGTAGCTCACCAATTTAACCCGAAAATGCCCCGTTCGCACCATTTCGCCCGTTTGTCCACCTAAATGGCCACAAAATATTAAACAAACTATACTGGAAAGATCCCCAACCTCCCTGGCATGCCCCGATTGATTTTCATCCTATAGAAAGCCCGGACACCAAGCCCATCGCCTAAATCGTGGGCTATAGCACACTAATTTGGCCAAAAAATGCCCCGTCTACACCGTTTTGCCTATTTGTCTACCCAAATGGCCACGAAATACTAAACAGACCACATTGGTATGATCTTCAACCTCCCTTGCACACCCCAATTGATTTTCAGCCAACAACACGTACTATCCCTAAGCCCACCCCCAAAACCGTAGACTATAGCACATCGATTTGGCTCAAAAATGCCCCATTCGTGCCGTTTTGTCCATTTGTCAACCCAAATAGCCACAAAAAATTAAATGAACCACAATGAGATAATCCCCAACCTCCCTGGTATACAATGATCGATTTTGGGCCCACAGCACACCTGGACCCTGGGCCCACCCCTAAAACCATGATCTATAGCTCACTGTTTTAGACCAAAAATGCCCCTTACACACCGTTTTGCTAGTTTGTCGACCCAAATGGCGACAAAACATTAAACACCCACACTGGGACTATTCCCAACCTCCCTGGTACACCCTGGTCGATTTTTGGCCCACAGCACGCCCGAACCCTGATCCCAAAGCATGCCCGAACAATTGGTTATAGCACACCGATTAGACCCAAAAATGCCCCGTGCGCGCCATTTCATCCCGTTGTCAAACTAAATGGCCATAAAATATTAACAAACTACACTGGGATGATCCCCAACCTCCCTGGAACACCCCGATCAATTTTCAGCCCATAGCACGCGTAGACCCCGGGCCTACCCGCAAAACCATGGGCTATAGCACACTAAACCATAGGCTATAGCATACTAATTTGGCCTGAAAATGCCCCGTTCGTGCCATTTTGCCCGTTTGTCCACCCAAATGGCTACGAAAAATTAAACGGACCATATTAGGATGATCCCCAACCTTCCTTACATGCTCGGTCGATTTTCAGCCAACAACACGACTGGACCCCGGGCCAACCTCCAAAACCTTGGGCTATAGGACATCGAGTTGGCTCAAAAATGTTCCATTCGTGCAGTTTGTCCTATTTGTCCACCCAAATATCCAGGAAAAATTAAAAGGAACACACTGGGATGATCCCCAACCTCCTTGGCACATCCCGATCAATTTTAGGCCTACACCACGCCCAAACCTCAGGCCCACCCCCAAAACTGTGGGCTATAGCACACCGATTTGTCCTAAAAATGCCCCATTCGCGCCATTTTGCCCGTTTGTCCACCTAAATGGCCAAAAAAAATTAAACGGACCACACTGGGATGATCCCCACTTCCCTGCCATGCCCCGGTGGATTTTTGGCCCACGGCACGCTCGTACCCCTGGCCCACACCCAAAACCGTGGGCTATAGGTCAACGATTTGGCCTAAAAATGCCCCATTCATGCCGTTTCACCCATTTGTCCACCAGAATGGTCATAAAAAATTAAACATACTACACTGGATGGTCTCCAACCTCCTTGGCATGCCCCAGTAGATTTTCTGCCAACAGTACGCCCGGACCTCCGGCCCATCCCCAAAACTGTGAGATATAGCACTCCAATTTATCCTAAAAATGCCCTGTTCGCATCATTTCGTCCATTTGTCCACCTAAATGTACACAAAATATTAAATGGACAATACTGGGTTGATCGACATCCTCCCTGGCATGCCCTATTGATTTTCAGCCCACAGCACGCTCAGACCCCTGGCCCACCCCCAAAACCGTGGGCTATAGCACATAGATTTGGCTCGAAAATGCCCTGTTCGCCCCGTTTCACCCATTTCTCCACCCAAGTGGCCACAAAAACTTAAACGGACAATTCTAGAATGATCCCCAACCTCCCTGGCATGCCTCAGTCAATTTTTGGCACATAGAAAGCCAGGACCTCGGGCCCACCCCCAAAGCCATAGGCTATAGCACATCGATTTATCCCAAAAATGCCCCATTCGTGCCATTTTGCCTATTTGTCCACCCAAATATCCAGGAAAAATTAAAAGGAACACACTGGGATGATCCCCAACCTTCTTGGCATATCCCGATCAATTTTAGGCCCACAGCATGCCCAAACCTCAGGCATACCCCCAAAACTGTGGGCTATAGCACACCGATTTGTCCCAAAAATGCCCCATTCGCGCCATTTCGCCCGTTTGTCCACCTAAATGGCCAAAAAAAATTAAACGGACCACACTGGGATGATCCCCACTTCCCTGCCATGCCCCGGTGGATTTTTGGCCCACGGCACGCTCGTACCCCTGGCCCACACCCAAAACCATGGGCTATAGGACAACGATTTGGCCTAAAAATGCCCCGTTCGTGTCGTTTCACCCATTTGTCCACCAGAATGGCCATAAAAAATTAAACATACTACACTGGATGGTCTCCAACCTCCCTGGCATGCCCCAGTGGATTTTCTGCCAACAGTACGCCCGGACCTCGGGCCCAGCCCCAAAACTGTGAAATATAGCACTCCAATTTATCCTAAAAATGCCCCGTTCGCATCATTTCGCCCATTTGTCCACCTAAATGTACACAAAATATTAAATGGACTATACTGGGTTGATCGACATCCTCACTGGAATGCCCGATCGATTTTCATCCCACAGCACGCTCAGACCCCTGGCCCACCCCCAAAACCGTGGGCTATTGCACATAGATTTGGCTCGAAAATGCCCCGCTCACGCCGTTTCGCCCATTTCTCCACCCAAGTGGCCACAAAAAATTAAATGGACAATACTAGAATGATATCCAACATCCCTGGCATGCCTCAGTCAATTTTTGACCCATAGCAAGCCCAGACCTTGGGCCCACCCCCTAAACCGTAGGCAAGAGTACACCGATTTATCCCAAAAATGCCCCATTCGCGCCGTTTTGACTATTTGTCCACCCAAATGGCCATAAAAAATTAAACAGACCATACTGGAATGATCCCCAACCTCTCTGGCATACCTCGGTCGATTTTTGGCCCACAGCACGCTTAGACCCCGAGCCCACCCCCTAAACTGTGGGCTATAGCACATCGATTTGGCACGAAAAGTCCCCATTTGCGTCGTTTTTCTCGTTTGTCCACCCAAGAAGCCAAAAAAAATAAACAGACCACACTGGGATGATCCCAAACCTCCCTGGCATACCCCGATTGATTTTTTGCCCACAGAACGCCCAAACTCTGGGTCCACCCCCAAGACTGTGGGCTATAGTACACTAATTTGGCCCAAAAATGCCCCATTCGCATCGTTTTGCCCGTTTGTCCACCTAAATGGCAATGAAAAATTAAAATGACCACACTAGGATGATCTCCAACCTCCCTGGCATACCTCAGTCTATTTTTGGCCCACAGAACACTCGAACCCCAGCCAACCACCGAAACCATGGGCTATAGAACACCGATTTGGCTCGAAAATGCCCCGTTTGAGCTATTTGACCCGTTTGTCCACCCAAATAGCCACGAAAAATTAAATGGACCATACTGGGATGATCACTAACCTCCCATGCATGCCCCAGTCGATTGTCGGCCCACAGCACGCCCGAACCACGGGCCCACCCCCAAAACCGTGGGCTATAACACACCGATTTAGAGTTAAAATGCCTCGTTCGCGCTGTTTCGCTCGATTATCTACCCAAATGGTCACAAAAAATTAAACAGACCACACAGAATGATCCCCAACCTTCTTGGCATGCCCCGATCTATTTTTGGCCTACAACATGCCCGAACCCCGGCCCACACCCAAAATCGTGGGCTATAGCTCGCCGATTTGGCCAGAAAATTTACCGTTTATGCTATGTCGTCCATTTGTCCACCAAAATTGCATGACAAATTAAATAGACTATACTAGCACGATCTCTAACCTCTCTAGCACACCCCCATCTAATTTAGGCCCACTACACGCTCGAACCCTGGCCCACCCGCAAAATTATGGGCTATATAGCACACCGATTTGGTCTAAAAATGCCCCATAAGAGCCGTTACGCCTGTTTGTCTACCCAAATGGCCACGAAAAATTAAACGGACCACACTGGAACGATCCCCAACTTATGTGGCATACCACATTCAATTTTTGGCCTACAGCACACCCGGACCCCAGGGCCACCCCCCGTAACCGTGGGCTATAGCACATTGATTTGCCCTAAAAACTCCCCGTTCGCACCGTTTCACCCATTTATCCACCCAAATATCCACAAAAAATAAAATGAACCACACTAGGATTATCCCCAACCTCCCTGGTATGCCTCGATCAATTTTTGGCCTACAGTATGACCAGAGCCCTGGCCCATCCCCGTAACCGTGGGTCATAGCATACCGTTTTGGCTCGAAAATGCTTCGTTCGCACCGTTTTGCCTGGCTGACAACCCAAATAACCATAAAAAATTAAACAGACCATACTGGGATGAACCCCAACCTCCCTGGCACGCTTCGGTCGATTTTTGGGCGACAACATGCCCGAACCCCGAACCCACCCCCAAACCCATAGGCTATAGCACACCGATTTGGCCCAAAAATGCGCTATTCATGCCGTTTTGCCCATTTGTCCACCCAAATGGCCCTGGCTTACCTCGGTCAATTTTTTGCCCACAGGACGCCCAAAACCTGGGCCTACCCCCGAAACCATGGGCTATAGCTCGCCGATTTGGCCCAAAAATGCCCCAATCCCATCGTTTCACCCATTTGTCCACCCAAATGGCCACGAAAAATTAAACGGACCACACTAGGATGATAACTAACCTCCCTTGCATGCCCAGTTGATTTTTGGGCCACAACACACCTAAAACCCGGGCCCACCCCTGAAACCGTAGGTTATAGCACACCGATGTGGATTGAAAATGCCTTGTTCGTGTCGTTTCACTCGTTTGTAAACCCAAATGGCCACAAAAAATTAAATGGATGATCCCCAACCTCCCTGGCATACCCCAGTCTATTTTCAGCCCACAGCATGACCAGAACCTTGGCCCACCCCCAAAATCGTGGGCTATAGCACACTAATTTGGCCCAAAAATGCCCAGTTCGCATTGTTTTACCTGATTGGCCACCCAAATAACCATGAAAAATTAAACAGACAACACTGGGATAATCCCCAATCTCCCTGGCATGCTTCGATCAATTTTTGAGCCACAGTAAGATGGAACCCCGAGCCCACCCCAAAAACTGTGGGCTATAGCACACCAATTTGGCTCAAAAATGCCCCATTCGCGCCATTTTACCCATTTGTCCACCCAAATGGCTTTGAAAAATTAAACGGACCACACTGGGACGATCGTCAACCCCCCTAGCATGCCCTGGTCAATTTTTCGCCCATAGTACGCCCGGAACCTGGACCCACCCCCTAAACCATGGGTTGTAGCTCACCGATTTGGCCTGAAAATGCCCCATTCACACCGTTTCTCCCGTTTGTCCACCCAAATGGCTACGAAAAAATAAACAGACCATACTGGGATGATCCCAACCTCCCTGGCATGCCCCAGTTAATTTTTTGCCCACAACATGCTCGAACCCTGGGCCCACCATCATAACTGTTGGCTATAGTACACTGATTTAACCCAAAAATGCCCCGTTCGCACCATTACACCCGTTTGTCCACCTAAATGGCCACAAAATATTAAACAAACCACACTGGGATGATCCCCAACCTCCCTGGCATGCCCTGATCGATTTTCAGCCTATAGAAAGCCCGGACCCCAAGCCCACCCCCTAAATCGTGGGCTATAGCACACTAATTTGGCCAAAAAATGCCCCGTCTACACCGTTTTGCCTATTTGTCTACCCAAATGGCCACGAAATATTAAACGGACCACATTGGGATGATCTTCAACCCCCGTTGCACACCCCAATTGATTTTCAGCCAACAACACGTACGAACCCTAAGCCCACCCCCAAACCCGTAGGCTATAGCACATCGATTTAGCTCGAAAATGCCCCATTCGCACCGTTTTGTCCATTTGTCAACCCAAATAGGCACAACAAATTAAATGAACTACACTGAGATGATCCCCAACCTCCCTGGTATACACCGATCGATTTTGAGCCCACAGCACGCCTGGACCCTGGGGCCACCCCTAAAACCATGATCTATAAATCACTGATTTAGACCAAAAATGCCCCGTACACACCGTTTTGCTAGTTTGTCGACCCAAATGGCAACAAAACATTAAACGCCCACACTGGGACTATTCCCAACCTCCCTGGTACACCCCGGTCGATTTTTGGCCCACAGCACGCCCGAACCCTGATCCCACAGCACGCCCGAACAATTGGTTATAGCACACCGATTAGACCCAAAAATGCCCCGTGCGTGCCGTTTCATCCTGTTGTCAAACTAAATGGCCATAAAATATTAACAAACTACACTGGGATGATCCCCAACATCCCTGGCACACCCCGATCGATTTTCAGCCCATAGCACGCGTAGACCCCAGGCCTACCCCCAAAACCATGGGCTATAGCACACTAAACCATGGGCTATAGCATACTAATTTGGCCCGAAAATGCCCCGTTCGTGCCATTTTGCCCGTTTGTCCACCCAAATGGCTACGAAAAATTAAACGGTCCACATTGGGATGATCCACAACCTCCCTTACATGCTCGGTCGATTTTCAGCCAACAACACGACTGGACCTCGGGCCAACCTCTAAAACCTTGGGCTGTAGGACATCGAGTTGGCTCGAAAATGTCCCATTCGTGCAGTTTCTCCTATTTGTCCACCCAAATATCCAGGAAAAATTAAAAGGAACACACTGGGATGATCCCCAACCTCCTTGGCACATCCCGATCAATTTTAGGCCCACACCACGCCCAAACCTCAGGCCCACCCCCAAAACTGTGGGCTATAGCACACCGATTTGTCCTAAAAATGCCCCATTCGCGCCATTTTGCCCGTTTGTCCACCTAAATGGCCAAAAAAAATTAAACGGACCACACTGGGATGATCCCCACTTCCCTGCCATGCCCCGGTGGATTTTTGGCCCACGGCACGCTCGTACCCCTGGCCCAAACCCAAAATCGCGGGCTATAGGTCAACGATTTGGCCTAAAAATGCCCCGTTCGTGCCGTTTCACCCATTTGTCCACCAGAATGGTCATAAAAAATTAAACATACTACACTGGATGGTCTCCAACCTCCTTGGCATGCCCCAGTTGATTTTCTGCCAACAGTACGCCCGGACCTCCGGCCCATCCCCAAAACTGTGAGATATAGCACTCCAATTTATCCTAAAAATGCCCTGTTCGCATCATTTCGCCCATTTGTCCACCTAAATGTACACAAAATATTAAATGGACCATACTGGGTTGATCGACATCCTCCCTGGCATGCCTTATTGATTTACAGCCCACAGCACGCTCAGACCCCTGGCCCACCCCCAAAACCGTGGGCTATAGCACATAGATTTGGCTCGAAAATGCCCCGTTTGCCCCGTTTCGCCCATTTCTCCACCCAAGTGGCCACAAAAAATTAAACGGACAATTCTAGAATGATCCCCAACCTCCCTGGCATGCCTCAGTCAATTTTTGGCCCATAGAAAGCCAGGACCTCGGGCCCACCCCCAAAGCCATAGGCTATAGCACATCGATTTATCCCAAAAATGCCCCATTCGCGCCGTTTTGCCTATTTGTCCACCCAAATGGCCATACAAAATTAAACAGACCACACTGGAATGATGCCCAACCTCTCTGGCATACCTCGGTCAATTTTTGGCCCACAGCACGCTTAGACCCCGAGCCCACCCCCAAAAATGTGGGCTATAACACACCGATTTGGCACGAAAAGTCCCCATTTGCATCGTTTTGCTCGTTTGTCCACCCAAGAAGCCAAAAAAAATAAATGGACCACACTGGGATGATCCCCAACCTCCCTGGCAGACCCCGGTTGATTTTTTTCCCACAAAACGCCCAAACCCCGGGTCCACCCCCAAAACTGTGGGCTATAGTACAGTAATTTGGCCCAAAAATGCCCCATTTGCGTCGTTCTGCCCGTTTGTCCACCTAAATGGCAACGAAAAATTAAAATGACCACATTGGGATGATCCCCAACCTCCCTGGCATACCTCAGTCTATTTTTGACCCACTGAACACTCAAACCCCGGCCAACCACCGAAACCATGGGCTATAGCACACCGATTTAGCTTGAAAATGCCCTGTTCGAGCTATTTGACCAGTTTGTCCACCCAAATAGCCACGAAAAATTAAATGGACCATACTGGGATGATCAATAACCTCCCATCCATGCCCCAGTCAATTTTAGTCCCACAGCACGCCCGAACCACGGGCCCACCCCCAAAACCGTGGGCTATAACACACCGATTTAGACTTAAAATACCTCGTTCGCACCGTTTCGCTCGATTATCTACCCAAATGGTCACAAAAAAATAAACGGACCACACAAAATGATCCCCAACCTTCCTGGAATGCCCCGATCTATTTTTGGTCTACAACATGCCCGGACCCCGGCCCACACCCAAAATCGTAGGCTATAGCTCGACGATTTGGCCAGAAAATTCACCGTTTATGCTATGTCGTCCATTTGTCCACCAAAATTGCATGACAAATTAAATGGAATATACTACCATGATCTCTAACCTCTCTAGCACGCCCCCATCTAATTTCGGCCCACTACACGCTCGAACCCCGGCCCACCCCCAAAATTATGGGCTATATAGCACACCGATTTGGTCTAAAAATGCCCCATAAAAGCTGTTTCGCCCGTTTGTCCACCCAAATGGCCACTAAAAATTAAACGGACCACACTGGAACGATCCCCAACTTATGTGGCATGCCAAATTTGATTTTTGGCCTACAGCACAACCGGACCCCAGGGCCACCCCCCGAAACCGTGGACTATAGCACATTGATTTGCCCCAAAAACTCCTCGTTCGCATCGTTTCACCCATTTGTCCACCCAAATATCCACAAAAAATAAAATGAACCACACTAGGATGATCCCCAACCTCCCTGGTATGCCTCGATCAATTTTTGGCCCGCAGTATGACCAGACCCTTGGCCCATCCCTGTAACCGTGGGTCATAGCACACCGATTTGGCTCGAAAATGCTTCGTTCGCACCGTTTTGCCTGGCTGACAACCCAAATAGCCATAAAAAATTAAACATACCATACTGGGATGAACCCCAACCTCCTTGGCACGCTTCGATCAATTTTTGGGCGACAACACGCCCGAACCCCGAACCCAGCCCCAAACCCATAGGCTATAGCACACCAATTTGGCCAGAAAATGCCCTATTCATGCCGTTTTGCCCATTTGTCCACCCAAATGGCCCTGGAATACCTCGGTCAGTTTTTTCCCATAGGACGCACAAAACCTGGGCCTACCCCCAAAACCATGGGCTATAGCTCGCCGATTTGGCCCAAAAATGCCCCAATCGCATCGTTTCACCCATTTGTCCACCCAATTGGCCACAAAAACTTAAACGGACCACACTAGGATGATACCTAACCTCCCTTGCATGCCCCAGTTGAGTTTTGGGCCACAACATACCCAAACCCCGGGCCCACCCCTGAAACCGTAGGCTATAGCACACCGATGTTGATTGAAAATGCCTTGTTCGTGCCGTTTTGCTTGTTTGTAAACCCAAATGGCCACAAAAAATTAAATGGATGATCCCTAACTTCCTTGGCATACCCCGGTCTATTTTCAGCCCACAACATGACCAGAACCCTGGCCCACCCCCAAAACCGTGGACTATAGCACACTAATTTGGCCCAAAAATGCCCAGATAGCGCTGTTTTGTCGGTTTGTCCACCCAAATGGCCACGAAAAATTAAACGGACAATTTTAGGATGATCCCGAACATCCCTTGCACACCCTGATTGATTTTCAGCCAACAGCATGCCCGTACCCTGAGCGCATCCCCAAAACCATGGGCTATAGCACATCGATTTGGCCTGAAACTGCCTCACTCACGCCGTTTCACCATTTTGTCCACCCAAATAGCCTCAAAAATTTAAACGGACCATACTGGGATGATCCCCAACCTCCCTGGTATATCTCGGTCGATTTTAAGCCGATGGCATGCCCAAACCTCGAGCCCACACCCAAAATCATGGGCTATAGAACAGCGATTTATTCTGAAAATGCCCCGTCTCGCCCGTTTATCAACCCAAATGGCCACAAAAATTAAATGGACCAGACTAGGATGATCCCCAACCTCCCTGTCACACCTCGGTTGATTTTTGACCTAAATAATGTTTGGACCCTAGGCCCATCCCCAAAACTGTGAGCTATAGCACACCGATTTGGTTCAAAAATGCCCCGTTACGCTCGTTTCTCCATTAAAATAGCCACAAAAAATTAAACGAACTACACTGGGATGATCCCCAAACTCTCTTTCCTACCTTAGTTGATTTTTGTCCCACAGCACACTTGGATCCCAATCCCACCTCCGAAATTGTGGGATATAGCACACCGATTTGGCCCAAAAATGCCCCGTTCTAGCCATTTTGCTTATTTATCCCCCCAAATGGCCATGAAAAATTAAACGGACCATACTAGGATGACCCCCAACCTACTTGGCATGCTCCGATCGAGTTTTACCCCACAGCACGCCCGAACCCTGTGGCCACCCCCAAAATCGTGGGCTACAGCACACCGATTTAGCACAAAAATGCCCCGTTTGAGTCGTTTGTGCACCCAAATGTCCACGAATAATTAAATTGACTAAAATGCAATGATCTCCAACCTCCCTGGTATGCTTTGGTCAATTTTTGGCACACAGGACGCCCAGACCCCTAGCCCACCCCCAAAATCGTGGGTCATAACACACCAATTTGGCTTGAAAGTTCCCTATTCGCGTCGTTTCTCCCTGTTGTCCACCCAAATAGCCACGAAAAATTAAACAAACCACACTGGGACGATCCCCAACCTCCCTAGCGCGCATCGGTCTATTTTTGGCCCACAGCACGCCCGGACCCCAAGCCCACCCCCAATACGTGGGCAATAGCACACCTATTTTGCCCAAAAATGCCCCATAGGTGTTGTTTTGCCCATTTATCCACCCAAATGGCCACGATTAAATGGAGCACACTAAGATGATCCCCAAACTCCCTCGCATGCCCCGATCAATTTTTGGCCGACATCACGCCCGAACCCTGGGCCTACCCTTAAAACCTTGGGCTATAGCACACCAATTTGGCCCGAAAATGCCCCATGCACACTATTTTGCCCGTTTGTCCCCCCAAATGGACACGAAAAGTTAAACGGACCACACTGAGATGATCCCTAACTTCTCTGGCACACCTTAGTCAATTTTTAGCCCACATCATACCCGGACTCCGGGGCCACCCCCAAACCCGAGGGCTATAGCTCACCGATTTGGCGTGAAAATGCCCCATTTGTCCATTCAAATGGCAACAAAAAATGAAATGGACCACACTAGAATGATTCCCAACCTCCCTGGCATGCCCCGATTGATTTTTAGCCCACAGTACACCCGAAACCTGGGCCCACCCATTAAACCGTGGGCTATAGCACATCAATATGCCCCAAAAATGCCTCGTTCGTGCCATTTTGCCCGTTTGTCCATCCAAATAGCCACAAAAAATTAAACGAATGGTACCCAACCTCCCTAGAATGCCCCGGTCTATTTTCAGCATATAGCATGACCGTACCCCTAGCCCACCCCCGAAACCGTGGGCTATGGCACACTAATTTGGCTTGAAAATGCATAGTTAGTGCCGTTTTGCCCGTTTGTCCACCCAAATGGCCACAAAAAATTAAATGAAACACATTGGGATGATCCCGAACATCCCTTGCATGCCCCGATCGATTTTTAGCCAACATCACGCCCGAAACCTGAGACCACCCCCGAAACCATGGGCTATAGCACATTGATTTGGCTTGAAATGCCCCATTCGCGTCGTTTCGCCATTTTGTCCACCCAAATGGCCACAAAAATTTAAACAGACCATACTGAGATGATCCTCAACCTCCCTAGCATATCTCGGTCAATTTTAGGCCCACGGCATGACCGAACCTTCAGACCACACCCAAAGCCGTGGGCTATAGCATACCGATTTGCACCAAAAATGCCCCGTTTGCGCCGTCTCACCCATTCGTCAGCCCTAATGGCCACAAAAAATTAAACGAACCATACTGGGATGATCCCCAATCTCCTTAGCATACCCTAGTCGATTTTCATCCAACAACACGCTCTAACCCCAGGCTCATCCCTGAAATTGTGGGTTATAGCACACCGATTTGGCCCAAAAATGCCCTGTTTGCGCTGTTACGCTCGATTTGGCCCACAGCACGCTTGGATCCCGAGCTCACCCTTAAAATTATGGGATATAGCACACCGATTTAGCCAAAAAATGCCCCGTTCTAGCTGTTTCACCCGTCTGTCCCCCCAAATGGCCATAAAACATTAAACGGACCATACTGGGATGATCTCCAACTTACCTGGCATGCCCCAATCGAGTTTTGGCCCACAGCACAACCGAACCCTATGGCTACCCCCGAAACCGTGGCCTATATAGCACACTGATTTGGCCCAAAAATGACCCGTTCGCGTCGTTTGTCCACCTAAATGTCTACAAAAAATTTAACAGGCTCTACTGGGATGATCTCTAACCTACCTGGTATGCTTCGGTCAATTTTTGGAACACAGCACGCCCTAACCCCGAGCCCACCCCCAAAACTGTGGGACATAACACACCGATTTGGCTCAAAAATGCCCTATTCGCTCCGTTTCGCCCAGTTGTCCACCCAAATAGCCATGAAAAATTAAACAGATCACACTGGTATGATCCCCAACCTCCTTAGCATACCCCGGTTGATTTTTGGCCCCCAGTACGCCCAGACCCCGGGCTCACCCCCAAAACCATGGACTATAGCACACCGATTTGGCCCGAAAATGACTCATTGGTGCAGTTTCGCATGTTTATCCACCCAAATGGCCATGAAAAATTAAACGGAGCACACTAAGATGATCCCAAAACTCCCTCGCATGCCCTGATGAATTTTCAGCCCACATCACACCCGAACCCTAGGCCCAGCCTTAAAATCGTGGTTTATAGCACACCAATTTAGCTCGAAAATGCCCCATTCACACCGTTTTGCCCCTTTGTCCACCCAAATGGACACGAAAATTTAAACAGACCACACTGAGATGATCCCTAACCTCCCTAGAATATCTTGGTTGCTTTTTGGCCCACTGAACGCCCGAAACTCGAGCCCACCCCTAAATCCAAGGGCTATAGCTCCCCAATTTAGAGTGAAAATGCTCCATTTGTATTGTTTCGTCTGTTTGTCCACTCAAATGGCAACAAAAATTTAAACGGACCATATTGGAACGATCCCCAACTTCCTTGGCACACCTCGATCAATTTTTAGCCCAAAGTATGCCTGGACCCCGGGTCCACCTATAAAATTTTGGGCTATAGCACATTAATATGGCCAGAAAATGCCTCGTTCGTGCCGTTTTGCCCGTGTGTCCACCCAAATAGCCATGAAAAATGAAATGGACCACACTGGAAAGATCCCCAACCTCACTAGCATGCTCCAATCGATTTTCGGCCCACATAATACCTTGTACCTAGGCCCACCCCAAAATACGTGGGCTATAGCACACCGATTTGGATCGAAAATGACCTGTTCGCACCGTTTCGCCCGTTTATCCACCCAAATAGCCACAAAAAATTAATCGGACCATATTGTGACTATCTAGAACCTCCCAGGCACGCCCCGGTCGATTTTTGGCCCACAACACGCCCAAAACCCGTACCCATCCCCAAAACTGTGGGCTATAGCACACCAATTTGGTCCAAAAAAGCCCCGTTCGCACTGTTTTTCCCATTTGTCCACCCAAATGGCCACGAAAAATTATACAGACAACACTGGGATGATACCTAACCTCTCTAACACGCCAAGGTCGAATTTTTGCCTACAACACTCCCGAACCTCGGGACCATCCCCATAACCGTGAGTCATAGCACACCGATTTGGCTCAAAAATGCCACATTTGCGTCGTTTCGCCTGGCTGACAACCCAAATAGCCACAAAAAATTAACAGATCATACTGGGATGAACCCCAACCTACCTGGCATGCTTCGTTTGATTTTTGGGCGACAACACACCCGGACCTCCGGTCCACCCCTAAACCCGTGGGCTATAGCACACCGATTTAGCCCAAAAATGCTCTATTCGCACCATTTTGCCCATTTGTCTACCCAAATGGCCACAAAAAATTAAACATACCACACTGGGATGATCCCCAACCTCCCTGGCATGCCCCGATCAATTTTTGGCCCACAGCATGCCCAAACCCTATGGCCACCCCCGAAATCGTGGGCTATAGATCACCAATTTTGCCTTAAAATTCCCCGTTTGCACTGTTTTGCCCGTTTGTCCACCCAATTAGCCACGAAAAATTAAACGGACCACACTGGCATGATCCCTAACCTTCTTTGCATGCACCAATCGATGTTCTGCCCACAGCACACACGGACCCCGAGCCCACCCCCAAAATCGTAGGCTATAGCACACCGATTTGGATAAAAAATGCCTCGTTCATGCTGTTTTGCCCGTTTGTCTACCCAAATGGCCACGAAATATTAAACGGATGTTCTCCAACCTCCCTGGTATGCCCCGATCTATTTTCAGCCAAAAGCATGACTGGACCCCTAGCCCACTCCCGAAACTGTGGGCTATAGCACACTAATTTGGCCTGAAAATACCCAGTTAGCGCCGTTTTGCCCGTTTTTCCACCCAAATGGCCATAAAAAATTAAACGGACTACATTGGAATGATCCCAAACATCCCTTGCATGCCTCGGTCAATTTTCATCCAACAGCATTCCCGGACCCCGGACCCACCCCTGAAACCATGGGCTATAGCACATCTATTTGGCCTAAAAATGCCCCATTCGCACTGTTTTTCCATTTTGTCCACCCAAATGGCCATAAAAATTAAAACGGACCATACTGGGACGATCCCCAACCTCCCTAGCACATCCCGGTTAATTTTAGGCCCACAGAAAGCTCGAACCTCGATCCCACACCCAAAACCATGGGCTATAGCACACTGATCTGATTTGTTCCAAAAAAGCCCCGTTTGCGCCGTCTCGCCCGTTTGTCAATCGAAATGGACACAAAAAATTATATGGACCATACTGAGATTATTTCCAAACTCCCTCGCACACCTCGATCAATTTTTGGCCGACATCACGCTCAAACCCTGGGACCACCCTCAAAACTGTGGGCTATAGCACACCAATTTGACCTAAAAATGCCCCATTTGCAATGTTTTCCCCATTTGTCCACCCAAATGGACACGAACAGTTAAACGGACCATACTGGAATGATCCCCAACCTCTCTGGCATGCCCTGATTGATTTTTAGCCCAAAGTACGCTCGAACCCATGGACCACCTACAAAACCATGGGCTATAGCACATTAATATGGCTTGAAAATGCCTCGTTCATGCCGTTTTGCCCGTTTGTGCACCCAAATGGCCATAAAAATTAAACAGATGATCCCCAACCTCCCTGGCATGTTCCAGTCTATTTTCAGCCCACAGCATGACTGAACACCTAGCCCACCACCAAAACTTTGGGTTATAGCACACTAATTTGGCTAAAAAATGCCTAGTTAGAATTGGTTTGCACGTTTTGTCACCCAAATAGCCACAAAAAATTAAATAGACCACATTGGGATGATCCTGAACATCCCTTGCATACCACGGTCGATTCTCAGCCAACAGCATGCCTGAAACCTGAGCCCACCCATGAAACCATAGGCTATAGCACAACAATTTGGCTTGAAAATGCCTCATTCGCACCATTTTGCCATTTTGTCCACCCAAATGGCCACGAAATATTAAATGGACCATACTGGGATGATCCCCAACCTACCTGGCACGCCCCAATTGAAGTTTGGCCAACAGTACGCTTGGACTCTGTATCCACCCCCAAAATCGTGGGCTATAGCACACCGATTTGGCCTGAAAATGCCCCGTTCGCATTGTTTGTCCACCCAAATGTCAACAAAAAATTAAACGGACTACACTAGGATGATCTCCAACCTCGCTACTATGTTTCGGTCAATTTTTTGAACACAGCACGACTAAACCCTGGGCCCACACCCAAAACTATGGGTTATAACACACCGATTTGGCTCGAAAATGCCCCATTTGTGCCATTTTTCCCAGTTGTCCACCCAAATAGCCACACAAAATTAAACAGACTATACTACGACGATCCCCAACCTCCCTAGAGTGCCCCAATCAATTTTTGGCCCACAACACACTCGGACCCCGGGCCCAGCCCTAAAACTGTGGGCTAAAGCACACCGATTTGGCCCGAAAATGCCCCATTCATGCCATTTCGCCCGTTTATCCACCCAAATGGCCACAAAAAATTAAACAGAGCATACTGGGAAGATCCTCAAACTCCTTCGCATGCCCCGGTCAATTTTTGTCCCACATCACGCTCGAACCCTGGGTCCACCCTCAAAATCGTGGGCTATAGCACACTAATTTGGCCCAAAAATGCCTCATTCACACCGTTTTGCCCGTTTGTCTACCCAAATGGACACAAAAAGTTAAACGGACCACACTAAGATGATCCCGAACCTCCCTGGCATGCCTTGGTTGATTTATGGCCCACAGCATGCCCGAACCCCGAGCCCACCCCCAAACCCGAGGGCTATAGCTCACCGATTTGGTGTGAAAATACCTTATTTGCATTGTTTCACCCATTTGTCCACTCAAATGGCAACAAAAAATAAAATGGACATCACTAGAATGATCCCCAACCTCCCTAGCATGCCCCGATCTATTTTTAGCCCACAGTACGCCTGGACCCCGGGCCCACCCACAAAACCGTGGGCTATAGCACATCAATATGGCCCAAAAATGCCTTATTCGTGCTGTTTTGCCCATTTGTCCACCCAAATGGTCCCAAAAAATGAAATGTACCACACTGGAATGATCCCCAACCTCACTATCATGTCCTGGGAGCTTGGCCCACCCCCAAATACGTGGGCTATAGCACACCGATTTGGATCAAAAATGCCTTGTTCGCGCTGTTTTGCCTAGTTGTCCTCCTAAATGGCCACAAAAAATTACTCGAACCATACTGGGATGATTCACAACCTCCCAGGCACGCTCTGGTCGATTTTTGGCCCACAGCACGCCTAGAACCCATTCCCACCCCCAAAATCGTGGGCTATGGCACACCGATTTATTCCAAAAATGCCCCGTTCACGCCGTTTTGCCCGTTTGTCCACCCAAATAGCCACGAAAAATTATACGAACCACACTGGGATGATGTCCAATCTACCTGGCACACCGCGGTTGATTTTTGGCCCACAGCACGCCTGGAACTCGGGATCACCTCCAAAATCATGGGCTATAGCACACCGTTTGTTCTGAAAATGCGCCTCGGTGGTTGATGGCCCACAGCTTGCTCAGGCCCCGAGCCCACCCCTAAAACTGTAGGCTATAGCACAACGATTTGGCCCAAAAATGCCCTATTGCTGCCGTTTCGCCCGTTTATCTACCCAAATGGCCATGAAAATAAAAACAAACCACTCTGGGACGATACTCAACCTACCTTCCATACCCCGATTAATTTTTAGCCCACAGCACGCTCAGAGCCCTTCCCCGAAACCATAGGCTATACCACACTAATTTGGCCTGAAAATGCCCCATTTATGGCGTTTCGCCCGTTTGTCCACCCAAATGGCCACGAAAAATTAAAAGAATCACACTTGGACGATCCCCAACCTCCCTGGCATGCCCTGGATGATTTTTGGCTCACAACACGCTCGGACCTCTTGCCCAACCCCCAAACCGTAGGCTATAGCACATCGATTTAGCTTGAAAATGCCCCATTCACATCGTTTAGCCCATTTGTCCACCCAAATGGCCATAAAAAATTAATGGACCACACTGGGATTATCCCCAAGCTCCCTAGCATGCCCCGATCAATTTTTAGTGCACAGCACGCTCGTACCCCAGGCCCACCCCTGAAACCGTGGGCTATTGCACACCAATTTGGCCCAAAAATGCCCTGTTCATGCTGTTTTGCCCGTTTATCCATCCAAATTGCCACAAAAAATTAAACGGACCACACTGGAATGATCTTCAACCTCCCTGAAATGCCCCGATCGATTTTTGGACCACAGCACGCTTGAACCCCGGGCCCACCCCTAAAACCATAGGCTATTGCACACTAATTTGGCTCAAAAATACCATGTTCGCGTTGTTTTGCCCGTTTGTCGACCCAAAAAATCCATAAAAAATTAAAAGAACCACACTGGGATGATCCCTAACCTTCCTAGCATGCCCCGATCAATTTTTCGCCCATCGCAAGCTCGAACCCCGAGCCCACCCCCAAAATCATAGTCTATAGCACACCGATTTTTCTTTAAAATGCCCCGTTTGTATTGTTTCATCCGTTTATCCACCCAAATGTCCAAGAAAAATTAAATGGACAACACTGGGAGTATCCTTAACCTCCCTGGCATAACTCGATTGATTTTCAATCCACAGCATGCCAAGACCCCAGTCCCACACCCAAAACCATGGGCTATAGCACACTAATTTGGCACAAAAATGCCCTGATCACGCTGTTTAACCCGTTTGTCCACCCAAATGGCCACAAAAAATTAAACAGACCACACAAGGACCACCCCCAAAATCGTGGGCTATAGCACATCAATTCTGCTTGAAAATGCACTGTTAGCACTGTTTTGCTCGTTTGTCTACCGATTTGGCCCAAAAATACCCCTTTCGCATCGTTTTGCCCGTTTGTCCACCCAATTGGACACAAAAAATTAAACGGACCACCCTGGGATGATCACCAACCTATATAGCATGCTTTGATTGATTTTTGGCCGACAACACACTCGGACCTCGGGGCTACCCCTAAAACAATAGGCTATACCACTTCAATTTGGCCAAAAAATGCCACCTTCGTGCTGTTTTGCCCGTTTGTCTACCCAAATAGCTACGAAAAATTAAACAGACCAAACTGGGATGATCCCCAACACCCTGGAATGCCTTGGTCTATTTTGATCCCACAGTATGCCCGTACCCCAATCCCACCCCAAAAATCGTGGGCTATAGCACATCGATTTTGCCTGAAAATGCACCGTTCGTGACTTTTTGCCTGTTTGTCCACCCAAATGTCCACTAAAAATTAAACGAACCATACTGGGATGATCCCCAACCTTCTTAGGAAGCCTCAGTTGATTTTAGACCTACAGAAGGCCCGAACACCGGGCCTAATCCTGTAATTGTGGGCTATAGCACATTGATTTAGCATAAAAATGCCTCGTTCGCGCCCTTTCGCCCGTTTATCTACCCAAATGGCCACAAAAAATTAAACAAACAATATTGGGATGATCCCCAACTTCCCTGGCATGTCATAGTTGATTTTTGGCCTACAACATTCTCGGACCTCAGGGCCACCCCCAAAATCGTGGGATATAGCACACTGATTTGGCCCAAAAATGCCCCGTTCGCGCCGTTTCGCTTATTTGTCCAACCAAATGGCCATGAAATATTAAATAGACCATACTGGGACGATCCCAACCTCCCTGTGATGCTTCAATCGATTTTTGACACACCACATGACCGAACCCTATGCCCACCCCCAAAACCGTGGGCGATAGCACACCAATTTTGCTAAAAAATGCCCTGTTCGCGCTATTTCACCCGTTTGTCCACCCAAATGACCATGAAAAATTAAACGGACCACGCTGGGATGATCCCCAATCTCCCTGTCATACCCCGATCAATTTTTGGCCTTAGCACATCGACCCCAGGCCCACTCTCGAAGTCGGGCACATAGATTTGGCCCAAAAATGCCCAGTTCGCATTGTTTCGCCCGTTTGCCCACACAATTGGCTAGGAAAAAATTAAAAAAACCACATTGGGATGAGACCCAACCTTCCTAGAATGCCTCGATCTATTTTTGACACACAGCAAGCCCGGACACTAGGCCCACCCCCAAAACCATAGGCTATAGCACACCGAATTGGCCCGAAAACTCCCCATTCGCGCCGTTTCCATATTGGGATGATCCCCAAACTCCCTAGCACACCCCAGTTTATTTTTAGCCCGCAGCATGCCTGGAAGCCATGCCCATCCCCGAAACCGTGGGCTATAGCACACCAATTTTGCCTAAAAATGCCCCATTCGCCCCGTTTTGCCCGTTCGTTCACCCAAATGGCCATGGAAAATTAAATGGACCATAGTGGAACAATCCCTAACCTCCTTGGCACACCCCAATTAATTTTTGGCCTATAGTACACCGAACCTCGGGCCCACTCCCGGGGTTGTGGGCTATTGCACACTGATTTGACCCAAAAATGCTTAGTTCGCGCTGTTTCGCTCGTTTGTCCACCCAAATGGCCACAAAAAATTAAACAGACTACAGTGGGATGATTCTCAACCTCTCTGGCATACCTCGGATGATTTTTGACCCACAGTATACCCGGACCCCAGGCCCACCCCCTAAACCATGGGCTAACACACCGAATTGGCCTGAAAAAGCCTCGTTTGTGCCGTTTCGCCCATTTATCCACCCAAATGGCCACAAAAGTTAAACAGACCACACTGGGACTATCCTCAAACTACATGGCATTCCCCAGTTGATTTTTGGCCGACAGCACGCCCGGAACCCAGGTCCGCCCTTAAAAACCGTAGGCTATATAACACACTGATTTAGCCTAAAAATACCCCGTTCTCACTGTTTTGCCTGTTTGTCTATCAAAATGACCACGAAAAATTAAATGGACCACACTGGGAAGATCCCAAACCTCCCGAGAATTCTTCGGTCAATTTTCATCACACAGCATTCCCAAACCCTGGCCCCACCCCCAAAATCATAGGCTATAGCACATTGATTTTGCTCGAAAATGCACCGTTCACACCGTTTTGCCTGTTTGTCCACCCAAATGGCCACAAAATTACACAGACCATACTGGGATGATCCCCAACCTTCCTGAAAAGCTCCGATCAATTTTCGGTCGACACCACGCCCGAACCTGGGGCGTACCCCCAAAATCATAGGCTATAGCACACCGATTTGGCTCGAAAATACACCGTTGTCAATGTTTTGCTCGTTTGTCCACCCAAATGGACACAAAAAATTAAATGAATCATACTGGGATGATCACCAACCTCCCTGGTATGCCTCAGTCGGTTTTTGGCCCAAAGCCCACCCAGAACTCGGGCCCAACCCCAAAAATATAGACTATAGCACAACAATTTAGCCCAAAAACACCACGTTCATGCTGTTTTGCCCGTTTCTCCACCCAAATGGCCACGAAAAATTAAACGAACCACACTGGGATGATCCCCAAAATCCCTGGCATGCCCCGTTTAATTTTTGCCCCACAGCATGCCCGCACCCCAGGCCCACCCCCAAAACTGTGGGCTATAGAACACCGATTTAGCTCGAAAATGCCCCGTTCGTGCCATTTCTGCCAGTTGTCCACCCAAATGTCCATTAAAAATAAAACGGACCACACTTGGATGATCCTCAACCTTCCTGGTATGCCCCAGTTGATTTTTGTCCCACAGCAGGCCCTAACACTAGTCCCAATCCCGTAATCGTGGGATAGCACACCGATTTGGCACGAAAATGCCCTGTTCGTGTCGTTTCACCCGTTTGTTCGCCTAAATGGCCATGAAAAATTAAACGGACCATACTGGGAGGACCCCCAACCTCCCTGGAATGCCTCGGTCAATTTTTTGCACACAACAGCCTTGGATATCGGGGCGACCCCCAAAATCGTGGGATATAGCACACCGATTTGGTCCAAAAATATCCAGTTCACGCTGTTTCACCCGTTTGTCCAACCAAATAGCCATGAAAAATTAAACAGATCACATTGGGATGATCCCAACCTACCTTACACACCTCTATCGATTTTAAATCCACAACACGCTCGGAATCCATGCCCTCCCCAAAACCGTGGGCTATAGCACGCCGATTTTGCCTGAAAATACCCCATTCGCATCGTTTTGCCCATTTGTCCACCCAAATGGCCACAAAAAATTAAACAGACTATACTGGGATGATACCCAACCTCCCTAGCATGCCTCGATCAATTTTCGGCCCATAGCACACCAAACTCGGTGCCCACTCCCAAAGTCGTGGGCTATAGCACACAGATTTGGCCCGGAAATGCCCCATTTGCATTGTTTCGCCTGTTTGTCCACCCAAATGGCCACGAAAAACTAGAAAGACCACACTGGGTTGATCCCTAACCTCTTTGTCATGCCCCGATCAATTTTTGACACTCAGCAAGCCCAGACACTGGGCCCACTCCAGAAACCGTGGGCTATAGCATACCGAATTGGCCTGAAAACTTTCTATTCATGTTGTTTCCACACTGGGATGATACCCAAACTCCCTATAATGCCTCGGTCGATTTTCAACCCGCATCATACCCGGACCCCGTTCCCATCCCCGAAAACGTGGGCTATAGCACATCGATTATGCCTAAAAATGCCCCATTCGCCCCGTTTTGCCCGTTTGTTCACCCAAATGGCCATGAAAAATTAAACGGACCACACTGGAATGATATCCAACCTTCTTGGCACACCCAATTAATTTTTAGCCTATAGTACGTTGAACCTCGTGCCCACTCCCAGGGTCGTGGGCTAGTGTACACCGATTTGGCCTAAAAATGCTTAGTTCGCGCTGTTTCGCTCGTTTGTCCACCCAAATGGCCACAAAAAATTAAAAAGACTAAAATTGGATGATTCTCAAACTCTCTGGCATGCCCCAAATGATTTTCTGCCCACAGCATACCAGGACCCCGGGCCCACCCCCGAAACTATTGTCTAAGCACACCGATTTGGCTCGAAAA
The DNA here is from genome assembly GCA_030864225.1 of Capsicum baccatum var. pendulum. Classification (NCBI taxonomy): domain Eukaryota; kingdom Viridiplantae; phylum Streptophyta; class Magnoliopsida; order Solanales; family Solanaceae; genus Capsicum; species Capsicum baccatum. The sequence continues at coordinate 5,157,202 of CM061552.1, forward strand.
TGCCTCGTTTGCCCCGTTTCCCCATTTGTACATCCAAATGGCCACAAAAAATTAAACAGACCATACTGGGACTATCCTCAAACTCCCTGGCATGCCCTGGTTGATTTTTGGCCGACAGCACGCCCGGAACCCAGGTCCACCCTTAAAAACCGTTGGCTATAACACTGATTTAGCCTAAAAATGCCCCGTTCTGACCGTTTGCCTATTTCTCCACCCAAATGACCATGAAAAATAAAATAGACCACATTGGGAAGATCCCAAGCCTCACTGGAATTGTCCAATAAATTTTTAGCACACAGCACGCCCAGACCTTTGGCCCACCCCCAAAATCATGGGTTATAACACATTGATTTTGCCCGAAAATGCACTGTTTGAGCCGTTTTGCCTGTTTGTCCACCCAAATGGACACAAAATTAAAATAACCATACTGGGATGATCCCCAACCTTCCTGGTGTGCCCCAGTTGATTTTTGACCCACAGTAGGCCCTAACACTGGGCCCAATCCCATAATCGTGGGCTATAGCACACCGATTTGGCACGAAAATGCCTCGTTTGTGCTGTTTCGCCCGTTTGTCCGCCCAAATGGCCATGAAAATTAAACGGACCATACTGGGAGAATTACAAACCTTCCTTCCATGCCCCGATCAATTTTTGGCCTACAACAGTCTCGAACCTTGGGGCGATCCCCAAAATCGTGGGATATAACACACCGATTTGGTCAAAAAATGTCTAGTTCACACTGTTTCACCCGTTTGTCCAACCAAATGGCCATGAAAGGTTAAACAGATCACACTGGGATGATCCCAACCTCTCTGGAACACCCCGATCGATTTTAAATCCACAACACACCTGGAATCCATGCCCACCCCAAAACCGTGGGCTATAGCAGACCAATTTTCCCCAAAAATACCCCGTTCGCATCGTTTTGCCCATTTGTACACCCAAATGGCCATAAAAAGTTACACAGACCATACTGGGATGATCCCCAACCTCCCAATCATGCCTCAATCAATTTTTGACCCATATCACGGCAAATTCGGTGCCCACTCCTAGAGCCGTGGGCTATAGCACACAGATTTGGCTCGAAAATGCGCTATTCGCACTGTACCACCTGATTGTCCTCCCAAATGACCATGAAAAATTGAAAAGACCACACTAGGTTGATCCCCAACCTCCCTGGCATGCCCCAATCAATTTTTAACACTCAGAAAGCCCAGACACCGGGCCTACCCCTGAAACAGTGGGCTTTAGCATACCGAATTGGCCTGAAAACTTCCTGTTGATGTTGTTTACACACTGGGATGATCCCCAAACACCCTAGAATGCCCCGATCGATTTTTGACCAATAGCACACCCGGACCCCGTGTCCATCCCCAAAACCGTGGGCTATAGCACACCGATTTTGCCTAAAAATGCCCCATTCACCCCGTTTTGCCCGTTTGTTCAGCCAAATAGCCATGAAAAATTAAACGGACCACACTGGAATGATACCCAACCTCCTTGGCATACCTCAATTAATTTTTGGCCTATATTACACCGAACCTCGTGCCCACTCCCGGGGTCGTGGGCTATTGCACACCGATTTGGCCCAAAAATGCTTAGTTCGCGCTGTTTCGCTCGTTTGTCCACCCAAATGGCCACAAAAAATTAAACAGACTACAATGGGATGATCCTCAACCTCTATGGCATGCCCCGGATAATTTTTGGCCCACAGCATACCCGGACCCCGGGCCCACCCTCAAAACTATGGGCTAAGCACACCGATTTGGCCTGAAAAAGCCTCGTTTACCCTGTTTCATCCATTAGTCCACCCAAATGGCCACAAAAAATTAAACACACCACACTGGGACTTTCCTCAAACTCCCTGGCATGCCTCGGTTGATTTTCGACCGACAGCATGCCCGAAACCCAGGTCCACCCTTAAAAACAGTAGGCTATAACACTGATTTAGCCTATAAATGCCCTGTTCTCATCATTTGCCTATTTGTCCACCCAAATGACCACAAAAAATTAAATAGACCATACTGGAAAGATCCCAAACCTCCCGAGAATTCTCCGGTCAATTTTCAGCACACAACACTCCCAGACCTTGGGCCCACCCCCAAAATCATGGGCTATAACACGTCAATTTTGCTCAAAAATGCACCATTCGCGTCGTTTTGCCTGTTTGTCCACCCAAATGGCCACAAAATTAAACAGACCATACTGGGATGATACCAAACTCCCTGGAAAGCTTCGATCAATTTTTGACCGACAACACACCCGAACCAGGGGCCTACCCCCAAAACCATGGGCTATAGCACACCGATTTGGCTCGAAAATGCACCATTGTCATTGTTTCGCCCATTTGTCCACCCAAATGGACACAAAAAATTAAACAAACCATACTGGGATGATCCCCAACCTCCCTGGTATGAATTAGTCAATTTTTAGCCTAAATCACACCCAGAACTCGGGCCCACCCCCAGCACTATAGGCTATTGCACAACAATTTAGCCCGAAAACACAATGTTCATGCCGTTTCACCCGTTTGTCCACCCTAATGTCCACAAAAAGGACCACACTGGGATGATTCCCAACATCCCTGGCAGGCCCCATTTTATTTTTGTCCCATAGCATGCCCGAACCCTAGGCCCACCCCTAAAACCGTGGGCTATAGCACATCGATTTGGCTCAAAAATGCCCCATTCGTGCTATTTCTCCCATTTTTCCACCTAAATGTCCACTAAAAATTAAATGAACCATACTAGGATGATCCCCAACCTTCCTGGTATGCCCCAGTTGATTTTTGACCTACATAAGGCCCTAACACTGGGCCCAATCCCATAATCGTAGGCTATAGCACACCGATTTGGCACGAAAATGCCTCGTTCGTGCCGTTTCACCCGTTTGTCCGTCCAAATGGCCACGAAATATTAAACGGACCACACTGGGAGGATCCCCAACTTCCCTGGCACACCCCAGTCAATTTTTGGCCCACAACAGTCCCGGACCTCGGGGCGACCCCCAAAATCGTGGGATATAGCACACCAATTTGGTCTAAAAATGTCCCGTTCATGCCATCCCAACCTACCTGACACACCTCGATCGATTTTAAATCCACAACACGCTCAGACTCCATGCCTACCCCAAAACCGTGGGCTATAGCACATCGATTTTGCTCGAAAATACCCCATTCGCACTATTTTGCCCATTTGTCCACCCAAATGTCAACACAAAATTAAACAGACCATACTGGGATGATCCCCAACCTCCCTAGAATGCCTCAATCAATTTTAAGCCCATAGCATGCCAAACTCGAGGCCCACTACCAAAGTCGTGGGCTATAGCACACAGATTTTTCCTGAAAATGCCCCAATCATATTGTTTTGCCTGTTTGTCCACCCAAATGGCCATAAAAAATGAAACAGACCACACTGGGTTGATCCCCAACCTCCCTGGCATGCCCCAATCGATTTTTGACACTCAGCAAGCCTAGAAACCGGGCCCACCCCTGAAACCGTGGGCAATAGAATACCGAATTGGCTTGAAAACTCCGAATTCATGTTGTTTCCACATTGGGATTATCCCCAAACTCCCTAGAATGCCCAGTCGATTTTTGACCCACAGCATACCCGAACCCCATGCCCATCCCTGAAATTGTGGGCTATAGTGCATCGATTTTGCCTAAAAATACATCGTTCGTGCTATTTTGCCTATTTGTTCACCCAAATAGCCACGAAAAATTAAATGAACTATACTGAGACGATCCCCAACCTCCCTGAAATGGCCATATTAATTTTTAGCCAATATCACGTCGAACCCCAAGCCCACTCCTGGAGCCGTGGGCTATATGTTACAATTAAAATGGACTCCTTAGCTTTCAATGACATCATTCAAAGTCAATACGTAGGGCATCAAGCTTTGGTCACATTAAAGAAATGGGATCCTACATAGAGGGGCTGATTTGAGTACACTAAAGAGAAATCCCACGTGTGTAAGATTGCTTGGAGCATTGAAAATTGAGGACTCATGGTTTTGGGCCTTCATTAAGGACATTTTGGTTACTTAGCCTTGTCCAATTAACACTCCATGACCACCCCTTTTCATTAAGGGTATTATGGTTATTTTGTTATTTAGTAAGTTAGACTATAAATTGGTTCTATTAGTTCATTTTCTAGGGAGTCTATGAAAGATGAAAAATTGAAATATTTGAAATCCTCTCTCTTGAGAGTAGACCACCTTAGTATAGTCTTAGTTAGGAATTGGAAAAGTTATCCGTAGTATAGGGTTTGAAAAAGCCAATATTGTTCTTTGCTTGGAAACGGTGGATCTTGAGGTGAGTCGATTACCTTGGCGGTCACCGTAAGAGTGTGGTTTTGATTATTACATTAATTAGGGGTTAATGTTGAAATATACTTGGTTCTTAATCTTGTAATAATCTTGGTCTCACTATCTATCCTTTTATTATTTTGCAAATCTGTGTGTTTTTGTGTTTGTCATTTTGTATCCCTGTGTGTTTCTTATTCTTCTCACATTTTGTGGACTGTTTTGGCATCTTGGTGGACTGATTTATATCATTTGGTATCAGATCATGGCTTGATCTTGTTCCCACAAGATCAATCTTGGGCTCGTAAACTTGAAAATAAAAAAAAAGTGTTAGAAAACTGAGAAATCAAAAAGAGGAAAATCTATCCATTTTTTTGTGTTCTTGGCCGAAATTGTGTTCTTGTTGTTGTTGTTGTTTTGGCCGATATTTGTGTATAAATATAGGTGTGTTTTGTATGTATTAGTTGTTTCTAAGTGTTAGTTTTGTCTTCACTAACACCCTTGAGTCTAGATCCAAGTTGAGCTTGAACATTGTTGTTGGTATTGTTGTTACGGTTTCAAGAACTTGATCATTGTTAGTGTTGATGTATGGACAAAACCTTGAAGGTGGTTTGAGCTCGTGTTGTTGGTATTTTGTTGTGGTTTTTAAGATTGAAAAAGGTGTTGTTAACTGTTAGAGGTTCAACATGAGGCTAGGCTTTCAAACTTCTATTGAAAGTTCTTGTTGTTCTAGACTATCTTCATGTCTAGTTGCAAAAAAGATCTTCAATAGTGTTGTTTGATCCAAAAGCCAAGTAGAAAGAAGTGAGGACTTAGTTAGAATTTAAAACAAATCCCAAATACCTACCAAAAGGGAAGGGGACAAAAAGATCTACAAAAACTTGGTACTAAAAGAGGGAAAAACACTTTTCTAGGTGTCCTAAAGAGGAAAGGGCCACCAACCCTTCAAAAAGGTGTCTTGCCCAAAAGGTGTAAGACAAGTCAAACCTTTTTGAATGTGAAAAAGGGCTCCAACCTTGATATTTTTATTCCCCAAGGCCGAAATACACTTCTTCAAGAATTGAAAATTGAACCAAAATTTTAAAGTTGAAAAAATAAGAACCTTTCAAAAACTGCAACCAATCCTAGACCGCCATATCACTAATTTCTGTACAATACCGAAACTTAGGTCTCAAAATCTTGGATTATTAGTTTCTTATTTTTGATTCTTAGTTTCATTTTTTAATTCTTATACTAATTGGCAACTAGTAAATACCTACTAAGTTGTAAATTAGTTTTTTGAATACGTTTCTTTCGTGTCTTCGTTATTTGTGTGCTTTTCTCATTTGTAACTCGTAGTAACTTCTTTATTTCAAGTTCATAAGTGAATTTTGTTTTGTCTTAATTCGATCAAAACAAGAATCCATTCCGGCCACCAAGTAGGATTGACATCTTATTGACTACCGAAGTATAAGCAACTTTCAATATTTGCTGCTCCAATTGTGAGAATCACAAAGGTGAGTGTATCGAGTGTTGGTAAGGAGTTTTTTTGTTTTCTTTTATTTGTTTTTGTATTTTTTTTTGTTTTGTTAGGTACCATGGATGCACAAAATTTCAAGGCCACGTGTGATCGCATCCATGAAGATCTTGAAGATATGCCACAACACATTGAAATTATACACCAATTGTTACCGAAACTCTTCCCTCAAAATCCAATTGGCCAAACAACTGCGATAAGAGCTTTCTGAAGGAAGTTTCTGCCCAATCTTGTGATGGACTTTCACACCGAGTTAAATACGAACATACTTATGAACGTCAAGGTAAAATAGCTAACCCTTACACTTTTGTGCATGTGAATGATAATTATGTGGCTAGTAGCCCATTGAGTGTGAGTTATAGCTTCCCTATATGTGAGTCTATTATTTCTTTGCACTTGATGATGATGTACTTATTGTGAGTGTGGATACACTAGTTGATCCTATTGATGACCGAATCTACTCTTCTTGTAAGATTAATTTATGTCCACCTAGTGTTGAAACCATTGGGTTGAATGAAAGTATATCGTCTTGTGAAATTTACATTGATCAACTTTTGTGTGAAAATTTCCCACCACTTGAGGATGTGTGTGATGTGATTAATAAATCTCAAGTGTGTGATGATGTTGGAAATACTGATCAAAAGAATAGGAGTGAACCCGAGAGTTATTCTTCGGATAATCTTACACTTGAAATCTCTTTGAAACTTGATATTGATCTTTTAGAGAGTGATGAAAGTGTTTGTTCCAAATCTGCCCATGAAATAGATCATGCTCTCTTAAGGTATAAGTCTTGTTTGAAGATGATATAACCACTCATAATGAACCTAGTGGTGGAAATAATGGTATAGCTTGCCTAAGAAGCTATAGCCTATATGCTAACCCACTATGGTGTGACAACATTCCTCCTAAAGATGGAAATCTCTTTTTGGAAGATGAGAGTACTCTTAAGGGTAAGGGGTGTGTGGTTTTGAAAACTAATTCCCCTTCTACTTTGTGTGACTTTATTGTTGAGAGTACTCATGTTGATGATTGTGAAACTAGTAGTGAGTACACACCTGAGGGAACCCTAGTAAAAGTCGACTTGAGTAATACCTTTCTCCACTTTCAATTTGCTCTAGATAATATGTATGTTATTGTAGAGAGTATGCCATTAATTTGGGGTGGAGACCAGGGGAAAGGGGAGTGTTTTCTAGACCCGTGTCTATGGACACTCTTCCTATTTGACCTCGGTGCCAAATATAGAATTGGTGATAATGGTGCACCCAACTTGTTGCTTAGTTTACATGACAAGCAAAGTATCATTTTTGGTGAATTCTATAGCCAAATCCTTTGTGCATTTTTCATTAATTATGTAATATTTAGTTCAAAGGATCCTTGGTTATATTCTGAATATATGCAAGCTTGGCAGGTTGAGGTGATTTGTCGTGCTTACCCTAACCCTTATGCCATGAGGAGTTTGTATTTGTGTGTCCTTTCTTTAGTTTTACAAGGTTTGGATTAGAGGTCGAATCCTTTTGAAGAAGTGGAGAATAATACAATTCAAATGGCCTCCTTAGCTTTCAATGACATCGTTCGAAGTCAGTACGTGGGGAATCAAACTTTGATCACATTAAGGAAACGGGATCCTACATGGAGGGGCCGATTTGAGTCCACCAAAGAGAAATCCCACGTGTGAAAGATTGCTTGGAGCATTAAAGATTGAGGACTCATGATTTTGGGCCTTCATTAAGGACATTTTGGTTACTTAGACTTGTCCAAGTAACACTCCATGACCACCCCTTGGGTCATCTTGTATCTAGTGAAGGAATAAAAGTTGATACTCAAAAGATAGAAGCTGTGAAGAGTTGGCCAAGCCCATAACACCTACAGAGATTCATAGTTTTCTTGGGTTGGCAGGTTTTATAGAAGGTTTGTTGAAGGTTTTTCTTCAATTTATGTACCTTTAACCAAGCTAACACACACAGCATCCAAGTTTCAATGGAATGATACCTGTGAAAGGAGTTTCCAAGATCTGAAGAATAAGTTGACTTCTACACCCGTATTGGTACTTCCAGAAGGCACAGAAGGGTATGCAGTGTATTATGATGCTTCAAGAATTGGATTAGGATGTGTATTGATACAGCATGGTAAAGTAATAGCATATTTCTCCAGACAATTGCGGCCACATGAGAAAAACTATCCTGCGCATGATCTCAAGCTAGCAACAGTTATATTTTCTATAAAGATATGGCTCCACTACTTGTATAGGATTCATGTTGACATATATACTGATCATAAGATTTTGCAATATATATTTAGCCAGAAGGATCTAAATTTGAGGCGACGGAGGTGGCTTGTACTATTAAAAGACTATGATATTGATATCTTGTATCGTCTAGGGAAAGAAAATATGGTAGTTGATGCGCTAAGTTATAAGGCTATAATAGCATCTATAGAAAGGAAAGGGATGATTAAAGATATCCACCAACTAGCTAATTTAGGGGTTCACCTTCTTGAAACTCCAGATGAGGGGCTTATTGTGCATAATGCAGCACAATCTTCATTAGTACATGAAGTGAAAGAGAAGTAGTATGTAGATCCAATTTTACTATAGCTTAAGGAGAATGTACGTTGTGGTACGACTAAGGCATTTGAGCTTACGCGAGAAGGAGTACTTCAGTGCCAAAATAGATTATGTGTGCCTAATGTAGACGAACTAAGAAAGAGGATTATAACAGGGGCACATTGTTCGACGTATTCCATTCATCTAGGGTCAACTAAGATGTATCAAGATTTGAAAGAAATATATTGGTGGAGTGACATGAAGAAGAACATTGCAGAACTTGTAGCCGAATGTCCAAATTGTCAAAGAGTTAAAGTAGAGCACCAAAAGCCCGGGGGTTATATGCAATGCATAGATCTTCCAATCTAGAAGTGGGACATGATCAACATGATTTTTGTCACTGGTTTGCCTCATACATCTTGAAAGTTTGATTCCATATGGGTGATAGTGGATAGGATTAGCAAATCCGCATACTTCCTACTAGTAAAGACCACTTCACAGTTGAAGAGTATGCAAACTTGTACATTAAAGATATAGTTCGACTACACGGAGTGCCAATCTCTATTATATCAGATTGGGGAGCCTAATTTACTACAATTCTTTGGAAGTCTTTTCAGAGGAATTTAGGAACACAAGTGAATCTGAGTACATCTTTTCTCCCTCAAATAGCTGGACAAGTAGAACGTACCATTCAAATACTTGGAGATATGCTACGAGCTTGTGTATTAGACTTTAAGGGTAGATGGGATGATCATTTGCCTCTTATCGAGTTTGCCTCTAACAAAAGCTATCATTCAAGTATCAAAATGGCACCATATGAAGCTTTGTATGGAAAAAGTGTAGATCACCAATTGGATGGTTTGAAGTGGGTGAAACTGCCCTATTCGAACCAGATCTTGTTTATCAAGCTATGGAAAAGGTTAAAGTAATTTAACAGCGATTGGAAATATCCCAAAGTCGACACAAGTCATATACAGATATTAGAAGAAGAGGGATAGAGTTTTCTATCGGTGATTGGGTATTCTTGAAGGTATCACCAATGAAAAGGATAATAAGATTTGGTAAGAAAGGGAAACTAAGTCCACGTTATATAGGCCCATATAAGATTATTCAGAGGTTTGGCCAGGTCACATATGAGTTAGAGCTACCCCAAGAGCTCTCAGCAGTACATCCGGTATTTCATGTCTCAATGATTTGAAAGTGCATCGGAGATCCATCACATATCACTTCTACTGAAGACGTATAAGTTACGGAAGATCTCACCTATGAAGAAATACCTATTGTCATTCTAGATCGACAATTTTAGAAGATAAGGAATAAAGAAATAGCATCTATAAAAGTACTTTGGAGAAACCATCAAGTGGAGAAGATCACATGGGAAGATGAGGAAGCAATGAAATCCAAATACCCTCATCTATTCAAATACGAAGAGAAAGTCCAAGATGCTGAATTAGATAAATAACAAGTAAGTATTTATATATATATATATATATATATATAAATATATATATGTATGTATATGTATATATAAGTACTGTGTGATGATAGGAATATTAACCTTAGGCTTGAACATGTTTCAATTGGACAATTATGCTAACATTCGAGGACGAATGTTCTAAAGGGGGGAAGGATGCAACACCCCATATTTTTATGTGTACTTGTTCTATTTATATGGAACTTGATATATCTTTGTGGTGTAGATGGAGTTCTAAATACTTCCCATGTGGTTTAATGTGACCAAGTATATACAAATTTTAAGTTAGATTAAAGAGTTAAGAACTAAAAATTGAGTATTTTGTTAAGGTGCTTTCTTGACTTACTTAAGCTAGTAGGTGGATCACTTACTTGAGCTATTTGGACCAAGTTAATGGGATCAAGACCATTTATCATATTAGGCCTTATATTAATGTACTCATTTGAGCCCAAATTAAGTTAAAGAGAAAGAAAATGGAGAAAAGAGGCCCAATACTCAAATCTGCCAAATAACAAGTTAAAGAGAAGAAAAGGAAGAAAAATTGGTAGCTAAGGCCCAATAGTTTTTGATCCACAAAGGCCCAATATATTGGGAAAGTGTATACATAAATTACTTGAAAAAATATGTATCAAAATTAGTCAATAAATTCGTCCAAGAGAATCTCCTATTTATGGATTGAAATCAACAATTTTTCTCATTTTAACTTAGACAAAATTTCCAGCTTTCTAGGTTTTTCTCTCTTGTTCTCTCTTGGCTATGAAACAACCCTATAATTCCACAAGGTTTATTGGCATTGAAATTCCTTCCAAGGTAAAGGTAAGCTAATAATTCATGATCTTGTACCATAGAAACTATGTGTTCTTTAAGATTAATTTCCGGATAACCCTCTCTATAAGTTTGGGCAGTCCATTGTTCGTAGTTATTAAGGGATTTCTCTTTTTTCTATTGATGTATGTGTGAAGGGATTAATCTATTGAGGAAATACACATTAAGACACTAAAATACCAAGGAAATCAAGGTATGGTTGTTTTCCACTTTTGTCCTTTTTCCATATACATGTGTTGATAGAGGATTGCACATATTGGGTTGCTATTAAAGGACGATTGGGTGTTGTTGCGGACTGATTTGTGTGTTCGTGGTGTGGGCTGCCCGGTTGATTTTGGTAATAGATGTGATTAGTTTTTATTGAATTATAGAAGATGGATGTGGTGATACACCACTGAATTTATGATTGTGTATATCTATTGCTCATTTTGTTTTGTGTGCGTTGATTGGAAGGTGAAATGAAGCCGAGGTTGTGTCGGTGGATATTATATGAATATGTATGGTATGTGGCTGTAATTGGAGTATAAGAGGGTTAAAGTGACACCCTTTGTTGATAAATTAAGGGCTTACTTCCCGGCCACTAGTTTTGTGAAGTTAAATAGCCAAAATGTGACATTTTGTTGATAATATTAGTTTGCCATATGTTTCATTGTAGATAAGTAATCTAAAAGTGCGGAAAGTCGAGTTGGGATGGTATTAGAGTTTTACAACCAGGTATGTAAGGCATACTCTATTTTGCACTCTTGGCGTGAAAACAGATACTTGTTCTATTGAGTAAGCTTCCAAGGTCATCCAAAAACACGTGCTATATAATAGCACCTATGATATTCCATGTTACTAATGAACTTATTCCCACTCTCTAATGTGTTAAACCACCTCAATACATGACCTCTACCTATCCTACATGTCTATTTTCATTAGTAAATTTCAGAATTTCTCCGGTTACTCAAATAAGACCCATGTGTTATTTTTAGCTCCTAAACACTTCATTAGTGTGCCAACAACTCCTTACTTCATTATTATTGCATTGATTGCCTATTTATATTTCTATTATTGATAGATCATTGTTTCAAGGTACCGTAAGGTTATGATCACCGAAGTAACAATCTCAAAAGGATAATTAAACTAAGTAACGAAAATTTGTAAAATGGGTGGCAGCTCAGGGGCATAAGCCTAGCATGGACCGATCCCGATACTTTATATGTAGGTGGAAGATCAGGGGCATAAGTCTAGCATGGGCCGATCCTAATTTATTATTTACCACTGATCAGCTGGTAATTTGTATCATATTAATTACAAAGATAATGAAGTAAGAAGGTAAAAGAAAGAAAGAAATGTAATGTACCCTATTCAACAAGTAAATGTAAAGGTGGTCTACTAGCACTATTCTTACACTTGTTTCATATTTTTATTGAGCCTTTATGTCATGTATTTTTACTTTTCCGCCTTGCATACTCAGTACATTTTTTTTGTACTGAATCCCCTTAGGGGGGGACTAATATTTCATGCTATAGGCATATGTGCTTCGGCAAACAGGCCTCTTCAATAGGAGCCCAGGATATCCATATGCTATTGGTGAGATCCAGTTTGCTTTGGAGCTTTCCGAGTTGGTTCCATATATTTTTGGTATTGTATAAAAGTTAATAGTATGGCGGGGGTTTGTCCCAACCTTAGATAAATTTTGTGTATCGTCTAGAGGCTTTGTAAACCAATGTAAAGTTAAGCATGGTAGTGTGTTATCTTGTAGATGTTATGGCCCCAACGGCGAAGACTATTATGTATATAGTTTTAGGGCTTGTCGTTTATATTTTTTTTCATTAAGGCATTATATCTGTATATGGCAAAACCTTTGCCTATTATAGTTGCATTCATGTGAATTCCAAGGTTATAGGTTGGTTCTCTCGGGCCTTCACGGCTACAGGTCCCTGTCCTCCCTAATAGGATTTGACGCATGACAAAAGTGGTATCAGAGCGAGTCATCCTATGGAGTCTACAAAGCCATGTCTACATAGATTCTTGTTTATGGGTGTGTTGTGCACCACATCTATAAACATGAGACTATGAGACATTTAGGGATTGTCTCTTTTCTTCATATCTTAGATCGTGTAATAGAGACCATGTTGTAGATAAAGTCATATTTAACCATTGAATCTTTTTATTTCTCTTATTATAGTAAGGATACCGGTTACGAGGAGTAAGAGTATAGGAAAGCGGATAGATGTGGCTGCCGGAGAAGGAACTAGCAAGATACCACCTATACAAGCTAATCAAAGTGTGGCTCAATTTGAGTATGTATCAGAAACTTCTTCCACTCCAGAAGAGCTAAGAAGGAGAAGAACCACATCCTCAAAGCCACCTATTAATGCTACTGATCAAGATCTTAGAAATACGGTGCAACTTTTGGCTCGTATAATTGCTGGATAATCTCAAGGGCAAGCCATTCCTACTACAGGTTCTAGTGGTGCAGATAGGGCAGCTAGCCTTCGGACGCAAGACTTTCTTAAGTTGGATCCTCCCACCTTCACCAGATCAGATATTAATGAAGACCCACAGTACTTCATTGATGAAATCCAAAGGGCTCTAGATATTATGCATATATTGGGTAAAGAGACAGTTGAGTTAGTAGCATATAGGTTCAAAGGGGAGTCTATATTTTGGTACGAAGACTTGAAATGATCTAGATATATCGATGCACCCTCAGCTACTTGGAAAGATTTCAAAGTGGCATTTCTTGATCATTACCTTCCATTCGAGATTCGACAGGCCCGTGTAGATCAGTTCTTGAATATTCGCTAGGGAATATGAGCGTGAGGGAGTACAACCTCCTATTTAACTCCTTGTCTAGGTATGCGCCTAATGTTGTACCTACTATAGATGATAGAGTTCATGGCTATGTGGATAGGTTGGATCCATATTAGGTTAGCGATTGTACTATTGCTGCTTTAAACAAAGACATGGACATAGCAAGGATATAAGCTTTATCACAAAAAATGGAGGATCAGAGGCAAAGGAGAAAAACATAAGAATTAGAAAAAGGATATTCCAAGAGGGCCAGATCTACGGGGTATTTTATAACATCCCAAGGAGATTTTAGGCCTCGATTTTCTAATAGACCACCTAGGCCATTATCTTTTTATTCTACAGCTAGTGCTCCACCACAGTTTCAAAGGTCCAAAGGTAATCAATTTGGGCAAAGAAGTGAGAGTCAGAGTTCATGATCAGTGGGGTATCAAGGGCAAAGAAGTATGAGCCATTTAAGACCTCCTCGATAGCCATGCAAATAATGTGAAAAGCTTCATTTAGGTGCATGTCGGTTCGGGAAAAATGCTTTCTTTTTGTGTGGTATGTCGGGGCATATGATGAGAGAATGCCCACAAAGGGGCATAGGTGGTATGGCACGACCTACTGGATCAGCCGCTGCATTATCATCATCATCGGTACCTTATTCAAGTAGGGGTGCACAACCTATGGGTCGTGTTAGGGGTGATAAAGGAGAAACTAGTTCTAGTGGAGTTCAGAATCGTATGTATGCTCTAGCGGATCGACAAAATTTAGAGGCTTTTCCAGATGTGGTTACAGGTACATTGTCTATCTTTTCACTTGACGTATATGCATTAATTGATCCCGGTTCTACCTTATCATATGTCACTCCATTAGTTTCTAGAAAGTTCAAAAGAAAACCAGAATTACTAGCTAAGCCATTGGAAGTGTCTACGCCTATTGGGGAATCTATTATAGCTAGAAGGGTTTATCGAAATTATATTATAGCTATTTGTGGTCGTGATATGATGGCTGATCTTGTTGAGCTAGAAATGGTAGATTTTGATGTTATAATGGGTATGGACTGGTTGGCGTCTTATTATGCCACAGTAGATTTCCAAACTAAAAGGGTGTATTTTATTTTCCAAAGGAGGCAGTCCTTGAATAGAGAGGTAATATTGTTGCGCCAAGAGGTAAATTTATTTCTTATTTTAAGGCAAAAAGAATGATTTACAAAGTTTACATATATCATCTAGTTAGAGTGTTTAAGCCACTCTTAGATGTATTTATGATAGTTTTTATATATGATACCCTAGTTTATTACAGATCAGAAGAGGATCATGCCAATCATTTACGACAGGTATTGCAGATTCTTCGTGATCGCAAGCTATATGCAAAGTTCTCTAAATGTGAGTTTTGGTTAAAATCGGTGGCATTCTTGGGTTATATTATATCTAGTGAAGGAATAAAGGTTGATACTCAAAAGATAGAAGCCGTGAAGAGTTGGCTAAGGCCCACAACGCCTACAGAGATTCATAGTTTTCTTGGGTTGGCAGGTTATTATAGAAGGTTTGTTGAAGGTTTTTCTTCAATTTCTGCACCTTTAACCAAGCTAACACATAGAGCATCCAAGTTTTAATGTAATGATGCCTGTGAAAGGAGTTTCCAAGATCTGAAGAATAAGTTGACTTCTACACCCGTATTGGTACTTCCAGAAGGAACAGAAGGGTATGCAGTGTATTGTGATACTTCAAGAATTGCCTTAGGATGTGTATTGATGCAGCATGGTAAAGTAATAGCATATGCCTCTAGTTAATTGCGGCCACATGAGAAAAACTATCCTATGCACGATCTCGAGCTAGCAACGGTTATGTTTGCTTTAAAGATACGGCTCCACTACTTGTATGGGATTCATGTTGACATATATACTGATCATAAGAGTTTGCAATATATCTTTAGCCAGAAGGATCTAAATTTGAGGCAAAAGAGGTGGCTTGAACTATTAAAAGACTATGATGTTAATATCTTGTATCATCCAAGGAAAGCAAATGTGGTAGATGATGCACTAAGTCGTAAAGCTATGATAGCGTCTATAGAAAGGAAAGCGATGATTAAAGATCTCCACCAACTAGCTAATTTCGGGGTTCGCCTTCTTGAAACTCCAGATGAGGGGCTTATTGTGCATAATGCAGCAGAATCTTCATTAGTAACTGAAGTGAAAGAGAAGCAATATGTAGATCCAATTTTATTATAGCTTAAGGAGAATGTACAATATGGTATGACTAAGGCATTTGAGCTTACGCGAGAAGGAGTACTTCAGTGCCAAAATAGATTATGTGTGCCTAATGTAGACAGGCTAAGAAAGAGGATTATGACAGAGGCACATCAGTTGAGGTATTCCATTCATCCAGGGTCAACTAAGATGTATCAAGATTTGAAAGAAATATATTGGTGGAGTGACATGAAGAAGAACATTGCAGAATTTGTAGTCGAATGTCCAAATTGTCAAAGATTTAAAGTAGAGCACCAGAAGCCCAGGGGTTATATGCAATGCATAGATCTTCCAATCTAGAAGTGGGACATGATCAACATGGATTTCGTCACTTATTTGCCTCGTACCTCTTGAAAGTTTGATTCCATATGGGTGATAGCTGATAGGCTTACCAAATCCGCACACTTCCTACTAGTAAAGACCACTTACACAGTTGAAGAGTATGCGAAATTGTACATTAAAGAGATAGTTTAACTACACAGAGTGCCAATCTCTATTATATCAGATCGGGGAGCCCAATTTACTGCAAATTTTTGGAAATCTTTTTAGAGGAATTTGGGAACACAAGTGAATCTGAGTACAGCTTTTCACCCTCAAACAGATGGACACGCAGAACGTACCATTCAAACACTTGAAGATATGCTACGAGCTTGTGTATTAGACTTTAAGGGTAGATGGGATGATCATTTGCCTCTTATCGAGTTTGCCTACAACAATAGCTATCATTCAAGTATCAAAATGGCACTATATGAAGCTTTGTATGGAAGAATGTGTAGATCACCAATTGGATGGTTTGAAGTGGGTAAAACTGCCTTGTTCGGACCAGATCTAGTTTATAAAGCCGTGGAAAAGGTTAAAGTAATTCAACAGCGGCTGGAAATAGCCCAAAGTCGACACAAGTCTTATGCCGATATTAGAAGAAGAGGGCTAGAGTTTTCTATCGGTGATTGGGTATTCTTGAAGGTATCACCAATGAAAGGGATGATGAGATTCGGTAAGAAAGGGAACTAAGTCCATGTTGTATAGGCGCACATAAGATTATTCAGAGGTTTGTCTAGGTCGCATATGAGTTAGAGCTACCCCAAGATCTCTCAGCAGTACATCCGGTATTTCATGTCTCAATGCTTTGTAAGTGCATCAGAGATCCATCACATATCACTTCTACTGAAGACGTACAAGTTACGAAAGGTCTCACCTATGAGGAAATACCTATTTTAATTCTATATCGACAAGTTAAGAAGATAAGGAATAAATAAATAGCATCTGTAAAAGTACTTTGAAGAAACCAGCAAGTGGAGAAGATCACATGGGAAGATGAGGAAGCAATGAAATCCAAATACCCTCATCTACTCAAATACGAAGAGAAAGTCCAAGATGCTGAATTAGATAAATAATATATATATATATATATATATATATATATATATATATATATATATATATATATATATAAGTACTGTGAGATGAAAGGAATATTAACCTTAGGCTTGAACTTGTTTCGATTGGACAATTATGCTAACATTCGAGGACGAATGTTCTAAAGGGGGAGGGATGTAACACCCCATATTTTTATGTGTACTTGTTCCATTTATATGGAACTTGATATATCTTTGTCGTGTAGATGGAGTTCTAAATAATTCCCATGTGGTTTAATGTGACCAAGTATATACAAATTTTAAGTTAGATTAAAGAGTTAAGAACTAAAGATTGAGTATTTTGTTAAGGTGCTTTCTTGACTTACTTAAGCTAGTAGGTGGATCACTTAATTTAGCTATTTGGACTAAGTTAATGGGATCAAGATCATGTATCAGATTATGCCTTATATTAATGTACTCATTTGAGCCCAAATTAAGTAAAAGAGAAAGAAAATGGAGAAAAGAGGCCCAATACTCAAATCTGCCAAATACCAAGTTAAAGAGAAGAAAAGGAGGAAAAATTGGTAGCTAAGGCCCAATAGTTTTTGATCCACAAAGGCGCAATATATTGGGAAAGTGTATACATAAATTACTTGACAAAATATGGCCCAAAAGTAGTCAATAAATTCGTCCAAGAGAATCTCCTATTTATGGATTGAAATCAGCAATTTTTCTCATTTTAACTTAGACAAAATTTCCAGCTTTCTAGTTTTTTCTCTCTTGTTCTCTCTTGGCTATGAAACAACCCTATAATTCCACAAGGGTTCTTGGTATTGAACTTCCTTCCAAGCTAAAGTTAAGTGAAAAATTCATGAGCTTGTACCATGGAAACTATGTGTTCTTTAAGATTAATTTCCGGACAGCCCTCTCTATAAGTTTGGGCAGTCCATTGTTCTTAGTTATTAAGGGATTTCTCTTTTCTCTTTTGATGTATGTGTGAAGGGATTAAGATATTAAGGAATACACATTAAGACACTAAAATACCAAGGAAATCAAGGTATGATTGTTATCCACTTTTGTCCTTTTTCCATATACATATGTTGATAGAGGATTGCACATATTGGGTTGCTATTAAAGGACGATTGAGTGTTGTTGCAAACTGTTTTGTGTGTTTGTGTTGTGGGATACCCGGTTGCTATTAGGAAAAGATGTGATTAGTTTGTATTTAATTATAGAAGATGGATGTGGTGACACACCACTGAATTTATGATTGTGTATGTCTATTGCTCATTTCGTTTTGTGTGTGTTGATTGGAAGGTGAAATGAAGCCGAGGTTGTGTCGGGGGATATTATATGAATATGTATGGTATGTGGCTATAATTGAAGTATAAGAGGGTTAAAGTGACACCCTTTGTTTATAAATTAAGGGATTACTTCCCGGCCACTAGTTTGGTGAAGTTAAATAGAAAAAATGTGACGTTTGGTTGCTAATATTAGTTTGCCATATATTTCATTGTAGATAAGTAATCTAAAAGTGCGGGAAGTCTAGTTGGGCTGGTATTGGAGTTTTACAACCAGGTGTGTAAGGCATACTCTATTTTGCACTCTTGGTGTGAAACGGATACTTGTTCCATCGAGTAAGCTTCCAAGGTCATCCAAAAACACGTGCTACATAATAGCACCTATGATATCCTATGTTACTAATGAACATTCCCACTCTCTAATGTGTTAAACCACCTCGATACATGCTTGCTACCTATCCTACATGCCTATTTTCACTAGTAAATTTCAGAATTTCTCCTGTTACTCAAATAAGACCTATGTGTTATTTTTAGCTCCTAAACACTTCATTAGTATGCCAACAACTCCTTACTTCATTGTTATTGCATTAATTGCGTATTTATATGTCTCTTATTGATAGATCATTGTTTCAAGGTACCTTAAGGTTATGACCATCCAAATGGCCACGAAAAATTAAACGGACCACACTGGGACGATCCCCAAACTCCCTGACACGCCCCAGTCAATTTTTGGCCCACAGCACGCCTGAGCCCGCCCCCGAAACCCTCGGCTATAGCACACCAATTTGGCCTAAAAATGCCCCATTCGTGCCATTTCGCCCTTTTGTCCACCCAAATGGCCACAAAAAATAAAATGGACCACACTGGGATGACCAACAACCTCCCTGGCAAACCTCGGTCGATTTTTGGCCGAAAGAACACCTGGACCCCAAGCCCACCCCTAATACCGTGGGCTATAAAACACTAATTTAGCCCAAAAATGCCCCATTCATGCTGTTTTGCATGTTTTCCCACCCAAATGTACACAAAAAATCAAATGGACCACACTGGGATGATCTGCAACCTCCCTGGCATACCCCGGTCGATTTTTGGCCCACAGCATGCCCGGACATCGAGCCTAGCCCCAAAACCTTGGGCTATAACACACCTATTTTGCCCGAACCTCCCTGGAATTCCCGAATCAATTTTCATCCTACAACACGCCCGGTCCTCATTCCCACGCCCGAAACCACTGGCTGTAGCACACCGATTTGGTCCAAAAATGCCCCATTCGTGTTGTTTCGCCAGTTTATCCACCTAAATGGACACTAAAAGTTAAACGGACCACACTGGGACGATCCTAAACTCACTGGCATGCCTCGCTCGATTTTTGGCCCACAGCACGCCCAGATCCCAGGCCCACCCCTAAAACCGTGGGCTATAGCTAATCGATTTAGCCCAAAAATGCTTTGTTCATGCCGTTTTGCCCGTTTGTCCATACAAAAGGCAACGAAAAATTAAACAAACTATACTGGGACAATCCCCAACCTCTATGACATACCCCAATTGATTTTTTTCCCACAGTATGCCCGGACCCTGGACCTACCCCCGGAACCGTGGGCTATAGCACATTGATTTAGGTCAAAAATAGCCTGTTCGCACCATTCCACATGTTTTTCAACCTAAATAGCCATAAAAAAATTAAATAGACCATACTGGCATGCCCCGGTCAATTTTTGGCTGACAACACGCCCGAATCCTGAGCCCTCCCCCAAAACTGTGGGCTATATAGCACCCCGATTTGGCCTAAAAAATCTTCATCAGCACCATTTTGCTGGTTTGTCCATTCAAATAGCCACAAAAAATGAAACGGACCACACTGGGATAATCCTCAACCTTCCTGGCATGCCTCAATCTATTTTCGACCCATAGCATGCTCGGGCCCTGGGCTTACCCACAAAACTGTGGGTTATAACACACCAATTTAGCTCGAAAATGCCTTATTTGCGTCATTTTGCCTATTTATCCACCCAAATGGCCATGAAAAATTAAACGGACTACACTGGGATGATCCCTAACCTCACTAGCACACCTCAGTCAATTTTTAACCCACAGTACGCTCGAAACCCGGGCCACCCACGAAACCATGGGCTATAACATACTGATATGGCTTTAAAATGCCTCATTCATGCCGTTTTTCCCGTTTGTCCACCTAAATAGCCACAAAAAATTAAATGGACCACGTTAGCACGATCCCCAACCTCCCAAGCTTGCCTCGGTTAATTTTTGGCCCACATAATACCTGAGCCTCGGGCCCACCCTAAAAAATATGGGCTATAAGAAGGGTGCATTCTGAGGTGTGAAGTAGGAGAGAAGGGATGTCATAATTAGGGTTTTGAATAAAATGACCTTTTGATTTTTCATTTTTTTTTCATTTTCATATTGAATAACAATGAGAGGTGTTAAGATTTTTATAATCCTGACATCGAGCTATTTTTCTGTAGGACCTTCCCTACAGTATCGTCATTGCATTAGAGTTTAACCACAAAGTTCGGGATAGATTGGTGTAGTTCCTCTACGCCTAAGACACCAGAATCTCAAACCATGAACAAAGAAAGGCATGAGAGAAAAACATAGTGGCTAGTGATTGTGAGGCCCCAATTCTTGACTGGAGGGGATACCAAAGGCCTCTACTCTTCCATCCCTTGGATAGATAAAGAAGGGGGGCAGAGCTTTTGGTTTTTTCATGTTGTCAAAGATTTGAACAATGAAAATAGATGGCGAGTGCCTGATCGAATTGATCAGGTCATGTAGGAAGAAGGTTCAAGTCTACCGGTCTATTAGGATACCTTAGTTGCATGCATCACTGAACTTCCACTTGAAACCTATCGTAATGATAAATAGCTCATCTCACCATGACCTTCTCTTAAATTCTCAAAAGAACTTATGTCGCTCCATCCCCGCAGGAGCAGAGAACCCATCGCCTGGAGTTCTGTCCCTGGCCCTTTCACCTTCCACGGAACCAGAAGCATAAAATTAGGATAACACATTTTAGAAAAAAGTCTTTCTCTTTATTGATGTCGAACTTCATCTGCATTATAGAGATGAAAAGATATTCCCTTAGTCTTTGCCCAGCTCTTCTTCCAGGGAAACAATTTTTGATGGCGCTCTTTCCTGATTTTTTGTGATTTGTGGCCTTAAGAGATCAGGATATATTTAATAGTTTGGGTCGAGCATCTAATCTTATTAAGAGTTGTCCTTTTAGACCTTATTCTTCGAATGGACAAAGAGAAGGAAGTAAAGCACCCATCTTTAGGAGGGAAGTTTAGGGGTTAAAGTGTGAATGATTCATATGCAGTTTCCTCTCTAAAAGATCCCCA
Organism: Capsicum baccatum var. pendulum; assembly: GCA_030864225.1. Taxonomy (NCBI): domain Eukaryota; kingdom Viridiplantae; phylum Streptophyta; class Magnoliopsida; order Solanales; family Solanaceae; genus Capsicum; species Capsicum baccatum. Next base: position 5,178,914 of record CM061552.1, read on the forward strand.
ATAAAGAAGGATGTTCCACCATTCCCGATGGGCAAGAAGCTAGGGCAGTTAAGGAGGGTTATATTGGGTGATCGTATCCGAACTTGAAAGACTTTCTGCGAACTCAGAATTAGATTAGATTGAAGGTAAGGACGGCGAAGCTTGAACGTTTTCTATGGTTTGGATTCTTCCTAAGTGGTTAGGTCACTATGCTTCTCTCCGATTTGGGAAGTCTCCAATTCCTATACTTCGATTTCCAATGACTCAGTATAATGCTCATTTGACTGTCGCATAGGTAAAGTGTTTACTGGTCTGTCGGGTGAGACCTCTTGTACTCCTTCTTTCACTGATTAAGAGCTGGATGAGAATCCTCTCAAATCCTCAAATGAGAACTTCCCTTAAGGAAGGAAGGAATCTAGGAAAGAAGTCAAAAGGTTAGTTCCATTTCTCCGCTAGCCGAGGATATGACTTCCAACTGAGAAACCTGCTCTTGCTCCATTCGCTGAATCTGGAGATTTATACTTGCTAGAAACTGTATTCTTACTCTTCTTTGTATTTTCGGGGGTCTTTCACAATCTAAGGCGAATAAAGAGTCTTACTCTCCCTTTTAGTCAGCCGGAAGTAATAAGATTACTGCTCTAGCCCTAGCTACTCTACGCAGATATGATCTTTCCTTACTGAACAGCTTCCCCAGATCATGTTACAATTAGAGTTGCGGAGATAGAGAAATCTCATTCTCCTTGCTCGAACCTGTGCTTCCCTATGTAGGAGTGCATTCTAGAAATCTAATTGGAGATCAGTCTGTCGACCAGTGCTTGAACTAATATTTTTTTAAAAGAAAAAAGAAATGGGTCTGAAAAGACAGGTCGAGAAGGGTTGCGATCTCAAACGAATAGAGTTCAAGCCGAAAGTGTTTCAAAATAGAAAGAGAAAGGTTAGAATGAAGTAGCTCGCCTAAAAAGAGAGGAATGAAGCACTTAGCTGAGATTGTTGGAAAAGAGCGACAGGGCCCAAGGCACTTGCTAACAAGTAGGTAGGACAAGACTGACTTGAAAAGATGCTCTACTTGAAAGGCAATGGTTTTGAGGGTACTAACTGTGATATATGGGTAAGGAAAAGAAAATAGCAGCTCAGGCTCTCGAGGCATACTAGCAGGGCTTGACTAGAATCGTAGAAAGAAGCTGGGAAGAAAGATCCAAGTGCAAGCATTGAGTCAAACTAATTCAGGTATAGCAAGATAGTTCTTGTCTCCTTCTTCTACCTACTTTCCTTTATAAGACTTCTAGCCTTGAAATGATAATCATTCTTAGTTGTCCACTACCTCACTCTTTATTTTTCCTATCTCAAGGGAGTTTTATTCCCCTAGGATTATTAAGGGAAAGCACGGACTCTTGTGAACTTGGATAACCTTGTGGCATACCGTCGAATCTACTCTACCCTATGCTATCGGTACTTTTACACTATCGGTCATTGAAGAATACTTAGGCTTATAGGGTGGTCCCCCTTTCTCAAGCGAAAGCGATCAGAATTCAAAAACGCCATGTTTTACTGGGAAGGATCGAACCATGGGAACGAATCTACAAGGCTATCACCTTCTTTGGCCAGATCTTCCAATCTTTTCACAATTACAGTTCACTGCGCCCTCTCTTTTAAAGGGCGGCAACTTGAAAGCTTACCTTATTATTAGAGAAAGGTTTGGAATGAAGTAGCTCCCCTAAAAGGAGAGGAACCCTAACCAACATTTTAGATTTTGGAGTTTTTTCCCCAACCTAGGTTAGGGGGTTGTTAGACCGTAGCTTGCTGCTGAAAAATATTGCTAGGCTAAAGAAGCTCTCTTCGCTCTTCAAGCTCCGCTCCCCTTACTCAACCTCAATATCTATAAAAAAAAGTCCTTTATCCTTTTCTAAATAAGGTAAGCTTTGAAGCCGTAGCTTGCTGATAATGGAATCAACCCACAAAATGAAAACAAGACACAAAACACAAGACAAACCGAGGACCAAAGGGAGAACAAGTCTCGTCCAACAATAATACCACAAGAACGAGATGATACAAAGTGTATTTTACACCAAAAACATCCAAAAACAATATGAACATAAGATGATAAGACAACAAAAACAATATAACAACAATACACGGCTTTGCTAGAACTAGAACACAAACACGATTACAAAAAGTGTAAGGATAGGAAATGAGACATCAACTCTAACAAGAACTAAGAACCTAAGTGTATGTCACATACTAAGACCCTTAATACTTGTAATAAGCAACACCAACACTCTTACAATGACACAAGAGGGCATGAACCACTCAAGCACTAAGGTTTCTAATAATATTTGCAATACTAGTGCTTCCACACTAGCATCACCCTCATTTTGTTTTTGATGGCTTTTCCAAGGCCTACAACTAAGGTGTTACACTCTCCATGAGAGAAGAATGGTGTTACAAGTTATGTATTAAAATATTATTTAACAACTAAAGAAATAAAGACCTAATACTAGCCTATTTATAGACTTATTACAACATAAGTGAAATATCCAAAAAGCCCTTAATGAAGGGAAGACAAAATGCTCCTATAGAGTGTAGTTCAAGTGTAATGTATGGATGATTTTTGGTGCATAATTAGGTCCTCTTTGTCTCTTCAATTGCACACACTAATTATCGGGTCCAACGTCCACTCTCATAAGCCCATATCCATGATTATTCTTGTATCATCCTCTCCATCTTAAGAGGAATTTGCCCACAAATTCACGGCGTTACTTCATGCATTGGCCACTTTAAGAAAATTACTCAAAATAGTCCACAAAACATGTAGATGGCACAAAACAGTCCGCAAAATACATGAGGAAGCCGAGGGTTCAATAACACAAGTCTCGGCCAACATCTTCATTTTGAACCTTGGCTTCCTCTCCATCTTGAGCCTTGTCTTCAATCTCATCCAAAACACATCCCAACTCCTTTCTTGGTGGCAGGTTCCTTTTGGTTCCCTACGTCTTCCCCTCAACTTCCCTTCCATCATATAAGCATCATTGTAGACTCCATGTCCCTTATGTTTCTTTCTACCATACTCCTTTATATGGATATATTGGTTTTGGGGAAGTGGAGTTTTGGTTGATTGTTTTGGTAATGTGGAGCTTTGGTTGTAGACCTTGGATGGGGGGAAATTGTCTTCCAAGTCCCTCTTGTTGGACTTGATCAAATTGAGAGGGAAGTGACCTATTTAGGTCTCGGATTGGAGGACATTTGGTGGCTTGGCTTATGTCTATGTCACTTGGTGGTAGTCTTAGAGGATTGATCATTTGAGGTAAGGTTTCGAGAGTAGAAACACGAGAGTTCCTTTGACTCTCCACTCGTTCAAACATCTCAAGTATAGTAGACATATCCGAGCTAATTTTTTCAAGGCCCGCATTTGCCTTAGCCATGTCTTGGTAAATAACATCAAGGTGGGCCAAAATGGTTTCCATTATGGCTAAGAAATTACCTACAAAACACAAATAAGTTAGTTGTACAAAGAGGTGATGTGGCAGCCTTTGATTGGTTGTGGATAGTGATGTGGAAGCCTTGGAATGGTTGTGGAATTTGAAAAATTTAGTGTTTTTCCAACTTGTGGAAGAGTGAATTCGGTTTTGGAGGGGAAATACACAAGTTTTAGAGACTTTTCCACATTCAAAATAGGTTGACTTTCTTTGCACTTTTTGGGCAAAACACCTTTTTGAAGGGTAGTTGGCACTTTCCTCTTTTGGTTAGTCATGAAAAGTTCCCTTACTCCCTGGTTGATTTACATCCCACAGCACGCTCGGACCCTACCTTAAACCGTGAGCTATAGCACACCAATTTGGCCCGAAAACCCCCCCGTTCGCGCTGTTTTACCCGTTCGTCCCTCTAAATAGCCGTAAAAATTTAAACAGACCAAACTAGGAGGATCACCAACCTCTCTAGCATGCCCTGGTTAATTTTTTGCCCACTACACACCTGGACCCCGGGCCCACCCCTAAAATTGTGGGCTATAACATACTGATTTGGCCCGAAAATGTCCCGTTAGCGCCGTTTTGCCTGTTTGTCCACCAAATGGCCACAAAACTTTTAGCGAACCACACTAGGACTAACCTCCCTGGAATGCCTCGACTAATTTTTTGCCCATAGAACACCCGGACCCCATGCCCACTCCCTAAACTGTGGGATATAGCACATCGATTTAGCCCGAATTCACCCTATTGGCGTCGTTTCGCAAGTTTGTCCACCCAAATGGTCACAAAAATTTAAACGGACCACATTGGTAAGATCCTCAACCTCTCTGGCACGGCCCGATTGATTTTTGGCCCACCAGAACCCCATGTCCACCACCAAAACCATGGGCTACAACACACCGATTTGGCCCGAAAATGCTCCATTCGCGCCGTTACGCCTGTTTGTCAACCCAAATGGACATGAAAATTTAAACAGGACATACTAGGATGATACCCAACCTTCCTGGCATACTCCGGTCAATAATTGGCCCACAGGACACCCGAACTCCGGGCCCACCCCGAAAATTGTTGGCTATAACGGCAAATGCCCCGTTTGCGTCGTTTCACCCTTTTGTCCACCCAAATGGCAACAAAAATTTAAAAAGACCATATTGGTACAATCCCCAACCTCTCTAGTATTCCACAGTCAATTTTCGGCCCACAGCACGCCCGGACCCCAGGTCCACCTCCGAAACCGTGGGCTATAGCATGCCGATTTGGCCCCAAAACACCTCGTTTGCGCCATTTCTTCCTTTTATCCACCCAAATGGCCACTAAAAATTAAATGGACCACACTGGAATGATCCCCAATTTCCCTAGCATGCCCCGATCAATTTTAGGACCACAACACGCTCAGACCCATGGCCCACGCCCAAAACTATGGGCTGTAGCACATCGATTTGGCTTGAAAATGCCTTGTTCGCTCCATTTTGCCTATTTATCTACCCAAATGGCAACAAAAAATTAAACAGACCACTCTAGGATGATCTCCAACCTCCCTGTCATGCCTCGATCAATTTTCAGCCCACAACACACTGGACCTCGGGTCCACAACTGTGGGCTATAGCGCACCGATTTGTCCAAAAAATGCCCCTTTCAACACGTTTTACCCATTTGTCCACCCAAATGGCCACAAAAAATTAAACGGATCATACTGGGATGGTCCCCAACCTCTCTGGTACATCCCAATCAATTTTTGGCCCACATGACACTTAGACCCTGGGCCCATCCCCACAAATTTGGGCTATAGCACAACGATTTGGCCTAAAAATGCCCTATTTGTGCCGGTTCTCCTGTTTGATCACCCAAATGGCCACAAAAAATTAAATGGACCACACTGGGACGATCTCTAATCTCCCTTTCATGCCCTGGTTGATTTGGGCATACAGAATGCTCAGACCCTGAGCGCACCCACAAAACCATGGGCTATAGCAGACTGATTTTGCCCTAAAATTGCCTGATCGTGCAGTTTCGCTCGTTTGTCGATGTAATAGCCATGAAAAATTAAAACAACCACACTGGGACTATCCCCAACCACCCTGGCATGCCCCAGTCACTTTTTCGCCCACAACATTCCTAGACCCCAAGCCCACCCCCTACACAGTCAGGTATAGCACACAGATTTGCCCCGAAAATGCTCCGTTTACTCAGTTTCGCCCGTTTGTCCACCCAAATAGCCAAGAAAAATTAAAATGACCATACTGGGACAATATCCAACCTCCCTGGCATGACCCAATCAATATTTGCCCCACAGCACACCTGGACTCTGTACCTACCCTAAAATCGTGTGCTATAGCACACCGATTGGGCCCGAAAATGACCTGTTCGCACCGTTTCGCCCATTTGTCCGTCCAAGTGGCCACGAAAAATTTAACAGACCATACTGGGATGATCCCCAACATCCTGGCATGCCCTGGTCGATATTCTTCCCACAGCAAGCCCGAACCCTGGATCCATACCCAAAACCAATGGCTATAGAACATCGATTTGGCTAAAAAAATGCCCCATTCGCACCATTTCGCCGGTTTCTCTACCCAAATGGCCACAAAAAATTAAAAAGACCACACTGGGATGTTTCCCAACATACCTGGATCACCCTAGTTGATTTTTTGCCCCCAACACGACCGGACCTAAAGTTCACCCCTAAAACCGTGGGCTATAGCACACCAATTTGGCACAAAAATGCCCTATTTGGCTGTTTTGCCCGTTTTTCAACCTAAACAGCCACGAAATATTAAACAGGCCATACTAGGACAATCCCCAACCACCCTGGTATTCCCCGATTGATTTTGGGCCCACAGAGTGCTCGAAACTCCGGTCCACCCCTAAAACCGTAGGCTATAGCACACCGATTTGGCATAAAAATACCACGTTCCCGCTGTTTTGGCTGTTGTCCAGCCAACTAGCCATGAAAATTTAAATGAATAATACAGGGAGGATCCTCAACCTCTCTGGCATGCCCTGGTCGATTTTCAGCACACAGCATGCCCAAACCCACGGCCCACCCACGAAACTATGGGCTATAGCACACTGATTTGGCCCAAAAATGCCCCATTTGCGCCGTTTTGCCTGTTTGTCCACCCAAATGGCAGTAAAAAATTAAATGGATCACACTGGGATGATCCCCAACCTCCCTGGCATGCCTCGATCGATATTTGGCCCACACAACGCTCGGACCCTGGCCCACCCCCAAAATCGTGGGCTATAGCACACCGATGTGGCTTGAAACTACCCTGTTCGAGCTATTTTGCCCGTTTATCCAAAAAAAATTAAATGGATCACACTGGTATGATCCCAACCTCCCTTGCATGCCCCGGTTGATTTTGAACCCACAACACGCTTGAACCCTGGCCCACTCCTGAAATCGTGGCCTATAGCGCACCGACTTAGCCCAAAAATGCCCCATTCGAGCTGTTTTGGTTGTTTGTCCACCTAAATGGCCACGAAAAATTAAACGGACCACACTAGGATGATCCCCTACCTCCCTTGCATGCCCCAGTCGATTTTCGGCCCACATCATGCCCGAACCCTAGGCACACCCCTAAAACCATGGGCTATAGCAAATCAATTTAGACCGAAAATAACTCATTAGTGCCGTTTCACCTATTTGTCTACCTAAATGGCAATGAAAAATTAAACGTACCATACTGGAATGATTCTAACCTCCCTGGCATGCACCGGTCAATTTTTGGCCCACAGCATGCTCGGACCCCGGCCCACCCCCAAAATCGTGGGCTATAGCATATCGATTAGGCCATAGAATACCCTGTTCGTGCCATATCACCCTTTTGTCCACCCATATGGCACGAAAAATTAGACTAACTATACTGAGATGATCCTCAACCTCCCAGGCACGCCCCCGTTGTATTTTAGCCCAAATCATGTTGGGACCCCGGCCCATCCTCAAAACGGTGGACTATAGCACACTGATTTGGCCAAAAAATACCTCGTACGAGCCTGTTTGCCGATTTGTCCACCCAAATGACCAAGAAAAATTAAATGGACCACACTGGGACATGCATGGACCCCGGGCCTACCCTCAAAATTGTGCATCATAGGACACCTATTTAGCTCGAAAATACCCCATTCGTGCTGTTTTACTTGGTTGACCACGCAAATAGCCATAAAAAATTAAACAGACAACACTGGGATAATCCTCAACCTCCCTGGAATGCTCCGGTTGATTTTTGGGCCATAGCACGCTCGTACCCTGGACCCACACCCAAAACTGTGTGCTATAGCACACCGATTTAGCCTGAAAATGCCCCATTCACGCCGTTTTGCCCATTTACCTACCCAAATGGCCAAAAAAATTAAAAGGACCACACTGGGATGATCCACAACCTCCCTGATATGCCCTAGTCAATTTTTGGCCCACAGAACACCCGGTCCCTGGGCCCACCTCTGAAACCATAGGCTATAGCTCACCGATTTGGCCTTAAAATACCCCGTTTGCGTCGTTTCGCCCGTTTGTCCACCGAAATGGCCACAAAAAATTAAATGAACCACACTGGGACAATCCCCAACTTCCCCGGCATTCCCTAATTGATTTTTAATCCACAGCACGCCTGAACCTCTGGCCCACCCAAAATCGTGGGCTATGCACACCTATTCGGCCTGAAAATGCCTCGTTTGGATCGTTTTACTTGTTTGTCCACCCAACTAGCCATGAAAAATTAAACTGACCAGACAAGGATGATCCCCAACCTCCTTGGCATGCCCCAATCAATTTTCAGCCCATAGCACACCCGAAGCCCGGGTCCACCCACGAAACCGTGGGTTATAGCACACCGATTTGGCGCAAAAATGACCCATTTGTGCCGTTTTGTCAATTAGTCCACCCAAATGGCAACGAAAAATTAAACGGACTGGACTGGGATGATCCTAACCTCCCTGGCACTCCCCAAATGATTTTTAGCCCACAGTACACTCGGACCCCTGGCCCTACTGCTGAAACCGTGGGCTATAGCACATTGATTTGACTCGAAAATGTCCCGTTTGCACCGTTTCACCCATTTGTCCACCCAAATGGCAACAAAAAACTAAACGGACCACACAGGGATGATACCCAACCTCCCCGACATTCCCATATCAATTCTTGGCCCACAGCACGCACGGACCCCGATCCGATCACAGAAAACATGGGCTATTGCACATCGATTTAGGCCGAAAATGCCCTCTTTGCGCCGTTTTACCCGTTTGTCTACCCAAATGGCTACAAAAAATTAAACGGATCACACTAGGTCAATCTTCAACCTCCCTAGCATGCTTGGGTCGATTTTTAGACCACAGCACGACCGGACCCCGGGCCCACCCCCAAAACTATGGGCTATTACACACTGATTTAGTTCAAAAATTCCCTATTCGGGTAGTTTTACCATTTTGTTGGGCCAAACAGCAATTAAAAACTAAACGGACCACACTGGGATGATCCCCAACCTCTCTAGCACGCCTTGATCAATTTTCAACCCACAACACGCCCGGACCCTGTGCCCACCCCCAAAACCATAGGCTATAGCACACCGGTTTTGACCAAAAATGCCTTATTCGCATCGTTTTGCCCGTTTATCCACCCAAATGGCCACAAAAAATTAAACAAACCACACTGAAATGATCCCCAACCTCCCTGGCATGCCCCAATCAATTTTTGGCCCATAGCACACTGAACCCCGGGCCCACTCCCAGAGTCGTCGAATATCGCTCATAGATTTGGCCCAAAATGCCCTCTTCGCATTGTTTCACCCATTTGTCCACCCAAATAGCCACAAAAAATTAAACGAACCATACTGGGATGATCCCCAACCACCCTGGAATGCCCCAGTCAATTTTTGACACACAGCAAGCCAGAAAACTGAGCCCACCCCCAAAACCATGGGCTATAGCAGACCGAATTAGCCGGAAAAATCCTCGTTCATCCCGTTTCCACACTAGGACGATCCCCAAACTCATTGGCATGATCCAATTGATTTTCAACCCACAGTATGCCCGGACCTCGTGCCCACCCCCGAAACCGTGGGCAATAGCACATCAATTTTGTCGAAAAATGCTTCGTTTCCGCCATTTTGCTGGTTTGTTTACCGAATTGACCATAAAAAATTAAACGGACCATGCTGGGATGATCCCCAACCTCCCTGTCATGCCTCAATTGATTTTTGGCCCATAGCACGCCGAACCCCGAGCCTACTCCTACAGCCTATAGCACATCGATTTGGCCCAACATTGCTTCGTTCGTGCCGTTTTGCACGTTTGTCCACACAAATGGCCACAAAAAATTAAACGGAGTATTGGGATGATCCTCAACCTCCCTGGCATGCCCCAATCAATTTTTGGCCCACGACATGCCCGGACCCTGGGCCCAACCCTAAAACCGTGGGCTGAGCACATCGATTTAGCCAGAAAATGCCCCGTTCGCGCCATTTCGTCTATTTGTCAACCCAAATGGCCACGAAAAATTAACGGACCACACTGGGATGATCCCCAAACTCCCTGGCATGCCCCAATTGATTTTTGGCCCATAGCTCACCCAGACCGTAGGCCCAACCCCAAAATTGTCGGATATAGCACACTGATTTGCCCCAAAAATGCTCCATTCGCCCCCTTTTGCCCGTTTGTCCACCCAAATGGCAATGAAAAATTAAACGGACCATACTGGGATGATCCCAAACCTCCCTGGCAGTCTCATTTGATTTTCATCACACAGCACTCCCGAACCCTGGTCCCACCCCCAAAATTGTGAGCTATAGCTCACCGATTTTGCTTGAAAATACACCGTTCATGTCGTTTGTCCACACAAATGGCCATAAAAAATTAAACAGACCATACTAGAATGATCCCCAACCTCCCTAGAAAGCCCTGATTAATTTTTGGCCAACAACATGCCTGAACCTAGGGCCCACCCCTGAAACCGTGGGCTATAGCACACCGATTTGGCTAAAAAATTCCCCGTTCAGGACGTTTCGCCCGTTTGTCTACCCAAATGGACACGAAAAATTAAATGAACCACACTAGGACGATCGCCAAACTCCCTGGCATGCCCCGGTTGATTTTTGACCCAAAGCACACCCAGACCTTGGGCCCATCCCCGAAACTGCAGGCTATATCACACCAATTTGGCCCGCAAATGCAACGTTCGTGCTGTTTCGCCTTTTTGTCCACCCAAATGGCCACAAAAAATTAATCAGATCATACTGGAATGATTGCCAACCTCCCTAGCATGCCTCGATCTATTTTCAGCCCACAGCATGCCCGCACCCCAGTCCCACCCCCAAAACCGTGCGCTATAGCACACAGATTTGGCTCAAAAATGCCCCATTTGTGCCGTTTTGCCCGTTTGTCTACCCAAATATCCACTAAATATTAAACGGAACATACTGGGATGATCCCCAACCTTCCTGGTATGCCCCGGTCAAAGTTTGACCCACAGCAGGCCCAAACACCAAATCCAATCCCGTAATCGTGGGCTATAGCACACCGATTTGGCACAAAAATGCCTCATTCGCGTCGTTTCACCTGTTTGTCCGCCCATATGACCATAAAAAATTAAACAGACCATACTGAGACAATCCCCAACCTCCATGGAACGCCCTGGTCTATTTTTGACCTATAGCAATCCCGGACCTCGGGGCCACCCCCAAAACCGTTGGATATAGCACACCGATTTGGCTTAAACATGCCCCGTTCACGCCGTTTTGCCTTTTTATCCAACCAAACGACCAATAAAAATAAAACAAACCATACTGGGAAGATCCCAAACCGTAGGCTATAGCATACCAATTTTGCCCGAAAATACCCCGTTTACGTCGTTCTGCCCATTTGTCCACGCAAATAGCCACAAAAAATTAAATGGACCACATTGTGATGATTCCAACCTCTCTAGCATGTCTTGGTCAATTTTCAGCCAATAGCATACTGAACCCCGGGCCCACTCCCGGAGCCGTGGGCTATAGCAAACAGATTTGGCCCGAAAATGCCCCGTTCGTATCATTTCACCAGTTTGTCCACCTAAATGGCCACAAAAATTTAAAAGGACCACACTGGGACGTCCTCAACCTCCTTGGCATGCCCCGGTTGACTTTTGAAACACAACAAGCCCAGACACCGAGACCACCCCTGAAACCGTTGGCTATAGAAAACCAAATTGGCTTTAAAACTACCCGTTCACGCCGTTTCCACCCTGGGATGATCCCCAAACTCTCTGGCATGCCCCAGTCGATTTTTGGCCCACAACATGCCTAGACCCCGTGCCTTCCCCCAAAACTGTGGGCTATAGCACACCGATCTTTCCCAAAAAAAGCCTCATTCGCGCTGTTTCGCCTGTTTGTTCACCCAAATAGCCATGAAAAAATAAACGGACCACACTGGGATGATCCCCAACCTTCCTTACATACCCCAATTTATTTTTGGCCTATAGCATGCCGAACCCCAGGCCAACTCCCGGAGCCATGGGCTATAGCCCACCGATTTGGCTAAAAAATGCTCCGTTCGCGCCATTTCGCCCGTTTGTCAACCCAAATGGTCACAAAAAATTAAACGGACCACACTGGGATGATCAAACCTCCCTAGCATGACCCAGTCGATTTTTGGCCAACAGCATGCCCAGACCCTTGGCCCATCCCCAAATTCGTGGGCTAAGCACACTGATTTGGCCAAAAAATGCCCCACTCGTGCTGTTACACCTATTTGTCCACCCAAATGGCCACAAAAAATTAAACGGACCACACTGGGATGATCCCCAAACTCCTTAGCATGCCTCAGTTGATTTGTGGCCCACAGCACGCCTGAACCCCGGGCTCACCCCAAAAACTGTGGGCTATAGCACACCAATTTGGACCTAAAATACCTCATTCGCGTCGTTTCGCCCCTTAGTCCATCCAAATGGCCATGAAAAATTAAACGGACCATACAGGGACAATCCCAAACCTCCTTAGAATGCCCCAATCGATTTTTGGCACACAACACGCCTTGACCCTGGGCCTACCCCTAAAAGCGTGGGCAATAGCACACCGATTAGGTCCAAAAATGCCCCGTTCATGTCGTTTTGCCCGTTTGTCCACCCAACTAGCCACAAAAGATTAAAATAACCACACTGGGATAATCTCCAACCTCCCTGGCATGACCTGGTCGATTTTTCACACACAGCAAGCCCAAAAAATGGGCCCACCTTCAAAAACATCGTCTAAAGCACACCGAATTGCCCCAAAAACTCCCGGTTCGCGTCGTATCCACGTTGGGATGATCCCCAAACTTCCTAGCATGACCCGGTGGATTTTTGGCCCATAGCATGCCCATACCCTGTTCCCACCCCCAAAATCGTAGGCTACAGCACATCGATTTTGCTCGAAAATGCCCAGTTCCCACTATTTTGGCCATTAGTTCACCTAAATGGCCACAAAAAATTAAACGGACCACACTGAGATGATCCTCTACCTACCTGGACGATCCCCAAACTCCTTGTTCGCGCCATTTCCACACTGGGATGATCCCCATACTCACTAGCATACCCCAGTTGATTTTCGGCCTATAGCATGCCCTGACTCCAGGCCCAACCCAAAAACCGTGGCTTATAGCACAATGATTTGGCCCAAAAATGCACCGTTCGTATTGTTTCTCCCGTTTATTGGCCCAAATAGCAACGAAAAATTAAACGGACCACACTACTATGATCCACAACCTCCCTGGCACGCTTTTATCAATTTTTCGCTCATAGCACACACAAACCCTGAGCCCACCCCCAAAACCATGTCTTATAGCACACTGATTTGGCTCGAAAATGCCCCATTCGTGCTGTTTCGCCTATTTGTCCACCCAAATGGCCAGGAAAATTTAAATGGATAACACTGGGATGATCCCCGACCTCCCTGGCATGCCTCGGTCAATTTTTGGCCAACATCAGTCCCAGACCCCGAAGCCACCCTCGTAAACGTGGGCTATATCACATCGATTTGGCCCAAAAATGCCCCATTCACGTTGTTTCGCCCATTTATCCAACCAAATTGCCATGAAAAAATAAACGAAACACACTGGAATGATCACCAACCTCCCTGGCATGCCCCAGTCAATTTTCAGCCCACAGCACACTAGGACCCTATGCCCACCCCCAAAACCGTAGCATAGCATACCGATTTAGCCTAAAAATGCCCCGTTTGCACCGTTTCGTCCTTTTGTCCACCCAAATGCCACAAAAAATTAAACGGACAACATTGGGACGATCCCCAACCTTGAAGTCATGCCTCGATCGATTTTTGGCCTACTGCATGCATGGACACCGGTCCCACCCCCAAAACTGTGGGCTACATCACACAGATTTGGCCCACAAATGCCCCGTTCATGCTGTTTTGCCTGTTTGTCCACCCAAATGGCCACGGAAAATTAAACGGATCACTATGCGATGATCCCAACCTCCCTGTTATGCCCTGGTTGAGTTTTGGCACGCAGCACGACCATACCCCGGGCCTAACCCAGTGTCGTGGTCTATAGCACACCCATTTAGTCCAAAAATGCCCTGTTCTCCCCGTTTCGCCCGTTTGTCCACCCAAATGGCCATGAAAAATTAAACTGACCATACTTGGACCATACCCAACCACCCTGGCACACCCCGGTCGATTTTCAACCCACAGCATGCCCGAGCCCACCACCAAAACCGTGGGCTATATTGCCTACCAATTTGGCCCGAAAATGCCCCGTTCAGGCCATTTTGCCCATTTGTCAGCATAAATAGCCACAAAAAATTAAAATAACCACATTAGGATGATCCCCAACCTCACTAGCGTGCCCCGATTGATTTTTGGTCCACATAACGCCCGGGCCCACCCCCAAAAACATGGCCTATAGGACACTGATTTGGCCTAAAAATGCCTTATTCGTGACGTTTCGCTCATTTATCCCGTTAAGTTTCCACGAAAAGTTAAACGGACCACACAAGGATGATCCCCAACCTCCCTGGCATGCCTCGATCGATTTTCAACCCACAGCACACCCGAATCCCAAGCCCAACCCTAAAACCATCAGCTATAGCACACCAATTTGGCATAAAAATACCATGTTCGCACTGTTTTGCCCGTTTGTCTGCCCAATAGTCACAAAACATTAAATGACCAATACTGGGAGGATCCACAACCTCCCTGACATGCTTCAGTCAATTTTTGACCCACAACATGCCCGAACCCCAGTCCCACCCCCGAAACTGGGGGCTATAGCACACTGATATGGCCCAAAAATTGCCCATTCACGCCGTTTCGCCCGTTGGTCCACACAAATGGCAACAAAAAATTAAACGGACCATACTGGGACGATCCCAAACCTCCTTAGAATGCCTAAATCGATTTTTCACACACAAGACGCCTGGACCCTGGGCCCACCCCCAAAAGCGTGGGCAATAGCACACCGATTAGGTCCAAAAATTCCCTGTTCATGCCGTTTTGCCCGTTTGTCCACCCAACTAGCCACAAAAAATTAAACAAACCACACTAGGACAATCCCCAACCTCCCTGGCATGACCTAGTCATTTTTTGACACATAGCAAGCCCAAAAACTGGGCCCACCTTCGAAAACATCTGCTAAAGCACACCGAATTGCCCCAAAAACTCCCATTTCATGCCTTATCCACATTGGGATGATCCCCAGACTCCCTAGCACGCCCTGGTGGATTTTTGGCCCTTATCATGCCCATACCCCATGCCCACCCCTAAAACCGTAGGCTATACCACACCGATTTTGCTCGAAAATGCCCCGTTCCTACTATTTCGCCCGTTTGTTCACCCAAATGGCCACAAAAAATTAAATGGACCACACTGGGATGATCCTCTACCTCCCTGGACGATCCCCAAAATCCTCGTTTGCACCATTTCCACACTGGGATGATCCCCATACTCACTGGCATACCCCAGTTGATTTTCAGCCTACAGCATGCCCTGACTCCAGGCCCACCCAAAAAACTGTGGGTTATAGCACAACGACTTGGCCCAAATAGCTGCAAAAAATTAAATGGACCACACTGCGATGATCCACAACCTCCCTGGCACACTTTTATCAATTTTTGGCTCACAGCACACACGAACCCCGAGCCCACCCCGAAAACCATGTCTTATAGCACACTGATTTGGCTCGAAAATGCCCCATTCGTGCTGTATCGCCTATTTGTCCACCCAAATATCCAGAAAAATTTAAATGGACAACACTGGGATGATCCCCAGCCTCCCGGATACTCCTCGGTCAATTTTTGGCCAACAGCAGTCCCGTACCTCGAGGCCACCCTCGTAATCGTGGGCTATAGCACATCGATTTGGCCCAAAAATGCCTCATTTATATTGTTTCGCCCATTTATCCAACCAAATTGCCATGAAAATAAAAACGAAACACACTGGAATGATCACCAACCTTCCTGGCATGCCCCGGTCAATTTTCATCCCACAGCACGCTTGAACCCCATGCCCACCCCCAAAATCGTGGGCTATAGCACACCGATTTGGCCCAAAAATGCCCCGTTTGTGCCGTTTCATCCTTTTGTCCAACCAAATGGCCACAAAAAATTAAACGGACTACACTGGCATGATCCCCAACCTCAAAGGCAAGCCTCGATCGATTTTTGGCCTACTGCATGCCCGAACACCGGGCCCACCCCCAAAACTGTGGGCTACAGCACACCGATTTAGCCCCAAAATGCCCCGTTCATGCCGGTTTGTTGTTTGTCCACCCAAATGGCCATGAAAAATTAAACGGATCACTGTGGGATGATCCCAACCTCCCTATTATGCCCTGGTTGATTTTTGGCACACTGCACGACCATACCCCAGGCCTAACCCAGAGCCGTGGGTTATAGCACACCGATTTAGCCCAAAAATGCCCTATTCGCGTTGTTTCGCCCGTTTGTCAACCCAAATGGCCATGAAAAATTAAACTGACCATACTTGGACCATACCCAACCACCCTAGCACACTCCGATCGATTTTCGACCCACAGCATGCTCGGACCCTGGGCCCCAGGCCCACCCCCAAAATCGTGGGATACATATAGCACACCGATTTGGCCCGAAAATGCCCCGTTCATGCCGTTTTGCATATTTGTCAGCCTAAATAGCCACAAAAAATTAAACCAACCATATTGGGATGATCCCCAACCTCACTAGCGCGCCCCGGTTGATTTTTGGTCCACATAACGTCCGGTCCTGGGCCCACCCCCAAAAACATGGCCTATAGGACACCGATTTGGCCTAAAAATGCCTTATTCACGACGTTTCGCTCATTTGTCCAGTTAAATTTCCATCAAAAGTTAAAAGGACCACACAAGGATGATCCCCAACCTCCCTGGCATGCCTCGATCGATTTTTAACCTACAGCATGCCCGAACCCCAAGCCCACCCCTAAAATCGTGGACTATAGCACACCAATTTGGCCTACAAACTCCCTATTCGCATCGTTTTGCCTGTTTATCCACCCAAATGGCCACAAAAAATTAAATGGACTATTTTGGGATAATATCCAACCTCCCTGAAATGCCGCAGTCGATTTTTGACCCACAGCACGCTTGACCCCACCCTCGAAACCATGGGCTAGAGCACATCGATTTGGCCCAAAAATGTCCCATTCGCGCCGTTGTGCTTATTTGCACCCAAATGACCACAAAAATTTAAACGGATCACACTGGGATGATCCCCAACCTCCCTGCCACACCCCAGTCGATTTTTGATCCACTGCACACCCAGATCTCGGGTCCAAACCCAAAATTGTTGTCTATAACACATCAATTTGTCCCGAAAATGCCTCATTTGTGACGTTTTGACTATTTATCCACCCAAATGGCCACAAAAATTTAAACGGACCATACTAGGATGATCCCAACTTCCATGGCATGCTCCGTTCAATTTTTGACCAACATCACACTAAGACCCTGCTCCCACCTCAAAAATTATAGGCTATAGCACACCGATTTTGCCAAAAATGTCATATTTCGCCTGTTTGTCCACACAAATGGTCACAAAAAATTAAATGTACCACACTGGGATGATCCCCAACCTCCTTTTCATGCCCCGATCATTTTTTAGCCCACAGCACGCCTGGACCTCGAGCCCACCCCTAAAACCATGGGCTATAGCTCACCGATTTGGCACAAAATGCCCCGTTCGTGTGATTTTGTTCGTTTGTCAACCCAAATAGCCATGAAATATTAAAAAAACCACACTGGGATGATCCCCAACTTCCCTAGAACACCCCAGTCGATTTTTGGACCCCGAGCCCACCCATGAAACTGTGGGTTATAGCACACCGATTTGGCTCAAAAATGCCTCAATCGCACCATTTCACCATTTATCATCCCAAATGGCCATGAAAAATTAAACTAACCACACTAGACTATCCCCAATAACTCTGGCATGCCCAGACCTTGGGCCCACCCCCAAAATCATCGTCTATAGTACACTAATTTGACCCAAAAATACCCCGTACATGTTTCGCCCGTTTGTCCACCCAAATGGCCACAAAATATTAAAAGGGCCATACTGGAATGTTCCCAAAGTTCCTTTGCAAGTAGCGATAGATTTTTGGGCTACATCACGCCCAGACCCCGGGCCTACCCCAAAATCCTGGGCTATAGCGCACCGATTTAGCCCAAAAATGCCTCGTTCGCGTTGTTTTGCCCGTTTATCCACCCAAATGGACATAAAAAATTAAACAGACCATACTGGGATGATCCCCAACCTCCTGGAGAGCCCTGGTCAATTTTTGGACCACAGCACGCTCAGACCCTAGGCCTACTCCCAAAACCATGGGCTATAGCACACCAATTTGGTCTAAAAATGCCCTGTTCACGCCGTTTCGCCTGTTTGTCTACCTAAATAGCCACAATAAATTAAACGGATCACACTGGGACGTTACCCAAACTCCCTGGCATGCCCCAATTAATGTTTGGCCCACAGCATATCCAAACCTCAGGCCCACCCCTAAAACCGTGAGCTATAGCATTTCGATTCGGCATAAAAATGTCCCATTCGTGTCATTTTGCTTGTTTGTCGACCCAAATGTCCACAAAATATTAAACGGACCACTCTGGAATGATCCCAAACCTCCCTGGCATGCCCCGATTGATTTTGGACTCATAGCACGCCAGGACCTTTGGCCCACCCCTAAAACTGTGGGCTATAGCACACCAATTTGGCATAAAAATACCACGTTCTCACTATTTTGCCCGTTTGTCCGCCCAATGGCCATGAAAAATTAAACGAGCAATACTGGGAGGATCCACAACCTCCCTGGAATGCTCCGGTCAATTTTCGACCCACAACACGCCCGAACCCCAGTCCCACCCCCGAAACTGTGGGCTATATAGCACACTGATATGGTCCAAAAATTGCCCATTCATGCCGTTTCGCCCGTTGGTCCACACAAATGGCAAAAGAAATTAAACGGACCACACTGGGACGATCCCCAACCTCCCTGGTATGCCCCGATCAGTTTTTTTTCCCACAGAACGGTCGGACCCCTGGTCCACCCCCAAAACCGTGGGCTAAAGCACATCAATTTGGCCCAAAAATGCCTCGTTCGCCCTGTTTTGCCCATTTATCCACCCAAATGGCAACATAAAATTAAAAGGACCATACTGGGATGATCCCAAACCTCCCTAGCATGACCCGGTCAATTTTTAGCACACAACACACCCATACCTTGGGCCTACCCCCAAAATCGTAGGCTATAGCACACCGATTTGTCCCGAAAATGCCCTGTTCGTGCCGTTTCACCCATTTGTCCCCCCAAATAGCCATAAAAATTAAATGGACCCATTTGTCCTGAAAATCCCGAACCTCCCTATCATGCTCTGATCAAGTTTTTCCCTACAGCATACTCAGACCCTGGGCCCACCCCCAAAACTATGGCTTCTAGCACACCAATTTGGACCAAAAATCCCCCGTTTGCGTCGTTTCGCTCGTTAGCCGACGATTCTCATACTCCCTTGCATGCCTCAATTGATTTTTATCCTATAGCATGCTCGTACCCCGAGCCCACCCATGAAACCATGGGCTATAGAAGATCGATTTAGCCCAAAAATGCCCCAATCACGTCATTTTGAGCGTTTGTCGCCAAAATGGCCACAAAAAATTAAACGAACCACACTGGGACTTTCCCTAACCTCCCTGGATTACGTCAGTAAATTTTTGGCCCACATCATGCCTAGACCCCGAGCCCACCCCCAAAACCGTCGGCTATAGCACACTGATTTGGCCCGAAAATGCCTGTTCGTGTCGTTTCGCCCATTTGTCCACCCAAATAGCAAAAAAAATTTAAACGTACCATACTGGGACAATACCCAACCTCCCTGGAATTCCCCGATCAATATTCGGCCCTTAGCACACCCGGACCCTAGGTGTATCCCAAAACCGTGGGCTATGTCATACCGATTTGGCACGAAAATGCCTCGTTCGCGCCGTTTCACCCGTTTGTCCGCCCAAATAACCTCAAAAAATTAAAAAAACAACACTGGGACAATCCCCAACCTCCTGGCATGCACCGATCAATTTTCTGCCCATAGCACGATCGGACCCTAGGGCCACCCCAAAACGTGGGCTATAGCACACCGATTTGGCTCAAAAATACCCCGTTCGCATTATTTTTCCCGTTTGTCAACCCAAATGGCCCCAATATATTAAACGGACCACACAGGGATGATCCCCAGCCTCCCTGGCATGCCCCGATTGTTTTTGGGGCCATAGCACGCCCGGACCTTCGGCCCACCCCTAAAATTGTGGGCTATAGCACATCGATTTGGCACAAAAATGCCACGTTAGAGTTGTTTTGCCCATTTGTCCGCCCAAATGGCCACGAAAAATTAAACGAACAATACTGAGAGGATCCCCAACCTCCCTAACATTCCCTGGTCGATTTTTGTCCAACAGCACGTCCAAAATCCTGGCCCACCCCCAAAACTGACGGCTATAGCACACTGATTTGGCCCAAAAATGCCCCATTCACACCGTTTTGCCCGTTGGTCCACAATACTGGAAAACAAAAAATTAAATGAACTATACTGGAATTATCCCCAACCTCTCTGGCATGCCCCAATCAATTATTAGCCCACAGCACGCTCGAACCCCTGGTCTACCCCAAAAACATTGGGCTATAGCACATCGATTTGACCCAAAAAAGCCTCGTTTGCTTTGTTTTGCCCGTTTATCCACCCAAATGGCAATGAAAAATTAAACGGACCATACTGGAATGATCCCCATACTCCCTGGCATGCCCCGATCAATCTTTCGCCCACAGCACGCCTGGACCTCAGGCCCACCCCCAAAACCGTGGGCTATAATACACTGATTTGACCTAAAAATGCCTGATTCACATCGTTCCGCCTATTTGTCCACCCAAATGAACACAAAAAATTAAATGTACCATACTGGATGATCCCCAACCTCCCTGGCATTCCCCGATTGATTTTTGGCCCACAACATGCTCAGACCCTAGGGCCACCACAAAAACTATGGGCTATATCACACCGATTCGGCCAAAAAATGCCCCGTTTGTGTCGTTTCCCTTGCTTGTCCACCCAAATGGCCACAAAAAATTAAACAGATCACACCGAGATGATCCTCATACTCCCTTGCATGCCTCAATTGATTTTCGGCCTACAATATGCTTGGACCCCGAGCCCACCCACGAAACTGTGGGCTATAGCAGACCTATTTAGCTCGAAAATACACCGATCGCATTATTTTGCTTGTTTATCGACCCAAATGGTCACAAAAAATTAAACGGACTACACTAGGATGATCCCCAACCTCGCAGGCATGCCTCAGTCAATTTTCAGCCCACTACACGCCCGGACTCCAGGCCCACCCCCAAAACTGTGGGCTATAGCACACCGATTTAGCCTTAAAATGCCCTGTTCACGATGTTTTGCCTGTTTGTCTAACCGAATGGCCACAAAAAAATAAAAGGATCACTGTGGGATGATCCCCAGCCTCCCTGGCATGCCCTGATTGATTTTTGGCACACAGCACGCTTATACCCCAGGCCTAACCTAGATCCGTGGGCTATAGCATACCGATTTGGCCCAAAAATGCTCCGTTCCCACTGTTTCGCCCGTTTGTCCACCCAAATAGCCACGAAAAATTAAACTGACCACACTGGAATAATACCCAACCTCCTGGCTAGCCCCAATCGATTTTTGGCCCATACAACGCCCGGACCCTGTGCCAATCCCCAAAACCACGGGCTATCGCACATCGATTTGGCCAGAAAATACCCCATTCGCACCGTTTCACCTGTTTGTCAACCCAAATAGCCACAAAAAATTAAACTGATCATACTGGAACATTCCCAAACTTCCCTGGCACGCCTAAATTCATTTTTGGCCCACAGCATACCTGGACCTCAGGCCCATCCCTAAAACCATGTTCTGTAGCACACCGATTTGGCATAAAAATGCTCTGTTTGTGTCATTTTGCCCATTTGTCAACCGAAATGGCCACGAAATATTAAACGAACCACACTGGGATGATCCCCAATCTCTTTGGCATGCCCCGATTGATTTTGGGCCAACAGCACGCCTGGACCTCCGGTCCACCCCTAAAATAGTGGGTCATAGCACACTAATTTGTCATAAAACTTCCACGTTCATGCTGTTTTACACGTTTGTCCGCCCAAATAGCCACAAAAAAATAAACTAACTACACTGGGACAATCCTTAACCATCCTAGCATACCCCGGTCGATTTTTGGCTCGCAGAACGCCCGAACCCTGGGCCTATCCACAAAACTATGGGCTATATATAGCGCACTGATTTAGCCAAAAAATGCCCTATTCGCACTGTTTCTCCCGTTTGTCCACCCAAATGGTAACAAAAAATTAAACGAACCACACTAGGACGATCCCCAACCTCCCCAGAATGCCCTAGCCGATTGTCAGCCCACAACACGCTTGGAACCCAGGCTACCCTCGAAATCATGAGTTATAGCACACTGATTTATCCCAAAAATGCCCCGTTCGAGCAGTTTCTCTCGTTTGTCCATCCAAATGGCCACAAAAAATTAAACGAACCACACTGGGATGATCCCCAACCTCTCTTGCATGCCTCGATCAATTTTTGGCCTACAGCATGCCCAGAGACCGGGTCCAACTGCAAAACCATGGGCTTTAGCACACCGATTTAAACAGAAAATACCTTGTTTGCGCTATTTTGCCCATTTATCTACCCAAATGGCCACAAAAAATTAAACGGACCACAATGGGATGTTCTCCAACCTCTTTGGCATGCCCCAATTAATTTTTGGCCCACAGCACGCCCGGACCTCACGCCCACCCTTAAAACCATGGTCTATAGCACACCCGAACCCCGGGCACACCCGTGAAACTGTGCGCTATAGCACACTAATTTGACCTAAAAATGCCCCATTCCTGCTGCTTCGCCCATTGATCCATACAAATGGCAACGAAAAATTAAACAGACCACACTGAGATGATCCCCAACCTCCCTGGCAAGCCTCGATCAATTTTTGGCCCACATCACGCTCGAACACCAGGTCCACCCCCAAAATCGTGGTCTATAGCACATCGATTAGGTCCAAAAATGCCCCATTCAGGTCGTTCTGCCTGCTTGTCTACCCAAATGGCCATAAAAAATTCAACGAACCACACTGGGACGTTCGCCAAACTCTCTGGCACACCCCGATTGATTTTTGGCCCACAACATGCTCGGACCTCAGCCCCACCCCTAAAACCGTGGGAAAAATCACATTGATTTACCACAAAAATGCCCCATTCGCATTGTTTTGCCCGTTTGTCAGCCCAAATGGCCACGAAATATAAAACGGACCACACTGGGACTAATCCCAACCACCCTGGAATGCCCCTATTGATTTTGTACCCATAGCACGCCCGGACCTCTGGTAAACCGTGGGCTATAGCACACCGATTTGGCACAAAAATGGCACGTTTGCGCTGTTTTGCCCATTTGTCTGCCCAAATGGTCACAAAAAATTAAATGAACAACATTGGAAGGATCCCTAACCTCCTTGGGAAGCCCAAGTCAATTTTCGGCCCACAGCACGCCCGAACCTCAGGCCCACCCCAAAAACTGTGGGCTATAACACACTGATTTGGCCCAAAAATGCCCCATTCGCCTGTTTGCCCACCCAAATGGCAATGAAACATTAAATGGACCATACTAGGATGATCCCCAACCTCCCTGGCATACCCCGGTCTAATTTTGACATACATCACGCTCGAACCTCGGCCTACCCCCAAAATCGTGGGCTATAGTACATCGATTTAGCCCGAAAACACCCCGTTCAAGCGGTTTCGCTTGTTTGTCCACCCAAATAGCCACAAAATATTAAACGGACCACACTAGGATGATCCCTAACCTTACTTTCATGCCTCGATCAATTTTTGGTCCACATAACGCTTGAAACCTGGGCCCACCCCCGAAACAATGGGCTATAGCACACCAATTTTAATCAAAAATGCCTAGTTCACGCCATTTCGCCTGTTTGTTTACCCAAATGGCCACAAAAGATAAAATGAACCATACTAGGATGTTCCCCAACCTCCATTGCACGCCCCAGTTGATTTTTGGCCCACCACAGAAACCGTGGGCTATAGCACAATGATTTGGCCAGAAATGCCCCATTCGCGCTATGTCGCCTGTTTGTCTACCCAAATGGCAAGAAATATTAAACGAACTATACTTGGATGATCCCCAAACTCCCTGGAATGCCCCCATTAAATTTCGGCCTACTGTATGCTGGGACCCCAGCCCACCACCGAAATCGTGGGCTATAGCATACCGATTTAGCCAAAAAATGCCCCGTAGGAGTTGTTTCGCCCATTTTTGTACCAAAATGGCTAAGAAAAATTAAACGGACCACAATGGGATGATCTCTAACCTACCTGGAATGCCATGATCTATTTTTGGCATACAGCACGCCCGGACCCCAGGGCCACCCCCGAAACCGTGGGCTATAGCACACTGATTTGACCCGAAAGCATCCCGTTCATGCTATTTTGCCCGTTTGTCCACCCAAATATCAACAAAAAATTAAACGGACCACATTGGAATGATCCCCAACCTCCCTGGTATGCCTCGATCAATTTTTGCCCTACAGCAAGATCAGACCCAGGGCTCACCCCTAAAATTATGGGTAATAGTACACCAGTTTGGCTCAAAAATGCCCATTTTGTATCTTTTTGCCTGGTTGAGCACCCAAATAGCCACGAAAAATTAAAAAGACAACACTGGGATGATCCCTAACCTCCCTGGCATGCTCCGATCAATTTTTGGGCCTCAATACACCCGGACCCCGCTGAGATAATCCCCAACCTCCCTTGCATACCCCAATCAATTTTCGGCCCACATTACGCTTGGACCTCGGGCCCACCCCTGAAACCATAAGCTATAGCACACCAATTTGGACTGAAAATGCCTCGTTCGCGCTGTTTCACCCGTTTGTTACCCAAATAACCACAAAAAATTAAACGGACCACACTAGGACGATTCCAACCTCCCTGGCATACCCCGATCGATATTCGGTCTGCAGCATACTCGGACCCCGGCCCACCCCAGAAACCATGGGCTATAGTACATCGGTTTGGCCAGAAACTACCCCATTCGTGCCATGTCGCCCATTTGTCCACCTAAATGGCACAAAAAATTAAATGGACCACACTGGGATGATCCCCAACCTACCTGGAATACAACGATCGATTTTCAGCCCACAGCACGCCCGGACCCCAGGGCCACCCCCGAAATCGTGGGCTATAGAACACCGATTTGGCCAAAAAATGCCTCGTACGAGCCATTTTGCCCGTTTGTCCAGCCAAATGTCAGTGAAAAAATAAAAGGACAGCACTGGGATGATCCCCAACCACCTTGGTATGCCTAGATCTATCTTTAGCCTACAGCACACCCGGACCCTAGACCCACCCTCAAAATCGTGGGTCATAGGACACCGTTTTAGCTCAAAAATGCCCCGTACGCATCATTTCGCCTGGTTGACCACCCAAATAGCCACAAAAACTTAAACAGATAAAATTGGGATGATCCACAACATCCCTGGCATGATCCACTAGATTTTCTGGCCACAGCACGCCCAGAACTTGGGCTCACCCCCAAAACTGTGGGTTATAGCACACCGATTTGGCCTGAAAATGCCCCATTAGCGCCATTTTGCCCATTTGTCCACCCAATAATCTCCCCGACATGCCTCAATAAATTTTTGGCCCACAACAAGCCTGAACCCCAGGCCTACCCCCAAAACCGTGGGCTATAGCTCACCGATTTAGATCAAAAATGTCCCGTTCGCATCGTTTCGCCCGTTTGTCAACCCAAATAGACTCAAAAAAATAAACGGACCACACTGGGATGATCCCCAACCTCCCTGACATACCCTGGTTGATTTTTGTCCCACAACACTCCCGAACCTTAGGCCCACCCCAAAAACCATTGGCTATAGCACACTGATTTGACCCAAAAATGCCCCGTTCGTGCCATTTCTCTTGTTTGTCCACCTAAATGACAACAAAATATTAAACAAAACCACAATGGAATGATCCCCAACCTTCCTGGCATGCCTCGATTGATTTTTATACCATAGAACGCTCGAACCCCGGGCCCACCCCCAAAATCACGAGCAATAAAACACTAATTTGGCCCAAAAATGCCCTGTTTACGTCGTTTTGTCCATTTGTCCACTCAAATAGCCACAAAAAATTAAACAGACCACATTGGAATGATGTCCAACCTCTTTTGCATGCCCTGATTGATTTTCAGCCAACAACGTGCTCGAACATTGGGCTCACCCCTGAAACCGTGGGCTATAGCACATCGATTAGGCTCGAAAATACCCCATTTGTGTTGTTTCACCTATTTGTACACCCAAATGTCCATGAAAAATTAAACGGACCACACTAGGATAATTCCCAACCTCCTTGGCCCGTGTCGGTCAATTTTAGGCCCACAACACGATCGAACCTTGGGCCCACCCGCAAAACTTTGGGCTATAGCATACTGATTTAACCCAAAAATTCCGCATTCGCGCCATTTCGCCCGTTTGTCCACCCAAATAGCCATAAAAAATTAAATGGACCACACTAGGATGATCCCCAACCTCCCTGGAATGCCCCGATTGATTTTTTGACCACAGAACGCTCGGACCCCGGGCCCACCCCCAAAATTATGGGCTATAGCACATCGATTTAGCTTGAAAATACCCCGTTCGTGCCGTTTCGCTTATTTGTGCACCCAAATGGCCATGAAAAATTAAACGGACCACACTGGGACAATCCTCAACCTCCCTGGCATGCCCCAGTTGATTTTTGGCCCACAACACGCTTAAACCCTGGGCCAACCCCCAGAACTGTGTGCTATAGCACACCGATTTGGTCCGAAAATGCCCTGTTTCGCCTGTTGATCCACCCAAATGGCCACAAAAAATTAAAAAGACCACACTGGGATGATCCCCAACCTCCCTTGCATTCCCCAGTCGATTTTAGTCCTACAGTACACTTGAACCTCGAGGCCACCCACGAAATCGTTGGCTACAGCACACTGATTTAGCTCGAAAATGCCCCGATCGCGCTGTTTTGCCCGTTTGTCGACCCAAATGGCCACCAAAAATTAAACTAACCATACTTGACTATCCCCAACCTCTCTGGCTTGCCCTGGTTGATTTTGTTCCCACAGCATGCCAAGTTGTTCGTCCCACCTCTGAAATTGTCGGCTATGGCATACCGATTTGACCCAAAAATGCCCTGTACGCGTTGTTTTGCCTATTTTTCCACCGAAATGGCCATGAAAGATTAAAACGACCATACTGGGATGTTCCCCAGGATCTCTGACAAGTCCCGGCCAATTTTTGGCCCACAGTAGGCCCAGACCCCAGTCCTACGCCAAAATTATGGGCTATAGCATACAGATTTGGCATAAAAATGCCCAATTTGCGTTGTTTTGCCCGTTTGTCCGCCCAAATGGCCATGAAAAATTAAAAAGACAACACTGGGATGATCCCCAACCTCCTGGCATGCACTGGTCAATTTTAGAACCACAACAAGCTCGGACCCTGGGCCCACACCAAAACCGTAGGCTATAGCACACCGATTTTGAACAAAAACACCACGTTCGCGCTCTTTTGTCCGTTTGTTTGCCCAAATAGCGATGCAAAATTAAACGAAAAACATGGGTGGATCCCCAACCTCCCTGGCATGTAACGGTCGATTTTCAGCCCACAGCACACCCGGACCCCAGGGCCACCCCCGAAATTGTGGGCTATAGAACACCGATTTGGCCAAAAAAGGCCTCGTACGAGCCGTTTCGCCCGTTTGTCCACCCAAATATCCATGAAGAATTAAAAGGACAGCACTTGGATGATCCCCAACCTCCCTGGTATACCTAGATCTATTTTTAGCCTACATCATGCCCAGACCCTACACCCACCCTCGAAATCGTGGGCCATAGGACACCATTTTAGCTCGAAAATGTCCCGTACGCATCATTTCGCCTGGTTGACCACCAAAATAGAAGCGAAAACTTAAATAGATAAAATTGGGATGATCCCCAACCTCCCTGGCATGTTCCGCTCAATTTTCTGGCCACAGCACGCCCAGACCTTGGGCTCACCCCCAAAAATGTGGGCTATAGCATACCGATTTGGCCTGAAAATGCCCTATTAGAGCCGTTTTGCCTATTTGTCCACACAAATGGCCATGAAAAATTAAACGGACCATACTGGGATGATCCCTAATCTCCTCGGCATGCCTCAATAAATTTTTGGCCCACAACAAATGCAAACCCCGGGCCTACCCCAAAAACCGTGGGCTATAGCTCAGCGATTTAGATCGAAAATGCCCCGTTCGCATCGTTTTGCCCGTTTGTCAACCTAAATAGCCCCAAAAAATTAAACGGACCATACTGGGATGATCCCCAATCTCCCTGACATACCCTGGTTGATTTTTGGCCCACAAAACGCTCGAACCCTAGGCCCACCCCCAAAACCGTTGGCTATAGCACACTGATTTGACCCAAAAATGCCCCATTCGTGCCATTTCTCTCGTTTGTCAACCTAAATGGCAACAAAATATTAAACAAAACCACACTGGGATGATCCCCAACTTCCCTGGCATGCCTCGATTGATTTTCATCCCATTGAATGCTCGAACCCCAGGTCCACCCCCAAAATCGTGGGCTATAAAACACTAATTTGGCCCAAAAATGCCCCGTTTACATTGTTTTATCCATTTGTCCACCCAAATAGCCACAAAAAATTAAACAGACCACATTGGAATGATCTCCAGCCTCCTTTGCATGCCCTGATTGATTTTCAGCCAACAACGTGCTTGAACCTCAGGCCCACCCCTAAAACCGTGGGCTATAGCACATCGACTGGGCTCGAAAATACCCCATTCATGCCGTTTCGCCTATTTGTCCAACCAAATGTCCATGAAAAATTAAATAGACCACACTGGGACAATTCCCAATCTCCCTGGCCCATCTCGGTCGATTTTAGGCCCACAGCACGATCGAACCTTCGGCCCACCCGTAAAATCTTGGGCTATAGCGTACCGATTTAACCCAAAAATGTCCCGTTTGTGCCATTTTGCCTGTTTGTCCACCCAAATAGCCATAAAAAATTAAATGGACCATAGTAGGATGATCCCCAACCTCCCTGGAATGCCCTGATTGATTTTTGGACCACAGCATGCTCAGACCCTTGGCCCACCCCAAAAATTATAGGCTATAGCACATCGATTTGGCCTGAAAATGCCCCGTTCGCGCTGTTTTGCTTATTTGTGCACCCAAATGGCCACAAAAAGTTAAATGGGCCACACTGGGACAATCCTCAACCTCCCTGGCATGCCCCAATTGATTTTCGGCCCACAACACGCTTAAACCCTGGGCCAACCCCCAGAACTGTGGGCTATAGCACATCGATTTGGTCCGAAAATGCCCTGTTTCACCTGTTGATCCACCCAAATGGCCACGAAAAATTCAATGGACCACACTAGGATGATCCCCAACCTCCCTTGCATGACCCGATCGATTTTTGTCCTACAGTATGCTCGGACCTTGAGCCCACCCAGGAAATCGTTGGCTACACCACACTGATTTAGCTCAAAAATGCCCCGATCGCGTTGTTTTGCCCGTTTGTCGACCCAAATAGCCACAAAAAATTAAACTAACCACACTGGACTATCTCCAACCTCTCTGGCATGCCCTGGTCGATTTTTTTTCCCACAGTATGCCAAGTCCGCTGGCCCACCTCCGAAATTGTCGGCTATAGCACACCGATTTGACCTAAAAATGCCCCGTACGTGTTGTTTCACCTGTTTGTCCACCAAAATGGCCATGAAATATTAAAACAACCATACCGGGACGTTCCCAAGCTCTCTGGCAAGTCCCGATCAATTTTCGGCCCACAGTAGGCCCGGACCCCAGGCCTACCCCAAAATTGTGGGCTATAGCACACAGATTTAGCTTTAAAATGCCCCATTTGCATTGTTTTGCCCGTTTGTCTTCCCAAATGGCCATGAATAATTAAACAGACAACACTGGGATGATCCCCAACCTCCTGGCATGCCCTAGTCAATTTTTGGACCCCAAAATCGTCGGCTATAGCACACTGATTTGACCCAAAAATGCCCCGTAGGTGCTGTTTCACCCATTTGTCCATCCAAATGGCTATGAAAGATGAGATGGACCATACTGGGACATTCCCCAAGCTCTCTAGAAATTCCTGGTTGATTTTTGGCCCACATCATGCCTGGACCCCGGGCCTACCCCAAAATCGTGGGCTATAGCACACAGATTTGGCCAAAAAATGGCCTGTTTGCATCGTTTCGCCCATTTGTCTGCCCAAATGGCCACGAAAAATTAAACAGACCACACTGGGATGATTCCTAACCTCCTTGCATGCCCTGGTCAATCTTTGGCCCACAGCACGCTCGGACCTTGGGCCCACCCCCAAAACCTTGGGCTATAACACACCGATTTGGCATAAAAACGTCATATTCAAACTATTTTGCCCGTTTGTTTGCCTAAATAGCCACGCAAAATTAAACGAACAACACTGAGAGGATCCCTGATCTTAGGTGTATTTATACGCCTAAGCACCATAATTTATCCATATTTTAGCTATGTTTAGAGTACAAAGTGCCTAGTTTCTTATGTTTTTACTCCACTTCTATGTAATTGAGCTAACTGATGTGATTATCATGATTTCAAGTATTAATGAGATAGATGAAGAAATTATAGGACTATGGAATGCAGATGGCATATGAAACAAGAGAGAGTAGAAACCTGGACCAAATGTGGCGCCTAGAAACTACAATTTAGACCAAATGTGGCACCTAGAAACTATGTCCAAGACTAGTTTGTAATTTATAATTAGTTCAGGGACCTAGAAGGCAATTATGAGAGAAGATTATTAAAAAGGTTTAATGTTGAATTTTAAAGAAGGATTGATTATTCTGTATTTTTTTTTTGGAGAGAGCAGAGAAGGGTGGCTTAGCTTGAGAGAGAGAGAAAAACATTTTTTGCTCTTGCTCTCAGTATTCGCACACCAAGATCGTTTTTTAGTTTTTGGTATGATGAATATTTCTATTATGATTTTCATTTTATTCATGAGTAGCTAAGTTTATTAGATAGGGTTATGGAAGCCTTGTAGCATACAATCTATTACTTTGGGTTTTGAATTCATTATGCATTGATTTGTTTACATCATACTCTCTTCGTTTATCTTGAATTCTCGTGGTTGCAAACATCGAGGATATGCCTTAAAACGCAACTTGTTCGAAAGAAAAGTTGATGTTCGAAAAAGAGAGTAGTGACAAGAAAATAGGATTACCAACCCCTATTTCATAAGTTAATGCCTTAGCAGGATTAGCTACTTGGAGATTTCGTATTGTTTTTTGTAAACGCTTTTGATTCGAGAGAAATAAAGTGAATTAGTCCTTGATGGTTGAGAAACACTAGGATTATGTTATTAAATACAATATGTTTCTCTGTAAGCATGATGTAGGTATGAATTCCTAAAGCCCATAGCTAGAAAGTATTGAAAACTACAAGGTAGACATAACCCTAGCTTGTTCATTCTCTAAATTTGAATACTACTACACTTATTTCATCTTGTTAAACAGAAACCATTAATTTGGGAACTGAATCAAATCCCCCTATTTATTTTATGGAAACGAATGATTAAAAGTCAACTAATCTGCATACAACTTAACTAGCACCATATTCCTTGTGGGATTCGACCCCAACCTAGTTCGGTTATATATCTGACCACGACTGCTTACTCTCTCGTAAGAAAGGTGTAGTTTGGGCGTATCAATACCAACCTCCTTGGAATACCCCAATCAATTTTTGGCCCACAGCATGCCCAAACCCCAGTCCCACCCCCAAAACTATGGGCTATAGCACATTGATTTGGCCCAAAAATGCTTCATTGGCACCGTTTTGCCCGTTTGTCAACCCAAATGGCAACAAAAAATTAAACGGACCATACTGGGATGATCCCTAACCTCCCTGGCATACCTATGGTGATTTTTTGCCCATAGCACACTCGGACCTCGGCCCACCCCCAAAACCGTGGGCTATAGCATATCGATTTGCCTCGAAAATGCCCCGTTCGAACCGTTTCGCCCGTTTGACCACCCAGATGGCAACGAAATATTAAATAGACAACACTGAGATGATCCTCAACCTCCATTTCATGCACCGATCGATTTTTAGCCCACATACCGCTCAGAACCCGAGCCCACCCCCAAAACCATAGGCTATAGCACACCGATTTCGACCGAAAATGCCTCGTTCACGCTGTTTTTCCCGTTTGTCAACCCAAATAGCCACAAAAAATTAAATAGACCACACTGGGACGATACCCAACCTCCCTAGCAGGCCTCGGCCAATTTTTGGCCCACAGCATACTTGGACCCTAGCCCACCCCAGAAACTGTGGGCTATAGGACACCGATTTGGCCAGAAAATTCCCCATTCGCGCCATGTCTCCCATTTATCCACCCAAATTGCACTAAAATATAAACGGACTATACTTGGATGATCCCCAACCTCCCTGGCATGCCTCCGTCAAATTTTGGCCCACAACACGTTGGGACCCCGGCCCACACCTAAAATCGTGGGCTATATCACACCAATTTGGCCTAAAATTGCCCCGTACAAGCTGTTTTGCCCATTTGTCCACCCAAATGACCACAAAAACTTAAACGGACCACACTAGGATGATCCCCAACCTACCTACCATGCCATGGTCAATTTTTAGCCCACAGCACTCCCGGACCCCTGGCCACCCCCGAAACCGTGGGCCATAACACACCGATTTGACCTAAAAATGACCCGTTCAGGCCATTTCACTAGTTTGTCCTCCCAATTATCGACAAAAAATTAAACGAACCACACTAGGATGATCCCAAACCTCCCTGGTATTCCTCGATCAATTTTTGGCCTACAACATGCTCGAACCCCGGGCCCACCCCCAAAATCGTGGGTAATAGCACACCAATTTGGCTCACAAATGCGCCTTTTGTGCCTTTTTGCTTGGTTGACCAACCAAATAGACATGAAAAATTAAATATATAACACTGGAATGATCCTCAACCTCCCTGGCACACTCCGATCAATTTTTGGGCCACAGCACGCCCGGACCCCAGGCCCACCCCCAAAACCGTAGGCTATAGCACACCGATTTGGCTCGAAAATGCCTCATTTATGGTGTTTTATCTGTTTATCCACCCAAATAGCCACTAAAAATTAAACGGACCACACTAGGATAATCCTCAATTTCCCTAGCATGCCTCGGTCGATTTTTGGCCCACAGCACGCCCAGACCCTGGGACCACTCCCAAAACCATGGGCTATAGCTCACCGATTTGGCCTAATAATGCCTCATTTGCACCATTTTGCCCATTTGTCCACCCAAATCATCGCGAAAAATTAAACATATCACATTGGTACGATCCTCAACCTCGTTGGCATGCCCCGGTCAATTTTTAGCCCATAGCACGCCTTAATCCTGGCCCTCCCACAAAACCGTACGCTTTAGCACACCGATTTAAATCAAAAATGTCCCGTTCGCCCCGTTTCACCTGTTTGTCCACCTAAATAGCCAAAAAATATTAAACAAACCACACTGGCACCGATTTGGCCCAAAAATGCCTTATTCGCGACGTTTCGCTCATTTGTCCAGTTGAATTTCCACAAAAAATTAAATGGACCACACAGGGATGATCCTCAACCTCTTTGGCATGCCTCGGTTGATTTTTGACCCACAGCATGCCCGAACCCCAAGCCCACCCCCAAAACTGTGGGCTATAGCACACCGATTTGGCATACAAACTCTCTATTCGCATCGTTCTGCCAGTTTATCCACCCAAATAGCCACGAAAAATTAAATGGACCATACTGGGATAATATCCAACCTCCCTGGAATGCCGCGGTAGATTTTTGACCCGCAGAATGCCTTACCCACCCTCAAAACCATGGGCTATAGCACATCGATTTGGACCAAAAATGCCCTGTTCGCGCCGTTGCGCTTATTTCTGCACCCAAATGGCCACGAAAATTTAAACGGACCACACTGGGATGATCCCCAGCCTCCCTGCCACACCCCAGTCGATTTTTGATCCACTGCACGCTCAGATCTCGGGCCCAACCCCAAAACCGTAGGCTATAACACATCGATTTATCTCAAAAATGACCCGTTTGAGCCGTTTCGCCCATTTTTCCAACCAAATGGCCACAAAAATTTAAACGGACCATACTGGGATAATCCCAAACTTCCCTGGCATACTCCGATCAATTTTCGACCCACATCACGCTTAGACCCTGGGCCCACCCCAAAAATTATGGGCTATAGCACACCGATTTTGTCGAAAATACCCTTTTTTGCCAGTTTGTCCACCCAAATGATCACAAAAAATTAAATGTACCACACTGGGATGATCCCCAACCTCCCTTGAATGCCCTGATTAATTTTTGGCCCACAACACGCTCGGACATTGGGCTCACCCCTAAAACCGTGAGCCATAGCTCACCAATTTGGCACAAAAATGTCCCTGTCGTCCAGTTTTGTCCCTTTGTCAACCCAAATGGCCATGAACTATTACAAACACCACACTGGGATGATCCCCAACTTTACTGGCACACCTCGGTCGATTTTTGGACCGCGAGCTAACCCATAAAACCATGGGTTATAGCACACCAATTTGGCACGAAAATGCCTCAATCGCGCCATTTCGCCCGTTTATCAACCCAGATGGCCACGAAAAATTAAACTAACCACGCTGGACTATCCCCAACCTCTCTGGTATACCCCGATTAATTTTTAGCCCACAGAATGCCCAGACCCTAAGCCCACCCCCAAAATCATCGTCTATAGCACACCGATTTGACCTAAAAATACCCCATACGCGCTGTTTCACCCCTTTGTCTACCCAAATGGCCACTAAAGATTTAAAGGGCCATACTGGAACATTCCCAAATCTCCTTGGCAAGTCCTGATTGATTTTTGGCCCACATCACCCTAAAACCCCGGGCCTACCCCAAAATTGTCGGCTATAGCACACTGATTTAGCCCGAAAATGCTACATTCGCGCTGTTTCGCCTGTTTATCCACCCAAATGGACACGAAAAATTAAACGGACCACACTGGGATGATCCTCAACCTCCTGGCGAGCCCTGGTCAATTTTTGGCCCACAGCACGCTCGGACCCTGGGTCCACCCCTAAAGCCATGGCCTATAGCATACCGATTTGGTCCATAAATGCCCCGTTCGCGCCGTTTCACCTATTTGTCTACCTAAATGGCCACAAAAAAATAAACGGACCATACTGGGTCATTCCCCAATCTCCCTGGCATGCCCCGATTAATTTTTGTCTCACAGAATGCCCAAACCTCAGGCCCACCCCTAAAACTATGTGCTATAGCATTTCAATTCGACACAAAAATGTCCCATTCGTGTCATTTTGCCCATTTGTCAACCCAAATATCCATGAAATATTAAACGGACCACACTAAGATGATCCCCAACCTCTCTGGAATGCCTCGATTGATTTTGGGCCCATAGCACGCCCGGACCTTTGGCCCACCCCTAAAACCGTGGGCTATAGCACACCAATTTGGCATAAAAATACCACGTCCGCACTGTTTCGCCCGTTTGTCTACCCAATGGCCACAAAAAATTAAACAAAAAATACTAGGAGGATCCCCAACCTCCCTAGAATGCTTTGGTCAATTTTTGACCCACAACACACCCGAACCCCAGGCCCACCCCCGTAACTGTGGGCTATAGCACACTGATTTGGCCTAAAAATTGCCCATTCACGTCGTTTCGCCCGTTGGTCTACACAAATGGAAACAAAAAATTAAACGGACCAACCTGAGATGATCCCCAACCTCCCTGGCATGCCTCAATCAGTATTTTACCCACAACACGGTCGGAACGCTGGTCCACCCCAAAAACCGTGGTCTAAAGCACATCAATTTAGCCCAAAAATGCCCTGTTCGCCCCATTTTGCCCATTTGTCCACCCAAATTGCAACGTAAAATTAAAAGGACCATGCTGGGACGATCCCAAACCTCCCTGGCATACCTCGGTCAATTTT
Organism: Capsicum baccatum var. pendulum; assembly: GCA_030864225.1. Taxonomy (NCBI): domain Eukaryota; kingdom Viridiplantae; phylum Streptophyta; class Magnoliopsida; order Solanales; family Solanaceae; genus Capsicum; species Capsicum baccatum. The sequence goes on from CM061552.1 coordinate 5,214,986, forward strand.
TAGCCCACATCATGCCTGGACCTCAGGCCCACCCTCAAAATCATAGGCTATAGCACACCGATTTGTCTCGAAAATGCCCCGTTCGAGCCGTTTCGCCAATTATCTACCCAAATGGCCACAAAAATTAAATGAACCACACTGGGATAATCTCCAACCTCCCTGGAATGCTCCGATCAATTTTATCTGCACAGCATACTTAGACCCTGGGCCCACCCCCAAAACTATGGGTTATAGCACACCGATTTGGCATAAAAATCTCCTGTTTGCACTATTTCGCTCATTTGTCCACCCAAATGGCCATGAAAAATTAAACTGACCCACTGGAACGATCTTCATACTCCCTTGCACGCCTCGATTGATTTTTATCCTATAGCATGCTCGGACCCTAAGCCCACCCACGAAACCTTGGGCTATAGAAGACCGATTTAGCTCGAAAATGCCCCAATCACGTTATTTTACCCGTTTGTCGACCCAAATGGCCACAAAAAATTAAACGAACAACACTGTGACTTTCCATAACCTCCCTGACTTGCCCCGGTAAATTTTTCGGCCACAGCATGCCTAGACCCCAAGCCCACCCCCAAAACCGTCGGCTATAGCACATCGATTTGGCCCGAAAATGCCCCGTTCGTGTCGTTTCGCCCGTTTGTCCACCCAAATAGTAACAAAAATTTAAACGTACCATACTGGGATGATCCCCAACTTCCCTGGCATGCCTCGGTCAATATTCGGCCCTTAGCACGCCTGGACCCTGGGCGTACCCTAAAACAGTGAGCTATAGCACACTGATTTGGCACGAAAATGCCCCGTTCGCGCCGTTTCGCCCGTTTGTCCGCCCAAATGACCACAAAAAATTAAACAAACCACACTGGGACAATCCCCAACCTCCTGGCATGCACCGATAGATTTTTGACCCACAACACGGTCGGACCCCAGGCCCACCCAAAAAATGTGGGCTATAGCACACCGATTTGGCCCGAAAATTCCCCGTTCGTATTGTTTTTCCCGTTTGTTAACCCAAATGGCCACAAAATATTAAACGGACCACACAGGGATGATCCCCAACCTCCCTGGCATGCCCCTATTGAATTTGGGCGCACAGCACGCTCGGACCTTCGGCCCACCCCTAAAACCGTGGGCTATAGCATGCCAATTTGGCACAAAAATGCCATGATTGTGCTGTTTTCCCCGTTTGTCTGTCCAAACGGCCACAAAAAATTAAACGAACAATACTAGGAGGATCCCCGACCTCTCTGACATGCCCCAGTTGATTTTTGCCGCACAGTACACCCGAACCCCTGGCCCACCCATAAAACTGTGGGCTATTTCAGACTGATTTGTTCCAAAAATACCCCATTCGCATTGTTTCGCCTGTTAGTCTATACAACTGGAAACGAAAAATTAAACGGACCATACTAGAATGATCCCCAACCTCCCTGGCATGCCTCGATCAATTTTTAACCCACAGCACACTCGGACCCCTGGTCCACCCCAAAAACCTTGGGCTATAGCACATCGATTTGACCTGAAAATGCCCACCCACGAAACTTTGGGCTATAGAAGACCGATTTAGCCCGAAAATATCCCAATCACGTCATTTTGCCCGTTTGTCGACCCAAATGGCCACAAAAAATTAAACGAACAACACTGTGATTTTCCCTAACCTCCCTGACTTGCCCTGGTAAATTTTTCGCCCACAGCATGCCGAGACCCCAAGCCCACCCCCAAAACCGTCGGCTATAGCACATCGATTTGGCTCGAAAATGCCCCGTTCGTGTCGTTTCGCCCGTTTGTCCACCCAACTAGTAACAAAAATTTAAACGTACCATACTGGGATGATCCCCAACCTCCCTGGCATGCCTCGGTCAATATTCGGCCCTTAGAACACCCGAACCCTGGGCGTACCCCAAAACAGTGGGCTATAGCACACTGATTTGGCACGAAAATGCCCCGTTCGCGCCGTTTCGCCCGTTTGTCCGCCCAAATGGCCACAAAAAATTAAAAAAACCATACTGGGACAATCCCCAACCTCCTGGCATGCACCGATCGATTTTTGACCCATAACACGATCGGACCCTAGGCCCACCCAACAAATGTGGGCTATAGCACACCGATTTGGCCCGAAAATTTCCTTTCATATTGTTTTTCCCGTTTTTTAACCCAAATGGCCACAAAATATTAAACGGATCACATAGGGATGATCCCCAACCTCCCTGGCATGGCCCGATTGAATTTGGGCGCACAGCACGCTCGGACCTTCGGCCCACCCCTAAAACCGTGGGCTATAGCATACCAATTTGGCACAAAAATACCACGATCGCGTTGTTTTCCTCGTTTGTCTGCCCAAACGGCCACAAAAAATTAAACGAACAATACTAGGAGGATCCTCGACCTCCCTGACATGCCCCAGTTGAGTTTTTCCCCACAGTACGCCCGAACTCCTGGCCCACCCACAAAACTGTGGGCTATTGCAGACTGATTTGTTCCAAAAATGCCCCATTCGCATCGTTTCGCCTATTGGTCCATACAACTGGAAACGAAAAACTAAACGGACCATACTAGAATGATCCCCAACCTCCCTGGCATGCCTCGATCAATTTTTAGCCCACAGCACACTCGGACCTCTGGTCCACCCCAAAAACCTTGGGCTATAGCACATCGATTTTACCCGAAAATGCCCCGTTCGCCCCGTTTCGCCCATTTATCCAGCCAAATAGCAATGAAAAATTAAACAGACCACACTGGAATGATCCCCAACCTCCCTGGCATACCTCGGTCAATTTTTAGCCCACAGCACGCCTGGACCTTGGGCCCAACCCCAAAACCGTAGGCTATAATACACTGATTTATCCCAAAAATGCTCGGCTTGCATCATTTTGCCCATTTTTCCACCCAAATGGCCACAAAAAATTAAACGGACCACAGTGGGATGATCCCCAACCTCCCTGGCATTCCTCGGTCGATTTTTGGCCCACAGCACGCTCAGACCCTGGGCCACCACAAAAACTATGGGCTATAGCACATCGATTTGGCCCAAAAATACCCCATTTGCACCTTTTTACCCATTTTTCCACCCAAATGGCCACGAAACCGTAGGCTATGGCAGATCGATTTGGCCCGAAAATTCCCCAATTGCATCGTTTTGCCCGTTTGTCGACCCAAATAGCCACAAAAAATTAAAAGGACTACACTGGGATGATCCCCAACCTCGTAAGCATACCACAGTCGATTTTCGGCCCACTGCACAACCGAACACTGGGCCTAACCCTAAAAACGTGGGCTATAGCACACCGATTTGGCCGTCGTTTTGCTTGTTTATCTACCCAAATGTCCACGAAAAATTAAAAAAATTACTGTGGCATGATCCACAACCTCCCTGGCATACCCTTGTTGATTTTTGGCACACAGCACGCCCATACCTCGGGCCTAACCCGGAGCCGTGGGCTATAGCACACCGATTTGGCCCGAAAATACTCCATTCGCGTCGTTTTGCCCGTTTTTCCACCCAAATGGCCACGACAAATTAAACTGACCACACTGGAATAATCCCCAACCTCCTGGCTTGCCCCGGTCGATTTTTGGCTCACAGCACGCCCGGACCCTAGGCCCATCCCCAAAACCATGGGCTATAGCACACCGATTTGGCCAAAAAAATACCCCGTTCGCACCGTTTCACCTGTTTGTCAACCCAAATAGCCACAAAAAAATTAAACGGACCATACTGGGACGTTCCCAAATCTCCCTAGCATGCCTAAATTCATTTTTGGCCCACAGCACGCCCGGATCTCAGGCCCATCCCAAAAACCATGGTCTATAGCACACCTATTTTGCATAAAAATGCCCCGTTCATGTCGTTTTGCCCGTTTGTCAACCCAAATGGCCACGAAATACTAAACAAACCACACTGGGATGATTCCCAAACTCCTTGGCATGCCCCAATTGATTTTGGGCTAACAGCACGCCCGGACCTCCGGTCCACCCCTAAAACCGTGGGCCATAGCACACCGATTTATCACAAAAATGCTACGTTCGTGCTGTTTTGCCCGTTTGTCCATCCAAATTGCAACGATAAAGTAAACAAACAACACTGGGACAATAACCTACCTCCCTAGCATGCCCCGATCGATTTTTGGCCCACAGACTGCCCGAACCCTAGGCCTATCCCCAAAACAGTGGGCTATATATAGCACACTAATTTAGCCCAAAAAAGCCCCATTCGCGCCGTTTCGCCCGTTTGTCCACCCAAATGGCAACGAAAAATTAAAAGGACCACACTAAGATGATACCCAACCTCCTTGGAATGCCCAGTCTATTTTCGTCCCACAACACGCTCGGAACCCAGGCCACCCTCGAAATCATGAGCTATAGCACACCGATTTGGCTCGAAAATGCCTAGTTCAAGCAGTTTTTCCCGTTTGTCCATCCAAATGACCACAAAAAATTAAACGAACCACACTGGGATGATCCCCAACCTCCCTTGCATTCCCCGATCGATTTTTCGCCTACAGCATGCCCAGACCCCGGCTCCACCTTCAAAACCATAGGCTTTATCACACATTTATCTACCCAAATGGCCACAAAAAATTAAACAAACAACACTGGGAGGATCCTTAACCTTTCTGGCAAGCCCGGGTTGATTTTTGGCCAACATCACGCCCGAACCTCGAGCCCACCCCCAAAACTGTAGTCTATAGCACAATGATTTAGCCCAAAAATGCCCCATTTGCCCGTTTGTCCACCTAAATGGCAATTAAAAATTAAACGAACCCCACTAGGATGATCCCCAACCTCCCTATCATACCCCAGTCGGATTTTGACATACATCATGCTCGAACCTCAGCCCACCCCCAAAATCGTGGGATATAGTACACCGATTTAGCCCGAAAATGCCCCGTTTGAGCCGTTTCGCTCGTTTGTCAACCCAAATAGCCATGAAATATTAAACGGATCACACTGAGATGATGCCCAACCTTCCTTGCATGCTCTGATCGATATTTCGCCCACATAACGCCTAAAACCTTGGCCCACCCATGAAACAATGGGCTATAGCACACCAATTTGAACCGGAAATGCCTCGTTCGCGCTATTTCACCCGTTTGTCTACCCAAATGCCCATGAAAAATAAAATGAACCATACTAGGATGTTCCCCAACCTCCATGGCATGCCTCAGTCGATTTTTGGCCCACAACATACCTGGACCCTGGCCCACCGCAAAAACTGTGGGCTATAGCACACCGATTTGGCTGGAAAATGCCTCGTTCGTGCCATGTCGCCTGTTTGTCCACCCAAATGGCACAAAAAATTTAACGGACTATACTTGGACAATCCCCAACCTCCCTGGAATGCCCCATCAAATTTTAGCCCACAGCACGCTGGGACCCCAGCCCACCATCGAAACCGTGGGCTATAGCACACCGATTTGGCCCAAAAATGCCCCGTAGGAGTTGTTTCACCATTTGTCTACCCAAATGGACACGAAAAATTAAACGGACCACACTGGGATGATCTCCAACCAACTGACACACCGATTTGTCTTGAAAATTCCCCTTTTGCATCTTTTTGCCTGGTTGACCACCCAAATAGCCACGAAAAATTAAAAAGACAACACTGGGATGATCCCTAACCTCCCTGGCATGCTTCGGTCAATTTTTGGGCCCCAACACACTCGAACCCCGAGCCCACCCCTTAACCGTGGGTTATAGTACACTGATTTGGACTACAGCATGCCAGGACCTAGGGCCCACCCTGAAAATCATGGGTCATACGACACCGATTTAGCTAAAAAAATGCCTTGTTCATGCCGTTTCGCTTGGTTGATCACCCAAATAGCCACGAAAAATTAAACAGACAACACTGGGACAATCCCCATCCTTCTTGGCATGCTTCGATCAATTTTCTAGCCACAGTAAACCCGTACCCCTGGCCCACCCCTAAAATTGTGGGCTATATCACACCGATTTGGCTCGAAAATGCTCCATGCAAGCTGTTTTGCCTATTTGTCCACCCGAATGGCCACAAAAAATTAAACGGACCACACTGGGACGATCCCCAACCTCCCTAGCATGCCCCGACTGATTTTCAACCCATAGCACACCCGAAACCTTGGCCCACCCCCAAAACCATGGGCTATAGCTCACTGATTTGGCTCAAAAATGCCCCATTCGCACCGTTTCGCTCGTTTGTCCACCCAAATGGCCACGAAAAATTAAACGGACCACACTGGGATGATCCCCAACCTCCTTGGCATACCCCAGCTAATTTTTGGCCCACAGCACCTACGAACCCTCTGCCCACCCCCATAATCATTGATATAACATACCAATTTGACCACAAAATGCCCTATTCACGCTATTTCGCTTGTTTATCCTCCTAAATGGCCACAAAATATTAAACAAACCACACTAGAATGATCGCCAACATCCTTGGAACTCCCCGATCAATTTTCAGCCTATAGAAAATCTGGACCCCAGGCCCACCCCCGAAACTGTGGGCTATAGCACTCTAATTTTTTCCAAAAATGCCACATTTGTGCCGGTTTGCCCATTTGTACACCCAAATGGCCACAAAAAATTAAATGGACGACACTAGGATGATCTTCAACCTCCCTTGCACGTCTAGGTTGATTTTCAGCCAATAGAATGCTCGAACTTTGGGCCGACCCCCGAAACCTAGGCTATAGCACATCGATTTGGCTCGAAAATGAACCATTCACGCCGTTTTATCCATTTCTCCACCCAAATAGCCATAAAAGATTAAACGAACAACACTGGGATGATCCCCAACCTCCCTGGCATGCCTCGATCAATTTTTGGCCCACAGCACGCTCGAACCCTGGTTCCACCCCTAAAACCATGGGCTATAGCTTACTGATTTAGCCCGAAAATGCCCCATTCACACCATTTTTCCTGTTTGTCGACCCAAATATCCATGAAAAATTAAACGGACCACACTAGGACAATCCCCAACCTCCCTGGCACACCTCGGTTGATTTTTGGCCCACAGCATGCCCGAACGCTGGGCCCACCCCCATAATTGTGGGCTATAGCACACCAATTTGACCCAAAAATCCCTCATGCATGCCGTTTTGCCCGTTTGTCCACCTAAATGGCCACAAAATATTAAACAAACCACACAAGAATGATCCCCAACCTTCTTGGCACACCCCGATCGATTTTCACTCTATAGCATGCTAGGACCCCGAGCCCACCCCAAAACCATAGGCTATAGCACACTAATTTAGCTCAAAAATGCTCCATTCGCACCGTTTTGCCCGTTTGTCCACCCAAATGGCTACAAAAAATTAAACGAACCACATAGGGATGATCCCCAACCTCCCTTGCATGCCCCAATCGATTTTCAGCTAACAACATGCCCGGACCCCGGGTCGAACCCCAAAAAATTAGGCTAAAAAAATGCCCCATTCACGCTGTTTTGCCCATTTATCCACCCAACCTCCCACAGCACGCCCGAACGTCAGACCCTCCTCCTAAATTGGGGGCTATAGCACACCAATTTATCCCAAAAATGCCTCGTCGCGCTATTTCACCTGTTTGTCCACCCAACTGGCGACAACAAATCAAATCAACCACACTGGGATGATCCCAAACTTTACCGGCATGCCCCTGTAAATTTTTGGCCCACGAAACGCTCGGACCCCTGGCCCATCCACTAAACCGTGGGCTATAGCACATTGATTTGGTCTGAAAATTCCCCGTTCGCATCGTTTTGCCAATTTGCGAACCTAAATGACCACGAAAAATTAAACGGACCACACTGGGATGATCCCCAACCTCCCAGGCACGCCTCGGTTGATTTATGGGCCATAGCATGCCCGGACGCGCCGTTTTGGCCATTTGTCCACCTAAATGGCCACAAAAAATTAAACATACCACACTGGGATGATTCCAAGCCTCTCTGGCATGCCCCGGTCAATTTCAGCCCACAGTATGCTCAGAACCCGGGCCCACCACCTAAACTGTGGGCTATAGCACACTAATTTGGCCCGAAAATCCTCCGTTTGCGCCATTTTGCCTGTTTATCCACCGAAATGTCTACAAAAAATTAAATAGACTACATTGGGATGAACCCCAACCTCCATTGCATACCCCGATTGATTTTTGGCCTACAGCACGCTCATACCCCGAGCCCACCCACGAAACCGTGGGATATAGCACACCGATTTGGCCCGAAAATGCCCCGAGCGCAACGTTTCGCCCGTTTGTCGACCCAAATGGCCAAGAAAAATTAAAAGAACAACACTGATACTATCCCTAACCTCCCTGGCATGCCCCGTTTGATTTTTGACCCACAGCATGCCCAGACCCCAAGACCACCCACTAAACCATCGGCTATAGCACACCGATTTGGCCCGAAAATGCCCCATTTACATTGTTTCGCCCATTTGTCCACCCAAATGGCCACGAAAAATTAAACGGACCACACTGAGACACCCCTAACCTCCCTGGCATGCCCCATTCAATTTTTGGCCCATAGCATGCCCAGACCCTAGGCATACCCCAAAACCGTGGGCTATAGCTCACCGATTTGGCCTAAAAATGCCCCATTTGCGCCGTTTCGCCCCTTTTGCATCCAAATGGCCACGAAAAATTAAACAGACTATACTGGGATGTTCCTCAACCTCCTATCATGCCCCGGTCAATTTTTGGCACATAGCACGCCTGGACCCTGGACCCACCTCCAAATTGATTTAGCCCGAAAATGCCCCGCTCACGTTATTTCGCTTATTTTTCTACCCAAATAGCCACAAAAAATTAAACAGACCACACTGGGACATTCCACAATCTCCCTGACATGCCCCGGTGGAGTTTTGGACCACAACACGCCCGAACCTCAGGCCCACCCTTAAAATTGTGGGCTTTAGCACACCGATTTGGCACAAAAATGCGTCGTTCATGCCGTTTTGCTCGTTTATTAACCCAAATGGCCATGAAAAATTAAACAAACAATACTGGGACGGTCCCCAACCTACCTAGTATGCCCTGGTCAATTTTCGTCCCACAGCACACTCGTACCCCGGCCCCATCGCCAAAACTATAGGCTATAGCACACTGAATTGGCCCAAAATGCCCCATTCGCGCTGTTTTACCCATTTGTCCACCCAAATGGAAACAAAACATTAAACGGACAACACTGGGACGATCATCATTTTCCCTGGCATGCCCCGGTCGATTATTGTCCCACAGCACACTTGGTCCTTGGCCCACCCCTAAAACCATGGGCTATAGCATACCTATTTGGCCTGAAAATACCCTATTCGAGCCGTTTTGCATGTTTGTCCACACAAATGGCCACGAAAAATTAAACGGACCACATTAAGAAGATTCCTAACCTCCCTTGCTTGCCCTGATCAATTTTTGTCCCATAGTATGCTCGGACCTCGGGCCCACCCCTGAAACCATAAGCTATAGCACACCGATTTAGACCGAAAATACCTCGTTCGCATCGTTTCACCCGTTTGTTACGCAAATGGCCACAAAAAGTTAAACGGACCACACTGGGATGATTCCAAGCTCCCTGGAATGCCCCGATTGATATTTAGCCTACAGCATACCCGGACCCTGGCCCACCCCAGAAACCGTGGGCTATAGCACACCGGTTTGGCTAGAAAATAAATCGTTCACGCCATGTTGCCCGTTTGTCCACCCAAATGGCACGAAAAGTTAAACGAACCACATTGGGATGATCCCCAACCTACCTGGCATACCACGATCAATTTTCGGCCCACAGCACGCCCGGACCCCGAGGTCACCCTCAAAATCGTGGGCTATAGAACACCGATTTGGCTAAAAAATGCCCCATACGAGCCGTTTCGCCTATTTGTCCACACAAATGTCCACGAAAAATTAAACGGACAGCATTGGGATAATCCCCAACCTCCCTGGTATGCCTAGATCAATTTTTACCCTACAACATGCCCGGACCCCGGACCAACTCTCAAAATCGTGGGTCATAAGACACCGTTTTATCTCAAAAATGCCCCCTACGTGTCGTTTCGCCTGGTTGACCACCCAAATAGCCACAAAAACTTAAACAGATAAAATTGGGATGATCCTCAACCTCCCTGGCACGCTCCGCTCAATTTCCCATCCACAGCACGCCCGGACACTAGGCCCACTCCCAAAATTGTGGGCTATAGCACACCGATTTGGTCCGAAAATGCCCCATTAACGCCATTATGCCCATTTGTCCACCCAAATGGCCATGAAATATTAAACGGACCACATTGGGATGATCCCCAACCTCCCCAACATACCCCAATAAATTTTTGGCCCACAACACGCCCGACCCCTGGGCCCACCCTCGAAACCATGGGTTATAGCTCATCGATTTAGCTCGAAAATGCCCCGTTCGCATCGTTTTTCCCTTTTATCAACCCAAATAGCCCCAAAAAATTAAACGCACCACACTGGGATGATCCCCAACCTCCCTGGCATACCCTGGTCGATTTTTGTCCCACAGCATTCCCGAACCCTAGGCCCACCCCCATAACCGTTGGGTTTAGCACACCGATTTAATCCGAAAATGCCTCGTTCGTGCCATTTCTATCGTTTGTCCACCTAAATGGCAACAAAATATTAAACAAAACCACACTAGGATGATCCCCAACCTCCCTGGCATGCCTCAGTTGATTTTCAGCCCATAGAACACCCTTACCCCAGGCCCACCCCCAAAACCGTGGGCTATAGAACACTAATTTGGCCCAAAAATGACCCGTTTACATTGTTTTATCCATTTGTCCACCCAAATAGCCACAAAAAATTAAACGGATCACATTGAGATGATCTCTAACCTCCCTTGCATGCCCTAGTTGATTTTCAGCCAACAACATGCACGAACCCCGGGCCCACCCCTGAATTCGTGGGCTATAGCACATCGATTGGGCTCAAAAATACCCCATTCGCTCTGTTTTGCCTATTTGTCCACCCAAATATCCATGAAAAATTAAATGGACCATATTGTGATAATCCTCATCCTCCATGGCATGTCTCAATTGATTTTAGGCCCACAGCACGCCCGAACCTTGGGCCCACCCAAAAAACCTTGGGCTATAGCTCACCGATTTAACCCAAAATGCCCCATTCGTGCTATTTTGCCCATTTGTCCACCCAAATAGCCACAAAAAATTAAAAGGACCACACTGGGATGATCCCCAACCTCTCTAGAATGCCTCGGTCGATTTTTGGACAACAGCATGCTCGGACCCCTAGCCCACCCCCAAAATTATGGGCTATAGAACATCAATTTGGCCTGAAAATACCCTATTTGCGCTGTTTTACTTATTTGGGCACCCAAATGGCCACGAAAACTTAAACAGACCACACTGGGATGATCTTCAACGTCCCTGGAATGCCCTAGTTGACTTTCAGCCCACAACACTCTTAAACATCAGGCCAACCCCCCAAAATTGTCGGCTATAGCACACTAATTTGATCCAAAAATGCCTCGTACGCGCTGTTTCGCCCGTTTGTCTACCCAAATGGCCATGAAAGATTAAAAGGACCATACTGAGACGTTCTCCAAGCTCCCTGGCAAGTCTCGGTTAATTTTCAGCCCACAGTAGGCCCGGACCCTGGGCCTACCCCAATATCGTAGGCTATAGCACACAGATTTTGCCTAAAAGGGCCCCATTTGCATCGTTTTGCCCGTTTGTCCGCCCAAATGGCCATGAAAAATTAAACAGACAACACTAGGATAATCCCCAACCTCCTGGCATGCCCTGGTCAATTTTTGACCCACAACACGCTCGGACCCTGTGCCCACCCCATAACCGTAGGCTATTGCACACCGATTTTGCACAAAAACTCTTTGTTCGCGCTATTTTTCCCATTTGTCTAGCCAAATGGACACGCAAAATTAAACAAAAAAACACTGGGTGGATCCCCAACCTCCCTGGCATACCCCGGACAATTTTTCACCCACAACACACCTGAACCCCAAACCCACCCCCAAAACTATGGGCTATAGCACATTGATTCGGACTAAAAATGTCCCATTCGCACCGTTTCACCCGTTTGTCCACCCAAATGGCAACAAAAAATTAAATGGACCACACTGGGATAATCCCCAACTTCCCTGGAATGCCCCAATAAAATTTTAGCCCACAGCACGCTTGGACCTCGGCCCACCCCTAAAATCATGGGCTATAGCAAACCGATTTGCCCTGAAAATGCCCCGTTCTAACCTTTTCGCCCATTTGTCCACCCAAATGGCCACAAAATACTAAACGAACAACACTGAGATGATCCCCGACCTTCCTTGTGTGTCTCGATGGATTTTCGGCCTACAGCACACCCAGACCCCGGGCCCACCCCTAAAACAATGGGCTATAGCATATCGATTTGGATCAAAAATGCCTCATTCACGTCGTTTTGCCCATTTGTACACTCAAATAGCCTCTAAAAATTAAACGGACCACACTGGAATGATCCCCAACCTCCCTGGCATGCCCCAGTCAATTTTTGGCGCACAGGATACCTGGACCCCAGCCCTCCCCAGAAACCATGAGCTATAGCACACTGATTCGGCTAGAAAATGCCCCATTCGTTCATTGTTGGATGATACTCAACCTCCCTGGCATGCCTCCATCAAATTTTCGCCCACAGCATGCTGGGACCCTGGGCCACACCCAAAATCGTGGGCTATAGCACACCAATTTGGCCCAAAATTGACCCATACGAGCTGTTTCGCCTGTTAGTCCACCCAAATAGACACAAAAAATTAAATGGGACACACTGAGATGATACCCAACCTACCTAGCACCCCAGAGTCAATTTTTATCCCACAGCACGCTCGGACCCCTGGGCTACCACCAAAACTGTGGGCTATAGCACACTAATTTGACCCGAAAATGCCCCGTTTGTGCCGTTTCACCCGTTTGTCCACCCAAATGTCAAGGAAAAATTAAACTGACCATACTGGGATGATCCTCAACCTCCCTGGTATGCATCGATCAATTTTTGGCCTACAGCATGCCCGGACCCCGAGCCCACCCCCAAAATCGTAGGTAATAGCACATCGATTTGGGTGAAAATGCCCATTTTGCGCCGTTTTGCCTGGTTGACCAACCAAATAGCCACGAAAAATTATTCAGACAATACTGGGACGATCCCCAATCTCCCTAAAATGCTCTAATAGATTTTCGGCCCACAGCACGCCCGAACCCCGGGCCCACCCCCAAAACCTTGGGCTATATAGCACACCGATTTGGCCCGAAAATGCCCCATTAGTGCCGTATTGCCCATTTGTTCACCCAAATGGCCACGAAAAATTAAACGGACCACACTAGGACGATCCTCAATTTCCTTGGCATGCCTCGATCGATTTTGGGCCCACAACACACCCAAAACCTGGGCCCACCCCTGAAACCACGGGCTATAGCTCAGCAATTGGGCCCAAAAATCCCCCGTTCACACTGTTTTGCCCGTTTATCCACCCAAATTGTTACAAAAAATTAAACGAATCACAATCGAACGATCCCCAACCTCCTTGGCATGCCCCAATTGATTTTTGGCTCACAACATGCCTAACTCCTGGGCCCTCCCCCTTAACCGTGGGCTATAGTATACCGATTTAACTCAAAAATGCCTTGTTTGCGCCGTTTCACCCGTTTATCCACCAAAATGGATAAAAAATATTAAACAAACCACACTGGGATGATCCCCAACCTCCCAAGCATACCCCGATTAATTTTTAGTCCTTAACATGCTCAGACCCCGGGCCCACCCCAAAACCGTAGGCTACAGCACACTAATTTGGCCCTAAAATACCCCGTTCGCACCGTTTTGCCCGTTTGTCCACCCAAACGGCCACAAAAAATTAAACAGACCATATTGGGATGATCACCAACCTCCCTTGCACAGCCTGATTAATTTTTAGCCCATAGCACGCTCAGACCCCTCGCCAACCCCCAAAAACGTGGGCTATAACACATCGATTTGGGTCAAAAATGTCTCATTCGCGCCGTCTCACCCATTTGTCCACCCAAATGGCCACAAAAAAAAATAAACAGACCATACTGGGATGATCCCCAACCTCTCTGTCATGCCCAGGTTGATTTTTGGCCCAAAGTACGCTTGGACCTAGGGCCCACCCTCAAAACCGTGGGCTATAGCACACCAATTTATCCCAAAAATGCCCCGTTTGCGCTGTTTCGCCCATTTGTCCACCCGAATGGCCGTGAAAAATTGAACAGATCACACTAGGATAATCCCCAAGCTCCCTAACATACCTCGATCAATTTTTGGTCTACATCACGCTCAGACTCTGGGCCCACCCCTAAAACTACGGGCTATAGCACACCGATTTGGCCCGAAAATGCCCCGTTTGAGCCGTTTTGCCCGTTTGTCCACTCAAATAGCCACAAAAAACTAAACGGACCACATTGGGATGATACCCAACCTCTCTTGCATACCCCAGTTGATTTTTAGCCTACAACACACTCGAACCCCAAGCCCACCCACAAAACGGTGGGCTATAGCACACCGATTTAGCCCAAAAATGCCCTGATCACACCGTTTCACCCATTTATAAACCCAAATGGCTACAAGAAATTAAACGGACCATAATGGGATGATACCCAACCTCACTGGCATGTTCTGATCAATTTTAGGCTCACAGTATGCCCAAACCTTAGGTCCACCCCCAAAACTGTGGGCTATAATACACCGATTTATCCCAAAAATGTTCAATTCGCGCCATTTCGCCCGTTTGTCCACCCAAATGGCCAAAAAAATTAAATTGACCATACTGGAATGATCCCCAACCTCCCTGGCATTCCCCGATCAATTTTTGGACCACAGCCACTCGAACCCCTGGCCCACCCCCAAAACAGTGGGCAGTAGCTCATCGATTAGGCTCGAAAATGCCCCATTTGCGCCATTTCGCCCATTTGTCCACCCAAATGACAATGAAAAATTAAACTAAGTACACTGGACTATCCACAACCTCCCTGGCATTCCCCGATTAATTTTTGGCCCATAACATCCCCATACCCCCGTCCTACCCCCAAAATCGTTGGCTATAATACACCGATTTGACCCAAAAATGCCCCGAATGTGCTGTTTCACCAGTTTGTCCACCCAAATGGCCATGAAAGATTAGATGGACCATACTGAGACGTTCCCCAAGCTCCCTGGAAAGTCCTGGTCGATTTTCAGCCCACATCATGCCTGGACCCCAGGCCTACCCCAAAATTGTGGGCTATAGCACAGATTTAGCCTAAAAATGGCCCGTTTGCGTCGTTTCACCTATTTTTCAGCCCAAATGGCCACAAAAAATTAAATAGACCACACTGGGATGATCCCCAACCTCCTGGCATGCCATGGTCGATTTTTAGCCCCCAGCACGCTCGGACACTGAGCCCATCCCTAAAACTATGGGCTATAGCACACCGATTTGGCATAAAAATGCCACGTTTGAACTGTTTTGCCCGTTTGTTTGCCTAAATGGCCACGCAAAATTAAACGAACAACACTAGGAGGATCCCTGATCTTGGGTGTATTTATACGCCTAAACACCATAATTTATCCATATTTTAGCTATGTTTAGAGAACAAAGTGCCTAGTTTCTTATGTTTTTACTCTACTTCTATGTAATTGAGCTAACCGATGTGATTAGCATGATTTCATGTATTGATGAGGTAAACTAAGAGATTATGGGACTATGGAATGCGGATGGCATATGACACAAGAGAGAGTAGCAACCTGGACCAAACGTGGCGCCTGGAAACTACAATCTGGACCAAATGTGGCGCCTAGAAACTATGTCCAAGACTAGTTTGTCATTTATAATTAGTTTAGGGACCTAGAAGGCAATTATGAGAGAAATGATTATTAAAAGGGCTTAATGCTGAATTTTAAAGGAGGATTGATTATTCTGTATTTATTTTTTTTAGAGAGCAGAGAAGGGCGGCTTAGCTTGAGAGAGAGAGCAAAACATTTTTTGCTCTTGCTCTCAGTATTCGCACACCAAGATCGTCTTCTAGTTTTTGGTATGATGAATATTTCTATTGTGATTTTCATTTTATTCATGAGTAGCTAAGTTTATTAGTTAGGGTTATGGAAGCCTTGTTGCATACAATCTATTACTTTGGGTTTTGAATTCATTATGCATTGATTTGTTTACATCATACTCTCTTCATTTGTCTTGAATTCTCGTGGTTGCAAACATCAAGGATATGCCATAAAATGCAACTTGTTCAAAAGAAAAGTTGATGTTTTGAAAAGAGAGTAGTGAAAAAATAGGATTACGAACCCCTATTTAATAAGTTAATGCCTTAGCAGGATTAACTACTTGGAGATTTCGTATTGTTTTTGGTAAACGCTTTTGATTCGAGAGAACTAAAGTAAATTAGTCCTTGATGGTTGAGAAACACTAGGATTATGTTATTAAATACAATATGTTTCTCTGTAAGAACGATGTATGTATGAATTCGTAAAGCCCATAGTTACAAAGTATTGAAAACTACAAGGTGGACATAACCCTAGATTGTTCTTTCTCTAAATTTAAATACTACTACACTTATTTCATCTTTTTAAATTGAAAGCATTAATTTGTGAACTGAATAAAATACCCCTATGTATTTTATGGAAGCGAACGATTAAAAGTCAATTAATCTGCATAAAACTCAATTAGCACCATATTCCCAGTGGGATTCAACCCCAAACTAGTTGGGTTATATATTTGACAACGACCGCTTACTCTCTCATAATAAAGCTGTAGTTTGGGCATATCAATCCCAACCTCCTTGGCATACCCTGGTCGATTTTTGGCCCACAGCATACCCAAGCCCCGGCTCACCCGCGAAACTGTGGGCTATAGCACATTGATTTGGCAAAAAAATACCCCATTCGCACAGTTTCGCCCGTTTATCAACCCAAATGGCAACGAAAAATTAAACGAACTACACTGGGATGATCCCCAATCTCCCTGGCATGCCCCAGGTGATTTTTGGCCAACAGCACACTTGGAACTTGGCCCAGCCCCAAAACCGTGGTCTATAGCATACCAATTTGCCCCGAAAATGCCCCGTTTGAGCTGCTTTGCCCGTTTGACCTCCCAAATGGCAACAAAATAGTAAATAGACCACACTGAGATGATCCTCAACCCCCCTTGCATGTACCGGTCTATTTCGGCCCACAGCACACCCGTAACCCAGGCCCACTCCTAAAACCATGGGCTATAGCACACCTATTTGGACCAAAAATGCCTCGTTCACGCTGTTTTGCCCGTTTGTCTACCCAAATGGCCACAAAAAATTAAACGGACCACACTGGGAAGATCCCCAACCTCCATGGCATGCCTCATCTAATTTTCGGCCCATAGCATGCTCGGAACCTATCCCACCCCAGAAACTGTAGGCTATAGGACACCGATTTGGCCAGAAAATGCCCCGTTCTTGCCATGTCGCCCATATATCCACCCAAATTGCACTAAAATATAAACGGACTATACTTGGATGATCCTTAACCTCCCTGGCACGCCTCTTTCAAATTTTCACCCACACCACGCTGGGACCCCAGCCCGCACCCAAAATCGTGCGCTATAGCACACTGATTTAGCCCAAAATTGCCCTGTACGAGCTGTTTCGCCCGTTTGTCCACCCAAATGGCCATAAAAAATTAAACGGACCCCACTAGGATGATCCCAAACCTACCTATCATGCCATGGTTGATTTTTAGCCCATAGCACGTCCGGACCCCTGGGCCACCCCCAAAACCGCGGGCTATAGCACACCAATTTTACCAGAAAATGCCCCATTCGTGTTGTTTCGCTCGCTTATCCTCCCAAATATCAATGAAAAATAAAACAAAGCACACTGGGATGATCCCCAACATCCCTGGTTTGCCTCGATCAATTTTTTGACCTACAACATGCCCGGATCTCTAGCCCACCCTTAAAATCGTGGGTAATAGCACACCGATTTGGCTCACAAATGCGCCTTTTGCGCCTTTTTGCCTTGTTGACCAACCAAATAGCCACAAAAAATTGAATAGATAACACTGGGACGAACCCCAACCTCCCTAGCATGCTCCGGTCAATTTTTGGACCACACTACGCCCGGACCCCGGGTGCACCCCCAAAACCGTGGGCTATAGCACTCCGATTTAGCCCGAAAATGCCCCATTTACGGCGTTTTGCCCATTTTTCCACCCAAATAGCCATAAAAAATTAAATGGACCACACTAGGACAATCCCCAATTTCCCTGGCATGCCTCAGTCGATTTTTGGCCCACAGTACGCCCGGACCCTGGGCCCACCCCCGAAACCATGTGCTATAGCTCTTCGATTTGGCCTAATAATGCCCCGTTCACACTATTTCGCCCATTTGTCCACCCAAATGGTCACAAAAAATTAAACAGACACACTGGGATGATCCTCAACCCCTTTGGCATGCCTTGATCAATTTCCGGTCCACAGCACGCCTTAATCCTGGCCCTCCCACATAACCGTAGGCTTTAGCACACTGATTTAACTCAAAAATGTCCTGTTCATGCCGTTTCACCTGTTCGTCCACCTAAATAACCAAAAAATATTAAACAAACCACACTGGTATGATCCCCAACCTCTCTGTCACGCCTCGATCGATTTTCAGTCCATCGTACGCCTGGACCCCGGGGTCACCTCCAAAACCATGGGCTATAGCACACTAATTTGGCCCTAAAATGCCCCGTTCATTCCGTCTTTCCCGTTTGTCCACCCAAATAACCATAAAAAATTAAATAAACCATATTGGGATGATCCTCAACCTCCCTTGCACTCCACGATTGATTTTCAGCCAATAGTACGCCCGAACCCCGGGCCCACCCTTGAAACCTTGGGCTATAGCACATCAATTTGGTTCGAAAATGCCCCATTTGCACCTTTTTGCCCATTTGTCCACCCAAATGTCCACGAAATATTAAACGGACCATATTGGGACTATCCCCAATATCCCTGGCATGTCCTAGTCGATTTTAGGCCCACAGCACGCCCGAACCTCGAGCCCACCCATGAAACCGTGGGCCATAGCACATCGATTTATCCCAAAAATGCCCTATTTGCGCCATTTCACCCGTTTGCCCACTTTAATGGCTAATAAAAATTAAACGGACTACACTGGGACAATCCCCTACCTCCCTTGCATGCCTCGGTTGATTTTTAGCCTACAGCACGCTCGGACCTCAAACCCACCCACGAAACCGTGGGCTATAGCTCATCGATTTAGCCCAAAAATGCCCTGTTTGCACCGTTTCGCCCGATTATCCACCGAAATGGCCATGAAATATTAAACGGATCACACTAGGATGATCTCCAACCTTCCTGATACACCTCGGTCGATTTTTGAACCACAGCACGTCTAAACCCTAGGCCACCCCCATAAACGTGGCCTATACCACACCGATTTAAGCCAAAAATGTCCCGTTCATGCCGTTTCACAAGTTTTTTCACTTAAATAGCCAAAAAATATTAAATAAACCACACTGGGATGATCTCCAACCTTTCTGGCATGGCCAGATCGATTTTCAGCCCATAGCACGCTCGTACCACGGGCCCTAACCCAAAACTAAGGGCTATAGCACATTAATTTGGCCCGAAAATGCCCCGTTCATGCTGTTTTGCCTATTTGTCCACCCAAATGGCCACAAAAAATTAAACAGACCACATTGGGATGATCCCGAACCTCCCTTGCACGCCTCGGTCAATTTTCAGCCAACAGCACGCTCGGACCCCAAGTCCACCCCTGAAAGCTTGGGCTATAGCATATGGATTTGGCTCAAAAATGCCCCAGTCGCAACGTTTTGCCCATTTGTCCACCCAAATGTCCACAAAAAACTAAACGGACCACACTGGGATGATCCCCAACCAACCTGGCATATCCCGGTCGATTTTAGGCCAACACAGCACACCTAAAACTCGAGCCCACCCCCAAAACCATGGGCTATAGCACACCGATTTATCCTGAAAATACCTTATTCACGCCATTTCACCCGTTTGTCGACCCAAATGTACATAAAAAATTAAATGAACCACACTGGATGATCCCAACTTCCCTGGCATGCCTTGGTCGATTTTACGCCCACATCACGCTCGGCCCCTAGCCCACCCCCAAAATTGTGGGCTATAGCACATCAATTTGGTTTGGAAATGCTCCATTCATGCTGTTTCGCCCATTTGTCCACCCAAATGGCCACGAAAAATTAAACAGATCACACTGGGATGATCCCCAACCTTCCTAGCATGCCTCGGTTGATTTTTGACCCACAACATGCCCGAACCTCGGGCCTAACGCTAAAATCGTGGGCTATAGCACACATATTTGTATCAAAAATGCCCCGTTCGTGCCGTTTCACCCATTTATCCACACGAATGGCAATGAAAAATTAAACAGACTATACTGGGATGATTTCCAACCTCCCTGGCATGCCCCGGTTAATTTTTGGCCCACTGCACGCTCATACCCTGGGCCCACCACCAAAACTGTGGGTTGTAGCACATCAATTTGGCATGAAAATGCCCCGTTTGCGTTGTTTTGCACGTTTGTCCAACAAATTGCCATGAAAAATTAAAAGGAACACACTGAGATGATCCCCAACCTTCCTTGCACGCCCCAATTGATTTTTGGCCTAAAGCACACTCGTACCCCGAGCCTATCAACGAAACCTTGGGCTATAGCACACAGATTTGGCCAAAAAATGCCCCAATCACGCCGTTTCGCCTGTTTGTTGACCCAAATAGCCATGAAAAATTAAATGGACCATACTGGGATGATCCCCAACCTCCCTTGCATGTCCCATTCTATTTTAGGCCCACATTACGCCCGAACCTCGGGCCCACCACCGAAAGCGTGGGCTATAGCACACCGATTTATCTCAAAAATTCCCCGTTCGCACCATTTTGCCCTTTTGTCCACCCAAATGGCCACAAAAAATTAAATAGACCACACTGGAATGATACCTAACCTCCCTGGCATACCACGATTATTTTTTGGACTACCGCACGCTAAGGCCCCTGGCCCACCCCCAAAATCGTGGGCTATAGCACATTAATTTGGCCCGAAAATGCCTTGTTCGCATCGTTTTGCCCATTTGTCCACCCAAATGGAAATGAAAAATTAAACGAACCACACTGGGACGATCTCCAACCTCCCTGGCACGTCCCGGTCGATTTTCAACCCACAGCACACCCGAACCTCGGGCCCACCCCCAAAACCATGGGCTATAGCACATCGATTTCTCCCAAAAATGCCCTATTCCTGTTGTTTCACATATTTGTCCACCCAAATGGACACAGAAAATTAAACGGATCACACTAGGATAATTCACAACCTCCCTGACATGCCCTGGTCGATTTTCAGCCCACAACATGCTTAGACCCCAGGCCCACCCCCAAAACTGTGGGCTATAGCACACCGATTTGGCTTGAAAATGCCCCATTTGCGCCGTTTTGCCCGTTTGTCCACCCAAATAGCCATGATAAATTAAACGGACCATACTAGGACGATCCCCAACCTCTTTTGCATGCCCTAGTTAATTTTCGACCTACATAATGCTCGGACCGCAAGTCCACCCATGAAATTGTGGGCTGCAGCACACCGATTTGGCCCAAAAATGCCTTGATCAAGCCATTTTACCCGTTTGTCGACCCAAATGGCCACAAAAAATTAAAAGGACCATGCTGGGATGATCTCTAACTTCCCTGGAATGTCTTGGTCGATTTTAGGCTCACAGCTTACCCAAACCTCGGGCCCACCCCCAAAATTGACGGATATAGCACAACAATTTGTACCAAAATCGACCCGTTCATGCCATTTTGCCCTTTTGTCCACCCAAATGGCCATAAAAAATTAAACGTACTACACTGGAATGATCCCCAACCACCCTGGCATGACCCGATCAACTTTTGGACCACAGCACGCTCGGACCCCTGCCCACCTTCAAAATCGTGGGCTATAGCACATTAATTTGTCCACCCAAATGGCAATGAATTAAACGAACCACACTGGGATGATCCCCTACCTTCCTGGCATACCCCGATCAAGTTTTGGCCCACAGCACGCCTGAACCTCAGGATCCACCCCCAAAACCGTGGGATATAGCACACCGATTTGTCCTAAAAATGCCCCATTCACACCGTTTGCCCATTTGTCCACCCAAATGGCCATAAAAAATAAAACGGATCACACTGGGATGATCCCCAACCTCCCTGACATGCCCTGACCAATTTTTGGCCCACAGCACGCTTAGAAGCTGGGCCTGCCCCCAAAAAATGTAGTCTATAGGACACTGATTTGGCCTAAAAATGCCCCGTTTATGCTATTTTGACCGTTTGTCCACACAAATGGCCACACAAAATTAAACGAATGATACTAGGAAGATCCCCAACCTCCCTTGCATGCTTCGATTTATATTTGGCCTACAGTATACTCGGACTCCAAGCCCACCCACAAAATCCTGGGTTATAGCTCATCGATTTTTTCTAAAAATGCCCCGATTGCGCCGTTTTGCCCATTTGTTGACCCAAATGTTAACCAAAAATTAAACTAACAACACTGGGACTATCCCCAACCTCCTTGGCATACCCCAGTCAATTTTTGGTCCACAGCATAACCAAATCCGGGATCACCCCCGAAATAGTCAGCTATAGCACACCAATTTGGCCTAAAAATGGTCCATTCACGCTGTTTCGCCCGTTTTTCCACCCAAATAGCCACGAAAATTTAAACGGACCACGCTATGATAATACCCAACCTTCCTGTCAAGACCTGATCTACTTTGGGCCTACAACACGCTCAGACACCGGGCCTAAAATCGTGGTCTATAGCACACCGATTTAGCCTGAAAATGCCTCATTTGCGCCGTTTTGCCCATTTGTCCGTCCAAGTGGCCACAAAAAATTAAACAGACCACGCTAGGATGATCCCCAACCTCCTGGCATGCCCTGGTCAATTTTTTTCCCACAGAACGCCCGAACCCTGGGCGCACCCTCAAAACCATGGGCTATAAAACACCGATTTGGCCTGAAAATGCACCGTTCGCACCATTTTGCTTGTTTATCTACCCAAATGGCCATGAAAAATTAACTGGACCACACTGGGACACTCCCCAACCTCCTTTTTATACCCCGGTTGATTTTTGTCCCACAACACGCTCGGACCTTAGGCCCACCCCTAAAACTGTGGGCTATAGCACACCGATTTGGCATAAAAATTTCCCGTTCACGCTGTTTTGCCTGTTTTTCAAACCAAATGGCCATGAAATATCAAATAAACCACACTGAGATGATCCCCAACCTCCTTGGTATGACCTGGTTGATTTTAGGCCTACAGTATGCTCGGACCTCCGACCCACCCCTAAAACCGTAGGCTATAGCACACCAATTTAGAACAAAAATGCCATGTTTGTGCCATTTTTCCCGTTTGTCCACCTAAATGGCAATAAAAAAATAAACAGACCACACTGGGAGGATCCCCAACCTTCCTGGCATGCCCCAATCAATTTATGGCCCACAAAATGCTCGGACCCCGACCCACCCCCACAATCATGGGCTATAGCACATCCATATGACCCAAAAATGCCCCGTTCATGCCGTTTTGCCCTTTTATCCGCCCAAATGGCCACAAAAAATTTAACAGACCATACTGGGATGATCCAAACCTCCCTTGTATTCCTCGGTTGATGTTTGACCCACAGCATGCTCGGCCCTTCAGCCCACCCCCAAAACCATGGGCTATAGCACACTGATTTGGCACAAAAACACCATTTTCCGCTGTTTTTCCCTTTTGTCTGCCTAAATAGCCGCGAAAAATTACACTAACAACACTGGAATGATCCCCAACCTCCTTGGCATGCCCCAGTCAATTTTTGGCCCACAGCACGCCTGGACCCCGGGCCCACCCTCGAAACTGTAGGCTATTGCAAACTAATTTGGGCCAAAAATGCCCCATTCATGTCGTTTTGCCCATTTGTCCACCCAAATGGTAGCGACAAAATAAATGGACCATACTAGGATGATCCCCAACCTCCCTGGCAAGCCTCGGTCGATTTTAGACCCACAGCACGCTTGGACCCTGGCCCACCCCCAAAATCGTGGGTTATAGCACACAGATTTGGCTAAAAATGCTCTGTTCGAGCCGTTTAGACCGTTTGTCCATCTAAATGGCCACAAAAAATTAAACGGACCATACTAGGATGATCCCCAACCTCCCTTGCATTCCCCGATCAATTTTTTGCCCACAGCACACCCGAACCCCAGGTTCACCCCTGAAACCATGGGCTATAGCACACCAATTTGGACCGAAAATGCCTCGTTCACGCTGTTTCGCCCGTTTGTCTACCCAAATGGCCACGTAAAATTAAATGGACCACACTGGGATGATTCCAACCTCCCTGGTATGCCCCAGTTGATTTTTGACCTACAGCATGCCCGGACCTCGGTCCACCCCCAAAATTGTGGGCTATAGCACACCGATTTAGCCAAAACAATGTCCTGTTCACTCCATGTCGCCCGCTTAACCAGCCAAATGGCACAAAAAATTAAATGAACTATACTGGGATGATCCCCAACCTCCCTAGCACACCCCCATCGAATTTCAGCCCACAGCACGCTGGGACCCCGACCGACCCCTGAAATCGTGGGCTATAGAACACCGATTTGGCCAAAAAATGCCTTGTACGAGCCGTTTCGCCCGTTTATCCACCCAAATGGCCATAAAAAATTAAACAAACCACACTGGGATGATCCCCAAATAACCTGGCATGCCACATTTAATTTTTGGGTCACAACGCACTTGGACCCTGGAGCCTCCCCCAAAATCGTGGGCTATAGCACACCGATTTGACCTGAAAATACCCCATTTGTGCCGTTTCACCCGTTTGTCCACCCAAATGTCCACGAAAAATTAAACATACCACACTGGGATGATCCCCAACCTCCCTAGTATGCTTCAATCAATTTTTAGCCTAAAGCACGCCCGAAACCCTGGCCCACCATCAAAATCGTAAGTCATAGGACACCGATTTAGCTCAGAAATGCCTCGTTCACGTCGTTTCGCCTGGTTGACCACCCAAATAGCCATGAAAAAATAAACAGACAATACTAGGATGATCCCTACCCTCACTGGCATGCTCCGATCGATTTTCGTGCCACAGCAAGCTCGGACCCCGGGCCCACTCCTAAAACTATGGGCTATAGAATATCGATTTGGCCCGAAAATGCCCCATGCATGCCATTTTGCCAATTTGTCCACCGAAATGGCCACGAAAAATTAAACGGACCAGACTGAGATGATTCCCAACCTCCCTGGCACTGCTCGACCAATTTTTGGCCCACAGCACGCTCGAACCCTAGGGCTACCCTAAAACCATGTTCTATAACTCACTGATTTAGCCCAAAAATTCCCTATTTGCACTATTTTACTCGTTTGTCCACCTAAATGGCCACAAAAAATTAAACGGACAAAACTGGGATGATCCCCAACCTCCCTGGCATGCCTCGGCCGATTTTCGACCCACAACACGCCCGAACCTTAGGCCCACCCCTATAATCCTAGGCTATAACACACTGAATTAACCCAAAAATGTTCCGTTCATACTATTTTGCCTGTTTGTCCACCTAAATGGTCACAAAATAAGCAAAACGGAGCAAAAAAAAGCGACCAGTGTGTTTTCGGGCCAAATCGATGTGCTATAGCCAACAGTTTTGGGGGTGGGCCTGGGATCTAGGCGTGTTGTGGGGCTAAAATTGACTGGGGTATGCCAGGGAGGTTAGGGATCATTCCAGTGTTTTTTGTTTTAATTTTTATGGTCATTTCGATGGACAAACAAGCGAAATGGCATGTATGGGGCATTTTTGGGCTAAATCAGTGTGTTACAGCCCAAGGTTTCAGTGGTGAGCCCGGGCTCTCGACGTGCTGTGGGTCGAAAATCAACTTAGGCGTGCCAGGGAATTTGGGGATCATTCCAGTGTGGTGCATTTAAATTTTTGTGGCCCTTTGAGTGGACAAACGAGAAAAACGGTGCGAACGGGGCATTTTTGGGACTAATCAGTATGCTATATCCCACGATTTTGGGGGTGGGCCTGCGGTAAGGGTGCGCTATGGGACAAAAATCAATAGAGGCATGCTAGGGAGGTGGGTATCATCCCAGTGTGGTTCGTTTAAATTTTTGTGGCATTTGGGTTGACAAACGGGCGAAACATCACAAACGGGGCATTTTCGATCCAAATCGGAGTGCTATAGCTACAGTTTTTGGGGTGGGCCCAGGTTCCAAGCTTGATGTGGGCCAAAAATCAATCAAGGTGTGCTAGGGAAGTTGGGGATTGTCCCAGTGTGGCCCTTTATAATTTTTGTGACTATTTGGGTGGATAAATGGACAATATTGCATGAACGGGGCATTTTTGGGCGAAATCGGTATGCTATAGCCCATGATTTCAGGGGTGGCCCTGGGGTCCAGGCATGTTGTGGGCTAAAAATTGAACGGTGCATGCCATGGAGGTTGGGGATCATCCCAATATGGTCCGTTTAAATTTACATGGCCATTTGGGTGGACAAACGAGCAAAACGATGTGAATATGACATTTTTCAGCTAAATTGATGTGTTATGGCCCACAGTTTCAGGGGTAGGCCTGGGGTCCAAGTGTTCTGTGGGCCAAAAATTAACCAGGGCGTGCCTGGGAGGTTGGGGATCATCCCAGTATGGTCCGTTTAAATTTTTTTGGCCATTTGGGTGGACATATGGATGAAACGATAAGAATAAGGTGTTTTCGCGCCAAATCGGTGTGTTATAGCCCACGATTTTGGAGGTAAACCCAGGATCCGGATGTTTTATGGTCCAAAAATTGATTGAGGCATACCAGGGAGGTTGGGGATCATCCCAGCTTTGTCTGTTTAATTTTTTGTGGCCGTTTCGATGGACAAACGGGCAAAATGGTGTGAACTGGGCATCTTTTAGCTAAATGGGAATGCTATGGCCCATTATTTTTGTGGTAGGCTCGGGTTCCGAGTGTGTTGTGGGTCAAAAATTAACCAGGCCATGCCAGGGAGGCTGGGGATAATCCCAGTATGGTTCATTAAATTTTTGTTGCCATTTGGGTGGACATATTGGCAAAACGGCATGAATGGGGTGTTTTCAAGCCAAATCGTCCTACTATAGCCCAAGGTTTTGGGGGTGGTCTCTGGGTTCGGGCGTGTTATGGATAGAAAATCAACCAGGGCATGCCAAGGAGTTTTGGGTTCATCCCAATGTGATCCATTTAAATTTTCGTGGCCATTTAGGTGGACAAACTAGCAAAACGGGATGAACGGGGCATTTTTTGGCCAAATCGATGTGCTATAACCTACAGTTTTGGGGGTGGGCCAAGGGTCCAGGCGTGCTGTGGGCCAAAAATATATTGGGGTATGCCAGGGAGGTTAGGAATCATCCCAGTGTGGTACGTTTAAATTATCATGGCCATTTGGGTGGACAAACGGGAGAAATGGCACGAACGGGGGATTTTTGGGCCAAATAAGTATGTTATAACCCACGGTTTTGGGGGTTGGCTAGGGTTCCTGGCGTGCTGTAGGTTGAAAATCGATTGGAGCATATTAGGAAGGTTGGGGATTATCCCAATATGGTTTATTTAGGTGGACAAATTGGCAAAACGGTGCGAACGGAGCATTTTCATGCCAAATTGATGTGCTATAGCCCACAATTTTAGGTGTAAGCCCAGGGTCCGAGCGTTCTGTGGGCCAAAAATTGATCGGGGAGTGCCAGGGAGGTTGGAGATTGTCCCAATGTAGTTTGTTTAAATTTTCGTGGCCATTTGGGTGTACAAACAGGCGAAACAGCGTGAACAGGGCATTTTCTAGCCAAATCGGAGTGTTATAGCCCACGGTTTTGGGGGTGGGCCCAGGGTCCGGGTGAGATATTAGTCGATAACAGACCAGGGCATGCCTGGGAAGTTGGGGATTTCCCAGTGTGGTTCATTTAAAAATTCGTGACCATTTGGGTGGACAAACAAGCAAATTGGTGCGAACGGGGTATTTTTAGGCTAAATAGGTGTGATAAAGCCCATGGTTTTAGGGGTGGCCCCGGGCGTGTTATGGGCTGAAACTCAATCGGGACATGCCAAGGAGTTTGGGGATCATCCCAGTGTGGTCCGTTTAAATTTTTATGGCCATTTAGGTGGACAAATGAGTGAAACGGCATAAATGGGGAATTTTTGGGCAATATTCGTGTGTTATAGCCCATGGTCTTGAGGGTGGGCCTGGGTTCTTGGCATGCGGTGGGCTAAAAACTGATCGGGGCATTCCAAGGATGTTGGGTATCGATCCAATATGGTCTGTTTAAATTTTTGTGGCCATTTGGGTAGACAAACTGGCGAAACGGCATGAACAGGGCATTTTTGGGCTAAATTAGTGTGTTATAGCCCATGATTTTGGGGGTGGACACGAGGTTCGGGCATGCTGTGGGCCTAAAATAGACCGTTCCATGCCAGGGAGGTTGATGATCATTCTAGTGTGGTCTATTTAAATTTTAGTGGCCATTTGGGTGGACAAATGAGCAAAACTGCACGAACAGGGTATTATCGAGCCAAATTGGTGTGTTATAACCTATGGTTTTGAGGGTGGTCCTGGGGTCCGAGCGTGTTGTGGGCGAAAAATTGACTGAGGCATGTCAGGAAGGTTGGGGATCATCCCAGTATGGTATGTTTAAATTTTTATGGCCATTTGGGTGGACAAACGTGCAAAACGGCACAAATGGGGCATTTTCGAGCCAAATAGGTGTGCTATAGCCCATGATTTCATGGGTAAGCCCGGGGTTCAAGCATGCTATGGGCTAAAAATTGATCAAGGAATACCAGGGAGGTAGGGGATCATCCGATGTAGTCCGTTAAATTTTTCGTGGTTATTTTGGTGGACAAATGGACAAAAAGGTATGAACGGGACATTTTTGGGCCAAATAGATGTGCTATAGCCCATGGTTTAGGGTGTAAGCCCGGGGTCCGGATGTGCTATAGGTTGAATATCGATTGTAGAGTGCTAGGGAGGTTGGAGATTGTCCTAATGTGGTCCTTTTAAATTTATGTTGCTATTTGGGTGTACAAATGGGCGAAACAACACGAACGGGGATTTTTAGGGCCAAATTGGTGTGCTATAGCCCACGAATTTAGGGGTGGCCCTTGGTTTCGAGCGTGTTGTGGGCCAAAAATAGACCGGGACTTGCCAAGGATGTTGGGTATCGTCCTTGTATGGTTTGTTTAAATTTTTGTGGCCATTTGGATGAACAAACTGGCCAAACAGCATGAATGGGGTTTTTTGGGCCAAATCAGTGTGATATAGCCTAGGGTTTAGAGGGTGGGCCAGAGGTCCGAGTGTGCTTTGGACCAAAAATTGACCGGAGAGTGCCAGGGAGGTTGGTGATCATCCCAGTGTGGTCTATTTAAATTTTGATGACCAATTGGGTGGACAAACAGGGGAAACGATGCGTACGACGCATTTTGGGGCCCAATCGGTGTGCTATAGCCCACGCTTTTGGGGGTGGGATCGAGGTCCGAGCATTCTATGGGCCAAAAATCATTGAGGCATGCCAGGATTGTTGGGGATTATCCCAATATGGTCAGTTTAAATTTACATGGCCATTTGGGTTAACAACTGGGTGAAATGGCATGAACGGGGTGTTTTCAGGCCAAATCGGTGTGCTATAGCCCACGATTTTAGTGGTGGGCCCAAGGTTCGAGTGTTTTATAGGCCAAAAATCAATCGGGGCATGCCAGGGTGGTTGGGGATCATCCCAGTGTGGTCCGTTTAAATTTACGTGGCCATTTGAGTGGACAAACGAGGAAAATAGTGCGAACAGGGTATTTTTGGGCCAAATCGATATGCTATAGCCCACGATCTTAGGGGTGGGCCTAGGGTTCGGGCGTGCTGTAGGCCAAAAATTGACCGAGGCATGCTAGGGAGGTTGGGGCTCATCTTAGTATGTTCTATTTAAATTTTTGTGGCCATTTGGGAGGAGAAACGGGCTAAACTGCATGAACACAAAATTTTTGGGTCAAATTGGTATGCTATAGCCCATATTTTTGGGGGTGGGCTCGTGTTCCGATCGTGCTGTGGGCCAAAAATTGAACGCGGCATGCCAGGGAGGTTGGGGATCATTCCAGTGTGGTCCGTTTAAATTTTTGTGTCTATTTGAGTGGACAAACGGGTGAAACGGCATGAATGGGGCATTTTTGGGCTAAATCGGTGTGCTATAGCACATGGTTTCTAGGGTGGGCCCGTGCTACGTGCATGCTATGGGATAAAAATTGATCGGGGCATGCCAGGGAAGTTGGGGATCATCCCAGTGTGGGCCGTTTGAATTTTCGTGGACATTTGGGTGGACAAACGGGCCAAACATCACAAACAGGGCATATTCGGGCCAAATCAGTGTGCTATAGCCCACGATTTCAGGGGTGGTCCCGGGGTTTGAGTGTGTTATGGCCAAAAATCGATCGAAGAGTGACAAGGAGGTTGGGGATTGTCCTAGTGTGGTTTGTTTAAATTTTTGTGGCCATTTTGGTGGACAAATGGGCAAAACGGCATGAATAGGGCATTTTCAAGTTAAATCAGTTCGCTATAGCCCACGATTTCATGGATGGGCCCGAGGTATGGGCGTACTGTGGGCCAAAAATTGACTAAGGGCATGCCAGAGAGGTTGGGGATCATCCCTGATATGATTCAAATGGTTGCCTTAGCTTTCAATGACATCATTCGAAGTCAGTACGTGGGGCATCAAGCTTTGGTTGCATTAAGGAAATGGGATCCTACATGGAGGGGCCGATTTAAGACACCTAAGAGCAATCCCACGTGTGAAAGATTGCTTGGAGCATTGAAGATTGAGGACTCATGGTTTTGGGCCTTCATTAAGGGCATTTTGGTTACTTAGCCTTGTCCAAGTAACATTCCATGACCACCCCTTTTCATTAAGGGTATTGTGGTCATTTTGTTATGTAATAAGTTAGATTATAAATAGGTTCTATTAGTTCATTTGCTAGTTAGTTTATGAAAGATGAAAGATTGAAACACTTGAAATCCTCTCTCTTGAGAGTAGACCACCTTAGTATAGTCTTAGTTAGGACTTGGAAAAGTCATTCTTAGAATAGGGCTCAAAAAAGTCAATATTGTTCTTTGCTTGGAAACGGTGGATCTTGAGGTGAGTCGATTACCTGGCGGTCACCATAAGAGTGAGGTTTTGATTATTACATTCATTAGGGGTTAATGTTGAAATATACTTGGTTCTTAATCTTGTAATAATCTTGGTCTCACTATCTATCCTTTTATTATTTTGCAAATCCGTGTGTTTTTGTGTTTGTCATCTTGTATCCCTTTGTGTTGCTTGTTCTTATCATGTTTTGTAGACTGTTTTGGCATCTTGGTAGACTGATTTGTATCATTTGGTATCAAATTAAGGATTGATTTTGTTCCAACAAAATCAATCTTGGGCTTGTTAGTTGAAAAATAAAAAAAAAAGTGTTGAAATCCAAAAATCTCAAAAAAAAAAATAAAATCTATCCTGTTTTTGTATTTGAGCTGAAATTTGAGACTTAGATTTAGGATATTTTAGAGTGTTTTTTTGTTTCTAGTGTTATTCCCTTCTTCACTGACACTTATAGAGTCTAGATCTAAATTTTGAGTTATTTCTAAGTTGTTTTTGAACTTTGAAGGTTGCTGTTTTTTTTTAGGATAGGTGGCTTGAAAGAGTGTAGTTGAAGTTTGTTGTTTAGATTGTGGCTTAAAAACATTTTTTTGATGTTGTTGTTGAGGGTTGGTGCTTTAAAAATGTGTTGTTGATGTGTGGGATCCAACTTGAACCATAGAACTCCAAGATTCAAAAGTTGTGTTCTTGGTGTTCTTCACCATCTTCATGTTTTGTTGAAGAGAAAATGATTGTTTGATCTTAGAAATTGAAGAAAGAGAGTTTGTCTTGTTGTTAGTCTTGAAATACACAACTCTAAGACATCTAAAGGGGAAAGGGAAAAAAAGGGTTTCAAAAGTTGTCTTGCCAAAAGGGAGAAAGTCCACCTACCAAGACTTATGAAAAGGGAAAGAGCCAAAAGTCTTTCAAGAAGGTGTTTAGCCAAAAAGGTGCAAAAAAGT
This sequence comes from Capsicum baccatum var. pendulum, assembly GCA_030864225.1. Taxonomy (NCBI): domain Eukaryota; kingdom Viridiplantae; phylum Streptophyta; class Magnoliopsida; order Solanales; family Solanaceae; genus Capsicum; species Capsicum baccatum. The sequence goes on from CM061552.1 coordinate 5,247,100, forward strand.
CAAAACACTTTTTGAACTTGAAAAAAGGGCTCCAAAGTCTTGTTGTTACCCTCTCATAGTCGAAATTCCACCATTACTCACTTGGAATTTGATCAATACAATTTGAAGACAAGAAAATTTCTCAAACTTTCAACAATTTTAACGTCCAATAGGAGGTTGCCATGTCCTCACCCTAAAAAACGACACTTAGGCTCAAAATTTCAGATTTCTAAGTTTCATTTCTTGTTTCTTTAGTTTCAATTTTCTTGATACTAGTACTAATATACAAACTAGTAATCACCTATTAGGTTGTTAATTAGTTTTTGAATATGTTTCTTTCGTGTCTTCGTTATTCATGTGCTTTTCTCATTTGTAACTCGTAGTAACTTCTTTGTTTCAAGTTCGTAAGTGAATTTTGTTTTGTGTCTTGAGTCAATCAAAACAATAATCTATTCCGTCCGCCAATTAGGATTGACATCTTATTGACTACCGAAGTATAAGAAACTTTCAATATTCACCGCTCCAATTGTGAGAATCACAAAGGTGAGTATATCGAGTGATGGTAAAGATCTTTTATTACTAATCTTGTTTGTTTTCTTTTGTTTGTTGTTGTATTTTATTTTTTGTTTAGGTATCATGGCTACCCATAATTTTAAGGCCACGTGTAATCGCATCCATGACGATCTTGAAGATATGCAACGGCACATTGAAATTATATGTCAATTGTTACCCAAACTCTTCCCTTAAAATCTTATTGTCCAAACAACTCGCAATAAGATCTTTCTAAAGGAAGTTGCTGCCCAATCTTGTGATAGACTTTCACACCGAGGTAAAAACGAATATAGTCATGAACTTCAAGGTAAAATAGCTAACCCTTACACTTTTGTGCATGTGAATGATAATTGTGTGGCTAGTAGCCCCTTGAGTGTGAGTTATAGCTTGCCTATATGTGAGTCTATTATTTCTTTGCCACTTGATGATAATGTACTTGTTGTGAGTGTGGATACACTAGTTGATCCTATTGATGATCGAATTGACTCTTCTTGTAAGATCGATTTATGTCCACCTAGTGTTGAAACCATTGTGTTGAATGAAAGTACATCGTCTTGTGAAATTTATGTTAATCAACTTTTGTGTGAAAATTTCCCACCACTTAAGGATGTGTGTGATGTGATTAATGTCTCAAGTGTATGATGATGTTGAAAATATTGATCAAAAGAATAGGAGTGAACCCAAGAGCTATTCTTGGGATAATATTGCACTTGAAATCTCTATGAAAATTGATATTAATCTTTTAGAGAGTGATAAATGTGTTTGTCCGAATCTGCACGTGAAATAGATCATGCTCTCTTAATGTATAATGTCTTATTTGAAGATAATATAACCACTCCTAATGAACCTAGTGGTGAAAATGATGGTATAGCTTGCCTTATAAGCTATTGCCGATATGCTAACCCACTATGGTGTGACAACATTCCTCCTAAAGATGGAAATCTCTTCTTGGAAGATGAGAGTACTCTTACAGGTAAGGGATGTGTGGTTTTGGAAACTACTTCTCCTTCTACTTTGTGTGACTTTGTTGTTGAGAGTACTCATGGTGATGATTATGAAACTAGTAGTGAGTACACACATGAGGGCAACTTAGTAAAAGTCGACTTAAGTGATACCTTTCTCTACTTTCTATTTGCTCTGGATAATATATATGTTATTGTAGAGAGTATGTCGTTTAGTTTGGGTGGAGACCACGGGAAAGGAGAGTGTTGTCTAGACCCGTGTCTATGGTCACTCTTCCTATTTGACCCCGGTGTCAAATATAGAATTGGTGATGATGGTGAACCCAACTTATTGCTTGGTTTACATGACAAGCAAATTATCATTTTTCGTGAATTCTATAGCCAAATCCTTTGTGCAATTTTTATTAATTATGTAATATTTAGTTCAAAGGATCCTTGGTTATATTCTAAATATGTGCAACCTTGGCATGTTGAAATAATTTATCGTGCTTACCCTAACCCTCATGCCATGAGGAGTTTGTATTTGTATGTCCTTTCTTTGGTTTTGCAAGGTTTGGATTTGAGGTTGAATCCTTTTCAAGAAGGAGAATATGATACGATTCAAATGGCCGCCTTAGCTTTCAATGACATCATTCAAAGTCAGTACGTGGGGCATCAATCTTTGGTTGCACTAAGGAAATGGGATCCTACATGGAGGGGCCGATTTGAGTACACCTAAGAGCAATCCCACGTGTGAAAGATTGCTTGGAGCATTGAAGATTGAGGACTCATGGTTTTGGGCCTTCATTAAGGACATTTTGGTTACTTAGCCTTGTCCAAGTAACACTCCATGACCACCCCTTTTCATTAAGGGTATTGTGGTCATTTTGTTATGTAATAAGTTAGATTATAAATAGGTTCTATTAGTTCATTTGCTAGTTAGTTTATGAAAGATGAAAGATTGAAACACTTGAAATCCTCTCTCTTGAGAGTATACCACCTTAGTATAGTCTTAGTTAGGACTTGGAAAAGTCATTCTTAGTATAGGGCTCGAAAAAGCCAATATTGTTCTTTGCTTGGAAATGGTGGATCTTGAGGTGAGTCGATAACCTTGGTGGTCACGGTAAGAGTGTGGTTTTGATTATTACATTCATTAGGGGTTAATGCTGAAATATACTTGGTTCTTAATCTTGTAATAATCTTGGTCTCACTATCTATCCTTTTATTATTTAGCAAATCCGTGTGTTTTTGTGTGTGTCATCTTGTAACCCTTTATGTTGCTAGTTCTTCTCACATTTTGTAAATTGTTTTGGCATCTTGGTGGACTGGTTTGTATCAGTTCCATTGCGGTCCGTTTAAATTTTCGGGGCCATTTGAGGGGACAAACGGGCGAAACAGTGCAAATTGGGCATTTTTAGGCCAAATCAGTGTGCTATAGCCCACGATTTCGGGGGTGGGCCTGGGGTCCGGGCGTGCTGTAGGACCAAAATCAATCAGGGTGTGCCAGTAAGGTGTGAGATGATCCCAGTGTGGTTCGTATAAATTTTCATGGCCATTTGGGTGGACAAACGGGCAAAACAACATGATCGAGGCATGTTTAGGCCAAATCAGTGTGCTATAGCCCACGGTTTCGTGGGCAGGCCCAGGGTCCGGGCGTGATATGGGATGAATATATCGGGGTGTGATAGGGAGGTTGGGTATCATCCCATTATGATCCGTTTAAATTTTTGTGGCCATTTGCGCTGACAAATGAGAGAAACAACGTGAACGAGGCATTTTTGGGCCAAATCAGTATGTTGTAGCCCACGGTTTTGGGGGTGCGTTTCGCTTTCAGGTGTGATGTGGGCCAAAAATTTATTGAGGAATTCCAGGGAGGTTGGGGATCATCTCAGTGTGGTTCGTTTAAATTTTTTTGGCCATTTGGGTTGACAAATGAACAAATCGACACGAACTAGGTATTTTCGAGCCAAATTGGTGTGATATATCCCTCAATTTTGGGGGTGATCGGGACATGCCAGGGAGTTTTCATATCATCCCAGTGTGGTTCGTTTAAATTTTCGTGGACATTAGGGTGGAGAAATGAGTAAAATAGTGCGAACGGGGCATATTCGGGCCATATCGGTATTCTTACCCCACGATTTTAGGGGTAGGCCCAGTCCAGGCGTGTTGTGGGCCGAAAACTGACCACGGTGTTCTAGGGAGGTTTGGGATCGTCCTAATGTGGTTCGTCTAAATTTTTTAATGCCATTTGGTGGATAAACGGGTGAAACGGTACGAACGGGGCATTTTTCGACTAAATTAGTGTGCTATAGCCTATGATTTTGGGGGTGCGCCGAGGTCCGGCCGTGCTGTGTGCCAAACATAGATCGGGGCATGCCATGGAGGTTGGGGATCATCCCAGTGTGGTCCGTTTAAATTTTCATGACCATTTGAGTGGACAAATGAGTGAAACGGCGCGAATGAGGCATTTTTGGGTCAAATCAGTGTGCTATATCCCACGGTTTTGTGGATAGGCCTAGGGGTCCGAGCGTGATATGGGACAAAAATCAACCGGGGCATGCCATAGAGGTTGGGGATCATTCAGTGTGGTCCGTTTAAATTTTTGTGGCCATTTGGGTGGACAAACTGGCAAAACGGCGCGAACGGGGCATTATTAGGCCAAATCAGTATGTTATAACAATTGTTTCAGGGGTGGGCCCAAGGTTCGAGTGTGCTGTAGGCAAAAAAAAAATCAGGGGCACTCCAGGGAGCTTGGGTATTATCCCAGTATGGTTCGTTTAAATTTTTGTGGCCATTTGGGTGGACAAACAGGTGAAATGGTGCGAACGGGGCATTTTCGGGCCAAATCGATGTGCTATAGCCCACGTTTTTGGGCGTGGGCTTGATGTTTGAGCTTACTGTGGGTCAAAAATATCAAACCATGTTAGGGAGATTAGGGATCATCCCAGTGTGGTCCGTTTAAATTTTTAGGCGTAAATAGTATATTTTTAGGCCAAATCGGTGAGCTATAGCCCACAGTTTTTGGGATGGGCCTGGGGTCTGGGCGTGTCGTGGTCCAAAAATTGACCTGGTCATGCTAGGGGATTTGGGGATCGTCCCAATGTAGTACGCTGAAATTTTTGTGGCCATTTGGGTGGATAAACGGGCAAAATAGCTCAAATGGGGTATTTTTCATGCCAATTCGGTGTGCTATAGCCCACGATTTTTGGCGTGGGCTTGGGTTCCAGGCATTATATGGGCCAAATATCATCTAAGTCATGCCAAGGAGGTTGGGGATATTCTAGTGTGGTCCGCTTAAATTTTCGTGGCTATTTGGGTGGACAAATAGGAGAAACGGCGCGAATGGGGCATTTTTTGGCCAAATTGGTGTGCCATAGACTACAGTTTTAGGGGTGGGACCGAGGTCCAAGCGTGTTGTAGACCGAAAATTGACTGAGGCATTCCAGGGAGGTTTGTAGATCATCCCAGTCTGGTCCATTTAAATTTTCGTTGCTATTTGGGTGGACAAATGGGCAAAACAGTGCAAATAAGGCATTTTTGGGCTAAATGGTGTGCTATAGCCCACGGTTTCATATGTGAGCCCAGGGTACGAGCTTGTTGTGGGACGAAAATCAACTGGTGCATGCCAGGGAGGTTGGGTATTATCTTAATATGGTCTATTTAAATTTTCATGGCCATTTGGGTGGAGAAACGGGCAAAACGGCTCGAACAGGGCAATTTTGGACAAAATAGTATGCTATAGCCTATGATTTTTGGGGAGGGACTGGGGTTCGGGCGTGTTGTGGGTAGAAAATCGATCGGTGCATTTAAAGGAGGTTGGGAATCATCCCAGTGTGGTCCGTTTAAATTTTCGTGGCTATTTAGGTGGACAAACGAGCGAAATGGCAGGAACGGGTTGTTTTTGATACAAATTAGTGTGCTATAGCCCACGGTTTTTGGGATGGGTCCGGGGTCCGAGTGTGCTATGGCCAAAAATTTATCTTAGAAGGCCAGGGAGGTTGGGGATTATCCTAGTATGGTCCATTTTAATTTTTGCGGCCATTTGATTGGACAAACGGGCGAATCGGCACGAACGGGACATTTTTGGGCTAAATCGGTGAGCTATAGCCCACGGTTTTGGGGGTGGGCTTGGGGTTCGAGTGTGTTGTTGGTCAAATATCGACCTGGCCATGCCTGGGAGGTTGGGGATCCTCCCAATGTAGTCATTTTAAATTTTTGTGGCTATTTAGGGGAACAAACGTGCGAAATAACGCGAATGGGGCATTTTTGGGCCAAATCAGTGTGCTATATAGCCCATGGTTTTGGGGGTAGGCTCGGGGTCCGGGCGTGCTGTGAGTCAAAAATTCACCGGGTCATGCTAGGGAGGTTGGGGATTATTTTAGTATAGTTTGTTTAAATTTTTGTGGCTATATGGGTGGACAAATGGGCGAAATGGTGTGTACAAGGCATTTTTGGGTTAAACTGGTATGCTACAGCCCACGGTTTTGGGGTTGGGCTCGGGGTCTAAGCGAGCCATGTACCAAAAATTACTGAGGTGTGCCAGGGAGGTTGGGGATCATCCCAGTATGGTTCATTTAAATTTTCATGGCCATTTGGGTGGATACACGGGTGAAACAACATAAACAGGGCATTTTTGGGCTAAATCGGTGTGGTATAGCCCACGGTTTCGATGGTGGACCTAGGGTCCAGGCTTGTTGTGGGTCAAAAATCGTTTTGGGCATGCCAGGGAGGTTGGGGATCATTCAAGTGTGGTCTGTATAAATTTTCATGGTTGTTTGGATGAACAAATGGGCTAAACGGCTCAAATGGGGCATTTTTAGGCCAAATAGGTATGCTATAGCCCACGGTTTTGGGGGTTGGCCCAGGGTTCGAGCGTGCTGTCGGTCAAAAATCGATTGTTTCAAACTAGGGGTTAGGGATCATCCTAGTATGGTCCGCTTAAATTTTCGTGGCAATTTAGGTTGAGAAACGGGCGAAGCAGCACGAACGGGGTGTTTTCGAGCTAAATCGATGTGCTATAGCCTAAGGTTTTGGGGGTGGGCTTGGGGTCCGGGCGTGATGTAGGCTAAAAATCGATCGGGGTGTGCCAGGGAGGTTGGGGATCATCCTATTATGGTCTATTTAAATTTTCGTGGCTATTTTGAGTGGACAAACGGGCAAAATGGCGCGAACGGGTCATTTTTGGTCAAAATTAGTATGCTATAGCCCACAGTTTTGGGGGTGGACTCAGGGTCCGAGCGTGCTGTGGGTTAAAAATTGATCAGGATGTGCCAGAGTGGTTGGGGATTGTCCTAGTATGGTACTTTTAAACTTTTATGTCCATTTGGGTGGAGAAACGAGCAAAACAGCGCGAACATGGCATTTTCGGGACAAATTAGTGTGCTATAGGCCACGGTTTTGGGTGTGGGCCCGGGATTCGGGCGTGCTATAGGTTAAAAATTGACCATGGCATGCCAGGGAGGTTAAGGATCATCCCAGTATGGTCCATTTAAATTTTTGTGGCTATTTGGAGGACAAACGGGTGAAACAGCGTGAACGGGACATTTTCGGGCCAAATCGGTGTGCTATAGCCCAGGGTTTTGAGGGTAGCTCGATGTTCAAGCATACTTTGGGCCAAAAATTAATTGGGGCCTGTCAAGGAGGTTAGGGATCGTCCCAGTATGGTCCGTTTAAATTTTCATGGCTATTTAGGTGGACAAACGGATGAAACAGCGCGAATAGGGCATTTTCAGGTCAAATCGGTGTGCTATAGCCCACGGTTTTGAGGATGGACCCATGGTCCGGGCGGGCTGTGGGACGAAAATACTGGGGCATGCCAAGAAGTTTGGGATCATCCAAGTATATTTCATTTAAAATTTTGTGTCCAATTAGGTGTACAAATAAGATAGACGGTGTGAACGGGGCATTTTCGGGCTAAATCAGTGTGCTATAGCCCACAATTTCAGGGGTGGTCTTGGAGTTCAGGCGTTCTGTGAGCTAAAAAATAATTGGGGAGTGCCATTAATGTTGGGGATCATCCCAGTGTGGCCCGTTTAAATTTTCGTGGCCATTTGGGTGGACAAACGGTGAAACAGCACAAACGGGGCATTTTTGGGCCAAATCAATGTGTTATTTCCCATGGTTTTGGGGGTGGTCCTGGGGTTAGGGTGTGCCGAGGGGTTGGGGATAATTCCAGTGTTGTCTGTTTAAATTTTTGTGGCCATTTGGGAGGACAAACGGGTAAAACAGCGTGAACGGAGTGTTTTCGGGCCAAATAGGTGTGTTATAGCCCATGGTTTTAGGGGAGGGCTCGGGGTCCAGGCGTACTATAGGCTGAAAATTGATCGGGCCGTGACAGGGAGGTTGGGTATCATCCCAATGTGGTATGTTAAAACTTTTGTGGCTATTTGGGTGGACAAACAGCCGTAACGGCACGAACGAGGCATTTTCGAGCCAAACCGGTGTGTTATAGCCCACGATTTCGGGGTTGGGCTCGGGATCTGGGCATGCCGTATGCCGAAAGTTGATTGAGGCATGCTAGGGACGTTTTGGATCATCCCAATATGGTCCGTTTAAGTTTTCATGGCTATTTGGGTAGACAAACAGGCGAAATGGCACGAACTGGTTGTTTTAGGGCTAAATTAGTATTCTATAGCCCGCAATTTTAGGTATGGGCCCAGGGTTCGGGCGTGCTGTGGGACCAAAATTGATCAGAGTATGACAGGGAGGTTGGGGATCATCCTAGTGTGGTTTGTTTAAATTTTTGTGGCCATTTTGGTGGACAAACGATCGAAACGCGTGAATGTGGCCTTTTCGGGACAAATCATGGTGTGCTATAGCCCACGATTTTGGGGCTGGGCACATGGTCCGAGCATGTTGTGGGCCAAAAATTTATCGTGGGTGTTAGGGAAGTTGGGGATAATCCCAGTATGGTCCTTTTAAGTTATCGTGACCATTTAGGTGGATAAACGGGCAAAACGGTAAGAACAGGGCATTCTTTGCCAAATCGATGTGCTACAGGCCATGATTTTGATGGTGGGGCAAGGGTCCGGGCGTGATATGGGCTGAAAATTTATCGTGGCATGCCAGGGAGGTTGGGAATCTTTCCAGTGTGGTCCGTTTAAGTTTTTGTCACAATTTGGATAGACAAACCAATGAAAGAGCGTGAATGGGGCATTTTTTGGCCAAAATCGATGTGCTATAGCCCACAGTTTTGGGGGTCGGCCTGGGGTCCAGACTTGCTGCAGGCCAAAAATTACTGGGGCATTCCAGGGAGGTTAGGTATCATCTCAGTGTGTTCCGTGTAAATTTTCATGGCCATTTGTGTGGACAAACGGGCGAAATGGCGCAAACAGGGCATTTTTGGGCCAAATCAGTGTGCTATAGCCCATGGTTTTGGGGTGGGCTTGGAGTCCAGGCGTTTTGTGAGCTAAAAATTAATAGGGGAGTGCCAGGAAGGTTGGGTATCATCCCAATGTGGTCCGTTTATAATTTTGTGGCCATTTAGGTGGACAAACGGGTGAAATAGCACGAATGAGGCATTTTTGGGCCAAATCAATGTGCTATTTCCCATGGTTTCATGGGTGGTCCTAGGGTCAGGGAGTATTGGGGAGGTTGGGATTCATTCCAGTGTGGTCCGTTTAAATTTTTGTGGCCATTTGGGAGGACAAACGGGCGAAACATCATGAATGGGGTGTTTTCAGGCCAAATAGGTGTGCTATAGCCCATGGTTTTAGGGGAGGGCTCGGGGTCCGAGCGTACTATAGGCTAAAAATTGATCGGGACATGACAGGGAGGTTGGGAATCGTCCCAATGTAGTCCGTTAAAACTTTGTGGCTATTTGGGTGGACAAACAGCCGAAACAATAGGAACGGGGCATTATTGAGCCAAATCGGTATCTTATAGCCCACGATTTCGGGGTTGGGCTCGGGATCTGGGCATGCCGTATGCCGAAAGTTGATTGAGGCATTCTAGGGACGTTTTGGATCGTCCCAATATAGTCCGTTTAAGTTTTCATGGCTATTTGGGTAGACAAACGGGCGAAATGGCACGAACTGGTTGTTTTAGGTCTAAATTAGTATTCTATAGCCCGCAATTTTAGGTATGGGCCCAGGGTCCGGGCGTGTTGTGGGACCAAAATTGATCGGAGTATGACAGGGAGGTTGGGGATCATCCTAGTGTGGTTTGTTTAAATTTTTGTGGCCATTTTGGTGGACAAACGATCGAAACGCGTGAATGTGGACTTTTTGGGACAAATCATGGTGTGCTATAGCCCACGGTTTTGGGGCTGGGCACATGGTCCGAGCATGTTGTGGGCCAAAAATTTATCGTGGGTGTTAGGAAAGTTGGAGATAATCCCAGTATGGTCCTTTTAAGTTATCGTGACCATTTAGGTGGATAAACGGGCAAAATGGTAAGAACAGGGCATTCTTCGCCAAATCGATGTGCTACAGGACATGATTTTGATGGTGGGGCCAAGGTCCGAGCGTGATATGGGCTGAAAACTTATCGGGGCATGCCAGGGATGTTGGGAATCTTCCCAGTGCATTCTGTTTAAGTTTTTGTGAAAATTTGGGTAGACAAACCAATGAAACGGCGCGAATGGGGCATTTTTTGGCCAAATCGATGTGCTATAGGCCACAGTTTTGGGGGTGGGCCTGGGGTCCAGACATGCTGTGGGCCAAAAATTTTTGGGGCATTCCAGGGAGGTTGGGGATCATCTCAATGTGGTCCAAATAAATTTTCATTGCCATTTGGATGGACAAACGGGCAAAATGGCACAAACAGGGCATTTTCGGGCCAAATTGGTGTGCAATAACCCACGGCTTTTGGGGTGGGCCTACGGTCCGGGGTCCTGTGGGCTAAAATTTGACCGGGGCATGACCGGGAGTTTGGGGATCATCCCAGTATGGTCCGTTTAAATTTTTATGGCCATTTGGGTGGACAAACGGGCAAAACAGCATAAACGGGGCATTTTCAGGATAAATCAGTGTGCTTTAGCCCACAATTTTGGGGGTAGGTTGGGGTGCGGACATGCTATGGGTTGAAAATTGACCTGGGCATGTTCAGGAGGTTGGAGATTGTCCCAGTGTGGTACGTTTAAATTGTTGTGGTCATTTGGGTGGACAAATGGGTAAAATGGCCCAAACTGGGAATTTTTAGGCCAAATCGGTGTGCTATATAGCCCATGGTTTCGAGGGGGTCGATGCTCGAGTGTGTTGTGGGCCGAAAATTTGACTAGGGCATGCTAGGGTGGTTGGGGATTATCCCAGTATGGTCTTTTTAAATTCTTGTGGCTATTTGGGTGGACAAACGGGTGAAACTGCATGAACGGTGTATTTTCGGGCCAAATCGATGTGCTATAGCCCATGGTTTTGATGCTGGGACTGTGGTCCGGGGGTGCTGTCAGCTAAAAATCAACCGAGGCCTTCCAGGGAGGTTGGGGATCATTCCAGTATGGTCTGTTTAAATTTTTATGGCTATTTGGACGGACAAACGTGTAAAACGGCGTAAATGGGGTATTTTCGGGCTAAATTGGTGTGCTATAGCCCATGGTTTCATAGGTAAGCCCGGGGTCCAGGCGTGCTGTGGGCCAAAAATTGATCAACTTATGCCAAAGAGGTTTGAAATCATCCAGTGTGGTCCGTTTAAATTTTCGTGGACATTTAGGTGGACAAACGGGTGAAATGGCACAACCGGGGTATTTTTTGGCCAAATCGGTGTACTATAGCCCGCGGTTTCAGGGGTGGGCCCGAAGTCCATGCGTGCTATGCCAAAAATTATCTGGAGCGTGCCAGAAAGGTTGGGGATCATCCTAGTATGGTCCGTTTAAGTGTTTGTGGCCATTTTGGTGGACAAATGGGCGAAACGGCACGAATAAGGCATTTTTAGACCAAATCGATATGTTATAGCCCACGATTTTTGGGATAGGCTCTTGTTCTGGGCGTTCTGTGGGCCAAAAATCAATCGGGGCATGTTAGGGAGGTTGGGGATAATCCTAGTGTGGTTCGTTTAGGTTTTCGTGGCTATTTGGGTGGATAAACGGGCAAAATGGCATGAATGGGGCATTTTCGAGATAAAATCAATGTGCTATAGCCCACAGTTTCAGAGGTGGGCTCGGGTTCTAGGCGTACTGTGGGCTAAAAATTGGTTGAGTTATGGTATGGAGGCTGGGTATCATCCTAGTGTGGTCCGTTTAAATTTTTGTGGCCATTTGGGTGGACAAATAGGCAAAACGGTGCAAACGGGGTGTTTTTTTAGCCAAATTGGTGTGCTATTGCCCATGGTTTTGGGGGTGGGCCAGGGGTCCGGGCGTGCTGTGGGCCTAAAATTATCTGAGGCTTACTAGGGAGGTTGGGAATCTTCCCAATATCGTTCGTTTAAATTTTCGTGGATATTTGGGTGGACAAATAGGCGAAACAGCGCGAACGAGGAATTTTAGGGCCAAATCGGTGTGCTATAGCCCACGGTTTTAGGGGTGGGCCGAGGTCTGGGCAAGCTATCAGCTAAATTTTATGGCCATTTGGGTGGACAAACAGGCTAAATTGCACGAACGAGGCATTTTTAGGCAAAATCGGAGAGCTATAGCCACGGTTTTGGGGGTGGGCCCAGGGTCCATATGTTCTGTAGGTCGAAAATTGACTAAGGTATGTCAGGGAGGTTGGGGATCATCCCAGTATGGTCCGTTTAAATTTATTTGGCCATTTAGGTGGAAAAATGGGCAAAACGGCATGAATGGGACATTTTTGGGCCAAATCGGTGTACTATAACCCACTATTTAGGGGTGGGCCCGGGGTTCGAGCAATCTGAGGACTGAAAATAGATTGGGGCATGCAGGGAGGATCAAAATCATCCAAGTGGGGTCCGTTTAAATTTTTGTGGCCATTTGGGTGGACAAACGGGTGAAACAGCGCAAACGGGGCTTTTTCGGGCCAAATCGGTGAGCTATAGCCACGATTTCGGGGCTGGGACCGGGTCTAGGTATGGTGTAGGCCAAAAATCAACCGGGGATTGCCAAGGAGGTTGGGGATCTTCCCACTGTGTTTCGTTTAAATTTTCTTGGCCATTTGGGTAGAAAATGGGTGTAACATCGCGAACGGGGTATTTTTTAGCTTAATAGAAGTGCTATAGCCTACGATATCGGGGGTGGGACCGGGGTTTGGTTATGCTGTAGGCCAAAAATTGATCGAGGCATGCAAGAGAGGTTGGGGATCTTCCCAATATGGTCCGTATAAATTTTATGGCCATTTGGGTGGACAAACGGGCAAAACGGCGTGAACGGTGTATTTTTGACCCACTTCGGTCTGCGATAGACCACAGTTTTGGGGTGGTCCTGGGGTTCAGGCATGCTATCGATCGAAAATAATTTGGGGCATGCTAAGGAAATTGGGAATCGTCCCAGTGTGGTCTGTTTCAATTTTTGTTGCCATTTGAGTGGACTAACGGGCAAAGCGGTGCAAATGGGGCATTTTTGAACCATATTAGTGTGCTATAGCCCACACTCTCGGGGGTGGGCTTGGGGTCCGGGCGTAGTATGGGATGAAAACCGACCGAGGCGTGCCAAGGAGGTTGGTAATTATCCCAATGTGGTCCATTTAAATTTTTGTGGTCATTTGGGCGGACAAACGGGCGAAACAGCGCAAACTGGGAATTTTTAGGCAAAATTAGTGTGCTATAGCCTATGATTTTAGGGGTGGTCTCAAGGTTCGGGCGTGTTGTGTACCAAAAATAGACTGGTGCATGCCAAGGAGGTTACGGATCATCCCAGTATGGTCCGTTTAAATTTTCATGGCTATTTGGGTAGACAAATGGATGAAACTGTGCGAATAGGGTATTTTTAGGCAAAATCGGTGTGCTATAGCCCACGGTTTTGGGGGTGGACCTGGGGTACGGGCGTTCCGTGGGCTAAAAATTGACCGGGGTGTTCCAGGGAGGTTAGGGATCGTTCCAGTATGGTCTGCTTAAATTTTAATGGCCAATTGGGTGGACAAACGTGCAAAACATCGTGAATGAGGCATTTTTGGGCCAAATCGGCACGATTTTGTGGGTAAGCCCGGGGTTCGAGCGTGTTGTGAGCTGAAAATTGACCGAGGAATGCTAGGGAAGTTGGGGATCATCCAGTGTGGCCCGTTTAAATTTTTGTGGCCATTTAGGTAGACAAACGGGTGAAATGGCACGAACGAAGCATTTTCCAACCAAATTGGTGTTCTATAGCCCACGATTTCGAGGGTGGGCCCAGGGTCCAGGCGTGCTATGGGCAAAACATTGACCGAAGAGTGCCAGAAAGGTTGGGGATCATCCCAGTGTGGTCCGTTTAAGTATTTGTGGCCATTTTGGTGGACAAACAAGAGAAAGAGCATAAATGGGGCATTTTTGGGCCAAATCAGTATGCTATAACCCACGGTTTTGGGGATGGGCCCGAGGTCCGGGCGTGCTGTGGGCCAAAAATCAACCAGGTTATGCCATAGAGGTTGGGGATTAACCAGTGTGGGCTGTTTAGGTTTTTTGGCTATTTGGGTGGATAAACAGGTAAAACGGCATGACGGGGCATTTTCGGGATAAATTGGTGTTCTTTAGCCCATGGTTTTGGGGTGGGCTCAGGGTCTGGGCATTCTATGGGTCAAAAATTGGCTAGGGCGTGCCATGGAGGTTGGGGATCATCCCAGTATGATCAGTTTGAATTTTTGTGGGCATTTGGATGGACAAACTGGTGAAACGGCATAAACGGGGTGTTTTCGGGCTAAATCGGTGTTCTATAGCCCACGATTTTAGGGGTGAGCCAGGGGTTTGGGCGTGCTATAGGCCTAAAATAATCTGGGCCTTGCCAGGTAGGTTAGAGATCATCATAGTGTGGTTCGTTTAAATTTTTGTGGCCATTTGTGTGGACAAACAGGTAAAACAGCGAGAACGGGGCATTTTTTGGCCAAATCAGTATGCTATAACTCACGGTTTCGAGGGTGGGCTCGGGGTTCGTGTCTGTTGTGGGATAAAAATTGACCCGAGCATGCCGTGGAGGTTGGGGATCATCCCAGTGTGGTCCGTTAAAATTTTTTTGGCCATTTGGGTGGATAAATAGGTGAAACGGCTTAAACGAGGCATTTTCAGGCCAAATCAGGGTGCTATAGCCCACAGTTTTGGAGGTGGTCCCAGGGTCCGTACATTCTGTTGGTTGAAAATAGACCAGGGCATGTGGGAGGTTGGGGATTGTTCCAGTGTGGTCCGTTTAAATTTTTGTGGCTATTTCAGTGAACGAACGGACGAAACGACGTGAATGGTCCATTTTTAGGCTAAATCGATGTGCTATAACCCACTATTTTGGTGGTGGGCCCAAGGTTTGGGCATGCTGTGGAATGAAAATAGACCGAGGCATGCTAGGGAGGTCGGGGATTATCTCTGTGGGCTCCATTTAAATTTTTGTGGCCATTTTGGAGGACAAACGGGTGAAACGATGCGAACGAAGCTTTTTCGGGCCATCGATGAGCTTTAGCAATGATTTTGAGAGTGAACCCATCATATGGGTGTGGTATGGGCCAAAAATTGATCGATATTTGCCAGGGAGGTTAGGGATCGTCCCAGTATGGTACTTTTAAATTTTTGTGGCCATTTAGGTGGAAAAACGGGTAAACATCGTGAACGGGGAATTTGTAGGCCAAATCAGTCCCACGATTTCAAGGGTAGGATCGGGGTCCGGGCATGTTGTAGGACGAAAATCAATCGGGATGTGCCAATGAGGTTGGGGATCATCCTAAAATGGTACATATAAATTTTCGTGGCTATTTGGGTGGACAAACAGACGAAACGGTAGGAATAGGGAATTTTCAAGCCACTTCAGTGTGCTATAGATCACGGTTTTGAGGGTGGGCCCGGGGTCTGGGCGTGTTGTCGGTCAAAAATTGTCCGAGGCATGCGAGGGAGATTGGGGATCATCCCAGTGTGATCCATTTAATTTTTTGTTGCCATTTGGGTGGAAAAATGAGTGAAACAATGCAAATGGGGCATTTTAGGGACAAATCGATGTGCTATAGCCCACGATTTTGGGGGTAGGCTGAGGGTTCGGGCATGCTGTAGGCCAAAAATTGACCGAGGAATGCCAGGGAAGTTGGGGTTCATCCCAGTGTGGTCCATTTTGTTTTTTGTGGCCATTTGGGTGGATAAAAGGGCGAAACAATGCGAAAGGGAAATATTTGGTCAAAATCGGTGTGCGATAGCCCACGGTTTCAAGGGTAGGCCTGTGTTCCGGGTGTTCTGTGGGCCAAAAATTGACTGGGGTATGCCAGGGAGGTTGGGGATCATCCCATTGTGGTCCGTTTAAATTTTTATGGCCACTTGGGTAGACAAATGAAGGAAACGGGGCATTTTCAGGCAAAATTGGTGTGCTATAGCCCATAGTTTTGGGAGTGGGCCCAAGGTCCCGACGTTCTGTAGGCCAAAAATTGAATGAGGCATGCCAGGAAGGTTGACGATCATCCCAGTGTGGTCCGTTTAAATTTTTGTGGCCATTTGGGTAGACAAATGGGCGAAACAGCCCGAACGGAGCATTTTTAGGCTAAATCGGTGTGCTATAGCCCATGGTTTTGGGGGTGGAACTAGATTCTAGGCGTTCTATGTGCTTAATATCTACTGGGGAGTGCCTAGAAGGTTGGGGATCATTCCAGTATGGTTCGTTTAAATTTTTGTGGTCATTTGGATGGACGAATGAGCAAAATGGTGTGAACGGGGCATTTTCGCGGTATATCGGTAAACTATAGCCCACGATTTAGGGGGTAGGCCTGGGATCTGAGCGTGTTGTGGGCCAAAAATGAATCGGGCCATGCCAAGGAGGTTGAGATTCATCCCAATATGGTCTGTTTAGATTTTTATGGCCATTTGGGTGGATAAACGAGTGAAACATCGCGAACGGGCATTTTGGGGCTAAATCAGTGTGCTATAGCCCACGGTTTTGAGGAAGGGCCCAGGGTTCGAGCTTGCTGTGGGCTAAAATTGATCAGGGCTTGCCAGGGAGATTGGGGATCATCCCAGTGTGGTCCGTTTAAGTATTTGTGGCCATTTTGGTGGACAAACAAGCGAAACAGCATAAATGGGGCATTTTTGGGCCAAATCAGTATGCTATAACCCACAGTTTTGGGGATGGGCCCGAGGTCCGGGCGTGCTGTGGGCCAAAAAGCAACCGGGTTATGCCAGAGAGGTTGGGGATTAACCATTGTGGTCTTTTTAGGTTTTGTTGGCTATTTGGGTGGATAAACGGGCAAAACGGCATGACGGGGCATTTTCGGGATAAATTGGTGTTCTTTAGCCCATGGTTTTGGGGTGGGCTCGGGGTCTGGGCATTCTATGGGTCAAAAATTATCTAGGGCATGACATGGAGGTTGGGGATCATCCCAGTATGATTAGTTTGAATTTTTGTGGGTATTTGGATGGACAAACTGGTGAAACGGCATAAACGGGGTGTTTTCGGGCTAAATCGATGTTCTATAGCCCACGATTTTAGGGGTGAGCCAGGGGTTTGGGCGTGCTATAGGCCTAAAATAATTTGGGCCTTGCCAGGTAGGTTGGAGATCATCATAGTGTGGTTCGTTTAAATTTTTGTGGCCATTTGTGTGGACAAACGGGTAAAACAGTGCGAATTGGGCATTTTTTGGCCAAATCAGTGTGCTATAACTCACGGTTTCGAGGGTGGGCTCGGGGTTCGTGTGTGTTGTGGGATGAAAATTGACCCGAGCATGCCGTGGAGGTTATGAATCATCCCAGTATGGTCCGTTAAAATTTTTGTGGCCATTTGGGTGGTTAAACAGGCAAAACGGCTTAAATGAGGCATTTTCAGGCCAAATTAGGGTGCTATAGCCCACAGTTTTGGAGGTGGGCCCAGGGTCCGTACATTCTGTTGCTCGAAAATAGACCAGGGCATGTGGGAGGTTGGGGATTGTTCCAGTGTGGTCCGTTTAAATTTTTGTGGCTATTTGAGTGAACGAACGAGCGAAACGATGTGAATGCTCCATTTTTAGGCTAAATCAATGTGCTATAACCCACTATTTTGGTGGTGGGCCTGAGGTTTGGGCATGCTGTGGGATGAAAATAGACCGAGGCATGCTAGGGAGGTCGGGGATTATCTCAGTGGGCTCCATTTAAATTTTTGTGGCCATTTTGGTGGACAAACGGGCGAAACGATGCGAACGAAGCTTTTTCGGGCCATCGATGAGCTTAAGTAACGATTTTGAGAGTGAACCCAGCGTATGGGTCTGGTATGGGCCAAAAGTTGATCGATATTTGCTAAGGAGGTTAGGGATCGTCCCAGTATGGTACTTTTAAATTTTTGTAGCCATTTAGGTGGAAAAACGGGCAAAACATCGTGAACGGGGAATTTGTAGGCCAAATCGATCGCACGATTTCGGGGGTAGGATCGGGGTCCGGGCATATTGTAGGACAAAAATCAATCGGGATATGCCAATGAGGTTGGGGATCATCCTAAAATGGTACATATAAATTTTCGTGGCTATTTGGGTGGACAAACAGACGAAACGGTACGAATAGGGCATTTTCAAGCCACTTCAGTGTGCTATAGACCACGACTTAGAGGGTGGGCCCGGGGTCTGGGTGTGTTGTCGGTCAAAAATTGTTCGAGGCATGCGAGGGATATTGGGGATCATCCCAGTGTGATCCATTTAATTTTTTGTTGCCATTTGGGTGGGAAAATGAGCGAAACAATGCAAATGGGGCATTTTAGGGACAAATTGACATGCTATAGCCCACGATTTTGGGGGTAGGATGAGGGTTCGGGCATGCTGTAGGCCAAAAATTGACCGAGGAATGCCAGGGAAGTTGGGGTTCATCCCAGTGTGGTCCATTTTTTTTTGTGGCCATTTGGGTGGATAAAAGGGTGAAACAATGCGAAAGGGAAATATTTGGTCAAAATCAGTGTGCGATAGCCCACGGTTTCAAGGGTAGGCCGGGGGTCCGGGTGTTCTGTGGACCAAAAATTGACTAGGGTATGCCAGGGAGGTTGGGGATCATCCCATTGTGGTCCGTTTAAATTTTTCTAGCAACTTGGGTAGACAAATGAAGGAAACGGGGCATTTTCAGGCAAAATTGGTGTGCTATAGCCCATAGTTTTGGGAGTGGGCCCGAGGTCCCGACGTTCTGTAGGCCAAAAATTGAATGGGGCATGCCAGGAAGGTTGACGATCATCCCAGTATGGTCCGTTTAAATTTTTGTGGCCATTTGGGTAGACAAATGGGCGAAACAGCCCGAACGAAGCATTTTTAGGCTAAATCGGTGTGCTATAGCCCACGGTTTTGGGGGTGGAACTAGATACTAGGCGCTCTATGTGCTTAATATCTACTGGGGAGTGCCTAGAAGGTTGGGGATCATTCCAGTGTGGTTCGTTTAAATTTTTGTGGTCATTTGGATGGACGAATGAGCATAATGGTGTGAACGGGGCATTTTCGCGGTATATCGGTAAACTATAGCCCACGATTTAGGGGGTAGGCCTGGGATCTGAGCGTGTTGTGGGCCAAAAATGAATCGGGGTATGCCAAGGAGGTTGAGATTCATCCCAGTATGGTCTGTTTAGATTTTTATGGCCATTTGGGTGGATAAACGAGTGAAACATCGTGAACGGGCATTTTGGGGCTAAATCAGTGTGCTATAGCCCACGGTTTTGAGGAAGGGCCCAGGGTTCGAGCTTGCTGTGGGCCAAAATTGATCGGGGATTGCCAGGGAGGTTAGGGATCATCCCAGTGTGGTCCGTTTAAGTATTTGTGGCCATTTTGGTGGACAAACAAGCGAAACAGCATAAATGGGGCATTTTTGGGCCAAATCAGTATGCTATAACCCACGGTTTTGGGGATGGGCCCGAGGTCCGGGCGTACTGTGGGCTAAAAATCAACCGGGTTATGACAGAGAGGTTGGGGATTAACCAGTGTGGTCTTTTTAGGTTTTGTTGGCTATTTGGGTGGATAAACGGGCAAAACGGCATGACGGGGCATTTTCATGATAAATTGGTGTTCTTTAGCCCATGGTTTTGGGGTGGGCTCGGGGTCTGGGCATTCTATGGGTCAAAAATTGGCTAGGGCGTGCCATGGAGGTTAGGGATCATCCCAGTATGATCAGTTTGAATTTTTGTGGGTATTTGGATGGACAAACTGGTGAAACGGCATAAACGGGGTGTTTTCGGGCTAAATCGTTGTTCTATAGCCCACGATTTTAGGGGTGAGCCAGGGGTTTGGGCGTGCTATAGGCCTAAAATAATTTGGGCCTTGCCAGGTAGGTTGGAGATCATCATAGTGTGGTTCGTTTAAATTTTTGTGGCCATTTGTGTGGACAAACGGGTAAAACAGCGCGAACGGGACATTTTTTGGCCAAATCAGTGTGCTATAACTCACGGTTTCGAGGGTGGGCTCGGGGTTCATGTGTGTTGTGGGATGAAAATTGACCCGAGCATTCCGTGGAGGTTAGGGATCATCCCAGTATGGTCCGTTAAAATTTTTGTGGCCATTTGGGTGGATAAATAGGTGAAACGGCTTAAACGAGGCATTTTCAGGCCAAATTAGGGTGCTATAGCCCACATTTTGGAGGTGGTCCCAGGGTCCGTACATTCTGTTGGTCGAAAATAGACCAGGGCATGTGGGAGGTTGGGGATTGTTCCAGTGTGGTCCGTTTAAATTTTTGTGGCTATTTGAGTGAACAAACGAGCGAAACGACGTGAATGGTCCATTTTTAGGCTAAATCGATGTGCTATAACCCACTATTTTGGTGGTGGGCCTGAGGTTTGGGCATGTTGTGGGACGAAAATAGACCGAGGCATGCTAGGGAGGTCGGGGATTATCTCAGTGGGCTCCATTTAAATTTTTGTGGCCATTTTGGTGGACAAACGGGCGAAACGATGCGAACAAAGCTTTTTCGGGCCATCGATGAGCTTTAGTAATGATTTTGAGAGTGAACCCAGCGTATGGGTGTGGTGTGGGCCAAAAGTTGATCTATATTTGCCAGGGAGGTTAGGGATCGTCCCAGTATGGTACTTTTAAATTTTTGTGGCCATTTAGGTGGAAAAACGGGCAAACATCGTGAACGGGAAATTTGTAAGCCAAATCGATCCCACGGTTTCGGGGGTAGGATCGGGTTCCGGGCATGTTGTAGGACAAAAATCAATCAGGATATGCCAATGAGGTTGGGGATCATCCTAAAATGGTACATATAAATTTTTGTGGCTATTTGGGTGGACAAACGGACGAATACGAATAGGGCATTTTCAAGCCACTTCAGTGTGCTATAGACCACGACTTCGAGGGTGGGCCCGGGGTCTGGGCGTGTTGTCGGTCAAAAATTGTCCGAGGCATGCGAGGGAGATTGAGGATCATCCCAGTGTGATCCGTTTAAATTTTTGTTGCCATTTGGGTGGACAAATGAGCGAAACAATGCAAATAGGGCATTTTAGGGGCAAATCGACGTGCTATAGCCCACGATTTTGGGGGTGGGCTGAGGGTTCGGGCATGCTGTAGGCCAAAAATTGACCGAGGAATGCCAGGGAAGTTGGGGTTCATCCCAGTGTGTCCATTTTGTTTTTTGTGGCCATTTGGGTGGATAAAAGGGCGAAACAATGCGAAAGGGAAATATTTGGGCAAAATCGGTGTGCGATAGCCCACGGTTTCGAGGGTGGGCCTGGGGTCCGGGTGTTCTGTAGGCCAAAAATTGACTGGGGTATGCCAGGGAGGTTAGGCATCATCCCATTGTGGTCCGTTTAAATTTTTATGGCCACTTGGGTAGACAAATAAAGGAAACGGGGCATATTCAGGCAAAATTGGTGTGCTACAGCCCATAATTTTTGGAGTGGGCCCGAGGTCCCGGCGTGCTGTAGGCCAAAAGTTGAATGAGGCTTGCCAGGAAGGTTGGAGATCATCCCAGTGTGGTCCGTTTAAATTTTTGTGGCCATTTGGGTAGACAAATGGGCGAAACAGCCCAAACGGAGCATTTTTAGGCTAAATCGGTGTGCTATAGCCCACGGTTTTGGGGGTGGAACTAGATTCTAGGCGTTCTATGTGCTTAATATTGACTGGGGAGTGGATATAAGGTTGGTGATCATTCCAGTGTGGTTCGTTTAAATTTTGGTGGTCATTTGGATGGACGAATGAGCAAAACGGTGTGAACGGGGCATTTTCGAGGTATATCGATAAACTATTGCCCACGATTTAGGGGGTAGGCCTGGGATCTGAGTGTGTTGTGGGCCAAAAATGAATCGGGGCATGCCAAGGAGATTGAGATTCATCCCAGTATGGTCTGTTTAAATTTTTATGGCCATTTGGGTGGATAAACGAGTGAAACATCGCGAATGGGCATTTTGGGGCTAAATCAGTGTGCTATAGCCCACGGTTTCAAGGATAGGCCCAGGGTTCGAGCTTGCTGTGGGCCAAAATTGATCGGGGCTTACCAGAGAGGTTGGGGATCATCCCATTGTGGTCCATTTAAGTTTTTGTGGCCATTTGGATGGACAAACAAGTGAAACTCGATAGAACCGTGCTAGGGAGGTTTGGGATCATCCCAGTAGGGTCCGTTATATCTTTGTGGCCTGTTGGGTGGAAAAACAGGCGAAACAGCGCGAACGAGGCTTTTTTAGGCCAAATAGGTCAGCTATAGCCACGGTTTTAGGGGTAGTCTTGGGGTCTAGGAGTGCTGTTCGCAAAAAATTGACCGGGGCATGCCAGGGAGTTTGGGGATTATCCTAGTATGGTTTGTTTACATTTTTGTGGCCATTTAGTAGGACGAACTGGAGAAACAGTGCGAACGAGATATTTTCAAGCCAAATCGGTGTGCTATAGCCCACGGGTGTTAGGGTGGACCATGGTTCTGTACGTGGTGTCGGCCGAGAATCGTTTGAGGCAAGCCAAAGAGGTTGGGAATCATCCCAGTATGGTCCATTTAAATTTTTGTTGCCATTTGGGTGGACAAATTGGTGAAATGGTGTGAACGGGATATTTTTTGGCTAAATTAATGTGCGTAGCACACGGCTTTGGGGATAGGCCAAGGGTTTGGGCGTGCTTTGGGATAAAAATTGACCATGGCATGCCAATGATATTGGGTATCATCCCAGTGTGGTTCGTTTTATTTTTCATAACCATTTGGGTGGACAAAAGGGCAAAACAGTGTGAACGAGACATTTTGGGCCAAATCAGTATGCAATAGCCCACAGTTTCGGGGGTGGGCCTGGGGTTCGGACGTGCTATGGGCCAAAAATCAATCAGGGCATGACAGGGAGGTTGGGAATCCTCCCAGTAGGATCCGTTTAAATTTTTGTGGCTATTTGGGTGGACAAATGGGCAAAACAGTGTGAATGATTCGGGGCAAATAGGTGTGCTATAGCCCACATTTTTGGGGGTGATCCCAGGGTATGGGTGTTTGTTGGCTGAAAATTGACCAAGGCATGGCAAGAAGTTTAGGGATCATCCGCGTGTGTTCCGTTTAAATTTTTGTGGCCATTTAGGTGGACAAACATGCAAAAGGGATATTTTTTGGCCAAATCGGTGTGCTGTAGCCCACAGTTTTGGGGGTGGGCTTGGGGTCCAAGCGTACTGTGGGCCAAAAATCGATTGGGGTGTGCTAAGGAGGTGGGGATCATCCCAGTGTGGTTCATTTAAATTTTTTTGGCGATTTAGGTGGACAAACGGGCAAAACGACGTGAACTGGGCATTTTCAACCCAAACCGATAAACTATAGCCCATGGTTTTGGGGGTATGCCTAGGGTTCGGGCATGCTATGGGTTGAAAATAAACTGGGCATTCCAAGGAGGTTGCGGATCATCCCAGTGTGGTTCGTTTAAATTTTTGTGGCCATTTAGGTGGACAAACATGCAAAATATTGCAAACGGGGCATTTTTGGGCCAAATTGGAGTGCTATAGCCTATGGTTTCTGGGGTGGGCCCAGGGTCCGGGCGTGCTGTGGGTCAAAAATCGATCAGGGCATGCCATAGAGGTTGGGTATTTACCCAGTGTGGTCTACTTAAATTTTTGTGGCCATTTAGGTGGACAAACAGGCAAAACAGGGCGAACGGGGCTTTTTTGGGCAATATTAGTATGCTATAGCCCACGGTTTCTGGGGTGGGCTCGAGATTCGAACGTGCTGTAGGCGAAGAATCAATCGGACCATGCCAGGGAGGTTTAACATCATCCAAGTAGGTTTCGTCAAAATTTTCGTGGCCATTTGGGTGGACAAACGAGTGAAACAGCATGAATGGGGCATTTTCGGGCCAAATCGGTAAGCTATAGCCACGGTTTTGGGGGTGGGCCCAGGGTCCAAGCGTGCTGTGGATCAAAAATTGACCGAGGCTCCAGGGAGGCTAGAGATCATCCTATTATGGTCCATTTAAATTTTTGTGGCCAATTGGGTGGGCAAACAGACGAAACAGTGCAAACGGGGCATTTTTTAGGCAAATAGGTATGCTATAGCCCACGGTTATGAGGGTGGGCTCGGCATTCGAGCATGATGTTCACCAAGAATCATCTGAGGTATACCAGGGAGGATGGATATTATCCCAATGTATTCTGTTTGAATTTTCGAGGCCATTTAGGAGGACAAACGAGCAAAACGGCCCGAACGGGGCATTTTTGGGCCAAATTAGTGTGCTATAGCCCACGGTTTTGGGGGTGGGCCTGGGGTCCGGGTGTGCTGTGGGACAAGAGTTAATAGAGATGTGGCATGGAGGTTGGGTATCATCCCAGTGTGGTCCGTTTAAATTTTGTGGTCATTTGGATCGACAAATGGGAGAAACGGTGCAAACGGGGAGTTTTTGGGCCAAATCTGTGTGTTATAGCCCATGGATTCAGGGGTGTGCCCAGGGAATGGCATGCTATAAGCTGAAAATTGATTGGGGCATGCTAGGGAGGTTGGGGATCATTCCAGTGTGGTCCGTTTAAATTTTTGTGGCCATTTGGGTTGAAAATCAGCTGAAAGAGCGCGAACGATGTATTTTTAAGCAAAATTAACATTCTATATAGCCCATGGTTTTAGGGGTGGGCCCAGGGTTTGGGAGTGCTGTGGATCAAAAATCGATTGAGGCATCCTAGGAATATTGAGGAACATCCCAGTATGGTTCGTTTAAATTTTCGTGACCATTTGGGGTAGACAAATGGGAAAAATAGTGCGAACGGGGCATTTTTAATTCAAATCGATGTTCTATAGCCCACGGTTTCAAGGGTGGGCCCGGTGTTCGAGTGTGTTGTGAGCCACAAATCGACCGAGGCATGCCAAGGATATTGGGATCATCCCAGTATGGTCCATTTAAATTTTTGTGGTTATTTGGGTGGACAGACGGGAGAAACAGCGCGAACGGAGCATTTTCAAGCCAAATCGGTGTGCTATAGCCCACGATTACAAGGGTGGGCTCGGGGTCCGAGCGTGCTGGTGGCCAAGAATCATCAAGGGTATGCCAGGGAGGTTGGGAATCATCCCAGTGTGGTCTGTTTTAATTTTTTGTGGCCATTTGGGAGGACAAACGGGCAAAACGGCCCGAACGAGGCATTTTTGGGTCAAATTAGTGTTCTATTGCCCACTATTTTAAGAGTTGGCCTGGGGTTCGGGTGTGTTTTAAGCCAAAAATTGATCGGGGTATGCCAGTGAGGTTGGGGATCATCCCAGAATGGTTCGTTTGAATTTTTGGGGCCATTTGGATTGACAAACGGGCAAAACGGTGCAAACAGGGAGTTTTAAGGTCAAATCGGTGTGCTACAGCCCATGATTTTAGGGGTGTGCCCGAGGAATGATGTGCTATAGGGAGAAAATTGATAGGGGCATTCCAGGAGGTTGGTGATTATTCCAGTGTGGTCCGTTTAAATTTTCATGGCCATTTGGGAGGACAAACGGCCAAAACAGCGTGAACGGCACATCTTTGGGCCAAATTGGTGTGCTATAGCCCACGGTTTCTGGGGTGGGCCTGGGGTTCACCGTTTTGTTGACCAAAAATCAATCAGAGTGTGCCAAAAATATTGGGGATCATCCCAGTGTGGTTCGTTTAAATTTTTGTGGCCATTTGGGGTTGACAAATGGGAAAAACAGCGCAAATGGGGAATTTTCGATTCAAATCAGTATGTTATAGCCCAAGGTTTCATGGGTGGACCCGATGTCCGGGCGTGTTGTAGGCCAAAAATCAACCGGGGTATTCCAGGGAGGTTGGGATCATTTCAGTATGGTCCGTTTAAATTTTCGTGGCCATTTGGGTGGACAAATGGGGGAAACGGCACCAACGGGGCTTTTTCGGGCTAAATCAGTGTGCTATAGCCCACAATTTTAGGAGTGTCACCGGGTTCGAGCGTTATGTAGGTTGAAAATTGACAGGGGCATGCCAGGAAGGTTGGGGATCATCCAAGTGAGGTCCGTTTGAATTTTCGTGGCCATTTAGGTGGACAAACAAGCAAAACGCTGCAAATGGGATATTTTCGAGCCAGATCAGTGTGCTATAACCCACGTTTTTGGGGGTGGGCTTGGGGTCCGGGCGTGGTATGGGCCTAAAATTGATTGGGGCATGCTAAGAGATTTGGGATCATTCCAGTGTGGTTTGTTCAAATTTTCGTAGCCATTTGGGTGGACAAATGGGCAAAACGGCGGGAACTGGGCATTTTCGAGCCAAATCGGTAAACTATAGCCCACAGTTTTGGGGGTAGGCCCGGGGTCCGGGAGTGATGTGGGCCAAAAATCAACCAAGGCATGCCAGGGAGGTTTGGGATCATCCCAGTATGGTTTGTTTAAATTTTTGTGGCTATTTGGGTGGACAAACGTGCAAATTATTGCAAACGGGGCATTTTCATGCCAAATCAATGTGCTATAGCCTACGGTTCTAGGGGTAGGCCCAGGGTCCACGTGTGATATGGGCTAAAAATCAACTGAGGCATGCCAGGGAGGTTGGGGATCATCCCTGTGTGGTCTGATTAAATTTTTATGGCATTTGGGTGGACAAACGAGCAAAATGGCGTAAGCGGGGCATTTTCGAGAAATATTGGTGTGCTATAGCACACGGTTGCTAGGGTGGGCCCGAGATCCAGATGTGTTGTAGGTCAAAAATTAACCGAAGCATGCCTGGGAGGTTTGGCATCATCCCAGTAGAGTCCGTTTAAATTTTCTTGGCCATTTGGGTGGACAAAGGGGCAAAACAGTGCGAACGGGGCATTTTAGAGCCAAATGGGTGTGCTATAGCCCACGATTACGAGGGTGGGTTTAGGGTTTGAGAATTCTTGTAACACCCCACATTTTACATGTACTAGTAATGTTCACATAAAATGACATACGACTTGATTTAATTACTACCAAAAATTTTTTTCAAGTGTTCAAGTGTTAGATTGGGGCACTATATGGAAGTCTATTTAAAGACTGTGGCCTTAAACGGAGAAAATCATTGACGTGCTTATGGAACTTAGGAAGCTAGCAGGTGAGTCACCTGTGTGGTTGGCTTAAAAAAATATATATATACATGAGGGAGAATAATTCATTCATAAGTGAACTCACTTGAAGTCTAGACGTTAGTAAAAAGAAAGGGGAACGAAGACAAGGCTTAACGCCGAAACTTTCCAAGTCTTGTGACAAACGAAGCCCAAGTTAGGGAGGCTATTAAAGCCAATGGTTTAGCATTATATTGGGCCAAGATGTTCAGCCCAAGATTTTTATATAATATGCCCAACTACATTCATTCACTACTAACAAAATTGGGCCCAAACAAAGTGCAAGAAAGATTAAGGAAAATGGGCCACTAAAGCCCATTGATTTAGAGATCCCAAAAGGCCCAAGTGAAAGGGGAAAATTAGTCATTGACCAACTTGAGTTAATCAGCTGCAAATATCAGGAGAAAGTCGGTCTAAGGTCTCCTTAAAAAAGGACCAAAACCGAGCTCCTTAGGTTAACTAATAAAAGACCAAAAATTTCAGCTTTTCTCTCTAAGTTTCTCTTGGCATTTCTTCACCTTGGAAGGCAACCAAAGGCTACTTTTTGAGTTCTTGAATTAGACATACACCTTGGGAGTTAAGGTATGTAAAAATAACCATATACTTGATATGAATTTTCCATGGAAAACAAGATAAGTTGGCTGGTGCACTGTGCAGGAATTTCTGGACAGCTTGTGTCCTGAAAGTTGTTGTTTGGTTTTCTTGGCTTTGGAACGATTCTTACCCTGATTTTTGAATTTAATATGATATAAAGTTGAGGTTATTAATATGTTATAGTGTGTATATGGTTGCCAAGGTTGCTGGACTGTTTTGCTAGTTCTTTGGAAACAAGTATCCTTATATGATCTTATGTGCTTCCAAAATGGTATTGGACTGTTTTGATGAGGGGGCTGATGTTTCACGTTTCCCCCTGTGTTTTGAGATATTTTGTGACTATGTTAAGGTTTATTTGATGTATATATATGTTGGGAGCATCTGGTTCAAAGTTGGGACAAGTATGAATTGTTAACGACGAAATGTAGGGAGACGACGAGATGTTGTGCTTCTTAGTTGAGCGTTTTGTAAAATGGTTCTGTGTTGTAGTTATGGAATGTTGCCAGCATGTTATAGAGCTAATATAGGCTGTATACATCATGTATATGATAATGTGTACTGGTTGAAGACAGTTAGAATTGAGAAAGTCGGAATAACACCATTGAGTCGATGGTTATACGTTTGTTGCCAAAGTGTTGTGTCTTGTGAGATTGGGCTCTCCAGATGCATTGATTAGCTGCTAATACTAGCTTTAAAACATGATATTGTAGATAAATAGTTGGAAGAAAAGAAGTCATTTCGAGGTAAAAACAAGTTGATATGTCGAGGTATGTAAGGCTATTCGATCTCTTATTATTTGGCATGGAATCCAAAGTCTTTATTGGCACATAGAGATCTTTACAAACTTCGATATAACCACTCCACTCTTTCACATGTATTTGTGTGTCCAGATTCGAGCATTGTCACTGCTGCATACATACATTGGATACCATGACATATGAGTCTTCTTTTTAGCTAAATAAAGTTCATACGTTGTTTATGTCCTACATGTTTCACTAATTGTATAACCCACTCTTTTCATTGTGATATGATGTTACATGGTCACATACTTGTCATTTGTCATGCTTATAGTCTTATAGCTCAAATGTTACGACCACCAAAGATTCATCTCAAAAGTAATAAGAAGATATATGTATACAGTTGCTTCTGTTGGGTGGTATCCCAGGGGTGAAAGAATCACCTAGCATGGGTCAATCCCAGTATTACAGGGGGTATCCCAGGGGTGAAAGGAAAGCCTAGCATGGGTCGATCCTGATATAGATTTACCACTGATCAGCTGGTCATCTGTATTACATGATGTGCACAGATTATACAAGTGATAAGAGTAAAGTAACATAATTGTTATAAGATGCATGACTCCGCAATATTCATAAAGGTGGTCTTTTACCCTACAGCAGTGTATGGTTTCATTTGAGCTTTTATCTCATATATAGTACATGTTGCCTTACATATTCAGTACATTATTTCGTACTGACGTCCCTGTTGGGGGACCTGCATTCCATGCTGCAGGTGCAGAAGCTAATAAACCTCCCCAGTAAGAGTACAGGATATCAACTGCAGTCACTGAGCTCCAGGTTGCTTCGGGGCTTTGAGTCTTATCATATCTTTTTGCATTGTATAGTATCTTATCATGAGGCGGGGCCTGTCCCGACCCTTATAAGATAATGTTTCTTGTCTAGAGGCTTTGTAGACTATGTAAAGTATAGTATGGTCATGTATCGTATCGTAGACATTGTGGCTCCAACGGCCTAGTCATACAACATCCTTTGGATTGCTAGTCCCATTTATCTTTTGAGGGCATGTTTAGTATAAAAGTAACTTATAATGTTCATAGGTAATGTATTGCTACAGGTTGGTTCTCCCGAGCCTTACCGACAACGGGTGCCAGTCCGCCTTAATAGGATTTGGGGCGTGACAATTCTGTCGGCCAAGAATTGTCTGAGGTATGCCAGAGAGGTTGGGAATCATCCCAGTGTGGTGTTTGAATTTTCGTGGCCATTTGGGAGGACAAAGGGGCAAAACAGCCCTAACGAGGCATTTTTGGGCCAAATTAGTGTGCTATAGCCCACGGTTTTAGGGCTGGGCCTGGGGTTCGAGTGTGCTGTGCAATAAAAGTCAATCGGGGCATGCCAGGGAGGTTGGGGATCATCCCAGTATGGTCCGTTTAAATTTTTATGGCTATTTGGGTCGACAAATAGGAGAAACGGTGCGAACGGGGAGTTTTTGGGCTAAATTGGTGTGTTATAGCCCATGGTTTTAGGGTTGTGCCCGGGGAACCGTGTGTTATAGGACAAACATTGATAGAGGCATGCCAGGGAGGTTGGGGATCATTCCAGTGTGGTCCGTTTAAATTTTCGTGGTCATTAGGGTGGACAAACAGCCAAAACAGCACAAACGGCGCACTTTTGGGCCAAATTGACATTCTATAGCCCACGGTTTCAGGGGTAGGCCAGGGTTTCGAGTGTGCTGTGAGTCAAAAATCGATCGCGGCGTGCCAGGAATATTGGGTATCATCCCTGTGTGGTCCGTTTAAATTTTTGTGGCCATTTTGGGTTGACAAACAGGTAAAATGGCGCGAACAAAGCATTTTCAACTCATTTTGGTGTTCTGTAGCCCACGGTTTCACGCGTGGTCCCGGTGTTTGGGCGTGCTATGGGCCAAAAATAAATCGAGGTATGCCAGGGAGTTTGGGATCATCCCACTGTGGTCTGTTTAAATTTTCGTGGCCATTTGGGTGGACAAGTGGGCGAAACAATGTGAACGGAGTATTTTCGAGCTAAATCGGTCTGCTATAGCCCACGGTTATGGGGTAGGCCTGGGGTCCGAGCGTTCTGGTGGCCAAGAATCATCCAGGGTATGCCAGGGAGGTTGAGTATCATCCCAATATGGTCTGTTTGAATTTTTATGGCTATTTGGGAGGACAAACGTGCAAACTGGCCCGAACGGGGCATTTACGGGCCAAATTAGTGTTCTATAGCCCACAGTTTCAGGAGTGGACCCAGGCTTTGGGCGTGCTGTGGACCAAAAATTGATCGGGGTATGCCAGGGAGGTTGGGGATCATCCCAGTATGGTCCGTTTAAATTTTTTTTGCCATTTGGGTCGACAAATGGGTGAAACAGTGCAAATGGTGAGTTTTAAGGTCAAATCGATATGCTATAGCCCACCGTTTAAGGGGTGTGCCTAGGGAACGACGTGTTATAGGTTGAAAATTGATTGAAGCATGCCAGGGAAGTTGGTGATCATTCCATTGTGGTTCGTTTACATTTTTGTGGCCATTTAGATGGACAAACGGCCGAAACAGCACGAACGGTGTATTTTCAGGCCAAATTGGTGTGCTATAGCCCACGGTTTTAGGGGTGAGCCCGAGGTTCGGGTGTGCTGTGGGCCAAAAATTGATTGGGGCATGCCAGGAATATTGGATTTCATACCATAATGGTCCGTTTAAATTTTGATGGCCATTTGGGATTGACAAACAGGAAAAACGGGGCAAATAGGGCATTTTTGATTCAAATCGGTGTGCTATAGCCCATGGTTTTATGGGTGGGCTCGGTGTCCGGGTGCGCTATAGGCCGAAAATAAATTGGGGCATGCCAGAGAGGATGGGATCATTCCAGTGTGGTCCGTTTAAGTTTTTTTGGCCATTTGGGTGGACAAACGGGCGAAACGGCTCGAACGGGGCTTTTTTGGGCTAAATCAGTGAGCTATAGCCCACGATTTTGGGGGTGTCACCGGGTTTCGGGCATTCTGTGGTCTAAAAATTGATAGGGGCATGCTCGGAAGGTTGGGGATCATCCCAGTGAGGTTCGTTTCAATTTTCATGGCCATTTATGTGGACAAACGGGCAAAATAGTGCAAATGGGATATTTTCGAGCCAAATCGGTGTGCTATAGCACACGATTTTGGGGGTGGGCTTGGGGTCCGAGCGTGCTTTGGGCCAAAAATTGAAGGGGGCATGCTAAGAGGTTGGGGATCATTCCAGTGTAGTCTGTTTAAATTTTTACCGCCATTTGGGTGGATAAATGGGCAAAACGGCGTGAACTGGGAATTTTTGGGCTAAATCGGTAAACTATAGCCCACAGTTTTAGGGGTTGGCCTGAGGTCCGGGAGTGTTGTGGGCCAAAAATCAATCAGGGTATGCCAGGGAGGTTCGGGATCATCCCAGTGTGGTTCGTTTAAATTTTTGTCGCCATTTGGGTGGACAAATGTGCAAAATATTATTAATGGGGCATTTTCAGGCCTAATCAATATGCTATAGCCCACGGTTTCAGGGGTAGGCCCAGGGTCCACGCGTGCTGTTGGCTAAAAATCAACCGGGGCATGCCAGGGAGGTTGGGGATTATCTCAGTGTGGTCCATTTAAATTTTTATGGCATTCGAGTGGACAAAGGGGTGAAATGGCGCGAACGGGCAATTTTTGGGCAATATCGCTGTTCTATAGCACTCGGTTTCTGGGGTGGGCTCGAGATCTAGGCGTGTTGTGGGCTAAAAATTGACTAGATCATGCTAGGGAGGTTTGGGATCATCCCAGTAGAGTCTGTATAAATTTTGTGGCCATTTGGGTGGACAAACACACGAAACGGTGCAAATGGGGCATTTTTGGGCTAATTCGGTGAGCTATAGCCATGGTTTTGGGGGTAGGCTCGGGGTCCGGGCATGGTGTGTGTCGAAAATCGATCGAGGCATGCCATGGAGGTTGAGGATCGTCCTAGGATGGTTCATTTAAATTTTTGTGGATATTTGGGTGGATAAACGGGTGAAACAGTGTGAACGGGGCATTTTCGAGCCAAATTCGTGTGATATACCCCACGGTTCCAGGGGTGGGCTGGGGTTCGGGCGTGCTATTGGCCGAGAATCATCTGGGGCATGCCAGGAAGGTTGGTGATCATCTTAGTATGGTCTATTTAAACTTTTGTGGCCTTTTGGGTGGACAACTGGTGTAATAGCCCGAACGAGGCATTTTCAAGCAAAATCGGTGTGCTATAGCCCACGTTTTTGGGGGTAGGCCCGGCGTCTGGGCATGCTGTGAGCTAAAAATCGATTGGGTCATACCAAGGAGGTTGGATATCATCCCATTATGGTCCGTTTTAATTTTCATGGCCAATTGGGTGGACAAACGGGCTAAACGGCTCGAACGGAGAGTTTTCGGGCCAAATCGGTGTGCTATAGTCCACAGCTTCGGGGGGGTGTCTGGGGACCGACATGCTATGGGTCAAAAATTTATTGGGACATGCTACGGAGATTGGGGATCTTTCAAGTGTGGTCCGTTTGAATTTTTGTGGCAATTTGGGTGGACAAAGGGGTGAAACAGCGTGAACGGGGCATTTTTAGGTCAAATCGATGTGCTATAGCCCATGGTTTTGGGGGTGGGATTGAGGTTCGGGCGTTCTGTAAGCTAAAAATTGATCGGGGTATGTCAAGGAGGTTGGGGATCATCCCAGTGTGATCCGTTTAAATTTTGTGGCTATTTGAGCGGACAAACGGGTAAAACGGCACAAACGGGGCATTTTCGAGCTAAATCGGTGTGTTATAACCCATGATTTTGGGGATGGGCCCGCGGTCCAGGCGTGCCAAATGCCAAAAATCTATCGAGGCATGCAAGGGAAGTTGGGGATCTTTGCAGTGTGGTTCTGTTAAGTTTTTAATGTCCATTTGGGTGGACAAAATGGTGGTTTGGTGGTGGGCTCCCGGTTTGGCAGTGCCATAGGTCAAAAATTGATCGAGGCATGTTAGGGAGGTTGGGGATCGTTCCAGTATGGTCCATTTAAATTTTGGTGGCTATTTGGGTGGACAAACGAGCGAAACAGCACGTATGGGGCATTTTTCGAGCCAAATTGATGTGCTATAGCCCATGATTTCAAGGGTGGGCTCGGGGTCCAGGCATGCTGTGGCTATCGATCGGAGCATTCCTGGGAGGTTAGGGATCATCCCAGTGTGATCTATTTAAATTTTCGTGGCCATTTGGGTGTTCCCACGGTCTCGGGGATAGGCCCAGGCTATGGGCGTGCTATGGGCCAAAAATTGATCGAGGCATGCCAGGGAAGTTGAGGATCATCCCAGTGTGGTCTGTTTAAATTTTAGTGGCCATTTGGGTGGACAATTGGGAGAAACGGTGCGAACGGAGAGTTTTCAGGCCAAATCGATAAACTATATCCTATGATTTCAGGGTGGGCCCGGGGTTCGAGCGTGCCATGAGTTGAAAATCAACGGGGTCATGCCAGGGAGGTTGGGGATCATCCCAATGTGGTCCGTTTAAATTTACGTGGCCATTTGGGTGGACAAACGAGCAAAACAAGGCGAAGGGGGCACTTTTAGGCTAAATTGGTGTGCTATAGCCCACGGTTTCACCGGTGGGGCCGGGCTCTGGGTTTTTCGTAGGCTTAAATCAATCTGTACATGACAGGGAGGTTGGGGATCATCCCAATGTGGTCAGTTTAAATATTCATGGCCATTTGGGTGGGCAAACGGGCGAAATGATGCAAACGGGGAATTTTCGAGCCAAATCAGTGTGCTATAGCCCATGGTTTTAGGGGTGGACTCGGGATCTGGGCATGTTGTGGGCCGAAAATTGATCGGGGCATGCCAGGGAGGTAGGGGATCATCCCGGTATGGTCCGTTTAAATTTTTATGGCTATTTGGGTGGACAAACGGGCGAAATGGTGCGAACGGAGCATTTTCACAATCACTGGAGGAGCGTTTATGAGATTATGCTGCGAAGCAATATTTGAGCTTCTAAACCAGATATCTCTCACTAATCGAAGGTGGAAAACCCGTGAGGCCAAGAGAGGTACTGACACTTATGCCATTAGGGCTTTCGGTGACCATAGAGCGGTTAATAATTATGTGGTTCAAGAAATTGAACAGTTAAGGACTTATATTGGGTTGCTGACTAAGAAGTTCTCAACAGTGAATTTTGAGAAGGTAAATGCGGTAAGTTCACATGGTGCAGCCTCTAGAGCATATTAGTCTGACTTGGAAGATTAGTATAATTGTGAATTGGCAAGTTTCTAAGCCAATGGGCAAGGAAATCAAGGTCAAAACTATTATGGAGATAGATATAGAGATTGCAGTAGGGAGTATGATAGTGACTGGAGACAAAAAGATAACTACAAAGAGAAGTGAGATAGGTATGTTTTGCCGAGTAGCCATGATGCAGAATCGATAATGGAGGCATTGTTGTCCTAACTAGTGAAGGGTCAAATAATTAGAAACATGCCATAAGGCGATTACGGCAAATATATCAGGTTTGGCCCAGAAGGTTGATTCTCATGCGACTACAATCAAGCAGTTATAGACATTGTTTGGGTAGATGTCTGCTACTTTAAATTACAGAAAGATGGGTACTCTTTTTAGTAACACGGTTTAGAATTCAAAGAATGATTGTCATTGTCTCGCTATTACCACTCGGAGTGGTAATTATATTATTGATCCCACATTACCTATCGTATTCCCTAGTTGTGGTCCCCATGTGATCATTGAAATCTCCACCTAGCAGTAGCTTCTCGATGAGCGAGATAACTCGGACAACCATGTCCAGATCATCCTCAACGCATCTTTTTGATCTCATCATTCAAGCCCGTTTGAAGCGTGTACGGACCGCAACGTTCAATGTAAGCCCTCTATTAAGTGCAAACAAATGAGCCCTAAAAGTACCTTTTATCATATAGGGCCTAAAGTCTACCTTTCATGACAACAGAGGTTCAAAAAGGAGGAATAAAGATCTAGATTAAGAGCAATGGTTATTAACTTGACGAGAATACAATTTGAGCTTTAACTATCTAATAATGTATATGCTACTTTACCCATAAGCAGTGGGAGTGCTGGGAGTCCGGGAAAATCTTTTTTTGAATGGTAACATTTTCTATATATATGCATAGACATCATAAGAAAAGATTGTATTGGATGGAAACCAAAATATAGAGAAAAGGAAATTTAAATCAACATTTGTTGTTCTACTTACAAGGAACCAAATACATCTAAAATTGTCATAAGATCAACTGTGTTTTCAAATTTACAACAAAAACTAAATTCCTTAATTTTCTGCAAGGTGCCACTTGTGTCTTCAAAACATCTTGAGTTCCTCACCTTTCATATCATCCACCAAATGCTTGATCTGATAATTTTTCATCATTATTTTATTTGTATCGTTTCCCCCTTTGTTCTAGCATGTCGAAACTTCAATTTCAGAAGTTCTAGGAATTACGCATCTAATTATCTCTGAGATAGATGAACAGATTGCATAGTTGGCTAGTCATTCTGCAATATGAAAACAGAAGATTGATTGTCGTTGCATCCTTCCCACAGAACTAGCATCTTGAACAAAGTTGTATTCCCCTATTTCTAAAATTATCCTAAGCCAAAACAACCTCTCAAACTACGAATAACAGCAACATACCCACCGTAATCCCACAAATGGGGTCTGGGAAGGGTATGTGGACATAGACCTTACCCCTACCTTGTGCAAATATAGGTTGTTTTGATAGACCTTCGACTAAAGAAAAGCATAAACACAGTAGATATGGAACATACACAATAACAACAAGATAGTAAGAAAACCGAAGCAGAAAAAATAAAAAGTAGTAATAGGAAACTAAGAATATGAAATAGGAAAATAATAAAATACTAAAAATAACAAAAAATACTGGTAAGGAAAAATAAAATGTGTAACTACCTATTACTACACTTCCATCAAATCCTCAACCTCCAACCCTCATATCAAGGGTCGTGTCCTCGATGGATTGAAGACTCGTCATGTCCTGCTTGATCACCTCTCCACAATAGTTCTCCCTTACCTATACCGCTCCCCAAACCCTCCAACATTAGTCTCTCACACCTCCTAACTGGAGCATTTGTGCCTCTTTTTTTCATTCGCAAAACCATCTCACCGTCACCTCCCGCATCCTGTCCAACACGGAGCCACTCCCACCTTATCCTGAATATCTCCATTTCTCCATTTCTAAACATATCTCTCTCCTAGTAAGCCCACAGATCCATCTCAACATCCAAGCTTCTAATTAACAATAAAGTAAAACATGCCACTTTATATGGCACCTTAACTTAATTAATATGTTTCCAAGGCCAAAAGGTTGAGTTAAGATCCTACTTGATTCAAATCTTTATAAGTTGAACCTACGTTGCTCGGACTCGGTGCAGGTGTCCGATACGGGTACGGATCTAGAGGTCGGATCCTTCACGGACTCAAATTAAAGATTCGGGGATATGAATCTAGGGATAAATACGGGTGTAGGGATTCGGTGAAAAATAATTTAAACATTTAAAAATAGAGCTACTATGTGGAAAACTTGAGAGAAAATATTGTTCAAGAAGAAAATTCTGAAAGGGGATAAAAAGAAAAGCAATAACATAGAAATTTATATATACAAGGTATTCTATTTTCTTCAATTTCACCTTAACTTTTGTTTTGATTACAGAATTTCTTAAATCTGTCCAAACTTTCCAAGTGATTTTGGTCAACGTACCCAAAATTAGTTAACCAGATCGGGTACGAATCCCACACCCACACCCATGTCGCGTCGACATGGTTGCGGCACCAAAAGTGAAGAGTCCAAGGAACTTCGAGTTGAACTACCGTGTATAAATTCAACTACTGTGATGTAGCCACTTAAGTATATCTGCACCCTCCTGCAACCCATTACACTGTTCTAGAGTTTTAAAGAATTCTATTATCCTTGCTTTGCCTTCAAGAAATTTCTTCCTTTTCTTTCTTCAAACTCCATGAACAAGTTCTCTTTTTCGATGATCTTTTCTTCATTCGAACATCTTTTTTATAGTATATCATCCAGCGCAATGATTTAATTTAGGATAACAGTTTTATCCCTCTCTAAGTTGTAAATAATTGATTAGGCTCCATTCTCTCAATTTGCTTTTTAGAGCTATGAGCTTCCTTACAAGAATTTAGTCCGGTCTGCCTTAATGTAAAGGAAGACCACCCCTGCTTTACTTTATCACTAAAACCTTTTGTCTCCAACAACCAATTTTTTGAAATAAGATTTGGTTAGGTCCCAGTTACCACAATTTAAAACTAGGAGAGAGTGGTTAGAACTGATTTTGGATAGAATTTCTTGCTTAATATTTCTGAACATATCATCCAAATCCTCAAACAAGGAACCTATCAATTCTCGATAATATTTCCTAATTATTACCTCTTTCTAGCTGTGTAATTGCCCCATTCCAGTTGTGGATCAACCAGCTTCATGTCATCAATAAAGTTTGAGAATTGTCATTTGTTTGATGCTTGTAGTGCAGTTCCTCTTTTTGGAGGGAAATCAAACTGTGTAATCACCATTCACCACCTAATACCCAACGTTTATTGAATCTAACCCGTGTGTAAACAGCCTCTCTGCCTCCAAAAGGTACAGGTAAGGTATGTGATACGAGCCAAATGGCCATCTATGCTTTTGAAGACATCATTGGAGGCCAATGAATAAAAACTCAAGACTTGGTCACCTCGCGGACACAAGAACATGCATGGAGGACCCGTTTTGAGCATGACATAAAGCAAATCCGTGTGTGGAAGATTGCGTGGGGGCTTACCTTTGATGCCAACCCGAGACCACGAGTGTTGAAGCATGACCCCACGGTTTTGGAGCATTGAAGAAGCACCCTTCATTAAGGGTATTTTGGAGATTACAATTGTTGGAAAGACACTCCATGGCCGCCCCTTTTATTAAGAGTATTGTGGTCATTTTTGTTATGTAATAAGTTAGGACATCATACACTTATTAGCCTTACTTTAGGGGTTGTTGAATGATATTGAAAGAATTAGTCTCCTCTAGAGAGAGAGTGAAACCGAAACTAAGGTGACACATAGTGTGGATTCACTTGCGTTGCATTTTTGCTTAGAAACACGGGTGCGTGAGGAGAGTGAGTTCCCTCTTGTGCCTACATAAGAGCTTGGTGTTGATTATACGGGTTGTAGGGGTCTTGACATTTGATACACGTCTTGGTTCTAAGGTTCTTGTATAATTTTATGTCAAGTTACTATCCATCCTTTATTTATTGCATTGTTGTTGTGTTTTGTATCTTGTCTTCCTTATCTCGTTTCTTTGTGTTGCTGCCTCATTTATTGTTATCTTATTTCCAACTTTGTTCTTGTGTTTTGTGGTTGTTTTTAGTGTTCCGTACTCGTAGCCGTATCATTTGGTATCAGAGCAAAGATTGATTTCGTTCCTACGGAATCAATCTTGGGCTTGTTAACTCGAAAATCACAAAAAAGAGGTGTTGAAAAAACGAAAATCCAAAAAGAAACATTTTGTCCCGTTTTTGGTCTTTGGCCAAAATTTTCAACTTAAATTTAGGAAATTTTTATGTGTTTTGATTGTTTCTAGTATTAGCCCCTTCTTCACTAACACGAATTGAGTCTAAATCCGTATTTTGAGCCATTTTCGAGTTGTTCTTGGAATTTGAAGGTTGCAGTTTTTTGAGGATTGGTGGCTTGAAAATGTGTTCTTGATGTTATTGTTGAAGATGTGTGTTTGAAAACGTATTGTTGTTGTTGTGGAGTTCAACGTGAGCTAAAAGAAACAAAAATCATTCAATTTGGAGCTCATTTGGTTTGATTTCCATTCTTGAATGTTCTTGTTGTTCTTCATGTTGTGTTGAAGAAGAATCCTCAAAGGAGGTAGTTTGATCTAAAAATCAAGTGAAAGAAAGAGTGGTCTTTGTTTGTCTTGGAAACATTTCTAAGACAACAACAAAGAAGAAAGTAGATAATAGGTCGTTTAAAAAGCCTTATTCTTAAATGGAGAAAGGGCATTTTTCAAGGGTGATAAAAGAGGAAAGGAGACAAACCCTCAAAAAGGTTGTCTTGCCAAAAAGGTGCAAGAAAGTCAAAGCCTCTTGAATTTTGAAAAAGGGCTCCAAAGTCTTGTTTGGCCTCCTATAGCCGAAAATCCATTCTTCCAAATTGGAGATTGAACAATTCAAGTTGAGAAACAAAAAATTTCAAATTTCAACAACTCCTGATGCCCAATCCAAGGCTGCCACGTGGTTGCCACATCACCACCCTCCAAAACGACCTAAGGCTCAAAATTTTGAATTTCTTTGTTTCTTTTTCCTGTTCCTTTAGTTTCATTTATTGATTCTAGTACTAATTGACAAGCTAGTAATCACCTACTAGGTTGTAAGTTACCTAGTAAGTTAGTTTTGAGTCCGTTTTGCTCATGTTTGCGTTTCTCGTGTGCTTTTATCTTTTTGATTCGTTGTAAATCCTTGGCTCAAGTCCGAACCAGATTTCATTTGAGTCTTTCAAACGAAAATCCACTCCGGACAAGAGTAGAACTCACCCCTCCACGTCTCACGGAGTACAAGCCAACTTACAACACTTGTGAGACCAAGTGTAAGGTATCCAAAGAGAGGAAAGTGCGGTGAGGATACTTTTGAGCTAACTAGTTTGTTGTTTTTTTTGTTGCTGTCTTTCTTAGGTATCATGGGTGATACTTTCAAGGCCGCTTGTGAAAATTTCAAACGGAACCTTGAAAAGCTACGCCAGATATCCACACTTAGACCACCAAATCCAATTCCTCTTGTCCAAGCACCACTTAATCGGAAACTCCCTTGTGATGAGAGCTCCCCAAAGGAGAAAGTGGGCTGCCATGACACACTCCAAGGTGAAGGCCGAAACTCATGTGAGCCATAAGGTAAAAATGCTATCTCCTACACTCCTCTAAACTTAGAATGTTGTGATGTGGCTAGTAGTAACCAAGTGGATGTAGTTGGTGGATTGCCTAGAGGAGAATGGCACAAGTCTTCCCTTTGTGATACTCTTGATATTGCTAGGTTGCATGAAGATCCAATTCTTGTTGTAAGAAAGCAAGCACTAGTTGATCCTATAGATGACAAAATTAATTCTTCTCGTAAGAATGAATTGAGTCCACCTAGTGTTAGCACTTGTAACTTGAATAAGGTCCCAATGCCAAGTGATGAGAGTATTCACACACTAGTTGACCCTTGTGAAAACCAAGGTGAGTCTACGTTGGTACGTGAGTTGCTAACAACTAGTGAGGGTGTGCAAAATGATCAATCGGGTGAAGATGACCTTGATTTGCTTGAATGTTTAGGAAACCCGAATTGTGATTGTTCTTGTGAAGATGGATTTGATTGTGATCCCTTTGCTACCCGTGGTGGTTTGTATCTATGTGGGGATTACTCTTGTGAAAGAGAAGGTGGTGCGTGTTTAGAAATTCCATCTACTTTTTCTCTATATATTTCTTATGTTGGGCATACTCCTAGTGGAGATCTTGAAACTAGTAGTAAGTGCATGCATGAGAACCCTATATTTGAAGATGACTTGTGAAACACCTTTCTCAACCCTCTTTTTGCTCATGATATTTCCAATAGTGATAAAGAGGGTATGCCTAATTTTGAGGATGGCACCGTAGGGGCAAGTGAGAAGGGTCGAGACCTAAGTCCTTGGCTACTTCTCCAATTTGACCCCGGTAATCTCTTGGGATGTGGAGCTTGTTATACATCCAAATTGTTGCTTGGTCTACACGACAAGCAAGGCTTGAAAGAGGATGTTGGTATCCTTCCCTATAATGGAAAGTCTTTCTTGGGGGGAACCCACATTGTGCAAGGGAAAGAACTCCAACCAAGATGAAGGGTTAAAGAAGGGGAGTCATGAAAGGCTCCAAGAGGGTTCACCATTGTGTGTTTCCATTCTTGACCAAGGTTTTATCACTTGTAGGTCAATAAGAGAGTCTTCTCTTGAAACTACTTTGGATCAACCCCATTTGTGTGATACCCTTCTTATATATGTGTGTAGACATGGTGGCTTCCATATCCAACTCCTTCGTGCATTTTTCAATAGATTTCTAATGTTTAACACGAAGGATCCTTGGATATATTTCAAGTGTGTACCAACTTGGCATGATGATGTTATTTGTTGCACTAACCCTAACCCTCATGCCATGAGGATGTTGTGCTTGTTTGTCCTTTCCTTGATTTTGCAAGGTATGGATTCGAGGTCAAATCCTTTTCAAGGAGGGGAGGATGATACGAGCCAAATGGCCATCTATGCTTTTGAAGACATCATTGGAAGCCAACACATAAAGACTCAAGACTTAGTCACCTCGCGGACACAAGAACATGCATGGAGGACTCGTTTTGAGCATGACACAAAGCAAACCCATGTATGGAAGATTGCATGGGGGCTTACCTTTGAAGCCAATCCAAGACCACAAGTGTTGAAGCATGACCCCACGGTTTTGGAACATTGAAAAAGCACCCTTCATTAGGGGTATTTGATCACATTTTGATGAAACCATAGAGATGCATTCATTTCCTCCGCTATCTCCTCTTCATGTGATCGTGTGTTTAAAGGCTCCACTTCCTCAACAAGCCGGATGTCTGGTTTTGCTACCACGATCAGCTGTATGTCTCCTTTGTCCCCTAGACTATCAACTCATACTCCCTTACCATATTAGTCACGGCATCTTCAGAAACATCAGCTTCTTCACATGTTGCTATCTATTTTGAGTCTTGAACGTGCATTTCTTCTTCCTCTTCTTGGTTATCGTGTTTACCAGAACATCATTGTTGAAATATTTGCCTCAATTTCATCAATGATTGAGTTGATTTCCATTGAGATGGACGAGATAAGCTGGGTGTGTAAGACGACCTGAACCTCATTAAATAATACTTGGCCTGAAGAGGAAGAAGCAGCCCCACTTATTGATTAGAGTTTTGGACCGGCCAACGACCCAGCTCTTCTAAAATTAGTGATCCGTAGTAGTTAGCTCGTGCATCATCATCCCCTTCATCCGGCTCTAAATTGAAAATAGGTTGAAATATTTCAGATCCCACATGTGTGTCCCCCACTCTATATCACAGTTTTATCACCTATCAAGCAATACAAAACCTAGAACAAGAGACAAAGTTTGTACAGAATCTTATGAAAGAACAAAATCACTAGTTGAAAGAGTGACAAAGATCCATTTTGAGAGGAGGGATGCATAAACCAGAAAGCCCCAGAAAGAAGTTCTAGACGAAGGAAGAGAGAATCTAAGGATCTGGAGAAGAAACTTCAAGTTCGAGTACAAGCAAATATACAACAATAACAACATACCCAGTAAAATCCCACAAGTGAGGTCCGGGGAGGGTAAAGTGAACGCAAACCTCACCACTACCTCAAGGAGGTAGAGAGACTAAGTACAAGCAAATATACAACCAAAAAAAAAAAAAAGGAGCAAGACAATTGATGTCAGTTAATACTATAAGGATGTGCTAAGGTTTAAAGACAGACACTTACACAGGGATTTCGCTCAAGATAAATGGTTGTTAGCTTCTCTCTAGCACCAGCAATAGCTTTTGCCAGTCCTTCCAGTGATGCTATATTGTTGTCATTAAGCCACAAATCTTCTAATCTGCAATACGAACCAAAAAGTGAACATGAAGATGATGACAATTCCTAGCATAAAAGGAGTAATTCACACATTTGGAATTGCCAGGACAGCTTTCATACTTTGTCAAGTTCTCGATGTCATTAATTTCTGTAAGCTTATTTGCTGATACATCTAAGACCCGCAGGTTTACCAAGGTAGACAAACCTTCCATTTTCGCAATACCATTATGGCTCAAGTATAATTCTTCAAGGGCAACACATCCCTGCAGATTGAAAACAACACAACAGCTCTCTCTTAAAACGAAATCGTCTACAATGAACAAAGCACAACTATTGGGTATAAGGACCTGAAATCCATTCATGGAAGTTAAACGGTTGCTCTGCAGGCTGATCTTTTTAATGCATTTCAAACCGCACAAATTAACTGTTCGAATACGATTGCGACCGAGCCATAGCTCTTGCAGGTTTTTCATATTGTCCAGAAGCTCCATAACCTGTATCAAGAAACAAAGAACTTCAAAGGTATCTAATGAGCCAGAGAAGCTACATAGTATACTCACATTTACAAATATATTTGACTTCAGGCAGATTTTTTTTTTAATTGTCCTGCCGCTATTGTAAAACTTTTAGGATTAAGAATTACAAGTGTAGACTGTTGATAACTATATAATTTCTTTTGAAGTCACCTTTAAGAGAAACTAACCCGTAATCTATTGGACCCAAGTTCGAGTATTTGCAGCTCATGGAAGTGCTCTATCTCCTCCATCTTGGTGACATCATTTTTAGACACATATAGTTCTCTGAGTGTACTGGAGACCTTGGACAATCCATTAAGTGATGATATCTCATTGAAAGAAACATCAAGTACCAGAAGCTTCTTGAATATCGCAACATCGGGAATTTTCTTCAGCTTATTGTCCCTAAGCACTAGCTCCTGAAGAAGACAGTTCGAGAGGCATGATTTCAGATAACTTTAAAAGGCCTATTGTAGTCGCATCTACGACCAGACTATCGTACAAG
Organism: Capsicum baccatum var. pendulum; assembly: GCA_030864225.1. Taxonomy (NCBI): domain Eukaryota; kingdom Viridiplantae; phylum Streptophyta; class Magnoliopsida; order Solanales; family Solanaceae; genus Capsicum; species Capsicum baccatum. Next base: position 5,290,935 of record CM061552.1, read on the forward strand.
AAGTAAAACAGGGAAAAGTTCCAAGTCTGGAAATAAGCTGTTGTCACTCAACATTCTATTTAATCTTTGATTCGTTCAAAGCTATATAAACCAAAAATAAAAGGATGAAAAACTGCTAAGTTGTTGCGTTACAGATTAGTATTCAACTTGCAGAGGTGGAATCTGTTAAGCTTCTCTGGCTAACCAACACATAATATCACTAAAAAGGCTAAAGAGGAAATTTTTTCCTACTCCTAAGAAATAGAAACTTTTTTCCCCCAAGGATTTTATGTACATATTACCAAGTTGATACAGAAGAAGATACAGAACTTAGCAGCAAACTATATAATCCAATACTACGGGGGTGTTTGGTCATGAGAATTCACTTTTTTCCAGAAAATTATTTCACTTTAGTGAAAATTGTAGTGTTTGGCCATAAGAATTCCAAATACAATCCCAAACTGTATTTGGAAAAGTGAAAACAAGTTTCACTTGTTTTCACTTTTTTCACTCACTTATCTCATAAAAAGTAAAAAACAACTCCAATTTATATTCATGGCCAAACACAACTCCAAACTCCAACTTCAACTCCAATTCCAACTCCAATTTCAAAAAGTTGTAGTTTTCATGGCCAAACACCTACTACATATTATCTACTGGCAAGTATAAAAAGTCCAAATACTTATCCATCATATCTAAAATGTTGCTATAACATCAAAAGCACAATTTTTAATGCATTTATTTTTTACTCTAGAAATCTGTAAGTTCTTCCCATCAAAGCATGCACTGTTTCTTTCCAGCCATAAGGTCCACATTATGCAATTGGAAATAGTTCTCCATATTGGCTTTAATCTCTTTTTAACCTCTTGTGATTGTCACACTTCCAACAATCTACTAATTTTCTCTGGTAACACCAAAGATATGCCCATCATGCTAAAGAAAGTTCCCAACATTGTCCTGAAAATCTGCAATGCAAGAAAAGATGTCCACCTGTTTCCTCCTTTGAATTGCAGAAATAGCATCTGATGCACAAGGAAAAAACTCTTCTTTGTAACTTGCTCTGTGTTTTGGCTGCTAGCAACCAAAAAACTATGCTTTTGCAGGTGCTCCAGTTTTCCAAATCATCATCCATAGCCAGTTAGGAATTCCCTGATAAACTGTTGCAACAACATTTTGTAGCAGCTATTGACTGAGAATACATTATCCCTACTGTTAACCCAAACTAGCCTGTATGCTTTGTCTTGTTCCATTGAACATGAATTCAGTTGTTGAAGTAGTTGGCAAAAACTATCTATTTCCCAACCATTTTAGATTTCTTCTAAGAGTAACAGAAACTAAGGTCATTTTTTAAAGCAAAATTAGACTGGAGAAGAGCAGAGAGTGGAGAAGAGCAGAAAACGACCTTTGTATTAAGAGATCCAATGCCCACTAGTGAGATTATACTCGGTATGTTGTTGTTGTTGTCGTTGCTGTTGTTGTATTCAACTCTCTGCCCACATTCCCTCCCATCCGCTGAATTGGAGTGTGAACTAAGGTGGAAAAAAAAAAAAGACACCACTCAACATATATAAAATTCTGAGATGCACCCAGCAAAGCCCCTCCAACCATGATGGTGCAACTACAACATATCACTTAGAGAGAGAAAATGCTCTGGGACACATTAATCGAGGCTAGAAAAGACCTTTTCTTTTCCAGCTAAAACCTGGGCTTTCCAGCGTCCTTTTTGGAGAATTCAAATTTAGAGCAACATGGGGGAGAACAGAGTCTACTTTGCAGCTTGATTCAAGACATATGATATCATGAGAACCAAAATGAGGGTGGATGTATGGTTTGGCTGAGTGAAAAGGAGCAGGAATCTGATGCGTACAACTACATTTAGCAAGAAAACCATGAACTGTTTATGATTTGCATTGCAGGAAGGATCAAAGGACAAAGAGGGTGTTTGGATTGACTTATTTTTAGGTGCTTTTGGCTTTTAAGCACCTTTTTATTTTTGGAGATGTTTGCCAAAGACAAAAAGTGCTACCTATTTTTGGCTTTTGGCTTTTAAGTCACTTTAAAAAAGCCCATCCAAACACCCTATTAGAAAAGCACATGAGAAGATGGAATCTTAAGGAACAACAACTTTATTCTTCTATTCGGGATAAACAAGTTTGGCAGATTCTTTAGCATTGTGACAGTACAAGGAGAAAACATATCAGTCATTATTATCCCAGAAGTTACAATTGATGTTGGGTGGAGGGATATTGCTATTTAGATTACCAGCTTTCTTTCCACCTTCTCAATGACGCCCATCAATATAATTATAACCGACGCCTAAAGACTCACCCTAATAAGTAGTTGTAGGGAGCTAAATGCACCCCAATGATACAGAGGACTTTATTGAAGGATGGCTAACACTGATAGTATAGCAAGGATAGAGAGGTTATAACAACCAATAAGCTAAAAAAGAAGGATCACATGAAGTACAAGCTTTACAATGGCCACTCTGAATGGGAGGTCAAGTCTTTAAGAAAAGTAAATGACACCTCAATAAGGAGGGGGGTAAACAAGAAGGGGGCGAGTGGTAAATCATTCACCAAATAAATTCACACAGGTGTTTATAGGAATTGGAGAGAAAATGGAGGTACTTCTTCCGCAGGACAGCAAATGCCCACAGAAGAGCCAACTCCATCGACAAACTGAGAGTTAGAGGTGAAGTCATTACAGAATCCGAAGAGATCAAAAAGGAAATAGTGGACTACTATGAGAGGCTATACACGGAGTCAGAAGACTGGAGGCCGCAGTTAGATATGAGAGATTGCCCTAGTATTGATGCTGAAGATCGCAACTTCCTGGAGGCTCCTTTTGAAGCTCAAGAAATATTGCACAACACAAAGGCTTGTGCTGGGGACAAAGCCCCCGGGCCTGATGGCTATTCAATGGACTTCTTCAGCCAGTGTTGGGATATCATCCGTCATGATTTGATAGCTGCTGTTCAGAACTTCTATATGGAGGGGATATTTGAGAAAAGTATGAAGGCCACCTTTATCGCATTGATTCCTAAAAAGGTAAGGGCTATAGAGTTGACTGATTTCAGGCCCATTAGCTTGGTAGGAGGGGTATACAAGATCATAACCAAATTGTTGGCCGAAAGATTGAAAAAAGTCACTCATAAACTAATAGACAGGCAACAAATGGCCTTCATCAAAGGAAGGCAGATAATGGATACAGTGATGATAGACTGTTGGATTCAAGAGTAAAGAGCAACCAACCTGGTATCCTATGCAAACTTGACATTCAGAAAGCATATAATCACTTGAATTGGAGCTTTCTTGTGAATATACTAGTGAAGATGGGGTTTGGGACAAGATGGATAAGATGGATCAAGCAATGTATCAGCACAGTCAGATTTTCAGTTCTGATTAATAGAAATCCCAATGGTTTCTTCCCTTCTCAGAGAGGTTTGAGGCAATGGGATCCTCTTTCTCCTTTCTTGTTCATACTAGCAATGGAAGGATTGAGCAATCTCATCAATACAGTAAAATCTAAGGGGTTGATCAGAGGATTTCAAGTAGAGAACAGGGCGGAGAACAACCTAGAGATCACACATTTGCAGTATGCAAATGACACTCTAGTGTTTTGTGAAGCTGTAGGAGAACAATTCTTAGTGGTAAGGGCCATTTTCATAATTTTTGAAGCAGTTTCAGGGTTACACATCAATTGGGATAAAAGTTACATTTACCCCATCAATGAAGTAACAGAGATTGAAGAACTGCCCGACACTTTGGGGGGACAAGTTACCCACAACTTACCTGGGAATGCCTCTAGTAGCAAAAAGCAAATCAAAGGGAATTTGGAGCGGAGTGATAGAGAAGTGCGAAAGAAGGTTGGCATCGTGGAAAAGTCAATCTTTGTCCAGAGGGGCGAGATTGACTCTGGTAAATAGTGTAATTGATGCTTTACCAACCTACATGATGTCAGTATTTCCAGCTCCAGCAAGTGTGATCACAGAATTGAGATAATCAGAAGAACCTTTTTCTAGAAAGGCAACGACGATAAAAGAAAACGTCATTTAGTCAAGTGGGAGGAGATGACAATAAACACGAAGATAGGGGTGTGGGCATAAGAGATCTAAAGACCCAAAATCAAAGTCTAATGATGAATGGCTATGGAAATTTGCATCTGCAGAGAATTTTTTTATGGAAGGAAGTGATCATTGCCAAATATGGCATGGAGGATAAGTGGATGACAGTAAGGGTAGATTCGTCCTATGGATCCAGCGTATGGAGGTCCAACAATAGGATTTTATGGGATATAGTGATAGAAAGATCAAGCTTCAAAGTTGGAAACGGCAGAAAGAGTTCCTTCTGGAAAGACAGATGGTGTGGCCAGTACTCATTGAGCCGAATGTTCCCCGATCTTTATAATCTATGCCAACTGCAGCAAGCAACAGTAGCTGAATTGTGGACTGGCCAGGGATGGAACTTACATTTCAGGAGAAACCTGAACGATTGGGAGATAAGCTGGATAGCAGAATTCTATGTCACAATTGCACAAATCAACAATCTATCTGAGGAAGAGGGCTCAATGGTATAGAAGGCGGAAAGAAATGGATGCTTCACTGTAAAATCTGCCTACAGAGATCTCAACACTACAACACTACAGGTGTCTCGGAAACAGAATGGCCTTGGAAGATGATATGGAGAACCAAGATATCTTACAGAGTTAAATGCTTCACTTGGTTGCTAGCCAAGGAGGCGGTTTTGACACATGAGAATTTGAACAAAAGAGGCTTTCATCTATGCTCCAGGTGTTTTTTGTGTGAAAAACAGGTAGAGACAGTCAACCATCTCTTTTTACATTGCAAGTGGACTGACCAGCTATGGCAAATGTTCATCAATATGAGGAAATTAATATGGGTGAAACCAGGAAGAATTAAAGAGGTGTTGAAGTGCTGGAATAGGGATGGAAATGCAGCTAAAAAAGAGGGGAGATGGAAGATTGTCCCCGCAAGTATATGGTGGACAATATAATATGGAGGGAAAGAAATCAAAGATGTTTTGAAGGGAAACGGAGCAACATTCAAAGATTTAAGTTTAATTGTTTGGCCCTGTATTATTTTTGGTGTAAACAGGTAGTCTTAGATTAGTCAGAAGCTATTAACACAGCTATAAATTGGTTGAAATCTAAAAGATATAGTTCTTTATGTAACTACAACACTTTTGTAGGGGAACTACACTATTTTGATGGAGTGGACCTGTGGATATATATAGTTAAATTAACTGTTACTTTTCTCAGAAAAAAAAGGTCTTTTGACTTGGTGCACAGTGCCTGATGCAATTTCAATGGTAGATAATTTAAGCAGAGAATTGTTATGAGTTAGTGCTTTCAATGCAAGCATGGGCAGGATATGGATCACACATCACTACATTACAACTTTACTTGTATATAGGTGTTTTCTTTGTTTAACATGTCATGGTATTCTTAAGAATACTGACAAGCTAGAGGTCATAGAAGCTGGTAGGTAAGGGAAAGTAACTTGGAGAACGACACCGATGTGCTTCTTTTGGATCTTTTATTTTTTTAATAACCATGGTGTCCAGGCCATCTCGTGCGCACCTCAACTAATTCCATGGAATGCCTGTCACCTCCCACCAGCAACAGGTAACAGGTAACCCTGTCCACCAAGGCTAGGATAGATGGGAAGAAATCACCAAGTGTTTGTCCCTGTTGGGAATTGAACCTGAGATCTCGTGGTGTTGAAACCAACTTCATTGAACCACTAGACCACACCCTTGGGTGCTTCTTTAAGATCATATGGATAGAAAGAAATAGGAAATTATTGATTATCCAAAGAAATAGGAAATAATTCTAAAACAATGAGAATGGTGTAAAGACATTTTACTCACCTCTTTTTTTTTTATAACGGTGGTGCTCAGACCAGCTAACACCCAGAGGTTTGCTTTTATTTCATTATACTGTTAGCATAACAAGAGAATCTCTTTCGTACGGAGAGTTAGGTTACCTTGATAAATAATGTGGTTGAGCAACACAAACATTATGAACATATTTTTCAGGCAGACGTGGTAGTCCATTAAGGAAATACTTTTGGTGTATCCAAAAAAAAAAACATGTAAGCAAACTATCTTTGAATCATGGTTCATTAAGGTCCATCAATTTTATCCAAAATAAGCCTACACTACTCAAATACAATTTAGGTTAGATAGTCAGTTGCAGTCTCAGAGAATTTCATTAATCAAAGTTGTAAGCATACTGATAAGGTTTGACAAGAAATCACCGTTGTTCAGCATTTTACCTAGACCAATGAATAAGCAATTATAACTCATGCATTATACTGGAAACTCTATGTAATTTAATGCTCCGGTAAAAAACGTTTCACCCTTTCTATTTGAACATCACCGTTGTCACTGGAAAAAAATATTAGTGAAATGTGCATAGCATTGGTGTGGGGTGGTTGAAATGGAAGCTAGCATCTAGTATCTTATATGATAAGAAGGTGTCACTAAAACTTAAAGGTGAGTTCTACCGAATAGTAGTTAGACCAACTTTGTTGTATGGGGTGTAGTGTTGGGCTTACAAAGAGAGGTATGACCAAAAATAAAGATATTCAGGCCAAGGTGGAAGTGACCTCCGAGGCGGACAAGATGTGGGAGTCTAGGCTAAGATGGTCAAGGCATAACAAGAGAAGATGCGCAATCACCTCAGTGATGAGATGTAAGAGTTTGACACTGAAGGTCTTGAGAAGAGGTAGAGGTAGATCGAAGAAGTAAAGAAGAGGGGTGGTCAGACAGGACATGCTAAGCCTTCTGCTTACCGAGAACACGACCCTGGATAGGAGGGCGTGGAGGTCGAGAATTTGGGTAGAAGATGGGTAGTAAACAGCTTCGCATCTTGTCTCTCCGGCTAGTAATCTTAGTAGTATTTTCGGTATTTTTATTATTTTACTATTTTCGTATTTCACTCTTAGTTTTATGTTACTACTTATTGTCTCGTATGCCTCTATTTTCTTACTATTTTGATATTGATACTATTTATGTCTTAATAAATGTTTTGTTTTTGCTTTCTTTGAGTCGAGGGTCGATATGATACAACCCCTATACCCTCCAAAGTAGGGGTAAGGTCTAGGTACACTCTACCCTCTATAGACCTCACTTGTGGAACTGTATTGGTATGTTGTTGTCTAATGGTGGAATTAATATGAAAAAGATCCCCTAAAATAGTAATCAAAATTTTAAAAACAATCTTATGGTACATCCATTTTATGAACCAATTGAAGCCTACATCACTTTCAAGTATATATCAGGTTAGATAGCAAGTTGCGACCTCGTTGAATTGATGAATCAAACAGCAAGCTAGGTTACTGCTACCACAATACATGCAGGCAAAGATTCATCATTGTATCTTTCTAAGTAGCTACAGGTCATGCGGATATGCTCATAAAATCTCTCTTTTTGTAGAACTAGAACCAATCAGTCAACGCGGATATGCTCATAAAAGCTATCTTTTTGTAGAAGCAATCAGTCAACTACGTCTCAATTACAAATCAATTGAGGTTTTCTGTATACATAAACTGCTCTATTCAGGTCAATTTTATGCTTATACAAATTGATTTTCTCCAAAACTGGCTCATCCCTACACATAGGCATTAAGTCAAGTATGATGGTAAAGAAATATTAGACATGTAATAATAATAATCCTTTAAAAGGAGTACAGGATATAAATGAATGAATAAATACATACCTCGAGATGAGAGATCAGGTGGGAAGAGGAAAGAGGCTCAATGGCAGCATCGGTAATGAGGTTCTGACGAAAAGAGAGTTTTTTGAGGTTAGGGAGTTGGGGAATACGGGGGTCTAAAGCGGACAAACGATTGGTTGTCAAGTCTAACTCGGTGAGACTCAAAGGGAGCTCCACTGATTCCAGGTCGTGTAGCTGGTAACTCGTAAGATCAAGTAACGTTGGTGATGCTTCCTCCGACATTCCTAGGTTTTTCTCACTTTGATGGAGAAGGAAAATTTGTCGAAGCAATCAGTCAACTACGTCTCAATTACAAATCAATTGCGGTTATCCGTATACATAAACTGCTCTATTCAGGTCAATTTTATGCTTATACTAATTGATTTTCTCCAAAACTGGCACATCCCTACACAGGCATTCAAGTCAAGTATGATGGTAAAGAAGACATATTATAATTATAATTATTATTATTATTATTATTATTATTATTATTATTATTATTATTATTATTATTATTATTATTATTATTAATAATAATAATAATAATAATAATAATATTAACAGGATCCCTTAGGCTGGGGTATGCCACTCAGCCTATCAAACCATATTGGTATGCCACTCAGCCTATCAAACCATATAACAATATCGGATTAAGCCAAAGTCGGAAGACCGAACCAAAGCATCAACCGAAATTGAAAAGAATCTTAAATAGTTTAATGACTGTAAGAGCTCTTTTACCCAAACATGGGGGCCTGTCAGAGATTTAACAACCTTATGTTAAACCTATGTGTCTATAATTGTGTAGAATTCGCCCTTTTCTTAACAGCATAATGAGCTAGAGAGGCACAACTTACTAGACGGAGTTAGAGAGACAAGGCTAACATAAGTGTATTGAACTCGACTGTACCTCCATTTTGGAACCAAGTCAAGAAATTAGAAAGATTCTTTTATATTGTGATAGAGTCTGGAGCTTTCATAGTTAACATATCAGCGAAGTTAGATCTTCAACATAGATATAAGAAACCTTTCAGCCGGACATAATCACGGCTGGGTTAGGGTAGAAGTTTAATTAAATACACACAAGTAAGAAAGAAATATGTACCTGATTAGCCGAGAACCAGACTGAAATAGTAGTAAACAATAGCTTCTTCTTTATTTAATTCTTAAATATGTTACAAAGAGAGATAGAGAGAGAGGGAGAGTCTTTAGAATACAAAAGGAGCGAACTTTTTAACTCCTGCCTCTTCACAAGAATGAGGCGTCTATAAATAATAAAAAAGAGAATCTTGCACAGTAATGGATGGGTACCTGTGCACAGTGATTTTACTATTACATAAGAAAAAAACTGAGGGGTCTTATCAAATAGTCATATCTTGTCTTTGCCTTTCCATTTCTTGATGAATGCTTCAGCTTTTTCAATTTCTTCTTCTTCTATCAGAATTTTCGGTGGTTGGAAAATCTGTAATATCTTAAGTATTTGCTTCGGTACTATTCATTGAAATGTCTGAATTTTGCTCAACAGTTTGAAGTAATTTATCTCTTACTTCTGATAAATATTCTTCTATCATTTGCATTTTATTCCCTTCATGTGCAGATATTCTTCTAGAAACATAGTTAAGACTTTTTTCTTCAACCAAAATTAATTTTTTGGGAGTTTTTTCATATTCAGCAATTTTCTTGATTATTTCCTCCCGCTGATCATGACCATAGGTGAGTTTAGTAGCTGGATCTTTTCGAAGCAATTTGTCCCAGAAATTACAATAGAATATTCGGTATAAGGCAAGAATTTGTTGAGTGTCATAGCCTATTTCTACTGACCATCGATGGATCCAAGGGATAGAGAATTCTATGTAGAAATACATCTGATCAATAGTATCGATCTTACAAATATGATCTGAAAGATATAATTCTGTTAAGAAAGGGAAGGATTTTTTCCATGAATAGTACAGAGAAGAATATTCTGGAGGTAATATTTTGACTGTAGGTCCACGTTGAGTCCACCATTGAATAAACCAATTTAGAATAGGCTTTTCAAATACTTTAGCACAAATTTTTATAAACCAAGTATGTTTGTGCTTATAATTATTATAATATAATACTTGAGAAAAGGCTTTAATATAATCCCAGTAGGTGAAATTGGCAAGTGTTTGTCCCATTGGCCCCATTGGCATAGACCGTTGAGTCATTGACGAAATACCCCATTCTTCAATAGGAGTAAGTTTTTTAATTAACATTTTGGAGTATCCATGTACTCCAGGGGTAGTTTCTCCGAGGGGGCTGTGATCAAAAGTTGCACTGAATATTTGCACTAATATATGTTCATAATAAGTCCGGATTTTATATGATTCGCCAGTAAAATATACGTTGGCAGTAAGATAATTTTTAAGTATTTGCCATGCTTCTTCAGAATTTTCTTGACCAGGAATATGTTGATTTTCAATATATAATATAAGTTCTCTAGCATCCAATTTTTCATATGAAGGCTTATCTTCAGGATTTTCTTGAACTATGGATGCAAAAAATCTGCAGTTTTTTGTTGATTTGATAGATAAGATTGCAGTTGATTATATAACGGATGATTTTCAGGAATATCTTCTAAATGCACGGAAGAGCCAATATTCAGACTTTTGGATGATGATGATTCATCTTGAGGAATTTTTGAATTAATTAAAGTTCTATTTCCTCGTTGTAATATAGGAAAATTAGAACTTGCAGAATTTCTTCGATCAAAATATGAAGGGTTTGTTCGTCCTCCTTGATATGAAGAGTTTTGATTCCTTCCACCCCTTCCTCTTCCTTTGGCTATTTGCCAAGGAGAATCCATACTGCATCAATAATCAGAAATTTGATCAGCATACCATGATATATATTCAAAGAGATCTTCATAAAGTGTGTCCTTTGTGATAAGATCATCAATGACTTTCCGACGTATGAGCATGTGTAGGTCCATATTTATAGGAACTGCTTTTATAAAGGTGATTAAGAACTTTTCAGAGAAGAAGTGTAGAAAAAACTTCATTATATCTGTAAACATTAATCACTTAAGTCAATATCAAACCAATAAATTTCATTTTCAATGAATTCGTCGTGGTTAAGGAATAAATCTTCTTCTATTAGGCTACGAATTAGATTTTCTAAGATAAGAAAATGAATATCTTCGTTTAAAGGAATGCATTTGATAATAGTAATTATAGTTTTCTCAGGGAGGAAGTACGTGTAAAAATTCATGTTAGATATTCGCGAGATAGAAAATCAGGCAAAGAATTTTCACTACCCTTCTTATATTGTATTTCATAATCAAAAGGGGCTAATTGAGTTTGCCATCTTGCAAATATTAATTTAGAAGCATCATGTTTAAAGTTTTTTTTAAACATAAATTTAACGGATTGAGCATCAGTTCTAATTATAAATCTTCAATTATACAAATCATCTTGAAATTTTAAAACACATTTTACAATAGTTAACATTTCATGGGCTACTCTGGCGTATTTTTTCTGACTTTCAGTCCATTTACCAGAATAAAATTGAATCAAACATTCTGTTTTTGTATGGGGATTAACTTGTTTAAGTATTCCGCCATACTCAATATTAGAAGCATCAGTTTCAACGATTTTTAACCAGTCAGGGTTTGCAAGAGATGTACAAGGAAGAGTTTGAACTCGGTTTTTAATTAATTTTACTAAATTAGTGTGGACTTGAGTCCAAGGAGTTTTGTGATCCTTTTTTAGTCTATCATATAAAGGAGCTAAATCTCTAGACAGATTTTCATAAAAAGGGGAAATATAATTAAGACTACCGAGGAATCTTTGAAGTTGTTTTTTATCAGTAATAATATCAGAGATTTTTTTAGCAAATTCTAGAACTCGTTGTATAGGCTCAATAGAACCTTGAGAAATATTATGTCCTAAAAATCTAATATTTGTCTGGAATAAACTTATCTTTGGTTTGGAGATGACCAAGCCATTTTGTATAATTATTTGTTTAAACGTATGCAAATGTTGAAAATGGGATTCAAGGGTTTTTGAGAATACCAAAATATCATCAATATAGACAATGATAAAGTCCATATAGGGATTAAAAATGTCATTCATAATTTTTTAAAATTCGGAAGGAGCATTTTTTAAACCGAATGGCATAACATTTCATTCATACTGTCCAAAAGGGACATTAAAAGCAGTTCTATAAGTATGTTCTTTATCAATTTGAATTTGCCAATAACCAGATTTTAAATCGAATTTAGAGAATATATTAGCATCATATAATCTGGAAAGTAAGTCTTTTTTATTCGGTATAGGATATCGAATTCATTTTAAAACTTTATTCAGAGGTTTATAGTTTATGACTAGTCGAGGTACTCCTCGTTCTTTTTCAGCAGCATTATTGACATAAAAAGCAGTGCAAGACCAAGGGGATTTTGAAGGTTTTATAAGACCCTTTTGCAGAAGACTATCAATCTCTGTCTTACAGAATTCTACTAACTCTGTATTCATTTGACAGGGTCGAGATTTTGTTAGAATTTTTTCTTCACTGAAGTCATTTTCATAAGGAAGAGAAACAATATGCTTCTTTCGGTTCCAGAAAGCGTTTGGATGATCCGCACAAATATCAAGAATCAATTGATTAGAAATTATTTTTATTTTTTCTTGGACTTTTACTGATTTTAAAGTATCAAAAATATTAATACTCATTAGTTCTAATTGTAAAAAATTAATTTGCTTTTGTTTCATACTGATAAGGGCATTTATATCCCTTGTTACAGGATTAGTAACAAAAGGATAAGAGATTTGTTTATTCTTATAAGTAGCCTTAAAACCATTTACATCAATATGTGTATAAGGATAAATAGCATTTATAAAAGGTGTTCCTAAGATAATAGAAGGATATAACTGATTTTTTACCAAAAAGAAGAAATGTGGAATGCAGACTTTATCTCGACATATATGAGTATTTGGTAATTTATAGTTGATATCAAGAGTATGACCAGATGCAGACTTAACTATGTGAGTAGTTTTTTCAAAATATCTGGTTGGAACTAGTCCTTCTTGAATACAGCTAACATCAACACCACTATCAATCATAGAAATATTAGTGATAGAAAATTCTTTATTTATCAGAATAGTGCAATTTATATACCATTTATGAACAGTAACTATTTGCATCATCCCCAAGAAATAATCCCTTTTTAAATCTTCTTTTGGACTAAGTTTATCAATTTCAGAATTTTTAGAGTATTCAAAATCCTTTTCTTTTCCTTTTGAAGTAATAGGAGTTTCAGGAATGTCAGGAATCTTTTCTTCAATTTTCAAAATTCTATGATCGAAGATCATCTGATTTTGTTTTAAGGAGACAATTTCTTTTTTTAATTGTTCAACTTCGATTTTTAAATCATTAAAGGTAGTATCTCTACCTGGAGTTTGACTCAACGCAAGACGTCGATTAACCTCAGCTAAGGAATACGACATGTGATAATTATCATAAGAGTTATCTTTAGAAATACTAGTATTAGTAGAAGTTTTTTGAGTAGCAAAATTAATGATTTTTTCACGAAGTTTTTCAGCAGTAACTTCTTTCAGCAATTCAAGGACATTATCAGCAGTAAGAGTTTGAACATTTAAATCAAGGTCTTCAAATTGCGCTTGAAGTTTATACATCATTTCATCACAATTACAAATATAATTATCACAATCATTGCATTTATCAACCTGATTGAGTTCACTGTCAGAATTAGGTAATTCAAAATTATTTTCAGATGTAGAATCAGATACGAAATCAGAGGTATATAATAAATTATAAACTTGGTCATGAACTTCTTCAGAAAATCCTAAGGACTTGAGTTTTTGTAATTTGTAGTTTGGAGCTATATGACCATATTGGTTGCACTTATAACACTTAATTTTTGCTAACTCTCATTTTGATCTATTTTTCGTGAATCTGGTAGACTTACGAAAGAATTTTCTAGTTTCACGTTCTTCTTTGGTTCTATGCCTAGAACGTTTATTTCTATAGGATTTATCAGGCTTGGAATATCTTTGGGTTTTTCTTGCTAAGGGTTTATCCATACCAAATTGTTCACAAAAATCTCCTAATTGAGATTTTTCTCTGAGTTTGTCGAGCTTAATCTGTCTGGCTAATTTTAACTCGTTGCAAAGGGCTAAGCCTTCTTGAGTACAAGCTACAATAAGTTGACCGTAAGTTTTTTCTGAATACTGGACTTCGCCATAAGATCCTCTAAGTGATTTCCTAACTCTTTCAGCATATAAGGGTGGAAGGCCATCAATGAATTTAGCTTTCCAATGGTCATACTTACTTTCGGATAAATCCATAACCTTACTAAGAAAGGTTTCTTTATACCATCTAAATTCTCCTAAGTGTTTGCATTTTAAACCATTAAGAAGAGTTCTAATGTTTTCATACTGATTGGTAAATCTTCCTCCAAAATGTTCAATAATTATAAACATAAGGGTATAGACAACATCTGATCGTCCTGCCCGAAGTGGTCGGCCTAGATTATCTTTTCCAGGTTTATCATTGGTGGCATTAAAAATAGCCTCGCATTTATCATCGTCTAGAAAATTATCCCACCAGCCTCGAAGTTGGCCAGTAAATCGCGCAACAATCATTTTACAAATTGTTGGGTCAGTCCGATTGGCCCGATTCTCTGCTGAAGCAGTGGCTGTGGCAATAGTAGCATACATGGACATTCGATGGATAAGAATAGAGATCTGTCGATCTGATAATCCGTCAATATTCCATTCATAAATAGCTTCTCCACTATAAGAAGTATTTGTTTGATTCCAATCTATTTTCTCTTTCAGAACATCTTGAGGAGTTGGACGTGGATAATATGCAGTAGACATACGGGGAATATCAGCGTATTTTTTTCCGGTTGTTTTTTTATCATACCTTTTAGCTTATTTAGCTCGGAAGAGATTATATCCCCAGTATTTTGAGTAGATTCGATATTATCAGCAAAATTAGACTCGAGTTTTTGCACAAAATCATCAAAAATATTAAGAGGTTAAATGTTTAAACGAGAGAACTTTTTATCTAAGAGTTTTTCTAATTGATCTAATTGAGAAACCTTTTCAAATCCTTCTATTTCAGGAGGTCTTTGGATACAAGGTTTAGATAAAATATATCCTTCTTCTTCTTTGTTTTCGGAAGTAGAAGGAATGTTAGAGGAATTCATCTGCGGGCTAAGTTTGTTAACTAACTCAAATTAATTCGTCAAGTGTTTTATCAAGAGAGGAAATATGTTCTCCTAAAACTTTAACATAAAGACTCAAATAATTATTTTGGGCGATAAGGTTATTTATTTCAGAAACAATAATTTTTCCAACATCTTCACTTACAATTTTTTGAAAAGTAGAAAAAGTCATTCCAGTATTATTGGGTAATATAAAGGAAGACTGAGGAGGATATAGTGCCTGAGTAATTGTACCATCAGAATTTTAATAAGATCTTTCAATTATTTTGATATATGACGGCAAATATGCAGACATAAACCATGGTACAAAAAAAATAATTTTATTATGCAAGACACATATTTCATAGAATTCTTCGGAAATATTTCGTAATTCATCAGGATTATAAGTCTCGAAAAACCATGTCCTAAAGGTTTTCCATTTTTCAGAAAAAAATTCTTTCTGAATATATTTTCTTGCCTGAGAACCAGGACCAAAATCAATAAGTTGTGTCATCATAGTTAAACAAAATTGATATCAAAATCCATCTCAGATGGGGTAGGATTTTCATTATCAAAATCTTGAACTATATTAGTTTTAGAGTTGATTTTTATCTTTTCTACACCTTTAGGTGTAATATGCGAATTTGCAGAATTAATAGTATGCAAGGATGCCGCTCGATTCCTAGCTGGACCATAATCAGGTTCGATAGGAGAAATATGATGTATAGAAGGAAGTCTTCTTGGTAGTGAAAAAGAATTTCTATAGACTGGGGGATTATTATCAAATTGTAGACAAATTCTTCCATCTGAATTTTGAGTTACTTGAGTTAACTCTGAATTAGTCACATCCTCCGCCAATTGTTTTGGAGAAGTGACTGAGTTTAAAATCCATATTTTGGGGAAGTCAATTTCATCCCATCTAATAGGTCTTCGGGTAGTAACCCTGGATTTTATAAAATTAGAAATAATAATAACAACAACAACAACAACAACAACAACAACAACAATAACAATAATAATAACAACAATAATAACAATAATAACAACAATAACAATAACAATAATAACAATAACAATAACAATAATAATATAACAATAACAATAACAATAATAACAATAACAATAATAATAATAATAATAGCAACAACAACAACAACAACAATAATAATAATAGTAATAATAACAATAATAATAGCAACAACAACAACAACAACAACAACAACAACAATAATAATAATAGTAATAATAATAATAATAATAATAGTAATAGTAATAATAGTAATAATAATAATAATAATAATAATAATAATAATAATAATAATAAAACTCCTACACTAGCAAGTGGAGTTACAAAAACACGCACTTTGTCAAAAAATTCCTGCCTTGCACCTTGCTTTTCCAATAAGTACGCTACCCTATTCTGCTCCCTGTAAGTGTGGTTGATTGGAATCTTGGCAGTAATGACCTGCATTCATAGATAGATGGATCATATAACAAGTTACCATGAGAAAGCATATAAATAATTTTCTTAGAGTCAATGCTGATTTTGAGAGGTTTGAGGTTCTGCTCAAGGGCTAACTCTAGGCCTTCTTTCAAGGCCATTAGTTCCATAAGGTTATTGGTGGCATGGGTGAAGCTTTTTCTAAACCCAATGACCTAATCTCCTCTGCAATTCCCAATGCTTCCTCCTATTCCACCTTTACCAGGGTTGCCAAGAAAGACCCATCAGTAGCTGCAGGGGGTATCCATTTGATAGAGTGTTGGCCTTGAGAAGGGTGTCAGTGAAGTTACCTAGGTGGTGGTATTCCACTACTTCAGCATGAGAAATTCTAACGCTTGGCTGGGAGTTTGTGTTGTGAAAGTTATTATTGTTTTTTATTTTCTAGAGATACCATGGGCAAAAGGGGAGAAGAGTGCTCCAAGGAGTGTTATTATCATACCATTTTTTCTGTAAGATTTTCTAAGTATTAGACCAGTTACTGGTGTCAAACATGGCTAATTAAAGATGGGTACCTCCTTTGTAATTAAGGATAAGCGTGTGCCAAAAGGACTTGGCCAAGGTACACCTAAAGAAGATGTGTTGCTGGTCTTCAGGGATATTGTTGCAGTATGACAAATGTTTCTAATGTTTAGTCCCTTCTGGAAAGAGTGGCCTGGTAGGAAGGTTGTTGTGATGCAGGAGTCAAAGGAATGTTTTGATTTTATTAGGGGTTTTGAGCTGCTATATCCAGCTAGAAGAGCTGAGGGTTGTTTGCGGATTTGCTTTAAGGCTGGATAGATAGTGGTAAGCACTATTGCAAGAGAAGGTACCATTACCCCTTAGTCTCCAAAGGGGAGTGTCCTGATTCAGATGGCTACTGAGGAGGAAGGTACTTTGAATGTTAGAGGTGATACTTGGGGGAATTTCAAAAGGTAGGTGGGTAAAGTCTCATCTCCTGTCCCTCCAGATATCCTTCACCATGATATTATCAGGGTTGTGAGTGTTAGGGCCCTGGATAATGGTGGATGAGGCGCATCCCAGGGTTTCATTTATCATCCCATGCTTTAACCCTATCTTCATTCTTAATAGCCTAAGGACAACATCCTTACATTGATTCCATTATCTATGGATGCTGTTCTAGGTCATGGAACCCTTAATATTACTCTTGCTTCTTTTGGCATATTTGGAGAGGAAGATGTTG
Source organism: Capsicum baccatum var. pendulum (assembly GCA_030864225.1). Classification (NCBI taxonomy): domain Eukaryota; kingdom Viridiplantae; phylum Streptophyta; class Magnoliopsida; order Solanales; family Solanaceae; genus Capsicum; species Capsicum baccatum. Next base: position 5,308,521 of record CM061552.1, read on the forward strand.
GCCCAAAGGGAATTGGGGTTGGAATACATCCTCCAGCCTAGGCTGCATATTAAGGAATCATTCTTGATTGCAGCTGATTGCATGTCAATCCCCCCATCCTTCTTAGGGAGGGTAAAGGTGTCCCATTTGACCATATACATTTTCCTCTTAGCATTACTGGCGTCCCAAATGAAGTTTATTTGGGCTTTGTCAATAAGGTTGTGATAGGTGCTAGAGAGGTAGATGTATTGCATGACATAGTTGGGCATGCCGGCTTAGGAAGATTTAGCAAGGGTAGTCCTGCCAGCCATGTTCAGAAATTTAGTTTTCCACCCTGCTATCTTGCTATTTAGGTTGTCAATGATGAATTGAAAGTCCTCTCTCTTAGGTTTTTTATGGAAGATAGGGAACTTTAGGTATTTGCCAAAAGAGTTGGAGTGATGAATGCCCGGGATAGAGGAGAGGTTATTTTAATGCTCAAGATCATAATTATTGGAGAAGATAACCTTAGATTTAGCATGGTTGACTCTTTGCCCAGAGTGGGAGTTGAAACTATGAAGGATCTTATTAATGGTGTGACAGTTCTTAGAGTCAGCTCTTGCACCAAGGGTTAGGTCATCAACAAAGAAAAGGTGAGAAATGTGAGGACCCCTCTTGGAGATGGAAATAGTGGTCTATTAGAGGGTGTCAACTTTAGAGTTGATTCTCCTGAAAAGGAGTTCCATACATAGGATGAAGAGGTAGGGTGACATGGGATCACCTTACCTAATGCCCCTAGAAGTAGTGAAAGAGGTGTTTTTACCCCCCATTGAGAAGAATGGAGATGGATGAGATTGAGATACAGGAGATGATAAGGTTGCTAAGGTGGTTGAGGTAGTTGAAAAGGAGAGGGCTTGCCTGATAAAAGACCATTTGATTCTATCAAAAGCTTTCTCAAGGTCTATTTTAAGGATCATTTTAGCCTTCTTGCCTTTCATTTTGGAGAAATGACTAATATACTCCTGGACAATAATGGCATTGTCAGAGGCTATCCTTCTATTCACAAAGCTAGCTTGGTTTTCACCAATGATGTTAGCCATCAAGGGCTTTATCCTGGTGGCTATGATCTTGGTGATAACTTTATATTGGGTATTGCAGAGGCCTGTAGGTCTAAAATTTCTTAGGTAAGTGGCATTTCTGCATTTAGGGAAGAGACATAGATAAGTGGAGTTGACCTTAGGGTTTAAGAAGTAAGTAGTGAAGGTATCTTGGCAGAACTTGACAAGGGGGAAAGGATATCCCAGAACTTTTTGTATAAGAAAGGGTGTATGTCATCCGGCCCATGAGCTTTATTGGGCTTGAAGGAGAAGACAACCTTTTTAATCTCTTCAGGAGAGGGGACAGCCTGAAAAATATCATGATGATATTGGCTAATGAATCCCTTTTAATTTCTTAAACTTAACATTCTGTGCTCCCCTAGCACTCTACACTATGCAGTTTTTCATCTTGGATTGGGGTAGGTGGAGGGGTTCCAATGCTTGCCCTTCCCCATGAGAAAAGAGGAGGTTGACAAGAGGGAGGCCTTTCTCTTCCTGTTGGGAGGAGTTAGTATGACCTTGAGGCTCTCTTCTATCATATGGTTTGCCAAATATACTCTTAGAGCTAAGTATGCTAACCCTATGGGAATCAAGATGATCACAATCTCTTGGACAAGATCTGTGAACTGTAGCTTTAGAGGTTCTCCCAGGTTGAGTACCTTTATTCTTGGGACCCTGAGCTGTGAGAGAAATTCCTCCATGTATCTATTGTTTGATCTCAGAGCTTTCAGTGTATTTAGTCGCTCCACTCTCTCTAGAGTTAGGTGAGGAGGGGTTATGATCAGGGATGGGGTCTGGACCTAGGTGGGGGAGGCAGGGTTTCCCTCCAATGGGAGGTACAAAAGCTGGTCCCTGGAGCCTTAATGTTGGGTTGGGCGGTGGAAAGAAAGGAAGGCTGAGAATTAAGTAGTTCAGAATACTGGACAATGATTCTGTTGTTAGCTTTTCCTGTAATAGGGAGTTGATCACCTAGAATAGGGCAGCCATCCATACATTTGCCCCAAACATTTGCAATCCATAGTTCAGACTTTCCATGTATAGAAGTACCAGGACCGGGGGTCCTGATTAAGGATGGTGATTTGTCTCCCTTTCTATTCCAGGTGTAGGGGAACTTTCTAGTTGGATAGACAAATTTCCAACCAGGATATTGGTTGGTGGTCCGGAGACAGGGGAGCTGTTGAGATGGTGGTTGTAATTGGGTTTGGAGAGCCCATGGTCGGTATTATGAGGAGAGTCTAACATGGTTTTTTCAGGGTATATAAAGCTGGGGTGTATGGGGGATGGGAGTTAAGAGGTTTCTTCTTCGAGAACACCACCAGCATTAAATATTTTGTCCACGCTTTGGGCAGTTCTCATCAAATTACTGCGGGAAGTGGAAAGGTTTTCCGTCGTCGGGACTATAGGCTCATCATTGCCTAAGTCCAGGTGTCTAGATGGGGTCCCATATTAGGAGGCCTCTTTCTTTTTCATTTCCTCGGGAGTGGGAATGTTGGGATTACTAAAATTTTAGGACTTTAGAGAGAATGGGTTGGGTTATTTGGGAGACGATTGGGCCTGAAGAGGTGGTCTATGGGAATGAGAGAATTGGGGCCTCTTAACAGGCGTGTTCCTATTTGGCCCATAGACCTCAGCTGAAGTCTCGTGGGCCTGGGATTTTTTTGGTCCATTCGTGGCCCTACAAAATCTTTTATCCCTTGTGGACGTAGGAGCTTTCCCTTGGGCTAGCCCACCCACAATAGGCCCAGAAGAGGTGGAAAGAGGGGATCTTTCTGGCGATGACTTCGGCGCCTTGAGGTTATCAAACTTATCGATCGTCGCGTCGTAGGTTTTAACCTTCACGGCGGGTGTACCTTTGCTGAGTGTCGTATAATTTTTTGCCGGCTGCTTTTTTTTTTTGACAAAGGAGATTGTTTGCCAATCATTGGTCTATTCTATGATCTCCGTTTGCGCCTGTGATGATCTTGTTTCCACCAAGTGTTCGGGTTTCTTTGGCTCAGGCATAAATGAGGAGTTGGTACTGCTATGACCTAGTCGTCCATAGTTCTTACACAAGAAACCCCCCTCATAGATGAGGGGCTGAGAGTGGTGACCGATGGAAATTAAGGCTACAACTATGGTGTTTAGGGGGATTTAAACATAGATCCTAGCGTATCTACCCCGCAGTGTGGCTGAGGCGCACGCGTCTACGTTAAGAAAGTTCCCAATATAATACCTCGTACTTTTACCTAGCTTAAATCCATCCTAAAAATGTCCAGTACTTGTTTTAAAGATGGATACACTTTTATTCCAGGGGAATTTTAAAGATTTTGACTTTTTGTTACGTGGGAAATTGAATAAGCTTTCCATCGATACCAAATTTGCCCAAATCCGACACCTGGGAGAAGAGTTAGAGCCATTTTAGTATGACAGTGTACCACCTGGTACTTTAGCGCATCGCGGATTCAGCTAAAATGGCCCTTGTCAAAAACCAGTAAGGCTCTGCGATATTGGCACGTCGCACCAAGGCTCAATTTCAGAATTGTCAATTTCCAATGCACCAACGCGATTCCACCGCGTCGCAATGCCATTCCAGTTCATACCAAGGTGGCAACGCAATTTCCACCACGTCGCGCCACTAACCAGTTTCCCAATTGTTTAGTTTATAGTGAGCTGGCGTGATTTCACCGCGTCGCACCAGCATGTAAAATCGGGGCTTTTCAAGCTCCGTTATTTAATTCCAGGGATCATTTAGTAATTTCCCAAAGCCCCTAATCAACTTATATATGATATTTAATAATAGCCAAAAATTGCTCATTTATTTCCATTATTCCTCAAGAACAAAAGCATTCTCTCTCGAATATAGAAAACCCTAGCCCCAAGTTTCAAAAGCAAATCTCAAGAATCCCTCCAAGAGTCTTCAAGAACTTCAAGAATCTAGATTTCCAGGTATGCGGATGTTAATTCTTGGGTTCCTTTTACCAAAGAAGTTCAAGAATCTCTTTTCTAAATTCAAGATTATAGATTTATGAGTTTTTAATGATTTATGTGAATATAAGTTGACGTTCATGTTGTTGATATTTTTTGATTCATCTTTTTATCATAAAGATTCAAGTTTTGGCCATATTATATGTTGAATATGTGTTGTTCATGATGAAACCCTTTCAAGTTGTATGTTGACTAATTGTTCATGAGAATTTGGTGTAGAAATTGTGATATAACCAAAGTATGCTCCCCATATGTTTTATAAAATGCTTGTGTTAAGGAAATTGGGCCATTGTAGTATGATGACTAGAAACCCCCAATGTTGGATAAGTCTAGCATGCTAAGTGTTTGTTGAAAAGCCTTAGTGAATGAATTGTGACATGTTAGCATGAAATTTCCCCAATTATATGCTCTTTAATGCATGTGAAGTGTTGGGTGCAATATCATGTTGAACGGAATATGAGCCAATTGCATGTTTCCCTATACTAGTACATGTTTGTGATTTCCAAGTGCTTGAAGAGATGCTTTAATGATTGTAGTGGTGAATGAAAGTCCATGGTCATGATTATTCAAGTATGGTTATGTTTTACTTTTATGTTATCGAGTCCTGGGGATATTTATACCCGAAACTTAGCTGCTTGTCTAGAGCTGAGTCAGTCTCAAAATAATCTCAGTCGTGCTATGATCAATAGAATTCAATCAGTAACAGAACATTAAGAAAACTCAGTAATCTCAGTATTCAATCTAATCAAGCTCAGTATTCAGTTCAGACCTCAATAGTATCCAGTATTTAGTCCAGATTTCAGTAAAGCTCAGTAAGTTACAGAACTTAGTCGTATTCAGACAGAAAGTAGAATTTCAAAGTATTCCATCAGATAACGGAACCAAGTGAACTCAGTTCGATCAGTCACGTAAGATAATCAATAACAGATTCAGCTCAGTCCCAAATAGTATAAGAATTAATTTAGTGTCTTTTAGTTGGGAGTAGGAACTAGCACCGAGCGAGTGAAGGGATGACGGCTTCCCTGTTAGAGAGGTACAGTCGTTAGTAACAGTCCTTGAACTCCAGATCTGCATAGCCAGCACAGGACTAGGAGTCCCCCGTTAGATTAAAGGCTTAATTATCATGTTGCCTTAGGCTTGACTTCCTGTTTAGGGTCAACTCGTTAGATAGGCTTGACCATAGAAGTGTCTTTACCCATGGCACGGTATTGACACCCTTCTAACTAGGGTTATAGGTTGGACCCTACTAGTTCATATTCGAGGCATGTCGATTATGTGAGAACTCCCACCGTCACAGTTTCAACTTCAGATTCAGTCTCAATCAAGATCTCAAATAAGTCTTCAAATTTAGGGCCGTCATATACGGTCACACTGCTCAGTAAGAAACTTAGATAGTTCCACAGATTCAGAGATCACCCACTAGATAGGCTTGATCTCAAACTCAGTCAGTTATTATAACTATCATTATCAGTATCAAAAGATCCAAAAATCACCCGTTAGATAGGCCTGGTCTCGAACTCAGTCAATTATTATCATTATTAAAAGACTCAGAGATCACCCTTTAGATAGGCATGATCTTATTTCCATTAAGAGATATTAGTAAAGCTTAAAATTCAGTTATTAGTGGACTTAGATATCATTATTAGTAAGCTTAGTTGACAGAAGTCTTGCTATGGCAAATAAAGGAAACAACCCCAAACTTACAAAAAAGGAACAACAGAAGAGTGTACGCCGGAGACTCATCGATGAAGAGTCTGATTATGAGGAGGAAGAGCCTCTACTCAGGAAGCGAAAGAAGTAAAGCCCTAAAAGGACTCCACCACCCCCACCAGTTGAGGTGGAGGAGAGTGAAAAAAGTGATACTGAGCCAACAAATTTTGAGCATACAACTTAAACTGTATGAATCATCCGCAACTATTGATACTGATGATTATGCCATTGTTGAGACAAATCACTCAGTTGCTATGCCTACAATAGAATTTGCCTTCACTCCGATGAATTTTAAGAATGTAGCAAAGCAGTCAAAGTGGTGCGAGGCTCAGCTTAAACTCTTTGCCAAGCAATTTACAGTTGTAGTTGACAAAAGAGTTAAGGCTGTGCTGGAGCCTTACACGTCCCTGTCGGGTTGAATTGATGAATGGAGAACCGCTTCAATACACGGTTGAGAGAGAGGTCAAACCCAGAGATGGCACTACTGAGGTCAGAATTGGCCAAAGTAAAGGAAGATGTTAGAAAGTTACAGCAACACCAATTTATGATGTCATCAAAGCTGGCAGTAGAGGAGTTTGAAGGAGAAAACCCATTGTTTGATCTCACCAAGGAACCGATAAAGAAAAAAAAGAAGAAAAGTAAAAAGAAAAAAAGGGGAAGAGAGAGAGGCCCGACAATGATGAAGAGTGAAAAGCAGAGAAGAGGGAAAGAAAGAAGAATGAAAAGAAGAAGATGAAAAGGGCAAGAATTGAGTCCTTAGTTGATAATGAGAAATGGGAGGCAGTCATCCGAGCAAGAGCAGTCTTTCGAGACTGAGAGATCAGCTGCATCAGAACTGAGAGAGGCTCTAGAGGGAGATAAGGCAGCTGAGGATGCAGTAGCAGGGTTAGAGACCCAGAATCGACGTGCTTGATTGTCTCCAGGTATACCCTAAACCTTAGTTTAGTTTTGTTTTGATTTTATGTTGAGGGTGTAGGGTAGGTTGCTGTTGTAACATATTTTGTAGTGACTAGGAGAAATACAAGTATAGAAAGCAGTTGAGATATTTTTGATTGTTTTTTGAACACCTCTTCAATGTTTTGTTTGAATAACTGTGTGAATTGCATTTACTTGTGACCATTGTAAATCTTGTTATGGCATTAGTTCTAGTTACTTGATGATCACTGCTATAATTGCATGAACTAGATAAGTCGTAGCTTGTGATATACTTGTGTGCCATATGTGTATAAGCAACTACTTAGTTCTCTCTGTATGCTGAAGCCAGAACTTGCTGGTTAGTATTACCTAGGTTGAAGGATAGGTGTTAGGAAAGGATCCCAGGCCATTTTGATTTTAGCTCACTTTAGCCTAAATGACCTTACCTATGTGCATAATATCCCTTGATCCATGTTTTGAACCTAAATTGACCATTTCTTTCTTATGATACCTTTTACCTACCCATTTATACCATAATGAACCTGTTTTGGCCCTGGTCCTCCTTGGACACTGTGTACCTTGACCTAGGCAAACAACCTAAGTTGAGGGTGGCTATCATAGAGGTGCATGGTGTAAAATAAGTGTGAAAAATGGTAGAATAAAAGAAAAAGAATAAAAGTTGGGTGCTGCAGAAAAAGAATGAGAAGAGAAACAACGGTGAAAAGGAGAAAAAGAATGAATAATAAAAACAAAACCCATCTTGAATATGTGTGATCAAGAAAAGAGAAAAGAGAAAGAGGTTAATAAGTGAACCCCAAGAGATTAGTGTAGTGTCAAGGAGGCATAGTCACTCTAAATGTCCTTGAATATCATACCAACCCCTAGCATGTATTACAAGCCTAAGAGAAGTTCTATAGAGATCCTAGCTGGCCTATCTGAAGATCTGGATAATGAAAATAAGGGCAAGCCTATGGTACTTGGCATACACTGATTGGAACTTCATTTGGAGAGTGGGAGTCTTTTGATTATCCCCATATTTACATATTTGGTTTCTGATATGCGTAGAAGGGAATTCCTTTGTTGTGAGGGCACACTGGTATTATTGCTAGCTACTTGCTTGTTTAAGTAGTGTAACATTGGTACATGCATGGTTATTGTTGCTAAGATTGATGCCATAGCTTGAGTCCTTTGTGTTGCATTATTATTTTTCAGTGGTATACACAGTTGGTTTTAATTTGATTGACCTTGGAGGTGGTAACTATGTTTTGAGCTTAAATGAATAATTGACTGCCAAATGTACTTTATGTTCTCTTAGTTGTGCTGAGTTGCTTGAGGACAAGCAATTGCTTTAAGTTGAGGGTGTTGATGTGTGAGCAAATGCTAACACATTTAAGGCTTTTAACCGAGAATAATTGCGAAGTCTTAAGCAACTTTAGTTATTTTTGATTTGTTTATGTTTGATTTTGCAGTTTAAGCTGATATGATAGAGAACCAACAAGAATGGAAACAAATAAGTTCATATCTAAAGAAATCTGAAGAGAAGTGTGGCTGACGACATTTGTGATAAATCGTCAGCCCTGTGATAGGCTATCAGAGTTGTCATCAGCCTGAACCAGAGAATGAGAGTTACAGTAAAAGTCATGATGACATTTTGTGATAAGTCGTCAAGGGACTGATAAGTTTTCAAGAATGTCGTCAACCTAAGGCAGCACTGAAGAACTGAAGCAGAGTCTTGACGACATTTTGTGATAGGACGTCAGAGATGTGATATTATCAATTTGAAAGAGGAGCTGACGACATTTCTGATACGTCTTTAGCCTCCTGATAAGACGTCAGGCCTCGTCGTCAGCCTTAGGCAGAACTTGGTGAAATCGAAGAGGGTCTGACGACATTTCTGATAGGCCGTCAGACCTTTGATAAGGCGTCAGAATTGGGCGTCACCTGTCCGAGAAATTTATCGAACTATGTGATTTTTGTTTCCATAATTAGGCTTAATTATAAATAAAAACTTTTAGGGTTTTCTAATTATCTGGAAATAGACGCTCTTGGAGATTTCCTCTCTCTGCTTCTTGACTTTAACAACACAACTATTTGGGGAGATTAAGATTATCATCTTTTGAGACTTTTCTCTTGTGATATAATTGGAGGAACACTTGTTATTCATCTCTGTAAGTTTATCTTTCAAATCATGAATTCAACTATTTGTTTCGCTTGTTACATCATGAGTGGCTAAATTCCATTAACCTGAATTGTGAGATCTAGGGTTAGGTCTTGATAAGGTGCTAAGTGTTCAAGATACGAAAGATGGTAGGATTTCTTGATAATTCTAAAGTTTTAATTAACGCTTGTTGGTTGGAAACAATAGACACACCTGCTTTGATTTGCTTGAGAAAGAAATCAAATATAGTAGGAAGTGAATTATCAACAAGGACTCGAAACTACTTTGTTTAATAATCAGCGTTGTAACAAGGTTGGTTAACCTGAGGTAAAATTTGGGTAGTGAATATAAAATCCCTAAGTCCGAGAGGATTAAGGAATTAAACGCTTAAGTAGGTCGAGAGATATTTAAGCATAACGTCGATAAAGATAGCTTGTTATCCTACCTACCATGAGAATCTTGAACCACTATTAGCATCTGTCAAGTCCTGAAAGCCCTAGTAAACATAATTCTGATTATTTCATAAACTCCTGATTATAAACACAGAAATTAAAGTGACCAACAATTACTCGTTAAACTTAAACCCCCCATTTCAGGAAACATTAAACTAGCAGTGGATTATATCGTAAATGACTTGAGTTCACACCTTATTCCCTGTGGGATTCGAGCCCAACCTAGTTGGGTTTTACATTGACAACGATTGCTTACATTCTCATTGAGAGGTTTTATATTGACAACGATCGCTTACATTCTCAACGACCCCCAAAACTGTGGACAATAGCACATCGATTTGGCCCGAAAACACCCCGCTTGCACCGTTTCGCCCGTTTGTCCACCCAGATAGCAACGAAAATATAAACGGACCACACTGGGATGATCCCCAACCTTCCTGTCATGCCCTGGTCGATTTTTGGCCCACAAAATGCCCGAAACCTGAGCCCACCCTCGAAACCGGGGGCTATAGCACACCGATTTGGCCTGAAAACACCCCGTTCGCGTTGTTTCATAGGTTTGTCCACCCAAATAGCCATGAAAATATAAACGGACCACACTGAGATGATCCCCAACCTCCTTGGCATGCCCCGGTTGATTTTCATCCCATAGCACACCCAGACCCTGAGCCTACCCCAGAAACCGTGGGCTATAACACACTAATTTGGCCCGAAAATGCTCCGTTCACGTCGTTTTACCCGTTTGTCCACCCAAATGGCCACAAAAATTTAAACAGACCACACTAGGACAAATTTCAGCCCCCCTGGCATGCCCCAGTCAATTTTTGGCCTACGGCACGCCTGGACCCTGGACCCACCCCAAAAACTATGGGCTATAACACACTGATTTGGCCCAAAAATTCCCCATTTGCACCGTTTCTCCCGTCAGTACGTGCAAATGGCCACAAAAATTTAAATGAACCACACTGGGATGATACCCAACCTCCCTGGCATGCCTCGATTAATTTTTAGCCCACAGAACGCCCGAACCCTGGGCCCACCCTCCAAAATCGTGGGCAATAGCACACCAATTTGGCTTGAAAATTCCTCGTTCCCGCCGCTTCGCTCGTTTGTCCATCCAAATGGCTATAAAAAGTTAAACGGACCACACTGGAATGATCCCTAACCTACCTGTCATGCCTCAGTTGATTTTTGACGTATAGCACACCCGAACCTCGGGCCCACCCTAGAAACAATGGGCTATAGCACACCGATTAGGCATGAAAATGCCTCGTTTGCGCTATTTTACCTGTTGTCCACCCAAATGTCACAAAAATTTAAACGGGCCACACTGGGATGTTCTCCAACCTCCCTGGCACGCCCTGGTCGATTTTCGCACCACAGCAAGCTCAAACCCCAGACCTACCCCTAAAACCGTGGGTTATAGCACACCGAATTAGCCCGAAAATACCTCGTTCATTTTGTTTCGCCTGTTTGTCCACATAAATAGCCACAAAAATTTAAACAGACCATACTAGGATGATCTCCAATCTCCCTAGCATGTCCGGTCAATGTTTATCCCACAGCATGCCTGGAACCCAGGCCCACCCCAAAAAGTGTGGGCTATAGCATACCGATTTGGCCCAAAAAAGACCCGTTCGTGCTGTTTCGCCCGTTTATCCACCCAAATTGCCACGAAAATTTGAACGGACCACACTGGGACATTCTCCAACCTCTCTGGCATGCGCCAGTAAATTTTTAGCCCATAGCACACTCGAACCTCGGGCCCACCCCCAATACCATAGGCTATAGCACACCCATTTGGCCCAAAAATATCTCGTTCACTGTTTCACTTGTTTGTCTACCCAAATGCCCATAAAAAATTAAACGGACCATAGTAAGATGATCCTCAACCCCCCTGGAATACCCCGGTCAATTTTAAACCCATAACACGCCCGAACCCCAGGACCACCCACGAAACCATGGGCTATAGCACACCGATTTGGTCTGAAAATGCCCCGTTCACCCCTATTGCCCGTTTGTCCACCCAAATGGCCACAAAAATTTAAACGGACCACACTGGGATGATCCCTTACCTTCATGGTATGCCCCAGTCGATTTTCAGCCCATAGCACGCCCGTACCCCGGGTCCACCCTAAAACCGCGGGCTATAGCACATCGATTTGGCCTGAAAATGCCCCGTTCACAACGTTTCACCTGTTTGTCAACCCAAATAGTCATGAAAATTTAAACGGACCACACTGGGACAGTCCCCAACCTCTCTAGCACGCGCCAATTGATTTTCATCCCACAACATGCCCAATCGTCCTGAAAATGGCCCACCCCATAAACCATGGGCTATAGCACACCGATTTGGCCTGAAAATGCCCCATTTACGCCGTTCTGCCCGTTTGTCCACCAAAATGGCCATGAAAATTTAAGCGGACCACACTGGAACATTCTCCAACCTCCCTGACATGCCCTAGTCGATTTTTGGACAACAGCACGGTCGGACCCCGGACATACCCCTAAAACCGTAGGTTATAGCACACCGATTTAGCTCGAAAATGCTCCGTTCGCGTCGTTTCGCCCGTTTGTCCACCCAAATGGTAACAAAAATGTAAATGGACCACACTGGGATGATACCCAACGTCCCTGGCATGCCCCGGTTGATTTTTGGCCAACAACACACCTGGAACCCTAGACCACCCCCGAAATCGTAGGCTATAGCACACCGATTTTACCCGAAAATGTCCTATTCGCGCCGTTTCACCTGTTTGTCAACCCAAATAGCCATGAAAATTTAAACAGACCACACTGGGATATCCCTAACCTCCTTGGCACTCCCCGTCCAGTTTTTGGCCCACAGCACGCTAAGACCCCAGGCCCACCTAAAAAATCGTGGGCTATAGCACTCCTATTTGGCCCAAAAATGACTCGTTCGCACCGTTTCGCCTGTTTGTCCACCCAAATGGCCATGAAAAATTGAACATACTACACTGGGACATTTCTCAAACTCCCTAGCAAGCCTCGGTCAATTTTTGGCCCATAGTACACTCGGACCCCGGCCCACCCACAAAATCATGGGCTATAGCACACCGATTTGGCCTGAAAATGCCCGTTCACACTATTTTGCCCGTTAGTCCAGCCAAATGGCCATGAAAATTTAAACAGACCACACTGGGACGATATTCAACCCCCTGGCATGCCCTGGTCTATTTTCGATCGACAGCACGCCTGAAACCCGGGCCATCCCCAAAATCGTATAGCACATCGATTTTGCCCCAAAAATGCCCGTTCATGCCGTTTCGCCCGTTTGTCCACCCAAATGACCACAAAAATTTAGACGGACCACACTGGGACGATATTCAACCCCCTGGCATGCCCTGGTCTATTTTCAGCCGACAGCACGCCTGAAACTCGGGCCCAGCCCTAAAATCGTAGGCTATAGCACACCGATTTTGCCCAAAAATGCCTCGTTCGCGTCGTTTCTCCTATTTGTCCACCAAATGGCCACGAAAATTTAAATGGACCACGGTGGGATGATTCCCAACCTCCCTGGCACACCCCAATTGATTTTTGGTCCACAGCACGCCCAGACCCCGAGCCCAACCCCAAAACCGTGGACTTTAGCACACTAATTTTACCCAAAAATACCCCATTCACGCCGTTTCATCCATTTGTCCACCCAAATGGCAACGAAAATTTAAACAGACTACTCTGGGACGATACCCAACTTTCCTGGCATGCCCCAACCAACTTTCAACCCACAACATGTACGAATCCTGGGCCCATCTCCGAAATCGTGGACTACAGCACACCGGTTTAGCCTAAAAATGTCTCGTTCACGTTGTTTTGCCCGTTTGTCCACCTAAATTTCCACAAAAATTTAAACGGACCATACTCAACCTCCCTGGCACTCTCCGGCCGATTTTTGGCCCACAAACATATCCAAAGCCCGAGAACATCCCCAGCACCGTGGGCTATAGCACAACGATTTGGCCCAAAAATGCCTCATTCGCGCCGTTTTGCCCGTTTTTCAACCCAAATGCCCATAAAAATTAAAACGGACCACACTGGGATGATCTCCAACCTCTCTGGTATGCCCCATCCAATTTTTAGCCTACAAAATGTCCAGAGCCCAAGCCCATCCCCGACATCGTGGGCTTATAGCACACCGATTTGGTCCGAAAATGCCCCATTAGCAATGTTTTTCCCATTTGTCCTCCCAAATGGCCACGAAAATTTAAACGGACCATACTCGGATGATCCTAAACCGCCTTGGCATGCCTTGATCGATTTTCAGCCCACAGCACACCCAATCAGTCTAAAAATGGCCCACCCTCAAAACCGTAGGCAATAGCACATCGATTTGGCTCGAAAATGCCCCGTTCACGCTGTTTTGCCTATTTGTCCATCCAAATGGCCACGAAAGTTTAAACGAACCACACTGGGGCGACTCCCAAACTCCCCTGCATGCCTCGATCGATTTTTAGCACATAGCATGCCCGGACCCCAAGCCTACTCCCAAAACTGTGGGCTATAACACACCGAATTAGCCCAAAAATGCCCCGTTCACGTTGTTTCGCCCGTTTGTCCACCCAAAAGGCCACAAAAATTTTAACGGACCATACTGAGGCGATCCCCAAACTCATTGGCATACCCCAATCGATTTTCGGCACACAGCACGCTCGGACCCCAAGCCTACTCCCGAAAATGTGGGCTATAGCACACCAATTTAGCCCGAAAAAGCCCCGTTTATGTTGTTTCCCCATTTGTCGACCCAAATGGCCACAAAATTTAAACGGACTACACTGGGACAATCCCCAACTTTCCTGGTATGCCTCGATCGATTTTTGGCCCATAGCACGCCCGGACCCCGGGTCCACTCCTAAAACTGTGGGTTATGGCATATCGATTTTGCCCAAAAATGCCTCGTTCACGCCATTTCGCCCGTTTGTCCACCCAAATATCCACAAAAATTTAAATAAACTACACTGGGATGATCCCATCCTTCCTGTCATGCCCCGATCTATTTTTAGCCCACAACACGCTCGAACTCTGGGCCCACCCCTAGAAACTTGGGATATAGCACATCGATTTGACCCAAAAATACCCCGTTCGCGCTTTTTGCTTGTTTGTCCATCCAAATGGCCATGAAAATTTAAACGGACCATAATAAGACGATCCCCAACCTCTCTGGCATACCTTGATCGATTTTTGTCCCACAACACGCTCGGACCGCGGGCCCATCATCAAAATCGTGGGCTATAGCACACCGATTGAAAATATACCATTCGCATCGTTTCACCCGTTTGTCTACCCAGATGGCTACGAAAATTTAAGCGGACCATACTGGGATGATCCCCAACCTCTCTGGCATGCTCCAATCGATTTTTGGCCCACAGCACGGTCGAACTCTAGGCCCAACCCAAAAAAACTGGGCTATAGCACAACGATTTGACCCCAAAAATACCCCATTCGCACCGTTTTACTCATTTGTCCTCCCAAATGGCCACAAAAAATAAAACGGACAACATTGGGATGATACCCAACCTACCTGGCACGTCCCAGTAGATTTTTGACCCACAGCACGCCCAGACCCCAGGTCCACCCCCCAAAATTGTGGGCTATAGCACACCGATTTTGCGCGAAAATAACCCGTTCGTGCTATTTTGCTCGTTTATCCACCCAAATGGCCGCGACAATTTAAACGAACCACACTAGAATAATCTCCAACCTCTCTGACATGCCCCAGTTAATTTTTGGCAAACAACATGCCAGGACCCAAGCCCACCCCCAAAATCGTGGGCTTCAGCAGATTTGGCGCAAAAATGCCCCTTTCGCGCCGTTTGCCCGTTTGTCCATCCAAATGGCCACAAAATTTTAAACGGACCACACTGGGACAATCCCCAACCTCCCTGGCATGCCCCAGTCGATTTTTGGCCCATGGCACACTGGGACCCAGGCCCAGGCCCAAAATCGTGGGCTATGGCACAACAAATTAGCCCGAAAATGCCCCGTTCGTGCTGTTTCGCCCGTTTATCCACCCAGATAGCCACAAAAATTTAACCGGACCACACTGTAATGATCCCAAACCTCTCTGCATGCCTTGGTTGATTTTTAGTCCACAGCACGCCTGGACCCCTGGCCCGCCCCCAAAACTGTGGGCTATAGCACACCTATTTGGCCTGAAAATGCCCCGTTCGTGCCGTTTCACCTGTTTGTCCACGCAAATGGCCACGAGAATATAAACGGACCACACTGGGATGATCCCCAAACTCTTTGGCATGCCTCAGTCAATTTTTGGCCTACAGCATGCCCAGACCCCAGGCCCACCCTAAAAACCGTGGATTATAGCACGCTAATTTGGCCCGAAAATGCCCCTTTAACGCCGTTTTGCCCGTTTGTCCACCCAAATGGCCACAAAAAATTAAACAGACCACACCGAGACAATCCCTAACCTCCATGGCACGCCCCGGTCAATTTTCAGCCCACAACACGCCCGCACCCCGGTCCCACCCCAAAAACCATGGGCTATAACACACCGATTTGGCCCAAAAATGCCCCATTTGCACCGTTTCTCCCGTCAGCATGCCCAAATGGCCACAAAAATTTAAACGAACCACACTGGGACGATCTCCAACCTCCCTGGCATGCCCTAAGCAATTTTTGACCCACAACACGCCCGGACCTTGGGCCCACTCTCCAAAACCGTGGGTAATAGCACACCAATTTGGCTTGAAAATGCCTCATTCCCGCCGTTTCACTCGTTCGTCCATCCAAATATCCACAAAAATTTAAACGGACCACACTAGGATGATCCGCAACTTTCCTAGCACGCCCCGATCAATTTTTGATCCACAGTATGCCCGGACCCTATGCACACCCCAGAAATCAATTTGGTCCAAAAATGTCCCATTCACTGTTTCACTCGTTTGTCTACTCAAATGGCCACGAAAATTTAAACGGACCACATTGGGACGATCCTCAACCCCCAGGAATGCCCCAGTCGATTTTCAGCACACAGTACGCCCGGACCCCAGGCCCACCCCCAAAATCGTGGGCTATAGTACACCGATTTGGCCTAAAAATGCCCCGTTCATGCCTTGCGCCCGTTTGTCATCCCAAATTGCCACGAAAATTTAAACAGACCACAATGGGACAATCCACAACCTCTCTGGCATACCCCAGTCGATTTTTGGCCAATAGTACGCTCGAACCCTAGGCCCACCACCAAAACCATGGGCTATAGCACACCAATTCTGCCTGAAAATACCCCGTTCGGGCAGTTTCGCCCGTTTGTCCACCTAAATGGCCACAAAAATTTAAACGGACCACACTGGGACGATTCTCCACCTCCCTAGCATGCCCCAGTCAATTTTTTGCCCACAACACGCCCGAATCTCTAGGACCACCCCGAATAATGTGGGCGATAACACAATGATTTGACTCGAAAATGCTCCGTTCGCACTGTTTTACTCATTTTCCCACCCAAATGGCCACAAATATTTAAACAGACCATACTGGGATGATACCCAACCTCCCTGACACGCCCTGGTCAATATTTGACCCACTACAGGCTTGGACCCCAGGCCCACACCCAAAATCGTGGGCTATAGTACACCTATTTAGCCCAAAAATAACCCGTTCGCGTCGTTTTGCCCTTTTGTCCACTCAAATGGCCATGAAAATTTAAATGGACTACATTGGGACAATCCTCAACCTCCCTGGTATGCCCCGGTTGATTTTCAGCAAACAGCATGCCCAGACCCGGGACCACCCTCGAAACCGTAAGTTATAACACACCGATTTTGCTCGAAAATGCGTCTTTCGCGCCGGTTTGCCCGTTTGTCAATCCAAATGGTCTCAAAAATTTAAATATACCACACTAGGACGATCCTCAACCCCCTTAGCATGCCCCGGTCAATTTTTGGCTCACAGCACGCCCCGACCCCGAGCCCACCCCAAAATCGTGGGCTATGGCACATCGATTTAGCTCAAAAATACCCCGTTCGTGTTATTTTGCCCGTTTGTCTACCCAGATAGCCACGAAAATTTAATCGGACCACACTGTAATGATCCCCGACCTTCCTGGCACACCTTGGTCAATCTTTAGCCCACAACACGCTTGGACCCCTGGCCCATCCCTAACACCGTGTGCTATAGTATACCTATTTGGCCTGAAAATGCCCCGTTCGCACTGTTTTGCCTGTTTTTCCACCCCAAATGGCCATGAAAATATAAATGGACCACACTCAGATGATCCTCAAACTCCTTGGCTAGCCCCGATTTATTTTCTGCCTATAACATGCCCAGACCCCGAACCCATTCTAGAAATCGTGGGTTGTAGCACACCAATTTAGCTTGAAAATGCCCCGTTCACGCCTTTTGCCCGGTTGTCCAACCAAATGACCACAAAAATTTAAACGGACCATACTGGGATGATCCCCAACCTCCCTGGTATGCCCCAATCAATTTCGATCCACAGCACGCGCGGACCTTGGGTCTACCTCAAAAACCATGGGATATAGCACACTGATTTGGCCCAAAAATACCCCGTTCGTGCTGTTTCGCCGGTTTGTCCACCCAAAGAGTCATGAAAATTTAAACGGACTACACTGAGATGATCCCCAACCTCCCTGGCATGCCCCGATTGATTTTTGGCCCACAGCACGCCAGACACTAAGCCCAACCTCAAAACCATGGGCTATAGCACACCAATTTGGCCCAAAATACGTCGTTCGCACCGTTTCGCCTGTTTGTCCACCCAGATAGTCATGAAAATATAAATGGACCATACTGGGCTGATCCCCAACCTCCCTAGCATGCACTGGTCAATTTTCTGTCCACTGCACGCCCGAACCCCAGGCCCACCCCTGAAACCATGGGCTATATAGCACACCGATTTGGCCTGAAAACACCTCGTTCATGCAGTTTTTCCGGTTTGTCCACCCAAATAGTCATAAAAATATAAATGGACCACACTGGGACGATCCCAAACCTCCTTGGCATGCCCCGGTCAATTTTTGGCCCACAGCACACCCAAACATCGGGCCCACCCCAAAAACCGTGGGCTATAGCATACTGATTTGGCCTGAAAATGCCCCGTTCATGACATTCTGGCCGTTTTTCACCCAAATGGCCATAAGAATTTAAAAAGACCACATTGGGACTATCCCCAACCTCCCTAGTATGCCCCGATCAATTTTTGGCCAACAGCACGCTCGGACCCTGGTCCCACCCTAAAAACCCCGAGCTATAGCACACCGATTTGGTCCAAAAATGCCCTGTTTGCACCGTTTCTCTTATCAGCACGCCTAAATAGCCACAAAAATTTAAACAGACCATACTGGGATGATTCCTAATCTCCCTGACACACCTCGATTGATTTTTAGCCCACAACACGCACGAACCCTGGGCCCACGCTACAAAACTGTGGGCAGTAGCACACCGATTTGGCTTGAAAATGCCTCGTTCCTACCGTTTCACTTGTTTGTCCATCCAAATGACCACAAAAATTTAAATGGACCACACTGGGATGTTCCCCAACCTCTCTGGCATGCCTCAGTCGATTTTCAAGGCACAAAATGCCCGGACCCTAGGCCCACCCCAGAAACCATGGGTTACAGCACACCGATTTGGTACGAAAATGCCCCGTTTGTGTTGTTTTGCCTATTTGTCCACCCAAATAGCTACAAAAATTTAAACGGTCCACACTGGAACGTTTGCCAACCTCCTAGGCAAGCCCTGGTCAATTTTCAAACCACATCATGCTCGAACCCCAGACCCACCCGTAAAATCGTGGGTTATAGCACAACAATTTAGCTAAAAAATGCCCCGTTCGTGTTGTTTCTCCCATTTGTCCAACCAAATGGCCAGAAATATTTAGACGAACCATACTGGGATAAGGGTGTCAAACGGGCCGAGCCGACCTGGCCCGACCCGGCCCGACTAGTTAACCCGACCCGATTTGACCCGACCCGGTAAGCCCTAGGGCTTTAGGGTTCCGGGTCCCGGGCTGTTTTTTTTGTTAAAATGGGCCCGATTAACCCGGCCCGGACCAAGCCCGGTCCAGGCCCGCCGGTTAATCGGCCCGAAAAAAATAAAAAAAATAAAAAAAAAGAAATTTTTGGTTTTTGGGCCAAACTAGCCGTTGGCCCAACGGCTATATAGCCGTTTTTGGGTCCAAACGGCTAGCTTGGGCCCATTTAATAAAAAAAAAAAAAACTTTAAAAAATATTTTTTAATCCCCCCCAAAAATCTATAAATACCCTACAACTTCAAATCATTTTTCACACAATTTTTCACTCTCTCAAATCTCATTCTCTCTCAAATCTCAATTCTCAATTCTCAAATATTCAATATATTTAATTTCTTAAAGTGTTCACTTTAATTTTTTAATTTTTCATTTACAAAGTACGAGCGAAAGTTTCTAAAGTCGCAATCTTCGGATACTTTCAAAATTTGGTATTGTCGTTCCATCTCTTACGTTTAATTTTTATTTATTGTATTAATTGTTTAATATTTAATTTTATTATATTTGTGTATTTTGAATATTTTTAGTTTAATTTAATTTATATTATGGATAAATTAAAAAACCTCGCTGCTAAAGGTGTTAAAATTTTTTGTCCCGGAAGCGGTAGTGGTAGTAAAAAGCGAATTACTAGTGGTAGAGGTAGTTCAAGTAATAGATATACCCGTGTGCCTTCGCCTCCGGTACCGCTTGGTACACCTTTTGAGGAAGAAATAGGTGTAGGTGCTCACGATATGGATTATGTAGAAGCTCAGGAAATTACGGTATAGAAGAAGAAAATGAAGTAGATGCAGTTAATTTAGACGAAGATGATGAAAATATTGCTGAAACACCCACAGTAGGAGATACTAACGTTAGATCTGAATCAGTTAATTTCTCTTCCCGTCCTCCTAGTGCCCCAAAACCTCGTAAAAAAACTAGTATTGCATGGCAATTTTTTGAACGTATATCAGATAATGAGGTGCAGTGCAATATTTGTCAACAAATATATAAGCATAGAAGTGGAGGTAAGCAAGGGGGTACGGGTACGTTAATGAGACATATAGCTGAAGATCACAAAAGAGAGTTAAATATTGCAAAAGGTGGTGGGGATGTTGGTGGGTCAACGCAAACTAGAATGGACCCAACAACCGATCAAGTAGCGAAAAAGTATAATAAATTGAGGGACAGGGAAGAAATAGCTAAAATGGTAGCTGTGGGTTGTTTGCCTTTTAGTTTTCCTTCTTCTGATGCTTTTATTCGTTATATACAAGCAATTTATAATCCTATGTTTAATGGTATTCCTAGAACTACTTGTCGGTCTGATATTTTTAGACTCCATTCACAATATTGTTTTTATTTATCAACATTGTTAAAAAATATTCAATGTAGATTGTCCCTAACTTCTGATCTTGGTCGTGCTGTAAATAAAAATGATTATTTAACCGTTACTTGTCATTGGATGGATAGTAATTTCGTGATGCAAAAACGTATTCTTGCTTTTTTATATGATGAAGATCGTAAACATACTGGACAATTTATTGCTGATTCTATTGTTAAAATTGCCGGATATTATGGTATAGAAAATAAAATTTTATTTATTGCTTTTGATAATGCTTCTAACAACAAGACTGCTATAACAAAAATAAAATCTACGCTATCTCCGCCCTTGCTTGAAATTTTTCATATTAAGTGTGCATGTCATATATATAATTTAATTGTAAAAGATGGTCTTGACTTTTTTGAGCTTTATATTGAAAAAATTCGTCTTGCCGTTGGTTTTATTCAAGGAAATAATCGTAGATCGAGAATTAAAGAATTTAAAGTTAAATGTCAAGAAAATGGACCTACACCGATTTTGATGCCTGAGGAAGTTGATACTAGATGGAATTCTACGTATGAAATTTTAAAAATTTGTTATAAATATAGAATTCCTATTACACTAGCTTTTAACCAACATTGCGGTTCATTTGTTGATTCTGCTGATTGCATGCTACATAATTCTGATTGGGTTGTAACTAATGATCTTGTTAAGTTTTTAGAAAAATTTTATGTAGCTACGATTGAATTTTCCGGTGCTTACTATCCTACTGTTTGTAATATTTTGGCATATATAGCCGATATTTCTGGTTTGCTCCAACAATATAAAAATAAAGAAGGTTATAAAGAAGCTGTTGGCGCCATGTTTACGAAATTTAAAAAATATTTTTTCCCGATTCCCCCTATTTACTTGGTTGGTGCTATGCTAAATCCGTGCATGAAATATAATCATATGTGTCACTTTAGTACTCTTATTTATACTAACTTAGAAATAAATACTAACCATGATTCTGAACAAGTACAATCTGATTTGTGGACGGCTACGGCTGATGCAAAGGATTATATAGAAAAATTATATAATCACTATGCTGATTTATTTGATTCAGCCGTACCTACAAATATCACTCCAACTGTCGCTCCTCATCCTCCCGAGGAGCCATCATCTTCTAAAAGGCTGGCACATAGTGGTTTTTCTGATTCGTTTTATGATTTAAATTGTTGGAACAGTGTTGATGAGAGAGCTTACACATCAACTTATCGGGAAGAGCTGAAATATTATCTTCGGACGGCACCAGAGGATCGCAGACGACGGATCAACACGCTGGATTGGTGGAGGAATAATGAATCACAATATCCTGTACTTTCAAGATTAGCTAGAGATATCTTGAATGTTCCAATGTCAACCGTTGCATCAGAGAGCGCCTTCAGTCAGGGACGACAGCAACTTGGAGACAACTGACACTCATTGGGAAGCAACGCAATGAATGTTTTAGTTTGCCTCAGAGATTGGATTAGAGCGGAAAGAAGAAACCAAGGAATGAAACCGGAGCCGAACGACGAGCTGAAACTTGAAGAAATTATGACTTCACGGGAGAACTCAGCAGAATCAAGTCCAATGCATGGTTTTGCCCCCGTTGACTTCGACTATCCTATGCAAGTTCCCATTAATATTAACATGAATGAGTTGGAAAAAATGATGCATAATTTATAGATTTTTCATTCATGTAAATTATAAATTTTGGATCATTTTGCAATCAATAAAATTCCCCAAATTCATTCACTCCTTAGTCGTTGTTTTTTATTTAACGATTTAAAATTTTAAATTGAATTTCTAGTTTTCTACTTTAAATTAAAAACTTACTTCTAATATATTATTAATTTACTACCAAATATTATTAATTTATTATATTAAGTAGCATATGTTTTGTATATTTGTGCATATATCTTCTATAGAAGTGTATATTTAACGTATACATGTGTATATGTTTTATAAATTAGTATATAAGTATATCTATACATATTGTAATGTATATATAATGTAGTATATTTTATAAGTAGTAGTATATATACATTGAATGGTGCGTATACACGTGTATATATCTTCTATAGAAGTGTATATTTAATGTATAAATGTGTATATGTTTTATAAATTAGTATATAACTATACAAATATATATTGTAATGTATATACATTATAGTATATTTCATTTAAAGTATTACATATACATAGAATAGAGTGTATACATGTGAATGGATCTTCTATAGACGTGTATATTTAACGTATACATTACTTTATGTTTTATAAATTAGTATATATATTGTAGTATATACTTTTTTAAAAGTAGTACATATATATTGAATAGTGCGTATATATGTGTACATATCTTCTATAGACGTATATCTTTAAAGTATACAAGTGTATATGTTTTATAAATTAGTATGTAACTATATATATATACATATTGTTGTATATATATATATGTATATTGTAGTATATATTTTATTTAAAGTAATACATATATATTGAATGGTGCATATATATGTGTATATATCTTCTAAAGTAGTATATATTTAACGTATACATGTGTATATGTTTTATAAATTAGTGTATATATATATTGTACTGTATATATATATATATATATATTATACTATTATAGCATATGTTTTATTTAAAGTAGTACGTATAGTCATATATAATTATATATTGAATGGTACGTATATATGTGTAATTGTTTATACTTTATATATTTTTTTAAAAATATATGTTGTATATTGGAGTGTATATAGGAGTGTATATAATGTATATTGGATTTTTTATTTAATTTTTAAATGGGTTAGACCGGTTTTTAACCGGGTTTTGGTGGGTTTGACCGGATTGGGTTAAGTGGGCCGGTTTCGGATGGGTTTTAATTTTTTTACTATTTGGCCCAGCTCGGCCCGGCCCGGAAGCCGGGTAAAATGGGAGGGCCGATTCCGGGTTGGCCCGGCCCGGCCCGTTGGACACCTTTACACTGGGATGATCCTCAACCTCCTAGCACATAGATTTGGCCCAAAAATGCCTCGTTCGCACCGTTTTTCCCATTTGTCCACCCACTGGGACAAACGGACCACACTGGGACATTCCTCAACCTCCCTGGCACACCCCAATCAATTTTTGGCCCATAGCACGCTCAAACCCCGGGCCCACCCCAATACCATGGGCAATAGCACTCCGATTTGGCCTGAAAATATCCCGTTCGGTATTTTGCCAGTTTGTCCACCCAAATGGCCATGAAAATTTAAATGGACCACACTAGGACTATCCTCAACCCCCTAGCATGCTCCGGTCGATTTTTATCCCACAGCTCGCTCGAGCCCCAGGCCCACCCCCAAAATCATGGGCTATAGCACACCGATTTGGCCTAAAAATTCCCCGTTCATGCCTTTTACCCATTTGTCCTCCCAAATGGCCGCGAAAATTTAAATGGACCATATTGGGATGATCCCCAACCTCCCTGGTACGCCTTGGTCAATTTTTGGCCTACAGCACGCCCGTAACCCATGCCCACCCCCAAAACCGCGAGCTATACCACATCAATTTGGCCTGAAAATGTCCATTCATGCCGTTTTATCCGTTTGTCCACTAAAATAGCCACGAAAATTTAAATGGACTACACTGGGATGATCCCCAACCTCCCTAACACGCTCCAGTTGATTTTCAGCCCACAGCACGCCCAATTAGCCCAAAAATAGCCCACCCCAGAAACCATGGGCTATAGCATATTGATTTGGCCTGAAAATGCCCCGTTTGTACCGTTTCGCCCGTTTGTCCACCTAAATGGCCACAAAAATTTAAGTGGACCACACTGGGACATTCTTCAACCTCCCTGACATGCCCTGGTCGATTTTTGGACCACAGCACGCTCGTACCCCGGGTATACCCCTAAAACTATGGGTTATAGCACACTAATTTAGCCAAAAAATGACCCATTCGCGTCGTTTTGCCCGTTTATCCACCTAAATGGCGTAAAAATATAAAAAGACCACACTGGGATGATACCCAACATCCCTGGCATGCCCCGGTTGATTTTCAGCCCACAGCACACCCGGACCCCGACACCACCCTCGAAACGTGGACTATAGCACACCGATTTAGCCCGAAAATGCCTCATTCACGTCGTTTCGCCCGTTTGTCCATCCAAATGGCTACGCAAATTTAAATGGACCACACTGGGATATCCCCAATCTCCCTGGCATGCCCTAGCTAATTTTAGGCCCACTGCATGCCCAGACCCCAGGCCACCCCTAAAACCGTGGGCTATAGCACACCGATTTGGTCACAAAATGCCCCGTTCGCGCCCTTTTACCCGTTTATCCACCCAAATGGCCATGAAAAGTTAAACAGACCACACTGGGACATTCCCTAATATCTTAGCACATCCCATCAATTTTTAACCCATAGCACACTCAGACCCGGGGCCCACGCCCATAATCGTGGGCTATAGTACACCGATTTGGCTCGAAAATGCCCCATTCGCGCCGTTTCACCCATTAGTCCACTGACATGACCATGAAAATTTAAACGGACCATACTGGGATGATCCCCAACCTCCTTGGCATTCCCCGATCAACTTTTGCCCACAGCACGCCCGGAGCTCGGGCCCACCCCCGACACCGTGGGCTATAGCAGACTGATTTGGCCCAAAAATATTCGTTCATGTCGTTTCGCTTGTTTGTCCACTCAAATGGCCACGAAAATTTAAATGGACCATACTGGATCCCTTATCTTCCTGGTACGCCCCGATTAATTTTTCGCCCACAGTACGCCTGAAACCCGAGTACACCCCCGAAACCGTGGGCTATAGCACACCGATTTAGCCCGAAAATACCTCATTCATGCCATTTCTCCCATTTGTCCACCCAAATGGCCACAGAAATTTAAATGGACCACACTGGGATGATCCCTAACCTCCCTGGAATGCCTCGATTGATTTTTGACCCACAGAAAGCCCAGACCCCGAGCCCTTCCCCAAAACTGTGGGCTATAGCACATCGATTTAGCCCAAAAATGCCTCGTTCATGTCATTTCTCCCATTTGTCCATCCAAATGGCCATAAAAATTTAAATGGACCACACTGGGATAATCCCTAACCTCTCTGGCACGCCCCAGTTAATTTTCTGCCCACAGCACGCCCGAACCCCAAGCCCTACCCCAAAACCGTAGGCTATAGCACATCGATTTAGCCTGAAAATGCCCCGATTGCATTGTTTTTCCCGTTCGTCCATCCAAATGGCCACAAAAATTTAAACGGACTACTCTAGGACTTTCCCCAACATCCCTGGCATGCCCAGGTCGATTTTTGACCTACAGCACGCTCGAATCCTTGGTCTACCTCCGAAATTATGGGTAACACACCGATTTGGCCCAAAAATACCCCGATCACGCTGTTTCACCTGTTTGTCTACCCAAATGGCCATAAAAATTTAAACGGACCACACTGGGATGATCCCCAACCTCTCTGGCATATCTTGGCCATTTTTTGTCCCACAGCATGTCTGGACCTCGGGCACACCTCCAAAACCGCGGGCTATAGCCCACTAATTTGGCCCAAAAATGCCCCGTCCATGCTGTTTTGACCATTTCTCTACCCACATGGCCACAAAAATTTAAAAGGACCATACTGGGATGATCCTCAACCCCCTAGCACGCCTTGACCAATTTTTGGCCCACAATATGTCCGAACCCCAGGCCCACCCCTGACACCGTGGGCTATATCACATCGATTTGGCCTGAAAATGCCTCGTTTCGCTCGTTTGTCTACCCAAATAGCCATGAAAATTTAAACGGACCATACTGGGATGATACCCAACCTCCTTGACATGCTCCAATCAATTTTGGCACGCAGCTCGCCCGGACTCCAGGTCCACCCCCGAAATCGAGGGCAATAACATATTGATTTGGCTCGAAAATGCCCCGTTCTCACCATTTCGCTCGTTTGTCCATCCAAATAACCACAAAAATTTTAACGAACCACACTGGGACGATCCCCAACCGTCCTGGCATGCCCCAGTCAATTTTTGGCACACAGCACGCCCAGAAATCATGCCCACCCTCAAAACTGTGGGCTAAGCACATTGTTTTAGCCTGAAAATGCATCGTTTGCACCGTTTTTCTTAATTTTGCACCCAAATGGCTACGAAAATTTAAATTGACCATACTGGGATGATCCCCAATCTACCTGGCATGTCTCGGTACATTTTCATCCCACGGTACGCTCGAACCCCATGCCCAACCCCAATACCGTGGGCTATAGCACACTGATTTGGCCTAAAAATGCCCTATTTATGCTGTTTCGTCAGTTTGTGCAACTAAATGGCCACAAAATCTAAATGGACTGCACTGGGGAGATCCCCAACTCCCTGGCACACATCGGTAGATTTTTGGCCCACGTCAAGCCCGAACCCTAGGCCCAACCCCAAAACCGTGGATTATAGAACATCGATTTGGCCCAAAAATGCCCCATTTATGCCGTTTTGCCCGTTTGTCGACCCAAATGTTCACAAAAATTTAAACGACGTACACTGGGATGATCACCAACCTCCTTGGCATACCCTGGTCAATTTTTGTCCCGCAACACATCTGGACACCGGGCCCACCCCTGATATCGTGGGCTATAGCACACCGATTTGCCTAAAAATACCCCATTCGCGTCGTTTCGCCCGTTTATCCACCCAAATAGCCACAAAAATTTAAACAAACCACACTGCGATGATCCCCAACCTCTCTGGTATGCCCTGGTCCATTTTCAGCTCACATCACGCTCGGACCCAGGGCCCACCCCCAAAACCGTAGGATATACACAGTTATTTAGCTAAAAAATGCACAGTTCGCGTCGTTTTGCCCATTTGTCCATACAAATGGCCATGAAAATTTAAACGGACCACACTGGGATGATCCCCAACCTCCCTATGTGCCCCGATTAATTTTCGACCCACAACACGCCCGGACCCCGAGCCCACCCCTAAAACCGTGGGCTATATAGCACACCGATTTATCTCTAAAATGCCCCGTTCGTGCTGTTTCGCCCGTTTGTCAACCCAAATAGCCATGAAAATTTAAATGGACCACGCTGGGATAATCCCCAACCTCTCTGGTATGTCCTGGTCAATTTTTGGCCCATAGCACAGCGGACCCTGGGCCCACCCCCCAAATTTGGGTTATAGCACACCGATTTGGCCCAAAAATACCCCGTTCGCACTTTTTCGCCTATTTGTCAACCCAGATAGCCACGAAAATACAAATGAACTACACTGGGCCAATCTCCAACCTCTCTGGCACGCCCTGGTCGATTTTCAGCTCACAGCATGCCCGGACACCCCCCCAAAATCGTGGGCTATAGCAAATTGATTTGGCCTGAAAATGCCCCATTCACGCTGTTTCATCGGTTTGTCCACTCAAATGGCTATGAAAATATAAACGGACCATACTGGGATGATCCCTAATCTCCCTGGCACGCCCCGGTAGATTTTTAGCCCACACCATACCCAGACCCCGGGCCTACCCCAAAAACCATGGGCTATAACACACTGAGATGGCCCCAAAATACCCCGTTCACGTCGTTTTGCCCGTTTGTCCACCCAAATGGCCACAAAAATTTAAACAGGCCACATTGGAATGATCCCCAACCTCCCAGGCACACCCTGGTCGATTTTCGGCCCACAGCACATCGGGAACCCATGGGTTATAGCACACCGATTTTGCCCGAAAATGCCCCATTTGCACTATTTCTCCCATCAGCATGCCAACATGGCCACAAAAATTTAAACGGATCATACTAGGACGATCCCCAACCTCCTTGGAATGCCCCGATCGATTTTTGGCCAACAACACACCCGGACCCTGGGCCCACCCTCTGAAATCGTGGACAATAGCACACCAATTTGGCTTTAAAATGCCTCATTTCCGCTGTTTCATTTTTTTGTCCATTCAAATGGCCACAAAAATTTAAACGGACTACACTGAGATGATCCTCAACCTCCCTGGCATACCCTGGTCAATTTTTGATGCACAACACGCCCGGACCCCAAGCCCACCCCAGAAACTATGGGCTATAGCACACCGATTTGGCACGAAAATGCCCCATTCACATCGTTTCGCTCGTTTGTACACCCATATGGCCACGGAAATTTAAACAGACAATAGTGGAATGATCTACAACCTCTCTGACAAGTCCCGATCAATTTTTGGCCCACAGCACGCCCGGAACCCAGGCCCACCCCTAGAAGCGTGGGCTATGGCACACCAATTTAGCCCGAAAATACCCCGTTCGCGCCGTTTCGCATATTTGTCCCCCTAAATGGTTATGAAAATTTGAACTGACCACACCGAGACATTTCTCAACCTCCCTGGCATTCCCCGATCAATTTTTGGCCTATAGCACGCTTGGATCCCGGGCCCACCCCCTATATCGTGGGTTATAGCACACCGATTTAGCCCAAAAAGATCTCGTTCACTGTTTCACCCATTTGTCCACCCAAATGGCCACAAAATTTTAAATGAACCATACTGGGATAATCCTAAACCCCCTTGGCATACCCCAGTCAATTTTCAGCCTACAGTACGCTCGAATCACAGGCCCTCCCCTGTAACCGTGGGCTATAGCACAAGGATTTGGCCTGAAAATGCCCCATTCATGCCTTTTGCTCGTTTGTCCACCGAAATGGCCACAAAAATTTAAATGGACCATACTGAGATGATTCCCAACCTCCCTGGTATGCCCCAATCCATTTTTCGCCCACAGCACTCCTGGACCCTGGGCCCACCCCCAAAACCGTGGGCTATAGCACATCGATTTGGCCCGAAAATGCACCGTTCGCACCGTTTCACCCGTTTGTCCACACAAATTGCCACGAAAATTTAAACAGACCACACTGGGATGATCCTCAACCTCCCTGGCATGCCCAGATCGATATTTTGCCCACAACACGCCCAATCGGCCTGAAGATTGCCCATCTCAGAAACCATGGACAATAGCACACCGGTTTGGCCTGAAAATACCCATTCATGCCGTTTCGCCCATTTGTCCACCAAAATGGCCTTAAAAATTTAAACGGATCACTCTGGGATGATCCCCAACCTCCTTGGCACGCCCCAAAATCGTGGGCAATAGCACACCAATTTAGCCTGAAAATGCCTTGTTTGCGCCATTACTCTCATTTGTCCACTAAATGGCCATGAAAATTTAAATGGACCACACTGGGATGATCCCCAACCTCCCTGGCATGCCCTGATTGATTTTTGGCCCACATCACGTCCGAACCCCGAGTCCAGCCCCAAAAATGTGGCTATAGCACATCAATTTGGCCCAAAAATGCCCTGTTCACGCCATTTCGCCCGTTTTTCCACCTAAATGGCCACTAAAATTTAAACGAACTACTCTGGGACGATCCCTAACCTCCCTGGCATACCCCGATTGATTTTAGGCCCACACCACGCCCAAACTCCCGGACCACTTCTGAAATCATGTGCTATAGCACTCCGATTTAGCCCGAAAATGCCCCATTCACGCTGTTTCGCTTGTTTGTCCACTCAAATGGCCACAAAAATTTAAACGGTCCACACTAGAATGATCCCTAACCTCCCTGGAATGCACCGACCAATTTTTGGCCTACAACACATGTGTGGAACCCGGTCCTACCTCCGAAACCGTGGGCTATAGCACACCGATTTATCCCGAAAACTCCCTGTTCATGCCATTTCACCTGATTGTCCACCCAAATAGCCACAAAAATTTAAACGGACCACACTGGGATGATCCCCAACCTCCACGCCCCATCCGATTTTCGACCTAAAGCATGTCCGGACCCTGAGCCCACCCCGACATCGTGGGCTATAGCACACCGATTTGGCCTAAAAATACCCCATTCACGTTATTTTGATCATTTGTTCATCCAAATGGCCACGAAAATTTAAATTAACCACACTGGGATAATCCCTAACCTCCCTGACACGCCTTGGTTAATTTTTGACCCACAACACACCCGAACCATGGGCCTACCCCCGACACCGTGGGCTATAGCACACTAATTTAGACCAAAAATGCCCCATTCATTACGTTTTGACTGTTCGTCTACACAAATGGCCATAAAAATTTAAACGGATCATACTAGGATGATTCCAAACCTCCCTGGCATGCCCCGATGATTTTTTGGCCCATAGCACGCCCGAAACTCGGTGTTTTGCGGAAATTTTGACTTATTGAGAGTCGCCACTTAATTTTGAAAAGAAATTAAGAAACCTTTGTAAAATACTTAGATGATTCAAAATAGGAAAATCATTTTAAGTTTAGAGATTCTAGATAAGTGGTTCCTATAAACGTTTTAGGAAGGTGTTAGGCACCTAAAACGTCCGCTAACATGCGGTTATCCGATCTGTTTGAAAACATTCTTTTGATTAAATTCAAAAAATCAATTTGTTGGAAAAATAGTTGATTTAAGGAAAAAGGTTTTTGTAAAATTAATTTTTTAGCGACTTAGTTAGGGATCTAACTAGCTTCGCAAGAAAACACGTAAAACACGTAAGCAAAAGGAAAAGGGAAAAAGGGAGAAGTAGTTATTTAGGCCATTGGGCCCAAATCAATGAAACCTGTCCTAGTGTAGTTGGGTTTTCGACCAATTTTCGCCTGTCCTAATTCTATTTTTCGAGCCTTTTCGCTCGAACCTTACTCTACCTGTATTAAATACAACTTTGACTTCGAGGCCCCCAAATAAATAAATGAATAAATAAATACGACAATAATAAATAAGTAACTACAATAAATAAATAAATGGCAATGAGGCTCGGGTATCATCGTCGCTTCAAGAACAGGACTTTAACCCGTTTTCCTTTCGACTCCTTGCATCCCTTTCCTATGAGATTAAGATTGGACTTTCTCTAGGAATTGACTCAGGTTAAATGGGCCTCAATGATCCACCATGGGCATAAGTAGGACTCGGGCGTGTCCACATACGAAAGAAAAATAGAGTAATTAATAAATGTCCTAATATTAACATTCAACCAAAATGTGTTAAAATATTATGCATTTTTATTTAATAGTGGGCAAAATAGAATTAAAAGAACTAGGTTAATTCAGCAAAGATAAATTCACACTCCATATCATACTTCAATTGAGAAAAGAATGAGTTT
This sequence comes from Capsicum baccatum var. pendulum, assembly GCA_030864225.1. Classification (NCBI taxonomy): domain Eukaryota; kingdom Viridiplantae; phylum Streptophyta; class Magnoliopsida; order Solanales; family Solanaceae; genus Capsicum; species Capsicum baccatum. Next base: position 5,340,256 of record CM061552.1, read on the forward strand.
ATAAGTTCATATACTTTGGTTGCAAGGCTACAGCTAAATCTGTCATCTCTTGTCAGGAGTAAATGTCAACTTTACTATTAGTTTAAAAGAGATACTCCTTGACTAGTTGGCCCACATGTAGGATAAATGTTTATGTAATTCCTTACCCATGTTAACACATACACGCAAACAAACTAATCTTATTTTTGAAGGTTTGAATTTAAAATTTTGAAGTGAAAACATATATTTCCATGATCTACTCATTTAAAAACTTCAATTATTTTTAATCATGGGAATGACATGAGCAAACATCTAAACTCCGAGTGCATGAATGCAAAGATAGACTTGGATCAGCAAACTCGAGCTACAAGCCTGTTAAAAACTCCTAAGGGATTATACTGCCAACATACATAATTTTAGAAGATCGAATAATCACACAAACTGGGACCTAAGTGTAACACCCCGTATTCAAGTACGTGTATTGGCATATTCAAGTACGTGTATTGGTCTTATTTATATGGAATTAATTTTTTTATTTTATTTATATCAAAATTTCTCCGTTGATGGTTCCATGCGAAGGTTATTGAATAAGATTTCTAACGATATAAAGATTTCCAAAAATGTATAGGTTTCGTATATAATCGAGCATGTTTGAAACTATAAAACGGTGGCCGGGATATTTGGGAATAGTAAATGTGCAGGAAAATTTCCTGCACACAAACTACAGAGGTCAGCCGAATTTTTGGGTCAACTTCGAATGATCATAACTTCCTTAATATAATGAATTGGGAGAGATACAACCTATGAAAAGAAAGATCTTTGAGTCTTCTTTCCAATTCAATTGGTTTCATCCAAATCTAATGTTTGAGTAAGGATTTATACTCATTTTACTTCAGCCTATCAAAACAGATTTTTAGGGTCAACTTCAAACTACCATAACTCCTTGTACAGGACGAACTGGGTGGACTACTTTATATTAAATGAAAGCCCTTTGAATTATCCTTCCAACGATACCAATTTCACCCAAATCCGATATCGGAGCAAAGAGTTATGGTCGATATAATTTAGCTTACCAAAATAGTCCACCAAAGGACAGATTTGACATTATTTAAATTTTAAAGGCATTTTGGTCATTTCCTATTATATTATGGACGGGAATATGTGTATATATACATGTATATGAGTTCAAAAACTCATTTTCATCATCAATCATTAAGAAAGAACAAACCCTAGCCAAATTTAACCTTTAAATTACTTTTGATTCAACCGTAGAAATTCCAAAAGTAATCCGATAACTGCGTTTGTCATCTCGAGAGCTTCGAACGGCACCTATTATTTGTGCAAACAGAATTGCATAATCAAGACGTGAATTCTAAGGTATGAATATTATTTGCCTTTGTTCTTTTCCATATGTATATGTGTGATAGAGGATTATATGTATTGGTTGTTATTGAAAGGTGATGAAAATAGGGTTATGGACTATTTTGCATGGTTTGGTTGTATTGAATTGTGGAAGGTGGATATGTTAATTGATTTATGGAAGGTGGATATGGTGATATACTATTGAATTGATGATTATTTATGTCTATGGCTCAATTTGGTTTAATGAATTGGTTGGAAGGATAAATGAATCCAAACTTGATATTGGAGGATGTTGTATGAATATGCATGGCATGTGAATGTAATTGGAGTATAAGAGGGTTAAAGTGACACCCTTTATGGTGTAATTAAGTCTTACTACTTAACCACTAGTTTGGTGAATTCAAATAATTGAATTGTGACGTTTGGTCGCTAATACTAGATTGCTATATATGTTCATTGTAAATAACTAATCCGAAAAGACGGGAAATCCATTTGGGACTAGTATTGAAGGTTGAAAGTCGGGTATGTAAAGCATACTCTATACCATATCTTTGGCATGAAAGTGAACAATTGTTCTATTAAGAAAGTTTCCAAAGTTATTCAATAACATGTGATCCATAATGGTTTTGTATGATGTCCTACGTTACCAATGAACTTGTTTCCACCCTACAAGATGTCAAGACATTTCAATACTTACTTGTTTTCCAAATCTTACATGTATATTGCACTAATGAATGTCAGAAGGTATCCGGTTACTCAAACAAGATCCATGTGCTATTAATGACTCCAAAACATTTCATTGATATACCAATAAGTTCCTACTTCATTGTTATGGCATTGATGACTCCAAAACACTTCATTGATGTGCCAATGAGTTCTTACTTCATTGTTATTGCATTGATGGTCTATTTATATGTCTCTTATTGATGTATCATTGTTTCAAAGTATCAAAAATGCGGTGGCGACCGAAATAACAATCTCAAAGATTAATTGAACTAAGTGATGAAAGTTCTCTCTTATCGGGTGGTATCCCAGGGGCATAAGCCTATCATGGGTCGATCCCTATTTATGTGTTTATAGGTGTTATCCCAAGGGCATAAGCCTATCATGGGTCGATCCCAGTTGATATGTACTGGAGGCAGCCTAATGGTCACAGTACAGTACAGTAATGATTACAAAGATGATAAGAACAAAGGTAGAGTGATTGAATAAATACAATGTACAGGTTGTCACAAGTTCTAGTTAGTGTGGTCCACTCCTATTATGATTTATTCACTTGTTTCTGATTTCTATTGAGCTCCTATATCATATGTGATTATCAACAGCTTTACATACTCAGTACATATTTCGTACTAATGTCCCCCACGGGGGACATGCATTTCATGCTGCAGGCACAGGTACCTCAGGTCATACACCGCATAAGTAGGAGCCAGGATATCCAGCTACTTTTGGTGAGCTCCAGTTTGTTTTGGGGCTTTTCGTGTCATATCCAGTCACTTTTGGTATTGTATAGAAGTTAGTTATATGGCGGGGTGTGTCCCGACCTTAGTTAATCTCTGTGTATTGTCTAAAGGCTTTGTAGACCTAATGTACAGTCAAGGTGTTATTTTTTTAATAGACGTGATGGCTCCAACGGCCATGTATTGTATATACATATATATGTGTGCTCGAGCTTATATAGGTGATTATTTCCTTTTATATGCGACATGATGCTGTCCGAATTTCGGGTTGTCATAGAGGTATGCATGGAAAGTATAAGGTTATGAGCTGGTTCTCTCGGGCCTCCTCGGTTACGGGTGCCAGTCTTCCCCAATAGGATTTGAGGCATGACAAAAGTGGTATTAGAGAAGTTTGTCCTAGTGAGTCTACAAAGCCGTGTCTATGTAGAGTCTTGTTTATTGGTGTGTCGTGCACCGCATCTATAAATAGGAGGCTATGGACATTTAGGAATTTTTTCTTTTCTTCATGTCTTAGATCGTGCGATAGAGCCTATATTGCATATAAAGTCATAGCTGACCACTGAATACGTTTGTTTCTGTTATTATAGTAATGATGTCGGTTACCAGAAGCAAGAATACCGATAAGCAAGTAGATGTGGCTGCCAGAGAGGGGACTAGTAAGTCACCCACTATACCAGCTAATCAAAGTGAGGCTCTAGTTGAGCATGCATCAGAAACTTCTTCCACTCTGAAAGAAATAAGGGGAAGGAGAACTATATCCCCAGAGCCACCTATTAATGATATTGATCAAGATCTTAGAAATGCAGTGCAATTTTTGACTCATATAGTTGCTGGGTAAGCTCAAGGGAAAGCCATTCCTACCACGGGTCCTAGTGGTACAGATAGGGCGGCTAGCCTTCGAACACAGGATTTTCTTAAGATGGATCCTCCTATTTTTACTGGATCAGATCTTAACGAGAACTCACAGGACTTTATTGATCAAATTCAAAGGGCCTTAGATGTTATACATGTAATGGGTAGAGAGACAGTGGAGTTAGCGGCATATAGATTTAAAGGGGAGGCTATATATTGGTACGAGGACTGGAAATAATCTAGGGGTATTGATGCACCCCAGCTACTTGGAAAGAGTTCAAAGAGGCATTTCTTGATTATTATCTTCTATTCGAGATTCATTAGGCCCGTGTAGATTAGTTTTTAAATCTTCGTCAGGGGAATATGAGCGTGAGGGAGTACAGTCTCCGATTTAATTCCTTGTCAAGATATGCTCCTAATATTGTAGCTACTATGGATCACAGAGTTCATCAATATGTGGATAGGCTAGATCCATATCTGGTTAGAGATTGTACTATTGCCACTTTGAACAAAGATATGGACATAGCGAGGATCCAAGCTTTTGCACAGAAAATGGAATATTAGTGGCAGAGGAGAAGAACACATGAATTAGAAAGATAATATTCCAAGAGGGCCAGATCTACAGGGCAGTTCATGGCATCCCAAGGAGGGTTCATACCACAGTTTTCTGCTAGACCACCTAGGCCATTATCTTCTTATTATGCAACTAGTGCCCCACCAAAGTTCCAAGGGTCCAGAGGAAATCAATTTAGGCACAGAAGTAAGAGTAAGATTTCGCGGATAGTGGGGTACCAAGGGCAAGGGAATATGAGCCAATCAAGACCTCCTCGAGAGCCATGCAATAAATGTGGAAGGTATCATTTGGGCGCATGTCGGCTGGGGACCAATGTTTGCTTTTGGTGTGGTATGTCGGGGCATATGATGAGAGAATGCCCACAAAGGGGCATAGTGGGTATGGCACGACCTACGGGGTCATTTATTGCATCATCATTATCGATGCCTTATTCAGGAAGGGGTGCACAACCAATGGGTCATGTTAGAGGTAATAGAAAAGCCACGAGTTCTAGCGAGGCTCAAAATCGTACGTATGCTCTAACGGATCGACAGAATTTAGAGGCTTCCCTAGATGTGGTTACAGGTACGTTGTCTATTTTTTCATTCGATTTATATGCCTTAATTGATCCCAGTTCTACATTATCTTATGTTACTCCATTGTTTGCTGGAAAGTTCGAAAGAATACTCGAATTGTTAGTTAAGCCATTTGAAGTGTCCACATTGGTTGGGGAATCTATTATAGCTAGAAGGGTTTACCAAAACTGCATAGTAACTATTTGTGGTCGTGATACGATGGCTGATCTTGTGGAGTTAGAAATAGTAGATTTTGATGTTATAATGGGTATGGACTGGTTGGCATCTTGTTATGCCACAATTGATTACTGCACGAAAAAGGTATATTTCCATTTTCCAAATGAATCAGTCCTTGAATGGAAAGGTGAAATTAGCGCGCCAAGAGGTAGATTTATTTCTTATTTTAAGGCAAGAAGAATGATTTCCAAGGGATACATATATCATTTAGTTAGAGTAAGGGATACAGAAGTGGAGCCACCAACTCTTTACGCTATTCCGGTGGTAAATGAATTTTCTGATGTATTTCCTGAAGATCTTCCAAGTTTGCCTCCTGAACGAGAAGTAGAGTTTGGTATTGATGTAATAACAGGCACCCGACCAATCTCCATTCCTCCGTATAGAATGGCCCCAGCAGAATTATGAGAATTGAAAGAGCAATTGAAAGATTTTCTAGAGAAGGGACTCATAAGGCCTAGTATGTCCCCCTGGGGAGCACCAGTGTTATTTGTGCGCAAAAAGAATGGCTCGCTAAGTATGTGTATTGATTATCGACAATTGAATAAGGTGACTATTAAGAATAAATATCCTCTCCCAAGAATTGATGATTTATTTGATCAGTTACAGGGCGCCAAGTGCTTTTCTAAGATTGATTTGAGGTCAGGTTACCACCAAGTGAGGGTCAAAGAGAAGGATATACCCAAGACAGCTTTTCGAACACGGTATGGTCATTATGAGTTTTTAGTTATGTCATTTGGGCTAACAAATGCACCCGCATATTTTATGGATTTGATGAATAGGGTGTTTAAGCCATTCCTGGATGTATTTGTGATAGTTTTTATAGATGATATTCTAGTTTATTCTAGATCAGAATAGGACCATGCCAATCACTTACGACAAGCATTGTAGACTCTTCGTGATTGTAAGCTTTATGCAAAGTTCTCTAAATGTGAGTTTTGGTTAAAGTCGGTGGCATTTTTGGGTCATATTGTATCTAGTGAAGGGATAAAGGTTGACGCTCAAAAGATAGAAGCTATGGAGAACTGGCCAAGGCCCACAACGCCTACGAAGATTCATAGTTTTCTCGGGTTGGCCGGTTATTATAGAAGGTTTGTTAAAGGATTTTCTTCTATTTCAGCACCCTTAACCAAGCTAACCCATAAAGCATCCAAATTCCAATGGAATGATGCCTGTGAGAAGAGTTTTCAAGATTTAAAGAACAAGTTGATTTCTACACCCGTGTTGGTACTTACAGAAGGCACCGAAGGGTATACAATATATTGTGATGCTTCCAAAATTGGTTTAGGATGTGTATTGATGCAGCATGGTAAGGTAATAGCATATGCTTCTAGACAATTGCGGCCACATGAGAAAAATTATCCTACACATGATCTTGAGCTGGCAGCAGTTATTTTTGCTTTAAAGATATGGCGCCACTACTTATATAGGGTTCATGTTGATATATATACTGACCATAAGAGCTTGCAATATATTTTTAATCAGAAGGATCTAAATTTAAAGCAGCGGAGATGGCTTGAACTATTAAAGGACTACGATGTTGATATCTTGTACCATCCAGGGAAAGCAAATGTGGTAGCTGATGCGTTAAGTCATAAGGCTATGACGGTGCCTATAGAAACGCAAGGGATAATTAAAGATCTTCACCAGTTAGCTAGTTTGGGAGTTCGCCTTCTTGAAACTCCGGATACAGAGCTTATTGTACATAATGCTGCGGAATCTTCATTAGTAGCTGAAGTGAAAGAGAATCAATATGCAGATCCTATTTTATTACAACTTAAGGAGAACATTCAGAGTGGTGCGACCAAGGCATTTGATCTTACGTGAGAAGGAGTACTTCAGTGCCAAAACCGATTGTGTGTGCCGGATGTAGATGGGCTAAGAAAGAAGATTATGACAGAGGCACATTGTTCAAGATATTCCATTCATCCAGGATCAACCAAAATGTATCAAGATTTGAAAGATATGTATTGGTGGAATGACATGAAGAAGATCATTACAGAATTTGTTGCTGAATGTCCAAATTGTCAAAGAGTTAAAGTTGAGCACCAAAAACCCAGAGGTTATATGCAATGCATTGATCTTCCAAGCTAGAAGTGGGACATGATCAACATGGATTTCGTTATTGGTTTGCCTCGTACATCCCAAAAGTTTGATTTTATATGGGTGATTGTTGATAGGCTTACCAAATCCGCACATTTCCTACCAGTTAGGACTACTTACAGAGTTGAAGAGTATGCGAAGCTGTACATTAAAGAGATAGTCCGATTACATGGAGTGCCAATCTCTATTATATCAGATCGGGGAACCCAATTTACCGCAAACTTTTGGAAGTCTTTTCAGAGGTGTTTGGGAACACAAATGAAGTTGAGTACAACTTTTCACCCTCAAACAGGTGGACAAGCAGAACGTACCATCCAAACACTTGAAGATATGCTACAAGCTTGTGTAATAGATTTCAAGGGCAACTGGGATGATCATTTACCTCTTATTGAGTTTACCTACAATAATAGCTATCATTCAAGTATCAAAATGGCACCATATGAAGCTTTATATGGAAGGAAGTGTAGATCACCAATAGGATGGTTCGAAGTGGGTGAAACTCTTTTGTTCGGACTGGATCTTGTTTATCAAGCCATAGAGAAGGTTAAAGTAATTCATCAACGACTGAAAACAACCCAAAGTCGACACAAGTCATATGTGGATAGTAGAAGGAGAGGGCTAGAGTTTTCTATTGGTGATTGGGTATTTTTGAAGGTATCACCAATGAAAGAGGTAATGAGATTTGGCAAAAAAGGAAAGTTGAGTCCACGTTATATAGGCCAGTATAAGATCACTCAAAGGTTTGGACAAGTTGCATATGAATTAGAGCTACCCCAAGAGCTCTTATCAGTACATACGGTATTTCATGTCTCAATGCTTCGAAAGTGCATCGGAGATCCATCACATATCACTTCTACTAAGGATGTGCAAGTTGCGGAATATCTTACCTATGAGGAAGTGCCTATTGCTATTCTAGATCGCGAAGTTAAGAAGATGAGAAATAAAGAGATAGCATCTGTGAAAGTACGTTGGAGAAATCGTCAAAGGGAAGAGATTACATGGGAAGCTGAGGAAGCAATGAAATCTAAGTACCCTCATTTGTTCAAAGATGAAGAGGAAGTTCAAGAAATGGAGTTAGAACATTAACAAGTAGGTTTTTATTTATATATATATGCATAGTATTTATGTGATGATGTGAATGTTAATGATGGACTTAAACTTGTTTCGGTTGACTAACTACGCTAACATTCGAGGACGAATGTACTAAAAGGGGGAAGGATGTAACACCCCGTATTCAAGTACGTGTATTGGTCTTATTTATATGGAATTAATTTTTTTATTTTATCTATACCGGAATTTGACCATTGATGGTTTCATGCGAAGGTTATTGAATAAGATTTCCAAAAATGGATAGTTTTCGGATATAATTGAGCATGTTTGAAACTATAAAATGGTGGCCGGGATATTTGGGAATAGTAAATGTGCAAGAAAATTTCCTGCACACAAACTACTGAGGCCAGCCGAATTTTTGGGTCAACTTCGAACAATCATAACTCCCTTAATATAATAAAATGGGAGAGCTACGACCTATTAAAATAAAGATATTTGAGTCTGCTTTCCAATGCAATTGGTTTCATCCAAATCCAACGTCTGAGTAAGGAGTTATACTCGTTTTACTTCAGCCTATCAAAACAGATTTTTAGGGTCAACTTCAAACTACCATAACTCCTTGTACAGGACGAACTGGGTGGACTACTTTATATTAAATGAAAGCCCTTTGAATTATCCTTCCAACGATACCAATTTCACCCAAATCCGATATCGGAGCAAAGAGTTATGGTCGATATAATTTAGCTTACCAAAATAGTCCACCAAAGGACAGATTTGACATTATTTAAATTTTAAAGGCATTTTGGTCATTTCCTATTATATTATGGACGGGAATATGTGTATATATACATGTATATGAGTTCAAAAACTCATTTTCATCATCAATCATTAAGAAAGAACAAACCCTAGCCAAATTTAACCTTTAAATTACTTTTGATTCAACCGTAGAAATTCCAAAAGTAATCCGATAACTGCGTTTGTCATCTCGAGAGCTTCGAACGGCACCTATTATTTGTGCAAACAGAATTGCATAATCAAGACGTGAATTCTAAGGTATAAATATTATTTGCCTTTGTTCTTTTCCATATGTATATGTGTGATAGAGGATTATATGTATTGGTTGTTATTGAAAGGTGATGAAAATAGGGTTATGGACTATTTTGCATGGTTTGGTTATATTGAATTGTGGAAGGTGGATATGTTAATTGATTTATGGAAGGTGGATATGGTGATATACTATTGAATTGATGATTATTTATGTCTATGGCTCAATTTGGTTTAATGAATTGGTTGGAAGGATAAATGAATCCAAACTTGATATTGGAGGATGTTGTATGAATATGCATGGCATGTGAATGTAATTGGAGTATAAGAGGGTTAAAGTGACACCCTTTATGGTGTAATTAAGTCTTACTACTTAACCACTAGTTTGGTGAATTCAAATAATTGAATTGTGACGTTTGGTCGCTAATACTAGATTGCTATATATGTTCATTGTAAATAACTAATCCGAAAAGACGGGAAATCCATTTGGGACTAGTATTGAAGGTTGAAAGTCGGGTATGTAAAGCATACTCTATACCATATCTTTGGCATGAAAGTGAACAATTGTTCTATTAAGAAAGTTTCCAAAGTTATTCAATAACATGTGATCCATAATGGTTTTGTATGATGTCCTACGTTACCAATGAACTTGTTTCCACCCTACAAGATGTCAAGACATTTCAATACTTACTTGTTTTCCAAATCTTACATGTATATTGCACTAATGAATGTCAGAAGGTATCCGGTTACTCAAACAAGATCCATGTGCTATTAATGACTCCAAAACATTTCATTGATATACCAATAAGTTCCTACTTCATTGTTATGGCATTGATGACTCCAAAACACTTCATTGATGTGCCAATGAGTTCTTACTTCATTGTTATTGCATTGATGGTCTATTTATATGTCTCTTATTGATGTATCATTGTTTCAAAGTATCAAAAATGCGGTGGCGACCGAAATAACAATCTCAAAGATTAATTGAAATAAGTTATGGAAGTTCTCTCTTATCGGGTGGTATCCCAGGGGCATAAGTCTATCATGGGTCGATCCCTATTTATGTGTCTATGGGTGTTATCCCAAGGGCATAAGCCTATCATGGGTCGATCCCAGTTGATATGTACTGGAGGCAGCCTAATGGTCACAGTACAGTACAGTAATGATTACAAAGATGATAAGAACAAAGGTAGAGTGATTGAATAAATACAATGTACAGGTTGTCACAAGTTCTAGTAAGTGTGGTCCACTCCTATTATGATTTATTCACTTGTTTCTGATTTCTATTGAGCTCCTATATCATATGTGATTATATACAGCTTTACATACTTAGTACATATTTCGTACTGACGTCCCCCACAGGGACCTGCATTTCATGCTACAGACACAGGTACCTCAGGTCATACACCGCACAAGTAGGAGCCAGGATATCCAGCTGCTTTTGGTGAGCTCCAGTTTGTTTTGGGGCTTTCCGTGTCATATCCAGTCATTTTTGGTATTGTATAGAAGTTAGTTATATGGTGGGGTGTGTCCCAACTTTAGTTAAACTCCGTGTATTGTCTAGAGGCTTTGTAGACCTAATGTACAGTCAAGGTGGTGTTTTGTTAATAGACGTGATGGCTCCAACGACCAAGTATTGTATATACATATATATGTGTGCACGAGCTTATACAGGTGATTATTTCCTTTTATATGCGACATAATGTTGTCCAAATTTTGGGTTGTCATAGAGGTATGCATGGGAAGTATAAGGTTATGAGCTGGTTCTCCCAGGCCTCCTCGGTTATGGGTGTCAGTTCACCCTAATAGGATTTGAGGCGTGACACTAAGCTTTGTGACATGTAAAGTGCAGGGAAACTAATCCTCAAGTCATAAACTGAGGAACCAGTTATAAGAGATTAAAGATGCAATTTGATAAGATAGCATACATAATGAAAACCTGGTAGTACTGGATGAGAAAGAAGGTAAATTCCATCTTTGGAATTGAAAATAAAACAAAATCAAGACACAAAAAGGAAAAAAAAAAGCAAGAAGCTCTCATTGAAACCATGTATCATTACAGAAGAAATGAGCTACATTTTGGACCTTTCTAAATCTATTATTAGGGTCTAAATCTATAAAAAGAGTACAATCTATAGGATAAAAATAAAGTTGTGAGGTGGAGTATTTCCATCCTCCTCCCCTTCATGACGAACCCGAAAATGAGTTTTTGACAGTCAAATGGTCATCGGAGAATCATAAGAATTTTTTTATCTTACTGTTGGACGTTTCCTCATCCTTCCTTTGGCATTTGAGAAGCCAAAGGACCTCAAGAGGTAGTCCTATCAAGCTCGACAGTTGCAACAGCATCCCAATAATAACAACAGGCAAAAAAATGTAATATATCAACTTAAAACGAGACAAAACATCAGGCTGGACTATTAAACGAGAATCAAGACACGAACTCGACCATGAAACCAGAGATTCAAGACACAAACAGTGCATAATATGAGGATCCATATCGAAAATTACTTGATAATGTCAAGATTACATGACAGACTAAAAAATCGAGTCAAGAATGCCAGAAACCATATATTAAAAGATTCAAAGAGGAAACAACCTAATGCAACAACACAACTAAACATTCGTATTCACTAAAGAGAAACCTATGACCTTTTAAGGCCTCTACAGCAAACAACCCATCATAAGATCATTATAACAACACTTTTCACTATAGAATATTGTAATGAAGCAGAAGTAGTCAAAAACTTTAATGGAAGCGGAATGTTACCTTTTGGGGAGCAGCAAAACGGGACTCAAGCTCTTGATGGAATCTCGATTACCACAGGAGAATGACGTCGCTGTCAACTCGGAAAACTACAACCAGTCGACGAACCTTCAAGGCTTCCGATTAAGCGAGAAACTTTCAAAAGAAAGAAGAAGGAAAAATGAGAAAATTTCACCAAAAGAATCGTTTATTCTCAAAATTTTTCTTCCGCCTCCCTCAATTTTTTCTCCTTTGAATACCTCTCTCTTAGAAGAAATTTCCCCTCAATTTTTCGAACCTAAAAACTTTCGAACTCGAAATTTCCAACCTGGAAAGAAGAGAAAAATCCCCTCAAAACCTTTCAAGAATCTTCGAACACCCAAAGTTTCGACCCCTAATTTTTAATCCTCCAATCTCCTAGCTTTCTCCATCCCTTCTCTCTATTTTTCGAATCAAAGATTTTTTTTCTTAGAAAAATTCCCCCTCCCTCGAATAGTGACCCAAGAGGTCTATTTATAGAAAATGAATTAGGGGTTCCTTTTGGGATTTTTAGAAAAAGATATTTTGAAATTTAAATTCCCAAAAATCCCTCCCACAGCCCATTTTTTGTGCTCAAATCGTACCAAATTTGGATTTTTTGGAGTAATTTGTGACAGGTGGACTAATAAAATTCTCAGCCAAACTAACTCTCTCAAGAACCAGTAAAACTCCACCAAATATGTACCTAATTCGTACCATTATCCCAAAATTTTTGAGAATGGGACGTTGGGGGAGCCAGTTCATCCTCTTTCTAGAAGATTCTCAAACATTCTTCACATAAATCCATATGAGGGGACGCGTGACGTATATGAGAGACGGGTTAAGACCGGGTTGGGTTTGCTAAAGTTGGAGATGGGTCGGGTTTTGGCTGGTTGAAATCGTATGTTGTTGATGGTTGAGAATAGCTGTTGTGCATTTAATTCTTGTGGTTCCCTGTGTTTTTGATGAATCAGATAAAGAAGAAAGGGGTTTGGGCTGGGTCAATGGTTTGGAGTTGGGCCACTGGGCTGAGTGTTGTTGGGCTAGCTAGGAAGAAAGAAAACGGGGGTTAGTTATGGGCCTGGTTGAGATGGGTTGGGTCAGCTGATGTTGTTGGGTTGTACAGCTAGCCCAAATTTGGGTTTTTAGGGATTGGGAGATTGTTTGGGTTTAAATAAAAAGATGAATTAGATTTTGGGCTATTTATTAAATAACCTATGATAGGATTTAGCCAATTGTATTTAAATTTTGACCTAATTGAGGATTAGTCGGCCAATTGTGTTGCAATTGTAGCCAAATCAACTTCAATTAAATCTAATTTAGTAAATTGACCAAATTGAATCAAGATTTGAAATGAACTTAGCAACTAATTTAATCCCGATCTTCTTTGATTCGATAAAATCAAGTAAACATTTCTCCAAATAAACTATTTTTGATGTAAATTATTTTCAACTCAAGATTTTAATTATTATATTTATTTTCAAAAATAATCTTTAATTAAAATATGATATTCCATAGAATAAACATTTAAGCAATTAAATTATATAATATAGCATAATTGAACACGATAATATATAATTTCTACTTAAAGTGACAAAATCACGTACAAATACTTTTAAAAAAAAATTTATTCGGATGAAATAATTATTTTGATTTTATTAAAAATCGAAGAAACTTGAGATTAAATTTAGTCATGGAGGAAAAAAATTAGGTGTGAACAACTTCCCCCTCCCTTTGGGTAGGATGGATGCAAGTAATCCTGGGTAAAGGGAGGTTGACGTTCCTAATTTTTGTCCGACCACAAATTCGTATGTAAGAGAGGTTGGTTTTTCGCATGAGTTTCATGGAGTTATGGCTGAACCTCGGTATCAGGTTTCCTACATATCTCAGGTTTCATGAGAATTCAGGCCACTTGTAGTTCATAAAGCTTGATTTTAAATGCGATTTTCAAGAAAATTCACCAACTATCACGATTTTAGAGTTTTTGGTTAAACCGAGAAGCTGTGGGAAAAAAGGACTTGGGGGGAGGTTGGAATGCAGTCGAGTTTCTACATAGAGCCCGGCCTACATATCCCCAAGATTTTAGGGAATCAGACTGCTTGTAGTTCGACTCAATCGGTAGAAAAGATAGTCTTTTATTTTAGACGATCTTTACCTCAGGATGAGTGATAAGTTGATCGAGTTTCGAAAAAGAGGCTTGTAACCTATTAACCATGAATGTGGGATCCTTCACATCCATAGACAAGAACTTACCTGGACATAATTTCCAAACTCTGAGTATGTTGTAACCCGACTTTGAAAGAAAGAGAAGGTTACCCTTGATATGAGTTTAGAAATATCTCAAAGGTGAAGCATAAACCAGAATATCCTGAAATACCCACATGCCTTCTAACAGGGGTGTGGTTGGATGGTGGTGGTGATCATCCTTTAGCTCGCGTCCAAGGAGTTTGACGTCCTTCTATAGACTATATCCCGTTTTGCTGCTAAGAAAGAGTTCCACGTTGTGTTGCATCCTTTTTGGAGTCGTCCGCACTTGTGGGTTTGATTTGAGATTTTCATCCTCTCGGATGCTCTCGACAATATCTCAAACAAAATTGTTAGTGCTAACATAGTTCACGAAAGAGGTAGGTAGTCTTTTACCATATCTCCCGTGAGTTATAGCCTAAAAAGCGAAATCATCTCTTCATGTACCTATTTGGAATAAAATAACTGGCAATAACGAACACAACAACCTTCTTGGTTGTTGTACAATTATGACATTTGTCGGTTGAATATGCCTTCAAAGTGGGGTGGCCTTTTTGGACACCGGCGATACTTTATGTAGAACGGTCCCTGTAACCGTGTAATCTTGTACTGGTGCGGCAACCCTTTTGGTTAACTATATCACTTGTTGTATGCGGAATCATAACCTCTCCAGTTATAGCTGATAATCAATTTATAAATTTCCTTTAAATTGTCAATCTTTGGATAATCTTGCGCATTATTTGATGTTGGATATGAGGCGACTTACAGATATCCTTTGAATTTCTAGATTTTAGGTAATCCTGTACATTATCCGACTTTGGATAAGAGATGGCTTACAGATATCTCTCCAATCTGTAGCTTTTAGGTGTTCCTGCACATCATCCGACCTTGGATACAATATGACTTATAGATAATCCCTCAAATTATTAGTCTTTGGGTAATCCTGAACATAATCGATCTTGGATATGACGCGTCTTATAGAGAACCCTTTGACATATCAATTTGATAATCTTGCATATTCTCCAATAAAGATTTAGTTGCGACTTATGGATAACCTTTGAACTATCGATTTTTGAGCGATCTTGAACACTATCCGGTTAGAATGTTGTTGTGGGTTACGGATGACCTACAGACTATCAACTCATAGATGAACTTGCATACTACCCCATTTCAAATAATATGACTTATAGATGACCCTTAAATTGTCAATCTCTAGGAAATCTTATATATCATTCATCCTTAGATAGTGACTTAAAGGAGTCCTTTAAAATCGTGTGCTATGCATTCAGATGTTGTTTCATAAAATGATGAGATATCCTTGATACTAGCATTTATGTCTTGTGTGTCAACAGATATAAAATAATAATGATATCCTCGATGCCAACATTTTTGTCTAGCGCGTCAACAGATATTGAATGACGATGATATTCTCGACGCTAGCATTTCTGTCAGCGTGTCAATAGATATTAAATGATGATGATACCCTCGATGCCAGCATTTCTGTCTAGCGCATCAACAGATATTGAATGATGATGATATCCTTGATGCTAATGTTTCTATCTAGCCCGTCAATAGATATTAAATGATGATGATATGAGATGGCCCCCTTGGCAATGATATACAATGGCCCTTGCGGCAAAGATATGTGATGGCCCTTGCGGCAATAATGTGCAATGGCCCTTGTGGCAATGATATGTAATGGCCCTTGCGGCAATGATATGCAATGGCCCTTGAGGCAATGATATGCAATGGCCCTTTCAGCAAATTTTAAAGTAATTTTACCTGACTTCATTTGTTAGAGCCTTGCTTTCTACATGTACCTGTACTCAAGGTAGACGATTAGCAGACACAAAGTCCCTTTTACTTGCGACTATTTTTAGAAAACTTCTAAATACAATGTTTGTGAATAAGATAAGACGCTTTTGTTTGTCGCCCATGATCTCAAGAAATGAGATGGACAAATCAGAAGGTCCTCAATAAATGGGTATTAAACCTATTTTTAGGGCTACCCTAAAATACCGTTCTTGGGTATTAATACTCTGTTGTGGCTCCCAATTTACTCGGGAATTTTTGAAAGAGATCCTCACTTTCGTGTATTGATCCCTGCATCCACAGAATGATGATTAGTTTGAATAAGATTACTTCGTGTTGACCTTCTTTGATCCTTGATTTGCTGCTTGCCATCTCTTGGGCATTCTGCCATGTCGGGACTTTCATCCCGACACTCTATCCCAAGTGATGTCTAGGCAAGTACTAAATAAGTGAGTTGTAAGATTTTTTTGAAAATAGTCTTAATTTTTAGAAAATAATTTCGAAAGCTTTTGTAAAACTTTAGAAAATCTCTGCCAGTCATGTCATGTACTAGCTCAACGAACGTCTTCCTCATGGTTTTGACTATATTCTGTAAACACCTATTTTTTGACCCAAACCTAATATTTTTATACCATTTTAATGTTCAATTAATTTTTATTTTATTTTATTTTATTTTTAATTGTAGGCATTTTAAATTTATCTTATTTTTTTTTAGGTTCGTTAAAATTTTTGAAAAAAACTACAAAAATAGGGTCACATTTTTAATTAATTTTTTATTTTATTTTATCGTCTATTTATTAAAAAAAAAATTCTAAATTATATTTGTTTTCTTCTTTCAACTTTTAAAAAAAAAAAAATGTGATATTAATTTTTCTTAGTCATATTCCTAAGACTAGCTAATCTTGTATTTTGTTAGTTTTAAATAGATTTTATTATCTTTATTTTATTTTATTTGAAATATTAATTAAATTAAAAAAAAAAAATCCTAAACTACCCAAACCACCCCACAATCCCACTCCTACTTAACCTCTCCCATTACCTCCCCCATAACACACACGACACAAACACACATACACGACACAAACACACACACCTACTACTATATATACAACACATGCACACATGCACTAGAAGGAGAAAAAAAGAGAGGAGAAGCTTGAGAGGAAAAAAAGAAGACACGGATATAGGCAAAGAAAGAAAAAAAAACACATACGGGGATTGAAACAAAAGAAAAAAAAAGAAATAGAAGGGAGGAAGGAAAAGTAACGAAAAAATAGAAAACAAGGAAAGGAAAAGGGAAGAAGAACTTGAAAAAAAAAACAGAAAGTGGAGTTTGAAGTCGTGAGGCTTCTGTTCGAGTTTCTGGACATCGTCCGTACTTTCCTTTAATTAGTTTATCACACAGAAGGTGATGGATAATCAAATTATACGTTTCTCTTATTTTCCCACACATACAAAAATGATGTAGATGAAATCGTGGACTTTGTTTTGCCCCTTATTCCAGTCACGGTATTTTGTTTTCTTGCTCCACATTATCTTCCATTGTTTCTTTAGATATGTTTAGTTTAATCTTCTTAGAGTACGTTATTTTTAATATTTCTCTCCATATAGAATTAATGTTAGGTTCGTATTGTCCTATTGTATGTAGTTTTAAATTATTTTTTTTTCTTCTACCAAGTTTGGAGGTCAAACAAAGATGGCCTCTCGTATATGATTTAGTTTTCCTGTAGCTTAGGTCAAGTTAGTTTTAAGATTGCAGATTATTAGGTCCAGTACAAAAATTGTGTGAATATTTTTCTTTTCCTGGTATTTAAAGTGAATAAAGGAGTATTCTTCCGAGTAGTTAATTATCATAATGCTAATTCGAATAACTTTTTGATCGATAACGGGTGTAAGTTTGATCTTTGGTTTTCATCAATCATCTTAATTTTTCATAATGGCGAACTCTTAATAGTACATAACTGGAATATTTTAGTTTCAAACGAGTTGGATCAGTTGGTCTTATTTGATATTTTAAATGATAAAACAAATAACATGAACTTGGAAACTTTTCATTTAATAATCGTATTTAGTCTAGAAATGGTTACTTATGTCAATTAGATATTCATGTTGAATTGGTTTTTAGTTGCTGTTAAAATGGATGTTTATACAACCAAAAAATGAGGTTTCTTTTAATAAATTAATTTTCCATGTTTTCATTAAGTTAGGTTAACTTTAATACTTTGATCGTTGCCGTTTAATTGTAGTATTTGAAAGTTTGGTTTAGATAATATAATTGCTTGTTACATTTTTTTTTAATTATCAAGAAGTAGCATCGACTGTGGAAATATGTTGCAAAGAAAATGGGCTTAGGCTAATATTTAGTGCCTGAATAGTTTAATTGTGAGGAAGCGAGATAGTTTATAAATTCATTCAAGACCCAACACATGATAAAAGAAAACAGGGGGAAAACCAATTATAAGGGAGTGATTTCATAAAAGAGTGAGTTAGGTTCTTAATCTCAAATAAATTAGGATTTAAGATACAAGTGAAAGTTAACGATGAAGTTGGAAAGCCCTGCTACCGACCATTCGTTATAATAAAAATTAACATACCTTTTGAAGCCGATTTAATTGGGTTGGGTATATTCTAAACATGTTAGGTGCTTATTTAGACTAGGAAAATGGGGACGACTCATAAATGCCTCAAAGGCACGAAAATGTACCAAAACTCGTGGTAAGGTCGAAAAGTACTACTATCGACAAGCTACACCTCAATACATTTTTTTTAAATAATTTAAAATAAATTCAAAGTAGGATGTAAGCAACTTTTAGGTTAACAAATATAATAAATCCAAAAAAAAAATTTAATTTAAGCCAGACATAAGTCATTAAAGCGACCGTGCTAGAACCACGGGACTCGAGGGGTGCCTAACACCTTCCCCTCGGTCAACAGAATTCCTTATCCGGATTTCTAGTTCGCAGACCAAAAAAATAAAAAAATTGAAGAGTCATTTTCTTTTGAATAGGGATTCAATAAGGTGACTTGGAACACCCAAACTCAATTCCAAGTGGCGACTCTATAAATAAAATAATCCCTTTTCAAAACGTCACTTTAATTGGAAAAACCCATTTTCTCTAAAACCAACTCCCTAGCGGGGTCGGATGCGGTGAAAAACCGGGGTGTGACAGATGGCGACTCTGCTGGGGAGTTAAGCAGAATTCGAGCTTTTATATTGACTTAATTGGCTTTATTCAATTTTGATATTGTATATTGCTGGCCTAAATGTGTTCTTTGCCTACATGTTTATCGCTTTGATATTATTTGAATTGCAATATAAACTGTCTTCTCTTGCGCAATCATCTGAGTCTTCTGAGATACTGTATTTTCGGAGATGCGGTATACGCTCCCGAGCTTGAGATACCAGGGATGCGGCAACGCTCCTTGGAAGGATTCTGTAGTCACCCGTGATTTAGGATGGAAAGGGACCAACAGTGAGGCTGGAAAGCCCTGCTACCGGTAAAGCTGTCCCTTGCCGACTCGAGTTGTCCGCTCGTTTCATTGACAGTCTAGAGACCTAACTCCACTAGGTTGAACCTAGCATAACTGGAGCTTAGACATAGCTATCCCTAATAGACTGTGTTTTACTTGTATCACGTGTATTTTTTACTTAGTAGGGCTCGACCCAGGGGTCGGGTCCGTCTAGGCCAGGTGTCACCTCTTGAGACCATCATGTACATTTTATGTGCTACTTGTTGCATTATAGGAAATGCCATATCGGATGTTGACCAGGTTTTAAGTGAATTAATTGATCTGAAAAAAGGGGGTTAAATAAAACATAAACTACGTGATGATCTGATTCATGTAAAACATGATACGTAGGCAACCCTCGGCGGGTGCGATCAAATACTTTTTTTTTCAAGATTCAAGTTTCAAGTAACAATTTTAAGATGTTGGCGTTAAATAATAATAAAAAATTTAATTCACTAAAGCCGAGATGAAACAAGAGGGTTTTCCTAAGTCCATTTCAGGAAGAAAATTACTTAGGTGCATGACATTTGAGTTAGTTATGAATATATCAATGTTTTTAAAAGCTCTAAATCTTAACATATTTGTTTCTGTGTCAAAGAGAAAGAGAGAATAAGGTGGTTGGTTGTGGTTAAGCTGGCCTCTCACCCGTACAACACAAGGTATAAAGGGAAAAGGAAGATGACTCGAAAAGATGGAACAGAATCTGACAATGAAGAAGGTCAAGATCAGTTAGTTCCACAAGAGTTCGCATCTTTGGAGGAGAATAGGTTATTGAAGCAACAAATTGCGGAAATGTATCAAGCCTGGGTGAATGGACAAGCCCCGCCTTCCTCGATTCCAGGATTTTCAGATACAAATCATCCCAGTTCTACTCAAGCCCAAGTTGACGATCCACTTTATCCGCCTGGATTTGGTCCATACGCTAATGTGTCTAGCGCTGCTGGCACATCCACCATACGTCCTCCAAATCCACCATTCACGAACAACCCGCTTTTTATTTCGGCTGGGACAACTAATATAAAACCTCCATCAATGATACGGAAGCCTATCAACGAACTAAATCATGATCAAGTCTATCCTCCTGAATTGGCATTCAAACCCGTAAATTCATATCAGCCCACTCATCAGCCTGAGTCTCATATCGTGATTGAGAAGGCTATTATGAATGAAGAATGAGAAGAAATAGTTAGAAAAGTGAGGAGTCTGGAGCAGAGTATGAGAAACATACAAGGATTGGGAGGACACAAAAACGTCTCTTTCAAAGACCTGTGTATGTTCCCTAATGTTCATTTGCCAATAGGGTTCAAGACCCCAAAATTTGACAAGTATAGTGGTCATGGTGACCCAGTGACCCACTTAAAAAGGTATTGCAATCAACTCAGAGGAGCAGGAGGGAAAGAGGAGCTGCTCATGGCCTATTTCAAAGAAAGTCTGACGGGAATAGTCTCTGAATGGTTTATCGATCAAGACATCTCCCATTGGCATGTTTGGGATGATATGGCTCAAGATTTTGTACAACAATTTCAATACAATCTCTATATTATCCCTGACCGCACTTCTCTCGCTAATATGAAGAAAAAACCATCTGAAAGTTTTTAAGAGTTTGCCATAAATTGGAGAGAACAGGCATCTAGAGTCAAGCCGCCATTGAAGGACCAGGAATTGATTGACGTTTTTCTCCAAACTCAAGAGCCTGATTATTTTCATCATTTACTAGCCGCGGTTGGTAAACCTTTCGCCGAAGCAATAAAAATTGGGGAAATGGTGGAGAATGGCATTAAATCAGGAAAAATCATGAGCCAAACCGCCCTCAGGGCCACTACACAAGCCATTCAGAGTGGATCAGGTAGTTTCGGAAATCGGAAGAAGAAGGAGGAAGGGTCCATGATGGCATCAGGATCGGGCAATGCCCAAAGGGGACGGAACTCCCCTTACGTTCATGTCCAACAGGGACAACCCAGCCCTCCTCAACATTATTATACACCTCAACCTGCTGTTTTTAATGCTCAAGCGTATGCCCGACCTCCTCAGCGTCCACAATGGCGGACACCTGCGCCACAAGGTTTTCGTCCGCGGCAGCCAAATTTACAAGCCCCTCGTAATCCGTATGTTCCAACAGACTATACAAGAGAATAGAGGCCAAAGGAAAACTTCACCCCAATTGGAGAATCATATACGAGCCTGTTGCGGAGATTGGTCAAATTAGGATGGATTGAACCTGTTTTGCCTTTCAAAGTAGATCCGAATGCAAGTTGGTTTGATCCTAATGTAAGGTGTGAGTACCATTCCAACGTCCAAGGTCACAGTACCAAAAATTGTTGGAGTCTGAAGAGAGCCATTGAAAAGTTAATCGAAAGCAAGGCAATCATAATACAAAAAGAAGAAGCACCGAAAGTCACCGACAATCCACTTCCTAATCACAGTAACACACACGTCGTGGGGATGATTTTTAATGATAGAGACTACAGGCCAACAAGCCAAGCAGTGATGGAAATAGGCGCCTTGAAGGAGAACCCGGGTGAAGCACTGAAGTGTATGCAAAGAGAACCACTGATCGTGAAAGGAGTGAGTTCCATTATAAGACCCCAAGATTCAGAAAAGATGGTATTGTATGTTCCTGCGAAGCTAAAGGGAATAGCACGAGATGGGCCAAAACTATATATTTCGAGT
Source organism: Capsicum baccatum var. pendulum (assembly GCA_030864225.1). Taxonomy (NCBI): domain Eukaryota; kingdom Viridiplantae; phylum Streptophyta; class Magnoliopsida; order Solanales; family Solanaceae; genus Capsicum; species Capsicum baccatum. The sequence continues at coordinate 5,362,468 of CM061552.1, forward strand.
GGTTCTGCAGGGTTCGACCAACAGCGCAACAACACGAGAGAGATAACAGAGCCAATTGTCATAAAACACGCAACACAGCTCCCAGTGACAAGCTTGAAAACCATCCCATGGAACTACAACAAAACCACGGTGATGTACAAAGGAAAAGAGGTCATGGAAGAAGCAAATAAAATGGGAGGTTTGACTCGATCAGGAAGATGCTATGTTCCAGAAGAATTAAGGAGACCAAAATAGTTTAAAGATAGTCAAGGGCCAATGAAAAAACCTGTCACAAACGAAGAGGCTGAGGAATTTCTGAAGAAAATGAAAACCCAAGACTATTCCATTGTCGATCAATTGAGGAAAACTCTGGCTCAAATCTCATTATTATCCCTGCTGCTACATTCTAAAGTACATTGTCATACATTGATTAAGTTGTTGAACGAAGCATACGTCCCGAAGAAAACTACGGTATGTCAAATAGAAAGGATGGTTCGTAGAATATTTGAAGCAAATAGGATCACTTTCACTGATGATGAGTTACCCACAGAAGGTTCTGGTCACAACAAGGCTTTGCATCTGACTATCAAATGCGAAGGCTATTACATAAAAGGGGTAATGATCGATGGAGGTTCAAGAGTAGATATCTGTCCTCTCTCTACTTTGCAAAAATTAAAAATCAGCCCAGATAGGATTCGGTCCAATAATGTATGTGTTCGGGCTTTTGATGGTGCAAAACGAGACACAATTGGTGAGGTAGATCTTGCTTTGGTTATTGGACCAGTTGATTTTACGATCACCTTTCAAGTAATAGACATGGATACTTCCTACAACCTACTTTTAGGAAGACCATGGATCCACACGGCCAGAGCCATACCTTCTACTTTGCATCAAGTAGTTAAGTTTGAACACAACAATTAGGAAATCATTGTACATGGAGAGGATGACCTTCCCATACATCGAGATCCTTCTGTACCCTGTATCGAAACAAAAGGGGGTTGTGAATCTCCCATTTATCAAGACTTTGAAATTGTGACAGCTGATCAAGTCGTGGAAGGCACGCCGATTCCAGGGCCTCATCTCTCTTATACTTCAATCATGGTGGCCAGCCAAATGCTACAAAATGGTTATGAACCGGGAAAAGGATTAGGGGCTTCGCTGCAAGGAATTATAAACCTTGTAGATCCATGTGGTAGCCACAACTCCTTTGGATTAGGCTTTAAGCCTACCGCAGCAGATAGAAAATGGGCAAAAGAGCAGAAGAAGAAAGACTGGAAATTGACAAGTCCTGTTCCACACATTAGCCAATCTTTCACGAAAGCTCAGAAGGAAGAAAATCAATACCCATGTGCTAACAAGGATGTGGATGAAATATGTCAAGGTCTCAAGGAAATGTTTTATGAAATAAATATGGTTTAGATGGGTGAAGGCCCTAGCCATACAGATGTGCAGTTCATGGGGTCAAATATCAAGCTCACTAACTGGGAAGCCACTCCTCTCCCCACAAGGAAGGAGTCTTGGTAGTTTATTTTGTTGTTTCGTTTTTCTTTCTTTCGTATTTTGGACTATTCTTAGGGTTGTAGTCCACATAGTTTAGTTGCTCTGCTTTCATGTTAACCCTCCTATCCTTTCCGATTCAACTAAATGAAATTCAAGTTTTCTAGTAAATTTATCTTTTCTTCCCTCTTTTAATTTTTATTTTTATCTTATTTCAGTTATGTTAATACTGGCTCCGATAACATGGCATGTACATGGAGTTCACATTTAGATCCTAAAAAGTTGTCTAATCTCGAATCAGCAAACCAAATGGTAGATGAATACGATGAAGGTGAAACTGATAAGAAAGTCAAGAAAGGATTGGATCAATTTGAGGATAAGCCCACACCCAATTTAGATGACACTGAGATAATAAATTTGGGAACTGGTGAAGAGGTTAGAGAAATAAAAATAAGTATTCATGCAGATCAGAATATCAGGAATGATATCGTTCAGATTTTGATCGAGTATAAGGATGTCTTTGCTTGGTCTTATGATGATACGTCGGGTCTAAGCATGGATTTGGTAGTCCATAAACTGCCTACATTCCCTGATTTTTCACCAGTCCAGCAAAAGCAAAGAAAGTTTAAAACTGACGTGAGCGATAAAATCAAAGAGGAAATCATGAAGCAATTGAACGCGAACGTGATCAGGGTCGCCCAGTACACCACGTGGTTGGCTAATGTGGTGCCCGTACCGAAGAAAGATGGCAAAATCAGAGTCTGTGTTGATTATAGGGATTTGAACAAAGCAATCCCTAAAGATAACTTTCCACTGCCCAATATTCATATCCTTGTCGATAATTGTGCTAAACATGAGATCCAATCTTTCGTGGATTGTTATGCCGGATATCACCAGATCCTGATGGATGAAACGAATGCAGATAAGACTGCTTTCACCACCCCGTGGGGTACTTATTGCTACAGGGTCATGCCGTTTGGTTTAAAGAATGCGGGAGCTACGTACATGAGAGCTATGACTACTATTTTTCATGACATGATGCATAAGGAAGTAGAAGTATATGTTGATGATGTCATTATCAAGTCCAAGACACGAGTCGATCACGTAGATGGCTTGAGGAAATTCTTCGAAAGGTTACGAAAGTATAATCTTAAGCTCAATCCAGCCAAGTGTGCATTTGGAGTTCCATCCGAAAAACTTTTGGGTTTCATAATTAGCCGCAGAGGCATTGAATTGGACCCCTCCAAGGTAAAATCCATTCGATAATTGCCGCCTCCGAAGAATAAAACTGAGGTCATGAATTTTCTTGAAAGGCTGAGTTATATAAGCAGATTCATCGCTCAGCTCAGCACTACATGTGAACCGATATTTAAGTTGCTAAAGAAGGATGCTGCTATCCAATGGACAGACGAATGTCAAGAATCATTTGATAAGATTAAAGAATATTTGGCAAATCCTCCAGTACTGGTCCCACCGGAACCTGGTAGGCCTTTATTCCTATACCTGTCAGTGATGGACAATTCTTTTGGTGGTGTTTTAGGACAGCATGATATCACAGGCAAGAAGGAACAAGCAATCTATTATTTGAGCAAAAAGTTCATAAGTTACGAGGTAAAATATACTCTTCTAGAAAAGACATGTTGCGCCCTAACTTGGATTGCTCTGAAGTTGAAGCACTATCTTTCATCCTACACAACCTACCTCATATCTCGAATGGATCCTTTAAAGTATATTTTTCAAAAACCTATGCCCACAGGCAGATTGGCGAAGTGGCAGATTTTACTTACAGAATTCGACATTGTGTATGTTACTCGTACCGCTATGAAAGCGCAAGCATTGGCCGATCATTTGGCTGAGAACCCAGTTGACAATGAGTATGAGCCTTTGCGAACTTACTTTCCTGATGAAGAGATAAATTCAATTGAGGAAGAAGTTCAAGATGACATGTATGCATGGAAATTATATTTTGACGGGGCAGTCAATGTCAAAGGAGTAGGAATTGGGGCGGTTCTTGTCTCACCGACCGGGTATCATCATCCCGCCACAGCACGACTCCATTTCTTTTGTACTAATAACACAGCAGAATATGAAGCTTGCATCATGGGGTTGAATATGGCAATAAATCTGGGTGTACACAAGCTAGTGGTGTTGGGAGATTCTGAATTACTCATTCGACAAATTCAAGGTGAATGGGAAACGAGAGATATCAAGCTCATTCCATACAAACAGTTCTTAGAGGACCTTAGCAAGAGATTCAAGTCTATCGAGTTTAGACATATTCCCAGATCCCATAATGAGCTGGCTGATGCCCTGGCTACCCTAGCTTCCATGCTCCCATACCCAGGAAATACGCATCTCGACCCATTAGAGATACAGATACGAGATCAACATGGCTATTGCAATATAATTGATGCAGAGCCAGATAATGAACCCTGGTACTATGATATCAAATGCTTCCTAAAGTCAAAAGAATATCCAACACACGCCAATGCAGATCAAAAGAGGACTATTAGGCGACTTGCTAATGGGTTCTTCTTAAGTGGGGAGATCCTGTACAAACGAACCCCAGACTTGAACTTGTTGAGATGTGTTAATATTCAGAAAGCTGAAAGAATCATGAATGATGTACATTCGGGGGTATGTGGTTCGCATATGAATGGCTATGTTTTAGCGAAGAAGATTATGCGAGTAGGATATTATTGGTTAACTATGGAGAGAGATTGCTTTCGCTTTGTTCGCAAGTGTCATCAATGTCAAATTCATGGTGATTTGATTCACTCCCCACCTTCAGAGCTGCATCCTATGTCGGCTCCTTGGTCATTCGTCGCTTGGGGCATGGATGTAATCGGTCCAATAGAACCAAAAGCTTCTAATGGGCATCGATTCATACTGGTTGCTATTGACTATTTCACCAAATGGGTAGAAGCTGCTACTTTCAAATCAGTCACGAAGAAAATAGTAGTGGATTTTGTTCATTCGAACATCATATGTCGTTTTGGTATACCAAAGTCCATTATCACAGACAATGCAACCAATCTCAATAGTCATCTAATGAAGGAGGTTTGTGAGCAATTCAAGATCGTGCATCACCATTCTACCCCTTACCGTCCTAAAGCAAATGGAGCCGTTGAAGCAGCAAACAAGAATATTAAGAAGATTCTTAGGAAAATGGTCCAAGGATCTCGACAGTGGCATGAGAAATTACCGTTTGCTCTTTTAGGATATCGTACCACTATCCGTACATCGACTGGCGCAACTCCTTATTTACTAGTCTATGGGACTGAAGCTGTGATACCCGCAGAAGTCGAAATTCCCTCGCTTCGAATCATTAGTGAAGCTAAAATTGATGATACTGAATAGGTCAAGTCTAGACTAGAACAATTATCGCTAATAGATGAAAAAAGGTTGACGGCAGTTTGCTTTGGTCAATTATATCAGCAGAGGATGGCGCGAGCTTACAATAAGAAGGTACGTCCTAGAAAATTCGAGGCCGGCCAACTTGTTGTAAAATGCATCCTTCCACACCAAGAAGAGGCTAAAGGAAAGTTTGCTCCAAACTGGCAAGGCCCATACATAGTTAAACAAGTTTTATCAAATGGAGCTTTGCAACTTGCGGATCTGGACGGAAAAATGATAGAAAAAGCTATCAATGCCGATTCAGTCAAAAGATATTATATTTGACACACTTGTGTTTAACATTCTCAAGTTGAAATGACGAAAGGCCATCATTCTACTTAACTAAATGACATTAATCCCTTGTCAGCCCTTCGAGCCTTATTTACCTTCCTTGCTTACCCTCTTTGGAGCCGGAAAAAAAAAAGATAATGCATTACCATTGAACTACGTTCAACCTGATTCCTAAATGGATACGTAGGCAGCCCTATCTTGGGGTTCGGTCCGACAAAAGAAAAACAAAAAATCTTGGTATTTAAGAAAAAAAAATGAGATAAAATCCTATTGTCACTTTTATACGGCTCTCAAGATGTAATCTACCCTAAAAATCCTTTTCCCTTTGTCCATTAAAGACCTTCCGATCAATTTTTGAGAATGTCAAGCCTTGTGTGCTATATATATATATAAAAAAAAAAACTTGTAGGTAAAAACCCATGGAGGCACCACAAGATAAAAAAAAAAAAATCTTATTGGTGAAAACCCTCAGAGGCGCCATAAGACAATGATGAACGGGACAATCCAAATTAGAGAGGTCAATTGAGAAAATCCCAGAAGGAATGACTTTAGTCAAACAAAGATTATCATGACAAGACAAAGATCAAGAAGGATGATTTGATTTGATTGAAAGGTGCAGCCTATTTCGAGATTAGACAATTTTCAAGGATCAAATATCTACTCCAAATTGCGTGTCATGTGTTATTGAAGTCAATATACATCTCCGAATAAGCTTTTCTTACTTTACTGGTAGAAATCCTTTCTATTCAAGCATATTTCTTTTATTCCTTCTTTTGATTTTTCCTTATTTCATTTTTATACGCACCAAATACAAAATAAACAAAAACTCGCAAAATTGACCATGGCTCCCAGTGAAATTGAGCAGAGATTATTGGGCGTTCACCACCTTGACAAGGACAGAGAGCCAGTTAAGATAAGTGTTACGAACGAAGAATTTGAAAATGAAGAGCAGAATCGTACTAAAACAAACAGAGATGCAACAGAATTTGAAAAACAAAGAATCAAGCTCGCCAACCAATTAATTGAATCAACTGTATCAAGTTGGGGCAGAGATAAGGAAAACCTCCAAGGGATTCAAGGCCACAAACTAACTACCAAGTTTAAAACTCACAATTTTTTTTTCTCTTTGCGTGAACAGGGGCAAAGCAATCTTGTGAAGTTCAGTGGAAAAACAAGTATAGCAAAGTTAAGTTTCCTTGAATTTTATCTTTTGTTATACTCCTATAATTTTAAGTTCGTACCAATATAATAATAAAACCCCTCATATTCAAGACTGGGGCATTTTTTTTTCTAACAAAAAAAAAATCCTAAATCTTATTCGTCTTCATAGGGCACCATCCCCTAGTTGACATCTTTTCGTCTCCATAGGGCACCATCCCCTAGTTGACATCTTATCTCGTCTTCATAGGGCGCCATCCCCTAGTTGACATCTTATCTCGTCTTCATAGGTCACCATCCCCTAGTTGACATCTTACTCCGTCTTCATAGGGCACCACCCCCTAGTTGACATCTTATCTCGTCTTCATAGGGCGTCATCCCCTAGTCGACATCTTTTCGTCTCCATAGGGCACCATACCCTAGTTGACATCTTATCTCGTCTTCATAGGGAACCATCCCCTAGTTGACATCTTATCTCATCTTTATAGGGCACCTCCCCTAGTTGACATCTTAGTCTTCTTTATAGGGAGTCATCCCCTAGTTGACATCTCATGCGTCTTCATAGGTCACCATCCCCTAGTTGACATCCTTTTCATCTTCATAGGGCATCATCCCCTAGTCAACATCTTTATTCATCTTCATAGGGCGCCATCCCCTAGTGGACATCTTACTTCGTCTTCATAGGGTGCCATCCCCTAGTTGACATCTTACTTCGTTTTCATAGGGCGCCATCCCCTAGTCGACATCTTTATTCGTCGTCATAGGGCGCCATCCCCTAGTGGACATCTTATCTCGTCTTCATAGGGCACCATCCCCTAGTTGACACCTTTTTCGTCTTCATAGGGTACCATCCCCTAGTTGAAATCTTTTTCGTCTTCATAGAGCACCGTCCCCTAGTCGACATTTTAGGAAATAAACCTTCCTATTTTTCTTCTTTATGTCTTCATAGGGTATGACAATCCCTAGTCATATTTTTAGAAGAAAAAATCCTAATTCTTTTGCATGAATTCATTAGGCATAACTTCCTTTGGTTGCATTATTAAGAATAGGGTTCTCATTTTATCGCGCTCCTAGCCTAAATTTCGATCCATTCATTCATTCATTTATTTTTAAACTAGATTATAGTTTTTCTAATAACTCACAAAATTTTCCTAGTGTAAACTGGGGCAGAAAATTTTGTTTGTTTTGTTTCGTCTTCTTTGATAGCTTGCAGGTTTTCTGCGAAGCACAGGTTTATCCAAGAATAGAATTTCATCTCCGGTTAGAATATAGAAGAATAATCAGGTTGAAGATAGTTAGAGTCAGCTCTGTATCTGTAGCGGCCCAACATCTCAAGAGACATCTTTTTAGCTTCTGATAAGGAGAATAAACATCCAAAGTATTCTATGAACTGTTATTCGGCAGAGTGTCAATGACTCAATCCAAGTTGCAGGTTCAAATCTGAAATCCTAACTTCAAGATCAAATCTTGAGATCGAGGTACCCACCGGAAGAAAGTGAGGCAATAACGGAAGATCCAAGAGGAAGATCGGAAGCAAGAGGATCAAGACAAATAGAATAGATAGGATCTTGTACTTTTATTTCTAGTTTCATTCTTTGATGTAATAAAAGGAGCAACGAACCGAAAACTCGACGGGACCTCAACTCGACTCTCCAATTCATCCACTCATTCCTACACTTATTTGAACTGCACGTGACATGATTCTCTTATAACCCGAGATATGTAGGATGCCCAAAGTCAGGGCTCGGTCACACCTCTTTCCCACTTATTTACGTATTAATATTGAATAAAGGGTTGAGCCAAAAATTAGTCATGTTTACTTCTTTGCTTGAAAATTCTTCATATTTCCAAGCAAAGAAGGGCATTCTGTAAACACCTAATTTTTGACCCAAACCTAATATTTTTATACCATTTTAATGTTCAATTAATTTTTATTTTATTTTATTTTATTTTTATTTGTAGGCATTTTAAATTTATCTTTTTTTTTTTTAGGTTCGTTAAAAATTTTGAAAAAAACTACAAAAATAGGGTCACATTTTTAAATAATTTTTTATTTTATTTTATCGTCTATTTATTAAAAAAAAAATTCTAAATTATATTTGTTTTCTTCTTTCAACTTTTAAAAAAAAAAATGTGATATTAATTTTTCTTAGTCATATTCCTAAGACTAGCTAATCTTGTATTTTGTTAGTTTTAAATAGATTTTATTATCTTTATTTTATTTTATTTGAAATATTAATTAAATTAAAAAAAAATCCTAAACTACCCAAACCACCCCACAATCCCACTCCTACTTAACCTCTCCCATTACCTCCACCATAGCACACACGACACAAACACACACACACGACACAAACACACACACCTACTACTATATATACAACACATGCACACATGCACTAGAAGGAGGAAAAAAAGAGAGGAGAAGCTAGGGAGGAAAAAAAGAAGACACGGATATAGGCAAAGAAAGAAAAAAAAACACATACGGGGATTGAAACAAAAGGAAAAAAAAAAGAAATAGAAGGGAGGAAGGAAAAGTAACGAAAAAATAGAAAACAAGGAAAGGAAAAGGGAAGAAGAACTTGAAAAAAAAATAGAAAGTGGAGTTTGAAGTCGTGAGGCTTCTGTTCGAGTTTCTGGACGTCGTCCGTACTTTCCTTTAATTAGTTTATCACACAGAAGGTGATGGATAATCAAATTATACGTTTCTCTTATTTTCCCACACATACAAAAATGATGTAGATGAAATCGTGGACTTTGTTTTGCCCCTTATTCCAGTCACGGTATTTTGTTTTCTTGCTCCACATTATCTTCTATTGTTTCTTTAGATATGTTTAGTTTAATCTTCTTAGAGTACGTTATTTTTAATCTTTCTCTCCATATAGAATTAATGTTAGGTTCGTATTGTCCTATTGTATGTAGTTTTAAATTATTTTTTTTTCTTCTACCAAGTTTGGCGGTCAAACAAAGATGACCTCTCGTATATGATTTAGTTTTCCTGTAGCTTAGGTCAAGTTAGTTTTAAGATTGCAGATTATTAGGTCCAGTACAAAAATCGTGTGAATATTTTTCTTTTCCTGGTATTTAAAGTGAATAAAGGAGTATTCTTCCGAGTAGTTAATTATCATAATGCTAATTCGAATAACTTTTTGATCGATAACGGGTGTAAGTTTGATCTTTGGTTTTCATCAATCATCTTAATTTTTCATAATGGCGAACTCTTAATAGTACATAACTGGAATATTTTAGTTTCAAACGAGTTGGATCAGTTGGTCTTATTTGATATTTTAAATGATAAAACAAATAACATGAACTTGGAAACTTTTCATTTAATAATCGTATTTAGTCTAGAAATGGTTACTTATGTCAATTAGATATTCATGTTGAATTGGTTTTTAGTTGCTGTTAAAATGGATGTTTATACAACCAAAAAATGAGGTTTCTTTTAATAAATTAATTTTCCATGTTTTCATTAAGTTAGGTTAACTTTAATACTTTGATCGTTGCCGTTTAATTGTAGTATTTGAAAGTTTGGTTTAGATAATATAATTGCTTGTTACATTTTTTTTTAATTATCAAGAAGTAGCATCGACTGTGGAAATATGTTGCAAAGAAAATGGGCTTAGGCTAATATTTAGTGCCTGAATAGTTTAATTGTGAGGAAGCGAGATAGTTTATAAATTCATTCAAGACCCAACACATGATAAAAGAAAACAGGGGGAAAACCAATTATAAGGGAGTGATTTCATAAAAGAGTGAGTTAGGTTCTTAATCTCAAATAAATTAGGATTTAAGATACAAGTGAAAGTTAACGATGAAGTTGGAAAGCCCTGCTACCGACCATTCGTTATAATAAAAATTAAAATACCTTTTGAAGCCGATTTAATTGGGTTGGGTATATTCTAAACATGTTAGGTGCTTATTTAGACTAGGAAAATGGGGACGACTCATAAATGCCTCAAAGGCACGAAAATGTACCAAAACTCGTGGTAAGGTCGAAAAGTACTACTATCGACAAGCTACACCTCAATACATTTTTTTTAAATAATTTAAAATAAATTCAAAGTAGGATGTAAGCAACTTTTAGGTTAACAAATATAATAAATCCAAAAAAAAAATTTAATTTAAGCCAGACATAAGTCATTAAAGCGACCGTGCTAGAACCACGGGACTCGAGGGGTGCCTAACACCTTCCCCTCGGTCAACAGAATTCCTTATCCGGATTTCTAGTTCGCAGACCAAAAAAATAAAAAAATTGAAGAGTCATTTTCTTTTGAATAGGGATTCAATAAGGTGACTTGGAACACCCAAACTCAATTCCAAGTGGCGACTCTATAAATAAAATAATCCCTTTTCAAAACGTCACTTTAATTGGAAAACCCATTTTCTCTAAAACCAACTCCCTAGCGGGGTCGGATGCGGTGAAAAACCGGGGTCTGACATATTCGACGGATGATTTTCAAAGCTCATGATCATTGTTGGAGGTTTTCTTCAAGTAGTTCTATCATACCAAGAAATTGATCTTGCCTAGACTTTTGTCACAGCTGACTACTTTAAAAGCTTGGCCTTAATCTCTGGTGCTGGGGGAATTTGAAATATGTTCCAGCATCTGGTGGAAATTTTGAGGTCTTCCCTCAAAATTTCTTCCCCAGTTTAGAGTTGTTTGAGATGATACCAACTCGAGTGGATCTAAAGTCTTTGCTGATCTTCATTCTCTTTATTGGACGTCGATCTTCTCTTATGAATTTTTGAGATTTCTTCTCGAAAATTCTACCTCAATTTCTATTTCCTGGGGCTATATGACCGAGCTGTTGGGGTGCCTACGTATCCCGTTGAAGCAGGAATCAGGTCACACATATTTCAGAGATAAAGGGAAACGATAAATTATCCTAAGGGGTTGACCAAAGCCGACATAGGCCGCCTGCGTATCCCTTTCTTGGGAATTCAGGTCAAACGTAGTTCGTACATAAAGGGAAAGGATAAATTTTCCTAAGGGGTTGAACGAAGCCGATATAAGCTGCCTACGTATCCCTCTTTGAGAATTTAGGTCAAACGTAGTTCGTACATAAAAGGAAAGGATAAATTTTTCTAAGGGGTTGACCGAAGCCAACATAGGCCACTACGTATCTCATTCTTGAGAATTCAGGTCAAACGTAGTTCTTACATAAAGGGAAAGGGTTCTAGGCAATTACACATCATGAAATTGAAACTATTATAAAGGCGATTTCAAATAAACCAAGAAACGAAAACTATAACATCTTTTAAGCACAATATCTCTTTACCGCATCAGAATTGATTGGTTTGGTCCACTCTTGACCATCAATATCAGGTTGGATTAGGGCTCCTCCAGGTTGGGATTCTTTTGATTTTCACATTCCTCTGTATCCACTACTAACTGCTCCTCATCACCATTTCTGTTCATCATTATTTCCTTCGCTTTGTTCGTCTAACCCTTGAAATGACATGATATTGGCAGGTTTTTAAATTATTGCTACCAAAATAAACCATGCTAGATAATCATATTTTAAAAAAAATAACTTCTTAAATAAAGGGAGGCCTTTTGGAAAGTAAGATAAACTATGGCTCATGACCCACACAAATGTGGGCCCATGCCTTTTTGAAAGTTGTAAAACACGAAATGAAAATTTGAGACATAAAAGGGTGGATCACGGGGCCTCATCTGGACCATCACAGATTTTAAAAACTATTACTAATTGTCCTTTTCATCTACTACGATGGGTGACGGGTTATGAGTGGAGTGAAGGTCCAGTTTTGCAAGGCCTTCTCTGATGCAATCTTCTTCACCCCACAGGACTTTGGGAAATCATCTGGTAAAGCATGGTATCCTTCGAACAAATCTCATATCCCATCCCCAAGAACATCATCATTTGACATCTCATGTACAGGAAATGACTGGTACAAGAGCGGCAAGGGCATAAGTAGACTCTCCTTTGAATTATCTTCGATCTCATCTTCCTTTCTTGGTTGGTATCCTACTCCATGCTTAAATGCTCTTTCCGGGACCATAATAAGCTCAATAATTCCTTCTGAATTCTTACTCTAGGCATCCACAACGTTCTCTATCATTTCCACTCCATCTGTCTTTTTGGAGTTTCATGAATCCACATTAGCAATTGTCTCGCTAGATACCCATTCGACTGCTATTTTGATTATGCTAACCGCGGCTCCCTCGTGATTAGGCAATGGGTTACTAGAAATATTTGGTGCCGACGCCTGAAGAGTGATGATCTTCTGGTCAATCAACTCCTGGATCTTGTGTTTCAGATTGATGCAATCTTCAGTATTATGCTCGGGAGCTCCTAAATGATAAGCACAGACTTGATCGGCATGAAAGAATCAAGAATTGAGATTGGTAGTCTTTGGTGGAATAGGTTGTAAATAACCGGCCTTCATCAATCTTCCGAAGAGATGGGTATAACTTTCAGCCAATGGATTAAATTTTCTGGGAGGCTTCTTCTCGAGGCTTACACGTGGGTAGTTATACTGATTTTGATTAGCAGGAGGAGGTACTTGATGATAGTTTGGAGACGCTTGGACATTTATTTGATTGTTTGGAAGAATAGCTTGAACATGAGATTAATAATTTGGCTCGAAATTTGACATTGGGGTAAAATATTTGAAATTGGAGCTTGATATTGGGGATCGACGTAGAATACAGGCTGAAAATTTGGTGACGGTGGTGAGGAAAGAATATTCCTAGGCTTGAATTTCCTCTTTAATTTATCAATAAAATCAGTAGAGACCCCAGTCACATCCTCTCTTTTCATATTTGAGAATGCAGAAGATTCAGATGATGCTGGGGTTTTGGCATTTTTTCCTATTCGAATGCCTTCCTCTAACATTCCCCAATCTTTCCTAAATCTGCGAAAGTTGCTCGGACTACCAACCTGGTATAATATTCTCCCTCCTGAGCACGAGAGAACACATACACCATTTCTTCCTCAGACATAAGAGGTTGTACTTTGGCAGCTTCTTTTCTCCAGCGGAAGACATAGTCTCAGAAACATTCATCATTTCTCTTCTTGATCCGATCTAATGAATATCGGTCAGGGACTATTTCAATGTTGAATGCAAACCTATTAAGGAAACTTTTGGCCAATTCCCTCCAACTAGTCCATTTTTCCAGTTTTTGAGACGTGAACAAATCTAAGGCTTCGCCACTTAAGCTTCGGCTGAATAAGCGCATCAATAATGCCTCATTTTTCCCTACTCCTACCATTTGATCACAATACCTTCTTAGATGGGCCATTAAATTTCCGATGCCATCGAACACTTCAAATTTTGGGACCTTATACCCTTCTGGTAGATCTACTCCAAGGTGAACACATAAATCATCGTAACCTAACCTATAGTTATTTCCCGCTTCATGAGATTCCTTGATCCTCATGATATCTTCATTCATAGCAATCAACTTTATTTCATGCTTGGTCCTCCACTCTTTCTTCTTATCCTCGTAATGGTCTACCTCGGAATTAGGAACGGGATTATAGATGTCAGGGGATATGATGACATGAAAAGGATTTGGAAAAACAGCTTGATTTTGTGGATGAAAGAAAGTTGGTTGGTAGGTGGGGAGAACGTTTTGGAAACTGTAAAAGTTTTGTGGAATTTAGGAGTAGCTTGGTGGGATCTGGGATGGATTTGCGGATTCAGAAATGAAGTTTGTGGGTTCGGAGATAGATTTGTCAGATTTGGTAGATCTGGGGATGAATTTTGTGGATTTACCAATGGGTTCTGGCGATTTGGGAATGAATTTTGTAGATTCGGAGAAGGATTTTATGGGGCGAGGGCTGGATTTTGTGGATGGTAAGCATCTGGGTTATTTTCACGATTGGTATTTTGGACAAGTTGAGGGGTAGAGATGGATGATATGGTATTTGACTGATCCCCGAGAATAGGCGTACTAAGGGGAGGGATTTGGAGTGGAGTCCCGTTTTCTCCTGGAACGGGAGCATTGACAGTGATGGCCAGGTTAGCCAAATTTCGAGTACGATTTATTTCCTCCTGAAGCATTTCTAGCTTTCTTGCGAGTTCCCCAATCATCTCACTCTGTTCCACTATTACATTATCCCTGATGGTCAATGTATTTTCTTCGTCATTTCTAGTCATTATTGAATGATGGTCAGAGGATGGGATTTTGTGCGCTTTTGACCGGGTGAAGTAAGGATGTTCTGCCAGCTTATTTCAACACAGAGTAATTTTCTATTATCTGTAAAGTAAAACAACTCAAAGGCAAATGTGTTAGTTTCCATATGTGATAAGCAATGCAAAATACTTGACAAGAAATAGCCACGTAGAGTTGTTTGTGTTATAGCCAAATCAATCCATAGGAGTATAGCGGATAAATTTGTCTTTGATCCAAACAAACACATATAAACACATAATACAATTATATCACATAAAAACATTATACTAATGCGTATCCTAACTAGGGTGATCTTTTTGAGCTAAGGGTTTGGGACTAATGATTTTTGAAGAAAAATATATGCTTGCTTAAGGTCAATCCATTATCCTCAACTTTATAGACACTAAAAGGGCATAAATGCCTACAAAATATAACAAAAGAGGGATAGATTTTTTTAGGGAAAGGGAAATAACATGAAAGAAGACACGTTCCCACACAGGAGATAGAAAATACTAATTTCTGAGTGCTTCTTCTATCAGCCTTCGCCTTGTTAGCTTCGTCCATTTCTTATATTGGTAACATCCGTTGACATTCAAACTGTGCCTTAGATGCAACCTCCTGAATCGATCAATTTTTTGCTTCAATTCTTCTTACGAAAGTAAGCAAATCAAGCTTTTTCCCGACCCCCAAAAGATAGTGGATTGAATTAGATATGCATTGTTTTCTTCAACACATAAATATGGTTCATCTCTAATTGACTTGGGGTCAATAGATGCAGGACAGGTTTTCTAATGGGCCCAATACCCTGCTTCGGTATTGGGTCGTCCTAGACTCATGCCTAAATAGGGTTTTGGTTTCGTTCTATCCTAGGTGTCTAGAGTGGGTTTAAACACTGGTTCTCAAGCAGACAACTTGAGTTTGGAAATACTAACAGCCATTACACAACTCACATGCTAATAAGCCATTCGTATTTCCAACACTTTATTGGAATCGAACAATAGGGGCCGAGACATCCACGAAACCCCAAAACAGTTTAAATAATGCAGGAATACGCCATGAGATGCGATAGTTAAACTTTACAGAATCGAAACATATTAACACATAAACAGTTAATCAAAAGATGAAATCAAACATTTGGTTAGAACCTAGTTAAAAATCCCCAGCAAAGTCGCCATTTCTGTTTTGCGAAAATTTTGACTTATTGAGAGTCGCCACTTAATTTTGAAAGGAGTTACGAAACCTTTATAAAATACTTAGACGATTCAAATCAGGAAAATCATTTAAAGTTTAGAGATTCTAGATAAGTGATTCCTATTAACGTTTTAGGAAGGTGTTAGGCACCTAAAACGTATGCTAACATACGATTATCCGATCTATTTGAAAATATTCATTTGATTAACTTCGAAAAATCAATTTGTTGGAAAAATAGTTGATTTAAGGAAAAAGGTTTTTGCAAAATCAATTTTTTAGCGACTTAGTTAGGGATCTAACTAGCTTCGCAAGAAAACACGTAAAACAAGTAAGCAAAAGAAAAAGGGGAAAAGGGAGAAGTAGTGTTTAGGCCATTGGGCCCAAATCAATGAAACCTGTCCTAGTCTAGTTGGGTTTTCGACCCATTTTCACCTGTCCTAATTCTATGTTTCGAGCCTTTTCGCTCGAACCTTATTCTACCTGTATTAAATACAACTTTGGCTTCGAGGCCCCCAAATGAATAAATAAATAAATAAATACGACAATAATAAATAAGTAACGACAACAAATAAATAAATAGCAATAAGGCTCGGGTCTCGTCGTCGCTTCAAGAATGGGACTTTAACCCATTTTCCTTTCGACTCCTTGCATCCCTTTCCTACGAGATTAAGGTTGGACTTTTTCTAGGAATTGACTCGGGTTAAATGGACCTCAATGACCCACCATGGGCATAAGTAGGACTCGGGCGTGTCCACATGCGAAAGAAAAATAGAGTAATTAATAAATGTCCTAATATTAACATTCAAACAAAATGTGTTAAAATATTATGCATTTTTATTTAATAGTGGGCAAAATAGAATAAAAAGAACCAGGTTAATTCAGCAAAGATAAATTCACACTCCATATCATACTTCAATTGAGAAAAGAATGAGTTTATAAGTTCATATACTTTGGTTGCAAGGCTACAGCTAAATCTGCCATCTCTTGTCAGGAGTAAATGTCAACTTTACTATTAGTTTAAAAGAGATAATCCTTGACTAGTCGGCCCAAATGTAGGATAAATGTTTATGTAATTACTTACCCATGTTAACACATACACGCAAACAAACTAATCTTATTTTGGAAGTGAAAACATATATTTCCATGATCTACGCATTTAAAAACTTCAATTCTTTTTAAACATGGGAATGACATGAGCAAACATCTAAACTACGAGTGCATGAATGCAAACATAGACTTGGATCAGCAAACTCGAGCTACAAGCCAGTTAAAAACTCCTAAGGGATTATACTGGCAACATACATAATTTTAGAAGATTGAATAATCAAACAAACTGGGACCTAAGCTTTGTGACATGTAAAGTGCAAGGAAACTAATCCTCAAGTCATAAACTGAGGAACCAGTTATAAGAGATTAAAGATGTAATTTGATAAGATAGCATACACAATGAGAACCTGGTAAGTACTGGATGAGAAAGAAGGTAAATTCCATCTTTGGAATTGAAAATAAAACAAAAACAAGACACAAGGAAAAAAAAAAGTAAGAAGCTCTCATTGAAACCATGTATCAATACAGAAGAAATGAGCTACATTTTGGACCTTTCTAAATCTATGATTAGGGTCTAAATATATAGAAAGAGTACAATCTATAGGCTAAAAACAAAGCAGTGAGGCATAGTATTTTCATCCTCCTCCCCTTCACGACGAACCCGAAAATGAGTTTTTGACAGTCAAATGGTCATCGGAGAATCATAAGAATTATTTTACCTTTCTGTTGGACGTTTCCTCATCCTTTCTTTGGCATTTGAGAAGCCAAAGGACCTCAAGAGGTAGTCCTATCAAGCTCGATAGTTGCGACAACATCCCAACAATAACAACAGACAAGAAAACGTAATATATCAACTTAAAACGAGACAAAACATAAGGCTAAACTGTTAAACGAGAATCAAGACATGAACTTCGACCATGAAACCAGAAATTCAAGGCACAAACAGTGCATAAGATGAGGATCCATATCAAAAATTACTTGATAATGTCAAGATTACATGACAGACTACAAAATCGAGTCAAGAATGCCAGAAACCACATATCAAAAGATTCAAACAGGAAACAACCTAACGTAACAACGCAACTAAACATTCTTCTTCTGTAAAGAGAAACCTATGACCTTTTAAGGCCTCTACAGCAAACAACCCAGCATAAGATCATTATAACAACACTTTTCACTATAGAATAATGTGATGAAGCAGAAGTAGTCGAAAACTTTAATGGAAGCGGAATGTTACCTTTTGGGGAGCAACAAAATGGGACTCAAGATCTTGACGGAATCTCAATTACCACCGGAGAATGACGTCGCTGTCAACTCAAAAAACCACGACCAGTCGAAGAACCTTCAAGGCTTCCGATTAAGCGAGAAACTTTCAAAAGGAAGAAGAAGGAAAAACGAGAAAATTTCACCAAAAGAATCGTTTATTCTAAAAAAATTTCTTCCGCCTCCCTCAATTTTTTCTACTTTAGAATACCTCTCTCTCTTAGAAGAAATTTCCCCTCAAATTTTCGAACCTAAGAACTTTCGAACCCGAAATTTCCAACCTGGAAAGAAGAGAAAAAATCCCCTCAAAACCTTTCAAGAATCTTCGAACACCCAAAGCTTCGACCCCTAATTTTCAATCCTCCAATCTCCTAGCTTTCTCCATACCTTCTCTCTATTTTTCGAATCAGAGATTTTTTTCTTAGAAAAATTCCCCCCTCGAATAGTGACCCAAGAGGTCTATTTATAGAAAACGAATTAGGGGTTCCTTTTGGGTTTTTTAGAAAAAGATATTTTGAAATTTAAATTCCCAAAAATCCCTCCCATAGCCCATTTTTTATACTCAAATCATACCAAGTTTGGATTTTTTTGAGAAATTTGTGGCAGGTGGGCAAATAAAATTCTCGGCCAAACTAACTCTCTCAAGAACCAGTAAAACTCCACCAAATATGTACCTAATTCGTACCATTATCCCAAAATTTTTGGGAATGGGATGTTGGGGGAGCTAGTTCATCCTCTTTCTAGAAGATTCTCGAACATTCTTCATATAAATCCATATGAGGGGTCGTGTGACGCATATGAGAGACGGGTTGAGACCAGGGCGGGTTCGCTAAAGTTGGAGATGGGTCGGGTTTTGGCTGGTTGAAATCGTATGTTGTTGATGGTTGAGAATGGCTGTTGTGCATTTCGTTCTTGTGGTTCCCTGTGTTGTTGATGAATCAGATAAAGAAGGAAGGGATTTGGGCTGGGTCAATGGTTTGGAGTTGGGCCACTGCGGCTGAATGTTGTTAGGCTAGCGAGGAAGAAAGAAAATGGGGGTTAGTTATGGGCTTGGTTGAGATGGGTTGGGTCAGCTGATGTTGTTGGGTTGCACAACTGGCCCAAATTTGTTTTTTTAGGGATTAGGAGATTGTTTCGGTTAAAATAAAAAGATGAATTAGATTTTGGGGTATTTATTAAATAGCCTACGATAGGAGTTAGCCAATTGTATTTAAATTTTGACCTAATTGAGGATTAGTCGGCCAATTGTGTTGCAATTGTAGCTAAATCAACTTTAATTAAATCTAATTTAGTAAATTGACCAAATTGAATCAAGATTTGAAACGAACTTAGCAATTAATTTAATCCCGACCTTCTTTGATTCGATAAAATCAAGTAAACATTTCTCCAAATAAACTATTTTTGAAGTAGATCATTTTCAACTCGAGATTTTAATTATTATATTTATTTTTAAAAATAATCTTTAATTAAAATATGATATTCCATAGAATAAACATTTAAGCAATCAAATTATATAATAACGCATAATTTAACACGATAATATATAATTGCTACTTAAAGTGACAAAATCACGTACTAATACTTTTAAAAAAAAAAATTTATTCGGATGAAATAATTATTTTGATTTTATTAAAAATCGAAGAAACTTGAGATTAAATTTAGTCATGGAGGGCAAATATTAGGTGTCAACACCCGGGCTCAGCCCCAAAATCGTGGGCTAAGCACATAGATTTAGCCCGAAAATGCCTCGTTTGAGCCGTTTTACTGATTTTCCTACCCAAATGGCTATGAGAATATTAATGGACCACACTAGGACGACACACAACCTCCTAGGCATGCCCCGGTAGAGTTTAAGCCCACAGTAAGCCTAGACCCTGGGCCCAACCCCAAAACCGTGGGATATAGCACACCGATTTGGCCCCAAAACGACCCGTGTGTGCCATTTCGCTTGTTTGTCCACTCAAATGGCCACGAAATTTGAACGAACTACACTAGGACAATCCCCAACCTCCATGGCACGCTCTAGTAGATTTTCGACCCACAACACGCCCGAACCCTGAGCCCAACCTCGAAACCGTGGGCAATAGCACAAGGATTTGGCCCAAAAATGCCCCATTTATGCCGTTTCACCTGTTTGTCCACCCAAATGGCCACAAAAATTTAAAAGGACTACACTGGGATGATCCCCAACCTCCCTGGCACACCCCAGTCAATTTTTGGCCCACAGCACGTTCAAACCTCGGGCCCACCTCCAACACCGTGAGCTATAGCACACCGATTTTTCCCTAAAATTCCTCATTCACGTCGTTATGCCCGTTTGTCCACCCAAATAGCCACAAAAATTTAAACAGACCACACTGGGACGATCCCCAACCTCTTTGGCACGCCCCGGTCGATTTTTGACCCGTAGCACGCCCGGACTCTGGTCCCACCCCAAAAACCATGGGCTATAGTACACCGATTTGGCCCAAAAATGCCCTGTTTACACCGTTTCTCCCTTTAGCACGCCCAAATGGCCACAAGAAATTAAGAAGATCACACTGGGATGATCCCCAACCTCCCTGGCATGCCCCGACCAATCTTTGGCCCAAAGTATGTCTAGACCCTGGGCCCATGCCAACCACCGTGGGCTATATCACACTAATTTGGCCCGAAAATGCCCCATTCATGTTGTTTTTCTCGTTTATCCACCCAAATGGCCATAAAAATTTAAACAGACCACAGTGAGATGATCCCCAACCTCCCTGGCATGCCCCGGTTGATTTTCTACCCACAGCATACTAGGACGATCCCCAACGTCCCTGGTACGCCTCAGTTGATTTTTGTCCTACTGAACGACCGGACCCTGGGACCACCCTTGAAACCGTGGGCTATTGCACACCGATTTAGCCCAAAAATGTCCCATTCACGCCGTTTTGCTCGTTTGTCCACCCAAATGGCCACGAAAATTTAAACGAATCACACTGGGAAATCCCCAACCTCCCTGGCATGCCCCAATAAATTTTTGGCCCACAGCACGCTTGGAACCCAGGCCTACCCCAAAAATCGTGGGCTATAGCACACTAATTTGGCCTAAAAATGCCCCGTTCATGCGGTTTCGCCCGTTTGTCCACAAAAATAGCCACGAAAATTTGAACGGACCACACTGGGACATTCCCCAACCTCCCTGGCATGCCCTAGTCAATTTTTGGCCTATTGCAAGCTCGGAACCTGGGCCCACCCCTAAAATCGTAGGATATAGCACACCAATTTGGCACGAAAATACCCCATCCGTGCTGTTTTGCCCGTTTGACCACCCAAATGGACACAAAAATTTAAACAGATCACACTGGAATGATCCTCAACCTCCATGGCATACCCCGATCAATTTTCAGCCCACGTCACACTCGGATCCATAGCCCACCCCCAAAACCGTGGGCTATAGCATACTGATTTGGCCCGAAATGCCCAATTTGCGCCATTTTACCCGTTTGTTCACCCAAATTACCATGAAAAGACAATCCATAACCTCCCTAGCATGCCTTGGTAAATTTTAGGCCCACAGCATGCCCGTACCCAGGGCCTACCCCGACATCGTGGGCTACGGCACACTGATTTGTCGTAAAAATAACCCGTTCGCGCAGTTTCGATCGTTTGACCACCCAAATGAGCACGAAAATTTAAACGAACCATACTGGGATGATCTCAAACCTCCTTGGCATGCCCCAGTCAATTTCAGGCCCACAGCATGCCCAAAACCTGGGGCCACCCCCAAAACCGTGGGTTAACCACGCCGATTTAGCCTGAAAATGCCTCGTTCGCATCGTTTTGCTTATTTTTTCACCCAAGTGTCTATGAAAATTCAAAATGGACCATGCTTATATGATCCCTAACCTCTCTGACACTCCCCGGTAGATTTTTGGCCCACACCACACCCAAATCCCAGGCCCACTCCAGAAATCGTGGGCTATAGCACACTGATTTGGCATGAAAATGCCCCATTCACGCCGTTTGCCCTTTTGTCCACCCCAATGGCCACTAAAATTTAAATAGGATACTTTGGGACAATCATCAACCTCCCTGGCATGCCTTAATTGATTTTCGATCCACAGAACATCCGGACTCCGGGCCACATCAACACCGTGGGCTATAGCACACCAATTTGACCCAAAAATGTAATGTTTGCGCCGTTTCGCCCGTTTGTCCACCCAAATGGCCACGAAAATTTAAACGGACCACACTGGAATGATCCTCAACCTCCCTATCATGCCCCGATATATTTTTGGCCAACATCACGCCGGGCTCAACCCCTAAACCATAGGCTATAGCACACTGATTTAGCCAAAAAATGTCCAATTTGCGCCGTTTTGCCCGTCTGTCCACCAAAATGGCCACGAAAATTTTAACGGACCATACTAGGATGATCCCAAACCTCCCTAGTATGCCCAATCAATTTTCAACCACAACACGCCTGGACCCCGAGCCCACCCCCAAAACCGCGGGATATAACATACTGATTTGGCCTGAAAATGCCCCATTCGTGCGGTTTTGCCCGTTTGTCCACCCAAATAGCCATGAAAATTTAAACGGACCACACTGGGATGATCTTCAACCTACCTGATACACCCCGGTCGATTTTCAGTCCACAGCACACCGGACCTTGGGCCCACCCCCAAAATCAGGGGCTATAACACACCGATTTGGCTCGAAATGCCCCATTCGAACTATTTTGCCCATTTATCAACCCAGATAGTCATGAAAATATAAACGAACTACACTGGGATGATACCCAACCTCCTTGGAATGCCACGGTCGATTTTTGGCCCACATCATGCCCGTACCCCGAGCCCACCCCCAAATCCATGGGCTATAGCACACCGATTTATCCTGAAAATGCCCTGTTCGCGTCATTTTGCCGATTTGTCCACCCAAATAGACATAAAAATATAAATGGACCACCTTGGGATGATCCCCAACCTCCCTAGCATGCCCCAATCGATTTTTGTCCCACAGCACACCCAGACTCTAGGCCCACCCCAGAAATCGTGGGCTATTGCACATTGATTTAGCCCGAAAATGCCCCGTTCATGCTGTTTTGCCCGTTTGTCCACCTAAATAGGCATAAAAATTTAAACAGACCACATTGGGATGATCCCAACCTCCCTGGCATGCCCCGATCAATTTTTGGCCCGTAACACACCCGGATCCCCCGAAACCATGGGCTAGCACACCGATTTGGCCCGAAAATTCCTCGTTTATGTTGTTTCACCCATTTGTCCACCCAAATGGCAACAAAAATTTAAACGGACAACACTGGGATGATCCCCAACCTTCCTGGCATGCTTTGATAAATTTTTGAACCACAGCACGCCCAGACCTCGAGCCCACCCCTAAAACCGTGGGTTATAGCACACTGATTTAGGCTGAAAATACCCCATTCACGTTGTTTCACCCATTTTACCTCCTAAATGGCGCCAAAAATATAAACAGACCATATTGGGAAGATCCCAAATGCCCCTAGCACGCCCTTGTAAATTTTTGGCCCACGGCACAACCGGACCATGGGCTATAGCACATCGATTTAGCCCGAAAATGCCCCATTCGCACAGTTTTGCTCGTTTGTCCACCCAAATGGCCACGAAAATTTAAACGAACCACACTGGGACGATCCCCAACCTCCCTAGCATGTGCCGGTAGAACAATAACACTCCCGAAACCTGAGCCCACCCCTAAAACCATGGGCTAAGCACGCCAATTTAGCTTGAAGATGCATCATTTGCACCGTTTTGCTCATTTTACCACCAAAATGGCTACAAAAATTTTAATGGACCACACTAGGACGATCCAACCTCCCTGACATGCTCCGTTAGATTTTCAGCCCACAGTACGCCGAGCCTCGGGTCCAAACCTGAAAACATGGGCTATAGCACATCGATTTGGAACAAAAATGCCCCATTTGTGCCGTTTTGTCCATTTGTCCACCAAAATGGCCACAAAAATTTAAACGGACTACACTGGGATGATCCCCAACCTCCCTGGCATGCGCCGGTAGATTTTTGTCCCACTGTACACTCGGACCCCCGACCCAACCCCAAAATCGTGGGTTATAGCATATCGATTTGGCTTTAAAATACCCTGTTTGTGCCGTTTTGCCCGTTTGTCCAAATGGCCATGAAAATTTAAATGGACTATACTGGTATGATCCCCAACCTCACTGGCATACCTTGGTTGATTTTTGGCCCATAGCACGTCTGGATCCCGGGCCCACCCCCGACACCGTGGGTTATAGCACACCGTTTTGGTCCGAAAATGCCTTGTTCACTACGTTTCGTCTATTTGTCCACCCAAATGGCCATGAAAATTTCAACGGACCACCCTAGGATAATGCCCAACCTCCCAAGCATGCCCTGGTCGATTTTTAACCCACAGCACGTTCGAACCTCAGGCCAACCCCCAACACCACGGGCTATAGCACACCAATTTAGCATGAAAATGCCCCATTCGAGTTGTTTCACCCGTTCGTCCACCCAAATAGCCACGAAAATTTAAATGGACTACACTGGAATGATCCCCAAGCTCTCTGGCATGCCCCGATCGATTTTTAACCTACATTACACCCAAACCCCCATCCCACCCCCGAAACCGTAGGCTATAGCATACTGATTTAGCCCGAAAATGCCTCGTTCGTGCATTTTTGCCCGCTTGTCCACCCAAATAGCCACAAAAATTTTAAAAAACCATACTAGGATGATCCCCCACTTCCCTGGCATGCCCTGATCATTTTTTGACGCACAACACGCCCAGACCCCAAACCCACCCCCAAATCCGTGGGCTATAGCACACAGATTTGGTCTAAAAGCGCCGCGTTCGCACCGTTTCCGCCGTTTGTCCACCCAAATGGCCACAAAAATTTAAACAAACCCCACTAGGACAATCCCCAACCTCCCTGGCATGCCCCAATCGATTTTTGGCCCATAACACGCCCGTTCCCGAGGCCCAACCCCAAAACCGTGGGAAATAGCACACCGATTTAGCTCAAAAATGCTTTGTTCATACTATTTAACCCGTTTGGCCACCAGATAGCCACGAAAATTTAAAGGGACCCCGGATCCCGGGCGTACCCCAAAACTGTGGGTTATAGCACACCAATTTGGCATGAAAATGCCCCGTTTGCACTGTTTCACCGGTTTGTCTACCCAAATGGCCATGAAAATATAAATGGGCCCTACTGGGATGATCCCCAACCTTCCTGACACGCCCACAGCACGCTCGTACCCCTGGCCCACCACCAAAAATAACTCATTCACGCTGTTTTTCCCGTTTGTCCACCCAAACGGACACAAAAATTTAAACAGATCACACTGGGATGCCTCGTTCCTGCTATTTCACTCGTTTGTCCTTCCAAATGGCCATAAAAATTTAAACGAAACACGCTGGAATGATTCCCAACCTCTACGGCATGCCCCAGTAGATTTTTTATGCAAAGCACACACGGACCCCAGGCCCACCCAAGAAACCATGGGCTATAGCACACCGATTTGTAACGAAGATGCCCCGTTTGCGCCGTTTCGCCCGTTTGTCCACCCAAATAACCACAAAAATTTAAATGGGACACACTGGGACATTCTCCAACCTCTTTGCATGCGTTGGTCGATTTTTCAACCATAAAATGCTCGAACCCCAGACCCACCCCTAAAACCGTGGGTTATAGCACGCCAATTTTGCCTAAAAATGCCCCATTCGCGTCGTTTCGCCCGTTTGTCCACTCAAATGGCCACAAAACTTTAAACTGACCACACCGGGATGATCCCCAACCTCTTTGGCATACCTCGATCAATTTTTGTCCCACAGCACGCTCGGAACCCAAGACTACCACCAAAAGCGTAGGCTATTGCACACCGATTTAGCCTGAAAATGCTCCATTCATGCCGTTTCCAACCTTTGTCCTCCCAAATGGCCACAAAAATTTGAACAGATCATACTGGGATATACCCCAACTTTCCTGGCATGTTCCGATCAACTTTTGGCCTATAGCATGGTCGGACCCCGGGCCCACCCCTGAGACCGTGGGCTATAGCACACCGATTTAGTCCAAAAATATCCCATTCGCTGTTTCGCCCGTTTGTCCACCCAAATGGCCATGAAAATTTAAACGAACCACACTGGGATGATTCTCAACCTCCTTGGCATGCCCCGGTCGATTTTCAGCCCACAAAGCACCCAGACCCCTGGCCCACCCCCAAAATCGTGGGCTATAGTACACCGATTTGGCATGAAAATGTCCCGTTCATGCCTTTTGCTCGTTTGTCCACCCAAATGGCCACTAAAATTTAAACGGACTACATAGGATGATCCCCAACCTCTCTGGTATGCTTCGGTCGATTTTTGACCCACGGCATGCCCGAACCCCGGGCCCACCCCATTAACCGTGGGCTATAGCACACCAATTTGGCCTGAAAAGGCTTTGTTCGCGCTGTTTTGCCCGTTTGTCCATCCAAATGGCCACAAAATTTTAAACGGACCACACTAGGATGATTCCTAACCTCCCTGGCACGCGTTGGTTGATTTTCGGCCCACAGCACGCCCAATCATCCCAAAAATATCCCACCCCAGAAACCATGGACTATAGTATACCGATTTGGCCCGAAAATGCCCTGTTTTACCCGTTTGTCCACCCAAATAGCCACAAAAATTTAATCGGACCATATTGGGACGTTCTCAAGCCTCCCTGACATGCCCTGGCCAATTTTTGAACAATAGCGCGCTCGGACCTCAGACATACCCCTAAAATCGTGGGTTATAGCACACTGATTTAGCCTAAAAATGTCCCGTTCACATTGTTTTGCTTGTTTGTCCACCCAAATAACCACGAAAATGTAAACGAACCACACTGGAATGATCCCCAACGTCCCTGGAATGCCTTGGTTGATTTTTGACCCACATCACACACGGACCACGAGACCATCCCCGAAATCATGGGCTATAGCACACCGATTCAGCCCGAAAATGCCCCATTCGTACTGTTTCGCCCGTTTATCCACCCAAATGGCCATGAAAATTTAAAAAAAACATACTGGGATATCTTCAACATCCCTGGAATGCCCCAGCTACTTTTCGGTCCACAACACGCCTAGCCCTAGGACCTCTCCCAAATTCGTGGGCTATAGCACACCTATTTGGAAAGAAATTGCCCGGTTCGTGCTGTTTCGCCTGTTTGTCCACCCAAACGGACACGAAAATTTGAACGGACCACACTGGGACATTCCCCAACCGCCTTGGCACGCTCCAATAAATTTTTAGCCTATAGCACACTCGTACCCCGGGCCACCCCCAAAACCGTCGGCAATAGCACATCGATTTCCCCAAAAGTGCCCCATTCGCACCATTTTGCCAGTTAGTCAACCAAAATGACCATGAAAATTTAAACGGACCACACTAGGATGATCCCCAACCTCCTTGGCACACCCCGGTCAATTTTTGGCCTACAGAACGCACAGAACCCAGGCCCACCCCCACACCGTGGGCTATAGCACACTTATTTGGCCCAAAAATGCCCGTTTGCATCGTTCGCCCGTTTGTCCACCCAAATGGCCACAAAAATTTATATGAACTATACTTGGACGATCCCCAACCTCCCTGGCATACTCTGGTCAAATTTCGTTGCACAACACACTTGAAACCCGGGTCCACCCCCAAAACCGTGGGCTATAGCAAAACGATTTAGCTTGAAAATGCCTCATTCGCACCGTTTCACCAGTTTGCCCACCCAAATTGCCATTAAAATTTAAATAGACCACACTGGGATAATCTCCAACCTCCCTGGCATGCCCTGGTTGATTTTCGCCGACAGCACGCCCGGAGGCTGAACTCGATCCTAAAATGTGGGTTATAGCACACCGATTTGGCTTGAAAATGCCCAATTCACGTCGTTTCACCCGTTTGTACACCCAAATAGCCATGAAAATTTAAATGGACTATTCTGGGATGATTCCTATCTTTCCTTGCATGCCCCAGTCAATTTTTGGCCCACAACACACCTGAACCCTAGGCCCACCTCTGAAACCGTGGGCTATAGCACACCGATTTGGCCCAAAAGAGCCCCATTCATGCTGCTTCGCCTGTTTGTCCACCCAAATTGCCACAAAAATTTGAACGAACCAGACTGGGTTGATCCCCAACCTCCCTGGCACGCTCCAGCTAATTTTCGGCCCACTGCATGTCTGGACCCTAGGACCACCTCCAAAACTGTGGGCTATAGCACATCGATTTGGCCTGAAAATGCCCCATTCATGCCGTTTGGCCGATTTGTCCATCTAAATGGCCAGAAAAATTTAAACGGACCACACTGGAATGATCCCCAACCTCCCTGACACACCCCGACCGATTTTTGACCCACACCATATTTGAACTCGAGGCCCAACCCCGACACCGTGGGCTATAGCGCATTGATTTAGCACAAAAATACCCTGTTCAATTTTTGGTGTGCAGCACGCCTGAACCCAGCACCGAAAGTATGGGCTATAGTACACCAATTTGGCCCAAAAATGCCCCGTTTGCGCCGTTTCGCCCATTTTTCCACCCAAATGGATATGAAAATTTAAACGGACCACCCTGGGATGATCCCCAACCTCCTTGGCATGCTCCAGCCAATTTTAGGAACTTAGCAAACTCGGAACCCAAACCCACCCCCAAAACCGTGGGCTATAGCACACCGATTTAGCCCGAAAATGCCCCATTCATGTTGTTTTGCCCGTTTGTCCACTCAAAATAGCCACGATAATTTAAACGGACCACACTGGGACATCACCAAGCTCCCTGACATACCCTGATCGAGTTTTGTCCCACAGCATACTCGGACCCCGGCACACCAATTTGGCCCAAAAATGCCTATTTCGCTCCGTTTCGATTGTTTGTCCACCCAAATAACCATGAAAATTTAAACGGACCGCACTAGGATGATACTCAACCTCCATGGCATGTCTTGGCACACCAATTTAGCCCAAAAATGCCTTTTTCGCGCCGTTTCTCCCATTTATCAACTAAATGGCCATGAAAATTTAAATGGACCACACTAGGATGATCCCCAAACTCCCTGACATGCCTTAATTGATTTTCAGCCCACAGCACGCCCGGACCCTGAGCCCAACCCCAAAACTGTTGGTTCTAGCACACCAATTTAGCCCAAAAATGCCTCGTTCACGTTATTTCGCCCGTTTGTCGACCCAAATGGCCACTAAAATTTAAACGGACTACTCTGGGACGATTCCCGACCTCCCTGGCATACCTCAGTTGATTTTTGGCCTACAGAACGCCCGAACCTCAGGACCACCTCCGAAACCGTGGGCAATAACGCATCGATTTAGCCCCAAAATGCCCCATTAACACTGTTTCGCCCGTTTGTCCACCCAAATGGCTAGAAAAATTTAAACGGACCACACTGGAATGATCCCCAACCTCCCTGGAATGCCCCGACCAATTTTTGGCCCACAGCATATTTGGACCCCAGGTCCACCTCCAAAATTGTGGGTTATAGCACACCGATTTAGCTTGAAAATGCCCTGTTCACACCGTTTCACCCGTTTGTCCACCTAAATGGCCACAAAAATTCAAACAGACCATGCTGGGTTGATCACCAACCTCCCATACACGCCCCATCTGATTTTAGGCAGAAAGCATGTCCAGAACCTAGGCCCACCCCCGACATTGTAGGCTATAGCACATCGATTTGACCCAAAAATACCTCGTTCGCGTCGTTTTGCCCGTTTGTCCATCCAAATAGATATGAAAATTTAAATGAACCACACTAGGATAATCCTCAACCTCCCTGGCATGCCCTTGAGGATTTTTGACCCACAGCACTCCCGAAACCCAGGCCCACCCCCAAAACCGTGGGCTAAGCACCTCAATTTAGCCCAAAAATGCCTCATTCATGCCGTTTTGCTTATTTTTTCACCCAAATGGCTATGAGAATATTAATAGACCACACTGGGATGACCCCCAACCTCCCAGGCATACCCCGGTAGATTTTTAGCCTACAGTACGCTCGGATCGCGGGCTCAACCCCGAAACCATGGGCTGTAGAACACTAATTTGGCCTAAAAAAAACTCGTGTGTCATTTCATCCATTTGTCCACCCAAATAGCCACAAAATTTGAACGACCTATACTAGGACAATACCCAACCTCCCTGGCACACTCTGGTAGATTTTTAACCCACGGCACGCCCGAACCCCGAGCCCAACCCTGAAACAGTGGGCTATAGCATATTGATTTAGCCTGAAAATGCCCCATTTATGCCATTTCACCCGTTTGTCCTCCCAAACGGCCACGAAAATTTAAATGAACTACACTGGGATGAAAACTGGGACCACCCCTGACACCATGGGCTATAGCACACTGATTTATATCGAAAATTCCCCGTTCACGTCGTTTTGCCCGTTTGTCCACTCAAATGGCCACGAAAATTTAAACAGACCACACTGGGATGATCTCCAACCTCCTTGGCACGCCACGGTCAATTTCGACCCATAGCACGCCTGGACTAGAGTCCCACCCCATAAACCATGGGCTATAGTACACCGATTTGGCCCAAAAATGCCCTGTTTGCAACGTTTCTCCCGTCAGCACGCACAAATGACCACAAAAATTTAAACGAACCACAATGGGATATTTCCCAACCTCCCTGGCATACCTTGACCAATTTTTGGACCAAAGTATGTCCAGACCCCAGGCCCACGCCCAACACCGTGGGCTATAGCACACTGATTTGGTCCGAAAATGCCCCGGTAATATTGTTTTGCCCATTTGTGCACACAAATGGCCACAAAAATTAAAATAGACCACACTGGAGTGATCCCCAACCTCCCTGGCATGCCCGTACCCCAGGCCCACCCAAGAAACCATGGGCTATAGCACACTGATTTGGCACGAAAATGCCCCGTTCACATCGTTTCGCCCGTTTGTACACCAAAATGGCCACAAAATTTTAAACAAACAATACGGGGACGATCCCCAACCTCCCTGACACGCTCCGGTAAATTTTTCTCCTACAACACGCTCGAAACCCAGGCCCACCCCAGAAGCGTGGGCTATAGCACACCGCTTTGGCTCGAAAATGCCCCGTTCTCACCGTTTTGCATGTTTGTCCATCAAAATAGCCACGAAAATTTGAACTGACCACACTGAGACATTCCTCAACCTCCCTGACATGCCCCGATCAATTTTTCGCCCATAGCACGCTCGGACCCTGGGCCCACCCCTTATACCGTGGGTTATAGCACATGAAAATCTAAACGGACCACACTGGCATGATCCTCAACCCCCTTGGCATGCCCTGGTTGATTTTCATCCCACAACACGCCCGCACCCCAGGCCCACCCCCATAACCGTAGGCTATAGCTCAACGATTTGGCCTGAAAATGCCCCGTTTATTGATGATAGGAGAATTTACGCGCCTATATCAATATATTTTGCCCATATTTTAGCCTAGTTTTGAGAACTAATTACCTATTTCATGCACTTTTAGTCCTTTTGCTTGTAAATGAGCTAACAAACATGATTAGGAAAGTTTCAGGTATAAATGATGCAAAATACAGCATTTTATGGCTTACTTGACGCAAAAGAAAGCTCACAAACGAAGTAGAAAGGAGCTGGACGCCTAAAGGACCAAATCTGCTGCATGGAAAATCTGTCCCGGGCTAAAACAACATTTCTGAATACTTTGGGGACTGCATGGAAAATCTGTCCAGGAATAAAACAGCATTTCTGAAGACTTTAGGGACTTACAGACACAAAGCTGGATTTTTACAAAGATACATTAACCTAGTACAATTAGGTTATGTATTTCACTATTCTACTTGGATTATGATATTGTAACCTTACCCTAGTACATTTGGGTTAAGGATTTCATTAGTCTATTAGGATTTGGTTATTTATTTCATTAGCTTAGTAGGAGTAGGATAGGAGTATTATAAATACCCTATCATGCTAGAGATTTTTATTCATTCTTCAACTATCAATTCAACAATCAATTTTCTTCCATCCTTCTCATCTTCCACTACAAACACTTCTAATCTATTCTTCTATTCTTAAATTCCACAACAAGAGAATCGTTACTTGCTACGATATCACCAAAACCACACGCCAAACACCCACTATTCACGCCATTCACCATGCAAAACGTGATATCCTTAGCATTCATGAGTAACTAAATCTCTTAGTTGGGGTTATGGAAGCCGAATGAGTTACTATCTATTGCTATGAGCTTGTGAGTTCAAGACACGTATATTGCTTATATCATTATTCTCTTCATCTTAAATCTACAATCTTTGCGGTTTCAAACACATGAACACGCCATTCTAACATCTAACCTGTTCGAGAGAAAGGTTACTTGTCTAGAAAAGAAGACGCATAGACTAACGCCAGTCTAACATTTAACTTGTTCGAGAGAAAGGTTATTTGTCTGGAAAAGAGATAATGTCAAGGTAGTAGGACACCCTTTCCTATTAAAAAGCTAGTGCCGTAACTGGACTAACCTCTTGGATAATTCGTACCGCTAGACACACTTTAAGCTCGAGAGAGTTAAAGTGAAATAGTCCTTGTTTAGGTCGAGAGACGCTTGGATTTACCATCGACTACAATTCTCTATAAGCAATTGCATGTCAGAATTCTACACACTCATAGCCAATAGAGACGTATACCTCAGAAGGTGTACATAACCCCAACGCTTCAATTCTCATTGTTTACAACCAACGTGACAATCTTTCTCTTTTTACTTTATTATTTTCAGCTTTTATTTCATTACTTTGGTTACTTATTACAATCCCCCCTTCTTACGAGACTTGCACCAAAAGTCTATTAATTTTGCTTACTTGTTGACCAAGCTATTCCCTGTGGGATCGACACCCAACCCAGGTTGGGTTCTATATTTGCTAACGACCGCTTTACACTCCTACGAGAGCTGTAGATTGAGCGTTATCAAAAATTGGCGCCGTTGCCGGGGAATACGAGTGTCAATCAAGTTCGTGATAATTACTAGACCCTTTGGTCAAAGATTCTCGTACTTTTACGTTTAGTTTTTGTTTTTGTTTATTGCAGGTTTTTCTTTTAGTGCATGCCCCATACTAGAAGTTCTGGTCAACCGTTATTACCAATCAATCCGGAACCGCAACGAATTAGAAGAATGGAAGCACAAGCTGAAATCGACAGGATGGCTGCTCAACACGAGCAAGCAAGATTAGCTGCTCTTGCCGCTGCTCAAGTCCAACAACAAAACATTGATAATCCTGGACGAGCAACAAATCCTGACGATGAAGATTTAGGAGATGACGAGTTGATAAACCCAAGGCATGGCGCTGAAATTGCAACACCTGCCAATCGAAGAGGTCGACAAGCTCGGTACAGATATGATCGCCAACCTTTGCAACCAGCTTTCGACGATGATGATGATGATCTTGATGGTGCCGGAGCCACTGGAGCTATAATTCCACCACCATTAGCGCCCGGAGCCAAATTCAATATCACAAGCACCATGATTCAGTTATTGCAACTCAAGGGATTATTTGGTGGACTAGCAAGCGATGATCCGAATATGCATCTCATCAACTTTATTTCTACATGCAAGTCTTTTGACAATCCTGGTGTTGGTCAGAATGCTATTCGATTACGTCTATTTCCATTGTCTCTGTCTGGGGAGGCAACATTATGGTTGAATGGGCTGACTCCTGATTCTATTACAAATTGGAGGCAATTGAGAGACGCTTTCCTAGAAAGATTCTTTCCGCCATCCAAGAGGGCTCAATTGAGAGATGAAATCAGCAACTTTCGTCAGCTTCCCTCTGAAGCTCTTCACGAAACATGGGAGAGGTTCAAGACAAAGCTAGCGAGATGCCCAAACCATCACATGACTAATGTTCACCTCATGGAGATCTTGTATAGAGCCTTGAATTCAGTAACTAAACCAGTGGTGGACAACGCAGCTGGAGGTTCTTTTATGGACCTCACCTTTGTTCAGGCAAGCAATATGCTAGACCGAATGACAAAGAAAAGTAGAGCTTGGCATATCAGGGATTCTGAGGTAGCAAGCCCCACTTTATCTATTGGCATGACTGCAGAACAAAGGAGAAGAGAAGAGGAACGCGATCAAGATATGGCTCACATGAAGACGCAAATGAATCTTCTTACCAAGCATCTATTATCAGGGAAGACCAAAAAAGTTAAGGCCGTTGGACCACATAGAAGAGATGAATCTGATTCTGAGGAAGAAACCAACTACTTGAACAATCAAGGGGGTTTCCGAGGCAATGCCCAAGGAAACCAAGGTCGGAACTATTATAATGAATCTGGATACAAGGACCGTGATCATGGTAGTTGGAAGAATAATTCAGACAGGAGTGGTGTGTATATTCCTCCTAGAAATTATGAGGCTAAGGCGTCTGGTTCTGAAAAGATGTCTATGGAAGATATGATGGCCAAGCTGCTGAAAGGAGTGGAGGCAACCAATATGGGCGTAACTGAGGTAAAGAATGATTTGTCTTCAATGAATCAGTTGGTTAACTCACATTCCATTGCAATAAGACAACTAGAGCAGCAATTCAGTCAACTTTCAGCAGCACTCAACCAAAGAAAAGCCGGCACCTTACCTAGCGATACTGTGCAAAACCCAAGGAATGATGGGTCATGCATGGCCATCACTACCAGAAGTGGTAAGGTGCTGGAAACTTCAGCAAAAGGCAAGAAAGTGATTGACGAAGTTGCGGACATAGATGACAACGCAAAAGGAGAAGATGCCCCAGCTACTACTCCTGACGTTAAGGACGCCACATCCAGCACTGTGCAGCCTGAAAAAGTGGAAAAACGGAAGCAAGAGAAGAAGAAAACCATGGAGAGAACACTTCCATACCCACCACCACCTTTTCCCCAAAGATTGAAGAAGGTGGCGGATGACACAAAGTTCAGCAAATTCATGAATATGTTAAAGCAGCTCACCATTAATGTTCCATTGGTGGAGGCACTTGAACAAATGCCTGGGTATGCAAAATTTATGAAGGATCTCTTGACAAAGAAGCGGGCAGCAAGTTATGACTTGGCGGATAATGTTCATCATTGTAGTGCAATCGCTACAAGATCGCTAGTTCAAAAGAAGGCAGATCCTGGAGCTTTCACTATTCCTTGCACAATTGGATCGTTGGATTTTGCTAAGGCATTGTGCGATCTAGGAGCTAGCATCAATTTGATGCCACTATCTATCTACAGAAAGTTGGGGTTGGGAGACCCTACACCAACCAATATGAGGCTCGTGATGGCTGATAGGTCGGTAAAATGACCTGTGGGTATCTTGAATGATGTGTTGGTGAAGGTTTCTTCATTCATCTTTCCTGCAGACTTCGTTATTCTGGATTGTAAGGAGGATTCTGAAGTTCCCATAATCTTGGGACGTCCCTTCCTTGCAACTGGAAGCGTGCTTATTGACATGAAAAATAATGAGCTGTTGTTTCGAATTAATGACGAAGTGGTACGGTTTGATATATGCAAAACAATGAAGCAGCCCAGCGATATGAATGAGTCATCTGTAGCTAATGTTCATCAT
Source organism: Capsicum baccatum var. pendulum (assembly GCA_030864225.1). Classification (NCBI taxonomy): domain Eukaryota; kingdom Viridiplantae; phylum Streptophyta; class Magnoliopsida; order Solanales; family Solanaceae; genus Capsicum; species Capsicum baccatum. The sequence continues at coordinate 5,398,001 of CM061552.1, forward strand.
GAGGATATGAAAGCATTATCTATAGAGAAACAGCCTACTGTTGAGCCATTATCTGTTGCGCCACTAAAAATTGAGCATGAGGATAATGAAGAACTTATAGGTGCTCTAACAGAAATAGACCCGTATACTCCTAAGCAACCGGATTGTGATCCCAAGAATCAACCGTCACCAACCGCGAAGACTTTCATTAATGAGCCACCAATGCTAGAATCACAAGAGCTCCCCGATTATCTAAGGTATGTGTTCTTGGAAAGTAGAAATATACTTTCGGAGAGTGCAGATGATTTAAGTGAACAGCACGTAGAGGCTCTCATCTCTGCTCTGAAGAGATACAAGAGAGCTATGGGTTGGACTATTGATGATATAATTGGAGACTCTCCGGGGAAACGTATGAACCATCTTGAAGAAGATTGCATGCCCACAGGTAAGCCTGATTGTCGTCTAAATCCTTTCAGAAAACGATCCACCATTTACCTCAACGAAGTCTAAGTACTCGAGGTAACTACGTCGAGCCACGACAATAAATAAGGCGCTAGATGGGAGGCAACCCATCGTTTTATCATTTTATCGTTTTATCGTTTTGTCTTTCTTTCATTCTAGTACTTGTTTTTGCTTTTGATAAATGAAAATCCAAAAATAAGAGTCGTGCCACGACCAAAACTAAGGCGCTTGGTGGGAGGCAACCCATCGTACTAATCGTTTTCATTTGGTTTTGAGCAAAATAGGTGCAAGAAGTATGCAACGAGGAGATTGATTTCAATTGACGATTTGGTCGCATTGTATGGTAAAGTCGGAAAGTTAGGAATGGTGATGCATAAGGCTATGAATTGAGCCTTTCTCACGTCATAATAGGCTTCGAGTAAGGCTAGGCCTTGGTAAAAATAGGCCACGAACGATGCACAACCTATTCTATAGCCTAAAGACTCGGAATCTAGTGTGCTATACACTATGCGCCGCCTATTCCTAGGTATGCTTTTGACTATGTGCCGCCTATGCTATGGCATTTGAGATACTGAGACCAAATGCCATAGACTATGCGGCGCATATGTCTAGAAATGCCATAGACTATGCGGCGCATATGTCCCATTATGCCATGGACAATGCGCCGCATATGCCATTGATATGCCAAGAGATATGCGCCGCATATGTGGTGATTTTGTCCCCAAACCCGATTGTAAATGGGTCATAACCCGACCCATACTCTTCCTATATAAAGGGGACATAGTTTTACAACACAACCACATTAGAAAACACCCTAAAGGCGCCACATAACCTTCCAAATCTTCTCAAAATTTTCTTCTTTTGCTCTTCCAATTCACAACACTGTCTCCACAAGCTTCAAGCAAGTAAGTACTCTCATATTCTTCATTTATTTATCGTAAGTACTACGTTGCTATGCTTATTATAAATTGCTAAATCATATAAGATTGTTGGGGATGTTCATGTGTTTGAATTGTTGTTGCATAATCATGTGAGTAAACATATACGTAGGGAATTCTTGACTTATTTCCGACTTGAATTTGGTTTCAATAGCATTGTTATGATATTTGCTGAATTGATATGGCTATGAATATTGCTTAAGAGTGTTGTTTGGATGCTTACATGTTAGACTATCCCGGCCATCGGGATAAGATTATAGTGCCTATCGACTTAGGAGGTTGTGCTTGTTGTAAGAATAACGATTCCATGTGGTAACCCCTATGTCGTAGTGTTGCTATATCTACCATGAAAGTAGTCCAATGGCTGCAAATAAGTGATACAATGCTGATTTTCTTGTTGGAATACAATCCTAAAACGTATGTCGACGAAATCTGAGTAAATCGACTACGTTCACCTCGCTGATTTGTGCAACAAAACTAAGTGTGGGGTGGTACCCCTAGTACTTGCTTATAGATTGTATCAAGTGAGATTGTGCTGCAACTAACACTATTTCTAGTCTCAGGTACAATGGAACCTAAAGCGAGACAAGGCAAGGAGAAGGCTACCACCTCCCAAAAGGGCAAAAAGAGAAGTTGCAAGGACCAAGGAGAACCCTCCTCGCAGCAAATACCCCAACTCACGCTTGGAATTAAGTGGGATACTTATGAGGAACTTCTAAGGATGACGACTCTGATGATGATTCCAATGCAAGGGGTATAACCCCAGACATAGAGAATAAGTCCGACCAACCAGGTTCCTCGTATTTATTTTCCACTGAGGACAGTGTCCCGACTAAGTGTGGGGTGGTGGTATTGCATGCTATACTTCTCTATTCGCATCTATGTTTGTTTGCTTTTGTTTCATTTTTGTTTCGTTGTGTTTTTTTAGTAGTAAAATTTTTTTTCTAGCTTCGCATGAAATTATTTTGATAGGCAGCATGAGATTATAACAAGAGTATGTGTTACAATTGTGACTATTGAGACGTTTAGGCTCTAGTTGTGACTCATTATGTGATATTGTGTGATTTAATTCCTTCACTTGTTGGGTCGAGAGTCTATATTACTTCCCATCAAGTCGACCATGTGCCTTGTGTGTGTAAGATAATAGTATATTCTATGTATGTGGCTGATGCTAGAACTTGCCTGGTATGTATGCAAAGCGAAAATAAGGAGTGTAAGTTAGGATATGATTTAGGCATTTCTTTGGCAACCTATATTTGTTTACCTTCAGTTTTACCTACCCATGGACATCATCCTAGTTAAACCCTTTTGAGCCTTTAGCCTATTTCTTTGACAACCTCGTATGTAAGCCTAATCCATTTCTTTTAAGACCGTAATTTGATCCAAATTCCTAAGTGCTTTAAAGTGAAAAAGTCATGTGACAACATAAGAGGAAATGGGGTGAGTATGATGCTTTAAATCGCAATGGTGCTTGAATGTGTTATGAAAAAGAAAGTGCTATCATAGGAGGTATGTTGTGAAAAGAAAAAGGAAAAGAAAGCTGAAAAGTGAGTTGTGCTTTAAAATTGAAAAACAAAAGAGGAGAACAAAGGTGGTAGAATAAAAGAAAAAAAAAGGTTGAAAGAAAAAAGTGTCAATAATACAATGTGATGTATTAAAGTGCTTAGGAACTTAGTCACTATTTCTGGCCAAAATAGTTGATCCTACCCGTCCCTTAGCCTACATTACAACCATCAAAAGACCTACTTGATCCTAATCTTAACATTCCGACATTTAGTAGAGTACTACATTAAGGGCAAGCTTATGGTCATTAGTTGCTACATATGAATTCTTTGTGAGAGTGAGAGCAAGGACACTTTGATACCCATGTTTGAAAAATATGCTATATTTGTGAGTGATTATGGGTACTATATTGTGAGACACACATGGTTGATGAGTTTTGGATAGTTGTATATGATTCTATGTACCTTAACGTTTGCATGCGAGTTGATCACCATCACGAGTCTATGCTTGAGGTTAAATTGTTTCTACTTATAATCGGAAAGCTACTCTTCGTTGCTAATTGTTGTGCTTGTCTTGAAGAATGTTTTGTGTTGTGGCTGTAAACACCCTAAGTTGATGTTAGAAGGACATGATATGTTGTTCGAGGACGAACAAAGCTCTAAGTGTGGGGTGTTGATGATAGGAGAATTTACGCGCCTATATCAATATATTTTGCCCATATTTTAGCCTAGTTTTGAGAACTAATTACCTATTTCATGCACTTTTAGTCCTTTTGCTTGTAAATGAGCTAACAAACATGATTAGGAAAGTTTCAGGTATAAATGATGCAAAATACAGCATTTTATGGCTTACTTGACGCAAAAGAAAGCTCACAAACGAAGTAGAAAGGAGCTGGACGCCTAAAGGACCAAATCTGCTGCATGGAAAATCTGTCCCGGGCTAAAACAACATTTCTGAATACTTTGGGGACTGCATGGAAAATCTGTCCAGGAATAAAACAGCATTTCTGAAGACTTTAGGGACTTACAGACACAAAGCTGGATTTTTACAAAGATACATTAACCTAGTACAATTAGGTTATGTATTTCACTATTCTACTTGGATTATGATATTGTAACCTTACCCTAGTACATTTGGGTTAAGGATTTCATTAGTCTATTAGGATTTGGTTATTTATTTCATTAGCTTAGTAGGAGTAGGATAGGAGTATTATAAATACCCTATCATGCTAGAGATTTTTATTCATTCTTCAACTATCAATTCAACAATCAATTTTCTTCCATCCTTCTCATCTTCCACTACAAACACTTCTAATCTATTCTTCTATTCTTAAATTCCACAACAAGAGAATCGTTACTTGCTACGATATCACCAAAACCACACGCCAAACACCCACTATTCACGCCATTCACCATGCAAAACGTGATATCCTTAGCATTCATGAGTAACTAAATCTCTTAGTTGGGGTTATGGAAGCCGAATGAGTTACTATCTATTGCTATGAGCTTGTGAGTTCAAGACACGTATATTGCTTATATCATTATTCTCTTCATCTTAAATCTACAATCTTTGCGGTTTCAAACACATGAACACGCCATTCTAACATCTAACCTGTTCGAGAGAAAGGTTACTTGTCTAGAAAAGAAGACGCATAGACTAACGCCAGTCTAACATTTAACTTGTTCGAGAGAAAGGTTATTTGTCTGGAAAAGAGATAATGTCAAGGTAGTAGGACACCCTTTCCTATTAAAAAGCTAGTGCCGTAACTGGACTAACCTCTTGGATAATTCGTACCGCTAGACACACTTTAAGCTCGAGAGAGTTAAAGTGAAATAGTCCTTGTTTAGGTCGAGAGACGCTTGGATTTACCATCGACTACAATTCTCTATAAGCAATTGCATGTCAGAATTCTACACACTCATAGCCAATAGAGACGTATACCTCAGAAGGTGTACATAACCCCAACGCTTCAATTCTCATTGTTTACAACCAACGTGACAATCTTTCTCTTTTTACTTTATTATTTTCAGCTTTTATTTCATTACTTTGGTTACTTATTACAATCCCCCCTTCTTACGAGACTTGCACCAAAAGTCTATTAATTTTGCTTACTTGTTGACCAAGCTATTCCCTGTGGGATCGACACCCAACCCAGGTTGGGTTCTATATTTGCTAACGACCGCTTTACACTCCTACGAGAGCTGTAGATTGAGCGTTATCATTCATGCCTTTTGCCCATTTGTCCACACAAATGGCCACAAAAATTTAAACGGACCATACTGGGACAATCCTCAACCTCCCTGGTACGCCCCAGTCTATTTTTGGCCTACAGCACGCCCGAACCCCGATCCCACCCCTAAAACCGTGGGCTATAGCACATTGATTTGGCCCAAAAATGCACCGTTCGCATCGTTTCGCCCGTTTGTCCACCCAAATTGCCACAAAAATTTAAACGGACCACACTGGGAAGATCCCCAACCTCCCTGGTATGCCTCAGCCAATATTTTGCCCACAGCATGCCCAATCGGCCTGAAGATGGCCCATATCAGAAACCATGGGCAATAGCACACTGATTTAGCTAGAAAATGCCCATTCGTGCCATTTCGCCGTTTGTCCATCCAAATGGCCATGAAAATTAAAATGGACCATTCTGGGATGATCCCCAACTTCCCTGGCACGCTCCGATCAATTTTTAGCCTACAGCACAGCTCAAACTCGGGCCTACCCCCAAAACCATGGGATATAGCACACCAATTTAGCCCAAAAATGCCTTTTTCGCGTCGTTTCTCCCATTTATCAACAAAATGTCCATGAAAATTTAAATGGACAGCACTAGGATGATCCCCAAACTCCCTGACATGCCTTAATTGATTTTCAGCCCACAGTACGCCCGGACCCCAAGCCCAACCCCAAAACTGTGGGCTCTAGCACACCAATTTGGTCCAAAAATGCCTCGTTCACGCTATTTCGCCCGTTTGTCAATCCAAATGGCCACTAAAATTTAAACGGACTACTCTGGGATGATTCCCGACCTCCCTGGCATACCTCAGTTGATTTTTGGCCTACAGAACGCCCAAACCTCGGTACCACCTCCGAAACCGTGGGCAATAGCGCATCGATTTAGCCCAAAAATGCCTCATTAACACTGTTTCGCCCGTTTGTCCACCCAAATGGCTAGAAAAATTTAAACGGACCACACTGGAATGATCCCCAACCTCCCTAGAATGCCCCGACCGATTTTTGTCCCACAGCATGTTTGAACCCCGGGTCCACCTCCGAAATTATGGGCTATAGCACACCGATTTAGCTCGAAAATGCCCTGTTCACACCGTTTCACCCGTTTGTCCACCTAAATGGCCACAAAAATTAAAACAGACCATGCTGGGTTGATAACCAACCTCCCAGACATGCCCCATCTGATTTTCATCCGAAAGCATGTCCAGAACCTAGGCCCACCCCCGACATTGTAGGCTATAGCACATCGATTTGGCCCAAAAATACCTCGTTCGCGTCGTTTTGCCTGTTTGTCCATCCAAATGGCTATGAAAATTTAAATGAACCACACTAGGATAATCCTCAACCTCCTTGGCATGCCTTGGAGGATTTTTGACCCACAGCACACCCGGAACCTAGGCTCACCCCCAAAATCGTGGGCTAAGCACATCAATTTAGCCCAAAAATGCCTCGTTCACGCCGTTTTGCTTATTTTTTCACCCAAAAGGCTATGAGAATATTAATAGACCACACTGGGATGACCCCCAACCTCCCAGGCATGCCCTGGTAGATTTTTAGCCTACAGTACGCTTGGACCGCGGGCTCAACCCCGAAACCATGGGCTGTAGCACACTGATTTGGCCTAAAAAAAACTCGTGTGTGTCATTTCGTCCATTTGTCCACCCAAATAGCCACAAAATTTGAACGACCTATACTAGGACAATCCCCAACCTCCCTAGCACACTCTGGTAGATTTTTAACCCACGGCACGCCCGAACCCCGAGCCCAACCCCGAAACAGTGGGCTATAGCGCATTGATTTAGCCTGAAAATGCCCCATTTATGCCGTTTCACCCGTTTGTCCTCCCAAACGGCCACGAAAATTTAAATGAATTATACTGGGATGAAACTTGGGCCCACCCGTGATACCGTGGGCTATAGCACACCGATTTATCCCTAAAATTCCCCGTTCACGTTGTTTTGCCCGTTTGTCTACTCAAATGGCCACGAAAATTTAAACAGACCACACTGGGATGATCTCCAACCTCCTTGGCACGCCACGGTCAATTTAGACCCATAGCACGCCTGGACTAGAGTCCGACCCCATAAACCATGGGCTATAGTACACCGATTTGGCCCAAAAATGCCCTGTTTGCATCGTTTCTCCTGTCAGCATGCCCAAATGGCCATAAAATTTTAAACGGACCACAATGGGATAATTTCCAACCTCCCTGGCATACCCCGACCAATTTTTAGCCCAAAGTATGTCCAGAACCCAGGCCCACGCCCAACACCGTGGGCTATAGCACACTGATTTGGCCCGAAAATGCCCCGGTAATATTGTTTTGCCCATTTGAGCACTCAAATGGCCAAAAAATTTAAACAGACCACAGTGGGATGATCCCCAACCTCTCTGGAATAGCCCGATCGATTTTTGCCCCACAGTACACCCGAATTCTGATCCCACCCCAAAAACCGTGGGCTATAGCACACTAATTTGACCCGAAATGCCCAGTTTGCACCATTTCTCCCCTTAGCACGCCCAAATGGCCACAAAAATTTAAACGAACCACACTGGGATGATCTCCAACCTCCCTGGCATGCCTCGACCAATTTTTAGCCTAAAGTATGTCTGGACCCCAGGCCCACGCCCGACACCGTAGGCTATAGCACACCAATATCGCCCGAAAATACCCCATTTGCATCGTTTCGCCTATTTGTCCACCCAAATAACCACAAAAAATTAAACCGACCATACTGGGATGATACCCAACCTCCCTAACATGGCCCGATCGATTTTGGCACACAGCACACCCGAACCCCGAGCCCACCTCCGAAACCATGTGAAATAACACACTGATTTATCTTGAAAATGCCCCATTCTCGCTATTTTGCTCGTTTGTCCATCCAAATAGCCAAAAAAAATTTAACGGACCACATTGCGATGATCCCCAATCTCTCTGGCATGCCTCGGTTAATTTTTGGCCCACAGACTGACCGAACCTACCCCTGAAACCATGGGCTATCGCACACCGATTTGGTCCAAAAATTCCCTATTTGCGTCGTTTCCCTCATTTGCCACCTAAAAGGCCACAAAAATATAAACGGACCACACTGGGATGATCCCTAACCTTCCTGGCATGATCTAGCCGATTTTTGGACCACAGCACGTCTGAACCCTGGGCCCACTCCTTAAATCGTGGGTTATAGCACAACGATTTAACCTAAAAATGCCACGTTCATGTTGTTTCACCCGTTTGTCCTCCCAAATGGCGCTGGAATAATTCTTAACTTCCCTGCATGCCCCAGTAGATTTTTGGCCCACACCACACCTAGATCTTGGGTCCACCCTAGAAACCGTGGGTGGAGCACACTAATTTGGCATAAAAATGCCCCGTTCATGCCGTTTTGCCCGTTTGTCCACCCAAATGGCCACTAAAATTTAAACGAACTACTCTGGGACAATCTCCAACCTCCCTGACATGCCTCAATCGATATTTGGCCTACAGCACGCCCGAACCCCGGGTCCACCTCTGAAACCGTGGGCTATAGCACACCGATTTGGCCCCAAAATGCCCCATACATGTTGTTTCGCCCGTTTGTCCACCCAAATCACTATAAAAATTTAAACAGACTATATTGGGATGATCTCCAACATCCCTGGCACGCCTCGGTCAATTTTTGGCCCATAAAGTATTTGGACCTCGGGTCTACCCCCAACACCGTGGGCTATAGCACACCGATTTGGCTCGAAAATGTCCTATTCGCGCCGTTTCACACGTTCGTCCACCCAAATGGCCACGAAAATTTAAATGGACCACACTGGGATGATCCCCAATCTTTCTAGCATGCCCCGGTCAATTTTCAGCCCACGTCACTCTCGGAAACCGAGCCCACCCCCGAAACCGTATAGCAAACTAAGTTAGCCCAAAAATGGCCCATTTCTGCCGTTTTGCCCGTCTGTCCACCCAAATGGCCACAAAAATTTAAACGGACCACACTAAGATGATCCCCAACCTCACTGGTATTCCCCGATCGATTTTCAGCCACAACACGCCTAGACCTCGGGCCCACCCCCAAAATCAAAAGATATAACACACTGATTCGGCCTAAAAATGCCACGTTTGTGTGGTTTCTCCCGTTTGTCCGCCCAAATAGACATGAAAATTTAAACGGGCCATACTGGGATGATCCTCAACCTCCTCGGTATGCCCCGATTAATTTTCAGCCCACAGCACGCCGGACCTCGGGCCTACCCCCAAAACCGGGGGCTATAGTACATCGATTTAGCTCGAAAATGCCCCATTTGGATCATTTCGCCCGTTTGTCCACCTAAATAGCCATGAAAATATAAACGGACCATACTGGGCAAATCCCCAACCTCCCTATCATGCCCTGGTCAATTTTCGGCCCACAGCACGCCCGAACCTCGGGACCACCTCCGAAACCATGGGCTATAGTGCACCGATTTAGCCCGAAAATGCCCCATTCACACTGTTTCGCCCGTTTGTCCACCCAAATGGCCAAAAAAATTTAAACGGACCACACTGGAATGATCCCCAACTCCCTGGAATGCCCCAACCAATTTTTGGCCCATAACATGTTTGGACTTCGGGTCCACCTCCAAAATTGTGGGCTATAGCACACCGATTTGGCTCGAAAATGCCCTGTTCACACCGTTTCACTCATTTGTCCACCCAAATGACCACAAAAATTCAAAAAGATCATGCTGGGTTGATCACCAACCTCCCAGACACGCTCCATCTGATTTTTGGCCCAAAGCATGTCCAGACCTTGGGCCCAAAAATGCCCCGTTTGCACTGTTTTGCCCATTTGTCCACCCAAATGGCCACGAAAATTTAAACGAACAAAAAAAAGAAATGAAAAAAAAGTCAAGTTGATATGATATAGAAGTTTTAAGTTTTTGACCTAGGAGTTAAAGTGGGTTGAACCCATTTTTACCCGATCCATATTTAACCAAATCCATATTTACCCATATTTATATGGGCGGATTGCAATCCAAACCATTTTTGCTCGATCCATATTTAACCCGTCCAAATTCAATCCAATCCGCCCGTTTGCCACCCCTAACTATAGCACACCAATTTGGCCAGAAAATGCCCCGTTCATGCCGTTTTGCCTGTTTGTTAACCCAAATGACCACGTCAATCTATACGGACCATACTAGGACATTCCCCAACCACCCTAGCACGCCCTGATCAATTTTTGGCCCATAGAACGCCTGTGCCCGCCCTCAAAACCATAGGCTATAGCACACCGATTTGGCTAAAAAATGCCCAATTCGCGCCTTATTGCCCGTTTGACCACCCAAATGGCCACAAAAAATTGAACGGATCACACTGGGACGATCCCCAACCTCCCAAGCACACCCCGATCAATTTTTGGCCTACAAAATTCTCGGAACCCAAGCTCAACTCCAAAACTGTGGGCTATAGCACAATAATTTGGCTCGAAAATGCCTCATTCACGCCGTTTTGCTCATTTTTCCAACCAAATGGCTACAAAAATTTTAATGGACCACACTAGGACGATCCCCAACCTCCCTGGAACTCTCTGATAGATTTTAAGACCACACTATGCCCGGAGCCCGGGCTCAAACCCAAAACCGTGGGCTATAGCACACCGTTTTGGGCCAAAAATGCCTAATTTGCGCCATTTCGCCTGTTTGTCCACCAAAATGGCCACAAAAATTTAAATGGACTACACTCGGATGATCACCAACCTCCCTGGCATGCACTGATAGATTTTTGTCCCACGGTGCACCCGAACCCCGGGCCCAACCCTGAAACTGTGGGCCATAGCATATCAATTTGGCCCAAAAATACCCCGTTTGTGCCGTTTTGCCTGTTTGTCTAGCCAAATAGCCACAAAAATTTAAACGGACTATACTGGAATGATCCCCAACCTCACTGGCACACCCTGGTTGATTTTTGACCCACAGCACGTCCGAACCCCGGGCCCACCCCTAACACCGTAGGCTATAGCACACTGCTTTGGCCCGAAAATGCCCTGTTCATGCTGTTTTGCCCATTTGTCCTCCCAAATGGCCATGAAAATTTAAACGGACCACACTAGGATAATCCACAACCTCCCAAGCATGCCCTGGTCGATTTTTGGCCCACAGCACATCCGGACCCCGAGCCAAACCCCGACACCATGGGCTATAGCACACAGATTTGGCCTGAAAATGCCACGTTCGAGCTGTTTCGCCCGTTTTTCCACCCAAATGGCCACGAAAATTTAAACAGACTACACTGTAACAATCCCCAACCTCTCTGGCATGCCTCTATCAATTTTTGGCCCACATCACACCCGAACCCCCAGCCCACCCCCAAAACCAGAGGCAATAGCATACTGATTTATTCCAAAAATGCCCCATTCATATCGTTTTGCCCATTTGTCCACCCAAATAGCCACAAAAATTTAAACAAACCATACTGGGAGGATCCCCCACCTCCCTGACACGCCCTGATCAATTTTAGACCCACAACACGCCCGGACCCCAGACCCACCCCCGAATCCGTGGGCGATAGCACATCAATTTGGCCTGAAAATGCCATGTTTGCACTGTTTCCCTTGTTTGTCCACCCAAATGGCCACGAAAATTTAAACAGACCACACTAGGAGTCTAGGACGATCCCCAACCTCCCTGGCATGCCCTGATTAATTTATGGTCCATAGTACGCCCGTACCCCGGGCCTCACCCCAAAACTATGGGCAATAGCACACCGATTTGGCTTGAAAATTCCTCGTTCGCACTATTTTGCTCGTTTGTCCACCAGATAGCCACGAAAATTTAAATGGACCACACTGGGCCGATCCCCAACATCTCAGGCATGCCTTGGTCAATTTTCGGCCCACAACACGCCCGGATCCTGGGCGCACCCCCAAAACTGTGGGCTATAGTACACCAATTTGGCCTGAAAATGCCCCGTTCGCGCTGTTTCACCGGTTTGTCTACCCAAATGGCCATGAAAATATAAACGGACGATACTGGGATGATCTCCAACCTCTCTGACATGCCTTGATTGATTTTAAGCTCACAGCACGCTCATACCCCCGGCCCGCCCCCAAAACTGTCGGCTATAGCGGACTAATTTACCCCAAAATTGCCCCAAAAGTGCCCCATTCATGTTGTTTTACCCGTTTGTCCATCCAAATGTCCACAAAAATTTAAACAAACCACACTGAGATGATCCTCAACCTCTCTAGCACACCCTGGTTGATTTTCGGCCCACAGCACGCCCAAACCCCGGTCCCACCCCAAAAACCATGGGTTATAGCACACCAATTTGGCCCAAAAATTCCTCATTTGCACCGTTTCTCCCATCATCACGCCCAAATGGCCATTAAAATTTAAATGGACCATATTGAGATGATCCCCAATCTCCCTGGCACGTCCTGGTTTATTTTTGACCCACAACACGCCTGGACCTTGGGCCCACCCTCTAAAACATGTGCAATAGACACCAATTTATCTTGAAAATGCCTCATTCCTGCCATTTCGCTCGTTTGTCCTTCCAGATGGCCACAAAAATTTAAAAGGACCACACTGTGATAATCCCTAACCTCCATGGCATGCCACGGTCAATTTTTGATGTACAGCGCGCCCGGACCCCAGGCCCACCCGAGAAACCATGGGCTATAGCACACCGATTTGGCATAAAAATTCCCCGTTTGCACCGTTTTGCCCGTTTGTCCACCCAAATGACCACAAAAATTTAAACGGGTCATACTGGGACATTTTACTACCTCCCTGTCATGCCCTGGTTGATTTTCGGACCACAGCACGCTCGAACCCCAGACCCACCCCTAAAACCATGGGTTATAACACGCCGATTTAGCCCAAAAATGCCTCGTTCGCGTCATTTCGCCCGTTTGTCCACTCAAATGGCCACAAAACTTTAAACAGACCACACTAGGACGACAACCAACCTCCTTGGCATTCCCCAATTAATTTTTGTCCCAAAGCACGCCCGAAACCCAGGACCACCACCAAAAGCGTGGGCTATAGCACACCGATTTAGCCTGAAAATGCCCCGTTTGTGCCGTTTCACACATTTGTCTTCTCGAAAAGCCACAAAAATTTGAACGGACCATACTAGGATATTCCTCAACCTCCCTAGCACACTCCAGTCAACTTTTGGCCCATAGCACACTCAGACCTCGGGCCCACTCCCGATACCATGGGCTATAGCACACTGATTTGGCCCAAAAATATCTCGTTCGTTGTTTCGCCTGTTTGCCCACCCAAATTGCCATGAAAATTTAAATGGACCATACTGGGACGATCATCAACCTCCCTGGCATGCCCCAGTTGATTTTTAGCCCACAACATACTCAAACCCCAGGCCCACCCTCAAAACTACAAGCTATAGCACACCGATTTGGCATGAAAATGCCCCGTTCACGCCTTTTGCTCGTTTGTCCACCCTAATGGCCATGAAAATTTAGACGGACCACACTGGGATGATCCCCAACCTCCCTGGTATGCCCCGATCAATTTTTGATCCACAGCACGCCTGAACCCCGAGCCTACCCCCAAAAATGTGGGCTATAGCACATCGATTTGGCCTGAAAAAGACCCGTTCGCGCCGTTTTGCTCGTTTGTCCATCCAAATGGCCACGAAAATTTAAACGGACCACACTGGGATGATCCCCAACCTTCCTGGCATGCACCAATTGATTTTTAGCCCACGGCATGCCCAATCATCCCAAAAATAGCCCACCCCAAAAACCATGGGCTATAGCACACCGATTTGGCTCGAAAATGTCCCGTTAGCGCTGTTTTGCCTGTTTGTCCACCCAAATAGCCATAAAAAATTAAGCGGACCACATTGAGACGTTCTCAAACCTCCCTAACATGCCCTGGTCAATTTTTGGACCACAGCATGCTCGGACCTCGGACATACCCCTAAAATCATGGGATATAGCACACCTATTTAGCCTAAAAAAGCCCCGTTCACATCATTTCGCCCGTTTGTCCACCCTAATGGCACCGAAAATGTAAACAAATCACACTGGAATGATCCCCAATATCCATGGTATGCCTCAGTTGATTTTCGACCCACAGCATACCCGGACCCTGGGACCACCCCCTAAATTGTGAGCCATAGCACACCGATTTAACCCAAAATTACCCCATTCACGCTGTTTCGCCCGTTTATCCACCCAAATGGCCACAAAAATTTGAACAGGCCATACTGGGATATCCCAACCTCCCTAGCATGCCTCAACTAATTTTTGAGCCACAGTACACCTAGCCCCAGGACCACCCCCAAATCCATGGGCTATACCACACCAATTTGGAAGGAAATTGCCCTATTCGTGTTGTTTCACCCGTTTGTCAACCCATATGTCCACAAAATCTTGAACGGACCACACTAGAATATTCCCCAACCTCCTTGGCATGCTCCGATAAATTTTTGGCCCATAGCATGCTAGTACCCCGAGCCCACCCCCATAACCGTCGGCTATAGCACACCTATTTTCCCCAAAAATGCCTCGTTCGTGCCATTTGGCCAGTTAATCCACCCAAATGGCCATGAAAATTTAAACGGACCACGTTGGGATGATCCCCAACCTCCCTGGAATACCTCGATCAATTTTTTGCCCACAGCATGCACAGAACTCGAGCCCACCCCCACACTGCGGGCTATAGCACACTAATTTGGCCCGAAAATGCCCGTTCGTATTGTTCACCCATTTTTCCACCCAAATGGCTATAAAAATTTAAACGGACCATACTAGAACGATCCCCAACCTCCCTGTCATGCCTCGGTCAATTTTTGTAGCACAACACACTTAATAACTGGGCCATCCCCCAAAATCGTGGGCTATAGCACACTGATTTAGCCTAAAAATGCCTCGTTCGCATTGTTTCCCTCGTTTGTCCACCCAAATGGCCAAAAAATCTTAAATAGACCACACTGGGACGATCCCAAACCTCCCTGGCACGCCCTGGTTAATTTTTTCCCAAAGCACACCTGGACCCTGAGCCCAACCCCAAAACGTGGACTATAGCAAACTGATTTGGTCCAAAAATGCCCCGTTCACGCCGTTTTGCCCGTGTGTCCACCTAAATGGCTGCAAAAATTTAAACGAACTATTCTGGGATGATCCCCAACCACTCTGACACACCCCGATCGATTTTCGGCCCATAGCACTCCCGAACTCCGGGCCCACTCCAAAACTGTGAGCTATAGTACAACGATTTAGCCCAAAAAAGCCTCGTTCACGCCGCTTTGCTTGTTTGTCCACCCAAATGGCCACAAAAATTTAAACAAACTAAACTAGGATGATCCCCAACCTCCCTGGTATGCCCCATCCAACACTGTGGGCTATAGCACATCGATTTGGCCCGAAAATGCCCCATTCACGTTGTTTCGCCCGTTTGTCCACCTAAATGACCGCAAAAATTTAAACGGACCACACTAGGATGATCCCCAACCTCTTTGACATGCCCCAACCAATTTTCAGCCCACAGCATATCCGAACTCGGGGCCCACCCCCAACACCGTGGGATATAGCGCACCGAATTGGCCCAAAAATGCCTCATACGGGCCGTTTCTCCCATTTGTCCACCCAAATGACCACGAAAATTTAAACGGACCACACTGGGACGATCTCCAACTTCCCTGGAATACGCCGATCAATTTTTGAACCACAGCACGCCCGAACCCACCCCCGAAAGCATGGGCTATAGCACACCAATTTGGCCCAAAAATGCCCCGTTTATGCCGTTTCGCCCGTTTATCCACCCAAATGGCCACAAAAATTTAACTGGACCATATTGGAATGATCCACAATCTCCCTGGCATGCCCCAGCCGATTTTAGGACCTCAGCACACCCAGACCCCAAACCCACCCCTAAAACTGTGGGCAATAGAACACCAATTTAGCCCGAAAATGCCCCATTCGCACTGTTTTGCCCGTTTGTCCACCAAAATGGCCACGACAATTTAAACGGACCACACTGGGACATCTGCAACCTTCCTGGCATGCCCTGATCAATTTTTGGCCCACAGCACACTCGTACCCCGGGCCTACCCCCGACACCGTGGGCTATAGCACATCGATTTAGCTCAAAAATGTCCTATTTATGTCGTTTCGATCGTTTGTCCACCCAAATGACCATGAAAATTTAAACGGACCACAATTGGATGATCCTCAACCTCTATGGCACGTCTCAGTCAAATTTCGGCCCACACCATGCCTAGAACCTGAGCCCACACCCAAAATCGTGGGCTAAGCATGCCTATTTAGCTCGAAAATACCTCGTTCACATCATTTTGCTTATTTTTCAAACAACTGGCTACAGATGGATAATACTGGGATGATTCCCAACCTACCTGGCATGCCCTGGTAGATTTTTAGCCCACAGTATGGCCGAACCCTGGGCCCAACCCCAAAATGGTGGGCTCACCAATTTGGCCCGAAAATGCCCCATTTACGTTGTTTTGCCTGTTTGTTCACCCAATTAGCCACGGAAATTTAAACGGACTACACTGGGATGATCCCTAACCTCCTTGGCATGCTTTGGTAGATTTTTAGCCCACGGCACGCCCGAACCCCGAGCCCAACCCCAAAATCGTGGGTTATAGCACATCGATTTTACCCGAAAATGTCCCGTTTGTGTCGTTTCGCCCATTTGTCCACCCAAATGCCCACAAAAATTTTAACGGACTACACTGGGATGATCCCCAACCTCCTTGACATGCCCCGATTGATTTTCGACCCACAACACATTTAGACCCTGGGCCCACACCCGACATCGTGGGCTATAAACCCCGATTTGGATCGAAAATGCCCCGTTCATGCCGTTTTGCCCATTTGTCCACCCAAATGTCGACGAAAATTTAAACGGACCACACTAGGATAATCCCCAACCTCCCAAACATGCCCTAGTCGATTTTCAGCCCACAGCACGTCCAGACCCCGAGCCTACCCACGACACTGTGGGCTATAGCACACCGATTTGGCCTGAAAATGCCCCGTTCACGCCGTTTCGCCCATTTTTCCACCCAAATGGCCACAAAAATTTAAACGAACCACAATGGATGATCCCCAAGACCCCAACCTCTCTGGATCGCCCTGGTCAATTTTTGGACCACATCACGGCCGAACCTCGATCCCACCCCCAAAATCATAAGCTATAGCACACTGATTTAGCCTAAAAATGCCCCGTTCGTGCTTTTCTGCCCGTTTGTCTACTAAAATGGCCACAAAAATTTCAACAAACCACACTGGGAGGATCCCCCACCCCTCTGGCACGCCCTGGTCGATTATTGACACACAGCACTCCTGGAATCCGTGCCTACCCCAAAATCGTTGACTATAACACACCGATTTGGCCTGAAAAATGTTGTGTTCGCACCTTTTCCAACGTTTGTCCACCCAAATGGCCACAAAAATTTAAATAGACCACATTAGGACGATCCCCAACCTCCCTAGCAAGCCCCAGTTGATTTTTGGCCCACAGCACGCCCGGACCCCGGGTCCAAGCCTAAAAATGTGGTCTATAGCACATCGATTCGGTCTAAAAATGCCCCGTTCGCACCGTTTCCCCCGTTTATCCACCGAAATAGCCACTAAAATATAAACGAACCACACTGGGCCACAGCACGCCCGAACCCTGGGCCCACCCGCAAAATCGTGGCCTATAGCACACCAATTTGACCTGAAAAAGATCTATTCGCGCCATTTCATCGGTTTGTCCACCCAAATAGCCATGAAAATATAAACGGACCACAATGGGACGATCCCCAGCCTCCCTGGCATGCCCTGCTTAATTTTTAGCCCACAGCACGCTCGGACTCCGATCCCACCCCAAAAACCGTGGGCTATAGCACATCGATTTGGCTCGAAAATGCCTCGTTTGCACTGTTTCTACCGTCAGCACGCCCAAGTGGCCATAAAAATTTAAAAGGACTACACTATAACGATCCCCAACCTCCCTGGCACACCAGTTAATTTTTGTCCTACAACACGCCCGGACCCTGGGCCCACCCTCCGAAATCGTGGGCAATAGCACACCAATTTAGCTTGAAAATGCCTCGTTCTCGCCATTTTGCTCATTTGTCCATCCAAATGGCCAGAAAAATTTAAACGGACCATACTGGGATGATCCCCAACCTCCCTGGCACACTCCGGTCATTTTTTAACGCACAGCATGCCCGAACCCCAGGCCCACCCCCGAAACCATGGGCTATAGCACACTGATTTGGTATGAAAATGCCCCATTTGTGTCGTTTCGCCCGTTTGTCCACCTAAATAGCCATAAAAATTTAAACGGGCCATACTGAGATATTCTCCAACCTCCCTGGCATGCCCTGTGGGTTATAGCACACCAATTTAGTCCAAAAATGCACCGTTCATGTCGTTTCGCCCGTTTGTCTACCCAAATGGCCACGAAAATTTAAACGGACCACACTGGGATGATTCACAACCTCCCTGGCATGCCCTGATCAATTTTTGTCTAACATCACAATCGAAACCTAGGCCCACCCCCAAAAGTGTGGGCTATAGCACACTGATTTGGCCCGAAAATACCCTGTTCGCGCTGTTTTGCCCATTTGTCCACCCAAATAGCCACGAAAATTTGAATGGACCATACTGGAACATTTCTCAACCTTCCTAGCATACCCCGGTAAATTTCTAGCCCATAGTATGCTCAGACCTCGGGCCCACCCCAGATACTATGGTCTATAGCATACTGATTTGGCCGAAAAAAGTCCCATTCGCTGTTTCGCCCGTTTGTCCACCTAAATGGCCACGAAAATTTAAATAGATGACACTGGGATGATCCTCCAATCCCCTGGCATGCCCCGTCAATTTTCATCCCACAGCACGCCCAGACCCAAGGTCCACCCCCAAAATCGTGGGCTATAGCACACCGATTTGGCTTGAAAATGTTCCGTTCATGCCTTTTGCCCGTTTATCCATCCAAATGGCCACGAAAATTTAAACGGACCGCACTGGGAAGATCCCTAACCTCCCTGATTGCCCCAGTCAAGTTTTTGGCCCACAATACGCCCGGACCCCGGGTTCAACCCCAAAACCGTGGGCTATAGCACACCGATTTGGCCCAAAAATGCCTCGTTTGTACCGTTTTGCCCATTTATCTACCCAAATGGCCAATAAAATTTAAACGGACCACACTGGGATAATCCCCAACCTCCTTGGCATGCCTTGATCAATGTTTGGCCTACAACTCGCCCAATTGGCCCAAAAATGTCCTAACCCAAAAAACATGGGCTATAGCACATCGATTTAGCTTGAAAATGCCCGGTTTGCACCATTTCATCCGTTTGTCCACCCAAATGGCCACAAAAATTTAAGAGGACCACACTGGAACGTTCTCCAACCTCCTTGACATACCCTAATCAATTTTTGGAACCCAACAAGCTCGAACCCCGGACATACCCCTAAAATCGTGGGTAATAGCATATCGATTTAGCCAGAAAATGCCCCATTCGTGTCGTTTCGCCAATTTGTCAAACCAAATGGCCACGAAAATGTAAACGGACCATACTAGGATGATACCCAACATCCTTGGCACGCCCCGGTTGATTTTTTGCCCACATCACACTCATACCCCGGTACCACCCCCGAAATTATGGGCTATGACACACCGATTTAGCCCAAAAATGCCTCATTCGCGTTGTTTTGCCCGTTTGTCCATGCAAATGGCCACGAAAATTTAAACAGACCACATTGGGATATCCTCAACCTCCCTGGCATGCCTCAACCAATATTTAGCTGACAGCATGCCTAGAACCGAGGCCCACCCCCAAACCGTGGGCTATAGCACATTAATTTGGCCTGAAAATGCCCCGTTCGTGCCATTTCGCCCGTTTGTCCACCCGAATGGCCAAAAAAATTTGAATGAACCACTCTTGGACATTTTACAACCTGTTTGGCATGCCCCAATCTATTTTTGGCCCATAGATCGCTCGGGCCCCTGGCCTACCCCCCAAAACCGTGGGCTATAGCACACCGATTTGGCCCAAAAATGCCCTATTCGCACCGGTTTGCCCGTTAGTCCACCAAAATGGCCATGAAAATTTTAACGGACCACACTGGGATGATCCCTAACCTTCTTGGTATGCCCCGGTCGATTTTTGTCCTACATCACGCTCAGACCCCGAGCCCACCCCCGACACCATGGGCTGTAGCACACTGATTTGTCCCAAAAATGTCTGTTTATGTCGTTTCACCCGTTTGTCCACCTAAATAGCCATGAAAATTTAAACGGACCACACTGTGATGATTCCCAACCTCTATGGCACGGCCCTATCAATTTTCAAGCCACAACACGCCTGAAACCATGGTCACTCCTAAAACCGTGGGCTATAGAACACCAATTAGTCTAAAAATGCCTCGTTCATGCCGTTTCGCCCGTTTGTCCGCCCAAATGGCCAAGAAAATTTAAATGTACCATATTGAGATGATCCCCAACTTCCCTGGCATGCCCCGACAGATTTTTGGCCTATAGCACATCCGAACCCTGAGCCCAACCCCAAAATTGTGGGATATAGCACACTGATTTGGCCCAAAAATGCTCCGTTCACGCCCTTTTGCCTGTTTGTCCACCCAAATGGCCACGAAAATTTAAACGGACTTCTCTAGGACGGTCGTCAACCTCACTGGCATGCCCCGATCAATTTTTGGCCCACAGGACGCCCGAACCCTGGGCCTACCTCCAAAATTGTGGCCTATAGCACCCCAATTATGTCCAAAAATACCCCGTTCATGTCGTTTCGCCCGTTTGTCCACCCAAATGGACACAAAAATTTAAACGGACCACACTGCGATGATCCCCAACCTCCCTGGCATGCCCCAGCTAATTTTTGGCCCACAGCATGTCCGGACCCCCGGCCCACCTCTGAAACTGTAGGCTATATCACACCAATTTAGCCCGAAAATGCCCCGTTCACGTTGTTTCGCCTGTTTGTCCACTCAAATGGCCATAAAAATTTAAACGGACCATACTGGGATGATCTCCAACCTCCCTGGCATGTCCCAGCCAATTTTTGGCCCATAGCATGTCCATACCCCGGGCCTACCCCCGACACCGTGGGCTATAGCACACCGATTTAGCCAAAAAATATCCTGTTCGCACCGTTTCACCCGTTTGTCCACCCAAATGGCCACAAAAATTTAAACGGATTATGCTGGAAAGATCCCCAAGCTCCCTGACTCACCCCAGTCAATTTTGGCCCATAGCATGCCCGAACTCCGAGCCCACCCCCAAAACCGTGGGCAATAGCACACTGATTTGGCTAAAAAATGCCCCGTTCTCGTTATTTCACTCGTTTGTCCATCCAAATAGCCACAAAAATTTAAATGGACCACAATGGGATGATCCCCAACCTCCCTGGCATGCGTCGATTGATTTTTGGCCTACAGCACACCCGAAGCCACCCCGAAACCATGGGCTATAGCACAGTGATTTGGCCCAAAAATGCCCCGATTGCGCTGGTTCGCCCGATTATGTCACGACTTAAAAACGAGGGTCATGATGGCACTTGTCGCGGCTGTTTTGCAGAGAAATTTTGACTTTAAGAAAGAGAGTCGCCACTTAATTTTGAAAAGGAATTAAGAAACCTTTGTAAAGTACTTCAAACGATTCAAAACAGAAAAATCATTTTAAGTTAAGAGATTCTGAGTAAGTTGTTCCTATTAATGTTTTAGGAAGGTGTTAGGCACCTAAACAGTCCGCTAACTTACGTTTATCCGGACTTTTTGAAAATCGTCTTGTGATTAACTTCGAAAGAGACTAATTTTTTGTCGAAAAGTGATTGATGTTTGGAAAGAAAGCGATTTTAGAAATATTTTGATATTTATGCAAAACTAAAATATTATTTTTTAGCGACTTAGTTAGGGACTCAACTAGGTTCGCAAGAAACACGTAAAACAAACAAGTATAAAGAAGAGGGGAAAGGGAGGATGTAAGGGATTTAGGCCTTGAAGCCCAAACCGTCAACCCTGTCCTAATCTAATTAGGTTTTCAACCCATTTCTCCTTCCACCTGTCCTAATCTAATTTTCGAGAGTTTGGCTCGAGTCTTGCTTCAACTGTATTAAGTACAACTTTGGCTTCGTGGCCCGAATGAATGAATAAATAAGTAAATAAATAAATAAATAAAAGACAACAATGAGTGAATAAATTAATAAAGGAGACTTTTGAGTCTCTTCGTCGCTTCAATCATGGGGGCTTTAAACCATTTTCCCTTTTCAATTTCTGATATTTCGTGTGTCATGAAATTGATTTGAACTTTCTTTTAGGCTTGACTCAGGAGATGGGCCTCATTGGCCCATGATGAACAATAAAAAGGGGAAAGCAGTCCATGTGGGACTCGAACGATTTCACATTCAAAAGAAAAGTGAAGGAATTAATACGTGTCTTAACATTAAAATGCAAGAATGCTAAAGTATTCATGTATCTTACTTGGTAGTACGCAAAATGTCATTTCAATTTAGCAAAAAGTAGATTCCCATTTAATGGTATAGTTCATCCAAATTCACAGAGTATATGAATACAAAGATGATTCAAGATCTCATAGATAAAAGGCTCAAGAACAACCGCAATTTCAAAATGAGTGAAAAGGAATCCATAAAACAAAAGTTCAACCATAGGAGAATGTATCCACATGTTACCCAAAACAGAAGATTGATCTTTCTATATGGTCTCCTATTTATTCACAATGTACATTTGTAATATTCTAAGTTTTACGAGGATTTTCCATAAACTGGGCAGGAGGTATTTAGACGGAGAAGGGATGATGATCGTAAAACAAGATAGAATTATTTAAAGAAAAAATAAAGGTCTCAACTTTACCAAAAGTTCGACATTTTTGAAACTTTGTTCTTGTCTGATTAAAATTGAATAACAATTATGCCCTACATATTACTGACTTTACATATTTAAGACGATGCACGTGAAATTACAAACATTCATGAACTCAAATGAGACCAAATTCAATCTCTCATAATGGCAACTTCGATGGTAATCGAGTCAAAATACTTCACCCATCAACATTTAAACCATAATAATCGAAGATGCGTATAGATTCTGTCACCAATTTCAATTTTCAGGGGAAAAAGATGAAACACAAATAAAGCGACCAAATTTAAACATAGGCGTGACTCAAACATTCTTTGCCAAGCGTAAGGACAACATAAAGCCTTTTAACGCATACAGATTCAGTTATTCGCATATTGAAATCTTTGATATATACAAAAATCAAACTAATTGAATTATCCGAGAGGGGCTTCATAACACGAAAATTGCAGCAATACCAGCAACACTTATTCCTTCATAAAACGATGAGCATTTGCTATATACTATTTGTGCCATGAAAGAAGACAAGAAAAATACTACATTCTACAGCAAGGACGACTCTAATTCAAATCCTCCTCCTCCTTTCGACAGATTCAAATGAAGCGATCATTGAGGAATCCCAAGACTTTCTAACACGCTTTTGGACCTTGCTCATTATCCTTTTGGCACATAAGAGGCCAAAGGAACCTGAGAGGTAGCTCTGCTAGCAACGTTGCTAGCTCAACAATGGTGGCATAATCCAGTAGTAGGAGCAAACAAAGTACCATCAAGTGGCTATTAATAAAAACAACATCAGGCTAAAACTATTAAACAATATCAAAGCATCAAACTTTAACCAGGAAACCAACTATTCAAACCAGAAGCAGCATATAAAGTGAGTCACTAGACCGCAAGTTTATCAAGGGTGTTACGAGCAGATAACAACAGATTACAAAAAAGACAATGAAAACCATATGTCCTACAATCAGCACAGCAATTAACTCTGGCGTAACACTACAAACAGCATCGCCTTCCACTGAAAACAATCAACCTATGGTCTTTAAGACCTCTAATTAGCAGACAACCCAACAAACAATATTGCGTACAACTAAATAGTTAACTAAATCTACTACGAAAAGAGATGACGCAGAAAATGACTAAATTAAAAGGACGAAAATGAGTTTACCTCTTTCGGGGCAGGAAAACAGGGACCCGAGCTATCAGCAAACTTATCGCTACTAGAATCTCAGGACGTTGACCACCAACAGAGCGTCTTTTTGCTTTTACCTCTTAGAGATTTTGAAACCCCCCAGATTTTCAAACTAAATATCTTCAACCCTTAGCTTTTTTTTGAAAATATTTTGAACCCAATTTGCTTCTAAAACTTCCAACTCAAAACGCAAAGAAGAGAAGAGAATAAAATTCCCAAATTTTCTCTGCAGAGAACCTAACCCCCAGATTTTCCCCCCAACTAAAAAAAATCCTCCTGTTTCCTACCCTAGAATTTTTTGCCCTAATTCTCGAACCCTGACTTTTATCCTCAGAATTTCTAACCCTAATTTTGACTTCCTCCCCCCTTCTTCAACCCTCCAATCTTTCTTTTTCTTTGCTCAATGGTGATCTTTTATAGGGAACAAAAGTCAGGAGCCCGTTGTGCTCCATCGATGTGGGATTTTTCATTAACAGGGGTAATTTCAAAATTTTGTGAAGGGGGAATTCCAATTTTGAAAAAGGGGATAAGATTGTGAGGTGGGATTGTACCAAATCATACCGTTATCGTTGGTGTATGAGTTGTCCGCTTCTGGAAGTTTCTCCAAAGCTGTTGTGGACAAGTTCATGGATTGGACACAGATTTTGGGTCGAGTGGGTCGGTGGGTTTTTGTCGCGATTTGGAATTGGGTTATCGGGCTGATGGGTTTGGATTTTCGCAGTTGATGGAGTGGTTAGTGGTGTTATCGGGTCGGAGCTGGTTGTTGCCATGATTTGTAATCGCTAACATTGGTTCAAATCCGGTCGAATCGACGTGGATGTTGGTGTTGTGATCGGCGATATTGCTATTTTTGTTGATCGATGTACTATCATGATTTTTTGCGTGTTGTGGTGTTGATACAGATAAGGGATAAAGGATATAGTGGGGATTGGGATGGGTTGAGGATAAGGATTGGGCCGTTGGGTTGTTTCTGGTGTGGGCTGCTGATGAAATTATTGTAAAATTGGGTTGGTGGCATTAGAGAAGAAGACATGGGCTGCTGTTATATTTATTTTGGGCTTGGGAAATTGTTTGGGTTAAATGGTAGATTTAGGAAATAACCCCAATTAAATTATGATATGGATAGGTTAGGCTATTTTGACTATTTATTAAATAGCCAAAAGAAAGAGACTTTAGGCAATTTCATTTAAAATTTAGCCTAATTAAACTCAATCGACCAATTACATTGAAATTATGGCCGAATTAATTTCAATTAAGGTCCAAATTTAAATAGATTAACTAAATTCAATTGAAATTAGATACGAATTAATCCCTTGTTCAATCACGAGCTTCTTGGTTTAATAAAACCAAACAAGTATTTCTCCAAATAGATTATTTGTAAGAATAAATTATATTTAAATCAAGATTTAATTATTTAAATTTATTTTCCAAATAATCCTTAATTTAAAGTCCAATTTTGATGAAATTTTTTATTTAAATGACATCATTTATACAATCTCGTATATGCAAATACGAAAATATATAATTATCACTTAAATGACAAATTTAGCCCAAATACCTATTTTAAAATGCATTTATTTGGAAAAAATAATTGTTGTGATTTTATTTGAAAATCGAAGAAACTCGAGATTAAACGTAGTTGTGGAGGGCAAAAATTAGATGTCAACAGAGGCATACCTTGACAAGTAAGTCTATCACCCAATCTGATACGAATAGAGAAAAGGACAGAAATACCCTAAGGTAAGGCTTCTAGAATGAAGCCGAACCATATAAATAATCATAACAATGCGGAAAGAACTTATCCAAACTACCACCCATGCCCAAAATCATATGTCAATAGTGTAAGAACTACTAATACAATCCTAGAGTCAAATACGTCAGAAAAATAACCACAAAGAAACAATAATTGTCTCTGAATACTGGTAAAGACATCACTAGTATAGAAAGATAGAGGTGAACGTTGGATGCATGAATGTCCAACCGCTACTTTGGAAGCTCCAACAATCGCCCAAATCAAGTAAACTGAGGCGCACTAGAGTTAGGATCTGTACCGAAAGGGCGCAGTAGGCATGAGTACGGTCCACTTGTACTCAGTAAGTATTATAGGCCGACCAAGCAAAGTGGTAAATAAAGCATACAAAATATACACTAACGGCACGTCACCTACAATCAGGAAATGCCCCACAACGGTAGCCCACACCGTTTGCACTAACAGTTCTAGTATATCTCACATATATTACAAAAACACACCAAGATGTAGAACCCAAGTATACATTATGTCACATATAAATAGAATAAGAGAGAACATGTAGATACAAGATCATCAAATACAAGTAAAGGAAGGTAAGACAAATACATAGATGACAAGTCAATAAGGCAATACAACACAACATAAACACAATAAAGTAAGTGCAATGTATATGATAATGATGATGATGATGATGATGCATGAGGTTGTCGCACAATCCCCGTATACACATACGTAGCTAAAGCTTCCTTACGTAGGACCCATGGGGGTTTGTCAACCAATATACAATCCACATACCTCGGAAAGGGTTTTATAAGGTGTTACAATATTTTTAAAAAGGTGTTGCTAGTGTTTCTCAGATGCTGCTACGGTGGTACCAATGTTTCATGAATGAGTATGATATAAAGATGTAATGCTCACAACCAATCACAATAAGTATTTCCACAACCAAACACATGATATATTTCCACAACCAACCATAATGATACATTTCCACAACCACATGAGCCATTATTCACTCGTTATTTTTATTTCATCCATGAATTTCCACATGTCTCATGTGCCAATAAAGTATGAATATAATCACAATACACCAATGGTGCCACATTAAACAATACAATACAATTAATCACATGTATTCAAGGCTATCAATGCCACATAGGACCCCACACGGTCAAACATATCACATAATATTTCAATTTTGACCCTCGGTTTGAAAAATTATGATTTTGGGTTTTGGGAGTTAATTTTGTGAAAATAAATTTTTATGAAAAATCTGGTAGCGTCATCGCGTCTGGAACGTCGAATTTAGTATGGTTGTATAGTTCATTTACATAAATTGGACTCCGAACGAATCCCGGCCACCCCGTTGAAGTCCATTAGGACTTAGAAAAGAAAAAAGACTGCACAGTTATTCTAGAAAAATCTGCAATATATAGCAGATCTCTTTCACTCTTTTTTGGCCCATTTTGCTCTTTTTTTTCATCTTGTCTCTTGAGAGTTAAACTCTAAATATTTTGGAAGCTTAAAAGTGAAGTTTGTGGGAGCTTAGGAAGCTAGATTAACACCTATTTTTTGATTATATTATGGAATTAAGAAATGGCCACGAAAATTTAAATGGACCACACTGAGACTATCCCCAACCTCTATGGCATGCCCCGGTCAATTTTTGAACCACAGCATGCCCGGACCTCAAGCCCACCCCTGAAACTGTGGGCTATAGCACACCGATTTAGCCTAAAAATGCCCCATTCGCGTTGTTTTGCCCGTTTGTCCTCCCAAATGGCGCCGAAAATATAAACGGACCATACTGGGTTGATTCCCAACGTCCCTGGCATACCCCAGTTAATTTTTGTCGCACAGAACGACCTGAACCTGGGACCACCCCTAAAACCGTGGGCTATAGCACGCCGATTTAGCCCTAAAATGACCCATTCGCGCTGTTTTGCCTGTTTGTCCACCCAAAAGGCAATGAAAATTTAAACAGATCACCCTGGGACATCCCCAACCACCCTGACACACCTCGGTCGATTTTTGACCCACAGAACGCCTGGAACCCAGGCCTACCCCAAAAATCGTGGGCTATAGCACACCAATTTGGACTGAAAATGCCCCGTTAACGCCGTTTCACCCGTTTGTCCACCCAAATGGCCACAAAAATTTGAACGGACCATATGGCGACATTACCCAACCTCTATGGCACGCCCTGGTCAATTTTTGGCCCATAGCATGCCCGTAACCCGGGCCCACCCCCAAAATCGTAGGCTATAGAACACCGATTTGGCTCAAAAATGTTCCGTTTGCGTCGTTTTGCCATTTTACTATCCAAATACGATAATTGAAACGGATCAAACTGGGACAATTCCCAATCTCCCTGGCACACCCCGGTCGATTTTTGACCCACAGCATATCCAAAACCCAGGCCCACCCCCAAAACCGTGAGCTATAACACACTGATTTAGCCCGAAAATGTTCTATTCGCGCTGTTTTGCCCGTTTATCCACCCAAATGGCCACAAAAATTTAAACGGACCATACTGGAATGATCCTCAACCTCCCCGGCATGGCCTGGTTGATTTTCAATCCATAGCACACCCGGATCCCAGGCCTACCCCCGACACCATGGGCTATAGCACACCGATTTGGCCCCAAAATGCCCCGTTCACGCTGTTTTGACCGTTTGTCCACCCAAATGGCCACAAAAATTTAAACGGACCACACTGAGATGCTCCCCAACTTGCTTGACACGCCCCGATCAATTTTCAGCCCACAGCATGCCCGGAACCTGGGCCTACCCTCAAAACCATGGTCTGAGCATGCCGATTTAGCCCAAAAATGCCTCGTTCGCACTGTTTTGCTCATTTTTCAGTCAAATAGCCATAAAAATTTTAATGGACCATACTAGGACGATCCCCAACCTCCCTGGCATGCCCTAATAGATTTTCATCCCACAGTACATTCGGAACTCGGACCCAACCCCAAAATCATGGGCAATAGCACACCGATTTGGCCCAAAAATGCCCCGTTTGTGCTGTTTCGCCTGTTTGTCTACCCAAATGGCCACGAAAATTTAAATGGAATACACTAGGATAATCCCCAACCTCTCTAATATGCCCTGGTTGATTTTCAGCCCACAATAGATCCATACTCGGGCCCACCCCAGACACCATAGGCTATAGCACACCGATTTAGCACGAAAATGCCTCGTTCATGCTGTTTTGCCCGTTTGTCCACCCAAATGGCCAAAAAAAATTAAACGGACCACACTAGGATAATATCCAACCTCCCAAGCATGCCCCAATTGATTTTTGACCCACAGAACGTCCGAACCCGGGCCCACCCCCAAGACCATGGGCTATAGAACATCGATTTCGCCCAAAAATGCATCGTCCGCGCTATTTTGCTCGTTTGTCAACCCAAATGGCCACGAAAATTTAAACGGAGCACAATGGGATGATGGCCAACGTCTCTAGCATGCCTCGATCAATTTTTGGCCCACATCACGCTCGAACCCCGGGCCCACCCCCAAAACTGTAGGCTATATCACACTGATTTAGCTTGAATGCACCGTTCGTGCCGTTTTGCCCATTTGTCCACTCAAATAGCCACGAATATTAAGACAAACCACACTGGGAGGATCCCTTACCTCCCTGGCATGCCCTGGTCAATTTTTGACCCACAGCACACCTGGACCCTGGGCCCACTCCCAAAACCGTGGGCTATAGTACACCAATTTAACCTGAAAATGCTCGTTCGCACCGTTTCCTCCGTATACACCTACGGAGATAAAGTTTTCTTACGTAGGACCCATGGGGGCTAGTCAACCCATATATAATACACATATCTCATATCTCTTTTTCGGCATATCCCTCGGAAAGAGTTTTATAAGGTGTTACAATATTTTTAAAAAGGTATTGCTAGTGTTTCTTAGATTTTGTCACGGTGGTACCAATGTTTCATAAATGAGTATGATATGAAGATGTAATACTTACAACCAATCACAATAAGTATTTTCACAACCAACCACATGATATATTTCCACAACCAACCATAATGATACATTTCCACAACCGCATGAGCCATTATTCACTCGTTATTTTCATTTTATCCATGAATTTCCACATGTCTCATATGCCAATAAAGTATGAATATAATCACAATACACCAATGGTGCCACATTAAACAATACAATACAATTACTCACATGTATTCAAGGCTATCAATGTCACATAGGACCCCACACGGTCAAACATATCACATAATATTTCAATTACGACCCTCGATTTGGAAAATTATGATTTCGGGTTTTGGGTATCAATTTTGGGAAAATGAATTTTTCTGGAAAATTTGGTAGCATCATCACGTACGAAACATCAAATTTAGTGTGGTTGCATAGTTCGTTTACATAAATCCGACTCCGAACAAATCCCGAGCACCCCGTCGAAGTCCATTTGGACTTAGAAAAAAAAAGACTGCACCGTTATTGCAGAAAAATCTGCAACATATAGCAGATTTCTTTCACCCTTTTTGGCCCATTTTGCTCATTTTTTCCATCTTGCCTCTTGAGAGTTAAACCCTAAATATTTTGGGTGCTTAAAAGTGAACTTTGTGGGAGCTTCGCAAGCTAGATTAACACCTATTTCTTGATTATATTACGGAATTAAGAAATGGCCACAAAAATTTAAATGGACCACACTGAGACGATCCCCAACCTTTCTGGCATGCCCCAGTTGATTTTCGGACCACATCACGCCCGGACCCCGAGCCCACCCCTGAAACTGTGGGCTATAGCACACTGATTTAGCCTGAAAATGCCCCGTTCACGTTGTTTTGCCTGTTAGCCCTCACAAATGGTGAAAACATACCATACTGGGACGATCCACAACGTTCCTGGCATGCCCCAGTTGATTTTTGGCCCACAGCACGACCGGACCCTGGGGCCACCCCTAAAATCGTGG
Organism: Capsicum baccatum var. pendulum; assembly: GCA_030864225.1. Taxonomy (NCBI): domain Eukaryota; kingdom Viridiplantae; phylum Streptophyta; class Magnoliopsida; order Solanales; family Solanaceae; genus Capsicum; species Capsicum baccatum. Next base: position 5,428,854 of record CM061552.1, read on the forward strand.
GTTATAGTACACCGATTTAGCCCAAAAATGCCTCATTCATGCCGTTTTGCCCGTTTATCCACCCAAATTACCACGAAAATTTAATCAGACCACACTGGGATGATCCCCAACCTCCTTGTCACGGCCTAGTCGATTTTTGTCCCATAGTACACCCAGATCCCTAGCCTACCTCCGACACCGTGGGCTATAGCACACTGATTTGGCCCCAAAATGCCCCGTTTTCGCCATTTCGACCGTTTGTCCACCCAAATAGCCACGAAAATTTAAAAAGACCACACTGGGATGATTCCCAAACTCCCTGGCATGCCCCGATCAATTTTCAGCCCACAGCATGCCCGAAACCTGGGCCCACCCCCGAAACCATGGGCTAAGCACGCCGATTTAGCCTAAAAATACCTCGTTCGCGTCGTTTTACTCATTTTTTCTAGCTAAATGGCTACAAAAATTTTAATGGACCACACTGGGATGATCCCCAACCTCTATGGCACTCCCAGGTTGATTTTCGACCCATGATACGCCCAGACCCCGAGCCCAACTCCAAAACCGTGGGCTATGGCACACCAATTTGGCCCAAAAATGTCCCGTTCATGCTGGTTCGCCCGTTTATTTACCCAAATGGCCACAAAAATTTAAACGGACAACAATGGGATAATCCCCAACCTCTCAAGCACGCCTCGATCGATTTTTGGTGCACAACACCTCTAGACCCCAAGCTCACCCCCGACACCATGGGCTATAGCACATTAATTTGGCCCAAAAATGCCCCGTTCGCGCCGTTTCACGCATTTGTCCACCCAAATGGACACGAAAATTTAAACGGACCATACTGGGATAATCCCCAACCTCCCTGGAATACCTCGATCGATTTTCAGCCCACATCACTCCCGGACCCCCGGTCCACCCCCAAAACCGTAGGCTATAGCACACTGATTTAGCTCAAAAATGCTCCGTTCATGTCGTTTTGCCCGTTTGTCTACCCAAGTAGCCAAAAAAATTTAAATGGGACATACTGAGAGGATCCCCCACTTCCCTGGCATGCCCTGGTCAATTTTCGACCCACAGCACGCCCGGACCCAGGGCCCACCCCCAAAATCGTGGGCTATGTAGCACACTGATTTGGCCTGAAAATGCTCCATTCACACCGTTTCCCTGTTTGTTCATCCAAATGGCCACAAAAATTTAAACAGACCACTCTAGGACGATCCTCAACTTCCCTGGTACGCCTCAATCGATTTTTGGCCCACAGCATGCCCGTACCCCGGGCCCACCCCCGAAACTGTGGACTATAGCACACTGATTTTGCCCAAAAATGCCCCGTTCGAGTTGTTTTGTCCGTTTGTCCACCCAATGGCCACAGAAATTTATACGAACAACACTAGGACGATTCCCAACCTCCCTGGCATACCCAATCGATTTTCATCCCACAACATGCCCGGACCCCATGCCCACCCCCGATACCATGGGCTATAGCACCCCGATTTGGCTCGAAAATGCCCCATTAACACTGTTTTGCCCGTTTGTCTACCAAAACGGTCACAAAAATTTAAACGGACCATACTGGGAGAATCCCCAACCTCCCTGGCATGCCCTGGTCAATTTTTTGCCCACATCACACCCGGACCTCGGGCTTACCCCCAAAACCGTGGGCTATAGCACACCGATTTCGCCCAAAAATACCCTGTTCGCGCCGTTTTGCTCGTTTTTTCCACTCAAATGGCCATAAAATTTTAAATGGACCCCACTGGGATGATCCCCAACCTCTCTTACATGGCTCGATTAATTTTTGGCCCACAACATGCCTGGACCCCGAGCTCACCCCCAAAACCGTGAGCTATAACATACCAATTTAGTCCGAAAATACACTGTACGCACCGTTTCGCCCGTTTGTCCACCCAAATGGCCACGAAAATTTAAACGGACCATACTGGAATGATCTCTAACTTCTCTGGCATGCCCCGGCCTATTTTTGGCCTACATCATGCCCGGACCCTTGGCCCACCTCCAAAACTGTGGACTATAGCACACTGAATTGGCCCGAAAATACCCCGTTCTTGCAATTTCGCCTGTTTGTTCAGCAATATGGCAATGAAAATTTAAGCTGACCATACTGGGACGATCCCCAACCTCCCTGACACGCCATGATCGATTTTTAGCCCACAGACCGGCCGGACCCCGGGCCACCCCCAAAATCGTGGGCAATAGCACAGCGAATTAGCCCAAAAATGCCCCGCTCACGCTGTTTTGCCTGTTTGTCTGCCCAAATGGCCACAAATATTTAAAAGGACCACACTGAGATGATCTCCAACCTCCCTGGCATGCCCCGATCTATTTTCAGCCTACAGCACGCCCGGACCCCTGGCTCACCCCCAAAATAGTGGGTTATAGCACACCAATTTTGCCCAAAAATGCCCTATTCATGTTGTTTCTCCCGTTTGTCTACCCAAATGGCCACAAAAATTTAAACAAACACACTGGCACGATCCCCAACCTCCCTGGCATACCCCGGTTAATTTTTGACCCACAGCACGCTCGTACCCCAGGCCCATCCCCAAAATCGTGGGCTATAGCACACCAATTTGACCCGAAAATGTATCGTTCATACCGTTTCGCCCGTTTGTCCACCCAAATAGCCACGGAAATTTAAAAGGACCACATTGGGACGATCCCCAACTTCCTTGGCACTCCTCGATCAATTTTTGGCCCACAGCATGTCCGGATCTAGGACCACCCCCAAAATCGTGGGCTATAGCTCACCAATTTGGCTCGAAAATGCCCTGTTCGTGCCTTTTCGCCTGTTTGTCTGCCCAAACGGTCACAAAAATTTAAACGAACCACACTAGAATGATCCCCAACCACTCTGGTACGCTGCAGTCGATTTTTAGCCTACATCACGCCCGGACCTCGGGCCCACCCTAGAAATCGTGCATTATAGCACACTGATTTGGACCAAAAATAGCCCGTTCGCACCGTTTCGTCTGTTTGCCGAGCCAAATGGCGATGAAAATTTAAACGGACCACATTGGGATAATACCCAACCTCCCTGACATGCCCTAGTTGATTTTTGGTGCACTGCATGCTCGGACCCTGGGCCCACCCTAAAAATAATAGGTTATAACACATCGAATTGGCCCAAAAATGCCCCGTTCCCGCCATTTCACCCGTTTATCCAGCCAAATGGTCACGAAAATTTAAATAGACAACACTGGGATGATCTCCAACCTCCCTAGCATGCTCCGATTAATTTACGTACCATAGAACGCCTGGACCCCTGGCCCACCACCAAAACCATGGGCTATAGCACATTGATTTAGCCCGAAAATGCCCCGTTCACACCGTTTTGCCCGTTTGTCCACCCAAATGGCCATAAATATTTAAACGGACCACACTGCGACGATTCCCAACCTCCCTGGCATGCCCCAATCACTTTTCGGCCCACAACATGCTTGGACCCCGAGCCCACCCCAGAAATCGTAGGTTATAGCACACTGATTTAGCTCGAAAATGTCCCATTTGCGCTGTTTGACCCGTTTGTCCATCCAAATGACCACAAAAATTTAAATGAACCACACTAGGATAATTCCTCACCTCTCTGGCATGCCCTGTTTTATTTTTAACCTACAGCACGCCCGAACCTGAGCCCACACCAAAAATTGTGGGTTATGGCCCACCGATATAGCCTGAAAATTCCTCGTTTGTGCCGTTTTGCCCATTTGTCCAACAAATGAACACAAAAATTTAAACAGACCACACTAGGACAAGCCCCAACCTCCCTGGCACGCCCCGATCAATTTTTGGCCCACAGCATGCCCGGGCCCACCCCTAAAACCTAGGGCTATAGCACGCTAATTTAGCCCAAAAATGCCCCATTCACATCGTTTTACCCGTTTGTCCACCCTAATGGCCATCAAAATTTAAATGGATCACACACGGATGATCCCCAACCTCCCTGGCATCCCTCGATCGATTTTTGTCCCACAACACGCCCAGACCCGGGCCTACCCTTGCAACTGTGGGCTATAGCACACCGATTTGGCTAAAAAATGTCCCGTTCGCACCGTTTCGCTAGTTTGTCCACCCAAATGGCAAAGAATATTTAAACGGACCACACTGGGATGATCCCCAACCTCCCTAGCATGCCCCGGTCAGCCTGCAACACACTTGGAACCCAGGCCCACCACCACAATCGTGAGCTATAGCACACTGATTTAGCCTAAAAATGCCCCGTTCGCACTGTTTTGCCCATTTATCCACCCAAAGGGCCATAAAAATTTGAGTGGACCAAACTGGGACATTCCCCAACCTCCCTGGCACGCCCCGGTCAATTTTTGGCCCATAGCACGGCCAGACCCCGGGTCCATCCCCGAAACCGTGGGCTATAGAACACCGATTTGGCCCAAAAATTCCCTATCCACACCGTTTTATGCGTTTGACCACCCACGAAAATTTAAACGGATCATAATGGAATGATCCCCAACCTCCCTGGCATGCCTCAATTAATTTATGGCCCATAGCACGCCCGAACCCGGGCCTATCCCCGAAATTGTAGGCTATAGCACACCGATTTAGCCCAAAAATGTCCTATTCGCGCCGTTTCGCCCCGTTTATCCACCCAAATGGCCACAAAAATTTAATCGTACCACACTGGGACAATCGCCAACCTTCCAGGCATACCTCAGTCAATTTTTGGCCCACAAAATGCCTGGGCCCCGGGCCCACACCCAAAATCGGGGGCTATAGCACACCAATTTGGCCCAAAAATGCCCCATTTGCGTTGTTTTGCCCGTTTGTTCACTCAAATAGCCACAAAAATTTAAATGGACCACACTGGGATGATTCCCAACCGCCCTGGCTTTCTCCGGTCGATTGTCAACCCACAACATGCCTGGACCCCAGGCCCATCCCTAAAAACGTAGACTATAACACACCTATTTTGCCCTTAAATGCTCTGTTCGCTCTGTTTCACCCGTTTTTCCACCCAAATGGCCACAAAAATTTAAAGGGACCACACTGGGATGATCCTCAACCTCTCTGGCATGCCCCGGGCAATTTTTGGCCCACAGTAAGCCCGGACCCCAGGCTCACCCCCAAAATCGTGGGCAATAACACACCGAATTGGCCCAAAAAAGCCTCGATCATGCTGTTTCATTCGTTTGTCCACCTGTATAACCACAAAAATTTAAACGGACCATACTGGATGATCCCCAACCTCCCTGAAACGCCCCGATCAATTTTTGTCTACAGACCACTCGGACCCTGGGCCTATTCCAAAAACCGTGGGCAATAAAACACTCAATTAGCCCGAAAATGCCCCGTTCGCACTGTTTCGCCCGATTGTCCACCTAAATAGCCACGAATATTTTAAACGGACCACACTGGGATGATCCCCAACCTCCTTGGCACGCCCCGATCTATGTTCGGCCCACAGCACACTCGGACCCTTTGCCCACCCCCAAAACTGTGGGCTATAGCTCACTGATTTAGCTCGAAAATGCCCCATTCGTACCGTTTCACCCGTTTGTCCACCTAAGTAGCCACGAAAATTTACATGGATCACACTGGGATGATCCCCAACCTCCTTGGCATGTCCCGATTAATTTTTAGCCCATAACACGGCTGGACCTCAGGCCCACCCCCAAAACTGTGGGCTATAGCACACTGATTTGGCCCAAAAATGCTCCGTCCACACCGTTTCGCTCGTTTGACCACCCAAATAGCCAAAACAAATTAAACGAATCACACTGAGACGATCCCCAACCTACTTGGCATGCCTCAATCGATTTTCGGCCCATAGCACGCCCGGAACCAGGCCCATCCCCGAAATCGTAGGCTATAGCACACTAATTTGGCCCAAAAATGCCCCATTTGCACCGTTTTGCCCGTTTATCCACCCAAATGGCCACAAAAATTTAATTGGACCACACTGGGATAATCCCCAACCTCTCAGGCATGCATCGGTGGATTTTTGGCCCACAGCACGCCTGGTCCTCGGGCCCACCACCAAAACCGTGGGCTATAGCACACTGATTTAGCCCAAAAATGCTCCATTCGCACTGGTTTGCCTATTTGTCCACTCAAATAGCCATGAAAATTTAAATAGACCACACTGGGATGATCCCCAACCTCCCTGGCATTTCTCAGTTGATTTTCGATCCACAACATGCCCGTAACCCAGGCCCACCCTTGAAACCATGGGTTATAACACACCTATTTTGCCATTAAATGCTCTGTTCCTGTTGTTTCACCCGTTTTTCCACACAAATATCCATAAAAATTTAAAGGGACCACACTGGGACAATCCCCAACCTCCCTGGCACGCTCTGAGCGATTTTTGGCCCACATCACGCCCGGACCCCGGGCTTATCCCCAAAACTGTGGGCTATAGCACATCGAATTGGCCTGAAAATGCCCCGTTCGTGCCGTTTCATCCGTTTGTCCACCCATATAGCCACAAAAATTTAAATGGACCACACTGGATGATCCCCAACCTCCCTGACACGCCCCGATCAATTTTTGGCCTACAGACCGCTCGGATCCTAGGCCCACTCTAAAAACCGTAGGCAATAGCACACGGAATTAGCCTGAAAATGCCCTATTCGTGCAGTTTTGCCCGTTTGTCCGCCTAAATAGCAACGAATATTTAAACGGACCATATTGGGATGATCCTCAACCTACTTGGCATGCCTCGGTCTATGTTCGACCCACAGCACACCCGGACCCCTTGCCCACCCCCAAAACCGTGGGCTTTTTTAGCTCACCGATTTGGCTCGAAAATGCCTCATTAGCGCTGTTTCACCTGTTTGTCCACCCAAATGGCCACAAAAATTTACAAGGACCCCACTGGGATGATCCCTAACCTTCCTGTCATGCCCCGGTCAATTTTTAGCCTACAGCACCCCCGTACCCCAGGCCCACCCCCGAAACCATGGGCTATAGTACACTAATTTGGCCCGAAAATGCCCCATTCATGTCGTTTTGCCCGTTTGTCCACCCAAATAGCCACGAAAATTTAAATGAAAACTCTGGGACAATCCCCAACCTCTCTGGAATGCCTCGATCGATTTTTGACCCACAACATGCCTGGACCCCGGGCCTACCCCCTAAATCGTAGGCTATAGCACATCAATTTTACCGAAAATGTCCCGTTCGTGCCGTTTCGCTCATTTATCCACCCAAATGGCCACAAAAATTTAAACGGACCACACTGGGACGATCCCCAACCTTCCTGGCATGCCCCAGTTGATTTTTGGCCCACAGTACGCCCAGACCCAGGCCCACCCTTGAAATAGTGGGCTATAGCACACCGATTTGGCTAAAAAATGCCCCATTCATGCCATTTTGCCCGTTTGTCCACCCAAATGGCCAAGAAAATTTAAACAGACTACACTGGAATGATCCTCAACCTCTCTGGCATGCCCCAATCGATTTTTAGCCCACAACACACTCGGGCCAACCCTCAAAATCATGGGCTATAGCACCCCGATTTGGCTTGAAAACGCCCACTTCGTGTTATTTCGCCCGTTTGTCCACCCAAATGACCACGAAAATTTAAACGAACCATACTGGGATGATCCCCAACCTCCATGGTACTTATTGGTCGATTTTTTACCCACAGCACGTCCGAACCCCGGGCCCATCCCCGAAACTATTGGCTAGAGCACACTGATTTGGCCCACAAACTATGGGCGTGTTGTGGGTCAAAAATTGATCAGGGCGTGCCAGGTAGTCTGTGGAGCGGCCTTGTTTTTTTGTTTGTGTAGGTTAGGCCATTTGGGTGGTCAAACGAGCAATACAGTGCAAACGGGACATTTTTGGACCAAATCGGTGTACTATAGCCCACTATTTTAGAGGTGGGCCTACGTTTCAGGCATATTGTGGGCCAAAAATTGATTGGGGAGGGCTAGGGAGGCTGGGGAGCGAGCTAGTGTTGTCCGTTTATGTAGGCAGGGCCATTTGGGTAGTCAAACAGGCAAACCGGTGCAAACGGGACATTTTTGGGCCAAATTAGTGTGCTATAGACTACAGTTCCTGGGGTGGACCCAGGGTCCGGGCGTGCTATGGATCGAAAATCGACTAGGGCATGCAAGGAAGGCCAGGGAGCGGCTTAGTGTTGTCCGTTTGTGTGGGCGGAGCCATTTGGATGGTCAAACAGGTGAAATGATGTAAACGAAGCATTTTCGGGCATAATCGATGTGCTATAGCCCACGGTGGGGTGGGCTCGGGGCTCGAGCCGAATCTGAGAAAAAATTTACCGACGGCCTATAGAGCAGATCAGGGTGGTCCGGCAAGGCCGCATAGCCATTTTATATGTCAAATTGGCGAAACGGTACTAACAACCAATTTTGGGGACTTTCGGTGGGTATTAGCTCACGATTCGAGGGTGGGCCCGTCCCTCGGGACCGAATCTATGAAAAATTGATCGGCAACCCCCCGATGTCCTGTGGAGTGGAGAACACCTTCCTTCAACATATAATTACGCTCTTTTGTATAGTGAACGTAACACAAGGAAGAAAACACCCTTTATATAGATGTAGTATTTCTTCCATCTAGTAAATAAGGGAGCAAGGGATACTAAGTAAGATAGATAAATAACTTTGAAGCTACAAATGTTATATAAGTTATTTCAGATAAACTTATTGTCATATTCTTTCCACTAACTCATGCACAGTAAAACCTATAATATGATGTGCGTAAATAGGCATAAAGATGTCACTCACATAAAGAAGAGGAAAGGCTGAATAGTTTTTGTAACTTAACAAGTTTCAAAAATAATGCTTAGTATAGTGATACTTATTATGCAGCAGAAAGACATTCACTATGAGCAAATATCAATTAAATATTAAAATGCTCGACATGAACCTATATTCATATACTCAAAAAATACGTGTCGAAAAGATGTATTTTTTAAGATGTCCATCAAAAACTCTTAGTTATTCGAGACAACTTCTCTATCTTTATGAGAAGTTAAGCGTACACTCTATGTATATGTATATCTAATCGTTAGTTACGCACTTGATAATTCCAATCAGGGGTCTATTAGAAACTCTCAGCTATTGAAAATAATATTTGTATATCTACGAAGGGTGGAAACAACATTTTTATCTCTAGGAAGGCTGGTGTAGAGTTTTCATACATTATCCTCCCCAGGCCTCTTTATTCCTACAATGTTGGAATAAAATATGTATGCTTTATCATTCCCAAAACTCTATATCTCTATAAAATGTAGAAATGTACAAAAATCGAACCAACCGATAAATCGAATCAATAAAAATGTTACTGGTTTATTGTTATTGGGTTATTGAGTTAATGACTTTTTAATAATTTTATTAAAAAAATTGAATTATTGGTTCAATTCAATTTTTTCTTATTAGGTTATTGAATAAACCAACAATCCAATAAGAATCAATATATATATATATATATATATATATATATACCATTTCTATTTATCTTTTTTCTTCTTTTTCTGAATTTTTTCCACCATTTTTTGCATTGATCAATTTGTTTAATAAATAAAAAAAACTATTATATTTATTATATTCAATTATATCTCATGAGTTACAAAAAAACTCCATCCATTTACATTCTCTATTTAAGTAACATGTCCCTTCAACTTTCTTCTATCAAATTCTTATGACTTGAACAATCTATATATAGGCAATGTTTTACTTAGAAGACACATTGAACTTTGTAGCCATGGTTGAACACAAAAGAAGAAAATTAAAGTTAGTAAGTTTTCAATATATGTGGTTTTGAGCATTGAACACTTTACTGAATATTTCACATTTATAATCATTTGCTAGTCATGCATTCAAGTTCAATGAAGTTCATATTTTCATTTTCTTATTTTGCATCTATAGTTAAGTTTATCTTGTGATATTTATTCATGTGTTCATGAATATTCTTTGATAGTAAAACTTATATCTATGTCATCTTCAGCGTGTTCAAATGAATCTGTTTCAAGGGCAAATGATATGGCGATATTGAGATTAAAGAGTGTTGAAAGAAGAAGATCAAAGGATGGCACACAGAAAATAGAGTTTGTTAACTAGCCTCACTGTTATTCTTGGAGGAATCATCGGTACTATTGTCATTGTCAATTTCATCTTCGTCCAAAATGATCCATTCAAGTAAAAATACTAGATGTGTGATTCTCTGATTTAAGATTGTGATGTTTGCTCCACCTTTTTCGTAAGATTGTATGCAAATAATTTTAGTGAATATAACAAGCCTTCTGTATCTAAACAAATAGTGGAATATTGTTCAGAGAAGCAAGAAGTATTCTTTGGGCAGAAGAGAAGACAGAAAAATTATTGTTCTTTGGAAAGAAAAACCAATTGAACAAGCTGAACAATTTTTATGTTTATAGTATAACTATTTTTTCTCTCTCTTCACGTCTCAAAATTTTATTGTATTTTTGTTCTACTAGAGTCGATTCGACCAAATTTGAAATACATTAGATGTATATAAATTTGTCATTTTCAAAAATAATGTTTAGAGATTTGAAAACTAACTACACAATTTGTGAGATGGAACTTTTTTCCCTTTAACAAAATAGTAGTGATATATAGCACAATTCACACATGAAAACAATAAGGTGACAAAAGAATTTCCACCGAAAAATGTGTACATAATTGCTCTATGATTTTACTTTTTAATCAAATCCAAGTGAAAGAATATATTTACAATTTGAATAAAAAACAAATGCAGCTAGCAGGTGTAAAGTTTGGTTGTTTAGAAGCTAAGGGGGGTGATATATGTGTTCTTGATTACTTGCATAGTCGAAAATCTCAAGAACATGGTGCATTACCACGAAAAGGTGGATTTAGAATTTATATTTGATGGATTCAATTTTTAGTTTTTTTTATCATGACTACAAAGTTCAATGTTGTCTTCTGAGTAAACCATCGCCTATATATAGATTGTTCAAGTCATAACAATTTGATAGAAGAAAGTTGAAGGGACATGTTACTTAAATAGAGAATGTAAATGGATGGAGGTTTTTTTGTAACTCATGAGATATAATTGAATATAATAAATATAATAATTTTTTATTTATTAAACAAATTGATCAATGCAAAAAATGGTGAAAAAATTTTAAAAAGAAGAAAAAAGATAAAATAGAAATGATAGCCATAGCGAAGTGTCACATCATCCTGTCTTGTTTCTCCATTATAGGTATATATTGATATATTGGTTATGGAGGAAATTAAGAGGTTTTTAGATTTTTAATATTTAATTTAACATAAAATAAATTAATAGGATGAAGTAGGAAAAAATACAAAAAAAAAAAGAGAGAAAAATGTAAAATAAAAATGAATGAAAAACAATTAAATAAAAATGGATAAGATGAAAAATTCTCTAATTAATAGCAGATGAAAGGACTTATGTAACAGAAAAATCTTTGATTATGTATAACGTTTACTTATCACTACAATAACTATAAATATTCTTACTTACATAATTAATCCATTATGTATAAAATAACAAATAAATAAGATTAGGTAAGACAAGCTCGAATTAAGTATATGATTTACCTCCAATTATAATTTCTAATAAATATTATCATTTATAATACTTGAGTAATATTTATGAAAAATATTTAAGCCTGTTGAAGTTCTTACGTGTTAAGTATCTTTCTTCTCAATAATTTATCTTCATTCGATAAAATACCTCATCAAAATTTTATTATTATAAAAAAATTATATAAATTCAACAACATCTTACACATCGCGCAAAGCGCAAATCTATTCACTAGTATATATAGAGAGAGAGATAATTCTAATTACACAAACTCTTATTCTTCCAAGTTCCAGCTCAGAATTGAAACATTTCAAGATTTTTGACAAAGACAAGTGTCCATAGAAACCAACAAAAATCATACAAAAAAACATGATAAACTTGAAATACATAACAATACCCCACAATCATCTAACACTCCCAAACAAAAAAGCCAACTCATACCTAAGAATCAGATAAATAAATCCAAACAAAATATTATAGTAAAAAAAAAAAAAAAAAAAGGTAAAAATACAAAATAGACACATAAAAGTTCATCCAAATTTTGTAGGCTTTTTTTTTTTTTTTTTGTCACTTTGGAGGATTGTTTTTCACCACAGTAACAGGACATGTTGCATTTTGCACCACATAATTGCTCACACTTCCAAGTAACACCCTGCATTTATAAAACAGTTGCAAATTAACCCCAAATATTGTTAATTAAAAAAACGAGTAAAGCATCTAGTACCTTTTTGAACTATGACCAAATTTGTTATAATACATCCCAACTTCACGAGAGTCCTATTATCCTCTGAACTCAATTTTAGCATATTTTTATCACCCTTTTGTGCTGATGTGACACCTTTTGTCAATTTTTTTACTTGACGTGGCACATTTGACATGAACCCCAATTTATGTAATAAAAGTGTCATTTCAGCACAAAAGGGTGACAAAAATACGCTAAAATTAAATTCAGAGGTAATAAAGCCCTTGTGAAGTTAGAATGTTTTGTAGCAATTTTGGTCATAGTTAGAGGGGTACTAAATGTTTATATAAATAAAAAAATTTAGTATGAATAAATGTTAGTAAAATATGTTAATAAATAGTCTAGGAAGGTCATAGAATGGACTTCCGCAAAATTCAAACGTATTACAATAAATTCCGTTAAAGCTTAGATATATTTCAGACCATTTTCCCCTCAATATTTATTTATGTTGATTTGAAGTTGAACAAAACAACAATTCAAAGGAAGACAACTTTGATATCTAAAAAAGAATTTAAGTTATATATATTTTTGAAAACAATTTTTCATGTTATGTTACGTTATGTTATAGTTCTCTATGATAACATTTCGATATACCAAATAAAAATCTCATACAAACGATATCGTTATAGAGAAATTTTAATTGTAATTACCTTTTAAGGACTCCTAAGCCTCTACTTCCAATTACAAGTGAATCAAGTTTGAGATTTTCTGCAGCATCACAAAGTTTCTCTCTTGCATCTCCCCAATACACCTTTGACACTACTGTCACCTGTATTTTTCGTAACCGCTTAGACTTTTAGATGAGCTGTCACATGCTTCGACATGATATCAGAACAAGTAAACGTCCCACTCATGAAAAGATTAAGGATATTTTTGGAAAGAAACAAATAAAAGTTGAAAAAGACACGTGTTTGGGAGCAAATAGAATTAGAGGGAGCAAAGATCAAAGCGAAGCTAGTAAATCGCTAATACTTGCATCAAGATAAACGATATACATCACACACATAAGGATATGAGGATTTTTTCCGAAAAGAAATAAATAAAAGTTCAAAAGAACACGCGTCATCGACTAAATCATTGCGATAAAATTAGAAGAAGCATGTCACTAAATCACTAATATTTGCATCAGGATAAACAATCTACATCACGAACGGGTTCCTTTAACATATGAGGGTTTTTTCGAAAAGAAATAAATAAAAGTTCAAAAGGACATGTGTCATTGACTAAATCATCACGATAGAATTAGAAGAAGCAAAGAGCAAAGCGAAGCCACTAAATCACTAATACTTGCATCGGGATAAACGATCTACATCATACTCAGGAGAATATGAGGATATTTTTGGAAAGAACCAAATAAAAGTTGATAATGACACGTGTCGTTTCATTAAATCATGCCACTAAATCACTAATACTTGTATTAGGATAAACGATCTACATCACTCAGACTCGATCCTTTCTGAACCTTGTGTGAAGACGGAATGTTTTGTGCATCGAACTGAACGAAGAGCAAAGAGAAGAACAATAAAGAGGAGAAGTTGAATTATTAGTTACCTTTTTATGCTTGGAAACAGGTTCAAGCATATCAAGAACCTCTTTATCTGGATTTAATCCATAGTACTTAGACACATTAATCTGTTTAAATTCATCCAAAGGTATCAAAGCTGCAAAAGAAAAAATTCAGCACCAAATATATCCAATTAATCACAATGAATAACAACAACATACTCAGTATAATCGCATAAGTAAAATCTTGAAAAGATAATGTGTACGCAATCTTACTCCTTGCCTTTGTAAAGTTGGGGAGTTTTTGATAGATTCTCGACTTAAGAATGAACAATATATCCAATATAATCTCACGAGCAGAATATTGGGAGGATAGTACATACATACACAACCTTACCTTACTATATCTTGAAGATAGAAACATTGTATTCGATATACCTTCAACTCAAAAATTAATCAATTACAATACCAACTATATACTCAGTAAAATCCCACAAATAAAGTCGGAAAAGGGTAAAATAATGTAGACCTTACCATTACGTCGAGAAAGTAAACAAGTTAGTTTCTGAAAAACCCTTGACTTAAGTGTAACAAATCCATTGTGTAGAAACAATGAAGAAAATACAACAACTAACGAGAAAACCATGCAAGGTCTACCAGAAAGAAACAATAATCAACTATAAAATAGTGAAATAATCGAAACACAATAAACAACAATGAAAAATTAATCAATTAAAACATCAACAATATACTCAGTAAAACCCCACAAAAATGAGGTTTAAGAAGGATAAAATGAACGCAAACCTTACCACTACCTCGAGAAGGTAGACAAGTTAATTTCTGAAGGACCCTCGACTTAAGTGTAACAAATTCAGACCCTCTACTTAAGTATAACAAATTCATTGTGTACAAAGAAGAGATAAATAATGAAGAAAATATAACAATTCATAAAAAAACCATGCAAAGTCTATCATAAAGAAACAACAATCATCTATAAAATAGTGAAATAATGGAAACACAATAAACAATAATGAAAAATTAATCAATTACAAATTTAAAAAAAAAAAAAAAAACTTACGTGAACCAGTGTCTTCAAAGAGTTGTTTGCTAGTTGGATCAATATTAGAAGAAAGAACATGAATAATAATAATTGTATCACCTTCATCAATTAAATTATCAATTGCCCATTTTAGAGCTATTTTGCTTGTTGATGAATAATCCATACCAATTCCTATTGTACGTGCTTTTCTCATTTTTTTTTCCTCTCTTTTTTTGTATTTTTTTTCTTTGATTTTTTTCTTGTTTAACTATAGGGAATGTTTATATATTTATATGAATTTTTTTTTTTGGTATGAAAAGTTCTTGAAGGACCTAGACGGTGGTGAACTTGACATTTTTTTTAGAAAGAAAACAAGTTACATTTGTATTTGTATTTGTCAATAAAGACAGATTCTAAAGTTTGAATTATTTTGATCAATGAGAATTGTGATGGGGTGGTAAGTACATATTTTTTAATTTTTAGAGATCTTGGGTTTAAGTTTGATACTCAAATTTGAAAATACGAAATTATTTTATTAGGAAGTGTTTTATCTTCAATGTACAACTTCTTGTATAAATTTAAATTTAATTGAATTTCAATGTGTATTTCGGACACCAAACGAAAAAAAAAGAAGTTTGAACAACTTTATATTAAGGTTTGAGGTGGAATAAAAACTAGCCCATGGTTTGAATTATTGGATTTAAAATATAATATTTTATATGTTTGATATTATTTCTTTTGGCTAAATATATGTCGTTTGAACTTAAATTATTTTCTTTTCAATAATTGAGTAATTTCATCCTTGGCAAATTTTTAATTTTATGATATTACGATAATGTACAATAATTTATTTAATGTAATTTAGTAAGATTTGATAAGAAAAATATACGTAAAATCTTATTCTTACCTTGAAGGTAGAAATATTATTTTTAATAATTCCTCGACCTTTTTTATTTTCTCCACTCTTTTACTTTCTTTGTAACTTTCTTTTACTTGATATTCAGAATTTGTTTTGAAGCGTTAGCTAATTTGAACTCACGTTACTTAAGACTTTCTAAGGAAGAAAGTGTTCTCTATCCAAAAGCTTCTTACTAATTGAACTTGAACCCAAAATTTAAATTACGATAACAATATATCTAGTGGAATCGCACAAAATAAAGTTTGATAAAATAAAATATACGTAAATCTTATTCTTAAGTTGAAGATAAAAAGATTATTTTTAAATTTTAAATAAATAATAATTTAATCATATTTATTTCACCATAACACTTGATGATTATTTTATTATTTATTAAAGGAAGAAAAATGATGAATAATGATTTAAGAAAAAAAGCAAAGCATATGTACCGTTCTTTTGTGAAATGACAAGGGAATATATATAGTTAGGTGTTTTCTTGATAATAAAGCTGTCTTAATCTTATTTAATACTTACTAAAATAATTTAATGTCATTTTCATCCATTTTAATTTCCCTTTTTTCTGTGATTAATAAATCCTCATAATTTCTAAATTATTTTTATATTGATGTCAAAAAATAAAGGAATATGATTAGTGAATTATTTAATTTATCTTCTAAGAATGTAACATATGTGTTTATGTTAACCAAGAAAAACAAGTTGGTGGATTATTATCTAAACTTCTAACCTACTCATCTGCCTTGTTAATCAATAATTATGACCTCATAATCTTTTTATTTTTAATTTGGTTATCGATATCTATTTTAAAGTTTGATCAATATAAATTTATATCATAAAAGGTATCGTAAAAAGAAAAATAATTTTTAATAAGAATTTTTCAGTTTTCATAGCTTAAATTCAAGATTTTTAATTAATTAGAGAGGAAGGATTTTATCTATTTTTTTATTTATTTTCTGTTGTTTAATAAATAAGCAAAAAGTATTATATCAAATTAAACTTGTGAAATAACATTTATGAAATTCATTTTTTCATCATTCTTTTTATTTATTTAAAATTTGTGAACAATCAAACTTGAAATAATTGAAATTATTCCCTACTAAACACAACCTAATTCTACATAATTTGGATAATAATTCTTGTCTTTATATATGAGTAAGCTTCTAGAGACAAGATCACTACAAAATAGAAGTGCAAATTTTTCATGTTCCCTTATTCTAATTCATAATTTAAGGGCCATAACATATATTTTATATTTAAAAATAAAATATTATTCTATTATACAGTATTAAATTATACATTATAAAATATATATTATATACTTTTTTTCGTTTCAATTGTTTGGCTTGATTCAAAGAACCACGATTAAAATAAACAATATTTAATATATTCAAATCTAGAATATTTATTTTTTATTTGAAGTAGAATCTAGAATGTTAGAAATTTAAAATATTTAGATTTAAAAAATTATGATCAAGAAAAATAATAATTAAGATAAATAAATTAAAACGAAAAGTGTATTACTTAATGAATAATTTAGCTAAATTGAAATGTCAAGCTTATCTTTTCTTTGAATTTTTTAAAGGCAAACGTCTTTCAAAAAATTCCAACTGTCCCTTCTAAATTAAAATATCATTTTAATAAATAATATATACACTAAGACATGAAAAAATTAATTCTTAAAAAAGGAATTTTGATTAATTTATGTTGAATTTTTATTGAAGAATAGACAATCATACAGCCTTCTAGATTAACAAGTTGGATAAAGAGATTTTTAAGTCTTTATTTTAATCAAATTAAACATTGAAAACTTGTATAATTAATCATTTTGTATCTAACTGGTAATTAAAGGCTTTGATGTCAGCGTAATCCGTAAAATTATTGTCATGCGATCAAAAATATTAAAGATGCACAGTACGTGGGCCTCGTCTAACGAATGGCGATTTTCGATTCTTCACTTCAAGGAGTAAAGTCGTTGTCCAACCTTATCTATATAAAAGAAAAATAATTGATCACTAGGTCCCGAGCAATTTTACCTTCTTTCCATTATTCAACGCTCGTGCATTTCCTTTTTTCCACTCTTTTAAAGCTTTCAATAAAGCCTTCTTAGCTGTAGAAGCAACAATCGGTCTGTTGGAAAGTTCCTGCATAAGTTGTCGGATCCTCAAAAGAAAGCTTTTTTCGGGATGCGTCATTCAAGTCGTGCTGGTCCAAGTCCTGGAAACAGCTTCTTGCAAAAAGTTTGAGGTAACATTATGTATAATAAATCATAATGAACTCAAGCAAACAAAAATCCTTTTTAAAATGGGAAACAATTAATAAGAATTCAAAACTTTTTATATGAAATATGTGGATCATATTTTGAATTAAAAAGAATTAATATTTCAATTTCTTATATGATAATCTCAAATTTTAAATTATTCAAATAGCTAATTCATGTAAAATCCATATTTGGGCCTTGGTCAATTTTCAATAAACCATTATGTGCATGTGGCAACAAAAGTAACTTAGAAGTAATGGTGAAGATAACATCTTTCTTATTATTTATTTAGTGACACCAACATCTCTTTGGTCACTAATTTTTTTTAAAAAGTAGAAACCTTTGTAATAATATTTACTTCAAACTATCGTCAGACTTTTGTGTAACAATCGTCCTTTCTAACGATATTTTATTATTATATCGAAATAAGAGATGTTATTATAGAAAATTTTGGATCATAAATGTATACTTTCATATGCAACTACATTTTTTTCATCCCTTTTTACTTGCTACATAGCTTGATACAATTATTATTGGACCTTGTAATGGCGAAGCCAGGATTTTCGCTAAGGGGGTTCATAAGTAAATATAAAAATTAATCGAAGGGGGTTCAACATCTAATATATATACATAAAAAATATTTTTAATCATGTATATATAACATAATTTTTCGCCGAAAGGGGTTCGGATGAACCCCCTGACCATAGTGTAGATCCGCCACTGGGACCTTGTCCGATATCTCACATAAGATAGAAGATTATTCAAGATCATAGAACGATATTACTCCATCCTTAAAGAGTTGACGTGCGACGATTAATATAACACTCGCACGCCTAGGCCTATCAATTGGAGTGTAGACAATATGATATAGTGATTCGATATTAGATATATCGAGAAGTGAACTGAATCTTATATTGAGTATTGAGATGAGTTTTTACTCTGATATTGTAATGAAGAAATGAACATTGGAGCTAACTCAATCCTAAAACTTAGCTCGTGATGTGAAGATATCCAAGGCCATGAAAAATAAAATCATCCCATCCTAAATAATCGACGTGGGACTCGTTTACTCTTTAAAGTGAAACTTCACGATGCAAATTGATCTAAATTAGTTAAATTATAATATCTTCGAATGCTTTTTTTCAACTTCAATTCAAATACTTCTCTTTTCCAAATTTTATCATATATTTGCCCAAACACTTAAATAATTTGTTGGCACCCTGCGAATTATTTCAAAACATTTAGTTCAAATATCAACATTGCTAACTGAAAATTAAGGTCACATTACAAATTAACAAAATGAAAATTTCTTGTACTTTGTCCATCTTAATGTTGAGATGATTAAACCAACATTTTGTGTTACTTCAAAGAAAAGACAAAAGAGGATAGTTTGGTGCACTCAACTTTCGCTATGCACAAGGTTTGGAGAGGGTTAAAATACAAAGAGTTATTGTATGTAGTCGAAGATATCATGTATCAGTGGCGGAGCAGAATTTTTACTAAAAAGGTTCAAAATAAAAAGATGTAAAACCAGTCGAAAGGGGTTCAGCATCAACTATATATACATAAAAAATAATTTAACGATGTATGAAATAATATAATTTTCTGCTGAACGGGATTCGAACCCCTTAGCCATAAGGTGGCTCCGCCTCAGAATTACACCTAAGGGGTCCAATATTTGAAGAAAACATAGCTGAAAGGGGGTTAACACCTACTATAATACATAAAAATAATTTTAATCATATATAAATGATATATTTTTTCATCGAAGGGGGGTCGGATGAATTCCCTACCAAAGGGCTGGCTCCGCCCCTGTCATGTACTTCTGCAAGAAGTTGTTTTTATACACACGGCATCAATTTTATCAGTTATGCCAAGAATTTCCTATTTCAAAAGAAAAGATAAATTGTAAAAAGGATTTTAAAAATAGGTTTGGTCATTAATTTAAAGTGGAGAACATAGAGAAGTTGGCAAATCAATTCACTAGCAAGTACCATAATTGTATTGTTACCAAACCTATGAGACCTAATTAAAGATGTAATATTTGACATTAACCATGTGAAAAATCTGATGCTAATATTTGGACCAATTTCAACAGTTTATATATAGATCAACTTTTTTAATCAACAAGATGACCTAATGGACTATAGAAAAATTTCAATGAAATTAATAAGATTCTTGCAACATTTCCTTGTCATTTTCTTATTTATTTGAGTTAATGATTTTTGTTTATTATTTTTTTATCTGTCTAAATTATCACTATTTTTGTATTAAAATGTGTCTTGATTTTGAGTTGGCCAAATAGTTGTTCCAAATCTACAACAGACGCGTATATGCCAACTTAGTGTGTTTTTAGCTTAAAAAAGGAATAATATTTGAGATATGAAACTCACGAAAAAAATGATAGTTTAGATAGGTCAATAGAGCACAATGAATAGTTGAATTATGAAACTTGAGAAAAGGTGATATGTTTATATATATTAGGTCTTTTTTTACAATTAGCTCTATTTATTTGTGTCTACTAGGATGACTATTTAAAGTTTTATTTTGATAAATTGAGAAAGCACACTTTTGAAAATAGACAAAGTTCGATGGAGTGGACGAAATGGAGGTTCGTCTTCGAAATCTTGTGTAATAAAAAGGTACTTCTTAAATTTAAAGGCAAGTTCTACTGAGTGATGGTTAGATCGGTTCTATTGTATGGGGCAAAGTGTTGTCCTATCAAGAAGACCTACATTCAGAAGATGAAGGTGGCGGAGATGAGAATGCTTCGGTGGATGCGTGGGTGTACTAGGAAAGATACGATTAGAAATGAAGTTATTCAAAATAAGGTGAAAGTGGCTTCGGTGAAAGCCAAGACAAGGGAAGCAGGGTTGAGATGGTTTGATCATGTGATGAGGAGAGGCACAGATGCCCTAATGCGAAGGTGTGAGAGGTTGGCTAGGGATGATTTCAAGTGAGGTACAGGTAAACTGAAGAAATATTAGAGGGAGGTGATTAGACAAGACATGAAACAACTCTAGTTTACCGAGGACACGACCCTAGATAGGAAGCTGCGGAGGAGGTGGATTAGAATAGAAAGTTATTATTATTTCAAGATATTGTATCGTTTGTTGTATTACTTGACGAATCTTGTATATGATATTATTAGATGTGGTGATTTCTATCATATCTTGTTCTTTTACTATTCCTTGACTACATTGTTTTATCTTTAAGTTGGGAGTCTATCGAAAACATCTTCTCTATCTCAACTCTGAGATAGTGGTATAAATTGCATACATTTGTCTTTTCCAAACCCCACTTGATCAGAATATATCGAGTATGTTGTTATTGTAGACAAAATAGGCTTAAATGAATACAAAATATCAACTGTTATACCAAATTTAAAAGAAACTAATTGTAGTGATATGATGCATGGATGAAATTTCTCGATCGATTTTAATTAATAGTAAGAGATTTCATGTTCGAAACTTGAAAATAAATAATTACTTCATTGGAAATCCCCTCCTTTTAATAATCTTAAACAACAAATCTAGGTTAATTGAATTCTACATGGTGGAATTTAAATTAATCCATTTAATATGTATAAAGCATTGAATAATTAAATAAAATAATATTAATAAAATAATTTTTAAAAAAATCATAGGTTGATGAGTCACGTTCTCCTTCCTAACGTCCGTTCAAAAGTCGACATTTTTTTTTTGTTTAAACTCCACTCTCTTAAAAAAGCGCGTGAGTTAATATTATAAGAGATTTTTTTCATCATATTAATATAAAAAAATTATAATTTATAACTTTTTCATATAAATTATAACAATCACATTCATATAAATTTTAAAGTTATGTCATATGAACAGGAGATCGCAAATTCAAGTTTTAAAAACTATTTCTGGTAGAAACGTAAGATAACGCTGCGTATTGTGGTGAGCTCGTTCCCCAAACCCTGTACATAGCGGACGCTTTAGTACATTGGGTCATCCTTTTTTTTTTGCTACTTCAATTTAATGTTGAAGTTTAATCAAATTAACCTTGAAAAGTGAAATAGTACAATAACAACAACAATACCGATAACAACATACTCAATAAAATCATACAGATGAGGTGAGAGAAGTGAAATAATGATTAAAAAATTAAAATAAAGGAAGTATTTATTATTTCGTAAAACGTGTATCACATAAAAATTATACAAATAAAGATGATCGGAGATAGTAATTTTCTACTCCTCAACTCCCTCTAAAAAGCACATGAAGTCCAACCCCATCCCTTTTAGTATTAGCTAAAAAAGTATAAATTCTGACAGTTCCGAGCTTAATTATAGAAAAACTTAATCTTTTATTTAATTACAGAAAATTTCGATTTTGAATTTAGAAAGATACATATTAGCTCTCGATACATCTCATGAAGAAATGTTTTTTTCTTTTGCAAAGATGCATAATTAGTTTCTAATATATTTTTTCTAATTTTGAATTTATCGATATATATATATATATATATATATATATATATATATATATATATATATATATATATATCAATAAATTCAAAATTAGAAAAAATATATTAGAAACTAATTATGTATATATATATATATATTACAAAGATGCAACAACATAAAAGTGTTGCATGTTTTTATGTGTTTTGTTTATTATATTGGTATCTGTCCTGAGCCGAGGATTTATCAAAAATAACTTCTCTACTTCATCTAAAGTAATGGGATAGACTGCATACACTTTACCCCTTCTAGACCCCATTTGATGAAAATACACCGCGGATGTGGTTGTTGTATACATAATTAGCTCTCAATCTATTTTTTATTTATTTTATGTCTGTGCAGATATATGAAATTTTTGTAATTACTTTATATTATTACAACAACAAAAACATAATTTATCCACTACCTAGCGAGGGCCGGAGAGGGTAGAATGTACGTAGTCTATACCACTTCCTCAGATGAAGTAGAGAGACTGTTTTCGATAAACGTCCGGCTTAGAATCAATAACAATCTAACAAATACAAACATAAATGCTTATGAACTTGTACAGTATGCAAAATAAACTAACAATGCTAGCCACAAGATAATACTAGAACCACACGATAATACTACAACTATAAATCCAAAACCATATACAACACTCAACACCACTAACAAGAAACTTCAAACACAAATAAAGAACACTCCCTTATTTTAACGATGCACTCTCACCCCCTAATCCTCTACCCTAATCCACTTTCTCCACACCTTCCTATCAAGGTCATGTCCCCGTAAGCTATAACTGCTCCATATCATGCCTAATTACCTCTCAATCACCTCCCTCTAATATTTCTTCAGCCTACCTCTACCCCACCTAAAATCATTCATAGCCAGTGTCTCACACTTCCGCACTGGAGCATCAAAACTTTTCCTTATCACATGCTCGGACCAACATAACCTCACTTCTCACATCTTATCCTCCACTAAAATCACTCCCACTTTTTCTCAAATAATATCATTTCCCACCTTATCTTTCGTGCTATGATTATACATCCATCTCAACATCTCATTTTGCCACCTTTAATTGAATGTGGCAACATTCAACTCCATACAATAATTACTTTATATTATTTTTTTCAATATAATAATATTAGTACTATACTCCTTACTCCATATCTATATTTCCCCATTTTCATTTCACACTTGTAATATCAATCGAGATCTGTGCTCCCCCTACCCCCACCCCCGTTTACCCCCAACCCCACTTATACACAAAATTGTACTCCTTTATTATATAGTAACACATTGATGTGCACAAAATTAGTGATGGAAATGGAGAAGAAGATGGCGATTTACGTCGTCGTTTTGGTAATTGTGTGTTGTGCATCGCCGGCGAGATCCGACGGTTCAGATCATAAGTATAAAGCTGGTGATTCCGTTCCTCTTTATGCTAATAAAGTCGGTCCTTTTCATAATCCTAGGTAATTCATTTCATTTAATTAAATAATGTGTTGTTAGATCTCAAGGAATTTGATTAAAATTATGTGATTTTATTCGTTGAAAATGTGGTTTATTTGTGATCGGAGAAGTGTCGGTAGTTATGAAAATGTAGGAGTTTCGTTGATTTTGAGCTGAATTAGTTATAGTACAATGTTGAAAAAGTTATGCTTTTGTGTTCATAATCTTAAATTTAAGTTAATTTATTGAATTAATTGATTATTTAAATGTATCGTTGTTAGATCTCTTACTTTGTTTTTTTATTGTGAAGCTGAATTTGATTAATTTTGTGATTTTATTCGTTGAAATGTGGTTTTTTGTGATTGGAAAAGTGTCGGTGGTTATGAAAATGTAGGAGTTCGGTTGATTTTGAGCTGAACTAGTTACAGTACAATGTAGAAAAGTTATGATTTTGTGTTAATTATTTATATAGCGAAGCTGAACTATACATTGTGTTTGTTTAAGCTAGGAAAAATTATGGGATTTTCTGGTTGAATTTTTTTTTTTGTCGGTGGTTATAAAAATGTGAAATTTTTGCTGAATTACTTATTGTAGAATGTAGAAAGAGCTAAGATTTGGTGAAAAATTATGTGAATTTCTCGTTGAAATGTGTTTTTTTTTTTTTGTTTTTATTGTGATCGGAAAGTTGTTGGTAGTTATAAAAATGTGAGATTTTTGATGAATTACTTATTGTACAATGTAGAAAGGGCTAAGATTTGGTGAAAAATTATGTGATTTTCTCGTTGAAATGTGTTTTTTTGGGGGGTTTAATTGTGATCGGTAAGTTGTCGGTGGTTATAAAAATGTGAGATTTTTGCTGATTTTTGTTGATTGCTGGTGTTTGAGCTGAACCTACGTGTTGTAGAATGTAGAAAGAGCTAAGATTTGGTGAAATTTTGAGATCTCTTTATTCTATCTGGCTTGATCAAGCTAGATACTATGTGATTTTCTCGTAGAAATGGGCTTTTTTTTTGGGTTTTATTGTGCTTGGAAAGTTGTCGGTGGTTATAAAAATGTGAGTTTTTTGCTGGATTACTTATTGTACAATGTAGAAAGCTTTAGTCTATATGGCATGATCAAGCTAGAAACTATGTCATTTTGTGGTTGAAATGTGCTTTTTTTTTGTGTGGGTTTTATTGTGTTCGGGAAGCTGTTGGTGGTTATAAAAATGAGAGATTTTTGCTGAATTAGTTATTGTACAATGTAGAAAGAGCTACGATTTGGCGAATTTTTGAGATCTCTTTATTCTATATGGCACGATCAAGCTAGAAACTATGTGATTTTCTTGTTGAAATATTTTTTTTTATTGGTTTTATTGTGCTCGGGAAGTTGTCGGTGCTTATTAAACATGTGCGATTTTTGCTGATTTTTTGTTGATTGCTGGTGTTTGAACTGAACCTACTTATTGTACAATGTAGAAAGAGCTAAGATTTGGTGAATTTGAGATCTATTACTTCTTTCTTAATTGGGCAGATGAATTTGATTAACTATGTGATTTTCTGGTTGAAATGTGGTTTTTATTGTGATCGAGAAGTTGTCGGTGGTTATAATGTGAGATTTCTGCTGATGCCTGTGTATAACTGACCTATTTACGATGTATGGAGCTGAGTTAACAAAATTTACTCTTTTGCATGATCAACCTAGAAAAAACTATGTGATTTTCTTGTTGAAATGTGGTTTTATTGTGATCCGGAAGCTGTCGCTGGTTTGATATTGTAAGATTTTTGTTGATTGGCGGTGTTTGAGCTGAACCTATTAATTGTACAAATGTAGAAAGAACTGAGATTTGGTGAAATTGAGATTTCTTTCTTTCTTTTATTGTTTTTATTTTTGCGTCTTTATTGTGCTTGGAAAGCCGTCCGTGATAATAAAATGTATGATTTGGTGAAATTGAGATCTCTTATTTACAATGTGGGAAGCGGAGTTAAAACTGTATTTTGTTTGGCATGATCATGATGTCTCGTTGAAATGTGGTTTTATTGTGCTTGGAAAGTTGTTGTGGTTATAAAAATGTAAGATTTAGTGGTTATAAAAAGTGTGAGCTGACCTGCTTATTGTGCAATATGAAAGAGCTACGATTTGGTGAAATTGAGATCTCTTCCTTTAAAGCTGAACTATACATTGTATTTGCTTTCCGCACGATCAAGTTAGAAACGATGTGATTTTCTTGTTGAAATGTGGTTTTATTGTGCTTGGAAAGTTGTCAGCGGCTATAAAAATGTAGGATTCTTGTTGAATTTTGTTGATTGTTGGTGTCTGACCTACTTATCGTACAAATGGGTGATAGTAGTAGTAATAGTGAAGAACATTTAATTCCCATGTCTTTCTTTTCCCCACAAGGTTTGATGTTCAAATTCTTTGGAAACTAATAGCTGCCTATGGCTCTGCATATATCATGTATGAACATGTCTCTATTCTGTGTTTTAAAAACTATCTGCGTAATAACTAATGGCTTGTTATGTTTTGGATTATCCTTCCAGTGAAACATACCGGTTCTTTGATCTTCCTTTTTGTACTCCAGGTATGTAACGGGTTCATAAGTTTGCTTTATCAAGTTACCCTGTAAACTTTAAGTTTCAATTTACTAAGGGATGTTCTTGCAGATCACGTAAAAGAGAAAAAGGAAGCTCTTGGTGAGGTCTTGAATGGTGACCGATTGGTCAGTGCTCCTTACAAGCTTGACTTTTTGTATGACAAGGACTCGGAAATAGTTTGCAAGAAGAAATTGTCCAAGGAAGAAGTTTCTCAATTCCGTAGCGCTGTTGCTAAAGACTACTACTTCCAAATGTATTACGATGACTTGCCCATTTGGGGTTTCTTAGGGAAAGTTGACAAGGAAGGAAAAGCTGACCCCAGCGAGTACAAATATTACCTGTTCAAACATCTTCATTTCGAGATCTTTTATAATGATAATCGTGTGATTGAGATCAATGCACGAACTGATCCTAATGCCCTGGTAGATATCACAGAGGATAAAGAGGTTGATGTTGACTTCATGTACTCTGTAAAATGGAAAGAGACAAAAACACCTTTCGATAAGAGGATGGAGAAGTACTCACAGTCTTCATCGTTGCCACATCACTTGGAAATCCATTGGTTTTCAATTATCAATTCCTGTGTGACAGTTCTTCTCTTAACTGGTTTTCTTGCCACAATTCTTATGCGGGTCCTTAAGAATGACTTTGTCAAGTATGTAGGAATTTAGTTAAGTTTGTTTGTTACGTACTTCCGTTGGTCTTTTGGAACAAAATTTTGTCTCTAGTCTTTGGCTCAACGTTATTCATATTTTCTTATATAGATATGCACATGATGAGGAGACAGCTGATGACCAAGAAGAAACTGGGTGGAAATACATCCATGGTGATGTTTTTAGGTACCCAAGTCACAAATCCTTGATGGCGGCAGCACTTGGTAGTGGCACCCAGCTATTCACACTGTAAGTATTTTCTGAATGGTTTACTCTGAAAAATAAAGTTTTCAGTAGAATAGTCAAAACGTTCTTCCAATTTGTATTTAATCTAACAGCTTCCTACTTGGTAATTAGGAAATATGTCATCTCAAGCATGCCTTTGCTAACACACTTTTTCCTTCCAATTCGTAGGACCATATTTATTTTCCTTCTCTCACTTGTTGGTGTTTTCTATCCATACAACCGTGGAGCTTTGTTCACTGCACTGGTCGTCATATATGCTCTCACATCTGGCATTGCAGGCTATACTGCTGCCTCTTTCTATTGCCAGCTAGAAGGGACAAACTGGGTTTGTTTTCTTCTCTCTATTATATTGCTTTTCCATTTGAATGTAGTTTGAGAATTTTATCTTCTGTACCAACTTTTAGTCTCTAATCCTGAATATTTGCTTACTATCATCCCAAAACAAGGGTAAACACATGAAAAATTGAAGGTTCATAAATAGCAAGTCAAGTCATTTCTTAGCTGAAGGCACATACTCAAATGGCGTAACTTTGACCCTCTATATTATACAGTTTAGACAATTCATCATCAGAGGGAAAAACAGAACTTGGTTACTCAAGAATCCTATTCAAGCAAGCAAAATAAGCTGAACATAGAGTTTTGCTCTTTTTCCTTGATTTAGGTGTGTGATGTTTTTGTATGATGGGTGATTTGTTACTAATTCCTTATCAACAGAACATCAAGAAAGCTGAGTTGGTATTTAGAGAAGCAGTTTATCTTCATTCTGTCGTACAATTAACTTCCATCTTGTACGGTTTACACTTGGTCAAGGCCAAGATATATTATGTGTTTCCTTCTTTTTTGGTTTGTCGATGCCATCAATTAACTATCCGTGTTTGTTTAGTTCTTTCTTGCCTTAGCTAATGAAACAAAAAGTTAAAAATGCAAGCGTACCGCAAACTTAATCATTAGATTTTCTTTCTTCCCTGCAGGTCAGGAATTTGATATTGACTGGAGGATTATTTTGTGGACCACTGTTTGTCACGTTCTGTTTCCTTAACAGCGTTGCAATTGCATACAGTGCCACTGCTGCACTACCTTTTGGAACCATTGTAGTCATTTTTCTAATATGGGCTCTTGTAACATCACCGTTACTTGTATTGGGAGGGATAGCTGGAAAGAACAGCAGGGCTGAATTCCAAGCTCCTTGCCGAACCACCAAATATCCAAGAGAGATCCCACCCTTACCTTGGTACCGCGGAACTCTACCTCAGATGGCAATGGCTGGGTTTTTGCCTTTCAGCGCCATATATATCGAACTTTACTATATATTTGCTAGTGTTTGGGGTCACAGGATTTACACGATATACAGCATCTTATTTATAGTCTTCATCATTCTCATTATTGTCACCGCCTTCATAACCGTGGCCTTGACATACTTTCAACTCGCTGCTGAAGATCATGAATGGTGGTGGAGGTATGTCTGTCATTTACTTGTGTGACTATTCTTTGGTCTTTCTTATGAATAATCTACAGTCAAAACCTCTCTATAGTGGCATCGTTTGTTTGAAAGTTTCGTGGCTACTATAGTGAGGTGTTTTTTTCTATATATTTGGCATTTTACATGTAGATCTCATTTAGTTGTTTTAAACAAACGTATGCAGAAAATTTTGTTTATAACAGCTAAATGATTATTTAAAAGTCAATTTGATATTCATACACCCACTTCATGATACATTCCTAACTCGTATGTGGTTGATCTTAACAGGGCTTTCCTCTGTGGTGGATCGACTGGACTCTTCATCTACGGCTACTGCTTGTATTACTATTATGCTCGTTCGGATATGTCTGGCTTCATGCAAACCTCATTCTTCTTTGGATACATGGCTTGCATCTGCTACGGTTTCTTTCTCATGCTCGGGACTGTTGGTTTCCGTGCAGCCCTATTTTTTGTCCGTCATATATACCGGTCAATCAAGTGCGAGTAGGAAGCTGGTATTGCGACAGTCATTCCGTCTCGTACAGAATGCTTTACGGATCTGGTAGGGCAATGTGTTATCCAAGACGAACTTGTAGGATCTTAGAATCTCTTGAGATGATGAAGCAATGTATTATCTTACACCGGAAATTTAAGACTTTAATTTTTGCCATTTTTCGATTACAGTAATAGATTTAGAGTTTCTGTTCCAACACAAATTATCCTAGTCTTGTCTAGTATTATGCTTTTTACTGCATTGGGCAAACTTTGGTCTATACATTGTAATGGTTCCAAGTTTCAAAGATTGTATCAAAAATGAGTCGTTCTCTGATTGAGCAATGTCCAATTTGTTTTTAATCTTGAATTCTTCATCTTATAGTCTTGCATTTCTGCGTGCATAATCTCACATGGTCTCTATGTATAGTTGGATCTATCTATAATATCAATCATCTACAAAGACAAGATAACTGTTCATAATTACCAAATGAGGGAATAAACAAAGCAAATAAAAGAGAGCATATCCTGCAATGGTGAATGTTTTAATGAGTGTTTGTCAATAGCTAAGTAGTTGAAGTCAGTTTCCATCCAGCATAGTTATAATGTTTTAACAAAGGTACATTTAAAATCCATCCAGTAATTGTAACACAAGTCTAAAATAGTAATGAAAATCCAGTTTACAGACAGCTCTGCCCGCATGCACGAACGCGAAACAGTATGTCCTCGCCGCAGATATCAGTTGCATATTCCTCTTCGACAAAAGGTTAGTCGACAACGTGCTCCTCTGGGCAGGTGAGAGAGAGAGAGTATCCAAATCTCTTACAACATGTGAATGTGACCAACTATTACCTCCATGAACCACCAAGTCTGATAACCTCTTCGGTACTTGTATCCCGATTTGGAGCCCTATCGTCACCTACGTTATCTTTTTGAGTGCTGAAGTCGCCGTATAGATCTTTAAGCTTGGCTAGATTGCTAGATGCAGCCTTTTTCTCCTTGCTTTCATCTCTAGGTGGAGTTCGCTGTTGATCGAGAGTGGTACCTTGATCATGCAAGCTTCGGCTGTGGCTTCTACTCCTACTACGACTCCTGCTCCTCTCGTAGTCTCTTCTGCTTCTCTCGATTGACCTTCGATCATAATCATACCTTCTGTCCCTATCCCTATCCCTTCCCCGGTCTCTGTCATAATCACGCCTCCTGTCTCTATCCCTTTCACGATCTCGTTCATGATCATACCTCCTATCTCTATCCCGATCCCTGCCCCTCTCCCTTTCTCTTTCCTGGTCCCTATACCGATCCCTATCCCTATCACGGTCTCTATCCCTAGTTCTTTCCCTGTCCCGGCCCCTGTCCCTTTCAGAATTTTCTCGGTCAGATAAATCACGGCTTTGACTCCGGCGTATACTAGGGGACCGTCTTGAATCATTTCCACCATCCTTATCGTAGGGTGATGGTGCAACTGTTCGTCGGATGGGAGATGAATCTCTAGTTGATGCACGATGAGGTGCACGTTGACCAAAGGACACTGAAAGGGAAGCTTTGACAGAAGGTGGTCGGCGAGAAGTTTCCTCAGATCCACGACTAGAGTCCCCGATCGACCCAGAGGGTTTGGTCGGCAGATTCATTTTTTCAAGACTCGCAACTGCTGTCCGCATAACAGGAACAGGAATGCGGGGTAGCAGCGTGTCAAAATAATACTGCAACAAAGAAAAATGTGCAAGTGAATCATGGGAACAAGTGTGAAATACAATAACAACATCATCCATTGAATTTCTGTGCTAAAATATTCTCTAAAAGATCGGTTTTAGAGGTGGCACCTTACCTGCCCGAGGAACAAGTCACGCACATATATGCCCATTGTGGTCATTCGGCCACTGGATCCAGGAGAGAATTCCTGACATAAATATTTAATAATCAGAATAAGACCCAAAATCAACTCCGACCATGAAGAATAAACATTGTAGGTGAACAAATTAAAGACGTCAACGGTTCAGTTTTCTGTGATGCTGCTACTACTACTGAAAAGGCTCCCCCTGGCTTTGAAACCCCGGTTCACATAAAAAGAAGGAATAGAGGACGAGAACTGTAGAAAAATAAAGAACAAAAGGTAAAATATCAGAAGTATACCATCATACAGTAAACTCAATTCACCTGCAAAAAAAATCATGTCCACGCACCTTCAAGCAAGTGTGGTCCTTGCATCCTAAGGCATAAGGTGTGAGAATCACAACATAAAGAATGCACAGATCATGTAATACTTACGGCACACAATCAAGATCAGTATCTCAGAAGCGGAGCTAGAGCAACATGGTTCTATGCATACTAATAGCCTGTTTGGCCAAAGCTTCTAGTAAGTCAAAAAGTGCTTATTTTAGAAATTTGAAGTCTTTGTCCAAGCTTTTAGGGAAAAAAATAAGTGCTTTTGACTAGTAGCAAAAGCTGTTTTTTAGAAGCTAAAACAAGTAACTTTCCCCAAAAGCACTTTTTGAGCACTGGCCAAGCACAAAATACAGCTATGATATTGGAAAAAGGTGCTTTTCAAATCGATTAGCCAAAATACAAACTGCCACTCTCGAAAAGTATTTTTTCGAAAATCAATTCTCACAATAGCAATTTCCAAAATAAGCAGATTCTGGATGCTTGGCCAAGCAGGCTATTAAAAGAGAGAAAATCAAAAGAAAGACAATTCTACCACTAAAGCTATCGGAAAGAGAGCTCTTGCGATAGAAATAGTTAAGCGGTGTTCGAAGGATACCATTAAGATTTTAAAAATTCTGATTTAAACCAGATTGATCAGCTGGTTTGAAAAAAGAATGAAAGCAGAGAGGAAAAGCATTATCGTTTCGGGAGGGGCAGCCGGGCAGGAAATTAATTGTAGAGGCAAAGGCAATATTTTGAGCAGAATGACGAGACAAGAAAACAGTAACTAATGATTTCATCTCTTCTTCAAACGCTATATCCCATGAAATTGATGAAAATCGTCAAAGTTGCAAACAAATCTATAGCGTGGAAATGATCAGAATTGACAGACATGTCATTTGTATGCAAAATACCAGAATTCTAAAGAATGCTCCAACGCATCATCTCAATCTAGAATAACACAATAGAATTATCTAGTTCAGGTAAGAGCATTTCATGTTTACCTCATCATCTTTGAGATAAGGCTCATACCAACCCCATAATGCCTTAAAATCACCAAGATATCTCAGATAAAGGAACCCAATCTGCAAACGAATAATACAATCATTAAACCGATTGGAAGAGGCTCAAGAATGTAAGTACAACAATGTAAGAAAACAAAAGTTCATGAATTTGAGGAAGCAGGGACATGGTTTAGTTGGGAATGCAACTAAAATCTATTCATACATGTGCTACTTTCAATGGATTATGAGAGGAACTGCTTTGCATTAGCTGGAATTCCAAAAGCCTCATTGGATTTACTACTTGGTAAATCAGTGAAGGTGATGATAAGGAACTGGAGGAGTTGGTTCCAGTTTGCTTAAAATCTAAGCATCAGCAAATACAAAAGGTAATTTTGTTAGCTTTCTGAAGCATTTAGCAAAGAAGAATGAAGAGAGGGAAAAGTACGACACCTAGCTGGTAAAGAAATGATGAACTCGGCAAGCCTCATTCCTCAATATCACCTAGAGGGATGAAGCGGGCAATTCTCTGTAAAATCTTTCTTATAACATAAATGTAACTTCAATTGCCTATCAACAATTATTGAAAGAGTAGAAGGGGGCGTTTGGCCATGAAAATTGTGAGTTTTTGAGAAAAGTAAAAAGCGATATTTGAAAATTGGAGTTGTGTTAGGCCATGAATACAAATTAAAGTTGTTTTTGAATTTTTGTGAGTAATTTTGGAGTGAAAAAGTGAAAACAGCTTTTTGGTGTTCTTCAAATTCCGGAATTTTATGGCAAAACGTGTTTAATGGAATTCAGCTCCAGAAAAAAGAAAAAGAAATTCAAGGCCAAACACCCCCTAATATATTCTTTTCCTTCCTGCTTTTGGAATCACATGCCACATTTCGCGAACGACTTCTTCACTTCCAAACCTTTTAATAGAAAATACTGTTAGAGGCGGTTAAAGCTGTGGGTCAGGGTTCTCATTTTAGACAACTCTATTTATCATTTTTTACTCGATTACGGCACCTCACAAATTGGACAAACTTCCAAACCAACCAACCAACAGCATCATAAACTCTCAAATCTCATTAATGTGCACTACTAGTCTACTACCAAAAGACATGATCTTCAGCTGAAAATAAAATGCAAACATTTCCTAAATATCTATGCAAGAATTCCTAGGGAACCACACCGAGTATATCACCAAAAAAAAGGAAACAACAAATCTAGCAGATAAAAAGTAAGAAAGAGAACACCACTTACAGCTCTAATGTAAGGAGAATCTGGATGCTTTAACAGGCCATGCATTTGCTTGACAGTAAGTTTCATTGTAAAGAACTTATAGAGAAGGCAGAAGGCTGTTGAAGGACCACGACAGTTGCCAGTCATCCATGGCTCCACATGGTCAACTTGATTATAGATTTCATCGATCACTTCATGATAAGTTTTCAGGCGCAATAGATCTCTGAAGTAATCAGAAGATAGAATGTTCATGCAGAGAACCTTCTCTAACAATTGGTCAATGGGTCTCCCAGAAGTCTTAATCTCAGCCATGCCCTTAGTGATGCAGAGACCAGAATGATATCTTTTCTTCCCCTTGCGTGGCCAACAACAAAAAATGATATTGGAAAAGATTTAGGTTCAGATTCTAAATTACCTGTCACGGGGAAGTGGATAAATTATAACCATAACAGCATTGGGTGAATTGAAACTTGTTAAATGTACAGTTATATAACCATGTTTGAGCCAAGACGATCATCCCATGTCGGCACAATTAAATTATTATTACGGCTTGGTATATTCATGCAACCACCCAACAAAGTGGCAATCAACCTTAATTGTGATCGGCTATATGAATCATCTTTATATATTTATTACGAGAAAGGTAACCATATATGAATATACGAGTCATCCTTATTAATTCATCTCTATCTAGGTTCATTCCATCTTATAGTAAACAACTACTCACTTGCCCAATTTACGTGACACCTTTTCTTTTTAATCCGTCCAAAAAGAATGTCATGTATCTATAATTAGAAGCAATATAAAATTGTCCTTCTACCCTTAGTGAAATGATTTATGGCCACACAAATGTTCTAAGGTTTATTTTGGACCACAAATTTCACAAGTCTTCACTTTTTTCTTAAACTTTGTGTCAAGTCAAAACCGTACCACATAAATTAGAACGGGCATAATTTGGAACAGAGAGGGTATCTGTCAAGGCATCAAGGCAAACAGTGAGTTAACTAAAAGTTCCTCTTAAACTGACACTTGCAAACATGCAACCACAAATCTCTTACCAAAATAAAAAGACTCTTGACGAACATCACACCTTATGTAAGTATACTGATGCAACCCACAAATAACAACAAAATTATTACTCCTTTGTTTCAATTTGTTTGTCGTACTTTCCTTTTAGTCCATTTTAAAAAAAGAATGTCTCTTTCCTTTTTTGCCAACTTCTAATTTCAACGTTCCACCTAACATATTTGATCTACTGGTTGTTTTGTTGTTCTTGTACTTTCCTTTTTAGTCCATTAGAAAATAATGTTTCTTTGTTTTTTTGGCAACTTTTAATTTCAATGTTCCATCGAACATGTTTAAGACCACACGATTAAAAGACATTTTGATACACTCCAAATCCTTAGTTTAAGAGATTCAGAAGTTTTTTGAAGAATCTTTTTTACTTTCTTAAACTCCATGACAAGTCAAAAACAAACAAACAGATTGAAATGGAGGGAGTACTTTATTGCTGTTATGGATCCAATACTTCATTCAAATGGAGCGAGGGAAACTAACCTTATAGCTTTCTATTGGGTAATAGCCATAAGTGCACCTAACCCATCTATCGATTCATGTATATAAAATTCAATGAACTTGCACTAGCAGACTACTATTGTCATGGAGTTAAGTATCTGTCTTTTTACTGTTGTCGACAGTTTTCTTCCACATTTGATTTTTCTACATTAAAACATTTCTTACATTGGTAAGCCTTAACGACCCTTCTTCACACCATCTCTGATGCCATTGAGGGAAAACAGAAGGATACAAAAATCACAAACAAGAAGATTACACATATTCCAGATCAAATTGTTTCTCCTTCATTTTAGATGCAAAAATAGAGAAGGAAAAAAAAACAATCTTTACGTCTAGCTCCACTTCTTACCGCTAATTCCCCAGGCCAGAATACAACCTATAGATCATAAAAACTACATAAATGAAAATACCACCTAAAATACAACTAGCTCGAGAAAAATAGATAAAAAGCAAGCATCAAAACAAGAAACTGAACCAAACTAATCATCAAAAATGCTTTCAGCCATATTTCCCCACCAATAAAATTCAAATTGGGCATTCAAATGATACTTGAATGAAAAAGTGAACACGAAAATAGATTTCTTCTTCACCGCAAGCATTCACAGATGAAAACAAAATATCTTTCAAACTCAACTTCTTCCTCCTAATTCCCCTGACCCAAAAAAAACACCCTCCAGCTCAGAGAAACTATATAAACGAAATAACCACCAAAAACACAACTAGACCGAGAAAACAGGGGAATTTTAGTACTCCTATTTCAAAATAAGTGGTGTTTCTACCTTCTCATTTCTTTCTGTTTCAAAATAAGTGTTGTTTCACATAGTCAAGAAGGATTAATGATGTTCTTCAAGTTTTACCTTAGAAGCCACTAAAGAACTGCAGTTTTTCCAAGGTATTTATTAAGGATAAGTTAGGAAAAATACATTTTACTTTCTAGAAATGAGTAGTTTTCTTAAAGGGTGAGTTACTAGAATTTGATCAATCCTATTTTTTGTCGTTAAGGAGGAGAACAGAACCACGAATTCTCTTTCTCATCATCAATTGAATCACTATTCGCGACCCAGGATTCTATCTTCTCATCAATCCAATCCCCATTCAAGTTTTTTCTTTTTCTTATCAATGAATAGATCTCTTTACTAGTATAACTTAGATATCTCGTATTTCTCGTTCGATTGATGGAATTTTGTATGAGATTGATGATCTCGATGAGATTGATATTCCAATCTATTATAACCCTTATTTGGACAAAGATGGTAAGGTAGGCATCGCGACTTCGTTGTCTCATTTTTTCTAGTTTTAGGGAAAACTGGAATTTCTGCTATATCAACCTTCCAAATCAAAAGGAGATTTTGCTCCTAATCCAATTAGATATTCACGACTTTGCTGAGAACGTTGCTTTTTCCTTAACGCCGCTCTACCCCTATCCTGATAGTCTAAGTGCTAGTTCTCAGTTCTCTCTCATTTACACATTGTCCCCTAGACAGTCGGTACACGTGGTTAGAAGCTCTATACCTCCCTGGCAGAGGCATTCCCCCTTTCTTCTCCCAAACTAAAAACACCACTTATATTGACATGCAGGGAGTAGCTCGATTGATTGGCTACCTGAACTTTCATATTGTTGGTGAGAGTTCGATTCCCACTTGTAATCTCCTCATCTATCATCCCCACCCCAAAAAAAAAGAACGGTCGAGAAAAACAAATAAAACAGCAAGCATTCAAACAGGAAACCGAAACAAACAAATCTTCTATTAACATTTTCAGCTACGTTACCTCGAAAATTCCTTCACTAAAGCTTAAATTACACATTCAAATGATACTCAACTTCCAAAACAAAGTTAAAAATAAGAAAAAAAATGACAACTTTACAAAAAATTAAACCAAGGAGAAGAAATTTCTTTCTTGCTACAAATTTTACAACTTACCCTCTTTCTTTTACACAACAAACTATTATGAAGACACTTAAATTTACAAGTTAGAAACCTTACGAATGAGCTAAAATTCAGACCAATCTCTACATAACTATTCATAAACCCGAGGAAATCTTAGTAGCTCAGTTGGTTGGCTACCTCAACTTTTACCTTATTGGTGAGTCTTCGATTCCCCACCTTGTAGTTCCCACTCCTATCCCCCCTCTCCCCCCCCCCCCAAAAAAAAACACTTAAATTTACACAACAAACTAGTACAAAAACACTTAAATTTACAAGTTAGAAACCCTACGAATGAACTAAATTTCAAACCAACCTCTACATAACTATTCATAAAGCCAAGGAAATCTTAGCAGCTCAATTGGTTGGCTACCTCAACTTTTACCTTATTGGTGAGGGCTCGGTTCCCCACCTTGTAGGTCCCTCTCCTTTCCCTCCCCCCACCCCACAACCCCACTCCAACCAAATAAAACAGTAAGCATCAAAACAAGAAACTGAAAAAACAAATCTTCTATTAACATTTTCAGCTTGTAGTTCCCTCTGCTATCATCCCCCTCCACCCACCCACCCCCCCGCCCCCCCAAAGCCCCCACAACCAGTCCAAACAAATAAAACAGTAAACATCAAACACAAGAAACCGATAAAACAAATCTTCTACTAACATTTTCAGCTACGCTACATAGAAAATTCCTTCACTATAGCTTAAACTAAACATCCAAATAATACTCAAATTAAACAAAGGACAAGTAGTTTCTTCCTTATTTCAAACTCTACAACTTCCCCTCTTTCTTTTACACAACATACTATTAAAAAATAAAAACTTGGAGCCATTTTACCATGAACTTTTTTTACTCCAATTTACTCGCAAAAATTCTAAAACAGCTCTAATTTTCAAATATCATTTTTTCCCAACTTTGAGAACAAAACCTAATTTTTTTTCTTTTCAAATACTCACAATTTTCACAGCCAAACACCCCTTAAATTTACAAGTTAGAAACTTTACACTACAAAGAAGCTAAAGAATATTGAGAAACCCTAGATTCCAATTTAAAAAGCCAAATCAAGAATATTTTAATTAATTTTAATGATTTTTCAAGCTCAAAAATAACCAAAAAAATGGAAAAAATATTAATTAACTGTATTAAATTATACCTTTTCTGGGTTATTCGCCGGAGGAGAATTGATGATGAATAATGGGAAAAAAAATTGACGAGGCAAAGAAGAGGAAGAAGAAAAGAATTGGGGATTAGAGGGGTATAAAAGGTAATTGAAAATGTTTAGTATTGGGCTTTGAGAGATCCAATTGAAGAAGTTTCGGGCCGAGTAATTAAATGGGCCCATGTAATTTCCCCTTATTAAGGGAAAAAAATAGTATTTCTTTTCTTTTCTACATTATCGGTTTGGTCTAAGATGGAAATGACATAACAAATTTCTCTAGGGGTAATTCAGTCATTACAATAAATTATAAGCTCGATTCAATTATTTTTTGTGCTTAGACTTTGAAACTTCATCAAAAGTTTGAATAAAAAACTATTATTTTCTCTTTAATTACAACCAATGCCATTGAAGAAATTTACCATAATGTCATCACACATATTTTCACATATGTGGGCCCTCTATCTTTCATTTATTTTTCAATCTTATTTATCTTTTTTTATTTTTATGTATAAAATTATTTCAAATATATTTAAGTAAATTGATTAGTAGGATGATAATTTATTGTAAAAGTTAATTATAATTGATGCAACAACAACAACAACAACAAATCCAGTGTATTCCCACCTAGTGGGGTCTGGGGGTAAGATGTACGCAGTTCATACCTCTACCTCTAACGAAGTAGAAAGGCTGTTTCCGATAGACCCTCGGCTCAATTAATTATAATTGATGCAATTAAATAAATTTTATTATTTATTTAATTTCATATCAAACATATAATTTACTTTCTTTCTTATTTGTTATTACATTTCACCTACTTTAAATTTTTTCCTAATATATTCAATCGTGATTTTACTATATCATCTCTAATTAATTATTATGGTCATCTAAGTATTATGTCACTTAAATTGGAGTAGAAAAAGTTTTACACAATAATTAAAAATTTAAATTATTTTAAAAAAATATTATTTTTCTTTTCTTTTCTACTTTTCTTTTCTTTTCTATATATTAGAAATGATGGTTTTGACATGTTAGCTTATGGGTATTAAAACAAAGTTTTAGGATACTAAGGTCTATAAAATACTTTGCAAGATTAGTTTGTTTAGGAAAATTGTATTTTGTGTTTTAATGTTTGGACCTTATCAACAACTATAAGAAAAGTCCTTCCAATTTGAATTAACTACAACTCATGCCATTCCAGTAAATTACCACTTTGCCATTGATGCTACTCCTATTGAATATGATGGAGCCCATATCAAATAAATATTTAAGATATGCCTGCTTCAACCGTAATTGTACTATATTACCCCTAAATAATTATTATATCACACCTAATTAATTATTATAAGTTATTTATATATTAAAAATTAATAATATTTAATTAAAAAATAAAATAGATATTTATGATATGTCTGCTTCAACCGTAATTGTACCATATCACTCCTAATTAATTATTATACTGCTCCTAACTAATTATTATAAGTTATTTATACATTAAAAAATTAATAATATTTAAGTAAAAAATAAAATAGACATTTATGACATGTCTGCTTCAACCGTAATTTTACTATATCACCCCTAATAAATTATTATGGTTATTTAAGCATTGTACCACATAAGTTGCAATAGAAAAAAATAATTTAATATGTTATATATTTCAAAAAAATTACATGAAAAATACTAGAAATCACAATAATTAGCAACTTAAAAGATTTAAAAGACATAAAATATTTGATCGACTCTTGAAGTTATATTAGTGTCACTGAAAATAGAACAGAAGAAAAGTATTATAAATCACAATAATTAAAAACTTAAATTATTTTTAAAATATAATTGATTATCAATGCCACAAAAATTTGGACAAGAAGAGTAACGTATTCAAAGGACAAAAGAGTAAAATTTTCATGAATTTTTTTTTAAAAAATAAAAATTGCTACATATACTCAAAGGGCAAAAGAGTAAAAACACATAAGAGATATATGTTGAGAAATCAAGAAGCACCAAATGTTACAAATGTATTATTAACATTTGTAACATTCAACACATTTCTAAATGTTTTCAAATTCTTCTTGAATCAACACATACACATAATAAAAATAATAAATAATAATAATTACATTTTACTATATCACCCCTAATTAATTATTATGGTCATTTAAGCATTGTGCCACATAAGTTGAAATAGAAAAAATATTATAAATTACAATGATAAAAAATTTAAATTATTTAAAAAATATAATTGGCTATCGTCGACACAAAACTCTGGACAAGGAGAGTAGCATATATTATTCAAAACAAATTATATAAAAAGTATTATAAATTACAATAGTTAATAAGTTAAAATATCTAAGAACAATTTAA
This sequence comes from Capsicum baccatum var. pendulum, assembly GCA_030864225.1. NCBI lineage: Eukaryota > Viridiplantae > Streptophyta > Magnoliopsida > Solanales > Solanaceae > Capsicum > Capsicum baccatum. The sequence continues at coordinate 5,469,569 of CM061552.1, forward strand.
TATGTTATATATTTCAAAAAAAATTACATGAAAAATACTAAAAATCACAATAATTAACAACTTAAAAGATTTAAAAGATATAAAATATTTGGTCGAATTTTGAAATTATATTAGTGTTATTTCAAAAAAAATTACATGAAAAATACTAGAAATCGCAATAATTAACAACTTAAAAGATTTAAAAGATATAAAATATTTGGTCGACTTTTGAAATTATATTAGTGTCACTGAAATTGGAATAGAAGAAAAGTATTATAAATCACAATAATTAAAAACTTAAATTATTTTTAAAACATAATTGACTATCAATGCCATAAAAATTTGGACAAGAAGAGTAACGTATTTAAAGAGCAAAAGAGTAAAAACAAACAAGAGATAAATGTAGAGAAATCAAGAAGCACCAAATGGATTATTAACATTTGTAACATTCAACACATTTCTAAATGTTTCCAAATTCTTCTTGAATCAACATATATACAAAATAAATAATAATAATTACATTTACTATATCACCCCTAATTAATTATTATGGTCATTTAAGCATTGTTACACATAAGTTGAAATAGAAAAAATATTATAAATTACAATGATAAAAAATTTAAAATATTTTTAAAATATAATTGGCTATCGTCGACACAAAACTCTGGACAAAGAGAGTAGCATATATTATTCAAAAAAAATTATGTAAAAAGTATTATAAATTACAATAGTTAACAATTTAAAATATCTAAAAATAATTTAATATGTTATATATTTCAAAAAAAAATTACATGAAAAACTAGAAATCATAGTAATTAACAACTTAAAAGATTTAAAAGATATAAAATATTTGGTCGACTCTTGAAATTATATTAGTGTCACTGAAATTGGAATAGAAGAAAAGTATTATAAATCACAATAATTAAAAACTTAAATTATTTTTAAAATATAATTGACTATCAATGCCACAAAAGTTTGGACAAGAAAAATAATACATATTATTTGAAAATTACATTAAAATATTATAAATTACAATAGTTAACAAATTAAATTATCTAAATACCTATTAAAAGTATGATTGATTATCTAAATTCTATTTGTGTCATATACATTGAGATAAAAATTAATATATTGAACCCGTGCTAGATCTCGAATGAATCTTAAAATGTATATGCAATTCTTTTTTTAAAAAAAAAACTTTTATTTAAATATATCAAAATCGAAAAGGTAAATTTTAATGCAGCACGTTAAACAATGTATAAGAACTAATGTTAACATAAACAATACAAACATTTACTAATAGAAGCATTACTAATACAAACATTACTAATATATTCTATTCAAAAAGAAAATTTATACACTAGAACAAACGACTCCTACGTTTCAATAGAAGGAATATATATAAAAGAAAAGTTTGATAAAAAATTTACATTTTATCGTACCAATGAAAACATTCTACTGCTCAAACTTTCTACTTCAACATAAATTTTAAAACTTAAAAATTGCAATCCACATGTTTTATTGTTGGGCCCGTGCTGACACGGGCCTTGCACTTCTAGTAAATAACATAAATTCCAATCATATTAAATATATTTACCTTCTATCCCATCTTCTTAATTAATTTCTTCTCTCTCCCGATTAATATACATAATTTAGTTGTTATATACATAAGACCCTATGTATATGAAAATCTAATTAGGACGTTTTAATAGGAAATTAACTGATCTTCCTTCTATTTAGTACGCAATTAATGCAACAACATTAATATTGGATTACTACATCCCTTAATTTGTGTAATAGCTATACTATTTCAAATTTTGAAAATAATAATACATAAACAAAAAAATCAATCAAAAAATAGAAATCACAAACAATCTAATTACTGATTTATCATCTCTTGCAAAAAAAAATTTTTTTTTTTTTATTCAAGAAGATGAATATTGCAATTCTTTTGGAGGCATTTAGGTGTTTGAAAATTCGAAAATACAATAAGAACGATACAAAAGTGTCGAAATTATTGTTGGAAATATTTTGTGTTTGAGATTGATATATCAATTGCAGCTAAATTAGAGATTGAGAATTTTCATAAAAATAACATAAATTCCAAGATATGCATAACCTAATGGGTGTAGATTTTTGTGTTAACGGAGAAATTCCTCCATTATGTTACTACTGCTATCAGTTTTGATGAAAAATTTTGACTTTTTGAGAGCCGCCACTTAATTTTGAAAAGGAATTAGGAAACCTTTATAAACACTTTAAACGATCCAAAACAGGAAAATCGTTTAAGGTAGAGATTCTAAGTAAGTGGTTCCTATTAACGTTTTAGGAAGGTGTTAGGCACCTAAAACGTCCGCTAACTTGCGGTTATCCGGACTGTTTAAAAATCGTCTTTTGATTAACTTCGAAAAGATTAATTTTGTCAAAAAGTGATTGATTTTTTTGGAAAGAAAACGATTTTGAAAATATTTTGGTGTTTATGCAAAATTAGTTTTTAGCGACTTAACTAAGGATTTAACTAGGTTCGCAAAGCACATAAGGAAAACAAACATAAAGAACAGGGGGAAGGGGAGGAAGTAAGGGATTTAGGCCATTGGCCCAAACCAACAAAACCTGTCCTAGTCTAATTGGGCCTTCGACCCATTTCACCTGTCCTAATCTAGTTTTCGAGTCGTTGGCTCGAGTCTCTCCACCTGTATTAAATTTACAACTTTGACTTCGACGTCCAAATGAATGAATAAAAATAAATAACTAAATAAATAAAGACAACAATAATAAATGACTAAATAAATGAATGAAATGGAAACCGAGACTTTCAAGTCTCTTGGCCGCTTTAAATGTGGACTTTAACCCATTTCTTCTTCTTTTGACTCCTTGGTTTCGGTATGCCACAAAGTCGATATTTGGTCTTCCGCTAGGGATTGACTCGATGAGTAAAATGCAATTGAGAGTTCAAGGTGAACTCAGACGTAACACATTCACATGCATCCAAAAATAAAGGGAAAAGGATTAAGACTCTGCACTAGACCGTTTGGACTTGGTATGATTAATCATATATCATCGTAAGCTCTCTCGGGGCAGCAAAACGGGAGAACGAGCTAGTTACCGGAATCCGCCACCACTGAAAATCCGCATTATCAACTTAAGGGCCTTCGATTAATCGACCAACTTCAGAAAGAAGAAGGAAAGAGAAAATTTTCACTAAAAATAAACTATTTTGCTTTCAGAATTTTCTGTCTTTCCTCTTTTCTCCCAACCAAAATTTCTTCCGACCCCAGGTTTCTTCTTTTCCCTCTCTTTCGAACCAAAAATTCCCTGAAAGAAGAGAAAAGGCCCTTCAAAACAGTGACCCCAAGGGTCTTTGTATAGAACCCGAATTAGGGGTCTTTTGGGGACTCGAAAGAGAGGATATCTTTGGATTTGAAATTCAATTTTTTTTCCTCCCGCTTAGGGTTTCACCAACAAATGTACTCCTTTCCCCTTATCCTCCACAGATTCTCCAAGAAAAAACAATAGAAATTGGGGAAAAAATAGATCCTTTCGCCAAGAACCAACAAAATTTTTCCAAATACGTATGAATTCGTACAAGTAATCCACGATTCCCAGAGTTATCCGTTAGAGGGAGACACCTAAGCATGTTTCTAGAGGGTTCTCAAATTTTTCTCGTACGAATTCGCGTGGAAAGGCAAGTGACGAAGAAGAAACAAATGGGTTAGAGCTTGGGTCGGCGAGTTCTGATGTCGAGTTGCGGGTTGACAGGTGCGGATCGCGAAAGAGGGGAATCGAGTTGGTGGATTCGCGTGATGTTGCTGCTGGTGTTTAAGGCTAAGATTGGAGTGTTGGTTGTTTAAAGAAGAAAAGGAATGGGCCCGGGTCGGATTGTGTGGATTGGGCTTAGGGAGGTCATTGTGTTGGGCCATTTTTGGCTGATTGTTGTTGACTGGGCTAGGCCCGAAATTGTTGTTGTTGTTGGAAGATTAGAAATAGGAATGGTCTTTAAAAGGTAGCCAATTTAAGTTGGAGAACTTTATTTAAATATTAACCATAATTAATATCAATTTGATTAATTGCATTGCAATTGTGGTCAACTTGATTTCAATTATTGTCACATTTAATAATTTTGAATTAAACCAAAATTCGATACGAATTAAATATTTGCTTAATCCCGAGCTTTTTAATTTAAAAAAAAATCAAACACATATTTATCCAAATAAATTATTTTGACAAATAAAGTTATATTTAAATCAAAATTTCAATCTTTTGAAATTTATTTTCAAGATTAGCCTTGATTAAAATTCGATATTTTATAAAATAAATATTTAAGTAGCAAAATTATAAATTTCGTATAATTGAGTACGATAATATATAATCGCTACTTAAAATGACAAACTTGCCCAGATGAATATTTTTGAAAAGTTTCTATTCAGACAAAATAAATATTTCAATTTTATTAAAAATCGAAGAAGCTCGAACTTAAACTTGGTTGTGGAGGACAAAAATTAGGTGTCAACAACTGCCCCCTCCCTTTGGGTAGGGTGGATGCAAGTAACCCTGGGCAAAGGGAGATTGACATTACTAATTTTTGTCCGACCACAAATTCGAATTCGAAAGAGATTGATTTTCACACGAGTTTTGGAGTTATGGCCGAACCTTGGTATCAGGTTTCCTACATATCCCAGGTTACATGAGTATTTTACGGAGAAATTTTAACTTTTTGAAAGAAGAGCCGCCACTTAATTTTGAAAAGGAATTAAGAAACCTTTATAGAGTTACTTAAAACGATTCAAAACAGAAAAATCGTTTTAAGTTAGAGATTCTAGATAAGCGGTTTCTATTAACATTTTAGGAAGGTGTTAGGCACCTAACACGTTCGCTAACTTGCGGTTATCTGGACTGTTTGAAAATCGTCTTTTGATTAACTTGTAAAAGATTTATTTGTTGAAAAGTGATCGATTAGGGAAAAGTTTTTTGCAAAATCAGTTTTGTAGCGACGTAGTTAGGGATTTTAACTAGGTTCGCAAGAAAACACCTACAACGAATTAGCAAAAGTAAAAGGGAAAGGGTAGAAGTAAAAGGACTTGAGCCATTAGGCCCAAATCGACAACCCTGTCCTAATCTAGATATTGGGCTTTCAGCCCGTCTTCCACCTGTCCTAATTCTATATTCGCGAGCCTTTGGATCGAGCCTTGCTTCACCTGTATTAAGTACAACTTTGTCTTCGAAGTTCAAATGAATAAAGTGAAGAAACAAGACAAAAAATAAATGAATACATGAGATGATGATAAATGGCTAAATAAGTAAAAGAATGAGACATCTAAGTCTTCCAGCCGCTTCAGATGTGGGGCCTCAACCCATTTTTATCCTCTCGACTCCTCGTATCCATGTAAATGAGGTTGACGTCTAAAGTCTTCTAAATGGCGGGCTTCAATGGCCAGTTGCGCAATGCAGGGGAAAAGAGCCCAATGGAACTCTGGAAAGAGTTCATGCCAAAAAAATGAATGAATTAATGCCCATTAAAGACATAACATACTTCAAAATAAAAAAAAAGGTCAAGGACTAATGTCTTAAAATAATGATGCCCACATTTATGCTCATAATAAGGAGAATCAATTGATACGATGAAAAGCATTGACGAACACAAATAGAAATTCGAACAAAATAAGACAATCGGAATGAGGATATCCTCTCCAAAATTGATGCATAATTCAGTAAAACATATTGCGCATGGCTTGGGCATACCCAAAAGATCTATTCTGAGGTAAAAGTACATTTTTAGACATAACAAGCGGTGAATAACACAAAAAAAAAGGACACAGAAAGATACAAAAGAAAAGAGCTCCCTGTAAAAAAATTTTAAGGGAGGGTTGATACCATGGTTCAAATATACAGTTTCTAGTATCGATGATTCTTACTGCATCGAACCAAATTTTAACACTCCTAACCCGTGAAAGGCTGACTATCCCAGATTTCAATCGAAAGGCATTTAACAGGGGATGGGTTCAAACAGAAAAATGAGAAGCTAAACATGGATGATACAAGAAACAATACATCGATCTTGGGTTCTCGCAATGATCTTTTTAAAGGCATTTCTTAGCAAAGTCAAGTTATCAGTAACACACTTGAAGGAAAAAAAAATAAAAGTTTTCGGAAAACCTTAATTCAAACGAGTTATATGCATGTCATAGTGACAATAAAAGAAAATACGGGATTTTCCAAATAGGCATATTCAGGCCTCCTTCAATTCATCATGAACCACATCGAAACCATTTTTTAACAGAATAAAAACCAAACTGGATAAAAATCCAAAGGAGGAACGGAAAATAACTTTCGAACTTTGGTATCCAAAATAGGCGCAACTGTCCAGTTAAAGCAAAAGAGGGCAGGGGTGTTGGTCTTATTTCCGTCCTCTTTCCAAAAGCCTTACCCCAAATGGCCATCGAGAGATAATCCTACCAGGCTATTACGACATTGTCTAGCGATGACGTCAAGCAACTTAACATCGAAGTACTACTACGATTAAGACCCCGTCGGACTAGTAACCATTAAACAGAAAACAAAACATAGACCTTAATCATAAAAAAAAAAAACAAAGACCCAATAATAACAACAACCATGAGACGATGATCCAAACTTCCACTAGTGCCCAAGATGAGGTTCTAAATTGGAAATTACTTGATACCAACTACTAAATCCAAATAGTGAAAACTGAAACAACATATGGACATATTATAATAAGAAACAACCCTATCTTAACTAAAGTAAACATCCTTCTTCACTAGAAGAAGCCTATGGCTTTTCAAGCCTCTACAGCAACCCAACCAGCACACATCATTAATATTCTCTCTACGAAAGGTGGAGATGAAGCAAACATATTTTAAAGATAAACGAAATGGATTGTACCTTTTTTGGAGCAGCAAACGGGACAACGATGCTATCAGTAAAATCGTCAAGAATCAGTGTTACCAGTCGGAGAGCTTCAGGCTAATCAACCAGCTTTGAAAAAGACAGAAGAAAAGAAAATTTCTACTTAACGAAGTGATTGCTCAAAAAGGACTTCTTTTGCCTTACTCCTTTCCTCCCTAAAGCAGTGAGAAAAGAAAAGGAAAATCCACCCAAAGTATTGACCAAAAATTCTTTCTTCCTCAGAATTTCTACCTTCGGAAAGGAAATAAGAACCTAAAAGAAACTTAAGCCCTGAACTCAAAATTTCTTTCCTCCCTCTTAGAACCTTAGAGTCGAGAGATGAAAACAGAAGAAAAAGAAAAAATTCAAAAGAAAAACAAAACCTTTTTTGAGACTTCTGCTCACTCCTTTTTATAGAGAACCACTAGGGTTTTCTAGGACCCCAAATGAGGATAAGGATTCTCCCCCAGAGATGACAAAAACAGATGGACCAATTGAAAATAGGGCAAAATAAATTATCACCCTAAACCAATGGGAAATTCCCACCAACGTACGAATTTGTACATGGTACCCGAGATTCGCGGAGCTAGCCGTTAAGGGGGAGACATCTGGACTTTTTCTACAAGATTCGAAATTGATTTTGCGCTAAATATCATGCTAAACACGTGAGGATATACGAATTTAAGTGAAGAGGGAAGCGTTTGGACGAGAACCATCTGGTTCGAGTTTTCTTGGTCGATTTTAACTGATGTCGGGTCGGGTATTGTTCGTATGCAGTATTGAGGTTGTTGACAATGGGTTATGGTTGGGTCGGCGTCAGGAGGCTGGGTTCACTAGATTTTCGATTGGGGGTTATCGGATTCGAGTAGCTGAACGGTTAAGGGTTGTTGTCTATTCTCTCCTCAGGTATTTGTGAAGAAGAAGAGATAAAAAGGGTTTGTGGATGTGGGCCAAACCGGGTTTGGTCTTGAATTGTTGGGCTGATGTTGATGGGAATAAATGGGTCAGTTATTGGCCCAATTGGAAGGGGGCTGAAATTGCTTTGTTGTTGGGCTGGTGTTTGGCAAAATTGGGTTTAAAATTGGGATACATAGTTTAGAAAAATATTTTCAATTAACATTTAACCCATTCTAATTAAAATCTGATCAAATTAAAGGCTAATTGGCCAAATATATTGCGATTGTGGCCAATTTAATTTCAACTTATGATCAAATTTAATAGATTGATTAAATTGAATTGAAATCAAATACGAATTAATACTTCTTTTAATCCCGAGTTTCTTGATTTAATAAAACCAAACAAGTATTCCTCCAAATAAATTACTTGTGAGAATAAATTATATTTAAATCAAGATTTAATTATTTAAAATTATTTTTCAAATAATCCTAAATTTAAAAATCCAATTTTGATGAAAATGTTCATTTAAATGACATCATTTATACAATGCAAATATAAAAATAAATAATTATCACTTGAATGACAAAATTAGCCCAACTACCTATTTTAAAATGCATTTATTTGGTAAAAATAATTTTTGTAGTTTTATTTGAAAATCGAAGAAACTCGAGATTAAATGTAGTTGTGGAGGGCAAAAATTAGGTGTCAACAATGAGAATTCAGGCCACTTGTAGTTCATAAAGCTTGATTTAAAGCACGCTTTTTTAGAAAATTCACCAGCTATCTCGGTTTTGAAGTTTTTGATGAAACCAAAAAGCTGGGGAAAGAAGAGATTTGGGAGGGAGGTTGGAACGCAGTCGAGTTTTCTACATATCCCCGAGACTTAGGAAATCAAACTACTTGTAGTTCGACTCAATCGGTAGAAAATATAATTTTTTATTTCAGACGATCTTTGGCTCAAGATGAGTGACAAGTTGATCGAGTTGCAGAAAAGAGGCTCGTAACCTCTTAACCATGAACGTAGAGCTCTTCACATCCATAGATAAGAATTTACGTGGGCATAATTTCCAAAACTCTAAGTGTGTTGCCACCCGAATTTGAAAGAAAGAGAATGTTACCCTCGACTTGAGTTAAGAAATATCCCGAAGGTGAAGCTGAAACCATAATATCCTAAAATACCCACATGCCTTCTAACATGGGTATGGTTGGATGGTGGTGGTGATCATCCTTTAGCTCGCGTCCAAAGAGTTTGACGTCCCTTTTTAGACTATGTCCCATTTTGCTGCTAAGAAAGAGTTCCACGTTGTGCTGCATCCTTTTTGGAGTCGTCTGCACCTGTGGTTTTGATTTGAGATTTTTATCCGCTCAGATTCTCTCGACAATATCTCAAACAGAAATCATTAGTAATAAGCCCAATTTATGAAAAAGGTGTATAGTTTTTTACCATATCTCCGCGTGAGCTGTTGTCTAAAAGCAAAGTCCCTTAAATTGTCAATCTTTTGATAATCTTGCGTATTATTTGATGTTGGATACGAGGCAACTTACAGATATCCTTTGAATTGCTAGATTTTAGGTAATCTTGCACATTATCCGACCTTGGATAAAAGATGGCTTACAGATATCTCTCTAATCGCTAGCTTTCAGGTGTTCCTGCATATCATCCGACCTTGGATACAATATGACTGATAGATATCTCTCAAATTGTTAGTCCTTGGGTAATCCTGCACATAATCGATATTGGATATGACGTGGATTATATAGAACCCTTGGACGTATCAATTTGATAACCTCGCATATTCTCCGGTAAAGATTTAGTTACGACTTATGGATAACCTTCAGACTATCGATTTTCGGGCGATCTTGCACACTATTCGGTTAGGATGTTGTTGTGGCTTACGGATGACCTATAGGCTATTAATTCATAGGTGATCTTACACACTATCCTATTTCAAATAATATGACTTATAGATGACCCTCAAATTATCAGTTTCTAGGAAATGTCATATATCATCCATATTTAGACACCAACTTAAAGGCGTCCCTTCAAATCGTGTGCTCCTGATGCATTCAGATGCTGATTCATAAAATAATGAGATATCCTCGATGCCAATATTTGTGTCTAGCGTGTCAATAGATATTAAATGTTGATGATATCCTCGACGGCAGCGTTTATGTCTCGCGTGTCAACAGATATTAAATGCTGAAGATATCCTCGACACTAGCGTTTATGTATCGCGTGTCAACAGATATGGAATGGCCTTCTTGGCAATGATATGAATGGCCCTCTTGGCAATGATATGCAATGGCCTTCTTAGCAATGATATGAAATAATCCTCTTAGCAATGATATGAAATGGCCCTCTTGGCAATGATATGCAATGACCCTCTTGGCAATGATATGCAATGACCCTCTTGGCAATGATATGCAATGGCCCTCTTGACAATGATATGCAATAGCCCTCTTGGCAATGATATGAAATGACCCTCTTAGCAATGATATGAAATGGCCCTCTTGGCAATGATATGCAATGGCCCTCTTGGCAATGATATGCAATGGCCCTCTTGGCAATGATATGCAATGACCCTCTTGGCAATGATATGCAATGGACCTCTTGGTAGTGATATGCAATGACCCTCTTGGTAATGATATGAAATGGCCCTCCTGGCAATGATATGCAATGGCTTTCTTGGCAATGATATGAGATGGCCCTCTTGGCAATTTGAAAACAGTTTCACCTGAGTTTGTTTGTCTGTGTCTTGCTTTCTACATGTATCATTTCACTTAAGGCAAATTTTGAGGATGACTTTCTGCTCTTCCTCCTATTAAGTGATCCTTTGATTGCTGTATTTATTGTGTCAACTCCCTTGAATGTACCTGCACTCACAGTAAATAATTAGTAGACACAAAGTCACTTTTGCTAGCGATTATTTTTAGAAAAATTCTAAGTACAATGTTCGTAAAGAAAAGAAGAGACCTTTGTCTGTCCTTCATGATCCTAAGAAATGAGATGGACAATTCAAATGGTCCTCGATAAATGGGTATTAAACCCATTTTTGGGCTACCCAAAAATACCGTTCTTAAGAATTATATGCTCTGACATGACTCCTAATTTGCTTAGAGATTTTTGAAAGAGACTCTTCTTTTTGTGTATTGATCCCTACATCCACAGAAAAAATGATCAGTTTGAGTGAAACTACTCCGTATTGACCTTCTTCGATTCTCCATTCTCTCCACGCCATTTTTAGGTACTCCGTTATGTTGGATTTTCCACCTTTGACTCCCCGTCCTAATTGATGTCTAGGCAGTCACTAAATAAAATATTTGTATAGATTTTTGAAAGTAGTCTTTATTTTTAGCAAATAGTTTCGAAAGTTTCTGAAAAAGTTTTCGAAAATCTCTGTCAGTCATGTCATGTACTAGCTCAACGAATGTCTTTCTCGTGGCTTTGACTATATTCGACGGATGATTTTTAGAACTCATGACCATTGTTAGAGGGTTCTTCAAATAGTTCTGTCAGAGCTAGGAATTGAGTCTACCTAGACTTTGTCGCAGCTGGTGACTTTAAGAGCCTGGCTTTAACCTCTGGTGCCGGGGAATTTAAAATATATTCCACTATTTGGTGAAAATTTTGAGACCTTCCTCAAAATTTCTGCCCCAGTTTAAAGTAGTCTGAGATGATATCATCTCGAGTGGATCTGAAGTTTTTGCTGATCTTCATTCTCTTTGTTGGATGTTGATCTTCTCTTGTGAATTTTTTAGATTCCTTCTCGAAAATTCTGCCCCAATTTCCATTTTCTTGGGTTATATGATCGAGCCATTGTGGCACCTACTTATCCCGTTAAAGCAGGAATCAGGTCAAACGTAGTTCAAGACTACGCTAGGGATATACAGAAAGAAATTAATGGGTTGACCGAAGCCGACATAGGCTGCCTACGTATCCCTTTCTTGGGAATTTAGGTCAAACGTAGTTCATATAAAAAAGGAAGGATAAATTTTCCTAAGGGGTTGACCGAACCCGATATAGGCCGCCTACGTATCTCTCTTTGGGAATTCAGGTCAAACGTAGTTCGTACATAAAGGAAAGGGATTCTAGGCAGTTACGCAATAGAAAACAACATTACTACAATGGCGATTACAAGTAAACTAAGGAAACACAAAAACTAGAACGTCGTTCAAACATAATATCTTTTTACTGCATCAGAATTGATTGGTTTGGTCCACTCTTGACCATCCATCTCAGAAAAAATCAGAGCCCCTCCAGATAGTACATTGCGAACTATGTATGGCCCTTGCCAATTTAGAGCAAACTTGCCCTTGTACTCTTCTTGGTGAGGGAGTATGCGTTTGAGAACTAATTGCCCAACCTCAAATGTTTGAGCTCTTACTTTTTTGTTGAAGGTATGAATCATCCTGTGCTGATATAATTGACCATGACACACGACAACCATTCTCTTTTCATCAATCAACATGAGTTGTTCATAGCAAGCGCTAACCCATTCATCGTTGCTTAGGCTGGCTTCCTGAATAATTCTTAGGGAAGGTATTTCAACCTCAGCAGGTATCACAGCTTCATTCCAATAAACCAATAGATAAGGAGTCGCCCCAGTGGAGGTTCGAACTGTCGTGCGATACCTTAGCAAAGCGTAAGGCAACATATCATGCCATGATCTATCATTTTCGATCATATTTATCAAGATCTTCTTAATGTTCTTATTGGCAGCTTCCACGACTCTATTCATCTATGGACGATATGTGGTCGAGTTGCGATGCACTATTTTAAAATGATCACAAATCTCATTAATCAAGTGACTGTTCAAGTTTGCCCCATTATTAGTAATGATCGATTCTGGCACTCCAAATTGGAAAATCAAGCTATTCCTGACAAAATTTGCAACTACTTTCTTAGTGACGACTCTATATGAAGCAACTTCGACCCACTTAGTAAAGTACTCAATAGTAACCAAAATAAATCTATGCCCATTCGATGCCGGTGGCTCTATTGGTCCGATTACATCCATTCCCCAAGCTACAAAATGCCAAGGTGAATTCATTGCATGAAGCTCATGTGGAGGCATTCGAATCAAATCTACGTGCATCTGACATTTTGGACACTTCTGCACATACCTGCTACAATCATTTTCCATAGTCATCCAGAAGTAATCGGTTCTCAGGATCTTTCTAGCAAGGGAGAACCCATTCATGTAGGGCCCACAAACTCCATCGTGTACTTCTTTTATCAATTTATTAGCTTTTACAGCGTCGACGTATCTTAAGAATCCCAAATCTGGAGTCTTCCTAAAAAGGATTTTCCCACTTGGAAAATAGTTCTTCGCCAAACACCGGATTGTCTTCTTTTGGTTGTTACTGGCCTCTTCAGGACATATTCCAGATTCTAAATACCTTTTGATGTCATAATACCATGGTTTTCCATCAGGCTCCTCTTCAACGTGTGCACAATGAGCGGGTTGCTCCTTCAAGCTTATTTCCAAAGGATCAATATAACTTTGATCTGGGTGCTGAATCATGGAGGATATAGTGGCCAAAGCGTCAACAAACTCATTTTGCTTCCTTGGGATATGTCTGAAATCAACTTCTTTGAATTTTCTACATAATTCCTGCACCAGCTCCACTTAAGGATTAATCTTGAAATTTTTTACCGCCCATTCTCCCCGTACCTGATGAATCAGTAAGTCTGAATCCCCGATGACTAGCAATTCACGAACTCCCATATCAAGTGCCGATTTGAGACCTAAGATGCAAGCTTCATATTCGCTCATGTTGTTGGTGCATGGGAAACGCAACTTAGCGGTTACCGGATAGTTTTGACCCGTTTCTAACACCAAAACTGCTTCGATTCCTGAACCTTTGAAGTTGACCGCCCCATCAAAGAATAGCTTTCATCCAGGGTAAATTTCTGTAATGTTTTCTCCTACGAATAAAATTTCCTCATCTGGGAAATAAGTTCGAAGTGGATCATATTCATCATCAACCGGATTCTCTGCCAAATGATCTGCTAAAGCTTGCCCCTTGATTTCCTTTTGAGTTACATACACAATGTCAAACTCACTCAGCAACATTTGCCATTTGGCTAGCTTTCCCATGGGCATGGCTTTCTGGAATATATACTTCAATGGATCCATTCTCGAGATGAGGTATGTTGTGAATGACGATAGATAATGCCTCAACTTTTGTGTAGCCCAAGTCAAGGTGCAACATGTCCTTTCTACAAGAGTGTAACAGGCTTCATATGGTGTAAACGTTTTTACTCAAGTAGTAGATGACTTTCTCTTTCCTACCGGTCTCATCTTGTTACCCGAGGACACATCCGAAAGTATTTTCTGAGACTGATAGGTAAATCAGCAATGGAATTTCTTCTATGGGCGGAACCAAAACTAGCAATGCAGACAAATATTCCTTGATGCGGTCGAAAGCTCTCCGACATTTTTCTGTCCACTCATTCAATGCATTTTTCTTCAACATCTTGAGAATTGGATCGCCTATGACTGTTGACTGAGCAATGAACCTGCTAATATAATTCAAACGGCCTATGAAACTCATAACCTCCTTCTTGGTCTTCGGCGGTGGAAAATCTTGAATTGTCTTAATTTTGGATAGGTCTAGCTCGATGCCTCTCTTGCTGACTCTGAATCCCAGTAACTTCCCTGATAGCACACCAAAAGCACACTTAGCAGGATTTAATTTCAAATTATTCTTTCTCAATCTATTGAAGAATTTCTCCAGATGGGTTAGATGATTCGAACTCTCACAGGATTTGATAATTACATCATCCACGTACACCTCAATCTCTTTATGAATCATATCATGAAAAATTATCATCATATCCCTCATATATGTTGCACCCGCATTCTTGAGACCAAAAGACATTACCCTGTAATGATAAACACCCCAGGGCGTAATAAAAGCTGTCTTTTTTGTGTCTTCCTCATCCATCAATATCTGATGATACCCGATAAAACAATCAATGAAAGACTGCATTTCATGTTTTGCATAATTATCAATGAGGATGTGGATGTTGGGCAACGGAAAATTATCTTTAGGATTGGCTCTATTCAAGTCTCTATAGTCAACACAAATTCGAATCTTGCCATCTTCTTCGGCATCGGGACAATATTGCTAGCCATGTCGAATATTTTGTGACCTCCACAACCTTAGACTGGATTTATTTTGTCACTTCTTCCTTGATCTTTAGAATTAAATCTGGCTTGAATTTCTGTATTTTTTGCTTGACTAGATCAAACTCAGGATTTATCGGCAACTTATGCGACACAATGCTGGTGCTCGATCCCGGCATATCATTATAGGACCAGGCAAACACGTCAATGTATTCCCACAATAGGTGAATAAGCTCTCTCTTTTGTGGTTCTGCAAGGTGGACACTGACACTTGTTTCTTTAATTTCATCATAATCTCCCAGGTTGACTGTTTCATTTTTCTCTAGGTTGGGCTTCTCTCGGTTCTCAAACTCCTCTATATCTTCAACTAATCATTTCTCATCACCTTCCTTCCAATCATCATCATTCCCTTCATTTTGTTCATCTAAGCTTTGACATGACATGACATTGTCAGGTTTTGGGTTACTGTTACTGTAATAAACAAACAAACCAAGTTAGATGATAACAAGATAATAATAAAATATATGAATAGTGGTGTTTCAAAAAATATTTTTTTTTAAATAAAGAAAAGTCATTCATCGAAATTTGAGAGATAATTACAAACTATGGCTCATGACTCATGCAAACACAAGTCCATGCCTTTTGAAAACAGTAAAAATATAAAAAGAAAATTTGAGATATAAAGGGTGGATCGCGGGGCCTCCTCCGGATCATCACCGATTTTAAAAACTATTAGTAATTGTCCTTTCATCTACCACGATGGGTGATGGGTTATGAATGGGGTGGAGGTCCAGTTATGCAAGGCCTCCATTGGTGCAATCTTCCTCACCCCACTGGACTTTAGGAAATCATCTGGTAGAGCATTGCATCCTTCGAACAGATATCCTATCCGATCCCCAAGACCTTCATCATTCGACATATTATGCACAGGAAATGAATGGTACAGGAGTGATAAGGGCCTAAACAGACTCGCCTCTGACTTATTCTCAAACTCATCCTCCTTGGTAGGTCAATATCCTAACCCATACTTAAAGGCTTTCTCTAGGATCATAACGGGCTCAATAATTTCTTGCAGATTCTTACCCAAACCTCGACCAGGCTCGAACTCATTTCTCAACATCACAGTCGCAATCATTTTGTATATAGAAGGCATTGGAGCTTTAAGAGTCAGATCCTTTTCCACAACATTTATAATTTCCACTATATAGAAGCTACTACCCTTTGGAACATCTTCAATCACCGTCACACAACCATTGGGATGA
Source organism: Capsicum baccatum var. pendulum (assembly GCA_030864225.1). Classification (NCBI taxonomy): domain Eukaryota; kingdom Viridiplantae; phylum Streptophyta; class Magnoliopsida; order Solanales; family Solanaceae; genus Capsicum; species Capsicum baccatum. Next base: position 5,485,743 of record CM061552.1, read on the forward strand.
TTCGCTTGGTTTTCTTCCCCTTGGATGACTATTTCATGATCCTCCCTAATGAACTTCAATAACTGATGAAGAGGTGATGAAACTGCCTTTGCACCATGTATCCATGCTCTTCCCAAGAGAAGGTTGTAACTAGGATGAATATCCGTAACATGAAACATAGTCTTGAATTCAGCAAGTCCTATTTGGATGTGCAAATCAATTTCACCTATGGTATCTCTCTGCTTTCCATCAAATGCTCTCACATTTACGTGGCTTTAGCGAATTTTTCCCAAGTCATATCCCATTTGAACCAACGTGGAGAGAGGGCAAATGTTCACACCAGATCCATCATTTATCAAAAACTGATTAATCACGTAGTCTCGATAAGTGACAGTGACATGCTAGTCCTTATTATGCATCGCTCCTTCAAACGACAACTCTTCATCATTGAATGATATGCGATGACTTCCCATAATATTTGCTATCATCGCAGCCAAGTTCTCAACACTCGTCCCTGTGGGAACATACACTTCATCCAAGACCTTCGCTAAAACCTGTCGGTGGTATTGCGAACGCATTAATAATGCCAAAATAGAATTTTGAGCCATAGTATTCTCTAAATATTTGACAATTGAATAGTCCTTTGGTTGCATAAGCCTCTAAAATTCCTCAGCCTTCCCTTCAGTGATTGGCTTTTTCTATGAATCTTTTTTGTTGGTCAATTCTTCAAGAATGTAGCATCGTCCCGATCGCGTCATCCCTTGGACAGCAGCGGTCTGTACAATAAATTCCTTCTTTGGCGGGGGAGTGTATACTTGAGTCGGGGACGTCATCACTATAAATGGTGCTTTCTCATTGACACTTAAGGTAGCCACAACTCTCTCTATCTTTTCTACCTCTTCAGCTCTTTTGCACTTTTCTGAATTCAGCTTAATAATAGTCTTACCAGACGCCCATTCTCCTTCTATTTCAATCATGTTAACTATAGGTCCCCCATGATTAGGCAATGGGTTACTGTTGATATTTGGCGTTGGTGACTGAAGCGTGATGACCTTTTGATCAATCAGACTTGTATCTTATGTTTCAAGATAATACAGTCCTTGGTACTATGCCCTGCTGCTCCTGAATAATAGGCACAATTTTGATCCGGATGATAAAATTAAGAGTTATTGGTTGCAAATGATCGGCATTCTTCAATCTTTCAAATAGTTGGGTGCGACTTTCAGCCAGAGGCGTAAAGTTTCGAGGAGGTTTCTTTTCGATGTTTGGATGCGGAGGGTTATAATGGTTCTAGTTTGCATGAGGAGGCACTTGATGATAATTTGGAGGTGCTTGGGTGTTTGTTCGGTTGTTTGGAATAGTGGATTGGACATGAGGATGATAATTCGGTGGTGGAACTTAGTATTGGGGAAAAATATTTGGATGTGGAGTTTGGCATTGGGATTGGACATTTGGGAGTGGAGCTTGGTACTGGGGTTGGATATTTGGGAGTGGAGCTTGGTACTGGGGTTGGATATTTGGGAGTGGAGTTTGGTATTGGGGTTGGACATTTAGGAGTGGAGTTTGGTACTGAGGTTGGACATTTGGGAGTGGAGCTTGGTATTGGGGTTGAGTGTAGAATACATGCTAAAAGATTGGTGATGGCGGAGAAGAGAAAATATTCCTAGAGTTGAACCTCTTTCTTTTTGCAACAGAAACCGTGCCTACGTCCTCATTTTTTTTCTTCAAGAACATAGCAGTCCCGGACGATGTTGGGGTCTTGGCAATTTTTCCTATCCGAATACCTTCTTCTAGCGATTCTCCTATTTTTACCAAATCTGTAAAAGTCTCCTTGACAGCGGACACCATCCTGGTATAATATTCTCCTTCTTGAGCGCGAGAGAACACAGATACCATTTCTTCCTCAGACATGAGGGGTTGCATTTTGGCAGTTTCTTTCCTCCAATGGAAAGCATAGTCTCGGAAACACTCATCACTTCTCTGTTTGATCCGATCTAGTGAATATCAGTCAGGGACTATTTCAATGTTAAACGCGAACCTGTCAAGGAAACCCTTGGCCAATGCTCTCCAACCACTCCATCTTTTCAGTTCCTGGGACATGAACCATTCTAAGGCTTCGCCACTTAAACTCCGACCGAACAAATGCATCAATAATGCTTTAATTTTTCCTAACCCCACCATTTGATCACAATACCTTCTCAGATGGGTCATTTGGTTTCCGGTACCATTGAACACTTCAAACTTAGGGACCTTGCACCCTTCTGGTAGATCTACTCTAGGGTGACCACATAAGTCATCGTACCCTAAACCATTGTGGTCCCTCTCTTCATGAGATTCTTTGATCCTCATGATCTCTTTATTCATAGCTAGCAACTTCATTTCATGCTCGGTCCTCCACTCTTTCTCCTTCTCTTTGTAATGGTCCATCTCAGGATTAGGAAGGGTATTATAAATGTCGGAAGATATGGTGGCATAAGGAGGATTTGGAAGGAAGGCTTGATTTTGTAGATGAAAAGAAGTTGGTTGGTAGGTGGGGAGGACATTTTGAAATTTAGAGAGGTTTTGTGGAATTTGCGAGTATTTTGGTGGTATTTGAGAAGGATTTTGTGAATTCGGAAATGAATTTTGTGGTTTCTAAGATAGATTTGATGGATTTGGTAGATTTGGGGGTGGATTCTGTGGATTTGGGAGCGAATTTTGTGGATTCGGAGACGGGTTTTGTGGAGTTAGGAATGAATTTTATGGATGGTAAGCATCTGGGTTATTTTCGTGATTGGTGTTTTGGACAAGTGGAGGAGCAGACAATATGTTACTTGGATAGTCCCCGAGAATAGGCGTACTGAGAGGAGGGATCTGTTGTGGAGACCCGTGCCCTCCTGGAGCGGGAGCATTGACAGTGATGGCTAGGTTAGCCAAATCTCGAGTACGATTCATCTCCTCTTGAAGCATTTCTAATTTTCTCGCAAGTTCAGTAATCATCTCGCTCTGTTCTGCTATCACATTGTCCCTGATAGTCAATGCATTTTCTTCATTGTTTCCAGTCATCTTTGAATGATAGTCAGAGGATGAGATTTTATGCACTTTGGACCAGGTGAAGTAAGGATTTTCTGCCAGCTTATTTCAACACGGAGTAGTTTTCTATTATCTGTAAAGTAAAATAACTCAAAGGCAGATGTGTTAGTTTCCATATGTGATAAGTAATGCAAGATATTTGACAAGAAATAACCACGTGGAGTTGTTTGTGTTATAGCCAAATTTATCCACATGAGCATAGTGGATAAACTTGTCTTTGATTCAAACAAACACACCTAAACACAGAAGACAGTTATATCACATAAACATTATAATAGTGCGTATCCTAACTGGGGTGACCCTTTTGAGCCAAGGGTTTAGGCCTGACGAACTTTGAAGAAAATATATGCCCTTTTTAAAGCCAATCTATTAGCCTCCAATATACACAAACAACATAAATTCCTACAAAAGTCGCACAAAGGGGATACAACCTCTAGGGAAAGAAAAATAACATGAGAAAAGGAATGATGTCCCACGTAGGGGATAGAAAATACTAATTCCTGAATGCTTCTTCTATCGGTCTTCGCCATCTTAGATTTGTCCACTCCTTGTTATTGGCGACATCCGTTAATGATCAAGTGATTGCCGTCTAACTGTGCCATAGATGCAATGCAACTATCCAAATCGATCAATGTCTTGCTTGACTTATTTCAATTCCTTCTTACGAAAGTAAGCAAATCAAGATTTTTCCCGATCCCCAATGGATAATGGATTGAATTAGAAAGGCATATATTTTCTTCAACACATCAATATGGTTCGTCTATAATTGACTCGGGGTCAATAGACGCAGGACAAGTTTTCTAATGGGCCCAATACCCCGCTCGGGTATTGGGTCGTCCTAGGCTCATGCCTACAATAAGATTTTGGTTTCGTTCTATCCTAGGTGTCTAGAGTGGGTTTGAACACTGGTTCTCAAGTGGACAACTTGAGTTTGAAAATACGAATAGTCATTAGACGACTCACGTGCTAATAAGCCATTCGTATTTCCAACACATTATTGGAATTGAACAATAGGGGCCGGGACATCCACGAAACCCCAAAATAGTTTAAATAATGCAGGAATATGCCATGAGATGCGATAATTAAACTTTATAGAATCGAAACATATAAACACATAAACAGTTAATCAAAAGACGAAATCAAACATTTGGTTAGAACCTAGTTTCAAATCCCCAGCAGAGTCGCCATTTCTGTTTTGACGAAAAATTTTTACTTTATGAGATTTGCCACTTAATTTTGAAAAGGAATTAAGAAACCTTTATAAATACTTTAAACGATCCAAAAAAGGAAAATCGTTTAAGGTAGAGATTCTAAGTAAGTGGTTCCTATTAACGTTTTAGGAAGGTGTTAGGCACCTAAAACGTCCTCTAACTTGCGGTTATCCGGACTGTTTGAAAATCGTCTTTTGATTAACTTCGAAAAGATTAATTTGGCCAAAAAGTGATTGGTTTTTTGGAAAGAAAACGATTTTGGAAATATTTTGGTGTTTATGGAAAATTAGTTTTTTAGCGACTTAACTAAGGATTTAACTAGGTTTTCAAAGCACATAAGGAAAACAAACATAAAGAACAAGGGGAAGGGGAGGAAGTAAGGGATTTAGGCCATTGGCCCAAACCAACAAAACCTGTCCTAGTCTAATTGGGCCTTCGACCCATTTCACCTATCCTAATCTAGTTTTCGAGTCGTTGGCTCAAATCTCGCTCCACCTGTATTAAATTTACAACTTTGACTTCGAGGCCCAAATGAATGAATAAAAATAAATAAATAAATAAATAAAGACAACAATAATAAATGACTAAATAAATGAATGAAATGGAAACCGAGACTTTCAAGTCTCTTGGCCACTTCAAATGTGGACTTTAACCCATTTCTTCTTCTTTCGACTCCTTGGTTTCGGTATGCCATGAGGTTGATATTTGGTCTTCCGCTAGGGATTGACTCGATGAGTAAAATGCAATCGAGAGTTCAAGGTGAACTCAGACGTAACACATTCACATGCATCCAAAAATAAAGAGAAAAGGATTAAGACTCTGCACTAGACCGTTTGGACTTGGTATAACTAATCATACATCATCGTAAGCTCTCTCGGGGCAGTAAAACGGGAGAACGAGCTAGTTGACGGAATCTGCCACCACTGAAAATCCACGTTATCAAATTAAGGGCCTCCGATTAATCGAACAACTTCAGAAAGAAGAACGAAAGAGAAATTTTTCACTAAAAATAAACTATTTTGCTTTCAGAATTTTCAGCCTCTCCTCTTTTCTCCCAACCAAAATTTTTTCCGACCCCAGATTTCTTGTTTTCCCCCTCTATCGAACCAAAAATTCCCTGAAAGAAGAGAAAAGACCCTTCAAAAGGGAGGAAGAAGAAATCAAGCGAAAGTCTTTCATCAAGTCCAAATCGTTGTAGACGATGCGGGCATGAGAGTCACAATAGGCAGTCCTATAACTTTTTTACAAAGGAGTAGTAACTTAAAATTTTCCTCTGCTTATGTTGATTAATCACTTGATTATCATTTTCTACTTTTATATAATATTTGGTTGAACAATTTAAGTTGAATATTGTTGTGAAGGCATAAATATTCGTTTCTTCACTTTATCATTTTTGTTTGATGTATTTTCAATTTTATTTTGTTGTATATGTTGTTGTCAATAAAACCAACACAAATTCAATATACTGGGATATCACAGGACAACGTTAACAACCATATTTATTATGTATAAGAAAATATATATAAAATAGTTTGTTATGTATTGTAATTATTTATACCAATATATACATAACAGAATAATGTATATATAAACATATACATCACTACCTACAACTATGTATAAAACAACATATGTAAGTATTATATGTTATCCATCATTTAACAAAAAGTCTCGTACGACATACATATATATTATTTTTAAGTATTTTTTTAATATCGTTCTGATTTTTTTATCTGTTTTCAACAAAATTAGGTTCCTCGTAATCAAATACTCTAGGAACGAACCCAACTATCGGATTTGTTGGTTCATTATACTCTAACTGAGTTAATCCTAAAATAAAAGAAGAAAAATCAACCATTTACTACTACTATGTAATTAGTACTTGAAATAGAGATTTTTCAAAAGAAAAAAGGAAAATCCAGATATACAAACTATATTTTGGTAAAGTAGAAACCAAAAAAACTACTTATCACAACATGCAATAATTGTTTATTCGAAATCACCAAATTTTGATAATGTAAAAAAAAAAAAATTACTAACCTCAAAATCGAAAAAATCAGAATGATAAAAAGAGATTATGTTAAAATTGAATGTCATTGAGTTGGAGTCAAACATGGAAACGGACCCTTGATTGTAGCCTTTTTTTAGGGGAAAAAATCTTCAGAGAAAAGGAGATATGTACTTTAAGAGAGAGAAACTAAAAAAGTGGGATTTATGTAATATGTTTAGGAAAATGAGATTTTTTGTAATAAGTGAAATATAAGTTGTGGGTTTGTGTAATTTTTAGAAAAAAATAACATAAATATCCACCTTACAAAGTAATTACAAAAATCTTAACTAATTATCTATCTTGTTGGATGTATCGAAAGCTAATTATATACCTCAAAAGATCCAAAATCGAAAAAAAAATCGGGGCTAATTATGTATATTTACAAAGAAAAAAATGTATCTTGGTTTGATGTATTATGTATCTCGATAGACACAAAATTGAAAAATGTATTGGGAGCTAATTATGTATATATACAAAGAAAAAAATAATGTCTCTTGGTTGGATGTACCGGGAGTTAATTATGTATCTCGACATACCTCAAATCAAAATTTCAATAATTATACAAAATATCAGAATCCTTTGCAATTAAACTCCAAACAGTCGGGATTTATGTTGTTTTTCCTTATTATTAAGTAGAGAGCCCAATTTAGAGAATTGTTCAATGTCACGGTAGCTGAGGATCTATCGGAAATAGTTTTTCTACCTTTCAAGATATGAGTGAGATTTGCGTACACTATATCCTTTCTAGACTCCACATGTGAGATTACATTGACTATGTTGTCGTTGTTTAATGTCGTGGTAAATAATTCGTTTCCAAGTCACTATATTTCTTCTTTTTATATTTTTTGTGGAAATCGACAGAGTCGAACAGATTTTTTCTAAAATTTTGAATTTTTTAAAAGTAAAAATCGATATTTATAAATTTAAGGAAATTGGCGTACCCCATTTTCCTATGTAGTCTAGTCCGTCATTTTTAATAAAAATAAATAAATAGAGGACATCCATTGGTGTACTGTTGACTCTCGATTTTCGACCAATTTTTAGTTGATGGATAGTTAGGACCTTACATTTTTTTCTAAAATTGTGATTTTAAGCTTTGGATATGAAAAATAAAAACTGGTACAACACTTTCCCTTGTTTAATGATCGGTGTATATGTTTAATAAGTCGAATCTCAATATCGAATATGGAATGATACAAAAAAAAAAAGTTCATTTTCTATGTAAAGGAACTATACATGGATTGCATTTCTTTATTCAAATACAATGACAAAAGATTTAAAATTCACACTAGCTAGAATCTACTAAACCTAATCAAAATTACAAATTTTCAAAATTCACAAAACAAACCCTTTAGTACTTTTTATTCAACAATAGCAATTAGAATATGTAAAAGAAAAAAAAAATGAGAAAAACTAATTGTACAAAACATATATCTACAATGGACAACAATGACAATTATTTACTTGACTTGCTTCATTGTGTTGAAAATTGAGAAGTCCATGGAGCTAGAACATTTGCCATTCAACATGAAACTTGGTTCTTTTGGAATAGTCAATGGCCTTGTTGATCTGAGGTAAAACAACATAAATTCTTAATTATCCAAAATTTTTATCCAAGGGTTTGAAAAGAATTGCCCCCAATAGCTAAATTTAAATGTTTTAAAGAAAAAACTAAAGAACCTGCATGGTCATCAAAAATCGAATGTGAGCCCAAGTAGCACATCCAGAACCACCATACTACCGCTCGTCTTTGATTTAGGGGATTCAAAAGTAATATATGTGTAGAAATATAGGAAATTTATTTTATATATCCGAAGTAATTTTTTGTCGAGTGGATTCGATCGAACCCGTTGATACCCACCTAGGTCCGCCCCTGGTCTTAGTTATATGCAGAGTGTGACAAATCCAGAAATTTCATCAAGAGTATATGAATATATAATGAAAGTTTTGACCAATATACATTCTACGCAATATAGTTTTTCGATTAACAATTAATGTTCGATTGACCAACCTTCACTCTATGTGGCTATGCCGTTGATATAACCCCACCTATATTGTTACATATGTGTGTGTGAAAAATCCAAGAACTTGATCTGAATCTTTCAATTCATTAAGTTTAAATTCTAGAATCTATCCTTATATATAAAAAAGGGCAGCCCGATGTACTAAAACTTTCGCTATGCGCGGTGTTCGGGGAAGGGCCCCACCACAAGGGTGTATCGTATGCAGCCTTACCTTGCATTTCCGCCAGAGGCTGTTTCCAAGGCTTAAACTCATGACCTCCTGGTCACATGACAACAACTTTACCAGTTACTCCAAGGTTCCCCTTCTATCCTTATATATAAAAGAGTATAATATTAAAAAGTTAGGTGATTGTTCAACCGTGATATCTTTCTGGTTACTATCCCAAGGGCTCAAGGCGAAGCCATCGTTATAGTTAATGATTCGGTAGGATCCAGTGACTTTGACTCAAATCCTGTATAAATCTATTTTACACGTATAGATAATAATCTGTCGAATCTGTAAGCGAATTAGTAAATTATTTATCCGAATTTACTGATTCGCTTACAGATTCGACAGAATTCAGATTTAATTATTATTATACCTTTGTGGAAGGAAGGGCTTATCAAATAATGGCATTAATTGAGCTCTTGGTATCATTTCTTTTCTTAACAAACGAACTTCTTCTTCTTCTATCATCTGTTAAAAAAAATAAAAATATTTAATTTATTACACAAAAGGAAAGGTAATATATAATAATAAGATATTATAATGTTCAAAATACATTTGAATTATCATTTTTTCGCGTGTTTCACACCAACTATTAGTTATTCCATTTTTCTACCTGAACTATTATGTAGAAAAAGGGAACGATTGATAGTTCAGATGTGAAAACTCATGAAAAAAATACTAATTCAAATGTGTATTTTTGATTATTAACTCTGATTAATAAAAATGTGAATTTTATAAAATAGTTAATTATTTTGAATATATATATATATATATATATATAGTATTACCTTTTGTACTTTTTCTACTGTTTTCTTCTGTAGCTGAATGAAGTAAGATTTGGTTTCCATCTGTAAATTTATTTTGGTTAGAGCAGTATTTTTAATAAGAGTATTCAATATATGGCTCTTGAATAATCACTATAAATAGTTAATAATCGTATTATTAACTATCCACATTAAATGTAGATTAGCCACTTCTAATAACATGAATAAACACGGATTAATTAAACACTTACTGACCGAGGGTCTATTGAAAACAACTTCTCTATCTCACCTTGAGGTAGTGCAGACGGCATGCACTCTATCCTTCCCGTCTGCACTACACTCTATACTTCCCAGACTCGATCAAGTACGTTGTTGTTGTTGTAATTAAACACTTACTGACCGAGGGTCTACAGAAAACAACCTTTCTCTACCTCACCTTGAGGTTAGGTAGTATAGACTGAATACACTCTATCCTTCTCGTCTGCACTACGCTCATCCTTCCCAGACTCGACCAGGTACATTGTTGTAATTAAACACTTATTGACCGAGGATCAATTGAAAACAACCTTTCTACCTCACCTTAAGGTAGTGCAGACTACATACACCCTATCCTTCCTGTTTGCACTACACTCTATCCTTTTTAGACTCGACCGGGTACATTGTTGTTGTAATGAAACACTTACTGACCGAGGATCTACCGAAAATAACTTCTCTACCTCACTTTCAGGTAGTACAAATTGGATACATTCTTTCCTTCTCGTCTATACTCTGTCCTTCCCAGACTCCACCAGGTACGTTGTTGTTGTAATTAAAGATTTACTGATCGATGGTCTACCAAAAGCAACCTCTTTACCTCACCTTGAGCCAAAGGCGGACCTACATGTGTCAGTGAGGGTGCACGTGCACCCGTTAACGTCGAAAAAAATTATGTGTATATATCTTCAGAAATTGGGATATAACTAATAGTGCACCCCAAAATGAATGGTAGTGTACTTAGGTGAAGCTGGTTGTAGCCATTGCTTCCATCCACACGACTAGGGATCAATCCTTGAGTCACAAAATTGCTGGGTTGGGGATTCAAACCCACCAACCATCCCATATAACGAATCATCCTTGACCATTGAGTTACCACAACCAATTATTCAATAATGTTAAAAGTAAGCTTCATATTATAAGAAAGTAAAGTTATTAGCTTAGAACTCATATTTGTTCTATATATTTATTTTTTCAGTATTGTTCATGTCTTTGGCGACCAATTGAATATGATAATATCCCTTAATCGACACTGAACGTTTTTCTAATGTCTTAAGATAATATTGTGCACCACAGTATTATCAAAAGCAATAAGCGTAAAAAAGCTTTATGATCTATTGTATTTAAGCACAAAGTACAAATAAAATGTGAGATTTAATGAAAAAAGGCATAAAGAGAAAAAATATAAATATATGTCTAGTCCAAGACTAATAATAAAAGTATGAATGACAAATATATGAACAATTTTTCTTTTTTTTTATAAGTGAAATAGTTCTTCTCTTTAGAAAGCCTCATTGACAAGGGAAAGTATGTATTAGAAATTAGAACCTAAGCTGCACATTAAGCGAAGCGAGCGCTCAACACATTTTGAGTCTTGCTTCGGGGCTTATGCGTGCCTTTGACAACATCGGTGCACCTACAGACTTCAAATCCTGGGTTCGCCTCTACCTTGACCTAGTGCAGACTGCATACACTTTATCCTTCCCGTCTGCACTAAACTCACCTTGAGGTTATGTAGTACAGACTGCATATACTCTATCCTTCCTAGACTCTACCCAATACGTTGTTGTTGTAATTAAACACTTACTGAGTAATTAAATAAAGCACGTCTCCTTGCTCTTTGTTGAGTATGAAGTTTGATCTCCACAGGCTTTGTATTATCCTTTGCTAATGACTTTTGTTGAACCTAATACATATATAATTAAGATTAACTTTTAATTAATAATCTCTCAAATTAAATTTTGTAAATTAATTAATTTTACTCAATAATATTGTACCTTGTTTTTGTCAACTGATGATTTCTCTTTTGGCTCATCTCTCAACTGCAAAAAAACATTTAATTTATTTTATATGTATATTAATGTTGAAGCATCATAAAAGTCTAGTCTAGACATAACATATTACTATTTTTCATATATGAAAAAATAAAATCAAGATTTATGAAGTAAAAAGAAATTACTTACAAAAATTGACACCAGTGTCTTTTATAGTATGTAGTAAATGTCACTACTAAAAAAACGTGAATTTCTGACGGACGTTCTCATCAGAATGTCAAATATTTTCGATGGAAAGTTCGTCGAAAAACATTTTCAATGAACTTGATCAGAAATTCATTATTTTTTAAGTAGCTTAAAATCTAAATAATATTAATTACCACATTATTGTTCTTCATAAATTGATGTTGAGGAGAACTTGATCTTATTATTCTTCCTGGAGATCTACTTGGAGATTGTGAATTGCTCTTCACAAGCTGAAATTTAATTAAAAAAAAAAAAGAAGAAGAAAAAGTTGATATTGAAAAAGAAAATTGTAAATTAAATGAGTTTAACTCGTATACACTGATAATATTATAAAAAAAGATTACTCTATCATCATTCATAGATCATCGAAAGAAATGTTTATATGTGACTTTATAAAAGTTGGATTTATAATCTTGATAATAAGAAAAAGAAAACCTATCTGTTACAATATATATTTTTTCCCACCCCATCTCGTAGGAGATTCAATAGTGTTTGCACTTACCCTCCAGCGTGACTCGAATCTCCAACCTATCGATTATATTGATAGCAGAGGTGTTCAATCACTTGAACATGTCTCACTTGTCCCGTTACAATATATACAAATGACCTGATAGTCTAACTTTTAAAAAGTTTTCGTGTACGTAAATTTAACTCATAACAAAGAGTATCACCAAGAGTTATGGCGGGATGAATCAATTCTTAGTTATAAGTCTCGTGTTGAAACTCTGAATATGAAAAAATCATGATATATCTAGTGTTGAAATCTTGCAGCGTGCAATTCAGAATTAGTCAAATTCTAAAACATATATCAAATATCAAGTGGAAATCGACAGAAAAACTCAAAGCGAGCAGTATGAGTTGAATTAGTTGATCGAAACGTCAATGCAGACACCAAATATTAGATGAAAACCTAGAAAAACTCACATACTAAAGAGAAAAACATGTAGTATGAGTCGAATTAGTCAATCGAAACATCAATACGGACATCAAATACCGAATGAAAACCTAAAATAATTCACATACTAAGAGTAAAACATGTGTGAAACATAGGTAAAAATCATAATTCTCACCTTTTGAGAAGATTTAGTGTTTGGGCTCTCCATGTGGTTTAACAAAAGTACATATGATTAATTCTAACTAAACCTATTATTTATATTAACATAAACACACCATGTGTTAATTAAAATAATTAAATAAAAAAAGTTTGGAGATTTGCATTTGTCTTTGGAATCAGAATCACTTGTTGTTGCTCAATCACAAGAATTATTTATTTTTTTAGAAATTTATGATTTCTCTTTTCTACCAAACTTTCTGATTAAATCTCCCTCTCATAACATAATTATTTAAACTTTGTAATTGCACATATATGTATAATTAATTTAAAAAGTTCATGCATAATTCTTCATATGATGAATATTCACTTGTGGTTAATTAATTATTCATGCATATATATCTTGTAGCTTAAGTTAAATGATAAGTTCCTTTAAAATTAATAAATAATTAATAGATTACATTTTTCAATTCTCGTTATGATGACAATTATATTCACTAAAAATGTTTACAACAAATCCCTCCCCTTTCATTTTTAACCAGACGTCTCGAGTTCGAATATTGTATGAAATTCATGATCAGAGCGCTTTCTGCTTTAATGCGCCTTGAGCAACGCATATCTGAATTAGTCAAGATTTCAATACTGATATCAAATATCGAGTGAGAAATATTTTTTTTTTGTAAGCCCACATTATATATGATATATATATGTACTTTTGTCTAATTATTTTCCTATTTGTCGTGTTTTTTTCACCCGGTCTCCAGTACTCTCTTAGGACTCGACTAGTAGGATACGCACCGAGAAGTCTCACTATGGTGGCACCGAGCTACCCAAAGACGATTCAATTTTTAAAGCTCGAATCCGAGATCGATCTCTCGTTAAGAATGTTTGGAGGAGTACTTACTGCTCCACCTGAAAATATTTTAAAATATCTTCCCATAATTAAATCTTAATTAATTAAGAATTGTGTATTACAAGAATAAAGAAGTCATAATCCATGTTTTAATTAAGCATATAAACTGTTTAACAAACTTGATGGAGTTATGAGTTTATGTCATTGTAGTGAAAAGACTAAGGAGATCAACTTAGTGATTAAGATTTTGTTTAGACTAATCACATTCAATTATCTAACTAATTAGCAAAACAACAACAACAACCAACCCAGTGTACTTTCATAAGTAGGGTTTGTGGAGGCAGTGACGGAGCCAGTATTTTCACTAAGAGGGTTCAAAATCGAAAGAAGTAGGCACACGAACTAACCGAAGGGGGTTCAACATCAACTATATATACATAAAAAATAATTTTAACCATGTATAAGTAGTAAATTTATTCACCGAAGGGAGTTCGGATGCAGAGGCCGAGCTAAGATTTTATGCCGAGGGGGTTCAAAATCTGATGAAAAACTCACCGAATGGGGTTCAACATCTACAATACACACACATATATATGTATATATAAATCATTTTAATCATGTATTAATAGTATAATTTTCCGTTGAAGTACTAGGCTAGCTCCGCCTCTATTCGGATGAACCCCTCCCTAGCCATAAGGTGGCTCCGCCCCTGTGTGGATGATAAGATCTAGGCAATCGTAACCCTGTGATTATTGGGGAAAATCGAGAAACTGCTATCGACTAACCTTTGATAACCTTCTTTTTTATCTGAACTTGTGACCGATAATATAAACGAGCTCACACTTAATTATGATATTCAATTAGTAAAACAGTTAAATAAAACAAAGATGGAATTAGGTAATCTTTCATATCTTGGGCAGTTTGTTGGTATCTTATCAAAGGGGATAAATAAATTAAATTGAGCATGTCACATAGTTAGGTCATGAAATGGAAAATCAACCAAACTAATTTTTGAAATGCTTATGTTTCAAGATTGTTACTACTTATTACAACTTTATTCATTCATAACATAGTGTTCATAATCACTTGGACAAAAAAGATTGGACTAAAAACAAATTTTATTTTATTTTTTTTAAAAAAAGACTTTAATGTAATTGCATATTGATTACTAAATTGGCTTGTCGGAAACTTTTTCGAGATAGAAATTTCATACTTCAGATAGCGTCTGGGCCAAAACGTTCGTCGAAAATTCACTTTTTTAAGGAGTATCGCACACGCATGTTCGAATTCGAAGTATAAAATTCGATATCCAATCCAAAATTCAAACATTCTAAAAGTAAACTCCGAAATCCATTCCAAATCGTATAATCCAAATTATTCGGATTTTGGGTTGGCCCAAACTATACCTACCCCTAGATTGAAGCTCTTTGCAGGCCCAACAGTGTCAGTGGCCCAATGCATGGTCCAGGAGGTTCAATTGAATGTTTCTGTCGCAAAATTATACTATAAGAAAGATGAGGGGAAAGGAAAGAAACGATACTTCAAATTCGATTATTTCCATGAAATGACCATAGAATTTAAATTTCACTTTCTAGCCTTTTCAATTTACTGGCTTGTTCTATACCGTTTCTACGCACCTTCTATACAGTTTCTATACATATCTTATACATATAAATATTCTATTTGAAAATTATACAGTTTTGATACATAATTTATACAATAACTGTATATTTTTTTACACGTTTTATACAATAATTATATAATTCTCATACACTTTCTATATATATATTTTTATATATTTTATACATATACATATTCGATAGAACTATACAATTTCTATACATGTAATTTCTCGATTTTTGTATGTCGTCCTTGGCCAGAAGCCGTGGTAGTTCCAATTTTATCGGAATTCTGCAATCACTAGACCAAATACAGTAAATTTTATGAGGACATTATGCAATATACATAAACTGTCAAAACATTAGTACAATCATTCCGTTTCCCTATTAATAAAAACAACAATCTTTTGTGAAAATAAATACTAAAATCAGACCATTGTTACAAGTCATAATCAATACAATACACATTGTACATCAATCAACTAAAAAAAAACGCAGCCGGGTGCACTGAGCTCCCCCTATGCAGAGTCCGGGGAAGAGCCGGACTACAAGGATCTATTGTACAACAATCAACTAACTACCAGAATGCACACATTTTACGCCTTTCCAATATATCCTCGCAGTAAAGAGGAAGTAAGAGAGACAAATGTGGAAGCGATACGCTATGCAGTTACTTGTCAGAGCCTCAGTGTGAGATCATGTGTCATACCATCATGATCAACAGACGGAGTCCACTGTGCAGAGTCCACATTCGAACTTGTTGTAAATGTAATAGTAGGACGATGAGAGATGTCAGCGTTAGTTACTTGGCGAAAACTGCCAGGCCATAGTAAGTGATCAGCATCACCGATATCCTGAACATATAAAGCCGGACTCTGCTGGTGTACAGACTCAAATCTTGCGCTCGTCTTGAAATCAAGTGATCCCATTGCTTGTGGGAGCCCATGGTGCAATGACGAATGCGCTTTGATCCCTAAAGTCCTTATAGTAGCGCCGTGCAATGGCAAAGAAGCCAAATTACCATACCTTTCTGAGAAAATCCCCTGTCTCATAGCACGTTTTGCTAATGTCCTCTCGCGTTTATGAGCATTCTGGTGACCGCCTAACGCCTGTGAACTATAGAATTTACGCTTGCAGAAATTGCAAGTGAACACTCTTCTAACTGTTGCAAGTTCATTGCTGCTTTCGCACGTGCTTGATACTGAAAAACCTATCGAATCTTGGCTAGCAAATTCATCGGTAGCACCAGAATTAAAGCCGAGAGACAAGCCAAGTGACACATGTTCGGAACTTAACTGAGATAACTGATCAATGTTAGAAGCAACTTGGCTAGTGATATCAGAATCATTTCCAGACGAGGCTTGCAGTACATCAACGTCCAATTTTGACGCTTCCATCTTATTACAACGGAGGGACAAATTCGCAGAATTTGTTGAACAATAACGAGATCTAACAACAGCAATGAACTACATCTGCATTACTAACGTCGTCCTGCATATGATAAGAAAAACAACTATCATTTTCTGGCAAACATGTACTACTTTCGGAGGATCCCACACATGCTCTCAACACTTTTGAAAAGTACGAGCAACATAGTAAAAAGTCCGTTCGAACCATCTTATACTTGGAATTCACAGCCCGACTAATTTAGATTCGTGATGATACTTACGCCCCTTTTCAAGTGGAAAACACTTCCTACTAATGTTTTATTCATTTTTCAAGATTCGAGCGTAACCTGAAACCTCTGATTAAGAAAGATTAATTTATAATAGGCTTCTAATCCAATTTATGCATCACAAAATGTTAAAGAAAAGGATCTCATTACTTGAAATTAGATTCACACTTTTGTGAAAGGCAGTTCGGTGCACTAAGCATTCCATATTCGTGCAGGGTCAAAGAAAGGGGCGCACCCTTAAGGGGTGTGACGTAGGCAGTCTATCCTGATACAAGCATCAGTAACTGATTCCATGGATCGAACTCATGACGTATAGATCACACTAAAAATAACTTTAGTGTTGCTCCAAGACATCCCTTCTAAAGTCTTATACTTAAAAGAACATATTATATAGCATCAAATTTGCAACAAGAAATGATAAATTCTTGCGCGGACTCTTTACTTTCGATGCTGCACGCGTGTTGGATTCTCCAAATATACACTACTTTTGGAGAATCCAACACGCACATGCTGACATTTTTGAAGAGTCCGAGCAACATAGCTGGATATACATAATATATTTTATGCTCAAAGTTCAAGATTGATGAAAAAAGAAGAAGAGACAATCAAAAAAGAATCAAGTAGTAGTAGTAGTAAGATGGTAGTTATCCTTGTTCAATTTCTACCAAAATCAAAAAAATAAAAGCGCACTCTGCCGCACTAAAGCTCTCGCTATGCGCAGAGTCAAGAGAAGGACCGGACCACAACAGTTTATTGTATGCGATCTCATCTTACATTTCTACAAGGGACTGTTTCCACGACTTAAACCGTGATCTCCTAGTCACACATGACGACAACTTTACCTGTTACTCCACGACACCCCTTGATCAATTTCAACCAAAATCCAAGCCAAACAAGAAAAAGATACATGTGGTAACATATACAAGAAGAAAAAACCAACAACAAACACAAAAAGGATAGTCCGGTGCACTATAAAGCTCTCGCCTTGCATTTCTGCCGGAGGCTGTTTCCAAGGCTTGAATCCGTGACCTTCTGGTCATACGACAACAACTTTACCAACAACAAACATAAAAAGATACAATTGAAGAACTTAAAGATATACCTGTGGTAGCATATACATGTTGAAGAGGAAGTTGTTGTAAATTATGGTACCAAATAGTCCTTTACATTAAAAGGACAAAATATGGTGCTGTATAAAATAGGCCCATATAATAACTTTCAATGTGTTACAAAGAAAAAGAAACTTTAGGAGTGGGGATATATGAAGGTGTTATTTCATGTTTAATTATGAGAAACCTAAGGTCACTTTGTTGGGTGGGTGGGGGAATAATGGTATATATTTATTAGGCAAGAGATCTCATTTTCTCGTTCAGATGTCATGGCGTATGTATGATTTTTAATAAGCGGCATCAATATTATATTTATATCCTAACATACGTAACTAGTTAAAAAAATCTATAAAGTTGTGTCAGATAGGGGCAAAATCAAGAATTTCACTAAGGTAATTCAAAGTATAAAGAAGTAAATATACGAAGAATTTGAAGGTTGAATAATTTTTTTGTATACAAAAGAAATAATTTTGACAATATACATATAGTGTAATTTATGAGCCTCTTTTTGATACCCTAGCTTCACCCTTCGTACCTCGTGACATCGCTTGGGGTAAGGTATACCTGTGCACGTGAGGATACAAAGCATTTCACATTCAAACAAGATTAAATAATGAGAATCGCTTCGTAAGGGATGTAAATCTAGACGTTCTATTATATCCTAATGTAAGTATCAACGACACAGATTTTATGGCGCAAATCTATGACAAATAAGTCATGAAAAAATAACTTTACTATTACTTCAACGTTTTCTTGAAAAGTTTAGTTAGAAAGGGCTCATAACTCTACCCAACCCTCCATAGGTGGAGCTAGAATATCATAAGAGGTTTATTCAAACATTTTTCGTCAAAAAGTTATATTGTATATATAATTAAAATTGCCTTTTATTTACATATAATAGACGTTAAATCCTCTCACCTTCTTTCTACGTTTAGTTCATTACATTTTAAATCTCCTTAATGAAAATTTTGACTCCACGACTATCCATCAGGAGCAAAGCCACCTTTCATTCAGGGATTTCATCCAAATCGCCTTCGACGAAAAATAATACATTTTTATATGGTTAAAAATATTATTTATACAATATAGTAGATATTGAACCTCCTTCGACTAGTTCGTATGTTTACTTTTGAATCCCTCAATAAGAATTCTGGCTCCGCCATTGCTCTCCACCCCACCCCACCCCTCAACACTTTAGATGTACTATTTTTTTTATTTTTTTGGTTATAATCACTTTTAAAGTGGACACAAGTTGATAGAAAAAATATATAAAGTAGAAGAAGACAAAGAATCTTTGGTGGGACTAACAACATGAATGACTATATAGTATAACTGTTTTTTTTGCTTTTTTTTTTTTCCACTTAGAATCTCATCTTTTTACCTTAGCTAATATGATCTATTTTGGATTTTCTTGAAAATCCAAATTTCTTTTCTCTCACCATATGACATCCCACAATTGTTCGTCTTATACATTTTTTTTTTTATAAAAATTTATTCATATTTGATAGTTAAATAAATAAAAATACATAACATATATCTTTCGTATGCACGTTTGTCGTTTAATTAGGGTTTGTTTGATTGAGAGATAAGTTATTCCGAAATAACTTATTTTTCGATTAGCGTGCTGTCTCGGGATTATAACACAACACCCTTATAATGTTTGATTAAATTACATATAGATACACTTGAATTCGAGTCTTAGTCTTTTATATATGAACTCACACCGTACGCTTTTTATATGAAACACTTTACGTATTTTTATACACTTTTTTTGGGCATGTCCACCATCAGGGACGGAACTATTCTTTTGTTAGGGGTTCATCCGAATCCCATTCAGCAAAAAATTATACTATTTATATATAACTAAAATAATTTTTTGTGTATATTATAAATATTGAACCCCCTTCGATTTATTCATGTATTTATTTATGAACCTCTTAGTAAAAATTTTAGCTCCGCCACTATCATCATGCCTCTCATAATACGATATATATTTTGGATTTTCTTGAAAATCCAAATTTCTTTTCTCTGACCATATGACATCCCACAATTGTACCTCTTATACATTTCTTCCATAAAAATTTATTCCTATCTGATATTTAAATAAATAAAAATACATAACAAATATCTTTCGTATGCACGTTTGCCGTTTAGGGTTTATTTAATTGAGAGATAAGTTATTTCGAAATAACTTATCTTTGAATTAGCGCGTTGTCTCGTGATTATAAGATAACACCCTTATAATGTTTGATTAGATTACATATAGATACACTTGAATTCGAGTCTTAATCTCTTATATATGAACTTACACCGTATGCCTTTTATACGAAACACTTTACGTATTTTTCTACACTTCTTTTGGGCATGTCCGCCATCAGGGGTTTATCCGAATCCCCTTTGACGGAGAGTTATACTATTTATACATGATTAAAATTATTTTGTATATATATGTAGTAGATGTTGAACTTTCTTCGATTTGTGCGTATGTTTATTTCTGACCTCCCTTAGTGAAAATTTCAACTCCGCCACTATCACCATGCCTCTCATAATATAATAATATATTTCACTCAAGTTTTTGTTCCATTAATTCACCATGCAATATTGCAGACCTGAATACATAGAATATAATACTAAGTTTTTTTTTTTTTTTTAATTTGTATGTTTCCTTATTATTATACAGTCTTGCTTCCTTATTACCAAAACAAACAGGCCACAATATGCTTGGTGCAGTATTATTATACGTAAAGTATTTTTTAATTAGAGACGAATTTGAAATTTTAACTTTATGAGATATGAATTTTATTACATGACATATTCAACGAGGTTAACTTATCAACATAATGAATCTTTAATAAAGAACACATAAAAAATAATTAAAATTTGAATCGAAAATATCTAATAGGACCATATTATCAGGTGTTTATGTGCTTAATTAAAATAAATCAATCATAATGCGAGTATCTAAATAAAATTTTACTCGTTAATTTGAGCCTTTTTTTTTATATATATCTAAACCTTTCTATATTGGTTTTTCCATGATCATATCATTTACTTTATCGTAATCCACAATTAATTGTCTTTTCTTTAATTAATTAGCATAATCTTTGAGAAAGCTAGCCCATAACATAATTTCATTTTCACCAATCTCAAGAACTATCCCAACTAACACTTGTACTCTTTAGTTAAGTACCCTAGTCTTAATTAACACCATTATCCTAGGTTAGTACTAAATTAAACTTCAATTTTGTATATGTTAAACCATTTTTATTTCTTATTTAATAGATGGTTACAATTTCAAAAAAATTACGAAATGTTGTCATATTTGAATTTTGTAGCAAATACATATTGTATATGTGTTGATACAACTTTTTCATGCGTTTTCAGTTGATATATTATCTGTTCATATAGCTGATATGTGATTAATATAATTGATATTAGCCGCCTGAATATGACTTTTTTGTTGTCTAGCTAATACCACCTGATACAACTCTTTTGTTGTATAATTTAGAATGTAATTATGACACGTAGCTACAGTTTACATGTTTACGAAACATAGTTTCCATTGGATACACTAAGTGTAACTATGTTTGGTAAACATGTAAACTATAGTTATGATGTGATTAACACAAGTGATACCGGCCGCCTAAATATGATTTTGTTGTCTAGTTGATACCACCTGATACAGCTCTTTTGTTATAGGATTTAGAACGTAATTATGAAACATAGATACAATTTACATGTTTATGAAACATAGCTTCCGCCTGATAAATTAAGTGTACCTATGTTTTGTAAACATGTAAACTATAGTTATGATGTGATTAATACAACTGATACCATCCGCCTGAATATGATTCTTTTGTTGTCTAGTTGATACCACCCGATACAACTCTTTCGCTATATAATTTGAAAAGTAATTACGAAACATAGTTACAATTTACAACTTTACATGTTTACGAAACATAGCTTCCGCCTGATACACTAATTGTAAATTATATTTCGTAACCATATAAACTATAGTTATGATGTAATTAATACAACTGATACCTGCCGCCTGAATATAGTTTTCTTGTCTAGTTGATATACCATTTGATACAACTTTTTTGCTATATAATTTAGAGAGTAATTACGAAACATAGCTACAGTTATATGTTTACGAAACATAAACTTCCGGCTGATACACTAATTGTAAATTATATTTCGTAAACATGTAAACTATATCTACGTTTCGTATTTACGCTTAAACTAGCTATAGCTATTTATGAAGTTTGCTCTTTTTAATTATGTTCACTTTATTCCATTTTTATTTTTATTTTAATAATTTGTTCCCCATGTCCATCACACAACTTGCACGTGACTCCCTTAGATCCAACATAAACCATAGATTAAAATTAATTCTTTGGCTTAATCCCAAAATTAACCGACAAATGCACGTTAGCGCCGCTTAATTAACGCGGCTCAAGAACCCTTTAACCTTAAACTAATCTTAGTACCCTTTAAGGATTAACTAATTTAATTGAACCTTTTAAAAAAGAACAGCTCGGTGCACTAAAATCGACTGCGCTATGTGGGTGGGTCGGAGAAAGTCGGATCATAAGGGACTATTGTAGACCACTTCGCTTTACATTAGTTGTTTTCGCGGGTTGAACACGTGATTGACATCCTGGTCACAGGGGCGGAGCCAACATGTGTAATGGGGGTTCATCGAACCCCCTTCGGCGAAAAATTATACTATTTATACATTACTAAAATTATATTTTATGCATATATAATATATGTCGAACCCCTTTCAATTAGCTTTTTTTTTTCTAATTCTGAACCCCATTCATGAAAATCCTAGACCCGCCTCTGCCTATTCGCTCATACGACAACAACTTTACCGATTACTTTAAGGCTCATCTAAGCTTTTGTCAACTAGCATTAATTTTATTATAGTACACACTCATTGGTTCTCCACCAACCTAATAAAGCTAAACACCCACTTAGCTTTATTTCCATTTTTTTAAGATAAAAAATATTTACAATGATCCAAAATTTATAATACTAGGTTAAGAATGAAGATAAGGTACTATAATTAGAGGCCCTTAATACAATTAATTAACTACTAATTAATTGAGTATACATTCTTAATTTCACCAAGTTAAGGTAGTGCATTTGCTTTTGTATATTCACATGCTTTGCTTTTATTAATTGTCCTTTAGCTTAATTGTTTATGTATAAACATGTGGAATATTTGTATACATCTAAGTGGTATATGCCTTTCAAGAAGTAATTAATGGATCTTCTCTTTGGTATTAGATTCTCCAATTTCAAAATTAAATTAATAAAACATAGAATTGAATTAATAGACAAATGGTTGCATTAGTTCTCTCCATATATTCCCTTTGTATCAAATTATGTGTTACTGTTTGGCTTGACACGAAATTCAGAAAAGAAATGATCGAATACTTCGGAAATCTGTGTATCCGAAATGAAATTTAGACTTTTGTATGGCTATTAATCATTTCATTAAGGATAAAAGCGAAATTTTAAATTTAAGTTGTTTTTAATTATAAAAAAAGTGTCAAGACTAAAATGAAAAGTGAACTTGTCCGTGGATCCAACGGCGAGGCCCATCACCAATCTCCTACTCACGACCCATGTAACAAGCTACTCCGAGTAAGAAGTGTAGAACAATTAGTTCAACGATGAATTCTCTTCACAAAGCCCAATTATAGGCCCAATCATAAGCTTTGTCTTCTCATGGATAATCAAGCCCACTTTCATGATATCTTTTGGGCCCTTAGTCCAACTTCATTTTTTTTTTCTTAATGCATACATAATAGATGTTAAATTCTCTTGTTTTTCTTGAAAAAATAACATAAACATACATCTTAACTTATTATATTTAAATAAATCTCCATCCTTGTAAAGTAATTACAAAAATTTTAATTAACTATATTTTCGTTGGATGTATTAGGGAGCTAATTATGTATCTTGACAGACCCAAAATTGAAAAAAAAATATCGGGAGCTAATTTTGTATCCTTACAAAGGAAAAATTGTATCTTAGTTTGATGTATTATGCATCTCGATGGATTCAAATTTTTTTTTTAAATGTATTAGGAGCTAATTATGTATCTTTACAAAGGAAAAAAATCTATCTTCGTTGGATGTATCGAGAGATAATTATGTATCTTGACAGACCCAAAATCGAAATTTTCAGTAATTATGTAAAACATTAAAATTTTCTGTAATTAAGCTCCAAACCATATCGGGATTTATGTCGTTTGCCATTTTTCTCAATGTATACATTATGGATGTTATATTTTCTTGTTTTTTCCTAAGTTAAAGTCGTTTCTTTGCATTTTAAATGTCTTTAGTAAAAATTCTGACTCTAACAATAACGATATGTTATCTA
The DNA here is from genome assembly GCA_030864225.1 of Capsicum baccatum var. pendulum. NCBI lineage: Eukaryota > Viridiplantae > Streptophyta > Magnoliopsida > Solanales > Solanaceae > Capsicum > Capsicum baccatum. The sequence continues at coordinate 5,510,027 of CM061552.1, forward strand.
ATTAAGTTACACTATTATATAAGGATCTAATTGGTTTGCATTATTTATCAATCCTAATGTATACACACCAACATGGGTTGAGGTGCAGTGGATGGTGTTGCTCCATCTTTAACCAGAGGTCGAGGGTTCGATCCTGGGTATGGAGAAAACTCTGTTGAGAGCGTTGCTACCTTAATGACCCCTGCAACGCGCAATCCGAATTAGTCGGGGCTCCAATGAAGGCACCGAACACCGGATAAGAACCCCCCCAAAAAAAAATCCTAATGTACACACATGTTAAGTTTTGCAAATCCCATAGAATATTATTAAATTCGACCAGTGCGACAGAACTCGTGAACAATTGAACAATACATGCAAGCTTTGTTAATCTGATAGAACTTGTGAACAATTTGTTAACGTTACGTCCCACCCAACATATAGAAACAACAATAAGGGTGTGTTTGGTATGATGGAAAATATTTTCCATGGAAAATGTTTTCCTCAAAAATAAGTTGATTTTCTATTTATTTTCTCATGTTTAGTTGGTGAGTGAAAAATATTTTATGGTGTTTGGTTGGTGAGTAAAGACTATTTTTTAGAAAAATATTTTCTAGTGTTTGATTGTTGAGTGAAAAAATATTTTTTTAGAAAATATTACTAACTGTTAACTAGTATATCAGTGTCTCTCGTAACTCAACAATTTGTAAGAACTAATTTAAGCATAACAAATAATATCAAGATCGAATACTAAAATATTACAATCACTAAATTTAAGCAACTATTAATTAGCAAATATAGGAGACACTTTTTAATATTTTGTCAGGACAATCTCAAGATACTACAATCAATAGAAATATAACGGAACGACATGCTTATTTAATCTCGTGAAACAAGTTACATCGATGACAAAATGAAATATGCAATTAGCAAAAGTAACATAGGTAAGTCTCCCTCTATGCATATGAAAATAACAATACATTCAATGAACATTGGATATAGAAAAAAATCGGGCTTCACTATTTTTTATTTTAAACAGTGAAAAATTGAAGCAAAACACAGTGAAAAATATTTCCTAGTAATGTAAATTTTTTAGAAATGTGAATTTTTTGAGTCATGTGAATACGAGTGTTGTTGGGGTGAGGAAAAGGGGTGAGGGTGGAGGTCATACATCATATTTGTCATTTTCTGGAAAATGACTTCCCTTGGTCCATGAAGGAAGTCATTTTCCCTTAAATTGAGAAAAATAAGTTGTGGAAAATATTTTCAAGGGAAGATAGGAAAACATTTTTCATCATACCAAACACACCCTAAAACATGTTGTTGTCTCCAATACAAAGATGTAGATACATATTAACCTATATGAAAATGACAAAAGATTAAGTTGAGAGGGACTTAAAATTTTCAGTTTCTCCACTTGTAGAATTGAGTATACTTTTGGGACATATTTAACATGTAATGTGCACATTTTTTATTTTATTTTTTGATTTTCCAAGGTATCCCCACAGCCGACAGTCGTGAGACTAGTCCTATGTTTCACTATCAACACACTAAGCGGTAGGAAACTAGCTACAGAATTTTCTCCACTGTCAGTACACTAACGCACCGGATCCCATCAAAACGTGCACATCAACTTATCTATCAAAATTAAAAGTTTGTACACTGTTTTTTTTTCCACCCCACTGCACAAGGTTTGACTCTTCTACTATCACTCAAGTCTCAAGTCCACAATATTGTCATTTTTGCTTAGTAGTACTTACGGCTGGTAAAGGAAAGTTTTGGAGTAATCGATAAAATTGTTGTTAGAGGGCCGGAGCCATCTTATGGCTAGGGAGTGAACGCCTTTTAGTGAAAATTTTTGCAATTTGTATATGATTAAAATTATTTTTTTTATGTATATATATGTGACTAAGAGGTCATAGGTATAAGATGTGAGAACAGCCTGTTGCAGAAATGTAAGGTGATGCTCTGTACAATAGACCCTTATAGTCCGATCCTTCTTCGAACGTCGTGTGTAGCGGGAGATTTAGTATACCGAATTATTTTTTTGGTTACGAATTCGAGCAGTGAAAATAAGCATTGATTTACATGTCATTATTTGTAGCGTTGGTGATAGTAGGTGGATCGACGAATAATAAAGAAGGATTGAGAGGCTTCTAGTCTGACAATCTTCTAAGAAAGTGATATTGATGATGTTCTAGATGGATCTTACATCGGAATTACAGAAAAAAGTGACACTTTCTAAGGCATATCACAAGTTCAAGACCTAATACACTCGTTTTTTATTTCGCCCGTGACGTATTCCAATAGACTAAGTCATGAGGCCTATCGAGCGGCCGATGAGTTTGAATCATGATAAATATGATATCAGAATCGGACATTGTCACAACACGAGGCAAAACCTCAACAAGAATACTAAATTCAAAAAAATAGGTACGCTAATGAGAGAGGGTAGATCGATGAGTGGATCATCTTGAACCTAACATGTGAACTTTGTCGTTTACCGTCGGCTAATAATTAACTCAATAACTTTTTTGAGAATTAAAACCATAGAAAAGTATATTATTGTGGATATTCTTTTTTATTTTTTTGGTCCTTATATGTGGATATTCATTTATAACTTGTTATTTATTTTTTTTCGTTTTTTGGACATTTTCTAACCAACTTCATTGAAAAAATAATAATAATAATGTGTGAGCAACATTTTCAAACTCACCATTGACGATTAGAAATTCTATTATACAAAATAATGTGTGACCTATGGGTTGTGGCGTAGTGATGAGACTGTTCTACCCTTAATCAGAGATCTCGGATTCGAGCTCTTGCGTATGAAGAAAATACTGTTGGGGGCGCTACCCCCAAAATGGGCTCTATAACGCACGATCCGAATTAATCGAAACTCTAATGTGAGCACCAAACACCGCATGAAAAATCAAAAGAAAAACATATTTTTATAAGGAGCACTTTTTGCGCCTTACGTTACATAAATGCATAATAGTTAGAAATTCAATACATAAATTCATAATAGTTAGAAATTCAATATGAATATCGAATAGAAAGTGAAACTATTTAATGAACTCTTGAACCAAGAAACATAATTATGCGACAAATTTGTCAAAAATATAATTGAACTGAATTTGGACGAGTGAAAATAGGCTAAATAATATGTCATAATTCAATTTATTTGATTATTATCAAGTTTTAATTTATTTATTTTTCTAAAAACTTGTTTAGTGACCAAACATAACTAATAAAAGAAGTTCTCTTCATTATGATTACGTATAATATGTCAAATCTTTTTTTGTAAAATTTTAAGATTTTTTTTCGTAAGATATTTAGGTCAAGTCACTCAAACGATATGATGTGGACTGAAGAGTTGAAGTTTGGTGCACCGTTAGTGTATTTTTTTTTTTATATCATCATGTGATTTTTACCTGTTGTAGCAAGTTATCCATTTTTATATTTTACTTGAGAAATGAATGACCCACTACAGCAAGTAAAAGTTACCTAATGGTGTAAAAAAATAATACACCGACGGTGCACCAAACTTAAATTTTAATTTTATTAGGAAGAGTGGTAGAGGAATTAATTGTAATTTGTAAATTGCATATTTAATAATATTGATGCTAATTTTTATATTTTTCCTCCACAAATCATAAATATTTTTTTCTTGAACGATACTCTACGTATTATTCCAGTATATATATTTCATTATCTAAGAAGATTCTTTTTCAAAAAAAAATTTATGTAGATGATGAAGGCTTCAATTATTTTGAAAGACTCATTCTTATTGTATTAAAAATGAATTTTTTTTTTCTTTTTGATCAAGATCATCCATGTACTTATAAAATAAAATTGGATATATAACATGGTTAAGTTGCTTTTTAAAATATTTTGGTATCAAATTAGGATATTCATTAATATTGATGATAATGATAAATAATTAAGGTCAATTGAAGATTATTAATTCGTACAAGTGGGCCTACCATGTAAATGTCAAAATAGTACAATGATTATAAACTAGATAATGAAGAAACATAAAATAAATAAATATAAATAGTACAAATGAATAAACCATGGCCCCAACGTGAGAATGACATAAATAAATTAAATTATTAAAGGATATGGGGCGAATGAACGAGATTTATTCACCTTTAATAAAAAATATCGACTTTGAGTCTTGAGTTATATAAGTATTATCATCTTATATATATCGTTTTAGACAATACTCCTCTTTTGGTTTACCTTTCGATGTCAAATCTGACCCAAAATTCATATCGTTACATGATATTCGAGCGCCAAGATCCTCTCATTTCCTATTTTTGATGTACAACCTTCATATTAAATTATTTACGCGTTGTCCAATCTTGGGATCCATTTCTTTTCAAATGATACGAACCTTAAAGGCAATAAAATCTAAATTAATCGAGTCAATAAATACGATTAAATATCTTATACAAGAAACTTTTACAATACAAAACACAACTAGGCAAAAGTCTACAACAAAAAATATTACCCTAATATTATTTTATTTTCATACAAATTTTAAGTAGCAAGGAATCTAAAATCTATTGCAATTAGGAGACAACATATTTTTTAGTTGGTTGACTAAAAATATTTTATAATAAGCATTTTATAAGGTAATTAGACAAACTACTAAACTAAAAAATGGAGAAAAATGAGCAAAAACTCCCTCTTAACTTTTTCTTGTTATATTTGGACTTAATATGCCTATTAAAAATATGTGATTGAAATAATTATTTTACCACACTACTTCTACATAAAGTATACTTTTAGCTCGTTTTTATTTTTTACTTTTTTGACTTGATACATACATTAAAAAAAATTATGAATATATATAGCTATTATACCAAAGTATCCCTAGTAAATACGCTATTATTTACATTATGTCTTAAAATTAATTTGAAGAAAAAAATTAAAGTAAAAGGTAAAATAGAAAAAAAAAATTATCTTTTCTTGATATATCAAAAATGATAGATAAAAATAAATATTTAATTAAGAAATTAGTGACAAGTAAAAATAATGGAAGAAAATATTAATTGAGCTAAAAACAAAGAAAAAAAGGACACGTCACTGTTTTGCAACCTGGAAAGGAGGAAACCGGACAAGACTGAAATATATATATATATATTGGTAATATTTTAGTTTTATCAATTTTATTTAATTTTTTTTTTTTAAAGGTACTTATTATTTTAACTTAGAATATTTTAAATGAGGAATAATTAACGAATGAAATTCGAAAAAAACATGGAAACGGTATAGCATGTTAGTAGTGGGGGAACATAAGAAAAACCCTGTTATAAAGTATATTTTTCGTTATCGATAAATTTCGAATACCAAGCGATTATACACAGAGGCTGAAAAAAAAAAGAAATAAAAAGAGCAATTTTTACAAATAAGTAGAAGAATCATTTTAAGATGAACTCATTAAAAGTTCATCTAACAACTCAACACCCAAATCTTCAAAAACCAAAACATTATTATTATTATTATTACTACTATTATTATTATTATTATTTTCCTTTATTCCTTTTTTCCTATTTCTCCTATGTTTAACACATCTCATTTTATTTGTTGCTTTTAAAACAGCAGCTGGTGAAATTCCATCTTCACAAAAATACTTAATATTTTCAAGTGATTCTCTAACTTTATTTATTGGAAAATTAAGTAGTGCTAATGGACCTCTCATTGTAAGTGCAGCTTGATCATATGCTAAAGCAGCTTCTTCATCAGTGTTAAATGTACCTAACCAAACTCGAATTCCATTTCTAGTTGAGTCTCTTATTTCTGCTGCATATTTTCCCCATGGTCTTTTTCTAACTCCAATGTAGTGCTTTTTTTCGTTTGACCTGGTGGGATTGCTATCATGTGATGATGTGACCTCTTCGATATCATGATTGTTGCTTCCTTTTGAGGAATTAGTGTCTGAGAATGACGAACTTCTTCGTAGTTGATGATCATCGTCCACCTGGTTGGAAGAGTCAATAGTTTGTAATGGATAGTTTCCTTTGGAGGAATTAGTGTCTGAGAATGAAGAACTTCTTGGTAGCTGATGATCGTCGCTCTGATCAACAGAGTCGACTTTCCATGCATAACATCCTTTTGAGGAATTAGTGTCTGAGAATGAAGAACTTCTTAGTAGCTGATGATCGTTCCTCTGGTCAACAGAGTCAACTTTCCATGCATAACATCCTTTTGAAGAATTGGTCTCTGGGAATGAAGAACTTCTTGGTAGCTGACGATCATCGCTCTGGTCAACAGAGTCAACTTTCCATTCATAACATCCTTTCGAGGAATTAGTGTCAGAAAATGAAGGACTTCTTGGTAGCTGATGATTGTCGCTTTGGTCGACAGAGTCAACTTTCCATGGATAATTACTAAAATGTTCATCTAAGAAAAGTTGATCATTCCATGATAATGGTAATTGATCTTGAAAGAAACTAAAATTTGGGTATTGAATTTGAGGGGATGGAAATTCCATTTTTATTATAAGGAATTTGATAAATATTTTTCATGACATTTTTCTTGGTGTTGTTTTGGTTGTAAAGAGTCTCAAAAACTCTTGGTTAACTAAGATTTATATAGAAGGTACATTGGATATGAAAGAATATCATAAGAATATGTTATATATTGTTGTAAGAACTTAATTGAGTAATCTAGCTATTTGTTAATGGACAATTATATATATGTGGACATGACACATTCAATATTGTTCAAAGACTTTTCCTACTTCCCCTCTTGACTTGACTTGATCCAAAACACCTCAAGTCTTTTTCATAAAAAAAAAAATTCTCCGCTTCGAAATGAATGATCTATTTTAATGTGACATCGAAAATTTAAGAAAATTAAAAAGATTTTATAATTTTATAATCTTAAATTAAAGTAATACTAAATATATTTAAATATTCTTTAATCTTGTATCTTAAATATATCACTCGAAAAAAATTAAAATTAAAGTATTATAAAAAAAAATATTCTTTTTTGAAATAGATTAAAAAAACCCATTTTTTTGATACGGAGGGAGTGACAAGTAAAATGATGGACAAGAAACTTCTTCATATTCATCCATTTGTAAAGCATAATAATCAAGGATTTAACTTTTTAACTTCTACACACGAGTAATATAAATATTCTTTTATATCATCAACAAATTTTAACTAGTAATAGTACATTAACTAGCTATAATTGTTATCAAATAATTCTTCAGCTTTAATTTATTTATCTTACTTTTTTTCTGACTCATTTCAAGAAAAATATAATTTTTCTTAGTTGACAATTCTTTAATCCTAACTTTCTATCTAACATGTTTAAGATCATAAAATTAAAAGATATTTTAATATATATATTATATATTTTTTATTAAAGCTACAAAATTTAAAAATATTTTTTAATTTTTTAATGTGTCAACTCAAAATCACACAAACAGATTAAAATAAAGAGAGTTATTAATTTATATTTATCAAGAAATTCACCTATAATTAATTAATAAGTAATAAATATTCTTATAGTACCATTAATATAATTAAATATAGGGTAGGGGCCTAGTGTAAACCCTAGAAGAAGCAATACACATTATTGGTTGTACTAATTTGACACATTGTCTAAGTGACAACATTTCAATGTTCATCTTATATATGGAAGTCTCATGAAATCTCTACATTGAATGCTTTATTAATTTATTCATATTCCATATTTATATCAAATTAGTTAACATATCTTCACTTATACTTTTATCATTAATTATAATTAATTAAAACATATTTTCACATCAATTTAATTTTTTTATTTCTTACTCGATGTTTGATTTTTCAATAAAATCTAATTAATTAATATATTTTAATAAAAATATCGAGTGTGAATAAATTTTATTCTTTATTATTTATATGCATTTTGTTTCTTTTGTGAAAAGATATGCCAAAACAAATGGGTCTCTTTCATTCTATTCATGATATTTGAAGCAAATCGAGAGTGTACGTTATACAAGTAAATTAATTAGATATTGCTAACCACCAGAGTTGGTATAATGGTTCAACGTTATGTTCTTAAGTAAGAAGTCGAGGGTTCGATCCCCACCTTTGGCGAATAAAGCAAACTCTGTGGCCAGTTCCCTACCGCAAAATGCACTGACCGAGGAACGGGGGATTAGTCTTACGGCTGCCGGTTGTGGGATATTTTGGGAAACCAAAAAAAAAAAAGAAAAAAAAATTGATATTGCCACCTTGCACCCAAAAGAAAAGAAAAAAAAGCTATATATAATAGGTATACAAATAGATATTTCACGCTGAAAATTTAATTTTTGATCTGTCAAAATATATAATTAATTTAAAAAATATTCAATAAAGACATAATTTTTTCTTTGTACAGATACATAATTATCTCATGATATATATTTTATGTTGTACAAGTAAATTAATTAGATATTGCCACCTTGCACCCAAAAGGAAAAAAAAAAAAACTACATATAATAGGTACAAAAATAGACATTTCAAGCTGAAAATCTCAATTTTTGATCTGTCGAAATATATAATTAACTCCAAAATATTTAACAAAGACATAATTTTTCTTTGTACAGATATATAATTAGTTTCTGATATATATATTTTATGTTATACAAGTAAATTAATTAGATATTGCCAACTTGCACCCAAAAGAAAAAAAAAGTTACATATAATAGGTACAAAAATAGACATTTCACGCTGAAAATCTCAATTTTTGGTCTGTCGAAATATATAATTAACTCTAAAAATATTCAATAAAGACATAACTTTTTCTTTGTACAGATACATAATTAGCCCTTGATATATTTTTTTATTTTGTTTCAGTCGAGATACATAATATATTTTTTCGTTTCTAAAGATACATAATTAGCTTTTAATAAATTTTTTTTGCAATTTTGGGTCCGTCGAGATATATAATTAGCTCCCAATACATCAAACGAAGATATATAATTAGTTAAAAAAATTATAATTATTTTATACGGATGAAAGTTTGTATAAATATTATAGGTTAAGGTGTATGTTTATGTTAATTTTCCTAAATTTTATTCCCAGCTTTATATTTATATTGAAAAATTTACGATTATATGTAAAATTAATTTCAAAACTTAATTATTAACACAACTTATATTGCTCTCCTAAAATTGAAAATTATAAAATTTAAATTTTGAATTCACTTTTTGTTTGATAAAGTTAGGGTGTTTTTTTGGTCCAATTGTAATTGATTACGTGGTAAGTGAAACATTTGTATTGACTTGACATATTAGTTGTTCTCCATCGTCAATGCATATATCTCATTTTCATATGTCTAATCAATAATTTCTCGATCAAAGATCTCGAGTTTGAATTTGAATATGATATCACTTTTATTAAAAAAATAAATAAATTATTCTTGAGTATGTGATTCAAATTTAATCGAATTTTAAATGTAAATATCGAATAACAAAAGACCTTAGAAAAATTATAGTATCAGTTATGATCCAATATTCACATTCAATGTTGTAGCCTAGTGGTCAATGATGAGCACGGTCGATGTCAGAATTTTCATTAAAGAAGTTTAGAAGTAGATATATGAACTAGCCGAAGGGGTTCAACATCTATTATATATACATAAAAAATATTTTTAACCATATAAAAATAGTATAACGATAATATAATTTTTTGGCGAAGGGAGTTCGAATGAACCTCTGGATAAAAAGTGGCTCCGCCCCTGTCAATGAGGTGAATTGAGAATCTGATGTCTCAGGTTCTCAGTTTTAAACCCGAATAGAGACAAAAAATGTGTTATATTTGTTATTTATCTTACTTTGATTGATAGAGTTATATTTGTTGCTGATAGAAGATGACAATTATGTTGTGAATTTAGTTAAAATGCTCAATATTTCAAATTATGTGGAATAACGAGGACGTAGAGGAATTGCCAAGCTCATTTTCATATCTCTCATTTTCATATGCCTAGTCAATCAAAATAAAGAATAAACTCAAGTGTTTTATTAGAAATTTAGACTTTTGAGGTTGGATATCAAATCGCTTTTATTAGAAAGTGTTTTATTCTCGACTGTGTGACACGAATTTAATCAAATCTTAACTACAAATATCGAATATTGAATGTCAAAAAAATACTATGTAAATCATAGTATCAATCATGATCCGATATTTGCATCCAAGGATTTAGCTTAGCGGTCACTGAGCAGTGTTGGAATTAAAATTTTCATTAAGGGGTTCGAAAATAAACATACGAACTAGCAAAAGGGAGTTCAACATCTAAAATATATACCTAAAAAAAATTAACCATATAAAAATATTATAAAGATAGTACTCCGTATAATTTTCCATCAAAAAAGGATTTATTCGAACCCCATGGATGAAAAGTGGCTTCGCCCCCAAGTCGACTTTGAGAGACAGAATTATCTAATATTTGTTGCTGGTGAAAGGTGATAGGTACCCCGTAAATTTAATCTAGGTATGAGAAAGTTAACCCTAACAACACGATTATAAAATAAGATGGGAGATGACAGATAACTCGTAAATTTAATTTAGGCGAAAGTTAACCCTAACATCACGAGTATAAAATATGATAGGAGATGACAAATATTTCATAATTTAATTTAGATATGCTAAAGTTAATCCTAATACCACGATTATAAAATAAGATAGGAGATAGATAGATATTTCATAAAGTTAATTTACATATGCAAAAGCTAATCCGAACATAGGATCATAAAATAAAATAAATTATGATCCAATATTTCAAATCACGTGGAATACAGAGGACGTAGACGAATTGCCTAGCTCTTAAGATGTATGTTTTAATTTTTATTTTTTGACTATGACTAAATCTAGAAGCTAATAGTTGCTAATTAAATTTTAATTTTTCTCCTACTTTTATACTAGGATTATCATTTCCTATTAGTAAAGAGAAAGACTATGATTAGTCCATAAAAATTTATTCCCATCAAATATTTAATAGAAAATACAATAAATACATGACATGTGTTTTGAAATAGATAAAGTTAATGACAAATATGATCCTTTATTATAGAGGGTAAGTTTAAAATAATTTTCTCAAAAAATACTCAGAAAAATATCTGAACTTTGATCGAATTTGCAGTTGAGCATACTGAACTTTGTGGGGGTCTTATTATCCATGTAGACTTTTTAAAAGTGGATTTAATTCTCCCCGAAATGTTGTACCTGGTTTTGACGGCTGACGGTGTAATACACGCGCCAATCTCGTTTTTACACGTGTTTTTTTAAAAATAATTTTTATTTACTTTCTTCTCCATTCTTATTCTTTTCATCAATTTTCATTCTTTTTTCACCAAAAAAATGATTTCTAACTCTTGAAATTTGACTTTTATTTAGTTCATACAATTTTTTTTTTCAAATTTCAAATTCAAATAGAAAACTTTCTTCAATAATTTGGAACACTTTTTCAAAGTTTCTTAATTATGCCCAAATGCCAGCGGCAATGGTGGAATTAATTCCCTCCAGATTTGATAAAGATTTGATTTTTTCTCGATAATGTAAAAGCTGATTAGTTTTTTAATTTTGCAATAATTTTTCTTTTTCAATTTAAAATTGGGTCAAATTGATGGAAATGAATTGGGTGCGTTGAAGATAAAAGAAAGAAGCACCATTGAAAAGAAGAAAGAAAGAAGAGAAAGAATGAAAAAAAAAATCAGAAAATTGAGGGGCTATTTGACAAAAAAAGAAGAAGTAGGTTTTTAACTTTTTTAATACTCTCACGCGCCCAATGCGCGTGAATTACACGCACTTGTCTAAGTGACAGAGACATGCTATTAAAATACGAAAAAAGAAGTATAGATGAGTAATAGGATCCCCCACAAAATTTAGTATGCTCAACTACAAATTCGATCAAAATTTATGTATTTTTCTGATTATTTTTCCTAATTTCTATCTTTGAGCAATTTTGATCCTTCACTATAATTAATTATTTTTCCATCATTAAATCACTTTAATTATAATGAGTTGATATGATTTGGCACTTTGATGTGTACATCCAATAACAAATACAAACATACGAGTAAGTTTTTAATTGGTTTAAATCTTAATCCACTTTTAACACATCAATTATTCAAAATTAGAATTAATAAAGTAACATCATTATTACTATAATCTACAATGTTGAGAAAAATCAATATAGGTGACATTAGTTTGGTGCACTTGAAATAATCAACGTGTAATAATTCTTCTAGTAATTATTTTTACCTCTGTAATTATATTAACTTTATGTGAAGTCACTAATTTGTTGACTTTTAAAAATGAATTAAATTAGTGATTAGTCTAGAAGGAGGTATTAACTTAACAAATAAAGTTGTTGTTCTGTGATCAGGAAATTATGAGTTCGATACGTGGAAACTAGGACTGGACATATTTTGGTTTAAACTGTAAAAACTAAAAGACTTAACCAAAATTTAATTTTGGTTTTTCGGATTGGTTTCGATTTCAAATTTTAGAAATTTGATTAAATCATTTGGTTTTTGGATTTTCAAAAAGAAAAACCGGATAAACCAATAATCAAAATTATATAAATCATATATTATAATTTTATATCCATACATTTTATTATATATGTAAATATATCGACAAAAAAGAAGCATTTTTTCGCACAGTTGCCAAGTTCTTCACGAAGGTAGATTTGCACAAAGGATATTACCAAGTGCACATAGCCGAAGGAGATGAGCCTAAGACCACGTGTGTAAGAAGGTATGGAGCTTTCGAGTGGCTCGTGATGCCGTTCGGTAAGGCACCAGCCACGTTAGCATGAAGTGGTCGGGTTCACTCCTTCTAGAGAAAGGGATCAGTGTACTGATTGCCTGCCTTAGCTTCTATATCCCTCACTCGATAGATCGTCATTTGTTAGAATGAATTCCTTATATAATATAATCAAATATAATATAATCTAATATAACATATAAATATATAAATTATAAATCATTTAGTAACCCTAAATTCTAATATACTGCTTTGCTTTAGACCCTAACATTAACGTGAAGGCTGCAACGACGCTCAACCATCCTCAGTTCGTCAGTTCATTTGAAATTTTAACATCGCCAACGTCAGTCGGAAGTCGTTTGCTCAGTTCGTCACTGTAGTCGGCAGTCGTTGCCGAGTGCTGCCACCGCCGTCACACCAACAAGGATGACTCAACGAGGTCGATATTTATGGTTATTTCATGCGTGTTGAATTAATTATATTTGAAAATAAAAAATAGGCTTGCAAAAAAAAAAAAAAAATCTAGAAAAATCATCAATTTTAAATGCTCACTACTTCAATTTTTAAAATTGAAATAAAAATCTGAAATAATCGAACCGAATTTGTAAAAATCGAACCAAATCGAAATAATTTTGATTTGGTTATGATTGTCATTTTCGTCAATTCAAAAATTAAAAAAGTGAACCAATATTCAACAATCAAACCAAACAAATCGAATGCTGACCCCTGATGGAAAAAAATTTGTACGATGAACCCTCATAGTTCATTCCTTCCATGAACTTCATAATTAGTCTAATAAAAGTTAAAGACATCATTATCAATTAGATTATAAATTGATTTGTTTAGTCCAAAATTAGATACGCAAGCACTTAGCTCAAAAATAAAAAGGTCGGTAATTCTTTTTATTAAGTACTCTTTTGTTTGTCCAATTTATCCATCATAATATATCTTTTCTCGCGTTTCCCTTATCGCATTATTTGTATTTTTTTTTATAGACTTACACTATTTTCTGTGTTAGTTGATATATTTTCTTCACTGTTTCTTCTTCTTTATACTTGAAATTTCTATATTTGAGTTGAGAATCTTTCGAAAACAGTCTGATCACCTCTATAAGGTAGTGATAAGATTTGTGTATAGTCTAACCTTTCCGAACATTACTTGTGGAATTTCAGTGGATATGTGAAATTCTAACATATTGTGATAATAGAGTTGAAGGCTTCTAAATGTGAAACTCAAATAAGTTTGATGAAATTTGGTACTTTTAAATGTGACACTTCAACAGTGTGTGATGAAGTTTCAAACTTTTATAAGTGAAAGTCTAATACAATGTGTAGGAGTTCAAAAACAATGTCTAAATATGAAAACTCCAACTTTTTTTTTTTCCATTCGATGTTCAGTGTCCATGTTGAAGTCCCGACTAATTTATATCGCGCATTGCAGGGCCCATTAAGGTGGCAGCGCTTCCAACAGAGTTTTCTCCACACCCAGGGTCGAGCCCTCGACCTCTGGTTAAGGGTGGAGCAGCCCATTCACTGAACCACAACTCATGTTAGTCAAAACTCTAACATATTAAACTAACTGTGTTGAGGCTTTCACATTTAACTAGAGATATTTTTCACTACATTTTATTTTTCTATTTAAATTAACTATTTCTAAATTACGTTTCAATCGATGGCCTCCCCAGTATAATCTTACAAATGGGATCTAGAGAGGCCATGCAGCGCGTACATAAATCTTGTCTCTATCTTGGAGAAGTAAAGATATTGCTTTCGATAAACCCAACCCCGATTTATAAAAAAAAAAAAAAAAAAAAAAATTGTCCTTATGTAAGATTAAGAAAAATGTGTTGGACCCAATCAAGTAAAAGCTTTGAAAATCAAACTTTCCAAGTCAAAATTGACACATAATTGATAATCCAATTCTAAAAACCTTATCCATAATTTGGCCCATGAACTTCTTGCATAAATAATTACTAGTTTTATATCACTAAAATGTAGAATAATATAAATTCAAGTACATATTTCAATACAAAATTGAGCTAGAAGACTATTCTATTCTATTCTTTTTAAAATAATAGAATCTTGTTAAAACTGCTACATACTATATATTTGACAAATATATATATATTTGAAACATATTATCTTTTGTTAAAATACAGAAGTTTCAATATAAAATTGTTTCCCTTTTCTTTTTTCAATTCCTTCTTTTCGTTCTACTTAGGTTGTGGAAACAATCTCCTCGGTCCGAGGATAATCACTCAAATATACATGTTGATGTGGTTGACTTCTACTTATGTTAGTTTGGAGGTCCAACACTTTAAATGTTGGCCCATAAGCCCATTTTTGAATATCCTAAAGTCTAGTTTGGAGGTCCAACACTTTAAATGTTGGCCCAACTCATTCTAGATAATTGGTGATTCAGCCCATGATATATAAGCCCATTTTTAAATATCCTAAAGTCTCGAAGAACAAGTCGAGCAGTGCAAGGACGCGGGGATATAACAAGTAGCAGCAAGGTTCTCCCCTTAGGACCGGCTACAAGAAGTTTGCCACTCTAATAGAAAGAAAGGGTAAGCTCTCTGCTATTTGCTTGCAATGCTATGCCTATCAAAGTTGGCGAAGGCTTCTGTAACCTTAGACTCGTTACATTGTTCGACCTAACTCGTTGGCTCCGCGTCCACCAAAAGTCGACAACCCTCGTCACCTTCAAAATTTTGGTACTCTCTCAATAACTTCAATAGTTCACTGAATGCCTTTAGTGAAATAAACCGCAAGCCCTACAAAAAGAAAGACATAATAAAATAACGAATTAATTAATAAACAAACAATTATCATGATGTATTCATTGACCGAGTGATCTATGTACACACCACCTTCGATCCAGACCAAACTTATGAAATTACACTGAATATGTATTCATTGTTTTTGTTACTCTACTAGGCGCGAGTTGCCGCCGCTAGTGCCTAGTCATGGTTTACTTGAGTTGAGACTCTATCGGAAACAATTACCTCTCTACCTCACAAGGCTAACTACCTAGTAAGATCTACATGCATACCACCCTCTCGAGGCCCTATTTGTGACATTATTTCTCCAGTCGTCGAGGATTGTCGAACCAGGGGCGGATCTAGGGGTGGGGTGGGGTTCTCGGGACCCAGTAACTTTTGTGTATATAAGAATTATAAGCTGTAAATCCATAAGCAAAGTGTGTTGCTGGTCCAGCGAAGGGAATGTAACCCACAAACTTCAAATTCTGAATCTGCCTCTACCGGAAACCCTACTCTTCTCCACCACACTATCATGTCTTGAGGTACACATCATTGTGCCATGTTTAAACCATAGCCACCCTTTTGATTTCTTAGCCCTAATAATTTGCAAATCATGGCCCTTTTTTTCACTACTAGCCTCTATGTAGTGATTTAACTCCTTTGATATTCTCTCAATCTCATACTTATCAAGAAGGGACATATTATTATTATCATCATCATGAATTGGAACAATAATATTTTGTGATGGTTTTCTTATGTGAGAAGACAAAGGAGATGAAGACTCCATTTCTTGATAGAAAAAAAAAATATTGGATTTTACAAATGGAATATGTGGTACTAATTAAGTTTAATTTATATAAGGAAAGTTGGTTTCTATCATATGGTGTCCACACTAAATTTGCATGTGAATTATTATATTTTGGGACCTTTGGTAGGTGAGAAGCTTCCTTGATTCGTAATGTAGCGAAAATAATTTTTCGATCTCGTAAAATAACAATAAAATCTACATATATTTCCTTTAGACGCTGCAGTTCGTATTTATGAAACTGCACAGAATTATTATTGTTGTTACCTGAGTAGCTAAGAATATGGGATTGACGAAAGGTCTAAAATATTGAGTGTGTCGATATAATTTCATATATCAGAAGTTTAATCGTACGAATTCCTTTGAAATAAATCGTGTGAGTTTGGTTCAAAATAAATGGCCTAATATATAATGTATGTGGTAATATCATTAATCTTAATATAAACTCATACACGAAAAAATTATTGAGTATGCGAATAAAATATCTAATTTTAAAGTTGATAAGAATAATAATTTAAGGTATATAGTCTTCTAAATGATGTGTGGTTTATTAAATGAATAAAAACTGTACAAAGCATATTGATTATTCAAAGAAGATAATATGACAATTTGAATATTAAAATGTGCTTAAATTATTAATTATAACGTAAGATTCCATGTCAATATGAATTAATTGATTAAGATGGAAATGTATTGTATACTTTATAATAATGTAAAGGTGCTGAAATAATTGATACGGCATGTTGTCTTATTTGTCTAATTGTTTGTTAGCTTCCATTGGAAGAATATTGTGTGATTCATACTTTTTTTTTTTAATCTCAATTTATGTGTCACATTTTTTTTTAATTCTAAAAATAATATATAAGTACTTTTTCTAAACAATGGTATGAATTAAAACGGAAAAAGTATTAATTAAAATATATTTATCATATGTAGGATATACGCAAACCTAATCTTACCTTATAGAGGTAGATTAATTATTTCCAATAGACTCTCAGCTTCAAGAACAAAATTGTCTATATAAGAATACTGAAAATAAAAGAAACAACATGCAATTCTAAACACAACAGAAAGTAGCTAAACAATACTCCACCGAAATACTACTATAATCAAACTATATGGAACAACAAATAGTAACAGAAGTCGAAGAACAAAAAATAAGAATAAAGTTAAGACTAAGGAATCAACAATCATATAATACACTCCTACTTACTAGTACGACTGCAATTAACTTACTTATTATTCTTCTATCTTAATTCATATATTTCATACTGTCCTATATAAAATCATGTCCTCGATAACCTGCAGCTAGCCAATTTATCCATATTGATTATTAAACAAATAATTTGTTGTGGCAGTCGGCTGTTGTTTAGTCTACGTGGTTATTAAACAAAAGTATATAGAGTATAATAATAAGCCATTAATTAGGTGTAATCTTGAATTAAACTTAATTAATTATGCCAAAAGATAAATGAAAAGAATAAAATACATACTATTCCAATCAAGTGCCAAACATTTTTGTTTCAATCAATAGCACTATATATGGTCTATATAAATCTCTAATAATTAATAAAGTTTTATTACATTGTGTTGTCATTTTATAATCATATCCACACAATTTTATTTCTTTGATGACTAAAGATTTTAGGAAAATATACTTGTGCATAAATTTATAATATTTAATCTTGATTTATTAACATGTATTCTCATCTTAATAAATCATCACTTAACAATAGGAAAGTTTTACAAGTGATGATGGCCCTGGTCAAACTATTTAGGTATTGTCCATTTTCAGTGGCGAATTCAAAATTTAGGAGTCGTGGATGTTCGGGCGTTCAAACACATATATTGGCATCCAAAGCTTTAAGATTTTGTATGGAAATCAAAAACACCCGACTATCTTTATGGTTTCACGGGTGCTTTTTTCCATCCAATATCAATTTTTATGCATTTATACCTACTCTATGTCAGATTTAACGGGTGCCGATGCACCAATATTTTTTACCTAGGTCCGCCGCTATCCATTTTGGACTTATGCCCGCATGTATCTGTCCGTTGGGTTTTAACCCAAAAGACGCCTCAACAGTTGATTTTAAACTCATTCCTAACTTTCTTTTCTCATTTCGACGTGGGCTTCACCTAAGGTGTAGTATGCACTCCTTCTTTAAAGACTTGCCCTCCGTCACGTGTGTTACTTACATTATTTTGATGTAAACACCGATGCTAATAAGTATTTGTCAAATATAGAAGTTTAACTTTTGGGAAACAACATAAATTCCGACAGTTTGGAGCTTAATTACAAAAAATTCTCATATTTCGCATAATTACTGAAAATCCCGATTTTGGGTTTGTCGAGATGCATAATTAGCTCCTGATACATCTAACGAAGATGCATTTTTTCCTTTATAAAGATACATAATTAGTTCCCGATACATTTTTTTTTATTTTGAGTCTGTCAAGATACATAATACATCCAATATAGATACATTTTTTCGTGTAAAGATACATAATTAACTCTCAACATATCTTTTTGTCGATTTTGTGTCTGTCGAGATACATAATTAGCTCCATGATACATCCAACGAAGATATATAGTTAGTTGAGGTTTTTGTAATTACTTTATAACGGTGAAAAATTTGTGTAAATATGATAATTTAAAGTGTATATTTATGTCATTTTTCCTAAAGTTTTCCAATCTCCTTGCTAAGTTGGGCTTCATATAGCAAACCTCTTGAGTCCACAGAGCCCATGGACCAAAGCTTGGTCCAAATCCAATTGTGTTGTTGTACCTTCATTTAGCCCAAACAACACTAAGTTGTAGCCCAAGAAAGAAAATAGCTAAGTTGATCGGACTCTCCAAAAATGTTGTCGTACCTGTGTCAGGTCCTTCAAAAATACATTGTTTTGGAGGATTCGATGACACACACACGTCGACGTTTTTGAAGAGTTCGAACAACATATGAACAATCGGCAAATACAGCCTCTTGTAGAAATTCAAGATAAGATTGCATATATAGGAACCTTCACGGCCCCAACAATTCTCCATGCCCCCATGCAAAGCAAAAACTTTGGTGCACCGATCTGCCGTTTAATCTTATGTAAAGGAAACATTAAAACCACCAACATGGGTTGTGGTGCAGTGGTGAGACTGCTCCACCCTTAACCAGAGGTTTCGGGTTCGAGCCTAGGGTATGGAGAAAATTCTATTGGGAGTGCTACCCCTTAATGGGCCCTGCAACACACGATCCGGATTAGTCGGGGCTCCAATGTGGTACCGGACACCGAGTGAGAAACCACCAAAAAAAAAAAAAAATTAAAACCAAACAAAGCTAAAAGAGAAACAGAACATACTTGTAAGTTAAACCCTTCCATATTGTTATTAATAAGATTAAAACTGTTATTTTTAACAACATTGCCAAATCATATAGGCAATGAACTCAGCCTTGCTGAGTACAATACAAAATGGAAACTTAGAAAACAACATAATGTATATCAAAATGGCTTAGCTATATAAGGGTTGTTAAAGACACTCAATTCTTTCTCCAAATGTTGCACCTCGAAAAATAGTTCATCGAATCCTCAAGAAAGTAGTGCGCGTTCAAGGGTTCCAGAGGATGGTAGTCTGGGCGATCATGGAAGTCACTATGTATGGATCCATGTTCGATGCAGGCCTTCTGTCCTCAAAATATCCCTTACCTTCTTTCTCCGTATCTCTTCCCACACGAATGGATGCACCACGGTTAGCAACGCCCTAGACAATACAAACACATCAAAAATGAGATACAGGATGTATACACAAAAAAAGGGCAACCCGGTGCACTAAAGCTACTGCTATGCGCGGTGTCTGGGGAAGGGCCACAAGGGTGTATCATACGCAGCCTTACCTTGTATTTCTGCCAGAGGCTGTTTCAAGGCTTGAACCCGTGACCTTCCGGTCACATGGCAGCAACTTTACCAGTTACTCCAGGGCGTATACACTGACAGTATAAAAGACTATATGTAGTTTCATCGTACCCATTTGAACGTGTTGATGTCAGCTGTTTCGTGTCTTCCAGTAAGACGACGCTCGTTGCCTTCACCATATGCTTCAATGTGCTCTTTGTGCCTAAGTCCAAGCTTCTCAATAGCCTTCTTGATAACTTCATACCCTCCCTCTTTCCTCATCGACTTAGTACTGAATAAAAAACATCCGAAATTTTAATTTCAATCATCGCGCAGTTGAATATGAAATGTCATTAGTTATTAGTACTACTCTACCTATAGTTTGTATGAGCGCCCGCGCCATTCCAGTCACCCTGACAATCGACAAGGTAAAAAACCGAGTATTGGAAGGTGAAACTGAAGAAGATACGTATTTGTTTTCAATGAGTATACAAAATTGTGATCATACCGGAATAGGTTTGGGGTCGAATGACACTACAACTCCAGCAATCTCACAAATCCTCTGTATAACAACCAAAAAATCGACACATTTAAGAGAAATGAATTGATATTTAGTCTAAATTTATCGATAACTTGAGCTACATTACCTCAAGAATGTAACGCGCTACCCATAGCTCATCACCTGATGCAATGCCAACCGAAGGTCCAACTTGAAATTCCCACTGCAAAAGTTCAAATAATCGTTCAAACTAAGGCAGAGGCGAATCTAAAGTAGGTTCTGAACTATTGGTACTCGTTCTGAACTCACTGACTCTAGATTCTCCATTTGCCTACCTGTCCGGGCATCACTTCTCCGTTGATACCACTAATGTGAATCCCAGCATAGAGACAGGCTTTGTAATGAGCATCAACAATATCGCGACCAAATGCCTTTCCGGCTCCAATTCCACAGTAGTATGGTCCCTAAAATCGGTCATAAAAATTAGTCAGAAACCGCCATAGGACAAGGGAAAATCCGAATTCTCCTATGACAAACAACAGTTAAAATGTGTAATGAAGTGATCTTGTAGTCTTAAAACAAAAGGGAAATTGTTCACATTTTTCTTATACAATGTTCTAAATCAACTTAATTGTCCCTTCGGGGACATCTGATAAAATTGGAACGATACATAGAAGATGTTGTAGTCTTATGTTGTTTGGATCCTCCAAAAATGTTGGTCTAACCATGGCGGATTAAATATAGTACCCCTTTCATTCTATTTTTTTTTTCATGTGAACATAAATCTAAATTAGGTACTAACAACAAATGCTTGAAAGCTATGTCATTCGAAACCTTCAGAAATGCTGTCGCACCCTGATTGGAGGATATCCGATAAGGATACATCAGAATTTTTGAAGAATCCGAGCAGCATATCTCGAAAAATGTGGGAAAAAAGTTGGGTGAATAAATTTACCTGTGGTCCAGGAAAACCACCAATAGGCCATCCAAGTGGCCAATTAATATCCTTTTGGAGTAAGGTGTATTCTTGCTCAAGACCATACCTAATTTACACAATTTATCAAACAATTAAGAAATTTCCAAAATGATATACTACAACAATAACAATAACAATATATCCAGTGTAATCCTATCCCTCATTAACGTCGGCGTCGCATGAGCCTGACTAGCCCAAAAGCGCACGACCAGGTCCAAGACAAGCACGACTTTCCAAAATGATATCGAGAATAAAGAGTAAAACATCTAGTACCCTGAACTCTGACCAAATTTGCTACGATACACTCCAACTTCACATGGGTCTTATTACTCTCAGAACTTAATTTTAACGCATTTTTGTCACCCTTTTGAGCTGACGTGACACCTTTTGTCAACCTTTTTAGCTGATGCAATACCTTTGACGTGGACCCTATTTTATGTAATAAAAGTGTCACGTCAGCACAAAAAGTGACAAAAATATGCTAAAATTAAGTTCTGGAGGGTAATAACAGCCCTGCGAAGTTGGAGTGTGTCGTATCAACTTTGATCATAGTTCGGGGGTACTGGATGCTTATCTCGAGAATAAAAAATTCTAATTTGAACGATAAATTGAATATATCAATATTTACGTAAGCTAGTCCGAACACCATCGTAAAAAAAAATAAAAAATTGTGAATACCAAGGTTCCTCAGCAACAACATTAGGATTGCTGAAAATCTTTGCAGCATTGTGCCTCTTGTTTGTTGGAATTGGTTCACCAGCTGGGGTGTAACAATCACATATAACCTTTAAATAAAAAAAATAAAAAAAGAATTAAAAAATGTTAGATACGATTTAACTTATAGATACTGATAGCATAAAGAATTTTCACGCTATCGGTGTCTTTTAACATGTTGCAGTCTATGTTGTTTGGATCCTTCAAAAATGATGATACAGTCGTGTCGGATTCTTAAAAATGAACTAGTATAACTTTTGAAGGATCGAACAAAATACCCCGCGCATTCTAGGAGAACTCTAATAATATACGACTTGTTATTTTATATATACTGTCAATATATAAAAGTTAAACTATAAAAAAAAAAATTGTTTTACTCACCAAAATATTGTTGCCCCTCCTAAATGGATCCTTGAAAATTGCTTGAGGACTGTATCATCAAATTACAATAAGTGACATTTCAGATAATTGTCTTTGTAAATATAGGGATGACAATGGAGCGAGACAGGGCAGGTCGAGTCAGGCTTAAGTCGCAAAAATTTCAACATGACCTTGTAACAACTTTTTCTATTTTCAACATGCCCCGCCCTGTTCCACATAACAAATTTTGCATATTAAAGGAAGCTTACATAGAATCACGGAGGGGGACAAGGCAGGTTGAGACTTAACTCGAAAAAATTTCAACTTGACTCTGTAACAACTTTTGTATATTTTCAACACACCCCACCATGTCCCACATAACAAATTTTGCATATTAAAGGAATCTTACATAGGATCACGCAGCAGGACAAGGCAGGTTAGACTTAACTCACAAAAATTTCAACCGGACTCCATAACAACTTTTATCGGTTTTCAACACGCCCCCGTCTTGTCCCACATAACAAATTTTGCACATTAAAGGAAACTTACTATAGGATCATGGGGCGGGATAGGCCAGGTTGAGACTTAACTCGCAAAAATTTTAACCTGACTCCGTAACAACTTTTTCTACTTTCAACATGCCCGGCCCCGTCCCACATAACCAATTTTGCATATTAAAGGAAACTATAGGATTACGGAGAGACTTAACTCGCAAAAATTTCAACCTGACCCGTAACAACTTTTGTATATTTTCAACACGCCCCACCCGGTCCCACTTAACAAATTTTGAATATTAAAAAGAAACTTACTATAGTATCACTTCACTATCTTCACCAGGAGCTTGACCAGTACTAGAACCATCATAATTCCATCTGGGAAGCTTTGAAGGATCATTAACAGGACCAGAAATTGTCTTTATATATATAAAAAAAATAAAAAAAAATTAGAATTCTATATGTATTAGCAAAAACAAAAATAAATATTTATACAACTATGTTACATAAAATAAATATATAAATTGAAAAGATTTATTACCCTGGCTTTGCTCCTAACATCCATTCCTGATCCACCAATCCTGTTTTTTCAAAAAAAAAAAAAACAATATGACATACAAAAAATAATATTACTAACCAAAATTAAACAATTAATTAAAAAACAACATATCACATAAACAGTAACAAAGTATATTTTTCTCAAAATTATCACTAAGTCCGATGCGCTAAAGCTTCCACTATATACATGGTCCGGGAAAGACTCGAACCACAAGAGTTTACCAGTTACTCCAAGACTCCGTTTCCGAGTTCAAAATACCAATGTACATAATACTTGAGTGTAATGAAAATCTTTATAAGTCTATATTTGTATTCAAATATCTATTCAGAACTCAGTAGACTGTCTTTTCTTTTGTAATTCAAAATGCGTAAACTCAAAATCTGAACTCTACCTCAAATATTTTTCTCATATTTATTCAGAACCTAGTAAACTGTCTTTTCTTTCGTAATTCAAAACGCGTAAACTCAAAATCTGAACTCTACCTCAAATATTTTTCTCAAAATTATCATTAGTTGATAAGAGAAACAAGAATCATTTTACGTTCGACGCAATAAAGCTTCCACTATATGTACGGTTCCGCGGAAGAGCCGAACCACAAGGGTTTACCGGTTACTCCATGACTCCGCTTCCGAGTTCAAAATACCAATGTACATAATACTTGAGTGTAATGAAAATCTTTATAAGTCTATATATGTATTCAAATATCTATTCAGAACTCAATAAACTGTCTTTTCTTTCTTAATTCAGAACTCATAAACTCAAAATCCGAATACATAACCAAATACATATATTAAGGGATGAAAAAAAGAAAACTAACCATATATATTCAGCAATAATTTTCTCAGTGGAATCAGAAAGATTAAGATTAACAAGATCAGAAAGATTAGCCATTATGAAATAGAAATATTTTTCAAAAATTAACTTATAGGAAAGAGGAAAATTTGTTGAATGAGAAAATTAAATGTGAGAAAGAGTAGTAGTTTGTTCTGTTTATATAGGCAGCTAGAGAAAGTGTTGGTTGTATAAAACTATTCACAATTATTATTTTACTTGTTTCCCGTTCGGTTTTCGATATCTACATTGAAATTCATCTAAATATAAATACACACCGAGAAATCTCATATCAAATTTAAAGTGTTCGGACTCAAAATTTTCTTCCAAATTCACCCTTTATTTTTTCATAGTAATTTGAAATGAGGGTTCTTCCTATCTTTGACCATAGATTATAGATTAGATTTTAAAACTTTTTTTTTAATATTTGTTTGATCATGAAATTTGATCAGAGTTTGTAATATGATTTTTCAAGTAAATTTTTGAGACTTTCAGTCACGAAACTTTGAATTTTTTTTTTAGAACAAAGCATCTAGTACCCCCTAACTATGACCAAATTTGCTACGACACATTCCAACTTCATGGAATCCTATTACCCATTGAACTAAATTTTAGCGTATTTTTATGAACCTTTTTAGCTTACGTGGCATCTTTTGTCAACTTTTTTAGTTGACATGACACCTTTGATGTGGGCTTCATTTTGTGTAATAAAGGTGTCACGTCATCGTAAAAGGGTGACAAAAATACGCTAAATTTGAGTTCATGAGTAATAGGACGACCCATGTGAAGTTGGGTTGTATCGTAGCAACTTTAGCCATAGTTCGAGGTGATACTGAATACTTATCTTTTTTTTTTAAAATGAAAAATACATATTCAAATACGACTTTAAAAATTTAAATTTTCATAGAAAGTATCACCCCTCAGTTTTGTAATACGCGAATTAAAATTTAATCGGATACTAATAAGAATATTATTGTACCTCATGTGAGAAAAATAAAAATAAAAAGAGATATGAAAAAGGGAATAAGATGGGTGGTTTTATTGTCTAAAGTTTAATGGATTAACTTTTTGATTCATTTTTGGAAACATGCCATCATCAAACATGTGTACTGTTGAAGAAACCAATTTATTTTATTCACGTAATTCAAAGATATTTTTAAAGATATTTGCATGATCATCATCTAACATAAAGCTTACTCATCATGGATTCATATTTCTCTCCGTCGTTGAAAAATTATAATATATATAGTGGCGAATTTATCCTTTATCGAGGGAGTTCGGCGAAAAATTATATGTTATATATGCATGATTAAAATTATTTTATATATATATATATATATATATATATATATATATATATATATATATATATATATATTAGATGTTGAACCCCCTTTGGTCAGGGGCGAACCTAGGATTTGAAGTCTGTGGGTGTGTCAGTGTTGTCAAAAGGGCGCATAAGCCTCGAAGCAAGACTCAAAATGTGTTGAGCGTTCGCCTCGCTTAATGTGCAACTTAGGTTCTAATTTATAATACATACTTTCCTTTGTCAATGAGGCTTTCTAAAGAGACGGACGATTCACTTTATCAAAAAAAAATTATTTTTTTTATTCATATATTTGTCACTCATGCTTATATTACTAGTCTTGGATTAGATATATATTTATATTTTTTCTCTCTTTATGTCTTTTTTTTGTTAAATCTCACACTTTATTTATACTTTGGTGCTTAAACACAATAGACCGTGAAGCTTTTTTACGCTTATTACTTTTGATAATACTGTGATGCACAATATTATCTTAAGACGTTAGAAAAACTTTCAGTGTCAATTAAGGGATATTATCATATTCAATTGGTCGCTAAAGATATGAGTAATACTGAAAATATAAATATATAGAACAAATATGAATTCTAAGCTAATAACTTTACTTTCTTATAATATAAAGCTTACTTATAACATTATTGAATAATTGGTTGTGGTAGCTCAATGGTCAAGGATGATTCATTTTACGGGATAGTCGCGGGTTCGAATCCCCAATCCTATGGATGGAAGCGATGGCTTCAACCAACTCACCTAGGTGCACTACCATTCATCTTAATTCTTAGGGTGCACTATTAACTATATCCCAATTTCTGAAGGTATATACACATAAATTTTTTCGACGTTAATGGGTGCACATGCACACCCACTAACACATGTGGGTCTACCTCTGTCTTCGGTTAGTTCGTATGTTCACTTATGAACCCCTTTCGTGAATATCCTGATTCTGCCACTGTATATATATATATATAATACTTTTTTTTAATATATATAAGGAAAATATTCTATTTCCACTTTGAACTATATACGAAAAGGTTAAGACACACCCGCACTTTAGGAGGATCTTATTACTCCTGGACTAATTAAAATCGTATTTTTGACAACCTTAGTGCCTACGTGGCACATACGTGTGCCTACGTGGACCCTTCAGTGTATTGTACCACGTAAGCATTAAGATTGTCAAAAATACGATTTTAATTAGTTCGGGAGTAATAAAACCCCCCCTAAAGTTCGGGTGTGTCTCAACCTTTTCGCGTATAGTTCAAGATGGAAATAGAACATTTCCTCATAATAGCTTATATGAGTCCATTAAGGACGACCTATTAAATTTAGTTTATTCATAATTTATTCATAATGATGACCTATTAAATTTAGTTTATTCAAGGTGGAAATAGAATATTTCCTCAGTCCATTAATGACGACCTATTAAATTTAGTTTATTCATAATTTATTAAATTTAGTTTATTCATAATAAATTTGGTTTATTCATAATTTATTCATAATGACAACCTTGTAGCTTTCAGATTTTGTGAGTCCATTAATGACGACCTATTAAATTTAGTTTATTCATAATGAATCCTTATAATATGATAAATTAATTTATTCTTCTTTTAGTTATTTTTTACTTGTCACTATTTTTTTAATTTAATTTTCATTTTTACTTATCGTTCTTGATAAATTAAGAAAAGATAAATTTTTTTAATATTTTATTCTTAATATTAATCATTTACCAAATTATTTTTTAATACATATTTTTCATCTTGCAATGGCTTGTAGGGTAGATCAAAATTGTGAGGCAAAACATAGATTTTATCGTCGAATTCGTAAATTCCAATAATAAATCTCAGAATTTTCAGATTAAAAATAAATCAAAATTTCATAAATGTGGGACCCAACGCAACCTCGAAACAACCAATGAACTAACACTTGTCATGTTTTTATTGGTTGGTTTCGATCACTAAATCATTGCGTTCATAACTCGTTTGACCAAACTTCAGAAGTATATATCTCGAAAAAATTAACACCATATCAATCTAATCGAAGTAATTTCTTTCAACAGAAAATCATTAGTGAGAAGGATGTATTAGAGACAAAAGATAAAAGATAACGATGTATACGAAAACATTGTAAATATTATAGGGTCGTTTGGTACATCAGATAAAAACAATAATACCGTGAAAAAGTTTTAAATTGACTTTAATTTATTCCATATTTGGTATGAGGAATTAACTAATTTCAAAACTATTTTATCTCATCGTGTCTACTAAAATAATGAAATTATTATCTTATATGGAGTGTGGAATAAAATAATCTCATGTAATAACGTTCCAACTTAGATATCTTTACTTATCATATCTGATATACCAAACATCCGTTATGAGTTGATGTCTAAGTAAAAATAGAATTTTTTTGACATATAACTGAATATATATGTTATACCAAAAGTATACATTTAGTTATATTAAATAAGTTGCAAAAGAAAACTTAAAATCAAAAGAGTTTCATATTTAGATAAATTTCAATTCAATACGTAACGATAAATAAAGTATCGTATAAAAGTAAACAAAGAAATTATTATTTTCTGAAATAAAACAAAAAAAGAAAAAGGTATTATCAAATTCAATTTGACCTTTCTAACTATTATTCGTTTCTAATTATTCTTTTCGTCTTATTTTATATGGTACTGTTTGACTTATACGATATTTAAGAAGAAAAGGGTAAATCATTCCATTAAGGATAAATAAAAATTTTAGAGATAAATTATTTTTGATAATAGTAAGTTAACATTATTTTTTGAACGGACGAAAAATAAAATAGTGTCACGTAAAATGAAACGAACAAAAGAATAATTTATATCTTTTTTTTTGTTGAGTTGGTATATAGCTTTCCTACATTTTAATATAGTAGTTAAAATAACTTTGATTCCATAAATTTTTTAATTTGTTGTTCTTGAATCGATAGATTTTTTGCAATGATTTTTCTATCTTTATAAGATCGAGAAAAAGTTTATGTATATCTTATTATTTTCAAATTTTATTTGTGAAATTATATTGGATATGATGTCATAAATTTATACGATAAATTGAACGGGAAGAATTTTCTTAAATTTAACTTTTGTTTGATCCTTTAAAACATTAGACATATAATATCTGAAGTTAGTTTTGACAAAGTTTAATTTAATACATAATACTTCAAAGTTTTACATAGTTTAATATACACTTATGTGTATTAGCACAACTACAAGAATCTTATATACCCAAAAAAGAGACAGCTACAAGAATATTTAATTTATATGTGTTATTAATAATGGTTTAAGTCAACTAATAGGGAAATATTACTAATTAATTAAATGAAGAGTATAGTTTTTGCTTTAGTCATTTTCATGGTTACAAATTATCTGCATCTAGATCTAAATTTGCTAAAATAAACTATACAAAATCTCCAAAAGCATTAAAAAAAAATGTTGAAAATTTGCATTATATTATGTGCAAGTATTCATCTTAAAAGTTATAATTAAGTACAATGCTCCCACCTACATGAGTTGTGGTGCAGTGGATGGGGTTGCTTCACCCTTAATCAGGGATTGAGGGTTCGACCCTGAGTATAGAGAAGTCTCTGTTGGGAGCAGTATCCCCCGAATGGAGCCCTAGCCGGTGCGAATCTGAATTAGTCGGGCTCCAATGTGGGTACCGAACACCGAATGAGAAATCAAAAAAATAAGTACAATGCTCCCTACTAAAAGCAATTTTGTACTCGGGACTCGAATTCAAGTTTCTGATTTAGAATCGAGGAGTACTTATTATTTCACTGTAATTGTTGGTTTCAAGAGCGGATCGTCCAATGCAATGGCAACTGGTTCATACGGAGAGATAAACATCCAGTACCCCCGAACTATGGCCAAAATTGCTCCGACACACTCCAACTTCACAGGCGTCATATTACTCCCTGAACTCAATTTTAATGCATTTTTGTCACTTTTCTGTGCTGACATGACACTTTTACTACATAACATGGGCCCCACATCGAAGGTGTCACGTCAGCTGTAAAGGATGACAAAAATATGCTAAAATTTAGTTTAGGAATAATATGAACTCAATAACTTTTGCCTAGATAATATTTTTTTATTAAAAAACTAATTAAATGTATGTGAACATTTAACTCAAAACCCAATTTATTAATTTGGTTACGTTATTATTGTATATTAATTTGAAAACGCTATATAATAATAAAAATCTTGAATCCGCCTCCTTTTAGGAGGTAAGTAGTCAATGTCCAATAACAATAATAACATTAAATAATTAAGTCAAAGAAAAGAAAAATTGCAAATACAAATTTTATATGAGTTGCAATATAATCAACACGGATTATGGTGGAATGATCAGAATATCTCCATCTATCACAAATTTTCGGATTCGAACACTTATGATTGAAAAAAATCATATAAAAACCGTTGTTCCTTAAAATAAACCCTGTAACGCATGAATTCAAATTTAGTTAAATTCTTATGCAACTATTGAACACCGAGAGAAATATTTATATTTTAAAAAACAGAAAGGGCACCAAAAGCTAAAAAGGTGAAAGCCAACAATGAAAGGTCATGGACCATGCATTAGAAAATGACATTATTATATTATATTATTTATTAGATAACTACTAGAGTTGAATTTTAATTAAAATAAATTAATTATTACTAATCAATCTCGTAATCATCATCATAATGTCTTAATTAAGAATTTAATAGTTGACAATTTTGCAACTACTAATCCTCGCATTTTTCATCCAAGTTGGCCAAATTATTTTTTCAAATTTATATGTAATGAATCTTCAAAAAATAGTAAATAAATATGTAGATGATGGTTGTGATGATGAAATTTATTTTTGTTTTGCAAGTTACATAAGAAGAAAAATATTTGAAAAAAAAAAGGAATAAGAATATATATTCTACTCAATTTTGAAAAAGAAAAAGGGCCTTAATGGTCAATAAATCCACAGATGATGGTCACTTCTCACAACTAAAAGCAAAAATGCAAAGAAAAAAAAAATTCAAAAAAATAGTGAAAAAAAGCAAAAAAGTTATATGTTCGGGAAAAGAATCAGAAATATACCTAAATTTTTGTGAAATTTACTGTAACACGTCTCAACTTTGTGGGGTTTTATGACCCCCTCGACTATTTATTACCGTATTTCTGTAGCATATATTTATCCAGCTGGACTATTTTAGACTCTTACACGTAAGTGTGCGTGTATTCACATAGTGGTCCAGTTGGACAAATATATGCCACTGAAATACGAAAATAAATTGTCGAGAGGGTCATTGGACCCTTGCAAAGTTAAGACATGTTACAACAAATTTTGTCAAAGTTCAGATATATTTCGATTCTTTTCCCTTATATGTTCTGCGAACATATTTTAACTTATATATACATATGTAATATTTGTATACGATAAACTATCAATATATTTTAATATGTTATAGCAAATTTGTTAATTTATTTTTACTATTGTTTAGTTGTAGATAAGGCAGAGCTAGGGGGCTCCATTATATATAATAATATTAATAATAATAATAATAATAATTATTATTATTATTATTATTATTATTATTATAATTTTAAAAAAATTGTACTGCATAAATGGTTGG
Organism: Capsicum baccatum var. pendulum; assembly: GCA_030864225.1. Taxonomy (NCBI): domain Eukaryota; kingdom Viridiplantae; phylum Streptophyta; class Magnoliopsida; order Solanales; family Solanaceae; genus Capsicum; species Capsicum baccatum. The sequence continues at coordinate 5,541,604 of CM061552.1, forward strand.
TGTTGGTATTATCACAAGGTAAATTAAATTACATGCATTTTATATGCATATAAACACAAAAATTCGTGGCTAATCGAAGTGGTAATCAAAGCAAAAAAAGTTAAAAAAGATTCTTAGTACTAAAAACAATACTAATTAATATATATAAAAAAATGACAAGAAATCCAACATTGTTTGGTATATATATAAAAATAGCAAATCGTTACTTTTTAAATACTACAACTTTTTGTTATTACTATTATTTAGATGCCAAATTACCTTAAAATGACGTGAGTCGAGAATCATGACATTTCAGGTTTAAATTTTAATGAAAATAAAAATACATACTAAATAATTTCTTTCATCCGTTTAAATCTTGCTGAATAAAGTTACTCGATATTTTTGTTGGTACTGGAAAGATATATAACAAACAGTTCATAAAAATTAATCGAGGTACATGAAAACTGATCAGAACATCTTGATTATCAAACGTAAGTTGAGAATCATAACAATTCAGGTTAAAATTTCAACAAAGAAAAAAATATATACTAGGTAATTTGTTTTATCTGTTCAAGTCTCGGTGAATAAAGTTAATCACTATTTTTTCTGGTGATGAGAAGATATATAACAAATACTTCGTTAAATTAATTCAAGTGTACGAAAACTGATCAGAACACCTCGTAAAATTAATCTAGGTGAACGAAAATTGACTAGAACGAGAAAATTATCTTGTACAAATTAGGCCAGACACCTAATTTGCCATATCTCATTGTACGTAAATTAAAGATATGGTTGATGGAAAATGACATGAAATATTATTTCAACGTAATTATAAAGTTTTTGAAAAAAAAAATTACATAGACCCTTTCAATATAGAGACGTGTGAAATTTATTTTAGAAGTCCACATAATAGGTGAGACAATACATGTCACAAGTAACGTGAAAATTTTAAGACTTACAAAAGTTCACCCCAAAAGTTCTATTCAATATCACTTTCGACCCATATATTTATCAAATATATTTTAATAAGAACAACAACTATCCCATTTGATTCAAAAATCAAAATTGTGGTAATTAAGTTATAGACTATAGATTAAAGTATCACTATACCTACAACTCTAGTAAAAAATAGTAGCTGCATGCATGCATGCAATCACATCTACTATCAAAAAGGTAGATTTGACTAGCGGTGGGTGTTTGGTATTTGATACGATATTTTTAAAGTTTGAATTTGATAATTCGGTAATCGATATTTAAGAGAAGATACCATGTACTATACTTATAATCAGTTCGATAATTCAGTAATCCGTAAATTACCATATTAAAGTTGAAGATGTGAAAAATATGTTTAAAATTCAAATAGTATATTTAATAGAAATCCTATTTAGTATTTTTTTTTTTATGCTTTTTACGAATATATTACCAAGGTCCACAAGATTCTTTGGGATGACTAATACTACTGTCTGTATATATTTTACCATTTTTTCACTTTTTCTTATATAATTATACCTCTTCTACATCGAGTTTAGTAGGTGCTCGAGCACCCGAAAATTGCACATCGGTCCGCCCATGTATATATATATATATAGCGAATATCAATTACCAATTTTTTTTTATTCGATTCGATAATTTGATTTTCAATATTTTATGCCCACCCCTAGATTTGACCTTAGATATATGGATCAATTTGAATGGTTGTAGTAACAATTTAATATTTTATTCACTTTACATATTCATTGGCCTATGGATGAAGAGGAAGAAATAAAAAAAAGAATCAGATACCAAAAATTTTACAAACTTTTATTGATGGTTATAATTGAATCTTGGAAGGATGATGAATTGGTGATGATAGTAACATGAAACAAATTCATTGGATGTCATGTTCTGACTAGTCATGTTGAGCACATATTCTCTTCTCTTATATCTTTTGGTTAGGTCGGAGGCGAAGTCGGGATTTCAACTGAGGGGTTCAATATTTAAAGAAAATCTAGTTAAAGGGGGTACGAAACCTACTATAAATATATAAAAAATAATTTTAATCATATATAGATGGTATATTTTTTAGTCGAACTGGATTCGGATGAACCCTAGCCAAAGACTGGCCCCTGGGTCCAATCGGTATATGATATTTATATTAAGACTTGAATTATCAGAATTCGCATCGTGTAAGGTTTATTAAAGAGAGGAAGTACTCCTAAGTGTAGTCTTATCTTATAGATATTTATCTTGTCAAGGCAGAGATCGACTAATTCTGATAGAGTTTCGATTAAAGTAAAGTATATCAAATTAAGTATGACGATAAAGTAGTTTATATTAGCAATATTTTCATACCTCATGAGATTCCGATTAGGGTAAACAAGAATCTTATCCATCTGACCACGACCTTTGATCCTTTTATTGCTAGTTTGCTAGCTACTTGCTTTAACCTCTAGGTAGTACATTAAAGTCTTAGTCAAATCTTATCTATGATCTTTAATATAAAATGAGGCTCACGTCAAAGGTGTCATGCCAGCTAAAAATATTGATGAAAAAGTGTCACGTTAGCTAAAAAGGATGACAAAAATACGCTAAAATTTAGTTCAGGAAGGTAATAGAACCCCCGTGAAGTTGGAGTGTGTCATAGCAAATTTGGTCATAGTTTAGAAGAGTACTAGATGTTTTACTCTATTAAAACTATTGATCACATTAACTACTATCAATCAATAATTAAAAGTAAAAAAAGTATAATTTGAATTCACGTTGAAAAGTCTCACGTTGTGGTAAAGCATTTCCCGTCAAAACATAATTCGTGGATTCAAACATGAAACCTCTGATCAGATATAAAAAATTATTTATCGTTCCACTCCACCACAGTCTTTGATGCTATAATTGAATTACTTAATTAATAGTTTTTTTTAATCTAATATTCCTCTTGAGACAGAACATGGGTTTCCATATCTACCAAAACAAACTTTTCATTGTAAAAAGAATATAATACTAAGAAAAGAAAAAAGAAAAAGTAGTTATAGGGAATGACATTTGTTGTCACTTTTATTGGGGGACCAAATTAATGGATGAATATTAAAGTGGGAATCCTAGTCAATTTGGGAATGGCAATTTCATGGACAATAGAACAAGATAGGTTTCATATCATAAATATTTCAAAAGGTAAAATTGTGACTTGTCATGAACAAAATTGAATTGAAAGGGTGAAAGTGATACAAGTGATATACAAAAAATGATATACGTATATACTTTACAAGTTCAAGTTCGCATTTAAAATGTCACGCACATATGTCTTCTTACGCATTATGTTATCTAGCGACTTTCATATCAATAAATGTTTCAAAAGGTAAAATTGTGACTTGTCATGAACAAGATTGAATTGAAAGGGTGAGGGGGATACAAGTGATATACAAAAAATGATACATATGTATATATACTTTACAAGTTCAAGTTCGCGTTTAAAATGTCACGCTCATATGTCCTCTTACGTGTTATGTTATCTAGTGACTTTCATATCAATAAGTGTTTTAAAAGGTAAAATTTTGACTAGTCATGAACAAGATTGAATTGAAAGGATGAGGGGGATACAAGTGATATACAAAAAATGATATATATGTATATATACTTTATAAATTCAAGTTTGCGTTTAAAATGTCATGCTCATGTGTCTTTTTACGCGTTATGTTATCTCACGACTCCAAAGATCCATGGATACAAAGAGTCTAAGTATAAGATAAAATTGTCTTCACGAGTATACAATCTATAGAGTCACCTGGTACCTGTTGCTGGTGGGAGATGACAGGTATTCCGTGGAATTAGTCAAAGTTCGCGCAAGATGGCCTAGACACCACGGTTATAAAAATAAAATTAGATTCTCTTCATGAGTATACAATCTATATGCCTCAAGTATTCATGCATAGCTATTTGTAAAGTCATATGTATCCATATTGTATATGTTTTCTACATGTCTCAGGTTTCATATCGACATATGTAGTTTCTTATAGTTCTTCGAGTATTGCACCCTAGTATCCATTAAAGTATATGATTGAAATTGCGTCGAGCCTTTCATGTTAGCTGCTCGTAGAGTCATATATGTCTTCCATGATACATGTATACATGTATCTATACATGTTTCGAGTTTAATATCGTTATATGAGGTCTTTCATGATATCTATACGAATATGTATTGATACAATTCACGTGTTCTTTAAAAGTTTCATTTGATATTTAAGGTTTCGTCAAACATGTAATGTTGCACCAATGCGTAACCAAAGAGCGTTATATATATATATATATATATATATATATATATATGCAAACATTCCAACGAAATGATACTTTGACAACGAACTTACTGATATAAGACATATTGAGACATTAATAAATAGGCCCAAAATCTTTATCCAGCCCGACCCGATTACCAAATATACCCCTGAAAACTTCTTTTTATTTCGAAAATACCCTCTATATATAAAAACTCATCGTCTTCCAACTTAAAAATTCCTACCAAAAATAGCAGCCGCCGCCACCATTCTCCGACGAAGCTCCGGTATAATTTTTTTTTACTGTTTCTAATATAATTCAACTAAAAATTTATTTTTGAATAATTTTATATAATAAAAAAATAATTTTTATGTCATTTTTCAGATTATTTTGATTTTTTAAGGTTATATGCAAAATGTGTTTTCTTTTATTTGCTTATTTATGTTGAAAATATTGTAATATTTTGTTTCTATGAAAATCTGTAAAGTTCTGTTTTTTTATAGAGGTTGCGGATTATGGTAGAAGGTTAGTATGGAGTTGAGCTTTGACTCGCTTTTTGGCGCGGGTTGAGGCGTGGTATTAGGAGCCTGGGAACAGTGTGTCTTTTGTAGTATTGGTATTATACAAATACTTTCTAAGTAGTGTGAGTACATATGACCTTAGATAGGAGCGTATAGAGGTTGCCGATTATGGTAGAAGGTTGGTATTTAGTTGAGCTCTGGCTCTTTCTAGTCGGGTTTAGGCGTGGTGAGAGCTGAGAGCTCGCGGATTAGGGTAGAAGATTAGCAGGTAGTTGAGCTTTGACTCACTTTTTGGCGGGTTCGGGCTGGGCGGGAGATGAGAGCTCGCGGAGTAGGATAGAAGATTAGTAGGTCGTTGAGCTTTTGAGTCGCTCTTTGGCGGGTTTAGGCTTGGTGAGAGCTGAGAGCTTGCGGATTAGGGTAGAACATTAGTAGGTAGTTGAGCTTTGACTTGCTTTTTGGTTGGTTTAGGCTTGGTTAGAGATGGGAGCTCGCGGATTAGGATAGAAGATTAGTGGGTAGTTGAGCTTTGACTCGCTTTATTCGGGGGTTTCAGGCTTGGTGGGAGCTGGGAGCTCGTGGATTAGGATAGAAGATTAGCAGGTAGTTGAGCTTTAGCTTGCTTTTTGGTGGGTTTTAGGCTTGGTTAGGAGCTGGGAGCTCGTTGATTAGGATAGAAGATTAGTGGGTATTTGAGTTTTGGCTTGTTTTCAGCTGGTTTAGGCTTGGTTAGAGCTTGGAGCTTGCGGATTAGGATAGAACGTTAGTAGGTAGTTGAGCTTTGACTCACTTTTTGGCGGATTCGGGCTTCGTGGGAGCTGAGAGCTCGCGGAGTAGGATAGAAGATTAGTAGGTAGTTGTTGACTCGATTTTTTTGGCGGGTTTAGGCTTGGTTAGAGCTGGGAGCTTGCGGATTAGGATAGAAGATTAGTAGGTAGTTGAGCTTTGACTCACTTTTTGGCGGGTTCGGGCTGGGTGGGAGATGAGAGCTTGCGGAGTGGGTAGTTGATCTTTTGACTCGATTTTTTTGGTAGGTTTAGGCTTGGTAGAGCTGGGAGCTTGCAGAGTAGGGTAGAAGATTAGTAGGTAGTTGAGCTTTGACTTGTTTTTTCGATGGGTTTAGGCTTGTTTGAGCTGGCCGTTGGGAGCTCGCGGATTAGAGTAGAAGATTAGTTCAGCTTTGTCTCGCTTTTCGCAGGTTCAAGCTTGGTGGGAGCTTGAGAGCATTGTATCTGTTGTAGTATTTGTCTTATGCATGTTTTTTCTTAGTAGTGGAATCGCACAAGTGTATAGACGACCTTAGATAGGAGAGTTAGAGTTTGCGGATTATGGTAGAAGGTTAGTATGTAGTTGAGCTTCTGACTCGCTTTTGTGGGTTTAGGCTTGGTTAGAGCTGAGAGCTCGCGGATTAGGATAGAAGATTAGTAGGTAGTGGAGCTTCTACTTGCTTTTCGGAGGGTTCAAGCTGGTTGGAGCCTGGAAGTGCTATGTTTATTATACTACTAGTTTTATGTAGTTGAACTTTGACTCGCTTTTCGGCGGGTTTTGGCTTGGTTAGAGCTGGGCGCTTGCGGATTAGGGTAGAATGTTAGTATGTTGTTGAGCTTTGACTTGCTTTTTGGCGGTTCAGACTTGGTGGGAGTCTGGTAGCGTTGTATTTGTTGTAGTATCAGTCTTATGTAGTTGAACTTGACTCGTTTTTGGTGGGTTTAGGCTTTGTTAGAGCCGTGAGCACGTGGATTAGGGTAGAAGGTTAGTAGATAGTTGAGGTTTGACTTGCTTTTTGGCAGGCTTAGGCTTGTTTAGAGCTATTAGCTTGCGAATTAGTATAGAAGGTTAGTAGGAAGTTGGGTTTCAGTTGTTTTTTAGGCTTGGTGAGAGCTGGGAGCTCGCGGATTAGAGTAGAAATTTAGTAGGTAGTTTTCATTTGTTTTACCCTTGATGGACAGTTACGTGCTACAGTACCTGTTGCCGGTGGGAGGTGGCTAGTTGAGCTTTGACTCGCTTTTCGGCGGGTTTAGCCTTGGTGGGAGCACTGTGTCTGTTGTGGTATTAGTATTTTCTTTTCAGTATCTGCATTATTTCGTTTTTTCTATTGTTTCTTTTCTTTCTGTTTTGTTTTCATGTTTTCTTCACCTATCGTATTTGTCTTTCATAAATACTTTTGATTTCCTTTGTGAATTTCCTTGATTATTCTTGTTAACTTCTTCTCATAATGGGTCTTTGCTTGTTGATGTAGATAAACCAGTGTAAGAATGATAGCAGCTATTTCATGGGTTCCAAAAGGGGTTGCAAAGGCAGTCCCAGCTGAGGCTGAGCCCCCTTCGAATGAAGAAATTGAGGAGCTTTTGAAGAGTGGTCTCCTCGATAAACGGTATTGTTTTTCATTTTGTCTTTCCCCAATCTCTTTCCCCTCCCAGGAGAAAGTGTCGGGAATCCAAATTGGCCTGACTTGTTTCAGCTAGAATTCGTAATCCTTATAACCAACCTTCTTTGAGGCTGGTTGATGACTTCTTAATATATAGTCTTGATTGAAACCCTTGATCCCACTTCTAAGTGCATGTCTTTCTGAAATAAGCTCGTTCACACTTCTAGGCTCCGTTTCAGTTAGTGTAAGTGAGCTTTAGCAGAATTAATAAACCATCCAGGTGGTGCATTGCATGTGGTTTGATTCGGCAGCACTGATGCTTTTCTCATATTCATACAATTCACAGAGAAAGCTTTTTTGGTGCGTAAAAGTAATTAACATTGACCGATTTAAGGCCTACTCCCTCTGTTTCAATTTGTTTGTCCACTTTCCTTTTTAGTCCGTTTTAAAAAAGAATGCCTCTTTTCTTTTTTAACGACTTCTTAATTCCAACTTTCCACATGACATGTTTAAGGCACAAGATTTGCATATCTTTGATTTAAAACCACAGGATTCAAAAGTCTTCTTTACGTTCAAAAATTCCGTGCCAAGTCATAAGAAGGCAAACAAATTGAAACGGAGGGGGTCTAATTTTTGGAATTAAACTTGATACTTACGTTCTGTGTAATCTTTGCTTTGCCCGACTATTGAAAGTCTCTTTCTTTATTTCCATTCCAGTGAAGATAGCGATGATAAGGAAGCTGAAGATGATATGAATGTCGATGAATCCAAGGAAAATGAGGATGATGAAGTTGCTCATGCATTAGTGGCTGCTGATGCACTTGGAAAGGCTACACAAGTTGCGTCTGTAGGAACCGATGACATAACAGATGGTTTAAAGGAATTGGACATGGACAACTATGATGATGAGGAGGATGGTAACTTTAGTCCATTGGCTAATATGTTGATTTGGGTTAACATAGTTTTTCTCTTCATTTTTATATCTAATGTACTGGCAGTATTTTTTCGTATTAATTTTTTCCGAGACCTAGTTTATATCAATTTTTATTTGGAAACATTTTCTAACTTTTATCTTAATGTCAGATTTAAATGGATTTTAATGTAGTTTGCGTGTCTCTCTCAGCATGTGTTTGATATTGTCAGGAATCGAGCTTTTTGGTTCAGGACTCAAAGACGTGTACTACGCAAGTAATGACATGGACCCATATCTCAAGGATAAGGTTAACAGTATGATCAATTTGTTCTTCCATCATGTTGTAACCGTTCAAGTACTACTGACTGGAAGAATTCTTCTTTCAGGATAACGACTCTGAAGATGATGACGACATGATAATAAGACCGGATGATTCTGTTATAGTTTATGCTACCAATGAGGATGATGTCAGTCAACTCGAGGCAAGTAAAAAATCTTACTTCACGACTCAACAACTTAATATTACTTTAATCTGTATGGTCCTTTTAATTTCATTTGGCCACCCTTTAATTTGCGACTCTGATCCATGACAACAGATAATGATCGTGGAAGATTTATCAGATGGTGAAATAAGCATGTATGTTCACCATGCTCTTATTATACCTGCCTTTCCCCTTTGCACAGCATGGCTCGATTGCCCTATTAAAGGCGGGGAGAGAGGTATGTTTCTGCTTGAAGTTGAGCTTTATGCTGCCTAAGTATTTTTTTTTTGTTTTGAACATATGTTACTTTTGAAAGCAACTTTTCATGTGCTCATGTTAACAAACAAATTGTCGAACTATATGTTAATAGGTAATTTCATAGCTGTGGGTTCAATGGAACCAGCAATTGAAATTTGGGACATTGACATAGTAAGTGACTCCGCACTGTGTTTATGAACTCCCGGGTCACTACTCACCATATCTCACTATCTTCTTTCTCCGTAGATAGACGAGGTGCAACCATCTGTTATTTTAGGTGGCATTGATGAGATAAAGAAAAAAGGGAAAAAGGTAATTTGAGCAATTTGACCTTTCTACTGTCTTTGATCCAATTTTCAGTTGGAATGCTCTTGTATGCTACGCTATGTTGCTAAGACTCTCCAATATGTTACTGCACCTCTGTCGGATCCTCTAAAACGCTCTTACTATTGAAGGATCCAACACGCACCTGTCAACATTTTTGAAGATTCCGAACAACATAGATGCTAGGTTAACTTGAGTAGTTGAAATTTGTTCTAGATTAAAAGATAAAAAATACGTCAATTATTTTCTTTGGTCATTCTCCATGTCACTGTGGGCTAGTTTCCCGGGAATTGCATTTGGAATATAGTAGTAAGCTAATGCGCACTTAATAAATAAATTTAAAAAAGTGGAAAAATAGTGGGTTATGACACTTGGCAATCGGAGATGGCCTAGTTCCGATAGTCTCTCTTACATCATGCATGTGCGTCATGCCAGCTCTTCAATAATAGGTCTGTTCCTTGATGCTTGATATTCTGGATTAGGAACTATCTGCAATAGTTGTCCGAGAGGCTCTAATTTATGGCCATTTGAGCAACCTGAGGTGGTACCTTAAAGGGGCTTATACCAACAAATCGAGCAGCTACCTTAAAGGGCTTGGGGTTCAGATCAACTGCCATGTTGTTGGTTAACTCTCGCCATGCCGCTACTGTTTTTACTGCACGCCGTACATGGCAAGCATACCTAATCCAAGTACATCCTTTTGGTCAATAAGAGCACTGCAAGCACCAGCTTTGATGTGAACCTCTTCGATTAGTCCTTGTGGGCAACACTATTCTTGAGTGAGAGAGAGACACGAAGAGAGAGACTTATTATTTGGTTTGAAGAGAAACTAACTCTAAACTACCATTTTGTTTGTCCGTCATGGCAGCAAACATGGTCAATTTTGTGGGAAGTATTTAATAAACACCAAATACCAATGCTGAAAACTTACAGAGTATTCAATGATCTTCTGAGGGAACTTACCTCTGTGCACCATTTACCGACTTTGCAATTTTTCCTCTTGCAGAAATCTATCAAATACAAGAAGGATAGCCACACGGATGCAGTACTTGGTCTTTCTTGGAACAAGGAATATAGGTGTGGAATTTTGATCGATGAGTGTGTGATATTTGCCAGTGCCGCTCTGAGAGGTTAATCAAACTTCAGATTTCGTCTCATTCAACATCCTATGCAGGAATATACTTGCTAGTGCTAGTGCTGATCATTCAGTCAAGGTTTGGGATGTGACTACCGAAGCGTGTAATCTCACTATGAACGACCATACAGACAAGGTAGAAGTCAAAAAAAATATAGCAGTTCTTTAAGCATTTCAATCATAGATACAGTCTAAATATCTCGTCTTTGCTAGATTTCGGGGATCTGACTGATGAAAATTGAATTACCTACGGAACATCAGTGACCAACTTGCTTACAAATTATTGAAAGAAGCAGATTCATGATCTTGCTATGTTTGACAGGTTCAAGCAGTTGCATGGAATCCATTTGCACCACAGATTCTTCTGAGCGGTTCATTCGATCATACAGTTTGCTTGGTGATTGAACACTTCTCCGTTTTCCTTATTGCCCCTTTTATTCTTGAAAGTTAGGACTGTGGATTAATTTCTTACTTTAAGACGCTAATTCAACTTTCAACATGTCTTGCAGAAAGATGGGAGGAAACCCTCTCACAGTGGATATAAGTTTTCAGTTGGAGCCGACGTTGAAAGCCTGGCTTGGGATCCACATTCGGAGCATTCATTTGTGGTCAGTGCTTGAACTGCGTTTGTGATTAACTCGATCTACGTTGAGGCTTTGTTTGTTTTGGCATGCTACAGGATAGTATAATTCTTTTGATTCTGTTATGGGAATCGTTGGTGGGGAGATTGTCTACGTTTTGCTTAGCCTTAGTGTGGGAACTAAGGATGGGAGGATTGTGTTCGTTGGTTAGGTAAATATGCTATGTGTTCGGGGTGGAGTGATATTGAAATAAGTTTGACAATTAGTTTACTTTCCCCTCGCGCATGCTTTATTTTTTGCTCGTTGAACCTTTTGACATGTATTATTTAGTGCAGAAAATTAAAAGTATTTTTCTCCCTCCATGTCTCTATGTACTTGAATGAAAATGAACACTTGATAAATTCAAAACGCCATGTAATCCTGTTTCCCCTTGACCCCCGTCAAATTTTCAGGCTAGCTTGGAGAACGGTACAGTCAGTAGTTTTGATATCCGTGCTGCTAGTTCTGATTCGACTTCCGAGACAAAGCCAAGTTTCACCATTCATGCTCATGATAAAGCAGCGTCTTCGGTGTCCTTTAATCCCCTAGTCCCAAATGTAAGCGGAACCTCGCTTTTTTCCTTTCCCTGTAATCGATGTTTCCTTCTCAATATTTGCGTTAATCACTTCGCTCGTGTATTCTTGACAGCTTCTGGCAACTGGTTCCACGGACAAGACGGTACTCTCTCGCGTCTGCTTATTATAAAGCTACTCCAATGGTTAGTAATCTAATGAATGTGCTGCAGGTTAAATTATGGGATTTGACCAACAATCAACCTTCTTGTGTCACGTCTAAGAATCCGAAAGCTGTATGTGGTTCGCAAATGTTTTGTCGTTCTTGAAAATTCAAGTTTGATCATATATCTCCTCGAATCTGTTGCTTATACATTTTGATCGACGAAATACTAACTATCATAAGGACCCCTTTCGATTAATTTTTTATCAGGGAGCCGTCTTCTCTGTATCTTTCTCGGATGATTGCCCGTTTTTGCTTGCTATCGGTGGCTCTAAAGGGAATTTGCAGGTGCGTTGTGTTCCTTTTACAACTCTTGGTAAAGCCCCCAGGCTTCGCATTTTTTTGAAACGAGGTCCTCTTTAACGCGACATAAAGAACATGCAAGTGCTGTTCTTGCTTATTCTTGATAAACCAGCGTTTACGCTGAGACTTATCTTCGCTTATCATTTACAGCTATGGGATATTTCGTCTGAAGACTCCGTGTTGAAGAAATATGGGAAATACGCTGCACAAAAAAAGGCGCCGCCCAACTCATAATCCAAATGTAGTTTTCAAGATATCGATTATGAGTGAGCGCGTATCATATGAACATGGTAAATTTCGCTGTTGCTGCACATTGACTGGACCAAGTGAAGAGTTTGGTGGAATCAAGATTTTCATCGAACATGTATCGTGACAAAGATCAGGGTCCAAATCTTAACAGAGATTGAAAAACGCTAGGTGATCTCTTTCCGTTTGCTTCAATTTTGTCAGGCAGAGTTATCTCGTACTTGTGTTGGTCGAAGGTAGCAGATTACCGATGATGTAATAGTTTACGATTGAGCTATTCGAACACGATTATTATCTAGAAAAAAAAGTACACTGAACATGTTGGTTGATTTTTTTTTTTAATTTACCAAAGTCTATCAGGGTGAAATATGAAAGTAGGAAAAGTTTGTTCTATATTGTTAACTTTAATGTTATGCAATTCTGGAAAATTTTCTTTTTGTGAAGAAATTGTTTTTGTTTAGTATAAATATTTTTTTTCATTCACCAACCAAACACATTCCTAACGATATTATTCTTTACAAAACTAGAGCAAGAGTGAAATAGAAACAACCTGTTGCAGTAGTGCATAGTAACGCTGCGTACAATAGACCCTTGTGGTTAGGTTTTTTCTCGAACTTTGTGCATAGTAATGCTGCATACAATAGACTCTTGTGGTTAGGCTCTTTCTCGAACTTCGTGCATAGTAACGCTGCGTACAATAGACTCCTATGGTTAGGCTCTTTCTCGAACTTCATGCATAGTAACGCTGCGTACAATAGACCCTTGTGGTTTGGTTCTTTCACGAACTTCATGCATAGTCGAGCTTTTGTGCACTAAACTACCTTTTTTTTAGAATGGTATAGGTATTGCGCACGTGTTTAGAAACTAATAACAAAAAAATAAGGTGCTTAATCAAAGTTTTATGATTCTAAAAAGACATTAGCACCTTAATTTCTTTAACTAATACTAACATGATTATTATAATTATTTTGAAATGGTGGCTTGTGAAAAGTAAAACTAAAGACTTCAATAAAAGTTATAATTTTTAAATCTGTTAGATTCATTCGTTCGTAGAGCTATTGACTTGGTCGTAAAAATTTTTTGAAACATCACTAACGATATTGCGAGAAGTCAATTTATTTTTAAATAATTATTGTCAGCCTTTTTCAGATACGAATCTATTACATTTATGACTTAAAAATGGAAGACTAATAAATGTGAAATTAGTTGAGGAAATTAATTTCAATGAATCAAAGAACTAGAAGTTGCCATTTTTTAAAAAGTCAAATCCAAATATGACAAAGTCTTGGCACTTTTAATGCTTAAATTGGTAACCTAAATCATTAATATTATTTTTTTGTTTCTACTGGCCGTTCGGTATTTATATTGGAGTCCGACTAATCTAAATTTACATCGTGCAGGGTATATTCGAGGGAAGCGTTGTCGATTAATTTTTTTTAATTTCATATTCAAAACTCGACATCGAAATCTCTGATTAAGGAAGATATGTTGCACAATTTTGACCTTGTCTATGAAAACTTTAAAACTTAATTATTTAACTTCCTACAACTTCTACACCCTAATCACAATGTCAATTTTTTACACTATAACCTATTATTTCAAAGTTAATTACATATAAATATGTTGGTTAACTAATAAGAAAATAAGGTAAGTTAAATAATATCATACACTAATATTATACTAACAAAAGTTGCTTTTAGTAGAGCCGTCAATATGGGTCAGGTCTGTTGGGCCGGTCCGACTCGATTAGGCCTGTAATTTGATGGAGTTGGGCATCAGTTTTTGAGCTCATTCAAGAACATGACTTTTTAGCTCGGCCCGGATAAGCCCGTTGCCCGTGGGGCTTGAGCAATGTGGATTGGGCTAGCCCGTGGGTCTGCCCGTAAGTCAAATACATGCAACTATTTAGATTACTTATTAGTATTTTTATTTGGTTCGAAGGATATCATGTCAAAAGTTAATTAATCTCGCTATTAGGAGTTTTTTCTGGGGTGTTAAAGACTTGACTAACAAGTATTAACACTATGTAATATTGTCTAATAATATTTATGTTTATTAACATTCTAAAAGTAAATTATAAAATATTGTTTTTTAAAAAGTGGGCTGACCCGTGAGGCCTGCAGCTCACAGAGTAATAGTGTGGGCTTGATGTTTTTTGGCCCATCATTTTGATAGACCAGCCCGGCCTAACCCGTCAAACTCAAAGCCTGTGTGGGCTAGCCCGGATGGGCTGGGCCGACCCTTATTGACAGCTCTAGCTTTTAGGCGTGCTACTTAAAACATAATTTAAATTTATAAAGTATTTAATGTTTAGCGCCACATAAACAAAATTCAAATCTCGAACCTAAAATTTCAAACCTCGAATCTGAAGTCTTGAACATTAGACTTTAGGATTCGAAGTTTGAACAATCAACGCCTAATTTCAGACTCGAAGATTTGGACTCCGGATTTTAGATCTTCGAGTCTGAAGTTAAACTCTCGACAATTCAAAACTTCAGACTCGACAATCTGAATAAACGAGGAGCGGTTTAAAACTTGTTAAATCTAACTAATTTTTTTTATCTTTTTTTTAAGAACTAGATATATTATAATGGATGCTCGAAAATTAGCTAGATGGGTCATCGTCGATGCGTTGGGCCGTTGGCTCAAAAAAAAATTATTGAGAAAATAAATTACGTAATAAATAAATTCTTATCTCTAAAAAGATAAGATAGACATAGCCCTTTTTTGGTAAGAAAGTTTGATATGATACTTCATACACGTAACTTAATGTCTCAAAATTAATTTTCGAACCTAAATCGAATTAGATTAAATTAATATTTTAAATTTAAAATTTAAATATTTAAAAAATCAGACAGAAAGAACAATAATTTGCAGATCTTCTCATATCAATATAACAAAAAATATATTCTCAAATATTAATTTAAGTTTACATAATTTGAAGTGATAATACTCACAAAAATACATGAACTTTGATCGGATTTTCAGTTGAACATACTGAACTTTGCGGGGGTTCTATTACCCCTAGATTTTTTTTCGTATTTTAATGGCATATATCTGCCCACTTGGACACGTGTAAATATGAGGTTGACGCGTATATTACACCGCCATCTGCCAAAAAATACACATATAAAAATAAGATTGACGCGTGTATTATATTGTCAGCCGCCGAAACTGGATATAGTATTTCGGGGGAGGGGGATTAAATTCACTTTAAAAAGTCTAGAGGGTAATAGGACCCCCTCAAAGTTTCAGTATACTCAACTGAAAATTCAATCAAAGTTCAGATATTTTTGTGAGTATTATCCCTAATTTAAATATCAAGAGGCGAAAAATGACAAAATAATTGTTTGTTATTTTCTTGGATCACTTCAATTGGAAAAAGTGGCTAATTCAATAATTGATGTACAATAGTAGTTATGACATTTTTCAGTTTCCACATGGAATTTCTGATTTTTGTACAAATTGTAAGATGTGAAAGACTTTGGCAAGTCAATTGTGGTTCATTTTCATTCTTGGATAATGAGTAGCGGAGTGAGAATTTTTATTGAGAAAATTTAAAAGTATATATACGAACTAATCAAAGACGGTTTAATATTTACTATAGATGCATAAAAAATATTTTTAATAATATAAAAATAATATTAATTTTTATTAAAGGGAATTCAGATGAACCCTTGAAGCAAAAATAATTGTGTCACTGGAGTAATGTAATGTCATGTCATCACAAAATAAACATTGGGCCAACTTTATAAGGACTTCTTGTATTTTACTTTTCTTTTTTCAATTTGGTTTAATATGATATTCAGAATTCTATTCACGTTAATCTGGTTGTGTAATGCTAGGTTTATTAAGAAAGTAGAGCGATTTGTGATTTGAATTGAAAAGGTTTTGATTTGTAAAACTCGAAACTTGAAATATGATGTTTAGAGTAGTAAGATCTCAATCTTTTCATCAGGTCTGTTGGCGATATAACGAGATTCCGTGTTCTTTTTTTGTTATATATAGTTTATTTTTTATTTCTTCTTTGTGGGGGGTGGCGTGGGGGTGGGCAACTTTATTAGGACTTCTTGTATTTTACTTCTCCTTTTTTTATTTTGGTTTAATCACCTGATATTCAGAATTCTAGTCACGTTAATCTGGTTTTGTAATGCTAGATTTACTAAGAAAGTAGAACGGTCTGTATTGAAAAAATTTTCATTTACAAAACTCGAACATGAAATCTGATGTTTAGAGTAGTAAGATCTCAACCGTTTCATCAGATTTCTCGGCGATATAACGAGATTCTATGTTCTCCTTTTTGTTATATATAGTTTATTTTTCATTTTTTTTTCTTTGTGGGGGTGGGGTGGGGGGATTGGGATAGGGTTGGATGAGACTAATAAAGTACGAAAAAAATGAAAATAATAAATAAATGTGAAACCAGACATAATCACGTTCGAAACTTTTAGATGTTTGGTGAAAATCCAACCTTATATCTTTTATGTCGCAGTTTTTTTTTTTTGACTTCTCACGCGGTATTTGATTTCCTCTTTAGGGTTTAACTAACTCATTTGCATTGAAAATTGTAAGCGCTTTCTATTAAAGACGACTTACTTCTGATTGTTTAATTTTTGTTCTATAGTGATATGTGTTCTCATATACTTCAATTTATTTATTTATTATTTACTTTGAGAAACGTATATAAGATTAATAGGAATTTGTTTATTTAGACTTGTTATGTTACAAACCTAAATTTCTAGTGATTTAGGTCCCACTTACTTAGAAAAGAAATTTTATAAAATTGGATCTTTAATATTGTCCTTTTATTAAACAGGAAAGATGCTCTTGTAATTCATTTTCAACTTTATTATTATCCTCATATTAATAGACAAAAATGGAAATTAGTTATGAAATTAATCGTTAAGCTGTCATTAAGGTCCTTGTAGTTAACATAATTTTTTAGGTAATTCATTACTTATACGTCGTTAAATAAAGAGATAAATATTCAAATTTGCTACGACACACTTCAATTTTATGTGAGTTTTATTATCCTCTTGAATTCAATTTTAGCGTATTTTTGTCATCTTTTTGTGTTGGCGTAGTGTCTTTTATTACATAAAATGGGATCCACGTCAAAGGTGTCATGTCAAGTGTCAACTAAAAAAATTGATAAAAGGTGTCATGTCAACTAAAAAGAATGATAAAAATACGCTAAAATTTAGTTCGGGAAGGTAATAGGGCCTCCCATGAAGTTGGAGTGTGTCGTAACAAATTTGATCATAATTAAAGGGATACCAAATGCTTTACTCTTAAATAAAATTAGTGATAAAAGTGTTATTGAGAAGCATAAGTTGTCCCTCATTAATTATTTTTCAAAGAAATATTAGAGAGAGGTGATTAGGCAGGTTATAACGGGATTGCAGCTTCGATTTGAGATCCAAAATCTCGTTGAAAGTGCTGCCTTCAAAAATTTATCCCGCAATATACGAATTCAAATGTTATCGAGTCTCAATATGTTTACTTGACACCGAGTGAGAAATCAAAAAATTAGGTCTTCTAAACTCTCACATTTTAAAGAGTAAATGTTCTGTTTCCACCCTGAATTATACACGAAATTACTGAGACACACCTGAACTTAGGGGGGGTCCTATTACCGCCTGAACTAATTAAAAACGTATTTTTGATAACATTAGTGCCTACGTGGCACATACGTGACACGTACGTGTGCCTATGTAGACCTTCAGTGTGTTGATTCACTAATGTGCCACGTAGGCACTAAGGTTGCCAAAAATACGGTTTTAGTTAGTTCAGGAGTAATAAGACCCTCCTAAAGTTCAGGTGTGTCTCAGCAATTTCGTGTATAGTTCAGGATGGAAACAAAGTATTTTCTCCATTTTAATTACTACTATTAGGTATCATTATTGACTATATCCTAAAAATTGATCCTAAAATATTACTTTATCTTTCTTTTCTTTTTTTCCATTTTCCAAAAAAAAAAAATTATATATAAAAAGCAAAAGTAACAGCTTCTTTTTCTGTTCAACTTTATTTAAATTAATGAAAAAAATTGACTCTCTTAAGGATGATACCAGTATGATGTGACAATTTTTGGAGTTATTAAATATTTAGTAAGTTTCTATGAATTTCTTTTTTAAATGTTATACTCAAAGAAATGATCTCATACACTTGACATAAGTCATTTATACTTTATTTGTATTTACTTAAAAAAATAACAAAATTGGTGTACGAAATATTTTACATTCACACAGGATCTACGAAATTATCAATACTTTAAGAAGTACGATATAGATAATCCACTCTTTATAAATGTTAAGTACTACTTTAACGTTTTTAATCATAACCTGTAAATTACACGAAGACAATTTTACCGTTACTCCAAAGCTCATCTCTAATATTTATTTCAACTCTTTCCAATTTTCTTCACTTGTTTTGTTTATTTCCATTCCTTTTTATTTATCAAAATATTATAAATATTTATTAAAATTATAGTTTGACAGTATCAATCTCAACCTAAATTCCGAGTTTAAATTTTGAGAATAGAAATCTTAATTAATTACCCTAAAATAATTACAATACGCTATTAAATATTGACTTTGATCATTTCTTATGTTTTGAAATACCTAATATTTGGCTTTCTTCGCCAAAATGCACCTGAGTTTCTCGGGATCCGTGCCACCCATCTTCAAGAAAGTACATAAAATTGTTGTTCGAATTAGGAGCCTAAATTCTTAAATACATTGTCCCTATATATTGAGTTTGATTATCTCTTACGTTTTGAAATACCTAATATTTAGCTTTCTTCGCCAAAATGCACCTGAGTTTCTCGGGACCCGCGCCACCTATCTTCGAGAAAGTACATGAAATTGTTGTTCGAATTAGGAGCCTAAATTCTTAAATAGATTATTCATAAATATTAATTTTGATTATCTCTTATGTTTTGAAATACCTAATATTTCGCTCTCTTCGCCACATGCACCTGAGTTTCTTGGGACCCGTGCCACCCATCTTCGAGAAAGTACATGAAATTGTTGTTCGAATTAGGAGCCTAAGTTCTTGAATAGATTATCTCTAAATATTGATTTTGATCATCTCTTATGTTTTGAAATACCTAATATTGGGTTTTCTTCGCCAAAATGCACCTGAGTTCCTCCGGACCCGCGCCACCCATCTTCGAGAAAGTACATGAAATTACTAGGAGCTTAAATTTTCAAATAGCTTATCCCTAAAATATTGATTTTGATCATCTCTTATGTTTTGAAATACCTAATATTTGACTTCGTTCGCCAAAATGCACCTGAGTTCCTCGAGATCCGTGCCAATCATCTTCGAGAAAGTACATGAAATTATTGTTTGAATTAGGAGCCTAAATTCTTAAATAGATTATCCCTAAATATTGAATTCGATCATCCCTTATGTTTTGAAATACCTAATGTTTGGCTTTCTTCGCCAAAATGCACTGAATTCCTTGGGACTCGTGCCAATCATCTCCGAGAAAGTACATGAAATTATTAGGAGCTTGAATTCTCAAATACATTATCCCTAAATATTGATTTCGATCATCCTTATGTTTTGAAATACCTAATATTTGGCTTCGTTCACCAAAATGCACCTGAATTCCTCGGGACCCGTGCCAAACATCTTCGAGAAAGTACATGAAATTGTTGTTATTACACTTGATATATACCACAAGAATTATTGGTTTGTGTTGATGACATAAACCTTTATTGTTGATTTAGACAAAGGAAATTTCCTAGTGATGCAATAATCCAATTATGTCACTCTCTTTGGCCCTCTACTTACTTTATATTCTTTATCGTATTTTTAATTAGAAGCTTCAGATTTATAAAATCGATAATTAATGAAGAAATTCATAATAAAAAGGTTTTTCCTTTTCAATGTGCAATACGCGTGGCGCAATTTCTCTTATCGAATTCAAATTATGAGAATAATGAAATTTCTAATAAGAAGTGTTTTTTTCGTTTTTAAGCCCTTTGACGTATAAATTTGAATTAATTGGATTGGTGGATTGCAAATACTAAGAACAATAACAAACAACATCTTGCATTATTACTTCAAAGAAACGCATGCATTTATTTTATCGTTGCTCTAAAACTTTATTCCGAAATTATAACCCATAAAACTTTATTCCGAAATTATAACCCAAAATCTTAATATAAAAACTAGGGACTTTAATAAAAGAATTGGAAATTTAACCAGCCTGCATGTGAATAACTTTAATATGACATGGGAGACATTGTATCTTTAACCAAAAAACAGACATTGTATCTACTTAATTTAATTTAATTCAAAAAGTATGAGATAGAAAATTATTTAATACCATATATTAGGAGATATTTTTAAAAAAATCAATATAATAATTAAAGTAAAGAATTAGTTGAAAGTATATGCACATATATATAAACAAAAAAAAAAGTCATACTTTTTAAGTATTTTAAATTGTGAATAATTAGAATTTATAATAATTTTTACATAGGTGTGCATAACCAGACAGTTAAACTTATATAAAACTAAACAAATAGATACATGCATTCTAAATGAAATAATACACATAAAACGTCACGTACAGTGTGAATTACCGCACAATGCTTTCCGAGTGCATGTGCCGCATGCATGGGATGACACATATATGCCCTCTGAACACATGTCTACGTGTGCACATTCAAAGTTGAAAGACATACGTATATATCAATTGAGACTATGTTAAAAAACACATTTATCAATTATATCTTTT
Source organism: Capsicum baccatum var. pendulum (assembly GCA_030864225.1). NCBI lineage: Eukaryota > Viridiplantae > Streptophyta > Magnoliopsida > Solanales > Solanaceae > Capsicum > Capsicum baccatum. Next base: position 5,562,491 of record CM061552.1, read on the forward strand.
ATAATTCACTCTAAGTATCGCATTTCGCTGCGTTCTTCTTATCAATTTTAGTTACATCAACAATTCAAAAAATAAAAGAAATAACAAAAAATTAAATATATAAAATTTATTCCGAAATGCTTGAAAAAGTTATATTCGATTTCACATGAAAAATTAAATATAGTGGCATAATACATCAAGATATCCTTTAATCTGGATTTAGCTGACATCAATGTCCTCCAGCTTTAGGCGTGTATAAACATACACTTAAACTTGTTTAAAATTCGACAAGTAGAAATACATGCGTTCTAAATAAGGTAATACACACAAAACGTCACGTAGGGTGTGAATTACCACATATATTGCCTTCCGAATGCATGTGTCACATAGGATGACACATTTATGCCCTCGGAACGGATGCGTCTACTTATATACATCCAAAATTAGAAAACATACTTCCTTCGTTCGCTTTTACTTGTCGTTTTTTGACACGATGCACCCATTAAGAAAACAACTATTGATATACAACTATTTTATCCTACCATCCCTATTATTTAATGTTCAGAATAATGCTAAGGGTAAAATAAAAAAAATCATTTTGTCTTTGCTTAATAGGTCAAAAGTGACACGTAAAAATGAAAATTCCATTAGAAAAAATAGTGACAAGTCAAATCGAACGAAGAAAGTATATATCAATTGAGACCAAATTAAAGAACACGTTTATCTATTATACCTTTTGTAATTCACTCTTATGTATCTTATTTCGCTACGTTCTTTACGTCCGTTTTAATTACATCTAAATAAAAAAAAAGAAAAAGAAAAAATGCACTATTTCCATCCTGAACTATACACGAAATTGTTAAGACACACCCGAACTTTAGAAGACTCCTATTACCACTGGACTAATTAAAATTGAATTTTTGACAACCTCAGTGCCTACGTGGCACATACGTGTGCCTGCATAGACAATAGGTGTTTTGTCAAAAATACGGTTTTAATTAGTCCAAGGGTAATAGGATCCTCCTAAAGTTCGAATGTGTCTCAACAATTTCATATATAGTTCAAGGTGAAAACAGAATATTTTCCCAGATAAAAAAAAAAAGAAAGAAACTCTGTCACACGTGCTGAGTCACACCCACGTATGACTCAAAATCACACCTATTAAAATACGTATATATTAAGTAACGTTTCTTCCACTTTGCATTACACACACAAAAAAATTATTACAAAACTTACAAATCAAATATTTTTCACTCCAAATTTGGAGAATTCTCCATTTTTTTGCTGTTTCCCTTTGTGGGTTTTTCTCATTTTCAGTTCTTGAATCCTTTATAAATCACATTTTCAACTTTCTTTTTTCTAATTTTCATATAAAGACTCCATTTTTATTTGCGTTAATTTGCGTGTAATAGATCCTTGTAGTCGGATCCTTCGTAATTCACCATTTTCTCCTTCTTTTGCTGATTTTTTTTTTTTTTCATTTTCAGTTCTTGAAGCTTATATAAGTTTCATTTCTAGTGTTTTTTTTTTTGTTCTTGTTAGTTATAAAGATTCCATTTTTTTGCTCAAAATTGGAATTCACCATTGTTTCACCCTTTTTTTGGTGTTTCCCTTTTTGGGTTTTTCTTATTTTGAGTTCTTGAAACTTATATAATTTGCAATTCAAGTGTTTTTATTTTTTGAATAAAGACTCCATTTTTATTATATAGATTTACTTGAATTGAAAAGCATGGTGGTTCAAGTTGTGGTTGCACGTACTGGTAGACATTTGCAGAGGTATAACAAGGGTCGTCGACAAGTTGTAGGGTATGTTTGTTGATATTTGATACAGACAAATTCAAGATTTTGAGTTAGTAAATTTGTAATAGTAGGGAGGAGTGTTCTGTTTAAATCTGTGCCTGTAATTTCTTTTAGTCTCTTTGTTTGTTATACTGTTATACGTCCTGAGCTGGGATCTATCGGAATCAGTCTCTCTACTTTCATCTGAGGTAGTGGTATTATACTTTTCCCTCCAAACCCCACTTTGTGCGAATATACTGAGTATGGTGTTGCTGTAGAGTTAGTAAATTTGTGTATGCATTGTAGATTACAGGTTTAAGTTTGTATACACTGACAGGAAAAATAAAATACAGTAGTGATTTAGTTTGTTATAGCAGGTTAATAGCTTGTTCTTTCATTTTAGTATTACATGTTGTGTGCTTGACATGGAGCAGTTACAGCTTATGGAGGACATGACCCTTGAGAGGAAGTTGTGAAGGACGGGGATTAGGGTACAGGGTTAGTAGGCAGAAGTACGTCCGTAATAGTAGGGAAAAGTGTTTTGTTTGTATCTGTGTTTGTAGTTTGTTATAGTCTCTTGTTCGTGGTGTTTTGGTGATGTCTGTGATTTCGAATAGCTAGTTTATAGTATTAGCTTGTGGGTGTCTTGTTTCCTTTATTATCTAGCGTTGTGATATTTTTTTTTATTGTTTGCTTTTATGTTTTTTATTTGTTATATTGTTATTTGTCCTAAACCAGGGGTCTATTGAAAACAGTCTTTCTACTTCATCTGAGGTTGTGGTATGAACTACATACACTTTACCCCCAAACTCCACTTTGTGGGAACACTGGGCATGTTGTTGTTGTTGTTGTATGTTGTATGTTGTCTGCTTGGCTTCGGTTATCATATTATTTGTTGTTGACATGGTTCTCTTCTCCGTTGTTTTTAGTATGGCTTTTTCATTACTGTATTTGCTTTACATATTTGATTTGTGTTATGCTTTACTTGAGCTGAGGGTTTGTGGGAAACAACCTCTCTACCTTTTCTCAAGGCAGAGGTAAAGGTTGCGTGTGTACACACTGCCCTCTCCGTACACCACTTAGCACAAGTTAACTTATGTATTGTGTAGAAGGGGAGCCTTGGACTAACTGGTAAAGTTGTCGTCATGTGACCAGCAGGTCACGTGTTCAAGCCTTGGAAACAGTATAAGGCTGCGTACAATACACCCTTGTGGTGGGATCCTTCCTCGGATCTTGTGCATAGCGGGAGCTTTAGTGCACCGGGCTGTCCACTATCCGTTATCGGTGTGAATATGGAACTAGCCCCTCTCCTAATATACTCAAATTTGGAACTAGCCTCTTTAATGAGAACTACTTGGATGAGGAATCAAGACTAGTTTTCCCCGATCTCGGGGGTGGAGGGCGGGTTCATTCGCGTGAAAATTACCCGAGCCCATCATGCTGGGATCATTTTGCACGGGCTCCGTCTTGATGTTCTTCTATGTGTGTGGAAAATGGGATGATTTACCAAGTGGAGTGTTTGGAGTAACCACTACTTGCTTGCAGCTTCTCAATCAATTGGTTTTCGATAACAAAGTTTCTGTATTTTTCGAAAATGAACTTGAGGTGAACTGTTTCAGATTTGACATTTTCCAAAGATTGATAAAGAGAGAGATAAGCATTCATTACTACCTCGAACTATGACCAAAGTTGCTACGACACACTCCAACTTCACAGGGGTCCAATTACCCCCCTAAACTCAATTTTAGCGCACTTTTGGCACCATTTTGTGCTGACATGACGTTTTTATTACATAAAATGATGCCCATATCAAAGGTGCCAGAGTGTGTCGTGGCAAGTTTGGTCATAATTCAGGGGATATTGGATGCTTCACTCATAAAGAAATAAACCACATGTTAGGTTATTTTTTCCCTTCTTTTATCTTATCAACTGACCTTGTTATGTCATTTTCGATGCCCTCTTGTGTATTTTTGAGTGTTTTTCTTTTGGATTTTTCTATTAGCTTGACATAGTCAATACTGTCATGAGCTTGTGGCACATAGTGTTCATCTCATCACATGTTTTGTTTTTCTCTTTGAAAAGGTCCAATTTTTCTTGTCATTTAATCTATTTTATTGTTAAATGAATGGATAGGTGAGACATTCATTCAAATGTCCCTTTCTTGGTGCATTATTGCTTTTCAAATTGTAACAGTGCAAGCATGATATACTGTTCTTGGACAACGAAAACAACAATATATCCAGTGTAATCTCAGAAGTGGGGTTAGGGGACAGTAGAGTGTACGCAGACCTTATCCCTACCTCGTAGAGATATGTACTGTTCTTGGACGTTAACTAAAATGAAGTAGCTGTTGTATATTCACGGTTGTCTTAAATATCGATCTGATCATTACTAGTGTTTACTTCATTATTATCTAGCGGTGTGTTATCCCATTTTGTGTTGTGTGCTTTTATGGTTTCTGTTTACTGTTCCTGAGCCGATGGTCTCGATCGAAAACAACCTCTCTACTTCATCTGAGGTAGTGATATGTACTGCATGCACTTTACCCTCCCTAGACCCCCCTCAGTGGGATGTATTTCGTTGTACTTCATTATTATCTAGCGGTGTGTTATCCCATTTTGTGTTGTGTGCTTTTATGGTTTCTGTTTACTGTTCCTGAGCCGATGGTCTCGATCGAAAACAACCTCTCTACTTCATCTGAGGTAGTGATATGTACTGCATGCACTTTACCCTCCCTAGACCCCCCTCAGTGGGATGTATTTCGTTGTTGTTGTTGTTGATCTTTACGCTTAAACATTAACTAACGATATCTTATTCTGCGGTGTCTTTTGCAGATGTATACCTTACAGATATAAAGATAACATCGACCTATCCATGGGGGACGAAGATGCATTTGAAGTTCTTCTCATAAGTCCTCAGAGAAAAGGAAAAGGATTGTTGTTCCCAAAGGTAGCCGCGGGCGGATCTATGGTTTTCGAACTCAATGCCAGTTTTTGATTTGACTCGTCTAATCTCGCTTTTGTTGTATCAGGGAGGTTGGGAAAAGGATGAAACAATTGAAGTTGCAGCAAGGCGCGAGACAATTGAAGAAGCTGGTGTTTGTGGTGATATCGAGGTTAGTTATGGCCGAATACAACTTTTCGCTCTTTGTATAGGTCGTTAGAGGGTAGTTCTAACGACCGTATTGCAGGGAAAACTCGGAACATGGTACTTCGAGAACAAAAGTGGTGACACTGCGTACGAAGGGCATATGTTTCCCTTATTTGTTACGGAGGAACTAGATTTATGGCCGGAGAAAGACATCCGCGAAAGATCTTGGGTATGCATCTCTCCGATCTCTGTAAATGTGGCTATAAACAACGTTACATGTCCGTCTTTGCTTACTGGTATTTCAATTGCAGATGAGCGTGCGAGAAGCAAGAAAGCTCTGCCAACAGGGGTGGATGAAAGAAGCGTTGGAGTTGTTAGTTAGTCGCCTCACGTTACAATGTAGGCGGACTAAAATGGACCTGTTTTCAAGAATCAACCGTAGCTCAGTTGGCCATGGAACTATTTTGCGGTTAGGATGCAGGGCTCAAGTACTCGCTCCTCCACCACCACCTACTCCGGCAGAAGAGGCCTAGTCTCCTCCATCAGCCAACGTAAAAGTAGCTTGTAAATAGGAAACTAGCATAGCACATGATGTGTGGATTCGGCGCACACTGCAGACAAAAACATGGTTTACTGTGGGCTGCTGATCCTTCACTGAGTTTCGGACCAAGCACTTCTAGTCCTCGGGGATGTCTCGGTCATCAAAAGTAGGGTCGATGATGGCTGGTGGAGTACAGTTCACTATATCCGGATGTAAGAGTGTCGTAGCAACTGCAGACGGGGCCGTACAACTAGCATCTAGCAATCTGTCCAACTCCAGTTTTCAAGAAAATTAGAAACAGAAAGATATCCATAGAACTCTTCAAGTCTTTTTTTCTTCTTGTTTTGGTTATCTTAGAATTGGAGTTGTATAGATGGATGTTGAATCAGTGTTGTTTAAGTAGGATGCAGTCTTTTTTAGGAACTTTACTCTTCTACCGGTCTAGTTATAGTAACTGCCTGAAGATAGTGAAGTTACCTTTGTATGTTATGATGGCTGCTCTTTATCCTCCTCTTGCGTCGAGCACATTTTTATTTACTTAATTATATTATGTTTCAATATGCTCCGTAGCGAGCGTGTTAGATTTCTAAGCATGAGTCAAACACATGAAAATATATGTTTTGCTTTTCGAGTGAAAATGAGTAAATACACACGTTTTTAGACCTCGAAAACGCCTTACCCATAAGTTTCTTTGTTGAACTTTTTACGAATTGAAAGAATAACATTGAATCTAGTTGCAAACTATACGCGAAAATATAGAAAAAAAAATGAATTTTGAAATATTTGATTAGTGTGTTAGTAATATAAGGGCATCAAGATTCATCATATCTACGACAACAACATACCCAGTGTGACCCCATAATATGCGGAGTCGCAGACCTTAACCCTACTAGCGGTTATTTCTGACAAGACCCTCGGCTAGAGAGAAGCATTTTCAAACAGGTTTGAGAAACACAAAAGTAAGCTATGTTAAAAAAGAACTGATGAATTCAATATCATGTCTATTGACTATCATAATCAATCATCAACTCCACTCAACTAACCTTCCTCTTATTGCCCAACTATCAGCCACTTCCATCTCAAACCATTCTGCACTCACACACACACAGAGAAAGATGCCATTTTCAGCAATCGGCTAGAGACAACCACCAATGTCTTACAGCCTGATTTCTAAAATAATGACACCATGTCATGATCACTCTAGTGGTTTGAATAAGGTTACATATAGTGGATTTTCAAAGCGTCGATGTTGCCTGTATAAAGAACACAGTAGACATTGCCGAGAGCCTCCCTCAAAGAGTGGAGAGGTGGACCAGCTAATTGGAATGGAAGTTAGGTTGGGTAAGATTATGCGGGGGTGGGCAAAGCTATGTATGGGAAGTTATAGTGAAGCTGTCTTAACTTCCTGGTTAACTAGGTTAACTCCACCGAAAAAGGCCAACTCGCTAGATATGAAAAACACACTAGTTAGCGTGTTATGCTTGACGAGAGAATAAGAAGTAAACTATAGTTTCATACTCAATATCAGACATCACGCCCAATCAGAGATCAAGCACCGGCAAAAGAAGCTTCAACGAAAACCAAAGAGAACAAAGTTCAACATAATAGGCAACTGGTTAAATCTGCTTACACACAGGACAAGTCGGCATTCCTACATGCTCCTCCTTGCTCCCCTACTTAAGAACCGAAAGGTCACCTTTGGATGTTATCGTGACGCTTTGGTTACGAAGGTTACTGGGGTCTAGGTTTATGGATGGATTCCGTAAGCGAAAGTTCCTCCAACTCAATCAATATCAACAAGATGTTGTGACCGCTTAGGCTTTCATTATTTTGTAATAAAAGAAAAGACTCATGAGAAAAATTTAGAAATACAAGAGAACAACCAAGACTACAAGTCGCCAGACACACCTCATCATTCTAAAAGGCAGTGCACAAGCCAAGAAGATATTCCAATTTCAGTACCAACAAACTTATGGTATCTAAACAAACTTACACGCACATCAGCTAACCACCTGGTAGCGCCTGCTACTCGTGGCGGAACCAAGATTTTCACGAACGGGGTTCAAAATATGAAGAAGTAAACACACGAACTATCGAAAGGGAGTTCAACATCTACTATATACGCCTAAAAGATAATAATAATAATAATAACCATGTATAATGGTTTAATTATAACCCCCAAAGTTGAAGACTGCATAATTGACCACCAAAAGAAGCCTAGTATATGATGTGTGTGCATCTGCTATGGGCACATATAATTTTTTTGGTTTTGCTAATTCCTGTGTATTTTTTTCTAAAAACCTTGCACTATCTAATTCACTTGGTAGCTAGTAAAGAGGCAGCTTATCCATGTATTAAATTTGGTAGCTTTTGGTTTACGAATTGGTGTATTATCTTATGCGGGGTACAAGATAAAATAGCTAATACCTAAATAACTAATACTACATAACTAATATCTACATAATTCTAACTAGCTACCAAACAATCCTAAGTTCCCAAAGATGGGTATAACACCTAAAAAACTGAAGAATGCATTAAAATATAAGACGCAACAACAATAATATACCTAGTGTAACCCCACAAGTGGGGTCTGATGTGCGTGCCATGCAAACAGCGTTACCTCCTACCTTGTGAAGGTAGAGAGACTGATTTCAATAGACCCTCAGCTCAAAGTAACAAATAAGATGCATTGCCCATTAACAACATACCCCATATAATCCCACGGGGTCCGGGGAAGGGTGGCGTGTCACTGTACACAGCCTTAACCCTACCTTGTGAAGGTAGAGAGACTAGCTCCAATAGACCCTCACCTCAATGTGACAAAACATAAGACTCATAGTCCATTAACAACATACCCGGTATAATCCCACGGGGTTTGCCTTTCCCCTACCTTGTGAAGGTAGAGAGACCGTTTCCAATAGATCCTCAGCTCAATGTAACAAAACATAAGACGCATAGCCCATTAACAACATACCCGGTATAATCCCACAGGGTTTACCTTACCCCTACCTTGTGAAGGTAGAGAGACCGTTTCCAATAGATGCTTAGCTCAAAGTAACAAAATACAACTTTCTGATAAACCCTCAGCTGAAAGTAACAAAATTTAACATATCCTTCAATACGATCAAACTCCAGCATCCAGCAGTTCAAAATCACATCAAAACAAGTGTTAACTAATATAAATTATCCGAAAACCCGACAAGCAACACAAGCTAATTCATTAATCAGTTCACGAAAAACTCATACAACATTATTAATTAAAGATTAAAAAGACCCAGTTCACTAAACATCCATACCATACGAATGCCAGCAAAACCGGGTCAATCCGACCCGACCCGACCCGATCCAAAATCTTCCAATTCCTCAATCCTGCTGCTTCAATTTCTCCACGCGCTTGTTCAACTGCTCCACTTTCACAACCAGTCCAGTAACAGAATACAACAGCCAGTAAAACACAATCGCACACGCGATCAACAGCGCGTTACGCTGAGATTTCATGATCGATTTCTGATGACGTAGATGCTCCGATGGGGAACAAGATTCGGGCGATTCACAAACGGGTCGGGTCTCGTACTTCCAGTAAATATCCATAAGTAAAAAGAGACAAAAGGGGATAATTGAGAGAAACGGTTTGAGTAGATTCCGGGTCACAGTGATTAACCCGTTACGAAGCGGGTTAAGACCCGGAATAGTTAAGAGAAGGAGCATGATTGCTTCTGCACCTGCGGCGTAGCCGAGTACTACCCATTCTAATGCCATTGATTGATGATTTTGTGAATTTGTAAAATTAGGGATTTGAAAATTTGGGGATTTTTTGGGGGAATTTGGAGATTTGTGAAGTTGAAAAAAGTGATTGATTAATTGAGAAGAAAGGTATAAATAGGAAATATGGAGAAACTGGGTTTGGGCTGAGATTTGTTTTGGGCCGGGTTGATTAAAGCCCATATTGTAAGTTTTCCAATTAATCCTGAAAAAATAGCATAAATATACACCTTAATTTGTCATATTTATACAAATCATCACCCTTACAAAGTAATTACAAAAAATTAAACTAATTATGTATTTTCATTAGATGTATTGGGAGTTAATTATATATCTCTACAGAGACAAAATCGAAAAAAAAATATCGGAAGCTAATTATGTAATGTATCTTCATTGGATGTATTATGTATTTCGACAGACTCAAAATCTAAAAAAACGTATCGAAAACTAATTATATATCTTTACAAAGGAGAAAATGTATCTCACTTGGATGTATTGGAAGTTAATTATGTATCTAACAGAATCAAAATTGAGATTTTCAGTAATTATGCTGAATATTAAAATTTTCTGTAATTAAGCTTAAAAATGTCGGAATTTATATTGTTTGCCTTTATTTACGTGTTATGTTACGTAGAAAACATTTCTAGATAATTCGCAGTTAAAGTTTGAAAAAACTATCATTTGCATCTAAGGTTTAAATTAAATTAGTAAATGTATATATATTTAATGTCTTGTATATTTTCTATAAGTATTTGATATGCCTTATGATCATATGTATCTTATATCCATTGGATAAACAAATTTGAATCCATAAGCCTTCTTCTTATCAAAAAATTTAGAAACAAGGCTATGGGTATTTTTTTCTTTCCACCCAGTGTTTGGTATCCGCATTTAAACCTCGATTAATCCGGATCATGCGTTGCAGGGCTCATTATGGGGGTAGCACTCCATATCCCAGGCTCGAACTCGATATCTCTGGTTAAGGATGGACTCCATGTTGGTGGCAGTGGCGGAGTCACCTTGTAGTTAGAGGTTCATCTGAATCCCCTTCAATGAAAAATTATGCTATTTATATGTGGTAACAATTATTTTTTATGTATATATAATTGATGTTGACTCCCTTTCAACTAGTTCGTATGCTTACTTTTTTCAATTTTGAACCCCCTTAATAAACATTCTGGCTCCGCCACTGATTGGTGGTGGCTATGGGTATTTAATTCTTTAGTTAGATGAAGAAAAATGCAAAGCACCAACCTTTGCATTCAAATTTGTTTAATTAACTAATTAATAAAGCCTTCTTCTTTGACTATGTGAACATAAGTAAATAAAAGTGGCTATGTGCTAAACGTATGTATTTATTCTTTGTAAAATTATCCTCTCTCGATTTTAAAATAAGTGATATTCTCAACCTAAACATACCCCATAAAAAAAAAAAAAACTATGGATGTTTGATATTCTCAACCTAAACATACCCCATAAAAAAAAAAAAAACTACAGATAAACATCCAGTATCCCCTCGAACTATGGTTAAAATCGCTACAACACTCCAACTTCGCAGGGTCCTATTACCCTCCTGAACTCAATTTTATCATATTTTTATCACCCTATTGTGATGACGTATTACCTTTATTACATAAACCACACATCAAAGATACCACGTAAGAGTCACGTCAATTAAAAAGAATGACAAAAATACACTAAAACTAGAACCCCAACAGCTCTAGTTTTGTGTGTGCGTGTGGGGGCAGAAGGTATGTGGCAGCTGGGCAATAAGAGAACTCTAGTTGAGATTACTATGTCGCTCCGATTCGTCAAAAATGTCAATAGGTGCGTGTCAGATTCGCCAAAATTAGTGTATTTCTGGCATCAAAAATGAAGAATCCGCACAACTTAGGTAATAAAGTTACAGATACAAACACTTAAAATTTATTCTACAAGTACTTTTGTTACATCCATCCAATCCCACATTTTTTGTGACAACATAAACAAACTATCCTTAACTCTTACTATTCCAAAAAGAAGAGGCCAACTCGGTGCACTGAAGCTCTTGCTGCGTGCGAGATCCAGAAAAGATTTTATAGCTTGCTAGTGATATTTATGTTCCTAACTTTAGATGGTTTTGGAGTTGCATCTTTTGGTACAACAATAGTAAGAACACCATTCTCAACTTGAGCTTTGATTTGATCAACCTTCACATCTTCCGGCAACTCGATTTCCCTCGAGAAATCCCCGCCGCCTTTTCCTCCTCCGCTTCTCTCCGCCACGTGCCACACTATCTCCTTGTCCTTACCGTGGTATTCGTCCTTCTTGCCACCGCGATCCTCCGCCTTCACCACCAACACATTGCCATCTTCAACTTGCACCTTTATGTCCTCCTTGCTGTACCCTGTCAAGTTCATTCCAAAACTTTGCATAAACATCATCAATATCAACAACGATAACATACCCAGTATATTCCGACAAAATGAGCTGGGGAGGATAAACGTACGCAGTCCACATCACTACCTTAGAATGAAGTACAGAGGTTGTTTCCGTCAAATTCATTTCAAAACTTTGCATAAACATCATCAACAATCACAACAACAACGACACAAACTGGGGTCTGGGGAGGGTGAATGTACGCAGTCCATACGACTACCTTAGAATGAAGTAGAGAGGTTGTTTCCGACAAATTCATTCCCAAACTTCGCATAAACATCATCAACAACCACCACAACAACAACATACTCAATATATTCCCACAAAGCGAGTTTGGGAAGGTAAATGCACGATGTCCATACCACTACCTTAAAATGAAGTGGAGAGGTTGTTTCCGTCAAATTCATTCCAAAACTTCGCATAAACATCATCAACAACCACAACCACAACAAGAACATACGCAGTATATTCTCACAAAGTGGGTACAAGGGAAGGTAAATATACACGGTCCATACCACTACCTTAGAATGAAGTAGAGAGGCTCCGTCAAATTCATTCCAAAACTTTGCATAAACATCATCAACAACCACAACAACGACATACGCAGTATATTCCCACAAAGTGGGGCCTCGGAAATGTAAATATACGCAGTCCATACCACTATCTTATAGTGAAGTAGAGAGTCTGTTTCCGCTAGACCTCCGAAAATATCTTAAAGAGAAAACCTTGTATGTAATCCAACTCCTATTATACCTCGACCTCGAGTGCGTGTGGATTCAGAATTTAAACTTTATGTGTTTCGTATGCCATTAAACTCACTCCTTATGTAAATTAGTACAGGTTCCAACTTTTAATATTTGCACATAATTTTGTAAAAAGAGATGCGAGTGTGTGTGTATATATATATATATATATTACATGGTTTTGATACCAGATTACTGAATTCAGCTAAACTCGCAACTTTAATTATTCCTCTATCCCTAATTTCAAAAAAGTTAAAATCGATTATATAAACCTTGCAATATATTTATATTCAAATGCATTTATTTACTTAATATAAATGATATATATATATATATATATATATATATATATATATAACACAACATCTATTTATCACAATTGGTCATGATAATGTTCTTTAATTCTATTTACACATATTTAAATGATACATAACTAAATTTCTGACTTTGCCACTGACTAATGGCATGGAAATCAAGAGAAAGTATATACACAATGGATCAAAATAAGTAATGATAACTATTCCTTTTAATATTTTGCTAAATTTAACTTTTAAATTCTAAATTCGCCTGTGATTACGAAAAATTAAAAATGAAAGTAAAGAGAATTAAACCTGGAACATTAATTTTGAAAATGTGAGCATTAGGAGATTCAATCCAATCAAGAAGAGCATTAGAACCATATGATGTTCTATAGATTGTTGGACTCAATAAAAATCTTCTAAATGGATCACCAAAAATAGACATAATTTTTTCCCTTTTTCTAATTTTTATTTATTTGTTGTGAAATTTTGGAGGAGATTTGTTTAATTTATATATAAAGAGATATGGAGATTTAATGATTTTTCTAGAAAAAAATAAATCTAGAAGGTCTAGAGGGTTCTGTAAGGTTTATTATCATTTTGGTATTATTGAAAGATGATTATATGTGGAGATCCCTATGGTAATTATTGTGGTCTTGAGTTTGAAATTTGGATTGGGCTTTACTTTGTGAAAGTTTGGGCTTGGACTTTGAATTAGTGATGGGCCATATGGATTTGTTGGGCTGAAAAACAAAGGATGTATATCCCATGTAGGGGTCGGAATTTACGAACAACAATAACAGCAGACTCAGCGTAATCGCACAAGTGAGGTTTAGAATGATACATAGTATAATTGTACATTACGAGTCTTATGTTTGAAGTATGGACTTATGAAATTGGTCTCGGCAAGCCATTCAAAACTTCAAGCCAGAATATTCGATATTTGACCTTCACAGTGTGACACTTCAGATTAAAATATCCGAAGTTAGATGTAAATTTCCAAACTTCAATTGCGTATGTCTGAAGTTGTGACTAAAGCGGAAAATTTTAACGCTGGATATAAATTAAGTGACAAGTCTCATAAGCGGGTATTTATGCACTTCGCCCTAAGTAAGGTCACATAATAAATAGTTGGGCCATCTAGCATGGGCCCATATCTAAAAGAGATGTCCAAATTTTTTTGTAGGCCTTAAGCCCAGATCCAAAGTCTGTTGTTTGGACTTTACTAGATCATGTCTTACATTTTAGGCCTAAAACAGACAATATTCAAAGTTGTCCCTAAGGAGTCTCCAGAAAGATTGAAATATTTGTCTTTATCGATTCCACTAGATCTGAGAATACTACATGTTATCGTCCTAAGAGGTCTCCAAGAAGATGAAATATTTGTCGATCCAATAAAATTTGAACATGCTATATTTATCATCTTCCCAAAGGGTCTCCAAAAAAATTAAATATTTGTTTTAATCGATTTCACTAGATCTGAGCATGCTACGTGTCGTCATCCTAAGAGGTCTCTAGGAAGATGAAATATTTGTCGATCCAATAAAATCTGAGCATGTTATGTGCATCATCATCCCAAAGAGTTTCCAAAAAAATTAAATATTTATTTTTATCGATTTCACTAGATCTGAACATACTACGTATTCTTCTCAAGAAATTCCAGGAAGATGAGATATTTGCTTATCGATTTCACTAGCTCTGAGCATGCTACTCGTCATCGTCCTAAGAGGTCTCCAGGAAGATGAAATATTTGTGGATCCAATAAAATCTGAGCATGCTATGTGCATCATCATCTCAAAGGGTTTTCAGCAAAATAAAATATTTGTGTTTATCGATTCCACTAGATCTGAACATACTACGTATTCTTCCCAAGAAATTCCAGAGAGATTGAGATATTTGCTTATCGATTTCACTAGCTCTGAGCATGCTACTCGTCATCGTCCTAAGAGGTCTCCGGAAAGATGAAATATTTGTTGATCCAATAAAATCTGAGCATGCTATGTGCATCATCATCCCAAAGGGTCTTCAGCAAAATAAAATATTTGTCTTTATCGATTCCACTAGATCTGAACATACTACGTATTCTTCCCAAGAAATTTCAGAGAGATTGAGATATTTGCTTATCGATTTCACTAGCTCTGAGCATGCTACTCGTCATCGTCCTAAAAGGTCTCCGGAAAGATGAAATATTTGTCGATCCCATAAAATCTGAGCAAGCTATGTGCGTCATCATCCAAAAGGGTCTCAAGAAAAATGAAATATTTTTCTTTATCGATTCCACTAGATCTGAATATACTATGTATTCGATTTCACTAAGTCTGAGCATGCTACGTGTCATCAATGTGATCACCATTACATATGGAAGAGAGAGTAATAAAATCAAACAAATATGGTGATGGAGGTGACTAAAGAAGCTGTTTAACTTACCTAATTTGTCTTAATTAATATAGTAATTCATAGTATTTTCAGCAAAAGAACAATAAAAATACAAGGTCTTTAACTAATTCTGTTCTATGTTAACTCAAAGCAGTTAATTAGTAGATAAAAAAAGAAAATATCCATTAGGTTTGGCATATAAAAATATAATTTTTAATACTCCCTCCGTCCCATTTTACTCGTCTCAAATTTCTTAATCTAGTGTCCCATTTTACTTGTCTTTTTTTACTTATCATGACAAGACAATTTTTTTCCCATATTTTACCCTTTGCGTTAATTACTTTTTCTTTAAATTAAAATATAAACATCATTTAATAGAGGTACTATGGTAAACTAGCCATGTTACTTATTATTTTTCTTAATAGCTGTGTCATCCCAATTTGGGACCCAATTTGGAACGAGTGAGGGAGTATATATTTTATAGTGTTAAGTTTAATAATAAATACTATAATGAATTATGGAGTTACACGTGTAACATTTAAAACTCAATCACTTTAATCCTTTTTAATGAATGAATTTGAGAGGTCAAAATTGATTGAACTAATAAGTAGGCAAATCACTAATTTAAAAAATTGAAATGAATTAGACAAATCATATTTTTGTAAGTTAATTTAATCCTTCTTCTTGCAATATGAAAGTAGTTTAATTTATTCAACAACATTTGGTTGTCTACGATATTTTTAATTAGTACCTACTTGTAGAATAAAATTTGTATAAAATAAGAATTAATTTCTATATCCAAAAGTTGGGTATATTTGCACCTCTTATATAAAAAAATATGTTTTACTACTCTTATTAATCTTCAACTTCTAAATTAGTATTTTATGAATTTGGTGAAAAAAGGTATATTTCACAAATTTTGACCAAACAGAAGAAAGTGTATCCTGCTATTTTGTTATATATTTTTTTATTATCAGCTTTGAATTTTTTTTCCTGTTAAGTCGAGGGTGTATCTCATAAAGAAAGAGGTGAAATCTGCATACGTTTTATCTTTGCAGACCTTATTTATAAAATTACATTCAATGTGTTATTATTATTGTTGTTACGTCATAATGTGGGTCCAACTTTGGAGTATAAATTATGTACATCATTCTTGTATATACATATTGTAAAGAGTCTTAATTTTATTAATATTTTATATCTGCTGAATTTATGTCTAAGGAAAGAAATAATAATATATTCAATTTTACCTTTTATGATGAATTTTCCTTCAAGAAATAAAGTTAAGTTTGCAGTTTCTTTCAACTTCATCAATAAGGTAAAAATGAAAAGGAATAAAAATATTAATTTTTATGAGAACTCAATGGCAATAGGATTTAAGGTTTATATTAACTTAATATATTTATCATATCATATACTAAAGTATACGACTAAGAAAAGTAAATAATGAATTCAGTTGATTATTTGCGTAAAAATTTCATAAAGTTATTCGTAATTACCTAATAAGCGACTTAATTATTTAAATATTTTATATACTATCTTCAATTAAGAATATTTTAAATATTATCTTACATTTTATGTACACAAAAATTATTTTTTAAAAAACTATTTCTTCAAACTAAAGGCTAAAGTAATGAGAAGAAAGGATATGTTGAGGTGGAGCTTTCAAAAGGTAAGCAATGAACAATCGACATGTGTCGAGAAAGTCTAAATAATTTTTAAGTAAATAGATCAAATAATTTCTAAAAAGGCAAAAAAAAAAAAATCGAAGAGAATTTGAAAAATATTGTCAGTATTAGTCACTCATTAAAAAAGTTATTAAATATGTACAAATATAGTCAGTTGGTCTAATAACGTTTAAGTTCATAAAGTCCAATTTCAGAATTTTATACATTAGTCATCAAATATACTAAATTCTGCTGAAATCAATTCCATAATTGCTTATAAGAATTTAGATAATCATAGATAAATTTCTATTAAAAACAATAGACATTTATAAGTAACCTCATAAACATTTCACCAAAAAACAAAAACATCATAATCATGATAGTAAGTAGTAGTAATATAACTTACCATAATAGATTAATTTATTAAACTACCTTATAAATACTCCATAATTTCTTATTAGAATCTAGATAATCATAACTAAATTTCTATTCTAAACAATAAACATTTATAACTCATAAATATTTTACCCAAAAAAATAATATTAGGGGTTATTTTTTTTTGCTTTATATATATGTAGGTGGCCTTTGGTGCTAGTCTTAATATTTTTCTATAACAACCTCTCTTCTCTTTTCATTTCTCCTTCTACAAAGAGCTCTTTATTATTTCTCTCTCAACAATATAATCATTTATAAAACTATAGGTTAAAAATTTTATACCAAAGTTTTATATATATATATTTTTTTTTGTTGAAAAACATGGGAAGACAACCTTGTTGTGACAAAAATGGTGTGAAAAAAGGTCCATGGTCAAGTGAAGAAGACAAGAAACTCATTAATTTCATCCTTAACAATGGCCAATGTTGTTGGAGATCTCTCCCAAAACTTGCAGGTTTTTATTCTTTTACTCGTAACAGAGCAGTGTCAGAGTCAGAAATTTATATCGAAAGAGTTAGAAATTTTCTGTATTAGAATCTTTCGTTATGTCAGAAGAATTCAACAGTTTATATACGACAAAAGAGAATACTTTTTTTTGTTCTATTTAAACAGTATGATTTTTTGATAAAAGTGATTTAGAGTAAAAGGGTTGTTAATTCCAATGTTTCAAAAGAGTCAGAAATTTTTTGTATTAGAATCTTTCGTTATGTCAGAAGAATTCAACAGTTTATACACGACAAAAGAGAATACTTTTTTTTGTTCTATTTAAACAGTATAATTTTTCGATAAAAGGAATTTAGAGTAAAAGGGTTGTTAATTTCAATGTATCGAAAGAGTCAGAAATTTTCGATATTAGAATCTTTCGTTATGTCAGAAGAATTCAACAGTTTATATACGACAAAAGAGAATACTCTTTTTTGTTCTATTTATACAGTATAATTTTTCGATAAAAGAAATTTAGAGTAAAAGGGTTGTTAATTTCAATGTATCGAAAGAGTCAGAAATTTTCTGTATTAGAATCTTTTGTTATGTCAGAAGAATTCAACAGTCTATATACAACAAAAGAGAATATTTTTTTGTGTTTTTATTTAAACTGTATAATTTTTTGATAAAAAGGAATTCAGAGTAAAGGGGTTGTGAATTTCAATGATTGTACCAACCCCATTGGTCCAATTCTCATAAAGAAATCCAAACATGGGAGAAACCATATGATTTTGTTTAATAAAATTGTTTTTTAAAATAAAAAAATTAAATTTGAAATGACTTATATTAAATTTATTGACTTTGATATACTATGATTCTTGGAATCTTGTTTTAATTTATTTATATATTACTTTATAATTAATTTTGGTGATTTTTTTTTTTAATAATAATTATGGTGGTTTTCATATTTGGTGTAGGTTTATTGAGATGTGGAAAGAGCTGTAGATTGAGATGGACAAATTATCTAAGACCAGATGTAAAAAGGGGACTTTTATCAGAATATGAAGAAAAAATGGTTATTGATCTTCATGCTCAACTTGGCAATAGGTAATTTTTTTTATTCGTATAGTGTCAGAGTCAGTATTTTTTATTAACAGAATTCAAATTGACTTATTTATATGAGTGTCATTTTCTGACGAAGTAATGTCAATTTACATGTTTAATGGTCATAGGTCCGTCGGATTATCATAATCTAATTTTTTTTTGTGTTGAACTAGATATGTATGTGTGCGTGTGTAAATAAATAGTTACAAAAAAATATATATATATTTTTAGTAAAATTGCAACGTTTAAATTCTGTATTCGCCTCGATATTTGTTACATGTGTAGCTTATAGAAAGCACTTTCAAATGATAGTTGAAAGTGGGAGACAACAACTTCAACTCAATTTTGAACACCCATTCCCCACTTTATATTTTCTTTCACTTTCATATTTTTTTTATAATTAATTTTCTTTTTGGTTACTCATTAATTACAATTGGGAAAAAGGTTAGTGAAAAAAAATAATAATTTGATGTATAAAGTATTTTTCATTCACGTGGAGTTTGAGAA
The DNA here is from genome assembly GCA_030864225.1 of Capsicum baccatum var. pendulum. NCBI lineage: Eukaryota > Viridiplantae > Streptophyta > Magnoliopsida > Solanales > Solanaceae > Capsicum > Capsicum baccatum. The sequence goes on from CM061552.1 coordinate 5,581,614, forward strand.
AGGATCGTGCTCAAAAAAAATGTTATATAGGTTGTTATTTATCCTAATACGTGCATTACCTTACTATAACATGTTAATTTACATCGATATACCTTGCAAGAATCTTAGTACGAGATTGATATATAAAAGTTAAAATCTTATTCTATACGTGCTCATTTGCCTGTTCAAATTATTTTCAGATGGTCTAAGATCGCGTCTCATCTGCCGGGAAGAACTGATAATGAAATCAAGAATCACTGGAATACACATATTAAGAAGAAGCTCAAGAAAATGGGGATTGATCCAATCACTCACAAGCCAATTACTAGTGACCAACCAACATATGATCAACCTCCGTCTCAAAAAGATTTGAATCGTCAAGAGAACGAGAACACTGGGACATGTCCAAAAAATATCAAGACGACAACAACAGCAACAACAACAACAGTAGCTATGCCTTCGTCTGAGACAAATTTGGATCGTCAAGAAAACAAGAACGTTGGAACATGTCCAAGACATATCAAGACGACGACGACAACAACAGTAGTTACGACTCAGTCTGAGACAAATTTAGATCGTCAAAAAGTCCCTTTAATTCCACCAACTGAAATTTTAATCCCTTATGAATCAACAACTTCATCAACATCTTCATTTTCCTCACAATCATCCAATATGATCCTTGAAGACTTGAAATTTTTGCCAAATTTTGATAATTGGCAAAGTGATTTCAACATGGAAATTAATTGGACAAATGATGATTTTAGTAGCACTTTGGATTATTTACTCAATGATGATGATATTAGTGACATGAACAACACCACCATTTCCCAAGATTGGTCACAAGTGTTGGAAGTTTGAGCACCTAGATGTTCAGTCAATTCCTGCGCCTCAACGTATTTCGGGGAGACACTGCTAGAAAAACGTGAATTTTTATGAACATTTCGTTGGAACTATAATATTTTTTACGAAAATTTGTCGACAGTTAAAATTCACGTATTTTTAGTAGTGATATCTGTTGTGATTAATTTTTCAAAGGGGAGCAAAATTAAGCTCTTTCTTTTCATTTGGCTATAGAAAGTTTAGATGTTAGAGTTGGTTACGATATAATTTATGGACTATAAAAATAAAAGGAGAAATATGTTTATGGGGACAAATTACATAAAAAGCCTCATTAAATATTTTTATGTTTTGGATGTTAATACAAAAGTGTACACCTCTTTTCTAAACTTTATTTTATTGATTTTATATCAATCGCATCGCGATATTACAAGCTGGATAATATTATTTCTCGATATGTTATGTGAGTTTTATTCGCCTTTTATGTTGTTTGATCTTTTATGGACTATATTTCAAAAAATCATTTTACTCATAATTTATGGTGGATAAAATTGCTTAGTAATATCATCGTGCATGGTAAATTTCAATAATTTAGCTAAAATGTTGTTTTTTGATATTAAAAATATTGAACTAATATGTCGGTCAGTGCAAAAGGCATCCCGTATTATTTTCTTTAAAGAAATAATTATACCTAACTGATAAAGACGTCACGTTACTATATGAACTTTCTCAAATGTCAAATTATAACTTGAGTTTATATATGGGAAATTGATAAATTATATATATAAATTAAGAAAGTCAAATAATCATCAAGAGCATTTCCTACTAATTTTTATAAATTAAGTCAAATTTTAAGTGGAAATTAAATTACAAGCTTCCCCTATCACATCTTTAAAAATTAAATAGCTAATTAAAAAAACAAAAATTATACAAAAAAATAAATCATTGACAAAATGCAAACTTAGAAGAGTAGAAGTAATCCTAGCACAATTAGACGAACATATATATTGCTAATTAAAATAAACAGAATATATAATTATAATTATTAATTCACATATAATTAAAGGTTACTTTGGTCTATGATAATCTAGAAAATAAAAATTGTTCCAAGAATTGGAGGATATATAACTAAAAATCAATTATGAATTACGGTGGATTGATTGGGATCTCGGTACTCTTAATCATAGGTCTCGTCGAAAGCTAGGTATTAAAACAAATTTTGTTCTGTTGTAAACGTCACCCAAAGATGATCCTGCGATACATAAATTCAAATTAGTCGAGCTCTATCTTTCAAACGTGCATAATTAGGTGAACCATGTTAATCACAACGTAATAAAAAACAAACTATACGAGAGAGATAAATAACACTAGACAAGCCCAATGCAACGAACTCGACCGAGAATATGTCAATTGCTATTGTCAAATTATTTGATATTTAAATTGATAATTAGATAACTTAATCATATCTTACAACTAAGAATATGGTAAGATTACAAATTCAAAGATGCTATTGGAAAATATATTATTCCAAATAATTAACTATCTTGACTCTTCTTGTGTTTGTTGAGATTTTTTTTTTTCTTTAAGAAAATAATTGTTAGGATATATCTATCAAAAATATTAAACAAGATTATTAAATGAACTAAAAAGAATAATTAATCCTAGTTGTTAGGAAATAATAAAAACATAATGTCACAATTTAAGTCAATAATAAAGAATTTCACTAATAAGAGTTGTGATGGATAGATAGTATTCTTACAAAAAGTCTTGTTAGGAAATACTTTCTTCTCAAATGAAACTTACACGACGTGAATTTGAATTAATTGATGCAACACAGGTACTGGATATCGGAAACAAAAAAAAGAAGGGCAAACAACATAAATCTCAACAGTTTGAAACTTAATTATAGAAAATTCCGATATTTTGTATAATTACTGATAATTTTGATTTTGGATCTGTCGAAATTCATAATTAGCTCTCGATACATTCAACGAAGATATATTTTTTCCTCTGTAAAGATACATAATTAGCTCTCGATACATTTATTTTGATTTTGAGTCTGTCGAGATACATAATTAATTAGCTTTCGATATTTTATTTTATTTTGATTTTGGATCTGTCGAGATACATAATTAACTTTCGATACATCTAATGAAGATACATAATTAGTTGGATTTTTTGTAATTACTTTGTAAGGGTGGGAATTTGTGTAAATATGATAAGTTAAAGTGTATGTTTCTGTTATTTTCCCAAAAAATAATGGGAAAAAATTTCCTAGTTAAATATATATATATATATATATATATATATATATATAAATTCCATCAAAATGGTGAAATAATTAAAGAAACATTGTTATATATTGGTCCAATTGAATTCCACATCTTGAAATTAATTTTTCTAATTTTGAATTGTTGGACTTTTGGTAAATGGTAATTAAGTATATGATTAGATAAATAATTATAAGTCAATTTTAGGTCTTTTTAGTTGAAATATTGTGGTTTTCGTTCTATATATACTTACTATGTATTATTTTCTGTTTTTTCTTCTTATATAAGATGCATGGCCCTAATTAGGTTACGTGTTCGAATCGTGATAGTATAAAAATTGTAGAAAATACTTAACTTATTCCGTGTAAATTTAAATTAGTCAAAACAATTAGCGGTAAATATCGAATAGCTAAAAAAACATTGTGATAGGGAATTGAGTGATCATATATCTAAATTTCGACATTCACATTCAAACTTTTGTTCACACCATTTTTTTTTTTGAATGATCACTTTTTTTTTAGAAAAAAAAGTTTTGAAGATCTTGAAAACTATATAAGTTATTGAAATTTAAAAAAAAGAAAAACAATTATTAGTTTCAAAAAAAGTTTAATTCAGTATTTTGAATTCTTTATATTAAAATACTAAAATATATATTAATAAATATATACTCTAAGTTTATTATTTTAAAAGTATAATAAATACGTATGAGTTTTACAAAATTGAATTTATCAAAATTAAATTTTGAATTTGTCTTTTGAAAGAAGGAATCTTTTTGGCTTTACTTGTGGATCTTTCATTTTTTATTTAATTATTAAATCAATTAGTTGTCAAGATTCGAATCTGATTATTTATTTGTAGCTGAATTGATTGAAAAATTAATTATGAGATTCTTTATAGAAGATTAATAACTATTAAATTCCTCTTTGTTTTATTTAATAGCTAATTTTTTTAGAACTCATGCACCTATTAAATTCGATACAAATTAAGTACATTTATATAAAAAAATGTACAAAAATTAATATAAGATTAAGAAAAGTACCCGATAAATAAAAAAGATAACTGGATGCTTTAATTTTCAGACGGAATCTTAACGTTAATATACGCATTTGAATATACCGAGTATCCACGATTTTTAGATTCGGAATCCGCCGCTGACTCAGTGCACCGAATTACCACTAGAATGTAAACACATAAACATTAGAACCTATATTGTTCGGACTCTTCAAAAATGTTATCGCAGCTGTATCGAATCCTTCAAAAATACACTATTTTTAAAAAATTCGAGAATCCAACAACCACTCGTCAACATAAATTAAAACAACCTAATAATCCACCTATGAAGAAAATTGACAAAGTATTTATTTAATTTATTTGACTAATTCGTACACTGTACAAATAAAATTTTGACTGCTAAATCTGAACACTATATTTTATGGTAACTTTTCTCAATTTATTTGTCTTAGTACGCAATTGACTTTACTTTAATTAAATGAATGCATTAATAACCACCTTATGGTAAAATTAAATGAGTATAATACCCCACCATATTTCTATCAGCACGATTGTATTTTTATAAAATTAAATAGCCAGCATTGTTTAACGTCGTACAAAAAGTAGTCGTCTTATTATTAGTCGATATGACTACGTAAGTTGACAATAATATACAACAGTACGTATGCGTGAGTCAAAATTTTACTTGACTAATATACTTTGGTTAGTTGAATTTGAGCGAATCAATGTATTTATTACTTGATTATTTGAAATAGATTAGATTTATAAGATGTATTTAATAATAAAGAGAAAATGTACTGTTTTCACCCTAAATTATAAATGAAATTGCTGAGACACACCCGAACTTTAGGAGGATCCTATTACCCTCCCCTCCCCCTCCGGATTAATTAAAATCATATTTTTGGCAACCTTAGTGACTACGTGGCACATAAGTGTGTCTACGTGGACCTTCAGTATGTTGATTCACTGATGTGCTACGTATGTGCTACGTAGGCACTAAAATTGCTAAAAATACAGTTTTAATTAGTCCAGATGGATAATAGGACCCTCCTTGAATTCGAGTGTATCTCAGCAATTTCGTTTATAGCTCAGAGCGGAAATAATGCATTTAAGAATAAGCATAGGATGTACTTTCTTGATGTAATGAATGTGAAAATGTGAACGTTTGAGTATTTTACATGCCACTTATATTGGAATATTTTTCTTTCACACTAACTTTTTGAAAATATTTTTCATTTGTCAAAGTAGAACTTTAGTAAAATTAATTTATTGGGTAATAACTTTCATATTGACTTCTTTTTGCTCCTAATATTTCAACTTATGTCAACCTACTTGCATTTTTCAATATTTATTTTGAATTATTATTTTTTAAACTATGCTTTTTGTATAATGTCTACCTAAATTTTGATGATTGCACGTACTCAAGCTAGAAGACTACTTTTTCAACTATACTTTATTAAAGTCCTAAAGTGCTAATAAATAAAAATTGCATAATAAATTACATAAATACATACTTTAATTTGTCATATTTAAACTTTCAAAAAGTTGAACAAACAGATATACATATTCTACGTAGCAAATTACACACGATTGGACACGTACGATGCATGCATATCTCACGCGATTTGTCACGTACAACTGGTGTAGTACGACTTGTTATATGTTTGACGTTTTGAAATCATGTTTGTTCTAAATAGCTACATTAATATTATTGCATATATTTAATCGGATGATAAAAATATTTATAAATCGTCGATTGCATGAACTCAACTCGAAATTTACTAATTGAACCCACACTGAAAGAAGAATCACAAGCCTGGAATTCGATAAAATAGTAAGTCTCAGCATGTGAAATTTCTCGGAATTAGATTCACTTATTCTTGTCTTCAACGATATAACCTATTCCGTATCAGTGTGGTGATTAGCCTATTCTCACTATTCGAAGCCTTTATAAATTTATTTTCGATTTCTATCGTAGTAAAGATTGTTATGAGGAGATCCTTGTGTTAGTAAATCGAAAAATTTAGGCTTTCTTTACTATGAATCGTCGAAGGAAAAGGAAGAAAAGACATAATTACCTAATACCTAAGGACTAAACATTACTTTTTTTGGGGTCTTCGATTCAGTGTTCAGTATCCGCACTGAAATCCAACGATATCTGAATCGCGTGTTGCGTGGTTCATTTGAGGAGAATACTCTCAGTACGATTTTCTCCATTCCCTGAACTCGAATCTACTACCTCTGGTTTAAGATGATCATTACTTAATTAATACCTTTATTGTAATGAAATACTCTTTTAATTCCCATTTTGGCTTTCAATACATATGCAATTTTTTTTTATAAAAGAAAAAATAGTTTAAACAATGAATCATTTAGCTGAAAAGCAATTTGTCTAATCGCTAAGATTTTATTAAGTTTAAACCTAATTTGATATTGATGTGAAGGATTATGTACTCTAATTAATAGTTTTGATTGTGATAAGATATCTATTAAGTGTCTTTTTCTTATTATGTTTTCTTTTAAAAGTGGGAAACATAATTGAGTATTAGGTGGGCCAATTAATCCATAATTATTATTATTGTTTCATGGCCGACTGCCGACTTAAACGCCGACTAATTCTGATCGGTCGATTAATTCGGATCACGCATTGGAGGACTTATTTTGGGCGACTTAGATGCAGACTAATTCTAATTGCGCATTGGAAGATATATTTTGGGCGACTTAGATGTCGACTTATTCAGATCACACATTGGAGGACCTATTTTGGAGGTGACGCTCCCAACGAGATTTTCTTTATATCTAGGATTCAAATTTGAGACCTCTAGTGAAGGATAGAGCAGCTTCATCACTACACCGCAACTCATGTTGATTGCCGACTAATTCTGATCGTGCATTGGAGCCTGGAGGATCTATTTTAGACGTCGACTAATTCTTATAGCGTATCGGCGGACCTATTTTTTTTTTTGGGGGGGGGTGGGGGTGGGGTTATGACACTCCCAATAGAATTTTTTTCCGTATCTAGGATTCGAACTCGAGACTTCTAGTTAAGGATATAACAGTTTCATCACTACACCACAACTCATGTTGATGACCGACTGACGAGTTAAACACCGACTACTACTGATAGAGCATTGGAGGATCTATTTTGGGTGATTTAGACGTCGACTAATTTGAATCGCGCATTGGAGGACCTATTTTGAGGATGACACTCCCAACAGGTCTTTTTTTATATCTAAGATTCGAATTCGAGACCTCTAGTTAAGAATTGAGCAGTTTCATTACTGCACCACAACCCATGTTGACGATCGACTGCCGACTCAAATAGTAAACATTAATTAAAATTCTTCCTTTCTTTCAAGTTTATTCCTCTTTTTTTATTTGACAATCTATCTTTCTGGGTGGAACTATATTATTCAAAATTATAATCGTAGATCAATCAGTTCAAGCAGTGACAAACTTACCTTCCTTTTTGTATTCGAAAGCTGATTTGAGAAATCACGAGGCCTTACTTATTAAAAGAAAGACAAACTATCATCTTATAATAAGAAAGGATTTGTTCGATTCGAAATTTGTAACACAATCAAATTTATGAAACAATAACTTATTTTTTCGATTGTCAATAATTCAGATTTCTTCAGAAATAAAACCAATACATTTGACAAATACAATTTATAAGTCACATTCAAATAACATATAGACCTAGCGCATTCTCTTATATCAGATTATGTATTTATATTAGGAAATTCATTAAATATGTATAAGTATATAGTATTTACGTCATCGTGACACCAAAATTCCTTGAATATGACGATAGTACTTCGTATTATTCCCCATAGACGAAAAAAAAAAAAACACTTTATTGATGACAAAAAGGTATTATTATGACACATTGTACATTAATTTTGTTATTAACAATATTTTTGTGACTGAATTGGATAAAGATTCTAATCAAATGGATAAGATTATCATGATAAAATAATGTATGTGGGGTTTTGGAAAAGGTGAATAATATGTACGTGGCCTTATTTTTAATTTATAAAGATAGGTTATTTTCAACAGATTTTCGACTTTAGTATATATATATTTTAGTATGTAACAGTATTATAACAGTATATATATATATTGCGACCCTGGGTTACTGAAGAATCGTCCAAATTCTGAGTGATCAAATAAGAGAGGTTTTTACTGCTTTGTTTTCTCTCCAACAATCTCGGACTGATCATCTTGCTGCAACAAAACAAGCTTAGGAATGAATCTAATGGAAATTTAGGTCTCCGTCCCCTTGGAAGATTATTCTTTCCTTCTCGGCGAAAGAGGGCAAAGAGGGGTTATACGTACGGACATACATACATACACACGCGCGCGCACGCACACATATATATATATATGTGTGTAAAGGGCTTGTCGGCCCATGCGTATTAGTGGATTTTGGGGCCCAATTTAACTTTTTCTACTTTCCTTAACAAGCTTCATGTACTTTTCACAAAAAATAAATAAAAAAAAAAAATATATATATATATATATATATAATAATTGAAAACATGAAAATGACTCGCTGAAAAATGAAAAAGAATAAAGTGACAATTCTTTTTTCATCTAGTGTTTGATACATGCTTTAGATTATTACTATCGTACTATCAAGAAGATTAGTTGTCAAAGGTATTTATTCAGTAGTAGTCGATCCTTTAGATTCAGCGTCAAATATGATTCAAATTCGAATCATTGGTAAGGAACATTACTTTAACCGCCCAAAGAGGTTAAGTAAACTTTATAATGTTACAAAGAAAGTTACGACGTTATAGCTATTCTCGGATAGGACGAATTGTCCGAGAGGATCGTTTACTCATAGCAGTGTTATAAAAAATATTCTGAATGGTAGAACACTTCTTACGAAATGTGACTTTATATGCATAGTTTAAACTTAAAATTTCTAATTACAAATACGTAAAAGAATATTTATCACCGCACTGTAACCTGTAGTGATAAGTAACAATTAATATGAACCACTAATTCTATGCTACAAATTGGGAAAATACTATTATAATGCATATTTTTCATCAATTTTAATTAACCAATCATCATATGAAATGTCAAAATCTTAAAATAGCAAATGGAATATTTATTTGGTTAGGATTTGTTTGACTCCCAAGCTTGGATGATATAGACACACAGCAATTCAATTGAATGGCATACATAATTCTCTTTGTTGTTTGTTGTCAAAATCTTTTTTTCAAAGGAATAATAAACTTAAAAGTAATTTTAACCATATATATATAATATAACTTTTTGACGCAACGATCGGATGAATCGGCTTGCACCCTTCGCTCTATCCCCGAACACCACAAACTTTCACGTTATTAGTGAGAGCTAGATCGATTTCTCACCTTTTAATTTTCTTATTATTTCCTCTTCACCTCCCTTATATATAATACTCCTTCCGTTTCATATTAGCTGATAAATATGATATTTTTTGCTAACACACAATAGTATCAAGATTTAGAGTTTATTGCTCTTTATCACTTTCCAATTTTAATATTCCACCAAATTTGATGTCCATTTGTGTGAAAACAAGTTTGCCAACACATATGATATAAACATTTCCCTAGAAACATTATTCCTTGGACCATCATGCAAGTCGCGAATTCAGAATTTAAACGTTATATATATTATTCGAACATGTATGTTAGGTTCTATTAAAAAATACTAAATTTTATTAGATCAATAAACTCATGATTGAATCTGTCAGGAAAGATACAAATATGAAATCAAGATTTAGTTTTGTGTTTTCTTTTTCACCTTTAACTCCATCACTCTCATATAAGATGAGTATACTCCAATTGATAGCTATATTCATGTGATATTAATGTATGTAACCTTTTTAAATTGTATTGATTTATCCTAAAGATTTAATTTCATTTGAAATCTAGTGGAGGATGGGTAATGGAGTAGGGGACAAAAGGGTTTGAAGAACTATTTATTTCAAAGTATTATCCATTTAATATGATATCTATAAAACCTTACCCTTAATAGCATATTATGTGTTTTTACATTCTTCTTGTTTTGTGTCAAAGTGTAGTAGACTATATTAAAGGTACTCATTGGAAAAATTATGTATTTTTTCAAGAGATAAGCATCCAGTAATTTGTCAAACTATGATTAAAGTTGCTACGATATCAGGGGCGGACCCACGGTGTAGCCAGGGGGTTCACCCGAACCCCCTCGGAAAAAAATTACCTTGTATATATAAGGTAGAAAATCAGTATTTATGTACATATATTAAATTTGAACCACCTGAAATAAGGTTGTTGGATAGCTCAGTGGTTTTAAGTCCACTTCTTGTGTCGCTCCTTCGGTCCCTGTGTTGTGGGTCCGATTCTCAGTAGGGGCACAAGCTACTTTTTTTTTTTTAAATATCTGTTTTGTACAGCTTTAGTAGTTGTCCTGTAGCTATAATTAATATATATATATATATATATATATATATATATATATATATATATATATATATATATATAAAAAGACGCAGATGTTTTGTACAACTTTGTAAAGGATTAACTTTTTGTTTTACTTATTAATTACTCTTATTTAAGTTTAAGTATTTTATATCTATAAACTATATGCTATTACATCCTTTAAAATTATATTTTGTTGACGTATTCACACATTTGTATTTTTATTTTTTCGAACCCCCTGAAGAAAATTTCTAGATCCGCCACTTTACGACATATTTTAACTTTACAGGGATTTTATTACTTCCTTAAATTCAATTTTAGCGTATTTTTATCACTCTTTTGAGCTGATGTGATACCTTTATTACATAAAATAAGTTTCAAGTCAAAGGTGTCACGTCAACTAAAAAGATTGACACAAAGTGCCACCTCAATTAAAAAGAATGAAAAAAATAGGCTAAAATTTAGTTAAGGGAGTAATAAGATCCCCGTGAAATTGGAGTGTGTCGTAGCAAATTTGATCATATAGACTATAGTTCAGGTGGGTACTAGATGTTTTACTCTTTTTTAAAAATTGTGATGTTTGAATCAACTCATGCATATCTCGATTAATTTATGAGATAATTATTGCTATCTTTCACCGGTGCAAATATCATGTAATTCTGTTCACCAAAGACTAATACTTATAAAATTAAAAATATCCCAATCAAGATACATATATACCTCCTATCCATTTTCACTATTAGTGTCTTTGTGGTCATCAAAATCTTGATTGGCTAAATGGTTACTTGTTTCAATCATTTTTTAACACCTTGCTTTATAAATTTGGTGAACTTTTTTTTTGGAGTTTGTTAGGATTATTGAAGCTTTTTGGATTTGTTAGGATGTTGACTTAAGTGGCCAAAATATTATCCAATTTTCAAAGAGATTCATTCACTAAGTCTTAGAAATTATATTACTCTATCCATAAATGATTCCAATGAACATAATACTAATATGGTGCACTTAGAATTCATCTCATTGGATGACACTTTGAAATAACATGTCCAAAAATAAAACACAAACATTTTTTATTCGACAAAGTTCCAATGAAAATAATTTGTCTCCCATTATTACTTATTATTCATCAAGTATTTTTTTAATTTTTTTTTTTTGTCATATAATAAACGTGAGTTACTTGTGTCAATTGTGTGATGAGTGATAATAGGGGGAAAATCAAGGTACAAATGGAAGACACATATGTGACCTATGCATGTCGCCATTTTTAATGCATTGTATCATAGGGCTCATTTGGTATACTGGATAAGGAAAATAATCTTGGGTAAAGTTTGAGTTTGAGATTAACTTTATCTCATGTTTGATCTGAGGCCGCAATCTGTTCTAAAATGATGAAATTATCTTACCATATGGAGGGTGGTAATAGTTCCATGAGATATCTATACTTATCATGTTTGATGTACCATAGTGTATTTGGCCAAACTTTTAAAAGTCGAAAATAAAAAATAATCGTTTAATTCGACTTGATACTATCTTCATTCTACGTATCGTAAATCGTGCTGGATTAGTACTTCTACAGGGGAATACACATCCAGCCGAGACGAATGGAGGACCAACCTACCAAAGTTGTCACGAGCGCTGGTGGGTTCTCGAGAGCGCCTATACAGGGAATAAACTAATAACCCGGGTGATCATCAGCATCGGCACCTCACATCTCAAACGGTTGCTGTACAATTCAACTACAGGAACGGGTGGGTTCTCGAGAGCCTATACAGGGAACACACTAATAACCCGGGTTGATCATCAATCACCATCGGCATCTCACATCTCAAAACAGTGGAACACGTAGCCTGGCTGCTGTACAATTCAACTGCAGGAACGGTTAAAAAAGAGGACGAAGAAGTAGAAGGAATAAATGCTTGCTAGTTAGTTGCAGGTCCATGATGGACACCAAAAGTAGAGCAACAAAGCTAACATACAGTCGTTATACTAACTCGCATCGACGTGTTCTAATATTGACGCTACACAACCATCCTCCGAAAATATCAGAATAACTAGAGTATAGAAGTCGGGAAACTTTACAGCAAACGTTCATGCGGTTCTTGAAAGTGCAGAACATATTTAGGTCTCCATAGCTTCTGCACTGGCATGATAGTTTTCCAGCTCCTTGTCAAGTTCTGCTGCTGACTTCTCAACGCCATTCTTCCTTCCCCTACCACCACGACCGCGTCCTCCACGTCCACGGCCACGACCGCGCCCACGTCCTGATGCATTACCCAAGCCACCATTGCCCCTTTGACTATACAACAAGATAAAACGACAATTAGTTTAGGAATACCAGCAATTGGTTACATTACATGGCATTACATTGTTAATAAGAAAGAGATTGCACTATCAAAGCAAAATAAAGCTGTGTAACATGCTTTATGTGATAGACGTTGGAAATTGCGGCGAAATATAGATGTCAAAGCTCCCTTCGAAGATTCAGTCTTGGAACAGCTCGAAATAGAACAGTAGCAATTCAATTAGCTATGCATAGACACACAACTCCACTATCTGAAACATCAATCTACTCATATATCGACTAAGGGCTAGTCTCTGAAGAAACGCGTATTGCCTCTCCCGACCACAACCCAGTAACCACACATCCAGAGAGGAAATAACTATGCATATGAGAAACTCACCTTGATACACGATTAGCAGCAGATGCACCACCTCTTCCACGAGCTGAGCCCGGCCTGCACAACATATAGGCTTCACTTTAACTTGCAATATATAATTTGGACTGCATCACAGTCTACCAGACAAACATGGCGCTCACACAAACAACAAGAGGTGCAAAGAGAGGACAAAATTAACAGTACATACATGACAACTGTCCTCCTTCCATTTACTCGTCCAACATCTACACGAGCTGATAAAGGAATGTCTGGCTTCGGAGCGACAATTTCTATCTTCATTGGCTTCCCATCCAACTGAACATTGTTGTATCTTTTAAGTGCTTGATATGCATCACTCCTCCTGGCGAAAACCACCTCAGCTGAACCCTATAAGTGATCAACAATCTCCCATCAATAGAACGCAAAAGACTATACAAGCATACCACAATACCTGGAGTATTGAATCCGAAAGAAACAATAATTGACAAGCCAATACAAGGACAAAAGATGCAGCAAAACAGCTACTTCGAACCAATTAATTCAGCACCAAAAACTAGCAGACGATGAGGTGATGTACAAACAACCAACAGATAAATGCTGCCTTAACCACCTTGCAACTTCAAACAAAATGATAACTACTCCATCTCGAATAGCAGATGCTGTTATGCTTTGACACAATGCAATTATACCAATATAAGGGTTCAACATGAGTAAGGCTCTTAGATAGAAAGTAAAGGATATCTAGCATGTTACAAGTTGAAAGTAACTTTCAGATGTGGATCTCGCGTATTACTTTGCCTTACCGAGAATACTGAGGCCCATCATTGAAGTGGACAGATTGAGATAATAGAGGATACAGGTAACACAATAATTTCAGGTTTATTCTTGCGCAGAAGTTTATTTCCAATATGCAGAAGTTTATTGATGCAAATATGTATGCCATAGTACAAGAGCATATTTTTATGATGACTACTTGCTAGATATTTCTCTCGTCTTGTAACTTGTAACGCTGGTTCACCCTTTAAATGTACTACTAATAATGAAAAATCAGAAAATGCATTTCTAAACCACGTCAAGCTTCAATCAACTAATTTCCTAGCGTGGTGTTTCCCAAAACATGTTGGTAATATTCCTTGAAACTATCATATACTTCATTATCTCTTCCTCCTAAACATGCCGCAACTCCAATCATTTATCATATTTATCACCAACTGATGAATAACTTGTTCATGTGATGATCTTGTAGCATGAATCAAAGTACATGTAAAACTTAGATTTAAATATGCAAAGATCAACTTACACTTGGGCGACCATTTTTGTCGTAGTGGATAGCATACCGTATCAGTTCACCGATCTCGGAGAAGAGTTCCTGTGTGGCAAGTCCTTTTTTAACAGATCTTGAAAGATGTATATTGCAAAGAAGTATATATGTGGAAGACATGCTGAAGGTATACCCTTATATCTGAGTTTGTCACTCCAACGTCCAAGTTGGAAACATACGCCTTAGTGCCACTCTCTAGTCCTGATGATAACACCCCTGCAGCTCTAAGACTATCTTCAAGCAAGCCATTCTGCCATGGCATATTCTTGGTTCTGCGGAAATTCTGAAGCAAGAACGCCCAAAAGATATCCAGGTGTAAAGTTAAAAGTAAGCACGCTACCAAAAAATAAGACAAATTAACCATTCTTCAAGATTAAATCAGATATCACCAGTTTCCCATCGAACTAGGAGGAGTTTCTTACGTCGAATTGCTCAAAAAAGGAATGTAACCTAATAGAGAAATGGGAATGAACTATGCACAAAAAGTGTTGGTGGAAATGGAGGATTTGACCCACTGCACATCAACACGTCCTTACACAAAAGGTAAGAGCTCCACTTTTGATGTTCAGTGAAGGAAGCCACCTTTGCAGAAAGGCCATGAACTAGATCGTAACAGAAGATCTTGACACTCTAGCAGTTCCACATATTGCATTTGGATCCATCACGACAATCTCAAAGTGCAAACTCCCTTTTTAAACCAGTGGTGAGAAACTAGAGCAATTGCTATTATATAGTGATGACAAGAGACGGTTAATAAAGTACACCCTCTAGATGTCATGGAAATTAAATCGTGAAAGCTCTTTAATTTTTCCAGTTATTGAAGCACCTCTAGCAACATGCTACAAAGAAGCCATGTATGCCAGAACAGGGCCACCTGAATATCCCGTTTTATCAAAATCCATTGCGAATTCCTGGAAGAAAACCCTTTCGAATGGAAGAAGTTTGAGGATCATCGATACTTGCACTACCATTTCAACAGCTTATTATGGCTGAACAAAAGTGGACTTTCTCCTTGGAGCCAAACACATCAATATCTCTTGAATGTCAATTCTAAAGCAAATATTCGGAGAACCTTCAGTTTCATTTCTAAAGCATATCAAATTGTCTAGGAAATGCAAAAGACTTCGACAGTTTCGAGCTTGCCTTGGCAATTCTGTTGGCAGATGGCCGAGCATTTACACCAAGTGCCCCTCTACGAGGAGCTCCTGTTGTTCTTCCACCTCTAAATGATCCTCCTTGCCCTCTTCCACGTCGGGCCCTGCCTTGTCCTCTACCTCCTTTCTCACTATTTCTCCTACTTTTTATCATATCTTCAAGAGTCATATCCAAGGAAGCCATGGAAGTATTCGGAACAATAAACCAGCAGCTAAAAGAATCAAATCTGTAAGCAAGAATAAAATAGTTATAAGTATTTGATAGTAAGAATGGATGAAACGTAGAAACTAGAAGTAGAAACATTAGACAACATCCAGAGCAACGAAAATCAGAATACACTTGCTAACAAGTTAAGAAAATCCTATTCAATAACACTATGAATGTTACTCAAAAACACAGATGATTGGGCAAATGGACAGTGTCATCGACAATGCAAGTTTTATATCAACAAAGTAATCCAATAATTTCAGAAGTAATCAACAAAGTTTTATATCAAGAAAAGAAGTGCAGAATCTAATATCTAATCATTTGTGTAGTACATCTGCTCCCATGTTTAGCTCAATCAATTTAAGTACAGTTGTAAACAAATATTGAAAAATCAGAGATCAATAAACCAAATAATTACGCCTCAAAGAATATGTTATTTAGCTCTCTACATTCATTCTTCAGCTTATTGAGGAAAACTTATAGTCATCGAGTCAAAAGATGGCAAGTCCACAATAATAGATAAAACCTATTTCCAAAAGCAATCTGTCCCCAATTTATACAAATATGAATTAAATCCATGAAGAACTACAGCAAAAGAAAGAAAAAAGCATCAAACGTGATCTAAATAAACATGTACTAAACATACACATATACACGGAGTCACAGACAGATGTAAATCCACAAATCAGCACACAGGTAATTCATCCATAATAAAAATTGGAAAAGCTAAGTTACACGGACTACTTATTGGTCTCATGCCCAATCTGGATGTACAAATATCAAATAAGGGTATGTGCAATTCTTTGCCAATTCATCGTGTATGCAAGAAATCACCACAAAAATCTCCTTTACCCATACATACACCAATTCAAAAGACGGTCCATACAACAATAATGAAATCTAACCACACAGAGAGAGAGAGAAGTACATCTGCAAACCAGCACACAGGTAAATCCGTCCTAACAAAGCTTGAACCTTCACAACCTATGTTACACGGATTTCTCAGCCGGTTCATACCCAACTCGGATGCACAAATATAAAATAAGGATGTGTGCCATTTTTTAATAATTCATCATGTATCCATGAAATCCACACAAGAAAATTTATTTACCAATTCCCACCAGGTCAACCAGGGGTAAATATATACAACAATACGAAAACCGATCCATACATCACACACACAGATATGTACATCTGCAAATCAGCACACAGGCAAATTCATCCATAATGAAACTTGAAACTTTCCAACCTCTCACAGATATTCCTCAACGGATTCATACTCGACCCAGATGCGCAAATATCCGATACGTGTATGTCCAACTTCTTGCTAATCCATCATGTATTCAAGAAATCCACACAAAAAAAATTCCTTTACCCAATTCACACCCGGTCAACAGAGGTACATACATACATGTATACATACAACAACAAGATATCCAATCTGCAAATCAGCACACAGACATAACAAAGGTGTTCCTTTACAAGCTACATCACATGGACTCCCCTTCACGGATTCAAACCCAACCCAGATTCGCAAATAACCATTCCGATTATCTACAGTTTTTTACTAATTCATCGTATAATCAAGAAATCCACAAAAAAGATCTCCTTTACCCAATTCACACCAGGTCAACACAGCTACATACATACAATAACATATCCAATCTGCAAATCAGTACACATGTAAAGAACCTTCACAACTGCTCCAAATCCGAACCAAATTCCCAAATATCAAATGCGGGTATACGTCATTTTTTGCTAATTCATCATAATATATTCAAGAAATCCACACAAGAGACCTCCTTTACCCAATTCACACCCGGTCAACACAGCCACATACATAAAACAACAACAACATAATATCCAATCTGCAAATCAGTACACATGTAAATACATCCATATCAAAATTCAAACCTTCACAACCGCTCCAAATCGCAAATATCAAACATGGGTATACCCCATTTTTAGCTAATTCATCATGTATTCAAGAAATCCATACAAAAGACCTCCTTTACCCAATTCACACTCGGTCAACACAGCTACATACAACAACAACTCCAATCTGCAAACCAGCACACATGTAAATACATCCGTAACAAAACTCGAACCTTCACAACTGCTCCAAATCTGAACCAAATTCGCAAATATCGAACACAGGTATACCCCATTTTTAGCTAATTCATTATGTATTCAAGAAATCCACATAAAAAAAAATCCCTTCACCCACCCCTGCCCTCCTCCTAAGGATTAAAGAGTCCGTTTCCAAAAGACCCTCGACTGAAGTAACACATATCAAAGCAGCTAAAAAAAAATATAAACATAAATTACAACAACAACAACAACACAAAAACTACAACCACAACAACAATAACAATAACAACAACAACAACAATAAAAACAGGAATAACAATAATAATAACGAGAAAATAACTGAAAAATTACCAAGATCTGAAGCAAAAGAGCAAGAATTGAACAAATCTAGGATTCTTGAAGGAAGGTGTATCGAGAAATAGGTGAGGGGGTGGTGGAAAAAGTGTAAAGATTTGAACTTTAATGGGTTAAAGAATGGATTTTTACTAATGGGGTTGAAGGAAATTCAAGAAAAGAGATTTGATCTAGAGGGACGGAGACCTGTTAAGGGAATTTTGGAGGCAGCTTTAGGGATTTTTGGTGAATTTGTATACAAGATGGTAGAAGAGTAATAACGGGTAAGGAGTTTTGTAGGGGGTGGGGTGGATGGGGTAGGGGTGGCGTGGGGTGGGGTGGGGTATGGGGGTAAGTGATTTGAGGTGAAAAATAATGACACGGTTTGGCCCATTATTGTTCATGAAATTCAAAGATGGGCTTTTTGATAGGCCCAAAATCTTTTTTTGACCAACAATATAAATTCCGACGGTATTACAGAAAATCTCGACATTTATAATTATTAAATTTTAATTTTGGGTCTATCAAAATATATAATTAACTCTCAATTTATTCAACAAAGATAGATTTTTTCCTTTGTAAAGATACATAATTAGCTTTCGACGAAATACATAATTAACTCCTGATATATCCAACGAAGATAGATCTTTTTCTTTGTGAAGATACATAATTAGTTTTCGATACATATTTTTTTATTTTGGGTCCATCGACACAATACATCCGATGAAGATACATTTTTTTTCTTGTAAAAGATACATAATTAGCTTTCGATATATCTTTAAAAAATATTTTGAGTTTATCGATATACATAATTAGCTTCTCGATACATCCGATGAAGATACATAATTGGCTGAGATTTTTATAATTACTTTGTAAGAGTGAAAATTAGTCTAAATATAGTAAGTTGAGGTGTATGTTTATGTTATTTTAGCTTTTTTGTTTTTTTTGGCAACTCCCACAAACTCTGCCTTTAGGTTGAGCACTTTGCGGTAACTTTCTCAGTGTGTAATAGCTCGTAAATCACATAAAAGATATAAACTGCACTAGGCAAGCTGCATGCAATGAGCTCGTGTTGAGTGGCAGATGGAGACTGGACTCGATTCCACCACTTCCTAACCACTCAATCATGCCTCTGCAGGCAATTTTTGATATCTCTTATCGTCTGTTTATTTTGATTTGGTTATCGCACTGTTTCATTATTGTTGTTGTTCTTTTACTAAAGGCATAATATATAAACATGTCTTTTAACTTAACCTTAGTTGGCATTTATGCCCTCCAACTCTAGTATGTAAAAGTAGTCACTCAAACTTGTATAAAGTTGAATAGGTAAACATATGTTAGATAACATAGATGTCAGATGAAACCAAGTTAAATGACACGTTTATTTATGATGCTTTTTCTAATTACTATGTACTATAACTTTCCTTATTAGTTGTCATGTTTTCTTTGCTTCAGTATTTTATTCTCCGTAACTATTTTAATTTGCTACACTTAAATTGATGATCTTTTAGAAGTGATTTCTTTGTCTCTATGAGGTGAGATAAAATCTGCATGCATTCGATTCTGTTCAGACCTGACCTTTTGAATTGCACATGATGTTGTTATTTGGGCCTCACTTGATAGGTTAGGGCCCAAAATCTGCAAGTACAAAACCATGCCATTTTGGGCCTTGTTATTCATCAAAAGGTTTCTGGCCCAAATACTTTTTGGGCCTTTGTTTTCTCCAATATTTCATTGTAGCCGGTTCCAGAGCAATGGCAAATAGGGGTGGGTGTTCGGTCGGTTCGATGTAATTGTTTAATAGCGGTTCGATTTTCAGATTGACAAAAATGACATCCATAACTAAACCAAAATAAATTTGGTTTGGTTCGATTTTTACAAATTCGGTTCGGTTATTTCGAATTTTTATTTCGATTTGAAATATTAAAGTAGTTAGCCTCTCATTTTCATAACTGAGCATTTAAAATTGATGTTTTTTAAAAAAATTATTTTTTTCAAACCTGTTTTTCATTCCTAAATATAAATAACTATAAATAACTCAACATGGATGAAATGAAATGAAATGAAATGAAATAATCATAAGTTTAACACAATACATAACGTCATTAATCATTATATAAAATATAACCTTGCATAAATAGTCTACAAAATAACACAAAACTCATAAAAATAGTCCATAAAATAACATACTTTCTGCATAAATAGTTCATAAAACAGTTCAAAGTCACCAAAATAGTCCATAAAATATTTGAGTCACTAAAACAATCCATAAACAGCCTGCGGCGTATGCAAATTTGCTGTTAAATGTTAATTGTGAATGTGAATTACTAAATATTATATATATATATATATATATTATATTTTATTATATATATAATATATATAACAAAATATATATTATTTATTTATTTATAAAATTTTGGTTTTCGGTTTAACCAATTTTAAAAAAAATAAAAAACAAAAACCGAACCGAAAAACCAAAATTTTAAAATTACAAATCGAATTCGATCCGAAAAATCGAAACCAAAATTAAATTTCAGTTTGATTTTTTATTTTTTTTGGTTTAAACCAAAATATGCCCACCCCTAATGACAAAGCTATTTTCGTGTAATTTATAGATCACAGCTCGAGTTGTGAAAGCAACTAGTAATGCTTACAACGAGTACATTATCTACTTCTTTCATTAATGCATGCAACCTTTAAAAAAGGAATGCTCATGACATCCTTAGTCGATCATATATTGGAATAGAAGAGGAAAGTAAAGAGCTTTATAAAGTAGAGTATATCACGAATTCACATCGTACATACATTTTTGGGATCGATGATAGTGTAGCCAAAGGAACAAATATATAATACGCGTCATGAGTTTTGATCGTGATAAATATACTATCAAAGCGAGACGCTCCTTCATGACAAAGGACGGGTCAAAGAGAAGGACTTACAGACTTTTAGGCTGGCAAGCTTCTGAAGAAGGTGCATATAACACTTTAAACAAATCTCACATCATAATAAGAGAGAAAAATAAAAACTATATAAAACATATCACAAGTTCACATGATACGTCACTTTTAAGCTCGATTAATCTGTAAAACTAGTTATTCCAAAGCGAACAATACATGTCATCAGCTTAGATCGCGATATTCGATGTCCAAAAAGAGTAGCCACCGGCCACACATATTTATTTTACTAGTTTTAGCCAAAAAACTATAGTGGAGAAAACTAATCAATTCTTTTAGAAAATCTTATAATTTTCAATACTTTTTTTTATGTTATCCAAAAAAACTTTTTCTTCCTTGTGGAAAACTTTAACAAGAAAAAGGGACTAACTATAATTAATTTAGAATTTTAGATACATAAAGAAAAACAATGAAAGAGAATTTTGTCACAAATGGCCATATAGTTATTGGGCATCACATGAACTTTATTGGAAAAAAAATAAATTGTACCTCATCAATCAACATCATTATAATTTCATTTTTGCACTTTTCACCAAAGAGTTCTTGTTGAAAAAAAAGTGGACAAGTAGTTGCTTTTTGGATGTTTATGCAAATGAATCATTTAATAACTTAATTAATGGTCCACAAAGCATCCTTTTGCTTTTAATTAAATAAGGAATCAAAATATAATGGAATATACAATTTTATTAAATTAAGAGATAATACCCTATTACCCTCGAACTATACTCAAAACGGCAGAGACACACCTCAACTTAAAAGGGATCCTATCACCCCCTAAACTAATTAAAATTGTAATTTTGACACCCTCAGTGCCTACGTGGCACATACATAATACAACATACTGAAGTGTCCACGTAGACAATGAGGGTGTCAAAATTACACTTTTAATTAGTTCAGGGGGTAATATAACCCCCTTTAAATTGAGGTGTGTCACAGTCGTTTTGGGTATAGTTCAGGAGGATAATAGGGTATTTCTCTAAAATTAACAATTTGATGTTCGCTGTCTTTTGATCAGACTAATTTGAATTTATATCAAGTACGTAAGTCCACATAAAGGATAACGTGTTCGCTTAATTCAAAACGTCTAGTTAAAGGTAAAGAAATTTCAATGACCTCACTACACTAGCTCATGGATTAGTACTCCCTTTATCCTAAAATAGCTATTACATTTCACTTTTCGAAAGTAAATTTAATTGATTTTCAAAGATAAATTGAATTAGATCAATTATTTAATAATTTTAAATAAAATTAGATTTTAAATAACGACATAATGAAAGGTATTGTAACTGTCATATGATGAAAAATATTTATTTTAAAAATAATGATCAAGTTTTATATAGTTTGAATCTCAAAAATTTTAAACACAAAATAAATTTGTCTAAAATTACTTTTTATCTTCCACGGTATGTTATTAACAACCTATAATTCAGTATTTAATTTAATTTAATTTCCAACTTTACATTTAAAATTAATTTAATATACAAAAGCTTATTTATAAGTTGTGATTTTTCCACCATGGTGAGTTTATTTTATATATTTTAGCCTTACCTTTTAGTTTTTTTCTCCTTTTGCTTTACAATTAGATTAGAAGGAAACTTTACCTATACAACAAGCAAACCTCAACCAACAATAATTCTTTTTCTTTTAATTCTTCAAAGTAAATTTAACTATTCAGAAGCAAATTCAAGATTTAAATACGATGAATTTAGATTGTAACTGTTTTTAGCATTAAATTCGTGATAGTTTTAAAATTGCAAGTTTGGATATGATATTTACACGTATTAGAAAGATAATTTACGGAATTTTGTACAGTTATTTATACATATTAAGTGAATTTTTAACACAATAAAATAACGTTTGAATTAAAGTTATTAGGTTTTGTCGAACGAATTGGTAGAAATATAGCTTAGCTAAATTCTATAAAACAATTGGAACTAACTACGAATTTCGTTGCTATTATATTCATCTTTATTATTTAAACAAATATCCTATTTAATGTAATGTTTGAACTCATTACAATAAGGTACACGCGCAAAGCGCGTACACCTGAACTAGTTTATCTTAAAATTACTCATAGCTAACATAATTGTTTGATAACTCATTGCCAAATAAATCAGCAACAATTTTTTTAATATATATATATATATATATATATTTCTGTCTTTTAATCGTGTATATATAATTAAATAAAAGCCCCAACTGATATAAAACAGGTAAACTGAGAACATATATTTGAAATCAAGAACTTACTTTTTGAATACGGAGATAGTGGTATGGACTGAGTACATATTACCCTCCTCAGACCTCATTTTGTGGGAATACACTGGGTCTGTTGTTGTTGTTGTTTTTATTTTTGCTTGTCATTTTTGGCATATAAAAAAAAATTAAATATTTTTTTTCAAGTTTTACCCTTAACGTTAATTACTTATTTTTGAAATTATTTTTCAATATATAACTCTAAAACATCAATTAATAAGGATAATATAGTGAAATAATCACATCAATTATTATTTATTATTTTCTTAATGAGCGAGTCAAATCTGAGGACAAATAAACACACACAAAGGAAGTATAACTGTATAAGCAAATTAAAATAAGCTTAATTATTTCTGCAAAGACCAAAATTTTAATGGATCTGAAAATCAATAATCAAGGTGCAATAAATTCAAAGTAGAGAATAATTTTATGAGTTGCCATTTATGAAAATATGGTTTTACACTATGGAATGGAAGTATACCAGGTTTTTATTATTCTATACGAGTATCAAATTCAGAATTTAAAATTGAGATAATACCTGAATTTTGATCGGATTTTCAGTTGAGCATATTGAACTTTGCAGGGGTCCTATTACCCCATAGACTTTTTTTTTTCCGTTTTTTAATGGCATATATCTGTCCACCTGGACACGTGTAAATATGAGGTTGGCACGTGTATTACATCGCCATCTGCCAAAAAATACAGGTGTAAAAATGAGATTGATGCGTGTATTACATCGCCAACCCCCGAAACTGGGTATAACATTTCGGCCTTCAGGGGGGAATTAAATCTATTTTAAAAAGTCTAGGGGATAATAGGTTCCTAACAAAGTTCAGTATGTTCAACTGAAAATCCGGTTAAATTCAGGTATTTTTGTGAGTATTATCCCTTTAAAATTTATGAGTTTTTATAATAATATCTTCAAATTAATATATAATAATAATCGAGTTCACAAGCAAATATTTATAAATATCTAGGGGATTCCTTAATACAAATACAACTCTTAAGAAAAAGTTAGTGAATTTATATGAACTCATAAATTACATGATAATTTTATGTAAGAGTTTACAAATGGTGAGATTAATAATCTAAAAATTAAAACAATGCCATAAAATTTCCTATTTCTTTTTAATAATTTAATACAATATGCTTAATGACCTAACATATGCTAGGGGTTAGGTAACTATTGTCAAACATTTAGACTTACCACCCCCTAAGAGTGGTTATTTTTATGACAAATTACAAATTAAAGTTCCAATGACATTAATAAATAAGCAGAATATTATATAAGTCAGCTACAATTACCAAAACACCTCTATTTGGAACTACTAAATATTAATTTCTCTATCCAACAATACTTGTTCATTACTGATTTAACATACAGAATAAAAAATAATAAATAACATGGATAATTTTACTATAGTATCCTTTGAACATAATGAACTCAATGCCTCGGAAAATGCAATGAGTGATAAATATATTTAATATCAACGGTCGATTGGGTAGAAAAAAATAAATTATCCATTGATTTTTTAAACTAAACAAATATTATTGAAAGGAGGAAGTATTAAACTACTTATTTTATTCCTACCTCTGTTATATAGAAAGGATGTACTCATAGGGCCGGAGCTACCCTTAGACCAGGGGTTCATCCGAACCCCTTCGATGAAAAACTATATTATTTATATATGGTTAAAAATATTTTTTTTATATATAGTAAATGTTAACTCTCTTTGATTAATTTGTATGTTTACTATTGAAGCACATTAATGAAAATCTTAACTCTGCCACTGACATACGATAATATAATAGTTTAAAATTATACCATCACTGTAAAAAACTCTTACACCATCAATGTCATATTTACCTGTGGTAATAAGTAATTGTCCTAATTTTAGGATTATATAAGTCATACATTAGAGGCTTACATGTAAACATTCTTTGAATGACTATAGTGTAAAAAACACTTTACATTGAAGATATATATAACTATTCTGGATGGGCCCTTTTCCGGATTCTGTCCATAACGAGATTTTTAGTGCGCCGGGCTTCCTTTTTTTTTTTTTTTTACATATTAACATCCTTTGAATGATTTGATAGTATAAAAAATATTTTACACTGATAATGTATATAACCTAAACTCTACAATCATATCACTCATCACCAATAAGGTCATTCATCGACAAGTGAACTACAGTCAAAATTTTCTATAGCAATCATTCTATATAATAATATTTCACTATGAAAAGCCAAGTTTTCTTTATAATCGATTTTTGATACTATGTTATATTATATATTTTCTATAATAACATTTCATATGACCAAATTTTAAAACCCCAAACACAAATTAAAAAAATCCATAAAGTTGAGAAGAATTGGTAATTACTTCCTTCATTCCTTTTTCTAAGTGCATGATTTATTTTTCATGAGTCAATTTGATTAATTTTTCAAAGATAAATAAAATTAGATTAATTTCTTTTTTTCAAATTAAAATTTAGATATTCAAAAACTAAATGAAAAATATTATAAATTTTAATTTTCTTTTTCCCACTTTAATTAAGAAATACATTTAATAAATGTTGATCAAAATTTGTATCATTTGAATCTAAAAAAAATCATACACTTATTTAATAATGAAGTAAGTATTATATTTTCCATAAAAAGTAGTTCACGAAACTCCAAATATTCATACTAGTACCATATTTAAAACACCAAACACAAATTACAAAAATCCATAAAGTTGAGAAGAATTTGGTAAGTGCCACCTTAATATAAAATAAGTAATTAAATGGTCCATTTTTCAAAGGTTCAAACTCCTAGCAAATGCTTATAAATACATGAGAGAGAGAGGCCATTGTTGAAAGCAAAAGTAATACTACTATTTGAAAGAAAATGAATTAAAACTATACTCTTATTGTCTTTCCAAAGGTATGTTGATTTTCTTCTTAATTCCTCCTCCTTGTTTTTATTTTGGTTGAACGAGAGCCTCGGAGTAACTGGTAAAGTTGTTGTCATGTGACCAGGAGGCTACGAGTTCAAATCGTGTAAACAGTGCCTCGCAGAAATGTGAGGCTGTATACAATAGACCCTTATGGTCCGACCTTCTCCAAACTCCGCACATAGAGGGAGCTTTAGTACACCAGGCCGTACTTATTTTTATTTGGTTGAAAAGGAGCTTCGGAGTAACTAATAAAGTTGTTGTCATGCGACCACGAGTTCAAATCGTGAAAGCAGTACCTTGCAGAAACATAAGGTGACGAGGTTGTGTACAATAGACCCCGACCTTCTCCGAATCCTGCACATAAAGAAAACTTTAGTACACCAAACTGCCGTTGTTTTTATTTGTTTCATTATGTTATATTCTTGTGTAAAAACCATGGATTTATATCCATGTTACATACGCTCACAATCTAAATCTTTTTTTTTCGTACTATCAGTGAAATTTAACTTGTTTCTTTTTTATAGTTATCGTATTAGTTTTAGTTGCTACTATTCTTTTTTGCATTATTTTTTTATATTATTTTCTTTGTTACTGTATTCTTTTTTCTTACCGATTTTGATATGTTTTGTGTACATATTTACCCTCTCCAAATTCCACTTGTAAAATTAGATTACACCGAATATGTTGTTGTCGTATAGTGAATTTTAACTTGTGATACCAAGACCATTATTATATGCTTATCAAGAGATTTATATGTAATCAATGTATAAGTAATCTGATATGTAAATATTTTTTATCCAATTAAGGTATCTTTTGTAGGAAAAATATGAAGAAAGATTGGTGTAAGAGACAATGGTGCTTTATTCTTGGATTATTGGGAATTGTTCTTCTGGTATTTCTGCTAATTGAATGTTTAAGAACAAGGTATTGTTTCTGTTTTTTAATTATCTAGCATTTTCTATTTGATTTATGTTGTTCAAATTCTTCAAAAATGTTGATGGGTACAATGCGTGTTGAATTCTTCAAAAGGGTACATTTTTGAAGGATTTAATATGGATGTAACAATATTTTTGGAGAGTACGAGGATAACTAAAAAGAACTATAGTTGTCTTGTTATCTTCGTTGCTCTGTCAATGAGTGAGTATCTGGAGAATTGGAATTGTTTTTTTGTCTGTTGTTGTCTTTTAAGGTAGTGCTGTTCTTTTCTTGCCTTTTTAGAGGGGTTGGGGAGGTTACATTCATATTTGATAAACGTATTGAGACCTCGATTAATCTGAATTCACGCTGCAGGTCTATCTAAGAGGAAAAAGTTTCCTAATAAGATTTTTTTTTCTTTTTATATTTAGGACTCAAACTCGAGATCTCTGATAGTTGTAGTGCTGTTTTCATTATGTTTTATTTGTTGGTTGGGGTTTCGGGGGGGGGGGGGGGTTATTCTTATTTGATACTCGTATTGAGACACCGAGTAATCTGAATTCATGTTGCATAAGGTCTATCTCAAGAGAAAGCTTTCTCTAATAAGACTTTTTTTTTTTTTAATATTTAGGACTCAAACTTGGGATTTCTGATAGTTGTAGTACTTTTCTTGTTTTTTTGTTTGGTTGGAGGGGGGGGGGGGGGGGTGTTATTCATATTTGATACTCGTATTGAGACCTCAATTAATCTGAATTCATGTTGCATAAGGTTTATGTCAAGGTAAAGCGTTCTCTAATAGGCTTTTTTTTCATATTTAGGACTCAAACTCGATACCTCCGATAGCTTTGTCATGTTTTCTTTTTTCGGTTAACAAGACTTGCATTAAAGAAAATTAAGAAAGTTGTTTACCCAATCCTGAGGAGAAACATTACATTCTTTAATAGTTCTAACAAAATAAGTTCCTACAATGTCTGCTCACACAGCCCGATGTGCACACATCGGTGAAATTTCAAAAAAGTTCGTCTCCAGTTGAATATCTGAGTCGGCTCCTAACTTTATCAATGCATCAGCTACTCCATTTTATTCTCTATAGCAATAGAACACCATCGGATTTCCTAATCTTCTTAGTTTCGATATGCAATCATCAGTTACATGAAGATAACATAGATAAAACTTCGAGTAAATCAATTTTTATATCAATGGGAAGTAAGTTGAACTTTTTTATCATTTGGTTTAACTTTTGTGTATTAATAATAAGATCATTAATGTTTGATATCATATTCTTCCAATTAACTTTTTCTTTTTTCATTCATGTTTGATATCTGCTTTGAGATTCGATTGATTTGAATTTACGTCAGAAGCCCTTTAGGTCAAAAAACTCAGTCAAATGTGATTTTATTCTCACAAGTCTAACTCGAAAATCAAGATTTATAATTAAGATTTAAAAATAAATAAGTACTTATCATTTCACCGTAACTTTTTGTTATCTCCAACTAGTTAAAATTTTGAAAGCACACAAGTTGTTTTCACCTTTTTGGTACTTTAATTGATGGGCTCCTGACTTATTAGTTTTCTTCTACTTAGAGAAAAGTATATTTTACTTTATGAAATAAAAATAACTATGTTATACTTAATGCTAAATATTTTAGAATTTTATATTACCAAAGTGTATAGTGGATAGTGCTTTGTAGCTTAAAACTTAAAAAGTGATTAGTTTCTACCATAATTAGCCTATTAATATATGGCCCCCTACCCCTTTTCCTAGAAAAGAACATATAATAATAAATATATAAATTATAGTGGTTTGAGATTAGGAGTCTAACGTAACGATAATAACATAATCAATATATTTTTATAAAGTGGTATATGAAAAAGGTAGAGTAAATATAATGTGTATCATTACCGCAAAAGTTAGACCTCTGGCTTGAGACAAAAACAATTATTAGGAGTCTAACGTAACAACAATAACATAACCAGTATATTCTTATAAAGCGGTATTTGGAAAAGGTAATGTAAACGTAATCTGTATCACTACTGCAGAAGTGAGACTCCCGACTCTAGACAAAAACAATCATTAAGAGTCTAACGTAAAAACAATTAACCGTTGTTTTAAATTTATCGGTCATGTTTTTTTAGGATGGGATTTCGACTATTTTATTGTTTTATGTCTTAAAATATAATTATTTTTCATTAAATATTATAAAAAATAATTAATATTATCTGTTTTTAATGTCTCTTAAAACAGTTATTATAGCTCAAAAGTGAGGAGACAACAACTCACTTTGTCCCACAATAATGTTTAATTACTTTTAATCCTATTTAATTATCATCTTACCTATCTTTTATGCCTAATTATTTCAAATAATACTCCCTCACCCACCCTCCTAAATTCGAACGACGTTGAGCAAGAGAGTACCTTATACCTAAAATCGAGACAATTAAATAGGTATAGAATACATAGAAGTGTGAATTTACGAGATAATTTTCTTAAGGAACTCGACAAAATAGCATCGTAATTTTATAAGAGGGGTGTTTTTGGTTTCAAATGTTTTTTTTTTTTAAAACGGAAAAAAAACTAATGTTTGTATCTTATTTACCCTTGTCTTCACTACTACTTAATTAATGTTGAAGAGAGGCAAAAAATAATACATACAAGTATGTCCAACTTTTAAAAATCACTTATTATTGACACAGTCAAAATAATGTTTATGTTAGAGTTTGTAATCCGAATTTTGTTGATCCGGCCCTGAAAAGATCGCGATGCGACCTATGTTTGAGATTTTTCGGGGGTCTGTGGTTGTACCTGTATGTTTTTGGGCTTCGAGTTTTCTTGTACGCACGTATTATATAAGTGCGACTTAGAGGGTTGGTTTTAATATGATGGTTTTCGTGTGTTATAGAGAACTTTGTCTCCTCCTTGTATTCCTCTCTGATATAGTGAATTTCTCCTGCTCTGCCCGTGGTGTTTCCCGTCAAGGGTTTCCACGTAAATCTTTGTGTTCATCTTCTTTTTCTTTTGCTTATCATATTGTTTATTTATGTTTGATTTCATAACAGTTTAGTGGCAATTAGTTAATGATAATAGCTTAACTACAATTGAATTATACTTTTAAAGGCTATTATTAGTGACAGTTACATTTTAACACTTTTTATAAATGCCTCTAAAACTTATATATAGCGACATTTAATTTAATAGTAATTAACTAATGCCGGTAAAAGCTTAAATATTCTTTTTTAAAGTGCATATTTATTATCGCTAAAGTTTTATTGTTATTTTCACATGGATTTTTAGTTTTTTATATTTGTTTTTCAGGAGAAATATTCAGAAGAGCATCAATTTGGACATGCAATTCTACCCTCCAGTACAATTAATTAGACTAAAAAATCATGTAAGTGATTTTAGCTACATAAATCTACAGGGTGATCAATTGAACATTTTTTATTTTGAAAATATTTTAGTGAAAATTCTGACTCTGTTGCTGATTATAATAAAAAAATATTTTTGTCCCTTTTGTAGGTGTTGGTTGATAATGGAATATTGAACATCACATTTTCTTGTCCAGAGGGAATGATTACTAGTATACAATATAATGGCATTGATAATTTGTTGGAAAATAAAAATAAAGAAAATAATAGAGGATATTGGGATATTGTTTGGAAAAAAGCAGAAAAATCAGGAAACATCTATGACAAGTAAGTTTTTTTTTTCTTCTGAATTTCTAATTAAGATAAATAATATTTGATGGATAAAAAACTCTAATTATTTTTTTTTTCTAATTTTTGCATTTTATGATTATTGTAGACTTGAAGGGACAAAGTTTGAAATTATATTGCAAGATGAAAATCAAGTAGAGCTTTCATTCAAAAGGATTTGGAAGACATTAAATTCTTCAAGTCTTTCTATGAATATTGACAAAAGGTGAAGTGTAAGTCTTTAATCCTTGCCTTAATTACCACTAATATGTTTCATTTTTTTTAAAAATTTTTTGGTGACTTTATTTTTTAATGATTGATCACATTATTTTTTTTCTAAATAGAAAACCATAAGGAACATGTATCACACGTGTAAAATCTGAGAAAGATTAATTAAAGTTGGGCAAACAACATAAATCACGACGGTTTGAAGCTTAATTACAACAAATATCAACATTTTATATAACTGCTGAAAATCTTGATTTTGGGTTTGTCAAGATACATAATTATTTCCTGATACATCCAACGAAGATACATTTTTTCCTTTATAAAGATACATAATTAACTCTCAATACATTTTTTTTAATTTTGGATCTATCGAGATACATAATACATCCAACGAAGATATATTTTTCCTTTATAATGATACACAATTAGCTCCCGATACTCTCTTTTCCGATTTTGAGTCTGTTGAGATACATACTTAGCTTCTGGTACATCCAACGAAGATACATAATTAGCTAAAATTTTTGTAATTACTTTATAAAGGTGGAGATTTGTGTGAACGTGGTAAGTTAAGGTGTATGTTTATGCTATTTTTCCATTAAAGTTTTACCCGGCCAGAGGGTCCTTCGAAAACAGTTGTTCTACCCTCAAAAGATAGGGGTAAGACTGTACAGTTACCATCCTCCCTACATCCTACTTGTGAAATTTCACTAAATATGTTATTGTTGTTCTAAGTCATTTTTCTCTATTAGTTTCTTAATTTTCACTTTAAGATTTTTTTTTCTCACTAATATATAGTTTAATTTCTTGTAGGTTTATAATTCTTAGGGGGAGAAGTGGCTTTTATTCCTATGCAATTTTGGAACGTTTGGAAGGATGGCCAGACATAGATGTTTGTCAAGGGAGAATGGCCTTCAAGCTTAATGAAAAATTGTATGTAACAATTAAAACCTATTAAATATGTGTGTATGTGCTCGAGCGTGTGTTCTACTTCCTAGCTTATTCCTACGAGGTTGGAGTAAGATCTACGTAGGTTTTATCTTACTCAAACCATGTCCATGACATTATACCAGTGGCGGAGCCACAACCAACGAAGGGTGGTCAGATGAACACCCTTTGTCGGAATTTTTTTTCGAGTATATAAGTTAAATATAGATATTTATGGTTATATACATGTTGTTGCACACCCTTGACAAGCTAGAGAAGCATAGTTCAGTGGTCAAGAGTGTACATTTCCACATCAACAATCCGGGGTGGAACCTTGGCAGGTGCAACAATACTTTATTTTCTTTGTTTTTTAAACAGTTCTTTACTCAAGAAAAAAATATATATGAACACCCTTAACCAAAAGTCTGGCTCCGCCACTGCATTATATTTGATATGTTGTACGTTGTTGTTGTCCTAATTCTTGTCTTAAAATGACCTTTTGACACTCAGACGGAAAAACAACCTTGTTAATGTTGGGAGGATGTTGCATGAAAATGATCATTTATGCATGTGCGTCCATGTTCGATTGTGTATATATGTGTGTGTGCATGTCTGTGTATATAGTAGATATATTGAGTGGATTGACATTAGACTTGGTATGTCGTACATTGTTGTTGTCCTAATTCTTGTCTTAAGCTGACCTTTTGACACCCGGGCGGTGAAAAAACAACCTTGTTAATGATGTTGGGAGGACGCTGCATGAAAATGGTCATTTATGCATGCGTCTATGTGCGTCGATGTTCGACTGTGTATATATCCGTGTGTGCATGTCTGTATATATAGTAGATATATATATATCGAGAATCTGTTGAGTGGATTGACATTATACTTGGTATGTCGTACGTTGTTGTTGTCCTAAATCTTGTCTTAGTGTGACCTTTTGACACCCGGACAGTGAAAAAACAACCTTGTTAATGATGTTGGGAGGACGTTGCATGAAAATGGTCATTTATGCATGCGTCTATGTTCGACTGTGTATATCTCTGTGTGTGTGCATGTCTGTGTATATAGCAAATATATACATATCGAGAATCTGTTGAGTGGATTGACTCGTGAATAGTTGAGAAAGAAGTGGAAGTAGCACAAACGAACTTTTAGTGGATTGAACCTCGTTATAACTATATATGTTTTAGAACTATCGTGGAATCTACTACTAATGCTTGCGTCTGAGTATGTTCTCCACATCTCTTTAACGTGCGGTTCATTCCCTAACCTTACATGCATGAATAAGAATGCTTTGTATATTGAACTGTACAGGTTCCCATATATGGCTATTACAAATGAAAGACAAAGGATAATGCCCACAGCCCAAGATAGAGCAATGGGCCAAGAGCTTGATTACCCAGAAGCTGTACTCCTTACAAGCCCATCTAGTTCTTTCCTCAAAGGAGAGGTACCCGATTTTCGTCAGTTATCTGTTTTTAAAATATCTGTTTAAATAATGAGTTTCATATCTGAACTATCAGTTATGCTAGTATCCTGTTGAACTATCACTAAGTATTTATGAAAACACGCCTTAACGATTAAATGTTCAGTTTTTTCCTATCCGAATGATATGATTTTTTAGGGTTTAGGAAAGGTTAACGATTGATTATTGAGAAGTGTTTTAATATGTAACTGGTGACAGTTCATGTAGGAATCTCGCACATGATAGTTCAAATATAAAACTCAAAAACCTAGATACTTTGGGTGTGTTTTTTTATGAGAAATCTTTAGAAAATTGTTTAAAATTTTGTTAGTTATTCTAAACGCTAGACGATAGTCTAATATTTTGTCTCTAAGATCGAGAAATTTCATATAAATATTAGATTCGAGTATAACGTTGTCCGGAAGAATATTTTCCCAAGGGTTATATTTGCACAATTTTTAAAAGTGGAGACAGAATTTAAATGATAGCCTAAAAGGAGCATTTGCCTAAATCGACCATTATAAAACAACAACAACGACATACCCAGTATATTCCCACGAAGTAGGTTTGGGTAGGATAAGTGTACGTAGTTCATACCACTACCTCAGAAGTGAGATAAAAAGGTTGTTTTCGATAGACCCCCGACTTAAGACAAATCGACCATTATAAAACAACAACAACAATGACATACCCAGTATATTCCCACGAAGTAGGTCTGGGTAGGATAAGTATACGCAATCCATATCAGTACCTCAGAAGTAAGATAACGAGGCTGTTTCTGATAGACTCCTGACTCAAGACAAATCGACCATTATAAAACAACAGCAGCAACAACAACAACATACCCAATATATTCCCACGAAGTAGGTCTGGGTAGAATAAGAATACACAGTCCGTACCAATACCTCAGAAGTTAAATGAAAATGTTGTTCCCAATAGACCCCCGACTCAAGACAAATCGACCATTATAATACATCTTAGCTATTATCTCCTATTTATTTTACTATTTTCTTAATTTCACATTTATTTACTCTAATGTTTTTTTCTATATTTAGGTGGATGATAAGTATCAATACTCAATTGAAAACAAAGATAACAAGGTCCATGGGTGGATAAACCCAAATCCAAAAATTGGACTTTGGATGATCACACCAAGTAATGAGTTCAAAACAGGTGGGCCTGTTAAACAAGACCTCACTTCTCACACAGGCCCAATAACACTATCTGTGAGTATACATGATATACACATATTTTCGCTTGGTTTTAATATGTTTGGACTTGTTAAATCTCAATATTTAATACTACCATGATATAACATGTTTATCGATAGTTCAAATAAGATTTTATTCTTGAAAAAAAAAATATATCAAAAGGTCTAGACTTGTTTTTCTTCTAAATTTTAATGTACTTTTATGTATCCACACGTATACCACACTGCTAGTTATTCACAGGTATCAGAGACGGATTTAAGGACGCAAGGGGTTCATCCAACCTCTAATTCACCAAAAATTGACATTGTATATTCAAAAATTTAAACTATCTTTTAGAACTTTGACTTCTTCGTGTGTTTACCAACAGATGTTCTTCAGTACACATTATGCCGGGGAGATTTTAACGTTGAGATTTCGAAATGGAGAGCCATGGAAGAAGGTTTTTGGACCTATTTTTGTATACTTAAATTCTATTTCATCAGATAATGA
Organism: Capsicum baccatum var. pendulum; assembly: GCA_030864225.1. Lineage (NCBI taxonomy): Eukaryota > Viridiplantae > Streptophyta > Magnoliopsida > Solanales > Solanaceae > Capsicum > Capsicum baccatum. The sequence goes on from CM061552.1 coordinate 5,617,006, forward strand.
AGACATTCTAACATTATGGACAGATGCAAAAGAACAGGTATACTAAATTTGATATATGTACAATATAATGTTCAATAAAAAAATAGTACAATAAGTTTTTTTCCCTTAATTATCGGTCTCGAATTTATGAAAAACAGATGTTAATTGAAACTGAAAATTGGCCATATGATTTCCCTCTTTCGGAAGATTTCGTTCTAGCTGATCAACGGGGTACTGTAAGTGGCAGATTACTCGTTAGCGACAGGTACATTGACTTACTAAAGTCTCTTCTAGTGTATAAGAAGTTTATCAATACGGGATTTTCACTTATTTAAGTTCGAAATTCACGACACTATCATATTATAATTGTACAATATACCGGGTAAAGGAAAATCGTTGTATCTTAGATACACACGAATTTGGTCTGTGTATTTCAGATACACGTGAATTTTGGAGGTGTGGATACACGTGATGTTTGGTCCGTGTATCTCAAATCACCCGAAAATCGACTTGTGTATCTTGGCAATCACTTCGGCATATCTTGTAATTATTTCAGAAACTTAGAAGGTGTCCTGTAATGAGAGATCAAACTTCTTATATTTCTGTTGTTTGCCCTAATATATATGTAGTTTCATAATTCTTTGACATCAATACGAGACTTTTATTTGCATACGAATCGAACAATTTTTTTTTTACTGATTATTAATTAGCTATAAATTTTTTATTGCAGCTATTTAAGTAAAACACTTGTCACTCCAAATTCAACTTTCATTGGATTGGCTGCACCTGGAGATGTTGGATCATGGCAAATTGAAAATAAGGTTTGTGATTTGTGTTTTTATTTAGATACGGGTATTAAATGGACGGATTAAATTAAATTTAAATCGGTTAAATTGTGTTGACTGTTGAATTAATAAATGAACAGATCATCAATTTATCCAAACGTTATAGTTTGGTCAAAATGCGCTAAACAATGGGTAAATCGCAACCTAACTAGCCAACTCTTACATTGTTTTGATCTCTTTGTTTGTTTTCGTATAATTTGTCTAGTTACCTTACAAAATTTCTTTTTATTGTTTTGTTATGACGATCTATGTTGCTCGGACAAGTCAAAAAAGTCCATTGGTACGTATCGGATTCGCCAAAACTAGTGTATTTTTGGAGAATTCGACACAAGTGCGACATTGAAAGTGAAGAGTCCCGCACAACTTAGATAATGATGATACATGATATTTCAAATCAAAAGCTATATAAATATTTTGACAAGATTTCTCGTGAGTTATTTTGAGCTTTATATTTAACACAAATCGGTAGTCGGCACAATTTTTAGATGAGTTAACCTGAATGTACCAGAATGAATTGAGCTAATAAATAGATGGTTCGATGATCTGTTTGAACTTAAACAGGCTGGACGAATCATATTTTCATGGAGCGGCGGAGCCAACCCTCTTTAGGGGGTTCGTCCGAAACCCCTTCGACGGAAAAATATACTATTTATACATGATTAAAAATATTTTTTATGTGGTTATAGTAGGTGTTGAACTCCCTTCGACTTAGTTTTCTTTGAATATTGAACCCCCTTACTTGAAATCCTAATTCCGCCTCATAGTTTACCAACCCTAATTTTGGTATTATTATCATTACTGTATTATTTTTTTTATAATTTCAGTTAATATATGATTTTTGTATATTGTTTTTCTTTTTAGGGTTATCAATTTTGGACTCAAACAGATAGTGAGGGATATTTCTTGATTAACAATATCATCCCTGGAAATTATTGTTTGTACGCTTGGGTCCCTGGATTTATTGGTGATTACAAATACAAGGACTACATCTACATCAACCCAGGCATGATACATTTTATGTGACGTTATTTCTTTATTAGTCTGATCAAATTTAAAATAAATAAATACATTTCTATTCTTGAAAAATAATTTATCTTTTAATCTTTCATGTTGTTTGACATACTTCTACAATCACAAATATGTGTCTCGAAGTCTGTATTTCTTTCTTAAACTCTATAACCAATCAAATACCGACTATATAGACACATATATTGTAGCGTGTTTCTCTACTGGCCGGGTTCAGTCGAACCCAACATAGAGTATATATATTGATATTAACTTCACTAGAATTTCATCAAATGAAGGGGAGCCTTAGTAACTGGTAAAGTTGTTGCCATGTGATTAGGAAGTCACAAGTTTAAGCCTTGGAAACAGCCTCTGACAGAGATGCAAGGTAAGACTGCGTACAATAGACCCTTGTGGTCGGTCCCTTCCTCGGACTCTGTGCATAGTGAGAAAGCTTTAATACACCAGACTGCCCTTCACTAGATTTTCGTCGAATGAAGGAGGGTCTTAGAGTAACTGGTAAAGTTGCTGTCATGTGACCAGAAGGTCAAGAGTTCAAGCATTTGAACAGCCTCTGACAGAAATGCCGGTAATGCTGTATACAATAGATCTTTGTGGTCGAGTCCTTTCTCGGATCCTGTGCATAGCGTGAGAGCTTTAGTTGACCAGACTTCAAGGTAATGTTGCATACAATAGACCCTTGTGGTCGGGCCCTTCCTCGAACCTTGTGCATAGCGAGAGAGCTTTAGCTGATCGGCCAGCCCTTTTACTAGAATTTCATCTACTTCCTCGAACCGTGTGCATGGCGAGAGAACTTTAGTTGTCGGGACTCCAAGGTAATGCTGTGTACAATAGACCTTTGTGGTCGGGCCTTTCTTCGAACCGGACGCATAGAGAGATAGCTTTAGTGCACCAGACTACCCTTTTACTAGAATTTCATCGACTGTTAAATTCTAAACTATACTTCCCAACGTTGTAATAGGTTCAACGGCAAAATTTTAAAGATCGTACGTTTAAATTTAAATTCTGAATCCGCTTCTGTAACAGGATCAAGAACTAGGTTGCACACTCTTGTGTTCAACCCTCCAAGAAGTGGACCAACATTGTGGGAAATAGGCATTCCAGATAGAACTGCTGCTGAATTCTTTATTCCAAATCCACAACCAAAATTTGAAGACCAATTTTACATTGCACATTATAAAGAAAAGTAAGTCAATTACATTTATTTTATGAATTTTATTACTCAAATTATTTCTCAGTTTATTCATAGATGTTAACTCAATTTTCATTTTATTGTATTAAAGTTGCTATATTATTCTTCGTAATGAATAAATCAGTCTTCTTGAGTCGAGGGTTTATCGGAAACAACCTCTCTACCTTATTCGAGGTAGCGGTATGGACTGTATACACTTACCCTCCTCCAGATCCTACTTTGTAGGAATACACTGGATACATTGTTGTTACAAATAAATCACTCTTCGAGGGGCGGAGGTATTAGTGATATGCACTGCACTTACCCTTCCCAGGTCCTGCTTTCTTGAAATACACTGAATATGTTGTTGTAACAATAAATCACTGATCACTTTAACCTAAGCATCTTGAAAGTCACTATATTTTTTCTTTGTAATAAAAATGTCATTCGATTTTGTTTAAGTGTCATTCTAAGTTAATACGAGTAAACCTTAAGCAAAGTTGAATAACTATTTTTGTTACGAAAAAATTTAGCGACTTTATGTTATACATACTTACGCGAATTTGAATGACTATTTTTGTTAGGAAAAATAGTTTAATCACGCAATGTGATGAAATAAAAGTTAAGTGACTATACATGAAATTATTGATTGATTTTTCTTTTTCAGGTTTAGGCAATATGGATTATGGGATTGTTATACAGAAATATACACTAATGGTGATTTAGTATACACTATTGGATCAAGCAACTATCAAACAGATTGGTTCTTTGCTCATGTTAATAGATATACTTACAAGTATGTCCACAAACATCTTCTTCCTTTTAGATTGTTTACGTTATTTAAATAAATTTAAAAATATCGCGTAATTTGATTTGTCTTAGTAGGTTATTTGCCCCGCTCTGAAAGTTACGTACAATACTAAAAAAATTCAAGTTTAATTAACATTTTCGAGAAAAACATCTAGTACTTCCTGAATTATGACCAAAGTTGCTACGATATACTTCAGTTTTACAGTGGTCCTATTACTTCCTGAATTAAATTTTAGCGTATTTTGTCAACCTTTTTAGCTGACGTGACACCTTTGATGTGAGCTCCATTTTATATAATAAAGGTGCCATATCAGCACAAAGGGTGATAAAAATACGCTAAAATTGAGTTCAGAGGGGTAATAGGACCCCTGTAAAGTTACAGTATGTCATAGCAACTCTGACCATAGTTCAGGGGATATTGAATGCTTATGTCAATGTCTCTCGAAACATCATCGAAAATATGAAACTCCTATGGAAATGCTTTCGTCGAGTCAATTTTATGCAGTTTTTCCTCGAACATTTAGATTCGGGGATATGACCTAAGAACATGACCGTTGATAGGACGGTGAAGGTCTAAGTATTTAGAGTATAGGGTTTGTAGGTTGTCAAGCATATTTCTTTTCCATACTAGAAGTACTACTACTATTATTTTTTAGGTCCTTATACTTTTGGCTTCGTTTATCTTATTATCTTGTTCATGTTACTGTCTGTTATTACAACTTTTTTTTTTGCATCTCTGTTCGACTTGAGGGTCTATCGGAATATGTCTCTCTACCATCACAAAGTAGGGATAATATTTGTATACATGCTATTCTTCCCAGACCACACTTATAATATAAGATTGTACTGCATATCAGATTCTAATTCATTTTTTCTAATTAAAGTGATGATGGGAACAAAACTTATATACCAACTACATGGCAAATTGTGTTTGATCTTCAACAAGTGAAGGATTCATCAAATTATACACTTCAACTAGCATTAGCCTCAGCAAATGAAGCTGAATTACAAGTATGGGTTAAACAAATTTTCACATTATTCTTAATTTTATATACCTAGTGTATATCTCATGTATACATTATCTTTTTTTCGCGACTAATCAACGGTATGTTTCAATTGTTATAGATTCGAATAAACGATCAATATGCAGACGTTCCTCATTTTTCAACAGGATCGATAGGCAGGGATAACGTGATTGCAAGACATGGAATTCATGGATTATATCGGATGTATACTGTAGATATACCGAGTAATTTTCTCGCGAGCGGTACTAATGTTATATTTCTTAAGCAAAGTAGAGGTTCGAGCCATTGGAGTGGAGTCATGTATGATTATATTCGTCTCGAAGGACCCCCTTCAAACGATTAAATAATTTAATATGGTGGATTATTGCAAATTAAAAGGAATATAAGTACAATTATAAGTTTGATTTTGCATAGTCTTTGAATGATTAAATAATCGAATCTGGTGGATTGTTGCAAATTAAAAGGAATATAAGTACAATTATAAGTTTGATTTTGCATAGTCTAATTTATAACTATCTTGGAGAATAAAAGCATTGTCCAAGTTCTATATTATTTTAGGTACACTGTCATTTTTTGTCTATGATATTTTCCAATTTTAATTTTGATTAGTGATATTTGTTTTTCTATTAACAAAAATGACTTTTTAGTCTATTTATGTTGAAAACATGTTATATGTAGACTTTAGGTAACATTAAAATCTCAACATTATACTCTATGAATGATTAATTAGTATTAAAGGTCGTTTCGTATGTAGGATAGGATGAATATCTCATGATTAATTAAGTTTGGTATTAAATTTATATTATTGCGAAACTAATTTTTATCATCAACGAAATATAATATAATCTAATATCAAATTTAGTGTTGGGATATCGTATCTTATCCCATCCAACATAAAAATATAAAATATATTTAGGATTCACTTTAGATTTATAATTCTTTCTTAAAAATGTATATTGCTTACGTTGTGTCCTTCATTGTTTAAGTTTAGAGTTCACTTTAGGTTGTCTTAGAACCTTTTTATCAGAATTATCGTAGACTATGTATATATAAATAATAAAAAATAATATATAAATATGTCGTTTAACTTGACCTTAGATAACGTTCACGATCTTCAATTTTAGATGTGCACAAGAAGAACTTGTATGAAACTGAACGATTACATATACATCCTACGTAGAGGCGGAATCAAAATTTATGCTGAGAGGGTTCAAAATCTGAAGAAAAACTCTGTAGGGTTCAACATCTACAATGTATATATAAAAATCATTTTAATCATGTATTGATCGTATAATTTGTCATTTATTCAGCAGAAGTATGAATAAATACAAAGAAGGGAGTAAATGAACAATGAAATCGAACACAAAGACAACGTGTTCAATAGAGGAATTAGTGTCGATGAAAAGCTAAAACCAAAACTAAAGGATTCGAAGCACGAAATAATACACCCGTGGATTGAAAAACACACGATTATCATGAATGATAGGTTCAAAGCAGTCAAAGGAACATGCAGCTAAGGCCAATGTTATGCCTATGGAAGAAGAACAACTTGCTTCAGTCTCAAACAAGTTGAGATACATGAATTTACTATTCCATTTAAGCTCAACACATGTCATCATCAAACCAAATAAAAATACAAGTGAAAATAAGTTACATAAAAAAAATAATTAAAACATATTTCCAACTAGTAGATATGGCCTATATGAGTCTTGATACTACATTGTGTCCTATCTTTAACCAAGTCTGCATTGATTCCAAGAAATTATAGGTCCTTCGAGATAACTTCTCTAGGTCTATCTCGTCTCGTTTTAACACCTTGGTCACCATGGTCTCACACCTACTAACCGGTGCATCTGGAGGTCGCGGCAAGACGTTGAGCCTATGAAAGAAGTAGTCATTAAAAAGTTCAAACCATTTATCTTAACAACTCCTCCTATTGTTTCTTCCCTTAAAAACCAATTGTTGGATGCACACCAAAACAACTTTGGGAAGGAATAATCCTCAAGGTGCCTAATCATTTGCTACCATTTTTATCTAATAATAGACTATGCCCATAATGCTTCTTTTTTCCTTATCTAGAAAGCACAGCTGTATATGTCTAAGAGAAAAATATGAACGAATACTGTAGGTCTCACCATCCACCATATAGAATCAAAATAAATAACCCCACAAGCTCAGAAAGTGGATCCATTGAAATGCAATCATTACATTCCAGAAGGCTTAAAAAGCTTCTGACTCCCAGTCCAATTAGTCTAGATTTAGTTTAGAATAGGATTTATATTTTCGTATTTTTCTATTTTTGGACTGTATAATTAAACTGGACTTTACATTTTGGATTGTTTTGTTTTGTTTATTGTTTGATTATTTTGCGTGCTTTTGTGTGAGTTATACATTTCTTAGTGTAAAAAAAAATAGTCGATACACTCTACCAAGCGATCGTGGTTGAACCACGGGATCGAGGGGTGCCTAACACCATCCCCTCGATCAACAGAATTCCTTAGCCAGAATCTCTGCTCGCAAACCAGTTTAAAGAGTCAAATGATTTTGAAAAGGATTTTCCAATGGTGACTTGGCACACCAGATTATGCCAAGTGGCGACTCTGAATAAAAAATGTTAATAATCCTTTTCCGAAATAAATTTTCATTTCTTGTCACTTAAATAATAAAACCCTTTCGAACATTAAATTATAACCATTTTTTTGGAGTCGAAAAAGGGGTGTGACAACACTTTGGGAGGATGCTAAAAGACCGGTAATTTAATCTGGCGAATTCAGAATCTAAACTTTGTTAATTATACGTTCGTATTCAATGGATTTCTCAACTATATAAGGTTTCGATCAAAGCTATTACATTCTGCCGAATCTGTACTTATTCTCAACTAACATATAAGGTTTAGACCAAAGTTATTGGTCCGCCTTTATCTAGTAACATATTGAATTGCTCAATCATCTAATTTTAAAGTTTAAACTATTAAAAATATTGAGCATCATTTTTATTTATTTAATTATATCTTCGACATGAAGTATTATTAATTTGTAGATGTTTGAGGAAATTACAAAATGGCCTTATGATTTTCCAGAATCAAAAGACTATCCCAAAGCCAATGAAAGGGCCACAGTTAGCGGCCGATTATTGGTCCACGATAGGTAAAAAATGCTCTTAACGTATTATAAATGACTTATATTTGCCCTTTACGTTAATTTTCAGGTTAAAAATGCTCTTCATTTACTTATTGAATCGAATATTATGTTACTTTATTTTAGTTACATAAAAGATTATCCTTTTTATGCAAAATCTGCATATGTTGGTATTCAATTTATATTATTGCGAAACTAATTTTTATCATCAATGAAATATGATATAATCTAATATCAAATTTAGTATTGGGATATCGTATCTTATCCCATCCAACGTAAAAATATAAAATATATTTAGGATTCACTTTAGATTTATAATTCTTTCTTAAAAATTTATATTGCTTATGTTGTGTCCTTCATTGTTAAAGTTTAGAGTTCACTTTAGGTTGTCTTAGAACCTTTTTATCAGTTTAAATTTATATTGATAATGTTGTGTTATATTATATGTTCTCTATAACAACATTCCACTATAGCAGTCAAAAAAATCCGAACAAGCGATGCAGTTATAGAGAGGTTTGACTGTATATCAACCTTCTCAAGGAGAGATGAATGCATAGTTCCACTAATATTAGGAAGTAATCAAATTCCCTAGAATTGAATTCAAAGTTCTTATTTCATAAGAAAACCCAAAGATAATTTTTTAAAAATTCTTTTTCAATTTCACTCAACAGCCAAAATCAACAGCAACACACCTAATGAAATCTCACAAGTGGGGGTCTGGGAATGGTAGGGAGAGTAGTGTACTCAGACCTTACCCCTATCTCAAAGTTAGAGAGAGTGTTTCCGATGGCCGAAAAAAAAAGTTCAAAACAGTCAACAACTATAAACAAAAACAACAAATATTAAAAAAACAAAAACTATAACAAAACAATAAGATAATTGAGATACAAAAAATATTGTATAGTAACAGAAATCGAAGGACAAAAAACTACAGGAGCAATACTACGACGACTAATAAAATAAAAAATCAAGAAACTCACATTAATCACAGTAAAGACAACTTCCCAAGGCTGAAAAACACCATCTTTCCAACCTGAAAAGTTACAAACACTCAGAAACTCCTCATTCCATTCAACAATCCCTTCATCTTCCTTCAAACACTCTTCTTTAGTAAAGTTCTTCTTTACACTTCTCCTATTAAATGACCCCAAATTCAATAAAATACCCTTTGATGATCCCTTCCACTTAATTTCAACTTTTAATCTATCAAAATCTTGGATCCCCATTTTCTCATTTAACAAAAAGTTGAAACCTTTAAGGCAATTCACAATAATCTTAGCCTCATATGTCTTTGATGATAATAATGGTGAGCATGACATCCACTTCATCATCTTCACAACCATATTATATGTATAAACTTTTTCACCCACCCAACGGTGTCGCCTAGCGGTCAATGAAATGAGTCACAACTATGATGTCACAGGTTCAAATTCCAATAAAGACAAGGCTCGAACACTACGATTATCAAATATATATATATATATATATATATATATATATATATATATGTATATATGTATATATGTATATCTTTTTCACCGACACAAAAAAAGAAAATACCAAGAAAGATCACTTTTTGTCTCAAAAAGACTTAAGGACTAGGAGTGTTCTTGTAGACACTGGGGCGTTTGGTACATGATGAATAAACAATAGTTACTATAAATAAGGAAATAAAATAATTTTGAGATATAGTGAATCCCAAGCTTTACGGTGAGAAAATGATTAATTTCCTTATATGGCGTATCAAAACAACTTCTCTATATCTTATACTATTTTGATTTACTTTTATTTGTCACGTTTGATTTCGTTTTTTTTTTTTTTTACTTTTTACATGAGGTATAAGAGGTCGAATATAATGGGTATGAGGAAAGACGGGGGAAGCTAACTAATATCATTTAATCTTGTTGTGTTAAACATATCGTGTGAAAAGTTAAAGCATTATCAAAAAAGAAAGCATATATTTTAAACAGCTAAAAACAAACGTACGACAAATAGACTAAAACAGAGGGAGTAGAATAAGTTGTAATCCTTTTCCTATAAATAAAATTAAAAAATATATTTTAAAATATTGATCAACATCAATGCAATTTAATTCTCAAAAAATAAAATATGAAAAGTAAATCAAATGAATAGAATAATAATTTTATACATACATACAGATATAATATATTAAAAGTGTGAAGACCCTTAAAAAAGTGATTTGAACTTTTTGCCCTTTATTAAAAGACTCTTCTTTAGATAAAACTGTATTTTCACTATTTTTTAAATTTATTATTTAATTAGTTTTTATTATATTAAATAGACTTTCTAAAATATATGGGACTCCTAAAATATATGTAGGAGAATTAATTAATATTTTTCTTTCTACTGTTCAAGTAGAAAAATACTCCTAAAATATGACTAATTTATTGTTTAATTATTTTTTATTATATTAACTAGACTTCCTAAAATATAAGGGACTCCTAAAATATATGGTAGGATAATTAATTAATATTTTCCTTTCTACTAGATTTTCTAAAATATATGGTAGAAAAATTAATTAATATTTTTCTTTCTACAGTTTGATTAGAAAAATACTCATAAAATAGGACTTTATTAAAGAAATACTCTATAAATATTATTTATCTTATTATTTTACTTTAATTTACAGATGTTAGATAAATGTGGGTCGGCTTTGAATTTTTTTTTTTACATAAATGTCAGGTTTAATTGTATTATCGTAATATCTATATTAATTTGTTATGTTGTGGTAGTTTACAGTTCGTAGATGAATCTCGATCGGTTTTGAGAAATTTTTATGTGTAAAATTTAAGTTTAATTATATTATTTTTATATCACTTTTATCGTATTATTTTGTTGCAATTTACAGGTGATAGATAAATGTTGGTCCCCTTTCAGAAATTTTTTATGTAAAGGTTAGGTTTAGTTGTATTATTTTGATATCTCTATTATTGTATTACTTTGTTATTGTTTACTAATGTTAGGTGAGTGTCGAACAACTTTGAGAAATTTTTTGTGTGTAAAGATTAGATTTAGTTGTGTTATTTTGACATCTCTATCATTATATTATTTTGTTATAATTTATAGATGGTAGATGAATGTCGATCGACTTTTAAAAATATTTTGGTAAAGATTAGGTGTAACAAATAAATTCTCCATCTTCACATACTCAAAAGATATTAGTTTTTTTCTTCATTTTTTCTTTTCCTTTTTTTTTTCTCTTTTTTCTTTCTTTTTTCAATTTTTTCTTTCTCGTTATCTTTTTCCATTTTGTCTTTTTTCTTCTCTTTTTTTTTTGTTTCTTCTCTTGAGTCTAAAGGGTTCAGGTTGAGCAGAAGAAAGACAGAGTATTTGGAATGCAAGTTTAATGACGTGAGGCTGGAGAATGAGGTGGTAGTGAAGCTGGAATCACAGGAGATATGTAAGAGGGATAGTTTCAAGTATCTCGGGTCCGTGATCCAGGGAAACGGTGAGATTGACGAGGATGTCTCGCACCGTATTGGGGCGGGATGGATGAAGTGGAAGCTCGCCTCTGGGGTGTTGTGTGATAAGAAGGTGCCGCCCAAGCTTAAAGGCAAATTCTACAGGGTGGTAGTCCGTCCGGCCATGTTGTATGGAGCGGAGTATTGGCCAGTTAAGAATTCCCACATCCAAAAAATGAAGGTGGCAGAAATGCGGATGTTGCGCTGGATGTGTGGGCTGACTAGAGGGGATAGAGTTCGGAATGAGACTATCAGGGAGAAGGTTGGTGTGACTCCAGTGGAGTGTAAGATGCGGGAAGTCCGATTGAGATGGTTCGGACACGTGAAGAGGAAGGGCATGGATGCCCCGGTTCGTAGGTGTGAGAGGCTAGCGTTGGATGGTTTTAGGCGGGGTAGGGATAGGCCGAAGAAGTACTGGGGTGAGGTGATTAGGCGGGACATGGAGCAGTTACAACTCACCGAGGACATGACCCTAGATAGGAAGGTCTGGAGGACGCGAATTAGGGCAGAAGACTAGGGCCAGTTTGGGTCGCTAGTGTAGGGAGTTACTTGGTGGGGGTAGTATCCTTGTTATGATTTTGTGTTCCATGTTTTATTACGAACCTGGGTGCTTCCCTCTGTTTTTTATAACTTATGGGTTCCGTATTTATGTTATGAAATCTTGTTCTGTGCTTTACTATGTATTTGTGTGGTATCTCGTGTCTTGAGCCGGGGGTCTATCGGAAACAACCTTTCTACTTCGTTAAAGGTAGAGGTATGGACTGCGTACATCTTACCCCCCCAGACCCCACTAGGTGGGAATACACTGGGTTTGTTGTTGTTGTTGTTGTTTTAATTTGTGCGAACTAGCAAACACAAATACAAGTGTGAACTATAAAATATAAATACAAAGACGAATTATAACATACAAATACAAGTGGAAACTATAAAATACAAATATAGATGCGAACTATAACATATAAATACAAGTGTGAACTATCATTTATATTTTTTAATTATTGAAAAGGAAAGATTGATTTTTTTTTTTACGAATATTTGTTTGTATTTATTTATACGAGTTGTATTTATTGATACAAATAAATACAATTCAATTTTTTACAAAAAATACAATATATACAAATACAATATGTATTTGTATTTTTAAAATTATTGGTTTTATTTGTTTGTAATTGTATTTGTATCAAGTGATATTTATTTATTTACAAATACGAATATTAATTTTGACTTAACAATAAATGGTACATGTGTTTTAGTTTCTCTTACACAGAGTAAAAGGCAACTCTTGAAGCTGCCAACAGAGACTTCCAAAGGAACGAAAATTTTAATGCCCTCTTGTTTATCTCCAGCTACTGAAGCAAAGTCTGCAAGATTACCTTCTGATTTGGTCCTTTGCTTGTACCCTGATTCAGCAGAAGCATGAATAAATACAAAGAAGGGAGTAAATGAACAATGAAATCGAACCCAAAGACAACGTGTTCAATAGAGGAATTAGTGTCAATGAAAAGCTAAAACCAAAACTAAAGGATTAGAAGCATAAAATAATACACCCGTGGATTGAAAAACACACGATTATCATGAACGATAGGTTCAAAGCAATCAAAGGAACATGCAGCTAAGGCCAATGTTGTGCATATGGAAGAAGAACAACTTGCTTCAGTCTCAAACAAGTTGAGGTATAAAAATTTACTATTTCATTTAAGATCAGCACATGTCATCATCATACCAAATAAAAATACAAGCGAAATTAAGTTACATAAAAATAATAATTAAAACCTACTTCCAACTAGTAGATATGGCCTATATGAGTCTTCATACTACATTGTGTCTTATCTTTAACCAAGTCTGCATTGATTCCAAGAAATTATAGGTCGTTCGAGACAAATTCTCTAGGTCTATCTCGTCTCGTTTTAACACCTTGGTCACCATGGTCTCACACCTACTAACCGGTGCATCTGGAGGTCGCTGCAGGACGTTGAGCCTATGAAAGAAGTAGTCATTAAAAAGTTCAAACCATTTATCATTAACAACTCCTCCTATTGTTTCTTCCCTTAAAAACCAATTGTTGGATGCACACCAAAACAACTTTGGGAAGGAATAATCCTCAAGGCGCCTAATCATTTGCTACCATTTTTATTTAATAATAGACTATGCCCATAATGCTTTTTTTTTTCCTTATCCAGAAAGCACAGCTGTATATGTCTAAGAAATATGAATGAATACAGTAGCTCTCACCATACACCATATAGCATCAAAATAAATGAACCCCACAAGCTCAGAAAGTGGATCCATTGAAATGCAATCATTACATTCCAGAAGGCTTAAAAAGCTTCTGACTCCAAGTGCATGTCAGTAACAGTTTCTTAGACATCAATATAACAAAGTTAAAACTCACTTTACGCCAGTCGCATGTCGAAAAATTATGGTGTGTATATATATTCGACACTTTAGGAGAAATTCTTGGCTTGGCCACTATTAAACTCACTAAGCTACTAGTACTCTAGGAGTAACAAAACTCAGTAAAAACCATATTGATGATTAATTTTACTAAGCTTCTCTTGTTTAACATGTCCTTTGGAGAGACTCATGCAAATGATGCTGCAATATACTGAATCACCATGATCAAATAATCAAAACTAAGCATCAACCGAACCAATAAAAGAAAAAATAAGTATCCTAATTTGCGGAAATTCAAGAAATTTATCATCCCAAGAAGTTGTATAACATGACCAGGATTCATAAAACAATACAAATAGCACCAAATTTCAAGTCAACAAAGGTACAAGCACTAGATATTCAGATAACGTACAATTCTCAATAACACTATATCAGAGACATTCAACAAAAATATTTCACTATAACGGGCAAGTTTTCTGTGGAACTGATTTTTCATGTTATGTTATATTATATGTTCTCTATAACAACATTCCACTATAGCAGTCAAAAAAATCCGAACAAGCGATGCAGTTATAGAGAGGTTTGACTGTATATCAACCTTCTCAAGGAGAGATGAATGCATAGTTTCACTAATATTAGGAAGTAATCAAATTCCCTAGAATTGGATTCAGAGTTCTTATTTCATAAGAAAACCCAAAGATAATTTTTTAAAAATTCTTTTTCAATTTCACTCAACAGCCAAAATCAACAGCAACACACCTAATGAAATCTCACAAGTGGGGGTCTGGGAAGGGTAGGGAGAGTAGTGTACTCAGACCTTACCCCTATCTCAAAGTTAGAGAGAATGTTTCCGATGGCCGAAAAAAAACATTTCAAAATAGACAACAACTATAAACAAAAACAACAAATATTATAAAAACAAAAACTATAACAAAACAATAAGATAATTGAGATACAAAAAATATTGTATAGTAACAGAAATCGAAGGACAAAAAACTACAGGAGCAATACTACGACTAATAAAATAAAAAATCAAGAAACTCACATTGATCATAGTAAAGACAACTTTCCAAGGCTGAAAAACACCATCTTTCCAACCTGAAAAGTTACAAACACTCAGAAACTCCTCATTCCATTCAACAATCCCTTCATCTTCCTTCAAACACTCTTATTTAGTAAAATTCTTCTTTACACTTCTCCTATTAAATGACCCCAAAATCAATGAAATACCCTCTAATGATCCCTTCCACTTAATTTTAACTCTTAATCTATCAAAATCTTGGATCCCCATTTTCTCATTTAACAAAAATTTGAAACCTTTAAGGCAATTCACAATAATCTTAGCCTCATATTTCTTTGATGATAATAATGGTGAGCATGACATCCACTTCATCACCTTCACAACCATATTATATATATAAACTTTTTCAGCCACCCAACGGTGTCGCCTAGCAGTCAATGAAATGAGTCACAACTATGACGTCACAGGTTCAAATTTCAATAAAGACAAGGCTCGAACACTACGATTATCAATATATATATATATATATATATATATATATATATATATATATATACATGTATATATATATATATACATGTATATATATATATATATACATGTATATATATATATGTGTGTATATATATATGTATATTTTTTTCACCGACACAAAACAAGAAAATACCAAGAAAGATCACTTTTTGTCTCAAAAAGACTTAAGGACTAGGAGTGTGCTTGTAGACACCGGGTCGTTTGGTACATGATGAATAAACAGTAGTTACTATAAATAGGGAAATAAAATAATTTTGAGATATAGTGAATCCCAAGCTTTATGGTGAGAAAATGATTAATTTCCTTATATGGCGTATCAAAACAACTCCTTTATATCTAATACTATTTCGATTTACTTTTATTTGTCACGCTTGATTTCATTTTTTTTTTCCTTTTTATATGAGGTATAAGAGGTCGAATTTAATGGGCATGAGGAAAGACGGGGGAAGCTAACTAATAGTGAGGGTGTTCATCCAAACTCCCTTTTGCAGAATATTATACTACTATTTATACAAGGTTAAAATGATTATTCATGTATACATAGCAGACGTTGAACCCCCTTCGACTAGTTCTTTCGTTCATATTTTTCGATTTTGAACCCCCTTAGTTAAGATTGAGGAAGTGTTGATATAGGTCAGTGAAATATTGAAGAGAGATGATTAGATAGGATATAGTGTAATTTTTTACTTTACGAGAGTTAATTTAACTAATATTCGGTTTAAATTGAATTTATTTAAAATACAAATGTTTGATACTATACGAAAGAATACTACTTCTTCGGATTCAATTTATTATCTGGTTTTGATTTGACATTGAGTTTAAAAAAATAAAGAATATTTTTAAATTTTATAATTAAATTATGTCTTGTACTTGTATGATTCACTTTTATTTGTCACGTTCGACTTTGTATATTTTTACTTTTCAAGAAAGTTATGAGAGGTTGGATATAATGAACACGAGGAGAGGTTGATGTAGGTCAATGAAGTATTGGAGAACATAGATTAGAAAAGATATAGTATAACAAAATTTATTTTTAAAAATTCAAATGTTTAAAAACTATAGAGAAAATCTACTTTTATTGATTTAATTTGTTTTTTTGATTTTGACTTGACATGAAATTTAAGAAAAACGAAGAATATTTTAATTCTTGTGGCCGGAGTCCTACACTAAATATATGTAGAATATATCAACATATCATTTAATCTTGTTGTGTTAAACATATCGTGTGAAAAGTTAAAGCATTATAAAAAATAAAGCATATATTTTAAACATATAAAAAAAAATGTACGGCAAATAGATTAAAACAGAGGGAGTAGAATAAGTTGTAATCCTTTTTGTTTAAATATAATTAAAAAATATATTTTAAAATATTGATCAACATCAATGCAATTTAATTCTCAAAAAATAAAATATGACAAGTAAATCAAACGAATAGAATGATAATTTTATACATACATACATCTATAATATATTAAAAGTGTGAAGACCCTTAAAAAAGTGATTTGAACTTTTTGCCCTTCATTAAAAAACTCTTCTTTAGACAAAACTCTATTTTCACTTTGAAAAATTTTTTGTGCGTAAAGATTAGATTTAGTTGTGTTATTTTGATATCTCTATCATTATATTATTTTGTTATAATTTATATATGGTAGATGAATGTCGATCGACCTTTAAAAATATTTTGGTAAAGATTAAGTTTAATAAATAAATTCTCCATCTTTACATACTCAAAAGATATTAGTTTTTTTCTTCATTTTTTCTTTTCCTGTTTTTGTTTTCTCTTTTTTCTTTCTTTTTTCAATTTTTTCTTTCTCGTTATCTTATTTTCATTTTGTCTTTTTTTTTCTTCTTTTTCTTTTTATTTTTTCTCTTTTGATTGACTGATATTTGGAATAAAGTCGTCATCGAGGTCTAATTCTACTCTTTACCTCTTTTGTTTTATTGTTGATGGTATCCGATGCATTGATTCTAATATTGTGTGTTGGTTGATTCGTGATGATGTGAATTGTTGTTGTTCTGGTTTGGTATTTGATTCCCTTGATTATGGATTGATTATGGATTAGGTGATGAAATGATATCTCGTTTGGAGAATTAAAATTGATTGTTTGGGGCAGAATTAAAATTGATAAAAGTGAATACGTATTTGTTTTAATTCATTATTAGCGGTTTAATTTGGAATAAGCATGAATTTTGTTGAAATAGATAGGCAAATGTAGGTTCGGGTAGGCAAAATTTAGAACTAAGTGTTTCGTTGGATGTTTGAATGAGGAGTATGTGTTGAATGTTTTCTACTTTATCGCATTCGATTCAAATGTATTCATTTAGCCGGGGAATGCCCCGAGGTCTTCTGTACTTATTCACCGGGGAATCACCGACGTATCATGTTGGCGAAAAATGATCGTGATGAAGGCCCGCGGCATCGGGTAAGGCATTGGAGCTTAGTCTAGATTTAGTTTAGAATAGGATTTATATTTTCGTATTTTTCTATTTTTGGACTGTATAATTGGACTGGACTTTACATTTTGGATTGTTTTGTTTTGTTTATTGTTTGATTATTTTGCGTGCTTTTGTGTGAGTTATACATTTCTTAGTGTAAAAAAAAAATAGTCGATACACTCTACCAAGCGATCGTGGTTGAACCACGGGATCGAGGGGTGCCTAACACCTTCCCCTCGGTCGACAGAATTCCTTAGCCGGAATCTCTGCTTGCAAACCAGTTTAAAGAGTCAAATGATTTTGAAAAGGATTTTCCAATGGTGACTTGGCACACCAGATTATGCCAAGTAGCGACTCTGAATAAAAAATGTTAATAATCCTTTTCCGAAATAAATTTTCATTTCTTGTCACTTAAATAATAAAACCCTTTCTAACATTAAATTATAACCATTTTTTTGGAGTCGAAAAAGGGGTGTGACAACACTTTGGGAGGATGCTAAAAGCCAGGTAATTTAATCTGGCGAATTCAGAATCTAAACTTTGTTAATTATACGTTCGTATTCAATGGATTTCTCAACTATATATAAGGTTTCGATCAAAGCTATTACATTCTGCCGAATCTGTACTTATTCTCAACTAACATATAAGGTTTAGATCAAAGTTATTGGTCCGCCTTTATCTAGTAACATATTGAATTTCTCGATCATCTAATTTTAAAGTTTAAACTATTAAAAATATCGAGCATCATTTTTATTTATTTAATTATATCTTCGACATGAAGTATTATTAATTTGTAGATGTTTGAGGAAACTACAAAATGGCCTTATGATTTTCCAGAATCAAAAGACTATCCCAAAGCCAATGAAAGGGCCACAGTTAGCGGCCGGTTATTGGTCCACGACAGGTAAAAAATGCTCTTAACGTATTATAAATGACTTATATTTGCCCTTTACGTTAATTTTCAGGTTAAAAATGCTCTTCATTTACTTATTGAATCGAATATTTTGTTACTTTTTTTTAGTTACATAAAAGATTATCCTTTTTATGCAAAATCTGCATATGTTGGTATTCAATTTATATTATTGCGAAACTAATTTTTATCATCAATGAAATATGATATAATCTAATATCAAATTTGGTATTGGAATATCGTATCTTATCCCATCCAACGTAAAAATATAAAATATATTTAGGATTCACTTTAGATTTATAATTCTTTCTTAAAATTCATATTGCTTATGTTGTGTCCTTCATTGTTAAAGTTTAGAGTTCACTTTAGGTTGTCTTAGAACCTTTTTATCAGAATTATCGTAGACTATGTATATATAAATAATAAAAAATAATATATAAATATGTCATTTAACTTGACCTTAGCTAACGTTCACGATCTTCAATTTTAGATGTGCACAAGAAGAACTTGTATGAAACTGAACGAGTACAGATACATCCTAAGTAGAGGCGGAACCAAAATTTATGTTAAGAGGGTTCAAAATTTGAAGAAAAACTCTGCAGGGGTTCAACATCTACAATGTATATATAAAAAATCATTTTAATCATGTATTGATCGTATAATTTTGTCATCGAAGGGGGTTCGAACCGAACCCCCTATAATTAAGCTGGCTCCACCTCTGATCCTACATGACGTCTCATTCGAATTGTCACGTGGAACACGTGCGTGTGTCTATTTGTTCCACTTTATCTCTAATTTTTAATTATAAATATTGTTTGAGTTTTTTACCCTTCATTAAAAATTTTTTCTTTAGACAAAATTATCTTTTCACAAATAGAAAAATAAAAGAAAACCCAAAAATCCTACATTGATCACTATATGAAGGATAATTGCCACAATAGGCTTTAATTTTATTCTTATGTGATTTAAAATTTATTTATTTTTTTCTATTTACATGCTTTTTTTTTGGTTTCCCATCCGGTGTTTGGCGTCCGCATTGGAGCCCCGACTAATCCGGATTGCGTGTTGCAAGGCCCATTAAGGTGGCAGCGCTCCCAACAGAGTTTTCTCCATACCCAGGGTCGAACCCTCGACCTTTGGTTGAGAGTGAAGCAGCCCCATCCACTACACCACAACCCATGTTGGTTATTTACATGCTTGAATCTACTCCTATGTTCACAAATTTCATCTATTCAGATGAATTATATATGTTTCATCAAATTTCATCTATTCAGGTAAATAACCATACATGGCATACACGTGTGCCTACATAGATCTTGCAGTGTGTTGTGACATGTATGTGCCACGTAGGCATCAAGGGTGTCAAAATTACACTTCTAATTAGTTCTGGGGTAATAGGACCCTCTTTAAGTTGAGGTGTGTCTCAACTGTTTTGGGTATAGTTCAAGGATGAAATAGAGCATTATCTCGAAAACAAACAAACCCAAGCACAAATAGTAATAAGGCAGCAAATAACTAAACCAAACAAACATGACAAGGCAAGAATAAAATCAATTACACGAGATATCAAATTTACGTGGAAAATCCTTCAATGTAAAAAGTAAAAAAGGATCAAAACCTCCACTATAATCACATCAAAAAATTACGTGATCAAAAACTCCCCTATAATAACGAAGAGTTACAATAATGTATAGTCATTATATTTTGCTAATTATTGATACTTCACTAAATTTTTTACATAAATTTCAAATATATACATTTATTTTACAAAATAAATTGTATCGATATAGTGACTTTACCATGTTACCTCTATTAATTAATATTTAGTTATAGGTATAGAAAAACAATTTAGAGAATAAGTATTTAATGGTATGGACAAAACATGAAAAAAATATTTTTTCTTGATTTGTCAAAAATGACAAGTAAAAAGAAAAATCAAATTAGAAAATAGCGACAAGTAAATTGAAAAGTCGGAGAGAGTACATAAATTCCGAAAAAGGTTTTAGCTTGTCTTTTTTTTTTTTAACTTGATACAAAGTTTAACTCTTGTGGCCTTAAACTAAAGATACGTAAGATGTATTAAAATATAATTTTGTGATCTTAAATATGCATTTCAATAATTTAAATTAAAAAATTGTCAAATTAAAAAGTGGACATTCTTTACTAAAAATAAAAGTAACCCAAATAAATAAAAATGGAAGGAGTATATTCATTTACTTAAAATATCTTTGTAGGTAAATAAAAAAATTGTTCTCGTGAGGTCAGTTTTTTTATCTTTTTTAACCTTTGAGATTCGATTTTAAAATTACACAATTATAAAATGCACCATCGAGAATCAAACCCCGCCATTAGTTATCATAATAGAATACATTTCTACCACTAGATCATAGGTTGTTGTTGATTTTCGAGTTTGATTTTTTTTATTTATACTCTTTAAATTTATTTTTCTGCGAAAAAAACTCGACTTTCAAAATTTTTTTTTTTTTTTGAGGAGGTATTTTTTTTTAATGGTTTTTAATTTGTGTAGTGTGCGTTTTTAGCCATGTCTATAAATACCTTAATTAATGTTCTATTCTAAATAAAATACTATTACTACGAGGTTTAGAACTACTAAACACCTAAAAGTATATTGGATTTGAACTAGGTTTACCTTTATTGGTTTCAAATTACTATATATATATATATATATATATATAGGTTTACAATTTGTATTTTTTTTAATAACCGTGGTGTCCGAGTTAGCTTATGTACGCCTAAACTAACCTAAAAAATTCAGAATTTAACGTTAGTTATATTCTCAATATATATCAACTTCAAGTTGAATTTCTCTAAGGTAAAACTAAACTCTTTTCTAATTGTTTTTATGTTGTTATTTAATTAGAGAATAAACTTTTATTTTATTTAATTATCCCCAACAAGAAAAATCTTTTTTTTTTCTTTTGTTATTTTGCAGTGTTTTATGATGGGAAAGATGAAAGGAAAGAGGGTACAAAAATTATTTTGGTTTATAATGATTATACAACTTTTTTCTATAGTTACTAGCTCGAAGATGCATCATGCTAGGTATGTATATTCTTTTTCATAATGTTTTGATAAGTAATAAAGTATTTATACGTGTTAAATAATTATTTCACGGGTTCGGCAATATGTAATATGATCCCCTATTTGATTATACCGATTTATATTCAAGTCTGACTTCGATCATCTTCTCCTATCTGATTGAATGTAAAGTGTAAACTAAAATAAGCAACGTTTATTCATACATATATTTTTTTGATGATTAATATATCTAATTTTTTTTTTATTTGTCTCCAAATTATTACAGGCATACTCCAGCAAAAGATATGATAGGATCTCCAGTCAAATTGCACATCTCAAATCACTATGTAAAGTTTTATAATCACTTTTATTTACTTAAATCACCAAAAATAAATCGAAATTCCTTACTAATTTCGTCACTAAATAGTCGAGAATTTATCAGAAACAGCCTGATATGATTTGCCTACAGTTTACCCTACTCAAACCTCACTTTGTGAAAATATAATGAATCTGTTGTTGTTATTTTGTGGGAAAAAGGTCCGAAATATACTTAAACTTCGGCGAAATTTGCTGTAACGCGCCTTAACTTTGCGGGGGGTCCTATGACTCCCTAGACCAATTATTACTGTATTTCTGTGACATATATTTGCTTAACTTTGAGGGATGGCCTTGGCTCAACGGTAAGCTTGCTTACCGTGGTGTGCCAGGGTCGGGGGTTCGAAACGCCCCTCCAGCAAAGCTGGGGTGAGGGCGCGTAGGTCAGGCTCGGAGTGGTTCCCCCTCCCCGACACCTACTGAGTAGGTATGAACCGGGTCGTCCCCCATATTTGCTTAACTGGACCACTGCGTGAATATATGCCACGAAAATACGGTACTAATAATCTAGGGGGTCATAGGAACTTCGCTGAGTTCAAGCGTGTTACAACAAATTTCGTCAAAATTCAAATATATTTCAAACCTTTTTCTCTTATTTTATCTAAATAGCTCATAACTAACGTGATTTTCAAATAATAACTATATTAACTTATTACTATTAAATAGAATTAGCGATAAATTTTATAATACTGATATTATATATGATATTGTTATCAGGTGGTGGTAGATAATGGCATTGTTCAACTTACACTAACAAATCCAACAGGACATATTTATGGGATAAGTTACAAAGGCATTGATAATCTCCTGGAAAAAAGATTTCTAGAATCAAGAAGAGGGTAAGTTTTTATTTTATTTTTATTTTTTTTTGACGAAAAAATAAAGTATATATAATTTGGGATAGGATAATTTCTATCGCCAGTATGACAAATATACGTAACTCATAATAATTATATATAACGTATTTCAGAAACCCAACTTATAAATTGCATTTCAGCTACCTGACTTACAAATCACAATTATGAAAAAGCGATATATAAATTGTAGTTATGAAATGCGATTGATATTCATAATTTTATAACTATAATGAGTTCAATATTACTAACTTTAATAGTTGATGAATAAATAAATTAGAATTTATCAAATTCAAATTACGGGAATCCTTCTCAATTATTGATTGATTATTTCTTTATCGCGGGGAATTATAAAATTCACAAGAATCATACGAACATCTATGGAACGTAGCAATAGAATCTTGATTTCAGCTCTCGTCACCTCACTCAATCCTACAATGGAAACTCGAGTCAGACCCATTAATTAATTAATTATCATATTTATATGATTTTATTTTATTTTTCCAATGCAGATATTGGGATATCATGTGGAAACTTTCAGAAGACAAACAAAGCACTTTTGATACGTAAGTTATCTAAATTTTATGTTAATATAAAAAAAACCATATAGTTAATTTCTTCATAATGTTTTATACTAGATGAATATTTTTTTTGGGTTATAACTAATTAATTATGTAAGCGAAAAATATTATCCCAGGCTTTTCATGACGAATTTCAAAGTTATAACAAATGATGATAATAAAGTCGAAGTTTCTTTTACAAAAACTTGGAATTCCAATGCACACCATGATCTTCCTCTCAACATAGATAAAAGGTGAGTTATTCTTTTTTTTTTTTTTTTTTTTTTTGTAGAAGCGGATTTTGTATTTAAAGATAAGTCAGTTCGATCATTTCGTGTATCGACGATTTTTTAATACTTTATTCCTAGTCCATCTAGTTGATCGAAGGATATACGAGTATAAAGAAGGGATAAAGAATCTTTTATTTGATTTTAGATGATTCGTATTATATTATTATTAGGTTAATAACACTTTTGATTGCTCAATTATTTATAAATTCTAGTAATTTTAGTTTTTGCAATATCCAACTAACTAAATATATTTAACCTTTAATTATTTGAAATTTTCACTTTTAATCTCTTTGCTTATGAACATTCACTGATTTTCAGAATTATTAACCATTCCACCGTTGATAAATTAGCTATGTATTAATTAAACTTGTATTTGTTACTCCATATTTGAGAGTACTTAATATACTTCTAAATAAAATAGCCCAAATATAACTTATTTCTTAGGAAAAAAGCTCCGAAATATACCTAAACTTTAGCGAAAATTGTGACACGTCTCAACTTTGCGAAGGTCCTATGACCCCCCTAAACCATTTATTATCATATTTCTGTGGCATATATTTGCTTAGTTGGACCACCTTAGATCCTTACACACTCAGTGTGCGTGTATTCATTATGTCATAGAAATACGGTAAAAAATAATCTAGAGGGTTATAGGACCCCCGCAAAGTTGCGGCGTGTTAAAATAATTTTCGCCAAAATTTAGGTATATTTTGAAACTTTTTCTCTATTTTCCACGGTGACTAGCTATTTATACACGTTTTAATTGGTTGAAGGTTAAATAAATGTATATTTGGTCATATATCACAAGGACTGAAATTTGAATTTATTCTTCTTGTATTAATTATATCATCAATAATGCGATTTATTCATTAAGTATCGTAAGTAAATTGATCCCAATTTTTTATATTTTATAATTTACAGGTTTGTGATGCTAAGAGGAAATTCAGGATTTTATTCATATGGTAAATTTGAACATACAAATGAAATGCCTCAACTTAGACTAGATGAAGGCAGGATTGCTATCAAGCTCAATCAAAACTTGTAAGTCAAAATTTATAATTATAAAAATATTATTTGATTTTTATGTACAATATAATTTTTCGACCGATGATGTTCAACTGATCATCATTTATTGGTTGTAGCTTCGCGCTTACTATTTTTCACTTTGAGTTGTATTTAATTAAGCATTATTTACTTTTTTCGCTGATTAATAATGACTTAGTAAATATCGACTTATACTAAGTTACGTTGCACTTTTCTTTACTATCCAGGACTTCGATGCATTTAGAAATTAGGTAGAAGAATAAATTGGTCACAATTTAAACTTTAGTAGACGAGTTTTAGATCTTATTGACATCAAGACCATATAGTTGTCCACTTAATTAATTAAGTATCGTCTATGTTGGGTGTGTGAACAAAGTCTCATATTGATAACCGAAAAGATTGAGAAACCATATATATAAGGTATGGAAATCTCTTAACGGTGTGAGATCTTTTGGAGAAAATCGTCCAGACTTGATCCAAAACGGACAACATCACAGCATGTAAAAGTGTCTTTTGTCTGATTGAGCCCGCCAACTATAGAGTAACCGGTAAAGTTGATGTCATGTGACCAGGATATCACGAGTTCAAGTCATGAAAATAGCCTTTTACAAAAATACATGATAAAGTTGCACACAATAAAACCTTGTAGTTCAACCGTTCTCATGACCCTACACATAGCCAGGGGTGGAGCTACCCTTTGGCGAGGGCGTTCGGATGGAAAAATATACTATTTATACATGGTTAAAATTATTTTTTATGTGTATATAATAGATGTTGAACCCCCTCCGGTCTGTTCGTATCTTATTTATCCCCTTACTAGAGACCCTAACTCCATCACTGCGCATAGCGAAAGCTTTAGTGCACCGGGAACTTTTTTTTTTTACTAAGCATTGCCCTACTCTTTTGTTTAGAAAAATTATATTAGTATTATTTAAAACTCTTAGTTTTTTTAAATTAATTAATTTTCTATATTTTTTAGGTTCCATTATATGGTTGTATCAGATGATAGGCAAAAGGTGATGCCAACAAATCAAGATATTTCCCATGGAAAAGTTCTGCGTTTTAGAGAAGCTGTTCAAATAACAAATCCATCTTACTCTAAATTCAAGAATGAGGTAAATAATTAAAGGCATAATACATAAAAGTATTCTTTAACTCGGCCTCAGCTTACATCTACGTCTTTCAACTTTGAATGTGTACAAATACACGTAAACTTCGTATGAAATTAAACAAATAGATACATGCATGTGTTCTACGTGGCAATTCACATTAAATGCAATGTCGGACGCCACGTACGACATGCATGTGTGTTTATTTGTTCAACTTTATGTAGTTTAAGTATCTACTTATGCACGTCTCCAACTTTGAGTGTGCACAAGTAGACACTTGTATGAAATTGAACAAGTAGACACATGCGTCCTACGTGACAATTCACGTTAGATACAAAGTAGGACGCAAGTACGACATGTGCGTTTATTAGTCCAACTTTATAATAATTTAAGTATCTATTTGTGGATGTTCAAAATTTGAGGACATAGATGCAAGATGAGGACAGGTTAAAGAGCACGTTTTTATATTATGTCATTAAATAAATGAAAAATGCTCAGTTTCCACCTTGAACTATACACAAAATTGCTGAGACAAACGCGAATTTTAGGAGGGTCCTATTACCCCTGAACTTATTAAAATCGTATCTTTTTGCAATCATAGTGCCTACGTGGACCTTCAGTGTGTTGATTCACCGATGTGCTACGTAGGCACTAAGGTTGCCAAAAATACGATTTTAGTTAGTCTAGGGGTAATAGGACCCTCCTAAAGTTTGGATGTATCTCAGCAATTTCGTGTATAGCTCAGGGTGGAAACTGAACATTTTCTCCTAAATAAAAGATTAAATTTTCTCCATATTACATTTAATTTAAAGGTAAACACTTTTTAACTTTTAACTTTTAATGTTGAATTTTACATTTACTTAGGTTGAAGACAAGTACCAATATTCTTGTGACATGAAGGATGTCAAAGTACATGGATGGATTTGTAATAGTCCCCATATTGGTTTTTGGGTGATTACACCAAGTAATGAATTTGGAATTGGTGGACCAATGAAACAAGATCTTACTTCTCATGCTGGTCCCACATCCCTAGCTGTAAGTTACTTTACCCGTCATCTGTTTTAATTTATGTGATACATTTTCAGATATATGTGTTGTTTTAGTACTACAATACTTGTTATGTCTTTGTACGTCTATTAAGTCTTCTTCTACACTGTTATTGTCTTGAGCCGGGGGTCTATGGGAAACAGCCTCTCTACCTCACCTCTGAGGTAGAGTTACGAATTGCATATACTCTATTCTTTTCAGATTCCACGTGGGTGAAAATATACTATGTATGTTGTTGTTGTACCGTTCTTTAATTTTCAGATATATCTGTTGTTTTGTTATTGCTTGTTACTTCTTTATACTTCTATTAAGTCCTCTTCTATTTTTGTTGTCTTGAGCCGAGGATCTATCGAAAACAACCTCTCTACCTCATCTCTGAGGTAGAGGTACGAATCACATACACTCTACTCTTCTCAGATCCTACGTGGGTGGAAATACACTGTGTATGTTATTGTCGTATTGCTCTTTAATTTTATATATATGTATGAAAGTTATTCGATAAGCAAGATCTTTGATTGACGTGCTTGAATTAGGTTGATCAATGATAGCTGCAGCTTGGAGTTCTTTCTATACCTGAAATTGAACTGCTCCGCTCTAGCTCGGCTTCTTGCTTAAGGAGGAGTCCTTGTTTGTTATTTCTCTTTATGAAACCACTCTCAGTGTTCCTATTTATGTAATACCTTTCATTTTTTCGAAATTCCAATTATATATGTTAATTTTGATCAATATTTAATAATATATTTTTATTATATTGAAATAAGAAAAATAACAACTTTTAATTTTTTAATTTTTTTTTTTTTTTTGCAGTCATTTTTCAGTGGCCATTATACAGGTCCACAATTAGGAGTGGATCTCCAAGAAGGTGAACCATGGAAAAAAGTATTTGGTCCTGTTTTCTTTTACCTCAACTCAAAATTTGACAATAATAACCATAAGACACTTTGGGAGGATGCTAAAAGACAGGTAATTTAATTTGGCGAATTCAGAATCTAAACTTTGTTAATTATACGTTCGTATTCAATGGATTTCTCAACTATATATAAGGTTTCGATCAAAGCTATTACATTCTGCCGAATTTGTACTTATTCTCAACTAACATATAAGGTTTAGACCAAAGTTATTGGTCCGCCTTTATCTAGTAACATATTGAATTGCTCGATCATCTAATTTTAAAGTTTAAACTATTAAAAATATCGAGCATCATTTTTATTTATTTAATTATATCTTCGACATGAAGTATTATTAATTTGTAGATGTTTGAGGAAACTACAAAATGGCCTTATGATTTTCCAGAATCAAAAGACTATCCCAAAGCCAATGAAAGGGCCACAGTTAGCGGCCGATTATTGGTCCACGACAGGTAAAAAATGCTCTTAACGTATTATAAATGACTTATATTTGCCCTTTACGTTAATTTTCAGGTTAAAAATGCTCTTCGTTTACTTATTGAATCGAATATTTTGTTACCTTATTTTAGTTACATAAAAGATTATCCTTTTTATGCAAAATCTGCATATGTTGGATTGGCTTTGCCTGGAAAAGTTGGATCATGGCAAACTGAGACCAAGGTAAGTCCAGTTAATTTTACGTGACACTTTTTTTTTTTTTAATCTCCTAAAAAAGATTGATAATTTATTATATTTGAAAATAATAACTATACTCTTATTGGCATAATTTTATAGTCATGACATATTTTTTATCGCCAAATTTTAAAAGTCTTACTTTCTTTGTTAGTTTTGTGTCAAATCGAACAAGTTCATATAAACGGATGAAGTAATTTTTATATAAATATCAAGACTAAATTCTTTTTTTAACTACATAACTTTTTTTTTTTTTTTTTTTTGCTTAGGGTTATCAATTTTGGACTCAATCAGATAAGAATGGATATTTCAAGATTACCGGAGTTATACCCGGAACTTATAACTTGTACTCATGGGTCCCTGGAGTTATTGGAGATTACAAATACAACCCTAACTTTACCATTACTCAAGGTTCTTTCTCTCTCTATAATCAAATAATATATTTTTCGTGCACAAAGCATTTTGGTGTTCACGAGGTATTCCAAAAAGGGCAGAATTTAGTGGTGGAGTCAGAATTTTCACTAAGGGGTCCAAAATAAAAAAAATAGGCATATGAACTAGCTGAAGAGGGTTCAACATCAATAATATATACATAAGAAATAATTTTAACCATGTATCTCCTTGACCATAAGGTGGCTCCGTCACTGGCCGCACCTCAGGGGGTGTAATGTAAGAGTTTAGATAGTCTGCCCTAATGCAAACATTAGTAGTTGTTTGATTTCTACGACTTGTACTCGTGACCTACAGGTCACACGAAAATAACTTTAAAAGGGCTTTTCGATGAACTAAAGCTATGCGCAGAGTCTGGGGAAGGAACCCAAAGGCAGTGGCGGAGCCACCTTTGCTTCAGGGGATTCATCCGAACCTCTTTCGATGGAAAATATTACTGTTTTTATACTATTTTTTACATGGTTAAAAATATTTTTTTATGCATATATAGTAGATATTGAACCCCATTCGACTAGTTCATATATTTACTTCTGAACCCCTTCAATAAAAATCCTAGCTCCATCACTGCCACAAGGGTGTATTGCACTTAGCCTTACCTTGAATTTCTGTTGGAGGTTGTTTTCAACGCTTGAACTCGTGACCTCCGGGTCAGACGTCAACAACTTTACCAGTTACTCCGAGGCTCCCCTTCACGTAAACAACTTTCTCAAAAATAATTTTATTAATTTTATGGTTGCAGGAAGTGAATTTTATCTAGGTGACTTAGTTTATAATCCTCCAAGAAATGGTCCAACACTTTGGGAAATTGGAATTCCAGATAGAACTGCTGCTGAATTTTTTGTGCCTGATCCATTGCCTAGTCTAACCAACCATGCCTTAATCAACACTACACAAAAGTAAGTTTCCATTTAACCTAAATTTGCTTCTTTTTCTTTTTTCAATTAAACCGCGATTTTAAGTTTTATGTATTCTCTGTGTAACAAATATTTATGCAATTATGTCGGTTATGACGCAATTGTAATATGTAAATTTTTATGATAAAAGTGACATTAGAGTACTAGTAATTGTTATAACATGTTCACCAACCTACCCAGAGGTCGAGGGTTCGACCTTGGGTATGGACAAACACTCTGTTGGGAGCTCTCCCCCCACAATGGGGCCCGACGCGAGGTGAATCCGGATATAGTCGGACTCTTAAAAAGCGGGTACCGGACACCGGGTGGTTTAAACCAAAAAATTGTTATAACACGTTCGATTACACTAAGAGATAAGCATCCGCTACCCTCCCGAACTATGCTCAAAGTTGCTACGACACACTTCAACTTCACAAGGGTCCTATAACTCTCTCGAACTCAATTTTAGCGTACTTTTGTCACCCTTTTGTGCTGGCATGACACCTTTATTACATAAAGTGTGATTCACATCAAAGGTGCCACGTCAGCTAAAAAGAATGACAAAAGTACGCTAAAATTTAGTTGAGGGGGTAATAGGACCCAGATGAAGTTGGAGTGTATCGTAACAAATTTGATCATAGTTCAGGGTACAAGATGCTTTACTCATATTACTCTAATGTGTAAAAATGTTTTGTAATCAGTATATATAACTTAAATTCATTTTGATATTATGTTTTATTATTTGCAGGTTTAGACAATATGGTTTATGGGATCGTTATACAGATTTATATCCTAATGAAGATTTAGTATACAGAGTTGGTGTTAGTAATTACACAAAAGATTGGTTCTATGCCCATGTAACCAGGTAATTAATTATTAGCAATATAGTATACTGTTTGTGTTTATTTTTCTTTCTATCCTGTTTTTATTACGCTTTTTTTTTTTTTTTTTGTCGAGGGTCTTTTTCTATTTTATAAGTCTTTATTTTCCTTTCTATCATGCTTCGATTATGCTTCTTTTGGGTCGAGAGTCTTATTGGAAATAGTTTTCTATTTACTGTCGTTATGTTTCTTTCTATCCTACTTTCATTACGCTTTTTTTGTGCCGAGGGTCTTTTTCTATTTTACAAGTCTTTATTATCCTTTCTGTCATGCTTTTATTATGCTTTTTTTGGGTAGAGTGTCTTATTAGAAAAAATTTTATTTATTGTCATTATATTTCTTTCTGTCCGGCTTTCATTACGCTTTTTTTGTGCCGAAGGTCTTTTTCTATTTTACAAATCTTTATTTTCCTTTCTATCATGCTTTGATTATGCTTTTTTTGGGTCGAGAGTCTTACTGGAAAAAGTTTTTTATTTACTGTTGTTATATTTCTTTTTATCTTGCTTTGATTACGCTTCTTTTGAGCCGAGGGTCTTATTGGAAATAATTTTCTATTTTACCTTATTTTTCTTTCTATCCTCCTTTGATTATGCTTCTTTTGAGTTGACGGTACTCTTATTCGAAATAATTTCTCTACCTCACAAAGGTAAAAGTATGATCTACGTACATTCTACCGTCACTGAATCCACTCGTGAAATTAAACCATCTACGTACATTCTTGCACACACTAGCGGCTAAACCATTTAACTAGGGTTGTGGGAAGCAATAACGAAGTAGATGAAGTGCAAGGTCTTTCTAAATCAGTGTTTACGCATGTATTTTGATCTTCTTCGGTCTGATTGCTTTCTTAACTCCTGCAGAAGTTAAGATGTGAGACCCTGTAAAATTTTGATCATTTTATTTTTGACCCTCCCACGTGTGTAATGTCAATTTTTGACTTGAATTATATTAAGGGATGTTAAAAGGGTTGAAAAATTTTCAAAATTTTCGAAAGGGGTTCGGGATTATTTTGGAACCCCGAGACAGTAAGCCTCCGTGATAATGGTGTGCCACGGAGGTTAACCTCCGCGGTAAGGGCGTGGCACGGAGGCTAAACTCTGCAATAAAGGTGTGTCACGCCGCTATGTTAAGTCATCCATTTTTAATTTTTTTCACTTGACGTGAGGAGCTTTTGATCTTTTTACCCCTTACAAATTATTTGGCAAATTTTTAATTCTTATTTTTTTCATTGCAGGAGAACTGAAAACAATAAATATATACCAACAACATGGCAAATTTTATTTGTTCTTTCAACTGTGGATCCAATTGGAACTTATACACTCCATATAGCATTGGCTTCTGCAACTAATTCTCATTTACTAGTAAGTACCTAATCTAATTTTTATTTTTGTGATGTCTAATCTAACTAATTACATTGAGAAGAACACCTGAACTATCACCAAATTTGCTACGACACGCTCCAACTCACGGTGATCCTATTACTTCGAACTAAATTTTAGCGTATTTTTGTCAACCTTTTTAGCTGACATGACACATTTTGTCAACCTTTTTAGCTGCAAAAGAGTGACAAAATACGCTAAAAATGAGTTCAGGGAGGTAATAGGACCCCTGTGAAGTTGGAATGTGTCGTAACAACTTAAATCATAGTTCCGGGGTACTGAATGCTTATCTCGATTACATTTGATAATTGCGTAATCGTGACGTTCATTTTTTATTTTTTTCGATTTTAGGGAAGAATAAACGATCCTTATAGACCAAGGCCACACTTTCAGACGCAAGCACTTGGAAAAAGTAATGCAATTGCAAGACATGGAATTCATGGATTATATTCTTTATTCACTTTTCAAATTCCAGGATATGAATTACAAATTGGAGAAAATATTATATATTTAAAGCAAGCTAGAGGTGGTAGTCCTTTTAATGGAGTTATGTATGATTATATTCGATTCGAAGGACCTCCAAGGTAAATATGGAGGGACTATATACACATATTGAGAAAGATTTTGGGGTAGAATATAATTTATTCACTTATTAATAGTGTTGTAATCGTATCTTCACAGATAAACATTCGGTATCTCCGAATTATGGTCAAAGTTGCTCCGACACACTCCAACTTCAAAGAAGTTCTGTTATCCCCATAATTCAATTTCAGCATATTTTCGTCACTCTTTTGTGCTGATGTGATACTTTTATTACATAAAATGAAGCGCACGTCAAATGTGTCACGTTAGCTAAAAAAGCGAACAAAACTATGCTAAAATTTAGTTTAGGGGTAATAGAACCCACGTGAAGCTGAGTGTGTCATAATAAATTTAATCATAATTCAAGAAATATTAGATACTTTTCTCATTTTTTTCATCTAATTTTTTAATTGATTAATTTTTAAATTTATATTTTAATTTATCTAAATAAAAATCTTGATTTCGCTACTATTTTTAGAAAGCAAAAATTGTTTCGATTCACAAACAATAGTATTGGGGAAAGAGAGCTTTGTGTTTGCTGTGGCCCCCTTGTTTAACAACAATTTTTGATTTGTAAATTCCTCAAAATTAGAGAAATAAAGCAAACACTAGAGATTTGTTTAAATTATTTTTTTAATAAATTTTACACGGTGCGAATTTAAATTAATTAAGGTCACATCAAAGATATCAAATATCAAATAAAAAATAAAAATAAAAGTTTTAAAGTACAATGACATGAAAAAGGTTTGCGAGAGAGTAATACAAGCATCGTGTAGGTAAGAGTGATAATCCAAATGTTACGTCCTAAATGGCTAATGGGGCACGTGAAATTTCGTGTGAATCAACAAGAACCACCAAACTCTGTATATTTGGTGAGAAATTCACGAATATACACAAATAATAAATTTCACGATTCATAAATTTCAAATTTTGAATCTGCCTCGATCAACGCTACTAGATTAGGATTAACTCAACTTGTGCATTGAGTAATGGTTTGTAAAGTAGCATTTCTTGTATTCTCCTTTAATAATCTTCATCTTCTTCCTGATTAACCAACAAAATATATTGTGTAAATTATACTGATTAAATAGTTGGACTTTAAATTTTGAGAAAAAGAATCAGAAATATATCTAAACTTTGGCGAAATTTGTTGTAACACGTCTCAATTTTGCGGGGGTTTTATGACCCCATCGACTATTAATTACTGTATTTCTGTAACATATATTTATCCATCTGGACACTTCATACCCTTACACGCTCAGTGTGCGCGTATTAACGCCGTGGTTCAGCTAGGCAAATATATGAGACAAAAATACGATAATAAATAGTCGAGGCCGGAATCATAGAAACCCAGGAAAGTTGAAGCGCGTTACATCAAATTTCGCCAAAGTATATTTTAAACCTTTTTCCCCTAGTTTTTTTTTCCTGCTAATTAGACATTAATTATGAAAAAAAGAACATACTCAAAATTTGCTTATTTATTTACTCACCTTGATCTTTGTTGGAGTCACAAAGTGAACATTTTTCTTTTTTGCCTTGCCATGATCATCTCCATAATTCTTAATTATTTTTTCTCTAACATAAGTTTCATATATAAAAGTTGCTCCTCTAAATTGAGGCAAAACTAGCCATGCCACAATAATCAACTTCACATCATACCATATTGGTATCCTAATAATAACATAAAAAAATATATATCAGGAAAATAAACAAAAAAATAATAATTATTCTCTTAAATTGTATTTTCCTAAAAAAGAAAAATTAAAAAAAAAAATGGGAGAGATTTTAATTACCAATTTAGGATGGGTTGAAATAGCATCTCCAAAAGTGTAAGAAAAGAATATAAAATCCAATAAGCAAGCCATTGTTCATCATCTAACTTTGATGTGCTCTCTATAGCTATTATTGATGCATATCTATACAATATTCCAACGATCGAGTCAGAATTTTCATTAAAAAGATCAAAAGAGTAAAGTATCTAGTGTCTCCTGAACTATGACCGAATTCGTTACGACACACACAACTTCACGGAGGTCTTTTTACCCCTGAACTAAATTTTAGCGTATTTTTGTCAACTTATTTAGCTGACGTGGACCCCATTTTTATGTAATAAAGGTGTCACATCAGTACAAAAGAGTGTCAAAAATATGCTAAAATTGACATCGGGGAGGGAGGGGGGGGAGGGGGTAATAGGACCCTGTGAAGTTGGAGTGCGTCGTAGCAACTTTGACCATAATTCAAGAATGTACTGGATGCTTATCTCAAATCAAAACATAAAAAATAAATGCATGAAAAAACCAACATAATCTAACATCTACTATATATATATATATATATATATATATAATCATATATATATAACTTTATGTAAATAGATCTGTCGCTCACTGAAAGACTAATTATTTGTTTGTAAGATGCAAGAATTAGTTTATAATTAACTTGTACATGCATTAGGACATACATGTAGAAGAATGCACATGACATTTTATGAGAATCTCACGTCAAAATAAAAAAAATGAAGAATTTTACAAAACGTAATATAATTTCACATGATAGGCATATATTTGAACTCGATGATGACGTAGCTCAAAGAATAAATTGGAGATAAAGAGATATTATAGAAGAATATTACTACTCACAAAGGATATATCAACATCATAACAGGCCTGCAAGTTTAGTACAAAATACAAATTGTCATTTTCAAAAATTCCAAAAAAAAAAAAAAAGGTGCAAAAAGAAATATAGAATTAACAAAATAGGAAATAAAAGATTATAATATGGTGTATTATTTACCCAGCAACACTACGAAGATGAATGATCAAAGTCCACATATGACCCATAATTTCTCTTTAATAACTAAATGCTTCAAATAAAACTTTAGAGATAATAAAAATAAAAATAAAAATAAAAATTATGCAAATAATGAAATTTAAATTATATGATAAAGTCTGAGAGGGAGAATTGTATGTATTTATAGGAAAAATAGGTATCAGGTTCTTGCTTTAACGTAGTGTCCTAGGTTTAGCACATGACAGATCAATTGAAATTAATTTATTAATTAAGCATTAATTTATTAATTAAGCATACATTAACAAGATCCAAAGTAAATAAAACATCATTACATTGAGTATTTAATTAATACTAAGATCACGAAAAGAGTAAAATGAGAGTTGAGCAGTGCCGGAGCCAGAATTTTCATCGAGGGGGTTCGGAGGTATATATACGAATTAGTCGAAGGGGGTTTAACATCTAATATATATGCATAAGAAATATTTAACCATGTAAAAATAGTATAAAAATAATATAATTTTTTGTCGAAGGAGATTTGAATGAACCTCCGGAGCAAAGTTGGCTCCGCCACTGGAACTGAGACGGATTCAAAATTTAAAATTTATATGATTTTATCCTTGTATTTAGTTTTCCACTTGATGTCTGATATTCACATTGATTTGAAGTTTATAAAATTATACCTCTTTTGTTGATTTTTCACTCGGTGTTCGGCTATTTGGCTCGGATTCTTTAAATATGTTGCTAGGTGTGTGTTGGATCTTTCAAAAATAGTACTTTTTTGAGGATCCGATATAAGTACGATGATATTTTTGGAGAGTCCAAACAATATAGTTGTTCAGTATTCACATTGAAATTAGATAAATTGCAATATCCATACTGGAGCCTGACTAAATTCAACTTTCAACCATCCACTGTTCACGACATCCTTTGCTTCTCGTAAGAATGGCTCCTCGGTGGAGGAGTAGAACTTTACTTGAAGAAATAAAAGGAATTACATGTATCACAATTCACACGTATATATAAAATCTGAGAAGTCCCACATGAATATCGTAACAACCTCAATTTCACACCACAACTCGAATATCTATATTATACTTCCAAATCCAAATACAAATAAGAATTCGAGCGACAAAGTAACAATGGACAAATACTAATGGAAAATCTACGAGTAACAGAGGAAGAAGGTAACTAGAAGGAGATGAGATAATAGATAATTGAAGAGGAGATGAGAGAACATAGACTAAGCCGAAGCTTCGACATAATTTGCATGAACCTTCTATCTAATCCTAGATCCTATTTAACCAATTGACAATCGGGTCTGGATCCCAAATAAAACACTCCAACATCTCAATAGGTTCAACAATCTCAGCTGGATCAGTCCAATTCACCACTTCTAACCCATAGCCCCTTACAAAGTTGACTTGGTTCATAACAAATATTCTATCATAACAGACATTTAAGAATCGATACATAAAATTTTAATGAATTTGAAAGAAATTGTATTAAAAAGTAATCTATATAAAACTTCTAATAATCCTGAATATGGAACTGTTTTGTAAGATAATAACTCACTCGCGCGCACTTAATGTTTACATCAAACCAGATAATTTAATCTTAACAGTTAAAGTAATTAAAGCGAGAATTCAATTTGAAGTAAAAATAATAGTATTATTTTCCTTAATAATATTGTTTTTTCCCATTTTAATATTTGTTGGGAGAATTCAGTTGTGACATTGGTAGGGTTGAGGTATATTATTTTTATTAATCAAAGTATAAATTGAGAAATTTGAGATATTAATTATTTTTTATCATAAAGCATAATTTAACTAGATTTGCAACTTTATTTCACCCATTAAACTATACAATATTTATCATGAAACATAAATTATGCATAATCTAAACTGTTTATATTTATCTTTTTTTTTTTCTCTCTCACTAAAGGTTATTAAAACATACTATTTGAAATAGTGAATAAATGATTTTGAAAACAAAAACATAATAATAACTTTTTGTTTTTTTGTTCTAAAGCGTCAAATATTTTGGATCAAAGTTTAATTTTATAATTGAGTACTTTTTGATTATTGTGTTTTGTGTTAATTAACATGTAATTATGTATACATACAAAAAATGTCACATTGATCATGACTATATCATCATGTTAATTAATGACTAATATTAAACCTTTCTTCAAATCTAATCAACTTTTTTAGCAACAAAATAATTTCTATTTTGACTCTTCGAATGCGGAAAATTTGATTTATAACCCCACCTACCCCTCCACACACAAAAGAAAAAGAAGAAAAAAAGAAATTAATTATTTCTGTAATTAAATAATTAATTAGATGAAAAAAAACATTAAATAGTCATTGTTAGATGACAAAAGAGTATGTAGAAGACATACTTCTATCAATGGCGATTTGGTATGATCACATCGTTACCTTATTTTTTCTTTTCATTTTATTTTTGCTTGTTATCTAATAATTATATTTTATTCTTTACCCGACGTACTTTCAAAATGTTGATATTTATCATTATGTAACGACGAAAAATAATACTCTCTCCGTCTCATTTTATGTGGCATAGTTTAACACGTCACAATATTTAAGAAAAAGAAGAAGACTTTTATAACTTGTGGTCTAAATTGATCATTGAATATTTGAGTGATTATAAATCATTTCATTAAGGATGAAAGGAGAATTTGAAAGTAATTTTTTTTCTAATTATAATAAAATAACATTCTTTTTGAGACGGACTAAAAAATATGTGTTACATTAAATGAGACAAAAGGAATCTAACTAAATAATTATACTCATCAAAATAATACAATGCAACCAGAGACGGCTCAAGCATATTCGTGGCCTAAGGCGCAAATCAAGCGGAGGCCTTGAAATTTTAAGAAAAAACAACTTTTTTTTAATGAACTCTATTTTCAAAATTACATAATCAATTTTTTCTAATTATTCTTTTTTATGTAATAATATAATCAATGCATTTAATCTTTCTTGAGACATAATACACTAGATATATAAACTTTTTCTAATAATTTTTTCTTTTTATATAAAAAAAATATTTTTCTATAATAATATTCAGACTTTTAAAAAAAAATATTTATATTATTATAAAAAATAAGATCCCTTAAATTTGGTGGCCTAAGGCGGCGCCTACTTTTTTTTAAAGGTAGAGCCGCCCCTGAATGCAACACAATGTAACAACCAAAAGTATCAAATTTTCCTCTTACTCTAGATATTATATATCTATATTATTATTATATTATCTTTTTTTTTTGGTCGAATATATTATTATTATATTATCGAAACAATATTACTCTTCTAATTATCAAAGTAATAAAAAAAAGTACCTGTATTTTTAACAATAATTCACCATAGCTATTAAAATTTCACATAATATGAGATTTAAATAAGATAACTACGTGACATGCCATCTCATCATTATGATATAAAAATTTCCTATTTATTTAGCATATATGTACTTAAAAAAAAATACAAGTGCCGTTATTTTCTCTCCACTTCTAAAGTTTCACCTCCATATTTTTTTTCATAGGAAAAATAACATCCTTTTTCAAAGCTAAATAAAAAAAATAATAATTTCAAAGAAAAAATTTCCTTTCTTTTCTTCTTCTTCTTCCTGTTATTTTTTGGCAGGGAAGAAGAAAGAATTTGATTGGAAATAATTGCTCAAATGTAAATATACTTTAAGAGCTTATATTATATTTTATGGAATTAATCTTTCATAAGCTCCTATTTCCTTGTATATTATTATTACAAGAAGATTTTTTTTGATTCATTTGAGCATTTGACAAGAATTCAATTATTATTCCCCATGGAAGGTACTTAGCTCTTTTTTTTTTTTTTTTTGAATTTATTGTTATTTGTTTCCTTTTTATGTGTTATTATATATGTGTATAGATTGAATCTTTATAACATAAAAGATTATGTATGTTGCTATTTTCTTGCGGGGTATATTTTTTGTTTTCGGGTTATTTTCCACTTGAGGGGAGGCTTGGTGTAACTGGTAAAGTTGATGTCATGCATGTGATGAGGAGGTTTAGCGTAACTGGTAAAGTTGATGTCATGCATGTGATGAGTAGGTGGTCAGTAGGTCACGTATTCGGCCGCGTGGCAACAACCTCTTGCAGAAATGCAAGGTAAGGCCGCGTATGCAGGAGCTTTAGTGCACCGGGCTGCCCTTTGGGGTTTCCACCTGATATCCTGTATGTTATTGGAGCACGACTAAATTTGGATTCGTGTAGGGAAGTCCCATAGGGGATAAAGCGCTCCCTAACAAAAGTTACTTTATGCTCATTCAGTGTCTGGTATCGACATTGGAACCCGACTAAATTTGTAATGGTAGGGTCACAATAAAACTTGAATCTTTATATGATATTATATATATGTTTCATTTTGCTTGTTGGATATAATGAATGTTCTTGTATATTAATGTTTAAATAGTAGGGTCACAATAAAACTTGAATCTTTATAAAATACAAGATTATGTATGTTTCATTTTCCGGCAGAAATGCAAGGTAAGGCTGTGTACGATACACTCTTATGGTGGGGCCCTACCCCGGACACTGCGCATAGCGGTAGCTTTAGTGCACCCGACTGCCTTATGTATGTTTCATGTTGCTTGTTGGATATATGAATGTCCTTGTATATTGATGGTTTAAATAGTACTTTCACAAGTCCGGACAAAGGAGGAGGGTTGCGGTAGGTTGGCAGCTAGCGTAAAACTAGCCAATGGTAGAAATGCAAGGTAAGGCTGTGTACGGTACACCCTTGTGGTGGGGCCCTTCCCGGACACCGCGCATAGCGGTAGCTTTAGTGCACCGGACTGCCCTATGTATGTTTCATTTTGCTTGTTGGATATATGAATGTCCTTTTATATTGATGGTTTAAATAGTACTTTTACAAGTCCGTACAAAGGAGGAGGGTTGCGGTAGTTTGACAGCCAGCGTAAACCTAGCCAATTCATAATGAATACGATCCATGTAAATCATTTTTACGCTGGTGATCAATCTATAGCGCGATCTATGTAAATCATTTCTTGTTTTTCTGTATGAACTTTGTAGGTAAAAGCGGTGCAGCTGATGTCCAAGAAAACGGAGATAACAGGAAAAAACATGAACCAGAGAAGGAAAAAGATGAACAAAAGGAAGATAACAACGACAACAACGACAATAAAGATGATCAGTACTCATCGTCATCACCACGAGGAGTTTTAGAGATACCTACATTGGGTTCGGGTTCATCAGATTCAGACAATAGCAGCATTAGCAGCAATGATGATCGGAGCAGCAGTTTTGCATCATCAACTTCAGGGGACTTAAGTCAGAGTATTTATTGGAAAAATCTTCTCGGACAGATAAAGCGAAGATCAATGAGAAGATTGTCAAGTATACCGATGTTAGGATATGAAATGATTCTACCGAAGAATATAAGAAGGGTGTTGTCGAAGAATAAAACTGCTGAAGAAGAAGCTACTGATTGTGATGATATTCCTAAACCTTCTTGGAGGAACTTTAGCTATGTTGAACTTGTCGAAGCTACTGATAATTTCAGTCCAGGTACATATATACCTCATCGTTCATAAAGTTTCACGAGTTTAAGTTATACGCAGTGATGGTGTAAAGAGTATTTACACGATCAAGTCGCTTGCAAGGAAATTTAGGTAACTTTATATTGTTAGTGAAGCCAAAGTGGTAGCGGCTGCAGCATCCACCGGCAATGTGTGGAACAATTTATGTATCTTTGTTTGATTTGACATAAAGTTTATGAACATAAAGAGGTGACTCTATACTGCATTGCTCGGACTTTTCAAAAATTCTATCGGATGTGTATTGGTTCATCCAAAAAACATGTGAGTTTTTGGAGGATCTGGCATGGGTGCGGAAGCATTTTTGGAGGATCTACGACACATTCCAACTTCACAGGGGTCCTATTACCCCTGTGACAAAAATACGCCAAGGGGGTAATAGGACCCCTATGAAGTTGGAGTGCGTCGTAGCAACTTTGGCCATAGTTCGGGGGTACTGGATGCTTATCTCGCTTTTTGATGTAGTCATATGCCCAAAAATAGGTATATTTTCTACTAAAAAAAATAATACTCTACTATGTAGTCCTGATTAATTTAACTAGAAAAAGGCTAGATAGACAAAAATATAATATAAGTATTTTG
Source organism: Capsicum baccatum var. pendulum (assembly GCA_030864225.1). Taxonomy (NCBI): domain Eukaryota; kingdom Viridiplantae; phylum Streptophyta; class Magnoliopsida; order Solanales; family Solanaceae; genus Capsicum; species Capsicum baccatum. The sequence continues at coordinate 5,658,844 of CM061552.1, forward strand.
CAGATAGTAAGGCTCATGCCTGAATCTTGAACTTCTTGAAGTACTAAAGGAAAAGAAAAGAGAGGAAATTGGCAAAAAATTACATTCTTTTACAACCGTGGTGTCCGAGTTAGCTTTCGTGCACCCCGACTAATTCCACAGGATACCTATCACCTCCCACCAGAAACAGGTCCAGGTAACTCTGTCCACAGGCGAGGATAGATGGAAATAATCACATAGAGTTTTCATCCGATGAGTGATACATACACTGGGTAGGAAGGTGTGGAGGACGCAGATTAGGGTAGAGGGTCAGTGGGTAGGAGTTGGTCCGTCATAGTAGGTAGAATGCTTTTGTTTGTATCTACGCCTGTAGTTGCTTGTTAATGGTGTTTCAATGTTGTTTTTGATTTCGAATAGATAGTTTATAAGTATTACCTTGTGAGTGCGTCGTTTTCATTATTATCTAGAAGTATGTTATCCCATTTTTGTTATGTTCTTTTATGTTTTCTATTTGTTTGTTGGTTGTACTTGTTATCTGTCCTAAGTCGAGGGTGTATCAGAAACAACATCTCTGCTTCATCTAAGGTAGTGGTATGGACCGTGTACACTTACTCTCCGCAGACCCCGCCTTCTAGGAATACACTGGGTATGTTGTTGTTGTTGCTGAGTGATACATACACAATTTCACACCAACGATGTTACTGTCTTGCAAAGTTTAATCCGTTGTAAGCGGATTGTATAATCTGCATTACTCGAAAATCAATTGAATTTACGCGTAGTTAACCATTTGTTATACTAAATTATGCCTTAAAATGAGACAGGCAAGTTGATCGGGAAAGGGGGACATGCAGAAGTGTACAAAGGACGTTTATCAGATGGTCAAGTAGTTGCGGTGAAGAAAATAACTAAGCAAGGAAAGAATGACAAGGACAAAATTGATGAATTCTTATCTGAGCTTGGAATCATTGCTCACATTGAGCATCCTAATGCTGCTAAGTTAATCGGTTATAGTGCTGATGGCGGTTTGTACCTTGTTCTTCGGTACTCACATCATGGAAGCCTCGGTTCTTTAATATACGGTGCTTTATTCCCTCTTAACGCTAGCTATGATTGATAATATCACACTTAACGTTGAATGAAATGTCTATATATAGTGACTGATAAACAGAAACTCAGTATTTCAGGTTCGGAAGAGGCACTTGAATGGGAAATAAGATACAAAGTTGCTGCTGGTATTGCTGAAGGATTGCTTTATCTTCATTGCGAATGCCAAAAACGCATAATCCATAGAGATATTACCGCGTCAAACATTCTACTAACTGAAGATTATGAACCTCAGGTTTCAATATTTTTTCATCTTTTTCCGAATTTATTGTATGAAGCAAAGCCTCTTCTAATTTGTGTCGATACAGATTTCTGATTTTGGACTTGCGAAATGGCTGCCAGAAAATTGGCTTCATCATGTTGTTTCTCCCATTGAAGGAACGTTTGGGTATGTAAAGATCAAAACTTACATTTGTTGTCGATGTTGCTTTTTATGATTATAAACGCACGACAAGTTGGTTTCCAGATACATGGCTCCGGAGTATTTTATGCATGGAATTGTTAATGAAAAGACAGATGTATTCGCCTTTGGAGTTTTGTTATTGGAGCTAATAACTGGTCGTCGTGCAGTTGATTCATATAGAAAGAGCCTTGTGTTGTGGGTATGATCCTCGTAAACTAACATAATCTTACGACAAACATGTCATGCAACTTCATTTGAAAGTTTTTTCGTATGATTCATTCAATGTTTCTGAGAAGTATTCGATACCTGTCACAATTGTGTGTAGGCAAAACCGTTGTTGGAGAAGAACAACATCAAGGAAATAGCAGATCCTCGTTTAGGTGATACCTACGATGTTGTTGAGATGAAACGCGCCATGTTTACAGCTTTATCATGCCTTCACAACTTGCCTGATATTCGTCCAAACATGAAAAAGGTAACACTGCATTTTTACGTTCTGCCCCCTTTACGACCTTCAAATTCCACCACCATTTGTATTTTGATTTCGAGTGTTGCTGATCGTTGCTCCTTGCTAGGATTTGCAAGTGATAAGTTTATAAACTCATAAGTTACGGATGCAATCGCATACAAAATTCTTGGTTATAGAGTTAAAACGGAAGAAGGGGAGCTTTGGAGTAACTGGTAAAGTTGCTGCCATGTAACTAAGAAGTCACGGGTTCAAGCCTTGGAAACAGCCTCCGGCAGAAATGCAAGGCAAGATTGCGTACAATACACCCTTTTGGTGGGGCCCTTCCTCGGACCCTGTACATAGTGGGACCTTTAGTGCACCGGGCTTCCCTTTAGAGTTAGAACGAAAAGGATCAGAAGCGACACCTAAATGTAAATGATTTAACATCTATCCAAAGAGACTTACAAGATGCTATCTGTTGAAAGAACGCGAGTTGCTACTCGATGCAAAGCAGACAAATCCAACAACAAACATATGCAGTATATGCCCCGAGCTGCCCTTTAGAGTTAGAACGAAAAGGATCTTAAACGACACCTAAATGTAAATGATTTAACATCTATCCAAAGTGACTCACAAGATACTATCTGTTGAAAGAACACGAGTTGCTACTCGATGTTTATATGCAAAACCGACAAATCCAACAACAACACACGCAGTATATTCCCACAAGTGGGGTCTGGGGAGGCTGTTTCTGAGAGACCCTCGACTTAAAGAAAGCTAAAACACAACACTTACTAAGACATAAGCAATAGCGCGACAGAATTTTACTTCACCAGCTGATTACGTTTTCTCTGAGTCTGCAGGTTGTTCAGCTATTGAGAGGCGAAAACGCACCAATAGAGATCAACATCAAGCAGAAATCATTGGGAGGGAGAGTATTGATGTTTTCGGATGAGTATACGAGCACAAATTATCTCCAGGATCTCAACCGCCATAAGGAGCTCGTTTTGGAGTAAAACTTTCTAAACTTCTGTGTCATACGCTATCGATCCTACCTCTGATTCCGCTGCTGCTACTTATAACAGATGAAGTAGAAATCATAGCACTGATCGATGATTCGCTGATCATATTTTTGTATAATCTATAGTAGAGTTTTGTTAAGTTGTTGCTATAGATATCATATACATATCAGAGTGTACATACACAGCCACACCCTTTTTTGTGTTTCTTTAAAATTTTGCAGCAAACACATCTTCTAAAGCTTCCTAATTATTACTCTTTTCACTTCAACTTGCTTGTCATGATGTGTTACTTGAGTCGAGGGTCTTTCGAGAACAGTCTCTCTATCTCCACGAGATAGGGGTAAGATTGCGTACACTACTGTGTATGATTTTTGCATAGGCCTAGGACATAAACGTGCTCTTTGTTGGGCGTGCGAACAAAATTCCTACATTGATAGCTAAAACGGAAAAGATTGAATAGCTATATATAAGGTGTAGATCTCATAATGGCGTATTTGGTCCAAAGTCGACAATATCACATCATATAAGAGTATGTAACTCGAACACTCCACTCTTTAACTAATTGGCTTCAACGGCATAGATGTCAGCTGAGGCTAAGTTTAAATGACACATTTATGTATTAATATTACTCTCAGCATTTATATGATACTTTTTCATTTTTAGTCGATTTCAAAAACAAAAAAAAAAAATTACTTCATTTGTCGTAATTGATGTTGCAAAGTTAAAATTTCAAAATTTAAAATTTTAAACTGTGATGACAAATTTGGACGTAGAAACTTTAAGTTTTTTGAAATAAAATTTCTTTATTTAACAACTAAATTAAAAAAATATTATAAATCACAATAATATAAAAAGAAGAATTTTAATTAACTCTCGAATTTATAACTATACGCATAAATTAGGATAGAGGTAGTAACATCTTTTCTTATTTAGCCATTAGACATAGTTAACTTTTGACAAACCTAAAACGGAAGAGGATCAAAAATACCCCTGAACTATTCGAAATGGAGCAAAAATACCCTTCGTTAGTTTTTTCGCTAAAAAATACTCCTTCGTTAAATTTTTGGCTCAAAAATAATCTCCACTCTAGTGGAATGACACCAAAGCATGCCACATGGACAAAAAACACCAATTGAATAGTCCACATCAGCGTCCACGTGAAAAGTCCTTCATCTAATCCAATTTTGGGTGTGTATAAATAGGGACTTAAACATATACAAAGTTTGAATAAGTAGATATATGTGTCATATGTGGCGTCCTATATGCATGGCAATTCACGTCCTACGTAATTGTAAGATATGTATAATGAAAGTATCATTTAGACTTGTGAAACTAAGCAGGCTGGGAAGGTATGGCCCCTCCCCCATTGAACAAAGTCGCAAGGGTGGGTACATTCACAATTGGGATCTGGGGAGGGTGGAGCGAATACAGACCTTACCCTTACCTTTGAGAAGGTTGAGAAGTTGTTTCTGAAAGACCCTCGGCTAAACAAACAGGTAACATGAAACTAACATATGATGTAACATGATTCACATTACAAGTATATAGTATTGTCCATACAATAGGAATGAGAAAAACAATCACCACCATCTATTCTTGATAGGTGTAACAGCATTGTCTAAGAGAAAATAGTAAGAATTGAGCATCAATTCCTCAATAAGCCTAAACCATGCTGCTCTCCAATACGGATTGAAACAGAGTGCTACAGCCAATCCCAGCAAGATCGATCCACAAGACACAACAAAGCCGATACAGAAACTCTCCGTATCCACAAACCCTGTTGATTCATCACTTCCATCATTTGATGTATTTGACGATTTAGTACTGCTACACTCGTTGTCTAATGGAACACCACAAAGCAAAGGATTCCCCTCATAGCTGCTTTTGTCGAAAGTTGAGAACTGAGCTTCAAATGGTGGTACTGCACCGGATAGGTTATTGTACGCTACGCTAAAGATTGCTAATCTATATAGCTCAAGTAGGCCAACAGGAATTCTCCCACTCAAGCTGTTGTTTGATAGGTCTAAACTCTCGATTTCATGTAAATTGGAGAAGGTATCTGGGATTCTACCAACAAAATGGTTGTGCGATAAGTTCAAGGCATGTATCTTGCTCAAGTTCCCTAGCTCAACGGGAATTTCACCTGTTAATCTGTTGCTTGAGAGATCAATACCTGTCATATACTTTAGAATGATTCCCTTATAAGTGAGTGAGTTTCTCTTTGTCGTAAACTGGATCCGCGTTTCCACATCCATCAACCTGATGTCACTTCGAAAACCAAATGAAATGTGGTAGTGCCTTGCTGAACTAATCCACCCCAAGAAATCTAACCACGCTTCCTTTGAAGTCTCTTGATAATACATACTTCCTGTTTCTGCATCACTTTCTGCTTGTATTAAGTTACCCAAACAACGAAGGAGCGGACCATAAAGCTTGTTAAACGAAAAATCCATGATGGATAACTTGTTCAGCAAACAAACTTGAGTTGGAATTTCTCCTTGTAATTGGTTATTGTTGAGGAGAAGGAAGTTCAGGTTTGAAAGTGAGCCTATGGTGTGTGGGATATTTCCGGTAAAGATGTTGTACCCGAGATCCAAAGTTTTCAAAGACGTTATGTTGAGAAGTGCATCGAGTTCACCAACCAGTTGATTTTTGTCTAGCTGGATGTGTTCAAGAGGTAAACCACTCACACAAGAAGGAACAGGACCTGAAAGTTTGTTTTCGGTTAAAGCTAATACCTGAATGAGCTTCAAATTGCAAATCTCAACTGGGATCGAGCCTTCAAGATGATTTTTGGATAGATCGAGTTGCAACAATTTTGTGTTGTCTCTAATCCATCGCGGAATCTCTCCAGAGAAATTATTGCTGCTAGCATCAAGTGCAATAAGGGGTTTGCAAAAAATGTTACTTGGTAACGGTCCTTCAAGGCTATTTCCATTCAAGTACAGATAAAATAGTAGACGCGGCCTGACATCTTTCGAAAATATTTGCCCTGTCAACTTGTTGTTTGACAACCGAAGGAAAGTCAGTATTGGAGAACCAATTGCCAGATCGCTAGGAACTCCTCCGGACAAGAAGTTATGAGATAGGTCTAGTGCAAGTAAATAAAAGCCACCAATATCAGAAGGTATAGGACCGTCAAACAAATTTAGTGACATGTTCAGAATATTAAGCTTTGGGAAGGCTGAACTTATATTTGCTGGAACATGTCCACTGAGTTTATTATTAGAAACATCGAGTTGCTCTAAATAGAGATGACGACTGGATGGCAACTTCAATGGTCCGGTGAAAGCATTATCTCTAGCATAAAGGCCTGCAAGTCTGGTGTTATTCTCTAACAACCAAGTTGGAAAGTTCCCTGGCAATTGATTGTACTCTATAGAGAGAATTCTCAAGTCGTGCTGGTAATGAAGGAAAGAAGGCAATCTTTGAAGGTTTACGCATCCCTCAATAGCAAAAAACTTCAACTGGAAATTTGGGATCCAATTCTTGAACTCGGTGTCTGTTGTTAGAGTATTATAGCCAACACTCAAGTAGATAAGTTTTGAATGGTTGACGAATTGATTGAACGACACTGGAACTTCAAATTGGTTAAATGAAATATCCAGGTACTCGAGTGATGTGAGTCTCCTCCAGAAAGGATATGAGGCTATATTTCCGGTGAAGCGGTTCCCTTCAAGGCTCAGCCATCGAAGTGCTGTCAAGTTACCAAGACATGAAGGAAGTGTTCCTTCAAAATTGTTGATAATGAATGCCAACTCTTGAATATTTTTGAGTTCACACCAACCTGTATTTAAAAAGATAAGGTTTAGATAACATTATGCTAAAATAAATTTCTACAAGGTTTAGATATCATTGTTAAAAAAAGGCAGGTGGGTGCACTAAAGCTCCCACAATGCAAAAAGGTCCGAGGAAGGGCTCCATCACAAGGGTGTACTGTATGCAGCCTTACCTTGCATTTCTGTCAGAGGCTGTTTCTAAGGCTTGAACCCGTGACCTACTGGTCACATAGCAACAACTTTACCAGTTACTCCAAGGCTCTCCCCTTCTATATTTATCATTGTTGTTAGTCTTAATTTCTGTGACAAGATTTACTAGTTGGTTAGCGAAACCTATTATCCTCGTAGGTTTGGGTACTAGTTGTGATCTGTATAAAGGGGTTGTAACCGGGGATTCTTTATACGATTTTTCTCATTCATAGTGGATGACTATGCATTTGCCGTGAGGATGTAGTAGCCTGTTTGGCCAAGCTTTTGAAAGAATAAGCACTTTTGGCGCCCAAACAGGCTACTAATCTCGTTAAATCTTTGGGTTATATCTTCTTTTCTATTTGCTCTGTGTGCGATTGTGTGCTAGTTAACATGCGATCTTCAACAATAAGAACAAATAAAGTTACCTCGATTAGGGAGGGTGCCATAATTGCCACCAAAAGCCATATTCAACACTTTAAGAGAAGTCATTTGTCCAATGCTTGAGAGAAAATTCTCATTTAAATAAGATCCCTCCAAGTTCAAGTACTCCACTGTGCTCATATTTCGTAATGCTTATATGTAAGAGAATCAAAGAAGAACAAAAATCAACAACAACAACAAAGAATTTCTTAAGAAAAACTAGTGATTGTTTAAATTGAGTGGACTCTTCATTTTTGATGTCGTACCCAGTGTCAGATTCTCCAAAAGTAGACTACTTTTAGAGAGACACGCATCCACTGACATTTTTGAAGAGTCCGAGCAACATTTGAATTAGAGTTTACTTTACCATAAGTTGTGGCAGAAGCTGAGAGATTACTGTATAGAAACGAAAGCTCTTTGAGCGATGAGAATGATTTCAGGGATTCTACAACTTTGGTTGAGTTTGAATTTGAATTTCCAAGTTGTAAATTTCGTAGAGAACTCATTCTTCTACTACCTGTACAATACATATTCTCAGTCATATATATATAAGCAGCAACAACATACCTAACGTATGAGCGTAATCCCACAAATGGGATTCGTAGAGAACTAATATCGCATGTTGCTATTAGGGCAACTACATTTATCGTGATTCAAAGAATAGTTATAACATATGAAAAAGGAACAACTGATAGTTAGGATGTGAAACTCGCGAAAAACTGATAGTAAATTATTACAGCATGAGGGACCAAGAATTCATGTACCTTTTGTAGTCACAAAGCTCTCAAAATTGTTCTTACTGAGATCCAGAGATTCCAAATTGCTCAAGGCAATTATATCTAGACAAGTAAATTAAAATATATAGTAAGCACCAAAGAAAGTACTAGCAAAGTTTAATTTGATAAAGGAAGTTAGTGGGAAAAGAATTTAACAAACCATTCATTTCAACATTTCCAACTATATCATTGTCCATGAGATTTAAAAGCTTGAGAGATGGAAAATGCTTCAAAGATGAAAAGATGGTGGAATTTAAGGCATTGCTAGTCAAGTCAAGTTTCTCCAAATTCCTCAATCCAGTGTCTGCACCAAGACCTGCATTGGTATATGAAATTCATCATTAAAAAATATCTTTTTCTGACATATAAGTGGTTTTTTTACTTATTTTCTGGTGTTCGTTTAATAAGCAGAAAATATTGTCCCAAGAGCATTTAGGTCGGGTTCTAGGTTGGGGTTGGGTCCTAGGTCAATGTTGGGAGTCTGGTCCCGGATTGTGATCAGGATCGAGTATTGGACTAGGTCGGATTCAAGGTTAGGAATTTGGTCAGAATAGAGAATTGGGTCCCAAGTTGGGGTTGAAAACAGGTCGGGGTTTGGAGCGATGGGTAGGGGTCGGGATCAGGAGTTGGGTCTCAAATTGAGGTTTAAAAAGAGTTTTCGAAAACATTTAAGCTAATCAAACATGAAAAGATTGAGAAACATTTCCTTCGTACTAAACACACCCTGAACCTGAAAGTTTTGGAAAATTGTCATCCATTGCTTTTAGTCACTTCTTGTTTTTCTCTACTATAACATTTTTAATAATCTTATACTATAATGTACAAGTTAACTTGTGTTACGGAACTGAACTTTTGATGATGGACATATGAATGAAACATGTTATGCAAGCTGGTCTACAAAAGTGTAGAAAGAATAGTCACAGGCAAGGCTACTGATAGGCTAACAATGCATAAAGTAAGGAGTGGATAAGCAAGAAGATTCATATATGCTCTCAACACTTATCACATGCAACAAATAGGTTGAAAAAGAGATAAACACAAACACTTGAAGATTGAGCAAACACAGGATTCCTACTCGATCAAGGAGACATAATGCAACAAGGAGTGAAACTACCTGAAAGAGTCCTATTGAAGAAAGAAGAGCACATCATCTAAAGGACTCAAATCAGGAGTGGGCTTAAATAGAGAAGAAATGATATTCAAGAGTTTCTCTGAAACACTGACAAGAAAAGCATTAATCAGCAAATCAGTTCACTAACTTGAAGAAGAACCTGGTCCTTTACTTAGCAAGTCGTAGACTTTGTATAGTAGGTTGGTTCTTTGAGTTGTAATGAGTTTTAGTTCTAGTCTCAGTAAAATATCAACTGAGTTAGGAGTTGTGTCTTCAAGTTAGGAAATTCGAAGACTTGGGAACACTGAAACGCGAAGATTTGGGAACACTTATCTTGGGAAGATTTGTGTTATTGTAGAAATAGAAGTTAGAAATTTTAATTGCTAGTTTACAAGAAGTCTTGTAATTTGTTGATTGTTGAGGCTTAAGAGTATTAGTGAAGTTGGGGTTAAATCCTGTAGAGGTACAGGTCGTGGTTTTTTACACCTTTCTTGAGCCGGATGTTTTTCACGTAAAAATATTGTCTTCATATTTTACTTCCGTGAACCACGTTAGCTTACTTGTTCCACTGATAAGAAACTATTAGAGTAAACCACTAAAATCAGTAGGATACGCACTTAACAACTTACTCAAAGCAGAAAGGACACTGATGTCATTGATTCCACAACCTGCCAAAGCTAGTGCCCTTAAATTGCTCATTCCAGGGCATTTTCCTGTCATGCCTTCATCTAAAAATATATATATATTTCAGTTAGTTGAAGTTAAAATATGCTTTATCGAATATCACAAGGACTATAATCGGAATAGTATTTGTTACCTATAGGCATAGTGTAATTTTTCAATGAACGAAATCCTATTGAACCTATTTGTCCGCTCGAACGAAAATTAAGTATTAAAATCTCCAGAGATGAAATCCAGCACAAAGATGATAAAACATTTGGAAAGGGAAGATAATTATGCTCCAAATTAAGTACTTTCAGGTTGGTCAATTGTGACAATTTGTCAAATCCTGGATAACAAAATCACAAGAAAAAAATCATGTTATATATGCAAAGAAAGAGAAGAGAGTATGTGTTACAATGTTCAATAGTCATGCATTTAAGATCATGCTAAAGGAACCAAGTTTTTTATTAGAAAAAAAAAAACTGTTTTTGAGTAAAAGGAGAAAATGTCGAATTACGGTCAAAGTTGCTACACACACTTCAACTTCACGAGGGTCCTATTTCTCCCGAACTCCATTTTAGCATATTTTTGTCACTCTTTTGTCCTGATCTGACACTTTTTTTACATAAACATAGAATCCACGTCAAAGGTGTCACGATAGTTAAAAAAGTTGACAAAAATATGCTAAAAGTTGGAGTATGTAGTAGCAAATTATAATTTAGTTGGTACTAGATGCTTTACTCAGTATTTTTTTTGAAAAACACTTGAGAAAACACACATATAGAAATACTTTGAAGTTTGGAAACACTAATGAGTGACCAAAAGTGTTTTTTTTTTCAAATTAATTAGTCAAATACAAATTATTTTTCATGAGAAGTACTTTGAAAAGTTGACTCAACTTCTCAGCTAGAGTTCGTCGTGGGACCTGTCACTTGTTGGCATAATGCAAGCTAGGACATGAAAATTCAAGGTCTTATGAACTAGGGTCAAATTTGAATTAATCGAATCAATGAATTTTGAATACTTAAAGTAAAGGGAAAAAAAGTCAGAAATATATCTAAATTTTGGGAAAATTTGTTGTAACACGTCTCAACTTTGTGAGGGTCCCATGACCCCCTTCGACTATTTATTACCGTATTTTTGTGGCATATATTTATCCCGTTGGACCACTTCAGATCCTTACACGCTCAGTGCGCGTGTATTCACGTAGTGGTCCAGCTGGGCAAATATATACTACAGAAATACGTACGGTAATAAATAGTTGAGGGGGGTCATGAGACCCTCGCAAAATTGAGTCTTGTTACAGCAAATTTCACCAAAATTTATATATATTTTGAACTTTTTCCCAAGTAAAATCATGAAATAAGAGATTTAACCTTCATTTTTGTTCCACCCTGCAATAAAATTTTCAGACAATACAAGAACTTGTAGTGATTTGAATGGAAGAAATAGAGTGGCATTAAAACTCCAACCAACTCCTGATCCTTTTCTTGCTGCTCTGAGATCAAGTTCGACCACTCGACCTGTCGTTAAGTCGGGATTAGTAAGGTAAGGCCTAGCCCTCTTTGCTCGTACTTATAATAAAATGTTGTTAGACACGCTTTCTAGTGGTATAAGTTGGATTTTAATAAAAGACCTGTTGTTAAGTCGCATTTTACCCAAAGCCAAGAACAACAATCTGAATAACCAATCTTATTAGAGGTTGCCCAAACGCCTAATTGTCCACCATCTGAAGTCATCATGTTTGCTTGTAGCTCTAACAAAGCACTTCTCTCTTCATCCCAACACCGGTTGGGGCGTGCAGTGGCGGAGCCAGTAATCCTAACAAAAGGGTTTCAAAACAATATTTGAACTTGAAATGATGAGTGGATATGAGCAGGGGCGACTCAAAGAAATAAGTAGCGTTGAAAGTCAAATAGTAATGAGAGGAGTGATTCACAACTATGGCCTTATAGAGGTTGCTGGTCTTGAACTTTTGACCTCGTCTGTCTCATGGACAAAACTTCAAGTTCAATAAGTTTTGACTTTTTATCCATGAAGTAAGCGAGGGGTCAAAAGTTCAAAATCAACCGCATGCAAAATAAATAAATAATGATATAAAAGTGTCAAGTGTGTATGCAAACCTTATTCCCATCTTCAAAAGTAGAGGCGTTGTTTCTGATAGATAATTCGCTCAAGTAAAAGCAATACAAAAAGTTTAGCTTGGAAAGTAGAGAAGTTATTTATTACCCTCGACTTAAGTAAAAACAGTAGTGCAAAGCAGTTCGCAGGATAAAATGCTAAAGAAAAATATTATAATATAATAATATGCTAATCAAAAGTGCAGAAAACATCCAGAAGTATTACTCAGACCCCGGTAACAGCAATACCGCTATCTTAAAGAGAGAGCAATTGAATCAGACGTAAACAACTCAACACACACATATATATACATATACATATATATATATATATACACACTTACCTTTGCCACTGATTGGCTATAACCACCATATAAAGCACCCACAACAAAAACTTAATATTCCCCATATCCTTCAATGTCAGTACTAAAGTAGTGTATTTTTTTTAATTTAATTGTGCTCTCATTTTTAAGACTATAGTTTGCTGATGTTGTAATAAATCTAGCTAGTAGAAGATTTATATAGGAATATAATTTAGCCACCTCTATACATCCAACTCCACACCCCAAAGAAAAATTCTTTTGAGGATAAAATAGTACTCACCTCTCTTCGTCTGATTTTGACTTAATATAGAGTTGAGTAAAGCATTGTTTCATTTTGAACTATAAATAAAATTTTTGAGATACATTCGAATTTAAGGAGTGTCTTATTACCCCTAAACTAATTAAAATTATATTTTTGGTAATCTTAGTGAATCAACACACTGAAGGTCCATGTAGACACTAAGGTTGTCAAAAATATGATTTAAATTAGTCCAGGGTAATAGGATCCTCCTTAAATTCGGGTGTGTCTCAGCAATTTCGTTTCTAGTTTAGGGTGGAAACAGTGCATTTTATCTGTAGAGTTTAAGAAAGTAGATAAATTTTTTGAATCTTGTGGTCTTAAAGTAAAAGGATAATACATAAATATGATCCTAAACTTGACACCAAATTATAACATTGACCTTAAACTTTGACAGTACACAAATAGGACCTTTAACTATTCAAAACCTGAACAAATAAACACCCCGATCCTATGTGGCAAAACACGAATTGTACACGCAAAACGGCGTGCGTTCGAGTTGAAATTGAAGGATTTTTTTGTTCATCTTTTGTATAGTTAAACGGCCTATTTGTGCACTGTAACACCCCGTACTTAATTACGTGCATTAGCCATGGTTATATGTGTTGGAGTATATGTATTGATCCTAAGTTAGGTATATATGAGTTTAAGTATGAGTATTGATTATTTTGAGATGGTTTCAAGTGTATAGTTTGATTATATGTGTATAGAAATCGACTTTATTTATACCGGAATTTGCCCGTCGATGGTTCCATACGAAGGTTATTGAATAAGTTTTCCAACGATATAAAGATTTCCAAAAATGGATAAGTTTCTGATATAATCGAGAACGTTCGAAACTATAAAACGATGGCCGGAATATTGTGAATAGTAAATGTGCAGGAAAATTTCCTGCACACAAACTACTGAGGTCTGCCAGTTTTTTGGGTCAATTTTGAATGATCATAACTCCCTTAATATAATGAACTGGGAGAGATACGACCTATCAAAAGAAAGATCTTTGAGTCTTCTTTCCAATGCAATTGGTTTTATCCAAATCCAACGTCTGCGTAGGGAGTTATACTCGTTTTACTTCAGCCTCTCAAAACAAATTTTTAGGGTCAACTTCAAACGATCATAACTCCTTGTAAAGGACGAACTGGGTGGCCTACTTTATATGAAATGAAAGCCCTTTGAATTATCTATCCAACGATAACAATTTCACCCAAATCCGATATGGGAGCAAAGAGTTATGGTCGATTTACTTTAGCCTATCAAAACAGTCCACCATGGACAGATTCGGATTTACTTAAATTTTAAGGGCAATATGGTCATTTTCCATCACCTCATGGAGGAAAATTGGTCATTATATACATATACTTAGCCTCATATCCATCATTTATCATCCATTATTGAAGAATAAGAAACCCTAGCCTAATCTCAACTCCAATTATCTTGTGATTCAACCGTAGAAAATCCAAATTGATTCCGTAGTTGTGTTCACCGTCTCGAGGGCTTCGAGAAGCACCCCTTATTTGTGCCAACAGGACTTCGAAATCAAAAGGGCCATTTTATGGTAAGGATGTAAATTATATTGGTGTTATTTATATGGATATGTATATATATGCATGTGAGCATAAGAAGTATGTTATATGATTGTTGTTGAAAGATGATTGGAAATGATGTTGGATTATTCTTGTGCATGGTTGGATTATGTTGAATTGTGAAGGGATTTGGTGTGATGATGTGGTATTGAAATGATGATTATATATATATATATATATATATATATATATATATATATATATATATATATATATATATACACATAAACCTATTGCTCAAGTTGATTTTTTGGAATGCTTTGCAAATATTGGTTGTATGGAATTATGGAAGAGAATTGTGGTGTTGGGTTACTAATACTAGATGCCAAATATTTCATTGTAGATAAGTGATTTGTAAAGGCGGGAAGTTGTGTTGAATTGCTATCCGAATCTACAACGAGGTATGTAAAACATACTCTAACGATGTTCTTTGGCATGAAAACACCAATGTTCCATCAAGTAAGATTCCGAGGTTGTCCAAAAACATGTATTGTTCTACATTACCAACGAAGTTATTTCCATTCTATAAAGTGTCAAATGTTTCATTGATATACCAAAAGGCTCCTATTTCATTGTTGTGATATTGATGATTCTGAAATACATTGTTGATGTACCAATGAGTCCTTATTACATCGTTATTGTATAGAAGGTCTATTACTTGATTCCTATTGATGTATGGCTGTTCCAAAGGTACTATATTGGCATGAACACTAATGTAATAATCTCAAAAGCTTTTGAACTAAGTTATTGAAAATATCTCTTATGTGTGTTACTTGATATACATGTGGGTGGTATCCCAGGGGTATAAGCCTAGCATGGGTCGATCCCTATTTATGTGTTTATGGATGGTATCCCAGGGGCATAATCCTAGCATGGGTCGATCCCAGTTGATATGTACTGGGGGCAACCTAATGGTCACAGTACGATACAATATTGATTATTGTTAGGTGGTTGGAGGTTCGGGAGGAGGAGGTAATGGCGAATGATAATTGTAAAGAATGAAATAAACGAATGTATACCGTTCCACAAATGTGTTTGAATTCAAGAACCCAATTCAGATTAATGATAATGTACATGATCCTAAAAGTGTTTATGAAGTGTGTTTCACTTCTATTATGATTTATTCACTTGCGTCTGATTTTCTTGATCCCCATATCACACATGATTATTTACAGCTTTACATACTCAGTACATATTTCGTATTGACGTCCCTCACGGGGGACCTGCATTTCATGCTGCAGGCACAGGTGCTTCAGCTTATTTACAGCATAGATAGGAGCCAGGTCATACAGCTATTGTTGGTGAGCTCCAGTTTGCCTCGGAGCTTTCCGAGTCGGTTCCTTATGTTTTATTATTGTACAGGAGTCATGTATGGGCAGAGGTTTGTCCCGACCCTAGTTATGTCATGTATATCCTAGAGGCTTTGTAGACATAAGGAAGGGTAAAGTCATGGAAGTTATATAGTGATGTTATACTTGTATATGTGGTGGCCCCGACGGCCAAGTATTATATATATATTTGTGCGTATTGTGCTGATACAGGTAATTAGACCCTTCTATATGCAACGAAGTGTTGTCCACATTTTTGGTGACATATAAGTGAAAATACAGGTATTTGAACGGGTTCTCCCGGGCCTTCTCGGCTTCGGGTGCTTGTCCAGCCCGATGGGATTTTGGGTCGTGACATGCACCAACAAAGTTAAAGGTCATACTTATAATATGTGTTTTTATTAGGTGGCACCATATGAGTGAATTAGTAATTCACGTCTAAGCAAGTGAGGTACACGCGTGTAGTTGCAAAATCGGAGTGTCTTTTTGTTCAGGTTTTGTATAGTTAAAGGACCTACTTGTGCACTATCAAAGTTTAAGGTCAATGTTATAATTTGGTGTCAATTTTAGGGTCATATTTATGTATTATGCCTAAAGTAAAGGCATAATACATAAATATGACTTTTGACTTGACATCAAATTATAACTATGACCTTTAACTTTGCTCGTGCACAAGTAGGCCCTTTAACTATACAAAAGCTGAACAAAAAAACACTCCAATCCTACCTGACAAAATGCGTAATTACACTCAAAATGACGCGCGTGTGGGTAAAAATTGGAGCCCCCAACAATTAAAAAAATGATTAAATGATTGTATACCCTTAATGAATCCTTTATACATACATACATATATACATATATACATATATACATACATACATACATATATACATATATCCCTTTTTTACAATCAAGTTCCACTTTATTCTCTTTTTATTTTCTCCAACAACTCTATACAAAATTAGAAAAAGTAACCTAATTAGGAAAAGTACGATCAATTATCTAGTGCTCTTCTGTTTCTCCCTAAAACGATGGTGTATGCTTCATTTGTATATCCGAAGAGCTAAAAGTTGTAAAGAAATTGTGCAGATTTCATGTTAAACGACTTCTATTTTGTGAAGCTTCAATGGAAAATTCCAAGAATTTTTCTTAATTGAAAGGGAATAAGACATGAAAAATTTGTAGGATTTTCAGCGGATTTCACATCTTCTAAATGAATTTTTCAATTTTCATCGTACTTGAATGTTATTTTAATGAATGTAGCCTTTAATGAATTATTTTTTATTTTTTAAAGAAAAATTTAAAAAGTAAATGTATTTATGCTGGTGGTATATTAAGTTTTTTTTTAAAAAAAATTAACATCTACGTGTATCTTTTTAATTAGGTGACAACATTTCGTTGGAGTACTAGCCCACGTGGGAGCGATTTTCATGCATAACTATATAAAAATTGAAGTGTTTTTTTTTTTCAGCTTTTATATAGTTAAAGAGCCTACTTGTACACTGATAAAGTTAATATCTAAAATCTACGTGTATCTTTTTAATTAGGTGGCGGTATTTGGTTGTAGTACTAGTCCACATAGGAGCGATTGAGTTTCACGCATATGTGTTGCAAGATCGAAGTATTTTTTTGTTCAGCTTTTGTACAGTTAAAGGGCCTACTTGTACACTGACAACGTTAGGATTTGATGTCAAGTAAAAGGTCTTGTTTATGTATTATGCCTAAAATAAAGATATGTAGAATGTATCAAAATGTTCAAGATCATGTCTCGTGGAAAGTTGAAATTAAAGAGTTGTCGAGAAAAGGAGAGATTCTTTTTAAAGTTGTTGTCTTGTGGCCAAATGTCACAGGTTTAAGCCTCGGAAACAACCTCTGACAGAAATGTAAGGTAAGACTGCGCACAATTAAACCTTATGATCGAACTCTTTCCCAGACTGTGTGCATAACATAAGCCTGTATATTTTTTAAAAACTGACTAAAGAAAATAAGGAAATCAATTAAAATGGAGGAGTACTAGTCGAAAACGACCTCTTCATCTCTCTAAAATAGGGATAAAATCTACGTATAAACTACCTTTTTATCTCTATATTATTTTACATTAGGAGTAATAGTATGCACTAATTTTCAAACATGTATGATATATGTGAAATTGGTTATCATTTTCAAGAATGCATTGACAAATGGGGCAAAATTTTGTTTGCTTAGATGACTTGAATGGAATATCAATCACTAAAAAAAAAAAAGATTGAATTATATTCTAACACACTTATCCAAATCAGAAAATTAGACTTTTCTTTTGGTTTTAGTTGACCCTTTTGTTATTTTAATTTTAGTTGTCCTATTTATGAAATCAAAAGAATTTTATTATATTTTTCGAATGCTATCTCTATCGTTAAATGACTACATAAACTATATGTACTTAAATTTATATTTTTAAAGTATAATTAAGAGAAAATGCACTGTTTCCATACTAAACTATAAACGAAATTGCTAAGACACACTCCAACTTAAAAGGGCTTCTATTACCCCTGAACTAATTAAAATCATATTTTTGGCAACCTTAGTGCCTACTGGCACATACGTGGCACACTGCGTGAATCCGCACACTGAAGGTCCATGTAGACACACGTATGTGCCACGTAGGCACTAAGGTTGCCAAAAATATGATTTTAATTAGTTCAGGGGATAATAGGAC
Organism: Capsicum baccatum var. pendulum; assembly: GCA_030864225.1. Taxonomy (NCBI): domain Eukaryota; kingdom Viridiplantae; phylum Streptophyta; class Magnoliopsida; order Solanales; family Solanaceae; genus Capsicum; species Capsicum baccatum. Next base: position 5,677,088 of record CM061552.1, read on the forward strand.
CCTCCTTAAGTTCAGATGTGTCTCAATAATTTCGTTTATAGTTCAGGGTGGAAACAGTGCATTTGCGTATTCTTAAAAAATATATATATATTTGATTGTGACTTTAATTATTATTGGTCATTACTTAGTGTGGTTGCCCCAAATCTACGGCAAAATTGAAATTTATTTGTGTGGATGACTTGACTAATTCCAAAATCATACATACTCTACTAATCAATCGAAAATAGAAATCATATTTATGTTAACTTTTGAAAGTGATAGTAGTAAATATCAATCAATTATATGATAGGTCTAAACTCTCAATTTTATGTAAATTTTTTGAGGTGCTATCTCATTTTAATATTGAGAATCAACTCTGATTAGTTACTTGTTAATAGATTAACTATTGTACGAGATAGGTCTATACTCTAGATTTCATGTAAATTTTTAGAGATGGCACCTCATTTCAACGCTGAGAATCAGCGTCGAGAAATTCGACTAATTTATCGTTAATGAATTAACTATAGTACGAGATAGGTCTAAACTCTATGTAAATTTTCTGAGATACTACCCCATTTTAACACTGAAGATCAACGTCGAGAAATTCGACTAATTTCTCGTTAATTGATTAACTATTGTACGAGATAGGTCTAAACTTTAAATTTCATGTAAATTTTTCGAGATGCTACCCATTTTAACACTGAAAATCAGTGTCGAGAAATCCGACTAATTTCTCTTTAATAGATTAACTATTGTACGAGATAGGCCTAAACTCTCGATTTCATGTAAATTTTTCGAGATGCTACCCCGTTTTAACACTGAGAATCAACGTACGAACTCTAATTAATTGCTCGTTAATAGATTAACCATTGTATGAGATAGTTCTAAACTCTCTATTTCATTTAAATTTTTTCGAGATACTGCCCCATTTTAATGCTGAAAACCGATGTCGAGAACTCCGACTAATTGCTCATTAATAGATTAACTATTGTACGAGATAGGTCTAAACTCTCGATTTCATATAAATTTTCTGAGATGCTACCCCAGTTTAACGCTAAAAATCAACATCAAAAATTTTGATTAATTGCTTGTTAAGCATAAGCATAATTAATAATAAAGATGGAGGTGCGGGGAATCGAACCCCGTGCCTCTCGCATGCGAAGCGAGCGCTCTACCATATGAGCTACACCCCCTAATCATAAACAATAAGACAAAATTAAAGTATTAACTATATAATTAATGTGTTTAGTGTTGATTATATAATTTATTCATTCACTTGACTTATAACTTGAATTGATCTTTCAACGTTCGACAAAAATTTCAATTGATCAAAAGTTTGACTTAGTTCAAAGGATTTATCCTAAATAATTATTATTTTAAAAAGAGAAAATACTCTATTACCACTTTGAACTATACGTGAAAAAATTGAGACACACCCGAACTTTAGAAGGTTCTATTACTCCTCCGGAATAATTAAAACCGTATTTTTGACAACCTTAGTGCCTATGTGCCACAACACTCTGAAGGATCCACGTAGGCACACGTGTGTACCACGTAGGCACTAAGGTTGTCAAAAATATGATTTTAATTAGTCCAGGGGTAATAGGACCCTCCTAAAGTTCGGGTGTGTCTCAACAATTTCGCGTATAGTTTAAGGTGAAAATAAGCATTTTCTCTTTTAAAAATTTAAGATCAAAGTTGACAACGATTTATCCTAATGTTCTAATCTTAAAAAAGAATCTACTCAATAAATAAAAATAACTTACTAAACTATATTTTGTATTTGTTATTTATTTCTATGGATGTGAAAAGAGCCAAAACGATAATTAAGGCGGGAGGGAGGGAGTATAATTTTGGAATACAGTCAAGTATATCAATAACAACATACTCAGTATATTTCAATAAAATAGAGTCTGAGAAGATTAAAATACATGCAGTCCATACAATTATCTTGGAGATGAGAGTAGCAGATCCAAAATTATCTTGGAGGTGAGAGTAGCGGATCCAAAATTTAGAAGTAGTAGCTGCTCAGGAGGTTCAAATACCTATATTGATATTCAAAATTTTATGGTTTCGCATGAAAATGAAAGCATTCAATCATCTTCCCAACTTCACGGGTACTTTTTTCCACCTTATATTAATTTTTATACATCTTTATATAATTATACTTATTCTGTGTCGAATTTAAAAGATTCCGAAGCACCACAATTTTCTACCTAAATCCGCCGCAATAAAAAAATCGTTTCCGATAGACCTGGGGAAAACATAATACAGTCAAGTCAACCACACAAATAAATGCATGGTAAAGCAACTTTGCCATAGACTTGGGGAAACCACAGTAATAATTTGAAATTTATAGAAAAAAAATAATTAATAATTTAAATTAATACAAAATAATAACTAATTTATAGTAGTAACTGATTAACTAGAAACATTATGATTACCATGAGATGGATGAAAACACTATTTTTGGAAAAAGGAAACTATTACGATAAATGATACGCATATATCCTTTATACACTTTGGATATGCATATGTTTCTACGCATATATCCTTTCATACACTTTGGATATGCATATGTCTCTACTGTTAGTGTAAACGACATACATGTACCATTTCATCAGCGGTAAGGATATATGTGTACCCAACATATGATAAAGAATATATACGTACCATTTATCATAATTCAAAGATATATTTATCCCTTTCCCGCTCTATTTTTAGTAGAGCCCCATATCGGACACTCACGAGATGTGGAGTCCCTTTATATCACTTGGACGATCGCCACTTTTTGAGCATCTTTCGGGGTACAGTTAAGCATAAGGTTCATTTCTTTAATAACAGATAACTGTGAGATTATGGTGTAAAATTTTCTTCATAAGAAAATAGGAAAGATAACATAAACATACACCTTAATTCACCATATTTACATAAATTTCCAACCTTACTAAGTAATTACAAAAATCTTAACTAGTTACGTAGAATCATTGGATGTATCGGGAGATAATTATGTATCTCGACAGACCCAAAATAAAAAAAAATGTATCTTCATTGAATGTATTATGTATCTCAACAGACCCAAAATCGAAAAAAATGTATCAAAAGCTAATTATGAATCTTTACAAAGAAAAAAAATATATCTTCGTTGGATGTATCAGGAGCTAATTATATATCTCAATAAATCTATAATCGAAATTTTCAGTAATTATGCAAAATATTGAAATTTTTTGTAATTAAGCTGCTCCACAGTTTCGGAATTTATGTTGTTTTTACAAGAAAATAATCCCAAGATCAAATTACAACTCCTCTACATAGATCCCAACCAATTCCTAAACCTACAAGGATAACAGGTTTTCTCATACCTACTAGTAAAGCTGAGATAATTAGAATTCACAGGATTTAAGACGAACAACATAATACTCAGTGAAATCTCACAAGTGGGGTCGGGAGAAAGTTGAGTGTACCAGACCTTACCCCGAACTCGAAGAGGTAGAGAGGTTGTTTCTGAAGGACCTCGGCTCGAGAATTTAAGACAAACAACAACATACTCAGTGAAATCTCACAAGTGTAGCCTGAAGAAAGTTTTGTGTACCAGACCTTACCCCAAACTCGGGAGGTAGAGAGGTTGTTTCTCTCTCTGAAGGACCTTGGCTCGAGAATTTAACACAAACAACAACACACTCGGTGAAATCTCACAAGTGGGATCTGGAGAAAGTTGAGTGTACCAGACCTTACCCCAAACTCGGGAGGTAGAAAGGTCGTTTCCGAAGGACCTTGGCTCGAGAATTTAAGACAGCCAACAACATACTCGGTGAGATCTCACAAGTGGGGTCTGAAGAAAGTTGAATGTACCCAGACCTTACCTCTAACTCGAGAAGGTAAAGAGGTTGTTTCAGAAGGAACTCGGTTCGAGAATATAAGACAAACAACAATAACAAGTATAGTTTACGTTTATGATTTATGTTAGCTAAATGTCATCTGAACCCTTTTATTTATAGGATGGTGTGAACTCTAAAACAGTCAAGCACTCATTAACAACAATTTTGAGGGAACACTTCATTTCTTGGAAACTTGACATCTAAGTTGCGCGAACTCTTCTCTTCTGATGCAGCATCCGTGTCGGATTCTCCAAAAATACACTACTTTTGGAGAATCCGACACGCCCTTGATGACATTTTTGAAGAGTCTGACCAAGGTAGCTTGACATCGCTTGGATGGCTGAGACTTGATGGGAATCACTTCACTGGAAATATAGCCTCATATCCTTTTAGGACACATCACTTGAGTTCTTGGTTATTTCATATAACAGATTTGAAGTTCCACTATCATTCAATCAATTCACCAACAATTCAAAACTTACCTACTTTGATGTTGGCTATAATACTGTAACTACAGACTCCGAATTCAAGATTCTAGGTGCCAAATTTCCAGTTGCAGTTTTTCGCTATTCAGCGACGCATAAACCTTCAAAGATTGCCTTCTTGGAAACTTTCCAACTTGGTTGTTAGAGAATAACACCAGACTTGCAGGTCTTTATGCAAGAGATAATGCTTTCATCGGAACATTGAAGTTGCCATCCTGTCGTCATCTTCATTTAGAGGAATTTGATGTTTCTAATAATAAACTAAGCGGGCGTGTTCCAGCAAACATAAGTTCAGACTTTCCAAAGCTTAATAACCTGAACATGTCACAAAATTGCTTGAACATAAGTCCTATACGTTTAACAAGGCACTACCACATTTCATATGGATTTCTAAATCACTTCAATTTGATGGATGTGGAAACCCAGGTTCAGTTTTCAACAAAAAGAAACTCATACACTTATAAGGGAAGCATTCTGAAATATATGTCAGGTGTTGATCTCTCAAGTAACGGATTAACTGGTGAAATTCCCGTTGAGCTAGGGAACTTGAGCAAAATACATGCATTTAATCTATCGCGCAACCATATCTTTGGCAAAATCCCAAATACCTTCTCCAATTTACATGAAATCGAGAGTCTGGACCTATCCTACAACAGCTTGAATGGGAGAATTCCTGTTGGCCTGCTTGAGCTACACTCTTTGGCGATATTCAGCGTAGCATACACCAACTTATCTGGTACAGTACCACCATTTGAAGCTCAGTTCTCAACTTTTGACAAAAGCAGCTACCAGGGGAATCCTTTGATTTGTGGAAGTGAGGAATCTGCAGGTCTTACGAATACCCAGAGTTTCTACATTGGCTTTGCTGTGTCTTCTGGAGTGATCTTGCTGAGACTAGCTGCAGCACTCTGCTTCAATTCTTATTGGAGAACAGCATGGTTTGGGCTTGTTGAGGTTTTGATGCTTAATTCTTACTATTTTCCCTTAGACAATGTTGTTACACCCATCAAGAGTAGATGGTGGAGGAACCTTGTTCTCATTCTTATTGTATGGACAAGTAGATGAAGAGGGTTCAGACTCAAAATATTGGAAACATACTGTCAAAATCTACATATACTTGTCATGTGAATTATCCATGTCCTTCCATTTCTGTTACTATCGGTTGTTTCTTGTGCTTCGACTGTCGTGTTGTTTTATTGTAATGTTTTTTTTCGTTACTATATGTTGTTTCTTGTACTTCCATCATTTCTCTTTTAGGACTACTTTGGAGTGTTTTTCTTGAGCCCAGGGTCTATCAGAAATAGCCTCTCCACCACTGAGGTCGCGGTAAGGTCTACGTACATTCTATCCTTCCTAAACTTCACAAGTAAAAACTCAACAACTGTTTTTCAACCACATTTATACATTGGAGGTCAAAATACTTCTCTTTTCTTTTTACAATGTCATCTAAACACTAAATTTTGCAAGAATATGTGAAAACACCAACATTCTTATTTCACATTTTGGTTCGCCCATAATACCACATTTTTTCAGAACTTATGTGGGTATTATTTAACGAGAAACAAAAGTATAAATATTGCTGAAACTTATGTGGAGATAACTACACCATCCAAACGATTAGTAGCCCGAAAAGAAGCCAAAGGCTCCTAACAAATAATACTATCAACTAAAAACTGGAAAATCAGCTAAGAAAAGCAAATCAGGGTCATTGTATAACCAACATTTTACAGCCAAAGGATTTTATCATTAACCAATTACCAAATCCAAGAACTCAATTACAAAATGTCCAACACATGCAATTTCCATATTGTCCATATCGAGTGCATTAACCGATTGAAAAAATCTACCATCTCAGTAGATGTAGACCATATTATCCATATCTTGTTTGTCCAAAAAGATTACACCTATGACTTACATATCCATATGATAAAACCTAGGAAGACAGAAATCACCTGCATAAAATTTCTGTTTTTGGTGCTTATAACTTCAATGCTGTTGACCATGTACCTTGAACGCTTGGTTGTTTTGTGACATGCCGCGTCTTCAGCTTCACCACTTTTCTGCCAAGCGAATTCCTTAACTTGGTCGCTGCTTCAAGTACTTCGTCTTGATTCAAATTTTTCACACATACAACACGCTCATTCTTGTTCTCTAATTGAAAAGCAAATCAGTACACACACGTGACAAGAAATTACAGGAAAAACAACTAGTGTTTGAATAAACTGATACAACAAATATACAAGGCATAATTAGGAACATCATGTTCAGTGCATCTGTAAGTATTTGTGCTACTTTTGGACAGGGTAGTGAGGCGGAAAAATGGGTTTGATATGACACACTATATTTGACACTTATTCAATAACAAAGCCTGTCTGGTAGCTAGTAGCCCAAAATGGCCCCAAAGGAAAGAACTTCAAGGCCTGTAAAAATGACGAAGGTGATGCTGGGGTAGGATAAAAGCAAAAAACAGGTAAGACACTGATGGCCCTCAGGAGTGCAAGCCTCTATTCTAGTTTTTGCTACTTCCATGGTTCTCTCTCAACTACCTGATCCGGCTCCCGTTTCTTAGCGTGTTATACTTTCTACATATCATCCTTCTCAGAATGCACAAAACACAAACCATCTTTTGCCTTTATTACTCCATTGTTTAATCCCTGATTGTTGCAGCCTTTTCCTCATATCTAGACATGGAGAATTTGGCCTTTGTTATGCACGTTATAGTGATCTGTGCTTCCTAAGGACCTAGACCTCCACAATAATGTTGAGGACCCATCTGGTTGGATGACTTAAAGAGGAAAGCTGGTTATGCTTTCCTGTGATACCTTTGATAGGCTAATCCCAAGTTTAAACATTTTAATGCTGCTTGGGCAGAGTAGAGTACGGGCTATTGTAAATACCCCAGCAGAGCCTAAGAGGGGTTCAACTTATAGCTGGATGGTAACTAAATTCAGTTGATTCACAAAGACGGCAAGGTTCATGAACGTAACCTTGCCAATTTTTCTCTCTTCATATGCATCCCAATCAGACACAGAAAGAATATCTTTTTACAGTATGGAGTTGAGGGGAAACAGGGAGAAAGTCTTACTGTATAATCCCTTTAAGAATGGATGCTGACCACGATTGAGCTCAGTGACCACCTCAAGCTGTGGATTTTTCTCCTTAAATGCTGGCAATTCAGACTCCATGAATGCCCTGAAATAGTAGATGCATACCTCAACATATGCCATAGGACTATTTTCTTATAAATATTCCTCTACCTTAGTCATCCAGAAATTTGCAGCCATTCTATTTCCTCTTTTTTCTGCTTAAGTCTGATTAATAATCGTTATCCCGTTTTGTTTTACCAATCAAAAGTCACGATCTTTTCCTCTAACAACTATAGTTTAGACTTCAAACAGGACTGAACACTAACATATGTAAATTTCACTACGGCATATCAGCAATGTACCAACTTTTTAAGACAGGTAACAATTATCCATAAAGATATCATATCAAGGCTGAAATACTATAAAGTATGAACCTTCCTTTTTCCTCTTTAGTTTTTATCAGGAATAACTTCCCACTTTTCGCTTCAAAATTGTAACTACTACAAGATTTGCAATTGCAACCACCGCCACCACCACCAACAACATACCCAGTATATTCTTACCAAGTGGGGTCTGGGGAGGGTAAGTTTACGCAGTCCATACCACTATCTCAGAGGTGAGACAAATTTGCAATTGCCAGGATTTTTAGATATTTGAATTCAAGCACTGATTTTTAAAAGTTCAAGTTGTACATACATATTTCTTCTTTCACTTCATTCAAAGATTCCCAATAGAAACAGTCTCATTATGATTCTGGTTAATCTAAAACCCCAGTATAAACAATACTCCCTCCATTCAATTTATTTGTCTGTCTTTATTTTTTTAGTCCATTTCAAAAATAATGCTTCTTTCCTTTTTTTGGCAACTCTTAATTTCTAACTTTCCACATGCCATGTTTAAGACCACGAGATTCAAAAGTTCTCTTTACTTTCTTAAACTCTGTACAACAACAAAAACAACATACCTAGTGTATTCCGACAAAGTGGGGTTTGGGGAGGGTAAAGTGTACACAGTCCACACCACTACCACTACCACAGATGAAGTAGAGAGGTTGTTTCTGATATACCCCGGCTCAGGACAAACACCAATATAACAAATAAAAAACATAAAAACACACAACATAATGATACAAGAAACAAGACACCCATAGATTAATATTATAAACTATCTATCCGAAATCACCAACAACACCAAACCACCACAAACAATGAAACTACAAGACACATGCATAACACTATAACTACAGGCACAACTACACACATAACACTCCTCCCTATTAGTAAGGACGCACTCCTACCCACTAACCCTCTACCTTAATCCAAACAAACAAATTGAAACGTAGGTTTCATAAGTTAAGGAATTACCTTATTCCCCTGCTACTGCCACCCCAATTGCAATAACTGACTAATAATTTCTTTAGCTGCCAAACACCTCTTAATGCCATCTGTATCAACCAAATTCACGAATTCCATACCACATTATTCGAAAAATAACAATTGGAGAAGCCACAAGTAGCTTATACAACATTGTTAATTCAACGAAAACGTAAACAAAACATAGCAGGACCACTGAAAATCCCAACAGTTTGGAGCTTAATTATAGAAAATCCCAACATTTCAAAAAAAAAAAAGCATTATAATCGATTTTTTATGCAAAAATATGAAAATTTCAACAGTTTCGAGCTTAATTACAGAAAATCCCAACATTTCAAATTTTAAAAAAAAAAAGTTAGAATCGAATTATTTTTTGCAAAAATATGAAAATTTCGACAGTTTAGAGCTAAATTACAGAAATCCCGACATTTCCAAAAAAAGGCATTAGAATCGAATCATTTTTTTCAAAAATATGAAAATTCGAACTTAATTACCGAAAATTTCGATATCTCCAAAATATAAAAAAGCATTAGAATCGAATTTATTTTATGCAAAAATATGAAGATATATTAAGAGAAAAGAGAGAAATACATACAATTTGGTTCCGTCGGAGAAAGAGAATATGAAGAAATTAGCAATAGTAATAACGCCGGCGACTCTCTGTGTGTCTGTGTAAACAGTAAAGAGAGAACTTCCTTGTAAATTGGGCTTTGGAGCAATTGAATTGGGTTTAAGAACTATTGGGCTTTGGAGCAATTAAATTGGGTTTTAAGGACTATTGGGCTTTGGAGCAATTGAATTTGGAAGTAATTTGAGCTGTGGGCCTTACCAACATGGGTTGTGGTGCAGTGGTGGAATTGCTCCACCCTTAACCAAAGGTCTCGAGTTCGAGTCTTGGGTATGGAGAAAATTCTGTTGGGAGCGCTACCCCCTTAATGGACCCTGCAACGCACGATCCAGATTAGTCGAAGCTTCAATTAAGATCCCGGACACCATTTGGGAAACAAAAAAAAAAAAAGCTATGGGCCTTTATCTGTCACATTCAAATAGGCCTCTCTATAAGGGACAATAATACTGACTTACCATATTTACACAAATCTCCATACTTATAAAGTAATCTCAACTAATTATATATCTTAGTTGGATGTATGAAGCTAATTATGTATCTCGACATACCCAAAATCGAAAAAAATGTATCGGGAGCTAATTATATATCTTTATAAAGGAAAAAATGTATCTTTATTGGATGAGTTATGTATCTTGACAGACCCAAAATCGAAAAAAAATGTATCAGAAACTAATTATATATCTTTACAAAGAAAAAAATCTATCTTTGTTAGATGTATCGGGTGCTAATTATATATCTCAAGAGACCCAAAATTAAAATTTTTAATAATTATGTAAAATATCGGAATTTTTTGTAATTAAGGTCTAAACTATCGAGATATATGTTGTTTCTTCAATAATAATTAAATAAATAAAAATACATTGTCTAATGTCTATCAACTTCAATTTTTATATTGAATAGTCCCTTTTATCTTTCATTATTGGAAATATAATTCAATATTTTTTTAGTGATTGATATTCTAGTCAACTTGCCCATCTCTAAATTTATCTTTTTTCTTGGTCAAGTAATCTAAAACAAATAAAATTTTGCCCAATTTAACAGTGCATTCTTGAAAATTATAACCAATTTCATATGTATCATACATGTTTGAAAATTACTCCTAACGACCACAATATATCTAGCGTAATTTCATACGCAGAATCTAACTATGAATTATGTAAACTTTATTCTTTATCTTATAGAGATTGAGAGATCGTTTCCAACTAGTACTCCTTCCGTTTTAATTTATTTATCTTATCGTTCTTTCAAGTGAGTTTTAAAAAGAATATATATATATATATATATATATATATATATATATATTTATATATATTTATATAAGAATTCACAGTCCGGTGTTCTAAAGGATATGGGAAATATTAAGCTTTGGTTATGGGTGATTTATATGGTGGTTATGGCAAATCAGTGGCAGAGGTAAGTGTGTAAAAGGGTTCAATTGAATTTTCTTCCTTTAAATATTTCACTATGCAAATAAGGTAAAAAATATTTTTTTTAATATATATTTATAAACTGTTAAATTTCCTTATTGGCTTAATGGTAAGGCCATTGAAGATATTGCTTTGTGCATTCATAGGGTAAAGCCTCTTATTGAAAGTTTCTTGCATTACTTCGATCATCGTATTATTTTGTTACACTGATTGTTCTATTTTTTAGCATGCACTACTATTTTAACTTGAGTAAAGGGTCTATAGAAAACAACTTCTCTACCTTCTAATATAAATTTTTTGTATTACTTTTACTTGAGCGGATAATCTATCAGAAACAATCCCTTTACGATGTCTGATGGTGGGGTAAGGTCTCCATAGACACTCCCCACCTCATTGCCCCCCCCCCCCCCCCCCTCATAGATAAACCTTCAAGTTCATAAAGTCAAAACATATTAAGCTTGAAGTTTTATCCATGAGACAGATGAGGTCAAAAGTTGAAGACCAGCAACCTCCAAGGCTATATTTGTAAATTACTTGTCATTACAATTTGACTTTCAGCTACTAATTCTTTTGAGTCGCCTCTGCTCATACCCACACATCATTTCAAGTTCAAATATTGTTTTGAAACGTTTTTGTTAGGATTACTGACTCCGCCACTTCGCGCCCCGACCGATGTTGGGATGAAGAGAGAAGTGCTTTGTTAGAGCTACAAGCAAACATGATGAGTTCAAATGGTGGATATTTAGGCCTTTGGGCAACCTGTAATAACATTGGTTATTCAAATTGTTGTTCTTGGTATTGGGTAAAATGCAACAGCAGGTTATTAGGTAAATTTCATTCATGGTCACTTAACTTTGTATCTATTATCCAAAAGTCATTTTTCTTTCATTCATTTCATCCATGGTCACTTAACTTTGTGTCTATTACGCAAAAGTCACTTTTTTTTCATTCATTTCATTTATGGTCATTTAACTTTACTCCGACCATCACAAAAGTCACTATGACCGAATTTATAACAATTCAATCGAAAAAATGATATGGCAACCTTAATTAGTTCTTAATTTTTAATTTAATTAAATATAGAATATATTACTCATATCTTGACCCTTTTTATATATGCATAACACAATTTTCCTGATGGATTATTTAATGAAAGAATATCAATTTCTTAATAGATTAGATTGCCTAACGAAGATTATTTTCATTACAAAAAATTGGTCGATATTTTTATGAAATAAAATTTTACTTATATATTCTTAAAATCCTCTAAAGTTGAGACATATGTTGTTAAATTATTATTTTTCACTAATATATTATGACATGTAGTTGATAAAATTATTTTTCTCCCTCTAAAATGTGACATGTAGTTGATAAAATTATTTTTTTTCACATATTCTTTTTCTTGCCACTTGAATCTTTGCATTCGGTATATCATAATAATATGATAAACTACTCTGTTTATTGAGTTTGTCTTTGTATTTTTAATTGTTTGACTAATCGATTAATTCTCTTAAAAGTTTTATTATAATATTCAATTTCTGATAAATTACATATTGTTTAATTAATTTAATTGATAAATATAAAAATTAGATATCGTATAATTTCTTTGTCTATTAAAGTACTTATATTTTATAACTTTTATTAACAAAATTGTACGTTAATATAACATTATTTGTACAAATTTTGACAATACTTATTCAATGACACAATTAAAAAGATTTTATTTTAAAATTATTTTTAGCATGTTGATTTATCTTCAAAGAATTAAAATAATTTTTCTTTTAAATAATATCATACATATTTCTATTTTATGTATTTTGAAGAATTTATCTTGTTTATCACTCTTTTTCGATGTACCTTTTTGGCAGATGAATGCAATATTATGAAATGCTTCATAAAAATATCAACCAATTTTTTTTTTTATGTAAATAGTCTTCATTAGGTAATCTAATCTATTAAGAAATTGATATTATTTAATTAAATAATTCGTAAGGAAAATTGGGTTGTGCACATATAAAAACGGTCAAGATATGAGTAATATATTATATATTCACTTAAATTAAAATTAAGAACTAATCAAGGTTGTCACATCATTTTTCCTATGGAATTATTGTAAAATGCAGTTATAGTGACTTTTGTAATGGTCGGAGTAAAGTTAAATGATCATAGATGAAATGAATGAAAGAAAAGTGACTTTTGCGTAATAGATAAAAAGTTAAGTGACCATGGATAAAATGAATGAAACAAAAATGACTTTTAGGTAATAGATACAACGTTAAGTGATCATGGATGAAATTTACCCCATTTTATTATAAGTATGAGCAAAGAGGAGGGCTAGGCCTTACCTTACTAATCTTGACTTAACAACAGGTCGAGTGAGCGAACTCTGTCTCAGAGCAGCAAGACTAGGATCAGGAGTTGGTTGGAGTTTTAATGCCTCTCTATTTCTTCCATTCAAATTGTCTAAAAATTTTATTGCAGGGTGGAACAAAAATGAAGGTTAAATCTCTTATTTCATGTTTTTACTTTAAGCAATATATCTTATATTCGAAATTCATTGATTTGATTAATTCAGATTTGACCGTAGTTCATAGGAAGTTGAATTTTCATGTTCCACCTTGCATTACGCCAACAAGTGACAGGTCCCACTACTAACTCTAGGTGAATAGTTGAGTCCGTTGGACAGAGAAACGAGGTAAGCTACAGAGAAGAAGGAAAACTGCGTCTTTTTTTTTTTTTTTTTTAAACTTAACTTACTGCAAATAATAACACACTAGATGCCCAGATATATAGGCTAACAGATAAAACAACTATCCCTAAAATATAGGTCCTATAACCAACTAAGACTCTATTTCACCAACACTCATTAGACTTGAGTAAATATAGGAACCTACTTAACAGAATCCAAAAGACTAGTTCTACCAAACTACCTATGTCCTACGTTACTTGTTCCTACTTTGTTTTGAATCATTATTCAACATTCCCTCTTGATTCAAAATTACATACACCAATCATTCCTCTGAAATAGACAAATTTCTCCTTTGATAAAGCCTTGGTCAGTACATCCGCCAGCTGCTCTTGTGTCTTGCAATACTCCAACAATATTTCCTCATTTGCTACCAAGTCACGAATAAAATGATAACGAATATCAATATGTTTTGTCCTGCTATGGAATGTTGGGTTCTTTGTCATGGAGATTGTTGCTTTATTGTCGCAAAATATCTTCGTTGCTCCCTTCTGTATTGTTGAAGATCTCCTAACACTCTTCTTACAAGCTGCTGAAGTTGCTGCAATATACTCAGTTTCTGAGGTTGATAATATTGTTGTAGCTTGCTTCTTTGAACTCCAAGTCACTGCGCCTGAGCCTAGAGTGAAAACATTTGCCGAAACACTTCATCTATCATCTAATGAACTTCTATAGTCGCTATCCGTGTACCCACACAATCTGAAATTATTGGTACATGAGTACCAAATACCAAAGTTCAAAGTTCCAGCAATGTACCGCAAGATTCTCTTTGCTGCTCCATAATGTACCTTTGAAGGTTGCTGCATAAACCTGGAAACAACGCCAACAGAGAATGCATATCGGGTCTAGTGTGCGTCAAATATATTAGACCTCCAACCAAGCTTCTGAACCTCCTTGCATCAGTCAACTCTTTATCTTCATTCACCTGCTGTAATGTTTCATTTATATTCATTAGTGTAGTCGCAAGCTTGCAATTAAGCATGCCAAATTTATTGAGAAGGTCTCTGCAATGTTTCCTTTGTGAAAGAAATATTCCATCATCGGTTTGGTGGACTTCAAGGCCAAGAAAATAATGTAATAACCCCATATCCGACATCTCAAACTCATTCATCATTTGACACTTAAAATTATCCACAAGAAAATTGGAAGAGCTAGTGTAAATGATATCATCTACATAAAGGCATACAGTGATGAAATTATTACCTTCCTTCTTCACATACAACATGGTTTCATTCTCACTTCTCATGTACCCATTTTTCTGGAAGTAACCATCGATCTTGCTATACTATGCTCGAGGGGCTTGCTTCAAGCCGTACAATGCACTTTGTTTCATTGCCTTCTTTTATGAAACCTTCAGGTTGCGTTACGTAAACTTCTTGTAAGTCTCTATTGAGGAACGTAGACTTGACATCAAATTGATAAACTGGCCATTGCAACTGTGCAACCACTGCCAGAACCAGCCTTACCGTCTCAAATCGAGCTACTGGAGAAAATGTTTCTTCAAAATTAATACCATACTGTTGTGCATAGCCTTTTGCCATAAGACGGGCTTTGTGCTTTTGTAGGCTACCATCTGCAACAAATTTTTTCTTAAACACCCGCTTTAAACCAATCGCATTTTCCCCTTTTGGTAACTCCATCATTTTCCATGTTCCATTCTTTTCAATGAACTACATTTCATCCACCATTGCTTTCCTCCACTCTTCTTTTTCTGCAGCTTCTTCATAATTTAAGGGATTTGAAACAAAAAGAGCAAATTGACAAGTCGCATAAAGGTTATTAGCATACTTGAAATTTGGCTTTTTAGGTCTTGTTGATCTTTTTAATGGAATTATCTCATCAGAAGACTCTTCACGGATTGCTGAAATTGGTGAACTTGGTAACTCCATGGAAGAACCTGAAGGTAGACTTGCAGGGGTTGACTCTTTTCCTTCATCTTCAGTGATTCCAAGAGGCATAGGAATCTCTTGTCGGACCAACTTTCTACTCCATTCACAGCTTGTATTTTCATCAAATATTACATCCCTTCTGACTGAGATCTTGCATTAAGAGGGTTATACAATCTATATGCTTTAGATTGAGTACAATATGCATTTTTCAGATTTTTCATCAAGCTTTTGACGAGCTTGTGAGTTTACTAAAGAATAAGCAACACTCCCAAAAAACCGTAAATGACTTACATTTGGTCTCCTGCAATGCCAAGCTTCATAAGGGGTTTTATTTATAACAACTTTTGTTGGTGAAAGATTCAGTAAGTAAGCAGATGCTGCCATAGCTTCTGCCCAGAATTGATTTGAGAGTTCCTTTGCTCACAACATGCTTCTTGCCATCTCCACAATGGTTCGGTTCTTCCGTTCAGAGACCCCATTCTGCTCTAGAGTATAAGGAGTTGTTAACTCCCTATGGATACCATTTTTTTCACAAAACGAATTGAATTCATTGGACACGAACTCTCCTCCTCTATCTGTGCGAAGAACTTTGATACTGCAGCTACTTGGATTTTCCACCAAGGCTTTAAATTTCTGAAATTTTTTAAATATTTCTGACTTGTTCTCCAGAAAAAACACCCAACTCATGCGACTATAATCGTCAGTAAACAACAAAAAATAAAGACTCCCACCTAAGGACTTAGTTTGCATAGGACCACATAAGTTAGCATGTATTAATTCTAAACAATTAGAAGCTCTCCATGCTTTTCCAACGAAAAAAGATTTCCTCGTTTGTTTCCCATAAATGTACCCTTCACATAAATCAAGAGAACTAATTTTTGGTAGTCCAAGAACCATACCTTTATCACCTAGCAATTTCAGGCCCTTTATATTAAGATGACCGTACCTTAAATGCCATAACTTCAAGTCATCCTTTGCACTTGCAGCGAGAGCAAAATTTTCCATATTGGAAATGTCCAGCGGAAATATATTATTTGGCGTCATGGTGATGCGAACCTTTTTGCCTGACTTCTTATTTGTAATGACACACGCATCGTCATCAAACCAAAGAGAATATCCATCAGTCATCAGTTGTCCAACACTTAACAAATTGTATCCTAGATCAGGTACAAGCTGAACATTATCCAAACCTTTTACTTTGTCATGGCTAGTGTCGACAATCACCTTGCTTTTTTCTTCAACCTGCATTTATTTTGTGTTGCCAAGCTGCACCTTCTTCCTTTGCTTCTCATCAAGCTCTCGGAACATAGATTTGGTGCCTGTCATAT
Organism: Capsicum baccatum var. pendulum; assembly: GCA_030864225.1. NCBI lineage: Eukaryota > Viridiplantae > Streptophyta > Magnoliopsida > Solanales > Solanaceae > Capsicum > Capsicum baccatum. Next base: position 5,693,907 of record CM061552.1, read on the forward strand.
GATTTGAACAACCACTATCTACAAATCATAAATCACTTGGCTTATGGTCTGTATCAATGCAATCCATAAAAAGATAATTCTCTTCCGCATTTTCTTCTGCTGCAAAATTCATTTTCTGGTCTTTATACCAACAATCAGCCTTTATATGCCCATACCAATGGCAATGGTGACATTGAATGCCATTCTTTGTCTTGCCTTGCTCATTGGACTGCTTGTGCCAATTATTCCTTCCTCTGCCTCTTCCATAACCACGACCTCGACCACTGATACAAGATAGACTAAGAACACAAGAAAACAAATACCAAAACAGTCCACTAGTTCAAGGAACTATTGACCTCTTTTGGTGACCCCTCTCGGATTTAAGAACACAACAAGAACACCATGTAATGAGGTGTTTAACACCTAATTTCCAGCAGAAAACCAAACTATATTATGACAATAAAAGTGAAGAACAACAATGTTACAACCACAATAACCAAACGGCTTAAACAACAACAACACAAACTACAAGATTAGGACAAGAAACAAAGATAGATAGTTAGACAAGTGTTGATGTAGCCTTAACAACCCAAGAGCATATTCACTCTTGGACCTTTAACACTTCATACAATAAACACCTAACTCTTACAATGACACAAGAGAGGCATCCATCTCTCAAAGCACCAAAGTCTCAAGCTTTGCAACATATAAGAGAATCCACCCTTATGCTATGCCCTAATTTCAGTTTTGAGAACGCTCTCTCATAACGGTAGTGTCTTCAATATCAAGCATAAACTAAGAAAATAAACCCTACAAGGTTCTATTTATACAACATTATAAATAATAGAGAAATGACAAAAGAGCCCTTTGGTGACTAGTCTTCAAAAATACTTAAAAGTGTCATGATCATGATCACACAAGAAAATCCAAACCGTTTAACATACTCCCATCATATATTAGGATACCCTTCAAAGTGAGCTATAGGATAGCAAATTTTCTTTTCTTCGGTGAGATCATTAAGTTGGAAGATCTTCTCACAAGACGACACCCATGCAAGGTAGGCTTCAGGATCACTCTCACCTTTGAAAACGGGAAAGCACACTTTGATGAAATTGAGACCTACATCTCAGTTTGGATGGCCATATCTCACCTCTCGGTCTAACTCCCCATGTATACCCCTCATTCTTTCTTCCCTCAAGTAAACATCATCATACGTCCCATAACCACCATGTTGTTCTCCCTTACCATAACCCTCAACATGGATGGGTCTATTTGGGTTAAGTGGAGCTTGTAGTGGCAGGATTGGATTTGGATAGTGAGGTCTTTAGTAAAGTGAAGTTTGGATGAATGGGTTCGGGTTTGGTGGTGGTATTTGGGTTCCAAGCCCTTCTTGTTGGACTTGGTGGAGTGGAGGATGGTTTGGTCTATCTTGTTCTTGGATTCGGGAGTAGAGATTGGTTGGATTTGTGGCAATTGGTGCATATAGCATTTGGTGCATGGTCCCAGGAGTATTAGTTGGGGAATTGTTTTGAGGTGTGGAAGGTCGACTCCTTTGGCTTTCCACACATTCTAATCTCCCACTTATTGATGCCACATCCGTATCTAATTTCTCAAGACCCACATTAAACGTAGCCACATCTTGGGACATAGTTTCAAGGCGAGCCAAAATGAGATTGATGACATGATTATCCATTGTTTGAACATTTAAAGCCTCGGGTTCCATTGTGGTTATACCAAAAATAACCCTTCAAGTTACGGTCCAACAAGACACCCAATCAGTCTACAACGCCACACACACCAATACAATACAAATTCTACAAAACAAAACACACGTGAGTTCAAAACAACCTCCCACAATGAGATCCCACCTTCAGGTTTCTTCAAACTCAAGCTTAACAATGGTGGATGGCTCAAATAACCTCCAATTTAGCTCAAATTCTAACCCTATACTCCTATAGTGTTAGAGAACACAAATCTAACACTAAAAACACAAGAAAAGCACAAAATCAAAAACTCAAAATTTGACCCGGGTCAAAAATGGGTTTAGTTTTTTTGGGGGGGATTTTTGATTTTGACACTTCTTTTTTGTTGGAATTTTCAATTTCTAGACTCTAATAGTGTTAGGGAACAGGGATCTAACACTAGAAACACACAAAAGTCAAAACACACAACGATCAAGTTTTTTTTGAAAGACCCTAAAAACATGAACAATAACTTTTTTTCTTTTTCTTTCTTTTCACTTTTTTTTAATTTTCAAGATAAAACTCTCAAGATTGATTTTTTTGGAACAAAATCAAACCTTGATTTGATTCCAAATGATACAAGACAGCCCAAGAACAAAATAAAACAAACACCAAAATAGTCCACTAGTTCAAGGAACTATGGACCTCTATTTGTGACCCCTCTCGAATTTAAGAACACAACAAGAACACCATGTAATGAGGGGTTTAACACCTAATTTCCAGCAGCAAACCAAACTATATTATGACAATAAAAATGAAGAACAACAATGTTACAACCACAATAACCAAACGGCTTGAACAACAACAACACAAACTATAAATTTAGGACAAGAAACAAAAATAGATAGTTAGACTAGTGTTGATGTAGTCTTAACAACCCAAGAGCATATTCACTCTTGGACCTTTAACACTTCATACAACAAACACCTAACTCTTACAATGACACAAGAGAGGCATCCACCTCTCAAAGCACCAAAGTCTCAAGCTTTGCAACACACAAGAGAATCCACCCTTATGCTATGCCCTAATTTCAGTTTTGAGAACTCTCTCTCATAAGAGTAGTGTCTTCAATATCAAGCATAAACTAATAAAATAAACCCTACAAGGTTCTATTTAAACAACATTACAAATAATAGAGAAATGACAAAAGAGCCCTTTAGTGACTAGTCTTAAAAAAATACTCAAAAGTGTCATGATCATGATCATACTTGTATCAACCACCGCGGAATCCTCCTCTTCCTCGACCTCTACTTGCAGGGCCATTATTATCTCCATATTTAGCGGCTGCATCTTTTACTTGAAATGATTTCTCTTCATTCTTCTCTATAGACCGATTGATTGTTGTCTTATGAGCTTGAAGAGATGCCATCAGTTCATCAAAGGAAAATACTGATAAATCCTTAGATTCTTCTATAGCAGCAACTACGTGATCAAATTTTGAATTTAGGCTTCTTAATACCTTTTCCACAATGGTCTGATCAGTAACCTTCTCTCCATAGGATCTCATTTGACTGACAATTGTTATTGCTCTTGACAGAAATTCAGCAATGGTTTCTCCATTTTTCATCATCAAGGTTTCAAAGTCACATCGAAGAGATTGCAGTTTCACTACGATGACTTTTGAATCACCTCAAAATTCTCTCTGTAAAATGGACCATGCTTGCTTTGATGTGGTTGCAATTGCTATTCGTGAAAAAATGCTGTCATGGACAGCCTGCTGGATAAACACCAGTGCTTTAGCATCCTTTTTTTATTGTCTTGCAATCTATTTTCTTCATCTGCATATCCATGTTCTACAAAATCCCAAAGATCTTGAGATTTGAGTATAGTTTTCATATGTATACTCCAAAATTCATAGCTTTCTCCCTTGAAGACGGGAATGAGTGGTTGTGCCACACTCAATGAACTGCCATTACTCACCATGGTCTCTGATACCAAAGATTGTTGGACAGAGAAACAAGGTAAACTACAGAGAAGAAGGAAAACTGCGTCTCTTTTCTATTTTTTTTTAAACTTAACTTACTGTAAATAATAACACACTAGATGCCCAAATATATAGGCTAACAGATAAAACAACTATCCCTAAAATATAGGTCCTATAACCAACTAAGACTCTATTTCAGCAACACTCATTAAACTTGAGTAAATATAGGAACCTACTTACTAGAATCCAAAAGACTAGTTCTACCAAACTACCCATGTCCTACGTTACTAGTTCCTACTTTGTTTTGAATCATTATTCAACAGAGTCACCATAAAAAATAGAATAGATTAAAGAACGAGAAAGTTTAGTGAAATAAAATTTCACACGTAATTAAACAGTATCTAGTCTAGAATCCAGAGAAGCTAAGTGGAAAAAATCGAGTAGCTTGTTGACCAGTTGTGATTGCACATGAATAGCTTGTTTGGTCAAGCATCGAACATCAAAGTTTTTTGAAAAGTGTTTTTTCAAAAAAATACTTTTGATGAGAAACAATTTATATTTGGTGTTTCAAGAAAACACCAAACTCTCAGACCTTTGATTGACGGTTGAGGGATATATATCATCCATTACACCACGTCCTTTAATGGTTCCTTTTGCCTGATCATAAATGCATGACTATTGAGCATTGTAACACATAATCTCTTCTCTTTCTTTCTTTATGTATATTTAAACTTTTCTTGTGGTTTTGTTATCCAGGGTTTGACAAACTGTCACAATTGACCAACCTCAAAGTACTTGTTTTGGGGCCTAATGATCTTCCCTTTCCAAATGTTTTATCACCTTTGTGTTGGATTTCATCTCTAGAGGTTTTAATACTTGCGAGCAGACAAATGGGTTCAATAGGATTTTGTTCGTTGAAAAATTACACTATACCTATACGTAACAAATACTATTCCGATTATACTCCTTGGGATATTCGATAAAGTATATTTAAACTTCAACTAACTGAAATATATATATTCTTTTAGATGAAGGTATAACAGGGAAATGTCCTGGATTGAGCAATTTAAGGACACTAGTTTTGACAGGTTATGGAATCAATGACATCTGCTTTGGGTAAGATGATTAAAAATGTTATAGTAGAGAAAAACAAGAAGTGATTAAAAGCAATGGATGGCAATTTTCCAAAACTTTCAGGTTCAGGGTGTGTTTAGTATGAAGGAAATGTTTCACAAACTTTTCATGTTTGATTAGCTTAAATGTTTTCGAAAACTCTTTTTAAACCTCATCATCCTATCCCAATCTGAGAATCAACTCCTGATCCCGACCCCTACCCATCGCTTCAAAACCCTACCTATTTTCAACCCCAACTTGGGACCCAATTCTCTATTCTGACCAAATTCCTAACCCCGAATCCGACCTGTGTAGTACAACATTTGTTTGTCCGCAGTGTTGTTTAATAGCCTGAGATTTTTTATGTTTTTAACACTTGGGATATATATGTGTTTGGGACAAGAATTTTAATTCTTGTGATTCAAAATTGTGTATTCATTACTTAAAATTTTAAATAAAACATAGTAAAGCTCGTGTATCAATCATATTTGGAGTTAAAAACATGAAGACAAAGGAAATTAAAAGTGCTATAAATACAATAATCATAGATAGTCATTTCTCTTTCATCACTTTAAGGGAGCACTCCCCAAAATTTTAAATACTATTGTACTATTGGAAGTACAATAGTATATTTTTAACTATGATGTCCGAGATAACTTGCTTACACCTCAAATATTTCATCGAACACTTAACAACCTCCCACTAACACATATATCGAGCAACTCCGTCCTCAAAGACTTTGAAAGATGAGAGACTTGGAACTATAATAGTTGCTTAACATTTCTAAGCAAATGTCCTATTTACTACCTAGCTATTGAAAGTGCAAAGCTTCATACAGGAAAGATTACACCAATACCCCTATTATATTGCAAAGACAAGTGGCGCTTGAGATATTACAAAATAGAGCCGCGTTCAACCTTCTGAGACTCCAGAACACATCTAGCAGTCTCTTTGACTACTTGCCCACTCACATAGTGCTTGTGGCACACGGGCATATATATTTCTGCTCGTGCAATCAACTCTATCCTCGTCTCCTCTGTCTTCCTCAAGATGAAAGAAGCACGTTTACCACAAAGTTCACATCGAGCGGTAAGCTTGGTCACAGAATCAACAATAGGTATTATGTCAAGGACTGAACTAAAACTTCTTTTGCAAAACCCAAAATATGAATCAAATACAGAATGACTACACTAGTAAACTTATTCAGAACATCAATGCATTGATGCAGAGACAGAACACTTTTCCAAAGAAGGAAATCGATGTGATTAAGATACATATAAATGCATAAACAGATAACAATTTATACAAGATAATACAATGTGTATCTTTAAGCTTAAAAACATGTATCTTTTGTTTGCTTATTTCAATAATACTTAAAAAACACTAGATTCATTTTAATGCATACTCAGGTAACCATATATATAAGATAGTACAATATGTATCTTGGATGAAATAACATGTATCTATTGTAATGCTTATTTCAATAAAAGTTAAACAACACAAGATACGTTTAAATGAATTAACAGTAGACCACTGATACAAGATAAAACAATATGTATCTATAAGCTTATAAACATGTATCTTTTGTTATGTTAATTTCAATAATACTTAATAAACACAAAATACAAATAAAATCATAAACAAAGAACCAGATATACAAGAAATTTTAAAACGTATCACACATGTCTAAATATGTATCTCGGCCTAATATTCAACGAATCTAAACATGCAAATACATTTGAAAGAACAGACCTTCTTAAAACGCTTAAAGTTCATTATTTCTCATCAAATCAAAGTTCCGAATCAAATGAAATAAAGCAAATAACTTCCAACAAATTGAAATCATGTTCACAATAACGCCAGATGTATACTAATCAAAATGTTAAATTAAAGACGAAAGGATATCATGTTTTAGTGTTTAGAGATTGAGGCCACATAAATGTTAGAGCCAGTTAAAAAGGGTGGTCAGTCTGTAATAGATGCCTACCTCAAGAATTCAACATAAATGAGAAAATAACATGACAATCATATAAGAAATAAAAGAGAAAATTGTAGTAACACTGCCATAGATATGAACTAGTAAATATGAAAAGAAAATTTGAGTCATTAACCAACAAAAACAGAAAATAATAGCAAAGGTGTCACGACCCGAACCGGGGCCTTGACCCTGATAGACATCTCGAACCATGAAGGCCCGAGAGCCCTTCTAACTTATAATCATATACACCATTCATATATATATATAACTAGGAAATGCGAAAATAAAATTTGCTACGGAAATATGGTCATATTCTAGACTTAGTTTAATAAAATCCAATATCAACTAAACATCGTCCGAAACCGTCTACGAAATCTCTACTACATAAAAATCTGAAAACTATTTGAAAACTGGGACAAGGCCCCCAGTAGACTAAATCTGAAATAAATGACATAATCTGAAAGGACAGGCCTTTTGGAACAGAGAAGGCTCACCACTATAAAATTTGATCTGCTGTCTGAATTATCTACTGCTTATTTGGACCCCTAGACTGAGTCTCAGAACTTGAGAAGTAGGGGAAGAGGGTCAATACAGATGTACTGGTACGCAAAGCAATCCAAAATAATACTTTTATACAAATAAAATAGTTGAGAGCTAGTCATAAAACATCATGTATGATATGAATTCAAGACACATGGGCATTTTTGATAAATCATAAAACTTTTTGTCAATGCAGTTTTTGATCTTTGTATTGCTTCTGAGTTAGGTGGCACTCCCCTACAATTTTGATATTCCACGGGCTGTATGGAATCCATCATTGACTCGGCGGGGAAGCCCCCAACCCGAGTGTGCCGTAAGGGTTGGAGTTTCTGATTCTGATATGCCACATAGCACTAGGCCAGCGTAATATAATATACCCGAATCAGCAAATCACGGTTTTGGACTATGAGTTATCTAGACTCATGCCTTCTTCGGGGAACCACCTAAGCTCTCTTTATGTCCAATTTTATCCTGTTCTGAATCATGCATTTTTTTCTAGTTTCAACATATGAAAATTTGATTTTAACCATGTGTTCTATTCTGTTTTGAATTACCATTGCATTATCTGAGTTGGTGTCGTCACACCAAGACTTGCAAGTCCTATTTGCAGAGCCATAATGTATCATGTATGATTCTTTCATGAAAACTCAATTCAAACCACCCAAACATGCAAATAGTTTAAGAGATTTCATGTTCCGAAGCATAAGTCAAAACTATGCAAGAATTCCTCAAACATTTGGTGGTCATGTGCTTTTGGTAAAATCATGTACTCTTTAATTATATGAATATTTTTACATTTATCAACATAAATTTTTCGAAACACATTCGGAACAATCCATAGCATGTCATAAGTAAAGGAAAAATCATAACCAGAGAGGGATTTTACATGAATCATGCTCTCAATTCAATCATCAACCTTAAAACACACACACACACACATATACATACATATATATATACATATATTTGTTAGGATAGATTAAAATAAGATAAAATTTGTTAGGAGTTTGATTAAGGATTGTTATTTTTTTGTATTTTTGTGAAGGGATTATCATACGGGGTAGGGTACACAGTAGGATAAGGTAAAAATGGGTGAAAATAATATCAGGGAGGGACGAAATTAGGTGTCTACATCATGCCCCCTTTGAATGTAAACACGAATTATTTTCAGACAAAGAAGTAGACAACGAGACAGAATTTTGTCCCGATCATTATTCGAAGAAAGAAATAGAAAGAAAAATAACAACTGAGTTCTGACTTAGGACATCCTATCCACCCAAGTTATGGAGGAATCAAGTGTCGGGTATTTCAAAGGATTTGAAAGAGAGGGACAATACCGAGTTGGAGAGTCGAGTGAGGTTCCATCGAGGTTCCGATCCACGGCTTTGTCATTACATCAAAATAAAAATAACAAGTTAAAACATAAATGAAATTACAAAATCCTATTTATGCAGCTTTCCTGTTGACTCTTGACTTGCTACTTCATCACCCTATTCTTCAGGCGGGATCCTAATTTGCAATTTCTTCTACTTTTTGTTTGGCTTTCAATTGTTTCACCTCATTGCTTAACTTTTAATTTCTTCACCATGTTGTTTTACTTTTCATTTATTCGCCCTGTTCTTTAGGCGGGCTCCTGACTTGCAATTTCTTCACCCTGTTCTTCAGGCGGGCTCCTGACTTGCTATTTTTCCATTGTTGACTTTCAATTTCTTTCTTTGGTTGCTTGCCTTTCAACTGCTTCACCTTGTTGCTTGACTTTCCATGTATTCGTCCTGTTCTTCAGGTGGGCTCCTGAAATCACATCAAACTGAAAAGAAAATTATCCCAAACAAAGATTATCATAAAGTGATTTCATTTTCCAGAAAGGTGAAGTCTAAACACAAGAATTAAATTTTGCCCTAGTTTACCATCAGAAGACTTTTGGGAAAGTTGCATCATACCTACTTGCCTGTTGCAATGATAAATCAAGACTCTGACTAAGAAATGCATCTCTTGAGAGTAAAATTGAATGAACAAGACTAGGAAGTGCGTCTCCTAAGAATTAAAGTGAGGAATTTGACTAGAAAGTGCGTCTTCTAGAGATAGAAGTTTAAATTAAAAAGTATGCCACCTGACAAATGAAAACTAGCAAGGAAGTGCGTCTCCTAAGGATTAAGTGCAATAACTCGACTAGAAAGTGCATTTTCTAGAAATCAAGGGGACGGACTTAACTAGAAAGTCCATCTACTAGGAATCAAGGCTTCAGTTAGGAAGTGCATTACCCAAAAACCAAAGTTCGAATTACCCAATCAAGGAAGTGCATCTCCTTACCAATGTTGCTTGAATTATCAAAACAAAGAATTGTGTCTCCTTACAAATGTTGCTTGAATTGCCCAAACAAGGAAGTGCATCTCCTTACAAATACCGCTTGAATTACCAAACAAGGAAGTGTGTCTCCTTACAAATGTTGCTTGAATTACCAAACAAGGAAGTGTGTCTCCTTACAAGTGTTGCTTGAATTGCCCAAACAGGGAAGTGAGTCTCCTTAAAAATACCGCTTGAATTACCAAACAAGGAAGTGCGTCTCCTTACAAATGTTTCTTGAATTACCAAACAAGGAAGTACGTCTCCTTACAAGTGTTGCTTGAATTTCCCAAACAAGGAAGTGCGTCTCCTTACAAATACCACTTGAATTAACAAAAAAGGATGTGCGTCTCCTTACAAATGTTACTTGAATTACCAAAATAAGGAAGTGCATCTCCTTACAAATGTTGCTTGAATTGTCCAAACAAGGAAGTGCGTCTCTTAGAGATATTGGATGATGAGTTTTACCATGGTTTTGATTACCAAACCTGTGCAACAATATTGTTTCCTGTATTTGAAGAAGTGAGAATATTACGGCCTTTGATGTTTAGGCTTTGAAATCCTTTCTTCGAAGGTAGCATGATACAAAGAAAGCTTGTTAGTTTAAAAACATGGTGGCTGGTCTGTGGCTTTGGCTTTCGTGGCAATCGCTCTTGCCCCTATCACATTAATCTTGCTTTCAACCATTAGTGTATGTTATTGACTTATTGCATCACTGATCCACACTCAGATTATTAAGAGTGACTCTGAAACAAACACGGTATCTCTGCTTTGTCATGCTCCTCAGATAAACCCCTGAACCTTGGTATTTTCATGAGTTCTCAGACTTGTCTGTTGACAAAATTTTTGTATGCCTTATTTTGGCTCATAATCATATATTTTGCATGTGCTGGCCCTTTTGTCTTGCTTTGTGCAATTGAAGAAGCTGATAGCCAATTTTGAGATCTTTTCTCACTTATTTTGACACGAACTTAACTCAAAGACAAGAGAAAAAATGACAATGATTTTATTTGGACAACTGACTAAAGAAAAATAAAATAAAAATAAAGAAAAGCGAGAAAAGACAATGAATGTCCCCATTTGAAATAAAGAAATGAAAATTTTATCTAGAAGTGACGGTCAACTCTAATAATTGTGCCATGCATTTTGGATTAAGCCGCCTGATCTTTCTATCCAAACTTTCTACCAATTATTGTTGAGTTAATGGCTCTGAAACTAAGTTACTTGCTTAAACCCATTGCATTTGAAGAGCTCATTCAGCTAGTGGCACATTGAAGGATTTTTGCTAACAAGCCTCTCTCATTTTTTCTCAACTCACTGTCGCCTTATGGTGCCCGTGAGGGTTTTCACCAATAAGACTCTCTCATTTATTTCTCTCCTAATTTTTTATGCCGAGGAAGATGAGTAGTTCCTAAAATGTGTCATCACATCAATTGCGTGCTTAGCCTTAACATTCTCAAAGATTGATTCAAAGGTCTTTCTTTGGTTGTAACTTAGCTTTTGGATAGGGCTAGAAAGAAAGGATGGCATGGGGCCCAAACGACACTTGAAGTGGGGTGGGACTTACAACTTTTGGAATCGACTCAAGCAATGAGGATTAACTCATGCCCCTGTTTCTTTTGATTGGGTGACGCTAAATTATTTATTTGGTTAGATCGAGCCCTTAGTAGGGCAGCCTACGTATCTCACCCCCAAGAGAGGAGAGAATCAGGTCATGCGTAGTTCTGGTAGCTTGTTCTTTTGCTTTGATCTGATTTTTTTTTCTTTTATTCGCTCTTTCACATTGCGATTCTTTTTTTTCTAACTCTATTTTTCTTGACACTCTTTTTTTTTGGAAACATTTTTGTCTTTTTTTTGTAAGTTTTTGACTTTATCTTTTTACTCGACACTATTCTTTGAACTTTACTTACTCTATCTTGATTCCAAAAGAGGGGTATGAAAGAAAATAACACTAAGGCTCAAATGGGGTAAACAAAGGATGACACAATGTTTGGATAGCAGAATGAAATGCCTTCATCATATCAATCCTTGAGAATGCAAGTACATAACATGCAATTGGAAGTGAGAGATGAAGATCATTTGCGATATCTTTTTAAGCAGATTAAGTCTGTGTGTCATTACTTCTTCTGCAAACTCCACCTTTGTTGTACATTTCTCACATCGAATGACTCATACTTTCGTGAAACTGATTATCTTATTGTTTCTCTTGATATAGGGATCACACGTCCATTATTTGACCTAATTAGGACCTGTCTTTCGATCGATGACCAAGTTGTTCTTGTGATTCTCAAAATAATTGCCTTAACTTGTCACCAAATGTCTCAACACTCTATCTATTTTCTCATATGCTCTCTTTTTCTAACTTTAACCCTCTGATTCAATGTTCATGCTTAAACTGGATTTTAAGATCTGGCTGAAAAATTCACTAGCATGTCATATCACTAGAGTCAACATAAAATGTGCTATGTCAAGAAAACAAACAAACATATATTTAAAACACAAAGTAAAATGGGACACTTCATTTAGTTAAAACAAAAGATAGAAGGGTTTGAACATTAACAACAAAAGGACAAAACAAGATAAATCCCGAACTACTACCCTGAAATAATTCAGACAATAGAAAATAAAATAAAATAAGCTACCAGACCCCTTCCTAGTAAGGAGGGGGTGACTTCCTAATTGCTCAACCTGATATCTTAGTCACTGGTTTGCATATCAGCATGACTAGAGCTTTCCTCACTGTCAATGTTCTGCACCATGATTGATTTATCTTGAATCATCTTTTCAATTTCTCTTTTCAAAGCACGACAGTCTTCAATATCGTGACCCTGAACATCATAATGATATATGCATCGTACATTAGGATCAAAACTTCTTGAATGTGGGTCAGGAGTATACCCAAGGATAGGAGTAATCATGCCTTTCTGTACCAATCTCTGGAATAAACTTGCATACGACTCTCCAATAGGTGTGAAGCTATCCCTCGACTTCTGTCTTATTTCATTGTTTGGCTTAAATTGAAAACCAGGCCTAGAAGGGCTTCGGTATGTATGTAGAGTTGGAGGATGAATCGGCAGAGTTGGCACGCGCCAGTGTGGGTAAGATGGAGGTTGAACATAAGGTTGTGCATTACACACTTGATATGGAGGTGGGGGAATGGGATATAATGGATTTTGGTAAATATTCTGTGGAGCTTGGGCATAAAATTAGGTTTGAGCCCGTGGGTAGCGATGGTGTGGTCCTCTTGCCCGTGCCTGTTGTCCAAATGCAATGGCAGATGCATCTTCCTCATTCTTCTTTCCTCCAACACTTCCCGAACGTTTTTGCATTGCGTGGGTAGTCACTTTCAATGTTGCAAAACTCACAATGCAACCGGTCTTAATTCCATCTTCTATCATCTCCCCCATTTTGAGGACCTCAATAAATGGCTTGCCTAATGCAGGTAACAAGTGTTGATAATATGTTTCATCCTGCGCTTGAATAAATGCCTCCACTTTCTTACTTTCTTTCATTGACGGTTTCACCCTAGCATCTTGTTCACGCCATCTAATCGCATACTCTCTGAAAGTTTCAGTACTCTTTTTTTTCATATTAGTCAGGGATTTCTCGTCAGGAATCAACCCTATATTGTATTGAAATTATTGCACGAATTCATTAGCCAAGTCATCATAGTTGTTCCACTTGTCGATGTCTTGGTCAACAAACCATTCTGAAGCTAGACCTGAAAGACTCTCACCGAAATATGCCATGAGTAATTCTTCCTTCCCTCCAGCGCCTCTTAATTGGTTACAATAGCGCCTCAAATGTGCCACTGGGTCCCCATGTCCATCATATTTCTCAAACTTTAGCATTTTAAATCCAGGGGGAAGGTTGACACCTTGAAACATACATAAGTCCTTATATGAGACACTTTTGTAACCCCCAAGCCCTTGCAAGTTCTTCATATCCAGTTCCAAACTTCTCAATTTTCTGTTCATTTCCTCTTGTTCTTCTCTCATAACAGGCTTCTCAGTGTTAGGAGGAAATTCAGGCTGGTGAGTGTCACCGTAAAGACCAGTCAACTTGAATGTAGGCTCAAAAGTGTAACGCTGATCACTAGTAATATTCAATACAGGATGTCTTGTAGAGCAGGGAGGCACAACTTGTAGATGAACATCGAATATAGAAGCTTCAGGTGGGGTGGCACCACAAAAGCATGAACAATAGGTGGAGCCGGGTATGTGGTAGTCTTGGATTGGGGAGTGAGGAAATGAATATTGGAAGTGTTTGGATGTTCTTGCCCTGGAGTCAATCCTGATGCATGTTGTGCCATATCAACAAAAATGGGAAATAGTGCATGTGACATGGAAGGCAAGCTAGAAAGATATTCCAGATTATCAGTGGGAACTGGAGGAGGAGGCAACCCATTAGGCCAAGCTCGATGCATTTCTTTCATTTGCTGCCTTAATTTCCAAATCTCTTCATTATCCCCTAAATTCTCATTTCTCGAACTCCCTATCTGATTAGTGACAACAAACTCGGTATCCTTGTTGGCCATAACCTTTTTTGTGACTTGGTGCAATATGGAGGACCAGCCAAAATGCCACAAACCAACCACCTTAAACTAACTGGACAAGAGATAGCAAATGCGTTAGAGTTCAACACTTTCTCAAAATCTCTCTTATTTTTCTTTTTGAAAATTTCACCGAACCCAAGAAGGGCGCCTACGTATCTCACTCCCGAGAGAGGAGAATCAGGTGTGCGTAGTTCGTGAAGTCTTGCCAAAATGAAAAATTATTTTTTTTTCTTTTTCTTGAAACTTTAAAAAGAAAAGGAAATAACAAATTGTCAAAAGAATTGACTAAATCTTTTTGAATCTTCAGCTTTACAATTTCTATACGACATGAAACCTACAATTATCAAAAAAAAAATCTTTTTGGATTTTCAATTTTGCATTCATACGTAAATAAAACTTGAAACTATTAAAGGAAAATCTTTTTGTGGTTTTCTATTAAAGATGTATATGACACCTACTCTAAATGAAGAGTGAATAAAATATTTTTTTTGGATTTTTTAAATAAGATCCCCGAACCAACAATAGGATGCCTACGTATCTCACATCCCGAAAGAGGAGAATCTGGGGTGCGTAGTTCGTCCAGATTGGACAATTAATGATTAAATAACAGGCTAGACCCTAACTTTAGAGATACGACCAAAGATAGACGATGAACCATGTTAATAAAATCTTTTGAGTTTTTATTTTGATACTTCACAGAAAAATGACATCAACAACTATGAAAGAAAAATCTTTTTGGTATTTTCGTTATACGAAATGTAAAAAATTTCTAACATCTTTTTTTGCATTTTTCTTTTATAAACACATCCTATGAATGAAAAAATCTTTTTGAAGTTTTTGAATTGTGAATGCATGCTAAACGAGACAAATCTTTTTGATGTTTTTGAGAAAATGAGTGCGAAAGGTAAAAAAGTCCTTTTGAATTTTGGAATTGTGAAAAATAAAAGCCATAAAAAACTCTAAAAACCTACGAAACTCTTTTTTTTTTCTTGTTTTTTTCATTACCCACACACTTTACTTCTAACACATGTTTTTCCCAAATCAGTCCGTTAAATGACCACGTTATCCTCAAAGATGCAACATTTAGCACGTAGGGATGCTTTAGAGGTGAGTCTCCTACAAAGGACCAAGTGGGCCCCGCTAGGTCTCAATATGATGCACATAAACATGACCTAAAGGCTGACCTACATTGGGGTTCACTAACAAGGCTGTTCGGGGGAGCGTATGGTCGATAGTGGCTGCGACAGCGTTCCACCTACTCCATAACACCCACGGCTCCCCCCTAAAATAAGGGTGACTCAACTAGAGGTCGTGTACAACACGTGTACTACGGACTTGTTGTAGAAAGAAGGCCTGGGGGTAGACACATGATGCCAGATATAAAAGCGGTAACACATAGGATAAATATTGTACACAAAGAGCACGAAAACATTCCACAATGATAAAGCAATAACACAAAACAACACAAACAAAATGTTTATACACCTATAGTGCCAAACAAAGCTGATACGACTCCAAAATAAGCTTGAATTCTGAATAATTCCCCAGCAGAGTCGTCAGAGCTGTCACACCCCTTTTTTAAATGCCAAAAAGAATATCGTTCTAGTTTCGAAAGGGTTTTTATTATTAATTGACAAAAAAGATGAAAATTTATTTCGAAAAGGAACTTTTATATTCAAAACTCAGAGTCGCCACTTGGCATAAATCGGATGTGCCAAGTCACCCGTGGATATCCTTTTTCAAAATGGTTTGACTCTTTAAAACTGGTTTGCGAACAGAGATTCCGGCTAAGAAATTCTGTTGACCGAGGGGAAGGTGTTAGGCACCCCTCGATCCCGTCGTTCGACCACGATCGCTTGGTGGAGCGTATCGGCTAATTTGACATCACAAATGCATAATCCACACAAAGAACACAAAAACAATTACTCAAGCAAACAAAGCAAAATAATCCAAAATATAATGTCCAGTCCAATTATTACAAACCTAAAATAAAAGGTACCAAAATAAACCTATGCTAATCTTAAACTACCTTCAACTCTTTACCCGATGCCTCGGGCCTTGATCACGAACGTCTTTTGCTAACATGATACGTCGGGGCATTCCCTGGTGAATAAATACAAATGGCCTCGGGGTATTCCCCGGCTAAATAAATACAATCGATCCAAATGCAGTAAACAAAACCTTCCAACACATAATCCAAACATTCCACAATCCACAAGTTCTAAATTTACCTATCTAAGCCTACTGTTTGCTTACCCAGCTCGACCAATCGTCGACATCAATGAATCAAAACGACAATATTCACTTTTTATCAACTTTCAATTCCCGCCCCACTTTTATTCTCAAATTATTGATTTTAATTCTCATACAAGATATCATTTCATCGCACAACACATAAATAAGGAATCAACACCAAGCAATTATTCACCATCAACAAGGATCAAACAACATACAAACGTTCAATCCATAACACCAAATATCATAAAGAGTGAAATAAAAACAGAGGGAGAAGAGAATCGAACCTCAATTATCAATTTCAATGTAGTGTTATTCAATTGAACGATACAGAGTCCGACCGGGAACCTCGAATTGAAATTCAATCGCAACCCACCAACTCGAATCCAAATCGAATGGAACTCCACCAACGACAGTGCATACCAGAGAAACCCAAAAATAAAGACCTCGTTATGAAAACCAAAATCCAAACCCAAAACGACGACTGATGAAACTCAAAATCCGGTTTCGATCTTGAATCACCAAAATAGATGAACCCAAAGCTTAAAAAAATCTGATAGAAAACTAAAACCCAATGTAGACCGAGCTCCGGTGAGCTTTGGCTGCAGCAAAACGGCGGGTCAGGACAGATTCCGGTGCGTTTCAACGTTTTCAGGCCGGATTTGCTTGGAAAATCATGGGAAATGGAAAAATTGGTGAATTTAGGAGCTGGGTACGTCGAATAGACGAACTAGTCACTAATTCCGGCAAAAATTTTGCCAGAAATACTAGAAAAATGATCGAATTTCTCCCTCCCCGATCTCTCACTTTCGATCTGCTCTTCTCCCTCGTCTCTCGATTTCTCCTTCTCCCTGCTTCTCCGATGGTGAGTTTTGTATATGTGTGTGAATCAGTGGAGAAGAAGATGGATCCCCTTTTTTTGTCGTGTCTTTTTTCACCTAGAAGAAGAAAAGAATGGTGTCTATATTTTTTTGTATCTCCCCCTGGAAATGGTGAGGGATCGTGAATTGTATATGTGGGCCCTATATGTGAGAATGATGTTTGTATATTTTGATGGAAATCCGTTAATGGAAATTGTGAGTCCTCCTCAATGGAATTTGCTAGTGAGAGTATATTGTTGTGTCCTGTGCGTAGTTCGTTCAGATTGGACAATTAATGATTAAATAACAGGCTAGACCCTAACTTTAGAGATACGACCAAAGATAGACGATGAACCATGTTAATAAAATCTTTTGAGTTTTTATTTTGATACTTCACAGAAAAATGACATCAACAACTGTGAAAGAAAAATCTTTTTGGTATTTTCGTTATAAGAAATGTAAAAAATTTCTAACATCTTTTTTTGCATTTTTCTTTTATAAACACATCCTATGAATGAAAAAATCTTTTTGAAGTTTTCGAATTGTGAATGCATGCTAAACGAGACAAATCTTTTTGATGTTTTTGAGAAAATGAGTGCGAAAGGTAAAAAAGTCCTTTTGAATTTTGGAATTGTGAAAAATAAAAGCCATAAAAAACTCTAAAAACTACGAAACTCTTGTTTTTTTCTTGTTTTTTTCATTACCCACACACTTTACTTCTAACACATGTTTTTCCCAAATCAGTCCGTTAAATGACGACGTTATCCTCAAAGATGCAACATTTAGCACGTAGGGATGCTTTAGAGGTGAGTCTCCTACAAAGGACCAAGTGGGCCCCGCTAGATCTCAATATGATGCACATAAACATGACCTAAAGGCTGACCTACATTGGGGTTCACTAACAAGGCTGTTCGGGGGAGCGTATGGTCGATAGTGGCTGCGACAGCGTTCCACCTACTCCATAACACCCACGGCTCCCCCCTAAAATAAGGGTGACTCAACTAGAGGTCGTGTACAACACGTGTACTACGGACTTGTTGTAGAAAGAAGGCCTGGGGGTAGACACATGATGCCAGATATAAAAGCGGTAATAAATAGGATAAATATTGTACACAAAGAGCACGAAAACATTCCACAATGATAAAGCAATAACACAAAACAACACAAACAAAATGTTTATACACCTATAGTGCCAAACAAAGCTGATACGACTCCAAAATAAGCTTGAATTCTGAATAATTCCCCAGCAGAGTCGTCAGAGCTGTCACACCCCTTTTTTAAATGCCAAAAAGAATATCGTTCTAGTTTCGAAAGGGTTTTTATTATTAATTGACAAAAAAGATGAAAATTTATTTCGAAAAGGAACTTTTATATTCAAAACTCAGAGTCGCCACTTGGCATAAATCGGATGTGCCAAGTCACCCGTGGATATCCTTTTTCAAAATGGTTTGACTCTTTAAAACTGGTTTGCGAACAGAGATTCCGGCTAAGAAATTCTGTTGACCGAGGGGAAGGTGTTAGGCACCCCTCGATCCCGTCGTTCGACCACGATCGCTTGGTGGAGCGTATCGGCTAATTTGACATCACAAATGCATAATCCACACAAAGAACACAAAAACAATCACTCAAGCAAACAAAGCAAAATAATCCAAAATATAATGTCCAGTCCAATTAGTACAAACCTAAAATAAAAGGTACCAAAATAAACCTATGCTAATCTTAAACTACCTTCAACTCTTTATCCGATGCCTCGGGCCTTGATCACGAACGTCTTTTGCTAACATAATACGTCGGGGCATTCCCTGGTGAATAAATACAAATGGCCTCGGGGTATTCCCCGGCTAAATAAATACAATCGATCCAAATGCGGTAAACAAAACCTTCCAACACATAATCCAAACATTCCACAATCCACAAGTTCTAAATTTGCCTATCTAAGCCTACTGTTTGCTTACCCAGCTTGACCAATCGTGACATTATTACAATCAACGACATCAATGAATCAAAACGACAATATTCATTTTTTATCAACTTTCAATTCCCGCCCTACTTTTATTCTCAAATTATTGATTTTAATTCTCAAACAAGCTATCATTTCATCGCACAACACATAAATAAGGAATCAACACCAAACAATTATTCACCATCAACAAGGATCAAACAACATACAAACGTTCAATCCATAACACCGAATATCATAAAGAGTGAAATAAAAACAGAGGGAGAAGAGAATCGGACCTCAATTATCGATTTCAATGTAGTGTTATTCAATTGAACGATACAGAGTCCGACCGGGAACCTCGAATTGAAATTCAATCGCAACCCACCAACTCGAATCCAAATCGAATGGAGCTCCACCAACGACAGTGCATACCAGAGAAACCCAAAAATAAAGACCTCGTTATGAAAACCAAAATCCAAACCTGAAACGACGACTGATGAAACTCAAAATCCGGTTTCGATCTTGAATCACCAAAATAGATGAACCCAAAGCTTAAAAAAATCTGATAGAAAACTAAAGACCAATGTAGACCGAGCTCCGGTGAGCTCTAGCTGCAGCAAAACGGCGGGTCAGGACAGATTCCGGTGCGTTTCAACATTTTCAGGCCGGATTTGCTTGGAAAATCATGGGAAATGGAATAATTGGTGAATTTAGGAGCTGGGTA
This sequence comes from Capsicum baccatum var. pendulum, assembly GCA_030864225.1. NCBI lineage: Eukaryota > Viridiplantae > Streptophyta > Magnoliopsida > Solanales > Solanaceae > Capsicum > Capsicum baccatum. The sequence continues at coordinate 5,713,842 of CM061552.1, forward strand.
CGTCGAATAGACGAACTAGTCACTAATTCTGGCAAAAATTTTGCCAGAAATACTAGAAAAATGATCGAATTTCTCCCTCCCCGATCTCTCACTTTCGATCTGCTCTTCTCCCTCGTCTCTTGATTTCTCCTTCTCCCTGCTTCTCCGATGGTGAGTTTGGTATATGTGCGTGAATCAGTGGAGAAGAAGATGGATCCTCTTTTTTTGTCGTGTCTTTTTTCACCCAGAAGAAGAAAAGAATGGTGTCTATATTTTTTGGTATCTCCCCCTGGAAATGGTGAGGGCTCGTGAATTGTATATGTGGGCCCTATATGTGATAATGATGTTTGTATATTTTGATGGAAATCCGTTAATGGAAATTGTGAGTCCTCCTCAATGGAATTTGCTAGTGAGAGTATATTGTTGTGTCCTGTGGGGCCCTCCCTTTAAATTATGCATAGGGTGTATGTATATGACCTTTCTATTTTTCCTTGTGGACCCCTCCATTTGTTTCCTTTTAGAACGTTTGTTAGAAAGAAAAATAAATGTGGGGTAGAGGGTAAGGTCACATGGGTAGGTGGGGTGAGGGGTGTAGGGGTAGGTAATTAGGACAAAGTTTGTTCGGATAGATTAAAATAAGATAAAATTTGTTAGGGGTTTGGTTAAGGATTGTTATTTTTTTGTATTTTTGTGAAGGAATTATCATACGGGGTAGGGTACGCAGTAGGATAAGGTAAAAATGGGTGAAAATAATATCAGGAAGGTACGACATTAGGTGTCTACATCATCTTTACAAAATTATTGATTACATACTTATTACACACTTAAATTTTTTAAAAATCGGATAATTTTTAAATTTTCTTATTCTAACAATTTTGCATTTATTTCTAGATTTTTGAAATCTTTTTAAAATAAAATTTAGTTAATTAGAATTTTTAAACTAATGAAAAAAGTATTAATTTTCATTAATTTTGATGATTTCTAATAAGGAAAGGTTTTACCATAAATATATTTAATTAATTTTTAACTCTTAAATTAGAAAAAAAAGTATTGAAATTCCGATGACTTCTAATAAGGAAAGGCCGTACCATAAATAAATTTAATTAATTCTTAACTCTTAAATATTAGGAAAAATAGTGAAAAGATTTTGTCTAAAGCAAAGATTTTTAATGTAGGGTAAAAATTTCAAATAACATTTCTAAGGCCCTTCACACTTTTAATATATTTTCTAAGGCCTTCATACTTTTAATATATTATAGATTGTAGATATAGATTATAGATTATAGATTATAGATATAGATTGGAGATACTGATCTTTTTACGAAATTCAGGATTTAGGATAGATTAGCCTCCAACAACTCTAATACAAGTTGAATTCTTCTTGAAGAGTCCCACCAATTTTAGAACTCTAACACAAACTAAATTCTTCTGGTAGAGTACACAAATTTTCAATGTCTACTCCACTTATATGTTGGAAAAAGATATTTTCCCCTTAGTTAATAATGAATTTCATACACCAATGCAGGTCTTGGTACAGATACTGGATTGAGGAATTTGGAGAAACTTTACTTGTCTAGTAGTGGCTTCAATTCCACCATCTTTTCATCATTGAAGCATTTTCCATCTCTCAAGTATTTAGATCTCATGGACAATGATATAGTTGGAAATATTGAAATGAATGGTTTGTTAAATTCTTTTCCCATTAACTTCCTCTATCAAATTAAAATTTGCTAGTACTTTCTTTGGTACTTACTATTTATTTTAATTTACTTGTCTAGATATAATTGCCTTGAGCAATTTGGAATTTCTGGATCTCAAGATGAACAATTTTGAGAGATTTGTGACTACCAAAGGTACATGAATTCTTGGTCCTATTGGTTTTTGGCTCTTTTTCTCCCACATCATTGTTTACAATTTGGGGAGGAGGTTTAGAGGTATAAAAGAACTCTTCCTCCTCTCATTTATATCATCCAAAAATTTGTTCTCTTCTCCCACAATTATTTGTTGGGTATTTGCCTTTATTTGTTGTTCTTTTTTAGTGGAAAAATTGTTCGATTTTCCCAACAAATTGTATCAAAGCCAAGGTTTTGTCTGAGTATACTTTGTGGTTGCAACCTTGTCTGATCTTCCACATCAGAAAAGAATTTCTTTGGTCCTTTTGAACCCAAGGTTTGTCCTATGCTAAGGTTCTGTCTGAGTATGCTCTGTGGTTGCAGCTCTGCTTGATCTTCTACATAAGAAAAGAATTACTTTGGTCCTCTTGGGTTGTTTGCAGTTGTTGTAATATTGAATATTTTTTTTATTGAGTCTGTAATGAAAAATAAAGATCAAGAAATGAAGGATCCTATGCTGGGAGCAAGGAAAGGTTTTAGACTCTCTTTTCCAGCAGGGTCTTGATATTGCTATTGAAGAAAAGAAACCAGAAGAGGTAGAAGAAAGAGATTGGAACGTCATAAATTGATTGGCGTGTGGAAAAATTCAATCGTGCCTGTCCAGAGAGCAGATGTATAATTTCAAAAATGAGACTTTTGCGCACAAATTATGTAAGGTGTTGGAGGATAAGTTTCTGAAAAAGAGTGGTCAGAACAAGGTCCTTATGTAGAGAAAGTTGTTCCGATTTGATTATAAACAAGGCACTACTATGAATGAACACTATGTTTAATCAATTAGTAGCAGACCTATTGAATTTAGATGTGAAATTTGAGGATGAGGATCTGTCTTTGATGTTGTTATCATCTCTTCCCGATGAATTTGAATTTGGAGACTATGTTACTTCACGGGAAGGAGAATGTGTTGTTAAATGATGTTTGTTCTGCTTTATATAGTCATGAACTGAGAAAGCAGGATAAGATGAAAGCCAGATCAACAACATCCGAAGAAGCATTGGGGGCAAGGGGTCTTCAGCAAAGCCAGACTAAGGGGAGAAGAGGAAGTCCAAATCAAAGGACCAAGTTATTGCCAAAGATGAGTGTGCTTTCTGTCATGAGAAAAGGCACTGGAAGAAACACTGTACGAAATTGAAAAATAAAGGGAAGAGCCCGCAAGATCCGCAAGATGCAAATGTTACAGAATGTAAAAGTGATGCAGAATCAAATTTTTCCTTAGTTGGTATGCCTTCAACATCATGTCATCTGGATGAGTGGATATTGGATTCAGCATGTACCTATCATATGTGTCCCGTTCGGGAATGGTTCTTTGAATTTTAGGAACTCAATGGTGGGGTTGTTTACATGGGTAATGATAATCCATGTAAAACAACCGGGATAGGTTTGATCAAGCTGCAAAAATCATGATGGATCCATCAGAATTTTGAGAGATGTACGGTACATGCCAAAATTGAAGAAGAATCTCATCTCAGTGCGAGCTCTTGAATCTAAGGGCCTAGTTGTGACGATACGAGATGGAGTACTTAAAGCAACTTTAGAAGCATTGGTGATGTTGAAAGGCGTAAGAAAGAACAATTTGTACTACTTCCAAGGTAGTAAAGTGTTGGGGACAGTAGCAGCAGTAAATTCTAGCACCAAGAAGGATGTTGAGGCGTGGCATATGCGGTTGGGACATGCTGGTGAAAAGTCCTTGCAAATTCTTGCCAAGCAAGGATTGTTGAAAGGTACGAAGACTTGCAAACTTGAATTTTGTGAGCATTGTGTTCTGGGAAAGCACTGAAGAGTGAAGTTTGGCACTACAATTCATAATACCAATGGTATTTTGGATTATGTGCACTCAGATGTGTGGGGACCTGCCAAAACTCCGTCCATCGGAGGTAGGCATTATTTTGTCACCTTTGTTGATGATTTTTCCAGGAGATTTTGGGTGTTTACTATGAAGAACAAGGATGAAGTGCTTGGAATTTAAGTGGAAAGCTCAAGCTGAAAATCAGACAGGGAGAAAGATCAAGGTTCTCCGAACAAACAACATAGGAGAATACAAGAATGATCCATTCCTGAATGTATGCCAAGACTGTGGCATAGTTCGACACTTTACTGTTAGAAAAACACCGCAACAGAATGGGGTGTTAGAGCGTATGAACAAGACACTTGTGGAGAAAGTTCGTTGTATGTTGTCTAATGCTAGGTTAGGCAAAAAAATTTAGGCTGAGGCTGTGATGTATGCTCAATATCTCGTCAATCGTTTACCATCATCTGCTATAGGTGGCAAAACTCCATTAGAAGTATGGTCTGGAAAACCTGCAACTAATTATGATACTTTGCATATTTTTGGTTCTATTGCATATGTAACGCCCTAATTTTCTGAACCGAAATGCTACACGGTGCTCATGACCCCGAAGGACCACAAGCTAACCCATGACTGATATCTGTATCTGTAAACTACATAATATCCCATAAAATATGCGGAAACATGAACTTTAAGGACATAAGGTTCAATACTGATACATATCTAAAAAACATGGTATAACAATACCAAAAAGAAACATAAATACTGAAGTCTGAACATCTAATCTGACATCTAGTCTGAAAGTCTCTAACTGAACTGAATAAGGAGTTGAAGGAACATGTCTCCAACTAACTCCATGAACTGAAAAACTAATATGAAATACTATAATAACGTAATAATAATATTGTCCTCGAATAAAGAGGAGCACTGACTGCTGAAATCTGCAATGCTACTGCTGCTCTAAAACTCGTGCCTCTGTACCTATGGCATCAAATAAAACACCATAGCGCGAATGCATCAGTACGACTGAATGTACTGAGTATACGAGTGAGGTAGGCTAAATGCAAAGAGTTTTATATGCATGAACAATGCTGACTGATATAAACGTGAGAATACATATGTACATACATACGTAACTGCAACTAAACTTATGGTGATACTGACTACTGAGTCTGAATACTGACAACATGAGTTTACTGATGCTGAGATACTAAATGACTGAGTTTACTGATATTGATATGTAATTCACTAATAAGTGAGGAACTGATATTGTATTACTGAATACTGGGAGACTGATACTATATTAGTGATAAAGGAATAATTGTTTCTGATAGTTCTAATTATGAAGAACTGATTTGATTGACCGTATATAACAGTCCTGAAACTGAGCTCATGATAACATGACTACTGAGTATAAATACTGATGACAGATATTTACTGATAACATATCATGAATGATAACTGAATTCTGATAACTAATATATCTGATAACATAAGTTCTGATAACTGGTAGCATGAATGACTGTATTTGACAGTCCTAAATCTGATGGAACTAGCTGAATTCTTTTACTAAGACTGATACTGAAATTGTGGGAAGTAGTTATCTAACCGACATGCCTCAAATACGCTATAATAGCTAAGTTGGGGTCCAATCTCTGCCCTGATTGGAAGGGTGTCAATACCGCGCCACTGGTAAGGACAAACTATGAGTGACTTTCATCTGACAGGTACTCTAATGAGAACAGTGGAACCCTCATCTGCCAGGTTAAGCCACCTCATCTACCCTCAACTGACAGGTATTGATGTCTCAACCTATGCTGGCTACATAGTTCTGGAACGCAAAGACTACTTCTAAGAATCACACCCTCTACTGGCAGGTGAGTTCCCATCCTTGGGTTCGCTCGGTGCTGAATCCTACTCCCAACTGAATAACACTGAACTGATTATACTGAACTGATTTCCTAGTTCATACTAGAATTAACTGAACTGTTACTGATTGTTCTGTTTAACTGAACTGAACATGGACTGAGTTTATTGAGTTCCGATGACTAGCGAAACACTATTGAATTCTGTTAACTGATTAAATGCTACTGCGTTCTGTTAGCTGACTGAAGTCTACTGAATATGGCTTGACTGAGAGTATCGTGAAAACATGGCGTGGCTCTAGGCACACAGCTATATTTTTTTGGGTACGAATACCCCCAGGACTCGATGGAAGGAAACTGACATGACTTGACATACAAGAGTACTTGACCAACATTAACAATCCACAATATAGAATCTACGGGGAATTCATAAATCATGTGGTTTTCATAACCTTTTCATATAGTTAACATCATGGTCAATTCTAATAGCATGACAAGCAAACAACATATTCATAGCACATTAATAGCATAGAAATCATCTTGGTCAAGTAGACATGGCATAACTTAAGAGACATGGCAAAATCTTAGAGCATGAAGACTAGATACTTGATCATCATTTATTCGTTGAGGCACATTATCAAACACATGGTAGGCTAGATTTAGCATGGGAGTCAACTTAAGCACATGGATATGGCATGGAATCATCATTTAGATCACAAATAGGTCAAAGTGCTCAATTCTTCTTCACTTAGGCATTTTAATAAACACCTTGCATGCACTATTTAGGGAATAGGCCTAATGATCAATTTTATACACCATAACACCATAATTCAACTCAATTCCACCAATTGAATCCACAAAATATCATGGTATTATGAACAACATGTAAAGATTCAAACTTTATTCACACAACATGGAATTCATGTGAAATCATAAAACATGGAGTAAGGACTTGTTAATTGAGCACTCTTAAATCATGAAAACATGATTATGCCTATTCTAGACATTTCATCAAACACCTTGCATGCACACTTTATGGGTTTGTTGTTGTTGTACCTTGCATGCACACTTTATGGCATAGGTGTTCTTAATAATTTAGTCATCTTAAACCACCCAATTGCATGTGTTTTAACTACAAGCACACATACTTCATGAGAATCACCCTAAATTAACATCTTGAAGCATAAACAACAACTATCAAAATGTACATGATCATATCTCAACAAGACAATCACAATATAGTATTTAAATCATGGTTCTTGGACTCCTACGTATGAAAGGAATCCGTGGATGAACACTACTCATACCTTAGGTGGGAGATTCTTGAAGAAATTCTTAGATATGTTCTTGATTCCTTGACTAGGGTTCTTGTTCCTTTGAGAGAAAATAAATTGTCTCTTGAGTTTGAAAAACTTGAATATCATATATTCTTGAAGAAGGATTTGATTCTTGTTATAGGTTATGATCTTGAGAGAAACCCTTCTTTTGATGTTGAAGATAAATGAGGAGTTATGTTCTTCAATTGATGGGATTTGGGTCTTTAAATTGAAACCCTAGCTTGAGTTCTTGAGAGGATTTTGAGAAGAGGAGTATATTTTGCTGCAAATAAGCCTTAATCCCGTGTTTGGGGTATATATAGGGGTGGAAGATGACCAAAATACCCCTAAGGAACAATTAAGGTCAAATCTGTCCCTAATTGACTGTCTGATAGGTTGAAGTAAATTGATCATAAATTTTTATTTACATGTCCAAATAGGATGAAACTAATTTCATTGGAAAGAAGACTCAAATATCTTTCCATTGATATATATAAGATCTCACAGTTCATTATATATTGAGAGTTATGATTGCTTGAAGTTGACCCTGAAATGCTGAAAAAACTGGGCAAGCACTGGAGTTAGCAGGCTGCTTGGGCACCCAAACATGCCTTTACGCTACTCCAAAAATTCCAAAACTCACCCAGGATATACTAAAACCTTTCCCAATCATAACTCAACTTGAAAATTGAAAAACGGACGTCAGGAAGGTCACCAAATAAGTCCCCAAAGTTTGGAGGTCTAAAATAAGACTAAGTGTTGAATCTTGAAAACTTAGCAAAATTTTCTAAGTCTTGGGATCTTTCATGGAGCTTTAAGAGCTGAATTTGACACGCGATTACAGAATATTATCATGTGATTGAATCAAAGTTGGATCCATAAGCAAAGAAGGCTCTTTTCATGGGCTTCAATGCTGGAGTGAAGGGATACCGTTTGTGGTGTCTTGAGGTAAAGAAGACGATTATCAGCAGGGATGCTACCTTTGATGAATCTGCCATGTTGAACAAGCTAAATCCAGAGATAGCTAATAGTACTATGAAGCAAGTAGAGTGTAATCCAAAGCAGGTTTGAGCAAACAGTGTGTCACGACCCGAATCGGGGCCCTGGCCGTGACGAGCATTCCGAACCATGAAGGCCTGAAACACCCCTATTTATCTGGTAATCATGCACATAATTTATATGATCATAAGAAATGCAGAAGATACACAATATTATGGAAACATGGTCATAAATCAAATGAAATCAATAAAGGGGAAATAATGTCCCACAACATCTATCGACATCTGAAAAACCGTCTGCGAAATCTCTACTACATGGCTGAAACAAATAACTATCTGAAAACTGGGACAAGGCCCCCAGTAGAACCAAAACTCCTAAATGATAGATGAACTGCTAGGCATCAGGCCTTCCAAAATATAGAAGGCTCACCACTTGATTCTGCAAATCTGTCGGAAGAAATCTACTGGTTATCTGGACCCCTAGACTGTGCCTCCGAACTTGGGAGGGAAGGGGGTCAATACAAATGTACTGGTACGTAGAGTAGTCCAAAACAAAAATACAATATTTTTACAAAATATAAGTGAGAGCCATTATAAAGCAGTTTCATATCAAATCATTTGAAAACACATGGACATAATATAATAATTTTCAACAACAATGTAATGCAGCTGAGCTAGGTGGAATACCCTACAATATCACATTTACTCCAACTATCAAACCTCGGTTTCCATCGAGATTAGTGTATAAGTGATGGGAAGACACACAAGATCACACAACAGGGTGTCTCGACCCAATAAAGTATGGAAGTGCACAAGATCACAAAGAAGGGCTCCTAACCATAGTCCTAAATTGGGATAATATATATATCAGGTACACAAGATCACAAAGCAAGGTACCAATTTCCCTTGTCGACAAACACGGTTTCCAGCGATGAGCCCTTTTACTCAAGTGCCTTCTTCGGGCATCCACCTATCTTATGTAAAATCAATCCATTCAAACTTCATTTAATTCAATCACATATCATATTCTGTAGGGTATCGTCATACCTGACTTGCAAGTCATCAGTATCACATCATTCTTTCATTCAACCATGATATTCAATATATTTCAACATAAACAGCCCTCTCCTTGCAAGTCAAAATCATATCCAATCATAAAAATTTTCAAAACATTTCATGTCATGCCTTTTAAGATGATTTTCAAACAATTCACATCATATGAAAAATTAAAACAAAATTATATCAAGAGAGGGATTCCATATAATTCATGCTCTCAAGTTATCATCTTTTCGAAACACATGCATGTACATATATAATATATCAAATTACTTTGGGGAGAGGCCTAAAGACCAAATCAATATCATTGAAACTTGTAAAACATGATTATACTCATAATTTCAAAACCCACATTCTTAAAACATGATTTTTTAAGCCCATGAGATTTTTAGGATAACCCCACGTACCTCTATTTAGAAAGACAGTAGGTGCTTATTGAAGCCCACGATTTGGGGATTCCAAATATGCGATCAATTTTGAAAACCTACGGTTGAATCTCGAACTACTTGGGTTTTTAGTTTGAAACCCTTATAGATGTTCTTGAAGAAAATTGAGATAAAACCATATATTTTGAGTGAAATGAGGCTCAATCCCGTGTTATAGATATATATAGGAGTTGGAAAATTACTATTTTGCCCCTTAGAAGACAGAGCTAAAGTGCAGTTTTTGGTCCAGGGCGTTTACCTAGGCGGCGCCTCGCCTTAACCCTGGGTGAGACCAGGGCGGCGCCTTGCCTAAACCGGGGGAGAACCCTGGGCGGCGCCCTTTAATCGCATTGAGCTACTGATTCGGGCAACCAAACATGCCCTTACGCTACTCAAAAAATTCTGAAACTTGTCTGAGATGTACTATGAGGTTGCTCGATCGTAATGCAACTTAAAAATCAACAATCTAAATTCGGTAAGGTCAAAAATAAGAATCCCGAAGATTGAAAGCTCAAAATGTAACTAAGCCCTTTTGACACTTGAATATTTTCAAGTTTCTTATTTCATGCACATGCTAATAAGAGACAACGCATTGCACAATTTTTTTTTAATTTTACGGGGCGTTACATTATCTCCCCCTTAGGATCATTCGTCCTCGAATGATGGGTAGGAACTTGTTGAAGCCTTAAAGGTATGGAATAACGCGGACATGATGTGTACTCTAATAAGGATACACTGATTTTAAACCTGACTATATGACTGGAACTACTGATATTCAGAATTCTTATACCGGACATGCATATCTGCTGCATAGAATACGCGACTGAGTCGTTCTCATGAACGCAGGGCTGAATACCCGATAAGCTGAAGTTTTTCTATTGAACATGCATTTCTAATGCATTGCATATCTGACTGAACTGACGTATGAACGCATGACTGAATACACAATAATAACTGATGCGAAGCTTGTAATAAGAATCTATGCATGCAACTGAATGGGGTATCTCCCCCTTGGGACACTATGTCCTTCTATGAATGCTCAATTCACTAAAATACTCAGAAAATTAGGGCGATGCACTAGGCACCTACGAATTGAATCATAACTGAATATTTAGAATCTGAATCTAGTACATGACACATGAACCGAGCTATACTCGCAGCTACTAGTATACTCTATCTTGGAATAGTGACATATATGAGATTTTGGGTAGCATGATTAAATGAAAAGACGAGAAAACAAGTCATGCGAATCTGACTACTAAACTAATTTGCTGGCCACATAGACTGAACTATACTGGAAACTTATACTCAATCTGGAGTATCTTATCAACACTCTTCCTAACGAAGTCCTAGTAGCATTGGGTAGCAAAAGATCTTGGGCATGAGTCACACAAGACATCCGACTATAGGATCCCAACATTGACATTACTCTGCAGCCTGGAATATAGACATATAACTCGTAAATTAGGATAGAATTGTCAGGCCTTAGTCAATGTGTAACACCCCGTAAAAGTCGTGCATGGATTAGCCTTTAATAGAGTGCTCTTAGGCCTTTAATAGAGTGCTCTTAGACTTAAAAACTTGAAAAATTTTTCTAAGTGTAACTTCGAGTCATTTTAGCTGGCAACCTTCGGGATACAACTTCTCGACCTTCCCGACCTTCATTTTTAGATTTTCAAGTTGCGTTACGATCGGGCAATCTCATAGTACATCTCAGATAAGTTTTGGAATTTTTCGGAATGCATAAGGCTGCGTTTGGATTTCAAAACAGTAGCAAAACGCAAAGCCTGTTGCCCAGTTTTTTTTTTTTCAGCATTTCAGGGTCAACTTCAAACGATCATAACTCCCTGTATATAATGAACTGTGTGAGCTATAATATATCAAACGAAATATCTTTGAGTCTTCTTTCCAATGAAACTGGTTTCATCCAAATACAACATCTAAGTAAGGAGTTATATCCGTTTTACTTCAGCCTGTCAGTTTGTCAATTGAGGGACAGTTTCGACTTTTCTTGTTTTCTTAGGGGCATTTTAGTCATTTCACCTCACCCCTAATTCGTCTATAACATCTGATTCAGCTCCAAATTCAGCAAAATATACCCCTTTTCTCTAATTTTCTCTCAAGAATACCCTTTAGGGTTTCAAACAAAATCCCAAATAACTCAAGATTCAACCGTAGAAAATTCAAATTGGTTCCGTAGTTGTGTTCACCATCTCGAAAGCTTCGAGAAGCACCCCATGGTTATGTAAGGAGGATTCTAAATACAAGAGTCCATTGTTAAGGTATGAATATTGTTTATTCTTGATTCTTATCCATGAATAAGTATTGATAAAGAATTATGAGTATTGTCTTGATGTTGGAAGATAACTAGAAACATAGTTATGAATTGTTGTGTATAAATTGTTAGTAGTAAGTTATGGAAGTTGCTGTATTGGATTATGAAGAATGAATTGCGGTGATATATCATTATATTAGTGGTTATGTATGCCTAGTGATCATGTTGGTATTGGATGGTGATTAAGAAGGGAAATAAAGGCTAAGAGTGATGTTGAGGGATATTTCATGAAAATGCATGATATGTGAATGTAATAAGAGTATAAGAGTATGTATGTAGTACTCTTATTGATGAGCTAAGGGATTACTTCCTAGACATTAATTGGTGAAGTTAATACCTAAATGGTATGGTTTGGTTGCTAATACTAGTTTGCCACAAATGACTTATTGTAGATAAGTGTTCGAAGAGTACGGGAAGTCACTTGTATTGAAGTGGTTATATCAAGGTATGTAAGACATACTCTATCTACTCTTTGGCATGAATAATGACCCATGACACTCTCTAGTAGGCTTCCAACATTGTCCTACGACACATGACACATAATAACATCATATGATCTTCGACACTACCAATTGAACTTGTTTTCACTTTTAAGATGTCCGGCTAGTCAAAAAAATATCCATATACTATTGTTGACTCCGAAATGGTTTAATGAGGTATCCATGATTCTGTATTTCATTTTCATGATAATGATTACCTATTTACATGTTTTTCCTATTGAGGTATCATGGTTTCAAGTTCCATAAAGTGTGACCACAAAGTAACCAATCTCAAAGATTAATTGAATTAAGAAATGGAATGTCTATATTTTAAATTGATGATATGATGTATTATATTAGTACCACTGATCAGTTGGCCATTGTATTATAAAGATTATGTATATATATGTTATTCCAGGGGTGGTCCCTGATGTATTGTATTAGTACCACTGATCAGTTGGCCATTGTATTATAAAGATTATGTATATATATGCTATTCCAGGGGTGGTCCCTGATGTATTGTATTAGTACCACTGATCAGTTGGCCATTGTATTATAAAGATTATGTATATATATGCTATTCCAGGGGTGGTCCCTGATGTATTGTATTAGTACCACTGATCAGTTGGCCATTGTATGACATATGTTATGTATTGATAAGGATTACGGGAAGTAATGATATGAAAGTAATGTGCAGGTATCCCATCAGTTCTCTTAAGTATGGTCTACTCATACTGTCTATTCACTGGTATCTGGGTTCTGTTGATCTTTTGTATCTCATGTTGATACTCCCTGCCTTACATGCTCAGTACATATTTCCGTACTGACGTCCCTCACGGGGGACCTGCATTCATGCCTGCAGGAACAGGTACTTCAGGTCGTACACCTCCGCAGTAAGAGCCAGGACATTCTATTGTTAGTGGTGAGCTCCAGTTATTTCGGGGCATCCCAAGTCGTCTCTATATGTACCTTTGGTATTTGTATAAAAGTCTTTTGTGGGCGGGAGTTCGTCCCGACCCCAACTCAGTGGTGTATCTATGTAGAGGCTTTTGTAGACATATTGTACAACCATAGGAGTGTTTGGTTGATAGACGTGATGGCTCTGACGGCCAATTACTGTTCATATATATATTTATGCGTGTCTGCTGGGTTGATACAGGTACTGTTTTCTTCTATTTACAATGAAGTGCTGCCCAAATTTCTAATTTTCATAAGTAATGTAAATGTGAAAGTATAGGTTATGAACGGGTTCTCCCGGGCCTCCTCGGCTACGGGTGTCAGTCCGCTCCAATGGGATTTGGGGTGTGACAGAAGTGGTATCAGAGAAGTTCGTCCTAGTGAGTCTACAAAGCCGTGTCTACGTAGAATCTCGTTTATCGGTGTGTTGTGCACCACATCTATAAACAGGAGGCTATTGGACATTTAGGGATTATTTCCACTCTCCATTTCTTAGTTCGTGCAATAGAGTCAGAATGTTCCTCTTTCATACTCTTATTCGCGCTTTGATGTCGCCCATATGAAAGTAAAAAGTCATCCCAAATTCTTTCCTTACTCTAATGTCCTCCGATATGTCTCATTATTGATGTGATTCAAGTGTAGAAGTTTAGAATCTAATGGTATGGTCCTTTCTGATTGAACCATATAAGAGTTTAAATTGTGCAAGGACTTGAGAAGAGTCCGTTAGTGCTTCAATGTGTATTGATTCCGATGTAGACATTGATATTGATGGAATCGTGCTTTTCAGCTTCAGGTATTAATTGCATTTAGTCCCTTTCAAATTTATGTTACAAATGTCTTGCTTAAGGGAGGATGATGTGTAGTAGAATGTTGGAACTGTATTTACACCCGAATAGTAGTATGCGTTAAAAGTGTTGTTGTCATGACTTATTGGTAGTGAAATTAGACCAAGAAGTTGGTGATGTGAAGTCACAAAGTTAGAAGTCAAAGTGAGGGTGACTTTTGTGTAAATGAATATTTTAGTTGAATAACCGATGTTCGAGAACGATTTACCCCCCCCCCCCCTATGGTGATAGACTAATGTGGTAACGAGTAGCATGTGTGGATGGTATGGTAGTCCGTAGAGGAAGTGTTTGACTCCGATTTTATTTATACAGAGTAATACGTGTATTCTTAGTTCATTGGATGTTGCGTATTAAATTTCTATCTCATGTAATCTTGTCATCAAGGTGTTGTTGAAAAAAAAAAATAAAAAAAAATAAAGTCTAGTGAAGCCGTGTGGGGCTCTTTCGATTCACTAGCATAGTTGACTTGTCATTCATTTCATTTTCTTGTTCAAAATACAAAATCAAAGTCTAGTGAAGCCGTGTGAGGCCTATTTCGATTCACTAGCAACTTGTTGTCCAACTTGTTGTTCTTGTGTTGGTTTAATAGATGTATTGCTGAATTTGTTTGCATGAGATTGAGTTGGTAAAGAGGTTATTCGTCCTTGTGTGTTGTTTAGTAGATTGTAGAGAAGGAGTTGTTAGTTAGAGTGATTTGTAGGTTGCTTGAAGTGTGAAAATGGCTATATTAGCCAGTAAGTTGTAAGTATAGACTCATGGTTGTTTGTGGAATTTGAAGGCAGACTAAATGTATGCTTAAGTAAGTAAGCGTGATGTGAGAGGCCGTATAAGTAGATAAGATTGTATGGGGTTACAATATAAGATTAATGTCGATCATGTCTATTATGTGACTTTACCCCTTGACCTTCTTTTCCTTGGTAGTAGTAATGTTATAAAGGTGCTTTGGTCGTGGATAGTATCTAGATAAAATCAAGTATTTGGGGTAAAATGTCCCAATTTGATGGACTAGTAAATTATGTTGTATTCTTCATGGGTGGTATTTACTGAATAAAACAAGTATGAGCTGATGCCTATGATGCCTTACACCATGTATTTATAGTACCTAAAAGTCCCTAAGTCAACAAGGTACAAAAATGCAAGCTATACAATTATCAACTACAAGCTGAAAATCTGAAAATCCTGCACATGCTTGCTGAAATTTCTGCACATGCTTGCCAACCTTTGTGGACCTTTTAAAGTGGAAAATTTGCAGTTTGATACCAGCCCGCGTGAACTTCCTAAAGTCTAATAAATGTGCTGCCAGACTATTTTGACCATCTAGAAGGTGCTGGAACGTTGGCAGCAATACGGGGCATTTATCGAAGCCCCGTCAAGCTCGAAAACGCGCCCGAATAGTTCTAAACATGCCCAAAACGTAAGGAGTTTAATCTGTTGTGACGTTGAGCGTCAAAATGTGGTTGTAAAAATAGTGATTTAAGATTTATGATGTATGTTTTGTAAGAATTATGTATAAGGTTGGATTGTAAATCATGTTAAGCACTAGACATTAAGTTTGAACAATTGATGCCCATGAAGGTGGATGTGATGACTTCTTGGTTAATGATACTAGTTTTATAGAAGTAATCTAATAGGCTTGAGTGGTGTATGCAAGAGCCTAAGTTTATTTGATTTATAGTGTTGAGCCTTTTTATATGATCTTGATTCTCATAGTATAGAGATGTAAGTTTGGACTCGCGATATTGATAGGCTATGTTGGAAGTAGTATGTTTCATTGAAGGCTTGGTGATATCCATGTTGAGTGCTAGATTCTAAGTTAGAGTTTTTGAAGGTTGAACTAATAGAAATAAGAGTTAAAGCACTAGAGGGTGTGCTGTCTGACTATGGGGATACTCATGAAGAACCGAAGTTAGTAAGTGCAAGTATTATATGATGACTGCTGGGTCTATAGAATGATAAAGTGTATCTCAGAAGGTAGTATTAACAGTATGTTTTCCACTTTCAGGTGTAGTCATTTGGGTTAAGTGCCATGATATGCGTGTATAGTAGTTTTTCAGACCCCAGAGTGCAGTGAGTGTACTTCAGTTTAAAGTCTAGTAAGGGATCTCCCAAACTTAATATCAGAGCTTGAAGCTAAGGGGGAGATGTTAGAGCGAATAACCAAGTCAGGCCTTCAGATTCTAGTCGTGATGTCATGATGATATAGAACGTCAGAAAGTGAGGTTGAGACTCAACCCATTCTTGTCTCAGTATATTTTTTTCAATTATCCCAATATCTACTCATGCCTTACGTTTCAGTCCAATGATCAAAAATTGATGTTCATGCTTATGATAGAGAATCATGTACTCTTCAAGTTCTAAAATAAAAAGTTTCAGTTCATTCAGTAGTCGGAAATCCCATTCCATAAGTTATGAACTCCAAATTGAGGTCATGTAGCTCATGACTCATGTACTCACGCTTTATAGTATGCTTGTTTTAAATAAGACCATAAGTGTGAAGTAAGATCTGGGGCCAAGTTTTTGATATATATGAGTTTTAGTGGAAATTTGTATGTGTATGTTCTTGGGGTAGCGCGTGGGAGTTATATTAATAGTGGTTTAGAGAATAGGTGAAGTGTTTCTTCATGGGTGTTTGGGTTGAAGTTCATATGAGGTTATAAAGATTGGCTTGAACGACATGTTGGGATTTTAGTAAAGGGACGCAATATGCGCTAGTGAATCTATGGTAAGAGTTCAGAGTTAGTCATTAATGTGGGAAGGCATGATATGCTTAGGGTGTGAACTTTAAAAGGATATGGAAGATTGAATCATATTGTTTAGACTAGTATCATCGTATGACATGTTGTATTTTTGGGACTTGGAGTTAGGCTTGATCACAGTGAAAGGATTTAAGCTACTATAGACATTGTAGAAAGAGCTATCAATGCCCATATGAGAATTATAAGTTGAATCGAATGAATGTGGTATCTAAGGGAAATAGTACAGTTAAGGGAGTATTCGAGGAGTGTGCTAATCTTGGAAGTAAGAAGTCGCATTGACTAAGGACTGACAATTCTATCATGATTTATGAGTTATATGTCTATATTTCAGGCTGCAGAGTAATGTCAATGTTGGAATCCTATAGTCGGATGTATCGTGTAACTCATGCCCAAGATCTTTTGCTGCCTAATGCTACTAGAATTTTTTTTACGAAGAGTGTTGATAAGATACTCCAGATTGGGTATAAGTTTCCTGTGTAGTTCAGTCTGTTCAGCCAGCAAATCAGTTCAATAGTCAGAAAGTCAAATTCTCATGATTTGTTTGCTTGTCTTTTCAATTAATCATGCTACCCGAATTCTCAGATATGTTACTATTCCAAGATTGAGTATACTAGTAGTTGCGAGTATAATTCAGTTCATGTGTCATGTACTAGATTCAGATTCCAGAGGTTCAGTTATGAATCAAAATCATAGGTGCCGTGTGCATTTCCTCCATTTTCCAAGTATCTTAGTGAATTGAACACTCATAGAGGGATGTAGGATCCCAAGGGGGAGATACCCCATTTGGTTGCGTGCATAGATTCTTATTACAAGCTTCGCCTCAATTGATATTGCGTATTCAGTCATACGTTCTTGTGTCAGCTTAGTCAGATATGCCTGCATTAGAAATGCACGTTCAATAGAAAAAGTTCAGCTTATCTATGTATTCAGTTCTGCGTTCATGAGATCAACTTAATAACAAATCCATACATTAGGTTTGCATGTTCATTATGAGAACTCAGCTTATGAGTGGCTCCAGTCGTGTATTCCATGCATCAGATATGCATGTCCGATATAAGGATTCAGAATATCAGTAGTTATATCCATATGGTCATGTTTCAGATCAGTGTATTCTTTATTAGAAGGCATGTCGTGCCTGCGTTATTCCATACCTTTAAGGCTTCAACATTTCCAATCCATCATTCGGGGACGAATGATCCCAAGGGGGAGATAATGTAACACCCCGTAAAAGTCGTGCATGGATTAGCCTTTAATAGAGTGCTCTTAGACTTAAAAACTTGAAAAATTTTTCTAAGTGTAACTTCGAGTCATTTTAGCTGGCAACCTTCGGGATACAACTTCTCGACCTTCCCGACCTTCATTTTTAGATTTTCAAGTTGCGTTACGATCGGGCAATCTCATAGTACATCTCAGATAAGTTTTGGAATTTTTCGGAATGCATAAGGCTGCGTTTGGATTTCAAAACAGTAGCAAAACGCAAAGCCTGTTGCCCAGTTTTTTTTTTTTCAGCATTTCAGGGTCAACTTCAAACGATCATAACTCCCTGTATATAATGAACTGTGTGAGCTATAATATATCAAACGAAATATCTTTGAGTCTTCTTTCCAATGAAACTGGTTTCATCCAAATACAACATCTAAGTAAGGAGTTATATCCGTTTTACTTCAGCCTGTCAGTTTGTCAATTGAGGGACAGTTTCGACTTTTCTTGTTTTCTTAGGGGCATTTTAGTCATTTCACCTCACCCCTAATTCGTCTATAACATCTGATTCAGCTCCAAATTCAGCAAAATATACCCCTTTTCTCTAATTTTCTCTCAAGAATACCCTTTAGGGTTTCAAACAAAATCCCAAATAACTCAAGATTCAACCGTAGAAAATTCAAATTGGTTCCGTAGTTGTGTTCACCATCTCGAAAGCTTCGAGAAGCACCCCATGGTTATGTAAGGAGGATTCTAAATACAAGAGTCCATTGTTAAGGTATGAATATTGTTTATTCTTGATTCTTATCCATGAATAAGTATTGATAAAGAATTATGAGTATTGTCTTGATGTTGGAAGATAACTAGAAACATAGTTATGAATTGTTGTGTATAAATTGTTAGTAGTAAGTTATGGAAGTTGCTGTATTGGATTATGAAGACTGAATTGTGGTGATATATCATTATATTAGTGGTTATGTATGCCTAGTGATCATGTTGGTATTGGATGGTGATTAAGAAGGGAAATAAAGGCTAAGAGTGATGTTGAGGGATATTTCATGAAAATGCATGATATGTGAATGTAATAAGAGTATAAGAGTATGTATGTAATACTCTTATTGATGAGCTAAGGGATTACTTCCTAGACATTAATTGGTGAAGTTAATACCTAAATGGTAAGGTTTGGTTGCTAATACTAGTTTGCCACAAATGACTTATTGTAGATAAGTGTTCGAAGAGTACGGGAAGTCACTTGTATTGAAGTGGTTATATCAAGGTATGTAAGACATACTCTATCTACTCTTTGGCATGAATAATGACCCATGGCACTCTCAAGTAGGCTTCCAACATTGTCCTACGACACATGACACATAATAACATCATATGATCTTCGACACTACCAATTGAACTTGTTTTCACTTTTAAGATGTCCGGCTAGTCAAAAAAATATCCATATACTATTGTTGACTCCGAAATGGTTTAATGAGGTATCCATGATTCTGTATTTCATTTTCATGATAATGATTACCTATTTACATGTTTTTCCTATTGAGGTATCATGGTTTCAAGTTCCATAAAGTGTGACCACAAAGTAACCAATCTCAAAGATTAATTAAATTAAGAAATGGAATGTCTATATTTTAAATTGATGATATGATGTATTATATTAGTACCACTGATCAGTTGGCCATTGTATTATAAAGATTATGTATATATATGCTATTCCAGGGGTGGTCCCTGATGTATTGTATTAGTATCACTGATCAGTTGGCCATTGTATTATAAAGATTATGTATATATATGCTATTCCAGGGGTGGTCCCTGATGTATTGTATTAGTACCACTGATCAGTTGGCCATTGTATTATAAAGATTATGTATATATATGCTATTCCAGGGGTGGTCCCTGATGTATTGTATTAGTACCACTGATCAGTTGGCCATTGTATGACATATGTTATGTATTGATAAGGATTACGGGAAGTAATGATATGAAAGTAATGTGCAGGTATTCCATCAGTTCTCTTAAGTGTGGTCTACTCATACTGTCTATTCACTGGTATCTGGGTTCTGTTGATCTTTTGTATCTCATGTTGATACTCCCTGCCTTACATGCTCAGTACATATTTCCGTACTGACGTCCCTCACGGGGGACCTGCATTCATGCCTGCAGGAACAGGTACTTCAGGTCGTACACCTCCGCAGTAAGAGCCAGGACATTCTATTGTTAGTGGTGAGCTCCAGTTATTTCGGGGCATCCCAAGTCGTCTCTATATGTACCTTTGGTATTTGTATAAAAGTCTTTTGTGGGCGGGAGTTCGTCCCGACCCCAACTCAGTGGTGTATCTATGTAGAGGCTTTTG
The DNA here is from genome assembly GCA_030864225.1 of Capsicum baccatum var. pendulum. Classification (NCBI taxonomy): domain Eukaryota; kingdom Viridiplantae; phylum Streptophyta; class Magnoliopsida; order Solanales; family Solanaceae; genus Capsicum; species Capsicum baccatum. The sequence goes on from CM061552.1 coordinate 5,734,090, forward strand.
TAGACATATTGTACAACCATAGGAGTGTTTGGTTGATAGACGTGATGGCTCTGACGGCCAATTACTGTTCATATATATATTTATGCGTGTCTGCTGGGTTGATACAGGTACTGTTTTCTTCTATTTACAATGAAGTGCTGCCCAAATTTCTAATTTTCATAAGTAATGTAAATGTGAAAGTATAGGTTATGAACGGGTTCTCCCGGGCCTCCTCGGCTACGGGTGCCAGTCCGCTCCAATGGGATTTGGGGTGTGACACAATGTGACTTCTTACTTGCAAGATTAACACACTCCTCGAACACTCCCTTAACTATACTATTTCCTATAGATACCACATTCATTTGATTCAACTTATTTGTTCTCGTATTGGCATTTATAAATCTTTCTACTAATGTCTATAGTAACTTAAATCCTCTTCACCGTGATCAAGCCTAACTCCAACTCACAAAATACTACATGCCACTCCACGATACAAGTCTAGACCATAAGATTCAACCTTTTATATCTCTTAAAAGATTACACCCTAAGCATATCATTCCTTACCACTTCAATGACTAACTTTGAACTATTACTATGAATTCACTCGCGCATATTGCATTCCTCCCCTACCATCCCAACATGTCATTCAAGCCTATTTTATAACCACATGTGAACTTCAAGGCAACACCCATAAAGACATACTACGTATAGTCTCTAAACCACTATCAATATAACTCCCACGCGCTGCCCCCAGAACATACACACACAAATTCTCACTAACTATCACATATATCAAAGATTTGGCCCCAATCTTACTTCACACTTATGACCTTATCTAAACGAGAATACAATGATTTTTTTTATCAACATGAAAACATTTACTCATCACAACCATCATCATATAAGAAGGAGTCACAAAAGGTTAGAACATAAGATCTTGAAGCATACAAGGATATTATATGAAACTTAACACTTAACTGAGGCCTGAGGAATACCAAATCAACATCCGGGATTTATGAAAGCACTCTGAATTTAGGTTATTCATGGATATAAGCTGAATCTCGCCAATCATTTGGCATAAAACATGAGTTATGGAGACTGAGCATACTATAGGGCATAAATATATATGTTTCATGAGCTGCATGACCTCAATTTAGAGTTTGTAACATATGGAATGTAATTCCAACTACTGAATGAACTGGAATGCTTCATTTTAGAATTGGAAGAGTACATGATTCTCTATCACAAGCATGATCATGAACTGATATGTAAGGCGTGAATATGTATTGGGATCACTGAAAAATACTGAGATAGGAATAGGTTGAGTCTCACCCTCACTTTCTAACGTTCTATGTCGTCATGACATCACTACTAGAATCTGAGAGCCTAACTTGGTTATTCGTTCTATCACCTCCCCCTTGGCTTCAAGACATCATATTAAGTTCAAGAGATCCCTTATTACTAGACTCTAAAATGATCTACACTCACAGTACTCTGGGGTCTGGAATATAGCACTACGTGTAATTAATAGAAATTAACCCGAATGACTACACCTGGAAGTGGAAGACCCACTGCTAATATTACTTTCTTAGGTACACTCTATCTTTCTATAGCCCCAAAAGTCATCATATAATACTAGCACATTTACTAACTTCAAATCTTCAAAAGAAAGCTCAAACTTAGATTCTAATGCTTAACATGGATATCACCGAGCCTTTGACGAACAATACTACTTCCGTCATAGCATACCAATATTGCTACTCCAAACTTATATCTCTCTACCACGAGAATCAAGATCACATCAAAAGGCTCAACACTATCAATCAAAGCTCCTTAACTTGGCTTTCTAGAACACCATATACCATCTAACTAGTCTTTTTCCACCCAGCAACTCAATGGTACCACTAGCCACACAAATCATGTAATAGCCTTAGAAAAATACTGCAACCTCATATCACCTTGGCATACTTCTACATCATACCTACAACATCATACTTCATTGAGAATCAATTAAACTTAATCTCTTGCATATACTGTTCAAGCCTATTGGGTCACTTCTATAAAACTGGTATCATTACCCAATCAATCATCTCATCCACCTTCATGGACTTCAACTGTTGAAACTTAATGTCTAGTGCTAAACATAATTTTACAACCCAACCTTATGCATGATTCTCACTTGGAAACCATGAAATAAACATCAAGAAATACTAGTACACTAGAACTTCATAACAACAGTAATCGATCTTGACCTTACGATTTTCCTTATCATAATCCATTAGCATGTACTGTTTCAACACATCAAGCCTACTAATTTAATCCCACAAAACATGCATCATTGATCTCATGCCACTATTTTTTACCACCACATTCTACACTTAAATTCAAGCCTATAGCTTAGCATCAATCATCTACCACCAATGACAAGTGCAACATAATATGCTAGTCCATAAAATTGACACATTCTATTCAAACACCTCATAATCCACTACATACCTTCTCACAAGTTGTACTAGTTTACAACTACCAACGAAAAGAAGGTCAAAGGGTAAAGTTACATAATAGACATGATCAACCTTAATCTTATATTATAACCCCATACAATCTTTTCTACTTATATGAATTTCTCACATCATACTTACTTACTCAATCATACATTTAGACTACCTTAAATTTCCACATCAACCATGAGCCTATAATAATAACTTACTGGCTAGTATAGCTATTTTCACACTTCAAGCAACCGATAAATCACCCTGACTAATAACTCCTTCTCTACCTTCTACTAAACTAACACACAAGGACGAATCAGTTCTTTACCAACTCTAACTCATTCAAACAGATTTAGCTACACATATATTAAACCAACACCAGAACAACAAGTCGGACAACAAGTTGCTAGTGAATCGAAATAGGCCTCACACGGCTTCACTAGACTTTGATTTTTATATTTTGAACAAGAAAATGAGATGAATAACAAGGAAACTATGCTAGTGAATAGAAAGAGCCCCACACGGCTTCACTAGACTTTATTTTTTTCAACAACACCTTGATGACAAGATTACATGAGATAGAAATTTAATATGCAATATCCAATGAACTAAGAATACACATCTTACTCTGTATAAATGAAATTGGAGTCAAAAAATTCCTCCATGGATTAGCATACCATCCACACATGCTACTAGCTACCACATCAGTTTATCACTATAAAGTGGTAAATTATCCTCAAACAATGATTATTCAACTGAAATATTTATTTGCATAAAAGTCACCCTCCCTCTGACTTCTAACTTTGTGACTTCACATCGCTGACTTCTTGGTCGAATTTCATTACCAATAGGTCATGACAACAACACTTTAACTCACACTACTATTCGGGTAGAAATACAGTTCCAACATTCTATTACACATCATTCCCCCTGAAGCACGATATCCGTAACATAAATTGTTTTTTTTAAAAGGGACTGAATACACTCAATACTGTAGGCTGAAAAGAACGATTTCATCAATATAAAGGTTCACACTCGCATCAATACACTTTGAAGCAAACTGACTCTTCTCAAGTCCTTGCACAATTTTTAAATCTTATCTGACTCGACCAGAAAGGACTATATCGTGTAGATTCTAAACTTTTTGCACTTGAATCGCCCCAATAATAGGATATGTCTAAGAACATCGGAGTAAGGAAAGAATTTAGGATGACTTTTACTTTCGTATAGGCGACACCATAGCACAAATTAGAGTATGAAAGAGGAACATTCTAACTCGATTACACGAACTAGAACATGAAGAAAGAGAGACATTCCTAAATGCCTAGTAGCCTCATGCTTATAAGTGTGGTGCACTACACACCCATAAACAAGACTCTACCCAACGTGATTTTGCAGACACCCTGGGACTATGAACCGTGCTTTGATACCAAGTTTTTCATAACCTGAACCGGGGCCCTGGTCGTGATGAGTATTCTAAAGCATGAAGGCCCGAAACACCCCTATCTATCTGGTAATCTTGCACATAATTCATATATTAATAAAAAATACGAAAGATACACAATATTACAAAAACATGGTCATAAATCAAATAAAATCAATAAAGGAAAAATAATGTCCCACAACATCTATCGACATCTAAAAAATTGTCTGTAAAATCTCTACTACATGGTTGAAATAAATAACTGTCTGAAAACTGGGACAAGGCTCCCAGTAGACCCAAAACTACTAAATGATAAATGAACTGCCAGACATCAGGCCTTCCAAAATATAGAAGGCTCACCACTTGATTCTGCAAATCTGTCGGAAGAAATCTACTGGTTATCTGGACCTCTAGACTGTGCCTCTGAACTTGGGAGGGAAGGGGGTCAATACAAATGTACTGGTACGTAGAGTAGTCCAAAACAAAAATACAATATTTTTACAAAATATAAGTGAGAGCCATTATAAAGCAGTTTCATATCAAATCATTTGAAAACACATGGACATAATATAATAATTTTCAACAACAATGTAATGCAGCTGAGCTAGGTGGAATACCCTACAATATCACATTTACTCCAACTATCAAACCTCGGTTTCCATCGAGATTAGTGTATAAGTGATGGGAAGACACACAAGATCACACAACAGGGTGTCTCGACCCAATAAAGTATGGTAGTGCACAAGATCACAAAGCTGGGCTCCTAATCATAGTCCCAAATTGGGATAATATATATATATCAGGTACACAAGATCACAAAGCTGGGTACCAATTTCTCTTGTCAGCAAACACGGTTTCCAGTGATAAGCCCTTTCACTCAAACGCCTTCTTCGGGCATCCACCTATCTCATGTGAAATCAATGCATTCAAACTTCATTTAATTCAATCACATATCATATTCTGCAGGGTATCGTCATACCCGACTTGCAAGTCATTAGTATCACATCATCCTTTGATTCAACCATTATATTCAATATATTTCAACATAAACAACCCTCTCCTTGCAAGGCAAAATCATATCCAATCATAAAAATTTTCAAAGCATTTCATGTCATGCCTTTTAAGATAATTTTCAAACAATTCACATCATATGAAAATTTAAAAAAAAATCATATCAAGAGAGGGATTCCATATAATTCATGCTCTCAAGTTATCATCTTTTCGAAACACATGCATGTACATATATAATATATCAAATTACTTTGGGGAGAGGCCTAAAGACCAAATCAATATCATTGAAACTTGTAAAACATGATTATACTCATAATTTCAAAACCCACATTCTTAAAACATGATTTTTTAAGCCCATGAAATTTTTAGGATAACCCCACGTACCTCTATTTAGAAAGACAGTAGGTGCTTATTGAAGCCCACGATTTGGGGATTCCAAATATGTGATCAATTTTGAAAACCTACGGTTGAATCTCGAACTACTTGGGTTTTTAGTTTGAAACCCTTATAGATGTTCTTGAAGAAAATTGAGAGAAAACCATATATTTTGGGTGAAATGAGGCTCAATCCCGTGTTATAGATATATATAGGGGTTGGAAAATTACTATTTTTCCCCTTAGAATACAGAGCTGAAATGCAGTTTTTGGTCCAGGGAATTTACCTGGGCGGCACCTTGCCTTGACCCTGGGTGAAACCAGGGCGGAGCCTTGCCTAGCCCGGTGGAGAACCCTAGGTGGCGCCCTTTAATAGTGTTGAGCTACTGGTTCGGGCAACCAAACATACCCTTACGCTACTCAAAAAATTCTGAAACTTGTCCGAGATGTACTATGAGCTTGGTCGATCGTAACGCAACTTAAAAATCGAAAATCGAAAATTAGTAAGGTCAAAAATAAGAATCCCGAAGATTGAAAGCTCAAAATATAACTAAGCCCTTTTGACACTTAGAATATTTTCAAGTTTCTTATTCCATGCACATGCTAATAAGAGACAACGCATTGCACACATTTTTTTCTTTTATGGGGTGTTAAACAGTGGTGACCCCAACACGAAGCATGTAACGAACCGCATTTTGGGCTAGAATGAAAACCGTCATTTCTATGCCTAGATGATCCAAAAGCCTTAAATCCTATGAAAATTTGGCATGTTAATCAATTATGGAGCGTGAGAACCTATTTGAGCATGAATTTAGATCATAGAGGTCCCCTAACTCAAGGTCAAGTTGAAAGCTTTTCTATCGTTCGAGTTTTAGTGAGCGTTGAAATATGGGTCAACTTCAATCGAGCCTAACTCTTTGTATATATCGAATTAGAGGGTCTACTATATATCAAATGAAAGGTCTTCGAATTGTTGTTCCAAAGATATCAATTTTGCCAAAATCCGACACCTGAACAAGAAGTTATGGCTTTGCAAAGTGGAGTATGTAGCCCAGCATAAGGTGTACGACGCACACCCTAACTTATGCCATAAGGTGTGAAATGCACACCCTAATGTGTGCGATAAAGTGTGCGCCGCACAACCTATCTTATGCGATAAGGTGTGCGCTGCATACATTATGACCCAAGTGACTTAAACACTCCATTTTGGGGGCAAAATAGTCCTTTTCCCATCCTTATTCGGCCATAAACACGAAATTCAGTCCCCAATTCTCTAAAGTACATCCACATTCTCTCAAATTCTCTCAAGAACACTTCCAAGGGTTTCAAACTAAAAACCCCCAAAAATCAAGATTCAACCATGGGTTTTTAAATTGATTGAAGATTTGGAATCCCCAAACCATAGGCTTCAAGAATCATCCATTATTCTCCATAATCGAGGTACGCGGGGTTTTTCTAAATTCTCATGGGTATAGAAATCATGCTTTAAGAAAGGGTTTTTTGAATTTATGCACATATTCATGTTTTGGAAGCTTTAATGACATTGTTTTGGCCTTTTGGCCTTCCCCAAAGTGATTTAAAAGTTATATGTATATGTATGTATGTATGTGTTTAAGTCTTGAAATATGAATTGAGAGCATGACTTACATGAAATCCCTCTCTTGATGTGACCGTTCCCATGTTTCACATGATATGAATTATTTTGAAATAGCATGATATGAAATATTTGGATATTGTTGTGACTTGAATATGATTTTTTTGGAAAATGAAAGTGAGGGTTGAGTAAGTTTCTAAATGTTAAAAATACACATAATGAAAGAGTGCATGGTTTTGCCAAAATCACATGACCACCATATATTTGAAGAATGCTTGCATAGTTTCGGAGCATGAAATCTTTTATACTATTTGTATGTGGGTGGTCTGAACTATGTTTTTATGAAAGATCTTGCTAAATTCATTATGGCTCAAAAAACACGACTTGCAAGTCTCGGTATGATGATATCAATTCAGACAATGCCATAACAGACACAGACTAATACAAAAATTAGACTATCAATTTTTTATGTTATAGGACTTCAGATTGATGCATGTTCAAAAAAGGCTTAAATAGGGCATAAAGAGAGCTTAGGTGGTTCCCCCAAGAAGGTTTGAGTTCAGACAACTCATTGCCCAAAACTGTGATTTATCGATTCAGGTATATTATTATATGATGACTTAGTTCCTTGTGGTGTATCAGACTCAGACACTCCAACCCTTGCAGCATACTCGGGTTGGGGGCTTCCCCGCTGAGTCAATGGCGGATTCCATATAGCCCATGGAATATCATACTTGTAGGGGAGTACCACCTAACTCAAAAGTAATATAAAGATCAGAATTTGCATTGACAGAAAAGTTTCATGTTTTCAAAAAGTGCCCGTGTGTTTTGAAAAACCACTTGATGTATGATGTTTTGACAAAGTTTCTCTCAACTATTTTATTTATGTAAAAGCTTTATTTTGAATTGATTTGCATACCAATATATCTGTATTGACCCCGCTCCTCCCTCCAGGTTTTGAGGCTCAGTCTAGGGGTCCAGAAAAGCAGTAGAGTTTATTAGACAGAGTTGCAGGTGTCCAGTTGGTGAGACTTCTTTATTCCAGAAGGCCTATCTTTTCAAATTAGGTCATTTATTTCCGTTTTGGTCTGCTGGGGGCCTTGTCCTAGTTTCAGATAGTGGTAAGATTTTCATGTAGTAGAGATTTCACAAACTGAGTCAGATATTATTTAGATGTCGTGGAATTTCAACTTCCATACTTATGTTGAATTCAGAATTGACCATGTTTCCGTAGCAGATTATGTTTTTCCATATTTTCTTTTATTGTACAAATATTATGCATGATTACCAGATAGAGAAGGGCATTTCGGGCCTTTATGGTTCAGAATGTCCATCACGTCCAGGCCCTAGTTTGGGTTGTGACAAACTTGGTATCAGAGCACAGTTTATGGGCCCAGGGTATTGGTGAAATTGCGTTGGGTAGAGTCTTATTTATGGGTGTTTAGCGCGCCACACTTATAAGTAAGAGACTACTAGGCATTTAGGAATGTTTCCCCTTCTTCATGTTCCAGTTCGTGCAATAGAGTTAGAATATTCCCCTTTCATACTTAAATTCGTGCTATGGTATCGCCCATACGAAAGTAACAGTCATCCCAATTCTTTCCTTACTCGGATATTCTCAGACATGTCTCGTTATTGGGCCGATTCAAGTATAGAAGTTTAGAGTATAAATGGTATGTTCTTTCTGATAGAATCATATAAGATTTCTACAAGGACTTGAGAAGAGTCCGTTAGTGCTTAAGAATGTATTGATTCTAGTGTGAACCTTGATTTTAATGAAATCATACTTTTCAGCCTGCAGTATTAAGAGTATTCCATCTCTTTTCAAAAATTTATGTTTCTGATGTCATGCTTCAGGGGAAATGATGTGTAGCAGAATATTGGAACTGTATTTCCACCCGATTAGTAGAATAAGTTAAAGTGTCGGTGTAATGACCTACTGGTAGTAAGATTAGACCAAGAAGTTAGTGATATGAAGGTGCAAAGTTAGAAGTCAGAGTGAGGATGACTTTTATGTATATAGATAGTTTAGTTGAATAACCGATGCTTGAGGATGATTTACCACTTTATAGTGATAGACTAATGTGGTAGCTAGTAGCATATGTGGGTTGTATGGGAGTCTGTGGAGGAAGTATTTGGCTTAGATTTTTATTTATACAGAGTAATATGTGTATTCTTAGATCATTGAATATTGTGTGTCAATTTTCTATCTCTTATAATATGTAATCTTGTTATCATGGTGTTTTAAAAAAAAACAAAGTCTAGTGAAGCCATGTGAGGCCTGTTTCGATTCACTAGCAACTTGTTTTTCAACTTGTTGTTCTTGTGTTGGTTGAATATATGTGTAGTCGAATCTTTTTGCATGAGATTGAGATGGTAATAAAGTGATACGTCCTTGTGTGTTAGTTTAGTAGAAGGTAGAGAAGGAGTTATTAGTTAAGGTGAATTGTTGTCTGCTTGAAGCATGAAAATGGCTAGATGAGCCAGTAAGTTATAATTATAGACTCATGGTTATTTGTGGAGTTTTAAGGTAGTCTAAATGTACGCTTGGGTAAGTAAGTGTGATGTGAGAAAGTTGTATAAGTAGATAAGATTGTATGGAGTTATAATATAAGATTAAGGTTGACCATGTCTATTATGTGACTTTCCTTCACCCCTGACTTTTTTTTCGTTAGTAGTTGTAAACAAGTACTACTTGTGAGAAGGTATGTAGTAGATTTTTGAGGTATTTAGATAGAATGTTCAAATTTGACGGACTAGTATATTGTGTTGCCTTCTTCATTGGTGGTAGATGATTGATGCAATACCATTGGCTTGAATTTAATGTAGGATGTGCATGTAAGAATAGTGGAATAAGATTAATGATGTATCTTTTGTGGGAATAAATTAGTAGGCTTGATGTATTGAAATAGTGCGTGCTAATCAGTTATGATAAGGAAAACCGTAAGGTCATGATTGATTATTGTTGTTATGAAGTTCTAGTGTTCTAGTGTTTCGTGATGTTTATTTCATGGTTTCCAAGTGAGAATTATGCGTAAGGTTGGGTTATAAATCATTTTTAGCACTAGACATTAAGTTTGATCAGTTGATGACCATGAAGGTGGATGTGATGATTTCTTAATTTATGATACTAGTTATATGGAAGTGATCTAATAGGCTTGAACAGTGTATGCAAGAGCTTAAGTTTATTTGATTCGTAATGAAGTATGATGTTGTATGTATGGGGTAGAAGTATGCCCAAGGTGATATGGAGTTGCTATATTTTCTAAGGCTATTACATGTTATGTGTGGCAAGTGGTACCATTGAGTTGCTAGGTGGAGAAAGACTAGTTAGATGGTATATGGTGTGCTAGATAGCCAAGTTAGAGAGTTTTGATTGATAGTGTGGTGCCTTCTTATATGATCTTGATTCTCATAGTATAGAGATATAAGTTTGGAGTCGCGATATTGATATGCTATGACGGAAGTAGTATGGTTCATCAAAGGCATGGTGATATCCATGTTAAGTGTTAGAATCTAAGTTTGAGTTTTGAAGACTGAGCTAATAGAAATAAGAGTAGAAGCACTAGAGGGTGTGCACTTCAACTATGGGATACTCATGAAGATTCGAAGTTAGTAAGTGTTCAAGTATTATATGATGACTATTGAGTCTATAGAATGATAGAGTGTATCTCAGAAGGTAATATTAGCAGTGGGCTTTCCCACTTTCATGTGTAGTCATTTGGGTTAAGTTCTATTAATTACGTGTATTGTCGTTTTTCAGACCCTAGAGTGTAGTAAATGTAGTTCAGTTAGAATCTAGTAAGGGATCTCTCAAACTTAAAATGATGGCTTGAAGCTAAGGGGGAGATGATAGAACGAATAACCAAGTAAGACTCTCAGATTCTCATAGTAATGCAGTATGATATAGAACGTCAGAAAGTAAGGGTGAGACTCAACCCATTCTTATCTCAGTATTTTTCAGTTATCCCAATACCTACTAATTCCTCACATTTCAATTCCATGATAATAGTTTATGTTTATGTATATGATAGAGAAGCACGTGCTCTTCCAGTTCTAAAATAAGGAGTTCCAATTCATTCAGTAGTCAAAATCACATTCCATATGTTATGAACTCCAAATTGAGGTCATGTAGCTCATGACTCATGTATTTATGTCTTATAGTGTGCTCAGTTTCCATAACTCATGCTTTACACCAAATGATTGGCGAGAATCAGGTTATAGCCATGTATGCCCTCAATTTAGATTTACTTTGATAAATCCCTGGTGTTGATTTGTTATTCCTCAGGCCTCAGCTAAGTGTCAAGTCTCATATAATAACCTTTCATGCTTCAAGGTTTTATGTTCTAACCTCTTGGTGACTCCTTATGTAATGATAGTGGTGATGAGTGAATGGTTCTTGTTGATGAAAGATCATTGTATGTTTGTTTTGGATGAGGCCATAAGTGTGAAGTAAGATTTGGGGCGAAGTCTTTGATACATGTGTTGGTTAGTGGAAATTTGTGTGTGTATGTTCTTGGGGTAGCGTATGGGAGTTGTATTGATGGTGGTTTAGAGAATATATGAAGTACGTCTTAATTAATGTTGCCTTAAAGTTCATAGGTAGTTATAAGGATAGGCTTGAATAACATGTTGGGATGTAAGTGGAGGAACGCAATATGCGCTAGCGAATCCATAGTAAGAGTTCAGGGTTGATCATTGAAGTGGTAAAGCACGTTATGCTTAGGGTGTGTCTTTAAAAAGATGTAGAAGGTTGAGTCATATGGTTTAGACTAATATCATGGTGTGGCATGTTGTATTTTGTGATTTAAAGTTAGGCTTGATCACGGTGAAAGGATTTAAGCTACTTTAGACATTAGTAGAAAGCTTTATGAGGACTATAACTTGAATCAATGAGTATGGTAATTAAGGAGAATAGTATAATTAAGGGATACTCGAGAAGTGTGCTAAGCTTGAAAGTAAGAAGTTGCATGGCCTAGGGCCTAGTAATTCTACTCCATGCTATAGAGTAGTGTCATTGTTGTGATTCCTTGGTTGGGTGCCTTGTGTAAATCATGCCCAAGGTTCTTTGTCCCCTAACGTTGTGTCACAACCCGAACCGGGGTCCTGGCCGTGATGAGCATTCCGAACCATGAAGGCCCGAAACACCCCTATCTATTCGTTAATCATGCACATAATTCATATGATAATAAGATATGCGGAAGATACACAATATTATGGAAAACATGGTCATAAATCAAATGAAATCAACAAAGCGGAAATAATGTCCCACAACATCCATCGACATCTGAACAACCGTCTACGAAATCTCTAATACATGACTGAAACAAATTACTGTCTGAAAACTGGTTAGGGTGTGCGTCGCACACCTTATGCTGCATGACACACTCTACTTTACAAAGCCATAACTTCTTCCTCGGGTGTCGTATTTTTGCAAAATTGATATCGTTGGAAATATAATTCGAATACCTTTCATTTGATATATAGTAGGTACTCTAATTCAATATATACAAAGAGTAATGGTCGATTGAAGTTGACCTAAGTTTCAACGCTCACTAAAATTCGAACGATCGGAAAACTTTCAACTTGTCCTTGAGCTTGGGGACCTCTATGATCTCAATTCATGCTCAAATAGGTTTCCACACTACATAATTTATTAAAAAACTAAACTTGCATTGGATTATGGCTTTTGGAACCTTTACGTGAAGGAAATGACGATTTTTGTTCTCGGCCAAAATGCGGGGTGTTACATTATCTCCCCCTTGGGATCATTCGTCCCTGAATGATGGGTAGGGACTTGTTGAAGCTTAAAGGTATGGAATAACACAGACATGATGTGCCTTCTAAGAAAGGACATAATTGATCTAAAATATTTAAACTTCTATAATGAAACTGAATTCTGAGCTGACTTGACTTTTCTTGCTTCAAGAAGCTGATTCGTGCTGAAAATTTAGGATTCCCTTGAAATATTCATGATCCAATCATACCTATTGAAATTAGGAAGTGATAACTTATGCAAGTACGAATCATAAGACATCAAGACTTAGATTGTACAAGGGTATTACACTATCTGAGCTGAAATACTTGAAAAATTTTGAGATTATACGTTGAACTCTTATGCACCGAGTCATGAATAGATAGCTGAATCTGAAACATGATGCTTGGAATGAACTAAACTCACAATTTATATGGATGGAATAGATTATCTCTTGGGAATGGCCATACGCATGAGACTTCAGATAGTAGGACTGGGTGAAAACGTGGAAAAACCGTAGTAACTTGTCTGCCCGACTGTTAAACTGAATTACAGACTGAATTATACCAGACACTTATACTCAACTGGAGTATCTCTTCAACACTCTCTCTAAAGAAGTTCTAGCAGTAATAGGAAGCCATGAATCTTGGGTATGGATTACATAAGACATCCAACTGAGGGAAATCACAACATTTACACTACTCTGCAGTCTGGAATATAGACATATAACTCATAAATTAGGATAGAATTTCCAGGCCTTAGTCAGTGCGACTTCTTACTTTAAAGATAGCACACTCCTCGAATACTTCCTTAACTGTACTATTACCCGTAGATACCACATTTATTCGATCCAACTTATTTGTTCTCGTGTTTGCATTTATAAATCTTTCTACTAATGTCTATAGTAACTTAAATCCTCTTCACCGTGATCAGGCCTAACTCCAACTCGCAAAATACTACATGCCACTCCACGATACAAGTCTAAATCATAAGATTCCATCTTCTATATCTCTTAAAAGATTACATCCTAAGCCTATCATGCCTTACCACTTCAATGGCTAACTCTGAACTATTACTACAAAGTCGCTAGCGCATATAGCGTTCCTTAACAAAAATTCCAACATGTCATTCAAGCCTATCTCTATAACCACATATGAACTTCAAAGTAAACACTCATAAAGACACACTTCACATATTCTACTAGCCATCTATCGATATAGCTCCCACACTCTACCCCAAGAACATACACACACACACACCTTTCAGCTAACCATCACATGCATCAAAGACTTGGCCCCAACCTTACTTCGCACTTATGGCCTTATCTAAAATAAGCATACTATGATCTTCCACCAACTAGAAACATTTACTCATCACCACTACCATCACATAAAGAGGAGTCACTAAAGATTAGAACATAAGATCTTGAAGCATGGAAGAATGTTATATGAAACTTGACACTTAACTGAGGCCTGGGGAATAGCAAATCAACATCCGGGATTTATCAAAGAAAAAAAAATCTGAATTGGGGCATACATGGCTATGAACTATATTCCACCTATCATAAAGAGTATAGCATGAATTATGGGGACTGAGCACACTATAAAGCGTGAATACATGAGTCATGAGCTACATGACCTCAGTTTAGAGTTCATAACATATGGAATGTGATTCCGACGGCTGAATGAACTAAAGTTCCTCATTTAGGAATCTGGAAGAGCATGTGATTTTCTATCATATACATGAACATGAACTATGATCATGGAACTGAAACGTGAGGTATGAGTAGGTATTAGGATAACTGAAAAATACTGAGACCGAAATAGGTTGAGCCTCACTCTTTCCTTCTAATGTTCTATGTCATACTGATATCACTACTAGAATCTAAAAGTCTGACTTGGTTATTCGCTCTATCATCTCCCCCTTAGCTTCAAGCCATCATATTAAGTTTGGGAGATCCCTTACTAGACTCTAAACTGAAGTACACTCACTGCACTTTGGGGTCTGGAAAACTACTATACACGTATATCATGGCACTTAACCCGAATGACTACACCTGAAAGTGGAAAACCCACTGTTAATACTACCTTCTGAGATACACTTTATCATTCTATAGACCCAGTAGTCATCATATAATACTTGCACACTTACTAAATTTGGGTCTTTATAGGTATCCCCATAGTCGGAGTGCACACTCTCTAGTGATTTAACTCTTATTTCTATTAGTTCAACCTTCAAAAACTCAAACTTAGAATCTATAACTCAACATGGATATGACCAAGCCTTCAATGAATCATACTACTTCCGACATAGCCTACCAATATCGCGACTTCAAACTTACATCTCTCTACTATGAGAATCAAGATCATATAAAAAGACTCAACACTATTAATCAAAACTCCTTAACTTGGCTATTTAGAACACCATATACCATCTAACTAGTCTTTCTCCACCTAGCAACTCAACGGTACCACTCGTCACACAAAACGTGTAATAGTCTTAGAAAATACCTCAACCTCAGATCACCTTGGGCATACTTCTACATTATATATGTAACATCATACTTCACTATGAATCAAATAAACTTAAGCTCTTGCATATACCATTCAAGCCTATTAGATTACTTCCATAAAACTAGTATCATTAACCAAGAAATCATCACATCCACCTTCATGGACATCAATTGTTCAAAACTTAATGTCTAGTGCTAAACATGATTTTACAACCCAACCTTACGCATGATTCTCACTTGGATACCATGAAATAGACATCAATAAACACTAGTACACTAGAACTTCCAAGCAACAAATAATTGATCTTGACCTTACGGTCTTCCTTATCATAACTCATTAGCACGTACTATTTTAACACATCAAGCCTACTAATTTTTTTCCCACAAAACATACATCATTAATCCCATGCCACTATTTTTACCACCACATTCTACATTAAATTCAAGCATATAGTCCTATACCAATCATCTATCACTACTGAAAAATGGAACATAATATGCTAGTCCATAAAATTTGGGACATACTATACAAACGCCTCAGAAATCACTACATACCTTCTCACAAGTAGTACTAGTTTACAATTACCAACGAAAAGAAGGTCAAGGGGTAAAGTTACATAATAGACATGATCAAGCTTAATCTTATATTATAACCTCATACAATCTTTTCTACTTATACGGATTTCTCACCTCATACTTACTTACCCAAACATGCATTTAGACTACCTTCAAATTCCACAACCAACCATGAGTCTATACTTACAACTTACTGGCTAATATAGCCATTTTCACACTTCAATCAACCGAAAAATCACCCTAACTAACAACTACTTCTCTACCTTCTACTAAACTAACATACAAGGATGAATCACCTCTTTACCAACTCAATCTCATGCAAACAGATTCAGCTAAATATATATTAAACCAACACAAGAACAACAAGTTGGAAAACAAGTTGCAAGTGAATCGAAATAGGCCTCACACGGCTTCACTAGACTTTGATTTTGTATTTTGAACAAGAAAATGAGATGAATGACAAGTCAACTATGCTAGTGAATCGAAAGAGCCCAACACGGCTTCACTAGACTTTATTTTTTTCAACAACACCTTGATGACAAGATTACATGAGATAGAAATTTAATATGCAATATCCAATGAACTAAGAATACACATCTTACTCTGTATAAATAAAATCGGATTCAAACACTTCCTCCACGGACTACTATACCATCCACACATGCTACTAGTTACCACATTAGTCTATCATCATAAGGGGGTAAATCATTCTCAAACATCGGTTATTCAACTAAAATATTCATTTACACAAAAGTCACCCTCGCTCTGACTTCTAACTTTGTGACTTCACATCACCAACTTATTGGTCTAATTTTACTACCAATAGGTTATGACAAGAACACTTTAATGCATACTACTATTCGGCTGGAAATACAGTTCCAACATTCTACTACACATCATCCCCCTTAAGCAAGACATTTGTAACATAAATTTGAAGGGGACTAACTGCAATTAATACCTTAAGCTGAAAAGCACGATTCCATCAGGATCAATGTTTACATCGGAATCAATACATATTGAAGCACTAACGGACTCTTCTCAAGTCTTTGCACAAATTTTAAATCTTATACGGTTCAATCCGAAAGGACCATACCATTTAGATTCTTAACTTCTGCACTTGAATCACCTCATTAATGAGACATATCTGAGGACTTTAGAGTAAGGAAAGAATTTGGGATGACTTTTTTTACTTTCGTATGGGCGAAACCATAGCACGAATTAAAGTATGAAAGAGGAACATTCTGACTCTATTGCACGAACTAGAACATGAAGAAAGAAAGACATTCCTAAACGCCTAGTAGCCTCCTACTTATAAGTGTGGTGCGCTACACACCCATAAACAAGACTCTACCCAACGGGATTTCGCAGACACCCTGAGACCATGAACCATGCTTTGATACCAAGTTTGTCATGACCCGAACCGAGGCCCTGACCGTGATGAGCATTCTGAACCATGAAGGCTCGAAACACCCCTATCTATCTGGTAATCATGCACATAATTCATATGATAATAAGATATGTGAAAGATACACAATATTACAGAAAACATGGTCATAAATCAAATGAAATAAACAAAGGAGAAATAATGTCCCACAACATCTATCGACACCTGAACAACCGTTTGTAAAATCTCTAATACATGACTGAAATAAATTACTGTCTGAAAACTAGGACAAGGCCCCCAGTAGACCCAAAACTACTAAATGATAAATAAACTGACAGACATCAGGCCTTCCGAAATATAGAAGGCTCACTACTTGATTCTGCAAATCTGTTGGAAGAGATCTACTGGTTATCTGAACCCCTAAACTGTGCCTCCAAACTTGGGAGGGAAGGGGGTCAATACAAAAGTACGTGTACGCAGAGAAATAAATAACAAAATATAATATTTTTTTCCAAATATAGGTGAGAGCCATTATAAAGCAGTTTCATATCAAATCATTTGAAAACACATGGGCATAATGTAATAGTTTTCAATAACAATGTAATGTAGCTGAACTAGGTGGAATACCCTACATATAACATTTTCACCAACTGTCAAATCTCGATTGCCACCGAGATTAGAGTATAAGTGAGGGGAAGACACACAAGATCACACAGCAGGGTGTCTCAACCCAATGAAGTATAGTAGTGCCCAAGATCACTTAGACTGGGATCCTAACCATAGTCCTAATTTGGGAATGACATAAAGTCAAGTACACAAAATCACTTAGCCTGGTACCAAATCCCCATGTCGGCAAACACGGTTTCCAGCGATGGGCCCTTACACTCAAACGCCTTCTTCGGGCATCCACCTATCTCATGTAAAATCAATGTATCAAACTTTATTTAATTCAATCACATATCTTATTCTGTAGGGTATCGTCATACCCGACTTGCAATACATCAATATCACATCATTCTTTCATGCAACCATTATATTCATCATATTTCAACATAATAACCCTCTCATTGTAAGTCAAAACCATGACCATTTTCTAAATATTTCATGTCACGCTTGTCAAGATGATTTCAAACATTTCATATCATATGAGAATTTAAAACAAGATCATATAAAGAGAGGGATTTCATATAATTCCTACTCTCAAGTTAGCATCTTTTCGGAATACATGCATATACATATATCATATATCAAACCACTTTGGGAATAGGCCTAAAGACCAAATCAATATCATAAAACGTTTAAAACGGGATTATATTCATAATTTCAAAACCTCCCTTTTTAAAACATGAATTTGTAAGCCAATGAGATTTTCGAGATAACCCCACGTACCTCTATATGCGAAGATGATAGGTGCTTCTTGAAGCCTACGTTCTGGGGATTCCAAATATGCAATTAGTTTCAAAAGCCCACGGTTGAATCTTGAGTTGCTTGGGTTTTTATTTTAATGTCACGACCCGAGCCTAGGCCCTAGCCGTGACGAGCATCCCGAACCATGAAGGCCCGGAACACCCACTCTCTATCTGGTTATCATGCACAACATTCGTAATCATAATAAAATGCGGAATTGAAACTGAGTACGGAAAACATGGTTAAGTTCTGCAACATTTCTGAATAATACTATCTGACATCAGTCTACGAAATCTCTACTAAGAACACAAACATCTGTCTGAAAAGAAACTGGGACAAGGCCCCCAGTAAACCAAAAACATAATAAATAAGATAATGTGTGACATAATTATGCCTTCCGAATAATAGAAGGCTCACCACTGTGAGATCAAGTCTGCAAATCCGAGAATGTCTACTGAGTAGCTGGACCCCTAGACTGTGCCTCAGAACCTGGAAGGAGGGGGTCATTACAAAAGTACTGGCACGCGAAGCAATCCAAAAATAGTATAATGGAACATATATATATTTATATACATATTAAGTGAAAGCAATTTTTCATCAAGACATCATGTATAAAACTGTTTCTGAAAAATACATGGGCACTTTCGGAAAACATGTAACCTGTCTGTTCATTTCAAATCATGATCTGTGTTTTACTTCTGAGTTAGGTGGTATTCCCCTACAAGTCTGATATTCCACGGGCTGTATGGAATCCGCTATTGACTCGGCGGGGAAGCCCCCAACCCAAGTGTGCCGCAAGGTTGGAGTGTCTGAGTCTGATACGCCACAGGACATTTAAGTCAGCGCATAATAGTATACCCGGATCGGCAAACCACGGTTTTAGGCAATGAGTCGGTTGAACTCAATCCCTCTTCGGGGAACCACCTAACATCTCTGTATGCCCATTTTTAACCTTTTCTGTACATGCAACATTCTGAATGTCTAAAATCATGAAAGTCTGAAATGTCTGTTTGTTTGAGTCTGATATGGCGTTAGTCTGAATTGGTATCGTCATACCAAGACATTGCAAGTCATGATTTTTCTGAGCCATAATGTATTAAGCAAGAGCTTTCATTCAAAACATAGTTTAGACCACCAAAACATGTAACTGATGTAAAGGATTTCATATTCCGAAACTTAAAGTTCAATTCATGCAGAAATTTCATCAAACACCTGGTGGTCAAATGTCTTTAGCAAGTTCATGTATTCAAAATTGAAACACATTCATTCATATATGTATATAAACTGTCAAATCGCTTTGGAGATGGTCAAAAGACCAAAACAATGATGTTAAAACATCTTATACATAAATATATATACATAATTTAAAACCCCATTCTAAAACATGATTTTTTTATGCCCATGAGAATTTAGGAAAAACCCCGCGTACCTTGTTCTCCACGAATTTTGGGTGTCTATCGAAGCCTACATCGAGAGGATTCCAAATCAGTAATTTGTTTCACGAACCCGCGGTTAAATCTTAAGTTGCTTGGGTTTTAAATGTTGAAACCCTAGGGAGAGTTCTTGAGCAAATTTGAAGAATATAATGATATTTTGGCTCTTTAGGGATTTAATCCCGTGTTTAAGTTGATAGGAGAATGAGTATTTACGAAAATGCCATTAAAAATCCGGATGGACTGAACATTTTGGCAGGGCGCGATCCAGCAGGCGGCGCGGGCTAATCGCGCGCTGCCACTGGATCGAAATCCAAACGAGGCCTTAGGCTCGTCCAAAAATTCTAAATTTTCTCCGAGATGTACTACAACCTTGCCCCATCGTAACGCAACAAAAAAATCCAAAAATGATGGTAGGGAAGGTCGAGAAGTTGTATCCCGAAGGTTGCCAGCTAAGAATGAGTCTAAGTCATTTCACCACTTAGAAGAATTTAAAACTTAAGTCTAAAGCTCAGAAATTACAGTCTAATACATGCATGACTTTTACGGGGCATTACATTATCCCCCCCTTGGGATCATTCGTCCCCGAATGATGACGCAGGAATAGTCACGCACGATTTCAAGCAGATTCATACATAGAAGGAAACATAAAGCACGAATTGTACCTTCCAATTCGTTATTTGCTGGTTCAAATAGGCTTGGGTATCTCACTTTCATGTCATGCTCCAACTCCCAAGTTGCTTCTTCAACTTTCTGATTTCGCCATAACACTTTAACTGAGACTATCTCTTTACTCCTCAAATTTCTCACTTGTCGATCTAGGATTTCCACGGGCTCTTCCTCCTAAGACAAGGAATCGCCCACCTTGATCTCATTAATGGGTACCACCAAAGAGTGATCTCCGATGCACTTCTTCAACATGGATATGTGGAATACCGGATGAACAGAACCCAAACTTGCAGGCAATTCTAATTCATACGCCACTCCACCTATTCTTCTTACAATCTGATACGGGCCTATATAGCGAGGACTTAGCTTACCCCTCTTCCCAAAACGTATAACTCCCTTCATGGGAGAATCTTTGAGGAAAACCCAATCTCCAATCTCAAACTCTAACTCTCTTCTTCTGACGTCGGCATAGGATTTCTGACGACTCTGAGCTATCTTAAGTCGTTCCCTAATGAGTTTCACATCCTCCATTGCCTGATAAACAAGATCAAGCCCATACATCTGCATCTCACCTACTTCATACCAGCCTATTGGAGACCTACATCTCCTACCATACAATGCCTCAAAAGGTGCCATCTTAATACTAGAGTGGAAACTGTTGTTATAGGCAAACTCTATCAGTGGCAAGTGATCAACCCAACAACCTTTAAAGTCAATCACACAGGACCTCAACATGTCCTCCAGGGTCTGGATGGTGCGTTCAGCTTGCCCATCAGTCTGAGGGTGGAATGTTGTACTTAAGTTCACCTGGGTACCTAAACCTTTCTGAAACGATCTCCAAAACTGAGAAGAAAACTGCGTACCTCGGTCGGATATAATGGAGACAGGCACTCCATGCAAATGGACAATTTCTGCAATGAACAGCTTAGCATAATCTTCCCCCGAATAGTTAGTCCTGACAGGCAGAAAGTGAGCTGACTTGGTCAGCCTATCTACAATCATCCATATAGAGTCATACTGATTTCGGGACTTCGGAAGTCCTGTAATAAAGTCCATATTGATCATTTCCCACTTCCACAAGGGCAACGCTATTTCTTGGGAAGTACCTCCTGGCCTCAAATGTTCTACTTTCACTTGTTGGCAATTCAAGCACTTAGAAACAAAGTTAGCTACATCTCGCTTCATATTATTCCACCAAAACATAGATTTCAAATCATGGTACATCTTAGTAGAACCAGGATGAACAACATACCTCGAGGTGTGAGCTTCATCAAGAATTCTTTCTCGAAGCCCGTCGACATTCGGAACACATAATCTACCCTGAAACCTCAGAATGCCATCACCACCAATTTCAAAAGACATCACCTTCTGTTGACCCACATCTTTCTTAATTTGCATCAAGATGGAATCTTCAACCTGCTTCTCCTTCACTTCACCAATCTTCATCAATAGACGTAGAGCTAGGATTTTTAAGTTTATGAGTTTTGAATTCAAGCAAAGGTATCGTTTACTAAGTTTTGAATAAATTGTGCAGACATAGTAATTTGATTTTTAAATAAAAATACTCTTTTAAATTATGTATACATAGTAAGTTGATTTTAAAACAAAAATATGGTGCCATGTGCAAAATTTTTTATATGATTTTCTGATTTAGATAAGTGAGTGAAAATATAATTCAATAATTTTTTAGTGATTGATATTCTAGTCAACTTGCCCATTTCTAAATTTATCTGTCATACCCCAAATCCCATTGGAGCGGACTGGCACCCGTAGCCGAGGAGGCCCGGAAGAACCCGTTCATAACCTATACTTTCACGTTTACATTACTTATGAAAATTAGAAATTTGGGCAGCACTTCGTTGTAAATAGAAGAAAACAGTACCTGTATCAGCCCAGCAGACACGCATAAATATATATATATAAACAGTAATTGGCCGTCAGAGCCATCACGTCTATCAACCAAACACTCCTATGGCTATACAATATGTCTACAAAAGCCTCTACATAGATACACAACTGAGTTAGGGTCGGGACAAACTCCCGCCCACAAAAGACTTTTATACAAATACCAAAAATACATATAGAAACGACTTGGGATGCCCCGAAACAACTGGAGCTCACCACTAACAACAGAATGTCCTGGCTCTTATTGCGGAGGTGTATGACCTGAAGTACCTGTTCCTGCAGGCATGAATACAGGTCCCCCGTGAGGGACGTCAGTACGGAAATATGTACTGAGTATGTAAGGCAGTGAGTATCAAGATGAGATACAAAAGATCAACAGAACCCAGATACCAGTGAATAAATAGTATGAGTAGACCACACTTAAAAGAGTTGATGGGATACCTGCACATTACTTTCATATCATTACTTCCCGTAATCCTTATCAATACATAACATATGTCATACAATGGCCAACTGATCAGTGGTACTAATACAATACATCAGGACCACCCCTGGAATAGCATATATACATAAACTTTATAATACAATGGCCAACTGATCAGTGGTACTAATACAATACATCATATCATCAATTTAAAATACAGACATTCCATTTCTTAATTCAATTAATCTTTGAGATTGGTTACTTTGTGGTCACACCTTATGGAACTTGAAACCATGATACCTCAATAGGAAAAACATGTAAATAGGTAATCAATATCATGAAAATGAAGTATAGAATCATGGATACCTCATTGAACCATTTCGGAGTCAACAATAGTATATGAACATTTTTTTGACTAGACGGACATCTTAAAGGTGAAAACAAGTTCAATTGGTGGTGTCGAAGTTCATATGATGTTATTATGTGTCATGTGTCGTAGCACAATGTTGGAAGCTTACTTGAGAGTGCCATGGATCATTATTCATGCCAAAGATTAGATAGAGTATGTCTTACATACCTTGATATAACCATTTCAATACAAGTTCAACTTGACTTCCCGTACTCTTCGAACACTTATCTACAATAAGTCATTTGTGGCAAACTAGTATTAGCAACCAAACCTTACCATTTAGGTATTAACTTCACCAAATAATGTCTAGGAAGTAATCCTTTAACTCATCAATAAGAGTGCTACATACATCCTCTTATACTCTTATTACATTCACATATCATGCATTTTCATGAAATATCCCTCAACATCACTCTTAGCCTTTATTTCCCTTCTTAATCACCATCCAATACCAACATGATCACTAGGCATACATAACCACTAATATAATGATACATCACCACAATTCATCCTGCATAATCCAATACAACAACTTCCATAATTTACTACTAACAATTTATACAAAACAATTCATAACTATGTTTCTGGTTATCTTCCAACATCAAGACAATACTCATAATCCTTTATCAATACTTATTCATGGATAAGAATCAAGAATAAACAATATTCATACCTTAACAATGAACTCTTGCATTTAGAATCCTCTTTACATAACCATTGGGTGCTTCTCGAAGCTTTCGAGATGGTGAACACAACTACGGAACCAATTCGAATTTTCTACGGTTGAATCACAAAATATTTGAAGTTGAAATTAGGCTAGGGTTTCACCTTCTCTTAATAATTGGATGATATATGATATATATGAGGCTAAGTGTAGGTTTATAAATACCCATTTTCGTCCAAGAGGTAATAGAAAATGACCATTTTGCCCTAAAAATTTAAATAAATCCGAATCTGTCCCCAGTGGACAGTTTTGACAGGCTGAAGTAAATCGATAATAACTCTTTGCTCCGGTATCGGATTTGGGTGAAACCAATTGCATTGGAAATATAATTCAAAGGGATTTCATTTTCATGTAAATTATACCACCCATTTCTTCCTGTACAAGGAGTTATGGTCATGTAAAGTTGACCCAAAAATCTGTCCCACAATTCTGTTTTTTTTTTTTGGGTAGGCTGCAGTAAAACGGGTATAGCTCCTTACTCAAACATTGGATTTTGATGAAACCAATTTCATCGGAAAGAAGACTCTCGGAGATTTTCGGAGATATATAGTGGCTCACACAGTTCTTTTTGTACAAGGAGTTATGATCGTCTAAAGTTGATCCAAAAAAATAATTGCCTAGCTGCAGTAATTTTCCTGCAGATTTACTGTTCACAGGCTCCCTGGCCACCGTTTTGAAATTTTGAATGTGCTCGCTTATATGAAATACTCCTCTGTTTTGGGCAAACTTTATATCGTTGGAAAGCTTATTCCAATACCTACACATAGAAGTTTTGACGGTATTGTTTTGGTCTTTAGACCTTTCCCCCAAATTGATTTGAAATTATGTTTATATGTATGTATGTGTTCAAGAATGATTATTCAATTAAGAGCATGAATTATAATGAATCTCTCTCTTATTATGAGTTTTCTCCTCTTTGTATGATATGAATTGTTTTGAATGCATTTTGAAAAGCATGATATGAAATACTTTGTCTTTTGCTATGTTTTGAATATGATTTTTGAAAACGAATGAGAGGATTGTGAAGGTTGAATATACATATAATGAAAGAGTGCATGGTTTTGCCAAAAGCACATGACCACCATATGTTTGATGAAAGTTTTTGCATGGTTTTGACTTGAGTTTCGGAACATGAAATCTTTTATGCAAATTACATGTTTGGGTGGTCTGAAACTATATTTTTATGAAAGATCATACTTAATACATTATGGCTCAGAAATAGGACTTGCAAGTCTTGGTATGACGATACCAATTCAGACAATGCCATAACAGACAGACAAATACAGAAGTCAAACTTTATCAGATTTTCATGTTTTAGAACTTCAGAATGATGCATGTTCAGAAAAGGCTAAAATAGGACACAAAGAGATGTTAGGTGGTTTCCCGAAGAAGGCATGAGTTCAGACAACTCATTGTCCAAAATCGTGATTTGTCGATCCGGGTTTATATATTACGCTGGCCTAGAGCTGTGTGGTGTATCAGAATCAGAGACTCCAACCCTTGCGGCACACTCGGGTTGGGGGCTTCCCCGCCGAGTCAATGGCGGATTCCATATAGTCCGTAGAATATCAGATTTGTCGGGGAGCGCCACCTAACTCAGAAGTAATAAAAAGATCAGAAACTATTTTGACAAGAATGTCTTAGAATGTTCAAAATGATGCCCATGTGTTTTGAAAACTATTTTATACATGATGTTTTGTTAAATTGCTCCCATCTACTTTATACGTATACAAATATACTATTTTGAATTGCTTCGCGTGTCAGTACTTTTGTGCTGACTCCCCCCTCCTTCCAGGTTCTGAGGCTCAGTCTAGGGGTCCAGGTAAACAGTAGATATTTCAGACCGCAAATCAGATTATGCAGTGGTGAGCCTTCTATGATCCAGAAGGCCTGTTTATTTTCAGATATTTATCTTTAGTCATGTTTTGACCTACTGGGGGCCTTGTCCCAGTTTTCAGACAATTTTATTTAGTTCATAGTAGAGATTTCGCAGACTGAGTCAGACATTATTATTCAGATATAATTTTGATTTTAGTTTTCAGTATTATGATCACATACAGATTGATGTTTCCGTATTAGATTTCTATTTCCGCATTATCTTTTATCATATGAATTATGTGTATGATTACCATATAGATAGGGGTGTTTCGGGCCTTCATGGTTTGGAATACTCATCACGGCAGGGCCTCGATTTGGGTCGTGACAAACTTGGTATCAGAGCACGGTTCATGGTCCCAGGGTGTCTGCGAAATCGCGTCGGGTAGAATCTTATTTATAGGTGTGTAGCGCGCCACACTTATAAGCAGGAGGCTACTAGGCGTTTAGGAATGTCTCTCTTTCTTTATGTTCTAGTTCGTGCAATAGTATCAGAATGTTCCTCTTTCATACTCTAATTTGTGTTATGGTGTTGCCCATACGAAAGTAAAAGTCATTTCCCACTTCCACAAGGGCAACGCTATTTCTTGGGAAGTACCTCCTGGCCTCAAATGTTCTACTTTCACTTGTTGGCAATTCAAGCACTTAGAAACAAAGTTAGCTACATCTCGCTTCATATTATTCCACCAAAACATAGATTTCAAATCATGGTACATCTTAGTAGAACCAGGATGAACAACATACCTCGAGGTGTGAGCTTCATCAAGAATTCTTTCTCGAAGCCCGTCGACATTCGGAACACATAATCTACCCTGAAACCTCAGAATGCCATCACCACCAATTTCAAAAGACATCACCTTCTGTTGACCCACATCTTTCTTAATTTGCATCAAGATGGAATCTTCAACCTGCTTCTCCTTCACTTCACCAATCTTCATCAATAGACGTAGAGCTAGGATTTTTAAGTTTATGAGTTTTGAATTCAAGCAAAGGTATCGTTTACTAAGTTTTGAATAAATTGTGCAGACATAGTAATTTGATTTTTAAATAAAAATACTCTTTTAAATTATGTATACATAGTAAGTTGATTTTAAAACAAAAATATGGTGCCATGTGCAAAATTTTTTATATGATTTTCTGATTTAGATAAGTGAGTGAAAATATAATTCAATAATTTTTTAGTGATTGATATTCTAGTCAACTTGCCCATTTCTAAATTTATCTGTCATACCCCAAATCCCATTGGAGCGGACTGGCACCCGTAGCCGAGGAGGCCCGGAAGAACCCGTTCATAACCTATACTTTCACGTTTACATTACTTATGAAAATTAGAAATTTGGGCAGCACTTCGTTGTAAATAGAAGAAAACAGTACCTGTATCAGCCCAGCAGACACGCATAAATATATATATATAAACAGTAATTGGCCGTCAGAGCCATCACGTCTATCAACCAAACACTCCTATGGCTATACAATATGTCTACAAAAGCCTCTACATAGATACACAACTGAGTTAGGGTCGGGACAAACTCCCGCCCACAAAAGACTTTTATACAAATACCAAAAATACATATAGAAACGACTTGGGATGCCCCGAAACAACTGGAGCTCACCACTAACAACAGAATGTCCTGGCTCTTATTGCGGAGGTGTATGACCTGAAGTACCTGTTCCTGCAGGCATGAATACAGGTCCCCCGTGAGGGACGTCAGTACGGAAATATGTACTGAGTATGTAAGGCAGTGAGTATCAAGATGAGATACAAAAGATCAACAGAACCCAGATACCAGTGAATAAATAGTATGAGTAGACCACACTTAAAAGAGTTGATGGGATACCTGCACATTACTTTCATATCATTACTTCCCGTAATCCTTATCAATACATAACATATGTCATACAATGGCCAACTGATCAGTGGTACTAATACAATACATCAGGACCACCCCTGGAATAGCATATATACATAAACTTTATAATACAATGGCCAACTGATCAGTGGTACTAATACAATACATCATATCATCAATTTAAAATACAGACATTCCATTTCTTAATTCAATTAATCTTTGAGATTGGTTACTTTGTGGTCACACCTTATGGAACTTGAAACCATGATACCTCAATAGGAAAAACATGTAAATAGGTAATCAATATCATGAAAATGAAGTATAGAATCATGGATACCTCATTGAACCATTTCGGAGTCAACAATAGTATATGAACATTTTTTTGACTAGACGGACATCTTAAAGGTGAAAACAAGTTCAATTGGTGGTGTCGAAGTTCATATGATGTTATTATGTGTCATGTGTCGTAGCACAATGTTGGAAGCTTACTTGAGAGTGCCATGGATCATTATTCATGCCAAAGATTAGATAGAGTATGTCTTACATACCTTGATATAACCATTTCAATACAAGTTCAACTTGACTTCCCGTACTCTTCGAACACTTATCTACAATAAGTCATTTGTGGCAAACTAGTATTAGCAACCAAACCTTACCATTTAGGTATTAACTTCACCAAATAATGTCTAGGAAGTAATCCTTTAACTCATCAATAAGAGTGCTACATACATCCTCTTATACTCTTATTACATTCACATATCATGCATTTTCATGAAATATCCCTCAACATCACTCTTAGCCTTTATTTCCCTTCTTAATCACCATCCAATACCAACATGATCACTAGGCATACATAACCACTAATATAATGATACATCACCACAATTCATCCTGCATAATCCAATACAACAACTTCCATAATTTACTACTAACAATTTATACAAAACAATTCATAACTATGTTTCTGGTTATCTTCCAACATCAAGACAATACTCATAATCCTTTATCAATACTTATTCATGGATAAGAATCAAGAATAAACAATATTCATACCTTAACAATGAACTCTTGCATTTAGAATCCTCTTTACATAACCATTGGGTGCTTCTCGAAGCTTTCGAGATGGTGAACACAACTACGGAACCAATTCGAATTTTCTACGGTTGAATCACAAAATATTTGAAGTTGAAATTAGGCTAGGGTTTCACCTTCTCTTAATAATTGGATGATATATGATATATATGAGGCTAAGTGTAGGTTTATAAATACCCATTTTCGTCCAAGAGGTAATAGAAAATGACCATTTTGCCCTAAAAATTTAAATAAATCCGAATCTGTCCCCAGTGGACAGTTTTGACAGGCTGAAGTAAATCGATAATAACTCTTTGCTCCGGTATCGGATTTGGGTGAAACCAATTGCATTGGAAATATAATTCAAAGGGATTTCATTTTCATGTAAATTATACCACCCATTTCTTCCTGTACAAGGAGTTATGGTCATGTAAAGTTGACCCAAAAATCTGTCCCACAATTCTGTTTTTTTTTTTTGGGTAGGCTGCAGTAAAACGGGTATAGCTCCTTACTCAAACATTGGATTTTGATGAAACCAATTTCATCGGAAAGAAGACTCTCGGAGATTTTCGGAGATATATAGTGGCTCACACAGTTCTTTTTGTACAAGGAGTTATGATCGTCTAAAGTTGATCCAAAAAAATAATTGCCTAGCTGCAGTAATTTTCCTGCAGATTTACTGTTCACAGGCTCCCTGGCCACCGTTTTGAAATTTTGAATGTGCTCGCTTATATGAAATACTCCTCTGTTTTGGGCAAACTTTATATCGTTGGAAAGCTTATTCCAATACCTACACATAGAAGTTTTGACGGTATTGTTTTGGTCTTTAGACCTTTCCCCCAAATTGATTTGAAATTATGTTTATATGTATGTATGTGTTCAAGAATGATTATTCAATTAAGAGCATGAATTATAATGAATCTCTCTCTTATTATGAGTTTTCTCCTCTTTGTATGATATGAATTGTTTTGAATGCATTTTGAAAAGCATGATATGAAATACTTTGTCTTTTGCTATGTTTTGAATATGATTTTTGAAAACGAATGAGAGGATTGTGAAGGTTGAATATACATATAATGAAAGAGTGCATGGTTTTGCCAAAAGCACATGACCACCATATGTTTGATGAAAGTTTTTGCATGGTTTTGACTTGAGTTTCGGAACATGAAATCTTTTATGCAAATTACATGTTTGGGTGGTCTGAAACTATATTTTTATGAAAGATCATACTTAATACATTATGGCTCAGAAATAGGACTTGCAAGTCTTGGTATGACGATACCAATTCAGACAATGCCATAACAGACAGACAAATACAGAAGTCAAACTTTATCAGATTTTCATGTTTTAGAACTTCAGAATGATGCATGTTCAGAAAAGGCTAAAATAGGACACAAAGAGATGTTAGGTGGTTTCCCGAAGAAGGCATGAGTTCAGACAACTCATTGTCCAAAATCGTGATTTGTCGATCCGGGTTTATATATTACGCTGGCCTAGAGCTGTGTGGTGTATCAGAATCAGAGACTCCAACCCTTGCGGCACACTCGGGTTGGGGGCTTCCCCGCCGAGTCAATGGCGGATTCCATATAGTCCGTAGAATATCAGATTTGTCGGGGAGCGCCACCTAACTCAGAAGTAATAAAAAGATCAGAAACTATTTTGACAAGAATGTCTTAGAATGTTCAAAATGATGCCCATGTGTTTTGAAAACTATTTTATACATGATGTTTTGTTAAATTGCTCCCATCTACTTTATACGTATACAAATATACTATTTTGAATTGCTTCGCGTGTCAGTACTTTTGTGCTGACTCCCCCCTCCTTCCAGGTTCTGAGGCTCAGTCTAGGGGTCCAGGTAAACAGTAGATATTTCAGACCGCAAATCAGATTATGCAGTGGTGAGCCTTCTATGATCCAGAAGGCCTGTTTATTTTCAGATATTTATCTTTAGTCATGTTTTGACCTACTGGGGGCCTTGTCCCAGTTTTCAGACAATTTTATTTAGTTCATAGTAGAGATTTCGCAGACTGAGTCAGACATTATTATTCAGATATAATTTTGATTTTAGTTTTCAGTATTATGATCACATACAGATTGATGTTTCCGTATTAGATTTCTATTTCCGCATTATCTTTTATCATATGAATTATGTGTATGATTACCAGATAGATAGGGGTGTTTCGGGCCTTCATGGTTTGGAATACTCATCACGGCAGGGCCTCGATTTGGGTCGTGACAAACTTGGTATCAGAGCACGGTTCATGGTCCCAGGGTGTCTGCGAAATCGCGTCGGGTAGAATCTTATTTATAGGTGTGTAGCGCGCCACACTTATAAGCAGGAGGCTACTAGGCGTTTAGGAATGTCTCTCTTTCTTTATGTTCTAGTTCGTGCAATAGTATCAGAATGTTCCTCTTTCATACTCTAATTTGTGTTATGGTGTTGCCCATACGAAAGTAAAAGTCATCCCAAATTCTTTCCTTACTCTAATATTCTCAGACATGTCCCGTTATTGGGTGATTCAAGAGAAAAAAATTTAGAATCTACATGATATAGTCCTTTCCGATTGAGTCATATAAGATTTAAAAAAAATGTGCAAGGACTTGAGAAGAGTTTTTTTGCTTCAAAGTGTATTGATGTGAGTGTGAACCTTGATATTGATAAAATCGTGATTTTCAGCCTGCGGTATTGAGTGTATTCATTCCCTTTTCAAAAAAATTTATGTTGCGGATATCGTGCTTCAAGGAGAATGATGTGCAATAGAATATTGGAACTGTATTTCCACCCGAATAGTAATATGAGTTAAAGTGTTGTTGTCATGACCTATTGGTAATGAAATTAGACCAAGAAGTTGGTGATGTGAAGTCACAAAGTTAGAAGTCAGAGTGAGGGTGACTTTTGGGTAAATAAATATTTCGGTTGAATAACCGATGTTTGAGGATGATTTACCCCTTTATAGTGATAAATAATGTGGTAGCTAGTAGCATGTGTGGATGGTATGGTAGTCGATGGAGGAAGTGTTTGACTCCAATTTTATTTATACAGAGTAAGATGTGTATTCTTAGTTCATTGGATATTGCGTATTAAATTTCTATCTCATGTAATCTTGTCATCAAGGTGTTGTTAAAAAATAAAGTCTAGTGAAGCCGTGTGGGGCTCTTACGATTCACTAGCATAGTTGCCTTGTCATTCATCTCATTTTCTTGTTCAAAATAAAAAAATCAAATTCTAGTGAAGTCGTGTGACGCCTATTTTGATTCACTAGCAACTTGTTGTGCAACTTGTTGTTCTTGTGTTGGTTTAATATATGTATAGCTGAATCTGTTTGCATGAGATTGAGTTGGTAAAGAGGTGATTCGTCCTTGTGTGTAACTAGTAGAAGGTAGAGAAGAAGTTGTTAGTTAGGGTGATTTGTCGATTGCTTAAAGTATGAAAATGGCTATATTAGCCAGTAAGTTATAATTATAAACTCATGGTTGTTGTGGATATTGAAGGTAGTCTAAATGTATGATTGAGTAAGTAAGTATGAGGTGAGAAATCCGTATAAGTAGATAAGATTGTATGGGGTTATAATATCAGATTGAGTTTGATCATGTCTATTATGTGACCTTACCCCTTGACCTTTTTTTTTATTGGTAGTTGTAAACTAGTACTACTTATGAGAAGGTATGTAGCAGATTTTGAGGTATTTGAATAGAATGTTCCAATTTGATGGATTAGTATATTATGTTGCACTCGTCATTGGTGGTAGATGATTGATGCTAAACTATAGGCTTGAATTTAAGTGTAGAATGTGGTGGTAAAAATAGTGGCATGAGATTAATGATGCAGGCTTGATGTGTTGAAATAGTACGTGCTAATGAGTTATGATAAGGAAGACCGTAAGGTCAAGGTCGATTATTGTTGTTATGAAGTTCTAGTGTACTAGTGTTTCTTGATGTTTATTTCATGGTTTCCAAGTGAGAATCATACGTAAGGTTGGGTTGTAAAATCATGTTTAGCACTAGACATTAAGTTTTGAACAGTTGAAGTCCATGAAGGTGGATGTGATGATTTCTTGGTTAATGATGCTAGTTATATGGAAGTGATCTAATAGGCTTGAACGGTGTATGAAATGGCTTAAGTTTAAGTTGATTCGTAATGAAGTATAATGTTGTAGGTATGGTGTGTAAGTATGCCCAAGGTGATATGGAGTTGTGGCATTTCTCTAAGACTATTACATATTGCGTGTGGCTAGTAGTACTGTTGAGTTGCTAGATGGAGAAAGACTAGTAGATGTTATATGGGTTCTAACTAGAGGTTAAAGAGTTTTGATTGATAGTGTTGAGCCTTTTTATATGATCTTGATTCTCATAGTAATGAGACATAAGTTTAGAGTCGCGATATTGGTACGCTATGTCGAAAGTGGTATGGTTCATCAAAGGCTTGGTGATGTCCATGTTAAGTTTTAGAATCTAAGTTTGAGTTTTGAAGGTTGAACAGATAGAAATAAGTGTGCAAGCATTATACTATGACTATTGGGGGTATCGAAATATAGAGTGTATCTCAGAAGGTAGTATTAGCAGTGGACTTTCCACTTTTATGTGTGGTCTTTCGAGTTAAGTTCTATTAATTTTGCGTATTGTTATATTTCAGACCCCAAAGTGCAGTGAGTGCCGTTAAGTTTAAAGTCTAGTAAGGGATCTCCCAAACTTAAGATGATGGCTTAAAGCTAAGGGGGAGATGATAGAACAAGTAACCGAGTCAGGATCTCAGATTCTGGTAGTGATGTCAGTATGATATAAAACATCAGAAAGTGAGGGTGAGACTCAACCCATTCTTATCTCAATATTTTTTAGTGATCCAAATACCTACTCATGCCTTACGATTCAGTTCCATGGTCATAGTTCATGTTCATGCATATGATTGAGAGTCATGTACTCTTCCAGTTCGAAAATGAGGAGTTCCAGTTTATTCAGTAGTCGGAATCACATTTCATATGTTATGAACTTCAAATTGAGGTCATGCAGCTCATGACTCATGTACTCACGCTATATAGTGTGCTCAATTCCCATAATTCATGCTATACTCTTTACGATTGACGAGATTCAGCTTATAGTCATGTATGCCCCAATTTAGATCACTTTGATGAATCCCTGATGTTGATTCACTGTTCCTCAGGCCTCAGTTAAGTGTTGAGTTTTGTATAGTATCCTTCCATACTTCAAAGCCTTATATTCTAACCTTTTAGTGACTCCTCCTTATGTAATGATAGTTGTGATGTGTAAATGGTTCTTGTTGATGAAAGATCATTGTATGTTTGTTTTGGATGAGGCCATAAGTGTGAAGTAAGATTTGGGGCGAAGTCTTTGATACATGTGATGGTTAGTGGAAATTTGTGTGTGTATGTTCTTGGGGTAGCGCATGGGAGTTATATTGACAATGGTTTAGAGACTATGTGAAATATGTATTTATGGGTTTTTGCCTTGAAGTCCATATGTGGTTATAAAGATAGGCTTGAATGACATATTGGGATTTATATGGAGGAACGTAATATGCGCTAGTAAATCATAGTAAGAGTTCAGAGTTAGTCATTGAAGTGGTAAGACACGTTATGCTTAGGGTGTGATCTTTAAAAAGATATAGAAGGTTTAATCATGTGGTTTAGACTAGTCTCGTGGTGTGGCATGTTGTATTTTGTGATTTAGAATTAGGCTTGATCACAGTGAAAGGATTTAAGCTACTTTAGACATTAGTAGAATGATTTGTCAATGCTCATATGAGAACTATAAGTTGAACCAATGAGTATGGTGTTCAAGGGGAATAGTATAGTTAAGGGAGTATTCGAGAAGTGTGCTAAGCTTGAAAGTAAGAAGTTGCATCGTCTAAGGCCTGAAAATTCTATCCTAGTTTATGAGTTATATGTCCTTATTCCGTGCTATAGAGTAGTGTAATTGTGGTGATTCCTTAGTTGGATGTCTTGTGTAACTCAGGCCCAATATTCTTTGCTCCCTAATGTTACTTGAACTTCTTTAGAAAGAGTGCTGAAGAGATACTCCAATTAAGTATAAGTGTCTGGTATAATTCAGTCTGTAATTCAGTTTAACATTCCGGCAGACAAGTAACTATGGTTTTTCCACCTTTTCACCCAGTCCTACTATCCCAAGTCTCATGCATATGGCCATCCCCAAGAGATAATCTATTCCATCCATATAAATTGTGAATTCAGTTCATTCCAAGCATCATGTTTCAGATTCAGCTATCTATTCATGACTCGATGCATAAGAGTTCAGCGTATAATCTCAAAATTTTCCAAGTATTTCAGCTCAGATAGTGTAATACCCTTGTACAATCTAAGTCTTGATGTCTTATGATTTGTACTTTCATAAGTTATGACTTCCTAATTTCAATATGTATGATTGGATCATGAATATTTCAAGGAAATCCTAAATTTTCAGCACGAATCAGCTTCTTGAAGCAAGAAAAGTCAAGTCAGCTCAGAATTCAGTTTTATGATAGAAATTTTAATATTTTAGATCAGTTATGTCCTTTCTTAGAAGGCACATCATGTCCGTGTTATCCCATACCTTTAAGCTTCAACAAGTTCCTACCCATCATTCGGGGATGAATGATCCCAAGGGGGAGATAATATAACACCCCGCATTTCGGGCTAGAACGAAAACCGTCATTTGTACGCGTTGATCTTCCAAAAACCATAAATCCTATGCATATATATGAGAAATTCTGTCCTCAAAGACTTTGAAAGATGAGAGACTTGGAACTACAATAGTTGCTTAACATTTCTAAGAAAATGTCCTATTTACTACCTAGCTATTGAAAGTGCAAAGCTTCATACAGGAAAGGTTGCACCAATACCCCTATTATATTGCAAAGACAAGTGGCGCTTGACATATTACAAAATAGAGCCGCATTCAACCTTCTGAGACTCCAGAAGTACTTGTGGTACACGGGCATATATATTTTTGCTCGTACAATCAAATCCATCCTCGTCTCCTCTGTCTTCCTCAAGGTGAAAGAAGCACGTTTACCACATAGTTCACATCGAGCGGTAAGCTTGGTCACAGAATCAACAATAGGTATTATGTGAAGAACTGAACTAAAGCTTCTTTTACAAAACCCAAAATATGAATCAAATACAGAATGACTACACTAGTAAACTCACATTCAGAACATCAATGCATTGAAGCAGAAACAGAACACTTTTTCAAAGAAGGAAATCGATGTGATTAAGATACATATAAATGCATAAACAGAGATAACAATTTATACAAGATAATACAATGTGTATCTTTAAGCTTAAAAACATGTATCTTTTGTTTGATTATTTCAATAATACTTAAAAAACACTAGATACATTTTAATGCATACTTAGGTAACCATATATATAAGATAGTACAATATGTATCTTGGATGAAATAACATGTATCTATTGTAATGCTTATTTCAATAAAAGTTAAACAACACAAGATATGTTTAAATGCATTAACAATAGACCACTGATACAAGATAAAACAATATGTATCTATAAGCTTATAAACATGTATCTTTTGTTATGTTAATTTCAATAATACTTAATAAACACAAGATACATATAAAATCATAAACAAAGAACCAGATATACACGAAATTTTAAAACGTATCATACATGTCTAAATATGTATCTTGGCCTAATATTCAATGGATCTGAACATGCAAATACATTTGAAAGAACAGACCTTCTTAAAACGCTTAAAGTTCATTATTTCTCATTAAATCAAAGTTTCAAATCAAACGAAATCAAGAAAATAACTTCCAACAAATTGAAATCATGTTCACAATAACGCCAGATGTATACTAATCTGAACGTTAAATTAAAGACGAAAGGATATCATGTTTTAGTGTTTAGAGATTGAGGCCACATAGATGTTAGAGCCAGTTAAAAAGGGTGGTCAGTCTGTAATAGACGCCTACCTCAAGAATTCAACATAAATAAGAAAATAACATGACAATCATATAAGAAATAGAAGAGGAAATTGTAGTAACACTGCCATAGATATGAACTAGTAAAGATGAAAAAAAAAATTGAGTCATTAACCAACAAAAACAGAAAACAATAGCAAAGGAGAAGTCAACATCAACAACAACATACCCAGTATATTCCTGAATCTCTATTCATAATGTTAATTCTAAATAATGTAGCCTAAACAAATGATAATCAAAGAAATTGCACAACAAAAAAAATTTAAAAATTACTTTGTAAACTCAATCGCAAAATTATTTTTTGAAAAAAAAAAAAAGAGAGCGTAAAATCAGAATAGAAGAAATTGAAGTTGATTTTAGGAAGAAAATTTACCTTAATTCAAGGGTTTGAATTAAAGAGAGAAATTGGATAGAAACTGTTGCTTGAATTAAGGCATACAAAAAGGAGAAAATGGGTTAATTTTTTGTAAAGTTACTGCTTCAAAAAAGGAGATGTAAACTTGTATCTCAACTTTACCAAAAAATTATAAATGTTGGGACTTAAGTAATATTTTAGAAGTGGGGAATTTTTAGTAATTTAGAAATATAAGTTGTTCATTTAGGTAATTTTTTCTTAAAATAAATCAACACATTCGATAATCCCATATACAAGATACACCAAGTAATACAAAAAATAATACAACATCCTAAACTCATACTAACCTTCTACCCTAGTCCTCCTCCTCCACAACTTCCTATCTAGGGTCACGTCCTCAGTAAGATGGATTTGCTCCATATCCCTCTAATTACCTCGCTTGAACCTATCCCCAGCCAACCTCTCACACCTCCGCACTGGAGCATCCGCGCCCCTCTTCATCGTATACCCTAACCATCTCAACCTCGCTTCCCTCATCTTTGCTTCCATAGATGAATTCTATTTTCATCTTATCTCAAATAACCTCATTTCTAATCCTAATATGTGTCCTTCAAATTTGCCACGAAGATGAATTCTATTTTCAATTGACTAGTAGAGTATGTATGATTTTTGAATTAGTCAAGTCATCTACACAAATAAATGCATGGCTTTCAAGTTTGCGCCATAGACTTGGTGCCATGTGCAAAATATTTAATGCCCCCTCCTTTTCAAAATAATTAGATTTTTATTTTGACTTGACACACTTTTTAAGAAAATAAATTTATCATGAGCTTGTTTTATAAAATTAGTCTTATTAATTATACTTTGAAAATATAAATTTGAGTATATACATTTTATATAATCATTTAATGATAGAAATAGTACTCGAAGAACATAATAAAATTTTGTTAGTTTAATAAATAAGATAACTAAAATTAAAATAAATATATTTAGTAAGAGAGTCAATTAAAACGAAATAAAGAGTCTGATTAATTTAGATAAGTGAGTAAAATATAATTCAATCATTTTTTAAGTGATTGATATTCCAGTCAACTTACCCATCTCTAAATTTGTCTTTCCTGGTCAAGTCTTCTAAAACATACAAAATTCTGCCCCATTTAACAGTGCATTCTTGAAAATGATAACCACATACAAAATTTTGCCCCATTTAACAGTGCATTCTTGAAAATGATAACTTGCCCCATTTAACAGTGCATTCTTGGAAATGATAATCAATTTCATATGTATCATACATGTTTGAAAATTACTACTAACGCCAACAATTTACCTAGCGTAATTTCATAAGCAGAGTCTAACTATGAAGTATACGTAAACTTTATTCTTGTCTTATAGAGATTGAGAGGTCGTTTCCAACTAGTACTCCTTCCATTTTAATTTATTTATCTTATTTTTCTTTTTAGTGAGTTTTAAAAAGAATATATATATATAAAAGAATTGACAGTCCGGTGTTCTAAAGTTCCCTCTATGCACAACATCTGGAGAAGGGCACGATCACAAGGTTCAATTATACGTAGTCTTACATTACATTTATGTAAGAGGTTGTTTCCAAAGTTTGAGCTAGTGAGTGACCTCGTGATCATATGACAACAACATTAAAAAGGATATATCTCTCTTTTTGTTTTGAAAACTTCTTAATTTCACCTTTTCACGTGACATGATCTTAGATATCCTAGTACACTCTACAGATTTTTACTGTTAGAACATAAGATTTTTTTCTTGTTACTTCCTTTAACTCTATATCAAGTCAAAATCAAACAAACATACTAAAATAAGTGAGTACTATTTTATTCTCAAAAGAATTTTTCTCTGGTGTGTGTGGGGGGGTGGGGGTGGGGGGGTTGGATGTAGAGGTGGCTAAATTATATAAACCTTCTACTAGCTAGATTTATTACGACATCAGCAAACAAGTTTTAAAAAAGAAAGAACAATTATATATAATTAAAAAAAATACACTACTTTAGTAATTGGGTTAAAGAATATGGGGAATATTAAGTTTTGGTTATGGGTGATTTATATGGTGGTTATGGCCAATCAGTGGCAGAGGTAAGTGTGTAAAAGTGTTTGATTGAATTTCATTCGTTTAAATATTTCACTATACAAATAAGGTAAAAATTGATTTTTTTAATATATATATATAAACTGTTAAATTTCCTTATAGTGTTGGCTTAATGGTAAGGCCATTGAAGATATTGTTTTATGCATTCATGGATTAAAGCCTCTTATTGAAAGTTTCTTCCATTACTTTGAGATCATCGTATTATTTTATTACCGTGATTGTTCTATTTTTTAGCATGCACTACTATTTTAACTTCAGTAAAGGGTCTATCGGAAATAACTTCTCTACCTTCTAATATGAATTTTTTGTATTGCTTTTACTTGAGCAGATGATCTATCAGAAACAATCCCTCTGTGTCTGATGGTGGGGTAAGGTCAGCATAGACACTCCCCCCCACACACCCCACTTCATAGATAAACCTTCAAGTTCAAAAAGTCAAAACCTATTGAGCTTGAAGTTTCGTCCATGAGACAGACGAGGTCAAAAGTTGAAGACCAGCAACCTCTAAGGCTATATTTGTAAATTACTTGTCATTACAATTTGACTTTCAGCTACTAATTCTTTTGAGTTGCCCCTACTCATACCCACACATCATTTCAAGTTCAAATATTATTTTGAAACATTTTTGTTAGGACTATTGGCTCCGCCACCGCGCGCCCCAACAGGTGTTGGGATGAAGAGAGAAGTGCTTTGTTAGAGCTACAAGCAAACATGATGAGTTCAGATGGTGGACATTTAGACCTTTGGGCAACCTATAATGAGATTGGTTATTCAGATTGTTGTTCTTGGCGTTGGGTAAAATGCAACTTGACAAAAGGTCTTTTATTAAAATCCAACTTATACCACTAGACAGCGTGTCTAACGACATTTTATTGTAAGTAAGAGCAAAGAGGGCTAGGCCTTACCTTACTAATCTTGACTTAACAACAGGTCTAGTGGTCGAACTTGATCTCAGAGCAGCAAGACTAGGATCAGGAGTTGCTTGGAGTTTTAATGCAACTCTATTTCTTCCATTCAAATCACTACAAGTTCTTGTATTGTCTGAAAATTTTATTGCAGGATGGAACAAAAATGAAGGTTAAATCTCTTATTTCATGATTTTAGTTTAAGCAATCTATCTTATATTCAAAATTCATTGGTTCGATTAATTCAGATTTGATCGTAGTTCTAGCTGAATAGTTGAGTCACCTTCAAAAATAGAATGGATTAAAGAACGAGAAAGTTTAGTGAAATAAAATATCATACGTAAGTAAACAGTATCTAGTCTAGAATCCAGAGAAGCTAATGGGAAAAAATCGAGTAGGTTGTTGACCGGTTGTCATTGCACACGAATAGCTTGTTTGGTCAAGCATAGAACATCAAAGTATTTTTTCAAGAAAATACTTTTAGTGAGAAACAATTTATATTTGGTGTTTCAATTGAGGGATGATTGAGGGATATAAATCATCCATTCCACCACGTCCTTTAATGGTTCTTTTGCCTGATCATAAATGCATGACTATTGAGCATTGTAACAAATAATCTCTTCTGTTTCTTTCTTTCTTAATGTATATATAACATGATTATTTTTTCCACTTGTGGTTTTGTTATCCAGGGTTTGATAAACTGTCACAATTGACCAACCTGAAAGTACTTAATTTGGGGCATAATTATCTTCCCTTTCCAAATGTTTTATCACCTTTGTGTTGGATTTCATCTCTAGAGGTTCTAATACTTGATCTTCGTTCAAACGGAACAATGGGTTCAATAGAATTTCGTTCGTTGAAAAATTACACTATGCCTATAGGTAACAAATACTATTCCGATTATAGTCCGTGTGATATGCGATAAAGTATATTTAAACTTCAACTAACTGAAATATATATATGTTTTTAGATGAAGGCATAACAGGGAAATGTCCTGGATTGAGCAATTTAAGGACACTAGTTTTGACAGGTTATGGAATCAATGACATCACTGTCCTTTCTGCTTTGGGTAAGCTCCTTTCCATAAAGATTAAGTTTCTCAGTCTTTTCATGTTTGATTAGCTTAAATGTTTCCGAAAACTCTTTTTATACCTCATCATCCTATCCCAATCTAAGACCCAACTCCTGATCCCGACCCCTACCCATCGCTCCAAACCCCGACCTGTTTTCAACCCCAACTTAGGACCCAATTCTCTATTCTGACCAGATTCCTAACCCTGAATCCGACCTAGTCCAATACTCGATCCTGATCACAATCCAGGACCAAACTCCCAACGCCGACCTAGGACCCAACCCCAACCTAGGACCCGACCCGATGTCATAATATTTGCTGGATTATACCTAAATGCTCTTGGGACAATATTTTCTACTTATTAAACAAACACCAGAAAATAAGTAAGAAAACCACTTGTTTCCAATATAATTTAATTCATGGAAAATAAACTTCAACCACAAATAAAAATATGAAGAAACAACAGTTTTATTGATAACGATGGGGTACAAATCTATTTTCTCCATAATTCGAGGGTCGTTAGTGGCGTATTTCTCAAGGGACGTTAGTGGTGTATTTCTCGAATATCCCATGTTTTTGTGGGATATTGGTGATCCCGATCTTTTTACGAATATGTCACGACCCGAACCTAGGCCCTGGCAGTGACGAGCATCCCGAATCATGAAGGCCCGGACACCCTTCTAACTTGAAATCATATACACCATTCATACATAAATAAGGAAATACGGAAATTATAGCAAGACGGAATCATGGTCATAAATCTGATATGAATTTAGCATTGAAGAACGAAACAAAAAAAAACTAACTAGCAACATCTGCAAACCGTCTGCGAAATCTCTACTACATACTCTCTAACACAATCTGAAAGCTGGGAGAAGACCCCCAGTAGACCAAAACCGTAACCACTAATAATTGTCTGAAAATAAACAGGTCTTCCGGAATATAGAAGGCTCACCAACTGGACACTGCAACTCTGTCTGATGAAATCTACTACTTATGGACCCCTAGACTGAGCCTCAGAACCTGAGAGGTAGGGGGAGGGGGGTCAATACAATGTACTGGTACGCAAAGTAATCCAAAATAAAACTTTTATATAAGTAAAATAGTGGAGAGCAATTTGTTAAAACATCATGCATAAACAGTTCTCAAAACACATGGACACTTTCTGAAAATCATAAATCATTCTTGTCAATGCAATGTCTGTTCTTTGTATTACTTCTGAGTTAGGTGGCACTCACCTACAACTCTGATATTCCACGGGCTATATGGAATCCGTCATTGACTCGGCAGGGAAGCCCCCAACCCAAGTATGCCGCAAGGGTTGGAATCTCTGATTCTGATACGCCACACAGCACTAGGCCAGCGTACTATAATATACCTGGATTGGCAAATCACGATTTTGGGCAATGAGTTATCTGAACTCGTGCCCTCTTTAGGGAATCACCTAATATCTCTTTATGCCCTATTTTAGCCTTTTCTGGACATGTATCATTCTGAAATTCTAAAACATGAAAGTCTGATTTTTGTTTTAGTCTTTGTCTGTTATGGCATTGTCTGAGTTGGTATCGTCATACCAAGACTGGCAAGTCGATATTCTGAGTCATATATGATTATTTCATTCTAAAATAATGTTCAGACCATTTGATCACGCATATATTATAAGAAGAGTCATATCTGCAAATCATAAGCCAAAAATCATGTAAAGGCTTTACATTCATTCAACAATTTCAATAAGTAGTGGTCAACTTCTCAAAAACATTCCTGAAGTTTCTTTGTTTATCAATCTCAACATTTAAAATCATTAAAACATTCCTCTCTTCCATTCTTAATCATCATGAATTTCACATAAGACAAATAGTATCTTGAATCATTCCGTAAACGATGAAATGTAAGGATTCATAACTTGTAAATCAAATAATAAAGTAATGGGAGAGAGATTATATATTTCATGCTCTCAATTCACAATTCACGGTTTTCAATACATACGTACATATATACAATTCAAATCAATCTGGGGAAGGCCTAAAGACCAAAATAATATTATCGAAGCTTTTAAAATATGAATGTGTTCATAGATTCAAAAACTCCTTTCTTAAAATCATGATTTCTATACCCATGAGATTTTAGGAAAACCTTTTGTACCTCGATTATAAAGAATAATGGTTGATCCTTAAAGCCTATGGTTTGGGGATTCCAAATCTTTGATCAATTTCGAAAACCCCCGATTGAATCTTGAGTTTCTTGGAGGAGAAGTATATGAACTAGGGTTTTTGTCTTGAGGGAAATCTTGAGAATTTCGAATATTATGCTTGTAGAGGTATAAATATCATGTTTAGACGTTTTAAGAGACTTGGAAAAATTTCAAACTACCCTTGTTAACTTCTGAACGAAACTGGAAAAATTTAAACTGGAAACCCGATCTCATGGGCCACCGCGACACGTCACTATCGCAGTGGCTCACTGGAAATTAACGAATGGGAATTTGTCCCACTCCGCAATGCACCACCATCGCGGAGTCTCACTAGAAATTAACCATCTTCATTTACACCCTCTCCGCGATGCGTCAAGGACAGGAATAATGGTGTTTTACGACTAGGACTTAAATTAACCATAACTCCTTCACCGAGTGTCCGTTTTGGACGAATCTTATGTCGACGGAAAACTTATTTGATCATCAATGGAATGAAAAGTTTAAATCTAAGGAATTCCATAGGAAAATAAGTATAAATC
The DNA here is from genome assembly GCA_030864225.1 of Capsicum baccatum var. pendulum. Taxonomy (NCBI): domain Eukaryota; kingdom Viridiplantae; phylum Streptophyta; class Magnoliopsida; order Solanales; family Solanaceae; genus Capsicum; species Capsicum baccatum. The sequence goes on from CM061552.1 coordinate 5,778,092, forward strand.
ATTCTAAAAGTCAATGCTTGATACTTTAGGGACAAAAATTTAGCTAGGAAAAACTTTGGGGCGTTACAGAATACCCATGAATTTATGGGATATTCAAGATGCCTCTTTATATTTGCCTCTTTATATAGACATAATTCAGAGTGTAGGATAGAGTAGCCTCCAACAACTAAATAGAAGTTGAATTCTTGTCGAAGGGTCCCACCAATTTTAGAACTCTAACAAAAATTAATTTCTTCTTGTAGAGAGTCCACAAATTTTTTATTTTACACCACTTATATGTAGGAAAAAGATATTTTTCCCACCACCACTTATATTTGTTGCATTATGTCTCCTTGATCGAATAGGAATCCTATGTTTGCTCAATCTTCAAGTGTTTGTGTTTATCTCATTTTCAACCTATTTGTTGCATGTGATAAGTGTTGAGAGCATATCTGAATCTTCTTGCTTATCCACTCCTGACTTTACGCATTGTTAGCCTATCAGTAGCCTTGCCTGTGACTATTCTTTCTACACTTTTGTGGACCAGCTTGCACAACGTGTTTCATTCATATGTCTATCATCAAAACTTCATTTCCCTAACAAAATTCATCATCATTTGAATCAGATCCCAAGGATGTTATTATTGCATTTTCTTCCTTCTCCTTCCTTTTGGTTTTTTCTTTCAGTTTTATTTCATCCTTTTCCTTTCTCCATTCTATTTCTCAGACAGTATAATCCCTGATCTGATAATCAGTCTTACCACACTTGTAGCATCAATTTGGATTGTCATTGGAACGTTTTTTGCTACCTGTTCCCTTTTTTAAAAAAAAATTTGCTAAAGTTCTTAGTTATGAAGGCAACTTGTTCCTTGTCAAGTTCAATTTCTTCATCACTATCTGAAGACTTCAAAGCCAAGATTTTCTCAGGGGCTACTTGTTCTTTAGTTTCATCAATTTCTATCTCATAAGTCCTCAGGTTCCTACTAGTTCATCCAATGTCATACCTATGAGATCCTTTGCTTCCCTAATTGCAGTCACTTTAACATTTCATTTTGATTTTGGTAGTACCCTCAACACCTTTTCAACTTGTTCCTCAACAGTGATGACTTTTTCTAAGGAAATCAACTCATTTGTCAAGGCAGTAAGCCTTGTCATCATTTCCTGCAATGATTTATTCTCCTTCATCTTAAAATCTTCATACTCAGTAAAAAGAATAACAATCCTGAATTTTCTTACCTGAGAGGTACCCTCATGTGCATTGACCAGAGTATCCCAAATTTGCTTAGCAGTGGTACAGTTTGACACTATGTTGTACTCAGCCGGTCCTAGTCCACAGAATAAGATGTTCTTAGCTTTAGTATTTTTCTTTAATGCCACTAAGTCATCAACAGTAAATTCACTCCTTACCTTCTTGACTTGTTCACCATCAACCAGCTTCATTGGAATAGAAAGACCATCAGTGATCCTATCCCACAATTCGTAGTCTTTACCTTGAATGAACATTTCCATCCTGGCTTTCCAACAGATGAAGTGAGAACCATCAAAGAGTGGAGGTCTAGTAGTTGACTGACCTTCACTGTGACCACTAGGAGGTGCAGAATTCATCATAGTGATCTTTTCTTAGGTGCTAACCTTATTTAAGATAACCTTGCTCTGATACCACTTGTTAGAGTATGTACCCTACTGATTTTAGTGGTTTACTCTAATAGTTGTCTATTAGTGAAACAAGTAATCTAACGTGGTTCACATAAGTAAAATATGAAGACAATATTTTTACGTGGAAAACACCCGGTGATACGGGAATAATCTCGGATATGGACTTAGGAGAGTGTGTGTTGGACCCGAGCCTTGGCATGTGCAATTGAAGTGTAAAAATCAGCCCATAAATTACACTAGATGGGTGCCCACTCTTTGAAGGGCCTTTTGGTCATTTTAACTTATATTTTGTAATAGTTATAGAAGGAACATTGTAGGGTTTTTAGATTTAGTTTTTGATGATATTTGTGAATCTTGAAAGACCAAAGAACACAAGTCCTCTCGGTTTTTAGATTTAGTTTTTGATGATATTTGTGAATCTTGAAAGACCAAAGAACACAAGTCCTCTCTCCTTGAGGCACCAAAACCGAAACTAGGATACAACAATAGGGTGGATTCTCTTTTGTTGTTGCTTGCTTGGAAACGTTGATGCTAGAGAGGTACAATCCGATCTTGTGTCACGTAAGAGATAGGTTTATTATTGTGTGTAATGTTAAGGGTCCAAGAGTGTTCATTCTTGGGTTCTTAAGATTATACCTTCATGTGGTTTATCTATCTATCCCTTTACTTTCTTGTAATCGTATTTAGTGTTTATGTTGTAATCTTGTGTTCTTGTTGTTATTGTTAAATTCGAATCTTGTGCCTTGTGTTCATCTTGTTCTTTACGTATTATTGCTGTTTTGGTGTGAAATACACCTTTCTCACCTTGTATTCTTGTTGTATTTGTGAATTCGAGAGAGGTCTCCAACCTGTCCAAGGATCTTAGTGATTTGTGGACAGTTTTGGAGTGTGTTTGTGGACTGTTTTTGAGTGATTTTGTGTCTTTCAAGTTTTTATCGTATCACCCGGCTCAAGAAAGGTGTAAAAAAATACGACTTGTACCTCTACAGGATTTAACCCCAACTTCACTAATACTCTTGAGCCTCAATAATCAACAAATTACAAGACTTCTTGTAAACTAGAAATTAAAACTTCTAACTTCTATTTCTACAATAACACAAATCTTCCCATGAGAAGTGTTCCTAAGTCTTCGAGTTCCCTAACTTGAAGACACAACTCCTAACTCAGTTTATATTTCACTGAGACTAGAACTAAAACTCATTACAACTCAAAGAACCAACCTACTACACAAAGTCTACGACTTGCTAAGTAAAGGACCAGTTTCTTCTTCAAGTTAGTGAACTGATTTGCTGATTGATACTTTTCTTGTCAGTGCTTCAGAGAAACTCTTGAATACCGTTTCTTCTATTTAAGCCCACTCCTGATTTGAGTCCTTTAGATGATGTGCTCTTCTTTCTTCAATAGGACTCTTTCAGGTAGTTTCACTCCTTGTTGCATTATGTCTCCTTGATCGAGTAGGAATCCTATGTTTGCTCAATCTTCAAGTGTTTGTATTTATCTCATTTTCAACCTCTTTGCTGCATGTGATAAGTGTTGAGAGCATATCTGAATCTTCTTGCTTATCCACTCCTGACTTTACGCATTGTTAGCCTATCAGTAGCCTTGCCTGTGATTATTCTTTCTACACTTGTGTGGACCAGCTTGCACAACATGTTTCATTCATATGTCCATCATCAAAACTTCAGTTCCCTAACACAAGTTAACTTGTACATTATAGTATAAGATTATTAAAAATGTTATAGTAGAGAAAAATAAGAAGTGACTAAAAGCAATGGATGAGAATTTTCAAAACTTTCAGGTTCAGGGTGTGTTTAGTATGAAGGAAATGTTTCTCAATCTTTTCATGTTTGATTAGCCTAAATGTTTTTGAAAACTCTTTTTAAACCTCAATCTGAGACCCAACTCCTGATCCCGACCCCTACCCATCGCTCCAAACCCCGACCTATTTTCGACCCCAACTTGGACCCAATTCTCTATTCTGACCGAATTTCTAACCCCGAATCCGACCTAGTCCAATACTCGATCCTGATCACAATCCGGGACCAGACTCCCAATGCTGACCTAGGACCCAACCCCAACCTAGGGCCGACTTGATTTCATAATATGTGCTTGATTATACCTAAATGTTCTTGGGTATAATCAAGCAAATATCGGAAACAGCCGATATTTATATTTATATTTATATTTATATTTATATTTATATTTATATTTGTGTGGCGACTGTCTTGAGCCGGGGGTCTATCGGAAACAGCCTTTCTACTTCTTCGGAGGTAGAGGTATGGACTGCGTACATCTTACCCCCCCAGACCCCACTAGGTGGGAATACACTGGGTTTGTTGTTGTTGTTGTTGTTGTATTAAACGAACACCGGAAAATAAGTAAAAAAACCACTTATATGTCAGAAAAAGATATTTTTTAATGATGAATTTCATACACCAATGCAGGTCTTGGTGCAGACACTGGATTGAGGAATTTGGAGAAACTTGACTTGACCAGCAATGGCCTAAATTCCACCATCTTTTCATCTTTGAAGCATCTTCCATCTCTCAAGCATTTAGATCTCATGGACAACGATATAGTTGGAAATATTGAAATGAATGGTTTGTTAAATTCTTCCTTTATCAAATTAAAGAGTAGAGCATCTAGTACTCCTGAACTATGACCAAATTTGCTACGACACACTCGAACTTCACGAGGGTCAAACTAAATTTTACTGTATTTTTGTCAACCTTTTTAGCTGATTTGGCACCTTTGACGTGAGTCTCATTTTATGTAAAGGTATCATGTCAGCACAAAAGGTGACAAAAATACACTAAAATCGAGTTCAAGGTAATAGAACCCTTGTGAAGTTGGAGGATGTCGTAACAACTTTGCCATAGTTCGGGGGTGTACTGGATGCTTATCTCCAAACTAAAATTTGCTACTTTTTTTGGTGCTTACTATTTATTTTAATTTACTTGTCTAGATATAATTGCCTTGAGCAATTTGGAATTTCTGGATCTCAGTATGAACAATTTTGAGAGCTTTGTGACTACCAAGGGTACATGAATTCTTGGTCCCTCATGCTGTAATAATTTAGTTTTTGAGATAATGGTCAAAAACACACCCCCAAACTGGGTATGATGCTGTTGTTGTTTATAAATAGACTGAAAATATGTATTGTATAGGTAGTAGAAGAATGAGTCCTCTACGAAATTTACAACTTGGAGATTCAGATTCAAACTCAACCAAAGTTGTAGAATCCCTAAAATCATTCTCATCTCTCAAAGAGCTTTCTTTTATACATAGTAATCTCACTGCTTCTGCCACAACTTACGGTAAAGTAAACTCTAATTCGAAGTTTCTCTACCTTACCAATGTTGCTCGGACTCTTCAAAAATGTCGGTGGATGCGTGTCTCTCTAAAAATAGTTTACTTTTGGAGAAGGAGAATCTGACACTGGTACGACATCAAAAATGAAGAGTCCATGCAATTTAAACTATCACTAGTTTTTCTTAAGAAATTCTTTGTTGTTGATTTTTGTTCTTCTTTGATTCTCTTTCATATAAGCATTAAGAAATATGAGCACAGTGGAGTACTTGTACTTGGATGGATCTTATTTAAATGAGAATTTTCTCTCAAGCATTGGACAAATGACTTCTCTTAAAGTGTTGAATATGGCTTTTGGTGACCATTATGGCACCCTCCCTAATCGAGGTAACTTTATTTGTTCTTATTGTTGACGATCGCATGTTAACTAGAACACAATCACACACAAACCAAATGGAAAAGAAGATAGGGAAAAGACTCGAATATGTCACTGAAACTATTAGAAATGGTTCATTTATATCATCCGTTAAAAGTTGGGCTCATTTATGACATTGCCGTTACAAAATCTGCTCATTCATGCCATTACTTTTTAACAACCGGTTTTCAAAAATAGGTTTGCGACGTGGCAGCTTATTAGAGGGCTACGTCATTTTTTATTTATTTTTTTATTATTTTTTATTTAAAAAAAAAAAATTGATCTATTAAAAAACATTCACGCAACTTTTTGATCCACTGAAAATTAGTTTGATCTATGCTTTTAAAATTTGATTAATTTTTCATGAATATATTCTTAAAACATTCTCGTTCGATTCGTTTTTTTATCATTTTTGACATATTAAGATTGTTTTCATATTTTACCTTTAATATTAATTATTTTTTTTTTCAAATTAATTTCAAATACAATAGTAAACATCATTTAATAAATATATTATAATAAAATAGTTATTTTAATTGACTGGCGAGTAACTAAAAGGGAACAGAGAAAGTATACACTCCACGTTTTTTATCACTTTATTATTATTTTTTTTAAAAGATTCACATTAACTAAAGTTTTTGTCATTTTTCAGTTGAAACTGAAGGGATATATAAACATCAAATATTATTATTATATTATTAATAGTTAGCTTCTCATTTTACCAACTCCACGTATACTATATATGTTGTCGCCTTCCTGTTTTTGCAATGATAAATGATGATGCATAAAGCGTTACGTACAAATATTGAATGCTGATTAGGGGTGGCTCAACCCTTTAGGAGAAAAGGCAGTCGCCTAAGACCCCAAAATTTGGGGGGCCTATTTTTGTTTAGTAATAATAAATTATAAATTTTAAGAAATATATTAAATACTATTTATAGAAAAAAGAAAAAATTTATATAAAAAAGTAAAATGCAAGGCCTCCGTTTGATTTTTGCCTTAGGCCATAAATTTGCTTGAGCCGCCCCTGATGCTGATGATGTCATTCTATGCTTAATAAAAAAAATAAAAAAATAAAAAGTTACTTACATTCGGCTGACAAAATATTTCATGTATGCTAAGACATACTATATGCTTAATTAGAATAGCGTTTGGTTATAAATTTTAGTAGTAGATTTAAAAAAAAAAATTCTTTAAATATTTGTTTGATCATGAAAAATTAATCAAATTTTAAAATCATAGATCAAATTAATTTTTAATGGATCAAAAAATTGGGTGGATTCTTTTTAATGGATCAAAAAAAAATTAAAAAGAAAATTAATTTTTTTTTTAAATTAAAAAAATAATAAAAAATGATGTGGCCCTCTAATAAGCTGCCACGTGGCAAGGCAGTTTTTAAAAACCGGCTGTTAAAAAGTAATGGCATGGATGAGCCGATTTTGTAACGTTGATGGCATAAATGAGTCATTTCTGATAATTCAGTGACATATTTGAGCCATTTCCCTAGAGATATAACCCAAAGATTTAACGAGATTAGTAGCGTGTTTGGGCGCCAAAAGTGCTTATTTTTTTTTTTCTAAAAATATAAGTGTTTGGCCAAACTTTTGAGAAGAATCATACAACGAATCCCCAGTTACAAAGCCTTTATACAGATCGTGACTAGTTCCCAAAACCTATGAGGATAATAGGTTTCCCTAGCCAACTAGTAAATCTGATCACAGAAATTAAGACTAACAACAATGATAAATATAGTTTAGAAACAACTTATTGTAGAAATTTATTTCAGCATAATGTTATCTAAACCTTATCTTTTTAAATACAGGTTGGTGTGAACTCAAAAACATTCAAGAGTTATCATTCGTGAACAACAATTTTGAGGGAACACTTCCTTCATGTCTTGGTAACTTGACATCACTTCGATGGCTGAGCCTTGGAGGGAACCGCTTCACCGGAAATATAGCCTCATATACTTTATGGAGGAGACTCACATCACTCGAGTACCTGGATATTTCATTTAACCGATTTGAAGTTCCAGTGTCGTTCAATCAATTCGTCAACCATTCAAAACTTATCTACTTGAGTGTTGGCTATAATACTCTAACAACAAACACCGAGTTCAAGAATTGGATCCCAAATTTCCAGTTGAAGTTTTTTGCTATTGAGGGATGCGTAAACCTTCAAAGATTGCCTTCTTTCCTTCATTACCAGCACGACTTGAGAATTCTCGCTATAGAGTACAATCAGTTGCCAGGGAACTTTCCAACTTGGTTGTTACAGAATAACACCAGACTTGCAGGCCTTTATGCTAGAGATAATGCTTTCACCGGACCATTGAAGTTGCCATCCAGTCGTCATCTCTATTTAGAGCAACTCGATGTTTCTAATAATAAACTCAGTGGACATGTTCCAGCAAATATAAGTTCAGCCTTCCCAAAGCTTATTAGTCTGAACATGTCACTAAATTTGTTTGAAGGTCCTATACCTTCTGATATTGGCGGCTTTCATTTACGAGGACTAGTTCTATCTCATAACTTCTTGTCCGGAGGAGTTCCTAGCAATCTGGCAATGGGTTCTCCATCACTGACTTTCCTTCGGTTGTCAAACAACAAGTTGACAGGGCAAATATTTTCGAAAGATGTCAGACCAAGTCTACTATTTTATCTGTTCTTGAACGGAAATAGCTTTGAGGGACCGTTACCCAGTAACATTTTTCTCAAACCCCTTATTGCACTTGATGCTAGTAGCAATAATTTCTCTGGAGAGATTCCGCAAGGGATTGGAGACAATACAAAATTGCTGCAGCTCGATCTATCCAAAAATCATCTTGAAGGCTCGATTCCAGTTGAGATTTGCAATTTGAAGCTCATTCAGGTATTAGCTTTAACCGAAAACAAACTTTCAGGACCTGTTCCTTCTTGTGTGAGTGGTTTACCTCTTGAACACATCCATCTAGACAAAAATCAATTGGTTGGTGAACTTGATGCACTTTTCAACATATCATCACTGAAAACTTTGGATCTCGGGTACAACAGCTTTACCGGAAACATCCCACGCACCATAGGCTCACTTTCAAACCTGAACTTCCTTCTCCTCAACAATAACCAATTACAAGGAGAAATTCCAACTCAAATTTGTTTGCTGAACAAGTTATCCATCATGGATGTTTCTTTTAATAAGCTTTACGGTCCGCTCCTTAGTTGTTTGGGTAACTTAATACAAGCAGAAAATGATGCAGAAACTGGAAGTTCGTATTATCATACAACTAAAAGGGAAGCGTGGTTAGAATTCTTGTCGTGGATAAGTTCAGCAAGGAACTACCACATTTCATATGATGTTCAAAGTGACTTCAGGTTGATGGATGTGGAAACACGGATCCAGTTTACGACAAAGAGAAACACACTCACTTATAAGGGAAGCATTCTAAAGTATATGAAAGGTATTGATCTCTCAAATAACAGATTAACAGGTGAAATTCCCGTTGAGCTAGGGAACTTGAGCAAGATACATGCCTTGAACTTATCGCACAACCATTTTGTCGGTACAATCCCAGATACCTTCTCCAATTTACATGAAATCGAGAGTTTAGACCTATCATACAACAGCTTGAGTGGGAGAATTCCTGTTGGCCTACTTGAGCTATATGGATTAGCAATCTTTAGCGTAGCGTACAATAACCTATCCGGTGCAGTACCACCATTTGAAGCTCAGTTCTCAACTTTCAACAAAAGCAGCTATGAGGGGAATCCTTTGCTTTGTGGTGTTCCATTAGACAACGAGTGTAGCAGTACTAAATCGTCAAATACATCAAAAGATGGAACTGATGAATCAACAGGGTTTGTGGATACGGAGAGTTTCTGTATCGGCTTTGTTGTATCTTGTGGATCGATCTTGCTGGGATTGGCTGCCTCACTCGGTTTCAATCCGTATTGGAGAGCAGCATGGTTTAGGCTTGTTGAGGAATTGATGCTCAATTCTTCCTATTTTCTCTTAGACAATGTTGTTACACCTATCAAGAATAGATGGTGGTAATTGTGTTTCTCATTCTTATTGTATGGTTCGGGCATGTGATGAGGAGCTGCACGGATGCTCCAGTGTGAGAGGTAGGCTATAGATTGTTTTAGATGGTTTGTATCTACGCCTGAAGTTTCTTGTTCGTGGTGTTTCAGTGATGTCTATGATTTCAAATAGATAGTTTAAAGTATTATCTTGTGGTTGTCTTGTTTCATGTATTAGCTAGCAGTGTGCAATTCCATTTTGTTGTGTGCTTTTATGTTTTTTTGTTTGTTATACTGTTCCGGTGGTCTGTCGGAAACAACCTCGCTATTTCATCTGAGATAGTGTTATGGACTGCGTACAGATTACTCAGCCCACACCTCACTTTGTGGAATACACAGGGTATGTTGTTGTATTGTATGGACAATAGAAACATATTCTCAAATCTGTATATACTTATAATGTGAATCATATTACATCAAATTTTAGTTTCATGATACATGTTTGTTTAGCTCAACTCTTCTCATATCCCAATTGTGAGATTACACTGGGTTCGTTGTTGTTGTTATTAATTTTACATACATCCAATATCTCCGGCCCACTTAGTTTCGCAAGTCTAAAAATGATAGTTTCATGATCTTACACTAGGTATCTCACAAGATCATCAACACCTATAACATATATTATCACAATTACGTAGGACGTGAATTACCATGCATGCATGTAGGACGCACGTGTTTTACTTATTCAAACTTTGTACAGGTTTTAAGTCCTTATTGATACACACCCAAAGTTGGAGGGCATACATTCCAACTGATGCCAAGGACATGTTTATGCATTAATAAATGAAAAATAAGATAAATGACACAATCACGCCAAATCAATAGTTACACAAAATAGAACCTTTCGTCATCACCTGATCACAATGGATTTAACAATATAATAAAGTTTTAAGAAACAGTACAATGTAAAATTTAAGTAACAACCAGAACAACTATTATTATTCATAGATGTTTAAGGTATGAAAAATAACTAGTATTTGTACCCGCGCGATGTACGAAAAATTTTAGAGTAAAAATTTCAAAAATATCTTATACATGATAATAGAACAAATTCATCCATATTCTTAAGTAGAAAGATCATGGTGCTTCTCTTGATCTTAAGCTCTTCCCATTATCACATTCATATTTGTAGTGAACATATTTTAAATTCTGAAAAAAAAAAAATACAAAGAATAGATTATTTATTAGTCACATATCTCATTTATATTATTGTATCTAATTTATTTGCTTCAATACTTTAAATTGATACACTCAATTTAGAGGTTTATATTTCAAAACAAATTCAAAAATGCATTTAATTTAAAAATTATACATGGTTTTGCATTGCCCGTAAACTTGTTACACTCATCTCGCCATGAATATTTTATCAATATTTTTTCCAATATTATTGAATTAATGATCTTTATTAGCCGCTTGTTTTTAATGTTACACTATTAGTTTAATGCAATTGAATTAATTTTCTCGTTAATTTCTTTTCAGTAGGTCCATATTTTGATTTTCACTTTTACTAACTTGCAGACAGATTTTGCACAGAAAATGAGATAGATCCTATAAATTCAAAATTTGTGTATAAACACAATTTATATATATGTATATTTTAAAAATAAGCATAATAAATATATGTACATAAAAGTGTTAATTACGTTTAAAGCCAGAAAAAGTTTTATCATAAAAAAATAAAAAGCCACAAATAGTCATTAAAGTCTGTAATCTTAATGTGAAGCAATATAAGAGTCGCAATGGCATAGGTAAAAAATAATTGTTTCTTCATCAACAGAATATTGATTATATTCATAGATAAATTTAAACGTAATGTGTTTTTCTCTCTGTACAACTTTGAATAGTTTCAGTAAACAAACACAATAAATATAATCAATTGCAACGGCTACAGTTGATGAGTAAGTATATAATAAATTTGCTTAGAAATATATCTTTAAAATGTAATATGTTCAAATGTAATAAATCATACTAAACATTGATTATACTCATAGATAATTTAAATATAATATATTTTCTTCTCTGAATAACTTTGAATAATTTCGGTAAACAAACACAATAAATATAGTCAGTATATAATAAATTTGCTTAGAAATATTTAAAAAAAAAAAAAGGTACTATAGCATATTCTCAAAACTAATTAAAATAAATCATATTAAAGCCAAATGGATACATGTTAAACAAAAAAGTTCAAAACATAATAGTTAATCAAAAAATAAAATCGGGTAAGCTAAATTATTGCCACGGCAAGTCCTCGGCCAAATAACAAACTAATCAAGATTGGAGACCTAATTCAATCTTTAAAAGTATCATCTATCCATCCCTTGTCTTTATGAATCTATATTCGCCACGTTGAAATCTATTATCAAATTTCTAATAAGAATAATTCGCTTATGGAGAAACAAAATTAAGTATCTGATAAGATGTAAAAGAAATTTTTAAACAGTTAGAGAATCAATTTAAGTAAAGAGAAATTCACTATTTTTTCAAAAATCAAAAGAAGATTATATATAAATAGTTTTAAAAACTCCTCAGTTTAAAGATACCCACAATCGCATACCTATTATGTTTTCATCATCTTCACTTTTGTCTGTTTCATCAGTCAAATAGAATCATCTCAAAAGGATGACTGTGAAATTATGTCTATTTCAAGATCCTTCAACGTCGCAACAGTTTTCACGGAAACTCCCATAGCAGAAGTCTCTCTTGTACATAGATGAATTAAAAAGAAAAACTGTTTTGTCGCTGCAAATATATGGTCAAATAACTTCTTTTTTATTATTTAGGATAAAGTAAAGAAGTTGTAACTGTTTTGAACTCAAAATATAATTTTTTTGTTTGAAAACTTAATTTTTTGACGTATAGATATGTACAGTTAATCAAAAAATTATACCTTCCAAATAAATAGTCCTACATGTCTTGGATTTATTTCTCACGTTTTTAGGAGTGAATATTTTTATCTTTTAAAACGTAAACATAAATTAAATAAGCAGCATAAATGGATAAACTTAGAAATTTTGCGCAGTCCCAACTTTTTGTTGGGTACGAAATCAAGAGGCATCATGCGGAAGCTTAAAGTTTGCAAATCAAGATGGTGATAATTCAGATAACAAATAAAAATATACTAAAAACATATTATTGAACATAGTTTGGCCAATTGACCTACATATTAAAAACTAATATTATTAAAAAACATAAAAACAATGGGAAAGTCTCCCCTAAACAAGACTCTTTTCAGCACTACATTGTGGATGTTATTGTTTTATGTTATGAGAAGGGGGTCTTTATTTATAGATGTCCAAAGAATTTCCTCCAAGAAAGAAGTTAACCAAATATGAAAAAGAATTATATTTTTTTCTTTCAAAAAAAATAAAATTAATTATGATAACTTTTATTTTCCTTCTAATAAAAAGTAAAACTTAAATATATTAATAAAATAAGGACAAAAATCCTAACACTTTTTTGATCTTCTAATCTTTCCGCAAAACTAAGCAATAAAAGTATAGAAAAAAAAAAAACTAACTGTAAATGTAAATTTAAATTTCTTTCAAAAATATAAAAATGAAAATTAAATAATAATTAATTCTTACCTAATTAACCAACTTTTTCTAAAAGAACACGTGTCATATTTTAAGGTTGCCACTTGTTTTATTGTAGAGGCTTTGTCCTTTCTTTTTAATAATATATAGATTTAAGGTATTTTTGAGCAAAAAACTAACAAAGATTATTTTTGCTCTATTTTAGATAATTCAAAAGCATTTTTTTGGTTCTTTTCCGTTAAATAAATAAAAATATATTGTGTAATGTCTAATAACTTCAATTTCTAGATTATAGATGACTATTCTCACATCGTATTAAATCAGTATAATTTTAAAAAAAAACGCTTATATTAAATTAACTTTTCTTTTCCGCTATCGGATTGTACTTCCCAACAACTACCTTTTCATAGCTGACAAGAAAGGAACAAAGGCAACTTCCACTAAAGTTCATTGAGATTATTCATAGATGTTTCAAGGAAATTACTCCTCCATTGAATTCAAATTTCACAATTTAATTTATCTTTTGAGTCTTTTCCAAGTAATTTAAAGTCATTTTACTCATTATTACCTACTATATATCTTTCATAATAAAGTCTATAAATTAAACTGCAAAACTCAAACATTGAACCTCACCAATCTTCATCAATAGACGCAGAACTAAGATTTTAAGTTTATGGGTTCTGAATTCAAGTAAAGGTATTGTTTACTAAGTTTTAAATAAATTGTGTAGACATATAGTAAGTTGATTTTTAAATAAAAATACTCTTTTAAATTATGTATACATAGCAAGTTGATTTCTAAACAAAAATACTCTTGTAAATTTTGTATACATAGCAAGTTGATTTTTAAACAAAAATATTCTTGTGAATTATGCATACATTGTAAGTGATTTTTAAACAAAAATGTTCTATTAGTATACATCATGTATACATAGTAAGTTGATTTTTAAGCAGGTATACAAAGTTTGAGCCAAAGTTACTGAATTCTGCCGAACCTGTAAGCAGAATTATAGTTTCGACTCTGATCATCATCATCAGAAGACGAATAGGAAGAGGAAGAACTATGGTAGCTCACAGCGATCGAGCAAATCCATCAGAAACCGTAGCATGTCATTCATCGTCAATGATATACATTTTCCTTTTGATGGCATTTAACATTTTCGGGACAATCTATAGAGCGTATATTCACGAGCAGTATTCACTCTTAGCTTTCATCTTATTCGTATATATCACCTTCTTTTTACTAGTGTATCTCTCGTATGTATATCGTGGTTTTTCATCGAAGGAAAATTCATTGCATAAGGACATTATAGGACTTGTTATATGGTTCTTGTATTCAGCCATCATGTTTGGCTTTGTCTTTCAGTTTTCGCCGCTTTTAGGCTTCTCAGTTGCCATGTTTCTTTACGTCGTTGCCATTGCTGGAAGTTCTGTTTTTTTCTATATATATGTTGTTTATGAAGAAGATGAAAATGAGAAGAAATGGTCTCAAGGGCAATGGGATGTCATTTCGGAGAAGGTTTGACCAGAAGGCAGAAGCGGAGTCAGGATTTTAACTTTATGAGGATAGTAACATGTCTAGCAATTGGGGTTTGTAAATATTTAGTGGATTTCTTAGTATAAATAGAGGATTCGAATTAAAGTTACTGGATTCTGCCGAACCTGTTTATGACCTCCGAGTTCCTCTCTCTTGATTTTTTGTTTTTCGCAGGGTGCTAACTCGTGAAGTGCACCTAACCCATACATTAGGTGTTATGCTCTTATGAGTAAGTTGCTCGGACTCTTCAAAAATGTTGCCGCACCCGTGTCGGATCCTTCAAAAATTCACTATTTTTGGAGTATCCGACACTCACCCTTAGACATTTTTGAAGAGTCCGAGCAACTTAACTTACGACTAGCCCAAAGTCCTGGTGAAATGTAAAATCAACTCATTTGATCAACTGTTTAATACCATCGGGATCAGTGGTGGGCTCCAGACCGCATTGAAAATCACAAACATGGGTCGCACCGTAAAACTTTCTGGGCCGGATCAACAAAATTCGGGTCACAACTCTAACAGACAGATCAAACATAATCTTTTATACCATAATTTTATGCTGGTCGGAATGTTTGTAGAGAACAATATGCCTGTTTAGACTTTTAACAAACTTTCAGATACATGTATAACCTGGGAAAAACAAAAGGAAGAAGAAAAAACAAGACAAGATCAAGAATAAATGCTTTATACAAAGGTACTTCAATCCTTGAAGGACTTAGTTTTCCGACTGAGGTGAATGCGCGAAAAAACTGAACGTTTTTGCTTCTTCGATTTACTTCCAAAGATGAATGACTGCAAGGGAATTCTCGACTTGCTCTCTGTGTGCGTAAGTTGCGGTTGATTTCCGTTGAGTCCAAATTCTTGATCCAGTTGTGTTATAGTCTTCTGGACGTCTATTTGAAGTGCAGTTACACGACGAACACCAGCTTCTAGTTCCTCTCTTACCTTGTTATTCTCTTGTTTCATGTTGAATACTTCACCGTGGAACTTTGCTGCTTCGTGACTGCTGAATCCGTTTTTGTCTAATGCAGCTCCGGCTTTTTGTGCTTTTGTGATTTCGTCTTGAATGCTGCATAAAGCTGAGAACTTACGCTCGAGTTCATCTTTCAGTAACAAGCTTTGTGAAATCCACATTCTTAGCTCGTTCTGAATCTCCTTCATGTGTTTATATATAGGCCTTATTTCCGAGCTTTTATCTTGCATTTCCTTGCCTTTGAGTTTGGATATTTCGCGCTGCAAGTCGTGGATTGTGGTACTGAATTTTTGAATCTGAGGGAATGTTTTGCTGAATTTTAGCCAGAAATCCAAGTTTTCGTCTAGTATTGAATTAATGCTAAACCGGAATTTCCCTTCAATTGGCGATAGTACTGATGCGCGCTGGTCAACTAATATCGTCTTGATGTCTTCTTCCTCGTGTTCTACGATAGGAGTACTATGTTTTTCATTCCTTTGAGGTAGATCATTGGGTTCAGAAGCATGTCCTTGCTGCAGGAGACTCAATTTTCGACATAGATTATGTATCTCCTCATCCCTCTTTGTGATAGCATATTTAAACTCTCTTATCTGAAGTGTGAGGTCGAACTCCGTGTCTCTTTCTTTCTTCTCCATTTCGCTTAGCTTCTTCGTAACTTCCTTATAATCCTTGAGAATTGTTTTATAGTCGTTTAACAGAATGTTTTCTTTATCGTCCAATCCGCTCAATAGCATCTGTTGCCAATTAAGTTCGTCATCCTTTGCTGCAACTTCCTCTTTTTGTGTCTCGTAAACACTAGTTCCGCGTTGAGCTGACACTTTCTCGTCGCCTTTTCCATCTGACCTTGGCTGCAGAAATGTGACATGTTTCTTTGTGGTCTTTTTAACTTCCTCTCTTTTACTTAGAATGGAATCGTGCTCTTTGGTACTGACATTCTTGAGGCCTTTACCTGAACTTGGATGATCTTTTTGTGTTCCAACGAGCTCCTCATCCGGCTTGATGCTACTCAATTTGCTCGATAAATGATCTATGTTGGCACGAGTTTCAGCAAAGTGAGTTCGCAGGCAACTGTCTTGATTCTCAACATCTTTGTTGAGGTTGTCGATAGTTTGCAACTTTGCTTCTATCGCGGTCACTCTGATATTCAGATTGTACGTATCGCCTATCAGAGCTGCCTTATCGTCTTCCAAAGACTGAACTTGTGTTCGGAGTCCATCAGCTTCTCTTCTTAATCTGTCAATCAGAAGTATCTGAGATGAAACTGATGTTTCTAAGTTGATCACCTTATTCACAAGCTCGTCGATTCTCTCTTCTAGCTGTGACGTCGTTAAAGACCCCTTAGAGGTCGAACCAGTTTGGTCCGCAACCTTGTCATGTACTGACTCTATCTCCTTACCAACTTGTTCTTTCGGGATTCTAACACCATCCGCCTTAATTTCATCAGTTTGCTCGTGGAGATACTTATGCTTGAACGACTTAAGTTTCTTACAAGAATCTTCGATTTTGTTGAACTCATCTCGCGCTTCTTGTGTATACACATCGTGTTTCTCTTGGAGCTGAGTTATCCTCTCTTGACACGACTGCAATGCTGCTTCCGCCATCAGTTTGCATGCCTCAGGATCCTCAATAACGTGGCCCTCACCAAATTCGTCCTCCAATGTACATATCTTCTGTTGCTTTTCCATGATTTGGTTTTCGATCCCCCTATACCTTTCAAGTCCGTTCTTATAGGAACTTCTTATAAACTCTTTCACGGTCTGCAACGCCAATATGTCTTTCTGAAGCTTGTCGATCTCTTCAACAGACTCGTCTTTAGACAAACCAGATTTCGCGACATCATCTTTTGATTTTTTACCTTGTCTATGTTTTGGAATACTTGACATAAGACCTTTCGAGTCTTTTACAGGACCGGTCTTTGGTGGCATTTTCGGAGTTGGTGCACCATATTCATCGTCCTCTTCCATCGCTAGTTGAATTTGTTCCGGGAAGATGGTGGCAATCGTGTTGTTGGCGGTCTGTAGCTCCTTCGACAGATGATCATAACGTTCAGCCAAAGCGCGATAGGCACGATAGGATTCTTCAACAAAGTTGATCAGTTCTGGCCTTTTTTTGTAGTACATTTCTGCTCTTTTTGCAAATGAATCTCCATCTTGTTCAATGAGTTTAATCACACTTTCAACTTTCCCTTGCATATCTGTTAACAATAATATGTATATAAATGGAGTCATTGGTTTTCATACTCATCAAATAAACAATTATTGTAAAGCAAGAAATGTAGGAGAAAGAGAAAATTGAACATTTGATTGACAACGAGGTCACGGGTTCAAGTTTTGGAAACAGCCTCTGGCAGAAATGCAAGGTAAGGCTGCATACAATACACCCTTGTGGTGGGGCCCTTCCCCGGACATCGCGCATAGCGGTAGCTTTAGTGCACCGGGCTGCCTTTTTTATTGACATGACTACCACGTTGCTCTGACTCTTTGAAAATGTCGATGGGTGCGTGTAGGATTTTTCAAAAGTATCGTGTTTTTATTTTTGAGGATCCGATACCAGTGCGGCAACATTTTTGAAAAATCCGAGCAACATAGCTTTGAAACAAACCTCTATCCTCAATGGGATCCAATATTAGCAATGGAATAGTACTATGGGATCCAACCATGATGGACAGAATTACGTGGTACTTATGCTGGTAGGAGGTAACAAGTACCCCATGAAATTAGTCGAAATGCACTTAAAAAACAATTATAGAATTGAAAAGTCATGATAAACATAATTACGTGGTACTTACACTTAGAGGAGATAACAGGTACTCCATGAAATTAGTCGAAATGCACTTAAAAAACAATTATAGAATTGAAAAGTCATGATAAACATAATTACGTGGTACTTACGCTTATAGGAGGTAACAGGTACCCTATGAAATTAGTTCAAATGCGCGCACGATTATAAATTTGAAAAATTATCAAGGCCAATACCCCACCCAACCCCACACCCACCCCACCCCTACCTCATGGAATTAGTTGAAATGCGCTTAAGAAACAATTAAAAATTGAAAAGTTGTGACGGACATAATTACGTGGTACTTATGCTTATAGAAGATAACAAGCACCTTATGAAATTAGTTCAAATGCGCGTAAGCTGAGTCGACGCCACGATTATCAATTTTGAAAATTATCAAAGCCATCCCCCAACCCCTATCTCATGGAATTAGTCAAAATGCGCTTAAGAAATAATTAAAAATTGAAAAGTTGTGACGGACATAATTACGTGGTACTTATGCTTATAGAAGATAACATGCACCCTATGAAATTAGTTCAAATGCGTGTAAGCTGACTCGATGTCATGATTATCAATTTGAAAATTATCAAAGCCAATACCCTCTCCAACCCCCTCACCCCCCCCAACCAACCCCTTACCTCCCCCCCCCCCACCCCCACTCTCCACCATTTAAAAAAAAAAAAAAAAAAAACCATACCTTGAAGGCTTTGTTCAAGCCATTTGGATTGTTTGGTCCTTATATGGCTAGCAGCCCACCATGAATAAGCATTGCTTGCAGCTCTTTGCAACATCTTGTCAATTAATCTTTTTTTTTCTTCAAATTCAAATATTTCTCATAATTGATGAAACTCTTCCTCTTTTTTTAAAAATAATAATTAAAAAAAAAAAAAAACTCAAAAGAACAAAAATATATTAGAGAAGGGGAAGAGTTTCAAACATGGGAGAAAAAAAAACAAAATGAAACTAAAAAGAAAAAGAATTAAGGAAAAACTCAAGATTTCTTGTTAATTATGAGATTAAAGTAGAATTAATTTTTGATTTATGGTTTGGAGGTAATTTAGCTCCAAAATAAGTCATAACCATATCAAACAATTTGTCTTTGACCATAAAAAAAGAATTAGAAAAATAAACAAAAAATATTAATCGCACTAATGGTCATTCGAATTTCACGGTCAAATATTTATAGATTTTTAATAAATTTATAAATATACTAGTCAAGCGTACGTGTTTTGCACATGTGTCTCGTGTTAAATATTAAAATTACATATAAAAGAATAAAATTATTTAAAAATAACAATTAACTTTAAAATAAATAAACGCCAACTAAAAGACAAAAAAAAAAAAAAAAAAAAAAAAAAAGAGAAATACTTATCTTATAAATCACATAAGTGCATATATAGTAAATGTTGTTTGAAAATGTTTAGTATGTTTGATTAGTAATTCAAAAAATACTAAGCTTTTGTGTTGATTAAAACAATCAAATCGACAGTGTATTGTATTTTCATTGTACGATATTATAGTATGAAGTCTTGCACTTCATTATCAAAATATACGTGGCCTGCAAATATTTAACTCATCCAATAGTGGTACGAGATAATTCAAGTATTTTATTGATGTGAAATTCATATGGTTTGCATATTTTATGATTGGTAGAACAATTGGATGAGTTTTAGAGGTTCTATGTTAATTTATATACACAGTCCTGTTAAGAAGAGGTTTTAAAAGGTTTTAAAGTACTTATAGCAAAACTTGTCCAACAACACATTATTAAATATTTCTTAATTTAAATGATAAGTTTAAGATCACAAAATTTAAAAGATTATATACATCTTTTTTGTTTAAAATTACAAGATCCAAAAATCTCTTTATATTTCTTAAATTTCATGCTTAATCAAATTAAGACACGCAATTTGAGACTAGGGGTATGCAAAAATCGAACCGATAAAAATGTTATTGTTTATTGTTATTGGGCTAACGGTTTTTTAATGATTTTATAAAAAAAAATTATTGGGTTATTGATTCGGTTCGGTTTTTTCTTATTGGGTTATCGGTTTACCCAATAACCCAATAAAAATATATATATGACTTATTATATATTTCTCTTTTATTTCTACAAATTAACAAACTTATTATTTCAATTATACAAACTCTTAATTTCTTCTAACAACATTTACTTCAAACTTGAAGAAGATTTTTGTAAATTTTAAACACATCATGTAGGATTTTTGATTGCAACTAAGATTCTTTTTTTTTTCATATTAGTTAATACTATTTCTATTTTATGAGTATTTTCTTATCGGTTAAACCGAACCGTTAAGGACTAAAAACCGATAAAAAATATCCTATTGGTTTAGCATATTTAAAAACCAAAAATCGATAAACTGAATCGATAATATGTAAAACCGAACCGACCGATGCACACCCCTATTTGAGACAAAGAATGCAGCAAAAGTTTACCTCTCTTTTCAAGTCCAAAGATCATATTTGATGTCTCTTCTAAAGCCCTAGGGAAGGTTACTTATGATCTCGCATTCGTCAATCCCATGTGTTGCTGCAAATCTTTGCAGCTCATAATCTCTGAGGTCTGACCCTCTGCTTGAATTCTTCAGGTAACCCTCTTCTCCGCATCAACTATATCATATTCCTCATCTTTAGTTACATTATTTGTTTCTTTGATATTGTTGGATGCAAAAATAACTGAGCAAACATGACATCATCATACACCATAACAAAAACAAATCACCTTATCACTATTAATTAACTAAAAGAAAGTGAAGAAAAAAATCACATTATATTGAAAAAAAAAACACATTGAATGGAGAAAAATAACTTGAATTAAATCAAACCGAATAATAAGAAGACAATCAAAGAAGAAAAAAGAATGACGCATTAGTGAGGGTTAAATAAGGGTTTGTAAAATAAATGGCAAGTTAATGAGGGTTAAACAAGGGTTTGTAAATAGAATTATAGTTTAAGTAAATAACTATATAAGATAGTATTTTAATTGATTTAGAAGTTTATTATTAGGAGCTGTTACCTATTATAAATAAATAAATAAATAATATAAGATAGTATTTAATTGATTTAGAAGTGTAATACAAACTCAAGTGATAAATTTTCATCCAACATTAATTTGGGTTAGTGACTATTACAATTTACATGTATAGTATATTTTCAATATACGTATAGGCATTAATAGACAAAACTTGATTACATGTAAAGCTTAATAAATAGTAGGACTTTCTACTTAAATCAAATAAAAAAAAATTAATTGTGAGATTTTTTTAATTAATAATAGTCTTAAAGATTACAAAAATAGTTCTAATATAATAGAATTTTCATCTTATTATATCTTTTAAAATTTTATAATAAATTAAAAAGCGGAGGGTTCCTAGCAGTGAAGGTTCCTAGAATTGATAGGAATTAAAAGTGACCTTTAGTAATATACCATTTGGTTTTTCAAATTAATTAAATATCTAAATATGGAAAATAATTAAATATTTATACTTATGTATTTAAAAACTATAGTTCAATTAGGAATTGTTGCCTTTTATAAATAGGTGAAAAAAATATTAGGATCCTAATTATATAATACTTAATTGGAAAAAATAGCAAAAAGATGATTTTGTCTATTGTACAGTCTTTTAACAAAGTACAAAAAGTTTAAATCACTTTTATAATGTTCTTCACACTTTTAATATATTATAGATTATAGATATAACACTCTAAATCTGCCCCTAGTTAGCAATAATAAAGAAGGAAAAACTAAATTAAAACTAAAGACATTATTTAAAATCAAGCAGGAATAATTTATTTTTAACCAAAGTCAATAAAGGATATTTATTTTGGCACAAGAAACTAAAATGGACACACATAAAGATATTTATAGATTATAATTTAGGTCTATACACATAAATATACTTATTTCTATTTTTTAAAACTTTTTTTTTTGAAACAAAACAAAATATCAATGTATCAATAGCACAACTATTTGTCAATTGGTCACAATCAATAAATAAGAATTAGACCTTTCGTGGACGAAACTAAAAAGTTTTTAAAAGTCTAAATTAAATTAAAGGTATCGATAATTCCATCGCTTTCTTGATTATTAATTGAGACGAATGGTTGGATGTACTTGTCGATATGAATTATCATCAAATACATTCATCTACGTGGAACCATCAAAACGATATGATTATAAGTTTGAAATGAATTGTTCTAAGTATTTTTTGAGCAAAGCATCTAGTACCGCATGAACTATGATCAAATTTTTTACGATACAGTCCAACTTCACGGGGGCCCTATTATCTCTTGAACTAAATTTTAGTATATTTTTGTCAACCTTTTAAGCCAATGTGACATCTTTTTAAAATATTTTTAGTTGACGTGACACTTTTGAGGCCTAATTTTATATAATAAAGGTGTCGCGTCAGCGTAAAAGGGTAACAAAAATACGTCAAAATTGAGTTCGGGGGGGGGGGGGGGGGGGGGGGGAGGGTAATAGGATCGTTGTGAAGTTGAAGTGTGTCGTAGCAATTTTGGCTATTGTTCGGGGGATACTGAATGTTTATCCCTATTTTTTTTTTCAGTTGGGTTTCGGTATTCTATTGAGGTCTTTTTTAATTTGGATTCGCATCACGCAAGGTTTATAAAACAGAAAAATTCTTCCTACAATAAAAAAAAAAATTCATAGTCAAGACTCGAAATTATAACTCTGTTTATAAGTAGAGAAATCATATATTTATCTACAATCCTCTATGATTGCTCGAGTAATTCATACTAAGACTCGATTAATTTAAATTTGTGCCGCATAAGACTCATTAATGACTATGTAAAATTTAGCTAGATGTGGTTATATATAACTTTTGTGGGTGGGTGGGAATTATAGTAATAATATGTTTTGATTTTTTGGATGAAATAAAAGTTGGCCTAATTTTATATCTACCATAGAGAAGTCATTATTTGTCCTATTATTTTACCTACTATTAGGTACCCTCACCTTTATTTCATTAAATTCATTAAAATATATGGACCATCTCAGCTGTTTTTTTAAATTATGACAACTGTTTTCTTTAAATGTAAATATTTATCAAAAATAGATGTAATACATAAACATGTATTTATCTTCTTCAACTTTTAATCTAGACAAGTAGATACTTAAGTTTGAATAAAATTGAACAAGAAGACGCATATATTTAATGACGGAGTCAGAATTTTCACCTAGGGATTTCAGAAATAAACATACAAACAAAATCGAAGGGTAGCTCCACCCTGCATACGTCCTATGTGATATCCTTCATGACGTTCTATGTGTATTAGATCACATAGGACGTGCGTATCTACTTATTCACGTTTAAAATTAAAAGACATAGACGTTAATTAAATTAAATAACACGTTTATATATTATTCCTTAAAATATAAATTTACATAATTTTTTTTTTTCTAAATATTGTGTTGAGTCAAATACAATTATATGAATTGTGAACAAATTTGAGGAATTTTCTATGTCATGGTGAATTGAGATTGTGGGAATCATGATTTACAACTAACTAGTAACTACATCATTAAAGAATATAGTACAATGGATAAGATTATTTTTTCCTTAATTAGATGTCATAATTTTTTTTATTAAACTCTACATGACGTGAAATTGAATAAGTCAAAATTTAATGTAGAAAATAAATAGCCGATCGAAATAAAACTTAAAATAACAAATATTCATGATATGACACGTGTTTATAGGAGAACTTTCAACACCGACTTTATTACGTCGTCGTTTTGTTTCCCCCTCTCCTCCATCGATTAGTATTCAAATAGTGCTCACATAACCTTTCTTTCTCTGGTCTTTTTTGATTGGTGTTCGGTATACTTTCATTCTTTTTTGATCAAATTCTGTCTCTCTATTTCGAATATCGGTCTTCATTGCGTAAGCGGAAGCCAATTTATTTGGATCAGTATATCATCTAATCATTCAAAAAAACAAGACATTTTTCGAATAAGTCGAAAAGCCGATTTATTTGGACTAGTAGATCAGCTAATTTTCTAAATAACAAGGCATTTTTTGAATAAGCCAATTCATTTGGAATCAGTAGCAGCGTTCAGATTTTTATTAAGGAGATTCAAAAGTGCACATACGAACTAATCGAAGGGAGTTCAACATCTATTATATATACATAAAATATAATTCTAATCATATTTTAACCATCTATAAATAGTACTATAATTTTCTAACGAATAGAGTTTGGATGAACCCCTGAGCGTGTGCTAGCTCCGCCTCGGACCCCAAGCCCACCCTCCCCACCTACCCTCAATTTTTTTCTTAATTCTTTTCTTTTCAAGCCCCCCACCCGACAAGTGAGGCTTGCTCAAGTGGTTCGAGTCACGCTGGAGGGGAAGTGTGGGAACACTATTGATCCTGCTGGAAAAAAAAAAAAAAAAAAAAAAAAAGAGCCTCCCACCCCACTCCCATGCTACCCCACACCACACCACCCCCACGTTACCCCACCCCTCCACCTCCCCCAATTTTCTTTAATTCTTTTCTTTTCAAGCCACCCCACCCCACCCCCACTGTACTCCCCACCCTCCACCTACTCCCAATTTTCTTTAGTTAATTTCTTTTCAAGCCCCCACCCCCACGCTATCCCACCCCACCCCCCACCCCTCTACCTCCCCCCAATTTTCTTTAATAATTCTTTTTCAAGCCACCCCTCCCCCACCCTCCACCTACCCCTAATTTTTTTTAATTCTTTTCATTTCAAGCCCCCCACCCCTATCCCCACCCCCACCCCGACCCCTCCATTGTACCAAGATTTTTTCATTCAAAATCTGTCAAGTGGGGTGTGGACAGTTGAGAAAATATGGGATGGAGACATTATCAGATTCAGTAGTTCCATCTACTCACCTACACTGATTAATATAATCATAAATAGCCAATCTATCTTTCTTTCTTCTTTTTGAATAATCATAATATCCAAATCAGTTTTCTCACGCCTTAATTAAATTTACGATATTTATTACCAACAATAGATATTAAGTAATTCTATTCATGAAAACTGAAACAAATAGAAAGAATCACCTAATATTTTATTCTCCCAAATTTAAACTCGAAACATCAAATTTTCAGCCTAATTTATTGATTAATAGGCCACAACCGCATAAATAACCCTCTTTCTTTCTTTTCTCTTTTTAATAACAACAATGTCCGAATCATCCTACGCACACTTCAACTAAATTCACAATAATATCTATCACCTTCCACTAAAATATAAATACCACATAACTCTATCGATCAAGTCTAGGACAGATAGGAAGAATTACCTAGTATTTTCTCCTACGAAATTTAAACCCACAAATTCCAAATTTTCAACTCAATTCATTGACCAATAGGCTACAACGACATATATAACCGTCTTTCCTTTTTCTTTTTTGATAACTGTGATGTTCGAATCAACTTTTACACACCTCAAATAAGTTCATCCACGATAGATCTACCACCTCTCACCAACAATAGATATTAGGCAACTCTATCTACAAGGCCACGATAGACAGAAATAATCATCTAATATTTTTCTCCTACGAAATTTAAACCTGAAACCTCATATTTTTATTATAATTCATTGACCAATAGGCCACGTCTTTAAACACATAAATAACCATCTTTCTTTCTTTTTAATTTGAAAAAAATATTTTATTTCCGCCCAGAACTATACACGAAATTACTGAGACACACTCGAACTTTAGGAGAGTCTTATTACCCCTGAACTAATTAAAATCATATTTTTGATAACCTTAATGCCTACGTGATCCAATATTTCAGTTCACATTCACAAAAACATTTTAGATAGAAAGAATCAATCTATTTTTTTTTCGAGATTTAAACCTGAAACATTATATTCTCAACATAATTCATTGACCAATAGGCCTACATACTTTAGTTGCATAAATAGCCATTTTTTTTTGCATAAATAGCCATCTTTCTTTCCTTTTAATTTTGATAATCGTGGTATCCAATCACATAATTATGTCCACCAGAATTACCTACTACTAATATTTTTCTATAAGATTTAAACCCAAATTTTAAATAATCAAATTTAATTTATTGATCACTAGGCCACGTTCGTGAGTGAATAAATAGCCGTCTTTCTATAAATACCCATTTCGCTACTTCACATATTTTTTCAAAGTTTCCAATGGCTGGAATATTATCACTTGTTAGACGCATTTATCTCTCCTTTTACAATTGGATTGTCTTTTTTGGATGGTAAACTTCAATACCCACTTTTTATTTTTTCCTCTATCTCATTGTATTTGCATGTTTTATCTACTCAATTCAAGATTTAAACTTTATGTATAATTTTTTTCTATAGTCACACTAATATGGATTTAAGATTTAAACTTTATGGGGATGATATTTAAGGTTCTTAACATTGAACTTGTTAGTATTTTTTGTATAGTGATATACCAGATGCGTATTGAAGATTTAAACTTTATGGGCTCGATATTCAAGATTATTAGCATTGAGCCTTTTTCTATCATATTGCATCATTATCGAGGTGGATTCAAGATTTGAACTTTATGAGTTAGATATTTAAGGTTGTTAGTATTATTGGTTCAGACATACTATTTATGTTGCTTGGACTTTTTAAAAATGTAATTGCGCCAGTGTCGGATTCTACAAAAATGCACTATTTTTGAAAGATTCGATATGCACCCATTGATATTTTTGAAGAGTTCGAGCAAATATAGTATGAAAGTAGTTAAAATTTTGATGAATAGATATGAATAGAGTGGTTCTTGATTACAAGGATATGAACTTTATTGGAATTGAATGTTGTTGATTCATTGATTTGTTTATTTTTTTGATTGTTTATTTAACTGTAGATCTGAGATCTCTTTGTTTTGGATTCTTTTGGTGTTTGTTTTTGTGAAATTCGAATTTTGGGTAAATTGGAAATTTCAGGTTTCAAGTTTTTTATCTTGCTGTGAATACTCTGAAAGAATCAGGACATGAACATGTTTATGATGCTGTAGAGAAGCCTTTGCTTTTAGCTCAAACCGCCGCGATTTTAGAGGTAAATCTCACTAACTCACCAAGGCTATTTTATTATTCTATCCAACCGTTTCAATCTGTTTGTCTGGTTTTGACTTGGTATGGAGTTTAAAACAGTTAAAAGAAAGACTTTTGAATCTTGTGAATTCTAACAGACGATATGTGGAATGTACCGAAACACCCTTTAATCTTACGGTCTTAAACATATCGGGTGGAAAGTTGAAATTAAAGAATTGCCAAAAAAGGAAAGAGACAGTACAGACTAAAAAGGAAAGTGTATAGATGGTAATATTTTGTGGGGATGTGGGGGTTGGAATGCTATTTTCTCCAGTAATGTTTGATATTATTTGTTGGTAGTTGATAAATGAAATTCTAGACATTTATGATTCAATTACCCAAAGGTTGAGTCTTTTATACATATGAGGGACAGATCTATTTTGGGAAATTTTACCTATTACATAAATTTTCATTCAAAGATGTTGGTTCAAATGTGGAAAATTTAAAGAAATATGGGTGAAAGTTGTTGACATTCTACTTCTCCATCCCCATATGTTCAGTTGAGTGTAGTGTTGGTAAAAGGTTCTTTTATTTTTATTTTGGAATACTCAAAAGATACTTCTTTTGTTACTTCAAATGTTTTGTCATGTCTAATTTGCTGGTTCCAGACTATTTCTTTGGTAAACTGTGTAGCAGTGTAAAAAGAGGGCAGCCCGATGCACTAAAGCTCCCGCTATGCGTGGGGTCCGAGCAGTGGTGGAGCCACCTTTGGACAAGGGGGGTCATCTTCGATGGAAAATTATACTATTTATGTAAGGTTAAAATTATTTTTTATGATCTCTAGTAGATGTTGACCCCCCTTCGGCTAGTTCATATGTTCACTTCTGAACCCCCTTTAGTGAAAATCCTGGCTCCGCCACTGGGTCTGGGAAAAGGCCGCACACAAGTGTAGTGGTGTATATAATGAATTAATGAAGCGTGGTTGAAGCATAAACTCTAAAATATGATACCTAATTTTGTAAGGTCTTTATCTAATGATTACGTTTTTCCTTCTAAAGATTAGTACTGTCCTAGCTACTTAAATCTAATGAATAAAGCATATTTTCAATTGGTTCTTGCTGCTACTGGCGCTCGATAAAAGTCCGAGTTGCGACTAACATGTTTTTAAGCTTTGTGTAGCTGTACATCTTACCCCCCCAGACCCCACTAGGTGGGAATACACTGGGTTTGTTGTTGTTGTTGAATTGTTGCTGCAGAACGTTGTGTTTAGTATCTTTTTATTGCGTGGTGTTATTTTCATTAAATGCAAATATAACCGGGATACTAACATGTTAAATTTCTTTTCCACATGAGTCGCTGAACAGATACTTCATGGTCTAGTGGGTATGTTTACTTGATCCCAATCGTAAATAAGCTCAGATAGAAGATTTTAAACTGTAGTAATAACCTTTTCTTTTTCTGTTACCGTTAACTAGGTTTGGTAAGATCGCCAGTATCAGCAACTCTTCCACAAATAAGTTCAAGATTATACGTAATGTGGGGTATTCTATGGAGTTTCCCTGAGGTTAGCTTAATTAATTTCCTCGAATTTCAACATACAATATAAAAGTACTTTAACTAACGAATTCGTTTGGCAATGCAGCTCCGGTCTCATATTCTTGTTAGCTCTCTAGTGATTAGCTGGTCTGTAACGGAGGTGAGCCTTGCTTATTTATAAGCTTCAAGTTTTGTTTATGTTAAGAGGTGTATTTATAGTAACATTGTTAATCGTGCCTTGATTCTGTTTAATCTTTTTGGTCGAATAAAGATTGATTCTGTTTCTTCTTTATATGTCAGAATGCAATAGTACACAGCCGAGCGGCGAGCAACACCTCTTTTTCGAATTAACCATTAGCAATAATATTCTGCCCACATTCTTTCCTAAGTCCATAGCTTGGTTCTTTTTACCTGCAATATCTTAGTCTAACAATCATGAGTAACTTTACGATGTATTAGACCATCATTAGCATGAACCGCAAGCAATGAGTGCTGAAATCAAAATTGAGATTGCAGCTTCTGCTTTCATTTTGATTTGGTGTTATGCTCCAACCGACACAGCGTATATATATTAGCTTTTTTCTTCTGTATGTGTTGTGGATGTAAAGATATGACACCTTGACCGAACTCAATCCCAATAGCTAGCTCATGAGGGGAGGATTGCCCAAGTCCATATACGCAAACCAACAGTCCATTCCCCAACCAATCTGGGACTTTCACCCACTTGGTGCGTGGACCGGAAGCGCAACGAGGATGGACCTGGCTCTGATACAATGTAAAGATATAACACCTGGACCTAAGCAAACCAATAGTCCATTCCCCAACCAATGCGAGATTCTCACCCACTCTAACAGTGGAATCCAGTGAAGCTGCAAATCTCAGCTGAATTGGTTCCTAGAAGACCTTCACTTAGATGTGCCCATTTGAGGCAACATATCTTCAAGGTCGGTGTGGAAGGGGGTGCGAGATAGGTAGATATAACAATCCCAATCATCCTAACCAAGGATCTTGTCTAAAGATTAATCACTACTTTTAAGCATGTCCTATTTGCTCCCAATGAGAGACAATGGGATAAAGAATCAGTCTCTTCAATTAGATTGAAAACCAAGAGTTTCGTTAAGAGAGATAGATGGAGAAATGTGAAGAGAACTGAGAAGAGGATAGAGAGGTATCCGGACGGGAAATTTTTATGAATGCCTCTCATTAGAATTTTCTTCTTAGTTTCAAAAGTTGTCGAGTGTTTTGTGGGCGGCAGTTGAATGTATTTAGTACACGATGGTATTACAAAGTTCTTTTACAGATAAGCTAGCTTAGCTATCCTTATCTTTTGCTTTTCCTTTCCACTAAATCGTTGTGCATTTTAAAACTATTAAACTAGAGGATTGTTCAATTATTCAGAAATACTCTAACGCCAGGGGCTATCAGTAGACAATAGGTAACGGTTTGATGCATTTTGTTTTTACTGATTCAAGTAGTCCACTTAATTATCGTAACTCAACAAAGATACCCTCAGTTATCTTTACTCCGTATAGTTAATGCTTATCAGAGAATCTCGTAATTCAGAATTGTGTTCCCTTATTCCCTCGATAAGTTTGTGAGAGCACTTTGGACTGAATTCCATGTCATTGCATGGTGCATGTCATAAAGTGCTTGTAATTGTTATTCTCCTCGCTCTCTTTCTATCTGTGACCAAGGGCCAATGTTGTTATTAACGAAGTCATTTCACGACTGCTTAACTGGTCATACTCAAATCTAAATAATGTGTTGAAAGTTTGTGTCATTCATGGTTAAGCAACATGTTGATTATTGGTTTATTCTCTCTGCTCGAACTTCAGATCATCCGATATTCATTTTTTGGGACAAAAGAGGCGTTTGGTTCTGCTCCTTCATGGCTCTTGTGGCTAAGGTATGACCCTATAACTTTGTGAGCCTGATAAAAGCGTTTGCATGTTCTTCTATATAGAGGACAAACGACGACATTATAGATGATCCAGAACGTAACAAAATAAAAAGTAATTGAGATGGTTTCACAAGTGCATCATATATGGGATTCATGCCCATTTTGTCGTCTCTAGTAGTGGCAAATACCTTCTCCGGAGGTTCTTTTTAGTTTGATTTGCCCCTCAAAGCTGAAGTTCGGGTATTGATTTTATTCGTGCAGATATAGTACCTTCTTGTTGCTGTATCCTAGTGGCATCACAAGTGAAGTTGGCTTGATATATAGCGCTTTGCCTTACATCAAGGTACTGAAACTTGTCTCTCTTTTGACTCATGTTGTACGGAATGATTTTTTATGTATCGAATGATTTGTTGTGTAGTAGCAGCACATTGTCATCCATATCCTTCCAAATTGCACCCTTTCCCGGTTTCTCCTCCTGTCTTGACATCAAAACCGATCTGTTCTATAGTTTTTACTTGGCCTCTCCGAGACACTTGTGCGTAAGTTTCTGCAACTATATATATACCTAGTTTATTGGTCGATTGTAAATGGAATTTCGCTCCTTGCCATGACTTATGATTACGACAAAATATCCATTGTAACCACCTTGCATCCCAACCTTCTCGACTTTCTTTGGTGCCAAAGACCAATGGTTACGATAGACCCTAGACTCAAAATAGACCACGACACATATCTGCAACTATATATACCTAGTTTATTGGGCAGTTGTATTTGGAATTTTGCTCCTTGCCATGACTTATGATTATGACAACATATCCATTGTAACCACCTTGCCTCCCAACCTTCTCGACTTTCTTTGGTGCCAAAGACCAATGGTTACGATAGACCCTAGTGTCGAAATAGACCACGACTTATGATTGTTCTGTTTATATCATCGTGTATCTTCTAATCGAACTATTGTCTTCTAGGAATCGGGGAAGTATTCTCTTAGGATGCCAAACAAATGGAACTTCTCTTTCGATTACTATTATGCAGGACTTGTTGCCCTCGGTATCTATGTCCCAGGCAAGTATCTTTTAACTAAAACTATCCTTCTTCTAGGCCTCACATTTACGCTCTTTTTTGTTTAGCGTCTTGCATTATTCCTTTCCGTGTGAAACTGTGCTTTTCGTGTTAGATTTTTTATTAGTTTGCAGTATTTGGAAATGCAGGCAGTCCTCACATGTACGGTTACATGCTCGGACAGAGAAAGAAAGCTCTCTCCAAATCGAAAAAGGAGTAGACTAAATCGAAATATAGCTGTTGGAGATTGCAATTTTTATGTGAATGAATGTATTTCAAACTGTTCAATTCTTTCTTATTGATTTAAAACAATAGAACAATTTGCATTTGTCTGCTGGAAAATCTAGTGGTTGAATGAAAATTCACTTATAGTTTGCTGAGTTTTCATCAGAACTAAACAAAGGGATTGATAATCTATGTTGCTCGGACTCTTCAAAATTGTAGTTGCACCTGTGTCGGACAGTGGCAGTGGCAGAGCCACCTTTGCATCAGGGAGTTCATTCGAACCCCGGCCCTTCGACGAAATATTATACTGTTTTTATACTATTTTTACATGATTAAAAATATTTTTTATGCATATATAGGAGATGTTAACCCCATCGACTAGTTTGTATATTTGAATCTGACAAGAGTACTTAAAAATAGTCAACATGTTTGACGTCTTATTAATTATTTAGTTGAAAAATAATGCACAAACATATAAATCAAAGTTCTACCAACACTTTAGAAAATAAAAAAACAGAAAACCAATTCCTTTTGTTTAGACTTTTCATATTCCATATATTCTTATTTTTTTCATTTTTTACACTTTCACAACTTTTATTTTCTCAGCTTTTTAAACGCGTGAAATAATACCTTTTGTACACACATAGAATATAATGACTTCATTTTTACGTTAAAAGATTTTGAGTTTGAGTTTTGAAAGCGATAGTTAAATATTTTGTGTTGTAGAGACTTTACCTAAAAAAAATCGAAACAAACAAAAAATTCAAAATAAAAAATCTGTCTCTTTGATTTGATTTGGTTTATTGATTTAAAAAAATTACGTGAATACTTGATTTGATTTGGCAAATAAAAAAAATCAAAGAGAATCGACTTGTATACCCACCTACTTACTTGTGATCTGATTGATAGTGTAAATAATTCACACCATTAAATGTATGAAGTTAAACTTCATACCTCTTCTCCACCTAAATACTTAAACAACAACAACAAACCCAGTATATTCCCACATAGTGGGTCTGGGAGGATAGAATGTACGCAGTTCATACCACTACAAGTAGAGAGGCTGTTTTCGAAAGATCCCTGGCTCAAAACAAAGGACCGTATTCAAACGTCAAAAGCATACTACATGATGAAAATAACAGCGATACAACAAGCATAAAAAATAAAGCACTTTAACCAACAAAGGGCACCCCCTCCCCCAACCCTAGCACTACCACCTAAGCTACACCAAACTCTCCTAACTACAGCCTATGACTTGACTACCCCCTTAGCCCTCTACCCTAATACTCTTCCTCCAAACCTTCCTATCGAGGGTCATGTCCTCAGTGAGCCGTAATTGCTCCATATTACGTCTAATCACTTCTCTTCAGTATTTCTTCGGTTTACCCCTACCCCGCTTGAAACCATCCAAGGCCAACCTCTCACACCTACGAACTGGAGCATCCATGTCCCTTCTCATCACATGCTCAAACCATCTCAACCTCACTTCCCGACTTTTATCCTCTACCGACGCCACTCCCACTTTCTCCCGAATAATCTCATTCCTGACCCTATCAGCCCTCGAAAACCACACATCCAACGCAACATCCTCATTTCCACCACCTTCAACTTCTGAACGTGAGAATTCTTATCCGGTCAACACTCCACTCCATATAATATAGCCGACCGGACTGCAACTTTGTAGAATTTGCCTTTAAGCTTGGGGGATACCTTTTTATCGCATAAAATTTTCGAGGTGAGCCGCCATTTCAACCAACCTGCCCCAATACGGTGAGAGACATCCTCATCAATCTCTCCATTCCTTTGAATCATAGACCCAAGGTACTTAAAATTATCCCTCTTACACACCACCTGAGACTCCAACTTCACTACCACCTCGTCCTCTTGCCTCGAGTCACTAAACTTGCACTTCAAGTACTCCGTCTTGGTCCTACTCAACCTGAAACCTTTAGCTTCCAGGTTTTGTCTCCAAACCTCCAACTTATCATTAATACCTCGACGTGACTCATCAATCAAAACTATATTATCCGCAAAAAGCATACACCATGACACCTTACCTTGAATACTCCTGTCAACACATCTATTACCACGACAAATAAAAACGGACTAAGAGTTGATCCCTGGTGCAACCCCGTTAAGACCGAAAAGTGCTCGAAATCCCCTTCCACAGTCCTTACCAGAGTCTTCGCCCCCTCATACATGTCCCTAATCGAACGAATGTATGCCACAGGGACCCCCCCTCACCTCCAAGCATCTCCAAAGAACCTCCCTAGGGACTTTGTCACATGCCTTTTCCAAGTCAATAAACACCATATGCAGATCCCTCTTCCTCTCTCTATACTGCTCAACCTGTCTCCGCACTAGGTGAGTTGCCTTAGTCGTCGAGCGACCAAGCATAAATCCAAATTGATTCTCTGAAATAAACACTATCTTCCTCAACCTCCGCTCCACCACCCTCTCCCAAATCTTCATGGTGTGACTCAACAACTTAATATCACGGTAGTTGTTGTAACTCTCAACGTAAATACTTAATATGTTTTATTTTTTGACAATCAAATTACATGAAATTTAATCATTATTTTATACTCTTTTAAATACCTAAATTATTTTAAATACCTAAATTATAATTTTAAATATTATTCTAACCTAATTCAATTTAAATTTGAAGATTAGTCAAATATATTCTCAAAAAGTAAAATATGACAGATAATATGAGTGATAGCCATAGATTAATTTTGACTTTTAATTTGCATCTGACAGAGTACTTACAAATAGTCAACAGTGTTTGACTTATTTATTATTATTGGTAGAAAAATAATGAACACACAGATAATCAAAGTTCTACCAACACTTTAGAAATAAAAAACAAAAAGCAATTCCTTTTGTTTAGACTTTTCATATTCCAT
This sequence comes from Capsicum baccatum var. pendulum, assembly GCA_030864225.1. NCBI lineage: Eukaryota > Viridiplantae > Streptophyta > Magnoliopsida > Solanales > Solanaceae > Capsicum > Capsicum baccatum. Next base: position 5,813,004 of record CM061552.1, read on the forward strand.
ATTTTTTTTCATTTTTTACACTTTACAACTTTTATTTTCTCAGCTTTTTAAACGTGTGAAATAATACCTTTTGTACACACAGAGAATATAATGACTTCATTTTTATGTCAATAGATTTCGAGTTTGAGTTTCGAATATAATATCATCTTTATTAACAAATATTAATTTTAGAGATAAGCATTTGGTCAAAATTGTTACGATAGACTCCAACTTCACAGGAATTTTATTTACTCCCCTGAACTCAACGTGACACACCATTATTATATAAAATGGAGTCTATGTCAAAAAGTGTCACATCAGCTAAAATGGTTTATAAATGGTGCCATGTCAGCTAAAAAATTGATAAAAATATGCTAAAATTTTAGTTTAGGGAGGTAATAGAACCTCATGAAGTCGGAATGATCGTAGCAAATTTGGTCATTATTCAAAGGATACTGAATGTTTTACTCTTAATTTCATCACTAAATATGAAACTTTCGAATACGAATGTAAATTTAGTCAGATTCTAATAATGAATATCGAACATTAGACGAACACTAAAAAAACCCTTTCATTTTCTATGTCTGATTTACGTTTATTCATGTTCCTTTATTAACTTAAAGTCCCATTGATTAATGACTCCTTTTCTACATCTCCAAATTTAGAGCTTTACAATTATTAAGTTTTCAAACTTTTAATTACGTTGAAAATAAATTGCATTATTATTTGTTGGAAACATTTGACTTTGACTGTTGGATAAAGCTAAAATATGATGTTCTCTAATTAACCAACACTAAAAAGTAACCATCCAGCTGTAATTTTTTATGTTTTTTTTTGAATTACTACTTTTTTTTTTGGTCTAATATACTCATAGTAATTATTATTTAATTTCACGTGGAAAAAGGTAAACTACTTATGCATGATTATAAATTAACAATAATATTTAATTCCACATCCTAAAATATTATGAGCTCAACACTGTGAAAGGTACAAAATGATCATTTATGTTAAAAAATTGAACTGAAGAATTTTTTTTTTTAAATCTCACATATAAAAATGAAGATTTTTGGTGGTAAAGGCATGAAAACTTAAAAAATAAGTTTGTAAAGAACTAAAAGAAAAACAAATTTACAGCAAAGTACTAGTTTACTACAGCTTATATTATGAGCTTATAACTAAAATATTTAACTTGTTAATTATCAAATTAAATAGGAGTGATTAATAATTATCAAGATTCATGACCCAACTTGTCACTATGCATTGCAACTAAATAGTTATGGATCGTTTGATACGTTGGATAAAGATAATAATTCTGAGATAAAATTTGAAATTAATTTTATCCATGCATGGTTAGTTTGAGGCATTAACTAATCTCAAAATTATTGTATCTCATCATTTATATTAAAATAATAAAATTACTATCCCATATAAAAAAATGATAAATATACCCAACAGATGAAATATCTTTACTTATACCAAAAAAAAAAAAAAAAGAGATTAGCTTAACATGATCCCAATAGAAAACAATACAACCATTTTTATAGTAGATTGAAATGGTAAAAGTTAATTTACACTTGGTTAAAAGTGGTAACCATATTTGTGTATCGGTAAAAAACTTCAACAAATATACCTTAAATTCTCCTAGCTAGTAATTCTTTTTTAAAAGATCTCATACGAATACAATATTTTTTTTGAAAATTCAAACAACATAAATCAATTAAAACGTACTCTTAATAAGTTACTAATTTTTCATCAAATATTACACGCTATTGTCGATCACCAACTACCTAATCAGACACGAATACATATCCTTAAAACCTTGGAGCATATAGAAAAAATAGAGATGTTTCAACAATATGTAAGTCGCTCGAACACCTTAAAAACAGCAACAAATATACGTTAAATTCTCCAAAATAATTTTTTTGAAGGATCTGACACGGATACGATAATTCTTCAAAAATTTAAACAACATAAATCAATCAAAACGTACTATTAACAAGTTACTAATTTTTCATCAAATACTACACGCTATTATCGATCACCAACTAGCTAATCATATACGAACACATACCCTTAAAACCTTGAAGTATACCAAAAAAAATAGAGACGTTTCAACAATATGTACGTCACTCGAACTCCTTAAAAACATCAACAAATATACGTTAAATTCTCCAAAATGTTTTTTTTTTGTAGGATTTGACACGAAAACGATAATTCTTTCGAAAATTCAAACAACAATAATCAATTAAAATATACTCTTAACAAATTACTAATTTTTCATCAATCATTACACGTTATATTACCAATCACCAACTAGCTAATCAGACACGAATATATACCCTTAAAACCTTGGAGCATATAGAAAAAATAGAGACGTTTCACTCGCTCGAACACCTTAAAAACATCAACAAATATACGTTAATTTCTCCAAAATGATTTCTTTTGAAGGATCTGACACGAATACGATAAGTGTTTGAAAAATTCAAACAACATAAATCAATCAAAACGTACTGATCTTAACAAGTTACTAATTTTTTATATAATATTACACGCTATTATCGATCACCAACTAGCTAATCAGACGCGAATACATATCCTTAAAACCTTGGACCATATAGTAAAAATAGGGATGTTTCAACAAATATGTATTGAACTATATGAGGTCAAACAGACACTGTAGATTTTTTTTTACAGTTGCAGTGTGTCTTCTTTTTACATAATTTTTGGGTCCCCATTGGCCTCAGTATAGTAGTAGTGGAGGGACAATGGAATAGACAGAAAAAATAAAAAGTAAAGCTGTTTTTTAAAAAAAAAAAAAAAAAAAAAAAATTTACCTTTGCCTCTCTTATGTCTTGGGACCCAAAAATCCAAAACAAACAAAAATAATTGGAAGGGAATATAAGAGGCTATATAGCTAGAATGAGTTCATCATGGACATATAGTCTCTAAATTACTTGTTAATAAATTTCTATTTGGATATTTGAATTATGACATAATATAGTTGAGGCATCAACTCAGTCTACTAAAACTTTAATATGTTGTGCTCGAGGTTTGAGAAAGAATCGAAACACAAGAGTTTTTTATTCACAGTTTTATCTTATATTTCTGTCAGATGTTATTATCACGATTTGAACTCATGACGTGGTCATATGACAACTTTATCAACATCTTCTTCTCCACCTTATTAGTTATGGTCTCATTTCAGCGGTGGCATAGATATTTTCCGACTTGAAAGGGGAGAGTTTAAGGATTCTATAGAAATTAATTGAAAAATATAAAAGTAAAATAAAATAATGTATCAGTTAATAGAGTCGTTATATATGCAGATAGACAAAGATTTTATGGTCAAACACGTTAAGAAGCAAGCGTTTGTCGATAAGTATTTAGTTTAGTCTGCATGTAGGTGTATTTCACTAATCATTGAGAGATAGTTTAGATAAAAACTCACTCTTAATAGTTCAAATATGAAACTAAAAAAATTATGATAATTTAGAAAAGTTTTTGACAGGCCTCTCATGTGAGGTCGGATGATGATCAACAACTCAGACAAATAAAAGCTACGTGCAAATTCTCATCAAATCTCGGTCGTTCTTAAAAATGATTTAACTCATACAATAACAACATACTCAGTATATTCCCAAAAAGTAAAATCTGGAAGCATAAGTGTACGCAGTCAATACCACTATCTCAGAGGTGAGATAGAAAAACTGTCTCCGATAGATCCCAAGCTCAAGACAAAACAAGGTATAAAGGAAATAGTAAAGAAACAAGAAACAGTAGATTCTAACACACTAAATAATAACATAAACAAGACTATCACCAAATAATACGATAACTTTAACTCATATATGTTTAAAAGGAAAGTCGGTGCACTAAAACTCCCGCTATGTGCTGGGTCTGAGGAAGGGCCCCACCACAAAGATGTATTGTACGCAGTCTTACCTTGCATCACTTTTTAGAGGTTGTTTTCAAGACTTGAACCCATGACCTCCTGATTATATGACAACAACTTTATCAATTACTACAAGGTTAACACATATATGTTTATATGTAGTCTATAGCAGATATTGAACTCCGTTCAGCTAGTTTGTATGTTCACTTTTGAACCCACTTAATGAAAATTCTGACTTCTCCAGCCACTGTATGTAGATTTTTAGAACTTAATTATGATTAATTAATATGAGTTGTTTTCAAAACTTGAGTCACATGGCAACAACTTTATCAGTTACTCAAAGATTAACTCATATTTATATATAAATTTTTAGAACTTAATTACAATTAATTAATATGAGTTGTCCTACATATAGATAGAATGTTTGAATATGCATAAAATCTAGGAGTAGAGCACAAAGTTATTCTTTGTGGCATATTTTTAGCGTAATCAACTGCGCCGGAAAATGATTGCACTTTTGAATTTTAGGAAGCTCTATGTTCTGTCAAAGCTTAAAAAAAAAAAAGTACAAACTTTGTGAAACCAAAACTAATATTCTTACCTCTTTCTTTTTGTCTACACTTTTTTCTTATATCTTCAACAACTCATGCTCATCCACATTTTTACATTTAGTAAGATATATTGATAAAGGAAAAAGAACCAACATGAGTTGTGGTGGAGTGATGGGACTACTTCATCCTTAATCAGAGGTTTCGGGTTCGAGCTCTAGATATGGAGAAAATTATGTTGGGAGCGTCACCCCCAGGACTCTGCGGTGTCCGATCCGAATTAGTCGGGGCTCCAATATGGGTGCTGGACATTAGGTGGGAAACCAAAAATAAAAAGATAAGAGGAAGAAGAGAAAAGTTGTTAAGATGCACTTCAACTTTACAGAGGTTCGATCACCTCTCTGAACTCAATTTTAGTATATTTTTATCACGCTTTTGCGGTGACGTGACACCTTTATTACATAAAAATGGAGCCCACGTCAAAGGTGCTACATCAGTTAAAAAAGTGTCACGTGAGCTAAAAAGGTTGATAAAAATACGCTAAAATCTAGTTCAGGAGGTAATAGGAGGACCCCCTTAAAGTTGGAGTATGTCGTAGCAAATTTGATCATAGTTCAGGGGTACTAGATGCCTTACTCGAGAAAAAATAACGCATATCTTTAAAATTAGAAATATTTTTTATCCGTGCTAGTAGTTGAAGTATTTCACGGATAGTTTTTTGTTCTTGGAGTTTTTGGGTGTTGTTTATAGTTTCGGGTAGATTGTTGGTAGTATTATTTGGTGATAATCTTGTTTCTATTATTATCTATTGTTTTATTACCAATTTTTGTTTCTTATTTTTATATTATGTCTTTTTCCATGTTATTTGGTCTCAAATTAGGAATCTATTGAGAAAAGCTTCTCTACCTCGATTCTGAGTTAATGATATAGACTGCGTACCTTCAACCTCAGTTCTAATTGCTAAATACATTTCTTTTTTAATCATCCATTCATATTCTATAAATTTTAGATTCATCTTTGACTTAGTTATTAGTAAAAAGATAGTCGATGTCTTTTAAAGCACTTTCTACTTTTAGTTAGTATTATTTTTTTTTTTATTTCTTAAGGTATTTCCTCCCCGGCAGTCGTGAGATTAATCTTTCATTCCTACTATCAGCGCATTAAACGATAGAGAACTGACCACAGAGATTTTTCCCTTCATAGTTAGTGTTATTTTGTTTATTTCTGATAGCGCTTGAATAATAAGATACAAAGAACCTACTATTAAAATAATTTGTTACTATATTTTGTAAATGTATAAACACAAAAAATAATTGTGCACCATGATTCTTTGAGATAGATTAACTTTGACATTTCCAAATTTGTAACTTTAAGTCTTTTCATGATTTTTCAACTCTACATCACACTAGTGGATAATATTCTTTCCTCAAATTTGTCTTTTATCAAATAAAAATAAAAAACTGTTCCAATTCATTGTAAACATGTGCAAAAACTTAGCTTTAGTTTTTCTTTTCTCCACTTGATATTCGATACTCATATTAAGATATAATTAATTTCAAATTCTTATTAGAAAATCTCATATTAGAGGTAACATGCATCCTAATAAAAATAACTTAATATATATTTAAAAATCAAATTCCAGATATTTGATTTATAAGAGCTAATAAATTAGTACAATTACACAAAAATAACTGAATATTTAAAATTTAAATTCGAGATATCTAATTTATAAAAGCTAGTAAGTAACTTAGCATTATCACAATAACAAAGATTACTTAATATTTAAAGCTCAAACTCGAGACATCTGATTTTATAAAACCTGATAAATTAGTATAATCACAATGGCTTTTCTATATATACAATGAAGAAATAATAAACCATCAAATATAATGGACTATATTAAACATGAAACTTTGTTATACCAAAAAGGCTGAACCCCTTTTATATTAAAGAATATTCCAAAAAATTCACCTCCCTTTACTATTTCTTTTTAGTTTGTGGGGAAGTTATAATTGTCTTACAATAGATAGTGGAAACATTACTATTCCAAGTCAAAATTTCACTTTAGTCATTGCAGTATATATATATATATATTTAGGTAAGTATCCGGTATTCTCGAATTATCATCAAAGTTGTTACGATATATTTCAAATTCACAGGGGTCTTATTACCTCATAAACTCAATTTTAACGTATTTTTATCACCCTTTTGTGCTGATGAGATACCTTTATTACATAAAATGAGATCTACGTCAAAGGTGTCACGTCAGCTAAAAAGATTGATAAAAAGTGTCACGTCAGCGGTCAGCTAAAAAGGATAACAAAAATATGCTAAAATTTAATTCAGGAGGTAATAGGGCCCCGTGAAGTTGGAGTGTATCGTAATAAATTTGGTTATATATAGTTCAGGGATACTAGATACTTTACTCTATTTTTTTCTAAATTATATATCTGTAGATGCGTGAGATACTAAGAACGGATAAGAATGCACATAATAGACTCTTGTGATCGATTCTGCCTTTCTTCGGACTTAGGACATGCATAATGAGAATTTAGTGTACTGAGCTGCCTTTTATTTGAAGATTATTTGAAATTCAACTTTTTTTTTTCATTTATCTGGCCTATTATTTCAACTTCAGACTTGAAATATAGAATTCGAACACCTACCACTGGTAAAATAAGTACCTTGTATAAAAACTCAGAAACTGAATTAACAAACTCGTTTTTTTGGAAAAACAATAATAATAACTATGTCTAAATAGTCAAACAAGTTGAAATCGGCTATATGAATTTCAGGGACGGCTCAACTTCATAAAAAAATAGGCGGCCGTCTTAGGACCCCATATTTGAGGGGCCTCATTTTTTAGATAATATATTATATATTTTTTTAAAAAATAAATATTATTTCAGGAAAAATAATTTTTTTTATATAAAAGAAAAAAATTATTAAAAAAGTTCATATATATAGAATACTGTGTCTCAAAAAAAAAAATTAAATACATTGGTTATATTATTACTTAAAAAATAATAATTAGAAAAAATTGATTATATAATTTTGAAAATTGAGTTCATTAAAAAAAGTTTTTTTTTTTTTTAATTAAGGTCTCTATTTAATTTTCGTCTTAGGCCACGAATATACTTGAGCTGCCATAATGAATTCTGATAGCTTTCTTAAGCTCAACTCATATGTAATTGACAAGTTTTACATTGACCGTTAATTTAACACAATGTAAATAGGCTCTCACCTAAATAAAGCTGAAAAACAACTTTTTTATATTTTAATTAATTTAACTTTAAACTTGTGATTTTTCTTTTAATGATCATCATCTCATAACATAGAACGAAAAAAGTATTATTTTTTTTTTCAAATAAAACATTACTTTTATTTAATGAATTCAGTAAGAGAGAACAGTATACTAAACAGTAAAACCCTAGAAGGCATGTATATAAAGTGATATGTTAAATGATTATTTCCTCAGTTGAATGAATGTACACACATTATACAAATCTTTTACAGTAGAGTAGCTTTACCGTAATCGATAAAGTTGTTGTAAGTGGGTTCAAACTGCGAAAACAGTCTCGTATAGAAATATAAGATATAGATACATATAACAAATCCTTGTAGTCTGCCTTTTTCGCGTATAACAAAAGCTTAATGCATCAACCTGCTCTCCTATATACAATATTGTACCATAAGAGTTTAAGTTTGGTGTACCATCAGTGTATTTTCTTTTACACCATCATGTGACTTTTATCTATTGTAGCGGATCATTCATTTTTATATTTTTACCTGAGAAATGAATGACCTGCTATAAAAGTTACTTAATGGTGTAAAAAAACATACACTGACGGTGCACCTAACTTAAATTCTTACTACTAATGAGGAGGAGCCTTGACGTGAGTAATTGCTTAAGTTTTTGTCAACGAATCCAAGCTGTGAAAATAGTAAGAGAATGTGAATACTAAATCTTTATGATTTGGCCGTACCAGCGTATAATGAAAGCTTAATACATGAAGCTTAATATATATATATACTTTTTCTGTTCTAATCCATTTTACCAAAAAAATGAAACTCTGAATGAGTCAAAAAGCATGTCAAAATTTTCACAATTTTCTGCTTTATGCTTCCACACATTACTACTACAACTACTATAAAAAACCAAACTTATCTCATTTTCTCACTTGCTCATACCACAAACCAAACTCACAAATTTTAGTTAAAAATAAAAAAGAATCCAAATTTAACTTCAGTCATATCAATATCTCTGACCAAAATTTTTGTGAAGAATATTTGTCAAAGAATCTTCAGAACATTTTTCAGAAAAAAAACCTCTTAATCAACAATCTTTTTTTTTCTTTGTTACATCATATATTCTTCCTTTTCTCTTCATCAAGATTATATTCCACCTTTAACTTTCTTTGAAAAAAAATGTATCAATTTCCAAGTTTTTATGAACTAGGGGTGAATACATGTTCAGATTCATATAATAATTTTCTTCATGAATTTATAAATTCATCATCAAGTGATCAAATGTTTAATAATAATAATAATATTAATTATGTTGAAAGTTCAAGTGTTAGTCCAAGATCAATGGCTGAAGCTAAAGCAATTGCAGCAAATAAAAGTCATAGTGAAGCTGAAAGAAGAAGAAGAAAAAGAATTAATGGACATCTTGCTACTCTTAGAACTCTCCTTCCCAACACTATCAAAGTAAGTTTTTTTTTTTTTTTTTTTGTAATTTTTTAACTCATAATTATACGTCATAATTTAGTGCCGGCAAATGGACGGGTTGGGTTGAATTTAGTTGAGTCAATAAACGAATCATAATTCAATCCGTTTACCACCTCTGTCAATGCGCTGGAGGTGGTGCACATGCTAGGGTGGTTAGTTGAGCACCTTTACCGTAAAATTGTCTTATGCATATATATATATATATATATATATATATATATATATATATATATATATATATATATATATATATATATATATATATATATCAACGGAATTTCTGACTTCATTACTGTGTTTATGAATACTAATTGGATTATGACGTCTTGGTAATATATACGACGTCATAATCCAATTTGTTTAAAGATGATCAGTTTAACGCTCTTAATCGAAATATATATCGTGTATGTATGTCAAATATTATTTTTTATGTGTATATTAAATATTGAATATTCTTGAAAATTTCTAAATTCGCCACTGCATCTGGATATCTACTAATTTGTCTTACTCTAATATTTTTGAACTTGAAATAGATGTATTATTATGTTCAATAATCATGAAGCCCTTAGGTCTTAATAGTTTCTTTGCTTTTTTGCTTTTACACACCAGACAACAAGTGAATATGTGATAGATAGTTTTTACATGTTGTTAGTAAAATGGAGTTTTTTCTTAAATTGCAATTTAGTGGATAGTTTTAGATTCTTTTCATTATTATGTTTTTGACTAATTAGTTGTTTTCTTTCCTAAAAGTTATATGTTCCAATCCTGTGTTAGTTTTATGTACTTAGATTATTTGTCACCTAATTAAAGAATTTAAATTTTATGTGTTAGTGTATAAAATATTTTGCAATAGCAGGTCAAGTTTACCTGGTAATGTGAAATATTTTGTATACTGATAGTGCATAATACTTAAACTCTAATTATAAGGATAGTCCATACTAAGTATCCCGTGTTCATGCTGGGTCTAACGAAGAGTCGCACCTTTTAAAGAGTACGACATAGATAATCTATCCTAATATTAGCATTTATGACCGATTTTACGGCTCGAACTCATAATCTATAAATCCTACTGCGACAACTTTTTCATTGCTCCGAGACTCCCTTTTTTCTATCACTTAATTAAGTCCTTTGTCATTTTAAAACCAAGAAGATATTAATTATTTTTTTCTAATTCCACTTTTACTATTCAAAAAAATAATAGTTATTAAATATTATTTATAAAAAGAAATATACAATTTAGTCAAATATACCCTCTTATAGTAGTTGCTCATAAAATAATTTTCATAATGATTATGTCTTGCTTGAAATAATACCATATTTTCACGCTCAAAAAGGTAACTTTTACACGTTAGTCTTGACAACGTCGGTGTGGTAGGGTACAAGTTATATGTTTATTTAAATTCGATAATTTTTGCTCAAATTCTGTATACGATGTTCGTTAATTTCCACTAAATAAAAATAACAAATATGTTTGAATTCAATATATCAAATGTACTTTGATGAAATTTTTTACTTTGAACGTGTAAAGTTTAAATTCTTGATTCGTAGTTGAATCTCGATGATAAATTTTTACATAACAACCCTTAGAAAATGACGAAAATCGCCCCTTATATTTGGGGTAGGTTAAAAATAGTTTCTTAAGTATGCACTAAACAGTTTTAGTCATTTAGTTTTCTTTTATCAAATATTTAACAAACTCTGTGTGTTAAATCTAACAGTAACTCTCGGAAAAAAAAAAGATTTAGAAGGAACTCGTATTTCGGGTATAGTTTCTGCTATTTTTGGTTTATTTCTAGAATTTGAGACTTTTTTTTTATGTGTAATTTCTGTTATGTTATGTTTTTTTTTTGGATAATCGTGGTGTTTGGGTCAGTTTTTTCGTACTTTGACTAAATCCCACGGGATACCTGCCACCTAATCTTTTCACCATAAAATCTAACAAACTAAATTTATTAAATATTCTATGAACAAAACTATTCAGAACATACTTTAGGAACTATTTAAAACCTATATACTAAACATAAGGGACCATTTTTATTTTTTGTCACATTCTCTAACTTCATTTATTCATCCAAAAATTGGCAGACAGACAAGGCCTCTTTACTAGCAGAGGCAGTTAGGTGTGTAAGGGAGCTAAAAAAGACAACATCAGAACTAGAAGCAACAACAACAACAATGTCTGAATACGACGACGACAACAACGACAACGATCGCACGACATTTATGAAGACAGTAATGTTTCCGAGTGAATCGGACGAATTAAATATAAGTTACTGTCGTAGTAATAGTAGTATTAGTAATAATAACAGTACTGATAATTCGAACGAAACGTTTATAATAAAAGCATCAATATGTTGTGAGGATAGGCCAGATATTATGATGGAATTAAAAAGGGCATTAAATAGTGTACAATGTAAAGTTGTAAGGGCAGAAATGTCAACAGTAGGAGGGAGAATTAAGTGTGTATTGTGGCTAGAATTGTTAGAAAATGGGTGCAAAGAAGGGCTATTAGTGCAATTAAGAAGGGCATTGAAAGTGGTTATGGATAAAAATAATTTTGGCCCACAAAATATGGGCCAAGATTTGTTGGGGAACAAAAGGCCACGTTTACTTGGGGGACCAATGAATTATGTTTGACAAAATGGATAATTTTATCGTGCTTCGATCCTTCTCTGAACTTCACGTACAGTGCAAGTTTTAGTGCACCGAACTATCCTGGAAAGTTTTAAAGTTACAAAGATTTTTGGACATGTGGCTCGAACCTTTTTCGAACTTCACGTACAGTGAAAGCTTTAGTGCATCAAACTGTTCTGACGGCTCTGAAGAGTCAAAGATTTGTGGACATAATGAGCAAAAATTGAAAGAGATGTTAATTGTGGCCAAAAAAGTAAAGTGGTACATTATTAAGTTTTTTTTTTTTTTAGTCTCTTGTTCTTTTTGTTTTCTATTGAGTGTGTTTGTATGATTAATTTGCTCTTTGGATTTGTATTAAGTGTGGAGTAGTTTGGTTGAAGGTATTAGAGAAAATAATATAGGTATTAGCTTTGGTATTTTATAATTTCTTATTTGATAGTGTGTTCAAGTTATGTATAATTAATATTATCGTGTTAGTACTATTCTTATGTTGATTGTACTATTCGTATTCTAATGCACACAATTCAGTATTATTTTTATTCTATCGTATCATATTCATTTAAGATAACAAAATAAACAATCAATAAAAAATAATGTTATACATACAGAATTTTTATAACATGAGTGTACCACTAAAAAAAAAAAGCGTCATAAGTGAGAATTGATTATTGTTACTTTATAAGTAAATAACTTTATAATCAACCAAGTGCACCATTTAGCTTTTGTGGAGTATAGATGCCATCGAAAATTATTAGACCAATTTCATAATACATAAATATGTCTTTTAACAGGTTTCATCTTATATTTACGTCTAACTTTGAATATGCACAAGTAAACATTTAAATTATCATAAATTGCACAAGTAGACACATACTTCGTACATAACCAATCTCATACAATTTGATACGTAGGACGTGTGTGCAGTGGCGGAGCTACATTGAATTCAGGGGTTCATCCGAACCTCTTTCGTCAAAAAATTATACTATTTTTACATGGTTAAAAATATTTTTATGTATATATATAGTAGATGTTGTACCCCTTCGATTAGTCCGTATATTTACTTCTGAACCCCTTTAATAAAAATTCTGACTCCGTCACGCGACTTGTTGAAAGACCATTTTAATAATGTTTTCAAGAAGTAGGAACTATGAAGTGTCACAAATCAAACTCCTAAATTTTATTTTACTTTGGTCAATTTGACATAAATTAAAGAATAATTTAACCACAAGATCCAATGAATAGAAAATAATTTTTCTTATTTTAAACCAATTTGACAATTGACATGATAGGTTACTCGTGATTAGTTACTTTTTTGTGTTCACTTTATAATTTATATGACACACTCAGTTGAATAACTATTGATATACTGTTGTTTGATCATAAATTCTTGTTATATTGTTTAAATATAATTAATTACAATTTTTTTTTTTACTCTTTATATATAGTTTTTAATTATTTTAATTTTCTTTTAGATATTTAAGAGATTGATGTTCACTTCGAGAACAAAAATTATTTTGGTTATTTGCATGCCTAACAAACAACGAAAATAACTAGGAATTTATAAATATCTTCTTCTTCTTCTTCTTTTTTTTTTTTTTTTAGTTTTGTAGTAAAACAAAAATAATTAGGAATTTACCAGTAACATTTTCCTTAAACATGACATGACATTTGTGTGTTACTAATTAAAGGTAAAATAAGAACTTGAAGTTAATTGTTTCCAAATTTTGAAGCGTCATTTAAAAAAAAAAAAGATTAAAAGAAATTGTATATAAACCAAGTATTTAATAATTCACTTGCAAAAAAAAATAAAATTTCTTGTTATCTTTTCTTTATTTGTTCATCATTTGCTTGTTGTTTTCACTTTGTGATTTCTTAAGTTGGAGGTAGATAAGTGTAACTTTTGAATGAGACAATAAAATCATTATTAACATAAATTTGTGTTCGGTAGAGTGTTAAAGCAAAATAGAAAAATTATTTTTATTTATGAATATCCTATTTACAAAATTAAACCATGTACGCAATCATGTAATTTATTTTCGAATTTTGACCAATAAATATAATTTAAGTTAATGGAGTAGTTTTTTTATGACTAAAATTATTTGAAGAAATATTATTATATTGATAAATTAAAAAGAAGTAACTCACATTGAAAAAGATTTAGAAAAAAATTTGAGGACATTTTTATCTTTATATATATTTATCCATAAATTTTAATTCATGAATTACTAATCCTATTAGATTGAGTATATTAATTATACACCCTATATATTATGTAAAATATATAATTAATTTATATATTAGTTATGTATTACTCCAAATTTACTACTCAAATAATATATTAAATAATTTCATTAAATATTTGGCATATAGTATTGCATGGTGAAAGGTGAAGTATGAGGTTTTGTCATGGCACAATATTATAGCCAATTTGGGTCCACCTTCACATGCTTCCATTGACTACTCTCATTAGCTTGCCAACAGTAATGAGTCAGAGTTGTAATTCTGACACATTATATTAATTAATTAATTAATTAATTAATTAATTAATTAATTAAAGATAAGATATAGCTTTGTGATTAAATAACGAATTTACATTCTTCTATCCGAATTTTGTATACATGCGTGGCGAACGCAATTTTAGAATACACACATCGTATATAAAAATGTATATATTCATAGTTACAAAAAGATGGACCACTGGTCAATGGCGGATCTACTTTTAAGATAGGGATATACACCATAATCTCGAAAGAAATGTATGTCTTTGTATATGGAGTGAGCTTTGACATAGGCGAAATTGTTATCGTGTGATCAAGAGAACACGAGTTTGAGTTGCGAAAACAGTTTCTTGCATAAATGCATGGTAGACTGTGTATAATAGATTTCTTGCTATGGACTTTCTGTATATAATATTTAAATTCATTACGAATATACATACATACATACATATATATTTATTAAATTAAATATATATAAAAATTTAATTGTGAATTTCATTATTAGTATTATTATTATTAGATTTTAAGTTAAAGATTATTCTATTACAACTCATAAATTTTAAATTCTCAATTAGCATGTGTTAGTTTATAATTATAGATTGCATGTTAGTACTAAATGTATGACTTTAATTTAATGTTCACGTAAAAAAAACTTAGCAATATCAAGAAACTAAACATATGAAGATTAGATGTGAATGCAACGTTTGTTAAGATAAAGAATAAATTAAATGATGGTCTTTTCAACACCTAATAAGTTGTCTATTTCTAGTAAGTTTATTACTTAAGTTGAAATTGTTTTGTCACGTTTGTATTGTTAATTTTTAAAACAATACATAATGAATATGATAAACACGAGTGGCTAATACTAGGCAAAGGATACATCAACAACTCATTAAATTTAATAATAAGTTTTATTTAAATACCTAAAATATGATTTATTTCAATTGATCGACCATCTAAATATATGATAAAATATTTTTATTATATATTTGTGATTTAAATTTGTGAAAAATCTTTTATACGTGTTTTCAAGCATCCATCACTTAGATAAATTAACCACTTAAAATATTTCACCTCCTTTAGTTATATGTATTAGCCTTAAATAAGCGGTAAAACTTCAGGTTTGTTCCAATCGATGTTGGGTATAATAAAAAATGAAGTGTCCTATTTTATGTTGTTAACATATACAAATCTACGTAATGAGCACTTAAAAACAAGCGTAGAAACATTTTCAAAAAAATATTTTATCATATATTTAGACATATTTAATAAATTACCGATGTATTCCGCCTGAATATTATTTTGCACCAACTACCTTTAAAAGTTTTAAGCCTCATTCGAAATATAGCATGGTTTGTATATATATTTTAGGTACGTATAAACTATAATTTTTAATATGAATTTAAGTAATATATAAACAAAAATTACTATAAAAGATCTTTATATAAATAGATTATATATCTTTTGTGGCTGATAATTCATCTTATTTTCAAAATTATAAATCTTATATATTTTAAAAAGACTAACCGATACTTTAATATCATTTAGATGATATGATAGTGCAAGAAAATTTACACTAACATGCATACTTTAAACAGTTGCAATAAATGTAATAATATGTGTTTGGTACTCATAGAATGCCTTGAAGAATCTGCCAAAAGTGGACCAAAAAAGTAGTTGATCATTCATCTAGTGCGGAATCAGGATTTTCAATAAGAAGTTCAAAAAATATAAAAAAAATAAACATAAAAATTAGACGTGGGGGGGCGGCGTATACTAGATATGCACAAAAATAATTTCAACTAAATATAAATAGTATAGTTTTTTCATCAAAGAGGTTCGAATGAATCCATTCTCTTTGTTCCAGTTTATATAGACGTAATTTTAATAGACTTTCCTATCTAAGTCTATATCAGAAAGAAACCTCTCACAAATATAAGTGATATTTAGATTATATATTTTCAAAAACTTTCTTAATTTTTAACTAAGTCTAAGTGTATCACATAAGTTGGACCAAAAAAATAATACAAGTAGTATATTATAGTTTTAGAACACCCCATGACTTCGATGTATTTTTCGCCGAATTAATATTCATCTTTGGTTTTTCAATTTTTTTTTTTTTTTTTGAATCGAGATTTATTTAAAATAGTCTTTCTACCTGGCAAAAGATAAGGATATGATTTGAATACATTCCAATTTCTTCAAATTTCACTTGTGAATCACACTAAATATGTCATCGTTGTACTTATTAGTAACTAGTTTGATCGTACATACTTCGCACGTGTAACCTTTGATTATTTAACATTAAATGGTTTTGTCTATTGTAAAGATTTTTAATGAATTCTTCACATTTTAATATAATAATGTAAACATAACCTATATTTTATTGTAAGCATATATATATTTTATCGCCAGAAGTTTCAAGTGGTTTGTGGACCGCCACTTTGAATTTGTCATGCAGTACCGCTTTTTCTTCTTGCTAGAGGCTAAGAGGTACGCATCGATTTAAACTAATATCTATGTATTCTTTTCTAATCTTAGAAAAGTAATTTAAATTTTTCGTCCTTCATTAGAAAAACTCTACAATAGACAAAGCCTTTTTACTATTTTCATCAAATTATTATTAGAAAAAATCTAAATTAAAAACTCTCAACTCTTTATTTAGGTTTAACTCACTTTTCCAAAATTGCCATAGAAGTAGTGTAGGTTTAGAACTTTTTTATCAATTAAATATTGATACATCTATGATTAAAGAGATAAATTTTGAAAATTCCTAAATCTATACAAACAAAAATTGCATCACAAACATATTACACAAATACTAGTTCGAGACAACTTTTCAAATAATCAGATTTGAGTTGGTATAAAAGTCTTTAGTTTTATGAGAATAATTAAATAATAACTATTTAAGTAAAAATAATAAAAAGACATCTTATCATAGGTCTTTTAATGGCTTAGATTGAAATTCCCGTTTCATTCATTTTCAATTTAGAAAACTTATCTCAAATCACAAACAAACAATCTTTATAGGTTGGTTCTTCTTTGAGGAAAATAGAAAGACAATGAATAATGCATGAACAAATAAATACATGCACTTTGACCCTATTTTGTAGATCATTTCAATTTTCATATGCACAAAGCAAATGATCGATAGTCTAATTTTGTAGCTCTTCAATTTTCATATGGACAATGCAATTGATCGATAGTCCAGTACTACCTATATACATAATCGTATGATAATATGCATTGCATACAGACAAACAAAACATATACAAGAGTTTCTTGTACAATAAAAATCGACAAAGAAGACAAAAAATTAAAAAATAAATATGAAATATAATAAAGATTCAATGTTTGTGAACTTTACGACATCGAATTTACTCGAAACAAATAAAATAAGTCATGTGGAATACTATTTTTCATTATTGTCATTGTTTTTAATTTGAACGTATCTCTTAAAAAAATATTCATTCAAAAAAATAAAAGAAATTTTTATAAATTAATTATCTTTAGTTATTTTCTCCGTTCATATTTACTTGTTGATGTTTGACTTGACATATTTTTTAGGAAATAATAAATATAAGAATAATTTTACTATATCACCTTATAATTATAAGTCATTAAAATATTATTAATAAATAAATAGTGTGTAGTAGCAAGTACAAAACAAATATAAACTGACAAATTATCTTCAAACTTTTCAAATTAACAAATTTAACAAAAACAAAAAGCGTTGTGATAAAACAAATTGATATCGGTTGTTTTGCCACAACGTCCAATAGGACTTTCTCGTAGTTGCCCGACACATGTTTATATCCTGTAATTAGCAATACGTATGAAATAATGAGCGTGTCAAATTATATTTAAATAGATTGAAATAATTAAGTTAATGAATAGATTGGTTCATCGACTACCAAAGCTTGTTCGCCAGCTTCTCAATATTGTTAAGTGAAAGAATTTGTTGTGCTTGCTTGGATAAAGCCAAATATACAACCCTATGAATCTTTCTTCCCCATATTACTCAGTCATATCTATTGTTCTTCTTTTGAATGTGGAACTTCACCGAGCATAATTAAATCGGAAAAGATATATCAAATATTAATAAAAAATTGTGGTGGAATAAAGAAAATTCTTTCATTCTTAAAATATCATATTTTTTCAAGTAAAATAAATGAACTGAATAAAGATGTTGTGATTATAAATATTTTTTGTGACGTCACCTTTTCACCTAGTTCAATAAAACATATTTATCAAGTTTCTTTGCACTTACATTGAGTTAATCAAAATGCATGACAACAGAGTCTTTTGAATTTCTAATCAGCAAAGTTATAAATTAGCCAAGAATAGTGGTATATATCCAACAAAATAATAACTTATATGTAGATGAAATTTTTAAAACTTATAAAGTTCAAAAGAAAAATATTTGAGGTCATTGGAGAGGGAGGGTATGCTGCTAGCTGGAGAGCGATGGGAAAAAAAACTGAGAGGTCAAGCAAGTTAAATAGTTAGGTGTAATTTTAAATAATTTATCAAAAGTTCTAAATATAAAAGGAAGCAATGACTATTTTTAAATAGAGTTTTAATTTATGTAAAGTCCTAAATACAAGGAAAATAATTATAGGACAATTTAATTAAAATATAGCAAATGACATTAATTGATTTAGAAGAGTCCAATAAGAATAGGAGTTGAACTGTTATTAGAATTTTCTTTGTGTTTTTTAAACGTTCTTTGCCTAATATTTTGTACTAAGTAAAAAGAATTTTGTGTACTTTTTTTGGACTATCCAACACGCCAAAAAAAAAAAAACCCCAAAAATAAATTAGCATAAACGTAAGAATTTAATCATAATAAGAAAAGGAAAGATTTATATTAAATTTTTTTGGACGGTGGAAAAGTATCCTATTTTTATTAGAAAAAGTTTTTATTTTTACTTATTATACTATATTTAATATCATTGAAAATAATACGAAAATAGTGAAAAGACGATTTTGTCTAAAGAGGACACTTTTAATAAAGGATAAAATATTCAAATCATTTTTTTAAGGATCTTCACACTTTTAATATATTATAGATATAGATAATAAATTATAAATATAGATTATAGATTATAGATTTTGATTTTCGTATTGCTTGTGAGACTTGATGTATATGACCATGATAAGTCGACTTTCAGTTTTGCCTCATTTTACATGGTGCTCAAAATCTGAAAATCAAAAAAATTGTGTTATTTTTGTTCTATTTATGAGGTTACCATATCAAGTTACTATGATGAGTTACATTATTGTATGTTAAAGTAAAAATATATACATTGTTAAACCTTTTTTTATGTACTAGTCTATCGATATGTGCGTTGCATGTGTATTTCGAGCCATGTATTATAAAATGATGTTAATATACTGCCTGTTGATGCACGCTGGTACTCGTTCTTACCTCTAATTTGCTGCATATGTAGCATAACTGAGAATTATATATTAGCTAATTGATTATTGTTTTTTATTTTTGAAGAGACATTTATAACGACGAATCCAGAATAGAAAATTATTTTTTTAAAATTATTAGATGATTTTTTAGTCAAGATAAGGTTGTATCATAGACTTGGTTCGATTCTTCCCAAACACGTAAATCGGGAAAGCTTGATGACTCCTTTTCTTTAGTTTTTTTTTTTAATTGGATTGTTTTAGGTACTCTTTAAATAGAAGATTTGAATGAATAACCACATGCATATATATAATCCAACCAAAAAAAAAATTAAAGGAGGAAAATCAGTTATCCGTTAATGAAAAATTCAAAACCTTATAAATTTAATAGAAAAAAAAAAAGCAAATTAGTTTCAGGCTTACATGCTTATCAAGAAAGAATAGAAGAAATTTATCAGAACTCAAGAGGTATTTCCTTTCGTCCGTCTTCAAGTTTTTGATTAATTGTATCTCGCCAATCAAGATGATATGTATTTCGGAGAGCGTATCCATAGACGCTCTGCATGTTCACATCATAACCAATGGATAATTTTTTCTTATTTCCTTTTTTTTGTGTTGCTATTTTTGATATATAATTAAAGGATAATCAGATAACACGTGTGAACATCAAAAACAGATCAATGTCTCATGAATGTCAACAAACCCTATATAATTTCATAAGTTGGGCTTGAAAAGAATAGTATATACATAGACCTTACCTCTACTTTGAAAAGACAGAGAAATCGTTTCCAATAGACCCTACTCACAAAACTAACTTTATGAATATAACCAACAAAAATTTCGAATAAGTAATGACAATCACTAATGACATTCAAAGTCACTAATAAGAGACAGTGGCATAACTATACTGAGTGAAAATTATCAAAAAAGACTCAGGTTAACTTTGTATATATAAAATCGTTATACTTAAAATTATTCAAAATATTTTTAAATAATTAATAAAAGAAAAATTAGAACGCTGGAGTGTGGAGTAAAAGATACACAATGTGGACAAATTAAAACAGAAAAAAAGAAAATGAAGGATCACAATATTTATCTAGAACAATTGGATTTAAATTAGTAATGGATTTCAATATTTTTCAACAAGCTATAAAGATACCCAGAGACCATATATGAATTTTTCGTATATTCAAGATACCTCAAATCATATATGAACAATATTCATTAATTAATATTCGACTCAATAGATTCTTCACTAATAACCCGTTTAATCAAAAATAAACTATAGACTTACTTTTATCTACGATTTTTTTGGAGAACGATAACAATTGGTCTAGTTTGTAGTACCCACAAAATTAAAACCTGGTCAAGCATAAATAACATAAATCTGATTAGATTAAAGAAAGAAAATATTCAATACAAAATTTGATAAAAAATAATGAAAAACTATGCAAACTAATATAGGTTACATGTTTAGTATATTAGTTTTAAATTAAAAAGAAAATTAAGAAAAAATAATTTAAACAAAACCAAATTGAAAGAAAAACATACTAATAACAATTTAAGAAAGGTAACAATTTATCTAACCTAAAAAGATTGTATTTTTCTGAAAGAAGTTGTACGTGAGGGTAGATTTAAAGTCATTAGGATTTAAATAAGAAAACATTTGATGACCAAAATTTAAATTTGTATGAAAATTCTACAATTTTTACTTAACTAAAATAAGGAAAGATACATATTCTCAAAATTAGAAGTTTAATACTGATAAATTTCTTAATTTTATTATCATATTAATTTTTTTTCCTTGTTATTTTAACCTACACCAATTTTAAAGTGTTTTATCCCGTCCAAATCACGTTTCATCTTTTTTTTTTTGCCTCCATGTTGTTCAAACCTATACCAATTGTAATGATTATTAACCTTTAGCCAAACATAAGGACTTTATTATATTTATTTTTAGATTTTCAAATTTCTTAAAATTAAATTTAGTTGATTTAAAATTCTAAAATCAATGGATTAGTATTTAGCTGTCATTAATTCTGATACCTTCTAATAAGGAAAGATTTTATCATAAGTATATTAATTAATTTTTGACTCTTAAATATTAGAAAAATAATAAAAAAGACGATTCTGTCTAAAGGAAAGTCTTTTAATGAAGGATAAAAAGTTTAAATCACTTTTCTAAATGTTTTCACACTTTTAATATACTAGTTTAGGTGTACGTATTTTGCACGTGTATATAGTTAATTAACAATAAATGAATATCAAAAGAATAAATCATTGTGTGTACATTATATTATTAAGTTAAAATTTTAAAAAATCAACATAATTTGAAGACAAAAATGTACATGAAGAAGAACATGATAATTCTTCATACATTTTCTAATGTCTCTTTTAACTATTATAGACATGTGAAATATATTAAAATATACTTTAATCTTGTAATTTTAAATATGTTGTATGAAAATTTAGAAATAGAGTATTTAAAAAAAGATGTGAATTTATTGTTTCATCTATTCCTATTTTTTCACATATTATATTTTTGATATTTTCTTCAAGTTACCTAATAAAGATATAGTTCTTGATCATAATATAAGTTGCTATTACCTTATTGTATTACGATTCAATTTCTTGACAACCTTAGATTTGAACAATAAGTTCCAAGTCACCATTAATAGAGAGTGCTTAACCTCTAATATAAAACTTTTTTATGTGAATTCGGATTCAGTCAAGCTCAAATGCAGATACTGAACACTTAAAATTGTAATATAAATAAATAAATAAATAAATAAATAAAGAGAAGATATATATACAAATTTACATCAAACTAAGAAAAAATTCTCAGTTTACCTCAAATCAAAAGGAACAATTCTCGAAATTGTTGATGACCTCTTCATATCTACAATTAGTGATTAAAAAAAAAATTAATGATAAGCCAAACAACTAATAAATAAAAATCAAATCTCCTAAAAACCTAATCCCATGAATAATCCTTAAAACATAGTACACGTAGTTTTTTTAACCATAAGCATAGATAAAAAAAATCTTTAATTAGTTAATAAGATAACTAATCATTATGAATTCAGAGTGACCTATCAATTTTTTGTAATGAAATGCAACGATCCCAATAATTTATCCAAAATTATAAATAAGTCAATTTCATTAATAATAATTGTGAATTTCTAATGACCAATCAATTTCTCGTGACAAAATGCGACGATCTAAACAACCTGTCCAAAATTGTAAATAATTCAATTTCAAATCACTAATTATAAATGAAATAATATAAACAAAACTCAGAAAGAAATTTCTCAATTTATAATTATTTATCAAAAATACATCATTTATTATTGTAAACTTCAAAACTAATCTAAAATTTTAGAAAACATATCTCTGGACAAATTCACTTCACGAAATTACAATTTTGATAAAGAATATGAATGATATATTTATGGTGAGAAACAAAAGAGAAAGTAATAAAACAAACATTACGATCTACTATATAAGAAAATTCGTAAAAAAAAAAAAAACTTAGAAATACAAAAACAATGTTAACGATAAAGTTCATGAATGAGATTGTCCAATAATATTTTTTATATCTATAGAAGACCCTAAATCAAAAAGAAATTAAAAAAGTAAACATTGTCTAAACAAAAAAAGAATCAAAAAAAATAAATATTATAGATTTCAACACCTAAGAAAAAATTAAAACGTGAAAAAAATTAAAGAAAAAGACAAATAAACTCCTACTTAGAAAAAACATTACCTAAATCACACACACAAAAAGGAAGTTTAATTAGAAAAAACATTACCTAATTAATTATTATGAATCATTTATGTATTAAAAAATTAATAATAATTAATTCAAAAAATAGATTACTATATTAACCCCTATCATTTACTATATTACCCCTAATTGCTCTGTAGTTTACTATATTATTCCTAATTAATTATTATAAGTCATTTATCTATTAGAGTTAATAATATTTTTATTATATTATCCCTAATTAATTATTATAAGTCAACCACCTCTTCATTTACTATATTACCCCTATCATTTACTATATTATACCCTAATTACTCTGTGATTTACTATATTATCACTAATTAATTATTAAAAGTCATTTATATATTAGAATTAATAATATTTTTTATTATGTTACCCCTAATTAATTATTATAAGTCATTTATATATTACAATTAATAATATTTAATTAAAAAATAGATGACATGTTTGCCTATATTACCCCTAATTGCTCCGTAATTTACTACATTACCCCTAATTAGTTGTTATAAGTCATTTATATATTAAAATTAATAATTTTTTTTACTATATTATCCCTAATTAATTATTATAAGTCATTTGGTTTCGACCACTGCTTCGTCATTTACTATTTTACCCCTAATTGCTCCATGATTTACTATATTACCCCTTATTAATTATTATAAGTCATTGCTATATTAGAATTAATAATATATTTTTATTATATTACTTCTAATTAAGAAATTATAAGTCATTTATATATTAAAATTAAAGGGACGACCCGGTTCATACCTACTCCGTAGGTGTCGGGGAGGGGGGACCACTCCGGGCCTGACCTACGCGCCCTCACTCCAGCTTTGCTGGAGGGGCGTTTCGAACCCCCCGACCCTGGCACACCACGGTAAGCAAGCTTACCGCTGAGCCAAAGCCATCCCTCTATATATTAAAATTAATAATATTTAATTAAAAAATAGATATTTATGACGTTTGTTTCAGCTGCTTTAACCGTGATTTTAGTATATCATCCCTAATTAATTATTATAAGTCATTTATTTATTAAAAATTAATAATATTTAATTAAAAAATAGATGATATGTCTGCCTATATTACCTCTAATTGCTCCATGATTTACTATATTATCCTTAATTATTTATTATAAGTCATTTATATATTAGAATTAATAATATTTTTTACTATATTATCCTTAATTAATTATTATAAGTCATTAATATATTAGAATTAATAATATTTTTTACTATATTATCCTTAATTAATTATTATAAGTCATTAATATATTAGAATTAATAATATTTAATTTTAAAAATAGATATTTATGACGTTTGTTTCAGCTGCTTTAACCGTGATTTTAGTATATCATCCCTAATTAATTATTATAAGTCATTTATTTATTAAAAATTAACAATATTTAATTAAAAAATAGATGATATGTCTGCCTATATTACCTCTAATTACTCCATGATTTACTATATTACCCCTAATTAATTATTATAAGTCATTTATATATTAGAATTAATAATATTTTTTTTACTATATTATCCCTAATTAATTATTATAAGTCATTTATATGTTAGTATTAATAATATTTAATTAAATCAGTGTACATTTATGTTTATATCTCATCAATATTGAATTTTAATGCTAAAAGATATTTATAGTGTTGGGCCCACATGGGCTATGCACCTCTAGTATAGATATAGATTATAGATACTTAAAAATGTATTTTAACTACTGGAATTCGTAATTCATACAATTTCCAAATTTATATTAGTTTGTAAATATAACAATTTTATTTTGAAATAAATTTTTTTAGAAAACAACAGGAAATATGGGGATAGGATAATATGACACAAATCATGAATAGTGACTTGACGAAAGTGCCTTGCTATATTTGTCGTAAATTGGGTATCTATGATGCTGATCGACCATGTGTGATAATTGAAGAAGTTGTTTCCATTTTTTTTTTTTTTTAAAAGTTTTTCAAATAGCGTCGAAATTTTATATTAGGGAGTAAAGCGTTTTCTATTCTAACAAAAGCGATTCTCTACTCATTGTATATTCAGTGAGATCGATAATTAATGATAAAGAAGTAATTACCATTCCATCATAAGGATTGACGAAAGCGCTTGCTATATGATATATGATGTCGATAGTCCATGTGTGGTAATTGAAGAAGTTGTTTCCTTTTTTGTTTGTTATGCTAACAAGTCTAATTTACGCATGATTTGCCTAGGAATGTTAAATTTAAGAGGATTCTATAAATTAGACATGAGCTGTGCCCCTAAAAAATGGCATGTGCCAATAAATAAATATATATCAAGTGAAAAAATGGCTGGAAGGTCTAAAGCAACGCATATGACCCTTGTTTTTCTTCTCATTGTTCCTCCTTCCGATATGAATGAAGTTGTTCAGTATGATGCCCGTGCTGCTCCTGGAAATTTTGCTTTTCTTATCGTCGTCCAGTTTCAGCAAAATGTAGTCAATTTTCTGAATCTCTAGTTGCAACCGCCCAATCTTCTCAGACCCCTTTCTGGCCTGTTCTGAAACTCTCCTTTGACGGTCTGCTGAACCACAGCTTGGAGAATAGGATGTACTCTTCATCAATTGGCTATTCAAATTCACCAGCTGCACGACTGTTTCCTCGACTTGTCGTAGCTCCTCCTTAACCGTCTCAAAATCAAAATTCTTGGGTTTTTTTGCCTCCAATGTTCTTCTCAGGTCATCGACAGTCGTCTGAAGACTCATCAACATCTCTGCATCAGAAGCAAGTCGCTGGTGAATCTTCTTGTTCGTTTCTTGATTTGCCTCGAACGTGTTCATTGATAACTCTTTGTCCACACCCAACTCCTTCTCCACTTCTGATTCCGTAGGTGGATGTTTGCCCCTCCACTCCAAATTCTTCAATTGGTTGTGCGTGATAGGCCCCACGGTTGGATGATTCAAATCATTCACGCTGCCACTGAGGCTGCTGCCATCAAGCATCTCATCATCTACTCTCGCCGCAGCAGAATCAGCTCTTTTAATTCTTTCCGGTGAGCTATCAAAGACATGATCAAGTGGTATATCTTTCATCGGCGTCCCAATTTTGACTTCAGGCGACTTGGGTTTTGTCCCAATTTCTTCATGCTCCTTCCTTCCTGCAACCTCATGCTTCTCTCCATCCAAACTGGGCCGAGATTTTATTGACTCAATTTCACTCGCAGAACTATTTCGACCACGCAGAAAGTGATGTAAAGGCTGATGAAAAACAGGCTTGTTAATGTCTTCCACTACTTTCTCAACTGCTTTAATCCTTGTCCTCAGCTCCTGCAAATCAAGAACGCCTTTTGGCATGATAGATTGACCATCCGTCAGCTTGTTGGAGCTAATTTGATCTGACAGAACCTCAATTTCAACAGGCTGCAAATACATGAAGCAAGAACAAATTTCAGTAAAAAATTGGAGATAATTGCTACATCCTCAGCTTAAAGCTGAAGAACACAGGAAGTAAACAAGAATAACACTTAGGAATGTTGATGCTCCTGTGATATAAGTTCTGGAGCACTTGATTAAATTTCCAAATAGGTTTCAATATACCCACAAGTCAACTCCGCAATACAATATCATTGTTAAAGTAATGTTTGTTCAACTAGATATCCATTGACAATCTATTGCACGTTATGACTTTCACCAAATATGGCGGAAACTTTAAAGCAATCAAATAACTTATTGATTTGTAAAGCAATGGGCATTTACAGAAAGACCAGAGTTCCATTCAAATCCGAATATAGAGAAAAAGAAAATAACCAACACTGCTTACACATGAGAAAGTACATTACCTTTGATTCCTGAGAACGAGCTAGATTAAGTTTCACGAGGAGCAGAGCATTTTCCTCAAGTGAAACAATGTCATCCCTTAGAGAAGCAATTACAGGAGCATATGAATGTAACTGCGACTTCAGTTCTCCAACTTCACCTTCCATCGAAATCATTTGTCCTTTCATCTGTTGAATCTCCAAATCTTTGGAAGCATTTTTATCCTGGAGTCTTTCACACACCTCAGTCAACTCATTCATTTTGTTTTCCAGTAGTACTTCACGAATGGAGGAGGTCTGGAGATCAAAACAAAAGGTTGCTGCCTCTGCCTCCCATAATTCAAATTCATAGTTTTTCTCTTGGAGCTCCGAACTCAGATATTCTTCTCGCATTCGTTGCTCTTCAATTTCTTCATGCAACTTACCCAGCTCAGTTACCAAGTTCATATTCACTTCCCGAAGGACTTCAATTTCTTGGTTTTGAGCAGTATTTGTACTTGTTACTTCACTTATCTTCTTTTCTAGAATTTCATTTGTCTGCATGGATTCTTGCCGATCAGTTTTTAGCACATCCAACATCCTACACAATTCTGAGTTCAAATTTTCAGATGCTATAAGCTCCTGCTTGGCTTCCAAGAGTCCTGTTTCCTGCTTATCAATCAATTCTTTTCCATTCGAAAGTTCCAACTTCAAATGAACATTAGATTCCCTGACTTCATGTAGCTCCACTTCCAGTCTTTGAACTGATTCCTTCAAGAGTAAGTTTTCAGTTTTCTGGGCCTGCTTAAGCTCCCCTGATACATGGTCATATCTTTCAGCTAACGCCCGGTATGCCCTGTAGAACTCCTCAACTAATTTCATTAGCTCAGGCCTTTTCTTGTAGTACATTTCAGCCCTTCTTGCAAATGAATCAGCGTCTTCTTCAATGAGTTTGATCATTCCCTTCACTTTAGAATCCATTTCTGTGAAAATAAGAAATAAAAACAGGTTAATTACGTCAGTTTGGATGAGACAAACCATGACAAAGAATTAATACAAACTTTTCCAGTAAAACAAGCAGAGTTCCAGCAACTTCTGCAACAATTTAGAGCATACCTTTCGATGTTCTAACCAGATACCTAGTATGACATTCTAGGGCCAAATTGGTGGTACGAACTTGATATGTTTCATTTCAAAAGGTCAATCTTAACTTGCATTTAGTCTCTTAAGCCACCGTAATATATACAAATATGGTAGGATATCTAATCTAGGTGGTTAATAAATGGATGCAGTGAATGTGCGAGGCTGAATGAAAACGGGAGTTAGTTGAGGTTAACAAACATGGATCCAGTAAGTGTTTGCATAAATTGTGCAAGAGTTGGGCACTAATAAATACTTCGATTACATGAAACAGTTTTTATAAGGAAATAATAGTCAAGGTTCTCTATCACATGCACTACGCAGGTAGGGAAAACAGTAAGCGTCAAGTTATAGGGAAACAGAAGAGACAAATTTTGCAGACATTTTTGGGGAGGTAAAACTAATTCTTAAAGATACTTTAAATTAACTCTATTTTGACAAAATGAAAATACTTAGAATGTGAATCAAATGTTGAGTGAAATTGGTCCTTTTTCTTTCACTCTACTAAAGGACCTATAGGTATGCATACCTACTTATCAAAGATCATCAGAATGTGTTATCCATCAAAAAGGCAAATACGTTTTCATCTGAGTTCTCTTCCTCAATCCACTCTAAGAAAAAGGCAAGTACAGCTACTCTACTTCTGAGTAGATCCAGCTTCCCTCCACCGAAGACTGGAGCTTCGTAACATGTGGACGAAGGCCCCCGAACTGAGGGCTCCGTCAGTAGAAGGTACGACTTTGTCTCCCCGGAAGAAGAATAGCCCCGCTCTCTAGCCGACTGATCCCGTTGAGCATGTGTTCTTGGTTAATAAAAACACAAGTACAGGCTGGAGGACAGATACTATAAGTAGGACAAAGGCCTTCAAAGAGAAATGAAAGGATTTTTGGAGCATTTTTCGCAAGACTTTGCTATTATAGCTTTAGTTTGTGAAGGGCAGCCCAAAACATCATTCGCAGAAGATCTGTCTCAGGAGGGGGGTTAATGTAAACACTAGCTAGAACCTTGATGCAAGGCAAAGCCCTGAAATGGTAGTCTTGCTTTTGGGAAGAAAGATAAGTTATGTAGGCATTCCAACTATTTCGTGCAAATATAAAGAAGGCAAATAGAACAATGATACACACATTAAATACTCAGGTGGAAAACCTCTCGTCTTGAAAAAAAGGCAGCCCAGTGCAAGAAGCATCCCCCTTCATGCAGGCCGGAGGAATAGCTGCACACCAAAGGGGTGTGATCTAGGCAACCTACCCTGATGCAAGGGTCAGTGTCTGCTTCTGTCCATGCCCTATAGGTCACATGGAACTTCACCGTTATTCTCTGAAAACCTCCAAAATTGTAGGTAACCCAATTCCCAAGCAAATCATATACATATGCCCCACAATGACTACATTGTTTGAATACAGAATCGTATGGTAAAGGCATAAAGCGAGACAAATTTGAGCAAGTACAATCTGAGTGTAAATGAAAAAAATTTTGAGAACGAAAAGGGATGCACTGAGCGAGCATGAAATCTTTCAATACAATATAGTAAAAAACATAGCAAGCACTAGGTGGCAAATGTATTTGTTTCTCTTAGATGCTTTCGTGAATGCATGAAGCAAATGGTATCAGTCCGACTATCATAGTTTAATTAGAGCTATTGCCGAGAAATCCATATCTATGATTCAGTAAGAAAAAAACAAACATCAAATGGACAACATAGAAGACACAATCAAGAACACTAGAGATCAAGTTCGCTTGAAAAAAATGAGTGCATAAAAATGTATCAAGAAAATAAGCAACTTCTGCAGGGCAAGGAGAAAAAAAACAAGAGGAACCAAGTGGAGAGATACTCACCAGTAAGATTATCTTGAAGCCATTTTGAGTTCTTAGGGATATGACTATCCCACCACCACGAGTACTTGCGCCTGGAGTCGGAATGCGGCAAGGCTGCCATGAATCCAGCAAACAACAACAACAAACCCAGTGTATTCCCACCTAGTGGGGTCTGGGGGGTAAGATGTACGCAGCAAAGAACAAAAAAACAACTGGATTTATCTTTGCAAATTACTGGCCACCAAACCCCTGCAAGAAAAAGAAAAAGAACAACAAATTAAGTAGAAGGAAGACATTTAATTTCGGGGTACAGGATCAAAGCCTAGGGATGAAAACTATGTGAAATGAGTTTGAAGCTAATGCAGCATTTCAAAGTACCTTCTTTGTGCCTCTGTAGATATGCCAAAGCACAAACAACAGCTGCAACTACAGTTACTTTTCAACTTAAAGTTGCAATGCCAGTGGACCAAAGACAACCTGAACAGGTGAAGAAAGGACTGACTGAGAATCAACTCTCATACATTACAAACTGTTAATTAGAAGTTATGAACTTCTTAAAAGTACAACAACATCAATCAAGTATAATCCCACAACTGAGGCCCGGCGAAGGTAGAGTGTACCCCTAACTCAGAGATAGAGAGGCTGTTAGATAAGCATATCTAGTAAAAATTCAATTGATGTGCACATCATAATTTAACAGAATTTTCCAAGAATTCACCAATTGACAAGATTTACCAAGTATATACAAGAAAGAGGGGAACTTCTAATTCTGATCAAGGCATCATAAACAGACTTATCAAGTGGCAAAATGAGAATGGACAAATTTTCATCAACTCTTAATTAACCAAGACCCTTTTTTCCTAATTATCAAGATTTACAAAACCTCAACATGAAAGCTAAGGATTTTGACCAAATGGGCAAGATTAAAACAACAAAAAAATCAATCTTTTTTATGAATTAAATCAAAACACCTCAGAAAAACAAAATCTTGAAGCCAAACAACTGATTAAAAAAGTGAAGATTCTGAGCAAATGGGCAAGACTAAACTACAAAAAATCAAATCCTTTTCATGAATTGAATCAAAAAACCCATAAAAACAAAATCTTGAAGCAAAAAAATGATTAAACAAGTGAAGATTTTGAGCAGATGGGCAAGACTAAAACCACAAAAAAAAATCAATCTTTTTTATGAGTTAAATAAAAAAAACACCAGAATAACAAAATCTTGAAGCAAAAAGAACTGATTAAAGAAGTTACATTTATACACACAACCTTAAAAACAGAAAAAAAAAAACAGTCCACATCAAGAACTTAGAACAAATGATCCTCAAGAAACAACAAAAACACCAACATCATACCCAGTGAAATTCCACAGGATGCTCAAGAAACAAGCAAACATAAAATAAATTTTGGATCTTTATAATACAAAGGTTTATCGTACACAACTTAAATAAGGAATGTAATTTTATTAATTTAATTCTTAAGATTCTTTTTAAAACTTTACAAACTTAAATAAGGAATGTAGTTTTATTAATTTATTTCTTAAGATTCTTTTTAAAACTTTACAAACTTATTTGTACTTTAAGAAAGAATTAATTGTAAGATTAAAATGAAAATAAGTTTTAGTTAATTTTATTTTTATTTTATAAATTAATAAATATATTTGATATAATTATTTAGTAATGTGGATAACTAATATACGAGGGAGAGATTTCTGTAAATATATATATATATTATATTTGTTGAGATTTTGTCGGCGCTTTATTGGGTAATCAATGGGATGCTTCATTTTTTGGGATCTCAAAAATATTCTTTCTTGGGTCTTATTCCAATTAAGGTAGGTTCATCTTCTAACGTTCTATTTTTGATATCTGTGCAATTATATATTAAATGTAACTTTTTATTTTTGGGAAAAGCTACCAAAACTGAAAAGCATAGTTTAGCAAACATGTTAATGCCATTAATTAATTGATTTTAAATTTGAAAAGCTGCTAAAAGTGAAGAGTAAAAGAAGGAAGGCCTTTGCAGTACTAAACCACTCACCCCACACAATACCTTTTTTTTTTTTTTTTTAAGGAAAATCTGATCTTTGGTCCACAATTTCTTGTAATATTCCTCATGTAATATACAAAGTAAGAAAAACGTTGTAGCGTTTAATTAGCAATAAATTGAATCAAGCACATTTCATTATGGCTAATGCCTAGTTTAATGACCTTTAAGGATACTAGTTTCAGTACTTCCTCATGATCAGCAAAATATATTGTCATTACATTAAAACGTGAAAATGACAAAACATAATCAAGAAAAAAAAATTAAATATTATATATATCAGAGAAATAATGTCTTGCTACTTAGTAGCGAGGGAGCGCTTCTCCTTTAATACACCCTAATGCAATACAATCATTACTAGAAAAGTGCTACCACTACTATTTAATTATATTTAAAAAAAAAAACAAACATGGACCATATATAATGAAAAATCCACATAAATAATTTCGTGCGGATTTTCTTGCCAAAAAATTGTTAATTGAGGATTATTAATTCCCCTTGGAAAATCCACAAGTGAACCTACCAAAATTTTCTTGCTTACATACAAATTAATAATCCTCAATTAACCATGCAGATGGGTAATAGAAAATTTTACGAACATATATTTATTAATTTTATTGACATTATTGCTGTTCTTTTATGTTACAATATTTTGTTACTGCTATTCTCCTTATTTCTAATATTCCTTTTCGTATTTATATTTGTATATGTTTATTTAAGTCAGGGATTTATCGAAAAATAACCTCTCTATCATTACGAAGTAAAGGTATGATCTGCGTATATTATACCCTCCTCATATACTACTTGCGGGACTACACTGTACGATATTGTTGTTGTTGTTGTCAACATGCATGCATGGACTAAAAATATGCATACGAGTCAAAGGAAAAAGCTTTTAATAATAATGATAAACAAAAGAAACATAAATAATTAGTAGCAACAGAAATATTACATAAAACTCTCATTTCACAATCAAGACATAAAACAACAACAACAACATACCGAGTGTATTCCCAAAGAAACGATACAACAACTAAGGTACGTAAAACGACGACTAATATAGTAGGATGGAGCAGCAAGATGATAATTATTAGTTGGATGGAGGAGGTGAAAGTGTAGGAATCATGTTTGGAATTGATGGCATGTTGGGAAGAGGATTGATGGAAGGAATTGGAGGCAGTGTCATTTTGGGGATAGAAGGCAATGTTGGCAAAGATGATACACTTGGCAATGGTGGCAATGTTGTAGGGAAGTTGGGAATATTGGGTAGTTGTGGCCTTGTTGGTTGAGGCAGTGATGGGATTGTTGGCAGGTTAGGAAGTTGAAGTAGGCTACGAGCAGCATGACTTGTCGATATGCTTGAAAAGAGCGATAATGCTATGATCGCGAAGACAATTGAGCAGTTGATGGAAGTAGCCATTGTTAATTTGCTCTAAAATTGCTTTGTTTTCACAAGGAAATTAAGTTGTGTTTTGATTTATGTTGAGTTTGATCATTTACTAAAGGGTATATATAGGGGAAGTTCTTTGAGGAACTACAAGGATTTGGTGAGATCTTGGGTGAAGAAGCATATGTTTGAAATTCTAAATACTCTATTGTTAGTTAATTTTCTTGACTAATGTTGGTTTGAGCCTTGAGGAACATGCACCAACTTTCTAAGAGTAGTTATGCATAGGTGAAATTTGGATCAACCATATTTGGTGGACAACTGAGTATTTGGACTGCTCTAGACTAATTCAGATTCATATCGTGTAGGACTTGTTAAGCGGAGCGCTTCCTTCCAAGGGTTTCTTCATTTCAGAACTCGAACCTGAAACTTTGGTTAAGGGTGAAAGTAAACTCATGAACTTGTTTATTGTTTACTTTTTAAAAAATTTTTTGCTAATAGTTTCTTGTATAGGACTGTTGTTTGTTGATCCTTCCAATGTTGTTCAACTACCTAGGAGATATGTTTTCGTGCCTTATATATTATGGTCAAATAACTAATCAGCCCAACAATATTGTGAAAACACATTTGGTTAAACAATTAAGGGGCAACCAAGTATACGGGGGAAATCTGTATGTATCGAGTGTTTATATCAAACTAATGAATGTATGACATATGTCTTGCATATACACTTTTAACGCTTTAGTGATATGCATTTTCACTTACATTGTTTGATTCTTAAGGTTAATCGTCTAATTAGGTGTAAACATGATTACAGATGAGTATTTACCAAATCAATTTATATGATCATTCAATTTTTTTTTTTTTTTTTTTTTTTGAGGAATCTAATCTAATGCACATGAAATTATTATACTGCTTTCGAATATAATTTGTAGAGTTCACACCAAAAATATCGAACAAAACACCGAACCAATGGAATTTACCATAATTAAGCGATTTAATGAAGTGAAAGTATACATTAATTAATCATGATTAAGTGATAGTGGTGTATATCCCCACACATATCATACATTCTTCAGTTTAGTGTAAACAACCGGAACGGATAAGTTTTTACCCTTCTTGAAAGTATTCTAATAACAACAATTGCGTGGCAAGTAAGTATTTCAACTTTTGGATTGCATATTAGATGCCTCAACACATCTCCGCTGTGTCAATTGAACATTGGCCAACTAACAAAATGATCTCGATACACCTCCAAAATTTGTCACATCAACATTGGATGTACAAAACACAGTGAGAATGATTTGGAGTGTTTAGTTGTTAGAGTGCTTACTTGCCGGTTGAAACCAACTTTGAGTGTTTGTTTACGTATTATGCCTAGTTATTTTGTAATATCTTTCGGTGTGACTTTCTAAAGTTAGGTTAAATCTTTATTTACATTGCAATATGTTCAACAGTATATAAGTTGTATGCCACTGTTCTACTAAAATCGACCTTGTCAAAGTACAAAATACTAGCTGTTATGATCAAATTTGTTCAAAATAATGTACGTATGTTGATGTTCTCATATCAGGAAAATATATTGGACAAGTATAGATGAATCGGTAATAGACACTGCATTGGATTTAAGACAAATGACAATCAATGTATAGCACTCACAAGAGTATAAGTGATACAGTACATCGTCAAGAATCACATAAAAGAAGACTAAAAGAAGAAAATATCAGGTGGTAGGAGCCAGTAGGTTAAGATCACGCGGTTGGAAGCTGCAAGATTAGTTGGATGGAGGAGGTGAAAGTGTAGGAATCATGTTGGGAAGTGATGGCATGTTGGGCAGAGGATTCGCGGGTAAAGAAGGTAATGGTGAATTCGCTGTTGGAAGTGTTGGCAACGATGCAACACTTGGCAATGGTGGCAATGCTGCGGGCAAGTTGGGAATAGTAGGCAATTGTGGCATTGTTGGCTGAGGCAATGAGGGGATCGTAGGCAAGTTGGGAAGTTGCAGTAGGCCGCGAGCAGCATGACTTGTGGTGATGCTTGAAAGGGACATTAATGCCATGATCGCGAAAATAATTGAGCAGTTGTTGGAAGCAGCCATTGTTAAAATTGCTTTCTTTTCACAAGGAAATTAAGTTGTTTTTTATTTGAATTGAGTTTGATCATTTACTCAAAGGGGTAAATATAGGTACGTTGTTGAAAAACTACAAGGATTTTAGTGTATGAGATGTTTGGTTTGAAAGCATGACAACTCTATTGTTAGTTTCTTTTTTTTTTTTTCAACAACTATATTGTTAGTTCACCTTCCTGAAATTTGTGCATATATGTGTATTAACTTTATAATTCTTTAAACTTCAACGGAAAAGGGTTATCGAAAATTATTACTCTTCCTGTTCCAATTTATGCAACATTGTTTAAAATATGGTCCAAAACACGTCATCAACATTTGTGTAGTTATAAACCAATATGGGGAAGTATCGAATCACATAAATTGAAACAGAGGAAGTAATAAGAACCGATTTCTTTGATTGATACATGAGTCGATAGTTAATCAAATATGATTGATCCAAACATTTAGGAAGGTGAACCAAACATAACTATTTCCATCTTAGAGTTGTGCCCAACATTTAGGAAAGTGAACTAACAATTAGTAATAGAGTTGTCATGCATCTTCACCACACATATTTCATATAATCCTGCTAGTTTTTCGACGATTTTCCCTATATATACTCTCCAATAAATGATCAAACTCATTCAAATTAAAACAGAACTTACAACTTCCGTTGCTAGCATAATTTTCGCGAAACAAATTAGCAATTGATCAAATTGTCAACACAATGGCTTCTTATAGCAATTGCTCAATCCTCTTCGTGATCATAGCATTATTGTCCTTATCAAGCATATCGACAAGTCAAGCTGCTCGCGGCTTACTACAACTTCCCAACTCGCCTAACATCCCGTCATTGCCTCTGCCAACACTACCACAATTGCCTTCTATTCCCAACTTGCCAAAGATCCCCCCATTGCCATTGTTGCCAAGTAGTGTTTCATCTTTGCCCAGATTGACCTCTGTTCCGAAGATGACTTTGCCATCAAAACCATCGGTGAATCCTCTGCCCAACATGCCATCACTTCCCAACATGATTCCTACACGTTCACCTCCTCCATCCAACTAATCTTGCAGCTTCCAACCGCGTGATCTTTACCTGTCTTAACCGATTGGTCTCTCTATCACGTGTTTCTCTTAAGAATAAAGTTTTTAAACGTTTTATGTGATTCTTAACGATGTAATGTATCATGTTATAGGTTCTTGAATCCTATACAATGATTGTCATTTGTGTTAATTCAATAAAGTGTACGTCTACTACTGATTCGTGTGTATTTCTCCAATATATGTTCTTGATAAGCATATATACATACACTTTTGAACAAATTTGATCATAACTATTGTACTACAATCAAATGGAATTTCACTTGGAGAATTAAGAGTGAGTTGAAACTACTGGTAACTCAAACATATGTTACATAAAATATGAGACAAAAGCTTAGTAAAATATGTGATGATAACTTAACACCACTTATTTTGAAGATTTTGCAACGTCATTTTTTAAAATATATTTTTGTTACGTCGAGGGTAGGGGAAGGGAAAAACGAGGTAGGAGATTACAAGGTGGAGAATCAAACCCTCACCAATTGTGCTACTAAAATCCTCCAAAATTTTGCAATGTCACTTGCGTAATTATATAGAGCTACATAATTAAGTAAGTTGTTTTCCTGGATATATGTATGTGGACCTCCAAATTCAATCTCTACCGTTCATATCAAACACCAAGATGTTAGGAACAATCGATTGAAATTTCAGCCCGATCCAACAGTGAACAAATCAGCTGACGTGATTTTCTATTTACCTAAATGACATGCCAGTTGATTGCAGAAAAACAAAAAGAAGAAATTTGGCAAGCCTTTTATACAATCTAGTTAAGCAATATGCATGCCTTTACTCCATTTTCTATCATCAATAAGTAGATTTTAAAAGAAAATAATAGTTGTTAACTAATATATATGTTTGTGATCCAATTTGTTCAAACATGCATAACAAACTGAGGGAGTAGTACAAATTTCACTTTCAAAGAAATAACATGGGACCCGCAAATGTCATTTGACAAATAAAGACTATTCTCACTCAAGTATGAGGAGGCATAACTCAGCCAAAATCAAATTTTACGTGAAAGTGAATGGAACAAGTAAAGTGCACACACGTAATGCACGTTACTGGTTTGCGTTGGTGATGATGTCATCATTTGATGAATATTACTACTTGAAGTGAATGTCAAGTTTATTTCTGGATAATCAAACACACAGCACTCATAGATTGAGTATAAATGATAAGATGTCATCGTTACAAAATCAAAAACATTAAGAAGACAAATTATAAAAGAAAAAGGAAGAGCAAGAGCATAGGTAAAATGTTAGAAGCCGAATGATTTAGTTGGATGGAGGAGGTGAAAGTGTAGGAATGTTTGGAAGTGATGGCATGTTGGGAAGAGGATTCGCGGGCAATGGTGGCAGAGTCATCTTCGGAACAGAGGGCAGCGTAGGTAAAGATGGCAATGGTGTATTAGTTGTTGGAAATGTTGGCAAAGATGCAATAGTACTTGGTAATGGTGGCAATGCTGTGGGCAAGTTGGGAATTTTAGGCAGTTGTGGCATTGTTGGCTGAGGCAATGACGGGATCTTAGGCAAGCTGGGAAGTTGCAGTAGGCCGCGGGCAGCATGGCTTGTGGTGATGCTTGATAAGGACGATAATGCTATGATAACGAAGAGAATTGAGCAAGTGTTGGAAGGCACCATTGTGTCAATTTGCTCTAGATTGCTATGCTTCGACAAGGAAAGTTGTGTTGTCAGTTTACTTTCAGATGAGATTTGATTATAGATAGAGTGTATATATAGGCAAAGTTCTTGAGGGAAGCACCTAGGCTCTTTAACTAATTTGTTGGTAGTTAACTTTCCTCAATGTTGGTTTGAGGAACAATATTAGCAACTTTTGAAGTAGTTATACATAGATGAAGTTTGGATCAACCATATTTGGTTTACATTATTTCATTCAATAATTGATGGAATCATATTTTAGATTTTATTTTACTTTGCTACTTATGTTATCATGGAATATCAATTCCTAAATGCCATGTGAATAAGGATTTGACAACTAAACACTCTTAACTCTGAGAATGCACATCTAGATACCACAACTAATTTTCACAGTGTCTCGTGGACACTCAAAGCTAACATGACAAATAAATTTTGATGGTATTTAGATTGTCATTTTGTAAATTTGGAATGTTCAACTGACAATAACGATCGGTCCATGTGAAAAAAGACTCTTCCCTAGACTTGGTTGCCTTCCGATTGTATAACGAATATGATAAACTCCAGGATATTGTTGAGTACATTCATTAGTCATCATATATATTAGGTAAGCAAACATCTCCTAGTTGGTAGTTGAACAACAAAAGAAGGATCGACGAACAAGGGTGTAATTGGTTGATTGGGATCCTTTCACCTTTAACCAAATGTTTCAGGTTCGAGTTATGGAACAAACAAAATCTAGGAAGGGAGCGCTCCCACTTAGTGAGTCCTACGTGATGTGAATCAGTATTAGTCTGGCTAGTATGCTCCGACTACTCAATTGACCACCAAATAGGGTGATCCAAATTCCATCTATACATAACTAGTCTTAGAAAATTTATTGACTCGAAAGTTGGTGAATGTTCCGCAAACCAATATTGTTCAGGAAGATTAACTAACATAACAATAGAGTATTTAGAATTTAGAGCTTATGCTTCTTCACCATCATCTCACCAAATCTTTGTAGTCCCTCAAAGAACTTTCCCTATATATATATACACCTTTAGTAAATGATCAGTCTCAACTCAAATCAAAACACAACTTAATATCCCTGTGAAAACAAAGCAATTTTAGACCAAATTCACAATGGCGACTTCCATCAACTGCTCAGTCGTCTTCACGATCATTGCATTATCGCTCTTTTCAAGCATATCGACAAGTCATGCTGCTCGTAGCCTACTTCAACTTCCTAACCTGCCAACAATCCCATCACTGCCTCAACCAACAAGGCCACAACTGTCCAATATTCCCAGCTTGCCTACAACATTGCCACCATTGCCAAGTGTATCATCTTTGCCTACATTGCCTTCTATCCCCAAAATGACACTGCCTCCAATGCCTTCCATGAATCCTCTTCCCAACATGCCATCACTTCCAAACATGATTCCTACACTTTCACCTCCTCCATCCAACTAATTACTATTATCTTTCACCTTAGTTGTTGTATCGTTTCTTTTAAGATGTTTTCGAGTTGATTTTCAGGGTGATGCATGTATGCTGTCTTTTGAATTGTCCCATTGTTTTATGTTTTGATTGTGAAATGAGAGTTTGATGTATATTTCTGTTGCTACTAATTATTTATGTCTTTTGTTTATCATTATTAAGTTCAATCCTTGACTAGTATGCATATTTTAGAGGCAGTTTCCGGTGGAAGTCCACATACATATATCCAGGAAATTGTTGAACAAGAAAACAACTTAATTATGTAGCTCTATATAATTACACAATTTACGTTGTAAAATCTTGGAGGATCTTAGTAACACAATTGGTTGGCTACCTGAACTTTCACCTTATGGGTGAGGGTTCGATTTCCCGCCTTGTAATCCCCTCCCTCATTGTCACACCCCTTTTTTGCACGCGTACTCCAAAAACATGAATATTTTTAAGTTCGAAAGGGTTTTATTATTTAAGTGACAAGAAAATGAAAATTTGTTTCGAAAAAGGATTATTTGCATTTTTTATTCAGAGTCGCCACTTGACATAATCCGGTGTGCCAAGTCACCTTTGGAAAATCCTTTTCGAAACCATTTGACTCTTAAACCGGTTTGCGATCAGAGATTCCGGCTAAGGAATTCTGTTGATCGAGGGGAAGGTGTTAGGCACCCCTCGGTCCCGTGGTTCGACCACGGTCGCTTGGTGAAGTGTATCGACTACTTTTGGCATTATAAAATGTATAAATCACACAAAAGAACACAAAAGAACAAAACAAGACAGTCCAAAAACGTAAAAATCCAGTCCAATTATACAGTCCGAAAAATAGAAAATACGAAAAATATAAATCCTAGTCTAAAACTAAATCTAAGCTCCAGTGCCCTACCTGACGCCTCAGGCCTTCATCGCGGAGTCTTCCAGGTACAAAGTACTTCGGGGCATTCCCCGAAGTATAAATACAATATATCTCGAGGCATTCCCCGACTAAATGAATACATTTAAATTAAATACGATAAACTAGAAAGAAAAATTCACACGCACAATCCAACATTCAACAAGGTCTAAAATTTGCCAACCCGAACCTATATTGCCTATCCGGATCGACCTATTATGATACTATCCCATAGTCACTGATGAATTAAGACAAACAACCTTCAACTTATTTGATTATCAAATTTTCAATCCCGACCCCCAAATCAACAAGTTTAATTCTCGAGCCATGGTTAGCAAATTTTCCGATTATTAAACACTTTTCAAAAGTCTAAAATCAACTTCAAACATATACATCCAACAAAGATTCAAACTTAGACATACAAGTCATCCATACCAACAATTAATATTTTTTTTGCTCAAAATATTCACAACCACACCACAAACTTATGACATTAACCAATTTCAAGATAAAAGAGTAGAGTGAAGAGATGGACCTTCGAAGAACAGATTTGTTGATAATAAGGAAATCCGAAGACCAAACTTGATCGGACAACCTCACGACGAACAACCAACTCGATATTAAAATAATAAACCGGACAACTCCAAAACATAGATCGGGATCCGGGGAGCTACGGTGACGGAGAGACCGGCGGCGGCCGATGTCCGAGGTCGGGAAGGAGGAGGAGGAAGCGGCGGCCGGAGCTGGTTTCGTCGGCTGAAGGTTCGACGCGCCGCAGTCGGAGCTGGCCGATTCTCGGCCGGCGAACGGCGTTGTCACCGGTGACGAGCCGTGGCAGATCTGGTCGGATCTGACGGTGGCGTGGCTGAGATGGAACGACAGATCTGGCGGTGGTTCGGAGATGGCGTCGACCGGAGCTCCGGTCGATCGCCGCGGATTCTTTTTTTTTTTTTTTTAGTTTTGGGGAGAGAGATATGATAGAGAGTAGGAAAATATGGTGGTGTTGTGGTGGTCGGAGCAAGAGCAGCGACGGATCTGGTCGGAGATGGCGTTAGTCGAATTTTTCTAATTTTTTTTTAGTTGTAGGGAGAAAGAGATGGTAGAGAAAGAGGAAAGATGGTGGTGTTGATGGTGCTCGCCCGCCGGCGATTAATTCTGGCGATATGTGGCGGTGGAAAGGAGAGGAGAGAAAGAGAGAGTGTTTAGAGAGATGGAAAGGTTTGAGAGAAGTGATGCTTAGAGAGAGAGGAAAAATGTTGCTGATTTTTCTTTCCTTTTGATTTCTTGTTCTTGTTTGTGTGTGTGGTGTGTGCTTTTATGGAGATAAGAATAAAAGAGTGGTGTATTAGGTGAGTTGTTTGATTAGGTAGGGTAGGTAGGGTAGGTGTAGGGTAGGAGGTAGGAGGTAGGAGGGAAAGGTAAAAATGAGTAGAAATTAATATTTGGGCGGACAAAATTACGTGTCTACAACATGCTCCCTTTGAATGTAAACACGCAGTGTTTTCAGACAAAGAAGTAGACAACGAGACAGAATTTTGTCCCGACCATTATTCAAAGAAGAAACAGAAAAAAAAAAAGACTATCGGGTTTTTGAATTAGGACAGCCTACCCACCCAAGTTATGAAGGGATCGAGTAACAAGTATTTTCAGGGATTGGACGGAGATGGACTATACCGAGTTGGAGAGTCGAGTGAGGTTCCGTCGAGGTTTCGGTCCACAGCTCTGTTATTACATCAAAAATAAAAATTAAAAGCTAAAACATAAAGGAAATTACAAACA
Source organism: Capsicum baccatum var. pendulum (assembly GCA_030864225.1). NCBI lineage: Eukaryota > Viridiplantae > Streptophyta > Magnoliopsida > Solanales > Solanaceae > Capsicum > Capsicum baccatum. The sequence goes on from CM061552.1 coordinate 5,855,652, forward strand.
TCCTATCTAACAGCTTCTGTTGGTTCTTGACTTGACTTTTATCACCCTATTCTTCAGGCAGGCTCCTGTCTTGCAATTTCTTCTAACTTGTTGCTTGACTTTCGTTTCTTCACCCTGTTCTTCAGGCGGGCTCTTGACTTGTTATTTCATCACCCTGTTCTTCAGGCGGGCTCCTGACTTGCTATTTCATCACTTTGTTGCTATGTTTTCCACTTCTTCGCCCTGTTCTGCAGGCGGACTCCTGAAATACATCAAAACTAGAAAAGAAAATTATCCTCAAACGAATATTATTATAAAGAGAAATTTCGTTTATTTGCCAGAAAAGTAAAGTTTCAAAAACAGAAATTGAATTTTTTTTTTTTCAGTTTATCCTCCGAAGACTTTTTGGAAAAGTCGCATCATACCTACTTGCATGTTGCAATGATGAATTAAGACTCTGACTAAGAAATGCATCTCTTAAGAGTAAAATTAAATAACCAATACTAGGAAGTGCATCTCCTAAGAATTAAAGTGAGAGATTCTAACTAGAAAGTGCGTCTTCTAGAGATACAAGTTTAAGTTAAAAGTGTGTCACCTAAAAAACGAAAACTAGCAAGGAAATGCGTCTCCTAAGGATTAAGTGCAATAACTCAACTAGAAAGTGCATCTTCTAGGAATCAAGACTTAAGTTAGAAAGTGCATTACCTAAAAAAAAAGCAAGATTCGAATTACCCAATCAAGAAAGTGCATCTTCTTACCAATGTTGCTTGAATTATCAAAACAAAGAAGTGCGTTTCCTTACCAATGCTGCTTGAATTATCAAAACAAGGAAGTGCGTCTCCTTACCAATGCCGCTTGAATTACTCAAATAAGGAAGTGCATCTCCTCACAAATGTCTCTGGGATTACTCGAATAAGGAATTGCGTCTCCTGACAAATGTTGCTGGGATTACCCGAATAAGGAAGTGCGTCTCCTTACAAATGTTGCTGGGATTACCCGAACAAGGAAGTGCGTCTCCTTACAATTGTTGCTAGGATTATCCGAACAAGGAAGTGCGTCTCCTTACATTTGTTGCTGGGATTATCCGAACAAGGAAGTGCGTCTCCTTACGAATGTTGATGAATTTACCAAATAAGGAAGTGCGTCTCCTTACAAATGTTGCTGGATTTACCAAATAAGGAAGTGCGTCTCCTTACAAATGTTGCTGGGATTACCCGAATAAGGAAGTGCGTCTCCTTACAAATGTTGCTGGGATTACCCAAATGAAAAAGTAAAATCACTGAACAGAAAATAAAATCCCATTTTCCAGGAGGGTCCTGAACAGAAAGTAAATGTAACACCCCGTAAAAGTCGTGCATGGATTAGCCTTTAATAGAGTGCTCTTAGACTTAAAAACTTGAAAAATTTTTCTAAGTGTAACTTCGAGTCATTTTAGCTGGCAACCTTCGGGATACAACTTCTCGACCTTCCCGACCTTCATTTTTAGATTTTCAAGTTGCGTTACGATCGGGCAATCTCATAGTACATCTCGGATAAGTTTTGGAATTTTTCGGAATGCATAAGGCTGCGTTTGGATTTCAAAACAGTAGCAAAACGCAAAGCCTGTTGCCCAGTTTTTTTTCCAGCATTTCAGGGTCAACTTCAAACGATCATAACTCCCTGTATATAATGAACTGTGTGATCTATAATATATCAAACGAAATATCTTTGAGTCTTCTTTCCAATGAAACTGGTTTCATCCAAATACAACATCTAAGTAAGGAGTTATGTCCGTTTTACTTCAGCCTGTCAGTTTGTCAACTGAGGGATAGTTTCGACTTTTCTTGTTTTCTTAGGGGCATTTTAGTCATTTCACCTCACCCCTAATTCGTCTATAATATCTGATTCAGCTCCAAATTCAGCAAAATATACCCCTTTTCTCTAATTTTCTCTCAAGAATACCCTTTAGGATTTCAAACAAAATCCCAAATAACTCAAGATTCAACCGTAGAAAATTCAAATTGGTTCCGTAGTTGTGTTCACCATCTCGAAAGCTTCGAGAAGCACCCCATGGTTATGTAAGGAGGATTCTAAATACAAGAGTCCATTGTTAAGGTATTAATATTGTTTATTCTTGATTCTTATCCATGAATAAGTATTGATAAAGAATTATGAGTATTGTCTTGATGTTGGAAGATAACTAGAAACATAGTTATGAATTGTTGTGTATAAATTGTTAGTAGTAAGTTATGGAAGTTGCTGTATTGGATTATGAAGAATGAATTGTGGTGATATATCATTATATTAGTGGTTATGTATGCCTAGTGATCATGTTGGTATTGGATGGTGATTAAGAAGGGAAGTAAAGGCTAAGAGTGCTGTTGAGGGATATGTAATGAAAATGCATGATATGTGAATGTAATAAGAGTATAAGAGGATGTATGTAGTACTCTTATTGATGAGCTAAGGGATTACTTCCTAGACATTAATTGGTGAAGTTAATACCTAAATGGTAAGGTTTGGTTGCTAATACTAGTTTGCCACAAATGACTTATTGTAGATAAGTGTTCGAAGAGTACGGGAAGTCACTTGTATTGAAGTGGTTATATCAAGGTATGTAAGACATACTCTATCTACTCTTTGGCATGAATAATGACCCATGACACTCTCAAGTAGGCTTCCAACATTGTCCTATGACACATGACACATAATAACATCATATGATCTTCGACACTATCAATTGAACTTGTTTTCACTTTTAAGATGTCCGGCTAGTCAAAAAAAAAAATACCCATATACTATTGTTGACTCCGAAATGGTTTAATGAGGTATCCATGATTCTCTACTCCATTTTCATGATATTGATTACCTATTTACATGTTTTTCCTATTGAAGTATCATGGTTTCAAGTTCCATAAAGTGTGACCACAAAGTAACCAATCTCAAAGATTAATTGAATTAAGAAATGGAATGTCTATATTTTAAATTGATGATATGACGTATTATATTAGTACCACTGATCAGTTGGCCATTGTATTATAAAGATTATGTATATATATGCTATTCCAGGGGTGGTCCTTGATGTATTGTATTAGTACCACTGATCAGTTGGCCATTGTATTATAAAGATTATGTATATATATGCTATTCCAGGGGTGGTCCCTGATGTATTGTATTAGTACCACTGATCAGTTGGCCATTGTATTATAAAGATTATGTATATATATGCTATTCCAGGGGTGGTCCCTGATGTATTGTATTAGTACCACTGATCAGTTGGCCATTGTATGACATATGTTATGTATTGATAAGGATTACGGAAAGTAATGATATGAAAGTAATGTGCAGGTATCCCATCAGTTCTTTTAAGTGTGGTCTACTCATACTGTTTATTCACTGGTATCTGGGTTCTGTTGATCTTTTGTATCTCATGTTGATACTCCCTGCTTTACATACTCAGTACATATTTTCTTACTGACGTCCCTCACGGGGGACCTGCATTCATGCCTGCAGGAACAGGTACTTCAGGTCGTACACCTCCGCAGTAAGAGCCATGGCATTCTATTGTTAGTGGTGAGCTCCAGTTGTTTCGGGGCATCCCAAGTCGTCTCTATATGTACCTTTGGTATTTGTATAAAAGTCTTTTGTGGGCGGGAGTTCGTCCCGACCCCAACTCAGTGGTGTATCTATGTAGAGGCTTTTGTAGACATATTGTACAGCCATAGGAGTGTTTGGTTGATAGACGTGATGGCTCTGACGGCCAATTACTGTTCATATATATATATATTTATGCGTGTCTGCTGGGTTGATACAGGTACTGTTTTCTTCTATTTACAATGAAGTGCTGCCCAAATTTCTAATTTTCATAAGTAATGTAAATGTGAAAGTATAGGTTATGAACGGGTTCTCCCGGGCCTCCTCGGCTACGGGTGCCAGTCCGCTCCAATGGGATTTGGGGTGTGACAGAAGTGGTATCAGAGAAGTTCGTCCTAGTGAGTCTACAAAGCCGTGTCTACGTAGAATCTCGTTTATCGGTGTGTTGTGCACCACATCTATAAACAGGAGGCTATTGGGCATTTAGGGATTATTTCCACTCTCCATTTCTTAGTTCGTGCAATAGAGTCAGAATGTTCCTCTTTCATACTCTTATTCGCGCTTTGATGTCGCCCATATGAAAGTAAAAAGTCATCCCAAATTCTTTCCTTACTCTAATGTCCTCCGATATGTCTCATTATTGAGGTGATTCAAGTGTAGAAGTTTAGAATCTAATGGTATGGTCCTTTCTGATTGAACCATATAAGAGTTTAAATTGTGCAAGGACTTGAGAAGAGTCCGTTAGTGCTTCAATGTGTATTGATTCCGATGTAGACATTGATCTTGATGGAATCGTGCTTTTCAGCTTCAGGTATTAATTGCATTTAGTCCCTTTCAAATTTATGTTACAAATGTCTTGCTTAAGGGAGGATGATGTGTAGTAGAATGTTGGAACTGTATTTCCACCCGAATAGTAGTATGCGTTAAAAGTGTTGTTGTCATGACTTATTGGTAGTGAAATTAGACCAAGAAGTTGGTGATGTGAAGTCACAAAGTTAGAAGTCAGAGTGAGGGTGACTTTTGTGTAAATGAATATTTTAGTTGAATAACCGATGTTCGAGAATGATTTACCCCCACCCCCCTATGGTGATAGACTAATGTGGTAACGAGTAGCATGTGTGGATGGTATAGTAGTCCGTGGAGGAAGTGTTTGACTCCGATTTTATTTATACAGAGTAATACGTGTATTCTTAGTTCATTGGATGTTGCGTATTAAATTTCTATCTCATGTAATCTTGTCATCAAGGTGTTGTTGAAAAAAAATAAAATAAAATAAAGTCTAGTGAAGCCGTGTGGGGCTCTTTCGATTCACTAGCATAGTTGACTTGTCATTCATTTCATTTTCTTGTTCAAAATACAAAATCAAAGTCTAGTGAAGCCGTGTGAGGCCTATTTCGATTCACTAGCAACTTGTTGTCCAACTTGTTGTTCTTGTGTTGGTTTAATAGATGTATTGCTGAATTTGTTTGCATGAGATTGAGTTGGTAAAGAGGTTATTCGTCCTTGTGTGTTGTTTAGTAGATTGTAGAGAAGGAGTTGTTAGTTAGAGTGATTTGTAGGTTGCTTGAAGTGTGAAAATGGCTATATTAGCCAGTAAGTTGTAAGTATAGACTCATGGTTGTTTGTGGAATTTGAAGGCAGACTAAATGTATGCTTAAGTAAGTAAGCGTGATGTGAGAGGCCGTATAAGTAGATAAGATTGTATGGGGTTACAATATAAGATTAATGTCGATCATGTCTATTATGTGACTTTACCCCTTGACCTTCTTTTCCTTGGTAGTAGTAATGTTATATAGGTGCTTTGGTCGTGGATAGTATCTAGATAAAATCAAGTATTTGGGGTAAAATGTCCCAATTTGATGGACTAGTAAATTATGTTGTATTCTTCATGGGTGGTATTTACTGAATAAAACAAGTATGAGCTGATGCCTATGATGCCTTACATCATGTATTTATAGTACCTAAAAGTCCCTAAGTCAACAAGGTACAAAAATGCAAGCTATACAATTATTAACTACAAGCTGAAAATCTGAAAATCCTGCACATGCTTGCTGAAATTTCTGCACATGCTTGCCAACCTTTGTGGACCTTTTAAAGTGGAAAATTTGCAGTTTGATACCAGCCCGCGTGAACTTTCTAAAGTCTAATAAATGTGCTGCCAGACTATTTTGACCATCTAGAAGGTGCTGGAACGTTGGCAGCAATGCGGGGCGTTTATCGAAGCCCCGTCAAGCTCGAAAACGCGCCCGAATAGTTCTAAACATGCCCAAAACGTGAGGAGTTTAAACTGTTGTGACGTTGAGCGTCAAAATGTGGTTGTAAAAATAGTGATTTAAGATTTATGATGTATGTTTTGTAAGAATTATGTATAAGGTTGGATTGTAAATCATGTTAAGCACTAGACATTAAGTTTGAACAATTGATGCCCATGAAGGTGGATGTGATGACTTCTTGGTTAATGATACTAGTTTTATAGAAGTAATCTAATAGGCTTGAGTGGTGTATGCAAGAGCCTAAGTTTATTTGATTTATAGTGTTGAGCCTTTTTATATGATCTTGATTCTCATAGTATAGAGATGTAAGTTTGGACTCGCGATATTGATAGGCTATGTCGGAAGTAGTATGTTTCATTGAAGGCTTGGTGATATCCATGTTGAGTGCTAGATTCTAAGTTTGAGTTTTTGAAGGTTGAACTAATAGAAATAAGAGTTAAAGCACTAGAGGGTGTGCTGTCCGACTATGGGGATACTCATGAAGAACCGAAGTTAGTAAGTGCAAGTATTATATGATGACTGCTGGGTCTATAGAATGATAAAGTGTATCTCAGAAGGCAGTATTAACAGTATGTTTTCCACTTTCAGGTGTAGTCATTTGGGTTAAGTGCCATGATATGCGTTTATAGTAGTTTTTCAGACCCCAGAGTGCAGTGAGTGTACTTCAGTTTAAAGTCTAGTAAGGGATCTCCCAAACTTAATATCAGAGCTTGAAGCTAAGGGGGAGATGTTAGAGCGAATAACCAAGTCAGGCCTTCAGATTCTAGTCGTGATGTCATGATGATATAGAACGTCAGAAAGTGAGGTTGAGACTCAACCCATTCTTGTCTCAGTATTTTTTTCAGTTATCCCAATATCTACTCATGCCTTACGTTTCAGTCCAATGATCAAAATTGATGTTCATGCTTATGTTAGAGAATCATGTACTCTTCAAGTTCTAAAATGAGAAGTTTCAGTTCATTCAGTAGTCGGAAATCCCATTCCATAAGTTATGAACTCCAAATTGAGGTCATGTAGCTCATGACTCATGTACTCACGCTTTATAGTATGCTTGTTTTAAATAAGACCATAAGTGTGAAGTAAGATCTGGGGCCAAGTTTTTGATATATGTGAGTTTTAGTGGAAATTTGTATGTGTATGTTCTTGGGGTAGCGCGTGGAAGTTATATTAATAGTGGTTTAGAGAATATGTGAAGTGTTTCTTCATGGGTGTTTGGGTTGAAGTTCATATGAGGTTATAAAGATTGGCTTGAACGACATGTTGGGATTTTAGTAAAGGGACGCAATATGCGATAGTGAATCTATGGTAAGAGTTCAGAGTTAGTCATTAATGTGGGAAGGCATGATATGCTTAGGGTGTGAACTTTAAAAGGATATGGAAGATTGAATCATATTGTTTAGACTAGTATCATGGTATGACATGTTGTATTTTTGGGACTTGGAGTTAGGCTTGATCACAGTGAAAGGATTTAAGCTACTATAGACATTGTAGAAAGAGCTATCAATGCCCATATGAGAATTATAAGTTGAATCGAATGAATGTGGTATCTAAGGGAAATAGTACAGTTAAGGGAGTATTCGAGGAGTGTGCTAATCTTGGAAGTAAGAAGTCGCATTGACTAAGGACTGACAATTCTATCATGATTTATGAGTTATATGTCTATATTCCAGGCTGTAGAGTAATGTCAATGTTGGGATCCTATAGTCGGATGTATCGTGTGACTCATGCCCAAGATCTTTTGCTGCCTAATGCTATTAGAATTTTTTTTATGAAGACTGTTGATAAGATACTCCAGATTGGGTATAAGTTTCCTGTGTAGTTCAATCTGTTCAGCCAGCAAATCAGTTCAATAGTCAGAAAGTCAAATTCTCATGATTTGTTTGCTTGTCTTTTCAATTAATCATGCTACCCGAATTCTCAGATATGTTACTATTCCAAGATTGAGTATACTAGTAGTTGCGAGTATAATTCAGTTCATGCGTCATGTACTAGATTCAGATTCTAGAGGTTCAGTTATGAATCAAAATCATAGGTGCTGTGTGCATTTCCTCCATTTTCCAAGTATCTTAGTGAATTGAACACTCATAGAGGGATGTAGGATCCCAAGGGGGAGATACCCCATTTGGTTGCGTGCATAGATTCTTATTACAAGCTTCGCCTCAATTGATATTGCGTATTCAGTCATACGTTCTTGTGTCAGCTCAGTCAGATATGCCTGCATTAGAAATGCACGTTCAATAGAAAAAGTTCAGCTTATCTATGTATTCAGTTCTGCGTTCATGACATCAACTCAATAACAAATCCATACATTAGGTTTGCATGTTCATTATGAGAACTCAGCTTATGAGTGGCTCCAGTCGTGTATTCCATGCATCAGATATGCATGTCCGATATAAGAATTCAGAATATCAGTAGTTATATCCATATGGTCATGTTTCAGATCAGTGTATTCTTTATTAGAAGGCATGTCGTGCCTGCGTTATTCCATACCTTTAAGGCTTCAACATTTCCAATCCATCATTCGGGGACGAATGATCCCAAGGGGGAGATAATGTAACACCCCGTAAAAGTCGTGCATGGATTAGCCTTTAATAGAGTGCTCTTAGACTTAAAAACTTGAAAAAATTTTCTAAGTGTAACTTCGAGTCATTTTAGCTGGCAACCTTCGGGATACAACTTCTCGACCTTCCCGACCTTCATTTTTAGATTTTCAAGTTGCGTTACGATCGGGCAATCTCATAGTACATCTCGGATAAGTTTTGGAATTTTTCGGAATGCATAAGGCTGCGTTTGGATTTCAAAACAGTAGCAAAACGCAAAGCCTGTTGCCCAGTTTTTTTTCCAGCATTTCAGGGTCAACTTCAAACGATCATAACTCCCTGTATATAATGAACTGTGTGATCTATAATATATCAAACGAAATATCTTTGAGTCTTCTTTCCAATGAAACTGGTTTCATCCAAATACAACATCTAAGTAAGGAGTTATGTCCGTTTTACTTCAGCCTGTCAGTTTGTCAACTGAGGGATAGTTTCGACTTTTCTTGTTTTCTTAGGGGCATTTTAGTCATTTCACCTCACCCCTAATTCGTCTATAATATCTGATTCAGCTCCAAATTCAGCAAAATATACCCCTTTTCTCTAATTTTCTCTCAAGAATACCCTTTAGGGTTTCAAACAAAATCCCAAATAACTCAAGATTCAACCGTAGAAAATTCAAATTGGTTCCGTAGTTGTGTTCACCATCTCGAAAGCTTCGAGAAGCACCCCATGGTTATGTAAGGAGGATTCTAAATACAAGAGTCCATTGTTAAGGTATTAATATTGTTTATTCTTGATTCTTATCCATGAATAAGTATTGATAAAGAATTATGAGTATTGTCTTGATGTTGGAAGATAACTAGAAACATAGTTATGAATTGTTGTGTATAAATTGTTAGTAGTAAGTTATGGAAGTTGCTGTATTGGATTATGAAGAATGAATTGTGGTGATATATCATTATATTAGTGGTTATGTATGCCTAGTGATCATGTTGGTATTGGATGGTGATTAAGAAGGGAAGTAAAGGCTAAGAGTGCTGTTGAGGGATATGTAATGAAAATGCATGATATGTGAATGTAATAAGAGTATAAGAGGATGTATGTAGTACTCTTATTGATGAGCTAAGGGATTACTTCCTAGACATTAATTGGTGAAGTTAATACCTAAATGGTAAGGTTTGGTTGCTAATACTAGTTTGCCACAAATGACTTATTGTAGATAAGTGTTCGAAGAGTACGGGAAGTCACTTGTATTGAAGTGGTTATATCAAGGTATGTAAGACATACTCTATCTACTCTTTGGCATGAATAATGACCCATGACACTCTCAAGTAGGCTTCCAACATTGTCCTATGACACATGACACATAATAACATCATATGATCTTCGACACTATCAATTGAACTTGTTTTCACTTTTAAGATGTCCGGCTAGTCAAAAAAAAAATACCCATATACTATTGTTGACTCCGAAATGGTTTAATGAGGTATCCATGATTCTCTACTCCATTTTCATGATATTGATTACCTATTTACATGTTTTTCCTATTGAAGTATCATGGTTTCAAGTTCCATAAAGTGTGACCACAAAGTAACCAATCTCAAAGATTAATTGAATTAAGAAATGGAATGTCTATATTTTAAATTGATGATATGACGTATTATATTAGTACCACTGATCAGTTGGCCATTGTATTATAAAGATTATGTATATATATGCTATTCCAGGGGTGGTCCTTGATGTATTGTATTAGTACCACTGATCAGTTGGCCATTGTATTATAAAGATTATGTATATATATGCTATTCCAGGGGTGGTCCCTGATGTATTGTATTAGTACCACTGATCAGTTGGCCATTGTATTATAAAGATTATGTATATATATGCTATTCCAGGGGTGGTCCCTGATGTATTGTATTAGTACCACTGATCAGTTGGCCATTGTATGACATATGTTATGTATTGATAAGGATTACGGAAAGTAATGATATGAAAGTAATGTGCAGGTATCCCATCAGTTCTTTTAAGTGTGGTCTACTCATACTGTTTATTCACTGGTATCTGGGTTCTGTTGATCTTTTGTATCTCATGTTGATACTCCCTGCTTTACATACTCAGTACATATTTTCTTACTGACGTCCCTCACGGGGGACCTGCATCATGCCTGCAGGAACAGGTACTTCAGGTCGTACACCTCCGCAGTAAGAGCCATGGCATTCTATTGTTAGTGGTGAGCTCCAGTTGTTTCGGGGCATCCCAAGTCGTCTCTATATGTACCTTTGGTATTTGTATAAAAGTCTTTTGTGGGCGGGAGTTCGTCCCGACCCCAACTCAGTGGTGTATCTATGTAGAGGCTTTTGTAGACATATTGTACAGCCATAGGAGTGTTTGGTTGATAGACGTGATGGCTCTGACGGCCAATTACTGTTCATATATATATATATTTATGCGTGTCTGCTGGGTTGATACAGGTACTGTTTTCTTCTATTTACAATGAAGTGCTGCCCAAATTTCTAATTTTCATAAGTAATGTAAATGTGAAAGTATAGGTTATGAACGGGTTCTCCCGGGCCTCCTCGGCTACGGGTGCCAGTCCGCTCCAATGGGATTTGGGGTGTGACAGTAAAATCCCATTTTGTAGGAGGGTCCTGAACAAAAAGTAAAATCCCATTTTTCAGGAGGGTTCTGAACATAAAATAAAAGCCCATTTTCCAGGAGGGTCCTGAACAGAAAGTAAAATCCCATTTTCCAGGAGGGTCCTGAACAGAAAAATAAAATCCCCTTTTCCAGGAGGGTCCTGAACAGAAAATAAAGTCCCATTTTCCAGGAGGGTCCTGAACAGAAAATAAAGTCCCATTTTCCAGGAGGGTCCTGAACATAAAGTAAAATTCCATTCTCCAGGAGGGTCCTGAACATAAAATAAAATCCCATTCTCCAGGAGTGTCCTGAACATAAAATAAAATCCCATTCTCCAGGAGGGTCCTAAACATAAAATAAAATCCCATTCTCCAGGAGGGTCCTGAACATAAAATAAAATCCCATTCTCCAGGAGGGTCCTGAACATAAAATAAAATCCCATTCTCCAGGAGGGTCCTGAACATAAAATAAAATCCCATTCTCCCATTCTCCAGGAGGGTCCTGAACATAAAATAAAATCCCATTCTCCATGAGGGTCCTGAACATAAAAATAAAATCCATGGATGTGAATTTCCAATGGTAGATGAATCAAGTGAAATGAATTTGCCCCTATTTCAACAATAAAAATTTGTCAGTTGAAAAATTAGTGGTAGTTTGTAGCACTTGGCTTTCCAGGCATTTGCTCCAGTGTTCATTCCCTTCATTTTGTTTCAAATTACTGACATTTGCCCCTGCTTTGTCGTGTTATTGACCCAAACTCAGATCATTAAGAGTGACTCCAAAATTACCACAGTATCTCTGCTTTGTCATGCTTCTTAGATAAATCCTTCAAACCTTGGTGGTTTATAAGTTCACAGTTATGTCTCTTTCATATGCTGACTTCGTCTTGCATCGTACAATTGAAGAAGTTGGTGACCAGTTTTGAAATCTTTTCTCACTTTTTGATATGAACTTGACTCAAAAACAAGAGAAAAATGACAATGACTTTTATTTGGACCATTGACTCAAGAAAACAAAATAAAATAAAGAGAAGAAAGAAAAGACAATGAGTGTCCCCATTTGAAACAAAGAAATGACAAATTTTCTAAAAATAACAGTCAACTCTAATGATTATGCCATGCTTTTTGGATTAGGCTACCTGATGTTTCCATCCAACCTCTCTACCAATTATTGCTGAGTTAATGACATTGAAATTGAGTTGTTTCCTTAGACCAATTGCATTCAGACCCCATTCGGCTAGTGATGTTTTGAAGGGTCTTTCCCTCAGCTCACCCTTGTCTTATGGTGCCCGTGAGGGTTTTCACTGATAACGCTCAATCTACAACTCTTGTTTGAGTGTAAAACGGTCGTTAGCAAATATAGAACCCAACCTGGGTTGGGTGTCGATCCCACAGGGAATAGCTTGGCCAACAAGTAAGTAAAATTACTAAACTTTTGGTACAAGTCTCGTAAGAAGGGGGGATTCTTGCCGTGCAAGTAATGTAAACAAAAGCTGAGAATAATAAAGTAAAGAGAGAGGGATTGTTACATTGGTTGTAAGCAATGAGAATTGAAGCACTGGGGTTATGTCTACCTTCTAAGGTATACGTCTCTATTGGCTATGAGTGTGTAGAATCTTGACATGCAATTGCTTATAGAGAATTGTAGTCGATGGTAAATCCAAGCGTCTCTCGACCTCAACAAGGACTATTTCACTTTAATTCTCTCGAGCTTAAAGCGTGTCTAACGGTATGAATTCTCCAAGAGGTTAGTTCAGTTATGGCACTAGCTTTTTAATAGGAAAGGGTGTCCTACTACCTTGACATTATCTCTTTTCCAGACAAATAACCTTTCTCTCGAACAAGTTAAATGTTAGACTGGAGTATTCTTGCGTTTGCAACCGCAAAGAATGTAGATTAAGATGAAGAGAATAATGATATAAGCAATATACGTATCACGAACTCATAAACTCATAGCAATAGATAGTATCTCATTCGGCTTCCATAACCCCAACAGAGAGGTTTAGTTACCCATGAATGCGAAGGAGATCACGATTGGCATTGTTATTATATCACAATATTGGTTAATGACGTGTAGCTTAGGTGATAGGCGTGTGGCGTGATTCCTTAGCAAGTAACGATTCTCTTGTTGTGGAATTTAAGAATAGAAGAAGAATAGAATTAATGGAAAGATTAGAAGAGTTGTAGAATTAATTGAGGGGTGAATTGTTAAGTTAAGAATCCATAAAAATCTCTAGCATGATAGGGTATTTATAATACCCATATCCTACTCCTACTAAGCTAATGAAATAAATAACCAAATCCTAATAGGCTAATGGGATACTTAACCCAAATGTACTAGGTTAAGGTAATATTATCATAATCCAAATAAAATAATGAAATACATAACCCAATTGTACTAGGTTAATGTATCATTGTCAAAATCCAGCTATGTGTCTGTAAGTCCTCAAAGTCTTTAGAAATGCTGTTTTAGCCCGGGACAGATTTTCCATGCAGCAGTTTTGGTCCTTAGGCGTGTAAACTTTCTTCCCTTCCTTTGTGAGCTTTCTTTTGCATCAAGTAAGCCATAAAATGCTGTATTTTGCATCATTTATACCTGAAACTTTCCTAATCATGTTCGTTAGCTCATTTACAGGAAAAAGGACTAAAAGTGCATGAAATATATAATTTGTTCTCAAAACTAAGCTAAAATATGGGCAAAATATATTGATATAGGCGCGTAAATTCGCCTATCATCAACACCCCACACTTAGAGCTTTGTTCGTCCTCGAACAACATATCATATCCTTCTAAGCATCAACTTAAGGTTTTTACAGCAACAACACAAAACATTTATCAAGACAAGCACAACAATTATCAACAAAGAGTAGTTTTTCGATTATAAGTAGAAACAGTTTAACCTCAAGCATAGACTCGTGATGGTGATCAACTCGCATGCAAACGTTAAGGTACATAAAATCATATACAACTATCCAAAACTCATCAACCATGTGTGTCTCACAATATAGTACCCATAATCACTCACAAGTATAGCATATTTTTCAAACATGGGTATCACAATGTCCTTGCTCTCACTCTCACAAAGAATTCATATGTAGCAACTGATGACCATAGGCTTGCCCTTAATGTAGTACTCCACTAAATGTCGGAAGGTTAAGATTAGGATCAAGTAGGTCTTTAGATGGTTGTAATGTAGGCTAAGGGACGGGTAGGACTATTTTGGCCAAGAATAGTGACTAGGTTCCTAAGCGCTTTAATACATCACTTTGTATTATTGACACTTTTTTCTTTCTTTCAACCCCTTTTTTTTTTATTCTACCACCCTTGTTCTCCTCTCTTTGTTTTTTTTCAATTTTAAGCACAACTCACTTTTCAGCTTTCTTTTCCTTTTTCTTTTCACAACATACTTCTTATGATAGCACTTTCTTTTTCATAACACATTCAAGAACCATTACAATTTAAAGCATCATACTCACCCAATTTCCTCTTATTTCATCACATGACTTTATACTTTAAAGCACTTAGGAATTTGGATCAAATTACGGTCTTGAAAGAAATGGATTAGGCTTACATACAAGGTTGTCAAAGAAATAGGCTAAAGGCTTAAAAGGGTTTAACTAGGATAATGTCCATGGGTAGGTAAAACTGAAGGTAAACATGTATAGGTTGCCAAAGAAATGCCTAAATCATCTCCTAAACTTACACTCCTTATTTTCGCTTTGCATACATACCGGGCAAGTTCTAGCATCAGCCACAATCATAGAATATACTATTATCTCACACACACAAGGCACATGGTCAACTTGATTGGAAGTAATATAGACTCTCAACCCAACAAGTGAAGGAATTGAATCACACAATATCACATAATGAGTCACAACTAGAGCCTAAACGTCTCAACAGTCACAATTGTAACACATACTCTTGTTATAATCTCATGCTGCCTATCAAAATAATTTCATGCGAAGCTAGAAAAATTTACTCTAAAAAAAACTAAAAAACGACAAACGAAAAAAACAAAAAAACAAACTCAAATAAGCAAAGTAGACAAACAAAGTAAACAAACAAACATAGGTGCAAACAGAGAAGTATAGCATGCGATACCGCCACCCCACACTTTAAACGAGACACTGCCCTCAGTGAAAAATAAATACGAAGAACCTGGTCAGTAGGACTCTTCCTCAATGTTGGGGGTCATACCCCCTTCGTCGGAATCATCATAAGAATCGTCGTCAGAGTTCTCCTCCTCGTCAGAGTCAGGCACGCGTCGATCGTCATCAGTCGGCACATCATCATCTAGAGGTTCCTCAAAGTATACGCCCACTCCACACATCTCCCGTGCATGCATGTTCATTGGGTAGTCGTGGTCCAGCTGTTGGAGCTCTTCAGCAGTTGGAATACGTCCACCACTCATCATAGTAAATCGGGTCATGCCATAGAGATGACGGAAGAAACTCTCATTACGAGCATGTCTCTCCGCAGTAGTAAGGTTGACACCATGAGTTGTTTCAGCATCTTTGACCTTGGTAAGGTCAACCTTCTTTGGGTTATGTGGGAGTTTGTGGTCAGCTGGTTCCTCTTCGATATCCTCCTTCCGCAAGATTGCTGTCAACAAATTGCCAAATGTGAAATGGGACCTTTTGTGGAGTCTGGCCTTCCTCATGGTAGAGCGAATGATTGCCCCAAAGTTGATTGGGACATTCGTCCTCAGAGCATAGACCAAACACACTCTATCTCTTGATATCTTGGTGTATTGAGTCCTAGGAATAAGGCATGAGTTGACAATGCGCATCCAGATTCTTGCTTCCCTATTTAGTGGAGCATAGGGGAAGGTGTTGTGTCGGCCGGTTTCTTTATGTCTGCCCTACCTTGCCATCGATCTGCTTCCACAAAGTGTGTGTCATATTGCTCTATAAGGAGGCCTGCTGTACAACTCTTTGAATGGTGCTGTGTCGACCCAAGGTAAGCCAAGAAAAGAGTTGATCCAGTCCGCGGTGAGCTGTAACACTTGGCCACGAATTTTGACTTCATTGCCTGTTGTGTTCGACGACCAGTTGGCGTAAAACTCTCTTGTCAAATCAAGATTACACTCTCCCATGTCGCGGAAGATGAAATCCAGCTTCAACGCCATTATTTTTGCCAACATACGCGGATCCTTCTTTGCTAAGGTATCCTTGTTGATCAAGTCGACGTGAACATATTTTCTTTCTTTGTTACTGTTGTACCATGCTTTGGCTTTCTCCTCAAGAACCCATTTTATTCCAAACATTCTGCGGGGTAGTTGTGCTGAGGATGATTCTCCTTGGTTCTTTCGGCTTCTCTTCTTGCCCTTTTGGGAAGTGGTAGCCTTCTCCTTGCCTTGCCTCGCTTTAGGTGCCATTGTACCTGAGACTAGAAATAGTGTTAGTGGCAGCACAATCTCAATCGATACAATCTATAAACAAGCATTAGGGGTACCACCCCACACTTAGTTTTGTTAACACAAATCAGTGTGGTGAAAGTGGTCGAGTACTCAAATTTCGTCGACATACGTTTTAGGATTGTATTCCGACAAGAAAATCAGCAATGCATCACTTACTAGCAGCCATTGCACTACTTTCATGTTAGATAAAACAACACTACTACATAGGGGTTGTATCAGGGTATGGACATTTTCAACAATTGCAACCTCCTAAGTCGGTAGGCAACTATAAGGCTTATCCCGATGAACGGGATAGTCTAACATGTAAGCATCCAAGTAACAAGATCATAACATGATAGTCTATGTTAATAACTCTAGCAATTCCGCAAATAGTATAACAACGCTATTAAGACCAAATTCAAGTCGGAAACAAGTCAAGATGATTCTAACGTATATATTCACTCACATGATTTTGCATTAACAATCCAATCACATGAACATCACCAACAATCTTATACGATGTAGCACTTTATAATATACATAGCAACATAGTACTTACGAGAATTAAATGAAGAATAAGAGAGTACTTACTTGCTTGAAGCTTGTGGAGATGGTTTTGTGAATTGAAAGAGCAAAAGAAGAAAATTTTGAGAAGATTTGGATGTATATGCGGCGCCCTTAGGTCAATTTCTAGTGTGGTTATGTTTCAAGACTAAGTCCCCTATATATAGGAAGAGAATGGGTCGGGTTTTGACCCATTTACAATCGGTTTTGGAGACAAAAATCCCACATATGCGGCGCATAATTCTGGCATATCAATGACATATGCGGCGCATTTTCTATAGCATAATGGGACATATGCGCCGCATAGTCTATGGCATTTGTAGACATATGCGCCGCATAGTCTATGGCATATGAGATACTGAGACCAAATGCCATAGCATAGGCGGCGCATAGTCAAAAGCATACCTAGGAATAGGCGGCGCATAGTGTATAGCACACTAGATTTCGAGACTTTAGGCTATAGGATAGGTTGTGCATCGTTCGTGGCCTAGTTTTACCAAGGCCTATCCTTCCTCGATGCCTATTTTGGCATGAGAAATTCTCAATCCATAGCCTTATGCATCACCATTCCTAACTTACCAACTTTACCATACAATGCGTCCAAATAGTCAATTGAAATCAATCTCCTCGTTGACTACTTCTGGCACCTATATTTGCTCAAAACGAATGAAAACGATTAGTACGATGGGTTGCCTCCCACCAAGCGCCTTAGTTTTGGTCGTGGCACGACTCTTATTTTTGGATTTTTCATTTATCAAAACAAAACAAGTACTAAAACGATAGAAAAACGATAAAACGATAAAACGATAAAACGATGGGTTGCCTCCCATCTAGCGCCTTATTTATTGTCGTGGCTCGACGTAATAATCTCGAGTACTTAGACTTCGTCGAGATAAGTCATGGCCATGTCATTCATCGAGTTAAGAGGACCGATATAAGGCTTAACACGTTGGCCATTCACTTTGAAGACAACACCCTTATTGCCTTCCAATTCGACTACTCCAGACGAGTAGACTTGGACAACTTTAAATGGACCAGACCACTTAGATTTTAACTTACCTGGGAAGAACTTCAATCTGGAGTTGAAGAGTAGTACCATATCACCCTTTTGGAAGTTTCGTCTAACAATCTGCTGATCATGATACTTCTTCATCCGCTCCTTGTATAAATCCGATCTTTCATATGCATGGAGACGGAATTCATCTAATTCGTTCAGCTGCTCCAACCTCAGATTCTTCCCATCAACCCAATTCAGATTCAAGTGCTTCAATGCCCACAATGTCTTGTGCTCGAGCTCAATGGGTAGATGACAAGCCTTCCCATAAACTAGCTGATAAGGTGACATACCAATGGGTGTCTTGAATGCAGTCCTATACGCCCATAGTGCATCATCTAGCTTTCGAGACCAATCCTTCCTATTCGCATTAACCGTCTTGGCAAGGATTTGCTTGATCTCGCGGTTGGAAACCTCTACTTGTCCACTAGTTTGGGGATGATAAGGCGTAGCTACCTTATGTTGCTTGACACCATATTTGGCCAATACAGTTTTGAATAGCTTGTTACAAAAGTGAGATCCTCCATCACTTATGATAGTACGCGGTACTCCAAAGCGAGATAAGATATTCTTTTTTAAGAACGCTACAACACGCTTTCCTTCATTATCGGCCAATGCTACAGCTTCAACCCATTTCGAAACATAATCCATAGCAACCAAGATGTACTTCATTCCAAATGAATTCACGAATGGACCCATGAAATCAATACCCCACACATCAAAGAGTTCTACCTCAAGAATTTTGGACATGGGCATTTCATGGTGTTTTGAAATAGCACCTTGACGTTGGCATTGGTCACACCTTCTAACATAGTCGTAGGCATCTCTGAATATCGAAGGCCAATAATAACCACTTTGCAAAACTTTTCTTGCCATTCGATTGCCTGCATGATGTCCTCCAATTTGCGAAGTGTGGCATGCTTCCAATATAGTAGGCACTTCTACATGGGATATACATCGCCGAATGATACCATCCGCGCATCGTCGAAACAAATAAGGCTCATCCCAATAGTAGTGCTGAACGTCATGCATGAACATCCTCCTTTGGTGGTAAGATAAATTGGCCGGTAGCACATTACTCACCACAAAATTTGCAAAGTCGGCATACCATGGTAATTGCTCCATTGTTGTCGCATATCTCCTCGTCAGGGAATGCATCATCAATCTGAATTTCAGGTTGCGCCATATGCTGATTCTCAAGTCGAGATAGGTGATCAGCCACTTGGTTCTCGCAACCTCTTCTATCTTTGACTTCAAAATCGAACTCTTGCAGCAGCAATACCCATCTAATCAACCTTGGTTTTGAATCCTTCTTCGTCATTAGATACCTAAGAGCTGCATGGTCTGTATGAACGATCACCTTAGTACCCAATAGATAGGCACGAAACTTCTTAAACGCATACACAACCGCTAGGAGCTCTTGTTCAGTAACTGTGTAGTTCCTTTGGGCTTCATTCAGGACCTTACTCGCATAGTAGATAGGATGAAATAATTTCTCCTTTCTCTGACCAAGAACAACACCAACGGCTACACCACTAGCATCACACATGACTTCGAACGGGAGAGTCCAATCTGGTGCTACCATGATAGGGGCTTCAATGAGTTTTCCTTTAAGGCATTCGAATGCCTTTAAGCAATCGTTATTAAAGTCAAACTTCGCATCTTTCTCCAGTAGTTTGAACAATGGACTAGCAATTTTTGAAAAGTCTTTGATGAATCTACGATAGAAACCAGCATGGCCAAGAAAACTACGAACTCCCTTTACCGAAATTGGAGGCGGTAGATTTTCAATTATCTCTATTTTTGCTCGATCAACCTCTATTCCTCTTTCAGAGATCTTGTGCCCAAGAACGATTCCTTCTTTTACCATGAAGTGGCACTTCTCCCAATTCAGCACAAGGTTGAACTCTACACATCTTTGCAATGCCATGCTCAAGTTTGCCAAGCACGCTTCAAAAGACTCACCAAAAACTGAAAAGTCATCCATAAATACCTCCAAAGTGTCTTCAACCATATCAGAGAAAATAGACATCATACAACGTTGAAAGGTGGATGGTGCGTTACATAACCCGAATGGCATACGTTTGAAGGCAAACGTTCCATATGGGCATGTAAACGTTGTCTTTTCTTGGTCTTCGGGTGCAATACAAATCTGATTATAGCCTGAATAACCATCCAAGAAGGAAAACCATCCTTTCCCCGCTAATCGATCTAGCAATTGGTCCATAAATGGCATTGGGAAGTGATCTTTGAGCGTCCAAGAATTCAGCTTGCGGTAGTCCATGCATACTCTCCATCCAGTGACGGGCCTGAGTGGAATAAGCTCATTTTTCGTATTCGCGACCACCGTCATACATCCTTTCTTGGGAATACATTGTACAGGGCTTACCCATGTACTATCAGAGATAGGATATACAACTCCTGCGTCTAACCAGTTGATAATCTCTTTCTTTACCACCTCTTGCATAGGTGGGTTTAGACGCCTTTGATGTTCAATGGTGGGTGTGCACTTTTCTTGAAGCTGAATTTTATGTGTGCAAATCCCAGGTGAAATACCAATAATATCCGCAATGGTCCATCCAATAGCTCTAATATACTTGCGTAAGATAGCAATAAGAGCTGCAACTTGTTGCTCACCCAAATCGGTTGCCACAATAACTGGAAGAGTGTTTCCGCTTCCTAAGAACGCGTACTTCAAATGACTTGGCAGCTCCTTTAATTCTAGTGTGGGTGGTTCTTCAATAGATGGCTTGGCTGGTGGCATGGGTCGATTCTTGAGATCAAGATCCAGCTTCTTGGGAGTATAGCGATTTGTTCCTAATCCCGATAGAGCACAAATAGCTTCTTCAGAAATTTCAGCATCCTCATTCTCTCCTTTCATGAGTAAAACCTCCAAAGGATCATCAAGAATTTGCTCTTCTTCAAGTCATTTTTTCTCATCATTAAAGACAACATCAGCCATAGAAAATACACTCAGATCTTTGGGTTGCTTCATTGATTTGCAAATATCAAAACGAACCACTTCGTCATTTATTCGGAATGAAAGTTCATTAGCTCTTAAATCAATGAGCACACTTCCTGTAGCAAGGAAAGGGCGCCCCAAGATTATGGGAACCTCAGAATCTGCCTCGCAATCCAAGATGACAAAGTCTGCTGGAAAGATAAATGAAGTAACCTTTACCAAGACATCGCATAGAATACCAACAGGTCGTTTTACCGACCTATCCGCCATGACAAGCCTCATATTAGTTGGTGTAGGATCTCCTAACCCTAACTTCTTGTATATCGATAATGGCATCAAGTTGATGCTGGCTCCTAAGTCATATAATTCTTTTGCAAAGTTCAAAGATCCGACGGTGCAAGGAATAGTAAAAGCTCCGGGGTCGGCCTTTTTCTGCACTATTAAACGGGTAGCAATTGCACTACAATGATGTACATCATCCTTCAGCTCATAACTTGCTGCCCTCTTCTTTGTCAAAAGATCTTTCATAAACTTCGCATACCCAGGCATTTGTTCAAGTGCCTCTACCAGTGGAACATTAATGGTCAGCTGCTTCAACATAGTCATAAATTTGCTGAACTTATTGTCATCTGCCACCTTCTTCAATCTTTGGGGAAAAGGTGGTGGTGGGTATGGAAGTGTTCTCTCCATGGCTTTCTTCTCCTCTTGCTTCCATTTTTCCATTTTTTCAGGCTGTACGTTACTAGGTGTAACGTCCTTGACGTTGGGAGTTGTTGCTGCGGCATCTTCTCCTTTTGCATTGTCGTCCATGTCCGCAACTTCATCAACCACTTGCTTGTCTTTTGCTGGAGTTTCCAGCACTTTACCACTTCTGGTTGTGATGGCCATGCATGACCCATCATTCCTTGGGTGTTGCACAGTATCGCTTGGTAAAGTGCCAGCCTTTCTTTGATTGAATGCTGCTGAAAGTTGGCTCAATTGCTGCTCTATTTGCTTGATAGAAGTGGAATGAGAATCAACTAATTGCTTCATGGAGGACAAATCATTAATAACCTCCGTAACTCCCGCGCTTGTTGCTTCCACTCCTTTCAATAACTTAGCCATCATGTCTTCCATACTTCCAGAATTAGATGTGGTGGTGTCACGTCTACCAGGGGGAACGTACAAACCACTCTTTTCATTATTTTTCTTCCAACTACCTTGGTATTTGCTTCCGGATTTATCATAATAGTTCCGACCTTGGTTTCCTTGGGTATTCCCGCGGAAACCCCCCTGATTGTTTAAGTAGTTGGACTCCTCTTCCGAATCAGATTCGTCTCTTCCTTTTAGCGCCACAGCTTTCACTTTTTCGGTCTTCCCTGATAATAGATGCTTTGTAAGAAAATCCATTTGTGTTTTCATGTGCGCCATATCTTGATCACGTTCTTCTTCTCTTATTCTTTGGTCTGCAGTCATGCCTATAGACAAAGTGGGGCTTGCTACCTCAGAATCCCTGGTATGCCAAGCTCTACTTTGCTTCGTCATACGATCTAGCATATTGCTTGCTTGACCAAAGGTGAGGTCCATGAAAGATCCTCCGGCTGCGTTATCCACCACTGGTTTAGTTATTGAATTCAAGGCTCTATACAAGATCTCCATTAGGTGGACATTAGTCATGTGATGGTTTGGGCATCTCGCTAGCTTTGTCTTGAACCTCTCCCATGTTTCATGAAGAGCTTCAGTTGGAAGCTGACGAAAGTTGCTGATTTCATCTCTCAATTGTGCTCTTTTGGATGGCGGAAAGAATCTTTCTAGGAAAGCGTCTCTCAATTGCCTCCAATTTGTAATTGAATCAGGAGTCAGCCCATTCAACCATAGTGTTGCCTCCCCAGACAGAGGCAATGGAAATAGACGTAACCGAATTGCATTCTGACCAACTCCAGGATTGTCAAAAGACTTGTATGTAGAAATAAAGTTGATGAGATGCATATTCGGATCATCACCTGCTAGTCCACCAAATAATCCCTTGAGTTGCAATAACTGAATCATGGTGCTTGTGATGTTGAACTTGGCTCCGGGCGCTAATGGTGGTGGAATTATAGCTCCAGTGGCTCAGGCACCATCAAGATCATTATCATCATCGTCGAAAGCTGGCTGCAATGGTTGGCGATCATACCTACACCGAGCTTGTCGACCTCTTCTGTTGGCAGGTGTTGTAGTTTCAGCAATATGCCTTGGGTTTATCAACTTGTCGTCACCTAAATCCTCATCGTCAGGATTTGTTGCTCGTCCAGGATTATCAATGTTTTGTTGTTGGACTTGAGCAGCAGCAAGGGCACCTAATCTTGCTTGCTCGTGTTGAGCAGCCATCCTGTCAATTTCTGCTTGTGCTTCCATTCTTCTAATTCGTTGTGGTTCAGGATTGATTGGTAATAACGGTTGACCAGAACTTCTAGTATGGGGCATGCACTAAAGTAAAAACCTGCAAGAACAAAAACAAAAACTAAAAGTAAAAGTACAAGAATCTTTGACCAAAGGGTCTAGTAATTATCACGAACTTGATTGACACTCGTATTTCCCGGCAACGGCGCCAATTTTTGATAACGCTCAATCTACAGCTCTCGTTTGAGTGTAAAGCGTTCGTTAGCAAATATAGAACCCAACCTAGGTTAGGTGTCGATCCCACAGGGAATAACTTGGCCAACAAGTAAGTAAAATTACTAAACTTTTGGTGCAAGTCTCGTAAGAAGGGGGGATTCTTGTCGTACAAGTAATGTAAACAAAAGCTGAGAATAATAAAGTAAAGAGAGAGGGATTGTTACGTTGGTTGTAAACAATGAGAATTGAAGCATTGGGGTTATGTCCACCTTCTGAGGTATACGTCTCTATTGGCTATGAGTGTGTAGAATCTTGACATGCAATTGCTTATAGAGAATTATAGTCGATGGTAAATCCACGCGTCTCTCGACCTCAACAAGGACTATTTCACTTTAACTCTCTCGAGCTTAAAGCGTGTCTAACGGTACGAATTCTCCAAGAGGTTAGTCCAGTTACGGCACTAGCTTTTTAATAGGAAAGGGTGTCCTACTACCTTGACATTATCTCTTTTCCAGACAAATAACCTTTCTCTCGAACAAGTTAAATGTTAGACTGGCGTATTCTTGCGTTTGCAACCGCAAAGAATGTAGATTAAGATGAAGATAATAATGATATAAGCAATATACGTGTCACGAACTCACAAACTCATAGCAATAGATAGTATCTCATTCGGCTTCCATAACCCCAACAGAGAGGTTTAGTTACCCATGAATGCGAAGGAGATCACGATTGGCATTGTTATTATATCACAATATTGGTTAATGGCGTGTAGCTTAGGTGATAGGCGTGTGGCGTGATTCCTTAGCAAGTAACGATTCTCTTGTTGTGGAATTTAAGAATAGAAGAAGAATAGAATTAATGGAAAGATTAGAAGAGTTGTAGAATTAATTGAGGGGTGAATTGTTAAGTTAAGAATCCATAAAAATCTCTAGCATGATAGGGTATTTATAATACCCATATCCTACTCCTACTAAGCTAATGAAATAAATAACAAAATCCTAATAGGCTAATGGAATACTTAACCCAAATGTACTAGGTTAAGGTAATATTATCATAATCCAAATAAAATAATGAAATACATAACCCAATTGTACTAGGTTAATGTATCATTGTCAAAATCCAGCTATGTGTCTGTAAGTCCCCAAAGTCTTCAGAAATGTTGTTTTAGCCCGGGACAGATTTTCCATGCAGCAGTTTTGGTCCTTAGGCGTGTAAACTTTCTTCCCTTCCTTTGTGAGCATTCTTTTGCATCAAGTAAGCCATAAAATGCTGTATTTTGCATCATTTATACCTGAAACTTTCCTAATCATGTTCGTTAGCTCATTTACAGGAAAAAGGACTAAAAGTGCATGAAATATATAATTTGTTCTCAAAACTAAGCTAAAATATGGGCAAAATATATTGATATAGGCGCGTAAATTCGCCTATCATCATTCACCAATAAGACTCTCTCTTTCTCTTTTTTTTTTCTCAACTTACTATCGCCTTACGGTGCCTGTGAGGGTTTTCACCAATAAGACTCTCTCATTTTTATTTCTCTCTTCATTCCTTGGGCTGAGGAAGACAGATAGTTCCCAAATACATCAGCATATCCCTTGCATGCTTTGCCTTAACATCCACAAAGATTGATCTGAAGGTCTTTTCTTTGGTTGTAACTTGGCTTTTGGATATGGTTAGAAAGAAAGGATGGCGTGAGGCCCAAACGACACTTGAAGTGGTTTAGGTCTTACAACTTTTGGAATCGACTCAAATAATAAGGATTAACTCATGCCCCAGTTTCTTTTGACTGGGTGATTCTAAATTATTTATTTGGTTGGACCGAGCCCTTAGTAGGGCAGCCTACGTATCTTACCTCCGAGAGAGGAGAATCAGGTCATGCGTAGTTCTGGCAGCTTGCCCTTTTGCTTTGATCTGATTTTTCTCTTGTTTTTTATTCGCTCTTTCACTTTGCGATTCTTTTTTTTTCTAACTCTATTTTTCTTGACACTCTTTTTTGGAAACATTTTTGTCTCTTCTCTCTCTTTTTTTTTTTTTTAAAAAAAAACTTTTGACTTTACCTTCTTATTTGACACTATTCTTTGAACTTTGCTTACTCTATCTTGATTCCAAAAGAGGGGTATGAAAGAAAATAACGCTGAGGCTCAAATGGGGTAAACAAAGGATGACACAATGTTTGGATAGAAGAATGAAATGCCTTCATCATATCAATCCTTGAGAATGCAAGTATATAGCATGCAATGTGAAAGTACATGACCAATATTGCTTATGACATGCTTTACAACACTAATTTGCCTTGAACTGTGTTTCACCGCTTTTTATATACTTGTCAAAGATACAACTCTACCTTTGTTATGCATCTCTCACATCGAGTGATTCATGCTTCTGTAGAGCTGATTATCTTCTTGTTAACCTTGATATAGGGATCCCACGTCCACTATTTGACCTAATTGGGACCTGCCTTTCGATCGATAGCCAAGTTATTCTTCTGATCCTCGAAATAATTGCCTTAACCTTTTACCAAAATGTCTCAGCACTCTATCTATTTTCTCATATGCCCCCCTCCCCCATTTTTTTTTTAAAAAACCCTCTGATTCAAAGTTCATGCTTAAATTGGATTTTAAGACCTGACTGAAAATTTCACTGCGTGTCATATCATTAGAGTTAACACAAAATGTACTATGTAAAGAAAACAAACAAATGACACTTATTTAAAACACAAAGGAAAATGAGACACTTCATTTAGTCAAAACAAAAGATAGAAGGGTTTGAACATAAACCACAAAAGGACAAAACAAGACAGATCCCGAACTACAACCCTGAAATAATTCGGAGAACAGAAAATAAAACAAAACAAGCTATCAGACCTCTTCCTAGTAGGGAGAGGGGTGATTTCTCAATTGCTCCGCCTGACATCTTAGCCACTGGTTTGCATATTAGTATGACTAGAGCTTTCCTCACTGTCAATGTTCTGCACTATGACTAATTTATCTTGAATCATCTTTTCAATTTCTCTTTTCAAAGCACGACAATCTTCAATACTGTGACCCTGAACATCAGAATGATATGCACATCGTACATTAGGATCAAAACTTCTTGAATGTGGGTCGGGAGTATATCCAAGGAGAGGAGTGATCATGTCCTGCTGTACCAATCTCTGGAATAAACTTGCATACGACTCTCCAATGGGTGTGAAGTTATCCCTCGACTTCTGTCTCATTTCAGTATTTGGCTTGAATTGAAAACCAGGGCTAGAAGGGCTTCGGTATGTATGTAAAGTTGGAGGATGACTCGGCAGAGTTGGCGCACGCCAATGTGGGTAAGGTGGAGGTTGAACATAGGGTTGCGCATTATACACTTGGTAAAGATTATGTGGAGCTTGGGCATAAACTTGGTTTTGAACCCGTGGGTAACGATGGTGTGGTCCTCTTGCCCATGCCTGTTGTCCAACTGTAATGGCAGATGCATCTTCCACATTCTTCTTTTCTCCCATACTTCCCAAACCTTTATGAATTTCTTGAGTAGTCGCTTTCAATGTTGCAAAACTCACAATGCGACCAGTCTTAATTCCATCCTCTATCATCTCCCCCATTTTGAGGACCTCAATAAATGGCTTGCTTAATGCAGGTAACAAGTGTTGATAATATGTTTCATCCTGCACTTGAATAAACCCCTCCACTATCTTAATTTCTTTCATTGGCGGTTTCACCCTAGCAGCTTGTTCACGCCATCTAATCGCATACTCTCTGAAAGTTTCGGTACTCTTCTTATTCATATTAGTTAAGGATTTCTCATCAGGAATCAACTCCATATTGTATTGAAATTATTGCACGAATTCATTAGCCAGGTCATCCCAGCTATTCCACTTGTCGATGTCTTGGTCAACAAACCATTCTGAAGCTAGACCTGAAAGACTCTCACCAAAATAAGCCATGAGCAACTCCTCCTTCCCTCCAGCACCCCTTAGCTGGTTGCAATAGCGTCTCAAATGTGCTATAGGATCGCCATGTCCATCATACTTCTCAAACTTCGGCATTTTAAAACCAAGAGGAAGATTTACTGCTGGAAACATGCACAGATTTTTATATGAGACACTTTTGTACCCCCCAAGTCCTTGCAAGTTTTTCATAGTCAGTTCCAAACTTCTCAATTTTCTGGCTATTTTCTCCTGTTCTTCTGTCATAACAGACTTAAATGTGGGCTTGGGAGCGTAATGTTGATCACTAAAAATATTCAATACAGGGTCACTTGTAGAGTGAGGAATCAAAACCGTTGGATTGACACTAAAGAAGGAGCTTCAAACGGAAGTGGGGCTGCAAAAGCATGAATAGCAGGCGGAGCCGAGCATGTGGTAATTGATAACGCTCAATCTACAGCTCTCGTAGGAGTGTATAGCGGTCGTTAGCAAATATAGAACCCAACCTAGGTTGGGTATCGATCCCACAGGGAATATCTTGGCCAACAAGTAAGCAAAATTACTAGACTTTTAGTGCAAGTCTCGTAAGAAGGGGGGATTGTAATGTGTACCCAAAACAATAAAGTAAAAGCTGAAAATAGCAAAGTAAAAAGAGGAAGAATGTTACGTAAGTTGTAAACAATGAGAATTGAGGCGTTGGGGTTATGTCCACCTTCTGAGGTCTACGTCTCTATTGGCTATGAGTGTGTAGAATTCTGACATGCACATGCTTATAGAGAATTGTATTCGATGGTAAATCCAGGCGTCTTTCGACCTATTCGAGGATTATTTCACTTTAACTCTTTCAAGCTTAAAGCGTGTCTAACGGTACGAATTCTCCAAGAGGTTAATCCAGTTATGGCACTAACTTTTTAATAGGGAATTTTAGGGGGTGACCCTACTACCTTGACACTATCTCTTTTCCAGACAAATAACCTTTCTTTCGAACAAGTTAAATGTTATACTGGCGTTATTCTATGCGTCTGCAGCCACAAGAATTTGCATTAAGATGAAGAGAATAATGATATAAGCAGCATACATGTCACGAACTCACAAACTCATAGAAATAGATAGTATCTCATAAGGCTTCCATAACCCCAACAGAGAGGTTTAGTTACCCATGAGTGCGAAGGAAATCACAATAAACATGATCATTATACCCCAATAAAGATTGCACGTTAGGTGTAAGGGTAAGAATGGCGTGAAGTCCTTTGTAAAGTAATGTCTCTCTTGTTGTGGAACTTGAGAATTTAATAGAAGAATAGAAGAAGAATAAAAATAGAACTAATGAAAGAATTAGAAGTAGAATGTATTGTAATTGATGGATGGATGGATGGTGGATGGATGAATTGATGGAATGGGGGAATGGGTGAATTGGTGAATGAATAAAAATCTCTAGCATGATAGGGTATTTATAATACCCATATCCTAATCCTACTAAGCTAATGAAATATCTAACCAAATCCTACTAAGCTAATGAAATAATTAACCCAATTGTACTAGGTTAATGTAACATTCTCCTAATCCAAATAAGCTAATGAAATACTTAACCCAATTGTACTAGGTTAATGTATCATTATCCAAATCCAACTAAGTTACTGCAAGTCCCCAAAGTCTTCAGAAATGCTGTTTTAGCCCAGGACAGATTTCCCATGTATCACTTTTGGTCCTTTAGGCGTCCAAACTCCCTTTCCTTCCTTCGTGAGCTTTCTTTGGCGTCAAGTAAGCCATAAAATGCTGAATTCTGCATCATTTATACCTGAAAATTTGCTAATCATGTTCGTTAGCTCACTTACAGGAAAAAGGACTAAAAGTGCATGAAATATATAATTTGTTCTCAAAACTAAGCTAAAATATGGGCAAAATATATTGATATAGGCGCGTAAATTCGCCTATCATCAACACCCCACACTTAGAGCTTTGTTCGTCCTCGAACAACATATCATATCCTTCTAAGCATCAACTTAAGATTTTTACAGCAACAACACAAAATATTTATCAAGACAAGCACAACAATTATCAACAAAGAGTAGCTTTCCGATTATTAGTAGAAACAGTTTAACCTCTAGCATAGACTCGTGATGGTGGTCAACTCGCATGCAAAAGTTAAGGTACAATGAACCATATACAACTACCCAAACTCATCAACCATGTGTGTCTCACAATATAGTACCCATAATCACTCACAAGTATAGCATATTATTCAAACATGGGTATCAACATATCCTTGCTCTCACTCTCACAAAGAATTCATATGTAGCAACTGATGACCATAGGCTTGCCCTTAGTGTAATACTCCACTAAATGTCAGAATGTTAAGATTAGGATCAAGTAGGTCTTTTGATGGTTGTAATGTAGGCTAAGGGACGGGTAGGATTAGCTATTTTGGCCAGAAATAGTGACTAAGTTCCTAAGAGCTTTAATACATCACATTGTATCATTGACACTTTCTTTCAACCTTTCTTTCTTTTATTCTACCACCCTTGTTCTCCTCTTTTGTTTTTCAATTTTAAGCATAACTCACTTTTCAGCTTTCTTTTCCTTTTTCTTTTCAGAACATACCTCTTATGATAGCACTTTTTTTTTCATAACACATTCAAGCACCACTACAATTTAGAGCATCATACTCACCCAATTTCCTCTTATATTGTCACATGACTTTTGCACTTTAAAGCACTTAGGAATTTGGATCAAATTACGGTCTAGAAAAAATGGATTAGGCTTACATACAAGGTTGTCAAAGAAATAGGCTAAAGGCTCAAAAGGGTTTAACTAGGATGATGTCCATGGGTAGGCAAAACGAAGGTAAACGTGTATAGGTTGCCAAAGAAATGCCTAAATCATCTCCTAAATTTACACTCCTTATTTTCGCTTTGCATACATACCAGGCAAGTTCTAGCATCAGCCACAAACATAGAATATACTATTATCTCACACACACAAGGCACATGGTCGACTTTATTGGAAGTAATATAGACTCTCGACCCAACAAGTGAAGGAATTGAACCACACAATATCACATAATGAGTCACAATTAGAGCGTAAACGTCTCAATAGTCATAATTGTAGCACATACTCTTGTTATAATCACATGCTGCCTATTAGAATAATTTCATGCGAAGCTAAAAAATTATTCCTAAAAAAAAAAGCTTAACGAAAAAAAAATGACAAAAATTTAAAAATGACACAAAAATAAAAAAATGACACAAAAATAAAAAACAAAGTAAACAAACATAGATGAGATAGAGAAGTATAGCAAACAAACATAGATGCGATAGAGAAGTATAGCATGCAATACCGCCACCCCACACTTAGACGGGACACACTGTCCTCAGTAGAAAACAAATAAGAAAAACCTGGTTAGTCG
Source organism: Capsicum baccatum var. pendulum (assembly GCA_030864225.1). Taxonomy (NCBI): domain Eukaryota; kingdom Viridiplantae; phylum Streptophyta; class Magnoliopsida; order Solanales; family Solanaceae; genus Capsicum; species Capsicum baccatum. The sequence goes on from CM061552.1 coordinate 5,886,530, forward strand.
GACTCGTTCTCTATGTCTGGGGTCATACCCCTTGCATCGGAATCATCATCAGAGTCGTCATCCTTAGAAGTTCCTCATAAGTATCCCACTTAATTCCAAGAGTGAGTCAAGGTGTTTGCATCGAGGAGGGTTCTCCTTGCTCTTTTTGGCCTTTTTTCTTGCCTTTTTTGTGAAGTGGTAGCCTTATCTTTGCCTTGTATTTTGGTGCCATTGTACCTGAGATCTCAATAGAGTCATGTTAGCATCATCTCAATGGATACAATCTATAAACAAGTAGTAGAGGTACCACCCTACACTTAGGTTGTTGTCACCAACTAGTGAAGTGAAAGTGGTCGATTACTCAGAATTCATCGACATACGTTTTAGGAACTATATTCCGACAAGAAAATCAGTAATGTATCACTACTTGCAACCGTTGCACTACTTTCATGTTAGGTATAACAATACTACTACATAGGGGTTACATCATGGTATAGTTACTTTCAACAATCACAACCTCCTAAGTCGGTAGGCAACTATAAGTCTTATCTCGATGAACGGGATAGTCTAACATGTAAGTATTCAAGTGACAAGATTATGCAATGTTCATAACTATAACAATTCCGCCAGAGTATGACAATGCATCAAAATCAAATTCAAGTTGGAAACAAGTAAAGATCATCCTAACGTATATGTTCACTCACTTGGTTGTGTATCAACAATTCAAACACATGAATATCTCCAATGCTTCTTCAAGATGTGGTCAATTCATAGTAGACATAGCAACGTAGTACTTACAAGAGATAGATAAAGAATAAAAGAGTACTTACGTGATTGAAGCCTTTGGAGATGTTCTTGTGAATTGAAAGAGCGAGAAAGAAAAATTTTGAGATGATTTGGGTGGATGTGCGGCGCCTTTAGGTCAATTTGCAATGTGTTTATGTTTCAAGACTAAGTCCCCTTTATATAGGAAAAGAATGGGTCGGGTTTTGACTCATTTCCAAATGGTTTTGGAGACAAAAATAGCCTATATGCGGCGCATAATGCTTGGCATAGGCATGACATATGCGGCGCATAGTCCATGGCATTTAGGGACATATGCGGAGCATAGTCTATGGCATTTAGGGACATATGCGCCGCATAGTCTATAACATATGAGATACCGAGACCTAATGATATAGCATAGGCGGCGCATAGTGTATAGCACTCCTAAGGATAGGCGGCGCATAGTGTATAACACACTAGATTCCGAGACCTTAGGCTATAGGATAGGTTTTGCAATGTTCGTGGCCTAGTTTTACCTAGGCCTAGCCTTTCTCGATGCCTATTTTGGCATGAGAAATGCTCAATCCATAGCCTTATGCATCCTTATTCCTAACTTACCACCTTTACCATACAATACGTCCAAATCGTCGTTTGAAACCAATCTCCTCGTTGAATACTTCTCGCACCTATATTTGCTCAAAACCAATGAAAACGATTAGTACGATGGGTTGCCTCCCACCAAGAGCCTTAGTTTTGGTCGTGGCACGACTCTTATTTTTGGATTTTCTCTTATCAAAAGCAAAATACGTACTAGAATGAAAGAAAGACAAAAAATATAAAACGAGAAATGATAAGCGATGGGTTGCCTCCCATCTAGCGCCTTATTTATTGTCGTGGCACGACATAGTTACCTCGAGTACTTAGACTTCATCGAGATAGATGGTGGATCGTTTTCTGAATGGATTCAGACGACAATGAGGCTTACTTGTAGGCATGCAATCTTCTTCAAGATGACTCATACATCTCCCCAGAGGGTCACCAATTATATCATCAATAGTCCAACCCATAGCTCTCTTGTATCTCTTCAGAGCAGAGATGAGAGCTTCGACGTGCTGTTCACTTAAATCATCTGCACTCTCCGGAAGTATATTTCTACTTTCCAAGAACACATACCTTAGATAATCGGGGAGCTCTTGCGATTCTAGCATTGGTGGCTCGTCAATGGGAGTCTTTGCTGTTGGTTGATTCTTGAGATCACAATCCGGTTGCTTAGGAGTATAAGACTCTATTTCTGTTAGATCACCCATAAGTTCTTCATAATATTCATTATGCTCATTCTCAACATTCAGTGGCGCAGCAGACAATGGCTCAACAGTAGGCTGTTTCTCTATAGATAATGCTTTCATATCCTCTTGATGAACATCAGCTACAGATAACTCATTCATATCGCTGGACTGCTTCATGGCTTTGCATATATCAAACCGTACTACTTCATCATTAATTCGAAACAAAAGCTCATTATCTTTCATGTCAATAAGCACACTTCCGGTTGCAAGGAAAGGACGTCCCAGGATTATGGGAACTTCAGAATCCTCCTTACAATTCAGAATAACCAAGTCTGCAGGAAAGATGAATGAAGAAACTTTCACCAACACATCATGCAAGATACCCATAGGTCATTTTACCGACCTATCAGCCATCACGGGCCTCATATTGGTTGATGTCGGATCGCCTAGCCCCAACTTCTTGTAGATGGATAGTGGCATCAAATTGATGCTAGCACCTAGATCGTACAATGCTTTGGCAAAATCCAACGATCCAATTGTGCAAGAAATAGTGAAAGCTCCGGGGTCGGCCTTCTTCTGAACTATCGATCGGGTAGCGACTGCACTACAATGATGCACATCTTCTTTCAACTCATATCTTGCTGCCCGCTTCTTTGTCAAAAGATCCTTCATAAACTTTGCATACCCAGGCATTTGTTCTAGTGCCTCCACCAATGGGACATTAATGATCAGCTGTTTCAGCATAGTCATGAATTTGCTGAACTTTGTGTCATCCACCACCTTCTTCAATCTTTGGGGAAAAGGTGGTGGTGGGTATGAAAGTGTTATTTCCATGGCTTTCTTCTCCTCTTGCTCCCGTTTTTCCACTTTTTCAGACTTCACGTCACTGGGTGAGGCATCCTTGACGACAGGAGTGGTTGCTGCGGCATCTTCTCCTTTTGCGTTGTCATCCATGTCCGCAACTTCATCAACCACTTGCTTGCCTTTTGCTGAAGTTTCCAGCACCTTACCACTCCTTGTAGTGATGGCCATGCATGACCCATCATTCCTTGGGTTTTTCACAGTATAGCTAGGTAAAGTGTCGGCCTTTCTTTGATTGAGTACCGCTGAAAGTTGGCTTAATTGCTGCTCTATTTGCTTGATTGAAGTGGAATGAGAATCAACTAATTGTTTCATGGAGGACAAATCATTAACTACCTCCGTTACTCCTGCACTTGTTGCTTCCATTCCTTTCAAGATTTTAGCCATCATGTCTTCCATACTTCCAGAACTAGATGTTGTGGCATCACGTCTACCAGGGGGAACGTACAAACCACTCTTTTCATTTTTGTTCTTCCAACTACCTTGGTCCTTGTTTTCAGATTTATCATGATAGTTCCGACCTTGGTTTCCTTGGGTATTACCTCGGAAACCCCCCTGATTGTTCAAGTAGTTGGCCTCTTCTTCCGAATCAGATTCATCTCTTCCATGTGCTATCACGGCCTTAACTTTTTCGGTCTTCCCTGATAATAAATGCTTTGTAAGAAGATCCATTTGTGTTTTGATGTGCGCCATGTCTTGATCACGTTCTTCTTCTCTTCTCCTTTGTTCAGCAGTCATGCCAAAAGATACAGTAGAGCTTGCTACCTCAGAATCCCTGGTATGCCAAGCTCTACTTTGCTTTGTCATCCGATCTAGCATATTACTTGCTTGCCCAAAGGTGAGATCCATAAATGATCCTCCACCCGTATTATCAACCACTGGCTTAGTCACCGAATTCAAAGCTCTGTATAATATCTCCATCAAGTGGACATTGGTCATGTGATGGTTTGGGCACCGCATAAGCTTCGTCTTGAACCTCTCCCATGTTTCATGAAGAGCTTCAGTTGGAAGCTGTCGAAAATTGGTGATCTCATCTCTCAACTGTGCTCTTTTGGATGGCGGAATGAATCTTTCTAGGAAAGCATCTTTCAATTGCCTCCAATTAGTAATAGAATCAGGAGTCAGCCTATTCAACTATAGAGTTGCCTCCCCAGATAGAGACAATGGAAATAAGCACAGTCGAATTGCATTCTGTCCAACGCCAGGATTGTCGAATGACTTGCATGTAGAAATAAAGTTGATCAGATGCATATTTGGATCATCGCCTGCTAGTCCACCAAATAATCCCTTGAGTTGCTAAAGCTGAATCATGGTGCTAGTGATATTGAACTTTGCTCCAGGTGCTAAGGGTGGAAGAATAATGGCTCCTGTGGCACCAGCTTCATCCAAATCATCATCATCGTCATCAAAATGAATTTGCACAACTCGGCGATCAGGTCTCAATCGTGCTTGACGATCTCTCCTCTGCATGGGTGTCGCCATCTTAGCAGTATGCCGTGGGTTTAGTAGCTCTTCATCGCCTAGGTCCTCATCATCAGGATTTGTTGCATGGCCTGCGTTATAAATATTCTGTTGATGCACTTGAGCAGCTATCCTTTCAATTTCACGTTGTGTATCCATTGATGCACTGAACAAACCTGAATAAAACAAAAACAACAACTAAAAGTAAAAGTACGAGAATCTTTGACCAAAGGGTCTAGTAATTATCACAAACTTAGTTGGCACTCGTATTCCCCGGCAACGGCGCCAATTTTTGATAACGCTCAATCTACAGCTCTCGTAGGAGTGTAAAGCGGTCGTTAGCAAATATAGAACCCAACCTGGGTTGGGTATCGATCCCACAGGGAATAGCTTGGCCAACAAGTAAGCAAAATTACTAGACTTTTAGTGCAAGTCTCGTAAGAAGGGGGGATTGTAATGTGTAACCAAAACAATAAAGTAAAAGCTGAAAATAGCAAAGTAAAAAGAGGAAGAATGTTACGTAAGTTGTAAACAATGAGAATTGAGGCGTTGGGGTTATGTCCACCTTCTGAGGTTTACGTCTCTATTGGCTATGAGTGTGTAGAATTCTGACATGCACATGATTATAGAGAATTGTATTCGATGGTAAATCCAGGTGTCTTTCGACCTATTCGAGGATTATTTCACTTTAACTCTTTCAAGCTTAAAGCGTGTCTAACGGTACGAATTCTCCAAGAGGTTAATCCAGTTACGACACTAACTTTTTAATAGGGAATTTTAGGGGGTGACCCTACTACCTTGACACTATCTCTTTTCCAGACAAATAACCTTTTTCTTCGAACAAGTTAAATGTTATACTGGCGTTATTCTATGCGTCTGCAGCCACAAGAATTTGCATTAAGATGAAGAGAATAATGATATAAGCAACATACGTGTCACGAACTCACAAACTCATAGCAATAGATAGTATCTCATAAGGCTTCCATAACCCCAACAGAGAGGTTTAGTTACCCATGAGTGCAAAGGAAATCACAATAAACATGATCATTGTACCCCAATAAAGATTGCACGTTAGGTGTAAGGGTAAGAATGGCGTGAAGTCCTTTGTAAAGTAACGTCTCTCTTGTTGTGGAACTTGAGAATTTAATAGAAGAATAGAAGAAGAATAAAAATAGAATTAATGAAAGAATTAGAAGTAGAATGTATTGTAATTGATGGATGGATGGATGGTGGATGGATGAATTGATGGAATGGGGGAATGGGTGAATTGGTGAATGAATAAAAATCTCTAGCATGATAGGGTATTTATAATACCCATATCCTAATCCTACTAAGCTAATGAAATATCTAACCAAATCCTACTAAGCTAATGAAATAATTAACCCAATTGTACTAGGTTAATGTAACATTCTCCTAATCCAAATAAACTAATGAAATACTTAACCTAATTGTACTAGGTTAATGTATCATTATCCAAATCCAACTAAGTTACTGCAGGTCCCTAAAGTCTTCAGAAATGCTGTTTTAGCCCGGGACAGATTTCCCATGTATCACTTTTGGTCCTTTAGGCGTCCAAACTCCCTTTCCTTCCTTCGTGAGCTTTCTTTGGCGTCAAGTAAGCCATAAAATGCTGAATTCTGCATCATTTATACCTGAAACTTTGCTAATCATGTTCGTTAGCTCACTTACAGGAAAAAGGACTAAAAGTGCATGAAATATATAATTTGTTCTCAAAACATGGCACAAATATGGGCAAAATATATTGATATAGGCGTGTAAATTCGCCTATCATCAGTAATTTTGTATTGAGGAGTAAGGAAATGAATATTGGAAGTGGTTGGATATTGTTGCCCCAGAGTCGATCCTGATGCATGTTGTGGCATATCAACAAAAATAGGCAATTGTGCATGTGACACGGGAGGCAAGCTAGACAAATATTCCATATTATCAATGGGAACCGGAGGAGGCGACAACCCATTAGCCCAAGCTAGATGCATTTCTATTATTTGCTACCTTAACTTCCGAATCTCTTCATTATCTCCTACATTCTCATTCCCCGAACTCCCTATCTGATTAGTGACAACTAACTCGGTATCCTTGTTGGCCATAACTTCCTCTGTGACTTGGAGCAATATGGAGGACCAGCCAAAATGCCACAAACTAACCACTTTAAACTAACTGGACAAAAGAAAACAAATGGTTAGAGTTCAACAGTTTTTCAAAACCTCTATATTTTTTATTTTTTATTTTTAAATTTTTTTTTTGTTGTTTGAAACTTTAAGAAGAAAAGAAAATAACAAATTGTCAAAAAGAACTGACGACATTTTTTTTTTGCATTTTTAGGCTTAACATCCTTATACAAAATGAAAATTATGATTGACAAAGTAAAATCTTTTGTTTTTTTTGATTTTTTTTTTGAATTTCATAGGAACATGAAACTTGAAACTATTAAAGAAAAATCTTTTTGTAGTTTTCTTTTAGAGATGTATATGAAAAACCTACTCTAAATGAAAAGTGAAGAAAATCTTTTTGAATTTTCAGATTTCTGTAAAAAATAAAATCTATGATTACCGAAAAAATATTTTTGAATTTTTTTTTTCTTTTTATTTTGAATTTCATGCAAAAAAATAAAATCTGAACCTGTTAAAGGGAAATATTTTTTTTTGTTGTTTTCTTTTAAAGAAATGCATGAAATACCTACTCTAAATGAAGAGTGAAGAAAATCTTTTTTGGATTTTTGAAATAAGATCAACCAAAAATGAACCCTACGACTATTGAGGAATTTTTTTTTTTTTCAAGATATGTATGAAACACCTACTCTAAATAAAGAGTGAAGAAATTTTTTTTTTGAATTTTTTAAATAAAATCAACCAAAATGAAACATACGCCTATTCAGGAAAAGTTTTTTTTTTTTCAAGATATGTATGAAACGACTACTTTAAGTAAAGAGTGAATTTTTATTTATTTTTTTGAATTTTTAAATAAGATCCCCGAACCAACAATAGGCTGCCTACGTATCTCACTTCCCGAAAGAGGAGAATCAGGGGAGAGTAGTTCGTCCAAATTGGACAATTAACGATTAACTAATAAATTGACCCTAACTTAAACACAATCAAAAACTTTATTTTTTTTTCCAACTAGACGCTTTAACCAAGATTGACACCACCAATTATACAGAAAAAAAAAATCTTTTTGACATTTTTATTTTTTGAAAAATAAGTAGAAAAGGCAAATAAACTTTTTTTTTTTTGCTTTTACGGTATTTTGAGAAGACAAATGCAAAACGTAAAAAAAAACTTTTGAATTTTTTGGATTATGAAAAGCCATAAAGAATTCTAAAATAAAATACGAAATTCCTTTCTTTTTTTCTTTTCGACTCACTTTTCTATTTTTTTTTTCATTTTTGTCTACGCACCTTACTCCTAATTTTTTTTATTTTTATTATTATTTTTTAATCAGTCCGTCAAATGACCATGTTACCCTCAAATATGCAACAGTTAGCACGTAGAGATGCTTTAAAGGTGAGTCTCCTACAAAGGACCGTGTACGCCCCGCTAGGTCTCAATATGATGCACATAAGAATGACCTATAGGCTGACCTACGTTGTGGTTTACTAACAAGGCTGTTCGGGGGAGCGTATGGTCGATAGTGGCTGCTTTGGTTTCCACCTACTCCATAACACCGACGGCTCCCCCCCTAGAATAAGGGTGACTCAACTAGAGTTCGTGCGCACGACGTGCGCTCCGAGAGTTGTTGCAGAAAGAAGGCCGGGGGTTGACTCATGATGACAGATATAAAGCGGTAACACATAGAATAAATAATATAAACAAAGAGTACGAAAAAGCACAAAAAGTGAATAACACAAACAATAACTACAAATAATGTTTACACACTCGTAATGCCAAACAAAGTCGATACGACTCCAAAATAGCTCGAATTCTGAAAACTTGTTTTTTTTTTATCCCCAGCAGAGTCGCCAGAAGATGTCACACCCCTTTTTTGCACGCGTACTCCAAAAACATGGAATATTTTTAAGTTCAAAAGGGTTTTATTATTTAAGTGACAAGAAAATGAAAATTTGTTTCGAAAAAGGATTATTTGCATTTTTTATTCAGAGTCACCACTTGACATAATCCGGTGTGCCAAGTCACCTTTGAAAAATTCTTTTCGAAACCATTTGACTCTTAAAATGGTTTGCGATCAGAGATTCCGGCTAAGGAATTCTGTTGATCGAGGGGAAGGTGTTAGGCACCCCTCGGTCCCGTGGTTCGACCACGGTCGCTTGGTGAAGTGTATCGACTACTTTTGTCATTATGAAATGTATAAATCACACAAAAGAACACAAAAGAACAAAACAAGACAGTCCAAAAACGTAAAAATTCAGTCCAATTATACAGTCCGAAAAATAGAAAATACGAAAAATATAAATCCTAGTCTAAAACTAAATCTAAGCTCCAGTGCCCTACCCGACGCCTCGGGCCTTCATCGCGGAGTCTTCCTGGTACAAAGTACTTCGGGCCATTCCCCAGTGAATAAATACAATATATCTCGGGGCATTCTCCGGCTAAATGAATACATTTAAATTAAATACGATAAACTAGAAAGAAAAATTCACACGCACATTCCAACATTCAACAAGGTCTAAAATTTGCCAACCCGAACCTATATTGCCTATCCGGATCGACCTATTATGATACTATCCCATAGTCACTGATGAATTAAGACAAACAACCTTCAACTTATTTGATTATCAAATTTTCAATCCCGACCCCCAAATCAACAAGTTTAATTCTCGAGCCATGGTTAGCAAATTTTCCGATTATTAAACACTTTTCAAAAGTCTAAAATCAACTTCAAACATATACATCCAACAAAGATTCGAACTTAGACATACAAGTCATCCACACCAACAATTAATATTTTTTTTGCTCAAAATATTCACAGCCACACCACAAACTTATGACATTAACCAATTTCAAGATAAAAGAGTAGAGTGAAGAGATGGACCTTCGAAGAACAGATTTGTTGAGAATAAGGAAATCCGAAGACCAAACTTGATCGGATAACCTCACGAGGAACAACCAACTCGATATTAAAATAATAAACCGAACAACTTCAAAACGTAGATCGGGATCCGGGGAGCTACGGTGACGGAGAGACCGGCGGCGGCCGATGTCCGAGGTTGGGAAGGAGGAGGAGGAAGCGGCGGCCGGAGCTGGTTTCGCCGGCTGAAGGTTCGACGCGCCGCAGTCGGAGTTGGCCGATTCTCGGCCGGCGAACGGCGTTGTCACCGGTGATGAGCCGTGGCAGATCTGGTCGGATCTGACGGTGGCACGGCTGAGATGGCACGGCAGATCTGGCGGTGGTTCAGAGATGACGTCGGTCGGAGCTCCGGTCAATCGCCGCGGATTTTTTTTTTTTTTTTTAGTTTTGGGGAGAGAGATATGATAGAGAGTAGGAAAATATGGTGGTGTTGTGGTGGTCGGAGCAAGAGCGGCCGATCTGGTCGGAGATGGCGTTAGTTGGATTTTTCTATTTTTTTTTTTTAGTTTTAGGGAGAAAGAGATGGTAGAGAAAGAGGAAAGATGGTGGTGTTGATGGTGCTCGCCCGCCGGCGATTAATTCTGGCGAGATGCGGTGGTGGAAAGGAGAGGAGAGAAAGAGAGAGTGTTTAGAGAGATGGAAAGGTTTGAGAGAAGTGATGCTTAGAGAGAGAGGAAAAATGTTGCTGATTTTTCTTTCCTTTTGATTTCTTGTTCTTGTCTGTGTGTGTGGTGTGTGTTTTTACGGAGATAAGAATAAGAGAGTGGTGTATTAGGTGAGTTGTTTGATTAGGTAGGGTAGGTAGGGTAGGTGTAGGGTAGGAGGTAGGAGGGAAAGGTAAAAATGAGTAGAAATTAATATTTGGGCGGACAAAATTACGTGTCTACACTCATTTCCCCTTCTCCTACCCTCGATGTAATAAAAAAATATTTTAAAAAATGACGTTGCAAAATCTTCAAAATAAGTGGTGTTAAGTTATCTTCACATATTTTATTAAGCTTTTGCCTCATATTTTATGTAACATATGTTTGAGTTACCAGTAGTTTCAACTCACTCTTAATTCTCCAAGTGAAATTCCATTTGATTGTAGTACAATAGTTATGATCAAATTTGTTCAAAAGTATATGTATGTATGTATGTATGTATGTACGTATTTATGTATGTATGTATGTTGATCTTCGCTTATCAAGAACATATATTGGAGAAATACACACGAATCAGTAGTAGACGTACACTTTGTTTATTAAACATAAATGACAATCATTGTATAGGATTCAAGAACCTATAACATGATACATTACATCGTTAAGAATCACATAAAACGTTTAAAAACTTTATTCTTAAGAGAAACACGCGATAGAGAGACCAATCGGTTAAGACAGGTAAAGATCACGCGGTTGGAAGCCACAAGATTAGTTGGATGGAGGAGGTGATCATGTAGGAATGGTTGGAACTGATGGAGTGTTAGGTAGAGGATTCACCGATGGTTTTGACGGCAAAGTCTTCTTCGGAACAGAGGTCACTGTGGGCAAAGATGAAACATTACTTGACAACAATGACAATGGAGGGATCTTAGGCAAATTGGGAATAGGAGGCAATTGTGGTAGTGTTGGCAGAGGCAATGACGAGATGTTAGGCAAGTTGGGAAGTTGTAGTAAGCCGCGAGAAGCTTGACTTGTCGATATGCTTGATAAGGACAATAATGCTATGATCACGTAGAGGATTGAGCAATTTCTATAAGAAGCCATTATGTTGACAATCTGATCAATTGCTAATTTGTTTCGCGAAAATTATGTGAGCAATGGAAGTTGTAAGTTCTGTTACAATGTGAATGAGTTTGATCATTTATTGGAGAGTATATATAGGGGAAGTCATCGAAAAACTAGCAGGACTATATGAAATGTGTGGTGAAGATGCATGACAACTCTATTACTAATTGTTAGTTCACTTTCCTAAATGTTGGGCACAACTCTAAGACGGAAATAGTTATGTTTGGTTCACCTTCCTAAATGTTTGGATCAACCATATTGATGATGGATAGTTACTACGGTACAATTCTTTGTTTGGATGATTTCACTAACCTGCTGAGGGATCAGATGAAGAACCAGGTACCGCACCAGGTCGATCTCAAAAGGAACAAGGAATTAAGATCTCAGGAGTAACAAATTGAAATTAATCCTCAGATGGGTCTTATTTCTAAAGAGATAGAGAGTGGAAGATGGGAAAATAATCGTATGTTATTAATTGTATGACATCTATTTAAAGAGTCTGTGCAAGACTATATACAAGACCTATATCAACAAGGATAAACTTAAAGTTACAACAACTAGGTGTCTGGTAATTATCCGTTATTACGCCCCCACAATTGGTGGTGTCAACAACACCCAACTTGGAGAAATGCTTGACAAAAGAGACTCTTGGAAGTGGTTTGGTTAGTATATCTGCCACTTGATCAGCCGAGTGAAGGTGTTGAACTGCGATATCCTTGTTTTGAACTTGTTCACGAACAAAATAAAAATCAATAGCAATATTATGAGGATTTAGAGAGTGATGCAATGAACCACCATTACAGTGTTCTTAGCTTAACTATTAAGCTAAGAGAGAAGAGAGAAAAGAGATATTTTCTTACTGATCTTATTAGCAAATTACAAGTTGTACCATCTATTTATAGACTCTGCACTTCTGTTGCATGTGCTAGTCACATGCAATAACTGCCCTGACAGATATCAAATAGGTAAGACCCTCTAAATAACTAATTGAATTAGTAGACTGCTAATATACACTTAGTAACTGATTAACCATATTATATGCACTGCTAATTATTTCCAATATGGGCTCAAGCTAGATTTTGCATAGACATTAAAAACTCCTAGCTTGTCCAACAATGTGTGGTGCTGAGTTGCTCCTTTGTGAGTTTATACTGTGTCTGAATCAGTCCACTTTTAATCCTTTCCCTCACAAAATGACAATCAATTTTTATGTGCTTCGTTCTCTCATGAATTATGGGGTTGGCACCCATCTGAATTGCTGCCTTGCTATCATAATACAACTTTACAGGAGTAGATACTTCAACACCTAACTCCTTTAATACTCCCAGAAGCCAAATAACTTCTGATACTGTTGCTGCCATGCTTCGGTACTCAGCTTCAGCTGAGCTTCTACTTACTGTATGTTGTTTCTTGGATTTCCAAGATATAAGCGAGTTTCCTAGCTTGACCACATACCCAGTCACCGATCTTCTAGTGTTTAGACAAGACGCCCAGTCTGAGTCACAATAAGCCTCCATTTGTGTACTCGGATTACTGCTCAACAAAAATCCTTGTCCTGGACAACCTTTAATATACCTTACCAACCTCATAGCTACTTCCCAATGCGACAACTTAGGTCTTTGCATGAACTGTGATAGTACTTGTACAACAAAGCTTATGTCTGGTCTGGTAGTAGTTAGATACAACAATTTACCAATAAGTCTTTGGTATGCAGTGGCATCTGATATCAGAGGATCTTCTATTTTCCCAACTGCCTCATCATAGTCAGTGGTAGTGAGCTTTATATTTGCTTCTAGAGGTGTACTTGCTGGTTTAGAACCTTCCAGGCCACAGTCTGAAATTAGTTCCAATGCATACTTCCTTTGATCGAATAAAATCCCACTCTTGGATCTCAATACTTCAATTCCAAGGAAATATTTCAGGTCACCAAGATCCTTCATTTTAAAGCTACTATGCAGTGTGTTTTTCAGAGTTTCGATCAGTGTCTCACTATTGCCTGTTATAAGTAAGACATCAACACAAATCAGTACCACGACAATATTATCATCAACCTTCTTTGTAAAAGGTGAGTGATCATATGAACTCTGAGAATAGCCAGTTGTAGTTAGAGCCATAATGAGCTTGAGATTCCACTATCTAGAGGCCTGCTTTAGTCCATAAAGAGACTTGAGTAATCAACACACTTTGTTCTCCCCCTGCCTCTGAAAACCCTGAGGCAACTCGATATATACCTCCTCAATAATATCACCCTAAAGAAATGCATTATGCACATCCATCTGGAAAAGAGGCCATTTATAAGTTGTTGCAACACCAATTACAGTTCTTACAGTAACCATTTTGGCTACTGGAGAAAATGTTTCATGATAGTCCAATCCTTCTTGTTGGTTATAGCCTTTGGCTAATAACCTAGCCTGGTATCTCTCCATCTCTCCATTGGCTTTGTGTTTCACCTTATACACCCACTTTGAACCAATAGCTTATTTCCCAAGAGGTAAGTCAACTACCATCCATAGGGTTGTGCAAAAATCGAATAGACTGGTAAACCGGACCGATAAAAATGCTATTGGGTTATTGGGTTAATGGTTTTATAAAAAATTTTATTGGGTAAACAGTTCGGTTTCGGTTTTAGCTTATTGGGTTATCGGTTTAACCGATAACCCAATAAGGATACACTAAGTTATTGTTTTATCCCTATTTGTATTATATACATAAATATCTATATTACTTCTACACACACACAAATATATATATATATATATATATATATATATGCACTATTTATTCATAATGCAGTGATTCACAAAGTATTAACCTATTTAAAGAAACAAAGGAACAATATAAAGCTTGGGTATTATCGTATTAGAAAGCTTGAAGTATATAGTAGCTTCCAACAATTATGATTTAGTTTTTTTTTTTTTGAACTAACATTCAGTTCAAGTTTGAAGATTCTTGTAAACTAAAATGTATTGCGTATGATTTTGGCGGTAACTAAGATTTCCATTTTTTGTTAGTTGTTACTATTTCTATTTTATGATTATTTTCTTATTGGTTAAACCAAAAACCGAACCGTTAAGGACCAAAAATCAATAAATCGAAACCGATAAGAAAATATTTTATTGGTTGGTTATTGGTTTTACATATTTAAAAATTGAAAACCGATAAACTAAACCAATAACACATAAAACTGAACCGAACTGACCGATGCACACCCCTAACCATCCATGTGTTATTCTGTTCAAGTGCATCTACTTTTGCCTGCATGGCATCAATCCACTACTTATGTTTAGAAGCTTCATTGTAGCTTGTAGGTTTAGGTATAACAGCTGAATAGGCTGTAACATAATCTTGACAAGAGAGACTGAGATGATCATAAGTTATGTACTCAGCAAGGGGATATAGACAGGTTGTGTTTGTCTTTTAGGAACAACATAATCCTTGTGCCATAATGGATGTCTAGAAGACCTCTCAGTTCTTCTAGCAATTGAGAGAGGTATGTGATTTTTTGCTTCAACAGAAATATTTGGTACCAGTTCATTTTCTGTTGCACTGGTAGATGTGGTTGCTACATCAACACTCTCAGCCTGTTCTGCGGGTATGGGCAAAATAACTTCTTCTTCAAAAATAGGCACAACCACTTCTTCTACTTCTTCTGTCACTGGCTCTCCAGAGTGTACTGGAATATAAGTATCACAATGGAAAGGGGCAAATATTTCATCTTGTATACTAGTATCACAGAGTGTATGAGTCAAGTCAGAGGAAATTGCTGAATTATCCTTAAAGGAAAAAACATGCTCTATAAAGGTTACATCTCTGCTCACAAAACAACATTGTGTTTCTACATCCATCACTTTATACCCCCTTTGAGTCTCTTAATATCCTATGAAAATAGATTTCTTTGCTATATAACCAAATTTATCCAGTTTAGGAAAGACTGAGACAAAACACAAACATCCAAAGACTCGCAAATGTTCAAGTCTTGGTGCCTTTCCATACAACATTTTATACGGAGATTTGCCTTGTAAAACTGTTGTAGGTATTCTGCTGATCAAATAAGCTGCTGTCTTGACACAGTTACCCCAGTACTTAACAGGATTAGTAGGAGTTCTATACGGACTCGGACCCTAGACATCAATATGTATAAGTTGGAAAATGTGATCTGACTTATTTATTCTATCAGGAAATGCCAACCTGCTTTGTTTTGCTACTAGACATACTTGATAGTTATGATGAATCTTATCTCCTAATTGTTTTTTGATATAATTAATGTGTTGCATTGCTCTTATTAATGGATGTCCAAGTTTGAGATGCCACAGCTCTGTAAAATTTGTAACTTTCACGGGAGCTAAGTGTGTTACTGCTTTAACTTTATTCTTTAGCAAGTACAATCCATTACTTTCTCTAAATCCCAATCACCTTGCCACTGTAGAGTGCCTGCAATACACAGAAGTGAGGGAGAAAACTCATACTGCAATGTAAGTCCTTGGTGAGTTTTGCAACTGAGAGCAGATTAAATTTGAAATCAGGTACATGTAGAACATTTGCTACTATTAAATTTCCAAAGATGACTGATTTTCCTGTGTCTTTTACTTGAGTTGTGTTTCCTGTTGGAAGTTGAATTGCATCATACTTTTCATCTCTTATATGTTTTAACTCATCTAATAACTCCTTATATGAGGCTACATGATGAGCTGCTCCTAAATCTATAATCTAGTCATATACAAAAGGACTAGTCATTAATGAGAAATTACCTGTCAAGTTTGTCTTGCAATCACCTGACTATCTGTTGTTACTTCTGTTGATGAAGGTGTTCGACATACGATTTAGCTTCAGCATACTCACATGAAGGAGAAGGCACTAACACATCAAATTCATCCCATAGATCTCGCATTTTAGAGTAGTAATTTGTAACAGAATCTGTTCCTTGTTTTAAAGTAGCTACCTCTGTCCAGAGTTGATAGACTCTGGTAAGGTTTGATTTATCAAATCGTTCCTTAAAGTCATCCCAAACTTATTTGGTATTTGATGCATAAACTATTGTGGTTAGAAAATTACCAGTTACTGTGCTACTGATCCATGATAGAACTACTGTGTTACACCTCTCCCATTGAGCTGCTAATTCCCCTTTGTATGTGTTTTTCATGCAAGTTCCATCTACAAACCCTATCTTATTCTTCGCCAATAGTGCCAACCTCATTGATCTGCTCCACAACCCATAGTTTTCAGGTCCTGTAAGCTTAATCGCGACCAAAGCTACTCCAGGTGTGTCTGTTGACTGCAAATAAAGGGGATGTTTAAGCTCAAGTGTTGCTACAATTAGCTCTGCCATGGATGTACCTCAAACTGGTGCAAAGAGTGAAATTATGCGGAAGATAATCGAGCTATCCCTGATCTAGCCTTCTCTGATACCATATAAGGATTTAGAAAGTGATGCAATGAACCACCATTGCAGTGTTTTAGCTTAACTGTTAAGCTAAGAGAGAAGAGAGAAGAGAGAAGAGAGAAGAGAGAAGAGAGAAGAGAGAAGAGAGAAGAGAGAAAAGAGATATTTTCTTATTGATCTTATTAGCAAATTACAAGTTGTACCATCTATTTATAGACTCTGCACTTCTGTTGCAAGTGCTAGTCACATGCAATAACTTCCCTGACAAATATCAAACAACTAAGACCCTCTAACTAACTAACTAACTAACTAAATCAATAAACTGCTAATATACACTTAGTAACTAATTAACCACATTATATGTACTGCTAATTATTTCCAATAAATATGCTTCAACCGACTATGGAACACCAGGTTGGCACAAATGTAGGTAGTGCTAACATTATCATAAAAGATTCGAGGAATGTCTGAAATACGAAACCGAAGCTCATAGAGTAAATCCTTTGGCAACCAAGGGCGGATAGTGCATTGGAAGTCAAGGCCAGGTCGTTATGTGAATCCTTTGGCAACTAAGCGAGCTTTGAACCTGTCAACAGAACCATCACGATGATATTTAACCTGAAAAAGCCACTTACAATCCACCATATTTTTTGAAGGATCACATGGTACCAGATCTCATGTCCGGTTCCGCACTAAGGCATCAAATTCATTTTTCATAGCTTTACGCCAATGTGGGACTTGTTGAGCTTGCTTAAAGGTTCTAGGTAGGGAGGAAATAATTTGAACAACAATGTGGAATTGCTTAGGCTTAAGGCTATTGGTCTTAGATCGAGTAATCATGTAATGAGTGGGAGTTGATGCAGAGCTAGGGGCAATAAAAGAAGGTTGTGGGGCCGCAGGAGATGGGACAAGTGACGAGAAAGAGGGTTGTACCACAGGGTTTTGAGTCAAAGGACCAGTAGACTTATTTCAACGATGGTAAGTGATTATTGTGGATTACGGCTGCGTATTTAAATGGGGAGAAGAATAAAATAGTGAGACTGAAACATTTGGTTGAGGTGAATTGCGTCTGGATATTGAATTTTGTATGGTGAGGGAATGGGGAAGTGAAGATGCTGGAGAAGAGCAGATAAGAGAGAAATGATTCCTCTGGCATTACGACCTTTACCACAACAACGCTGTCCAAAAATTCAATTACTTGAGATGGTGGTACCTGCTGGGGCAGATGGGATTGGTGCGTTCGTATCCACGGGCTGCAGCACAATGTGAGTAGGAAGCTCATAAGAATCATGTGAATATTGAGTATTATCCTGTGGTTGCTGTTCAGTTGAACAAGTTTCCCAAGATATATTTTTATTTTGTGTGTTTTTCAAATGAGAAAAAATATTTTCGAACAGAAACTGATTTCCTAAAAATAAAATGTCACGAGATAAATATATTTTGAAAGTGAAAGGATCAAAACATTGGTGACAGTATGTTTATTCAAAAATCCTAGATAAACACATGGTGTCGAACGGGGCTCGAGTTTGTTTTTGGCATATGGTTTGAGCCATAGATAACACAAGAAACCAAATATTTTAATAGAGTCACACTTGGGCATAGTTTGAAATAGAATTTCAAAGGGGTTCTTATGCTGAAGATTCGATGTAGTTAGCCTATTTATAAGATAAACGACTTGTTGAAAGGCAAAACTCCAAAAGTGTGAGGGTAAAGACGCTTGGTGCAACAAGGTTCTAGCAGTTTCAATAATATGCCGATGTCGTTTTTTTACTAGAGCAACTCTCTGTGGAGTATATGGGGGTGACACTAAGTGCTCTATGCCATGTGCTTTGAGATACGACTGTAGACTTTGAAATTCGCCACCACCATCAGGGTAAAAATATTGAATTTTGGTTTTGAATTTGCGTTCAAGCAACGGATGCAGATTTTGGAAAACTTTCAAAGTTTCATTTTTTGATTGTAAAGTGAACAACCACATGTATTTTGAAAATTGATCAACAAATAACACAATATCTTTTCTTATCAATTGACAAAACTGGAGATGGACCCTATAAATTGCTATAAAGGATTTGCAGGGGCTTATTACTTCGCAATGAATTTCCTCAAAAAGTCAACCTGTGCATTTTATTTGAATAACAAGAATTACAAATGGAACTAGCTTTAGGATCTGAAACGGGAAGGGAAAACTGATTCAACATAGTATCTAAAATGCGGTTATTAGGATGGCCTAAACGCTAGGAGAACGATGGGTATAGCCTGGCGGCCACTCATACAGTCTGCCTCCAAACTAGAGACGCCCCCGTACTCAGATCCTTCACAAGATAATGGAAAGGAAAAAATTGAATAGAGGAATGATTATCATGACAAAGCTTAGAAACAGAAATAAGATTATTTTTAATAACAGGGGAGCATAAGATATTGAGAAATTTGAAATGATGATTTGATGCACTTATGTTAGCGTTACCGGTATGGGATATTGGAATGGTGTTACCATTTCCCATAGTTATCTATTTAGTATCGTGGTAGTATGTACAGTGGCTAGGATTTGAGCATCAGATACAATATGATGAGTGGCTCCACTGTCGATGATCCAAGGGGTCTATTGAGAAGAAAAACAAGCAGCAAAGTTTGCCCTGGCTTGCAGATGGTTATGTGACTGCGATCTGCGGACTTTAGCGGAAGGACCTATGCGATCATATAGTTGGCAGCGAAGGTTTTTGTCAGAGGGCTGTTGTTGCTGGTTATTTCTTTATGGGCATTGTGCTTGCCATTGCTGATTGTTGGCAGGAGGGTTCACACCTGAACAACGGTTGCTGGAGTAATTATTGTTGCCCTGGCGAGAAGGAGTTGAGCTTGTCTTTTGTCCTACAATAGTAGTAATGGGAGTTGATAACGGCTTCTTGTCTTTCTCATGTTAGAGAAAAATGTCATAATCTAGAAGCTTTTCAAAAAACTCTTCATATGAAATAGGAGAATTGCGAGCATGAATGGCTGCAGACAGTTCTCGAAATTCAGATTCGAGTCCACTGAGGATTTTCACAATGAGTTCCGGGTTTGATACCGGTGCACCAACAGTTGCAAGTTCATCACAAAGAGATCGAACTTGATGAAGATAATCTGTGACTGGATGACAATCTTTAGTGAGGCGGGCCGATTGATCTCACAAGCTGAAAATTCTTGTTTGAGATTTGTTCGCATATGCAGTATGCAAAGCATACCAGACAGCTTTGGCGGAGACTGCTGTTGACACCTAATTTTTTTCCTCCACGACTAAATTTAATTCTGAGTTTCTTTAATTTTTAATAAAATTAAAATATTTATTTCATCCGAATAACAATTTATTAAATATATTTATAAGTAATTTTGTCATTTTAAGTAGTGATTATAATTTATCGTATTCAATTATACGAGTTTTTATAATTTTGTTACTTAAATATTTATTTTTTAAAATATCGGATTTTAATCAAGGCTTATAGATTCAAATGATTAAATTTTTTATTTAAATATAATTTACTCTCAAAAAATAATTTATTCAGATAAATATGTGTTTAATTTTATAAAATCAAGAAGCCCGAGATTAAAGGAAGTATTAATTTGCGTCGAATTTCAATTTAATTTAGCCAATCTATTAGATTTGGACATAATTGAAATCAAATTGGTCATAATTGTAATGCAATCCGTCAATTGATTTGTAATTTGGTCAAAATTAAATAAATATGGCTAAATTTTAAATTTCAATTGGGATTATATTTTAAACAACCCCAAAATTCCCAAAAACTCTCATAACTTCTACCTAATTCCACAAAAAAATAATTTTAAATTGTACTACATTGTACTATTTCCTCCCAACTTTGTCTTTTCCCAATTTTGAAATTCAAAAGTTGTACTACATTGTACAATTTTCTCCCATATTATCTTCCACCTCACCTTATCTTCAATTTTAAAATTTCAAAAACATCCTTAATTGCTTTTTCTCCCACATTGGTGGATGACAAGAAATAAATCTTCATCCTTTCCTATAAATACTTTTCTTCCACATTGGTGGAGGAGAGGGCAAAAAAAATCTCATTCTCTCCTATAAATACTACCACTACTTTGGTAAAAAAGGAGGAAAGAGGAAGAAAAAAAAAGAGGCTAGAAAGGTGAAAAAACTCCTTTTGAGCAAAATAGTTATTTTTATTTAGAAAAAATTTTTGTTTCATAGAGTTGGTCGGCTAATCAAAATTTTTGAGTTGCCGGCGATGTTTTTCGGTGGTGGTTGATTCCGACGAAGCTCGTTGTCTCGTTTTGCTGCCCCCAAAAAGGTAAACACACCTTTTTCTTTTTCTTTTTATTCTAGTTTTTATTATTGTTTTTTTTCTCCATCTTTTTTCTTCTCCGTAGTTCGTAGATATAATTTTGTTTGCTGGGATTGTATGTTGTAGATGGCCTTGAAGGCCCTAGGACGTTGTGGTATCGATAATGAGCTAGCAATAGTTGTATGTGCCTTTTTTGACTTTATTCTTTGATTATTTTGGATAAAGTTTCAATCTTTGCTTAAAAGATGTATTTATGCTTTGTTTGAACTCATTGTTGGTGGATATATTTGTTTTTAGCATGTAAAATTATTTTTTTTATGTTGAAAAGAATAGTTAATGCTGATTGTTTTGCCTTTTCTACTTATTCTTTGATTATTTTAGATAAAGTTTAGATCCTTACTTCAAAAAAACATACCCATGTCTTGTTTAAACTCATTATTGGTAGATATATTTGTTTTTAGCATGTAAAGTTATTTTCTTTATATTGAAAAGAATGGTTAATATTGATTGTTTTGCCTTTTGACTTATTCTTTGATTGTCATGTATAAAGTTTTGATCTTTGCTCAAAGGCGAACTCATGCCTTGTTTAAATTTATTGTTGACCGATATATTTGTTTTAGCATGTAAAGTTGTTGTTTTTTTATGTTGAAAAAAATAGTTACTATTGTTTGTTTCGCCTTAATAAAAAGAGTAATTGATTAAATCAAGAATTTATCATTTGCTTGTTAATTATTTTAAGGTATCTCCAAAATCTTTGTATAAGAGATGAAGTGATAACTTTATTTTTCATCCACGATGTTTATTTTTTTTTCTCATGTTTTTAAATTTGTCAAAATGATGAGAAAGTTCGAATTTTTGTGGCTAAATAGAATTATTTAGATATTTTCGAGTCATGCATGGTATGATTGTGAAACGATATTTCACTTTTGGAAATGCTAACTTTTATTCTAATTTTCTTACTCCCTTTGGATTGTTATATGTGCTCTTTGTGAGTGTAAATATTTGATTCATGTCTCTCTTTTATTCATAATATCAAAAGAGAATCAACGATTTCTTAGAAATAAAAATCATAGGTCGTTACACGTTTTTCAATAAGATGTTGGTTGTAATTTATATGTATGAATTTTTGTTAGTGTCGCCTTAATTGAAATTTAAAGATTCTCTTTCTTGAAAAGTTAGCCTTTATTTTCTTTTGTTAAATGGATTGGTGTCTATGTTTGTTCAATTCTAGAAATCATGAGTATTTTTCTGGTTGCCTCATCCCTTTACTTTTGCAAGATTGCTTTGTTTGTTTCTCGCATTAATTCATTGAATATGACCTTCTTCCTTTTATCTTTATTCATTCTTAATATGAACATAAATCATGAGGCATGTAAATGAGTGTCTTTACTTAACATTTTTTATTTGTTGACTCTCATTCTTGTGTAAGTGTGCTTATTCTTGTCATTGAAAAATTGGTTCTTTATAGTTTCTTTTACTTTGAAATATGTCACTTTTATGCCTTGCACATATATTAATTTCTTTGTCTTTTCTTTGCATGCAAAAAATGTCTCGAGTCCAAATGGACTCCTCTCCTCTTGCATTTCGTAATGGGTAAATGAGGCTCACCCCTTCGAGTCAAGTTCGAAGTTTAAACCCAAAGTCTACTACATGGCGTGCGGGTGCTAGAAGATAGACGAAGAAGGAAAATGGGTCAAAACTCATTGATGAGATCACTAAGAGACTTGAAAAGTCTCAATTTTTATTATTGTCTTCTTTTTATTTATTCATTTAGTCATTTATTCATTCATTCATTTCGGCCTCGAAGCCAAAGTTGTATTTAATATAGGTGGAGCAAGACTCGAGCCAAAGGCTCAAAAAATAGTTTAGGACAGGTGAAATGGGTCGGAAGCCCAACTAGACTAGGACATGTCTCGTTTATTTGGGTCCAATGGCCTAAATCCTTTACTTTCTCCTCCCTTCCCCTTTTATGTGTTTATTAGTTTTGTTTAGACTTAGTTAAAATCCCTACTAAGTCGCCTAAATCTATTTTACACAAGTATTTTAAAAAAAAAGAATCAAAAAAAAATCACTATTTCAACAAATTAATCTTTTCATAAGTTAATCAAAAGATATTTTCAAACAGTCCGGATAACTGTAAGTTAGCGGACGTTTTAGGTGCCTAACACCTTCCTAAAATGTTAATAGGAACCACTTACTCAGAATCTTCAAAACTTAAAACGATTTTTTTGTTTTGAATCATTTGAAGTAACTCTCTAAAGGTTTCTTAATTACTTTTCAAAATTAAGTGGCGACTCTCAAAAAGTCAAAATTTTCACAAAATAACTGCAACAGCAATAGTGGGGGCAAACGTATGAGCAACAGAGGCCAAGATAATATTTTGAATTATCTGATCTTGGCGATACTAAGAAAGGAACTCAGGGTTATCAACATCTTGATTGTCTGAGAGATGGTGTGAGTGGGTGCAGGGATGGAGCCATCGAGATACCCATAAAGATTGTGACCACGTATAGGCATTGAAACTTGAGCTTTCCACAAGGAGAAATTGTGACTACTAGTTAATTTAATGGGCAGTTGGGTAACTGGATTGAATTGAACAATGATGATGGCATTGTTGATTCCATCGACGCTAGTCACTGAAATCTTAGAGGCCATTTGTGTGAGTAAGCAGAAAGGAAAAAAAAAGAGAGGATCAGCACATATGAGTTTAGATATTCTCTGATACCATACAGAGATAGAGAGTGGAAGATGGGAAAATAATCGTATGTTATTTATTGTATGACAGCTATTTAAAGAGTCTGTACAAGACTATATACAAGACCTATATCAACAAGGATAAACTTAAAGTTACAACAACTATAAGAACTCTACAGCAACTAGGTGTCTTGTAATTATTCGTTATTAATTTCACAGAACCAGGTCCATCGGTCGTTGAACTTTTAGCTACAACTCTAATATGGAAGTATTTATATTTGCACCTTCCTAAATTTTGGATCAATCATATTTGTTTAACTATCGACTAATGTACCAATCAAAGATATCGTTTTTTACCACTTCCTCTGTCCCAATTTATGTGATTTGATACTTCCCTTAATTGATTTATAACTACACAAATGTTGATGACCTGCTTTGCACCATATTTTCGCAATCATAGCATTATTGTCCTTTTCAAGCATCACCACAAGTCATGCTGCTCGCGGCCTACTGCAACTTCCCAATTTACCTACGATCCTCTCATTGCCTCAGCCAACAATGCCACAATTGCCTACTATTCCCTACTTGCCCGCAACATTGCCACCATTGCCAAGTGTTGCATCGTTGCCAACACTTCCAACAGCTAATTCACCATTACCTTCTTTGCCCGCGAATCCTCAGACCAACATGCCATCACTTCCCAACATGATTCCTACACTTTCACCTCCTCCATCCAACTAATCTTGCAGCTTCCAACCGCATGATCTTTACCTATCTTAACCTACTGGCTCCTCCCGCGTGATATTTTCTTCTTTTAGTCATCTTTTATGTGATTCTTGATGATGTACTGTATCATTTATACTCTTGTGAGTGCTATACATTGATTGTCATTTGTTTTAAATCCAATGCGGATTGCGGTGTCTATTACTGATTCATCTATACTTGTCCAATTTATTTTCCTGATACGCGAACATCAACATACATACATTATTTTGAACAAATTTGACCATACGTGCAACCAGATGACATTTCATTTTGAAAATTAACAGTGAGTTGAACTACTGAAAAAAAGGGTTTTAAGAAATTATGTGAAGAAAATTAAAATCGGCTAGTATTTTGTACTTTGACAAGGTTGATTTTAGTAGAACAGTGGCTTACAATTTATAAACGGTTGAACATATTGCAATGTTAATAAAGATTTAACCTTACTTAAGAAAGTCACACTGAAAGATATAATAAAACAAACAGGCATAATACGTAAACAAACACTCGAAAACATCTAAAAAGAAACGATAGAACAACTAACGTACATAAGAGGACGACTAATATAGTAGGATGGAGCTGCAAGATAATAGTAATTAGTTGGATGGAGGAGGTGAAAGAGTAGGAATCACGTTGGGAAGTGATGGCATGTTGGGCATAGGATTCATGGAAGGCATTGGAGGCAGAGTTATTTTGGACAATGTAGGCAAAGATGATACACTTGGCAGTGGTGGCAATGTTGTAGGCAAGTAGGGAATATTGGACAGTTGTGGCATTGTTGGTTGAGGCAGTGATGGGATTTTTGGCATGATAGGAAGTTGCAGTAGGCTACGAGCAGCATGACTTATCGATATGCTCGAAAAGAGAAATAATGATATGACTGCGAAGACAATTGAGCAGTTGTTGGAAGTAGCCATTGTGTAGATTTGATCAATTGCTAGTGTAAGTTAGAAGTTGTGTTTTAATTCGACTGAGTTTGATTCATTTACTAATGAGTATATATAGGGAATGTTCTTCGAGGGACTACAAGGATTTGGTGGCATGTTGGGTGAAGAAGCATATGTTTAAAATTCTAAAACACTATTGTTATGTTGGTTAATCTTCCTGAATAATATTGGTTTGAGGAACATTCACCAACTTCCAAGTTGATACAAGATTGACAAGGAACACACAAACAACACCAAAATCAGTTCACAAGTTGAAAGAACCGTGGACCCTTTTGATGACCACTCTCGGATTCACTACCAACAACAAGAATACAAGATTTCGTGGTGTATTTGACACCAAATCAGAGACCTAAACTAATATTAACAACAATTTATGAAGAACAAGCTGGACAACAACAATTTAATAATAACAACACACG
The DNA here is from genome assembly GCA_030864225.1 of Capsicum baccatum var. pendulum. Lineage (NCBI taxonomy): Eukaryota > Viridiplantae > Streptophyta > Magnoliopsida > Solanales > Solanaceae > Capsicum > Capsicum baccatum. Next base: position 5,912,194 of record CM061552.1, read on the forward strand.
GGTTACAAGAGAAATAATACACCACATGGCTACAAGATTACAACAAAGGAAATGATAGAGAATGTGACATACACTACTACAAAGACCAAGAACCTAAGTGTATTCAAGCACAAAGACCCTTGATAAAGATAGTAGAAACACCTACACTATGCAGTGGACACAAGAGAGGACCTCAATCCGTCTAGCACCCAACGATCCAAGCAAACAAACAACAAAAGTGATTCCACACCTAAGTTGTTTCCTAGTTTCAGGCAAGTCTCTATGGAAGAGAGAACTTGTGTTTTTCAAGTGCGTTATACAATCTTCAATATCAAAAAAACTAAGTAAAGTAACCGTAAAATGTTTCTTATATAGTGTATTACAAATAGAAGGCAAAAATTCCAAAATGCCCTTAGAGATTAGGTGTCTCTCTAGTGTGAATTAGTGGTTGTTTTGATATATTTTAAGCCCTTAATTCCACTTATCTTGCGCACACACATGGATGAATTAAATACACATCCTCATAAGTTCATGTAAATGATCGCACTTATATCATCCTCTCCATCTTGAGAGGAATTTATCCACAAATTCAAGCAATCATCACCCGCAAGCTCTCCTCTTTGAATCATCTTTTCAATGTTCCTCCCAAGGTCAGGATGTTCAACCAAGGGTTCCATCAGGTCATCAAGCTTTCTACTTGGACTTAAATGTTCTTTAATCTGCACATAAGAAGAAAGGATGCTAGGCAAAGTGCTAGCATCTTGGTTAGTAGGAAACAAAGGGTCTTTGTGGGCAAACCCCACAATCCTAACTCTCGGCTTCTCTTATTCACCCTCCTCACTCTCGGATTCTTCTTCCACAACCTCACTAAGTATGATTCTCCTTGCCATATACATAGGCACAACACACTCTCCATCCACCAGCCAAATATCTTCCCCACCTTCATCAATTTCCACCTTGGCCTCAAACTCTCCATCTTGAGCTTTTTCATCAACCTCATTCCATTCAAGTCCTACCTTCTCACCAAGGTAATACAATTTTCCTTTCCTAAGGATTACAATCCTCCGGTTTGTGCACTCACTATCCTTATGCCCCGACCCTTGACATTTAAAATATTGAAATCCCTTAGGATGAGAATTAGAATTTGGTTTACCTTCGTTTCTTGGAGGATACTTTTGGGAAACATTAGTTTCGGTTTGTACAACCTTGTTCTCGGTTTGGTTGGCATTGGATGAATGCTCTTGATATTGGTACCACTCTGAGGAAGGTCCTTGGTGATTCTTGGGTTTGGAGGCCCAAAGGTCCCTTTCAATTTCCAAGGCCACTTGGAAAATGCCATCGATCGTGTCAAACTTGTGAAGGGTCATCCGAGAAGCTATGTCCCTATTCAACCCAACTTTAAATCGTATAATATCATGGCTCACTTGTTCTCCTCTATGGTCAAGCTTCAACACCAATTGTTGAAACTCGTCATAGAATGCCATGACACTTTTGTTTCCTTGCCTCAAGTTGTACAACTTGGCAAGAAGTTCTTGTTTGAATCCCTCGGGTAAGTACCTTTGATGCATAAGGTACCTCAATTTAAACCATTGAGGTGGCCGCCCGGCAACCAAGACATCACCAAACCTCTTCCATACTCCCACCAAGTGTTTGCATACCCTCAAAGTGAGCAATTGCATAACAACTCTTCTTCTCTTTGGTTAGATCATTCACTTGGAATATCCTATCACAAGATGACTCCCAAGCAAGATATTCCTCACAATCACTTTTACCCTTGAAGATCGGAAGACTAACTTTGATGGAATTGAGGCCAACCTCTCGGGTTTGGTTACCACCCCTCACTTCTCAGCCTAAATCACCTTGCCTACCCCTCTCCTCTTCTTCCCTCAAGTAAGCATCATCATAACCCCCATAACCCCCATGTTGTTCCTTCCTACCATAACCCTCAAAATGGTTTGGTGGATTTGGATTAAGCGGATTCGGATTTGGAGGATAGTTAGGCCTTTGGGTCAATGGAGTTTGAATTGGAAAGTGAGGCCTTTGGATAAGTGGAGGGTTCGGTTCGGTAGAATTTCGGTTCCAAATCCATCATGTTGGACTTGGTGAAGTGGAGGGAGGGTTGCTCTATCATACTCACGGTTTTGGGAAGCATTTGATGGTTGGCTCAGTGACTTGTTCATTTGGTGCAAGGCCTTGGGAGTAATGGTTGGGGAAATATTTTGAGGGGTGGAAGGTCGAATCCTTTGACTTTCCACACGTTCTAATCTACCACTCATTGATGCCACATCCGTATCTAACTTCTGACGATCGACATTCAACCTAGCCACATCTCGGGACATAGTTTCAAGGCGAGCCAAATGAGATTGATGGCATTATTGTCCATTGTTTGAGCATTTGAAGCCTCGGGTTCCATTGTGGTTATACCAAAAATAACCCTTCAAATTTCTTCAAACCCAAGCTCAACAATGATGGATGACTCAAATTGCCTCCAATTTAGCTCAAATTCGAACCCTATACTCCTATAGTGTTATAGAACGCAAATCCAACACTAAAAACACAAGAAAAACTCAAAATTTGACCTAGGGTCAAAAACGGGTTTAGTATTTTTTATTTTGACACTTCTTTTTTGTTGGGATTTTCAATTTATAGACTCTAATAGTGTTAGGGAACAAGGATCTAACACTAGAAACACACAAAAATCAAGTTTTTCTTTTTTTTTGAAAAATTCTAATAATGTGAACAGTAACTTTTTTTCTTTTTTTTTTTCTTCTTTTTTCACTTTTTTTTATTTTCAAGATAACAATCCCAAAATTGATTTTATTGGAACAAAACCAAACCTTACTCTGATACCAAATGATACAAGATCGACAAGGAAAACACAAACAACACCAAAATCAGTCCACAAATTGAAAGAACTGTGGACCCTTTTGATGACCACTCTCGAATTCACTACCAACAATAAGAATATAAGATTTCGTGGTGTATTTGACACCAAATCAGAGACTCAAACTAATATTAACAGCAATTTATGAAGAGCAAGATGGACAACAACAATGTAATAATAACAACACACGGGTTACAAGAGAAACAATACACCATACGGCTACAAGATTACAACAAAGGAGATGATAGAGAATGTGACATACACTACTACAATGACCAAGAACCTAAGTGTATTCAAGAACAAAAACTCTTGATAAAGATAGTGGAAAAACCTACACTATGCGGTGGACACAAGAGAAGACCTCAATCCGTCTAGTACCCAACGATCCAAGCAAACAAACAACAAAAGTGATTCCACACCTAAGTTGTTTCCTAGTTTTAGCCAAGTCTCTATGGAAGAGAGAACTTGTGTTTTTCAAGTGTGTTATACAATCTTCAATATCAAAAAACTAAGTAAAGTAACCTAAAATATTTCTTATATAGTGTATTACAAATAGAAGGCAAAAAGTCCAAAATGACCCTTAGAGATTAGGTGCCCCTCTAGTGTGAATTAGTGGTTGTTTTGATATGTTTTAAGACCTTAATTCCACTTTTCTTGCACACACACATGGACAAATTCAATACATATCCTCATAAGTTTATCTACGTGATCACACTTGTATCACAAGTCAATAAGTTTTCTAAGACTAGTTATGTATAGATGGAATTCGGATCAACCCTATTTGGTAGCCAATTGAGTATTCGGAGCATACTAGCCAGACTAATCCCAATTCACATTGTGTAGGACTCACTAAGTGAGAGTGCTCCTGTAATACCCCCCCCCCCCCCCACTTTTCTTAGCTTAGTTCAGTTCCTAGTGCATGTATAAGAGGCTTAAAGCCTGAAAAATTAACTAAGTGTTGGGGACTTAGTATTATTTTGGCCTCTTAACTTCAAAGATTTTTAAATGAGTTTCAGATATCGAGGCATTGATTTTTCTGTTGATTCATATTCAGGGGTGTAAGGAGAACGTCTTGGGGAAGTTTTGGATTTTCTGAACGAGGATTAAGTCGTGTTTGAATTTCGATTCCAGCAGCTCACCACGATAACATCACGTCGCACTGCTTATAGCGATAAGGCACCCATCGTGTCACGCCACCCCTTTAATCGGCATTCCAGTTACGAGTTTAAATCTCTACGGGGCAATTAAGTCTTTCCCCCTTAACCTAATTCATAAAAACACATAATTTAGCTTCAGTTAGGACATTATTTGCCCACTTTTCTCCAATTTCCTCTCAAGAAACAAACCCTAATCATCCCCAAGATCATCAAATTCTATTCCTCTCTCTCCAAGGAAATCAAAAAATCAAGTTCCCAAATACAAGAACCTTCAAGGAAGATTAAAGATTTGTATTCTTCTTTCAAGCTTAAGGATTTAAGGTATGTATGATGTTCATCCATGGTTTCCTTTCACCATGGAGTCCAAGAATCTATTTTTATACTTTAAATTACAAATTTACATGTTTATGATGAAGTATCTCCATGAAGCTTTTATGAATTTCAATTATACATGATATTTACAAGTGTTTTTCGTTGAAAGTAGCCCTTATATATTTAAATGATGAAAATTCCATGATAAGTCCCAAATTTATGGTTTTTGTCATGTAAGCATGCTATCTCATCATGTTTAAAAGCATCCCATGTTAAAGTCTAAATCTCGATGAATTTGATTAAATGCCAAGGTGATGGTTTTGAATAATGATTTTCTACTATGATTTCAAAGATTTTTATATGTCCGTATTATTACTTCCATTCAATGCTGAAGGGTTATGAATACTCGTTGCTTAGTTGTTTACATAGTTTCAGTGTCTTCAGAATGGTTTCAGACAAACTATGAGCATCATCAGTCTGTTAGTTATTATGATCAATTTTTTGTTCAGTTAAGCTTAGTTCAGTCCAGTAATCAGTGTCCTTCAGTTGGGAATAGGATTCAGTACCGAGTGAACCTAGGGATGGGGGCTCACCCGTCAGTTAGGACTGGGTCCTTAGTTGCAGTCCCTAAGTTCCAGAACTACGTAGCCAGCGTAAGATTATGAGATGTCATCTGCCAGTTTAGGAATGACATTCTCTGAGATGCCATCCGCCAGTTTAGGACTGATATTCTTTTAGGGATGACCCGCCAGTTTAGGACTGACTCCACACAGCCAGTGTTAGTACCCGTGGCACGGTACTGAGACCTTCCAACTGGGGTCACAAGTTGGACCCCAATTAGCTCAGATTGGGACATGTCGATTAGATGATACCTCCCACAGTATTAGTTCAGTATTCAGTAAAGAATTCAGTTCAGATTTGCTTGACCATAGCATACAGATTTACAGTTATCAACTTTTAGTAATTCAGTTTACAAATTATTTCAGAACCAGTATATGCTTGTTCTTGCATTATCAGTATTTCAGTATTTACGCATACATACTCAGTCATCCCACATTATTCAGCCAGTCATTATTTCATGCACAGTTAACTCATACATTACAGCCTAACCTCATATCATATACCAGTACATTCAAAGTATTGACCGCATACTCTTTCTTTGCACTACGATGTCTTATATCATAGGTACGGACGGTTAGTTTCCTGAACGCGCTTAGATAGTTCAGTATTACAGCAATAACAGCAATGGTGAGTCCTCATCTTTCGAGGACAAGTTTATCTTCATTTAGTATTTTAGTATTTCTCTATTTCAGTCAGTTTGGAGTTAGTTGGGGTTTGTCCCATCAACTTCGCAGTCAGTCAGTTTGAGGCTTTTCAGACATTCAGACAGTCAGTCAGTTAATCAGTTTTGTTATTCGAATTTTTGTATTTTCACAGATGTTTTTTAGACTTACAGATACAGTTGTGTTTTTAGTATTTAAAACTTATGGCATTATCAGATGTTTTTCCATATATGTCTGTCATTATCAGTTATACTTAGTGCTCACAGCAGGTACCAGCTCATGGGTTAGCTTGTGATCACTTATAAGCACCGTTGTCATAACTAAGGGGTAGTCTCGGATTGTCACAGCTCCCTACCTAGAGTTTGTTTGTTCCATAACTCGAGCATGAAACCTTTGTTTAACTATTTCTTATTAATTTCGCCAAAAGTTATTGATCTTTCCAAATGTTGTTCAACTGCCTTGGAGGTATGTTTGCTTGCCTAATATATATGATGGTCAAATAACTAATCTACTCAACAATATCCTGGAGTTTTATCACATTTGTTGAACAATCAGAAGGCAACTAAGACTAAGAAAGAGTCTTTTTTCACATGGACCGACCGTTATTGTCAGTTGAACATTCCAAAATTTAGAAAATGATAATCTAAATACCATCAAAAGTTATGTGTCATGTCAGCTTTGGGTGTTCACGAGAGACATGGTGAGGACTAGTTGAGGTATTGAGATGTGTATTCTCAGAGCTAGAGTGTTTAGTTGTCAAATCCGTATTCACAGGCAGTGATGACCATTCTTCTTAGGCATTTAGGAATTGACATTCCAGGAGAACATAAGTAGCAAAGTCAAATAAAATATAAGATATGACTTTATCAATTAGTGATGAAATAATGTAATTTAACGATCTGAACCGAGGCCCTGGTCGCGACGGGCATTCCGAACTATGAAGGCCTGAGAGCCCTTCTAACTGGCAATCATATGCATAATTCATAACTATAAAATGCAGAAACAAAACGAAAACATGGTCATCTGCTTATATCAACAAAACAACACGGTATAAGTTCAACAAGACTCAAATCCATAAAACACCTGTCTGTGAAATCTCTACTAACTGAAGAAAAACAACATCTATTTGAAGATCAGGACAAGGCCCCTCGGTCAGACCATAAACCAAAATCAAATGAGATCAACACAAGTGAACAAGACGCCTTCCGAAGTAAGGGAGGTTCACCAACTCTGAATGTCCGACAACAATCTTTTTCAGCCAATGGAGTTACAACGTACGGTGTGACTTGTATTTTGAGTAATGATTCTTTGTCTTTATTTCTCTGTACTGTTGAAATTTTTTATAATCACATTAACTTAATGAGCCTTGATATGTATGTGTCGTCATATTATTCAAAAATCTACCGACAATAAATTTGATCTTTGTGATATTACGTACTACCCAAACCTGAAACAATTGTTTCCTTTCTCTAGCATGCAAAATTCATCAAAGAGAAAAGAACACGTTTTCTCCACCACTATCTTCCAAATACCCTCCATATATATTTCTATTATTAGAAGAGGTGGTTTCGACCACCTCTCATGCAGTTACCAAAAAAAACCCTTCACTCACACTTAATTACATATCATGTTTCAATATATAATAATTTCATCATTTCATCATAATGATTTAAACATTTAATATATTCTATTAATTTATATTAATTAACTATAACTACATATTGAAAGTAATTTTTTTTTATTTATTTAATTGGCTATCATGTTCAAAACTAATTTGTTACAATGAATCACAATAATTAATAACTTAAAATATTTAAAAGACATATAGAAATTTTATTGACTCTCATTATTTTAGCAATGCCACATAAATTGAGATAAAAGAAAAAGTATTACAAATCATAATAATTAACAACTTAAAATATTTAAAAGATATATAAAAATTTTAGTTGATTCTCAAAATTATATTGAAGCCACATAAATTGGGACACAAGGAGTAAATATATTATTTGATAATTAAGTAAAAATTATTATAAATCACAATAATTAACAAGTTAAAATACTTTTTAAAAAATAGATAAAAGTTCTATTCAACTCTCAAAATTTTATTGGTGCACCATAAATCATGACAAAATAAAAAATTATCTTAATTAATTGCAACTAAATATTTAAAGTAAATCAATTTTATTGTTCTAATTGACTTTTATATAGAAAATTAATATTTTTATTTACTTATTTATTTATTTTAGTAAATTTAAATTTTAAAATTATTTTTTCCTTATATAGAAATACTAATATTTAAACTTACCTTTAATTTTTTAAAGTACAAAATTAATAAATTTAACATTTTGCATAAATAATTTTTGGTAATTTTAGTACTTTAATAAATTTCATAAATTTTGTACTAAATTAATAAAAGTACTTTTATTAATAAAAGTACTAAAATCTTTAATAATTTTCGTACTAAATTTAATAAATTTTTAAAATTAAAGTACTAGAAATCTTTTAAATATAATAAAAGTACTAAATTAATAAGAGCACTAAATTAATAAAATACTTTTAAAGTACTAAATATTTTATTATATTTAATTTTATTATATTTTACTAATTTTATTATATTTAATTTTATAAAAGTACTAAATTAATTTTATTATAAAATTTAAATATAATAATTTATATTTAGGAATAAATTTAAATAAAGTACTAAATTTATATAATAAATTTACAGTACTAAATTTATTTAATAAAGTACTAAATTTAAATAAAGTACTAAATTAATTTTATTAATGTTATAAAATATAATAAAAGTATTTTATTAAATTAGTACTTTAAATATAATAAAAGTACTAAATTAATAAAATACTTTGAAGTACTTTTATTAATTAAAGTACTAAAATCTTTAATATTTTTTGTACTAAATTTACTAATTTTTATACTAAATTAATAAAATTACTAAAAATAAATTTTATTAAAGTACAAAATTAAAAAATCAAGTTAAAAAGAAATAAAGAAAAATGTATATTAAAATTTTATTATTGTGAAAGATAAATATAATGTACTATCCAATAGTGTTTAATACTATCATATTTTGCATATACAAATATAGCATCCTGTATTTAATTAATATACTATTTTGGTGAATTATTGATGATTACTATTGGATATGATAAAATTATATTAATTTTTATAGTAATAACATAATCAATCGCTGTTAACTAATTATTATGTGTCATCTAGGTATTAAGAAAATAAATAATATTTAATGAAAAATAAAATAGACATAAAATGCGAAATTAACTCTTAATGTTTTAAATTAAATTTTCGTCTTTCAAACGATGATTTTACTATATCACTCCTTATTATAAGTCATTTATGTATTACAAAAATAAGAATAACAAAATGATATGTCAACATAAAATATTTCATTGACTATCAAAATTATATTAATGCCACATAAATTGGGACGGGACAGAAGAAGATATAAAGCAACATATATTATTTGAAAATGAAATAAAAAGTACTGTAAATAACAATAATTAACAAAAAATAGATTTCTGCTGCTTCAATCATGATTTTAATGTATTACCCGCAATTAATTATTATAAGTCACTTATGTATTAAAAAATTAATAATAAAAAATTTCATGATATTTTAAAAAAAATTACTATATATACTCAAAGGGCAAAAGAGTAAAAACACACAAGAGATAAATGTAGAGAAATCAAGAAGCACCAAATGGATTATTAACATTTGTAATATTCAACACATTTCTAAATGTTTTCAAATTCTTATTGAATCAACACATACACATAATAAAAATAATAAATAATAATTACATTTTACTATATCACCCCTAATTAATTATTATGGTCATTTAAGCATTGTGCCACATAAGTTGAAATAGAAAAAATATTATAAATCACAATGATAAAAAATTTAAATTATTTAAAAAATATAATTGGCTATCATCGACACAAAACTCTGGACAGGGAGAGTAGCATATACTATTCAAAAATTACATAAAAAGTATTATAAATTACAATAGTTAATAACTTAAAATATCTAAAAATAATTTAATATGTTATATATTTCACATGAAAAATACTAGAAATCACAATAATTAACAACTTAAAAAATTTAAAAGATATAAAATATTTGGTCGACTTTTGAAATTATATTAGTGTCATTGAAATTGAAATTGAAGAAAAGTATTATAAATCACAATAATCAAAAACTTAAATTATTTTTAAAATATAATTGACTATCAATGCCACAAAAATTTGGACAAGAAAAGTAACGTATATTAATTTGAAAATTACATAAAAAAATTAGAAATTACAATAGTTAACAACTTAAATTATCTAAATACATATTAAAATAACATATGTTGAACTCATGCTAGATTCCGGATGAATCCTAGAAAACATATGCAATCTTTTTATTAAAATTTTTTATTTAAATATATTAAGATTGAAAAGATAAATAAATATCTTAATGTTGGACCCGTGCTAATACGGGCCATGTTCCTCTAGTATATATATATATATACTAGTTTAGGTGTACGCACCTTGCGCGTGTACCTCACTTTCATGAGTTCAAACATTACATTAAATAAGATATTTGTTTAAATAATAAGAATAAATATAATAATTAAATTTAATATCTTTTGAGTATGTAAAAATTGAGAATTTATTTATTAAACCTAATCTTTACCAAAAATATTTTTAGAAGTCGACCGACATTCATTTACCATCTGTAAATTATAACAAAATAATATAATGATAGTGACATTAAAATAATACAATTAAATCTAATCTTTACACACAAAAATTTTCTCAAAGTCTTCCAATACTCATCTACCACTTGTAAACAATAATAAAATAATAAGATGAAAAAGATATCAAAATAATACAACTAAAACCTAACCTTTACATTAAAAAGTTCCTCAAAGCCAACCAATATTTATCTATTACCTGTAAAATGCAATAAAATAGTACGATAAAAATGATATCAAAACAATACAATTAAACTTAAATTTATACACAAAAATTTTTCAAAGCCGATTGAGATTCATCTACGAATTGTAAACACAAAATAACAAACAAATAGAGATATTACGTTAATACAATTAAACCTAACTTTTACCTAAAAAAAATTTTCAAAACCGACTCAACTTCATCTAGCATCTGTAAACTAAACTAAAACAATAAGATAACAAAGATATCAAATAATACAATTAAATCTAACTTTTACTTAAAAAATTCTTCAAAGCCAACCAACATTCATCTACGACCTGTAAGTTATTAAAAATATATATATAATACTGATCACAAAGCTTCAATTTTGATCCAACTAATTCTTGTCGGAGCAAAAATTTGACCCTAAAGAATGATTTTGAATGAAAATAAAGAAGGTATGTATACATACACATGTTGAATTCTATTATGATGACAAAAACATTTAAAAAGTTGAGGGTTAAAAAATCAAGTATTCACAATCTAGACATACAATCGAATTAAGTTAGATGAACATTAATCCTCAGAGAACAAAGTTGTATGTGGATATCTTAAGAGTAAATACATAATTACCCCTCTGATGTTGGTCGAGATTTTTAAAAAGACACTTAAACTTTGAATTCGACCTATTACCCCACGATTCTTCTTTATTCCTTTGCAAATACATCATTTTTCGCTGAATTTCAATCACACCAAAGAGAGTGCAACGCACCAATCAGGTGCTGCTACATGTAAATACGTTTAATTTCATTATTTTTTAATAAAATTTTCCTTTTAATTTTATTTGTCAATTAATCAATTTTAATTTTTTTGTTCTCCAATTCTCCATTAATCAATCTTCATATCTTCTTCCTCAATTCTCCATTAATCAATCTTCATTTCTTCTTTCCCAATTCTCCATTAACAGTCATTACTCTCTTTTTCTCTATTTTTCCCTAATTCTCCATTGAAGCTAGAAAATTTCAGGAAAAAAAAAATCATGTATTGACTTTAATATCTTCTTAATTTGTTTAAAAGCTATGAAATCAAGTTTCTTTTTTATGATTAAATTTATTTTCCGTCTTCAATATCATTTACTTGAATCATAAAACTCCATTAATGGAGCTTTAATGGAAGAGTTGAAGAAGACAATAGTATTAAAATCTTATTACTCATTAGTACACTTAAGTCGAGGATCTTTCGGAAACAAGTTCTCTACCTTGCCTAGATAGTGATAAGATTTGTGTATATTTTATTCTCTCCAGACTTCACTTGTGAGATTTCACTAAGTATTATGTATGTTGGTGGTGGTGGTTTGTTGTATTAAAAGAATAAGGTCTATTAGAATAAGAGCAATATATAAGAATAAGTACTTAATAAGATGTATACTACAACAAATACATGTATTATTTCTCTTATAGGTTGATTGGTGATAAATGAATTGTATAAAATATTTTTGGCACAACTTGTGTTGTCTTGGTCTTTTGTGGGCTGTGGCCCTTGCTGTAGACTATAGTCCTTTCCACTATATTTTTATTTTTTTATTTTTCATTCAAGTAGTCGGTGTTTGTATTAGAGCCCGGACTAATTCGAATCTATGTTGCAGGGCCTATTAAAGTGGCAGCACTCTCAACAGAATTTTTTTCGTACCCAGAATCGAACCCTCGATCTCTGATTAAGGTAGAAGCAACCACATGCATTCCACCATAACCTATGTTGTCCTTTCCAGTACTTTTCAATAAGCCAATAGTCAATATAGATGGCTGCAGAAATGATGTATTCCCTTCGTTTCAATATAATAATCTATAATAAACATTGGATCAACAAATTCTTAAAACCACTATTAATTTAATTTCCTACACTATTATTGCAAGCAAGTAATTTACAAGAATGTAGAAAATCATTCAACCTCTTGTATAATTCTTCACAGTTCTAAAACACATTCATGATGTGAAAAGTTGAGCTTACATTTTATTTTTACGAAATACATGTACAGACCCTGAACTATTTCACTTTTTTCGTATAGGCACCTCAATTAAATCTTTACTCCTTTACAAATAGTTTTAATTGAGCCCAATTTACTGATGTGACAAACAATATCAAATACGTGTAATACACACACTAATGATATGACAAATTGACAAATTAAATAACGACACGTGACATTTTAACATAAAATAATCATAAAAATAATTTTTTAATATAACTAAATCTATATTTAAAAAAAAAATCATTAATACCACACCCCTCTCTCCCTGTTACATGTCTGTAAATTCTTGACTTGTAGTGAGCAAAATCGTGTTATTGACAACACGTTTCAGTCACTGAGCGTTACTAATAAAAAAGAGACAACAAATACGCCTTACTTCAACGATTCACAATACCAGAAATTTTGCACTATTAACTTCTCCTTCTTACCTGAAAGAGACGTGAACTGGTCTGTTTTTGTAAATTTCTGTCATGATTCTACGGGTATTACGGCTGATCCTGTATGAATCGACAAAATAATGCTTTGATTTCCCCCATTTTTGGTTCCCGTCGACACACCTCCCACGACACCTTGGGGTGGGATATACAGGTGAACAATCAGGGTGGGGACATCTATCTGGTCAAAGTAAGGATCACACTGCCAGTATAAACTCAATTTGTTAGTGCTTAATCATAAAGTCACACTATTATAGAAAGCTGTAATTTGTTAGTGAGAAAAAAGAAAAAACCTCACTTCACTCCATTTTTTCATCAAAACAATTTCAAATGAATTTGTGTATTTTAGGTATTTGAAATTACCATGAATTAGTGTATTTTGGGTATTTAAATTTGGGTAATTAAAGATGGATTGTTTGCAATCAGAAGAAGGGAAGGAAGGAGGAAAAAACCATTAATTTAATTTTATTGTATATAAAAAATATCACTGATTTCAAATTCAATTTGAAGAAATAAAATGATATGTTTTAGATTTATGGAAGAGGAAGATGATAAAATAATATGTTTAAGATTTATGAAAGAGGAAGATGATGGAAGATTGGCCCGTATACAATGGAGAAGAAGATGGTAACTCTTTTTTTTATTCCTTTTTTTTAATTCCTTTTATGTCTTTTTTTGATTCGTTGTGTTTTTTTATATTTAATTTTTTTTATTAATTATGGCTTCTCACTCTCCATTAGGAGAATGTATTATCCATGTCAGGTCACGTCAGCAATTGTGCTCAATTGAAATATTTTTGTAAAGGAATAAAAGATTTAATATGTATCTGACCTAATTAATGTGTTTATACGGAAAAAATCAAATAATTGAGTGATTGTATATGTATTTAGCCTTTTATTTTCATAAAAAATATGAATATACCTTTGAACTTTATTGAATAATGTATATATATATATCTTTCGTCATACTTTAAATACAAATATAGCTTTGCCGCTAATGAAAAGATACATATATACTCCTGAATTTGATGGATAGTATAAATATATTCTCTATCATATTTTAAGTACGAATATAAAAGTACATATATATACCGTTCCCACTAACAAAGAAACATGTGTTACAAGTATGCTCATTTGGCCATTTTTTGATTTAACTTATTACACCCCCACGTACCCTTCCTCTCTTGCCTCAATTATTGTATTTAGAAAGTAATGAATAGTATAAAGCAGACTCTATTATGAAGTCTTTGTCTTGTTGTTGGATGAAAAGTCAAAGTTTTTGGTAATAGTAGATTATGGTTAATTGCAGCAAACATTGTTGTACCAATTTCAAGTAAGAACACTAGCAAAAGAGAGAGGGACAGAAATCACAGATCATTCTTGTTTGCAAATTACTCTTAGCATTCAACAGGTAAAACAAAGTTGTTACTATTTGATTTGAAGATAGAAATATTTATCCTCTCAAAATTGACTCTTTGTTAAATAGTCTTTTAATTCTGTTTTTTAATTAAATGAACCATAAGTTTTTTTATTTAGGGAGAAATAAACTCATTTTTTGAGCTATTATCTGTCCGACAGATATAACAGATCTGTTATCTGACAAATGAGGAAATAAAAGTTGATCATTTTATTAATTGAAAACTGGAAGAGGGTAGGCCGTTTTGCTAATTGGAAACTTAAGAGAGGCTTAATAGCCAAATTTTCTCAAATGATTTTTTGTAACTTGTTGTTTTGCTTTGTAGATTTCAGAAATGGAGATTGGCTTAGCAGTTGGTGGTGCATTTCTGAATGTTCTGTTTGATAGGCTTGCTCGTCGGGTTGAGCTGCTCAAGATGTTTCATGATGATGGGCTTTTAGAGAAGCTGGGGAACATTTTGGTTGGTCTTCAGATTGTGCTGAGTGATGCAGAGAATAAGCAGGCATCAAATCAACTCGTGAGGCAGTGGCTTAATAAGCTTCAGAGTGTTGTGGACTCTGCTGAAAACTTAATGGAACAAGTTAATTATGAGGCTTTGAAGCTTAAAGTGGAAGGTCAACATCAAAATCTTGCAGAGACATGTAACCAGCAAGTATTTCGATTTTTTTCAGAGTGCTGTGGACGGCGCTTGAGTGATGATTTTCTTCTTAACACAAAGGAGAAGTTGGAAGACACCATTAAAAGTTTGGAGGAGTTAGAAAAGCAAATTGGTCGACTTGGTTTACAGAGGTATTTCGATTCGGGTAAGAAACTAGAAACTAGAACACCTTCAACTTCTGTGATTGAATCTGATGTCTTTGGTAGGCAGAATGAAAAAAAGGAATTGATTGACCTTTTATTGTCCAAGGATGCAAGTGAAAAAAATCTGACTGTTGTCCCGATTGTTGGAATGGGGGGCGTGGGTAAGACAACACTTGCTAAAGCTGCTTACAATGACGAGAAGGTGCAAAGCCATTTTAATTTGACAGCTTGGTTTTGTGTGTCTGAGCCATATGATGCTTTAAGAATAACAAAAGGGTTACTTCAAGATATTGGCTCATTTGACTTAAAGGATGACGATAATCTTAATCGGTTACAAGTCAAATTGAAGGAAAAACTAAATGGAAAAAGGTTTCTCATTGTTCTAGATGATGTGTGGAATGACAACTACAACGAGTGGGATGACTTGAGGAATATTTTTGTTCATGGAGATATTGGAAGTAAGATCATTGTGACGACACGTAAAGAGAGTGTTGCCTTGATGATGCGATCTGAGCAAATTAGCATGGACACCTTGTCTATTGATGACTCTTGGTCTTTATTTAAAAGACATGCATTTGAAAACGTGGACCCTATGGAACATCCGGAACTTGAAGAGGTCGGGAAAGAAATTGCAGCGAAGTGCAAAGGACTGCCCTTAGCTCTGAAGACGCTCGCTGGCTTGTTACGCTCCGAATCAGAGGTTGAAGGGTGGAGACGTATTTTGAGAAGTGAAATATGGGACCTGTCAAACAATGACATATTACCAGCGTTGATGTTGAGCTACGATGAACTTCCCCCTTATTTAAAGCCATGCTTTTCCTATTGTGCAATATTTCCTAAAGATTATCCATTTAGGAAAGAACAAGTTATTCATCTGTGGATTGCTAATGGTCTTGTAGTACCACGGGGAGATGAAAGAATTCAAGATTTAGGCAACCAATTCTTTCTCGAGTTGAGATCAAGATCATTATTCGAAAGGGTCCGAAATCCTTTTCAAGGGAACACAGAGGAATTCTTAATGCATGACCTTGTCAATGATTTAGCCCAAATTGCATCTTCAAAAGTTTGTGTCAGGCTGGAAGAGTGCCAAGGATCTCATATGTTGGAGCGAAGTCGGCACTTGTCTTATTCAATGGGACTAGGTGGTGGCTTTGAGAAATTGACACCCGTCTATAAATTGGAGCAGCTGAGGACATTTCTTCCAATCAATATCCAGGGCCTTTGCGGAATTAAGCTAAGCGAGAGGGTGCTGCATAACATACTGCCAAGTCTAACATCTTTAAGGGCATTATCATTGTCTCCTTACTGGATTAAGGAGTTGCCAAAAGATTTGTTTATCAAATTAAAGCTTCTGAGATTTTTGGACCTTTCTCGGACAAAAATTACAAAATTGCCCAATTCTATCTGTGCATTGTATAACTTGGAGACACTTCTCCTGTCATCTTGTGATGATCTTGTGGAGCTACCGCCGCAGATGGAAAAGTTGATCAATTTGCGGCATCTTGACATTAGCAACACTTCTTGCTTGAAGATGCCGCTACATCTGAGCAAGTTGAAAAGCCTCCAAGTGCTAGTGGGAGCTGAATTTCTTTTAGGTGGCCCCTGTGGTTGGAGAATGGAAGATTTGGGTGAAGCACATTGCTTGTATGGATCTCTATCAATTTTAGAGCTGCAAAATGTGTTTGATAGAAGGGAAGCTCAGAACGCAAACATGAGGGAGAAGAATCATGTTGAAAAGTTATCGTTGGAGTGGAGTGAAAGTAATGCTGACAATTCACAAACTGAAAGAGACATACTTGATGAGCTATGCCCACACACAAATATAAAAGCACTCCAAATCTCCGGATATAGAGGGACACAATTTTCAAATTGGCTAGCTGATCATTCGTTTCTTAAGCTGCTAGTACAATTGTCTCTTAGCAACTGCAAGGACTGTTTTTCCTTGCCAGCACTAGGACAACTTCCTTGTTTGAAATTCCTTTTCATTAAAGAGATGCATCGAATAACAGAGATAACGGAGGAATTCTATGGTAGTCCGTCCTCCAAAAAGCCTTTTAACTCTCTTGAGGAGCTTGTATTTGCAAAGATGCCGGAGTGGAAGCAGTGGCACGTACTAGGGAACGGAGAGTTTCCTGCACTTCGGAACCTTTCAATTGATGATTGCCCCAAGTTGGTTGGGAAGTTCACCGAGAATCTTTGTTCTCTGACGAAGTTGAGAATCTCAAGATGTCCTGAACTCAATTTGGAGACACCCATCCAACTTTCAAGTTTAAAAAGTTTTCGAGTTACTGGTTCTCCTAAGGTTGGAGTTCTTTTTGATGACGCTGAACTGTTTACATCCCTACTTGTGGGAATGAAACAGATTGTTCTTTTAGAAATTAGTGGTTGTGACTCTCTTACCTCATTACCTATTAGCATTCTGCCGAAATCCTTGAAGACAATAAGGATAGGTCATTGCCGGAAATTTCAAATGGGGGCATCAGATAGTAGTGGTAAGATGATATATAACATGTTTCTGGTGGAATTGGATCTGGTTGAATTTGAGTCGGTCCCAAGAGCACGATATTTGAGGGTAATTAGTTGCCACAATCTTACTAGGTTTTTGATTCCTAATGGGGGGACTGAAAGACTCCAGATTATGTTTTGTGGGAATCTTGAAATACTACTTACGATGGCATGTGCGACCCAGATGACGTCACTGAGTATTTTCGGATGCAAAAAGCTGAAGCGGCTGCCAGAACGTATGCAGGAACTCCTTCCATCTCTTAAGGAACTGCGACTGTTTCTTTGTCCAGAAATAGAACCCTTTCCTGATGGAGGATTACCCTTCAATTTACAATACCTTGAGATCAGGGATTGCGAGAAACTGGTGAACGGACGAAAGGAGTGGCGCTTACAGAGACTCCTCTGTCTCAGAGAGTTAGTCATCTTCCACAATGGCAGCGACGAAGAGATTGTTGGTGGTGAGAATTGGGAGTTGCCTTACTCTATTCAAAGTCTTACCATACGCAATCTGAAAACATTAAGCAGCCAACTTCTCAACAGCCTCACCTCTCTTGAATCTCTATGGACTCGTAATTTACCTCAAGTTCAGTCACTGCTGGAAGAAGGGCTTCCCTCCTCTCTTTCTGAGCTATGTTTATACGACCATCATGGGCTCCATTCAATACCGACCGAAGGTCTTCGGCACCTCACTTCGCTTCGATGTCTGGTGATCAACCAGTGCCCTAATATCCAATCACTTGCAGAATCAGCGCTGCCCTCCTCCCTGTATGATCTGACAATCAAGCATTGCCCTAATCTCCATTCACTTCCCGAATCATCGGTTCCCTCTTCCCTTTCTGAGCTGACAATTAAGCATTGCCCTAATCTCCAATCACTTCCCGAAT
Source organism: Capsicum baccatum var. pendulum (assembly GCA_030864225.1). Classification (NCBI taxonomy): domain Eukaryota; kingdom Viridiplantae; phylum Streptophyta; class Magnoliopsida; order Solanales; family Solanaceae; genus Capsicum; species Capsicum baccatum. The sequence continues at coordinate 5,930,830 of CM061552.1, forward strand.
CATCGCTTCCCTCCTCCCTTTCTGAGTTGACCATCAAGCATTGCCCTAATCTCCAATCACTTCCCGAATCAGCTCCCTCCTCCCTCTCTAAGCTGACCATCGAGAATTGCCCTAATCTCCAATCCCTTCCATTAAAAGGGATGCCCTCTTCCCTCTCTAAACTATCTATTCGCAACTGCCCATTGCTCAAACCACTAGTAAAATTTGACAAGGGGGAGTACTGGCCAGAAATCGCTCACTTCTCCAACATAAATATTGATGGCGAATACCTTTGATGATTAAAACCAAATGGTGCTTTCACAAATGTAAGTTATTCTTTTCCCTCAGAAGCGTTTTATTTTTGTTTACTTCCCTTTGTTCTTTTGTTAATTCTTTTTCTTTTTTTGATCTTATTGAGCAGTGTGGAGCGTCTATTTCTCAAACCGTGTCTTGAATTCAACGAGGGGGCTTACTGCCAAAAATTGCTCATATTTCCACCATAAATATAGAATGGGAGTACTTGTATGATTAAAACGAGGGGTGCTGCGATAGATGTAAGTTATTCTATTTTCTTAATATCTTTTGGTTTTTGGTTGCTTCTCTTTGCTTGTTTGTTAATAATTCTGTTTCTTTGTTAAATCATTTTGACCAGTGAAGCTGAGGAAGCATCTTCAGATCAAGATGAAATCTTTACATTTACACCAAAACATCGAAAAAGAAATCTACTTTAGGTAGGAATTGCTCCAGAAAATTGGTAGCTTAATACATTGACTCTCTATTCTTGTCTATTCCTATCTTCTCCCTCAAATCTTGCAGATGAAAGTATGATTCGCCATCATGAAAGCTGTTCGGCTTTGTTCTGCATTTTGTCGTCTCTTCTATGATTCGCCATCATGAAAGCTGTTCGGCTTTGTTCTGCATTTTGTCGTCTCTTCTACAGAGATAAAGGGTCCAACAAATGCAACCTCACTTTCTCAATGAGGTCCAACATGCAATCAATTTGCGCCAGAGATGAATTTAGGGCTAATAAAATAGACAGGCATATCATGATGTATTAACACAAACAATGGAGAAGCCATCAGTTCTTGATTAATAGAGGTCAATTTGCAACTTGGCTCCCTTCACGTTGCTTTGTTCTTCTATCGAATGCAAAGCTCTAATAGAATTCAAAGGTGTGTATAAAACACAAGGTTTGTTTCCAATCTATCAAAAATATAAATGTTTTCGTCCCAGTAAATTTAATAAAAGCATCAGCATCGTTCAGGTTTTTGTTAATGATTTTCGGATATCAACGTAAATTTCATTCTTTGTCAGGATTTTGGTAACAATATGTGTATGCTGTTACAACACTTAGCTCAGTTGGTAAAAGGAAAATTCTGCTGCAATTCTCTATTAAATAGAAAGTCACTCGAATGTGATCTGACAGCAAAAATGTAAGTGAACAAAGACTAGTCATTTTTTTATCAGCCAGTGCTCTTGACTGTTAGTTCAAGGTTTTGTTATCGTTGGCTGTAAACGTTATACTAATGCTATTGATTTTTTATACATAAATGTGTGCTCATCATCAAACACACAGCTTTAAATCTAAGCTCCATAGAGAATCTATAGAAAAGATAATGACAGATAACAATCAGAAGTTCTAGGAAATAAGTGAATTTCCATTGTCAGGATTTTGGAAGCTATACAACATTCAGTTGTTCTCAGTTAGATTGCTTGTTTCTACTAACCACTATATGTTTTTGTATAAATTCTGTTTATGTTTTTTTATGATCAGAAGAGTGGTGTTTCTTTTCTTTCCAGAGCGGGTTCATTGGGTCATAGAATCTTCAGCTGATGGAGCAAGTCCTGCAACTGCTACCGCTGATCAATCTGGGAACCTTTCGTTAGATGTCAAATCCAATGTTGTACGGAAGGACCGCATGTGATTCAACTTTTTGGCATGGTCGGATTTGTCCAATCAGAAAGCCTCTGGTGTATTGCTTCAATATAAGTATTTCCTTGCATACCTTCTAATTATTGTTCAAGATGCATGTGTATACATGTACATATAGGTTTCTCTCCTTTTCAGTTGTATACTTTTTAATTATCGTTCACGATGGGGGTGTGTGTGTGTTTATTTCGTGCTTGCAGTCCTATATGCAAATGTTTGGGATTTCTCTGTGTACTTTTTTCTTTTATATGAGCTATGAAGGAAGCCTTGGAGGAAGTGGTAAAGTTGCTGCCATGCGACCAGGAGATCGCGGGTTCAAGCCATAGAAATAGCCCCTTGCAGAAATGTAAGGTGAGGCTGCGTTAAACAAACCCTTGTGGTCCGGTCCTTCTCCAGACCCTGCACATAGCTAGAGCTTCTAGGTAGCATGACCAACTGAGAAGCTTCTATGACCCTGCGCATAGTTGGAGCTTATTGCAGCGGACTGCCCTTTTTGGTACCGATAATGAGGTGTGCAGATCCGAGATTAGCATACTGTGCATGTGATCATGTAAAATTTTTCTGGTATGAACTGGAAAACTGTTTTCAAGTAAAAAGAAAATTAATTGCAGTTGTTGTCTTCTATAAAATTATTGTTTGTTGATCTTTCCAATGTTGTTCAACTACCTTGGAGGTATGTTTGCTTGCCTAATATATATGATGGTCAAATAACTAATCTACTCAACAATATCCTGGAGTTTTATCACATTTGTTGAACAATCAGAAGGCAACTAAGACTAGGGAAGAGTCTTTTTTCACATTGACCGACCATTATTTTCAGTTGAACATTCCAAAATTTACAAAATGATAATCTAAATACCATCAAAAGTTATGTGTCGTGTCAGCTTTGGGTGTCCACGAGACACAATGAGGACTAGTTGAGGTATCGAGATGTGTATTCTCAGAGCTAGAGTGTTTAGTTGTCAAATCCGTATTCACATGCAGTGATGACCATTCTTAGGCATTTAGTAATTGATATTCCAGGAGAACATAAGTAGCAAAGTCAAATAAAATATAAGATATGACTTTATCAATTAGTGATGAAATAATGTAAACCAAATATGGTTGATCCAAACTCATATATGTATAACTACTTCAATAGTTGCTACATATTGTTCCTCAAACCAACATTGAGGAAGGTTAACTACCAACAAATTAGTTAAAGAGCCTAGGTGCTTCCCTCAAGAACTTTGCCTATATATACACTCTTTGTCTATAATCAAATCTCATCTGAAAGTAAACTGAAAACACCACTTTCCTTGTTGAAGCATAGCCATCTAGATCAAATTGACACAATGGTGCCTTCCAACACTTGCTCAATCCTCTTCGTTACCATAGCATTATCGTCCTTATCAAGCATCACCACGAGCCATGCTGCCCGCGGCCTACTGCAACTTCCCAGCTTGCCTAAGATCCCGTCATTGCCTCAGCCAACAATGCCACAACTGCCTAAAATTCCCAACTTGCCCACAGCATTGCCACCATTACCAAGTACTATTGCATCTTTGCCAACATTTCCAACAACTAATACACCATTGCCATCTTTGCCTACGTTGCCCTCTGTCCCGAAGATGACTCTGCCACCATTGCCCGCGAATCCTCTTCCCAACATGCCATCACTTCCAAACATTCCTACACTTTCACCCCCTCCATCCAACTAAATCACGCGGCTTAATGTTTTTGATTTTGTAACGATGACATCTTATCATTTATACTCAATGAGTGTTGTGTGTTTGATTTTCCAGAAATAAACTTGACATTCACTTCAAGTAGTAATATTCATCAAATGATAGACATCATCACCAACGCAAACCAGTAACGTGCATTACGTGTGTGCACTTTACTTGTTCCATTCACTTTCACGTAAAATTTGATTTTGGCTGAGTTATGCCTCCTCATACTTGAGTGAGAATAGTCTTTATTTGTCAAATGACATTTGTGGGTCCCATATTGTTTCTTGAAAGTGAAATTAGTGCTACTCCCTCGGTTTGTTATACATGTTTGAACAATTGGATCACAAACATATTGTCACGAGCCGAGCCGAGACCCTGGCCGCACAAGCATCCCGAACCATAAAGGCCAGAGCGTCCTTTTCCAACTGACAGTCATATACACAATTCATATACTCTAAAGAAATGCAGAAAAAAAAAAACATAGCAAAACGAAAACATGGTCGTTCTCTCAATCCAACTAATCATTATGAATAGAAGAAGTTCATAAAAATTCAGAAACATTTAACACCAGTTTGCAAAATCTCTAATAATACGAGAACGACATCTGTCTGAAAATTGGGATAAGGATCCCAGTCGGATCATGAACTAAACATCAAATATCAATGTTCCATAACCAAGGCCTTCCGAAATAAGGGAGGCTCACCAGCTGCAAACTTCTGACATCCCAATCTATTGCGTAGCGGGACCCCGGGACTGAGCCTCACATCCTGAAATATAGAGGGTCAATACAAATGTACTAGTACATAGAACAATCCAAAAACAAAATACAGTTTTATATAATATAGGTGAGAGCATTTCATAAAACATGTCAGCAGAAAACATTTGAAAACACATGGGCATAATCAATAGGTTTCAAAACATATTTAAGAATCTCAACTTGACTCTTTGTCTTACTTTTGAGTTAGGTGGTACACCTTACATCTCTACAATCCCACGGGATATATGGAATCCACCCTTAACTCAGCGGTCAAGCCCCTAACCCAAGTTTGCCACAAGGGTCGGAGTCTCTATCTCTAATACACCAAAGGGCACAAGGCCAGCATAAAATCCGTATCTTGGGACATCATAAACCCGTATCGGCAAAATACGGTATCCAGCAATGAGTCCTCACACGCGAAAGCCTTCTTCGGGTAACCACCTAAATTTCTTTAAGCCTATTTTTAATATCATTAATACATGCATCTTTTGAAATCAAAATCTGAAAATCTTATTCTGTTGTGGCATTTCATTACAGTCATTTCATTCAAACAAAATGTTTGGACCACCAAATCATTCAAACAGTACATGAGAATTTGTCTATCGAAATACGTGAACTTATGCAAAGATTCTCTCTTTCAATTCATAAACATATGGTGGTCATTTACTTTGTAGAAAATCATGAAATTCTTTCAATAATCATCGTAAACATTTACCAACAATAAAACATCCTCTCTTCAGTTCACAACCAATCTCAAATCATTTAACAATAGCCGAAAAAGCATTTATACCATGCTTCTAAATATGAAATTCATCAATTCATAACATGTGAAATCAATGGGTGTCATAACAAGAGAGTGAGTATAAATATCCATGCTCTCAATTCAACTTTCAAACTCAAAACGCATACATACATATATACGAGCAAAAATCAAATTTAAGGAAAGTCCTCAAGACCAAACATTATTATCAAAAAGGATTCACAATGCATACTTGTTAATGTAAGTTCAAAAATCTTTCGTAAATGTATGATTTTTTAACTTTAAAACTTACTCAAAATGATTACAATATCCCCATGAAGTTTAGGAAAACCCTGCGTACCTTAGGTCACTTAGTTTGAAGATTGGAACCCTAGTCTTGACTCTTTTATAGAAAATCTTGAACTTAGGGGTTGGATTCTTGATCTTTGAGGAAGAGTTGGGGTTTACTTTTTGAGAGAAATTGCATAATTTTGAGCATATAATGTCCTAATGACGTCTTAATCTATTGTTATCACGATTTGAGGCTATAGGGAACGACGAGGCTAACCCTCAGAATTTAAATACGCAACTAAAACCCATTTTTCGGACTCACTGCGATGCGACAGAGGTCTCATCGCTATAGGCACCGCGATGCGGTGCAATTGTGGTGACCTACTATTTTCAAAATCCAAACACGTCCCAAACCTCATCCGAAAAATCCAAAACTTTTCTGAGACATCCCTTTTACACCCCTGAACATGAATCAACTCAAAAATCTATATCTCGGGGTCGGAAAGATCAATTTAAAAATTATTGAAATTAAGGGCTAAAAAATATGACTAAGTCCTTTAACACTTAGAAAAATTTCTGGTTGTAAGCTCTCTATGCATTATACTAAGCGTGGTGTGAAGTCGAGAATGCTACGGGGTGTTACATTATCCCCTCTTGGGGATCATTCATCCCTGAATGATGACTCGGTTCACAGACAAGAACGATCTCAAGCATATTAAGGAAAAGAGAAAGAGAGAGAGAGAGAGTAGTATATGATTTGTACCTTCAATATCATCATCCATAGTTTCAAAAAGAGCAGGGTACCTTGCACGCATGTCATCTTCCGACTCCCAAGTAGCTTCCTCGGCTTTTTGATTTTTCCACAGCACGTTAACCAAAGCTATCTCCTTACTTCTTAACTTCCGAACTTGGCGATCCAAAATGGCAATAGGTTCTTCTTCATATGTCAGAGAGTCTTTTACCTTAATCTCCTCTACAGGAAACACCGGGGAATGATCTCTAATACACTTTTTCAACATGGATACATGAAACATTGGATGAACAGAAACAAGACTCATGGGCAAATCTAACTCATAAGCAACCCCACCAATCCTCCCCATAATCTGATATGGTCCTATATAACGAGGATTACGCTTTCCTTTCTTTCCAAATCGCATGACTCCCTTCATAGAGGGGACCTTTAGAAATACCCAATCATCAACCTCAAACTCCAAATCTCTTCTTCTAACGTCGACATAGAATTTTTGGCAACTCTAAGCTGTCTTAAGTCGCTCTCTAATGATCTTCACTTTCTCCATCATCTGATGAACAAGGTCAGGCCCAAACAATCGGGTTTTACCCATATCATACCATCCAATCAGAGACCTACATCTCCTCCCATAAAGTGCTTCAAAAGAAGCCAATTGTATACTGGAATAGTAGCTATTATTATAGGTGAATTCTATCAACAGTAAATGATCCACCTAACTACCCTTGAAGCCTATTACGCAGGCTTTCAACATATCTTCTAAGGTCTGAATGGTGTGTTCTGCCTGCCCATCTGTCTGAGGGTGGAAAGCGGTACTTAGGTTCACTTGGGTGCCTAAACCCTCTTGAAAAGACTGTCAAAACTGCAAGGAGAATTGCGTACCTCGGTCGAATATAATAAACACAGGAGCACCATGCAAACGGGTTATCTCTCGAATGTTTAACTTAGAATAGTCATCCTTAGAATAATTCGTCCATACTAGAAGCAAATGAGCGGACTTAGTCATTCAATCTACAATCACCCAAATGGAGTCATATTGGCTCTAGGACTTCGGGAGCCCCATAATAAAGTCCATATTAATCATCTCCCACTTCCACATAGGTAAAGCTATCTCTTGAGAAGTGTCACCTGGTCTCAACTATTCTACCTTGACATGTTGACAATTCAAACACTTAGAAACAAAATTAGCAGCATCTCTTTTCATATTATTCCACCAGTAAATCACCTTAAGGTCATGATACATTTTTGTATAGCCTGGGTGAACAACATACCTCAAAGTGTAAGCTTCATCAAGAATTCTTTTCCGTAATTCGTCCATATTCGGTACACATAACCTATCTTAATACCTCAAAATTCCATCACCTCTAATTTCAAATGCCATAACCTTTTGTGGACCAACATCTTTCTTAATTTGCATCAAAATGGGGTCCTAAGTCTGTTTCTCCTTAACTACTGCTGCTAACTCCAAGTCGTGGGTAGGATAATTCTGTTCGTGCACCTTTAACTGCCTAGATGCATAAGCCACCACCTTACCATGCTACATAAGCACACACCCAACACTCGGGATGCATCATAGTACACAACAAAGCCCTTTGTACCCTTGGAAAGGGTCAAAACTGGTGCGATAGTCAAATTGTCTTTCAGTTTCTCAAAATTATTCTCACAAGAGTCAGACCACAAAAATTTTACCTTTTCCTGAGTCAATTTAGTAAGTGGAGCAGCTATGGAGGTAAAACTCTCTACGAACCTTCTATAATACCCTGCCAAACCCAAGAAGCTCCGAATATTGGTTAGAGTCGTGGGTCTGGGCTATTTTCTCACTACCTCAACCTTTTGGGGTCAACCTTAATTCCCTCACTAGAGATAATGTGCCCCAGGAAAGCGGTAGGACTAAGCCAGAATTCACATTTGGAAAACTTTACATACAACTCATGATCTTTGAGGGTCTGAATGATAATTCAGAGGTGATTGACATGCTCTTCCTCACTCTTAAAGTAGACCAAAATATCGTCGATGAAGACTATGACGAACAGATCTAAAAATTGACAGAACATCCTATTCATTAGGTCCATAAAAGCTGCAGGGGCATTAGTCAGTCCGAAGGACATGACTAAAAATTCATAGTGGCCATATCGGGTTCAGAAAGCTGTTTTGGGAACATCAGCTTCCCTAACCTTTAATTGATGATACCCCGAACAAAGGTCTATTTTAGAGAAATATTTAGCACCCTGAGGTTGGTCAAAGAGATCATTAATTCCAGGAAGAGGGTATTTATTATTTACGGTGACTTTGTTCAGTTAACGATAATCTATACATATAGGAGCCGTCTTTGTTATGCACGAAGAGTACGGGTGCACCCCGATAGGGGTGGACCTACGTTGAGAGTAGGGGGTGCACGTGCACCCGCTAGTCTCGAGAAAAACTCTGTATATATAGTTTGTATATTTTTATATATATCAGAGAATAAGGGTAAGTTCATATCGTGCACCCTCTCTAGCAGCTTCTGTGGGGCTGGCCAGATGGTCTAGTAGTTGCTTTAAATATTTTCCTTTTACCCTAATGACTCGAGTTCGAAATTCAATAACAACATATCTTTATTGCTCCTCCTCTTTCCAAATACATGTTATGCACTGTCTGCAGACGTTATTTACGTATATATATATATATATATATGTATGTATATCTTATTTAGTAGTCATTTATTTCACTTTTTTTCTTTTATTTATGTTTTGTAGAAGTTATTTACGTATTTTTATTTTATTTTAAAATACAAGCTTCCCTTCAATTTTAAAAGGTAGATATTTTCTATCTTATACTGTATAATGTTTAGTTTACTTTTATCTTGTGATCATTAACTTAATTTTTATTTAAAATATTAGCAATTTAAAATTTAAAATAGGCTTAAATCAAATGTTTCTCGTAGCAATCATCTCGCAAATAAATTTCTCGAATTTCATATTTTCCGAAAACTTTCTATTATTGTTCAAAGTATAAAAATGCATTAAATTTCAGTACGATGGATAACACGCTTATGTCATATTAAATTTAATTTATTGATATTCAATAATATTAAAATTTTTCTTATAAAATGCTATAATAAATAAGTTTTCAAAAGACTATATGTAGAAATTTGGCACTATTAATTATTATATTTAAATATAGAAGTGCACCCGTCAAACTCAAATCCTAGATTCGCTTCTGCACCCCAGGGTGAAACACTAGGATGGATAAAGCCCTTGTCAAGAAGATCTTTTAACTATTCTTTCAACTCTTTTAATTTTGCAGGAGCCATTCTGTATGGCAGAATAGAAATAGGAAGAGTGTCCGACAATAAATCAATGCCAAAATTTATCTCCCTATTAGGTGGTATCCCAGGGAGATCATAGGGAAAAACTTCTGGGAATTCATTAACTACATGGGATAGACTGGAGGAAAGGACTTTCAGCATTAGAATCTTTGACCTGAATAAGATGATACAAACAATCCTTGGATATAAGTTTACGGACTTTGAGATAAGATATGAATTTCCCCCTAGGTGATAAAGAATACCCTCCCACTCTATTATTGGTTCATTTGGAAAGAAGAAAGTGCCTTTTCGAATTCTACAGTTTAATATGGCAAAACACGAATGGAGTCAATTCTGTCACACCCATTTTTTAACTCGAAAAGGTATCATTTTTATAGTTTGAAAGGATTTTTATTATTAAGGTGACAAAATGAAGATTTATTCCGAAAAAGGATTATTTTTATTTTTCAAAACTCAGAGTCGCCACTTGGCATAAATCAAGTGTGCCAAGTCACCCGTGGATATCCTTTTCAAAACGGTTTTGACTCTAAAACTGATCCGCGAACATAGATTCCGGCTAAGGAATTCTATTGATCGGGGGAAAGGTGTTAGGCACCCCTCGATCCCGTGGTTTGACCACAGTCGCTTAGTAGAGTGTATCGGCTAATTTTGACACTGCGAATGTACAAACCACAAAGAAGCATGTAAAGCAATCAAACAACCAAACAAAGTGAATAAAAGTATAGTGTTCAATCCAATTATACAGTTCAAAAATAAAAAAATGAGAAAATAAATTCTATCTAACCTATACTAATCCTAACTACACTCCTAGGCTTTACCCGATGCCTCGGGCCTTGATCGCGATCCGCCTTCGCCAACATGATACGTCGGGGCATTCCCCGATAAATAAATACATCAATCTTCGGGGCATTCCCCGATCAAATAAATATATTTTTTAATTAAACACAATAAACTAGGAAGAAAATTCATGCACATTCAACCAAAACAACAAGTTTTAAAATTTGCCTACCCGAACCTATATTGCCTATCCGTTTCAACCCATCGTTAATCTATCACGATTCATACCAACAATAAATCAAAATAAACCGAATCTATCCTTTTTGTCAATTTTTCAATTCCACCCCAACTTCCTTTCTATCAATCCATTAGAACATGATCAAATTTATTCCTCAATCCACCAAAACCAAACAGCCAAGTATCATGATCATAACATCAACATAAACAAAATCCAACAAACCATAATCACACCACTCGTAATTGCAACCAATACAAACAACCAACCAAATATGTATATAAAAAAATGAGTTAATAAATGGACCTCGATAGAATGTTTTGTTGATAATAAAGAAACTCGGGACAGGAATCCTCGAACGGAAACCTCTACAGTAGCTGTAGGGCTACAGAGTGTGGAAGCGTGATAAATTCAACCAAAGATTCTGGGAAATTAATAAAAACAGTAAAATTGACACCAAGGTTTTAGGTGGAAAAACCCTCTTTAAATAGAGGTAAAAAACCACCAGCGAGAGAGCCAAAGATTCCACTAATATTGACGAGAGTACAAAATATTTTCTCGGGACTAACAAGACAAAATAGCCCCTTACAAATTCTCTACGAGTATAGAAATACTCAACCAAGAAGTAGAGAAAGAAGAAAATATAAAGGAGAGATTGGCTATTGAAATGTTGTGTGGATGTCTTTGCAAATGAAGTAGCATTGACTTTTATAGTCAAATTTGGACCTCAAAAGTCTTGCCTTCATATATGAATGCAGCCACCGATGTTGAAAACACAAAGTCATAAATGTCTTCATCATCCACAATTATTGAAATATGAGCAACAATTGTTGACAAAAGGAGAGCAACAATTGTTGACCAACAAATCTCCACCTTGATCTCCTTTTGACCGGAAATACTCTCTCGCCATGAAAACCTGTTAACAATGAATAATACCAGCTAAGTCCAAGCAATGATCGAACTTATCGGCTGGAAGTGGTTTGGTTAACATATCTGCAGGATTTTCAGTTGTATGGATTTTTTCTACAGTAATTTCTCCTGCATCAACAATATCTCGGATAAAGTGGCGTTTAATATCAATATGCTTGGTCTTTGAGTGATGCTTGCTATTCCTGGCCAAGTGGACAGCACTCTGACTGTCGCAGAACATAACAAGAATGTGTTGTTGTAAACCAAGTTCAGCAACCAAGCCTCGGAGCCAGATAGCCTCTTTCACTCCTTCAGTAGCAGCAATATATTCTACTTCAGTGGTGGACAAAGCCGCAATGGCTTGAAGTGATAAATACCAACTGATAGCAGAGCCGCAGAGTGTAAAGATATAGGCTGAAAGTGATCTTCTCCGATCTAAATCACCACCGTAGTCGGCGTCAACATAACCAACTACGCCTCCTGGATCAGACCTTTGTCTATCAAATACCAAACCAATATCAGGAGAACCCTTCAAGTAACGAAGGATCCATTTGACAGATTCCCAATGCTGTTTTCCTGGGTTGTGCATGAATCTGCTAACAACACTAACCGCATAAGCCAAATCAGGCCTAGTACATACCATAGCGTACATAAGGCTTCCGACTGCATTAGAATACGGGACATGTGACATGCGCTTTTGTTCCTCTTCTGATTGTGGACACTGATCTGATGACAACTTGAAGTGGGCAGCAAGTGGAGTATTAACAGCTTTACAATCTCACATTCCAAATCTGTCAAGCATCTTCATTACATACTTTTTCTATGATAGAAAAAGTTTTCCAGGTGGACGATCTCTGTTAATCTCCATTCCAAGAATCTTCTTGGCAGGACCTAGATCTTTCATATCAAATTCACTGTTGAGCTGCACCTTTAACTTGTCAACAAGAGTTTTATCTCTTGCAGCAATTAACATATCATCAACATATAACAGCAAGTATACTAGTGATCCATCAGATAATTTTTGAAAATAGACGCAGTTATCATAACTACTTCTAGAATAGCCATGTCCAGTCATGAAGGAATCAAACCTTTTATACCATTGTCTTGGTGATTGCTTCAAACCATAAAGAGATTTCTTCAGACGACATACATGGTTCTCCTTTCCAGGAACAACGAACCCCTCTGGCTGCTGGATATAAATTTCTTCCTCAAGATTACCATGAAGAAAAGCAGTTTTCACATCTAACTGTTCCAGCTCCAAATCATACAAGGCAACTAGAGCAAGTAATACACGAATTGAAGAATGACGAACAACGGGAGAAAATACTTCATTAAAGTCAATACCTTCCTCTTGATCAAAACCTCTTACTACGAATCTTGCTTTGTACCTTGCATTTTCAACACCGGGGATGCCTTCTTTTCTCTTAAAAATCCATTTGCAACTAATGACTCGCTTGCCTTCTGGTAACATCACCAAATCCCATGTTTCATTTTTGAGAAGACTCTCGACTTCTTCTTGCATAGCAGCAGTCCACTTTGCTGAGTCATCACCAGAGATAGCTTCAGAATAATTCTTGGGTTCACCATCTTCACCCATCTCTTGTGCAACAGTCAATGCATAAGCAATGTTGGCAGATTCTGTGATCAGTCTTTGAGTCGGTTTTCTTGGCCTTTGTTGTGGAAGTTCTTGAGCCATAGACCATGGTTGTGGTAAACCTCGACGTTGAGGTGGATGTTGTCGTGGACTCATTTGTTCAGCAGTGACTTCATCTTTTTGAGTGGTGGAAGAATTAGGGATATTTGTTTCCAGAGTGGGAGCTTCAGTCTCAAACTCCACCTTCTCTCGAACATCCTCCTGATCACCTGTATCAGTGGAGGGAACAACAGTATCTTTTCCAGAAGATAGCATACCATTTTCATTAAAGGTTACATTCCGACTATGAAATATTTTGCGAGAATCAGGGTCATACAAACGATAGCCTTTAACCCCTAGGCCATAACCTAAGAAAATGCATTTCTTAGCACGAGGTTCCAATTTTCCCTCGTTCACATGAGAATAAGCAGGGCAACCAAATATTCTAAAATTAGAATAATCAACAGGGTTACCTGACCAAACTTCTTCTGGAATTTTGCAGTCGAGTGATCGATTTGGTGAGCGGTTTATCAAGTAGCATGATGTTGAAGCTGCTTCTGCCCAAAATTCTTTCCCCAGAGTAGAATGGGAGAGCATACAACGAACTTTCTCCAAGATAGTTCTGTTCATCCTTTTAGCAACTCTGTTTTGTTGTGGAGTTCTTGGAACGGTGAAATGTCTGGCAATACCTTCTTTCTTGAAGAAATCATTAAACTCATTAGAACAAAATTCGAGGCCATTGTCTGTCCTTAGCCTCTTGATCTTCTTGCCAGTCTGGTTCTCAATTAATAATTTCCACTCTTTAAAGGTGGAAAAAGCTTCATTCTTTTGCTTGAGAAAATATACCCAGAGTTTACGTGAAAAATCATCAATAAATGTCAGCATATAATGACATTTACCTCTGGAGGGAACTCTCGATGGACCCCAAAGATCTGAATGGATGTAGTCCAAAGTACCTTTGGTCCTGTGAATGGCTTTTGAAAAGCTAACCTTTCTCTGCTTACCAAAAATGCAATGCTCACAGAAATCGACCTTACCGGTACAATGGTTGCCAAGATAGCCTTTCTTTTTGAGAATTTGGATTCCCTTCTCACTCATGTGGCCCAACCTCAAATGCCACAACTTCGTGTTGTCTTTGTTGGATGAGGCGACGGCTGAAGAACCTATAACAGTTGAACACTGAAGCAAATACAAACTACCAGATCGAATTGCCTTTAGTAACACAAGAGCTCCTTTGGACACTTTTAAAACTCCACCTTCAGTTGAGTATCTACACCCTTGAGATTCAAGAGTGCCTAGGGAAATGAGATTCCGTTTCAAATCAGGGACATGTCTGACACTGGTCAAAGTTCTAACGACTCTATCATGTGTCTTGATTTTGATTGTGCCTTAGCCGACAACTTTGCATTGAGCATCGTTGCCCATTAAGACAAGACCACCATTAAAAGATTCATAGGTGGTAAACCAGTCTCTATTAGGAGACATATGAAATGTACAACCAGAATCAAGAACCCACTCATTTTTTGACCTTTGATCAGTACCAGAAGCAATAAAACACTCTCCATCAGATTCGGTTTCTACAAAACTAGCTTCGGCAGATTTTTTGGGTTGCTTACCCTTATCTTCTCTGTTTTGCTTATTTTTCAATTTGTAGCACTCAGAGATTTCATGATTTCTTTTCTTGCAATAACGGCAATACTTAGAGTTTTTACCTTTGGATTTGGATTGGTTTTTACCGCTAGCACCTACTTCGTGGTTTCTCCCTCTAACTACTAGTCTCTCACCCGAACTTTCAGAATGAATTTGGGTATCAAATTTTTCTTTGGACAGTAGGTTAGACTTGACATCATCAAAGCTCAAGGTAACATTATTACCATATAGCATAATTTCTTTGAAATGTCTATATGAGGGTGGCAAAGAAACAATAAGTAGTACGGCTTTATCCTCATCATCAATTTCGACATCCAGATTTTCCAAATCAATTATGATGGAATTAAATTCACCAAGATGAGATTGGATGGGTGTACCTTCAGACATACGGAGCGTGAAAAGTCGCTCCTTTAACCGGAGTTTATTTGCAAGACTTTTGGTCATGTACAGAGACTCTAATTTACTCCATATGCCGGCTGCAGTTTTCTCATTGATGACTTCGCGTAGCACCTCACGGGACAAGCATAATTGGATTGTGGATAACGCCTTTTCATCCGTCTCTTCCCACTGCTCCCCTGTTGTAGTGGCTGGCTTCGCCGATTTGCCAGACAAAACCTTCTTTAGGCCATTCTGGGTAAAAACAGCCAGCATTTGGACTCGCCAGATAGCAAAACTAATTTTACCATCAAATTTCTCAATATCGAACTTCGTCGACATTTTTAATAGAAAAAAATCCCGGTTGAATTATCGTGGCTCTGATACCAATTTGTAGGGCTACAGAGTGTGGAAGCGTGATAAATTCAACCAAAGATTCTGAGAAATTAATAAAAACAGTAAAATTGACACCAAGGTTTTAGGTGGAAAAACCCTCTTTAAATAGAGGTAAAAAACCACCGGCGAGAGAGCCAAAGATTCCACTAATATTGACGAGATTACAAAATATTTTCTCGGGACTAACAAGACAAAATAGCCCCTTACAAATTCTCTACGAGTATAGAAATACTCAACCAAGAAGTAGAGAAAGAAGAAAATATAAAGGAGAGATTGGCTATTGAAATGTTGTGTGGATGTCTTTGCAAATGAAGTAGCATTGGCTTTTATAGCCAAATTTGGACCTCAAAAGTCTTGCCTTCATATATGAATGCAGCCACCGATGTTGAAAACACAAAGTCACAAATGTCTTCATCATCCACAATTGTGGAAATATGAGCAACAATTGTTGACAAAAGGAGAGCAACAATTGTTGACCAACAGTAGCACAATCCACTCAGTATCAAGAATGTACTACCCGGATGGCGTGAGAATAGACGAACCCAAAATCCTAATCAATACGACAGAAGATTGAAAACCGACGTAGCTTGAGCTCCGGTGAGCTTAGACGAGACAAAAAAGATGGACTAAAAATTCCAGTTATCCTCACTGTTTCTCGACCGGGTTTGCTTCGAAATCAGTGGGGACGAAGAAGAGCCAGGAACTTTAAACTCAAGTCGATCACAAGACGACTTGCAGACCAAATTCGGCGAAGAGGTTCGCCGAAAAAACAGTCGAGACATCGGATTTACACCGTTATCCCCTTTCTCATTCACCTCCTCTCTCGATTCACTCTCTCAGCATCGATTCGCTGTCACATCTCTCTGATTTTATATCTCTTTCTTAATTTCTCACCCAAATTCCTTTTTCCATTTACCTTCTCTCTCGATTTCACTCTTTCTATCCCTTTTTTTCTGTGTGTGCGTCTGATTTAGGGTGTGTAGATGTAAGAGGGGTGTGTGTTCTTGGTATTGTGTTTGCAACTTATATCTCTCTCCTGATCTGTGTGCATATGGTGTTTATGGCGTGAATGATGGTGAAGAAGAAGTGAAAAGAAAAGCCCCCTCTGAATGAATGATGATGATGATGTATATATATTCACTTTCCAATGAATGCATATTGAATGAGAATTGGGGAGTGGTCCCCTCTCTTTTGTTAGGAATAGGACCATTCCAGGAATATTCTCCTTGGGGCCCACACCTTTTTTGTTGTTAATCAATTGTTATGGAAAAGAAAAAGGTAAAGAAAACGTGAGTGGGGTGAGGGTTAGGGTAGGTGGGTAAGGGTATGGGGTGGGGTAGGTTGTTAGGATGAGGTGTAAAGTTGGTTAGGATAGGATTGTTATTTTTTGTATTTTTGTAGGGTACAATCACATGGATGAGAGTGTCTGATAATAAGAAGTGAAAAAAAAAGATAAATTGGATTTTGGGAGGGACAAGATTAGGAGTCTACAAATTCATTCCTAAAATAACATCAAAGTCAATCATATCAAGCTCTACAAGATTTGTCATCGTCTCACGATCATAAACAGACACAACACAATTCCTATACACCCTCCTAGATACAATAGAGTCACCAACAGGAGTGGAAATAGAGAAAGGTTTCGAAATATTTTCAGGCTCAAAACCAAAATTAACTGCCACATCAAGTAACACATACACATCATCGGAGAAGATTTGTAACGTACCCGTAACAACATCTGGCGAAGCCTCTACATCCTGACGGTTAGATAAGGTATATAACCAGTTACAACCGCCCCCAGTAGCTGAAGTGGTCCCTTTGGGTGGTGGTGGGGCTGTGGAATTAGTTTGAGACTTAGTACCCTCAACATTTCCTCTAACTGACGGACAGTCTCTTTGGATATGGCCTGCCTGACCACAATCATAGCACTCCATCGTGCTAAAATGACACCTCCCTGGGTGAGTTTTATCGCAAGTCCCACATCATAGGAATGGCCGATACGATGGCGCTATACTACCCTGGGACTATGTACCCTGCACTTCCAATCCATTATTAAGCTGAAGATTCTAAAACCACCAATAAATTAGAGGTCTGGGCGCTGGGTAGCTAGCTGAAGTTTGAACATTATTCCAAAGCTTTTTCTTAGACTACTTATTACCCTAGTTACTTCCTTGGAGCTAACTGTTATTCTGGTCTGTAGACCTGGCCATTTTTCCTTGCCTTTCTTTTTCTCTTACCTCAGTCAGCCTTTTCTTCTGCTCTTCAACCTATTGCATATGAACGAACAACCTGGATAAATCCATATCTCTATTCAGCATTGCTCCCTCGTCCTCCAATACCAGATCATCGAAGAAACTGGATGCAAACTTTCTCATGCGAGCTCTCATATTACCCGTCAATTCTGGAGCATAACAGGACAGTTGGGTAAACTTCAATATATACTCTTTGACATTCATTTTTCCTTGTTTCAAGTTCATAAATTCTTCAGGTTTTGCTTCTCTCAATTCCTGGGGAAAGAAACGATCTAGGAAAGCTTCCACAAACTCACCTTACATAGAAGGCTCAACATCTCTACCTTTCGAATCCTTCCACTTATTATACCGCTGGTTGGCTACATCCTTCAACTGATAGGCTGTCGACTCAAACCTTTCAACCTCATTAGCATGCATAATCCTAAAAATTTTCTCCAGTTCATCAATGAACCCTTAAGGGTCCTCCTCAACCTTTGTATCAGTAAACATAGGTGGGTTCAGTCTCATGAATTGACCAACCTGTGTAATCTCAAATGAACCAGACACAGAGCCTACATCTTCAGACTGACGGGCCTGAGAAGCCACGAGCTTAACAATCATATACATAGACTGTCGGAACTCAGCATTAGAGACTTCTCTCTAGGAAAGCTAAGCACGGTTAACTCTAGATCGATGGTACCTAGGTGGACTAGTTTGAGCCGGAGGGACTCCGAGAGTGGCAACAAACTCTAGGGTTCGAGCTCTATTACGGTTCCACATCCCATGAGTAGGGCGAACATCCTCATCTTGGGTATTATGTTCGTTGGATCTACGGGGAGGCATGATCAATTTCTGAAATTAAGGAAATCATTGGTTAGAGGGTATTCAGAATCTATAGCACGAACTAAATCATGAAATAAAAGAGAGATATTCCTAAACGCCTAGTAGCCTCCTCCTTATTAGTGTGGCGCGCTACACACCCATAAAAAAGACTCCAACTGACGCAATTTCGCAGACACCCTGTGACCATGAACCATGCTCTGATACCAAGTTGTATCCTAGCCGCTCCTGTGTCAGCCCTGTCGATGTGGGCCAGAGTTCAAACTGAGTTTAGGAAAATCCCATTAAAGCGAGGTAAACCTCAGTCCTGAGTCTAGGCAAATCCCATTCGGTGGGGCAAACCTCAGTGAGGACGTTGAATTCATAAGAAGGGGTGTATGTGACACCCCAACTTAGTATGAGGAGTCCCATATTGGAAAAACACAGGAAGGATACTGGGTATATAAATAAGAAAGCCTTACTCCCTGGTGACGCGTTTTAAAATCATGCGGGTCTGAGCCTAGAGCGGATAATATCAGTAGTGGACTGAGGAGTTACATGGGGTCTCTCGGGCTTTGATATTTGGGGATACCCGTCGCGGCCAGGGCCCTGGCTCGGGTCGTGACACATATATATATTAGTTAGGGTGGAAAGGTGGAAGGCGCACTTCCCTCTTGAATTGTGTTTGCATTTGCAGGACTTCTTGCCTTGGCATCTGTCTTGTCCGTCTGAATGATAGGACTCCAAACGGAATATATTAGTTAACAACTATTATTTTCTTTTAAAATCTACTTACTGATGATAGAAAATGGAGTAAAGGCATGCACATTGCACTTCTTTTTGTTTTCCTGCAATCAATTGTCATTTCATTGAGGTAACTGTTGAATTTTTTTAATTATTTTGTAAAGATGAAAATTTATGTAAATATGATAAGTTAAAATATATATTTATATTATTTATCCGAAACTATAAAAATCACCAAACAACACCAACAAGAAGCACAGACAAACCATGATCAGTAATTTGCAGGAATGAACGAGAATATGTTTATTTATCCTCAGAATCGTATGATTCAGATACCTAACGAAACCTAGCCCCAAACCCCTCCCCCCACCCCACCCCCATCCTATTGATTCGGGGTCAGACCGATCCAGGTAGCATTTTGGGTTGGTCTAATCGGACCATACCCAGTGGTGGAGTCAGGATTTTCATTAAGGGATTCATAAGTAAACATACGTACTAGTCGAAGGGGGTTCAACATCTATAATATATACATAAAAATATTTTTGACCATGTAAAAATAGTATAAAAATAATATAATTTTTCATCGAAGGGGATTCGAATGAACCCCCTAATTGCAAGGTGGATCCGTCACTGACCACACCGGCCTGACCTGACCCAATTGACGGGCTTAGATGAGGTAGATATGTTGTTTCCTATAGAAACTAGGTTCAAGATAATAACAGGCTAAAAAAGACGTAATGAAAATATAAGAGACAATAGATAGTAACAAAAGCAACAAATAGTTGCAGACAGTATGCTCATACACTCAACTACAACAACAACATACCCAACACAGTCTCGTAAAATGGAGTTTGAAGAGACTAGATTGTATGCAAACAATATCTATATTCCATAGGTGAGGTAGAGATGTTATTCCGATAGAAACTCAGTTTAAGACAATGACATACTAAAAGAGACGTGATGAAAATACAAGACACAATAAATAATAACAAAACAACAAATAGTAGCAGAAAATATGCACGTGCACTCAAATATTACATTTTTAAAAATTAATGATGTTCATGATATGATACAGAAAACTTCGTTATAATAATTTTAATTTTAGCTTATATAGTATAAGAAGTCGATATATATGATTTATGATTTTATTCGAGTTTAGTATAGTTTACGCGAATGAAGAATTGTGACTTTGACAACAGTGAGAACTATTATTATGAGTGAAAATAGTGCAATTATCTAAAAAGAAAAAGAAAACACATGTACAACAAAATTATTATCTAACTGAAAGTTTAATTTTAATCTTGTGGTATCAAATATGTCACGTGAAAAGTTAAAGTATTATAAAAAAAATAATTATTCTTTTTGAATCGGACTAAAAAAGAAAGTATATCGTTCTTTTTTAAACGGAAGGTGTAACATTATTATGGTGTCTTTTCATCGAAATATTGGTTATCTTTCAAAAATAATTCTAAAGTGGCTAACCCGTGCAATATTTACCATGTTTGATGGACAGTGGCAGTATTTGCTCCTTTTGTAGCCCAAAAGCAAATAATTGGGGCCCAAATCACCAAACAGTGTCACATTGGGAAAAAAATCTATATATACAAACTAAGATTGTTTATTACAACTTATAACAATATTTGTTAGATTGCAAATAATAGCAGAATCTATATTAAAAATTATTTTAGAAAAAAAAATTCTTTTTTATATAATTATTGAAATCCTTAAAAATAGAAAACAATTAACCACTAGATACCATACAGCCTCCATTTTCTCTCTAAAACATTTTGTTCTTTTTTTTCAAAAAGAGTCATGTCCTTCTGTCTTTCCTTTTCTATACTCATCTTTTTCAACAAAAAATCAAAAAAAATATAAACTTGTCATCTTCTTCATTCATCAACACAGAGAACTACTTGCAACTCATAATTCTTGCAATTCTTTTTCTTTCAAATCAAAATATTTCAATTAAAATGCATATTTGTGTAAATTGAAATAAATTGAATGCACAATAAAAAAAAAACACAAAAAGGATATACATTAAGGCAGTATGAATGATGCTTGTTTACATTTAATAATGATATAACATGGAGGAAGATGGGATGCATAAAGCAAAAAATACCTCACAAAATAAAATATAATTGTTGTAAATTTTTGTAGAACAAAAAAAAAATCTCACTTTACTGTGTTTCACGTAAAAAAAAATCGTATTTATAGCTATGTTTTCAAACTAGTGATGTTGAACTTAATGCAATAGAAGATTGTAGCAGTTTTTTTGTTTGAATTTATGATTATTTATGGTGTTTAATTTTTATTTTTTTTAATTCTTGTGGCAGCTCTTACTCAAACATTAAACAGGAAGACCTAAAGATTTTTGGGTCGATGAAAAAGTATAATGAGTTGATAAAAATTATTGCAACTCAACTAAAAATAGATACTAATTATGTATAGTTAGTGATAAACTTCATCAATCATCATACACTATGATATAGACGTAAGAATTTATTTGGATAAAAAAAAAATAGTTTCAGATTTCTTCATTAAATATAAGCCAAAACAAAATAAGATTGATTACAGTAGAAACAAATCAAAGCTGCAATTTCGAAAGTAATTTAGTTCAAAATCAAGTGCCTATAATGTTGAGATATGGAAAAAAAAAACTGAGAATACAATGGAAAAGAAGCGTGTATTAAATAAGAAGATAGAAAAGGCTTAACAGCATATAGCACTTAATGAAAAAGAAGTGTGCATTAAGAAATTGGATAGAGTAAAAGAGTTTACTTCCTTTGAAAAGAGTAATAAAGTGGGTAAAAGGGGAAAAAAACTACACGTTTATCTATATTTTTGGAAAGAGATAAACACAAAAAAACTAAAATAAATATTAAATCATAACAAGTTAATTTTTTTAAAAAAAGAAAATTAATAATAATTTATTAAATCTGCTATAACTTGTAATTAAAATCACAGTTCAATAATTACTTAAAAATAGTGTTACATGTTGTAATAAAATATCTAATAACAATATAGAAGATAATTTTCCCTTGTACATTTACTCCATTCCCAATTGTAAGGCCATTTCCACGGCCCAATTATCTATCATATTATATTGTTTTGATGAATACAATATTTGACTATACTATATGTTTTTACGGTCATGGCATAATGCCACCCAACCTACAAGAAAAATAGAGTAAGAGGTAGAGCTATTATTAAAAAGTAGAGTGGAGAGTAAAATAAGATTATTAGATAATAAACAGATACAATATGAGAAGGAAAAAAAAAATATAACAACGCAATCACAACAAATCGATCATTACATAATGACGGTTCAAACACTGTCAACAACAACAACAAATAATGTATTCTTACCAAATTGGGTATGGGAGGATCAAATATGCGTAATCCATACCACTAACCCCCAATAAAATAGAGAGTCTGTTTTCGACAAACCCTTGCTTAGACTTAAAAATCAGTATAAAAAGATATAATAAAAAACAAAAAAAAAAGGTGGACTATCACGCTAACAAAGAATAACGAAAACAAGACACCCACATTGAAGTACTATAAATTAGGGCAAACAACATACATCTCGACAGTTTGGAGCTTAGTTACAGAAAATTCCGACATTTTGCATAATTACTGAAAATCTCAATTTTAGGTATGTCGAGATACATAATTAGCTCACGATACATCCAACGCCGATACATTTTTTTTGTAAAGATACATAATTAGCTCTAATACATTATTTTTTATTCTAGATTTATCGAGATACATAATACATCCAATGAAATACATTTTTTCCTTTTTAAAGATACTTATTTAGGCCCGTCGAGATACATAATTAGCTCTCGATATATCCAATAAAGATACATAATTAATTAATTATTTTTAATTACTTTGTAAAGATGCAAATTTATGTAAATATGATAAGTTAACATATATGTTTATATTATTTATCCACCACGAGCAAGAAACACAGGCAAACCATGATCACTTTAGCCGATTCGTTCACAGTTGGATTGAGCTGAAATTTGAATCGGTTGTTCCTAACATATTGATCTTTGATATGAACGGCAGAGATTGAATTTGGAGGTCCACATACATATATCCAGGAAAATGTTGAACAAGAAAATAACTTACTTTTTCTGAAATTGTTTCTTAGCATAAATATGTAGCCCTATATAATTACGCAAGTGACATTGCAAAATCTTGGAGGATCTTAGTAGCACTATTGGCTGGCTACCTCAACTTTCACCTTATTGGTGAGGGTTTGATTCTCCACCTTGTAATCTCCTACCTCGTTTTTCCCTTCCCCTACCCTCGACGTAACAAAAATATATTTTAAAAAATGACGTTGCAAAATCTTCAAAATAAGTGGTGTTAAGTTATCATCACATATTTTACTAAGCTTTTGTCTCATATTTTATGTAACATATGTTTGAGTTACCAGTAGTTTCAACTCACTCTTAATTCTCCAAGTGAAATTCCATTTGATTGTAGTACAATAGTTATGATCAAATTTGTTCAAAAGTGTATGTATATATGCTTATCAAGAACATATATTGGAGAAATACACACGAATCAGTAGTAGACGTACACTTTATTGAATTAACACAAATGACAATCATTGTATAGGATTCAAGAACCTATAACATGATACATTACATCGTTAAGAATCACATAAAACGTTTAAAAACTTTATTCTTAAGAGAAACACGTGATAGAGAGACCAATCGGTTAAGACAGGTAAAGATCACGCGGTTGGAAGCTGCAAGATTAGTTGGATGGAGGAGGTGAACGTGTAGGAATCATGTTGGGAAGTGATGGCATGTTGGGCAGAGGATTCACCGATGGTTTTGATGGCAAAGTCATCTTCGGAACAGAGGTCAATCTGGGCAAAGATGAAACACTACTTGGCAACAATGGCAATGGGGGGATCTTTGGCAAGTTGGGAATAGAAGGCAATTGTGGTAGTGTTGGCAGAGGCAATGACGGGATGTTAGGCGAGTTGGGAAGTTGTAGTAAGCCGCGAGCAGCTTGACTTGTCGATATGCTTGATAAGGACAATAATGCTATGATCACGAAGAGGATTGAGCAATTGCTATAAGAAGCCATTGTGTTGACAATTTGATCAATTGCTAATTTGTTTCGCGAAAATTATGCTAGCAACGGAAGTTGTAAGTTCTGTTTTAATTTGAATGAGTTTGATCATTTATTGGAGAGTATATATAGGGAAAATCGTCGAAAAACTAGCAGGATTATATGAAATATGTGTGGTGAAGATGCATGACAACTCTATTACTAATTGTTAGTTCACTTTCCTAAATGTTGGGCACAACTCTAAGATGGAAATAGTTATGTTTGGTTCACCTTCCTAAATGTTTGGATCAATCATATTTGATTAACTATCGACTCATGTATCAATCAAAGAAATCGGTTCTTATTACTTCCTCTGTTTCAATTTATGTGATTCGATACTTCCCCAGATTGGTTTATAACTACACAAATGTTGATGACGTGTTTTGGACCATATTTTAAACAATGTTGCATAAATTGGAACAGGAAGAGTAATAATTTTCGATAACCCTTTTCCGTTGAAGTTTAAAGAATTATATAGTTAATACACATATATGCACAAATTTCAGGAAGGTGAACTAACAATATAGTTGTTGAAAAAAAAAAAAAGAAACTAACAATAGAGTTGTCATGCTTTCAAACCAAACATCTCATACACTAAAATCCTTGTAGTTTTTCTATTAATAGAACTTTATTGAAAGAAAGAAAGGCTAAGGTTTACAATGTAATCTGAAAAGCATAAAAACTGACTAAACCAAAAAGGAGGCTATATATACATAGCCAATAACCTAAAGGTCCATAAACTAAAGGCCCAATAACATATGGGCTAACATCCCCCCTCAAACTCACAATGCAACAGCAATAAGCATTGAGAGTTTGTCACACAAAAAACGAAATCGAGACGCCGACTGAGCCTTCGTAAAAAGGTCAGCAATCTGCAAAGACGATGGAACAAAAGGAAGCGATATGGTCCCGAGCTGCAAATGATGACGGGTGAAGTGACAATCAATCTCAATGTGCTTCGTACGCTCATGGAAGACAGAATTCTTTGCAATTTGTACCGCACTTTTGTTATCACAATGCAGGGGAGTAGGCATAGAAATGTGAACCCCCATATCTGCAAGAAGCCAACGTAACCAAATAATCTCACATGTAGTCACAGCCATGGCACGATACTCAGCCTCCGTGGAAGATCTAGAGACAACATCTTGTTTCTTGCTCTTCCACGAGATTAAAGAGTCTCCAAGAAACACACAAAAACCAGTGGTGGATTTACGATCATTGCGATCTCCATCCCAATCAGCATCACTATAGGCTCGCAACTCGAGAGATGACGTCGAGGGAAACAAGAGATTCTGAAACTGAGTGCCACGAAGATACCTTAGAATACGAAGTACAGCTCCCCAGTGCACAGAAGTAGGAGCAGTAACAAACTGGCTAACAACATGAACTGCATGTGCTATATCTGGACGAGTAACCGTAAGATAAACCAAACTACCCACAATAGTCCGATAAAGACTCGGATCTGATAATGGAACACCATCACTAGGAGAGTAACGTGCATTGGTTTCAAGGGGAGTATCTACAGTCCTGTTGTCAGAAAGACGCGCCCGTGTAAACAAGTCAGATATATACTTAGTCTGAGAAAGAAGATACCCTTTCTTAGACTGAGCCACCTCAATACCCAGAAAATAACGCAGCAAGCCCAAGTCCTTCATTGCAAATCGATGAGCCAAATCATGCTTCAATAACTCAATACCACTATGATCATCACCAGTAATAATCATATCATCTACATATAAGGACAATAGAATTCGCCCTGCACTTGTATATCTAACAAACAATGCTGAATCATGGTTACTCGGGACAAATCCAAGGGAAGTAATAACAGTGGAGAATTTCTCAAACCAAGCACGAGGGGCTTGTTTGAGACCATATAAAGCTTTTCGAAGCCGACAAACTTCACCTGGCTGGTGGTCAATACCTGGGGGAGGAGTCATATAAACTTCCTCGTGGAGATCACCGTTCAGAAAGGCATTCTTGACATCCATCTGAAATATCTTCCACTGTCGAACGGATGCAACAGCAATCATAGTGCGAACAGTCGTCATCTTTGCTACGGGGGAAAAAGTCTCCTCATAATTCATACCATATTGTTGTGAGTACCCTTTTGCCACAAGTCTCGCCTTGTATCGCTCAACAGACCCATCAGATTTTGTTTTTATCTTATACACCCATCGACAACCAACCGCATGCTTACCAGGTGGGAGAGTAACCAAATCCCATGTATGTGTATGATGAAGAGCAGCAAGTTCCTCAGCCATAGCATTCTGCCAAAGAGGATCAGACACAGCCTCTCTATACGACTCAGGTTCAGACAAATGATGTATGTTTGCAATAAAGGAAGCAAATGAGGCTGAATATGTAGAATAGAAAAAATCTGGCAGTTTGGTGGACTTACAAGGTCGAGTAGACCTCCTCAGAGGTGGTGGGTCTCCAGTCTCAACAGTCGAAGGAGCAGACTCAGGCACAGGCGAGGCTGAAGCACTATCAGGTGGCACACCAGATGGCATGGATGAATCCGGAACTGGAACCTCTATGTCAATCCCAAAGGGATCAATAAGCCGAATATCTGACTTTGTCACATCATGGGTTTTAGCTGGAATGGAATAAAAAGGAATATGTTCCAAAAAAGTGACATGTCGTGAAACATATAATTTCTGACTTACAGGATCATAGCAACGATATCCTTTTTGTCCAATACCATACCCCAAAAACACACATATAGCTGATTTTGACCCTAACTTATTTCGTTCAACATGAGGACGAAGAACAAAGCAAGTACATCCAAAAACTCGTAATGCAGAATAATTCGGCGGGTGACCATATAGTTTCTCAAACGGAGACATCCCTGAAGTCAATGCAGTAGGAATACGATTAATCACATATACAGCAGTTAGGACTGCTTCTCCCCAAAAAATACTAGGAACCTCTGCAGACAAAAGTAAAGAGCGTGCTGTCTCAACAATATGACGATGTTTTCTTTCTGCCAGACCGTTCTGCTCAGGAGTGTCGGTACAAGATGACTGGTGTATGGTACCATCAGAGGCAAGTAACTGAGTGAAGTCATTAGAGGTATATTCACCCCCTAAGTCACACCTGAAACACTTTATCACAGCCGAATGTTGTGTTTTAACAAGGGCTCTAAAGTTGTTGTAAATGTCAAAGAAATCAGATCTGCGTTTCATAAGATACACCCAGGTATAACGAGTATAGTCATCTATAAACGAAACATAATAGGTCGATCCACCCTTAGTGGAAACTGGCGCTGGTCCCCATACATCAGAATGAATAATATCAAAAGGAGCAACAGAATAAGACACACTTTTATTAAACGGTAAGGCAGAAAATTTTGCCAGTTTACAACCACTACAATCGGAAATATCACTAGTGTTCACATGACCCAAAGCACCACTAGAGACCAAAAAACGTAAACGTGAAACTGACACATGTCCTAATCTGGAATGCCAAAGATAAAACGGAGAAGACAAAGGACTCAAACGAAAAGAAGATAAATCTATGCTAGAGGCAGCAACTGCAGACACTTTGAGATTCTCCAAGACATAAAGTTCCCCCAACCTACGGCCGGTCCCAATCACCCTCTGAGTGTGTTGGTCCTGTATAACACAAACAGATTCAGAAAAAAACACCCAATTACCAGCCTTACACAACTGACTGACCGAAACAAGATTTAAAGCAAGTTTGGGAATGTAATAAACATCAGAGAGGACAATGTGAGGGGTAGTAACAGAACCAACACCCTCGACTGACATAGGTACAGCACTCGCGGACATAACAGAAATTGGTGAAATGGGTGACAAAGAACCAAACGATGACAAATGAGGGGACATGTGATGAGACGCACCAGAATCCAATATCCACAAGGAGGAAGGAATACCTGAGGTACTAGAAGAAACTGAACCCGAATGAGACATAGATGCTGACATGGCCGTAGGATTAGAAACGAAGAACTGTCTGAACTGTTCGAAAACCTGGGGATCCAACGCAGAAGGTGGCATAGTGCTAACAGACTCAACATCTACAGATGGTGCAGCAGCAGCGAACTGTGGAGGACGAGATGACCATGGAGGAGCACCAGAGGAGCGTGACGGAGACTTTTGCTGCCCATATTTCTGTTGCTGCCCAGATTGAGGCTGTTTGACCTTGTTAAGTAACAACGGACACTGAGCCTTCCAATGATTTTTCTGTTTGCAGAATGCACACTCATCAAATGCAACTTTAGGAGATTGTCGAGTCTGAGTACGTGGTGGCCTAGACTGATCAGTTGAAGCAGCAAACACGACAGGAGTAGTAGTTACTTTAGACCCTTGAACCACTTGAGACTTGATACGAGTCTCCTCTGCAATCAGTTCATGAACCACAGAATCAACAGTAGGGAGGGGAGATCGATGAAGGATTGTTCCACGTAGGCCCTCAAAGTCAGAACGTAGTGCCATCAAAAACTGAACCAAGCGTTGCTCTTCCCGTCTAGCAATGTACGGCCCAAAACCTTTTAACTCTGCAGATTCAGTAAGTGCCAATTGATCCCACAAATCCGACATGGCAGCATAAAAATCTTGAATACTGAGGTCATGCTGTTGAAGAGCACGGATATCATACTCCAACTGGTACTGTTTAGCAAAATTAGACTGAGTGTACAGTCTTTCCAAATGATCCCAGACCTCCTTTGCTGTGTCATACTTAGCCAATTGCATACCAATTGACTGAGTTACAGAATTGTTGATCCAAGTGATAATCTTGGAGTTATTAGTTTCCCATAAGTCCACCAACAAATCAAAATTTTCAGTTGTATCATCGATAGGTCTTGGTTTTACTCCAGTGATATAACCCCACATATTCTTCCCACGAAGAAAATTCTTCATGACATAACTCCAATAGGCATAGTTCTTACCATCTAATTGAGTACTAATGGACTGGAGAGAATCATCCTTTCCAGTCATTGTAAACACAGCAACACACAAATAATTCAAAAAATAAAAAGATGCAAAACCCTAGGTTGAACAATTCCGAACGAACAACAATGGCAGCAAGCAAAAGAACGAAAGACGAACAATACCAGACAGCAAACGAAGACAGCAACGAATCAATGCACCTCAAAAAATAAAATTCGGGGCTCCGCCCCGAACCCCGGACGGGGGCGCGCTGCCCCCCGTACCCCCCAGCGAACTCACCGCGGAGTTCGATCCGCGCAGTAGGTGCCTGCTACAAAATCTTCAACCAACAAATCAAAGGACATGGATCGAACTAGCTTTGATACCATATTAATAGAACTTTATTGAAAGAAAGAAAGGCTAAGGTTTACAATGTAATCTGAAAAGCATAAAAACTGACTAAACCAAAAAGGAGGCTATATATACATAGCCAATAACCTAAAGGTCCATAAACTAAAGGCCCAATAACATATGGGCTAACAAACAACGTACCTATATTTACCCCTTTGAGTAAATGATCAAACTCAATTCAAATAAAAAACAACTTAATTTCCTTGTGAAAAGAAAGCAATTTTAACAATGGCTGCTTCCAACAACTGCTCAATTATTTTCGCGATCATGGCATTAATGTCCCTTTCAAGCATCACCACAAGTCATGCTGCTCGCGGCCTACTGCAACTTCCCAACTTGCCTACGATCCCCTCATTGCCTCAGCCAACAATGCCACAATTGCCTACTATTCCCAACTTGCCCGCAGCATTGCCACCATTGCCAAGTGTTGCATCGTTGCCAACACTTCCAACAGCGAATTCACCATTACCTTCTTTACCCGCGAATCCTCTGCCCAACATGCCATCACTTCCCAACATGATTCCTACACTTTCACCTCCTCCATCCAACTAATCTTGCAGCTTCCAACCGCGTGATCTTAACCTACTGGCTCCTACCACCTGATATTTTCTTCTTTTAGTCTTCTTTTATGTGATTCTTGACGATGTACTGTATCACTTATACTCTTGTGAGTGCTATACATTGATTGTCATTTGTCTTAAATCCAATGCAGTGTCTATTACCGATTCATCTATACTTGTCCAATATATTTTCCTGATATGAGAACATCAACATACGTACATTATTTTGAACAAATTTGATCATAACAGCTAGTATTTTGTACTTTGACAAGGTCGATTTTAGTAGAACAGTGGCATACAACTTATATACTGTTGAACATATTGCAATGTAAATAAAGATTTAACCTAACTTTAGAAAGTCACACCGAAAGATATTACAAAATAACTAGGCATAATACGTAAACAAACACTCAAAGTTGGTTTCAACCGGCAAGTAAGCACTCTAACAACTAAACACTCCAAATCATTCTCACTGTGTTTTGTACATCCAATGTTGATGTGACAAATTTTGGAGGTGTATCGAGATCATTTTGTTAGTTGGCCAATGTTCAATTGACACAGCGGAGATGTGTTGAGGCATCTAATATGCACTCCAAAAGTTGAAATACTTACTTGCCACGCAATTGTTGTTATTAGAATACTTTCAAGAAGGGTAAAAACTTATCCGTTCCGGTTGTTTACACTAAACTGAAGAATGTATGATATGTGTGGGGATATACACCACTATCACTTAATCATGATTAATTAATGTATACTTTCACTTCATTAAATCGCTTAATTATGGTAAATTCCATTGGTTCAGTGTTTTGTTCGATATTTTTGGTGTGAACTCTACAAATTATATTCGAAAGCAGTATAATAATTTCATGTGCATTAGATTAGATTCCTCAAAAAAAAAAAAAAAAAAAAAAATTGAATGATCATATAAATTGATTTGGTAAATACTCATCTGTAATCATGTTTACACCTAATTAGACGATTAACCTTAAGAATCAAACAATGTAAGTGAAAATGCATATCACTAAAGCGTTAAAAGTGTATATGCAAGACATATGTCATACATTCATTAGTTTGATATAAACACTCGATACATACAGATTTCCCCCGTATACTTGGTTGCCCCTTAATTGTTTAACCAAATGTGTTTTCACAATATTGTTGGGCTGATTAGTTATTTGACCATAATATATAAGGCACGAAAACATATCTCCTAGGTAGTTGAACAACATTGGAAGGATCAACAAACAACAGTCCTATACAAGAAACTATTAGCAAAAAATTTTTTAAAAAGTAAACAATAAACAAGTTCATGAGTTTACTTTCACCCTTAACCAAAGTTTCAGGTTCGAGTTCTGAAATGAAGAAACCCTTGGAAGGAAGCGCTCCGCTTAACAAGTCCTACACGATATGAATCTGAATTAGTCTAGAGCAGTCCAAATACTCAGTTGTCCACCAAATATGGTTGATCCAAATTTCACCTATGCATAACTACTCTTAGAAAGTTGGTGCATGTTCCTCAAGGCTCAAACCAACATTAGTCAAGAAAATTAACTAACAATAGAGTATTTAGAATTTCAAACATATGCTTCTTCACCCAAGATCTCACCAAATCCTTGTAGTTCCTCAAAGAACTTCCCCTATATATACCCTTTAGTAAATGATCAAACTCAACATAAATCAAAACACAACTTAATTTCCTTGTGAAAACAAAGCAATTTTAGAGCAAATTAACAATGGCTACTTCCATCAACTGCTCAATTGTCTTCGCGATCATAGCATTATCGCTCTTTTCAAGCATATCGACAAGTCATGCTGCTCGTAGCCTACTTCAACTTCCTAACCTGCCAACAATCCCATCACTGCCTCAACCAACAAGGCCACAACTACCCAATATTCCCAACTTCCCTACAACATTGCCACCATTGCCAAGTGTATCATCTTTGCCAACATTGCCTTCTATCCCCAAAATGACACTGCCTCCAATGCCTTCCATCAATCCTCTTCCCAACATGCCATCAATTCCAAACATGATTCCTACACTTTCACCTCCTCCATCCAACTAATAATTATCATCTTGCTGCTCCATCCTACTATATTAGTCGTCGTTTTACGTACCTTAGTTGTTGTATCGTTTCTTTGGGAATACACTCGGTATGTTGTTGTTGTTTTATGTCTTGATTGCGAAATGAGAGTTTTATTTAATATTTCTGTTGCTACTAATTATTTATGTTTCTTTTGTTTATCATTATTATTAAAAGCTCTTTCCTTGACTCGTATGCATATTTTTAGTCCATGCATGCATGTTGACAACAACAACAACAATATCGTACAGTGTAGTCCCGCAAGTAGTATATGAGGAGGGTATAATATACGCAGATCATACCTTTACTTTGTAATGATAGAGAGGTTATTTTTCGATAAATCCCTGACTTAAATAAACATATACAAAAATAAATACGAAAAGGAATATTAGAAATAAGGAGAATAGCAGTAACAAAATATTGTAACATAAAAGAACAGCAATACAACAACAACAACAAACCCAGTGTATTCCCACCTAGTGGGGTCTGGGGGGGTAAGATGTACGCAGTCCATACCTCTACCTCTGAAGAAGTAGAAAGGCTGTTTCCGATAGACCCCCGGCTCAAGACAGTCGCCACACAAATATAAATATAAATATAAATATAAATATAAATATAAATATAAAGTAACGCATAGGTAGTAGGAAACATCGGGAAGCACTCAGATACATAATAAAATATGGAACACCGAAATCATAACAAGAAGAAGAATAGGAATAGGAATAAAATAAGAGTAGGAAGAATAACAGGAATAATCCCCCACATTCCCTACCCTTGTGCCCCCAAACTGGCCCTAGTCTTCTGCCCTAATCCTCGCCCTCCAGACCTTCCTATCTAGGGTCATGTCCTCGGTGAGCTGTAACTGCTCCATGTCCCGTCTAATCACCTCTCCCCAGTACTTCTTCGGCCTACCCCTACCCCGCCTAAAACCATCCAACGCTAGCCTCTCACACCTACGAACCGGGGCATCCATGTCCCTCCTCTTTACGTGTCCAAACCAACTCAATCGGACTTCCCGCATCTTGCACTCCACTGGAGCCACCCCAACCTTCTCCCTGATAGTCTCATTCCTAACTCTGTCCCCTCTAGTCATCCCACACATCCAGCGCAACATTCGCATTTCCGCCACCTTCATTTTTTGGATGTGGGAGTTCTTAACTGGCCAACACTCCGCTCCATACAACATGGCCGGACGGACTACCATCCTGTAGAATTTGCCTTTAAGCTTGGGCGGCACCTTCTTATCACACAACACCCCCGACGCGAGCTTCCACTTCAACCATCCCGCCCCAATACGGTGCGAGACATCCTCGTCAATCTCACCGTTACCCTGAATCACGGACCCGAGATACTTGAAACTATCCCTCTTACATACCTCCTGCGATTCCAGCTTCACTACCACCTCATCCTCCAACCTCACGTCATTAAACTTGCATTCCAAATACTCTGTCTTGCTTCTGCTCAACCTGAACCCTTTAGACTCAAGAGTTTGTCTCCACACCTCTAATTTGTCATTCACACCCTTTCGGGTCTCGTCAATCAGAACTACATCGTCTGCAAAAAGCATACACCAAGGCACTTCCCCTTGAATACTCCGCGTCAACACATCCATCACCAAAGCAAACAAAAAAGGACTAAGAGTAGATCCCTGATGCAATCCTGTCAAGACAGTAAAATGCTCTGAGTCTCCTCCCGCCGTCCTCACCTGAGTTTTCGCTCCATCATACATATCTTTAACTGCTCTGATATAAGCCATCGGGACTCGACTCACCTCCAAGCATCTCCAAAGCACCTCCCTGGGAACTTTGTCGTAAGCCTTCTCTAGATCGATAAACGCCATGTGCAGGTCCTTCTTCCTTTCCCTATACTGTTCCACCAGCCTCCGTACCAGGTGAATTGCCTCCGTCGTCGAGCGCCCAGGCATAAATCCGAACTGATTTTCCGAAATAGACACTATCCGTCTCAGCCTCCCCTCGACGACTCTCTCCCAAATCTTCATAGAGTGACTCAATAACTTAATCCCCCTATAGTTATTGCAACTCTGGATGTCACCCTTATTCTTATAGAGAGGGATTATGGTACTCCTCCTCCATGCCTCGGGCATCCTTGCCGTCTTGAAGATTTCGTTAAACAGACCAGTCAACCACCTTACCCCAGCCTCTCCGACGTACTTCCAAAACTCCACCGGTATCTCATCCAGCCCCGTCGCCCTACCCCTCCGCATCCTGCGAACAGCCTCTCTAACCTCCTCTACCCTAAAACGTCTACAATAACTAAACTCCCGACACTCCTCTGAGCGTTCCAGTTCCCCTAACACAATAGCTCTATCCCCTTCGTCATTCAAGAGCCTATGGAAGTACGACTTCCATCTATCCTTAATATGGCTGTCCTCCATCAACACTCTGTCGTCCTCCCCCTTAATGCACCTCACCTGATCGAGATCACGGCCCTTCCTCTCCCTAGCCTTTGGCAAGAAAATCCGCACGAAATTATTTATGTGGATTTTTCATTATATATGGTCCATGTTTGTTTTTTTTTTAAATATAATTAAATAGTAGTGGTAGCACTTTTCTAGTAATGATTGTATTGCATTAGGGTGTATTAAAGGAGAAGCGCTCCCTCGCTACTAAGTAGCAAGACATTATTTCTCTGATATATATAATATTTAATTTTTTTTTCCTGATTATGTTTTGTGATTTTCACGTTTTAATGTGATGACAATATATTTTGCTGATCATGAGGAAGTACTGAAACTAGTATCCTTAAAGGTCATTAAACTAGGCATTAGCCATAATGAAATGTGCTTGATTCAATTTATTGCTAATTAAACGCTACAACGTTTTTCTTACTTTGTATATTACATGAGGAATATTACAAGAAATTGTGGACCAAAGATCAGATTTTCCTTAAAAAAAAAAAAAAAAAGTATTGTGTGGGGTGAGTGGTTTAGTACTGCAAAGGCCTTCCTTCTTTTACTCTTCACTTTTAGCAGCTTTTCAAATTTAAAATCAATTAATTAATGGCATTAACATGTTTGCTAAACTATGCTTTTCAGTTTTGGTAGCTTTTCCCAAATATAAAAAGTTACATTTAATATATAATTGCACAGATATCAAAAATAGAACGTTAGAAGATGAACCTACCTTAATTGGAATAAGACCCAAGAAAGAATATTTTTGAGATCCCAAAAAATGAAGCATCCCATTGATTACCCAATAAAGCGCCGACAAAATCTCAACAAATATAATATATATATATATTTACAGAAATCTCTCCCTCGTATATTAGTTATCCACATTACTAAATAATTATATCAAATATATTTATTAATTTATAAAATAAAAATAAAATTAACTAAAACTTATTTTCATTTTAATCTTACAATTAATTCTTTCTTAAAGTACAAATAAGTTTGTAAAGTTTTAAAAAGAATCTTAAGAAATAAATTAATAAAATTACATTCCTTATTTAAGTTTGTAAAGTTTTAAAAAGAATCTTAAGAATTAAATTAATAAAATTACATTCCTTATTTAAGTTGTGTACGATAAACCTTTGTATTATAAAGATCCAAAATTTATTTTATGTTTGCTTGTTTCTTGAGGATCCTGTGGAATTTCTCTGGGTATGATGTTGGTGTTTTTGTTGTTTCTTGAGGATCATTTGTTCTAAGTTCTTGATGTGGACTGTTTTTTTTTTTTCTGTTTTTAAGGTTGTGTGTATAAATGTAACTTCTTTAATCAGTTCTTTTTGCTTCAAGATTTTGTTATTCTGGTGTTTTTTTCATTTAACTCATAAAAAAGATTGATTTTTTTTTGTGGTTTTAGTCTTGCCCATCTGCTCAAAATCTTCACTTGTTTAATCATTTTTTTGCTTCAAGATTTTGTTTTTATGGGTTTTTTGATTCAATTCATGAAAAGGATTTGATTTTTTGTAGTTTAGTCTTGCCCATTTGCTCAGAATCTTCACTTTTTTAATCAGTTGTTTGGCTTCAAGATTTTGTTTTTCTGAGGTGTTTTGATTTAATTCATAAAAAAGATTGATTTTTTTGTTGTTTTAATCTTGCCCATTTGGTCAAAATCCTTAGCTTTCATGTTGAGGTTTTGTAAATCTTGATAATTAGGAAAAAAGGGTCTTGGTTAATTAAGAGTTGATGAAAATTTGTCCATTCTCATTTTGCCACTTGATAAGTCTGTTTATGATGCCTTGATCAGAATTAGAAGTTCCCCTCTTTCTTGTATATACTTGGTAAATCTTGTCAATTGGTGAATTCTTGGAAAATTCTGTTAAATTATGATGTGCACATCAATTGAATTTTTACTAGATATGCTTATCTAACAGCCTCTCTATCTCTGAGTTAGGGGTACACTCTACCTTCGCCGGGCCTCAGTTGTGGGATTATACTTGATTGATGTTGTTGTACTTTTAAGAAGTTCATAACTTCTAATTAACAGTTTGTAAAGTATGAGAGTTGATTCTCAGTCAGTCCTTTCTTCACCTGTTCAGGTTGTCTTTGGTCCACTGGCATTGCAACTTTAAGTTGAAAAGTAACTGTAGTTGCAGCTGTTGTTTGTGCTTTGGCATATCTACAGAGGCACAAAGAAGGTACTTTGAAATGCTGCATTAGCTTCAAACTCATTTCACATAGTTTTCATCCCTAGGCTTTGATCCTGTACCCCGAAATTAAATGTCTTCCTTCTACTTAATTTGTTGTTCTTTTTCTTTTTCTTGCAGGGGTTTGGTGGCCAGTAATTTGCAAAGATAAATCCAGTTGTTTTTTTGTTCTTTGCTGCGTACATCTTACCCCCCAGACCCCACTAGGTGGGAATACACTGGGTTTGTTGTTGTTGTTTGCTGGATTCATGGCAGCCTTGCCGCATTCCGACTCCAGGCGCAAGTACTCGTGGTGGTGGGATAGTCATATCCCTAAGAACTCAAAATGGCTTCAAGATAATCTTACTGGTGAGTATCTCTCCACTTGGTTCCTCTTGTTTTTTTTTCTCCTTGCCCTGCAGAAGTTGCTTATTTTCTTGATACATTTTTATGCACTCATTTTTTTCAAGCGAACTTGATCTCTAGTGTTCTTGATTGTGTCTTCTATGTTGTCCATTTGATGTTTGTTTTTTTCTTACTGAATCATAGATATGGATTTCTCGGCAATAGCTCTAATTAAACTATGATAGTCGGACTGATACCATTTGCTTCATGCATTCATGAAAGCATCTAAGAGAAACAAATACATTTGCCACCTAGTGCTTGCTATGTTTTTTACTATATTGTATTGAAAGATTTCATGCTCGCTCAGTGCATCCCTTTTCGTTCTCAAAATTTTTTTCATTTACACTCAGATTGTACTTGCTCAAATTTGTCTCGCTTTATGCCTTTACCATACGATTCTGTATTCAAACAATGTAGTCATTGTGGGGCATATGTATATGATTTGCTTGGGAATTGGGTTACCTACAATTTTGGGGGTTTTCAGAGAATAACGGTGAAGTTCCATGTGACCTATAGGGCATGGACAGAAGCAGACACTGACCCTTGCATCAGGGTAGGTTGCCTAGATCACACCCCTTTGGTGTGCAGCTATTCCTCCGGCCTGCATGAAGGGGGATGCTTCTTGCACTGGGCTGCCTTTTTTTCAAGACGAGAGGTTTTCCACCTGAGTATTTAATGTGTGTATCATTGTTCTATTTGCCTTCTTTATATTTGCACGAAATAGTTGGAATGCCTACATAACTTATCTTTCTTCCCAAAAGCAAGACTACCATTCCAGGGCTTTGCCTTGCATCAATGTTCTAGCTAGTGTTTACATTAACCCCCCTCCTGAGGCAGATCTTCTGCGAATGATGTTTTGGGCTGCCCTTCACAAACTAAAGCTATAATAGCAAAGTCTTGCGAAAAATGCTCCAAAAATCCTTTCATTTCTCTTTGAAGGCCTTTGTCCTACTTATAGTATCTGTCCTCCAGCCTATACTTGTGTTTTTATTAACCAAGAACACATGCTCAACGGGATCAGTCCGCTAGAGAGCGGGGCTATTCTTCTTCCGGGGAGACAAAGTCGTACCTTCTACTGACGGAGCCCTCAGTTCGGGGGCCTTCGTCCACATGTTACGAAGCTCCAGTCTTCGGTGGAGGGAAGCTGGATCTACTCAGAAGTAGAGTAGCTGTACTTGCCTTTTTCTTAGAGTGGATTGAGGAAGAGAACTCAGATGAGAACGTATTTGCCTTTTTGATGGATAACACATTCTGATGATCTTTGATAAGTAGGTATGCATACCTATAGGTCCTTTAGTAGCAGTGAAAGAAAAAGGACCAATTTCACTCAACATTTGATTCACATTCTAAGTATTTTCATTTTGTCAAAATAGAGTTAATTTAAAGTATCTTTAAGAATTAGTTTTACCTCCCCAAAAAAGTCTGCAAAATTTGTCTCTTCTGTTTCCCTATAACTTGACGCTTACTGTTTTCCCTACCTGCGTAGTGCATGTGATAGAGAACCTTGACTATTATTTCCTTATAAAAACTGTTTCATGTAATCGAAGTATTTATTAGTGCCCAACTCTTGCACAATTTATGCAAACACTTACTGGATCCATGTTTGTTAACCTCAACTAACTCCCGTTTTCATTCAGCCTCGCACATTCACTGCATCCATTTATTAACCACCTAGATTAGATATCCTACCATATTTGTATATATTACGGTGGCTTAAGAGACTAAATGCAAGTTAAGATTGACCTTTTGAAATGAAACATATCAAGTACTAGGTATCTGGTTAGAACATCGAAAGGTATGCTCTAAATTGTTGCAGAAGTTGCTGGAACTCTGCTTGTTTTACTGGAAAAGTTTGTATTAATTCTTTGTCATGGTTTGTCTCATCCAAACTGACGTAATTAACCTGTTTTTATTTCTTATTTTCACAGAAATGGATTCTAAAGTGAAGGGAATGATCAAACTCATTGAAGAAGACGCTGATTCATTTGCAAGAAGGGCTGAAATGTACTACAAGAAAAGGCCTGAGCTAATGAAATTAGTTGAGGAGTTCTACAGGGCATACCGGGCGTTAGCTGAAAGATATGACCATGTATCAGGGGAGCTTAAGCAGGCCCAGAAAACTGAAAACTTACTCTTGAAGGAATCAGTTCAAAGACTGGAAGTGGAGCTACATGAAGTCAGGGAATCTAATGTTCATTTGAAGTTGGAACTTTCGAATGGAAAAGAATTGATTGATAAGCAGGAAGCAGGACTCTTGGAAGCCAAGCAGAAGCTTATAGCATCTGAAAATTTGAACTCAGAATTGTGTAGGATGTTGGATGTGCTAAAAACTGATCGGCAAGAATCCATGCAGACAAATGAAATTCTAGAAAAGAAGATAAGTGAAGTAACAAGTACAAATACTGCTCAAAACCAAGAAATTGAAGTCCTTCGGGAAGTGAATATGAACTTGGTAACTGAGCTGGGTAAGTTGCATGAAGAAATTGAAGAGCAACGAATGCGAGAAGAATATCTGAGTTCGGAGCTCCAAGAGAAAAACTATGAATTTGAATTATGGGAGGCAGAGGCAGCAACCTTTTGTTTTGATCTCCAGACCTCCTCCATTCGTGAAGTACTACTGGAAAACAAAATGAATGAGTTGACTGAGGTGTGTGAAAGACTCCAGGATAAAAATGCTTCCAAAGATTTGGAGATTCAACAGATGAAAGGACAAATGATTTCGATGGAAGGTGAAGTTGGAGAACTGAAGTCGCAGTTACATTCATATGCTCCTGTAATTGCTTCTCTAAGGGATGACATTGTTTCACTTGAGGAAAATGCTCTGCTCCTCGTGAAACTTAATCTAGCTCGTTCTCAGGAATCAAAGGTAATGTACTTTCTCATGTGTAAGCAGTGTTGGTTATTTTCTTTTTCTCTATATTCGGATTTGAATGGAACTCTGGTCTTTCTGTAAATGCCCATTGCTTTACAAATCAATAAGTTATTTGATTGCTTTAAAGTTTCCGCCATATTTGGTGAAAGTCATAACGTGCAATAGATTGTCAATGGATATCTAGTTGAACAAACATTACTTTAACAATGATATTGTATTGCGGAGTTGACTTGTGGGTATATTGAAACCTATTTGGAAATTTAATCAAGTGCTCCAGAACTTATATCACAGGAGCATCAACATTCCTAAGTGTTATTCTTGTTTACTTCCTGTGTTCTTCAGCTTTAAGCTGAGGATGTAGCAATTATCTCCAATTTTTTACTGAAATTTGTTCTTGCTTCATGTATTTGCAGCCTGTTGAAATTGAGGTTCTGTCAGATCAAATTAGCTCCAACAAGCTGACGGATGGTCAATCTATCATGCCAAAAGGCGTTCTTGATTTGCAGGAGCTGAGGACAAGGATTAAAGCAGTTGAGAAAGTAGTGGAAGACATTAACAAGCCTGTTTTTCATCAGCCTTTACATCACTTTCTGCGTGGTCGAAATAGTTCTGCGAGTGAAATTGAGTCAATAAAATCTCGGCCCAGTTTGGATGGAGAGAAGCATGAGGTTGCAGGAAGGAAGGAGCATGAAGAAATTGGGACAAAACCCAAGTCGCCTGAAGTCAAAATTGGGACGCCGATGAAAGATATACCACTTGATCATGTCTTTGATAGCTCACCGGAAAGAATTAAAAGAGCTGATTCTGCTGCGGCGAGAGTAGATGATGAGATGCTTGATGGCAGCAGCCTCAGTGGCAGCGTGAATGATTTGAATCATCCAACCGTGGGGCCTATCACGCACAACCAATTGAAGAATTTGGAGTGGAGGGGCAAACATCCACCTACGGAATCAGAAGTGGAGAAGGAGTTGGGTGTGGACAAAGAGTTATCAATGAACACGTTCGAGGCAAATCAAGAAACGAACAAGAAGATTCACCAGCGACTTGCTTCTGATGCAGAGATGTTGATGAGTCTTCAGACGACTGTCGATGACCTGAGAAGAACATTGGAGGCAAAAAAACCCAAGAATTTTGATTTTGAGACGGTTAAGGAGGAGCTACGACAAGTCGAGGAAACAGTCGTGCAGCTGGTGAATTTGAATAGCCAATTGATGAAGAGTACATCCTATTCTCCAAGCTGTGGTTCAGCAGACCGTCAAAGGAGAGTTTCAGAACAGGCCAGAAAGGGGTCTGAGAAGATTGGGCGGTTGCAACTAGAGATTCAGAAAATTGACTACATTTTGCTGAAACTGGACGACGATAAGAAAAGCAAAATTTCCAGGAGCAGCACGGGCATCATACTGAACAACTTCATTCATATCGGAAGGAGGAACAATGAGAAGAAAAACAAGGGTCATATGCGTTGCTTTAGACCTTCCAGCCATTTTTTCACTTGATATATATTTATTTATTGGCACATGCCATTTTTTAGGGGCACAGCTCATGTCTAATTTATAGAATCCTCTTAAATTTAACATTCCTAGGCAAATCATGCGTAAATTAGACTTGTTAGCATAACAAACAAAAAAGGAAACAACTTCTTCAATTACCACACATGGACTATCGACATCATATATCATATAGCAAGCGCTTTCGTCAATCCTTATGATGGAATGGTAATTACTTCTTTATCATTAATTATCGATCTCACTGAATATACAATGAGTAGAGAATCGCTTTTGTTAGAATAGAAAACGCTTTACTCCCTAATATAAAATTTCGACGCTATTTGAAAAACTTTTAAAAAAAAAAAAAAATGGAAACAACTTCTTCAATTATCACACATGGTCGATCAGCATCATAGATACCCAATTTACGACAAATATAGCAAGGCACTTTCGTCAAGTCACTATTCATGATTTGTGTCATATTATCCTATCCCCATATTTCCTGTTGTTTTCTAAAAAAATTTATTTCAAAATAAAATTGTTATATTTACAAACTAATATAAATTTGGAAATTGTATGAATTACGAATTCCAGTAGAAAGTCACGCTGAAAGATATTACAAAATAAATAGGCACAATACGTAAACAAACACTCAAAGTTGTTCTCAACTGGCAAGTAAGCACTCTAACAACTAAACACTCCAAATCATTCTCACTGCGTTTTGTACATCCGATGTTGATGTGACAAATTTTGGAGGTGTATCGAGATCATTTTGTTAGTTGGCAATGTTCAATTGACACAGCGGAGACGAGTTGAGGCATCTAATATGCACTCCAAAAGTTGAAGTACTTGCCACGTAATTGTTGTTATTAGAATACTTTCAAGAAGGGTAAAAACTTATCCGTTCCGATTGATTACACTAAACTGATGAATGTATGATATGTGTGGGGATATACACAACTATCACTTAATCATGATTAATTAATGTATACTTTCACTTCATTAAATCACTTAATTACGGTAAATTGCGTTGGTATGGCGTAAGCCTTTTGTTCGATATTTTTGGTGTGAATCAATAGAGTTTTTGATTAAGAAACTTTTCTCTAAAAATATATTGGAAAGCAGTATAATTTCATGTGAATTAGCTTAGATTCCTGAAAATGTAATTGAATGATCGTATAAATTGATTTGGTAAATACTTATTTGTAATCATGTTTACACCTAATTAGACGATTAACCTTAAGAATCAAACAATGTAAGTGAAAATTCATAGCCCTAAAGCGTTAAAAGTGTATATGCAAGACGTATGTCATACATTCATTAGTTTGATATAAACACTCGATACATACAGATTTCCCCCCTATACTTGGTTGCCTATTAATTGTTTAACCAAATGTGTTTCACAATATTGTTGAGCTGATTAGTTATTTGACCATAATATATTAGGCACGAAAACATATCTCCTAGGTAGTTGAACAACATTGGAAGGATCAACAAACAACAGTCCTATAGAAGAAACTATTAGCAAAAATTTTTTAAAAAAATAAACAATAAACAAGTTCATGAGTTTACTTTCACCCTTAACCAAAGTTTCAAGTTCGAGTTCTGGAATGAAGAAACCCTTGGAAGGAAGCGCTCCGCTTAACAAGTCCTACACGATATGAATCTGAATTAGTCTAGAGCATTCCAAATACTCAGTTGTCCACCAAATATGGTTGATCCAAATTTCACCTATGCATAACTACTCTTAGAAAGTTGGTGCATGTTCCTCAAGGCTCAAACCAACATTAGTCAAGAAAATTAACTAACAATAGAGTATTTAGAATTTCAAACATATGCTTCTTCACCCAAGATCTCACCAAATCCTTGTAGTTCCTCAAAGAACTTCCCCTATATATACCCTTTAGTAAATGATCAAACTCAACATAAATCAAAACACAACTTAATTTCCTTGTGAAAACAAAGCAATTTTAGAGCAAATTAACAATGGCTACTTCCATCAACTGCTCAATTGTCTTCGCGATCATAGCATTATCGCTCTTTTCAAGCATATCGACAAGTCATGCTGCTCGTAGCCTACTTCAACTTCCTAACCTGCCAACAATCCCATCACTGCCTCAACTACCCAATATTCCCAACTTCCCTACAACATTGCCACCATTGCCAAGTGTATCATCTTTGCCAACATTGCCTTCTATCCCCAAAATGACACTGCCTCCAATGCCTTCCATCAATCCTCTTCCCAACATGCCATCAATTCCAAACATGATTCCTACACTTTCACCTCCTCCATCCAACTAATAACTATCATCTTGCTGCTCCATCCTACTATATTAGTCGTCGTTTTACGTACCTTAGTTGTTGTATCGTTTCTTTGGGAATACACTCGGTATGTTGTTGTTGTTGTTTTATGTCTTGATTGTGAAATGAGAGTTTTATGTAATATTT
Source organism: Capsicum baccatum var. pendulum (assembly GCA_030864225.1). Lineage (NCBI taxonomy): Eukaryota > Viridiplantae > Streptophyta > Magnoliopsida > Solanales > Solanaceae > Capsicum > Capsicum baccatum. The sequence continues at coordinate 5,974,941 of CM061552.1, forward strand.
CTGTTGCTACTAATTATTTATGTGTGTTTTGTATATCATTATTAAGCTCCTTAATTCAATGTCTAGTATGTATATACTAGAGGTAGTTTCTGGTTAGATGCAACTCAACAAAATTGGTAGCCTAATGTTAAACTATATTAAGAGGTCTCTTAAATCTATTTCATAAAAATCATACAATAATAAGACACAAATTTTACATAGGCATAACAACTACAACACTAAGATATTTTTACCCTTAGTCATCAAATAAAAAACTCATGGAACATTAAAAAATGTATACGCCTTTCAACATTTTTGGTATCACTTTGCTTTTGAATGTTTTAATAGATTTTATTTTCTTTATTATTCAAATTTGAAATTTATTAACAAGAGTGTACTGTCAAGGGTTGTGGTGACTCAGTAAGTACCTAGTTATCCTTCATTAAAGGTCTTCATAGATGAATCCATGATTTGAATTTTGGATTCTTAACTTCTCTTCTAGGATAACAACCTCAAGTGTTAGGAACTAGATTCTGAATTTGATCTATATATCAAAGTTATTGGGTTCGGCCAAACTACTCATATGTTAAAACCAACCTCCATTTCGAAAGGTCTCTAGCTCGAGCCTAGGAATATAATCATCATATTTGACAGTATTTGGACTTTATCCACCACGTGAGAGGCGGAGCCACCTTATATTATGCCTAGGGGGTTCAACCCGAACCCCCTTCCACGAAAATTATACTATTTATACATGGTTAAAATTATATTTTATGTATATATAGATGATCTTGAACCCCTTCGACTAGTTTCGTGTAGTTACTTTTTTTTTTTATTTTGAATCCCTTTATTGAAAATTCTGGCAAAGAAAACTTTGACAATTAGTAGCTATAGTTAGCAAGACATAGCAACAATAGTCGCTTTGGCCGAGTGGTTAAGGCTTGTGCCTGCTAAGTACATGGGGTTTCCCCGCGAGAGTTCGAATCTCTCAGGCGACGATTGCATTTTTTCACTTTTCTTTTTTTAAAAAAAAAATAATAATATATATATATATGAAAAAGAATTCCCAAATATAAAAAACTTGATTTAGTTTTTATTTTGAATTATTGATTGATATTTATAATTATTTTAAGTTTACTAGGTCTTCACCATCCATTGGAAATATCGCGAGATAGATCCAACGTTATAGTTTAGGTTCAGCAGATTTCAATAATTGGCTCAACATATGATCAAACTTCATTTGCTATTTTATCTAGAATACATTAAGCAAACAGGATTGCAATCTAAATTCTTGAACTCAATATTCTAGATTCATAGTACGGAGGACATGACCTTGACGGGAAGATGTGGAGGACTCAGATTAGGGTAGAGGGTTAGTGGGTAGAAGTTCAGCCGTTATAGTAGGGAAGAGTGTTTTCTTTGTGTCTGCGCCTGGAGTTTCTTATCCATGATGTGTCAGTGATGTATATGATTTTGGATAGATAGTTTATAGTAGTACCTTGTGAGTGTCTTATTTTCTTTAGTACCTAGAAGTGTGTTATACTGTTATTTCATCTTGTTGTATGCTTTTGTGTTTTTTGTTTATTATACTGTGTTATATGTACCGAGCCGAGGGTCTATTAGAAACAGCCTCCCTACTTCATCTGAAGTAGTGGTATGAACTGCGTACACTTAAACCCCCCAAACCCCACTTTATGGAAATACAATGGGTATGTTGTTGTAATATTCTAGATTCGCCAATGATGGTTAACAACATTAATCCTTGTCATTACTTAACAACACTGGTGTTCGACCAGTCTTAATGCCCTTGTAAACTTAACAAGAAACTAAAGACATGAATATAAAGCTACCATTCACCTTGCAAGTTGATCCTAGAAGACTTAACCTCTTAGCTCACTTAGATCAATCAATTCAAGCATTGACAAACCCGTCCTCCTGTTTCATGAATCAAAAGGCATATTATTTGCATGCACTAGAACTTCCATATGTATTAGACCAATCCAAACTAAGATAATCTCAGATGCCATTGATACTTGGCCAACGATAACAACAACATACCCAGTGTAGTCCCACAGTGGGGTCTGGAGAGGGCAGAGTGTCCTCAGACCTTAAAACCTGCCCCTTAAAGGTAGATAGGTTGTTTCCGATAGACCACTGATACTTCGCAAAAGATAATAAACTCATCACTACTGAATAGCATGGAAATATAACAGACATTTTTCTTCAATTTCTGAATAATATAACAATCACATTCAGTGCCCAGTATATTCTTGAATGTACATACAAGAATTCAGTTTTCTCATATCATAAATTATTGAATAGTTCTATAGAACAAGGAGTGAATTCCATATGAATGAACATAACTGATGCTATACCGTTAACATACCTTTACAGAATGTGAGGAACAAGTGAAAACGCCACTCTTAATCTCGGTCGAAGCTTCATTTATAAATACGCCCGTCGGAACTGGCATCTAAACAATGTATTCCGAGCAAAAAAAACTGGAAAGATCCTATTTTCCATGTTATTTCTTGAACAAATGGAACAGACAAAGCCGTACGCCTTATCAATTTGGCTCCCTGCTTATCTAATTTACATTACGATAGACATCATGAAGTATAAATTAAGTAGTGTCCTGATTCAAATAAAATCTGGCTGGCCTGTGGATGTCAAGCAACGATGCCACATGCGGCTGTTAGGGTCGACCACCCTGGGTTTAGAGATGACTTCTGGAATTGGAAAGTAGACATAATGAGTGTTGCATATACCCACTGTGATACCACTATATCCAGCAAATGCACCGTGAACCTGTCAAAATGAAGCATGTGTATCAAATATATAAATGGTTAAATAATGTCTCAATCACGGGAAATGCAATCTAATTCCAGATTAAGTTCGGAGAAAATCTTGTCCCATAGAGTAATGAGGATTCTACGAGAAGGTGATTGTGAAGCTCACCCCAATATTATGAGTTCAGTCGTGAACCACTCGTATATATCATTTGCCTTAGTTTTATGATAATTTGGATAATCAGTAAGTGAACATGGAGGACTTACAGCATTTTGCCCAAGTACCGTGCACAGAATACCATCTGAAGCATTTGCGCGGCATGCACGGATCATGTAAGTAGGATCAATGTATTTAACATCAGCTGTCTCTCCGAGCTCCTTGAAGTACTTTTTAACCTATCAGAGAGCAAGCAGATTATCATGAATTCTCATAATTAAACCGACAAGAAAGTGAACCATGAGCCTTCATTCGCAAGGAAATTTCTACTGCCAGGTAAGGTGCTTTAAGAATCAATCAATCGACTACACCTCACAAATTAGTTGGCGGTCGTATACAGATGTTGTATTAGCTTATTCCCGATAGCATTCAGTGGATTTATAATGACTTGACTATTTTTACACTGATGGTCAACCTACCACAATGCTCCTTTAGTTTGAGACCGGCTGTGAATTGTGAAGCTCGTATAGGCAGAGCTAAAGAGCGACAGCGATAATAACAACTACATACCCAGTGCAATCCCACGAGTAGGGTCTGGGGAGGGTAGAGTGCACGCTTACCTTACCCTACCTCGTGGAGATAGAGAGGTCGCTTCAGAAAAAACCTAGGCTCAAGTGCAGCAAAAAGGAGACAAAGTGATGATGACCGAAGCAGTTAAAAACTGACGGAAGATATCCCCATTTATTGAACAAAGCAAGGACAGCAGTCATAGAAGTTCAATATGCAATTACGGGTCATTCTTAATGAATTGGTATTCAGGCAAGTATTTTCTTCTTTGAATGCCGGATCAAAAGTTTCAAGATTCTCAGGTGCAATACAAGAGACCACAGAGTTATATATCCAGCTAAAAGGCTCTTCAACGACTCCACAAAAAATCTCAAAAAGATTCATGATCCAAATGAAAGACGGCCTTGAGCAACAGATGCATGAAAAAGAATTATGAAAGATCACCAATGCAACGTTAAATAGAGCACCACATGCCTTGTGCTCATATTCGGACTAAGATACTAGGTACCACTTAGAAGTAAAATATTGTGAAGTAACTAGAATTTCTCTAAAGAAAAGAGACGAACGGAATGAAATCCTCAGGATGACAAACGGTTGTGCACTTAACATGCATTGTGAATATTTAAGGTGTACCTAGCAACAATTTCGCAAAGATAATTCTGAGAAGCCACTAACCTCTTGTTGCAAATAAACACCAAAGTCTCCAAGTACAGCATTTCCAGATGCATCTTTTGCGTTGGTTTTCTCAAGGAAACCCTGCAATGAAGGTTTAGCCGGAAGTTAAGTTTTGTAAAAAATCAGAAACTGGTCCATCTGTTTTCATTACTATAGTTTGCAAACAATAGATTGCGATAAAGTAACCAAAAACTGTAATCCTCTAAGTGACCTTTGAGTTTTGCCTAGTATAGAGACAACATTGAACTTGAACAAAAAGTAAAAGAAAATATATCTACAATGTAAATAAAAATCAACATGCATGGGCAAGCATGATAATTACTATTCCTATATTGAGTTCTCAACTAAAATAATGCCTTAAAGTTAGGCAGAAGGTTAATTATGAAGCGCAATTTACTGCTGTCGCGTGCTTTAACTATAGCTGTGACGCGTTGTACGTGCAAGTTTCTTTAGTTTTATAGAGATTGCTTTCAGGTTCTGTTAGTTGGGCAAAAAATCTCATGTATAACAAACTTATAAGACTATAGGCGCTCGTCCCAACACAATTCAGATGAAAATAAACCAAGCCCAAACCTAAGGAACCTTTTCGGTTAAAAAAGAACTCATCTAATGCTACATCCAAACACAGCACAACCATGATTATGACGTAACTAACCTGCCCAGCTCCCTCTGCTGCACAGACCACAGCTGATCCCTTTGTCTCGAGCAGATATTTTAGATGTCTCAATACACCATGCGGTCCATGCAGATTAAAAGGCACCTAAAATATGAAATAAGATATGATCTTAATGAGAAACTCATCGTAAAAGCAATACATACCATCAGATAATTTCCTTTTTTTTTTTAAATAAAGTGCATAAAATCTAATAAATATCAGTCGTACCTCCGGAATCAAGCATATGTCTATTTGTCCGCTAGCTAGGGAAGCTTGCATAGCTATAAATCCACTACTACGGCCCATCAACTTCACAATTCCAATACCACGATATGCACTGTGCGCCTGCAAAAGAACGAAAAAGAAACTTCATTTAAAGCTGATTGCATGGAAGAAATATGATGTATAACAACTGTAATTGAGGAAAACGTAAATACGCACTTCTCTTCTGGAAATCAATCCTTAATGAGATAACTTTTGAAGATGAGATAACTTTTGAAGATATAAGTTTAAAGGAGAATAAGAAATACTTGAGAAAACAAACTCGAAGTCCAATAAAGAAGGGGAAAAAACTAGTCACGGATCACAAGGAACTTCCCAAATAAAGAAGGAAAAAGAAAGTTCGGAGATTCCGTGAAACAAGGAGTTCTTGTAAGAAAATCACGACAACGTAACCACACTGAGACAAGTTCACAGAAGAGAAGTTGATGAGATTGTCTATGGAATTCCTTCTCAAAAGAGATTATCGATTGAAAAAAGTCAGAAGGAGGTCCAGCAAACTGAGGAAGCAAAGTATAGGAGTTGTTTGATAGAAACATAGAAAGCTTTTCCTACCGGTGAATAGATCATAGAAGAAAGGATGAAATTGTAGTAGATCATATAGTACCTCAATGTAAGCAGAATTAATAGCTCTCTGTGCTTCTTCAACAGCAGTATCAAAACCAAATGTCTTATCCATAAGCATAATATCATTGTCTATGGTTTTTGGCACACCAACTACAGCCACCTTTATACGTCTTTTCCGGCACTGTACATCCAGTAGACAATCAAATTAGGATTTCTAACAATAGCAGAAAGACTTAATGTTATTAAACACTCAACAACCAAGAATATTACGTAGAAACTAACTAATAGACTTTATCCATGCTCATCTGAAATATTTTCTTTCTTCAATTTCCGGAAAAACTTTAAATTCGACGCATAAGTTTCTATGGACGAGGCACATTCACTCTACTTTTCTAATGGAGACACCAGAGAAAATCACTTATTGTCGATTCACTTCTCTATACCGCCTCCAACTACACACCATACCTCATATAACCAGAGAACAATAGTCAACAATGCATATTGGTCTAAAAGAGCACCCCATATGAATATAGAGACCGGGCATAATAACCTCATCGTGAATTGCATTTGCACCAGCATGTGTACCATTTCCTCCCAATACAAAGAGCATGTTGATTCCTCTTTGCTGACAATAGTAAAAGAATGAATCTCAGATAAACCTAGCGAAATAATCTCTCATGCAACGATCGAAGCAAGCTATATGATTGCAGTAGACGAGAAAGTCAGTTAAGTACCTGGATGCTGTCCACTATGTCACTAACTTTAGGTCCTCCACGTGATACTCCCAGCAAGCTTCCTCCCGAAAGATGAACATTTTGCACTACTTTCCGGGATAACTAAGAACAAAGCAGGTGGGAAAAAATCAGTAAAATACTTAAATCTCATTAAAAGGAAATTCATTTATCGTAGAGTAATACCTTATCAGTAACGACCGTTTGGAGATCAAAGTTAAGCTTTTGCATTTAAGAAGTTAAATTTTAAGATGCATTTGGACAGTGAAGAAGAGTTACAGTAACTTACTGGCATTTCAGCTAAATCTTCTTCCGAAAACCCACGATATCCAAAAGGAATTCCCACAATTCGCGTCACTCCATATATCTCAAGGGTGATTACTATCTGCATCATGTGAAAACATATAAAGGATGAAGAACAACACCAGTGTGGAAGCAAGCAACTACATACGTGAGAAAATAAAAGAATCAAAAGTAAACAACAATAATAAGTTAATACCTGTCGAATAACATCATTAAGTCCGGGGCAAAGTCCACCACAAGTTACAATCGCTGCTTTAACCTCTTCTGGCTTGAAATATATTTTCTCTCGAGGACCAGCACGGTGAACCCTGAAAACAATTGGTTCCATATTTATGCTATGTGTTAAAGCTCTTACCAATTTTAAAAGTTGGGCACAAAATTATTGTATCTACACCCTGAGTCACAATTCTTACAAGGCAATCAAAACTCTTCTACTCGATGTTCAGTAATTCTATACCAAAACAAACACTTATAAGGACCTAACTTTGTTCCACATCACAATTTCCCCGAATCCCAATAATAGATAGCTTGTAAATTCCAAAACACTCTCCTCGTCATTTGAGTAACTCTTTTAACATCTCACTATCTAGTTTTATTTCTATCAGATATGAGAAAGGAAATATCGAACTTAGACGATAGCAAGGAAATGGAAAGAGGCAAGTTGGTTATTGACGGTCTGGATAGTGGAGAAATCAACATAGATAGAGGAATTCAATTTGTGACAATTGGGAGAGGGAGCTCGTAGATGCAGAAAACTTAATTAGTAATCTAGAATTATTTTGTCAATCTATACACGTGCATTGCATTATGAAAGGCTTATGCCTGAATAAAAGGAGGTGAGAGTGGTTCAAGCAACTCTTTAAAGTAAAAAAGTTGAAGAACTTTACCATTGCTCTACCCATGAACAATTGGAATCAATGCACTCGGCACCAGCAGATGTCGCGGAGGAATAATTAATTACCTGAAATGGAAATTGCTTACTTTGATCAAGTAGAATTAAATAATACGAGTGGACTTGGAGGAAATAGAACAAAAAGACAAGACAGCAATCGTTTACTTTTACATCAGCAGACGACAAAATCAAATAGCTACTTGCTTAACTACTTTGTCCATTCCAAAGATAGTGCTATTACACTTCCCGGGAGTCAAACCAGCTTTTGACTAAGATATCAAATATATATTGTTAACTATTTTGAAATGAGACAGGCTGCAACTTTAATTTTTCTCAAATCGTATCTAAAAGATCAAAATTTTAGACGAATCAAAATAAATTGATCCTTGATTCACGAAAAGCCTATCAACTTCGGAAAGTACCATTGTAAGCAAGGAATATACTTCGAGCTCTTAATTAATAATAGGAGAAAAAGATACTTGCGAATCAACACTCGACTTTTTGGCATTTTGAACTGCCTACCTACTTTCCATCAAAATGATCCACACGAGATGGAGGCGTTTTTTCCCCAGTAGAGAAAGAATTCACTATCGAAGACTTAACATAAAAGTCAATCAAATAGTTAAAAACACCCGCTCCAACTGAAAGGATACTATATATATATATTAGTGCCTGACTATTTAATCTATCTATCTATGTCAAGGAAGAACAAGGAATCATAGTACCGGAGGCAATTTACTAGGACGTTCTGTTTTCTGTACCAAGTTGAAAGCTACATTATTACGAGGTCTGAGCTTTTCCACATTTGTATTAAAGACAATAACAACGTAGTTGCCAATCAGTGCTCAGGAAGTCGATGTACCACACAATAATCGACTATAAATACATGTTTTTTTACTTTAAGTCCATTACCTCAAGAAAATGTTACATGCGCTAATTTAAAGATACATACCCCATATGAGTATTCATAAATATATGGTATGGGTAGTGTTGTTTTTGGTAATTAAATGTATTTCGAAGAATCCACACAAGGTACTCATACACATGAGGCTCCCCCTGCCCAACTCACCCTTGAAACAAGAATCTCATCAACTTCGCACGTGATTTCTAAGAAAGGTATATTTTCCCATTTTGGCACTACGTGGTAGATCAGAATGACATCTGTCCTAGACAAAGATGCATACCACTTTTTACCATCGTAATCAACAGGAAACTGAATTCGGTTAGTGAAAAGCTATGCAAAATTAGTAGGGGCTTACTTTAAGAAGTACTCTGTCATTATTATTAATGTAGCCGTGCCATTTTTCATCTGAGGGGTAACCTTCTGCAAACTTTTCGGTTATTGGAGTCCTGTAACAAGAATGATGCATTAAAGTTAGTAAAATGATATGATACTCTGCAAAGTATTTGCCAATTATATATATATAACTTTCCCACTCATTGAATTATTCAAGGTTTTAAACTTTCATATAATATTTGGTCCAACTAAACTTCACTGTTCATATTTACTATATACTTTGTTTTTCAATCTTGAATGGCATCTCTCTTTTTTTTTCAAAAATCAGATGATCTGCTGCAGCTGCTCAAGTTAAAGTATTAAACTTTATGTCCAGTTAACTACATTATGCAAAAGACGGACGGAATATCAATATAACACCTTAGTATCAAATTTAAACTGAACACTTGACTCCTATTTAAAGCAGAAAGCGGAAAGATATGAAACGCTGTTGGGGAACATCTAGACACCTCAACTCAACTCGTCTCCACTTTGTCAGTTGTACACTCCAACTTACAAAATGATCATCTAGACAACTCCAAAATTTATGTGTCTCGTCAGCACCGGGTGTCCATGGAACACGTGAGCACAATGATTTGGAGTGTTTAGTTTCCAGTTGAGACCAAGTTTGAGGTGTCTAGATGTGCACTCTCAAATTTGGAGAGCAATATCAAATTAAAATTCCTACAAGTTTCTATAGCTTTTCAATAAAGAAATCTAAACACTTCATTTAACAAGTTCAAAAAGGAAAGTTCTTTAACAAAGAATTAACCTCATTTAAGACAGAAAGTGGAAGGAAACGAAATGACTGGAACATCTAGACACCTCATCTCGTCTATACTATGTTAGGTGAAAACTCCAACTTACAAAATGATTATCAAGATACCTCCAAATTTTATATGCCACATTTGCATCAAGTGTCCACGAGACACAGTGGAGACAAGTTGGATCATTTAGTTTCCAGTTGAGATCAAATTAAGGTGTCTTGATATGCACTCTCAAAGTTGAAGGGTGTTATCAGATTTAAATTCCTAGAAGTTTCTATAATTTTTCAACAAATAAATCTAAACACTTCATCATATTTTCAATTAACTACTAATTCAACATGCAGTTAATCCACATAAAAAGAGAAAACTACTACATCCATTCACTTTTACTTATCACTTTTGGCTTCACAAGAGTCAACTTCACTTATTTTGGAAGCTAAAATAAATTAGGTCAACTCAACATTTTAAATTTTAAATTTAAATATTCAAAAACTATACAAAAGAATAGTACAAATTACAATTCTTTCTCATATTAATATGACAATTGATCAAAATCTACACAGTTTGACTCTCGAAAAGAAAAACATAAACATGACTAGCAAAAGTGTGTATAATGATTAATCAAAGTTTATACAGTTTGACTATCAAAAAGTGAACCGTGACAACTAAAAGTAAACGGAATAAATACACTAAAATTCAAAAAAAGGCAATTATTTAACAAGGACATTACCTTATTTTAATACAGAAAGTACAACGATACAATAAATTTCAATTCTTCTCATATTAACATGATAATTGATCAAAGTACATACAATTTGACTCTCCAAAAGCGAAACGCGAAATGGACAGAGTAAGTACCTAATTTATTTTTTTTAGAAAAAAACAGTCCTTTTACTACAATTTAACTCTCCAAAAGACAAATAAAAAATGCACAGAGAAAGTACCTAATTTTTTTAAAGAAAAAAAACAGTTCTTTTACCTCATTTTAAAACAAAAAGTAAAGGAAACATACATTGCAATTCTTACTCCTTACCATTTAACTCTCATAAAGCTAAATGTGACAAGCTAAAAGTAAACGGAGAAAGTAGCAGTACTTTAATAGGTACTCCCTCCGTTCCAAATTTTTTGATTTCTCATTTTAATTGTCTTTTTTCATTAATCAAGAAAAGATTTACCCGCATTAATTATTTTTTCTTCAAATTAAAATATAAATATCATTTACCAGGATACTTTGGTAAACTAGGCATGATATTAATTATATTTCTTAATTAAGTTGGGACGGAAGTAGTACATTATTGTTACCTCATTTTAAGACAAAAAGTAGAAGGATACGAAACTGCATCATGAAAGACATCGTTAATATGAGGAATACTAAAACGAGCTTCGAATTCTTTCTGATACTTCAACTTCCAATCAGGATCACTAGAATCAATTCCGCCTCCGGCAGCACCAGCTCCAGCAGCATCACCATTTTTCGATACTACTCGAATTCTCAATCTCCGGCAATCCCTCTTCAAATTCCGTACAGTTACGGAAGTTAAAAAGTGATTGTGATTGGTGTTATTAATTGTTTGTAGAATCGCTTTCTGTCCGATCACCGGAGAAAGCGACTCCATTGAAAACAAACTGTGTGTAATTACTGCGTGTAATTACGGTAGAAGATGTATATATATATATATATATATATAGAGAGAGAGAGAGAGAGAGAGAGGGAGAGAGAAGAGATCGGAGGATTGACGGAGAAAGAGAGAAGTGAAGAGCAAAAAACAGTATTAGTACTTAGTAGTAGAATTTTAGCAGCCAGCTGCAGAAAAGAGAAAATAAAACCAATTAGGAGTATTAATTTTTTTTCTTTTTTGGGGGTTTGACCTTTTTATTTATTTATTTTTCTTGTTTTTGTTTCTAGGTTACAGCCGTCCAAAGTGTGTGTATATTTTTTAAAAAAAGTTTAGCATATTGATTATTGACTGCTTTTTTTTTTTAATAGAATTTAAGTTTTATACATTATCAAGGAAAAATATTTTATATTATAAAAAATTGATTAGTAACTTCCTGTGTTTCAAAAAGAATGATCTTTAAGAAAATAAAGAAACTTTTAAATTTTGTGGTCTTGAATTAAAGTTGTGTTAAATGTACCAAAATATCATTTAATCTTGTGGTCCTAAACATGTCACATAGAAAGTTGAAATTAAAGTATTGCCAAAAAAGAAAAGAAATTATTTTTTTTTAAACGGACTAAAAAAAATAGACAATTTTTTTTAAAATGGAGGGAGTATTAGATTACTTAATTTTTTCTTCAGGTATAACATATGCTTTTCTAATTGAATTTAAATTTTGTGCTCTGTCTGTTACAAAATATTTTATATTATCAAGTAAATTTGATCTGATATTGTGTTTCTCAATTTTTCCTTTTTCAAATTATGTAAGAAATTGAGTAACATGCAGTATCAGGTCAAGAAATTGAGTAACATGTATTATCAGATCAAGTTTACGTAATAGTGTAGAATATTTTGTACACTGATAATGCACAGAAATTAAACTCTTTTTAATTTGATCTTTGAACAATTAAGTAGGTGCATGTTACATAGCAAATTGTGTGAGATGCACAAATTTTATATGTCAAATAGGGTGAGATTTTTCATATACAAAAAAAGTGTCTGTTTGTTCCCCTTTCCTGAGCGATCGCGTTCACTCATTGGCAGAACGTGCGTTTAATTTTTTAAAGTTACACTTCCTTTTTTTATACTCTTGGGAAGCGAGAAACTCTCGTTCCCTTCTCCTTCTTTAATCTTCCAAGGATGTTCAAGGGGAGCCGATTTCGCCTTCGGCTAAGGAGGGAAATTTCTATCGATAAGCGGTACTTTATGATGTTTTAGTGTCTAGTTGTACATATCTATCTTACAAAATTGGACGGGGTAGATATAGCTGAAACAAGTTAAATGATATGTTTATGTATTATGTCAATTAATTATTTGAAACACTCAAGAAATATAGCTTAGTAATCAACGAGCAAAGCGAGTTAAAAATTATAGGATCTTGAATTAATTAAAATATACACAAACTGACTCGACATTATAATTATCAAAAAATATATATATTCTTTGAGCAAAAGTTATATTGGCATCCCCGTGAATATTCTTATCTATGCTTTGTTGATATAAATATTCTTATTCCTTATCATCATTAGGAGATAAAAATGTTTTTTCAAGTCCTAAAAGCAAACTTTTAATAATAAATCTTATCTATTACGATATATATAAGCTACATATCAACAATTTTACATATTCTACTCCCTTTTCTAACTTTCCATTTGTCAACTTAATTTCATTTTGTAAGAAATAAGAGAGGAAAATATAATAAATTCCACAATGACACTACAAAAAAGATAAAAAAATTAGCAACCATAAATTCTCTATTTAAACAACAATTTTTTTAATCTCAAATTCAATTTAATGATAAATTAGTAACGAATTATCATAAAATTTTATTAGTTACGAATAATTTAGCGATTTCGTAGTTTATTTTTTTTCTACAATAATAATGATAACAAATTGAGTGTAATCTCATCCACGAAATTAGAAGAGGATAAATTAAAGTATAATAGATTTTACCTTTTACTTCTAAAGACGAAGAAGAGTTTATTCAAAATTCAGTATAATCTCATTCATAAGAACTGAAAAAGGGCAAAATTTACGTAAGTTTATATCTCTACCTCGTAGAGACAGAAAGGAGTTTACTCTTTCTTTCTAAACCCCACCCCGACCACTTCCGTTTCAAAAAGGTTGGTATTAGCCAACAAAGAACGGCTAAAGTCAGTGACGGAGACAGAATTTCTATTAAAAAAAAAAAAATTAAAAATCTATCGTGAATGGGTCTCAAACCTAAGACTGTGAGGCCCCTCTACATGAAAGTTTGCACCCACTTTGCCACTGAACCAAATTTTTGCTTGTGTCAAGGAGGTTCAATTTAATATATATACACGTAGAAAAAAGAACTTCATATATACATATACAGTGTAATTATTTTTTGGCAAAAAAGATTCGGATAAACTCTCTGGAGTCCACGTAGCTCTGCCCCGGCTCAAGATTGAAAAGAACACCCACCCACCCCAAAGAAAAGAAGAATAGTGTTGACATTTCAAGTGACTAGTGTTTACATTTTTATTATTATTGCACTATATGTCATATCGAACAATAATGAGTCGTCCCTATAGCAAACTGGAATATTCAAAAACCCAATATTCGAATCTCTACTTTTTGTTAGGTTTATTCTTTTATCCCATTTCTATTTTCTAAAAATAATGAATTTCCCTTATTCTAATCTTATTTTTAATAAATTTTATTTTTATATATTGATATTATAAGAAAATAGAAATATTAATCTACAAAGAGATAACTACATTTAACAGTTTATGATAAGTTTAGTTACATGCAGAATAAAGTAAATGACATTGGTACAACTTACTAAACTATACTCCATTCGTTCTCTTTTATTTTTCATAATTTGAATTAATACACCTATTTAAAAAAATATGATTATTTTATTATAGTACCTCTATTAAATGATATTTACACTGAGTCTTAAAATTAATTTGAAAAATATAGTCAATGTTAAGGGAAAAATAGGAAAAAAAAGTTTTTTCTTGATATGTAAAAAATGACAAGTAAAAGTAGAAATTCAATGAGACAATTAGTGACAAGTAAAAGCGGACGGAGGGAGTATTACTATAAAAAAACTTTTATATTGAATGTATATAAGTTATATTAATTTTTTATTAATTTATGAATAAAGATAAAAACTTTGACCTTTTATATTAATTAATTGCAAAACTATATCATCCTTAACTTTAGAGAGAATCACAACTTACGTGTAATATTAGTTTAGATTAGACAATGATTTCCCACATCCTAATCATTAGAATTAATTGATATTCTTATGTTGTCAGAATCATAGTCTTAAACTTTAAAAGACCAAACAAAAAGAAAATAAATAAAGGCAGGAGTATAAATGGTGTAATTGCATGTATATTATTTTGCATGTTTTTGGGTGTATAGTATATAAATTGATTTGGTAAAATTAAGGACCAATAATTTTCTTGCTACTATGCATGTTATTATTAGGAAATTTCCTCCTATTTGAGAAGGAAAATTAAACTTTTCACTTTTACACTTTTGCCATAGAACTTTTCTCTATTGCCATTGAGATGTTAAGTTGAGTAGCAACTTTTCACTACTCCCTACTGATATTTAGCGATAATTAATTAACAACAATAGCTTAATTATCACTATATATATTTTTTATAGATAATTATTAGTGATAATTTCAGTTTAGTACTCTTGTAAATCTAAAGTATATAGCGACATTGGGTCCAATGATAATTAACTAATGTAGTAAAAATTTTAGCACTCTTTCTTAACGTGCATATATATTGAGATAACTAATCTCTTTAATCAAAATGACCCCTAATTGAGGGTATAAATAATAAATATTTTGAGATAAAATTAATTACCATATATTGCTTGAGAGAATAAAAATGTGAAACTATTTTCAACGCAAACGTTGACATTATGAAATTAAAGGTGCAAAGGAAAGGGTGACATAATCCATGAAGTCATTATCCACAAATTTGATATAGAAAGAAAAAAATAAGTAGTACTTTTATTATATAGTTTAATTTGTTTATCAGAGAATTTTTACTTTTTAATGGAATATTTTGTTTTAAATCAAGAGAGGTAAACAGAGAAAGGAACATTATGATATTGTTCTCTTTGGATCTAGAATCACACAATTTTAAAGCACAATTTTAATCTGTTTATTATATACAAATAATATCTCTCATGTATTTTTTTGATATGGACTTTGATTTTAAGCTAAGGTGTCATAGCTAATCTAACAAAGAGGTAATTATTTTACCATCTACAAGAGAATATCTACTACAGTAAAAGGTAAAATTTATAGAACAACTAGTCATAGGATCAATAATATTATATGATAACGAATGTTGGATTGTCAGTATATCTCTACAATGAGTCATTGTCTAGAGATGTCGATACTAATATGAATGTGCAGTCATACAAAATTAGATACTACTAAAAAAAAATTATCAAAACTGATTGAAAAAACGACCTCAAGAGTTCGGCTACCAAACCCAAACCAAAGATCAATAAAAAAATGGCCTCCGAAGGATACCACTCAATCCCTTTTTTCGCGTTGTCATCAAACATATATTGTTATAATAGTCATCTTCTATAATAATATTTCATATAAAAGTTGAGCTCTGTTTGGAACCAATTTATCTTATTATAGCAATCAAAAAATATTGAGATAAAGGATTTTGTTGTAGAGACTTAAATTTAGCTAATATTGTTTGTCAAAATTACATAAATTCCAACATGTTTACCCCTAATTACTCTTTATCACTATTCTTTGCTAAATTATAAATAATTCTTATTTTGCAATTTTCGGATACATAATTAATTTTAAAGTTGAGTTGCATAATTTGGTACTTAAGAATGTAACAGTTAATTACTCCATTTTTGTTCAGATACATAATTAACATTTATATACATAATTTTAAAGTTGAGATATACAATTTTGATTACTGAGATACATTTATTTTTAAAACTATTTGATCGAGATACATAATACATTAATTAGACTAAAGAAAGATACATAATTAAAATTATGTATTAAGAAAAATAGATTTGTATATGTATCCGGTTGTTTTTAAAAAAAAATTTAGATAATTTATGAAAAAAAAATTATGTAATTTAATAAAAATAAGTTGCAATCTTATATAATTTTGTAAAAATAACATAAATCCCAACCTTATTAGAATTATTTACACTCTCTCCCACTTCTTTAATTACTTTACTCTCTCTCCCGATTCATATACATGACAAGGCCAACATATATATAGAAACTTTTTTATATGACAAGGCCGACATATACATAATAAGGCTGATTCATATACGTTACAAGTATGACAAGGCTAACATATACATAACAAGTATGACAAGGTCAACATATACATAACAAGGCTGATTTATATACATAACAGGGCCGATATATACATAGAAAGTTATGTGTATGAATTTGTAGAGAAAAATGAGATTTTTATAGTATGTTTGAAGAGATGAACTTTTTTCTAATAAGTGATACTTAAGTTGTGAGTTTGTGTAAGTTTTAGTATAATTTTTCCATATTTCCTCTAATCCAAGGCCCAAAGCATGAATTCACCAATTAAAATCCTTGTAAGTGTTAGTTGATTGACTCCAAATAGAAGAATATTTTAGAAAGTGATACATCACCAATTGCAAACTAAGCTTAAGATACACAAATTAATAAATTCCAAAATCTTTCCTTCTTTATTGAATTGTCCATATAACATTTTATTTACATGTCATGTGCAAAAAAAGGTTACTATAAAAAAAAACATGATTTTACTTTAAGTTGACACCAACACAAATGTCTTTCAAGTAAAGTAGTCAGAGAAACAAAAGTTACACAAACTTTCAAATCATATCCATAGGTTTAGGAAAAAAATTCCATACAAAATTGCAATTATATCATGAGATATTTGGCACCTAATTTTAAATCATCCAATTATAATAACTACTTTTAACTGTTTTATAATGTTTAAATATTTTTTCATGTCTTCTTCAATCCAATTTGAAAAGCTGGTGGCCAATCAAAACTCAAAAAGTCTACATCAATTTTTAGACATATAAAAATGTACTAGAAAACCAAAAAAAAACTTTATCATAAGATTCAGTATGGACCATTAATTTGTACACTCCAAAAATTATCTAAAGTCCAATGTGTGTTTCATAAACATAACTTCCTTCTCATGAATGGTAAATTTTCTTCCTCCTCTCTAAGTGTTTATTTGCGGTATCGATCTATTGTCACAATTCTTTGTTTTTATAAGTAGATTTAATGGTTAATTTTAATAATTTATTTTGATATATAGCAGTATCGGTCTATTATCACAATTCGACTTATATATAAATAGGTTTTGGAACTTGTTTAATGAGGTTTTAACTCTTACTTTTTGTCTCAAAGTGATATTTTTACATTGATAGATAACAATATTCAATCTATTATCACAATTCGACTTGTAAACAAGTTTTGAATTTGAATTATGATGATTTTAATGCTTAATTTCTTATATCAAATTAATATTTACTTTAATTTGTATCTTTTTAAAAGTGGTATCTTCCAATTGTGTATGTATATGTCTTGTTTTTCTTAAAAGATGAATTTATTATATTCATTGTTGACGCGCACTAAATAGTCTTGAGATATTATAGCTTCTTTATTAGTAAATTTTTTGTAACACGTCTTAACTTTACGGGGGTTCTATGATCCCCTCGACTATTTATTACTATATTTTTGTGGTATATATTTGTCCAGCTGGACCACTTCTGACCTTTACACGCTCAGTGTGCGTGTATTCACGCAGTGGTTCAACTGGGCAAATATATGCCACATAAATACGATAACAAATAGTCCGGGGGGGGGGGGGGGGGGTCATAGGATCCAACAAAGTTGAGGCTTGTTACAACAAATTTCGTTAAAGTTTAGGTATATTTCGAATCTTTTTCCCTTTCATTTTCTTTATTGAGTTATAATTAATACAAATATTTCTTTTTTGTTGTATGTAGTGGAAAATATGAATTCAAATGAGATGAAGATTAGAGGAGAACTAGAAAGGGATGTTGAAAGAGATTTAGAGGATGAAATTAAAGAAGGAATTTGCCAATTAGCACTAAGATTACATAGGCTTTACAAACATCAAGAGGAAAGGAATAACACAAAGAAAGCAATTGATGACCATGGTACAAGAGACAACGCACGAGGTACAAGCGCTAAAGCGCTCTCCGAAGTGAACATAAATATAAAAATGGAAGGAGGTACGAAGATTGAAATAAAAGAAATCAAGAAAGAAGCACT
Organism: Capsicum baccatum var. pendulum; assembly: GCA_030864225.1. Classification (NCBI taxonomy): domain Eukaryota; kingdom Viridiplantae; phylum Streptophyta; class Magnoliopsida; order Solanales; family Solanaceae; genus Capsicum; species Capsicum baccatum. Next base: position 5,993,533 of record CM061552.1, read on the forward strand.
TCGTCGGAGTTTTAAGGTATCGAGTAACGTGCAAAGAATGGTTAATACACGTCCACCAAAATTTGATTGGACGCAGAGTTTAAGGTCTGGACCTACTCCTGTTACAGGTTATAATAAGATCGATAATTCCAGAAATCAAACTAAAAGTACTGCCAATAAGAGCGGTCAACAGAACGTTAAAGATTTTGAAAGTGTTGGGACAAAATCTTTTAATTGTTTGAAGTAGAAGGAGGAGAGTTTAAAATTGGGAATTCAATAACACAATGTTAGAGTTTATTCTTGTTTTTTTTTTTTTTGTTTTTTTTTTCTTGACCTAATTTGGGGATTTTAATGTTGTTTGATTTAATAGGGTTACTATAATGTTGTGTGACATAATAAGAGACGAAATGGGATGGCATTGACTATAACATATGTATTTATTATGACTTGTAGGGAATTTGAGGATTGAAGTGAATATGTGTATTGCTTTTTTTCCCAAAAGTATTTCATCAATTCCACATTCTATAAAAAATTATTCACACTTGATATTTATATTAGTCTAATAAATGCAAAATATGTATTTGCACATAATTTCTATCACTTAGTAACGCTTAGCTAATATATCTTCATCTTTTAAAATTACTTTATCATGATAAATTATTATAGTTCAAAAACACAATTTTTCTGCGTATATAGTTGGGAGAAATAACATAAACATACATCTTAACTTACCATATTTACACAAATCTCCATCTTTACAAAGTAATTACAAAAATCTCAACTAATAATTTTTTTCGTTGGATGTATCGGGGAGTTAATTATGTATCTCGACAAATCCAAAATAAAAAAAGTGTATCGGGAGCTAATTATGTATCTTTACAAGGAAAAAATGTATTTTCACTAGATGAATTATGTATCTCGACAGACCCAAAATCATAAAAAAAAAAAAATATCTGGAGCTAATTATGTATCTTTACAAATGAAAAATATATCTTTGTTGGATGTATCAGGAGCTAATTATTATATCGACAGACCCAAAATCGAGATTTTCAGTAATTATGTAAAATATCAAGATTTTATGTAATTAAACTCTAAATCGTCGGAATTTATGTTGTTTGCCCATATATTTGCTAAACATTTTGTTACACTCAAAAACTTTCTAAAGCTTCCAATTTGGGCTCCAAAAGACAATCAGGTTAATGGGCCTTCACTGTGATGCTGTGATAGAAGGCCTGTAAAAGGATTAAGGCCCATCAACCCCCCATCCCCAACTCAATTAGTAGCGATTGCACGTCACTCCGCTCCTTGGTCACTTCAGTTGTAAAGACTTTCTCTTTAGGTGCATGTCTCGGCAACATAAAATGTGAATTTCGCTTGTTATAAAACTTGGCTAAACATGAGACACGAGCTGACTCGGCCATGTCTAAAGTCTAATTAATCGATTGGCATTTGGTAAATTCGTAATTAAGATTTATTAAGGTTGTTACATTATTTTTCAGATGAGACTATTATAAAATTCGGTCAAAGTGACTTTTGTGATGATCAGAACAAAGTAAAATAATTTTTGTGTAATGAACAAAGCTAAGTGATTATGAATGAAATTTACTCGCATTTGTAGTTGTCACAGTCCCTTATTTGTTTTCATCTCAAGTGCTTTCTTCAATGAGCCTTATCCTTATTTAACAACCAAATATTATCTAATTAAATTGAATTCTCTCCCGATTAAGTTCCTAAAAAATCCAATTCATGTGGATTCTTTCCCCAACTACCGAAGCGATCTTGGCGAAAGAGTCACATATGAAATTGAGCACAATTTTTTTATAGAAATAGCTCAACTTGTTTCTCAAGCAAGAGATGAGAAACATTCTCAATATAGACACCGAACAGGTAAGAATTCTCTTTCATTTCAAGACTATCGTTCAATTCGCTTTGAGACAACGTAAACTCTGCCTGTGAAAAGCCTTTTTCTTTGTGAAAACTTGTGTGCGTCCTACTAAGAGGTTTTTATTATTGTTAAGAATCTAACTCGAAATCTCTAATTAAGAATAGACGAAGCCTGGTTCGAATTATGCTACAAAATCAAACCAAATAAGTATAAATAATAAAAGTATTTATTTAAAGATTCCACTTAAAAGAGCATGATGTGATTCATTGGATCAGCTAGCATTGTTAATTAAATTCTTGTGGTAGCTTATAGGCTTAGAAATTTAAGCATAGTCTAAAAAGTGCTTTTCATGCATAGACCATAGGCTCAAAAGAGTATAAATAGTAGTAACACAAAACAAGGACAACCATTTGTTGAAAAATTATTTTATTTTTTTTATTTTTTATTGAGTGTTTGATATTTATATTTAACTTGATTAAATTTGAATTCTCGTCGAATAGTGGCAGAGTCAGAATTTTCACTAAGGGTGTTCAAAAATAAATATCTGAACTAACCAAAGGGGTTCAACATCTGTTATATGTATACATAAAAATAATTTTAATATATATAAATAACATAATTTTTCGTCGAATGGGGTTTGAATGACCCCCTGACCAAAGGGTAGCTCCGCCCCTGTCGTCGAAAAGTCTCATGTTGAAGGTGTCTCACATTCATGGCTAGAACCCCAAACCTCCGTTAAAACTAACTCTATTGAAAATTAGTTTATCTTTTTTCATTTTTCATCCGGTGTTTGATATTCATATTTGACTCTATTAAAGTTTGGATTCATTTTCGAAAAGTCATGTATTAAAGGTAAAATGTTTCGTAATAAAGATAATTTCATATTCATAATTAGGACCCGAGACTTCTGATTAAAAATTTAAAAAAAAAAAATGATTGGAAGCCTAAGCTAAACATTGTTGCTTACAATGTAACCACAAGTTTCTAAATCATTAGATTCATTACTTATTATAGGAGATGGAGCAACAAGTACATCTAATTTTCCTTCTTTAAGCTTAAAAGTGTCCTATTTCAAATAACCAAGAAGTCAACTTGGATGCTTTAATTTTCTTCAATGGTAACATCACATTCACAAGAAGATATGATTACAACAACATGGAGGCATAGTAAATCTTGAACTAGCACATCAAAGTTACTATTCCTTCTAATAGCAAAACAAGTTGTTTTATTTGGTAGGTATTTCGACATGAATTGGTTGATATTTAGCTCCCGTTTGATCATAAATTTTAGAATTAATTTAAAATTAAAAATAAAGTATTTCTTTTGCATTAAAACTTAATTAATTCGTTTTTGAAAATCAAATCTTCAAATCTCTCTCTTTTTTGACAATTGCAAAACCATTATCATCATCATGTCCATCACCATCTTCTCTTTGTCTTTCTCTTCTTTTTTTTCCCCTTATACAGTTTATATAATCAATAAACCCGGTCTAAAAAAGAATCACATATTTCAATACTTAGCAATAATTTGATACTAAATTTTTCTTTTTATTCTTAATAGAATGATGTAATAGGAGGCACACAATTTTCTTGACTTGTTTTACATTAATAGGTTTTAAAATATTTATTTTTTTGCTTAAATTTTGTGACTAATATCACCACATAAATTAAGATAAACAGAATACATACATACATATATATATATATATATATATATATATATATATATATATATATATATATATATATATATATATATATATATATATATATATATATATATATATATATATATATATATATAAGGAAGTACAAAAGATGAGAGTTAAGACCCTATCCCTAAAGGAGTAGTACATAAACTAGTTTTTTTAAAAAAAAAAAATTCAATATTTAGTATTATGTATTAGGATTCGATTAAATTCAGATTCTCGTATTGTAGGTAATTTATTTTTAGATACGACAGTATTTCTATCAGAATGTTTTGTATTTCTTGAAATTTAAATTTGAAACATCTGGTTAAATATGAAGAAATTCCAACAATTTCATCATGATGTATATAAACTAATTTCTTTTTTTATTTTTCATTGAGTATTCGATAGTTATACTAAGACTCAATCTAGATTCACGCACTATAGGGTTCATATTCAGGGATGACGCTCTTAACTAAAAGAAAATATTTCTTGAAACTCAAACTTAAACGTCTAAATATCTAGATAAAGGTGGAGAAATTTCAATTATTCAGTTGTAACTATTTCCTAATACTACAAGACAATTATAAGGAGTAGAACATTAAATGTCGCATAGCAATTCTAACGTAAGTCAACAACTAACCCCTTTCTCTTGTCTTCAATGATCAATCTCCAACATACCGACAATACCTTAAAAAATAAAAAGTTTTAAATTTTATGCTTTGTCAGTCTATAAATAGGTTTATTTATTATTATACATTATTTAATTATTTTTATTTTAAATTTTAAATAAAAAATAAATAGTTGTAATAGTTTATCAAATTTACGTAATAGTATAAAATATTTTATATACAAATTAAAAATTGTCATGTAATTCCCGTGGTCAGCCATCTCTCTCTTCTTCTCACCTACATACAAACATACAAGAATTAATGCACTTAACATCACATATATTACCATCAGCACACACAAACGTATGTGTAATTCATACGCTGACAGTCAGTGGCACAATTAAAATTTTCGTCAAAAGATTCAAAATTAAAAAATATAGTCACATAAACTAGTTGAAAGAGGTTCAATATTGATTATATATATAAAAAGAATAATTTTCACGTTATAAAAATAGTATAATTTTCTATCCGAACCCCCTAATCATAAGGTGGCTCCGCCACTGCTGACAGAGTTGGTTGAGCATACATATAATTCATCGAGTGATCAAATTAATTGAGAAGGTGATATGTTGAGTGAGGATTTCAAGTTCGAAACTCTCCTTGTATGTAGTGATAGATTCAGAATTTTTACTCAGAAGTTCGAAAAAGCCTCTAATAGTTGTTGATCAGCAAAGGCTTAAAATTAAATTAAGAAAAGTAAATAACTTAGACCTACGTGCTTAGCGAAAATCAAACTTGAAATGCGGGGGTCTATATCATGGCCTAAGTAGCGTGTCCGAAAATCACTAAACTGCCTCTCACCATTGGTTTAGGAGATTCAAAAGTAATATATAGTGAAATATAGAAAATTTACTCTAATATGTGGAGTAATTTTTTAACGAGGGGGTTCGAATGAACCGCTTGACACCCATCTAGGTCCGCCCCTGCATGTATGCTTCTCTGATCGAACTCGTCATACGAAACTTAGCTAGTAGGGCTTATCTCTTCAGCGTGGTCACAAGCTAGTACCCTTATACAAGATTTGCTCACACGAAGAATAGTAATTGCAGATTTTCTTGTTAATACAAAAAAAAAAAGTGCATATGCATGTGTATATATATATTTAACGTCATCCGACTACATTAAAAAATGTATCAAGTCAAACGTAAACAAATAAAGATTTACGAAAATAGGAGTAAGTCTGCTGCTTTGCAGAAGACAGTGTACTGGTGTACCCCTCCCTCAAGCAACATTTTTACAGGTCCCCTCACCCCACCCCTACCCTACCACCCTACTTATATTTACTTTTTACCACACAGTACTAGTCCCCCACCCCTTCACCGGGTATAGCCGGTTACCATTATTATCATTTTTTGGGTAAGAGAGAGAAATTAGAGTCTTAAATATGGAAAAAGTTGATGAAAACCCATGCAAATTAAAGGAGAATAGTACTTGTCTCTTTGTATCATTATCTGTACTTTCTGATCTTTTGATAAACATGGGGGTTATTTGGGGGAGTGTATGAAAATAATATAAAATATAATGTATTAATAATATTTATATTAGTTATATTTGTATTAGTTATGTTTGTATTTTTTTTTTATATAGTGTTTGATTTGATGTATTGAAAATTAAATAACATGAATTACATGATTTATATATAAAAAAAAATTGTAGAAATACCTTTCATGTATGTGTTGAAAAGGATGCGAAATTTTTTTTTAGGGATGCATTGAATCCACTGCATTACGTTAATATCATTGATTTTGAGGTTTTAGTAATACACACCTCAATACATTATAGAGTATATAATTAATGCAAACATTAGTTATAAATAAGGTGAAAAACTATACCAAACAAGGTACTAGTAGTACATATTAAACGAATGCATGCATTGACTGTTGAATACACTTTACCAAATGACCCCATAGTCAGGGGCGGATCCACCTTGTACGAAGGGTGGTCAGGTGAACAGTCTTCATCGAAAAATTATACTGTGTATATAGATAAAATGTTATTTTATTTGTTAAATATAAAGGTTTGAACAATCTTGACAAATTTAAGGGATGTATATTAATGGTGGTATAGTGTTCGGTAAAAGCCAAAGGTGGGTTTGCACATGGGTTCGATTTCCAGCTGATTGGAACCATTTTAATATTTTTAAAGGAGCTTCTATTTTATTGAACACTCTTCCTAAAATTTCTAACTCCGCCAATATCTATAGTGATATAACGAATAGAATAAGTAGGGATTCAATATTTTATAGGATTATTTTGTTTAATTTTATCTTTCATATGGATAGTAATCCCATATATATATTATTATAAATAAAATATATATTTTATTATTTTGTTTAATTTTGTCTTTCATGTGCGATAGTATTCCCATAATTATATATATTTTATTATAAATAAATATATATTTCATCATTTTGTTTAATTTTATCTTTCATGTGCGATAGTAATCCCATAATTATATAAGTTTTGATTATTTTTCTTGTCTGGTATATCAGGCGATTTCCTAAGGTAAAAACTTATCCGTATCTAGTTATTTACAACAAGTGATAAAATCAACAATAGATACATGATATGTATTTGTATATAAACTCTTAACGTTTAATCATTGTTAATTAACCCACATTTTCATCTTATTAAACCATTCAACTATTGTATGGTTCGAAATTCTGATTTAATATTTGAACGTATCAGAAGGTGACACATGACAATCAAAGTTTAATCAAATCTACCTCAATAAAAATGACACCGGAATCAACACTTGGTTGCATCCGATGGTCAATATTGTCTATTCTAGATTTCGAATGGCTACGCAAATCATTGTAAGCTTCAAAGCAACATGTTCTGACCATATTCATGACAGATCGGGATAAGTTTCACCAACAACTGTAATCGAAGAATTCGAGATTTATTTCAATAATTACACAATCAAATATGTAATAATGACTCAAAGGTACATGATACAAGTCATTTAAAGCTGTATATTAATATTGTAGTCATATGTTAAATATAGTAATTTGTTGTTTTAGGTAGGTGGTTATGAAGTTTGGGAAATTTTAGGTTAAGTAAGAGTATGATATGTATAGGAAAAAGCCAAAACTCTATAACGCGTGCATCATTTATGTGAACAAAACAATGGAATAAGAGAGATCTTCAAGCATGTATTATTGTGCAAAAGGGGAAGAATGTGATTAGCATAAATAAATATTAAAAAGAAAAAACTTAATTAGGAAGGTTTGGACGTAAAAATAGTTTTATAGGCGAAATAAGGTGAAATATTTTAAAATTAAATTCAAAATTATATTATATATTATTGAATAAACACAATTTAACTACGGAAGTAATACTATAATTACGGTATAAAAGAACAAGTGAGACGGCACTGAACAATCTAACTATGTACCCTCCTACCCTAATCTCGATCCTTCATAACTTCCTATCCAAAATCATGTAATATGTAAGCTAAAGATGAATCACCTTTTGTCTGATCTGCTCCGATCTTCATTACTTTTTCGGACTATTTCTACCTCTCTTGAAATCATGCATAACCATCCTCTTACATTTTCGTACTAGGACATGTGTACATCTTCTTTGTATATGTCCGAACCATTTTAGCCTCATTTTTTTTTATATATTTTTCTTTATTAAGGCCACTCTTACATTGTCTCAGATATCTCCATTTCTAATCTTATCTCTTATTAGGCACACACTTATTTTCACAGAAAAATCTTAACTGGTCAACACGTATTTCATTTCATATAGCATAATCGATCTTATCACCACTCCATAAAATTTGCCTTTTAAATTTTGATAATACTTTCTTAACACACAACACTTTAAACAAAAATCATTATTTCATTCATCTTACATTCCGGGGCGAAGCTATTCCTTTGTTAAACGTCTTCGATTAGTTCACATATTTTTCTCTAAATCCTTTAATAAAAATTATAACTCCGCCACAACTCTACAAGTGTGACATCATTGTCATACAAGGGAAAACCGGCATTTCATAGTTACCGGTGTTTGTTCTCTTATATAATATAAACTTTTCACTTGCATATTATATTTTCATTACACATATATGTATTTACCAAACATATGATTAATTAATTAACTTACCAAAAAAATAAAATAAAAAAAATCCATGGAGTATGAAGATCAACAAAAGCAAACAGAAGAACCATCTCCAAATTACCCAACAACAACAAAAATGTCACCAAGTCCTCAACTCCAACTCGAACCGGTTCAACTCGAACCGGTTCAGCTCTGGACCGGCTCCTCCACCGCCACTAAACCAAAATACAAAGAATGCTTAAAGAACCACGCCGTGTCTATCGGCGGCCACGCCGTAGACGGCTGTGGTGAGTTTCTTCCTTCAGGTGAAGACGGTTCAATTGATTCTTTGAAATGTGCAGCTTGTAACTGTCACCGGAATTTCCACCGGAAAATTACTCAGCCACCACCGTTTACAGCTGGTTCAGGTGGTGGTGAACCGGGTCCGTTTGTGTACTACAGAAGTATACCACCACCACCACCACCTTATGGGTATTTGCAATACCACGTGGCGACTCATCAGAGGCCATTAGCTTTGCCGTCAACTTCCGGTGGTGGATATAGGGAAGATCAAGAGGATATTTATAACCCAAATTATAGTGGAGGTACTGCTCTCTTCGTTCTTCGTTTATTTCTAATTGTCATTTTTCGCTTCTCGAGAGTTAGAAGGAGCGGAGTCACCTTTATTACGACGAAAATTATATTATTTTTAAAAATATTTTGCTTTTCGAGAGTCAGCAGCAGAGGGGATCGGCCATCTTTTATTAGGACGAAAAATTATACTCTCTTTATTTCATAATAAGTTAATTATTGAATTTTGACACACATATTAAAAAAATAAAGTAAAGATATAAATTTATCATGTTTTTTTATTTTTATCCTTTTAAAAAGCAAAGACATGTTATACATCACTTTTAATACACATTTAATAGAGGATGAATTTGGAAAAAAATTTCAACATTTACCTTGAATTGTGAACAATTCACTTATTTTGAAACATAAAAAATACTTCAATAATTTACTTATTATGGAAGGAGGGAGTACTATTTTTTTATGTTTTGCTTTTCGAGAGTCAGCAGGAGTAGAGCCACCTTTCGTTACGATGAAAAATTATACTACTATTTTTATACGGTTAAAAATATTTTTTTTATATATGTCTAGTAGATAATATTGAATCCTTTCGGTTAGTTCGTATATTTACTTCTAAATCCCTCAATGAAAATTCCAATTTCGCAGCTGAGAGTGAGACTGCATGAACGGAGCCAAAAATCGTTAGTAGTATTTTCTTGGCTCAAAGTTTTATTTTTTAGGTTTTTCACTCGGTGACGTCTCCATTTCTTCTGAGACAGTGGTACGAATTATGTACACTTTATTTTTTCTAGACCTCATTTTGTAAAAATACACTCGGTAATCAGTATCTTGATATTGACCTTGATTAAGTTTGAATTTGAGTGAAAAGCATTTTAGAAAGGGAAACCTTGGAGTTTACGAGTTTAAGTCGTAAAAACTGTCTCTTGTAGAAGCATGGTAAGACTACATACAATAAGTTGTCTTTTTCGGACTTGATGTATATTGAAAGTTTTAGTGCATCAAATCAAACTGTCTTTTCGCGTTGAAAAGTTTTCAATGACCACATTTGAGGGTAAAATGCTTTTCGCTACGTACAATAAATTATGATGGTTAGATTCTTTTTCGTACTTCATGCATAGTAAAAGTTTAAGTGCATCGAGCTGTTATTTGGCTTTGAAAAGTTTCCAATAACCACATTTGAGGGTAAAATGCTTTCTAACTATAACAATTTTGTACTAGTGCTTCCTATGGTGCAAAAAAATTACTTATACAATCAAATTATTTCTAAGGTAATTAAAAGTATAGTCTTTATGATGTATATTAATTTGTAACAAGATTATCACGCTATATTACACCCTAGTGTTTAAGAAACTTGAATTCTGGTAGTATAAAACTTATGTTGAGAGTCTTAAGTTATTTACAACGTTGTTATTTGTTAGAACAAGTAATTAGTTTATCTAATTTTCAAGATTAAGAGCTATATTTGTGAAGATATAATTATGCATTATTTTACTGTTGTTACTCTTGCATTTTTGTTCTAGTTAAATGTAGGTGAGGCTTTTCCTATTGTTTGCTATCTCACTATGAGAGATATTTGCTTTATGAGATCATCTTTATATATTATAATAAATAATTCATTTAATTTTCAACATTATAGAATTATATTTGGAGAAAACTTACTCATAAATATGCAATTACAACATTATTTTAATGTTGTTACTGATTTTTTTGTGCTATAATTTCGATACTTTTTTATTTCTTTTCATACTCCTTTGATATACGTTACTTGAGCCTAGGCCCTTTCGAAAACAGGTTTGAGTACGCTCTATCCTTCCAAACTGCAAACATGAGATTTCATCGAGTATGATGTCATTGTTTTTGTTAAATACTTTTTGTAATTAGTAAGATGACACGACTCTGATTTTGTTGTTGTTTTTATGTTTTCTGCTTGTTATTCTGTTATTTGTCATGAGCCGGGGGTTATCTGAAACAACCTCTCTACTTCATTTGAGGTAGTGGTATGGACTACGTACACTTTACCCTTCCTACAATATATAAGAAAAAATATTTTTATTTACTTAATTATGTCTTCAACAGGTAGTGGCGCGAAGAAGCGATTTCGAACAAAATTTAGCCAAGAACAGAAGGACAAAATGCAAGAAGTTGCTGATAAATTAGGGTGGAGAATACAAAGGGAAGATGAAGATTTGGTGCAACAATTATGCAATGAGACTGGAATCACAAGACAAGTTTTCAAAGTTTGGATGCATAACAACAAACATACCCTTGGTAAAAAAACCTAGAACAAAAAAATATATCCATTATTTTATTAGGTATTTTATGTTAATATTAATGTTAGGTATAGACCGGGAGCCTTGGAGTAACGGATGAAGTTACTGTCATGTGACCAGAAGACCATAGGTTCAATCCGTGGAAATAGCTCACGGCAGAAATGCTGGGTAAAGTTGCATACATTAGGCCCTCGCGGTCCGGCCTTTCTTCGGATTCTACCCATAACGGGAGCTTAGCGTACAATAGGCTCTGGTGATCCGACTTTTCTTCGATCCTAAATGCATCGAACTGTACTTTATTAATGTTAGATATTATGTAATTTAGTACTTATTTTGTATTAGTAATATATACCACTTATGGTAGCTATAGATGACTGAGAATATTTCATTCTCAGTAGTATTTAATATTAGTAGTAAGTAAATTTTAGGTCAAATATTTGCTATTTTCTTTTACTAATTCCACTTGCTTATCTGGAAATTAAATTGAAGTGAATATTAATGGTGGAAAATGATAAATTTGATATTGTATTTTACTTCTTCTAGAGTTCTTATATGTGCACAAATTAAATGTCAAAGGGTAATAATATATGACCCAATTCCCATAAATATGAGTTTTGGCGAGATGGTTTAATTTTCTTTATTCGTTATCTGAAGTTTTGCGTTCAAGCTTTGTGGAAATGCAAAAATAACGTTAGAATCGTTACTCTCAGAAATGGATTTTGCGATGCATGAATTTAAATTTAATAAAATTTTAAATAATTTGAGATAAAAAAATATTTTAATTTTTGAAAAAGAAAGAAGATGATTAATTTTGTTATGGGTGAAGGAAGAACTTAGGAAAAAAACAAAAGATGTTTGATAATTGATGAATGTGCAGTGTTCCTAGGGAAGGTAAAAGCTGAAATAAGCATAGTAGTATTAATTATTTTTCATATGTATTTTAATATAAAGTTTATATATACATCTTTCTTGGAAATGAAAATTTTGTTATTAGACACAGTAAAGAACAATAATCACAATATTTTCTAGAATGTCGATAGATCCAAAGCTTGATTCCATTTCTCTCTTTTTTCTTTTTAACTAAATTTCTTCAATTTTATTTGTTAAAGTTTTATTTATCGAAAGTTAAATTATATAAATTTTGATTAATATTTTAAAATATATTATTTAATTATATTAATTTGAGAAAGATTATTAATCATAGTATTTTTTTTTTTTATAGATTTCGAACCTTCAAATTTAAAATATAAAATATTATATTAATTTAATTCAATTTATCTTTAAAGATTAATTAAGTTGACTCTCATGAAGTAAAACGTGACAAATAAAATGAACGAAGAGAATATTTTATAATTTTAATCTTCTTTTATTCTCTTTCTGTTTCTTCTTCTTCTTCTCATTCCTTTATAACTTTTACTTTAATTTTTCTTTTTGATGTTCCAAAAGGAACATGTGGGCACTAGTACTGCAACATATGATCAGTAGAGCATGCATAATAATATTCCTATTACATAATTTTACTTTGTTCTTCTTGTGCTTTTGTGTGTATGAAAGATCCCTATCTTGGCTAATCTTTTAATTTGTAATTTTGATATGTAATTTTATCTGTGATAGTAGGTAACATATCTTATTTTAAAGATTTTATATCTCACCTAAAAAGAAAAAACTCTTTCAATTCGAGACGTCTGGTTAAGAGGGAAGACATTATGTTCATTCCTTTACATTACTCTATGGTGTAGAACTAAATTTTTTATGAGAGAAATAGAGAAGTTGTAGGATTCTTTAATTGAAGATTAAATGAACTAAGATTTAATATTTTCCTAATCTTCCCAATTAAATAAGGGCCATTTTCTCAAATATAAACTACTCCCTCCGTTTTGTTTTAGTTGGTTCTCTAGTTAAAAATATTTGTTTTAATTTAGTTGTCTCATTTATGAAATCAAGAGAATTTTATTATGTTCATTTAATACCAACCCTATTATTAAATGACTATATAAAGTGTATATACTCAAATTTATATTTCAAAGCATAATTAATAAGATCAATTTGCTAAAATAAACTCTTAATAAGTATTTTTGAGTGTCAAGTCAATTAAAACCAACTATTTTGAAACGAAGGGATGCTAAATTATCCCATGTTGGATGAGGACAAGATTTATTTATTGTTTAGCTCCTTGTATTGTTTAGCTAATCCTCTTTTGACCAAAATTTTGAGGTATGAGTTAGACGAAAGATTTATTTAACTTGATATTAGAATCAGATTCATTGGGTCTGGTAAGTGGCCCGCAAATAAACCATGCACGGATACAAAAGCTTTTGATGTACGAGTTAGACCTACTAAACCCACCGGGTCCAATATGGGTCCCATGAACAGTGCAGGGCGTTATGAGCATACTCTTGGTCCATGATTGTGCACTCTCTAGTCCGAACAGTGTCTAGTCCATGAGGGGCTTAAAAGAATGTCCGACATCGAACCGAAACAAGATCTCTCGACTCCTTATATGACTTGAACAATCCTCTATTTAAACTAGCTAATTTATGAGGTATGAGTTAGGCGTGCGGACCACACGACAGGGGCGGCACTAGCATACAATGAAGGGGTTCAACCGAATTCTTCATTCGATTAAAAATCACATTATTTATACATAGTTAAAATGATTTCTTATGTATGTATAGTAGATACTACCCCCGGTTAGTTCGTATATACATTTTTAAATTTTCTCAATAAAAATTCTGGCTCCATCACCGATACACGATACTAAATAATTTCTCTGTACATGTGCTCTTACATGTCCTGATAATATACTTAACTAGAAGACAATAAATAGAGTACAAGAAATGCTATAAAGAGCAAGAAATTATTGTGTAGTATACAAGTTAGCAAGAATTGCAGTAAGTTTTACAGAACTGCAAAAACAAAAAGTCCTTTAAAGCACTGACCAAAATCATGTGATCACTTAAATATATATATATATAGCCAACTCAGATGGAAAAGACATATGACTAGACAATATGTTTTTTTTTATTCGGCTATCGATATTCGCGTTGGAATCCAACTAATCCGAATTCATGTCGGATAGGGTTTCATTCGGGGGTAACACTTCTTACTAAGAATTTTTTCATACCAAGGCTCGAACCTAAGATCTCTGATTAAGGAAGGAGCAGCCTCATTCACTGCACCACATCCTTTGATAGTGACTAGACAATATGTTGCCTCACAAAAAACCATAAATTTTTTGAGGACCGGATATTTACATCAAATTAATATAATAAAGATGACATTAGGCCATGAAATTTTTTCAATATTTTTCGGAGTTTAACATTAGAAAACATGTTTGGTTACGAAATTTCAGAAAATTCTTTTTTTTACTTTATTCACTTTTTCTTTTAAAAAAAATCAAAAATTCCAAATAACAATAAGGGGTTTTCACTTTTTTTATCTCCAATTTATTCACAAAGATTGAAAAACAACTCTAATTTATTTCATAATCAAATACAACTTCAATTTTCAAATATCACTTTTACTTAAAAAATAAAAATTGGGCTTCGAAAATTTTTTGTGTGAAACATCTTGGGAGGGGAGGGCGAAGTCACTTTCCAAGTCAAACGGGCAAAACAACATTAATTACGAGTTTTTTGCGACTTTCGATGGGTAAGCCCACGGTTCGTGGGTGGACCCGAGGCCCGTGTCAGATCCGGGCGAAAATCGACCGGTGGTTCCCCAAAGGGTTGTGGAGCAGATGTGGGTGGTCCGGTGGGGAAACTGGGGCCATTGTGGTGGTCAAATAGGCGAAACGGCGAGAACATGCCATTTTTGACCCGTTTCGGTTTGTGTTAGCCACAGTTCGGTGGATGGGATCGGGGACGCTGGGGCCATTTTGTTAGCCACGTTTTGGTGGGTGTTAGCCCACGAATCAGTGGATGGGTCCGGGGCTCAGTGTCGGATCTAGATGAAAATCGACCGGTGTCTCCTTGGTGGACTTGAAGCAGATGTGGGTGGTTCGGCGGGGCAGCTGGAGCCATTTTGGTGGTCAAACAGGCGAAACGACGCGGACGGACCGCGATTTCGAGAGGTGTTAGTTTGGTGCTTTAATTTCCAATTTAGAGCTTCGGACATAAATATATGTTCGAACCTCTCGGACACCACAACCACTAGATCCTGAGTCCGTCAGTGTACCAAAATACCCTTTATTACTCTCCCTTCCCCCACCCCCCTTACCTACTTAACCCATAGGGTTTGAAGACTCAAAAAAGCACAATATTTCTGAGTGTTTCTGTGTTATTGTCAGCTGGAAGGAAACCAATTATACAAGGCATATATTTCTGCATTTGGAGTTGCTGAAACAGATACATAAAAACACATCACTTCTTTTTTTCCCTCTTGTTATGTTATGTCACTATACTTTTTCTCTGTCATACATTACTCTCTTCATTTCATGGTTATCATTATTCTCTTTTTTTCCCTCACAAAGGTTGATAATTCACAAGGGTAAAAATAAATATTTCTTGGTTTGAGTGTTTTTGTATTATAAAATAAAGAAACACAGCAACAACAATACACCAAAATAATATCACATGTGAAAGTTGAATAGGGTAGAGTGTACACAGATCTTACTCTTACGCCGTAAAGATAGCGAAGTTCTTTCGATAGACCTTGACAGGATTTTTTGTCTATGTAAAACTAGTGCATGTATGTTAGTTAGACACCTTATTCGATATTATAAGGTGTATAACTGATATATAACAAATCATGATATTAGTAATAAAAAGGCTATTAACAGATGAATAAGCATAGTCAAAGACAAAACTGCCCTTAATACACAAATCAAACCGTGAATAAGAACTAATTCTAACATATATAACTAATTTTAACATTACTAATATACTTATTCAACTTTACTCTTATACACTCTACCAAATGACCATAAACAATAAGATGATAAGATAAACAGAGTGACTATTATTAGAGTAATGAACTTCATTAATCTTGAGCCGGGGTCTTCGGAAAAATACTTCTCTAGTGGTTTGAACTGCGTACATTTTATCCTCATCGGACCCACGTTGTGTGAATACACTGGGAATGTTGTTGTTGGTATGTTCATAAAATTGTCGGGGGTCTATCGAAAACAACCTCTCTACTTCATATAAGGTAGTGGTATGAATTGCGTATACTTTACTCTCTCTAGACCCCATTTCGTGAAAATATACTGAATATATTGTTGATGGAATGAACTCCATTAATGTGAGTTGTTGGTGGGCATGTGAAGGCAACAATAAAATGCATAGGGTATATAGAGATGACTTCATTGAAGTAGGTTTTGGCCCCACTTAATGCATGGTGTACTTTATAGTAAGTAATATATGTGCTAAAAATAGGGTGACAGTGAGAAAATGCTTCCTCCATTAACATCTAGCTTGCACGTATATAGAAAAACAACTTTTTTCTTGAACACTTATTACACTATACCCACAAAAGACCATTCCCTTTGAATTTCAAATCTTTTTTTACAGCATTACTTTATAGTTTGATGTGAAATTGAATTTTGATTTCTCAAAAATTTGAATTGAATATATATACTTACAAAAAGCTACTCAAAAACTATAAAGCGAAAGGAAAACGTTTTGGTATTACCGAATGGTTGTAATTCTTTTTGGGACAAATATTATATTTTTATTGCTAGTAATGTTGTATTATAAAGAATGAAGAAGCATAATGCATGAAATTTGGTGCTTTTTTGTTTCAGTATCTATTTTAGGATTCGATTAATCTATATTCATTCCATTAGAGGAGTGAAGCGATTTCCAAAATCTTTTGACTTATCCGTTTCAAATTATGTGAAGATGTTTAACTGACACGAAATTTAATCAATACTGGCAAATTCAAACCTATGTTGCTATGTTGTTGCTCCTCCTCTCATGTTTTCTTAGCAAAATCAGACATTGGTAAAACATACAAGACCCATTCGTGTTTTTCTTTCGAAGTAGGTATTGTTTACCTAGAAGTCTTTATGTTTTTGCTTTGTAAATTATCAAGCACTTCCGAGGTAGTGGCGGAGTCAGAATTAACACAAAACTAGCTTAAAAGGGTCCGTCGTCTACTATGTATACATAAAAAATAATTTCAACAATATATAAATAATAAAATTTTCCACAGAGTCCGAGCTAGCTCCATCCCTAGGTGCTCCAATAGAGAACAAAATTGATCTTTATTCATAAAAAAGATCATGTAGAGCACTTCCAACCAAATTAGGAATAGGAATGTTACACTTCCAAACATGCTAGAAATGTTCCCTCTGGAATTTGTTGAGCCTTTTTTTTTTAAAAAGCGTGGTATCCTGACCAGCTTACGCGCACCTCGACTAATTTCATGGGATGCCTGCCAATAACTTGTTGAATCTTTTTGAGTACAAAGATCATGCAGATGGAGGAATAATGCCATGTTTCAATGGTCATAACAAGTTTAGACTTCTTGCGTTATGCCAACTACAGACCTTTGGATCGAAATGCAGATTCGTGTTGTCGCCAACGAGTGCTTCGAATCAAACTATATACATTAACCACTGAGTCACACACTTGAGCGCGTGAGAACGAAAATATACAAAAGCACTCGAGATCAATTGTAAATAGCCCAAAACGATGACTAAGGGAAAGAGAGTACGGTAAAACAAGCTTAATGTAGCAGAACAAAAGGTGTAGGTGCTGTTATAAGTGCCTCACATTCTTAGGCTCGTTCATCGATCAATGTTATACAATACAACAGATACTAGAGACAGGAAGCAGTTCATTTAACGTTGTATCTACCGAAAGTGATATCAGAGTTCACCTCGAAGGATATCAGAGAAGTTTCGTTTAGGCAGACAAGTACTTCTTGTTTCTTTCTAATAATTTATCTTCAGAATCTTCAACGGCGATCGGATGGAACTTTAGGGAAATCCACCTTTCTGTATCATGAATCGCGCCCTCTCAGCGCAAATTAAGACCAACAACAGAGACTCACACAGATTGTAAGTTGCGTGCTTGTAATGCCTCCTGCAGGCAATCCACTGCACTGGTGTAATTTAGAAATCCCATAAACCAAAATTCGTGGTTATCGACTGATATAGTCTGGATATATTTTTCAGATGGATTAGTCCTGCTTGACGAAGAATTAATTGCCTTAAGCTGATGTAATGGGATAACTACCTGCAGATATCATGGTAAAGAGAGTAAAAACCATTATTCCTTCAATGAGTAAATTGAGTACAAGAATAAAGATAAATGAAACCTTATACAACTATTTACAGATATTATGCTCACTAACACTTGATGAATGAGACATGAATGCTGAGAAGCTATGTTGCTCGGACTCTCCAAAAATGTTGCCACGCCCGTGTTGGATCCTCCAAAAATACACTATATTTGGAGTATCCGACACATCAGTGGATATTTTTGAAGAGTCCGTCCAACATAGCTTAGATTTCCCAGAAGTAAAGTCAAATTGGAAGGTATCATCAAGGATCAAAACTGGTGAAGCAGGGAAACGTCCAAGGTACTAATTGATCGTAACACTTCGATACTGAATGAACCAAATAGAAGATAATATGGATACAAATGACAGTTCAATCAAATGAGATAACGTCCATCAAATATTAAAGAAAACATGCAAAAGAGAAGACAGATGTGTTGACAATTACGAATTGACTCTCCGGTACACAAGTCATGAGTGAAAACATTGTTTCCCACCATAAAACATCTTTTGCAAGACCTAATAATACAGAATTTTTCACATCTCAAACACTATTTATGGCTTCGCAACTAAAGTATCAGAGTCTCCATGCTAACGACGTCTTCAAATTATCTTTGTGATCAACGCTATATAGTGCAATAGATGATTTGGGCACTCTGGACCTATGGTGCTCAGGACTGTCCAAAAATACTGTCACACTCGTGTCAGATTCTCCAAAAAAATACTACTTTTGGAGTATCCGCAACACCGGTCAACATCTTTGAAGAGTCCGAGCAACTTAGTTTTGGAATTCTCTAAAGTGTTTACGAAAGTACAATCTTCCCAAAAAAGAACTGCGGTCAAGATGAAGAAAGTGAAAATTTACTGCACAAGCATTTAGCCAGGTTAATTAATAGGACAAGTTTGGGGAGATTTTGAGTTTTTACTTAACTAAGGGAAGAGGAGGTTATCCTGATACACAGTGAGGTCGGTCATGTCCAAATAATAAGAACTAGGTAGCGTGGTGACATACTCAATTAATGGCAAATCTCTTCACGCTCATTGAATGCAAAATAAAGACTGTAAATACCAAATTAGTTGCAAGGTTATCATATAAGTTTTAAGAATGTGTATCACCTAAAGTTTATTGAAGGCTTATGTTCAGCCTGTGACTTTGATATATTATTAGGATTATCAAGGGAAAGTTCTCTCTTGAAAATGAAAAGAATGTGCGGAGATCAGCATAGATTACATCAGCATGGAGATCTCCAAAAAATTGTTTCTCAGCAAAAAACCAGAAAATAAAATAGATTACAGGTTCCCTATAAATTCTCTAATTTGTGCATCTTCTTCTAATCCTTCTTTACACTAGAAATAAAAGGTAGACATACATAACCATTTGACTTTCTCAATTGGATTAGCCTTGTTTTCAAATAAGCACCTGTTGTTTCTTTCCTTTCAAATAGACCACCAAATGCATGATGTATTATGTTCCACCACTTCTTTTGAGTTTTGCTCCCTCCTCTTTTGATCCAGCAACTATAAGAAGATCTGTTGTATGTTCTGGCATGATCCATTCTGTCTGTGTAGCACCCAAAAATAGGTTCCACAATTTTGTTGTCACTCTGCAATGTAGAAAGAGGTGACTGTTAGTCTCCTCTACCTCATTACATAGAGAACACCAAGATACAACCTAAAATCCTTTCTTTTTCAATCTCTCGTGCGTAGAACAAGCCTTTCTGGCCACCAACCAAGAGAAACACTTTATCTTGGTTGGTACCTTGGTCTTCCAGATCTTCTTCCAGGGCCCTATCCTGCAATCTTGTAGCTCCTTCACTTCCCTAATATATGGTGTATAATCTGCAATCTTGTAGCTCCTTCACTTCCCTAATATATGGTGTATAATCTATTAACTGAGAGCATCCTATCTCTATTGTGCCTCCATTTGATAGTCTTCCTCCTCTGATATCCCTGTGCATCCATTCAAGACTTTAAGTACATCAGCAACTTTTCCAATCTCCCAATCATTAAGGAATCTTCTTAAAGCTATGTTCCATCCCTGCTGTGACCAAACTTTAGCAATTGTCTCTTCTGAGTTAGTGCTCAAGGAGAAAAGATCTGGAAACATTTCCATCAATGTCACATTTCCAATCCAATTCTCCTTCCAAAACAAGGTTTTAGTACCAGATCCCACCTTGTAAGCAATATTTCTGGATAGGTCAGACCATAATTCCTAATTGTTCTCCACACTGAGACATCGTAGGTGTTGTTCACTGAGTTGGAGCACCAATTCCCTTCCAAACCATATTTACATACTATCACCTCCCTCACAAAGCATGTGTCTCGGTAGCGAACCTCCATAACCATTTTGAAAGAAAACTTTTGTTTTGTAATCTCAAATTTCTGATACCAAGGCCACCAGACTGCTTGTACATTCTGCCATTTAACTAAGTGCAGGCCTTTTCCTTCTTTGTTACCCAACCACAGAAAATCTCTTCTCAGCTTGTCAAGTCTATCTTTAACCTTAGCTGGAATGGGAAATAAAGACATTACATAAGTAGGCAGTGAGTCTAGTACTGAATTTATTAAGGTCACTCTCCCCCCAAAAGGAATGTATTGAGCTTTCCAATTAGCCAATTTTTTCTCAGTCCTATCAATGATGCCATCCTATATTTCTAACTCCTTGTATTTGTGCCCCAAAGGCATCCCTAGGTAGGTGGTGGAAGGATGCTCCACTTTATACCCTAAAATGTTTGCCAGATTTTGCTATTGAGGAACTTCATTTATAGGAAAGATGTCGCTCTTCCTCCAATTTACTGTCAAACCAGATACTGCTTCAAAAACCACAAGTGACATTCTTATGAAGGCAATTTGGTCTGCCTTGGCTTCATAGAAAATGACTCTGTTATCTGCATAGAGTAGATGACATATCCGCATCTCTTCCCCGGCAAGATTTCCCACCTTGAAACCTTTTATCCACTGGTTTTGAGTAGCCACTCACATCATGCTGTTGTAACCCTCCATGGCAAGAATGAAAAGGAAAGGAGAAAGAGGATCTCCCTGCCTGAGTCCTAAGTCCTTCTTCTGATGGAAAAAACCCAGCAGGTTCTCTATTTACAAGAATGGAGAACCTAACAGTTTTAATGCAAAAATCAATCCACTTGAGCCATTTCTCTCCAAAACCCATCTGTTTTAGCATTTTGATCAAGAAACCCCAATCGACATGGTCATATGCCTTTTCTATGTCTAGTTTGCACGTAATACCTGGATCCCCTTTTGAGCCTAGTGTCTACACACTCACTTGTTATTAAAGCTGCATCAATGATCTGTCTGCCTTTAATGAAGGCCATTTGATGTTTGTTGACCAGCTTGCCTATTACCCTTTTCAACCTTTCTGCCAGTAGTTTAGCAATTATCTAAGCTCCACCTATCAAACTTATATGTCTGAAGTCCCTTAATTCAACAGCTCCCACCTTTTTAGGGATTCGAGCTACAAAAGTTGCATTGAGGCACTTCTCAAAAACTTGATTGTTATGGAACTGTTTCATTGTATTCATGATATCTACCTTGATGGTCTCCCAGAAGCTATGATAAAAACTCAAGGGAAACCATCCGGGCCTGGAGCCTTGTCACTGGCACACAGCTTGAGAGCTTCCAAGACCTCCTCTTCCTCAAATTGTCGTTGCAGCCACTCTTTCTCCTTCCCATTTATTTCTTCAAACCCCTGTAGATTGAAGTCTGGCCTCCAATTTTCTGTTTCCTGATAGAAGCTTACAATTTCTTGTTTGATCTCCTCCGGTTCAGTAATAGTCTTCCCTTCTACTTCTAATTTTTCAATCAGGTTAAACCTCCTGTGAGCTGTGGCAATTCTGTGGAAATACTTGGTGTTCTTATCTCCTTGTTTAAGCCATAGCACTCTAGATCTTTGCCTCCATGCTATTTCCTCATTTCTAGAGGCTTCAGCATACAGATTTGAGAGGTGAGCTTTATGAAGCATCTCATTATCACTCAAAGTTCTTTGTTCCTGGATTTCTTCAAGGCTTGCTATCTGATTCAGAATATCTTCCTTCTTAAGTTTCCAGTTACCTCCTTCCCATTTATTTCTTCAAACCCCTGTAGATTGAAGTCTGGCCTCCAATTTTCTGTTTCCTGATAGAAGCTTACAATTTCTTGTTTGATCTCCTCCGGTTCAGTAATAGTCTTCCCTTCTACTTCTAATTTTTCAATCAGGTTAAACCTCCTGTGAGCTGTGGCAATTCTGTGGAAATACTTGGTGTTCTTTCTCCTTGTTTAAGCCATAGCACTCTAGATCTTTGCCTCCATGCTATTTCCTCATTTCTAGAGGCTTCAGCATACAGATTTGAGAGGTGAGCTTTATGAAGCATCTCATTATCACTCAAAGTTCTTTGTTCCTGGATTTCTTCAAGGCTTGCTATCTGATTCAGAATATCTTCCTTCTTAAGTTTCCAGTTACCTCTGTTTTCTAGCCCCCCCCCCCCCCCTTTTAATTTCTCTTTAAGCAGTTTCAATTTTGTGGCTAGCATAAAGGAAGCTGAACCACTAACTGAAAATGATGCCCACCATTCTTTGACTTTTTCTCTGAAACCTGCAACCCCCATTGCTCAAACTTAAAATAGATCTTCCTGAGATTTAGTTCTCCACAATTCAGAACCAAGGGGTTGTGATCTGATCCTACTCTTGGGAGAACATTTTGTCTGATTTGTAAGAACATCTCCTCCCACTGATTATAATAAAGGAACCAGTGAACTCTGTCATTGCCCCAGTTAAACTATGATTATCAGTGAGAGACTGGGATACCTTGTGACATTGAAATCACCACACACCACCTATGGCCCTTTAAAAGAGTTTTTTATAGTTACTAACTCCTCCCACAATTCTCTTCTGGTCACTGTATTGCAATCGGCGTTAACTGCACTCAGAAACCAAGAAATATTATGTTCTATACCTACTAATTTACAAGTAAGTATCTGCCTCCCAGACCCAATCAATTCCCCCCTCCAATATCTCTTATCCCGCATCACTACAATCCCTCCACCCTTTCCCACAACATCTAAATGAAATTCCCCCATCCACCTATTATGCCAAACTTCTTTGAATAACATCGTATTTCCCCCCCCCCCCCCCCCAATTAATTTTGTCTCAAGAAAAACACATATGTCAGCCCCCCATTGCTTAGTTAGACCTCTGACCAAACTCCTTTTATTCCCCCCGTTCAAACCCCTCACATTCCAAGATATGATCTTGATCTTCATTTGATCCTTAAAGGTGTTGTTCTCCCTCTACCTCTAGGTTCCCCGTCTTTGAAGTTCATGTTGAACTCTAAGTTCTTCAGCTCCTTTGGGATGTTGTTCTGATTATTGCTTTTCTTGTTAGCCTTCTTCATTTGATTTGCATACCCTCTCTTTTGGTCTATCTTCATAAATAGCTCAAAGGCTATTCTGTCACATCCTTCGAAAGCTGCTCCAAACTTCCGGCTGAATTTTAGGACATTGGATTGCACCCAAATGGTAGCCTTGTCTTCAATTTCTTTCTCCGTCAGTGGTTCTTTCATCTGTATAGGCATTGGCTCTTCATAGATTGTAGTATGCCCATTAGACATATCCATTAATTTGTAGTATGCTCTTCATAGATTGGGGAGAAACGTAACTCTTCCTGGTTTGAGCAAGGAAAATTCATGGTGGGGTCAGGGGTTTTCCCTTAATAAAAATTGGGCTCTCAAGTTGTTGGGCTTTAGTAATAAAAAAAGGCTCTCAAGTTGTTGGGCTTTAGGCAGCCCAAAACAATTCCCACAGATCCACTGAACTTCTTTAAATCCCTTTTATTTGGGGTCCACTTCCTCTACGTGTGAAATCACGTGTCCTGCATTGACCACTTGACTTCTGATAATTGAAGTACAAGGGTTTTTGTTCAAAACCTCTGGATAAACATTTGAATTGTTTTTCCCAAGCCTCTCATCTGTCTGACTAGAGTTTGCAATAGCCTTTTCTTTTCCATACATCGTCCTGACATCTTGGGCCCGGATTTCCTCCTCTGTCTTCTTCCGGTAATTCACCGAAGCTTCCACCCAAGTCGGTAAGGTGAATATGAATTTGCCGTCGCTGATCTCGACGGAGGGAGGTATCTTTTCTCTTGGCCCTTTCACTCGGATTCAGGCCCATCTCAGGTGGTTCTTCAGTTGCGTCTCTTCCTCCGTCTTCAACCATCCACCGCATAAGTCTCCAATTTGGGTCATCACTTTATCGTTCCAGAGCTGGAGAGGAAGACCTAGGATGCGGACCCAAAACCACTCAAAATTGGTGTTTACCGGAAAAGCTCCCGCCGTCAGCGACCACCATTCAAGATGTAGCGGATAGTTTTTCCGTCTCCAATTGCCCATGGGCATGCATTCTGCATCCCGTCTTGACTGAAACTCAAATAGGAATTGAATTCCATTCATGTCATAAATCTGAAGGTTGTGAATGCCCATCCATATCTGTTGAGCCCATCTTCTAACTTCGTTTCTGGTGGGTATCTCGTCGTAATCTGGGAATCTGCCCACAAGACATCTACCCAGTGGACCTTTGTCGCTATCAGCAAATGTTGATGATGTTGTACTTCGATTTTCAGTGCTCCATTTTTGTCGTTGTATTACTTGTTTGTAACTATCTTCTCCCCTCAGTTCCAAAGAAAAGACACCACCGTGTTCTGTATTTGAAACTGGCATGCCTGACTTCTGGTTAATGAACTCTTCTATTTTTTAGACAAGTCCCCCCCACCCTTCATTAAAAGTGTTTTCTGGTAGTATGATCACAGTTCTGGAGTTACCATTAACTGAAATAACAGAGATAAACCTACCAAATTTATTGAACTTTAAGGAACAGTAAATGTTGATGGAAACATCTTTGCACTTCCAGGTTTTAAATGACTTTCCTTTAATGGCTGACGCTTCTTTAAGTCTATTGCATAGCCACTTAAGTGCACCCCTACTGAGCTTCATTCTCCTCATATACAGCCTTGCACTTTCCACCCATTCAGACCAAATCTCCGAGACTGAACTGGTTTCAGTCAGGTGTAGGATTTCCCCCCCCCCCCAACCTAAAATAAATCCTTTCGTCCATGAAGAAAGAAAGGTTTGATAAGAAAGAGGAAGAGGAAAGAGGGATTCCGGCAGAGGAAGTCCACCGGAAAAGGGTACCTACTGGCCAAAAGGGCCTTTAGGTTGGAGTCTTGAGATTAGTGCCTGAGAGAGATGGAATGCAATGTTGAATTATATTTCCATAACTAGACACTATTCACATTATATAATATGTACCACGTTTTTCTTTGTAAGAAACAAACAATAAATTGGCCCACAGAATGGAGATGTGAATTCACTGTATATAAGTGTTCTTTTTTTCAAAAGAGAAAAGGACATATTGAGAGCAAATGGGACCAGATGCTCTTGAACAATTTTGAAAACTGTAATAATCCCTAAGCTGCATACTGTAAACCAGTAGTTCCAATAACCACCATTTGGCAGCCCTTTTGCAGTTTTGCTTTTTCGTAAACTTATCCACCAAAAGGAGTGTGTTATTCATTCGATACAAACAAGGCAGTTTGGTGAATTGCCTCTTTCGAATTAATCTACAGAAAAGCAGGCATGTAATCCCTTTATGCTTTCATCGCCTAGTTGATACTGCATCCTCTACAACTTCTAGTCAAACCTCCCTCTGCCACCTTCCATAGAGCCCCTATTGGACCCACTTTCACCTTCCCAAACCCTCTTTTTTCTTCTGAAACCTAGTGAGACACACCCACATGCAATAATAGTTACTCCCCTTCCCAAGTGACACAAGATTCCAGGTCCCACTCATGCAATAATAATTACTTCCCCTTTCCAAGCAAGTGAACCAAGATACCAGACCTGGGACCTGTGCTGGAGGGAGATAGTAGATACCCGGTGGCATAGTCAAGGTGCATGTATGCTACCCGGACACCACCGTCATAAATTAAAAAAAAAAAAAAAACAAGCGACACAAGATCCATAAAAATGGGTACAATGAATACTCTAACCCTCTCTGATGGTTCTTGTGGCTTCAGAATTGGCAAGAAACTAATTGCATGCAAGCTTCTCATTCTACAACTATTTAACCAATTAGTTGGAGAGTAGAAGATGATGATTAGTGTGTGCAATAGGAAATAAGCTGCACTGTTGTTTATTTAGATCAGTGAATAAGATGATTCATAAACTTGAGATGACCGGTACATTGCAAGACATAAATGCTGCAGTACCCTGATTGGAAAGTGAAGCTGGAAGATTTAAGTGCGTTACAAGTTGCAACACAGGAAAAGTATGGTGAGTACATTTTTCTGATCCAAGCTGCAGAAACTATCGACCTATAGCTAGTATCATTGTGTACGCACAAAGGTCTCCTTCAACTATATTCTGAATTACCTGAAAGTCCCAGTTTCTTGCATCATACAATTATCCATATGACATAAGGTTTCAGGCAGTTAATATTGAACATACACGGCCGATATTTTTGAGTGAACGAACTACAACAAGAAGAAATAGGGTAAGTAAAACAAATCATGCTTGCTCATCCTGTCATCCAGGAAGGGATGACCATCAATATTAGCCCGCATATCCCCATGGTAATACGAAACCTACACCAAGTTGGTATTAAGTGGTGTTCTCCAACCTAGCAATCACCTCTCCTGTTCAGTAGCAAGTATTGAAAAGGCTGTATATATGATAGTTACTAGTGCTATGAATGGCCGACAGATAACTACTAAGTATAACTAATAGACAAAGCACTTGTGGCGCTTCAAGTACTGAAAGACAAAGCTTAACATACCTTATAATAGCTCCACTCGGTCTTATCTTCGGCTTTGTAGGAGAGAGGGTTATCGCTACAAAAGGCAAGCTTAGCTGTGGAGACATATAATACGCCCATAACTGGACCAGCTGATGTGGACAGGTAACATGCAAATGAATTCTGAAGTTGCTCCTCAGGAACAGTCTCAAATGTTTGCCGAAATATCTTATCATAGCCACCTTCTGCCAGAACCTTCGTTCCCTGAGCAATTCTTCCCAATGCGGCATCAGCAAGGCTAGGGCCCGTTTTCACTATACAAGCCAATGAAAGAAACAACAGTTATTGCATGAATAGGGTTTATTTTTTGGGGTTGGGGGTCGAGTAAGTAGGAGTGTTTAATTGCATATGGCATAACGTAGTAACTATAAACAAAGCTTGAAAAACAGGAAACACATTAGAAGTCTAACATATATAAGCCCTCCTCATCCTGGCCACACCATCTCATCCCCACGAAGGAAATGAAAAGGCTAAGCTATTGCAATCATATATAGGAAGTAGTCTCAAGAGAGAAAATAAGTTGACTGAAGTAGCACATAAAGGGGGAGGATACGACACTTCTGAAACTCAAATGATGTACTCCCTCAGCCCCAAAGTGTCACTTCAGCAAAAAAAAATAGTACCAAATAGGGCTGCATATTGGTCATGAAAATTATCGGTTTGTATACATGCCAAATCGTTAAAGAACCATTAAGATATCGGTTAATCGTTAACATTAGTATAATTTGAAGTTTAGGCAACTAGAAAAATCTGCACAGCTCTAGACTAACCATACGTCAACATGCAAGCAAAATATAATGTCACAGTCACACAATGTCCAAGCAAAATTATAAGCCAGGGCCCAGGACATGGCTAGCAGCAGTTTGCATCCATAACAAAATACGAACAATTCAAACTACTGTAACTGAATCCTAATGCGACGATTCTCCATCCCCTCCAAACAACGCTCAACATGCTGTCCCGGGTGTAATTATAAACATTACCACACTTTACATTGCACCGTCCATCATCATTCACTTCAAGCATTTCATAGTGATTGGGTTATAGGTCTACGAAATGGAGGCATGGTGAAACCTAATTAACAAAGAATCAAGGCATAATTCAGAATTCATAATGAATTTTTTGCCACAAAACTCAAAGGAACTCCAAGTTATGCATGAGAGATACACTATCATCACATATAAAATATCAGATGTTCCCCTGCCCTCGCATTCCCACACACTTTAGCTCTCTTTTACATGTCAAATAAATCTTCAACAAAGCCAAAACACCATCTGCATAAAACAATTACACAAACGTGCATTTTCTGTATTTGTTACAGTGAGAGTACTGCAATGAGCAGAATAAGAAATGAAAAGAGATGGGATGACATCACATTACAGATGAAGATCAGGTGAGAAAACAATGGTATCTTCAAGCCAATATAATTCTCAAACTACTTGCTTAAACAATCCACAAGGCATATGTGATGTAAACAAACCACAAGATGAGCTTTGATCACCCTTCTAATTTAACCACGAAAAAATAAATTGTTCAGAAGAGATCAAACATGCATTTTTCGTATTTGTTGGTCAATTTAAGGCATATGTGAATTTATCTTTTCCCTTGTACAGAGTACAAGAGGTTTGAATGTGTACGAATCAATTTGATGTGATTGTATTGTTATCTTATTTTTGTAACCATGACAGAAGTTCGGGCAAAGAGAAGACAAGAAAACAGTACTGTACTGGAGACAAACATAGAACACAAAACAGTAATGTACTAATACTCTTTTAAATAAATATTTTATTTTAAAAAATGACATAAATAACTTCAAATTAGCAGACGCAAGCTAAAAAAAAATCTTTACCACAAAACAGTAATGTAATAATCCACCTCAACAAATCTGATAAATACAATCACCAAATGTGTGCTCTTTTCTTACCTTGTTCAAGTTGTTATATATCATCAATGCTAGGTTCTTTTTCAAGTTTGGTCAAATCTAAAGAAATTAAAAGAACTGAACAAGTCAAGACTCAAGAAACAAAAGTATTAAATAAACAATTCACCAAATGCAAGGTTCTTTTCTTACCTTGTTCAAGTTGCTCGAGAGAATCTAAATCCTCCGCGACACTTATAGGTTGTGATTCACTTCGAAGCCAATCTTGTAGACACCCTAGAGCCTGTACCAATTTAGGAGTTAATGAACTCCTAAATGAATCAAGAATATGCCCCCGGTACTGAAAGCACATTCTGATGCTACACTTGAAATAGGAACGGCTAAAATATCTCGAGCCATCTCAGAAAGAAAGGGGAATCTAGCCGAGTTATATTTCCACCAAAGCAATACACTAAAATCGGACTTTCCAACTTCAATATTTTCTGCAAGATATTTATCCAATTCCGACTTAGAATTTCCGTCTCCACTCCCAGATGTGTGTCTACTCAACTCCTCATAAAAGTCACCAATATCTTCCACTACCATAGAGCTTGAACTAGAAGCATTCACTTCTGAAGATAGTTTACCACCTTTGTCTTTTGAAGCAGACTGTGAATACTCATCAAACAATGATTTCATGTACTCTCGCACATCATTTTCTATAGTTGGTGCTTTATCCCCAAACATCTTCTTAAGTGCAAAACCAAGAGTGGAAAATTTGTGACGAGGATCCAAAATACAAGGTATAAAAAGCATCTTATTCATTTTTGTTAGATCACCCCGATATTTTTCAAATTTCTTCTTCATGTTTGTTGCCATTACACTATCATCACTTGCTATCAATTTTGTCAAGTAAAAACCAACTTGACAAATTTTAAGAAAATGAATATTTGATGTAATATACAATGATCCAGATACCTTCAAAGTAAGCTTAAAAACTAATTAAAAAAATTTTGCAATTCTTTTTACACTATCCCAATCACTACTCAAAAGTGTACCCACAGGTTGTTAATCCACAATAACACCATCACACACACGGATATAACCAAACTCGAGATGATGTACCCAACCAATATCACGATCAACATAATTTAAAATTGCACCCTCATATTCAATAGCCCTGTTCAACATCAAATAGGTGGAATTCCACCTTGTAGGAACATCTAAGCATAAAGACTTCTTTGCAAAATTTTCATCCTCACAACATTCCTGAAAGGTCTTCCATCTAGCTGGAGATTCCCTAATGTATCTCACTACTTGCCTAATTCGTTCAATAGACAATTGCTTTTTTTATACCATCCTAAATGACAAGGTTTATGATATGCGCCATACACCTAACATGAAGACTGTATCTCACTGTGCTTGCCTGACCCATGGTTCGGGTTAGGCAAGCAATGAGATACAGTTGGACTGTAGCTTCATGTTAGGTGTATGACACATATCATAAACCTTGTCGTTGAGGATGGTATAAAAGAAGCAATTGTCTATTGAACGAATTAGGCAAGCAGTGAGATACATTAGGCAATCTCCTGCTAGATGGAAGACCTTTCAAGAATGTTGTGAAGATGAAAATCTTGCAAAGAAAACTTTATGCTTAGATGTTCTTACAAGGTGGAATTCCACCTACTTGATGTTGAACAGGGCTATTGAAGATGAGGGTGCAATTTTAAATTAGTTGATCGTGATATTGGTTTGGCACATCATCTCGAGTTTGGTCATATCCGTGTGTGATGGTGATATTGTGGATGAACAACCTACAGGTACACTTTTGAGTAGTGATTGGGTAAGTGTAAAAAGAATTGCAAAATTTCTTGAATTATTTTTTAAGCTTACTTTGAAGGTATCTGGATCATTGTATATTATATCAAATATTCATTTTCTTGAAATTTGTCAAGTTGGTTTTTACTTGACAAAATTGATATCAAGTGATGATAGTGCATTGACTCAAATGGAAACAAACATGAAGAAGAAATTTGAAAAATATCGGGGTGATCCAACAAAAATGAATAAGATGCTTTTTATACCTTGTGTTTTGGATCCTAGTCACAAATTTGTCACTCTTGGTTTTGCACTTAAGATGTTTAGGGATAAAGTGTCAACTATAGAAAAAGATGTGCGAGAGTACATGAAATCATTGTTTCATGAGTATTCACAGTCTGCTTCAAAAGACAAAGGTGTTAAACTATCTTCAGAAGTGGAGGCTTCTAGTTCAAGCTCTATGGTTGTGGAAGATATTGGTGACTTTTATGAGGAGTTGGAGTAGACACACATCTGGGAGTGGAGACTGAAATTCTAAGTCGGAATTGGATAAATATCTTGCAGAAAATATTGAAGTTGGAAAGTCCGATTTTAGTGTATTGCTTTGGTGGAAATATAACTCGGCTAGATTCCCTTTTCTTTCTGAGATGGCTCGAGATATTTTAGTTGTTCCTATAGCCATCTCAGAAAGAAAGGGGAATCTAGCCGAGTTATATTTCCACCAAAGCAATACACTAAAATCGGATATTTTAGTTGTTCCTATTTCAAGTGTAGCATCAGAATGTGCTTTCAGTACTGGGGGCCGTATTCTTGATTCATTTAGTAGTTCATTAACTCCTAAATTGGTACAAACTCTAATCTGTCTACAAGATTGGCTTCGAAGTGAATCACAACCTATAAGTGTCGAGGAGGATTTAGATTCTCTCGAGCAACTTGAACAAGGTAAGAAAAGAACCTTGCATTTGGTGAATTATTTATTTAATATTTTTGTTGCTTGAGTCTTTACTTGTTCAGTTATTCTTTTAATTTCTTTCGATTTGACCAAACATGGAAAAGAACCTAGCATTGATGACCTATAGCAACTTGAACAAGGTAAGAAAAGAGCCTTACATTTGGTGATTGTATTTATCAGATTTGTTGAGGTGAATTATTACATTCCTGTTTTGTGGTAAAGATTTTTTTTTTAGCTTGCGTCTGCTAATTGGAAATTATTTATGTCATTTTTCAAAATAAAATATTTAATTTATTTAAAAGAGTATTAGTACATTACTGTTTTGTGTTCTATGTTTGTCTCTAGTCCAGTACTGTTTTCTTGTCTTCTCTTTGCCCCAACTTTTGTCATGGTTACAAAATTAAGATAACAATACAATCACATCAAACTGATTGGTACACATTCAAACCTATTTACAAGAGAAAAGATAAACTCACATATGCCTTAAATTGACCAACAAATACAGAAAATGCATGTTTGATCTCTACTGAACAATTTATTTTTTCGTGGTTAAATTAAAAGGGTGATCAAAGCTCATCTTGTGGTTTGTTTAAGCAAGTAGTTTGAGAATTATATTGGCTTGAAGATACCATTGTTATCTCACTTGTTCTTCATCTGTAATGTGATGTCATCTCATCTCATCTCTTTTCATTTCTTATTCTGCTCATTGCAGTACTCTCACTCTGTAACAAATACAGAAAATGCATGTTTGTATGATTGTTTTATGCTGATGGTATTTTGGCTATGTTGAAAAGTGATTTGACATGTAAAAGAGAGCTAAAGTGTGTGGGAATGCGAGGGCATGTGACCAGGGGAACATCTTGTATTTTATATGTTCTGACAATGCGATGATAGTGTATCTCTCATGCATAACTTAGAGTTTCTTTAAATTTTGTGGCAAAAAATTCATTATGGATCCGGAATTATGCCTATTTGATCCTTTTTCTTTGTGTTCCTAATGTTGATATCTTTGATTCTTTGTTAATTAGGTTTCATCATGCCTCCACTTCGTAGACCTAAAGCCCGATCACCTATTTGGAATCACCATGAAATGCTTGAAGTGAATGATGATGGATGGCGCAAAGAAAGTGTGTTCATTGTGGTAATGTTCATAATTACACGCAGAAAATCGGGACAGGATGCATGATAAAGCATGTTGAGCGTTGTTTGGAGAGGATGGAGCACCGTCGCATTAGGATTCAGTTATAGTAGTTTGAATTGTGTGAAAATTTGAATTGTTCGTATTTTGTTTTGGATGCAAACTGCAAAGTGCAGAGTGCTGCTAGCCATGTGTTGGACTGTTAGCAGCTGGCTTATGATTTTGCTTGGACATTGTGTGACTGTGACATTATATTTTGCTTGAACGTTGATGTATGGCTAGTCTAAAGCTGTGCAGATTTTTCTAGTTGCCTAAACATCAAATTATACTAATGTTAACGGTTAACCCGATAACCGAACTGATAACGATAAAAAACCAATAAATCGATAACCGATTAACCGACATCTTAATGGTTCTTTAACGGTTTGGCATATATACAAACCGATAATGAATAAGTAAAATCGATAACTTTTATAACCAAATCGAACCGACTGATACGTAGCCCTAGTACATACTTTGCCTCTATGTAGCAAAAGGGTTAGCTGAGAAGTGCTTAACATTGTGCAAATGAGGCATCACTCATCACTGTGCAAATGACTGGGAGGTGTTTGGATTGGCTTTTAAAAAGCAACTTATAAGCTAAAGGCCAAAAGCCATAAGTTGGTACTACCCTACTTTTGGTTTTTGGCTTATTTTGACACTTTTTAACTTAAAAATAAATGCTTAAAAGCACTTTCTTACTTTCCCAAATACCACCAAAACTAAAAAAAATGCTTAAAGGTCAAAATCCCCTTAAAATAAGCCAATCCAAACACCCACTTAAAAATACATTACATAACCAATGTGCTTGTGAAAGACTTCTACATTTAAGTAAAGTGAATAGATTATGAAGGACTTCCTAAACTACATAAGTGACTTCCCTCTTTCCCAGGTTCTCAACCGTCAATATCATCTTTCTTGTTGCTAACCAAGTGAAAAAACACACCTTCCATGGTAGTTGGTACACCTTAGAAACCAAATCGAGCAATGTGGAAAGGAATGTTTTCTCTAACCAGTAGCGTTTCGTAGAATGACTTTACTATCTTTATAAAACCATTCCATTGTTTGTTCCCTATCCCCCACTTCCACCCGACATTGTTATCCTGAGGTAAGCTTAGTTTATGAAGTACGACAATCAAGTTTTGGAATTCAGCCACCTCCAAATCTTGTAAATTCCCGCTAAACTCAAATCCCAGAAAATTTCTCCACTCAGATACCTTCAACCTTGATGGAACGTAATATCCTTTTGGAAATATCCTATGGTGTCTCAGTGTGGAGAACCATTAGGAATTTATGGCCTGACCTGAGCAGAAACATTGTTTACAAGGTGGGAACTGGCACTAAAACCTTGTTTTGGAAGGAGAACTGGATTGGAAATGTGACACCAATGGAAATGTTTCCAGACCTTTTCGCCTTGAGCACTAACTCAGAAGAGACAGTGGCTAGTGTTTGGTCCCAGCAGGGATGGAACATAGTGTTCAGAAGATTCTTTAATGATTGGGAGATTGGAAGAGTTACTGAGCTACTCCAAGTCTTGAATGGATGCACAGGGCTATCAGAAGAGGAAGACTATCAAATGGAGGCACAATAGAGATGGGATGCTCTCAGTTAATAGATTATACACCAAGGAAGTGAAGGAGCTACAAGGTTGCAGGATAGGGCCCTGAGAGAAGATCTGGAAGATCAACGTACCAACCAAGATAAAATGTTTCCCTTGGTTGGTGGCCAGAAGAGCTTGTTCTACTCATGAGAGATTGAAGAAGAAAGGATTCCAGATTGTATCTTGGCGTTCTCTATGCAATGAGGTAGAGGAGACCAACAGCCACTTGTTTCTACATTGCAGAGTGACAACAAAATTGTGGAACCTTTTTTTGGGTGCTACACAGACCGAATTGTGGAACCTTAGTTGCTGGATCAGATGAGGAGAAGAGGGCAAAACTCAAAAGAAGTGGTGGAGCATAATACCATCATGTATTTGGTGGTCTATTTGGAAGGAAAGGAACAGCAGGTGCTTTGAAAACAAGGCTAATCCAATTGAGAAAGTCAAATGGTTATGTATGTCAACCTTTTATTTTTGGTGTAAAGAAGAAGGATTAGAAGAAGATGCGCAAATTAGAGGATTTATGGGAAACCTGTAATCTAGTATGTTTTATTTACTGGTTTTTGCTGTGAAACAATATTTTGTAGGTCTCCAGCATTATCCTCAATGCCGATGAATACAACATTACCTTTATCAAAAAAAATAAAAAATAATTAATATATATATATATACACATATATACACACACTTTTGGCTTGAAATAATAGATAACTTTTTTAAATTTTATTTGAGAAAGGTAAAGATAAAATAAGCAATAAATTTGGGAATGTAATTCTTAAAGTATGATCCCTGGAGGAAGTGGGCGTTTTTGCAGGCACCAACACTGCCTTCGATGTAATAAGATGGTCTCAAAGTGAGGACCAGATCTTCCCAGTTGGCAGGGCATACAAGAAGGAATGAAATTTACAACGCAGCAGATACCAGAGACTATGGAAATAGATTTGGAGGAACTCAGCACCAACAAAAGTCAAGTGCTTTACTTGGCTGGTTATAAGAAAGGCATGCTTGACACATGAAGTTTTGAGGAGTAAAGGAAAAATCATAATTCCCGGGTGTTCTTTATGTGGGAAGTCGGGGAAAACTAATAAGTCACCTCTTCTTACATAGTCCTTTCACAGCACAAATATGGTCCATGTTTCTCAACTTGTCAGAAGTAAAATGGACTATGCCAGAACACACAGCTGACGACTTACTTAGGTGTTGGATCAGGAGAGGAGGTAGCAAGAGAGAAGATCTGGTGGAATCTAATTCCACATTGCATTTGGTGGACTGTGTGGAAGGAGAGGAATAGTAGGAATTTTGAAGATATATCCAATTCCATTCACAAGGTTAAATGGAATTGCATTGTATCTCTAATCTTTTTGGGATTAGAGGGTTCAGATCTGTTTTTAGAATTCTTAGGATCCTTGTAAGAATCTTTAAAGGTTTCCAGCATATCCTCTAGCTGAAGAATACAATGTTATCAATTATCCAAAAAAAAAGGTATGATTCCTGCACCAACTATACCCTCCAAAACCTAACCCTCTGCTCATCCCTACCCAGAAAGATACATTGCCGCTAAAATCTTCCCCTCCTTTTAAAGTGTTCCTCCACAATCCACATTCATAGGGTATAGTGATATCTTCGCATTCTTCTCTAATTATTCTCTCAATTCGTACAACGATGTGTGTGGGCATGTGCGCACCTCAACTATTCTACCAGGTACCTCTCTATTCTTATTTTTTCTCTTTTCTCTTCTTTCTCCACTTTGGTGCTGCATCTCCAAATCAGAACTTCAACTTAAACATTTTAAAAAGCCATAGTAATACTATATTTTTTAAGAAAATTAAATAAGACAAAAACTTCTACTTACAAAAAGAATAAAACCCAAACTATCTCTTGCACAAGTCCAGCCGTGGTTCTTTTCCACTTCGATCCTTTGGTGACTCGAACCCCAACTTCACCACACATTCGTAAAACCTTTTATGTTTTTTTTCGGGGGTAGTTCACTTACACACGAATATCACTGCTCCACTATATCCTTAATTGGTGTTATTTTTACCATACTGCACTCATGGTTGTCTTAGTTCTCTAAGAAACAACTTCTTAAATAAAATAACTGAAGTAACTTAATAGTAACTATTTTTTGAGAAAGTAACATTTGCTCATATCGCCGTGCATTCCAAGGATAGCCAAATGAAGAGAATCACAGATGATTCCATTTCAACAGAAGAGAATTACAGATAATATTCAAGTGAAAGTGTTAGAAATCCATAGGAACTGGACTATGGAATTCTCGATTATTAGTATGAAATATGTCACTCAAGTAAAACATATGGGCACTATACAAAATGTGAGTTTAAATGTATGAATAGAAATAAAGCCTTAACTTTCTTTGAGGGCCCATTCTAAGTGCACTGCCAGTTTTCAACAAGTTGCAATCTTTTTGAGCTTAAGGAAGCTATGTTTTCATAAGCATCATATAATCAAGATAAATTTCAAAATAATATAATCTGAAGTTCATTTTATCATGCTCCAAACTTG
This sequence comes from Capsicum baccatum var. pendulum, assembly GCA_030864225.1. Lineage (NCBI taxonomy): Eukaryota > Viridiplantae > Streptophyta > Magnoliopsida > Solanales > Solanaceae > Capsicum > Capsicum baccatum. The sequence continues at coordinate 6,030,648 of CM061552.1, forward strand.
GGCATTCTCTACTCCAAAGCTTATGGCCACAAAGTTTGAAACTCGTGTTACACTCTGCTTGTTAAATGTGAAAGTGGAAGCATAAGAGTGCAGTAAAATAAAAATAATTGAAATCCTCTTTTCAGTCCTATGTTACTTAAAAATTTACATCAGTTTTCTTTCGTGCCACTAGTACAAGTTCTCTTACGAAGTGTCCGAACAAACAAGGTATCTCTTAGTTCTTCCAAGGATTCATCTATAGGAGAGAGAATACATAAGCATGGAGGACCACAATACATTACTGTTGACACCTTTTTTCAGACTAATACATACACACACAATGGAGAGATTCCCATAAAATGAAAGAGGAATGACTTACAATGTTGCCATGTGTTGCCAGCAAGATCCTCAGCTTTCTTAGTTGCTTCACCAACCTTCTTCCCCCATCTACCAAGCACACCTTTGACGCTCTCCATTGTTTCTGTTAAGCATGATATAGCAGTGCATTACTTTCTTTTCATCATTTTGTCCGCTAAAAGGAGAGTTGTCTTCTAAGATGATCACTCATAAAATAGTTATTATCTCAAGAAGTCACTATCTTTGTTGAGAAAGATTGAACTCCAAGAAGAATCACTTTCTGAGATGATAACTAATAGTTGAGTGACCGTATGAGAAACTAACCCCTCAAATTATGTTCTTTTGCGGGATATTCTGTCTTTTAAAAGCTCTCACATCAAACATAATCAATCATCCACTTCAGGGGAACAGCTTGCTCCAAAGCCAAAGTTTTCACATTTACAATCAAAACCACAGGAATTGAGAGCTAAATTGCTCAAAATTTTCAAAGTTTCAGAATTGTCTAGTCGAATTCTAATTGCATTTCCAAACAATTTTTTTTTAATGCCTTGACACCTTAGGATGCATAAACCTCTGCCCTATCTTTTCTTGTTCAGTTCAAAAACCTTACAGAAGGCGATAACTTGTACTCCCTCCGTTTCAATTTGTTTGTTTTACTTTCCTTTTGCAGTATGTTTCAAAAAGAATCTCTCTTTATTTCTTTAGGCAACTCTTTAGTTCTAACTTTCTGCATGACATGCTTGACATGTTAAGACCACAAGATTACCGCACATTTTGTTACATTCTACGTATCTTTCGTTCAACACCGACCATAATATTCAAAAATCTTCTTACTTACTTTCTTAAACTCCGCAACAAGTCAAAACCATACAAATAGTTGAAACAAAGTGAGTATAGAGTATATAGAGAAGGATTTCACAGCTAGAAAAAAAAAAAGCAACTTTTAAACAAATAGTGAACCAATTCAAAAATTAGATCTTTAAATATCCTATGTTGCTCGAACTATTCAAAAATGTCAATAGATGTATGTTGTATCGTTCAAAAGTAGCATACTTTTATACTTTTGGAGGATCCGACATGGTGCAACAACATTTTTGAAGAGTCCGAACAACATTTCAATTTCTTTGTCCTACTTTCCTTTTCAGCTCGCTTAGAAAACAATGCATCTTTCCTTTTCTACAACTCTTCAATTCAACTTTCCGAAAATACGATAAAATCAAAGAGCATTTTGGTACATTCCACCTATCAAATAAGTATCTACTATTTAATTTCTTAAACTTCGTGTCAAGTCAAAATCAAACAAACAAATTGAATAAGTATTTCCTATTTAATTTCTTAAACTCTGTATTAAGTCAAAATCAAACAAACAAATTGAATAAATATCTACTATTTAATTTCTTAAACTTCGTGTCAAGTCAAAATCAAACAAACGAATTGAATAAGTATCTACTAGTATTTAATTTTTTTAACTTCATGTCAAGTCAAAATCAGACAAACAAATTGAAACAAATCTTGACAATTACCTTTCATATTAAACGAAGAGGAATTGTTTTCCGGAGCAGGTGAATAAGCTATATAAGGATTCGATCCACGTTCGTCGGACGGCACAGATCGTATCGGCGCCGGCGCCGGCGATTCGTCTACCAATTCCTCGCTCCACCTCACCGATTTCCTCAACTTCTCCGATTTACTACTCTCATTGGTACTTTCAGTTTGTTCCGGATCGGATTTCGGATCCGGTTTTTGAACACGATCCGACTCCTGACCCGAATTACTCTTCTGCTCCGCACCGTTTGGATGCTCCATCGCCGGTGAGTTTGTGGCGCGTGGATAAATAGGGCAGACTAACGATTTTTGAATTTTGATGTTGAAATGTGTGATGTTTAGATAATCATTTGGAGGGTTGAAATGTGTGATGTTTAGATAATCATTTTTGAGGTTTTTATATTAGGCATTAGACATAATATATAAATAAGTATATTTACGTGCTTCAATTTAAGTATGTATTTAAATTTATATAAAGTAGGTGATTTTTTTTTAATTATTCTAATCTTAGTAAAAAAATTATTTAATATTTTATTATTGATACAATGTGACAGATATATATTAATCAAGATTAATCAAACATCACAACTATAAAAAAAGAATAATAAATAACATATGTATTTTATATGACGTTTTATATGACAATTTATATCTTAGGTGATATCCTTTGCGTATTATATCACGTAAAAGACGTAATAATTTGCATCCCTACATTTTCTATATGGCGTAATATACATACGATGTAAAATGTCATAAAAATATACATTTTCTATATGGCGTAATATACATACGATGTAAAATGTCATAAAAATAAGTATGTTTATGGGACGTAATATATACTAGAATTTTTATGTGGGACGTGAATCGCTAACTAAAATGTCATATATAAAATGCATATATTTATTTATTTAATGCTATTTAAGTTTAAATACTTAATTACACACATGTAAAATTGAAGGAGATGAATGCCAGTTAAACAATGTTTATGTGTTATGTCTTTTTATATATTGACAGTGTTATCGATTGTGACGGTGAAGATTGACCATGGAGCAGTGAGAGGATCAATAGCATAGGATATAGTAAGATGTTCGAGAGCATCAAACATACATATTATACAAATTTATTATTTCATTTGAAATTTAAAATATCAAATTATTTTCTTGATGGATGCTTTATTCTATCTTATATCAATTTTTATATAAATTTAAAATAATTATATATAATTTATATTAATTTAATAAATATAGAAGCATCAAATAATTACAACTAAATCCGAAAGGATGACCGGTTTGTTTAAAGCGGGAAGAAGGAATATGACCGTTTTGTGTGCGAACACGTAGGATTTTGCATGGAAAAAAGTGAAATTTCTGGGACCCATTGTGGGCCAGAGTTTTCACTTTTACTTTTTGTCCTTTTTTGTTTCTTATTTTTAAAAAAATTCGAATAAAATACTCGATATTCACATCAAAATTTAATTCTTAGCACAGATTTTCCTTTTATATTTTAGCAAAAATGGGTGTTAATTTGTTTATCTTACTCATCTTTTCATTTTCTTAAACAAATTAAAATTAGAGATTGGTAGATATTATAGCTAAGCAACACTATTCGTTGTTAATCTTATTTAGTAACAAGTTGATAGCTTATTTCAGTTTTATTTTGTTTTAGTGATATTAGGACTCGTTTGATATGTAGACTAAATTATTCCGAGATTATAATCTTGAAGTTATAATCGTTAGACTAATTAATACTATCATATAGGTGGTGGTATAAAATAATCACATGTAGGATGAAATAAGATGTGTTATCCCAAGACAAAGTTTGGTATTCGATTTATACCATGTCTAATCGATGATATAAATTAATCCCGACATAATTTTATTGCATCAACAATAATGGTATAAATTTAGGCTCAAACTTAACCATCGAACTCACCTTATCCCATGTACCAAGCTTGTCAATGGTTCTTTGTCTTTTGATATATAATCTATGAATTTGACTTTTCATTATAATCGTGGTGTCCAAGCCAATCTACGCGCATTTGCCACCTTCCATCAGCAACAAATATTCGGACCAGCTTTTGCGCACCTCGACTAAATCAGCACCTAATATTTTTTGTCTCTGATAAAATTCGAACCTGAGACCTTAGACTTTCAACCCACTTCATTGACCACTAAGTCACACCCTTGGAATTTGGATGCAATTTGACTTCTTTTATTAGTCCTCAAACCTCTACACTTGAACTAACTCTTTTATTTCCCTTCTTATTTGCTATCAGTATTTGTTTGTGTATAATTTGATGTAATCTACGAAAATGAATTGTGTCATACTTGTTTGTCACCTATTTATTCATTCAACCAAGATACGAGATAACTGAATCGACAGATAGTAATACACATTGAAAAATAAAAAGTTATGCGATAACTAACTAAAACTAAGAGGAGCGGAGGCGGCTAGCCCCTTTCTCTCCCATACAAAGCACGACAACACTCAAAATTTACTCAACCATAGGTGATAAGTTAACAGCCAACAGGTAGAGCATCAAGACTTTGATACAAGTTACAACCATAGGAGAACGACACCCCAAAAGGTAGTTATTACGGTGGGAGAGCCCAAGGCTATATAAGCCTCACATTAGCTCCCCATTTAACCGATGTGGGACCCAAGTCCCCATAGAAAAACAGGCGATCAGTTACATAAAACAGCTAACCATTTCAATTTTCACTAATAGAGCTAGCTAGCCTCATTAGCAGTAGAATGACTACTATCATGATCGATATCATCAAGCTGCACATGTTGAACCTGTATTAGGTACTCATTAGCTAACCAGATCAATCTTCACTATCAGAACTGGCATCGTCAGAACTATAATCGCTACTATCATCCTCAATATCAAGCTGCACATGCCGAACTTGTATTGGTTCTGGCATTCTTGGCAGTCCTGCAGGAGGAACTGGTCGTCCTGGTGCTTCCTCGGCCTTTGGTGGAAGTGAAAGGGAATCCATAGGAGGGAGTGCAATTGGATCGCCAGGCTTCCATCCAGGTGGAGGAAGTGGGAGGTCAGTGGGCAACTCGACAGGCATACCTGGTTTCCATCCAGATGGCACTACGATATTTGGAGGGACGAGGCCCTGAATTGCTGAAAGATTGGCAAGTGGATTAGTTTCTGCAAGAGGTTCAATGAGTGGCTCAACAATCTTCTTGGCTTCATCTGCTTTAGGTAAACCAACATCAAGATCAGCAAAGTTGTATAACTGAGATGCACGCATTTGCTCGTCCTGTGGAGCTGGAGGAAGTGCTCCCCGAAGAGATGCCAGTCCAGCACCAAATTCAGGTGGTGCAAAAGTAGTGTAACTTATCCTATGAGCATATGACAATATGTCAGATAATTTCAACCGAGATGCCACAGTTGTTGCTGAAGATTCTTCGGTATCATTTTCCAACTTAGTCCGTTTGGGACGACAATAAGTAGAGTAATCATCAACAAGCATGTCGAGGACACACTCAGTTTCTTTGAGTTTGTTAGCAAAAGCAAGAATTGAAGAATCTTTTGACCTAACTTCGCGGGTGACTTTCTGCTTCTCGTCTTGAAGATCAAGAATTTCTTGCAGCTCTGCAACTGCTTCAAACAGCTGCGTCTGAAGAGAAGTAAACACAGAGAGGATTTCTTTTGATGATGAAGGGCAGGAATCTTGTGGAACCGGTGCCGCAGGAGGCAGAAACGAAGGAAGAGAGCCTCGAAAAGCACTAAGCCAATGGGACCGGTTAGGTGAGACTTCAAAGAGTCTTGAAGCAAGAGACGCCATTTGAATGAGAAGAGACAGGGCTCTGGAGAGAGGTGGGAGAAGAGGGAGGAGTGTCGATGAGGTGGTAGGGGTAGTTAATATATTTGACTGTTGATGAGGTTGTGACACTTGCGAGGAGAACTTAGGAGCAGGGTTTGGGTTCTGAAGAGACGGTGAACTGGGAGTTGGCAGGCCCAGCCGGGCTGGCGATTGCAAAAGTTGGTGTGGAACATTCTGTAACATCTTCACAACCCTGGGGTGAAATATCAGAAAAGGCAAAAAAGAAATGTCAATGAACAACCTTAGCAAGGAAACACATACTAACAAACTACAGAAAGAACAAATCCTTTTATTGCATTCCACCAAAAGAGGGAGAGAGACGCACGGGGAGAGGGACACAGACATAAGCTTATGACATGTAAGAAAGAGGAGAAAAGACTTCCAAAATCCAAAAATATAGGTTAACCCATTAAGTAGGTAAAATGGTTCATATAACGAATATATGAATGATCCAATTAGCATAAAACAATACTTTTAGGACCATGCAATCATTTCCTTATTTCACCGAAAACAAGCATTCATAGAAAACTTAACCAAATAAGCTTTGCATCAACGTGCAGCATCACAGGAAATTGTGCTGACTTCATGCACATGTTATAAGAAAAAAATGGCTACTGATTACTAGCTAAAAAGGAACAAGTAACGCAGAAGGAAAGAAGAAAACATGTTAATCTCATTACTTGTACCGAAGTACTTTTTCCGAATTGTTTAGAGGGGTGAAGGGAGCAGTGAGGTTAAAATAAAGCGACCTGGTAGAATAGAAGTTCACTTGATTTCAACTGATTCAGGGAACATTTCGGTTATATCTATTGCCTCATTATAAATGTCTCCCATATATCTGTCTTTAAGTAGCGAGAATAAGGATTAATCTAAACGCTTAAGTAGGGCAAATACCGTCTACTCAGTTTAATTATGTCTACACTCAACCCCTTTTCAATAGAAAAATGTTTAGAATAAGACCAAACAAGGAGTAGCATTACCTGTACTGATACCAAGTCAAAAAAAGAAGAAGGTATATGAGAAAACACTAAACTACAGGGCCATATCAAGCGTGTCATAGAACTTACCAGAATATACACCTCTACAGTTCTACCAGTCCTTTCTACAAAGTACTAAGCACTAACATAACATTCGTGACTAAAAAGCTTAAGCAAAATAAATATGTAATTTATTCAATAAGGACCCTTCTGACTTGATGCAAAAACAGGATCTGTAACGGTATAAAACAGCACGTACAAAGGAGAAAAGTTATCTGTACTGCCACCATGGAAACAAAAAAAAAGGAAGAAAGAACACACATACAAGAACATCTCATCTAAAAACAGAAAAGTATTAAAAAAATCAGGAAGATGGGAAGTTTTTAACTGGTAAAGCTAATGCACAAACATGATACATGATTCATTGCAACTCTTTCTGCTTTCCCAACCCCCAACCCCCCACCCACCCCCAACCCTCCCTCTATTTTCTCCCTTCCCACTGTTTAACTCTTTAGCCTAAGTATTTTTCATCATTAGGACGGACAAGATTAGAAGAGACTTAAATTTTTCCTGCTATTATCTTCCACCTAACTGTGACTTGTGCTCAAAATAATAACCACAAAAGGTTAGTTACTAAAAGGTTATGGGTTCCACAGCTAGAACCCAAACCTCGTAGTCACATGACAACAATTTACCAGTTACACCAAAACTCAGAAAAGGAAAAACAAGAACCCTTTTTTTACCATTTCATTTTAATTTACTCAAACAAACAGGAAGTACTAAAATTAATAGAATCAAAATGAGAGAAATTTCAAGAATTTCTAGAAATTTCAGGGTATTTACTGTACAATAAATTAAAGAATTTCTGCAAAAAAAAAAAAGAGGGAAAATAAAGAATCCCTTTTTTCACATCATTTTTAATCTACTCAAACAAACAGTAAGTACTAAAACTAATAGAATCAAAATAAGAGCAAATTCAAGAATTTCTACAAAATTCTCAGCTTTTACGGTACACTAAATTAAAGAATTTCTGGAAAAAGAAAAACAGAGAGTAGAAAAAACCTGCTAGATTGAACGGAAAACGGGCTACGGGGAAATTGAAAAATTGTTAGGGTTTGGAATTTTGAGAAGGAAGCAAAATTAGGGCAAATTAATTTTCCCCCAATTTATCGGGTTAATAGATGTAGCGGGTCAGTATAACTACTCGGGTTAAACCGCCGGTTCTCCACCCCTTAGGGCCTAGAGGTTTATGTTAGTAAAAAACATGAAAATAGACGTCTAGTGTAATTCTATGAAAGGACGGATTGTGGGAGGATAGACCACACATAAGTTATATCGCTACCTAAAAGGTGAATTAGAGAAATTGTTTTTGATATATCATCGGTGCAATACTATATATGTAAATAGTTGTCCACATTGTTCAGGAATGTGCTTGCATTGTCGCGTAATGCGATGATGTGAAGCAACATGAGCCCCCTCTCGCTGCATGTGGCTGATACAAGCACATCATGCTGAATTTATTTTTAGGATCAATTTTAAATTTAAAAAAGAGAAAGTGTCTACTGTCATGACTATCGTTGCTGCAATTTTCTAAGGTTAACTTTGAAGTCCACTACTGCAACTTCTTTTTCTTTACTGTGTGACTACCACTACTGCGTCTTCTTCTTCTTCTTCTTCTTCTTCTTCTTCTTCTTCACTGCTTCACTTCAATAATACGCTCGCATCGCTTCATGCTTCACTAATGCGTGATGCGGAGGCATGTCATATTTTTCTGCATCACGCTTCTCAGAACACTGGTTGTCCACAATAGTTAACTAATTAAATGAATGAGACGAGAATGTGTGTTAACTTCGTTAGTTTAGCTGCAATAACCGTAGATAGAACTGTCAAAATGAGCTAGCCCAACCCAACCCTAGCGGGTTGGAAAGTTAAACGGGTTAGGATGGGCTAGCCCTTTTAACTAAAGGGACTTTAACATAGCAACCCAACCCAACCCTAATCGGGCTATAGGTTGCGGCAGCCTACTTTTTAAAAATAATAAAAGTAATCCAAAATATGATAAATGAAAATATTGTAAGTACTAGACAATCATCAACTTTTAGTATGCACATCTAGACACGTCAGTTCATTTTCATTGTATCAATTAATTACTTCAATTTACAAAATGATCATTTAGACAGCTTCAAGATTTATGTGCCACATCACTTCTTATGACTTATTTGGTTTACTTCTTCGTATGAGTATGCACATCCAGACACGCAAGTTCATTCTCATTGTGTCGATTAATTACTTCAATTTATGAAATGATCATTTAGGCAGCTTCAAGATTTATGTGTCACGTTACTTCTTATGACTCCTTTGGTTTACTTCTTCGTATGAGTATGCACATCCAAACATGTCAGTTCATTCTCATTGTGTCGATTAATTACTTCAATTTACGAAATGATCACTTAGACAACTTCAGGATTTATGTGTCACGTCACTTATTATGACTCCTTTCGTTTACGTTTTTCTATGAGTATGCTCATCTAGACATGTCAGTTCATTTTCATTCTGTCGATTTATTACTTCAATTTACAAATGATCATTTATACAACTTCAAGATTTATGTGTCACGTCACTTTTTATGACTCCTTTCGTTTACTTCTTCATATGTGTATGCACATCTAGACACGTCAGTTCATTCTCATTGTGTCGATTGATTACTTCAATTTACGAACTAATCATTTAGACAACTTCAAGATTTAGGTGTCACGTCACTACATTTTCATTTTCATATAGCGCCTACTAGTTTTTAGCATGCTATAGGCATCTTACTGATACTTTAGTTACAATTAGCTCGTGGCGTTTACTGTAATAAGTATAGAAAGAATGTTTATCTACAAATTTCATGGGAAAATTCTAAAATGATTAAGATAGTAAATACAGATATACACAAAGTAGTAAGATCATAACAGAAGAGAACCTAAATTTAAAGAACAAAATATTGCATTAAGCAAAAGCAACAAGTACTAAACAATTTAGTTAAAGCAACTTTTTGAACTCACAAATAAATTTAAAGGAGCTTACGAGCCATTTCAAACAAACACTACAAATTTTCAAAAAAATTAGTATCAACTAAAGGATGAATAAAAAATAAATAGCTAGTTATAAAAAATTGACAAAATCCTAACTCTAACAAATAAATGACAAACAGGCCCACGGGCTGGCCTCTGAGGCTATCGGATTAGGTCCGTGAGGCCAACATACCATTTCAACGGGACTTATAAGCCTCATTTCTAAATAGGTTGAAAAATTTAGTCCAACCCTACTTAAGTAAGGGTTGTGTTTGGCCGGGGCCAAGCCCATTTTAACAACAGTTCCCCCTACAAAACTCTATCTAACTCTACATGCGCCCCTTTGCACATGTAACAACCTCCTCCCTCCTTTTTTATTTTGTTAAAAGAAAAAAAGTTTAATATAATTAATATTGTATTTGATACGAAAGAAAATATTTTCATGAGAAAATTTTTAGCATAAAATACATTTATGACAAAATTGAAATAAATAATAAAAATAATATATATATATATATATATACATATATATATATATATATATATATGAAAACTTTTATGTATTTAAGGGATTTATTGTTAGAGAATGGAAGAAGTAATGCACTCGATCATTAACATTAAAAAAGATTTTATCTCTTTTTTTCATTGAGTCTGGATAAAAAAAAAAAATCTTGAGCATTCAACCCGACAAAACAACTCAGAAATATAATTAATGAAATATAATTAATTTCTTCATGCATGTTACAAGCTCCAAATTCCATTTGCATATACATATATGAAAATTCTCGAGTCTATCTTCTCTAAATCTTAATAAATATAGTTACTCGATATTTATTCCCGCACGCATTAAAAATCCTTATTTAAATCGATTAGCATGTATGCTTCCTGTAAAAAGAAAAGCACATAATGATGAACCTAATTGATTTATGATATGACCAAAAAAGAAAGCACCAAAATATGTGATGAATTATATAACAAACAAACAACTTTGCTCTCTTTTGTTTTGTTCAACCAATTTCTCCCATACCACCAAAGGATGTGGTGCAGTGGATGTGGCTGCTCCTCCCTTAATTAGAGGTCTTGGGTTCGAGCCCTGCGTATGAAAAAATCCTTGGTACGGAGCGCTACCCTCCGAATGGGGTCCTATCCGACACAAATCTGAATTAGTCGGGCTCCAATGCGGGTACCGAACGAAAACAAAAAAAACAATTTCTCCCATTATTGCTACCACAATATAAGGGAATTGCTTTTTCTATCTTGGTTTCATTTCATTGGCATCTTTGTTATTTTTGGGTGGACATAATAATAATAATAATAATAATAATAATAATAATAATAATAATAATAATAATAATAATAATAATAATATTCATACCGAATGAACTTGAACTTGCAATGTTTGAGGCTATAAGCCTTTGATTACCGATTTGGACGAGGACATTTCCTCGGCTTCTATTTGAGGTTGTTTTCCTCATCCCCTTCTCCTATAGGAGGAACTGGATCCCTGGGATGCCATCCTGTATTGAAATAAAGAAAATATCAGATTAGATATTCACGAGTAAGAAAGTTGGGTAGACTATTATCTGAACCTTTCAAATATTCAATTTCAAAATCAAATGGAGCCATCAAAGCTCAAGTAAGGACTGAATCGCTTCAAATGATATTCCAGGAACATTTACAAGCAAAGTATAAACTACAGAAATAGTGTTAATTCAAAACGGGTTCAAAACACAACCCTTAATGCCCTTCTGGCTAACAGGCCTTTTCATTAAACCTCCGGCATGAAGCCTGACTTAAACCTATTACTGTAAGTCTATGTATTACGAACTTAATATCATTTGGATGATTTGATTCTTATTTGAATAACGTATGCCATATTATACTAGTAACATAGTCCTGCTATAGTTCAACACTAATTATTTAGCCTATCATTAGGCTAAGAACAACTAAAGAAATTAAAAATTAAATTATACCTTATTACGAAAGGATGTGCTCAAAACCGAAAGATTTTATTTCAAACTTCAGAATATTAAAAAAGAGAGTGGTTGAGAGAGTAATAGAGAGAGTTGGTTTAAAAAATTCTGTCCTCTACAAAATAAAAATAAGCTCCTTATATAACGGATGCTCTAAACAAAAGACAAAATAATAAATGGTCTTTACTTTTCACAATTGGCCTTTACTATTCATAAATGACCTTTACTTTTCTGAAAGTTAGTGACCTTTATTGTTTGCTTTTTCAAAAGTCGTGTGCCATCATAGTTGTTTCCCCTATAATACCATTAGTGGTGGGGTCCTCCATTATTTCATTTTTTTGCTTTACCTAATATTATGGTCTAAGAATCTTACCAAGTAATTTTGAAAACTTGGTATCAGAGCCAAGTAATAGTAGTAGTAATGCTAATAATAATAATAATAATAATAATAATAATAATAATAATAATAATAAGTTTCTTTATAAGGTAATTATGTCATGTAATTTTTTGTTTGTTGATAGCAAGTTAATATTGAATTCACTATAAGTTAGTAGCTTTAGAACCACTGAATTTCAAAAAGCGAAATATGACAACCATATAAAAGGCGAGATAGTGAATTTCATGAAATATTTCAATTCATGAATATCGTCTTTACTTCAATAGTTGTTTCGACACAATCTAAAGAATAAATATTATCTATTTTGTTTTTAACATTAGATATGATCAAACTTCTTTACAATAATTATTTTCTGTAATAATATTTCCCTCAAGTTTTTCTGTTGGAATCAATTTTCTTATTTTTTTATTCGGTGATTCGTATCGCACATCAAACCGGATTCATTCAGATCCGTGTTATGTAGGATCTATTCTGGGAAAACATATATCCTCTACCAAAGATTTTTTCGTAGTACCTATGTGCTCGAAGCTTGAACCTCTAGTTAAGAGAAACGCAACTTCATCCGCAACAATACATCTTTTAATGGTAGATTTTGTATCATGTTTTATTAGTATTCTCTATAATAAAACTTCGCGATAACAAATAAAAATATAATTATCCAAACAAACAATCAATTTTTATAATTTTTTTGTTTGATGATTCGTATAAGCATTATAATCGGACTCATTCAAATTCGCGTTGTGTAGGATCTATTATGGAGAAACATATATTCTCTACCAAGGATTTTTTCGACGTACTCAATATGTTCAAAGCCGAAATTTCAGTTAAGCAAAACACAACTTCATTCGCTGCACTACATCTTTTAATTGTATATTTTTGTATTATGATCTATTAGTATTCTCTATAATAAAACTTCACAATAACAACTAAAAATATAATTATATGAACAAAAAATATTGTTATGGAGAAATTTCATAGCATATTGTTTGAAATGCCTAGTCTCCTAATCTCTCTTCACTTTCACAAGAAAGTTGACAACCAATAAAGGAAAATTTAAAAGAAAAAGTTTTTTCTTTTTTTTTGTTAATCTAAAAGAAAAAGTTAAAGGCAAGTGGAGAAATCCGGCTAGAAAGCAAAAAATATGAGAATTTGTTTTTATTTTATTTGTCACTTTGTTGTTTTTTGTCTAAGAATCAGTCCTAATAATAAATAAAGTAATATATATATCTTCTATATTACCTTAAAAGCACCAACTCAAAAAATTTAAAGTGAAATTTCTAAAGTACCCCAACTTAAAAAATTGAACTTAATTTTTTTTTTTTAAAAAAAGTAATATAATAATTAGAAACGGCACAAAACCGGCAGCAAGAAGGTACCCCAAACCCATGCTTGGCTACGAAGCGATGTGCTCCTTCATGGAAAAAAATGATCATCAAAGTCGCCGCCGACTTGATAACATTGTCTCAAATTGTTCGGCAGTCGATGCATAATTGTTGTTTCATGTAAGTCAACATGGATGATTTTGGCTCGAATACTCTCCTTGAAGGTTAGTTTGTCAATGGAATTGTACTCTCATCCATTGAATCACTCCATCTATTTATATTTATGTGACACTTTTCGTTTTGTCAGACTCAAATTATGTAAATTTACACTCACTTTAAAATATTATTTTTGTTTTAATTTGTTTGAAACTCATTTTTTTACGGGATAGGTTGGTGCAGTAATCTCGGGAACAAAACATACAAAAAGAATTGAAGAAAGAAACATGGTTCTACTTTGAGTTTCATCTTACAGATTTTTAATCTTAAAAGTTTTTTTTTCATTCAAAATTTTCACTCTTAAACTTAACTTTCAAACAAATTGTTTTGCCTTAATTTCACCATAGCAATCAAATTTCAAGGACCGTTATTATAAATTATTTAACCAATATAACTACAACCATTCAGTTTTTTGCATGACATGAGTTCATATATCCGATTTAAATAAAAAGTTAATGTGAGGTGTTTATTATATCAACAACAAAGGCTATGGTGATGATGATTAAAAAACATGAATTTCAATATAGCAATGTCTAAAAGAAGTTATTATATGGCCAATATTTTTTTCGTGAAGTGCAAGTTACATACGAGCCTATTTGAATGGATTTATGACTTATGACTAGGGGTGTTCAAATCGAACCGTTAAGTCAAACTAAGTCTGTCTAACGGGCCGGGTCGGGTCAACCCGTAACCGGCCCCCTCTCTCTTACCGGGTTCCGGGCCGGTTTTGGCCTTAACCGGGCCGGGCCGGGCCGCACAGTAAAAAAAATAAAACCCACCCGGAACCGGCCCACTTAACCCAATCCGGTCAAACCCGCTAAAACCCGGTCAAACCTGGTCAAACCCGGATAAAAACCGGTCAAATATACACTATATATACGCTATATACACAATCTATACATTAAATATACACTTCTATAGAAGATATATACACATGTATACATTAAATATACACTTCTATAGAAGATATATACACGTATATACATTAAATATACACTTCTATAGAAGATATATACACGTGTATACATTAAATATACACTTCTATATAAGATATATAAACATATACACATGTATACATTATATATACAGTTGTATAGAAGATATTAAAACTTTAAATTGATAAATAAAAAAAAATAAAAAACAACGACTAAGGTGTGAATGAATTTGTGGAATTTTATTGATTGCAAAATGATCCAAAATTTATAATTTACATGAATGAAAAATCTATAAATTATGCATCATTTTTTCCAACTCATTCATGTTAATATTAATTGGAATTTGCATAGGATAGTCGAAGTCAACGGGGGCAAACCCATGCATTGGACTTGATTCTGTTGAGTTCTCCCGTGAAGTCATAATTTCTTCAAGTTTGAGGTCGTCGCTTGGCTCTGGTTCCATTCCTTGGTTTCTTCTTTCTGCTCTAATCCAATCTCTAAGGCAAACTAAAACATTCATTGCGTTGCTTCCCAATGAGTGTCGGTTGTCTCCAAGATGCTGTCGTCCCTGACTGAAGGCGCTCTCTGATGCAACGGTTGACATTGGAACATTCAATATATCTCTGGCTAATCTTGAAAGTACAGGATATTGTGATTCATTATTCCTCCACCAATCCAGCGAGTTGATCCGTCGTCTGCGATCCTCTGGTGGCGTCCGCAGATAATATTTCAGCTCTTCCCGATAAGTTGATGTGTAAGCTCTCTCATCCACACTGTTCCAACAAGTTAAATCATAAAACGAATCAAGAAAACCACTATGTGCCGGCCTTTTAGAAGATGATGGCTCCTCGGGAGGATGAGGAGCGACAGTTGGACTGATATTTGTAGGTACGGCTGAATCAAATAAATCAACATAGTGATTATATAATTTTTCTATATAATCTTTTGCATCAGCCGTAGCCGTCCACAAATCAGGCTGCTCTTGTTCAGACTCACAGTTAGTATTTATTTCTAAGTTAACATAAATAAGAGTACTAAAGTGACACATATGATTAAATTTCATGCACGGATTTAACATAGCACCAACCAAGTAAATAGGGGGAATCGGGAAGAAATATTTTTTAAATTTCGTAAACATAGCGCCAACAGCTTCTTTATAACCTTCTTTATTTTTATATTGTTGGAGCAAACCAGAAATATCGGCTATATATGCCAAAATATTACAAACAGTAGGATAGTATGCACCGAAAAATTCAACCGTAGCTACATAAAATTTTTCTAAAAACTTAACAAGATCATTAATTATAACCCAATCAGAATTATGTAACATGCAATCAGCAGAATCAGCAAAAGAACCACAGTGTTGGTTAAAGGTTAGTGTAATAGAAATTCTATATTTATAACAAGTTTTTAAAAATTCATACGTAGAATTCCATCTAATATCAATTTCCTCAGGCATTAAAATCGGTGTAAGTCCATTTTCTTGACATTTAACTTTAAATTCTTTAATTCTCGCTCTACGATTATTTCCTTGAATGAAACCTATGGCAAGACGAATTTTTTCAATATAAACCTCAAAAAAGTCAAGACCATCTTTTACAATTAAATTATAGATATGACATGCACACTTAATATGGAAAATTTCAGGAAAGGGTGGAGATAACGTAGATTTTATTTTTGTTATAGCATTCTTGTTGTTAGAAGCATTATCAAAAGCAATACATAAAATTTTATTTTCTATACCATAATATCCGGCAATTTTAATAATAGAATCAGCAATAAATTGTCCAGTATGTTTGCGATCTTCATCATATAAAAAAGCAAGAATACGTTTTTGCATTATGAAATTACTATCCATCCAATGACAAGTAACGGTTAAATAATCATTTTTATTAACAGCACGACCAAGATCAGAAGTTAGGGACAATCTACATTGAATATTTTTTAAGAATGTTGATAAATAAAAACAATATTGTGAATGGAGTTTAAAAATATCAGACCGACAAGTAGTTCTAGGAATACCATTAAACATAGGATTATAAATTGCTTGTATATAACGGATAAAAGCATTAGAAGAAGGAAAACTAAAAGGCAAACAACCCACAGCTATCATTTTAGCTATTTCTTCCCGGTCCCTCAATTTATTATACTTTTTCGCTACTTGACCGGTTGTTGGGTCCATTCTAGTTTGCGTTGACCCACCAACATCCCCACCACCTTTTGCAATATTTAACTCTCTTTTGTGATCTTCAGCTATATGTCTCATTAACGTACCCGTACCCCCTTGCTTACCGCCACTTCTATGCTTATATATTTGTTGACAAATATTGCACTGCACCTCAATATCTGATATACGTTCAAAAAATTGCCATGCAATACTAGTTCTTTTACGGGGTTTTGGGGCACTGGGAGGACGGGAAGGGAGATTAATTGATTCAGATCTAACGTTAGCATCTCATACTGCGGGTGTTTCATCAATATTTTCATCATCTTCGTCTACATTAACTGCATCTACTTCATTTTCTTCTTCTATACCGTAATTTTCCTGAAATTCTACATAATCCATATCGTGAGCACCTACACCTATTTCTTCCTCAAAAGGTGTACCAAGCGGTACCGGAGGAGAAGTCACACGGGTATATCTATTACTTGAACTACCTCTACCGCTAGTAATTCGCTTTTTACTACCACTACCGCTTCCGGGACAAAAATTTCTAACACCTTTAGCAGCGAGGTTTTTTAATTTATCCATAATATAAATTAAATTAAACTAAAAATATTCAAAATACACAAATATAATAAAATTAAATATTAAACAATTAATACAATAAATAAAAATTAAACTTAAGAGATAGAACGACAATACCAAATTTTGGAAGTATCCGAAGATTGCGACTTTAGAAACTTCCGCTCTTACTTTGTAAACGAAAAATTAAAAAATTAAAGTGAACACTTTAAGAAATTAAATATATTGAATATTTGAGAATTGAGAATTGAGATTTGAGAGAGAATGAGATTTGAGAGAGTGAAAAATTGTGTGAGAAATGATTTGAAGTTGTAGGGTATTTATAGATTTATTTTGAGGATTAAAAAATATTTTATATATATATATATATATATATATTTTTTTTTTTTTTAATTAAATGGGCTCAAACTAGCCGTTTGGACCCAAAAACGGTAATATTACCGTTGGGCCAACGGCTAGTTTGGCCCTTTTTTTTTTTTTTTTGGTACCGGGCCGGGCCGGGCCGGTTAATCGGCGGGCCTGGATCGGGATGGTCCGGGCCGGGTTAACCGGGCCCAATTTTAAAAAAAACGGACCGGAACCCGGTACCCTAAAGCCCTAGGGATTTCCGGGCCGGGTCAAATCGGTCCGGTTTGGTGTTTCGGGCCGGTTCGGGCCGGGTCAGCCCGCCCCGTTTGACACCTTTAAGTCAAATCGAACCGATGAATCAAATCAAACCGAGGAAAAAAACCGACTTATGGTTTGGTTTGGTGTTCAAAAAAAAAACCCGATCATTCTTGGTTTGGTTTGGTATTAGCAAAAGTAAAATCAAACCGAACCTAAACCGAACCGACATAATACACATATAATTTTAATTTTTTATGCATAAAAAAATATTACTTATAATCTACTTTTTAATTACTTTTATAACTTTTTTATATTCAAATATATATTCTTGGGCCTTTAGTTATAATATTTAGGGAAAAAAACATACTGACCATTTTAAAAAGAAATGACCCACACTATGAAAATATGGACAATTGGAGTCAGTCGGCCCAATTTATTTCCTTTTTTTAGCCACTTGGCCCAAAACCACTCTCCTTACACAATTAAGGAAATTAAATGCTCTTTATAGTTGTTACTCTTAAATCACTTTTCTTTTCTAAATATACTTTCTCAAATCTTCTTTTTTCTCCTCTATTATTTATCGATGAATCTACTGTATTTTATGATCAATATCAAAAATTGATTTGTTGTTTCTTGCATTGGAGCATTGAAAACTATGGACATGAAGCGAAAAATAGGAAATAAAGGAAAGTTAAAATTAACGAGTAAAGCGGTCAATTTTGACCTCAAATTTGTTGTTAATGATGATTATTTTACAGAATCATTACATAGAGGTTTGTACTTGAAGCAATGTCATAGTTCTTTAAACTTGAAGAAGAAGAAGAAAATAAAATAATGAGGTCTTAAGGTAAGAGAGAAGCCATGTTTTGGTCCATGTTCTTCTCAGAGGCTGATTCAATCACGGTGAGTCGGAGATGTTCTTCTTAGAGGCTGACTCAATCACGGTGAGTCGGAGATGTTTTGATGCATGTAAAGATAAAAAAAAAAGAATATGCCAATAGATACTCTTTTATACCATATTGATACACATTTTTTAAAAGAGAGAAGGGAAACCTTCGCATGCATATACAGTCTCTATACCCAATTGATACTCTTTTATACCAGTTTGATACACTTTTATACCACATTGATACACTTTTAAAATAAAAGAGAAGGGAAACCTATGAATGCATATACAGTCTTTATACCCATTTAATACATTTTTATGTCACATTGATACACTTTTATACTACATTGATATACTTTTTAAAAAAGGGAGAGGCAATTCTTTGCATGCACATGCAATCCCTATACTCAGTTGATACTCTTTTATACCACATTGATATACTTAAATTCAACATCAGATATCCGCTGACCTCCGTATTTTATCATTATTGAAACTAAAACTGAAGTTGAAGTCATTATTTTGTATAATTTTTGAGCAAATTTACAATGGAAAAAAAATTATAGGAAGCTAATTGAATGCAGATTTTTGGAGATTTTATACAAAATTTATGGAATAAGAAAGATTAATTGAAGTATTGAAAAAGGTAAAAGAATGGAGGTTTGGGAGTTTGAATGGAAAGGAAATTGTGAATGAAAAGGAAAGAAAGAAAGAGAAAGTTACTTTAACGACATTTTCGATTATGTTTAAGTGTATGACAGTGAAGGTTAGCTACTGAAATTAGTTTGTGGCTATTTATAGGGTATTTAATTTTGAGTGCTATTTTTATGATATTATTTTAGTTTTAGGTGTTATTGCTGTCCTTTTCCTTAATATTTATCTATTAGTAACAGATTAATACAAAACTCAATATTAATATAAAAACCTATAACTCTTCAATTGCTTCACTTTACATTTTACTTTCCAAGTTTTCAGAGAGTTTTCATTATTTTCTCATCTTACTTTTCTCATTCTCCTCATTCGTCAAGTTTTGATTTAGGTTTGTTTCTCTTCTTTCTCTTTTTTCTTGTGGAATAATGTTATAGTTTATTATTTTATGGAGTTAAATTTTTAATAAGTTGTCTCCAATTCTTCATTCTTCTTTATGCATACATTTTATGTGAAGGAAACTTTCAGACAAGCTATTATGACTAGTGACTTACAAATTGAACCATTGAGTATCCACATAATATTACTTTGAGAGATAGTAGTTTAAACGTCTTAGTAATTTGCCAACTTAATTTTAATTGGAACTACTCTATGACCATTTTTTTTTTTTAATCTTTTTAGTGAAAACATTTAATTTTTTCTTCAATCACATTATAATTGTAAAAAAACCAAGAAAAAAACCGAAAAAATCGAAAAAAACTGATTAAAATCGAAATATAAAAACCAATTGTATATTGGTTTGATTTGGTTTATAGATTTAGAAAATCGACATTGTTAGTTTGGTTATATTTTAATGAACAACCGAACCAACCCGACCTATGTACACCCCTACTTATGACTTATAAACATAAGTCATTAATTAAAACTAATGACTTTTGATTTTCTTTTTTTTCGATATTTTAACTTAAAAACAAGTAGGTAAAATCATTTTTATATTAACTAACACTACAAAAATGCTTTATATGAACCAGCAACGTTTGACTCAAATGGAAAAACACAACGTCAAAATAATGAATGAAAGAAAAATAATGTATTAAATCTTGTATGCATTATTAAATGTAATGGCAGAGCTTCTTGTCCGCTATTAAAGTTGGGGAGATGGGGAATAATTCTAATACCATTATAACTATCCGATATACATTCAACCTTAGTTTGTGGATACACAATATTTATTTGTGAATTCATGCTCTACTTTATGCATATAATAAACGAATGTTGATACATAGAATGTGAAATCAATTATTGTTCTGTGCAAGTTAACTAGAACACCAAAGCTTTGTATGTTAAAAAAGGAGCATACTAATTAAGTTTATAAAGTGTTGTGTGTCTCAAGTTATAATTGTAATAACCAGACTTTTAATGAGGGGTGAATGGATAATTAGCCTATTAATTAATGAAATTAAAGTGAGAAAGCCAAAAGCCAAAACTCATTCATCTTCATTAAGTAATTAGCAATTTACTTTATGTTGTTATAGTTGTCGCCTGCTGCTACTGCCAAAAGGGGAAAAAAAATATCCTCCCACAATTAGAACGTTGTTAGGCTTCCTATGATCCGGTTGAACTTTTCTGTTATTACTAAAAGAGGACACCATGATTACTTACTAATTTGAAATAATGATTGGAAGAATATCTAAGTAATGATGAGATAATGACTGTTTTTGGGGTAATCATTTATTAATGATGATGGTAGACCTTTTTCTATAAAGCACCTACAACTTGAGCCACTTTTAGTTTTGGAGTAGTTTTGTTGCGGAAGTTTCACATCTCCATTCAAGGATTTCCTACGCACAGTTGGATTATTTGAGAAAAAGAAATTCCAAAATATTGGGTAGATGATCCCTAATTAAGCTCGGACTATAACATCAAAATATTTGTAATTTTAAATTGTGGTCTAAGGTGCGAGATAGTAAGGTTTAGCTTGAAGTTTAAGAGTTAGGGATATTGAGACTTGATCCCGACTTACGTAACTAATGTCGTCAATTAATATTTTTGTATAGATTGAGGCCATTGGAGGTTGTTTGGTTGGTATTCTACGCTTTGCAAGGTTGAGAAATTTGTTGTTAGCGAAGTAAGTGAGACTTTAAGCTTTGGGTGCTTGCTTTTTAAATTTATTTTTAAAATATATTTTTATTTGTCCGGTCCATGTGCTGGGACGAGCGTGTGCTTGGCAGAATCAACGGTCTTTAAGTCCAGATGTGTATACTTTATGTTTAAGAATACTAATTCTCCCTTTATAAATTATTTTGTGATGTGACGTGATATGATTATGTACTGTGAGATTGTAGTATTGTGTATGCTTCTTAATTCCTTTGGGGCATTGTGTATGCTTTTCTTGAGTACTGTGTATGCTTGCTGATTTGATATGGGACATTGTGTATGTTTTCCTTGAGCATTGTGTATGCTTGTTGATTTGACATGAGACATTGTGTATGCTCCCCTGAGTATTGTGTATACTCCTGATATATTTGGTGCATTGTGTATGTTGCCCAAAACTCCTGATGTTGGCAAATTACTTTAACTACAAATTATGATAAGTGCTCTATATGAATTGTATTGAGGTGTATGGTTCTTGACGAAGGATTGTTGGGCCTCGTTGGTTATTTTATTATGATATAGTTCCTGTGTGGAATAACTTTATATTCTTGAGGTTATTGCATTTTCTAATATTGTCCCAGGAGTACTTAAAGCAGCGAACTGATGATCTTACTGAATTATATGTATACACATAGCTCACTCCTTACTTACATGTCTATAGATACCGTTGCGGAGGGAGAGATCAGTGGTTGACGGGTTTTTTTATGCGTGAATTCCATTGCTGGGGTGAGCCTTCCCATTGATCGTGAAGGCTGTCATTCAACTTTAGATCTTTTATATATCAGACCATGAGAATATATAAAAGGGCCCTTTTGAATAAAATCAAGAAAAAAAAGTCCTTTTTTTTTTGGTTTATCCGGTGTCCGGTATCCGCATTGGAGCCTGACTAATTCGAATTCGCGCCACGTAGAGTCCCATTCGGAGGGAAGCGCTCCCTAACAGAGTTTTCTTCGTATCCAGGATCGAACCCTTGATTTCTGGTTAAGGGTGGAGTAGCCTCATTCACTGCACCACAATTCATGCTGGTAGAAAAAAAAAAAACCTTATTTATTTTTCTAGATATTCTTCTTTTAATTAAGCTAGCCTTTGATAATATAATCAAGATAGCGATGAGTTCTTTGCCTCTATGAAAATAAAGCTATCATTATTTATTTTGATAATTCAAAAATATGTCATCAAACACCACAAATTTTCACTATAAGAAGAATATTCTTGGAAATTTTATATTCAAAGTTTTTGGAAATTTTTGCAAGATTATTAGCTAGATAAGCACCATATTAATTAACAGAACTATATTATATAACTTCTTAGATTCCATGCTCCCCACCAAGGCACCAAAACCCCATTATATATCACTTTTTATTTTTTATTTTTCATTGACACTTTTAATCACTAATTGAACAATTATTTTTTATCTTAAGTTTTGTTGTACTATATATTCGTTTAAATAAAGTTGTATACCCGGTCAAAAATGTAAAGATTATATTATTTTACACTATATGTTAAGTCATTCTATCTTTTATAAGAGATAATATCTGTATTATTTAAAATTATAAATTCTACATAAAATCTACAAAGATTTATCCATAGATATCATATAAACGAACTGATAGTATAAAATATTCTCTACACTAACAATTTATATAATTTAATTACACTCAACTTTACTTAATAATATTAATTGATAACAATATGATAAATCATAAGTAACTTGGTACAACAAGTTAAATCACATAAATAATATAAAAGTTAATCTACTATCAATGCATAGAATTATTTTTCTCTTTCAACTTAGGTGACACTCTTTTTTTAGTCAGTTAGAAAAAAATGAAATGAATTCAGATTTAACCGGCCGATCCCAATGTAGATATCGGTCATCGGTTGAAATACCAAAAAGAAACACAAAACAAATTAACTTCAAAATTTTCATTTAATCCTTACTAAAATAGTGTAAAGCCAGATATATTTTTATGACTTATTTTAGATTTAAACTATACAGTTAAATTACTTTACTTCACATAAATTAAGACGTAGAGAATATAAATAATTTTTTGACAAGTGGTACTTTATGACTCTATATAAACTATGTCCATCCTTCAAACTATTTCGAGGAGCCTCTAATTATTTTTATGATCATTACCAAAATGATCACCACCATCACCATTATCATAGACTGTGATAAACAAGTCCGATCGTGGAGGTTCTTCCGCTATCTCGTAGAGCTACTCCTTCCCACATGCAACTCATGCACCTTCATCGATGATGAAAATAATTAACATCGCAAAAATTACAATCATCACTATCAGTCATCACTATCGTTTTCGTCTGTTATGACGGGGACAATCTTTGGCTTTCGTAAAGGAAAAGTTAGCTTTTGTATATAAACAAATCCTAAATCCGCCTCCCCCATTCTTCTCCTTGAACTTGCTATATCTACCTCCACTCTCGCCAGGTATTGAACTGCGTGATCATCTTTCTAAAAATTTATACAATATTTTGGAGAGATAATAATTATCCTCTTCTAATTATTTCATAGTATTATATTCAAACACATCGCTCATGTGTGAGCCTAATTCTTTTTTACGGGCCAAATATGTGGACAATTTTTTATTATTCAAGATTCAATATATATCAATAAAAAGTAATTTCAACGTATATACATAAAATAACGAAGAAAATGTACATCACAAAAGTTATAATACTCCCTCCAACTTCAGTTATAATCATCGTCATCAGTTATCACTATCATCTATGTGAAATATATTTGGCTTTTTGAGTAACGATGAAATTCATTTGAATCTAGATATTTTTGCCCTCTCTGATATCATATTGAAAATGTATAATTACGTTATCTCATTTAAAAAAGCCATACGTACTTGTTTAATTAATTTAATTATATTATGTCTCGACAAGATCAGGGAAATGCATGGAGGTATAGTTAGAATTGCTTTGGAGAGTGGCAATAATAATAATGGAGATCATCCACTACTAGAAAAAAAATGAAAAATCGGCCACAAAAAATCGACCACACTTGGTTGGATTTTAATTTTTTTTAACTTTTTTTTTCTAAAAAGTTACCACATGTGGTCGCGTTTATATTTTACAAAATCAAAATAATTATTTCAATAATTTTTTATATTAATTATAATTTATTTTACAAATAATTTTTTTTGAAAAATAACAAAATCGATCACATGTGATCGTTTTAAAAAAAATAATTGAAAAATATTTTTAAAAACCGACCACTTGTGGTCGGTTTATAAAAATTATTTTTTAATTTATTTTTAGAAAAACCGACCACTAATTAAAAAAAAAAGTACTTTTCAAAAAACCGACCACTTGTGGTCGATTTTTTATTTTTTTTTAAAAAAGAAAATACTTTAAAACATAATCTTTATATGTAATGAATAACTATATATATCTAATCAAATATATATATTAGTTTCATAAAAAACAATTATTCTTAATCAGTATAATAATTTTTTGAAATTACATTGATCACACATAGTCAATAATCCATATAATAGTAATAAAAATCAATCATTCTTTAAATTTTTGAAAAAATTACACTTAAAAATATATCAAATAAAATAAACAAATTACGTTAAACATAATCATTATCTTTTACTTATGTTTCAATATATAAAATAAATATTTTCTTTCGTATATACGTTAAATGACGTTAAACATGCATAATTTGTATAATGAATATGTGTGTATGTGTGTATATATATATATATATCATACCGTTGAGATAATGATATTATGTTACTATTTCAGTCATAATAATGTAATATATAACCGATAATTCATCAGAATATAATGACATGTTCTATTATAAGATAATATACTTATGGATGTGATATATATATATATATATATATATATATATATATATATATATATATATATATATATATATATATATATGTATGTATGTATATATATACATACATACATACATATGATGTAGTGATCGATTGATGAATGATTTAATCAAAACCTAGTATATTAAGCTAATCAAATATAATTAATCGATCACTCATCTGAGTATTTATATGAAACACGTCGCATCATATTATTGGATAATATACTTTTGTACGTATGTGATATATATAGTACGTATTTAAAACTTAATATAGTCGATAGTGTGTATATGTATGTCTATGTATAGGTATATATACATATATATGCATACATATATATGTGTATATATGTATATCTCGTGTAGTGACGTATGAGTAATCGACAATTGTGTGTGATGTTTATATACTTATTTGATGTTTATATATGTGTATATGTGTGTGATGTTTATATACTTATTTGAAAGTTGATAAACAATTGAATATATGTATGTATATGTATATCTCGTGTAGTAATGTATGCAGTAATCGAAAGCTCAATAACTGAATCTATATGTCAAAATATTTTGAATAATACATTGATATCATAATATTGAGGAAATAGATATACTATTTAGTGTGAATATGTAGATACACATATATTGTTGAAGTTGTAATAACGTAAGACAAGTAATCAATAATTTATTTGATTAACATATTGTATTACGAGGTATATATATATCAATGAATTTTACAATTTACAATTTATCATAAATTACAAAATTCATTGATATTATTATACGATTGAGAAAATATACTACTCGTGTTATTGTTATAAATATTATAGAATTTATTAAAAAATTAATTTGTTTAAAATTAATTTTAATTTGTTGATTGATTGATTTATTAATTGTACTAATTAAAATAATTTTTTTACTATTTTGTCAAAAACCGAGCACATGAGGTCGATTTTCTGAATTTTTTTAAAAAAGTGGTCGGTTTTTAATAAAATATCCAGAAAACCGACCACAAGTGGTCGGTTTTCAACAAACTAATAAAAAAATATTTTAATTACATAACTCCTACCCGACCCCACCCCCACATAAACCGACCCCACCCGACCTAAAATACTAATTAGTCGACTTCCCTAAACACACACACACACACAAATCACGCACAAATACACAAAGATACCCTAAACACACCCAAAATCTTCCTTCCAATTGCAAGTTCCAGCGACTGCTCCGGCAAGCTCACCCTAAATACATGTTGTATTTTGCGAAATTTGTATTTTTTGAGGTTGATTTATAGGTGTACTAGTTTATATAATTGTGAAATTTATAATGGTGAAGCTTAGGTTAGTTTAAACTAGTTTTTTTAAGCTCGTTTGAAGCTCGAATTTTGTTTAGTTATTTGCGAAATTTTTGAGCTATACACATAATTTTTTGAACTAGTTTTGTTTGTTTAGCTTGTTGTTTTTGATTTTTGAATGAATTTTATGGTTTAGCTTGTTGTTTTTTACGAGGGTTTAGCTTGTTGTCTTTAAAGTGAATGGATTTAATTTTATGGTTTAGCACTTTAGCTTGTTGTTTTTTATATGAGTTTTGCTAAATCACTCAAAGTTGGAATATTTTTTCTTGATTTTTTTAGGTTCTTGATTCGCTGATCGATTATCTCTTTCACTTTAATTTAAGCCAAGCAAAGGTAAGTTAATTTCTCTCGATTCACTATTGTTGTTATCTTCTTGTTATTGTTCATATTGAAGTCTAATGAAGCAGTGTGTGACCTTGTTCGATTCACTAGCATTGTTGTTATGTTCTTGTTATTGTTTATATTGAAGTCTAGTAAAGCCATGTGTGGCCTTACTCGATTCACTAGCATTGTTGTTGACATCTTGTAGGCCTTGTTGTTGCTTGTTTCTTAAATGTGGGTTTGGTAGGTGACTTAGTTGCTTGAAAATGGTTAAGTCTAGGCACTTTAAAGGGGATTTTTTTTGTTTTGAATGTGGTTTGTTTGGTGACTTAGTTGGTTCAAAATGCTTAAGTCTAGGGACTTTGAAGGAGATTTTGTGTTTTGAATGTGGTTTTGTTTTGATACTTAGTTGGTTGAAAATGGTTAAGTGTCGGGACTTTAAAGGAAATTTTTTTGTTTTGAATGTGGTTTGGTAGGTGACTTAATTGCTTAAAAATGGTCAAGTGTAGGGACTTTAAAGAAGATTTTTTTGTTTTGAATGTGGTTTGGTAGGTGACTTAATTGCTTGAAAATGGTTAAGTCTAGAGACTTTAAAGGGTTTCTTTTTGTTTTGAATGTGGTTTGGTAGGTGACTTAGTTGGTTGAAAATGGTTAAGAGTAGGGACTTTAAAGGGGAGGCTTGGAAGCATTTTGATGCAACTTATCCAGATTTTGCAGCTGAGCCACAAAACATTCGATTGGGATTATGTACAGATG
This sequence comes from Capsicum baccatum var. pendulum, assembly GCA_030864225.1. Lineage (NCBI taxonomy): Eukaryota > Viridiplantae > Streptophyta > Magnoliopsida > Solanales > Solanaceae > Capsicum > Capsicum baccatum. Next base: position 6,058,574 of record CM061552.1, read on the forward strand.
GGTTCTCTCATTTTTCAGTTGGTGGTGCGTCGTATTTATATTGGCCTATATTTATCACTCCTTATAATCTTCCTCCTGAAATGTTGATGACTAGTCCCTATATATTTCTGAATTGTGTTATTCCTGGCCCGCGTAATTCAAAAAGCGAAATAGATGTCTACTTGCAACCTTTGATTGATGAACTTCAAATTTTATGGCATGAGGGGTTGAAACTTGGGACATCTCTCTTAAACAAAATTTTAATCTGCGTGCATATCTAATGTGGACTGTTAATAATTTTTCTGCATATGGAATGTTGTCTGGGTGGATGACAGCTGGAAAGCTGACTTGTCCATACTGCATGGAAAAAATAAAATCTTTCACATCGAGACATGACAGAAAAATTCATGGTTTGATTGTCATCGTTGTTTCTTGCCACCTGATCATGAATTTAGGAGACTCAAGAATGCATTTAGAAGGAATAGAAGGGAACATGATGGTCCACCTCCAAGGCTGTCTGGTCATGACATCTGGGAAATAAAGCCAGCGAGGAACGATTGTACAGGCTTGATGGATATGGCATTTTGCATAACTAGACTAAGCAAAGTATATTTTGGGAGTTAGAATATTGACCAGATAATTTACTTAGAAATAATATTGATGTCATGCATACTGAGAAGAATTATTTTGACAACATGTTCAATACGGTTATGGATGTCACCGGCAAAATAAAGGATAATCCTAAGGCCAGACTTGACTTACCAGAATATTGCAACCGCAGAGAATTACACTTACAGCAGGGGCCCAACGACAATGTTCTTAAGCTCAAGGCTAGTTTTACATTCAAGTTGGACCAAAAACGTTAAATATGTGAGTGGGTTCAAAGTTTGAAGATGCTCAATGGATATGCCTCAAATTTGGGAAAAAGGGTTGATATGATACAAGGAATCTTGCATGGAATGAAAAGCCATGATTGTCATGTTTTCATGAAACAATTACTTCCAATTGCTTTTATTGGTTTACCTGAAAACATATGGAAATCAATAGCAGAGATCAGTTTGTTCTTCAAAGACTTATGTGCCACCACATTAAAAGAAGAAAATCTGGCGCGAATGAAAAGTAATATTGTTGTTATTACCAACAAGCTGGAGAAGATTTTCCCACCAGCGTTCTTCGATGTGATGGAACATCTTCCCATTCACCTTGTGCACGAAGCTTGGTTAGGCGGTCCAGTTCAAACTAGGTGGATGTATCCATTCGAACGGTAAGCATTTGTAACATATTTAAATTCATATATATCCTTTTTAAATATAGTAAACATCTAACCTTAAGATTGTACAGAGCAATTGAAAAATTAAAAAGGGGTCCTAAAAACAAACATAGGGTGGAAGGCTCTATAGTTGAGGCATATCTTGCAATAGAAACTTCTCAATTTTGTTCATACTACTTTCGTGATGAAGTTGCTTGTTCAAGAAACCGACCGAATCGTCATCGGGATGATGTGAATGAGCCTCATTTGCAACCGATATTAATTTTCAATCAATTTGGTTGTAAGGCTAAAAAGACCATACCTTGTCGGCTCACTCCCACGGAGCGCAAATCAGCAACTTTGTATGTCATGCTGAATTGCCCGAAAATTGAGCCCTTTCTGAAGTAAGGAGATTAAAATTTTAACATATCTTATTTGTTTACTCATTCCCTTAAAGAAACTAATTGTGTTTCCCATATTGGATGTTCAGTTCATTTAAGACTCAATTCCACGAAAATCAAGTGTATGCATCCTTTGCAACATGGTTTAAAAATGAGGTTCGTAAGTGTATTAATATTTCTACAAAGTTTAAACATTTACACATTCCTCAATTAAAATATTTATATGTATAATATTTTTAGGTACACCATTCACCAAATGCAGCTGCATACGATCAACTCTTGAGAGATATTTTTTTGGGTCCAGTTAAAGCTAATGCAATGTCCTAATACAAAGTAAATGGGTTTAAATTACCGAACAACACTCCAGAACAAGGAAAACAAACAATAGTGGTGTTTGGGTTAAGGGTGATGATGATGTTGATTACTTTGGCATCATACACGAGATCTTAGAACTAGAGTATGTTGGTTTTCCAATAAAAAAAATTATCCTCTTTTGATGTAAGTGGTTTGATTCAAGCACAAGAGACACAAGAGTGCATAGGGAGCATAACGTCCTTGAAGTGAAGCACAATATATCATATCCTATTTACGATCCATTTGTTCTAGCGCAAAATACTAAACAAGTGCATTATGCTCCTTATTCGTTACGCAATGACAAGTTTGATTGGTGGGCTGTAATCAAAACGAAGCCTATAGGCCGGGTGAAAGTTGAGAATGTGTTGGAGACTCCGTATCAAAATGAAATACAGATTGATCACCAGCTAGTGGACGGTTTGTATCACCCGAAAAATATATTTAAAGAAGTTAATATTGCGAAAGAAGAGGCTGAGTGGGTATGAGATGAGGAAACCTCCGAAAAGGGTGAATGGTTTAGTGGAGAGTCTTCAAAAGAGGAGGATTAGTTGTGTAGGTTGTATTTATTATGTATTGATGTCTTTATGCTTTGTACTATATATTTACCTTTATGTTTCTTGTTTAAGATTAATATGTAATTATACTATTTAAGTTTGTTGTTTTCACTTTTCCATGATTTATATAGTAATAAAAATATTCTTGTCTATATCTCGTATTGTATTAGAGCGATTTGGAATGTGAATTAGTAACTTGAAATTAGTTACTTGGAATGTTTTCTTATATATTCATTTTGTAAGAACTAACTACTTGTTAACTTAAAATAATTTAGATGTCAGACAGAGGTGACAAGGGTAAGGAAAAAGTTGATACTACGAAACCAAAAAAGAATAGACAACCTCCGCCTTATAGACGACCGACAGGTATTCATATATCTGAGGGTCGATTTGCTGACATGACGACACGACCCTCATATTCTAGGTCGTCCAAGGATTCGATACCTACTCCTACGCATGTGGGGCCACTATATGGGTCTACACCAACTCATTGTGCTTCTATGACCGTGCCACCGCCAGCACAGTACTATTGAATGGCCTCTGGCCCCTCCAGATATCTACCATCATCAATACCCTCCTGCAGCAGTCACGCATCTTCGCACAGTGATTCTGCTGGATCTATTGGGTTGTCGGATCTTCAGCTTGGAGGCACTCCATCTGGTGCTTCAGATCCGCCCACGCCAGTGCATCCACCATGACTTACTAGGCAGTCAGGAAACAGAGATGATTCTGGGAGGATTTATCTTGTTTCAGTTGCGAGAGGGTAAGATTTCTAAATACAATAACGTTACTCATTTTTTCATTACTATATTATTATGCTCTATGAAATTATTGTTTGATCTTGTGTTGTAGGTTTAGGCCGGATGCTGGAGTTGGACAAAAGACGTGAATATGCATTACTCGGCACTTCAACGGCTACTGGACCAGCTGGCAAAAGGTTCCAGAACTTGATAGGGATAGAATGTTTGAAGAATTTAAGTTAAAGATTTAATTTATCGACTACTTATTAACACTTTGTTAGAACAAAAGACTGAATATTATATTTTTGTTGTAGAAATTTTACTGGTGGGATGCTATAAATGAATTTATTATAAAGAAGAACTTTTTCACAAGATGTAGAGCCAGATTTAACGATTTCTTGAATTATGCCCGAAAGAAATTGGTAAAACCTAAGTGAATTCCTGAACTCGCATGGCAACTGTATCTTTGCTATTGGAGTAGCGCAGAATACCAATTGTTGAGGAAAAAGGGAAAGAAAGCCCGGGCATCATCCAAGGGTGGCTCCCTACATACTATGGGTTTCAGAAGTACTCTTGCTGTGCTAAAAAAAATGGTATGTAACTTTTACAGTTTTAATTGTTTATTTCTATTTGAACTTTTTTATTATTTGAACATTAATAATTTTTTCATACGCAGAAAAAAGAAAATGGTAGGCAAATACCAACTGATGTGCTATTTGAGGAGACTCATCTGAAAAAGAAAAAGAATCCGACTGATGAAGATGTCTGAGTTGAAGCTCGTGCAAAAGTTGTCTACGTAAGAAATAAATTTTGAATTTATGAATCTTTTTCTCAAAGTTGATATTATTCAATTATAACAACTTTAATATTTTTTGACTTTTAGTATTAACTTTACTTTGAATATAGGACGAATATACACATCTTGTTGGTGAGTATCGTAGTAGTCAGCCTCCTGAAAGTCTGGGTCACCCAATACCCCAACATTTAGAGGAGGAGTTATGGACAAAAGTTGTGGGTCTTGCAAATAGAGGCCATTTCTACGAATACCACACAGAAAAATTTTGGCGATAATATTAGGTGTTCGTCCGGCGCTGCATACTCTAACTCTTCAGTTGATAGAGAAACTATTGAAAGACTACAAAATACGGCTTCTCAACTCGCTGAAGAGCTTGCTGAACAGGGAGAGAGGTTTACTGAACAGAGCGAGAGGCAGAAGAAGACGGAGAAGGCAACAACATCACAAATCAAGATGCTGCAGCAGCAGTTCAGCTCTTTCATTCAAACTGCGGGGGTTATTCCTCCGTGTCCTGGTGATACAGTTCGGGCTGCAAAAGGTCTAGCCCCCTGGATGATTTCAGCACGGATGATGATATGGAAGACGAGGACGAATTCGATGATGATGAATTTTAGTTTTTTGATTTTTGTAAGTGTTGTACTTTGAATTTAGACATTTTGTTGTTTGAAACTATTGTTGTAGTTTTTTCATACTCACTTTTGTTGGACATTTTGTATGTGTTGTACACTTTTGAAAGTATTTATATTTGGTTTTGGTTGTTGTTGCTGTTGTATTTGATTTGATTACTGATGTATTGCATTGTTGTTGTTGCATGCTGTATTTGGGTTTTGATTTTTATGTTTCTTAAAAAATTGTAAAAAAACGACCACAAGTGGTCGGTTTTTGAATATTTTTTTTTTAGAAGTGATCGATTTTATATTAAATTTAATTAATTAATTTAATAAAAATCTACTACTTGTGGTTAATTTAATATTAAAATTAATTAATGAACTTAATAAAAAGCGGACCACTTGTGGTCGATTTTCACTTTTTTTTTTTTTTTTTAATGGTGAGATCAATCCCTTTTAAGGATGTATTGTAATGGGAAAAAAAGTAGGATTTGCTGTGAAAAGAAAACCAACAAAAAGTGATTTACAAGTATTGGCACAAATGGAATTAGTTAATATTGGAGCTGGAATTATTCATGGAAAAATTATTAAATGTGATAATGATGATGATATTATGTATCTTAGAGGAAAATTTGAGAGGGTTTAAGGATCTTATGATGATTCAGAATCATTTTATTTGATTGATCCTGAAGGAAGTATGGGTCAAGAATTAAGTATCTATTTTCTATCATCAACTCGATGTTGGCCTGTTTGGGACTGAGACGTATTAGTTCAATAGTCCTCGATGATATTGCATATATGTATGATGAGTACTACTTGGGCGATCACGTTATCATTCAAGTATCAGATCAATTGAAAGGTTTTGAGTTTGAGCTTTGGAATGGAGAATCGATTCACCCTTTTAGTTAGCCTATTCGGATATATGAATTTCGAATATCAGAGGGTTAAACAAAAAAAAAAAAGTATCAAAATTAAAGTCTTGAGTTTTTCATTCATGCATGGGATAGTGTGCTATTGTATGGTGTTAATTACTTGTCATTTGTATTTGTTTTTCTATTTTATTTTATGTCCTTTAATTTGTTTATGAGTTTCTCTTTGTAGCCATGCAAAGCCCCAACTTTTTTTTTTTTTTTTTTTTGAGTTACGCATCATTGCATGACTCCTTTTTTTTTTTTTTCCTATGGGAGTATTTGTATTGGGGTGTTTAATTGTAGCAATCTAAGATGAAAATTGTACCAATTTCAGTTCAATGTGATTTTATTGTCACTATTCTTGATGTTCCAACAACAATTCAATCGTATGATGGATTATTTATTCTATCTTTCTCTAGTAACAATATATTGTTTCGTGGAACCCGGCCATCAGAGAATCAACAATACGTACTGCTAAGGTTCTAACCCGAGTTGTTGATACGGAAATGAACACTCTTGACCACTGGACTATGCTTCTCTAGCTTGTCAAGGGTGTACAACAACATTTATATAACCATAAATATCTATAGTTAACCTATATACTCGAAAAAAAATTCTGACTCCGCCACTGACGTAGAGAATGTTGTTTTACGAGTGACCCAAATTTAGTGTGGTCAAAAGACTAAAATGTTGTAATATAGTTACTATTTTTTTAATTTTTTTTTAAGAATGTTGTTTTACGAGTGAAATGAATTTGGGAAATGGCGAAGGGTGTTCAAATTCAGGTGATCAACTGACTGAAGGAAAGATGAAAAATCCTGCGAAGAGAGGGAAATGGGCTTCGTCTTTTGAAGAGAAGACGAAAAATACTTTGCTAGTGTTGCAACAATGAAGCCAAGAAATTTCGCTAAGAGTATTTAATGTTTGATATATACGTATAAAAGGGTAATATTTGACCTATATATACAAGAAGTTTTTTCAACGAAAGATGTTCAATTGATCATCCTTGACTTGTTGTACCATTCTAGGCCTTGAGCTTACCATGTACTTTGAATAGTCACAAAAGAAGAATAAACATACTATGCATATGGCAGTGCACTAAGTTTTCATTATGCGCAGGATTCGAAAAAAGATCTGATCACAAAAATTTATTATACGCAGCTTCACCTTATGTTTCTGCAAGGGGCTGTTTCCAAGGCTACGTTTATTGAGTCCAACTTGGAAAGAACTATTTATCACACAGCATACATTGACTGTCATGTTACATTGTTGTTACTACAGTAGACACTGGCGGAGCCAGAAATATTACTAAGCAAGGTCACAATATAAAAAAAGTAGATACACGTAGAAAATAAGGTGAGTCAACGTAATATATATACATAAAATTAAACTTTTGACCTAGCAAAAACATAAGGTGGCTCCATCACTGACAGCAAAGAAGCTACAATCACCTACATTGCTCGAATTTACTCAAAAATTCATCGAGTGCTAGTCAGATTCTCCAAAAGTACTAATACATTTTTGGTGGGTCCGCGGTCACAGGTGCGACATCATTTTAAAAAGTCCCAGCAATATAGAAAAACACAAGAAGGAGGAACTGCTCATTGAGTTTCTTGCTAGAACACAAGAAAACTGAAATTCCTCTGCATCTAGTTCAATGAAAAAAAATCATGTTTTTTCCTCTCAATTTACAAAAGGATAATACATAGAGCCCGTTTGGATAGGATTAAAAAAAAAGAATTTCAGCTTAAGTGATTAAAAGCTTAAAATAAATACTTATAAATTAAACATATAAGTGTTTGGATAGAAGTGCTGATATTGAAAAAAAGTTGTTGATGTGTTTGGTAAATAAATGATGTTAAACACTTTTTTTGCTGTTAAAATGACTTAAATGTCCTTAAAATTGTTAACACCATAAATAAGGTGAATTATTTATAATTTTTAATTCTAAAATAAATTTTTTAAACAAACCTCTGATGTAATGATGGATTCGATGAAAACAAAGAAAAAAGATGAAGAGGAAATTAAAGGGAAGAGATGAAGCAAAGCGGCAAAGAGAAAAAAGAAAAAAAAATAATAGATTTAAAAGCTACAAGTTTAGGATATTATTGAAATTGGAGGAAAATATAAGAGATAAAAAGGTAAATGTTTTGATCAAATCTAAAAGAATTTTAATCTAAAAAGCAAAAAGTTGGGGGTATCCAGCTTCTCACTTTTTGATTTGTTTTAATCAGCTTTTAGCTTTTTTAATTACTTTTTTATTTTACAAAACACCTTAAAAAGCTAAAAAAGAGATTAAAAGCTGATTTGATAAAATTTAATCCTATCCAAACAGGCTCATAAACGTGCTCTTTAACTTGAGCTAAGCAACTATCTATGCCCTTTAGATGTGCACAAATAAACACATATAAAATCGAACAAATAGACACATATTCTACGTGACAATTCGCATGCGACGCCGTTGGCATAAGGTTTGCCTCCTCCTATATAGGAGCGCGGAGCTATTTGGTGAAGAAATTTATCTGAACCCCCTTCGATAAAAAATTATATTATTTAACATGATTAAAATTATTTTAATACATATATAGTAGATGGTGATCCCCTCGATTAATTCATATATTTATCATTGAATCCTGAAAATTTTTACTCCGTCAGTGATAGTGCGTTACATGTCTAATTGAGAAAACCTCTTTCTTGTTGACCCCACCACCCACACCCTAGGCCCTACACCACCCCATTAACAAAAACTATTGTAAAATCTTTTGTCATTATCAAATAATTATTGGCTACTTTGTTTAATTGGTATCATTATTATAATCTATTCAAATAGAAAAGGAACAACGTGATACATCTTGATCTAGTTTACTTGTCAAATAATAATAATAAAAAAGAACATTCCGATTCATTACAGCTCTCGCAATACGGAGAGTTTTAAGAAGAATCGGACCACAAGAATCTATTATTTGCAGTTTTACATTTCTACAAAAGATTATTTCCATCATCATGGCTTATAGACGTGATCTTCTGATCACACGACAACAATTTTACCAACTATATTTTTTAAAAAAATAATTGAGAATCTTCGAGCTCTATATAAATTATTAAACCTTCACCATTTCTTTCATTAAATAAAGACAGCTCTGCAGAACATATTAAACATATTAAAATACATATTTTATGCATATTATATATTAATTTATAAGAAATATATATTTACTGGCTATTAGTTTGATGAACGACTATTTTATATGTTAGGACTAAGAGATGCCAGAAAACTTTTTGGTTTTCGCACCTGTGTTGGATCCTCCAAAAAGACAACACTTCTCGAGGATCCAACATGAACCCTTCAACATTTTTAAAGAGTCCGAACAACGACCGTTTTGCTGGGGGCCAAATAAAGAGTTGCTATTATTGCTGCAAGACTAACAAAGCTATTTTCCTTTTTTGTGAAAAATTGTTGGTATGCTTACAACAACATACCCAGTATAATTTCACAAGTCCAATCTGGAGAGGGTAGGTGTATGCAAACCTTACTCGTTCGTAGAGGTAGAGAGTTTGTTTCCAACTATGTTGCTCGGAGTCTTCAAAAATGTCACTGGGTACGTGTCGTGTCCTTCAAAAGTAGTGCATTTTTTAAGGATCCGACACGAGTGCAGCCACATTTTTGGAGAGTCCGAGCAACTTATTAGGTTTCCAAAAGACAAAAGACCTTCGGCTCAAGTGCAGCAAATCAAAATAGTTATTAAAAAGGAAATACGACAGTGAAGGAAACATGTCAACAAATAGGATAGCAGTACAAAACAGGAAAATAAAAATACTAATGACAATGAAATAATGCGATAACCGAAACACAGTAGACAACAGATGGTCATAGATATCAAAAGCATTCAGCATGCTTTACAATGTTTCCAAAATAATGGTATCTTTTTCCTTTCAACAAAGTGAAATTCCTGAATGTGATGATTCTGTTTCAGAATTCTAGTTTATCAGTCACATTCAGAAGAACTAGCGTCGACGATACATTTCTGGCTTCATCATCAAAGATTGTAAAGCGTACAGATCGAATTCAACATTATCATCAACAACATTGCCAATATGCTTTCGATAGGTTTCCAAATGCCAAATACTCGAACCCTACTGAAATTCAAGAAAGCAAAGTCTTTACGCTTCACTTACATTGATTGTCACTTGTCGATGCTGAACACTTGCCACTACTAGTAGAGAAGGACCTCTTCATATAAATTGGCACTCTTTGCAACGAACGACCAAAGGAAGAACACTTCATCGCTTCATATAAGCTCGAGTTTCTGTTTACTCTCTTCGTTGCTGCATCAGAATTTTCTGTTTCAGCCAGTTGATCGTTCGAATTAGAACACTCCTCGTCATCTTCCAAAGTCATTTCACTAACAGCACGATGAATCACTGAAATAGCTGATTGATCCATTGATGCTGATCGCACTGCTGGCTGCATTACGTCTTTTAATTTACCTGAAAATTGTAAATCATTTTGCTTGTTAAGTGCATCAACCACATAGACACATTGAAACTTAAAAGTCAATTTACAATTGAGATAAGCATTCAGTGCCTCCGAACTATGGCCAAAGTTCTACGACACACTCCAAATTCACAGGCCCCCAACTCAATTTTAGCGTATTTTTGTCACCCTTTTGTGCCGATGTGACACCTTTATTACATAAAATGGGGTCAACGTCAAAGGTGTCGCGTCAACTAAAAAGGTTGACAAAAGGTGTCATGTCAGACAAAAAGGTTGACAAAATACGCTAAAATTGAGTTCAGGGGTAATACCGTAATAGGGATCCCGTGAAGTTGGAGTGTGTTGTAGAAAATTTGGTCATAATTCAGGAGGGTACTAGATGCGTTTCTCTTTATAATTCTCTTTTTATCTAGCATGGTTCTTGGGAGGTGGGGCGCGCTGTTATAACAAAACCATCTACGAAAGAAATTTCCTTTGAAGATTGTCAATGAGCTCAATTCGTCAATGAGCTCAATTCAGCTGTTCACCAGTTCTTATTAAGTGGACACTATTTACCAATATGTTTACGATAGGATTCCAAATGCAAAAACTACTGAAATTCAAGAAAGCAAAGTCACGAAGCGCGCTTACATTGATTGTCACTTGTGTTCTTGACCTCTTTGTCACTTGTGGATGCTGAAGACTTGCCACTAGTAGAGAAGGACCTCTTCATATAAATTGGCACTTTTTGTAACGAACGACCAAAGGAAGAACACTTCATCGCTTCATATAAGCTAGAGTTTCTGTTACCTCTCTTCGCAGCTGCATCAGAATTTTCGATCTTCCCTTCAGCCACTTGATCGTTCGAATTAGAACACCCTTCGTCGCCATTTCCCAAATTCATTTGACTCATAGCACGATTGACGACTAAAACAGCCGATGGATCCATTGAAACCGACCTCAACGCTGACTGAATTGCAGCATTTACTTTAATCCCCCGGTGCTCAGCTAAATCACTCGATACTCGCAAACCTTTTCCCTTTCCCCTTTCATCAACAACACCGTGAACTCTCTCCAAACTTCCCACAAGTTTCCCGTCTTCATTTTGCGAGGCAACAAGATTTTCATCTCGTACACGCACTGCCCGATTTCCCACCTCATCTAATTCTTGATTCTCCAAATCATTGCCACTACGTCCTCCGTTCTCCACCGGTGTCACCTCATTTGCACTAGAACCATTCACATCAATCGACGAAACTTCCACATTGCTTATCCCTAATGCAGCATTCAAATCAGACACAATCGGAGCACGACAAACCGGGCAAGTCATGTGTGAACTTAACCAAGTATCAATACAAGGAACATGAAAAGCATGACTACATTTAGGCAACAACCTAAGACTCTCATCTTCTTCAAATTCCGTCAAACAAACCGAACAATCAATTCCATCGATCAAAGAATCAATCTTTTTATACTTAAACTCCGGTATCGACTCAATAACAGATTGTGGCAATCCAATCGTATGTATGTACCAAATCGGATGATCTATATCCGGATTCTCATCAATAAAATCATCATTATCTCCACTAACATCCTCATCGTTTCTCCTCGGATTCAATTTATACTTCTTAAGAGTAATCATATAACAAATGAACACAAATACTGCTCCAAGTACACAGAGCAAGATAACAAAATAATACGGCATACGATGATTATCACTCTTAGCAGGATTCGAAGGAGGTGCCAAAAATTTAACCATCCCACATTCATAAGGACACCTTTCTGGTGAACAATTCAAACAAATAGCCATTTTATCTTTACCTAACACTAGCATCTTCCTATTATACCAAGCCATCAAGATGAAAATCACTAGTACCTTAAAAACAATAACCCCTTTATGGAACTTTTTCAAAACACAACACACACACACACACACCAATAAAGGAAGATGAAAAATGAGTAGAGTGAAACTAAGTACCTTTAAAAAAGAAAAATTCAAGAAACCAAGAAAATTGCAACCCCTTTATGGAATTTTTTCAAACACACACACACACCAACAGTGAAACTAAGTACCTTAAAAAAGAATTTCAAGAAACCAAGAAAACAGCAACCCCTTTTGCTCAATTTCTTTAAAAACACACACACACACACACTCACCAACAGAGTGAAACTAAGTACCTTAAAAAAAAATTCAACAAAATCTTTCAACAAAATCAAGAAAATTGTAACCCCTTTTGCTTACTTTCTTTCAACACACACAACTAAGTACCTGAAAAAAAAAAATCACCAAAAATCTATCAAGAAACCAAGAAAATTGTAACCCCTTTTGCTCAATTTGTTTCATAACACACACACACACACTCAATAAGTAGCTCAAAAAAAAAAAAAAAAAAATCACCAAAAATCTATCAAGAAACCAAGAAAATTGTAACCCCTTTTGCTCAATTTGTTTCCAAACACACACACACACTCACTAAGTACCTCCAAAAAAATCACAAAAAATCTATCAAGAAACCAAGAGAATTGTCACCCCTTTATGTAACTTTTTCACATTTAAGCTACATCTGAGCTGATTAAAAGTGAGAGGATTTTTTCAAAACACACACACACACTAAGTACCTCAAAAAAAAAAAATCACCAAAAATCTATCAAGAAGACAAGAAAATTGTAAGCCCTTTATAAAAAAAATTCACATTAAACACACACTCACTAAGTAGCTCAAAAAAAAAATCAAGAAAATTGTAACCCCTTTATGAATTAGTATTTTTTTCACATTTAATAGCTGTTTTAGTGGGGAATTTGTAAAAGAAATAAAGATTAGTGGTGGATTTGGGAGAGTCAAGAGATGTTTTCCCGTACTATGTTGCGTTAAATATGATGTTGTATAAGTTTTACATCACGTAATTATAGGATTAAGGGAGACTATTAATTAATTAATTATTGTTGTTAATGGATAAAACTTAAAATAAATGATTAGACATTTTGCTTCTCACTTCGTACATTTTTACTTATCTGATTTATATTTTGCATATATTCTACTCCCTTCATTTATTTTTACTTTATAATTTATTATTTAATTAAATTTTTATTTTTATTTATTATTTTTTATGTATGAATAAAAACAATTTTATTTAATTAAATTTTTAAAGGTGATAATATTTTACACTTTCTTAGTCTGTACAACATAATAAGACTTCATTAAAAATAAATTCTTTATAAGAGTTTGTGTGCTTCCGATCCATGATGCATGTATTTCTTCTATCAAAGATGTGCAGTTTAAACATAAATAATTGTGTGCGAGTGCCGATAAATAATCAAAAATTAAATATTTTGAGGTTAGTATTATGAAAGCAAAATTGGATAGTGTTTATCCCAATATTAACAAAAAATATCGAATAAAAATATTAAGTCAAGTGACAAACTAATAAGTAATAATGAGTGATTGAACCCTTTTGATAATATTAGTATGCATTATAACTTAGGTTAATTTTTGAATTGTAATTAAATTATTAAATTATAAAATTTTAAATGTAAGTAAGCTTTGCTTGGATTTGCATTGAAAGATTATATTAATTTGAATTAAATATAAAATTATGTCCTCATGTCTTATAATTAACAAATAAATATAGAAGTCAAGTAATTAGCAATTATTTTTTTTAATATCCTAACCTTTGTTAAATATGTCAACGGCATATGATAAGAATTTTATTTTCATATAAAAAATATTTAAAATAATTGCAATAGTGATATCAACCGCGCATTGTGCGGGTACGAATACTAGTTAATTATTTATTCTCCAAACTATTTTCTTTATTCACTATTTTTCTAATTGAATTTTTATTTTGCTTGTCATTTTAACATATGAAAAAAAGATTAAAAATATTTTATTTTACCTTTAAAATTAATTATTTATTCTCCAGATTATTTTTCAAGACATATTATTCTAATATTAATTAATATGAATGATATAGTAAAATAGTCATATTAATTTATTTTTTTTATGAGCGTGCTATGTCGAAAAAAGACAAGTAAAAATAAAGAAAGTAAGTAATGTAAAGACACAATAGGAAACATCAATTAATAAAAATATTATGGTAAAATAGTTATGTTAGCAGTTTTTTGATCTCTTCAATTTCTTTTTAGATGTCCAACAATACTTGTTCATAATTATTTGTTAATATAGAATTAAGGAAACTAATTAATTACTTTCGATCCTCTTTATTTGTCCATTTTTCTTATTTTGAGATGTTCAATAATATTTATTCAATTTATAAAATTAATGGATAATTTATCTATTTTATATATTTTGTCCTTGATATTAAAAATAATACATCATTCATTACATTTTCTAAAATAAAAAAATTATTATATTCAAAAAATGATAGTAAAATCACTCATGTATCTATTATTTCTTAAGAAAGTAATTAATTATTATTATGGATAAAACATAAAGTAAAATGATTAGGCTTTTGCTTATCATTTCGGTTACTTACTTATCTACTTTATACTTCATTCATTTTTACTTTTCACTTATTATCTAATTGCAAAATACATAAATATGTCTTTTAACTTAACTTTAATTTTTATCTATATACTCCGACTTTGGATAAAATAACTATGTTAATAATTATTTTCTTAGTGAATATGTCAAGTCAAAATATAACAAGTAAAAGTGAATGAAGAAAGTAATAAACAAAACAAACAATGATTGAGATACGTATTTCATTGTACTTTGTACGTCTCTAAATAAACAATTCATTATACTTTGTACGTCTCTAAATAAATAATGATCAATATGAATATTTCTTTGGACTTTGCACGTCTCTAAATAAATAATGATTGAGATAAATATTTTTATGATAATACTTATTATTAATTAATGCTTCTCTACCTCTTTGAGATAGTGATAATGTTTGGGTACACTTTACTTTTTCAAATCTCACTTGTAAGATTTAATTGCTTACGTTGTTGTTGTTATTAGCTATTAGAAAATAATTTAGTGAAAATGTTAAGAGAAAAATCATAAAAAAAAAATTGTCTTTTATTTTCTTAATATGTTAAGAGTAATAAGAAAAGTCAACAAAGAAAGTATTAGTATTATGGAGAAACTAAAAGAAAGAACTGATAAGGCTTTCTAATTAATATCAGTTTAGTTATTAAAGTAAGAGTTAAAATAGTTAATGGTTCAGATAAATGAATTTATTAAGTATATAATACTAACTAGTTAGTAGAATTAAATCAACTTATCAGTAACACATAAGCTATTAGTGTGTGTATTTGGATTTTGGGGTGGGGTTGGTTGAATCTGTGCCATCAATTATAAATTTGATAAAATTTAATAATTTCAATGCAAATTTTGTATTTGAGTTGAAAAACTCATTATTAGATCCGTATTAAAATCCTAAAATCTTAAATTCATAAGTTGTATGTTTCATAACTCATAAGTCGTTATTTTGGTCCATTCTGGTATAGAGAACGCCATATTATATATATATATATATATATATATATATATATATATATATATATATTTTAATATTTTGAAATAATTTAATTTATTTTTTTCATTTAACTCCTAAAAACATACTTTTATAAGTGTACCAATATCATATATAGACTTAAAATCACAAAATTCAGTTTTCTTTTTTCTTTGTTTCCTTATCGAACCAAATGAGAGTGAAAGGCAAGGGCAAGCGATAGAAAGGATAGTCCCTCGTGCGAACTACTATTACTAGAAAATGGTGAGATTGAGGAAGGTAGTGTCGGACAATTATGTCATTCGGAAGAAGTCTTCTACAGAAGAAAAGCCTGTTACGAGAGGGGCGTTCAGCCACTGTAAGGAGAGGGGCTTCAGAGCAACTTTCATTCTAAAGGAAAGCGTCAAACTCCATTAAATAATTAAGGGAAAAGGGTCAAATATGCCCCTCAACTTTGCGAAAAGGTTTAAATATACCCTTCGTTATAAGTTTGATCCAAATATGCCCTCGTTGTTAAAGTTTAGGAGCAAATATACCCCTTAACTTTGCAAAAATATCCAAATATACCCTCCGTTACAACCCATAATATTATTATTATTATTACTACTACTACTAATAATAATAATAACAATAGTAATAGTAGTAGTAGTAGTAATAATAATAATAATAATAATAATAATAATAATAAAGTTCAACTTTTACACAAATAAATTAGTTCAGACACATCAATCGTACGTAAAACCTGTACATGTTTCAATTGAAGTTGATGTGCATAGCAAAAATACGTAATATATATGATATTAGTGGCGGAATTAAAATTTTACTAAGAGGATTCAAAATATAAAGAAGTAAATACACGAACTTAATTACCGAAGGAGCAACGTCTATTATATATACGCAACAAATAATTTCAATCATATATAAATCGTTCCGCCTCTACTTGATAATATGAACATAACTTTTCTAAATTTGAATCGAAAGAGTTTAATAAAATATTTTGACACATGTTTAAGTTCTCAATTGAAATAAATCGCAATTCACATGTTTGAACTGAATTTATTTATGTAAAAGTTAAACTTTATTATTATTATTATTATATATACATAAAAATAATTTCAATCGTATATAAATCATTCCGCCTCTGCTTGAGAACATAAACTTTTCTAAAATTTAAATCGAAAGAGTTTAATAAAACACTTTAACATGTGTTTATGTTCTCAATTGAAACAAATCGTAATTCATGTGTCTGAACTAATTTATTTGTGTAAAAGTTAAACTTTATTATTATTATTATTATGGAGGGTATATTTGGACATTTTCGCAAAGTTAAGGGGTCTATTTGCTCCTAAACTTTAACAGCGAGGGCATATTTGGAGCAAACCTATAACGGAGGGTATATTTGGACCCTTTCGCAAAGTTTAGGGGTATATTTGCTCCTAAACTTTTACAGCGAAGATATATTTGAATCAAACTTATAACGAAGGATATATTTGGACCTTTTCGCAAAGTTGAGGGGCATATCTAACCCTTTTCCCAATAATTAACCTGAAATGGAAAGTGTAACAACCAACAAACCATTGACTATTGAACTCGAAAGGGGACTCTCACATCGAAATGAGATGGAAAAGTTAAGGGTCGTCATGTATTAGATGCATTTTATGATTCAATTATTGAGTTATCTTTTTAAGTTAAAATTCGAGTCATCAAAAATAATACCTTGATCGATGAGCCAAAGAACTATGATTATATCGAGAATAATATCTTGACAGGTGAACCTGAATTATGATACGGGGCAAGGCGGCCGAACCCCCTTTGACGAAAAATTATGCTATTTATACATGATTAAAATTATTTTTTATGCGATTATAGTAGGTGTTGAACCCTCTTCGGCTAAATTTTCTTTGAATATTGAACTCTCTTAGTTGAAATTCTAACTCCGGCTCTGATATGGGAGGGATCATATGCATATGCACAAGCATGGGCCATGCTGCATGGCCAACATGACTATTCGATCAAAACTTCAAAAGAATGCCATTCATCCATACTGGTATTATTCTATGTCTATATACACACTTGGCCTTTGGTCCATCACAAATACTAAATACCAAAAAGGGTAGGTCAACTAAGTGTAGAAACTAGTGTTTATGTGGTGAAATGAACTTGTGAAATGTGCTTCAACAAACACATTCTCCGTATAATAGTTGGATACACTAAAGTTTCTCGTTATATGTGGGGTTTAGAAAAGTGTCAGATCACAAGGAGTTCGGTATACTAAAACTTCTCGTTATATGTGGGGTTCAGAAAAGTGTCGGATCACAAGGAATTCGGTACACTAAAGTTTCTCGTTATATACGGGGTTCAGAAAATAGTCAGATCACAAGGATTTATTGTATGCATTCTTATCTTGTACTTTTACAAAGGCGATTTTACGACTTGAACTCGTGACCTCTTAATCACATGCATGAAAACAACTTTATGAGTAATTGAAGGATACATTTCAACGCACACATTCTCCAACCAGTGATGGACCCAGAATTTGTGGGTCGTGGATGTTCGGGAGGTTCAAACACACATATTAACACTCAAGGCTTTAAGGTTCCGCATGAAAGTCAAAGCACTCAACAATCTTCTTGATTTTACGGATGCCTTTTCTATCTTAAGCTAATTTTTATATATTTTTTATATAATTATACCTATTCTGTATTAGTTTTAATAAATATTGAAGCACCACATTTTCGAACCTAGGTACACCCCTATCTCCCACAATTGATTAATAGTAATAGTAAAACATATATGGGTAAACTTTTGTCTTTTACTAATAACAATAATATGGCCTTTTATTGGAAGGGTCGCAGTTAGGCGGTGTGGTGTATAGTGTTGGAATGTGCATTAGTGGGCCATTTATTCAATCTTTAAAGCTAGTATTAAAATCTTTTTCTATTCATTTATTGGTCTACACATTCATTAAAATTTTTATAAATAACATAAATACCAACCCGTAGAAATAATTACTCTCTTCTAATTTTTTAATTACTTTACTTTCTTTCCCTATTAATATACATAACATAACCGACATATACATAACATTTTATGTATATATTAAGATTTTAGTAATATATTCAGAGAGTTGGAATTTTTTTTAATATTAAACAGAAATTATGTATTTGTGTAATTTGTATTTGTGTAATTTATCTCTATTTGAACTTCATACTTGATTCTATTCTTTTGAGTGGCAAAGATGATTCTACAGAAACTAAGAGTAATAACATAGAACAAAAGAGTTTTGGGATGTTTTTGATATAAAAAAATAAATAAATGTTTGATTGATAAAAAATGTTGAAAAATGAAAACAAATTTATTCAATATAAGGAAATGATAGTGAAAGTTGGAAAATTAAGTTTCACAAATGATATTTGAGTAAAGTATCTAGTATTCCTGAACTATAACCAAATTTATTATGACACACTCTAACGTCACGAGGGTCCTATTACCAACTAAATTATAATATATTTTTATCAACATTTTTAGCTGATGTGACATCTTTAGTCAATCTTTTTAGTTGACGTGACACATTTAACATGAACTTCATTTTATATAATAAAAGTATCACGTCAGCACAAAAGAGTGACAAAACTATACTAATAGGGTCCATGTAAAGTTAAAGTGTATTGTAACAACTTTAACCATAGTTCGAGTTACTGAATGCTTATCTCATACTCCCTCCGTTTCATAATAAATGAATTGTTGAATTTTGACACACATATTAAGAAAAAAACATTAAAAACATAAATTTAACATAACTTTTCATTTTTACCCCAAAAAAGAAAAAATTAACCTTGTAATACATTTTCAAAAGTTAATTGGTTGTAAAATCATAAGGGCAAATTTGAAAAAAAAAATCAATGATTTACTTATTTTAAAACACCAATAAATACCCCAATAATTCACTTATTTCGAAACGAAGGGAGTAATATTTTACATTAGTTATGTTCTCTCCATTCTCCAACACAACTCCATTCTCTATATCATATACAAATAGAATAAGATTTTTTATTTACTTTTAGTTGGTGGTGCATATTTTTCAGCATCTACATATCAAATTTCAATAATGGACTATGCTGACTTTCCAGTCAAAGAAAAATAATTTAAAATATCTTTTTTAAAATTAGAATATTGGCCCTACCTGCACCGACTACTGTGATCACCATTCAATGAATTAATACCAAAATATTAAAATAACAAATAAAATTCTAGCATAAAATATATATATGCTTTTAACAATTGTTGAATAATGTGTTCTGCAGAAGCCCATTTCACCACTTAACAAACTAGTCCTTCACTTAAGTTGACCTATCATTTGTGATGGACCAAACGCCAACTGTATATATAGGGAAATACTACCATTTTTAAGTTTTGGATATGGAGAGAGGGGGTTGGGGGGCATGATTGGGATGGCAATATTAGTGGTTATGAACTTGGTACCTTTTAGTTTTTTACTCCCCATTTAAAAAAAAGAATGAACTAGCTTAACTTAGCACAAAATTTAAAAAAATAAAGAAAACTTTTAAATCTTGTGGTGTTAAATTAAAAATATATCAAATGTATCACAATGCCCTTCAATCTCGTGGTCTTACACATATCATATAAAAAGTTAAAATTAAAAAATTACTAAAAAAGAAAAGGAGTCATTCTTTTTAAAACGGAGATAATATAAGAATTAAACTTGTGACATCATTAATTCTTTTTGAAAAAAATACAAAATATAGCTACCTCATAGAGATAGAGGTGGTTGTTTCCGATAAAATGACTATTGAAAGAACAAAAACAAATCGATGACTTCTTGGTCCTTTTCTAAGAATTAAGCGTGGACATCATTATTTCTTTTCGAAAAATACCAAAATCTGACTAAAACAACCATCGAAGTGACATAGGTAAAGTAAATTTGACTATTGAAAACAGTAACACACCATGGGGGTTTTGAGAGGAATAGAATATATGTAAACCTTACCCCTACCTTACCTTGTAAAGATAGACAGATTATTTCCGATAAAATGACTATTGAAAGACCAACAACATACCCAGTCTAATCCCACAAAGTAGGATCTAGGGAGGGTCGAGTGTACACAGACCATACCACTACTTTAGAGGTAGAGAGACTGTTTTCGATATACCTTTGGCTCAAACAAAAAAAAAGGACAAAGCTGAATATTGAAAGATAAAAAGAAAAAATCGATAACTTTGATGGCCAAGAACCACAAATTGTATGGCTATTCAAGCAATCAAACTCTAAAAGAACAACCAAAGTACTCTTTTGAGGCAACTAGCTCTTATCAATGGCACCAATTAATATTACCAAATAAAGTTAAAAAGAGATGTGAGCACATCATTACTGAAGTTTATAAACATAGTTACAGGGGAATACATATATATATATATATAGATGGCTTAATATTATATATACTGCATTCATTTGCCTACATACATTAAAAGCTCCAGGAATATATACATTAGCAGATTATTTACATAATTATAGTTCATTGTACCTCATATAATGGCCTGGTGAATAGACCTCAAATGGTTATAGCAATCGTCGCTGCTGATGAAGAATACCAAACAAACCCAGCAAACATGTTTTCC
Organism: Capsicum baccatum var. pendulum; assembly: GCA_030864225.1. NCBI lineage: Eukaryota > Viridiplantae > Streptophyta > Magnoliopsida > Solanales > Solanaceae > Capsicum > Capsicum baccatum. The sequence continues at coordinate 6,079,754 of CM061552.1, forward strand.
ACACTTGCATTCGATATGATTGCAGCCATCCACCTTCTCTATTGTGAACCCGCAAGCAGGACATTTCTTCACATTGTCTTTCTCCTTTGCCCATTCCTCGAGAGAGAAATCTGGGTCGTCTTTGAACTCCTTGTACTTCTCACACGAGATAGAGGGGTGATACTCCAGGTGGCAACTCGTGCACGTCTCCACATAACATGCACCACAGACAAAGGGTGCACCAACTTCTCCTGATTCAGCAACATGATAAACTGATGGGCAGTCTGGGGAGGGGCAAAAACGGTAGCGACCCTCACTTGCTGCTACAAATGCACCCAAAGAGGCCCTGAAAAGTTCCTCCAACTTTTCATTTGACAACAGAGACTTCAAATCAGAAACTAGAATATGTGCCCCACAACCTCTATGCATACAGCATAAAGGGAACCCTTCCCGGCTTCTGATTGCAGACTCGCACTGCTCCAGTAAGCATGATCGACAGAAGGCGTGGGTACAACGTTCAAGTCTATAAGCATCCTCCAGTTCACACAAGCAAATGTGGCAGTCAGAATCATCATCCATCATTCGACTTGGAAGACTACTTTGAGCAATTTCAGAAATAATCCCCTCAACTTTTTGCTTCATGTCTTTGGTACCTTTGATCGAGATGCAATGACGCTTGGTGTTCAGAGAGAGTTCTGCATCGGGCACCTTTAGTTTGAGACCACTAAGATCTGGTCCAAAACTCTGAACAACTCTTTTCATAAGGTCAAGAGGCAAAAGTCCACCACGAAGATGCACTTCAAGTTGCTTGCTTTCATGTAGCAAGAGAAGGGAGTTAACAAACCTCTGCTCAGCCATATCAATCTTGTCCGGGGAGCCAAAGATTCTCACAGAAAGGCTATGCCTGTCAAAAAGAATATAGGTTCCGGTCTCCTGCTGAACCATCTTCAAGATATTAGTCCCTTCTCTGGAATATAGAAGTTGAACAACAGTTGGAGAAATTCCCACATGATCCACAATCTTGCCTTTCATCAGTTGCTCCAATGGCTTTCTCAATTCTGCCACAATCTTTGTAGCACTGGCAGATATTTTAACCCTGTAAGAACCGTTCTCATTTCTCTCCAGATTGCACTCCACACCTGCAAAACAATCCCAAAGTCTTCTCAGCAGCCAAATACCACCTAATCAACTTGTCTCTGAAAATTTTGTACTGTTAAAAGTTCATAAGAAAAATTGTTTTAATAAATCCTGTTCTAGAGAGGAGAGGGTAATCCGTAGTAACGCTTTTTCCAATTACCATTTACAATTGGACCAGAAAAGTGAAATTTGTGTTGAAAGGTAGTTTCTCCGTACAAGGCAAATAATCATCAGGTTAAGATCAAATCAGGGAGCCAATAGTAAGGGTTTATGATAGGGGTCAGGTGCATTTCTTTTATCAGAAGACAATTGTTTAACTCCAACAGCGTGATTGTTTAGACAACTTTGTATATTATCGAACAAATAGTTTCAACTTGTAGCTATTAATTAGTATCTACTTTGCTTTCAAATGAAGAATTTGTCCAAGTCCCATTTCATTCTGCTCTAGGAAATAAGGAAACGTGAAAGAGACGGAAGCAATTTGGATCAATGGATGTAATGAGGTACACTGATACTGTCATCTAAATAAGATACCGTTCAAGCCACTGCTCAATAGTTCATTTCCCACTTTGCCATACCGTTCTTAAGAAGCAATTCACAAAGATGATACAACAACATACACAGTATATTCACAAAGATGATCGTTAATTAAATTAGAATTTTCAAAAGAAAAAAATAATCAGAAAGAAGAAATATAATATAGAGAAGGAAAATATACCCTTTCTTCGTTTAAGGCATGTGAGTAAAGAATCCAGCTGGTTCCTAATAACGTGGTAGACTGGTGCAGGACAAGAAACAGAGCTGTGAAACTGTTGCTGACATCTTATCTTCTGCCAGGGAAGACATCCAGATAGAACCTTGCCATCAATATGCTCCAAAGCCTGAGCTGCTTCAAGATGAAGACTTCCATTAAACATGATAGCCGCTCGCATGAAAGTGTCCTTTGGTGCTGGTTGGAAGACCTGAACACGAATAGACTGGACAAAAGGTGTTGTTTTAGGCATGAAAGGGGATATTTCTCTCCTAAGTGCTTCTTCACAAGCAGCAACTGGAGGATCTTCCACCGCAGTTCCTCTCACCAAGAAAAAATCCAGAATTTTTCTATCTGTTTTGCCTCTCAAAACCTCAATTATCTCTGGCTCAGAAAGATCTGTATTAAGTCCTGATATTACTATGCTGTCAGCGTACCTATTGCTTGGCTTTGAGCGGATAACATTTCCAGCTATCACCACACCATAAAAATCATTCACCATAGAAGAAACATCATTTAGCTCACATTTTACAATAGCTACACCGTTACTGCACCTACGAGGCCAATTTACTCTAGCTCTGAGGATGGAGGAGAACTGCTTTTGATCATTACCAGATACACTGTTAGAAGAAACAACCTTTAGAAAGCCACCACTGCATTCTACATGAGTCAACAACATAGCTCTTTTAGCAGCATCAGGGGAAAGAAATGTTACCCTGCCCCATCTGTTCTCCTCATTGTCGTGGCCAGTACCTGAGGACTTGTACACAGCACAAATATCACCTGATGTGCTTCTCTCCAAAAACATCAGCAGTTCCTTATCATCAACTGCTTTTGTATTTGAATGAAATATGTCAACAGCCAAGAATCTCTTCTTAAGCTCCAAATGCTTAACAATTGCACCAGCTCCAAAGAGGGCAACTGAGGCCGATGCAGCAGATCCTCCACTGAATAGGCATTTCTCCAAGCATTCGTTCTGCAACAACTTGCTTTCATACTCAAGTGCGTCATTCACTTGGTCCAAAACACTCTCCATGTCATTGGATGAAGCATATAACAAAACCTCATTCTTATCAACATTAACTTGAATGCCAATCCTTTTATCCATATATTTAGTTCTAATGCGTGAAACCAGGTTATTGACACTACTGTTAGATTTTCCACAGAATCTTTTCAATAGCATGCTACCGAAACCTGTCAAAGCCTTCTTTTCCAGCTTTTGGGCATCCATCTCCAGAAAATTAAACAACGGGGAAGGACTAAGAGTAGAAAGAGAATTAAACTCAAATGCAGTAACACAGACCAGATACTCATTAGCTGCAGCAAGGATTTCACCAAAAACTACCCAGGTTGGTCGTCGATCAAAATTTAACAGCGAACAAGATGGATGTAATTGGATGTACTTCCCACTGAGTGCAACCTCATAACCTAATTGATCATATCCAGAATACATAGCAACATTCTCTGCAAGCGAAGAAAGTATTATACTTTTTAAAGTTTCATCGTGCTCGGTATGCACATGAGGATCCCAACGCCAGTAGCTTGCAATAATGATATTAAGTTCCGTCTGGAGGCAAGCTTCCAGTTCTTGCACAGTCTCCTGGCATCTTCTCATGGATTTGGCATTGATGCTATTATCCCAACACCAGGCATTCTTCCGTTCCTTAGGCACAGCCTCCCACTCCCTGTAAACAGAAAGTAAAGTGAAGAGATCACCATTTGGATGACAAAATTGCACCTTCAAGCAATCAGACTTTAGCTTGTCTCCTTCAGAACCAACCCTACAAAAGATGCTGCTGGAATTAGCCATAACAGCAGCAAGAACAACACCTTCTCTACCCAACTGTTGGTTAAAACAACTGAGGATCAATTTCCCTAAGCGAGGTTCAATACCCAACTTGATTATTTGGTGTCCTTCTATAGTTAATTCATAAGCATCATGTTTTTTCGCAATGGCTCCTAATTGTACCAGATTTCTGGTGGCCATCTCAATAGCTTTAGGGCTAGGTGCATCAACAAAATCAAAATCTTGCACATTCTTGATGCCCAGAGCAAGAATCTTCAGCACTGCAACACCAAGATGAACCTTGCGAATTTCAGGTTCCTGATGCTGAGGCATACCTTCAAAATCACTTTCTGAGTAGAGTCTATAACATCTTCCTGGTTCAGTTCTCCCAGCACGGCCAGCCCGCTGCTTAGCTGAGCTCTGGCTGACATTGCATATCCTGAGAACACTCATGCAAGTGCCAGGTTCAAACCTGCTTTCTTTGACCATGCCAGAATCAACAACATATTTAACACCTGGAATTGTCAATGATGTCTCAGCAACATTTGTAGAGAATATTACCTTTCTCTTCCCCGGATAGTTGAGAAAAACTCTATGCTGCTCTTCATAGGATAGTTTGCCATGTAAAGGTAAAACAATGGCTGACGATACTTGAAACTTCTCACACGCCCACTCAACTTCAATCTGAGAAGTCAAGAAAGCCAGAATCGTTCCCTCTCCCTTCGTTTTATGGATTTCAGTCACCATCTTGACAACATCATAGACATAGGAGGAGATTGGGCCAGCACCAAGACATCCAGTAGATTCAGAGGGAACATATTCAATATCAACCGAAAAAGTTCTACCAGCTACGTGGAGTGTTCCGCAGCCAAAGAAGTAATCCGCAAGCTGGTCTGCATCAGCTGTGGCAGACATAATAATAAGCCTCAGATCAAGCCTCTGAAGCAGAAGATTTTTTATCAATGCTAAAAGTAGATCAGTGTTTAGGCTTCTTTCATGTGCCTCATCAACAATGATGCATGAAGTCTTGGACAAAGTTTTATCGGCCATATAGTGCTGTAAAAGGCAATGATCCGTCATAAATACTACCTTTGAATCAAAGTTATGACCAGATGAATATGACGGATAGCAGATAATCGAGGTATCTTCGTAACACCCTTCACTTTCCTGTTTCACCCTTTGTGCCAAAGAATTGGCAGCAAGTTTCCGAGGTTGGGTGCAAATTATAGATCTATCACCAGTTACCCCGCAATCAGCAAGGAATTGAACCAATTGCGTACTTTTTCCGGATCCAGTCTCACCAATTAAGACAGTCACCTAAAAGGATACAACCATCTAGATTATAAAAGTAGATATACAATAAAAACAAAGAATGAAGCTCAAACAATTTAACACAAATGATTGGTAAATTTAATATTACACAAGTATGCTAGAAGCAACTGAAAGGTCTTCGGGAATAAGGAATTCAACAGTCTAAAATATCCTTTTACACAGTCAAATATCAACGTGGCATTGGTGAAATTAAATGTTGAGTGGACAGCAAAAATGAAGAGGGGAATAGAGAAAAATAAACACTTCAGAACTTGCAAACAGCAAACACAACGATTTAACACAATTTAATAAATTTTCTTATTGAGTAATATAACTTCCCTCCCCAGACCTTGTGGGAATACACTGAGAATATTGTTGTTGTAGTATTGAGTAATATAACTTCACCTAATGTTCCTATAAAAAACTACAAAATGAACAATGTTTTCATTTCAAATTGTAGCTTAAAATTTCCTCTCATAAAATTCACAGAAAAAATTTAAGATAACTATTCCCCCCCCCCCCACAAATCCATACTAAGCAGTCCTTTTAACTTGGGCACACCCCCTTAAGAAAATTACACAGTCCTAGAAAGTAAGAAGTATCTTTACTAACTTACCCTTGATAAATAGTACCTATTTAATATAGCTTCTTGCTAACATAAAAATTCACTAACCTAACAAGGGTAAATTTGAAAAGAAGAACAATACCTTCTTGATGATGTCAAACACCACTTAGTTTCGACCAAAATGAAAAGGTAAAGAACCATTAATATGCCCCTGAGGGAATACAATGGGTCTGTCTGGACGGGCTTATAACTTATGACTTATAAGCATAAGCCATAAGTTAGGAATTCTAACAATGTCTTTTGGCTTAATTTAGTTACTTTGACTTAAAAACAAGTCCTTGAAATCACTGTTTTATTTTACGCAAACACTACAAAAGTGCTTAGGAGCTACAAAAGTGCTGAAAAGCGACTTTGACAGTTGACTAAAGAGCACTTAAATAAGCCAATCCAAACAGGATCTATGTTTAATTTTAGGGATAATTTTAGAGACCTCCCTTCAGGTTGCTCTTTATAACACTACTCTCCCTCATGGTTTACAATATTACACTTAGCTTCCTTGCTTAGATTTATACAGCAACAATTCCTTTAATATACTTATTATTAATATACAGAAATTAAATTCAACTAATTTACCCTTAATAATATACTTTCTAAATTTAGAAGATGCTTTTAGAATTACAAGGATTTGTTGGTTTCAGTTGATAGCACAAAAACTGTGGATTACATGTATTGGAGCTACAAAGCATATACTTATAATATACCCATTATGGTACCTAGTTAGAACTTACCCGTCAGCACTGGTATAGGGCTACCAATGCCGATATCTGTGCATTGGTATCAACCGCGATAGCAGGAATTCTTCCCATACAGAAATGGTCACTTCACAAAAATCAATGACTGGAGAGACATCAACAAGAATGGGTCAGTCTGTATCTATGAATCCTCGGGTTTTTCGTTCGCAGAGTAAGGGAGGGGAAAAGCCCTCGTAAGGTATAGTTGCTCCAAGGCAGCATCTATGTCACAAGTTTGTAGATGCTCATAAATGCAGGAGGGGGGGGGGGGGGGGCACGGAAAGGGGGCGTATGGTTGGTTTCGTACACATATCCTCTCCCCATACCCCCCCACCCAAAAAAAAAAAGGAAAAAAAAAAACTTATCACAATTGGTGCATGCTCCAAACTATGTTAATATACCATAGTTAATGGTACAGTTAAATGATAGAAGTGAAGTAAGAACACATATAAATCAACCATGGTTAATTGATAAAGCTTGTGCCGAAAACACATGTCATGCACTTATTACTTTGGCGAATGCACTGTGGTGCAAGTAAATATTCCTGCTCCTGCTGTTCAACATGGTAATAACGAGAAGAATTCAAGTTATATACATATTCAACAGGGCAATAATGTATCTAAGTACATCAACAGTGTAAAGATCTTCCATCAATGATTTTAAACTATACAAGTTACCACAACAAACCCAGTTAAATTATACAAGTAATCATTTTTAACTTGGTCACCAACTAATGCTTATAAGACGATTTACATCTAATCACCAACAAGTGACCTGATGGTCTAATTAATGTTTAGTATGTCCATGTGTAGAACCTAAATTCTACAACAACATACCTAGTGTAGTCACACAAAGTGGGGTCTGGGGAAGATAGAGTGTATGCATACCTTATTCTTACCTCAGAGGTGACTGTTTATGATAGACCCTCGGCTCAAGGTAAAACAGAACAAAGCAGTCCAGAAAAAGAGTAACAGAAGTAAAAGCAAAACAAAGCAAAATACTACAATAATCGAAGCAACAAGTAACTATCTATTGTGTCTTGTACTTCCATTACTTCTTTTTCTGGACTGTTTTTGTCTTGATCTGGGGATTTATCGATCTCATCTCTCAGGTAAAGATAAGGTCCGCTTACACTCTACCCTCCCCAACTTTGTGGAACTACAAGGGGTACGTTGTTGTATTGAAGCAACAAGCAATAATAGAATTATAAGGACAAGAAACGATAGGAGCAATACTACTAGTTTTTGATAAAGTTAGGACATAGGAGCAATACTACTAGTTTTTGATAAAGTTAGGACATAGGAGCAATGCTACTAGTATGGACGGATAACAAGACAACACACTACTACCTATCCGCATACTCCACAACTTTCTACCTAGGATCACGTCATCGGTATTAGAACCTAAACTCCAACGAAATTAAAAACATGAATAGATTAAGCACCTCTTGATAATGTATTTTCCTAAGAATCTCCGGCCGGAAAGCAAAAATTGGCAAGCCATGGGTTTAGCATCCCACCACATATATGGGATAGTGGGATAAATAATCCCGAGACTCACTACTACCTCTAACCAAACACACCATAATTAATCCTACATTTTATCCCAGGATTATTATCCCTTATCCCTCATACCAAACGACTCATAATATTAAAAAAATGAATAGATTAGGTACCTGTTGAGAATGTATTTGCTTAAGTATCTCCTCCCGGTAACCAAAAATTGGCAAGCCATCATCAAGCCTTCGACACTCCCTCATCATTAAACAATGAATTTTACTCCAATCCAACTCTCTCCCAATCTCAATTACCCGTAAATCCTCCTCTTCCCCCGAGCCCTCAAACCCTGACTCCTCCTCCAAACATCGAATGATACATTGAATTCCCCTTCTAAACTCCTCTATCCTCTTCACAATCAACTCCCTATCCTTCTCAATACCTTCCCTTTTCTTCAACAGCTCATTACACACTCTAAAACTATTCTTATTCTTCAACAATTTCGACAACTCACTAACCTCATCGCGCAAACTTTCCACTTTCCTCTCCCACTTTTCAACCACCCACAACTTCCTCAACTTCTCCAAAAATACCATTTTTACCCTTCCATTCAGCTCTTCTTCATCAGATGGTACCTCAACATTCCGTATAACAAACGGCGTAAACGAACAATAATCGCTACTCTCAAGCTTCATCTTCCATAATTCAACAATTACTTCGAGTGTTTCACTCCACTGATCGTACAACAACGAACCAAATATCAACCCTTTGTTAAATACAAACGAACTCCGAGGGCAAAACGGTAATTTTCCAATCAAAGCATCTAGCTCGTACCGGCTAATCCTCCGGTTACCGAAACGTAGCTGAATTATGAAATTCGGCGACTTGTGTGAGTTTCCCGGCGGCCGATTAGCATCGTAGTAACACGGCGGTTGACGGTAAGAGTAACGGTGGTACATCGACGGCGATGACAGCGACAACGACGGTGACGGCAACGGCGGCTGAAATCGGCGGTTGTAGGAGGAGGAATCAGGTGAATGCATTGTTGTACGGAAACCCTAGACGAAAGTGAACGTAGAGTCTCGGTGAAGTGAAAGAAGTTTCAAGAAAAAACCTGAAGGGTTTTCAGGTGTTTGAAATTGGAAGTCGTATTTATACTGCCGTAACAAAGAACAATATTTGTTTGTATTTGGATTAATGCTCCTAATCCGAATATGCATTTGAATCTGAATTTGAATAGACACATGAAAATAATTAAGATGTTATCTCCTAATTCTGAATGTTAAATAATTAAGACGGGTCGTTTTCTAAATATCTGAATATGTGCAAATTATTTATATATAAATATAATAAATTTTAAATAAAATAAGAATAAATATTATATTACTAAAGTATTAGAAAACTTAATATAAATAAAGTAAAAATTATTCTTTGAGAAAAAATAAAATATCTAAAATAATTATATCTCATAGTATTAGAAAAAAAATATTTAATATTTTTATAGTAAAATAGTAAATACTCCCTCCGTCTCAAATTATGTTCCAAATTTTCTAATTTAATTTCTTATTTTACTTATCTTTTTTCATCAATCAAGACAAAACAATTTCCCCCTTCCCCCCATAATATCTTTAGTAATTGATTACTCCTTGTTACTAGGAATAATCAAATCTTAAAAAAAATATTGTAAAGACTTTGATAATCCTATAATTCTAATTATTCATGCAAAAAGTGCTTTGGTATTAGTCATATAATAACCATGGACGAACTGACGTGCAATTTTTGGGTGCTCGAGCACTCACTAAACTCGACGTAGAAAAGGTATAATTATATAAGAAACAATGAAAAAATGGTAAAATATATACAAGAGCACCCAGAGAACAAAAGCATGGTTGGGTGCTCTGACTTTAGACATAACTTTCATGTCTCCCATCCTGGGAATGAATCCCTATAGCTGATTGTTTAGTAAATTTTATTTTTGAGCACCCACAACCTAAAAAAGCTGGGTCCGCCACTGATAATAACTCCATCAATATTGAAACTAACATGACACAATTAATAGAAGTAAAATAGTAAAGATACATTACCAATCATTAGTTTCTTAATATTTGTGCCATCTCAATTTGAAACGGATAATTTGAGATGAAGGAAGTATTATCTAAGTTATACGAGAGATATAGTAATTAGTATACAATATAGTTACGGCTTGACTATAGAATAATTAGTGGGTATGAACTCATTATTCATGCAAATTGTGAGTATGAAGATTAATAATTATGAATTACTAGTAATTAGATAACATGTACATAACTATTAAATATTCGTCAATTCGTATTTAAGAAATCAAGCAAGCAACATATTGTGAATCTCATGAATAAGATACAAAAAAATATTGTAACCCTTTTCTGAAATCTTACCAATTATGAGAAAATAATTTGGAATCAATTGATAGTTAGACCGGAGGGAGAAAGAGAGAGCGCATTAATTTTATTTGATAAAAAAAGCTTGAATTTTTTCTGAATAAAAATACTGTGCTTATGAAAATTTGAATGATTTAATATTATTTGCCACGTCATATACTTATGTTTTAGAGACACATTATAATCAAATTAAACTTTTTAGATGATCACTGAATAAATTTAAGTATCAAACTGATAGTTGATGGCAAATTTAAATGTTTGTATATGTATTTTGCCAAAACACAAAAGATAGGAGGTTAAATTAAAGAAGAGAAATCAACTAAACATCAATAATACTCCTTTTGTTTCAATTATTTGTTTATTTGACTTGACATGTAGTTTGAAGTTTAAAAAAGTGAAGAAGATTTTTAAATTTTAAAGTCATAAACTACAAATATATGGAATATGCTAAAATATTTTTTAATTTTATGATCTTAAACATATCATATAGAACGTTAATATTAAAATATTGACCGAATAAAGGAAAAATATTCTTTTTGAAACAGATCAAAAAGAAAAAGATAGATAAATTGAAATGAATGGTACAAAATATATTTTAAAAAATTGTGTAATAACTCTATTATTGTTCTAAAAAAAATAAGGCCCCCTAAAATTTAGGGATCTAAGGTGGGTGCCTAATTGCATAGAGCTGCCCCTGGATGAGCAATTTCTAGTAGTTCGATGGTATATTTCAGTTTTTTTCCACATGTCTGTTTCAAAGTTGATTTTCAAGAATCTTTTAAATTTGTTAGAGTTTGTGATTCGAATTTTTGTTCCAAATTGCTATGTTGTTCATCATATTTGTTAGAGTTTGTGATTCGAATTTTTGTTCATTCGACTCTGAAAAGATCGCGATGCGACCCATGTTTGAGATTTTTGAGGGATCTGTTGTTCATCATATGATTTTGGGCTTAAGATTTATTTGTACGAACGTATTATATAAGTGTGTTTAATGGGTTGTTCTTGGTGATTTAAATATACGTCATTGAGACTTTCGTCTTCTCCTCGTACTTCTCTCCATTATAATGAATTTCCTCCTTCTCTATTGGTGATTTTTCTCGTCAAGTGTTTCCACGTAAAATCTACGTGTTCTTCTTGTTCTCTTTTGTTTTATGGTATTGCTTATTCCTGTCCGTTTCTATAACAATATTCATTTTTTATGTATCAAAATTCAACAAAACTCAGCCAGATCCCACCAATCAAGCTCAAATTTCAATTACAACTTGACAGCATTATCATCACTAAACCCCAACAATCAATTTGGCTAACAACCAACAACTTGGACAAACCAATATTTTTTGTTCTTCAAGCTTAACATTTCTGGAAACATAGAAGTTATCTTCCTATGGTGTCCTTTCTGAGCTGCAAATTAATATGTTGCTTTTTGTTTGCCTGGTTTCTGTAATAAGAACCAAATCGAAGCGATAAACTTCCTTGGCCTAAGCGTTTCAACATGATTGAAGGCGCTATATGAGATAAGCATTTAGTGCCTTCAAATTGTGGCCAAAGTTGCTACAACACACTCCAACTTCACACGGTACTATTAGCTCCTGAACTCAATTTTAGTATATTTTTATTTAAAAATTACACAAATACACAATTTATGTTTCCACTATTACAAAAAATCCCAACTCCCTAAACATATTACAAAAATTTCAACATATACGCAGAATGCTATGTATATGTCAGCTATGTTACGTATATTAATAGGGGGAGAGAGTAAAGTAATTAAAAAAGTGTGAGAGTGTGTAATTATTTTCAAAAGGGTTGGTATTTATGCTATTTTTATCACATGTGACATCTTTATTACATAAAATGAGGCCCATGTCAAAAGTGTCACATCAACTGAAAAGGTTGACAAAAGGTGCCCGTCAGGTAAAAAGGTTGAAAAAAATATGCAAAAAAGTTCGGGGATAATAAGACCCCCGCAAAATTGAAGCGTGTCGTATCAAATTTGGATATAGTTTAGGGATACTAGATGCTTTACTCGCATTATATTGCTAGAAGAATTCTTTACCCTTTACCGTGATTCTTTGTTTAAGGGTCATTCATGTTGAACCTTCTTAGTTATGTAAACGCAAAAATTAGCAGGATCTCGTGCCATGAACTCGTATTGAATTTAAAGAAAGACTGCTCCTACCACTTATGATTCAGCCATAACAGAAGCAATTTTCAACAACTCAGTATTCAGCGGTACCTGCTAAATTATCATGATGAAATGATTTTAGGCTTAATGGATATATCAATTTTCAACGGATACGCCATTAATGTATCTATAGTTCTTATGCTAAGTCGTTAGATGCATCAACAGACGAAATCAGCAAAGCACGGTCCATTTAATACTATGAATTGAGTAACAATATTTTGATATATCATGTGAGTTCGACAGAACCAGTAGCTTTTGTCCAAACTTTGTATATCTGTATTTAAAAAAATACTAGATATTGCGTAATTTACACTGTTATGCCTTTAACTGTGTAAGCCCTTGTTACAATAAGTATTTGCCTGTTATATTATTTTCCTTTTTTCAATAATGCAAATGCAAACATGGTAGTTTGGTCAAACAGAGAAGAAAAACATTTGTTACAATAAATATTTGCCTGTAATATTATTTTCTTTTTTCAATAATGCAAATGCAAACATTGTAGTCTGGTCAAACAGAGAAGAAAAACATAGCCATATTGGCATTTTTGTCAATCAACAACAGCTAGAGTGATATTATCTGCTCCAGGCCTAAACTCAAACAGCTTTAAACACGTCACTAGAGTGAAAAGCCTATTTACTTATATACCCAGTATCTATTTTGTGTTTGGTCGATGTGAGACTCCTTATTCTAAGTTGGGATGTTACATACAACTCCTCTTATGGACTCAGCGTCCTCGCTGAGGTTTGCCCACCGAATGGAATTTTCCTAGACTCAGGACTGAGGTTTGTCCCGCCTTATCTGGATTTGCCTAAACTCAGTTTGAACTCTAGCCCACGTCAACAAGGCTGACACAAGAGTGATACTAGGTATATAAATAAATAGGCCTTTCACTCTAGTGACGCATTTTAAAACTGTGCGGGGCTAGGCCCAGAGCGGATAATATCACTAGTGGGCTGGACCGTTACAGATACTCTAGTCGACAATACACTTGGGCGAATTCATATCTCGAGATAGAATTCTAGTTGCCTTTTTTAAAAATAAAAAATAAAAAAAACCTAAATAGGAGTAATACAAGCAAAGAGCTAGGTCTTACCTTACCAATCTTAACGAAACTAGGAATCTCTACTAATTAACAAACATTCATTCCTCATTGACGTCTTCGTCTTGGATCTTAACAACCCAAGTAACGTCAATAATCCAGGAAAATTGGACAGATTCTAATCCTTTGTGCTACTTATTTTCCACCTTTTAATCTGTTTTCACATTGATCTTTTTGCTACTTATTTTCCTTCTCAGCATTAATATGTTTTCTCATTTTCGAAATTATAATCCATCCTTTTCAACATTTTATTTGTTTTGGTGCTATATAATGGAGTATAACAGTGATCTTTGAAAATACCACACACAAATTAATCCAGTGAACAAATTCCCTTGAAACATACTATTTCCACTGCATAGTAACATGGAGAATCACATTTTCTTATTGATTCTTCTCTTTCTAGTTCAATATTATTCTCTTTCTATCTCAGCTTCTTTGTCGAATGAAACAGATCAACAAGCTCTACTAGCTTTCAATGATCTTGTTACTAGTCCTAGTCATTTTTGGGCAAATAATTGGACTAAGAATACTTCTTTTTGCTCTTGGTTTGGTGTCACTTGCAGTCCAAAAAGGCAAAGGGTTGTGGCCTTAGCTCTTCCTAATTTGAAACTTCAAGGCACAATATCCCCGTCATTGGCCAATTTGTCCTTTCTGAGTGTGCTCGATCTCGGGAACAACTTATTCCATGGTGGTGTCCCTTATGGACTTGGCCACTTGCCTCGCTTGCGAGTGATTGACATTCAGAACAATCACATCGAGGGAAGTATTCCGACAAGTCTATTTCAACATCAGAGAGTTCAAGTAATCTCATTGGCTTACAATAAATTCAGTGGCGAAATGTGGCAAGGGCCATGGTATGTACCCGAACTTAGAGTCCTAAATCTCAAGAACAATAGTTTCACCGGTATTATCCCGCCATCTGTTGGAAATGCCACAAAGTTGTCGAACTTCAGTTTGTATGGCAATAGGGTCCGCGGGAACATTCCAAAGGATATTGGCAATCTGAGCCAACTTGAATTTTTGTCCTTGGTCGATAATCAGTTGACAGGTTCTATTCCTGTAGCACTGTTTAATATTTCATCACTTCGTGCCGCATCTCTGGCGCACAATAGCCTTTCCGGTCTTCTCTTGTTTGATGAAAGAAATATTGTGTCAAATCTGGAGTATTTAGGCATATCTAACAACCAAATTTCTGGTTGCATTCCTTCCAACATATGCCAACTCACGGAACTTAAAGTTCTTTCCATATCTTTAAACAATATAATTGGAGATATACCTAGAAATATTGGTTGTTTATCCAAATTAGAGGAGTTATATATTGGTGATAATCCAATAACGGGGACTATTCCCACTTCATTGGGCAATATCTCCGCTCTGCAATATCTTTATTGTCGAAACAATAACATTGTGGGGCAAATTCCTCCGGAATTAGGGAAGCTATCAAATTTGAGGCATTTAATCATTGCCCAGAATTATAATCTTACTGGTCAGATTCCAGAGGGTATTTTCAATATATCTTCTTTGGAAACAATTTTTTTCGATTTCAACGATCTCTCAGGGAGAATTCCATCCACTATAGGTCTTCATCTTCCTAACCTTGAAGGACTTTTCTTGGCACACAATCAGCTCGATGGGGAAATTCCATTGTTCATAACAAATGCTTCCAAGCTTGAGATACTGCAGTTAGCACATAACTTTCTCACAGGAACTATTCCTACTAATTTGGGAAATCTCCGTGAGCTGCAACATCTGTTCCTACATACCAATCAACTTACAAATGAACCAAGAGATCATGAGTTGCGATTCTTCAATTCTTTGGTGGACTGTGGGATGTTGCGATATGTACAGGTGGGTTCCAATCCATTGAATGGCGTTCTGCCCAATTCTATTGGGAATCTGTCGTCAAGTATTGAAATTATTTATATAGGCGATGCACACATCAATGGCCTCATCCCCACAAGTATAGGAAACATGAGCGGTCTAACAGGCTTAGACTTGAGAGGCAACAACTTGGCGGGAAGTATTCCTTCTGATGTTGGTAAGCTTAAGAAAATCGAAGGGCTGTATCTGAATAACAATAAGTTGCATGGCCATATTCCAGAGGCGGTATGCCATTTGACTAACTTGGTTGAATTAAGTCTAGATTTTAATGAACTCTCTGGATTAATTCCAGAATGTTTAGGAAATCTTAGCATGCTACAAAAGGTTTCTTTGAGTTCTAACAAATTATCATCGAAGTTTCCTTTGATGCTTTGGAAAATGAGTGGTCTTCTTAGTCTAGATGTGTCACAGAATTCAATAGAGGGAGAAGTTCCATCGGATATTGGAGGACTAAAAGCTTTGTTATATCTTGATCTTTCTGCTAATAACTTTTCAGGAATGATACCAAGCAGAGTGGGGGAACTTCAAAATCTACAATCTCTTGACCTGTCGAACAATTCATTTTTTGGCCAAATTCCATTATCCTTTGCTAACTTGATAAGCCTGGAGTTCTTGGATTTGTCATTGAATGCTTTGTCAGGTACTATTCCTAAGTCCATGGAAAGACTCTCATACCTTAAAAGCATTAATGTTTCCTTTAATGATTTAGAAGGTGAAATACCCAGTGGTGGTGTGTTTGTGAATTCCACTCGACAATCATATCTCGGGAACAAAGGTTTATGTGGAGTGCACATATTGGAGGTTCCTGCTTGCGCTAATCCTGGACAACATTCAAAGTCTAAGTATCTTGTGCTAAAAGTTGTTACTCTCGTGGTTATTTCATCTTTTCTGATATTCTTATTGGTTTCAGTTTGGATAATGAAACGACTGAAGAAAGGAAAGTCCAAAGATGTGGAAATGGTACCGGAGATCAGGATTCATCAATTAGTTTCTTATCATGAGATTCAACGAGCAACAAATTATTTTGATGAGTCAAATTTAATTGGTGTCGGAAGTTCTGGCTCTGTTTACAAAGGCACATTATCTAGTGGAATCGTGGTAGCCATAAAGATTCTGGATTTGGAATATGAGGAAGTATGCATGAGGTTTGATACTGAATGTGAAGTGATGAGAAATGTTAGGCACAGAAATCTTGTGCCTGTGATCACTACATGTTCTAATGACTATATAAGAGCCTTTGTTCTCCAATATATGTCTAACGGGAGCCTTGAGAATTGGTTTTACAGAGAAGATATCCAGTTGAACCTTCTTCAAAGAGTAAATGTAATGCTTGATGCGGCTATGGGAATTGAATATCTACATCATGGTCATGTCACTCCAATAGTTCATTGTGACCTAAAGCCAGCCAACATTCTTTTGGATGATGATATGGTGGCTCATGTTGGTGATTTTGGCATCTCTAAAATTTTAGCTGTAAGCAAGTCCATGGCATATACTGAGACATTGGGCACTCTTGGTTATATCGCACCAGGTAAATAATATCCACTTTCTTTGGTTTTCTCTTAGCATAATTAGACGTCTCCAAATTTTAGAAGTATAAAAAAAAAACAAGTCCCTATTTGTACATAATTGGTATTATATTTCAATTAACTTTCTTTCCTTTCATTCTTTTCAAAGAATATGGCTCGGAGGGAATAGTGTCCACTAATGGGGATGTTTATAGTTACGGCATCATGTTGATGGAGGTTTTGACCAAAAGAAGGCCAACAGATGAAGAGATATGTAATGAAAATCTTGACTTGAGGAAATGGATAATGCAATCATTTTCAGGGTCTATGGTGGACGTTATAGATGGCAATCTTTTTCCTAAGGAAGCGCAAATCACTTCTAAAAGTGAAATCTGCATAGCCTCAATGGTAGAATTGGCTTTAGATTGCACAATGGAAATGCCAGAATCAAGAATAACCATGAAAGATGTAGTCAAGAGGCTTAACAAATCAAGAACACATTTCTGGAAAGATAGAAGCTAGTATCTCTTCCAGCGGTGTTGTTTCTCAGCAGCAAGTAAATATGTTGTTTTTTTAGTAAAGGTTTTGTATGGTACTACTTGGAGTCATGTACTGTTTGTAATTCAAAGTGTTGTAGTCCAGCATTTTGTATTTCACTTTTTGTACACAGTTTGTCTATTAATCAGATCAGTTGTTCCTCTTTTCGTTTTCACTATTCTTTATCAGTGGGTTCTGGAGATAAACAAATGTACTCCTGAAAAAACTTGCTATTAATTGTCTATAAGCATGTATTGTACCTGTGAACAAAACTTCTACTAGGTGAAAAGAACCTAAGTTATTGAAAAATTGATTAAGATAAATGTTTGACAAAACCAAATAGAAAGGGAGAATAAATACAAGAGAATGAAAAAAAACTCTTGAGATTGATGTGTTACGAATGTGAAAGAAGGTACCTATTTATAGAGATGAAAATGGGCTTGTTGATGTCATCCACGATGTTAATGGAAGATGTAAATTTCAACATTTACATGTGAATGAGAGAAATTTACAATAAAATCTTTGGTAGCAACCTTGTTTGACAAGACCAACAAATAATCTTCTTGGGTTTTACAAGTGTAAACCAAAGAAAAAAACAAAGGCTACATTACAAATCTCCACCTTGGCTTGAGTTTAGTTAATATAGTAAATTTGCTTCCTCTCTGACCGGAAGTAAGTTCAAGCAAAATCGGAAGAGACTTTGTGAAGATATAAGTTGTAGACACGTAATTTTGTCATCTTAAAATTCAATTTTTATTCACTTTTACCTATTTTTACTTTATCCTACCGTATACCTTTATCCATATTATTATATCCTTACAAAATACAAAAAATAACAAACTCCCTAACAAATTCTATTCTATCCTAACCCCTTTACATCTTATCCTAACAACCTACTCAATCAAAATAACCCACTTCACTACCCTACCCCACGTTTCATTTCAATAAAAAAAGGAATATAACAAAAGGGAGGGGGACCACATGGTAACAATACACCATCACTCATCCATAACCAACAAACATAATGGGGCCCACGAGGGAACTTTCCAAGAAATTTCCCAACAACTTTCATAATACACACTATATACACACAGTAACATTCAAAAAAAGGGGACCGATCAAAAAATCATCTTCTTCAAAAAAAATAAACCTCACTAGAAAGGACTCCATTTTTTTTCGTTTCTTCTTCAAGCACAAACACAGATCTGAGAGAGAAAAAAAAAATTCTTTGCTTCTTGACATAGATCACACACTCACAGAACAGAGGCCATTTTTCTTCCTTTCCTTTTTTTTTTCTGCTGCTTGGCGCACACACACACATGGATGGGATGGACAGACCTTAAATCGAGAGAGGAAGAGAGTTCGAGAGAGAGTGAAGCAACGGGTGAGGGAGAGAGACCGCCGAGCTCGTGAGGGCAACCAAATCTCGCCGGCGATTCGGTGCCGACCAAGTCCACTCCTAAAAAAACAGCTTCGTTATTCACCAAAAAACACTCAAAAACCCAACCAAAGTTGACTCGTCTTTCTCCGTCCCATCGCCTCTCATCAAAAAATTCCATCAGTGATGCAAATGGGTGCGCAATTACACTGGTGACTTAAATCTTGATCAGATTTAGGTGTCATTGTTCGGTTTTCCTTTCGAGTCATCGCGGAGCTCTTTTCAAATTGAATTTCGAGGAAATTTGTGTTGAATACTCTCAAGTCGTTTTCGTGGATTTTGGTATTTGAATCGGAATGCGAATTCGGGTTTTGTACTGAATTGGTTTGTCGATTGAGTCAATTTTGGGTCTGTTCGGTTTAATTCATGTCAGTTCGGTTTAGTTTCAGCTTGTCGGGGGTTTGTGTTGAATACTCTCAAGTCGTTTTCATGGATTTTGGTATTTGAATCGGAATGCGAATTCGGGTTTGTACTGAATTGGTTTGTCGTTGAGGTTCTCTATTTGGGATTTCAAGTTCGGGTTCTCTTAAACATTATTATTATCAACAAATCTTCTTCTTCGAAGGTCCATCTCTTGACTCTACTCTTTTATCTCAAAATTGGTTAATGTCATAATTTTGTGGTGTGATTTTGAATACTTTGAGCAAAATATTAATTGTTGGTGTGGATGACTTGTATGCCTAAGTTCGAATCCTCGTTGGGTGTATGTGGTTGATGTTGGATTAGATAGTCGAAGAATTGGTGAATTAGTTTTGACAATGAAATTGGGGAAGACGGGAATGTAAAGTTGATAAAAATGAATATTGTTGTGTTTTGATTCATCAATTGTTGTTAAATTTGAAATGGTTATTGAACTCGAAAGTATCATGTGTTAGGTCGAGAATCGGTAGGCAAATCTTAGGTTTGGGTATACAAATTTAGGAATGGTGAATTGTGGAATGTTTGGAATATGTGTTGGAATGATTTTGTTTTGTCGTATTTAATTCAATTGTATAATTTGGCCGGGGAATGCCCCGAAGTATCTGTACATATTTATTCACTGAGAAATGCCCCGAAGTATTATGTACCCGGAGGACGTTCGTGATGAAGGCCCGAGGCGTCGGGTAGAGCATTAGTTTAGAATTAATTTAGCGTAGGTTTATATTTTTGCATTTTTTTTATATACTCTGGATTGTATAATTGGACTGGACACTACAATTTTCGATTTTTTTGTTTGTTTGTTTGATTGATTGGTTTGTATGTTTTTGTGTGGTTTATACACTCTTAGTGTTGAATTAGCCGATATACTCCACCAAGCGACCGTGGTCGAACCACGGGATCGAGGGGTGCCTAACACCTTCTCATCGGTCAATAGAATTTCTTAGCTGGAATCTCTGTTCGCAAACCAGTTTAAGGAGTCAAATAGTTTTGAAAAAGGATTTTCCAATGGTGACTTGGCATAGCGGATTATGCCAAGTGGCGACTCTAAATAAAAAATATAAATAGTCCTTTTTCGAAATAAATTTTCATCTGTCACTTTAATAATAAAAAACCTTTCGAACCCAATACATATGATCTTTTTTCGATTAAAAAAGGGGGGTGTGACAGCTCTGACGACTCTGCTGGGGAACAATGACAAGTTTTCAGAATTCGAGCTATCTTTTGGAGTCGTATCGGCTTTGTTTGACATCACGAGTGTATAAGCATTATTTCTGATTTTGTTTGTGTTATTGTTTTCACTTGTGCGTTTTTCGTGCTCTTTGTTTATAGTATTTATCCTATGTGTTACCGCTTTTATATCTGTCATCATGCGTCTATCCCCAGGCCTTCTTTTTGCAACAAGTTCGTAGTACACCTGTTATACACGACCTCTAGTTGAGTCACCCTTATTTTAGGGGGGGGGAGCCGTCGATGTTATGGAGTAGGTGGAAAGCAAAACAGCAACTATCGACCATACGCTCCCCCCAAAAGCCTTGTTAGTGAACCACAACATAGGTCAGCCTTTAGGTCATGCTTATGTGCATCATACTGAGACCTAGCGGGACCCACATGGCCCTTTGTAGGAGACTCACCTCTAAAGCATCCCTACGTGCTAATTGTTGCATCTTTAAGGGTAACTTGGTCATTTGACGGACTGATTTGAAAAAAAAAAGTGAGTCGAAAAGATTGAATCAAAAGGAGTGTTGTAGTTTATTCTAGAGTTCTTTATGGCTTTTGTTCTTCACGATCCAAAACTCAAAAAGATTTATTTTTACGTTTTGCATTCATCTTCTCAAAGTACCAAAAAATGATAAAAAAAAAACAAAAAAAAAAGAGGTTTTGTTTGCCTTTTCTACTTATTTGTCAAAAGCAAAAATACCGAAAAGATTTTTTTCTTCATAATTGATGGTGTCAGTCTTAGTTAAAGGGTCAAGTTGAAAATTCAAAAAAAAAGTTTTTATTCGTTTGTTTTTGGTTGTCTCTTAAGTTAGGGTCAATTTATTAGTTAATCGTTAAGTGTCCAATCTGGATGAATTACGCATACCTGATTCCCTTCTCTCGGGTTGGGATACGTAGGCAACCCTCGATGGGTCCGATAATCTTTGTGTTGGCCTTTGTCTTATTATTAGCCTAGGTCTCTCGCCCCGTAATCTAGAGTTGTTAGCCAAGTAGACTGATTTCGCTCAGTACTTCTGTTCGGCAAATTGGAGTCATGAATGTGGTCTGTTCCATCGACATATGCTTGCATAAAAAATCCCAAGGGTTGGGAATCTTCTACTCCTGTCGAATTTTTGAGATAACGTCTTATGTGTTATTACAGGATGGATTTTTCCACCCAGTCTAGAGTTCTGATGGTTGTCATGGTGCCCCGAAATTTAGTCAAGTGGTGGGAAATGTTTAACTATGTTGATCAGCAGAAACTGGTTAAAATATTAGGTGATCTTACAGAACTTCTGCATGTTACCCCTCGTCCAGATTTAATAGAGGCTTTGTTGACCTTTTGGGATCCCAGTAGTTTGGTGTTCAGGTTTGGGAAATGTGAAATGACTTCTACATTGGCAGAAATATCCGGTTTGTTGCATTTGCCCTATATCGAGAAGGATATGATCCAAGCACGAAATCATACTGGCATGAGATTTTTGCAGTCTTGTGGTTTAAAAAGTAAGGGTATGCGTTTGGGTTGTTTAAGTGATTCGTGGGTTTCCTTAGATTTTTTGTTCGCTAGATTCGGGCCCTTGGAAGGTTTTGATTGCTTTTGGGATGAATTTCATATGACTAAGGAGAAGTGGGAGAGAAAGCGTCTTGAAGTCTTCACCCTCGCTTTGTTAGGCATTTTAGTGTTTTCTCTAGAAGAAAGATGTATTAATACCCGTTTGCAATCTGTGGTGATGGCCCTATTTCATAAGGATCAAAACGACAAGGGCATTAATCAAAAGGGCAGGTTCACTCTCATACCCATGATCTTAACAAAAATATATAAGGCTTTAATCGAAGTGAAGGGGGGGATGAGATTTTTTTAGGGCAGTAACCTGATATTGCAGTTATGGATGATGGAGCATTTGCATGCGCCTTTTTTAGTTAGACCAGACGTGGTAGATTGTTGTATTCCCAATCGAGTGAAAGCCATGGACTCCAGGTTGCGTTTGGATAAATTCTCTCTACTCGTGGGAGTCGACGTTTGGATTTAATTTCTTGAGTCAAGAATCGGGAATAACATTTTGTGGACTTATCTGTGGCTTCAACTGAAGATAATCTTGTTGGGTTGTCAGACGCAACTCCCTTTAGTTATGTTAGGGCTCAATTGCACTAGACCATACAATCCTTCTAGGGTAATGCGCCAGTTGGGTAGGCTGCAGGACGTGCCACCAGCAATGAATCTTCTGAAGGATGTTGAGTACTTCAAGGACCAAGCCTTAGGTGAGAGCAAGTACGAGCAGTTTTGGAAGCATGTGACAAAGCTAGGTGTCACACTCAAAGAAAGTTTGGATAATCCGGGGTACACTCAGGGATATGGGATCTGGCTTCAATCTATCCCTCGGGGTATCAGTCAACCCTTACCAACGCAGCTTAAAGGGAGAATACAGGAAAAATGCATAGTAGACGACCATCAGGATGAAAGTGTAGGGTCCAAAGTGGAAACACTGAGAGTACAGTTAGCAGATTTGTTCAAGACGGTAGAAAGGTGTCAGAATAATCTTTCCAAGAGCACTTCTCATGAAGCAGGAATACGGGCCCGAAGCTTCTTCCCTAATATCAGGGTGCCTTTACAGGATATGCTACAAAGTTTAAATGAGAGAAAGAGAACTTCACAGGCAGGTCCATCTCAGCCAGGGTCATCATGCAGAGCACCAGTCTGAAAGAGCGTTTCTTATCTTTATTCAGTTTGAGTCTTTTATGTGTCTGTCATTGTAAGGTGGTGTCTGCTTTAAGTCGAAGTCAAGTTGTTTTTGGTATTAGGGTCTTTATTAGTAATTTCACCTATGTCATCTTAGGGGTCTAGAATGTTGTTTCGTATTTGTTGTTTAGTTTTAAAGTGGTCCCAAACTTTTTGTATGTTTTTGTTGTTTTCTTTCGTCAAAATGTTATGATGTTACGTCTTTCCTTTGTTTGTTTATTTTCGTTTTCGCAAAAAAAAAAGTGGGTGATGTTTATGCACATGCTGCCCAAACTACGCAAGGTCTGATTCATGTACAACATGATACATAGGCAATCTACTTTTGAGTTCGATCTAATTATTTCGTTTCGTTGTTTTTCATTATTTTTCCTCTTTTATTGAAAAACAAAAGCCATAAAGAATGATAAAATAAAGGTAGATAACGAGAGAAAGGAAAAAAATAGAGATGGATACAAAAAAAATAAAATAATAATAATAATAATTAATTATAATAATAATAATAAGTGTAGACGAAAATCAGTATGATATTAAAATGACCTCGCTACCCTCAAAAGCTGGTAGAAATGAACATGAATTTAGGATAATTTTACCAATGTGATTCCCATGCTTGTTGTGTGCCTCAATCCTAACGGATGTCGTCTTTGATGAGCATGTTCTTTCAGATAACAGTGGTAGGTTTGCAGCACTCTGGCTAGTCACCCATACTTCACTAGATCCAAAGCAAACCTCGCCATGGCTAGCAGGGAGATTGAAAATTTGCTCATTGACCCGGATTAGGATCACAGGGAAGAAAGTTCAGAACACAATGATGAGGTAGTAAGGCTCAGGCAACAATTGATAGATTTACACCGAGCATGGGCCAGCAGAATGCCTCCTCCTCTGCTCCCTGAAGGTCTTGGGAATATCTCTAACTTCCCACCGCTCTCTCAGGCGTAATTCTCTGCTCCTACTGAGTCACCTGAGCACGCGACAGGATTTACTCCCCGACATTATTATCCTGGCAGTTCTGGTATGCCCTTGGCAGCTCCCCAATCAAGACCCGCTGCTCAGCCAGCGTCACCGATCACATCGGTATTCGTGCCTCCGCCACCACATGAAACTCCCATATATGCTGTGCGTCCCACAATGAGGATTCCTAGGCCTGCCAGTGAGCCAGTACTGAAGGTTTCAGATAGTCAGTATTATTCCCCGGAGCCTACTTTGCAAATGAATGA
The DNA here is from genome assembly GCA_030864225.1 of Capsicum baccatum var. pendulum. NCBI lineage: Eukaryota > Viridiplantae > Streptophyta > Magnoliopsida > Solanales > Solanaceae > Capsicum > Capsicum baccatum. The sequence continues at coordinate 6,104,203 of CM061552.1, forward strand.
ACCGTATGGGTACACTCAGCTGCCTGCATTTCCATTTGATACAGAGAAACCTATCGCAACAGAGGAATAGGATATCATAGCCCGAAAATTGAAAAGTTTAGAACAGGCTATGAGGAATTTACTAGGAATCGGAGATTATAAGAGTGTTTCCTATAAAGATCTTTGCATGTTCCCAGACATCAACCTTCCCCTCGGTTTTAAAATGCCCAAGTTCGAGAAGTATGCAGGGCACGATGATCCCGTGGCACACTTGAGACGTTATTGAAACTAGTTGAGGGCTGCAGGAGGAAGGGAAGAACTGCTCATGGCCTTCTTTGGCGAGAGTCTTTATGATCTGGCCTCAGAATGGTTTATCGATCGAGATATTGATAAATGGAACAGTTGGGATGACTTAGCTTCTGAATTTGTTCAACATTTTCAGTATAACATCGACCTGATTTCGGACAAAAAATCCTTGGTCAACATAAAGAAAAAGAGGGCTGAAGGTTTTAGGGAATACGCGATAAGATGGCGTGAGCAGGCCGCCAGGGTAAAGCCTCCAATGAAAGAAAGTAAGTTGGTAGAAGTTTTTATTCAGGCACAGGATGAGACCTATTTTCAACACTTACTTTCGACAATGGGAAAATCTTTTATTGAAGTCCTCAAAATGGGGGAGATGATAGAGGACGGAATCAAGACCGACCGAATAGTGAGTTTTGCCGCATTAAAAGCGACCACACAAGCGATTCAAGGTGGATCTGGCACATTTGGAGGTAAAAAAAAGAAAGAGGACGTGGCGACTGTCGTAGCTGGAACCCATTCCTATCCTAAAAGACCACCTCGCCCCTATCCCCAATCCCAAGCCAAGTCTACACTCAAGTTCCATATATTCCTCCCCACCATTACTACCCTCCACAAAATCCTTTATATTCCATTCCACCACCCCCGTACCCAGTATATAACGCACAATCATATGCCCAAACCCCTTCTTACCTGCAGTGGCACGCGCAAGCTCCACAAAATTGCCAATTTGCTCCACCAAATTACCAAAACCCCTCCAGACCCAGTTTTTAACCTAGTCCCGAGTATAAGAAAGAGAAGGCGGTCAAAAATTAATTCACACCTCTTGGGGAGTCATATGCTAGCCTGTTTGATAGGTTGAGAAAGTTGAAGGTCTTAAGCCCAATTCAAGGAAGGCTCTCAAATCCACCGTCGAGGAATCTCGATTATTCTTTAAGGTGTGCGTACTATTCTGACATGCCAGACCATGATATCGAGAAATGCTGGAATTTAAAGAGAGCTGTCCAAGATTTAATTGACATAAATCAGATGCTGCTCCAGGCCCCGGAGGGTCCAAACATTAACCAGAACCCGCTGCCAACCCATGCTGAAACCAATATATTAGAATTGATATACGATGGGAAAGAGTCTTCAAGGTGTTATAGGCCTATTGTCAAGGTACAGACCATTGAGGAGAAATCGGTGAATGTAGCAGAGTCTTTGAAAGCAATGTCATTGAACCGAGAAGGAATGTGAGAAGATAAAGCCCAAGAAAGCACAAAGAAACCCCTGATCACAGTACAAGGCGCCAGAAGGTATGTTGATTTAAGTCAGGATAAACCTAAATTGACAGTGGTGGGAGCTCTGAGTCAGCCCATCTTGACGGTGAAAGAAGCACTGGCAGTGCCTATTGTCCTCAAACCGATGGCCCAACCTCCGATAGTTGATACCAAAAGGGTTTCCTGGAATTATGGGCGGACTGTGATGACCTATCACGGGAAAGAAGTAGTGGAAGATGTAGATGAGGTAGGGGGTTTGACTAGGTTAGGAAGATGCTTCGTGCCTGAAAGCTTAAGAAAGTCTAAGCCAATGGTGAGTGGACCATCATCTATCAAAAAGCCTATCACCGAAGAAGAAGCCGAAGAATTTTTGAAAAAGATGAATTTGCCAGAGTATTCAATAATAGACCAGTTGAAGAAAACCTCTGCTCAAATTTCCTTTTTATCTTTGCTGTTGCACTCCAAGGAGCATCGTGATGTTTTACTGAAGGTATTAAATGAAGCATATGTTCCTAGGGAGATTACAATCAACCAGCTTGAGAAAATGGTCGGAAAAATCTTTGAGGTCAATCGGATCAACTTTTTTGACGATGAATTGCCTGTTGAAGGTACAGGGCATAACCGAGGCCTTTACATTGCAGTGAAGTGTGAATATTTCTATGTCACTCATGTTATGATTGATGGAGGTTCAGGTTCAAATATTTGCCCTATTTCTACTTTGAAAAAGCTGAATATTGGTGCTGAGAGGATTAGGCCCAGCAATGTATGTGTCAGGGCTTTCGATGATGCAAAATCAGACTCCATTGGCGAAATAGAATTAATGTTGATCATAGGGCCTGTTGAATTTGCCATAGAGTTTCAAGTCTTGAACATAGACTCCTCTTACAATCTGTTGTTGGGAAGGACGTGGATCTACAAGGCCAAGGCAGTTGCATCTACACTGCATCAAATGATTAAGTTTGAGCATGACAGGAAAAAAGTGGTTATTCACGGTGAAGGAGATTTGTCTGCTTGCGAAGATTTTCCCTTGTCTCTTATTGAAGCAAATATTGTGGAGAAGACATTCGTCTATCAATTTTTTGATACAGTGCTAGTGAATCGTATCCTTGAATGACAGGTTATACCGGGACCGCAATTGTCTTCCGCTTCTATCATGATGGTGAGTGAACTTTGGAAATATGGATTTGAGCTAGGAAAGGGTTTGGGAGCGTCTCTGCATGGTATAGTCCGTCCCATATGTCCAAGTGAGAACGTGGGCACGTTTGGTCTGGGATTTGAGCCTACGACTTAAGATCTGAAGAAAGCCAAGGGAAAGAAAAAGGAAACATGGTCACTCCCTCGCCCAATGCCACTACTCAGTGAATCATTTATTAAGAGCGGTGTCACGAAGCATGTGGAATTTAAAGTTGAATTGGTTGATGACTGCCAGAACCCTTTTATTAATGTTGATATGTCAAAGCAGGAGAAGATACCAGTATGGCAGACGTTCAATTCATAGGTCCAGCTGTTCGGCTCAATAATTGGGATGTTACTCCTCTTCCCTTAAGGAGGGAGTTTTGGTAGTTTATTTTGTTTTTCTTTCTGTTTATCCGAGTTATTTCAGGGTTGTAATTCGGATTTTAGTGTTGTTTATGTTATGTTGGTATCTATGTTTAAACCCTTCTATCTTTTTATTTAATGAAATGCAATGTCCCTTTTAATTCGTCTAATATATTTTGTTTTTCTTTTTTTTATATACAGTTCTCTTTTTGCTGATTCTAATGACATCACATGCATGCGGAATTTTCAGCCTGACCTTAAAATCCAAACTAATCAAGATGTAATGAAGCAGGATGGGGAATATGATGAAGAAGAATCACTAGAAGAAATAAGCGAAGAGTTGGAATAGTTTGAAGACAAACTGAATCCTAATTTGAATGAGACTGAGCCCATAAATCTAGGGGATCAAGAGGATGTTAGGGAAACTAAAATCAGTGTAAATTCTTTGCCACAGCTAAAAGAGGGAATGATTCATGCATTAATTGATTATAAGGATGTTTTTGCATGGTCTTATGATGATATGCCCGGTTTATGCACTGAATTAGTGGCTCATAAATTGCCAACTGATCTCGCGTTCCCTCCTGTCAAACAGAAGTTAAGGAAGTTTAAAACTGATGTAAGTGTTTAAATCAAAGAGGAATTCATGAAACAACTTAAAGCCAAAGTAATTCGAGTGGCTCGTTATCCCATGTGGTTATCCAATGTTGTTCCTGTACCAAAGAAAGATGGCAAAATTCGAGTGTGTGTTGATTACTGTGATTTGAACAAATCAAGTCTGAAAGATGATTTTCCACTGCCCAACATCCATATTTTGTTGGACAACTGTGCTAAGCACGAGGTCGCCTCTTTTATGGATTGCTATGCCGGATATCTCCAGATCATTATGGATGATGAAGATGCGGAGAAGACGTCTTTTATCACACCATGGGGAACTTATTGTTATCGAGTGATGCCGTTCGATTTAAAGAATGCTGGAGCAACATACATGAGAGCCATGACCACTATGTTTCATGATATGATGCATAAGGAGATTGAGGTCTACGTGGATGATGTGATTATTAAGTCAAAAAGTCAGGTCGACCATGTTAAAGATTTAAGAAAGTTCTTTGAAAGGCTTCGCAGGTATAATCTCAAACTCAACCCAGCAAAATATGTATTTGGAGTTCCGTCTGGAAAGCTGTTGGGGTTTGTAGTCAGCCGTCGGGGAATTGAATTGGATCCCTCAAAAATCAAAGCCATCCAGGATTTGCCCCCGCCTAAGAATAGGATGGAGGTGATGATTTTGCTTGGTAGACTGAACTACATTAGCAGGTTTATTGCTCAATTCACAACCACTTGTGAGCCCATATTCAAGTTGCTGAAAAAGAGTGCTGCGGTAAAATGGACTAAAGAATGTCAGGAAGTGTTCGATCGAATTAAAAGATATTTGTCAAATCCGCCCATGCTGGTACCCCCAGAGACTGGTAGGCCTTTGATCTTATATTTATCAGTCATGGAAAATTCTTTTGGTTGTGTCCTGGGTCAACATGATGTCACATGCAAAAAGGAGCAGGCTATTTATTATCTTAGCAAAAAATTCACCGCATATGAGGCCAGGTATACTCTTCTTGAAAGGACGTGTTGTGCCCTAACTTAGGTAGCACAGAAGTTGAAGCATTATCTCTCATCCTATACTACTTATCTCATCTCCCGCATGGATCCTTTGAAGTATATCTTTCAGAAGCCTATGCCAAAGGGTCGATTGGCAAAGTTGGCAAATATTGCTTACCGAGTTCAACATTGTATATGTGACTCGAACCGCCATGAAAGCCCAAGCCTTGGCAGATCATCTTGCTGAGAATCCCATCGATGAAGTGTACGAGCCATTAAAGACATATTTTCCTGACGAAGAAGTGTCGTGTGTCGATGAAGTCGTTATAGATGCTGATCCAGGTTGAAGGTTATTCTTCGATGGAGATGTCAATATGAAAGGAGTCAGAATAGGTGCGGTTCTTATCTCTAAATCGGGACAACATTTCCCGGTAACTGAACAACTTCGATTCTACTGTACTAACAATATGGCAGAGTATGAAGCCTGCATTCTTGGTTTGAGGTTAGCTGTTGATATGGGAGTCCAAGAATTATTGGTGTTGGGAGATTCAGATTTGCTCGTCCATTAAATTCAAGGCGATTGGGAGACACGAGATTTAAAGTTCATCCCGTATCGACAATGCTTGCAGGAGCTATGTCAACGGTTTGTGTTAGTAAAATTTAGGCATATTCCAAGGATTCATAATGAAATTGCTGATGCTTTAGCCACTCTGTCTTCAATGCTCCAACACACTGATAAAGCCTACATCGATCCAGTGCATATACAAAGTCGTGATCAGCATGCTTACTGTAATGCGGTTGAAGAAGAGCTCGATGGAGAACCCTGGTTCTTGGATATCAAGCGGTACATTTAGTCAGGAGAATACCCAGCATATGTCACCAATGATCAAAAGAGTACTATTAGGCATTTTGCTAGTGGATTTTTCTTAAGTGGGGGAATCTTATATAAGAGAACCCCAGATCTGGGACTTTTGAGGTATGTAGATGCAAGAGAATCCTCGGAAATCAAGGTTGAAATACACTCTGGAGTATGCGGGTCACATATGAATGGTCATGTCATGTCAAAGAAGATTCTTCGAGCAGGTTATTACTGACTTACTATGGAGAGGGATTCTATTCAATTTGTTCGAAAGTATCATCAATGTCAGGTATAAGGTGATCTGATACGTTCTCCTCCTGTTAAGTTGTATGCAATGGCCGCTCCATGGCCGTTCGTGGCATGTGGAATGGATGTGACTGGACCGATTGAGCCGAAGGCATCAAATGGATATAGATTCATTTTGGTAGCCATTGACTACTTCACAAAGTGGGTAGAAACAGTAACTTTTAAGTCAGTGACAAAGAAGGCTGTAGTAGACTTTGTTCGTGCCAATAGCATTTGTAGATTTGGAATTTCTAAGATGATCATTACAGACAATGCTGCCAATCTCAATAGTCATTTGATGCAAGAAGTATGTCAACAGTTTAAGATCGCACATCGAAATTCCACTCCATATCTCCCAAAGGCCAATTGTGCTGTAGAAGCCGCCAATAAGAATATAAAAAAGCTACTGCGAAAAATGGTACAAGGGTCTAGACAATGGCATGAAAAGTTGCCGTTTGCATTGCTAGGTTATTGCACCACTGTTCGCACTTCAACAGGGGCAACTCCATATTTATTGGTGTATGGGACAGAAGCAGTCATCTCTACAGAAGTTGAAATTCCCTCTCTTCGAGTCATTATAGAAGCAGAGATTGATGATGACGAATGGGTAAAAACCCGACTGGAACATTTGAGTTTGATTGAGAAAAAAAGGCTGACGTCGGTGTGTCACGGCCTGTTGTATCAGAGGAGGATGGCTTGAGCGTATGACAAAAAGGTCCATCCCAGGAATTTTGAAGTTGGTCAGTTGGTATTGAGACGTATCCTTCCTCACCAGGTTGAAGCGAAAGACAAGTTCGCCCCTAACTGGCAAGGTCCCTTCGTTGTGAAGAAAGTGTTGCCCAATGGAGCCTTATATTTGACAGATACTAAAGCCAAAATGGTAGAAATGTCTATCAATGCTGATGCAGTCAAAAGATATTATGTATGATAGTTGATTTGTTGATTTTACTACATGTTTAGTACTTGCATTTTTGAAGATTGATATGATAAAGGTATTTTATTCTTCTATCCAAACGTTGTGTCATCCTTTGTTTACCCGTTTGAGCTTCGTTTTATTTTTCTTTCATATTCCTCTTTTGGAATCAAAATAGAGTCAAAGATAAATGTCAAGAAAATAAGAATAAAAGAAAGAGTTCGAAAATAAAAGAAGAAAAATCAATCAAATCAATACAAAGAACAAGCTGATGGAACTAAGTACGACCTGATTCTCCTCTTTCAGGAGTGAGATACTTAGGCTTCCCTATTTCGGGCTCGGTCCAACCAAATAAAGATTTAAGATTCACCCAGTTAACAAAACTGGGGAATGAGTTAATGTGTTGTTTGAGTCGATTCCAAAAGTTGTAAGTCCCACCCCCCCTTCAAGTGTCGTTTGAACCCATTGCCATTCTTTTCTAACCTTATCCAAAAGCTAAGTTACAACAAAGAAAGTCCTTCAGATCAATTTTTGATAATGTTAAGGCTAAGCATGCAATGGATATGATGATACATTGTGAGGTACCACTTGTCTCCCTCAATATAAGAAATCAGGAAAGAAGTACAAAATGAGAGAGTCTTATTGGTGAAAACCCTCGTAGGCACCATAAGGCAATGGTGAGTTGAGAGAAATAAAAATGAGAGAGTCTTATTGGTGAAAACCCTCGCAGGCACCATAAGGTGATGGTGAGTGGAGAGAAATAAAAATGAGAGAGTCTTATTGGTGAAAACCCTCATGGGCACCGTAAGGCGATGGCGAGTTCAAGAGAAAAGTGAAAAGTGTAAAGAAAGAGATTTGTTGGCAAAAGTCTTTTAAGATGCCACCAATCAAATGTGATGTATGAGTCCAATGGATTTGAAGAAGCGGCTCAGCGTCAAAGGCACGAACTCAACAATAAATGGGGAGTTTGGATATGTCAGACAGCGGAATCCAAAATGCATGTCATACTCATTGGAGTTGGTTGCCGTATTCAGATAAGTTTTCTTTTGAATATGGGACATTGCCCTTTCCTTTCATTTACATACTCATGTTTTTTGTCCTTTTTATTATCATTTATCAAAATAAAAGTCACCATCATTTCTTTACATTTTCAGTCAAGTCTGTGTCAAAACAAGCAAGAAAGGATTTCAAGATTTAATACCAGTCTTTCTAATTGTATGAGGAAAATCCAAGGACCAGCACATGAAAGAAATATTATTGTAATTCAACACGAAGCAAAGGAGGTTTATCAACCGACAGGCTATTGAATTTGTGGAACCATTCAGATTTGGGAAAAGGGTGCACCTCAGAGGCATGGTAAAATAGAAACCCATTATTCGAGTCAGAACTCATTTCCCTCAATCTGAATCCGGGTCAATGATGCGGCAAGACAGGGCAAGTATTAGCAATTTGGAACAAAGATGAAAGGAACAAGTGCTGGGGCAGATACCTGAGAAGCCAAGAGCTACAAGCCGCCACTAAGTTTTTAATTGACAAATTTTCTTTGTTGAAATAGGGGCAAATTTGCTTCACTTAATTCAGCTACTATTGGAAGTCCATATTCGTGGGGAATTTACTTTATGTTCAGGACCCTCCTGAAAAATGAAATTTTACTTTATGCTTAGGACCCTCCTAAAAAATGGGAATTTACTTTATGTTCAGGATCCTCCTGAAAAATGAGATTTTACTTTATGTTCAGACCCTCCTGAAAAATGGGACTTTACCTTATGTTCAGGACCCTCCTGAAAAATGGGATTTTACTTATGTTCAGGACCCTCCTGAAAAATGGGATTTTACCTTCTGTTCAGGACCCTACTGAAAAATGGGTTTTTACTTATGTTCAGGACCCTCCTGAAAAATGGGATTTTACCTTCTGTTCAGGACCCTTCTGAAAAATGGGATTTTACTTTATGCTCAGGACCCTCCTGAAAAATGAGATTTTACCTTCTGTTCAGGACCCTCCTGAAAAATGGGATTTTACCTTTTGTTCAGGACCCTCCTGAAAAATGGGATTTTACCTTCTGTTCAGGACCTTCCAGAAAAATAAGATTTTACTTTATGTTCAGGACCCTCCTGAAAAATCAAAATTTAATTTATGTTCAGGACCCTCCTGAAAAATGGGAATTTACTTTATGTTCAGGACTCTCCTAGAAAATGGGACAACGTTTTCAAAAATGAAATACTACTTTACTATAATTTTGTTTGGGATAATCTTTGTTCTAGTTTTAATTTTGGGTTTCAGGAGCCCGCTTGAAGAACAGGGTGATGAAATAGCAAGTCAGGAGCCCGCCTAGAGTATAGGGTGAAGAAACTAAAAGTCAAGCAACAAAGCGAAGCAATTGAAAGCCAAGCAACAAGTTGAAAGAAATTGCAAGTCAGGAGCCCGCCTGAAGAATAGGGTGATAAAAGTCGAGTCAAGAGCCAACAGAAGCTGTATAGATAGGATTTTTGTAATTTTATTTATGTTTTAACTTGTAATTTTCATTTTTTTTGATGTAATCACAGAGCCGCAGACTGGAACCTCGATGGAACCTCACTCGACTCTCCAACTCGGTATAGTCCACCTCCTTCCAATCCTTTGAGATACTTGTCACTTGATCCCCTCATAACTTGGGTAGGTAGGATGTCCTAAGTCAAGACCTGGTTTTCCTCCTTCCTCTTGCTCCGTACTTTTAAATAAAGGTCAGGACAAAGTTCCGTCTATTTGTATACTGCTTCATGTGAAAACACCATGTGTTTACATCCAAAGGGGTCAGGATGTAGACACGTAATTTTGTTCTCTTAAAGTTCAATTTTTATTCACTTTTACCCATTTTTTCTTTATCCTACCATGTACCCTTATCCATGTTATTATACCCTCACAAAATACAAAAAATAACAAACTCCCTAAAAAATTCTATCCTATCCTAACCCCTTTACATCTTATCCTAACAACCTACCCAATCAAAATAACCCACTTCACTACCCTACCCCACCCACCCTACCCCTACCCCACGTTTCATTTCAATAAAAAAAGGGAATATAACAAAAGGGAGGGGGACCACATGGTAACAATACACCATCACTCATCCATAACCAACAAACATAGTGGGGCCCACGAGGAAACTTTCCAACAAATTTCCCAACAACTTTCATTCATTTACACACTATATACACACACAGTAACATTCAAAAAAAGGGGACCGATCAAAAAATCATCTTCTTAAAAAAAAAAATAGACCTCACTAGAAAGGACTCCATTTTTTTCGTTTCTTCTTCAAGCACAAACACAGATCTGAGAGAGAAAAAAAAATTCTTTACTTCTTGACATAGATCACACACTCATAGAACAGAGGCTATTTTTCTTCCTTTCCTTTTTTTTTTCTGCTTCTTGGCGCACACACACACATGGATGGGATGGACAGACCTTAAATCGAGAGAGGGAGAGAGTTCGAGAGAGAGTGAAGCAACGGGTGAGGGAGAGAGACCGCCGATCTCATAAGGGCGGCCAAATCTCACCGGAGATTCGGCACCGACCAAGTCCACTCCTAAAAAAACAGCTTCGTTATTCACCAAAAAACACTCAAAAACCCAACCAAAGTTGACTTGTCTTTCTCCGTCGCATCGCCTCTCATCAAAAAATTCCATCAGTGATGCAAATGGGTGCGCAATTACACTGGTGACTCAAATCTTGGTCTGATTTAGGTGTCATTGTTCGGGTTTTCCTTTTGAGTCATCGCGGAGCTCTTTTCGAATTGAATTTCAAGGAATTTTGTGTTGAATACTCTCATGTCATTTTTGTGGATTTTGGTATTTGAATCGGAATGCGAATTCGAGTTTGTACTGAATTGGTTTGTCGATTGAGTCAATTTTAGGTCTGTTCGGTTTTTTTCATGTTAGTTCGGTTTAGTTTCAGCTTGTCGGGGGGTTTGTGTTGAATACTCTCAAGTCGTTTTCATGGATTTTGATATTTGAATCGGAATGCGAATTCGGGTTTTGTACTGAATTGGTTTGTCTTTGAGGTTCTCCATTTGGCATTTCAAGTCCGGGTTCTCTTAAACATTATTATTATCAACTAATCTTTTTCTTCGAAGGTCCATCTCTTGACTCTACTCTTTTATCTCAAAATTGGTTAATGTCATAATTTTGTGGTGTGGTTTTGAATACTTTGAGCAAAATATTAATTGTTGGTGTGGATGACTTGTATGCCTAAGTTCGAATCCTCGTTGGGAATATGTGGTTGATGTTTGATTAGATAGTCAAAGAATTGGTGAATTAGTTTTGACAACGAAATCGGGGAAGACGGGAATGCAAAGTTGATAAAAATGAATATTTTTGTGTTTTGATTCATCAATTGTTGTTAAATTTGAAATGGTTATTAATGTCATTGAACTCGATAGTATCACGTGTTAGGTCGAGAATTGGTAGGCAAATCATAGGTTTGGGTATACAAATTTAGGAATGGTGAATTGTGGAATGTTTGGAATATGTGTTGGAATGATTTTGTTTTGTCGCATTTAATTCAATTGTATAATTTGGCCAGGGAATGCCCCGAAGTATCTGTACATATTTATTCACCGGGGAATGCCCCGAGGTATCATGTACCGGAGGACGTTCGTGATGAAGGCCCGAAGCATCGGGTAGAGCATTAGTTTAGAATTAATTTAGCGTAGGTTTATATTTTTGCATTTTTTTATATACTCCGGACTGTATAATTGGACTGGACACCACAATTTTGGATTTGTTTGTTTGTTTGTTTGATTGATTGGTTTGTATGTTTTTGTGTGGTTTATACACTCTTAGTGTTGAATTAGCCGATATACTCCACCAAGCGACCGTGGTCGAACCACGGGATCGAGGGGTGCCTAACACCTTCCCCTCGGTCAATAGAATTCCTTAGCTGGAATCTCTGTTCGCAAACCAGTTTAAAAAGTCAAATAGTTTTGAAAAAGGATTTTCCAATGGTGACTTGGCACACCGGATTATGCCAAGTGGCTACTCTAAATAAAAAATGTAAATAGTCTTTTTTCGAAAAAAATTTTCATCTTTGTCAATTTAATAATATAACCCTTTCGAGCCCAATACATATAATCTTTTTTCGATTAAAAAAGGGGGGGTGTGACATAAGTAGGGTTGTCTCTAGTGTTGATCTTCTGAACAAAGACATTTCCTTCAACAATAGATTCCCGAATAAAATGATACTTGAGTCTTAATGTCAATATGCTTCATCCTCTCATGATGTATTTGATCTTTAGTCAAGTGGATAAAACTTTGACTATCACAGAAAATAATAATATCACCTTGGTGTGGACTGAGTTCAGCAAATAGACCCTTCAATCATAAGGCTTCTTTGATCGCCTCAGTCCACATATTCTGCTTCGGTAGTAAATAAAGCTACTACGTGTTGTAATGTAGCTTTCCAACTGATAGCACAATTAGTAATGCAAAATACATAGCCAGTCAATGATATTCATTTGTCAAGATCACCTGCATAATTTGAGTCTACCAAACCAACCAAAGTGTTATTATTTCTTCCGAACTCCAAACATGTGTTTGAAGTACCTCGCAAGTATCCGAGAATCTATTTTACCGCCTGCCAATGTATTTTTCCAGGATAAGCCATATATCGACTTGCCAAACTTACTGATTGTGAAATGTCTGGACGTGTACACACTATTGCATACATAATACTGCCACCTGCGCTAGAATATGGCACATGTACCATATACTTTTCTTCTTCCTCTGACTGTGGTGATTGAGAGATTGATAACTTAAAATGATAAGCAAGAGGAGTACTTACAAGTTTAGCTTATTTCATGCCAAACCTCTCCAATACCTTCTCCAAGTACTTCTTTTGGGTCAAGAATAGCTCGTTGGTGTAACACCCTAAACTTTCGGGCTTAAAAAAAACCCAGTTGGATTGCTCTTCATATGTACTTGCACCTGAGTCTAGAAAATTTATTGTATCTTGGTGTAAATGTCATGTCTTAAGCGTAGGGGTGTTGGATTTGAATTAAGGGTATAAGAAATCTCTAAAAACAAATTTGAGTTGAAAGGTCCTTTAATAATTAAGTTTTCGTATAGGTTCATACAAGGTCCAAATTTAAACAATCATTTCTCCTAGAATATTTAGAGTTACGTGGACCATTACCTATCAAATTAAAGCTTTTTGAGTCTTCTTTGCAATGCCACCAACAACTCATTAATCTGACACCCAAGTAAAAAGTTAAGTGTTTTTTACTAAGAACAGTCAAAACAGCCTACCAGACGAAATTTTTTTATTCTTTTCTTATCTTTTCACATTCTAGGGGTTATTTCGTCCTTTACTTTTTCCATAACCTCCAACACCTTTTAAAAAATATTTCTCAATCAGTTTCAAAGGTTTTTTTTCAGCCTTAACACCTCTCTCCCTTCTCTCAAACTCAAGCTTAAGAAATCCAAGAAAATTGGCTCAAGAAATCAAGTTTGGTTCCCTCTTTGCCAACTAAATTTCATCAACGGCTTGTGGTATGTAAAACTACTCTTTCCTTGTAATTCTTTGAAATTCATGGTCTCCAATGCAAGATGTTACAAATAAGCTAGGGTTGATGAAATTCCCATACTCCTATCCCACAATTGAAGGCATAAATATGTTCTGCCAGATACTTTGAATAAGAAAACGAAAAAAATAAAAATCTTATTTTTTTCCATCATCTTCCATCCTTCTAACTGTTAAATTAATCTGATCCAATTGTAGGTTTATAAACTTTTGTATATCTATCGTATTGGTTGTATGCCTACTGCACTTGTTGTATAACTGCTTCACTAGTTGTTTTGTATGAATTCCTTCTTGTTTCCACAAAATATTGACATGTTTGCCTAGTAAATGGCTCTTTGAAAATTGAATTCTCCATATTGATATCATTTGATTCTTGAATTGGGAGTTTGAGTTCTCTTTTTACTGTTAATAACTGCTTTATTTTCTACTGGGATCTCATGTTAATCTATTTTCCAAAATGTCAGGTTGTAGATGATTTGTAATACAATATTTAGCCAATCCTCCATGTCAAAATCTCAGTCATGCCATCATGTGAATATTTCTATTAAAGTTATAAGATAAAATTTTATGAAACTCTTAAAGTGATATGGGAATAATCACGGATATGGACTTATGGGAGTGCATGTTGGGTCCGAGACTTGGTATGTGCAATTAAAGTGCAAAAAGGGACCTAAATGAACTAAAAATCAGCCAACATATTACACTTGATGGGCACCTAAGTCTTTAAGGGGCCTTTTGGTCTTTTTTGACTTTTATTTGTAATAGGATATAAATAGAACCATGTAGGGTTTCTTTGATTAGTTTTGGATGATATTTGTAAGTATTGTAAGACTTAAAACACCATAGTTAGGGTTTGGAAAATCCACCAACCAAAACTAGGTTAAGAACTAGTGTGGATTCACTAGTGATTGAGTTCACTTGGAAACGTCGATGCCGGAGAGGTGGAATCCGATCTAGTGTCACGTAAGAGATAGGTTTTTGTTGTGTGTAGTATTAAATGTCCAAGAGTGGAATAAGCTCTTGGGGTTTTAAGATTATACCCTCAATGGTCTATCTATCTATCTATATATCTATCTCTTTACTTTTTATTGTAATCTTGTTAGTGTTTGTAACTTGTAACCGTTTCTTCTTGTTTCTAGTGAAGCTGTTTCTTTTTGTTGTTCTCATATTGTTGTTGATATTCATATTGTGTTGTTGTAACTTAGTTTGGGTGGATGTTTTGGTGTTGAAACACACCATTTTATCTCATTCTTGTTGTTGTAGTAGTTAATCCGAGTGTGGTCACCAAATAGGTCCACGAGTTCTTCAAACTATTGGACTGTTTTGGTGTTTGTTTTGTGTTTCCATTGTTTTATCATATCATAAAATATGATTCCAATTCCATAATCTATAAGAAAGTCACCTTCTCACAACATTCCTAAAACTCTTTGCACTATGAACTATACATTATGAAATTGCAAGCCCTAGTATAATAATACCAACTTCTCATGAATTTTCCCATTGACCTAGTTAATAGATACTTAATAATATTAATATGAATATTTTTACAAGAATGCTTCCAATAATGTACATGAATTATATCATATTGAACCATGAAATTACCTATCATGACTCTCCAATATATATAGTGTTAACTCATGAATATGAACCTATTATGGTTAACTCTCAATATGAGCCTAAAATGGTTATACATAATTATGAGCCTAAAGAGGCTTAACCATGAGCATGAGCCTAAAAAGGCTAAACTATGAACATGAACGTAACAAGACTAGCATTTTTGATCAAGAACTAATCAGATAAATAATATAATGTCATGAGTACAAGGGAGTTAGTTATCTGACGTTGAAGGCATAGATTGAAATGACAAATGCCCGAAACTATGTTTGCCAACATAGGATAGAGATTATTCCGCAAATTGGATGACTCTTTTTTTATGTGTCCCGAAATGGGACTAACCATGGATACTTGCTTGCAAATTATGTTATGTAACGTCCTATGTCCGGCAAGGTATAGGACGGCTTAGCTGATCAGGATGAGATCAGACTCCATGCGCTCACGTGGTGGTTTATGACGATTCACTACTTTTTTACACAAATAATCAAAGGAATTAAATCTACTTGGTCAATTATAAATTTACTTTACACTCTTGTTCCTTTACAATTGCCGTCATTTATATTTGAATTTCATTGTTACTTCTAATCTCTTGTTGTACTACCCTCCTGAAATTATTTTGCATGCCAATACATTCCACGTATTGATCCACTTTAGCGCTACATCATTTCATGATGTAGGTTTTCGATCTCAAGTCTGCGGTCAAGCGCATCATTAGGATTATCATCTTCTGCTATTGGCGAGCCTCTTTTCTACCTGGGGCAAATTTAGATATGACAATTTCTCTATGTTCCTTTCAGTGTCAGGATATGCCGGGGCCTTTTTCAACAGTTATAGTTAGTCATTAGAGGCTTTACAGACTGATTTAGTTGTCAGACAGATCTTGTAATTTTTAGTATTATTTGTCATGACTATTGTATCTTCAGATGTTAAGTGATATTAATGAACATTGTTGAAAGACTTTATCCTTTAAGAAATCTCATTTTATTCTGTTTCCTCTCTCTTCGTTATGTTAGTTGTATGCTCATGTGATATGCCAAAACGTTCGCTCGTACTAGTAATAGTATCGGGTGCGTGTTACGTCAAGGGACTTGGCTCAGGGCGTGACAATTGGCTTCTTGATATCTTCAGATCTCCATGCCAAGGATTTCCTTAGCTACTCCTAAATATTTCATTTCAAATTCACTTTTCAGCTGAGTTTTCAAGTTGTGAGTTTCTGTCAACTCCTTAGCAGTAATGAGCATGTCATCAACATATAATAGTAAGTAAATAAATGAACCATCATTTAACTTTCAAAAGTAACCACAACTATCATACATGCTCCTTGAATAATGTAACACCCCAAAAAATGGGTCCCAGAGCGTCACACGGTGCTTGAGGCTATGAGAAGCCCCAAGCTAACCCTTTGAGTTTTTTTCATTCAGTTCAACAAAAATCAATGGGGTTTCCATTAATAACCCTCAAATATCAATAGAGTAATCATCATCCAAGAATAAAAGAATTTCAGAAAGATAACAAAATACGACTTATTAGTCAACTCCCAACATCTATACTAGTCTGACAAGCCTCTAAGAAAATCAATAAAACTAGCTAGCCATTGAGACATGCCCCAACTGACTCATACTCAGTTATCAAATGTAAACAATTTCGTGAAACCAACATCAGACATCACGTCCTCGGAACATGAGGGCTCACCAAAATAGAGAATGTAGAACAACATGAAGAATCACTGTCGAACCTGGAACTGAGCACCTGAACCTATATTCCAAGAAAATGCAGCCCACATCCGAAGATGTGGGTCAGTACCAGAGAAAGGAACCGATTATATGGGGGTGTATGCAGTTGTATAAACATCATCATCATAAATATTTATAAGAAATATGCAGGATGTATGAAAGACTCACATAGCTTGAAGAAAATCATCATAATCATGAGAGGATGAAATAAGTACAATAACACATGTGAGTCATCATATAATTTGTCAATCACTTTCAGTTCATCAAGAATATCAATTCTCATAATGTAAATATCATTTAAATCTTTCGAAAGAATAACTTTCACAATTCCTCTTTCAAATCACTTCACCATTCACCATAGACACAAGGAAACACACACACGCTGGGAGATCCTATAACCGACATAAACCATGTGAGCTATATGGAGTCCAACGGACAACCCACGTTGGGGAGAGCCGTCCTATCCTTTCCATCGGAGTAGGACTATCGATATCAAATCCATACAAACTAGTGATCACTATATAAATCAGCCTCAGGCTCACGCCTATGGGGGCACGTAGTTCTAGGAAAGTAAGGCCACTTTATACCTCCCACTCGGTGCTAAAGATTTATCCCGTACTTAGCTCAGATCATTTCAAAGACAATCCACAATAAAACAATTTGAGTAATATATAAATATACATCGGGAGCCATCATGCTTCCCATCTATCAAAATCAACCACGTTGTGGATTTCTTTCACACTCGAGTTCAAAACAACTCCATTAAGACCAAAAGGTCAAATCATTTAAAATATCTCAAATATTCAACATCAACGTACTTATAACACACACTTTCTCAAAAAAATACAATTTTCAATGGAGATTCACACCTAAATATCAAAATCATGATAAATATCATCCAAGATTCATGCTTTATATCTCCACACATGTAAATTCATCTTTCAAAATCATAAACATCAAGATTTCATAATAATCATCATAAGATATGGGTTCATGCTTCAAATTCGTAAAAGTCAAATAAAAATCATGCCTTTGTAAAGAAAATTACTTTTGGGCACAAGAACGAAAGAGAGTTCTTATTGAGAAATCCCACATACCTTGAATGATGAAATTTAGATCGATATTCGTTTTTGAGATGTTAATCGTGCCTTTTAATGATGGTTCTTGGAGTTCTTGAACTAGGAACTTGGAATCTTGAATAAATTTGCTGAATTAATGGTGAACTTTGGAGGTTCTTGAAGTTGGATGTAGGAGCTTAGGGTTTTCTTTTTGAGGGAATTTGATGAAATATAACATATAATACTTCCAATAGGCTTTAATATAGGGTTTGGACGGATTTTGGGTGAGGAGAAATGACCAAAACGCCCCTAAAAATCAAATAATTCTCGAATCTGTCCTTTGATGGACTGTTTTGATAGTCTGAAGTAGATCAACCATAACGTTTTACTCTGATATCCAAATTGGATGAAACTAATTTCATTAGAAATAGGACTCTCATATATTTCCGTTGATATATATTATCTCACCCATATCATTGTGTACGAGGAGTTATGATCGTTTGAAGTTGACCCAAAAATTTGCTTTTAATAGGCTGAAGTAGATCGACCATAACTTTTTGCTCCGCTAAACAAATTGGATGAAACCAATTTCATTGGAAAGAGGACTCACAGAAATTTCCGTTGATATATAGTAAATCACCCAGATCATTATGTACAAGGAGTTATGATCATTTAAAATTGGAGAAAAAATACGCTAGGCCTCAGTACTTTTTCCTGTACGTTTTACTGTTTACTACTATTCACGGTTCGATCGAAATGTTCATAGCTCATCGCTCGGGTGTCCGTTTTGAATAATCCACATATCCTTGGAAAGATTATTCGATACTCTACACAATGGTGGTCATAATATAAGACATTCCGCACGGAAAAATTTATAATTCATTCTAGAAGATAGAACCCAACACGTTTACACACAAAATTTCAACGAAAAATTTTCTGGGGTATTACATCATCCGCCCCTCAGAAACATTCATTCTCGAATGATGCTAGACATGCCAAGATTAGATAGGGAATAGAGCATACAACTGTAACTATTCATTAGACTCATCACCATATCGTTTCTCACTCCGAATGCAATATAGAATGCATAAATTCAAGAAACTACAGCTGAATACATAATAAATGACAGCTGAACTGCTGCAACTTTTATCAAAAGTGCATGATTTAGGAAAGAACGGTGCCTTCGGCTTGATCGGAGTTCACGGAAAATAGGTGCGGGTACTTGTATCGCATATCCGCCTCAGCTTCCCAAGTTGCACCCTCAACAGATTGGTTTCGCCACAATACCTTGACCAAGGGAACTTCTTTGTTCCTTGGTCTTCGGACACTGACATCAAGAATCTCAACAGGAATCTCATCAAAAGAAAGATTTTCTTGAATGTCAGCACTCACAGAGGAATCCACTACCACAGCATCGCTAATATGCTTTCTAAGCATGGAGACATGGAATATTGGATGAACAGAGGACAATTCGGAAGGCAACTCGACCTCATAATCTACCTTACCAACATGGCTAAGAATTTTGTAAGGACCAACATAACGGGGTCTAAGCTTCCCCTTCTTTCCAAATCTCTTCACCCCCCTCATGGGTGAAATTTTCATATACACTAGGTCACCAACTTCAAACTCAAGGTCTCTCCTTCTAACATCCGCATATGACTTCTAACGACTCTGCGCAGTTTTCAACCTTTCCCTAATCAACTTAACTTTTTCCATAGCCTCAACTACCAAATCAGGACCACTCACATCCGCTTCACCCACCTCGAACCAACTTATAGGTGATCTACACTTCCTCCTATATAAGGCTTCAAATGGAGCCATGCCAATACTAGAGTGGAAACTATTATTGTAAACAAACTCTATCAACGGTAAGTGATCATCTCAACTTCCCTTAAAGTCAAGTGTACAAGCTCTTAACATATCCTCTAAGGTCTGGATGGTCCGCTCAGCCTGACCATCGGTCTGCGGATGAAAAGCAGAACTCAAAAGCACTTGGGTACCAAAACCCTTCTTAAAAGCTTTCCAAAATTGCAAAGGGAACTGAGTACCCCTATCCAAAATGATAGACAAGACTAGCTCTCAGATATACAATCTAGCGTAATCCTCAGCAGTATATGAAGTATGAACAGGAAAGAAATGAGCAGACTTAGTCAACCTAGAAACCACAACCCAAATGGAATCATGATAGCGTCGGGAAGGAGGTAAACCAATCACGAAGTCCATAGTTATCTCTTCCCATTTCCAGGTGGGAATACTAAACTCTTGCATCATACCTCAAGGTATTTGGTGTTCAACCTTAACCTGTTGGCATGTTGCACACTTAGCTACAAATGCTGCTATATCTTTATTCATGCCACTCTACCAATAGATTTCTCGCAAGTCTCGGTACATCTTGGTGGCACCAGGATGACTAGAATATCGCGCCCCGTGCGCTTTAGCCATAATCCTCTGTCTCAGATCATCAACATTTGGGACACGCAATCTACCTTGCAATCTCAACACACCATCTCCCCCTTGGGAGAAAACCTTTACTTTTTGGTCCTTGACTGACTCCTTCAGTCTGACAAAACTTCATCTAAGTATTGCTTTTCCTTCACTTCCGAAACCAAGGAGGATTCAGAACTACTCCGAACCCCTATACTACCTTCAGCAGAGTCAAAAACCTAACCCCCAATCTAGCCAAACGATGTACATCATGAGCGAACTCTTTCTTACCTTCTACCACATGCTAAACACTACCCATGGACACTCTACTTAGGGTATCCGCCACAACATTGGCCTTGCCCGGATGGTACAACACACTCATATCATAGTCCTTTAACAATTCTATCCATCGTCTCTGCCTAAGATTCAATTCTCTCTGGGTAAACACATACTGCAGACTCTTATGATCAGTTAAAACATCAACATGGACACCATACAAATAGTGTCTCTAGATTTTCAAAGCAAACATAACAGCAGCCAACTCAAGGTCATGGGTGGGGTAATTTTTCACATAGGGTTTCCACTGTCTAGAAGCATAAGCTATCACCTTACCCTTCTGCATTAATATGCAACCCAATCCAACTCTCGAAGCATCACAGTACACCACAAAACCATCAACACCATCAGGCAAAGTCAAAATAGGGGCTGAATTGAGTCGTGTCTTCAACTCTTGAAAACGCTTCTCACAAGATTCGAACCACAAGAACTTCACTTTTTTTTGGGTCAACCGAGTCATAGGAGACGCTATAGAGGAGAGATCCTCAATAAAACGGCAGTAATAGCCAGCTAAACCCAAGAAACTTTGGATATCAGTCGAAGAAATAGGTCTAGGCCAATTTCTAACAGCTTCGATCTTTTGGGAATCAACTCTAATACCCTCGAAAGAAATGATATGACCCAGAAAAGCAACTGACCTTAGCCAAAACTCACACTTACTGAACTTGGCAAACAACTTATGATCTCTAAGGGTTTGCAAGACAGTTCGGAGATGATCAAAATGTTCATCCTCACTACGGAAGTACACCATTATATCATCGATGAACACTTTGACAAATATATCCAGATATGGTCTGAACACTCGATTCATGAGGTCCATGAAAGCTGCTGGGGCATTAGTTAACCCGAAAGACATAACAAGAAACTCAAAATGGCCATAACGATTTTGGAAAGCGGTTTTCGGGATGTCACACTCCCTAACTTTGAGTTGATAATAGCCAGAACGAAGGTCTATCTTTGAGAAATAACTCGCACCTTGCAATTGGTCAAACAAATCATCTATTCTTGGAAGGGGGTACTTATTTTTGACAGTGACTTTATTCAGTTGGCGGTAATCAATGCACATATGCAAAGAGCCATCTTTCTTTCTCACAAAAAACACAGGAGCACCCCAAGGAGAAATACTTTAAGCACGATAGACTTCTGAAAGAAAGAATCACACTTTTTCCTAAAACGTCTTGTAGCCTCTTGCTTATAGATGTGGTGCGCTACACACCGATAATCAAAACTCTACTTAACTCGGCTTGTTAGACTCCCTAGGACACCTTAAAACCTTAGGTTTGCATACCAAGTTTGTAACACCCTGGAAAATGGGTCCCGGAGTGTCACACGATGCTTGAGGCTATGAGTAGCCCCAAGCTAACCCTTTGAGCCATTTTCATTTAGTTCAACACATATCAATGGGGTTTCCATAAATAACCCTCAAATATCAACAGAGTAATCATCACCCAAGAATAAAAGAATTTTAGAAAGATAACAAAATACGACTTATTAGTCAACTCCAAACATCTATACTAGTCTGAAAAGCCTCTAAGAAAATCAATAAAACAAGCTAGCCATTGAGACATGCCCCAACTGACTCATACTCAGTTATCAAATGTAAACAATTCCGTGAAACCAACATCAGACATCACGTCCTCGAAATATAAGGACTCACCACAACAGAGGATGTAGAACAGCGTTCCTGAAGAATCACTTTTGGACCTGGAACAGAGCACCTAAACCTATATTTCGAGAAAATGCAGCCCACATCTAAAGATATGGGTCAGTACCAGGGAAAGGAACCGAGTATATGGGGGTGTATGCAGTTGTATAAACATCATCATCATAAATATTTATAAGAAATATGCCCGATGTATGAAAGACTCACATATCCCTAAGAAAATCATCATAATCATGAGAGGATGAAATAAGTACAATAACACATGTTAGTCAGCATATAATTTGTCAATCTCTTTCAGTTCATCAAGAATATCAATTCTCATAATGTAAATATCATTTAAATATTTCAAAAGTATAACTTTCACAATTCCACTTTCAAATCACTTCACCATTCACCATAGACACAAGGAAACACACACACGCTGGGAGATCCTATAAACGACATAAACTATGTGAGCTACATATAGTCCAACGTACAACCCACGTTGGGGAGAGCCGTCCTATCCTTGCCATCAGAGTAGGACTATCGATATTAAATCCACACAAATTAGTGATCACTGTATAAATCAGCCTCAGGCTCACTCCTACGGGGGCACGTAGTTATAGGAAAGTAAGGTCGCTTTATACCTCCCACTCGGTGCTAAAGATTTCTCCCGAACTTAGCTCAGATCATTTCAAAGACAATCCACAGAAAAATAATTTTAGTAATATATAAATATACATCGGGAGCCATCATGCTTCCCATCTATCAAAATCAACCACGTTGTGGATTTCTTTCACACTCGAGTTAAAAACAACTCCATTAAGACCAAAAGGTCAAACATTCAAAATTCCTCAAATATTCAACATCAACATGCTTATAACACACACTTTCTACAAAAACACAATTTCCAATGGGGATTCACGACCCAAATATGAAAATCATGATAAATATCGTTCAAGATTCATGATTTATATCTCCACACATGTAAATTCATCTTTCAAAATCATAAACATCAAGATTTCATAATAATCATCATAAGATATGGGTTCATGCTTCAAATTCGTAAAAGTCAAATAAAAATCATTCCTTTGTAAAGAAAATTACTTTTGGGCACAAGAACGAAAGAGAGTTCTTGTTGAAAAATCCCACATACCTTGAATGATGAACTTTAGATCGATACTCATTTTTGAGATGTTAATCGTGACTTTGAATGATGGTTCTTGGAGTTCTTGAACTAGGAACTTGGAATCTTGAATAAATTTGCTGAATTAATGGTGAACTTTGGAGATTCTTGAAGTTGTTTGCAGGAGCTTAGGGTTTTTTTTTTGAGGGAATTTGATGAAATATAACTTATAATGCTTCTAATAGGCTTTAATATAGGGTTTGGATGGATTTTGGGTGTGGGGGAATGACCAAAACGCCCCTTATAATCAAATAATTCTCGAATCTGTCCTTTGGTGGACTGTTTTGATAGTCTAAAGTAGATCAACCATAACGTTTTACTCTGATATCCAAATTGGATAAAATCAATTTCATTAGAAAGAGGACTCTTATATCTTTCTATTGATATATATTATCTCACCCAGATCCTTGTGTATGAGGAGTTATGATTATTTGAAGTTGACCCAAAAATTCATTTTTGGTAGGCTAAAGTAGATCCACCATAACGTTTTGCTTCGATAGACAAATTGGATGAAACCAATTTCATTGGAAAGAGGACTCGTAGAGATTTCCGTTGATATATAGTAGATCACCAATATCATTATGTACAAGGAGTTATGATCGTTTAAAGTTGGCGCAAAACTACGCCAGGCCTCAGTACTTTTTCCTGCACGTTTTACTGTTCATTACTATTCACGGTTCGATCGAAATGTTCATTACTCGTCGTTCGGGTGTACGTTTTGGATGATCCACACATCATTTGAAAGCTTAGTCGATACTCTACACAATGGTGTGTCATAATCTAAGACATTCAGCACAGAAAAATTTATAATTCATTCTAGAAGATAGAACCCAACACGTTTACGCACAAAATTTCAATGAAAAATTTCCCGGGGTATTATAAATAACCATGATCCAACATTAAGGAATCAAACCTCTTGTACCATTGTTTGGAGACTGTTTTAGTCCATACAGGGATTTCTTCAACAAGCAAACATGATCTTTCTTTCCTTCAATTTCAAATCCTTCAGGTTGACCATGTGTATTTGTTCCTCAAGTTCGCCATGTAAGAAAATTGTCTTAACATCAAACTGTTCTAATTCCAAATAATGCATGGAAACTAACGCAAGCAAAACATGAATAGAGATAAGTTTAACAACAGGTGAGAAAATATCTTTAAAATCAACTCCTTGTACCTGACTATAGACCTTAGCAACTAATCATGCCTTATACCTTGCATCGTCAAACCTTGGAATTCCATCCTTTTTCTTGAAGACCCATTTGAAACCATTCAACGACTTCATAACAGACCAAGTACTACTTTTGTGGAGAGATTCAATTTCTTTACTATCACGATCCGAGCTGAGGCACTGACCTTGAAGGGCATCCTGAACCATGAAGGCCCGAGAAACCCCTTAGCATACTATCATAAGCATAATCCATACATAATCAAAGTGATAAAGCTATAATAAAATTTAAAGAAACTTATAATACAAACTGTGTCAGCAAAATATGATAATACAATACCCAAATTTCATCTACGAAGTCTCTACTGAACACTAACTGTCTAGGCCGAGATAAAGCCCCAGGCTGGACCATATACTTAAAAACTCAATATATAATGCCTTATGAAAGATGGATGGATAACCAATCCTGTCATATCCCAAGTGTTCTACTGATGTGATGGACCATAGGACTATACCGTAGAACCTAAAATATAGGGGGTCAATACTCAAAAGTACTGGTATGTAGAACAATCCAAAAGTAACATAAATTTTTATACAGCATAAGTGAGAGCATTTCATTAAGCAGTTTATCATAAGGTAAATGAAAACACATGGGCATAATTTGATGAGCTTCAAAATATTTTCTTGTAATCATGAATCTACTCTTTGTTTTACTTCTGAGTTAGATGGTACACCATACATTTCTACAATCCCACCGGCTATATAAAATTCACCCTTAACTCGGCGGTCAAGCCCCCAACCCAAGTTTGCCATAAGAGTTGGGGTCTGCAATAAAACAAGGTGTGCCTCCTTACTAACTCACCATGTTATGAAAAGTATGCCTCTTTACTGACATACATATCATGAAACCCGCATCGATAAAATATGATTTCAGGCTATGAGTTATCTGAATTCGTGCCTTCTTCGAGTAATCATCTAACTCTCTTTAAGCCTATTTTTAGTTCTTTAAAACCATGCTTCATGCTTATAACATTATTTACTTTCATGCTAAGTGTATTTCGTAATAGGTGTCGTCACACCTAGACTTGCAAACCATATCATATCATATCATATCATATCATATCATATCATATCATATCATATCATATCATATCATATCATTCAAATATCATATTATTAACCACCAAAAGATTTAATATCACATGAGGGTTCTTATTTCAAAAGTATATGAAAACTTATGCAACATACTACCATTTCAAATCTTTAACACATGTGTCATGACCCAAATCGGGGCCCTGGCCATGATGAGTTTCCCAAACTATGAAGGCCCTGTCGCCCTTCTCTATCTGGTAATCATGCACAATATTAATAAATTATAATAGAAGATGCGGAACTATAAATCATTATGGAAACATGGTCATACTCTGAGTTCAATTAAACTATGAAAATGAAATCAAATATCAACTACACAACATCTGGACCAGTTTGCGAAATCTCTACTACATCTGAAAATGACAACTATCTAAAACTGGGACAAGGCCCCCAGTGGACCTAAACCAGAATAAATAAAATAATCTGAAAGACATAGGCCTTCTGGAATAAAGAAGGCTCACCAACTGCATACATCACTGCTATCTAAAAAATCTATTGCCTAGCAGGACCTCTGAATAGAGCTTTAGACCCTGGGAGGAAGGGGCGTCAATACAAATGTACTGGTACGCGAAGAAATCCAAAATAAAGCTTGTATATAAATAAAATAGTTGGGAGATTGTCATAATCATCATGAAAGATATCATTTCAAAACACATGGGCATTTTTGATAATGATAAAACTTTTCTATCAATGCAATTTCTGATCTTTGTATTACTTCTGAGTTAGGTGGCACTCCCCTACAAGTCTGATATTCCACGGGCTATATGGAATCCTCCATTGACTCAGTGGAAAATCCCCCAACCTAAGTGTGCCACAACGGTTGGAGTGTCTGAGTCTAATACGCCACAAGGCACTAGGCCAACGTATAATAATATACCAGGATCGACAAATCATGACTTTGGGCAATGAATTGTCTGAACTCATGCCTTCTTCGGGGAACCACCTAAGCTCTCTTTATGCCTAATTTTAGTCTATTCTGAAACATGCACCATACTAGTTTCAAAATCTGAAAATCTAATTTCAAACATGCATTCTATTCTGTTCTAAATTAACATGGCATTATCTGAGTTGGTATCGTCACACCAAGACTTGCAAGTCCTATTTCTGAGCCATAATGTATCATGCATGATTCTTTCATTAAAACTCAATCTAGACCACCCAAACATACAAATAGTATAAGAGATTTTATGTTTCGAGACATAAGTCAAAACTATGCAAGAATTCTTCAAACATATGATGGTCATGTGCTTTTGGCAAAACCATGCAACTCTTTCATTCTATGAATATTCAACATTTATCAACATGGACAACCCTCTCTTTTGATTTCAAAATCATATTTAATTCATAGTATAAATCAATACATTCCGTATCATGCTTTTCAAGATGCATTTTAAAACAATCCATATCATATGAAAAATGGGATAAACCATATCAAGAGAGGGATTTCATATGAGTCATGCTCTCAATTCAAATATCAACTTAAAATACATACATATATATATGTAAGATTTCAAATCACTTAGGGGGAAGGCCTAAAGACCAAAACAATATCAATCAAGGCTTCTAAAACATGCTAGTGATAGTAAAATTCAAACTCTTTCCGAAAAATCATGATTTCTAAACCTTTAGCATGAATTAAAGAAGGTTTCTTTACCCATTAATTTTTAGGAAAACCCCACGTACCTTAAATTAGAAGCTTTTGAATAAACTCTAGCTTTTGGGATCCTATACGAACAATTGACGGGTGCTTCTTGTAGCCCACGCAATAAGGATTCTGGATCTCGAAGAATTATTGAAAACCCATGGTGAAATCTTAAGATATTTTGATCTTTGGGTTGAAACGCTAAGAAGTTTTCTTAAGAGAATTTGAGAGAGTGAGGGTATAATTTGGTTATTAGAGGCTGAATCTCGTGTTATTGGGGCTATTGAAGGGTGGAAAATGACCTAATACCCCTCTTGGAGGCGGAGTTTGACTGCAGGAAATTACACTGGCAGGAATAGGCAGGGCGACACTTTGCTTATCGCCCTGGCTTACTGCCTCTCACAAAAATGGCTATAACTTTTTGCTCAAGTATCGGATTTTTGCGAAATTAGTATCATTTGAAAGCTAATTCGAAGATATTTCATTTGACATATAGTAGGCCCTCTAATTCATTATATACAAAGAGTTGTTGTCTGTTGAATTTGACCCAAGTTTTGATGCTCACTCAAACTCGAACGATAGGAAAGCTTTAAACTCGTCCTTGAGTTTGGGGACCTCTATGATCTCAATTCATGCTAAACTAGGTTTCCACACTACATAATTGATTAATATGTAAAATTTGCATATGATTTAAGGCTTTTGGATCATCTACGCATAGAAATACTAGCCCGAAATGTGGGGTGTTATATTATCCCCCCCTTGGGATCATTAGTCCTTGTATGATGGGTAGAAATGTTGAAGCTTAAGGGTATGGAATAACGCGGACATGATGTGTCTTCTAAGAAAGGATATAACTGATATGAAACATTTAAACTTCTATCATTAAACTGAATTCTGAGCTGACTTGACTTTACCTGCTTTAAGGAGCCAATTCATGCTGAGAATTTAGGATTCCCTTGAAGTGTTGGTGATCCAATAATATATATTGAATTAAGAAGTTATAACTTGTGCAAGTACGAATCATGAGGCAATAAGACTTAGACTGTACCAGGGTATTACACTGTCTGAGCTAAAATACTTGGAAAAAAATTTGAGATTATGTGTTGAACTCTTATGAACTAAGTCATGACTAAATAGTTGAATCTGAAACATGATGCTTGAACTGAACTAAATTCGTAATTTACATAGATGGAATAGATTATATCTTAGGATGGTCATACGCATGAGACTTTGAATAGTAGGACTGGGTGAAAAAGTGGAAAACCACAGTAACTTGTCTGCCTGACTGTTAAACTGAATTACTGCTTATATAGACTGAATTATGCTGGACCCTTATACTTAGCTGGAGTATCTCTTCAACACTCTTTCTAAAGAAGTTCTAGTAGCATTAAGGAGCAAAGAATCTTGGGCATGAGTTACACAAGACATCCAACTAAGGAATCACAACAATGATACTACTCTATAGCATAGAATATAGATATATAATTCATAAACTAGGATAGAATTACCAGGCCTTAGGTAATACAACTTCTTACTTTCAAGCTTAGCACACCTCTCGAATATCCCTTAACTATACTATTCTCCTTAAATACCATACCCATTTGATTCAACTTATTATTCTCATATAGGCATTTATAAATATTTCTACTAATGTCTATAGTAACTTGAAATCCTCTCACCGTGATCAAGACTAACTCCAATTCACAAAATATAACATGCCACACTATGATACTAGTCCAAACCATATGATTCAACCTTCTATATATTTTTAAAGTTCACACCCTACGCATATTGTGCCTTACCACTTCAATGACTAACTCTGATCTCTTACTATGGATTTACTAGCGCATATTGCATTCCTCCACTTAAATCCCAACATGCCATTAAAACCTATCTTTATAACCATATATGAACTTCAAGGAAAATACCCATAAATACATACTTCACATATTCTCTAAACCACTATAAATATAACTCCCACGCTCTACCCCAAGATCATACACACACAAATTTCCACTAACCATCACGTATATCAAAGACTTGGCCCCAGATCTTACTTCACACTTATGGCCTTATCTAAAACAAGCATACTAGGATCTTTCATCAACAAGAAACATTTACCTATCACCAATATCATCACATAAGGAGGAGTTACTAAAAGGTTAGAAAATAAGATCTTGAAGCATGAAAGGATATTATATGAGAATTGACACTTAACTGAGGCCTGAGGAACAACAAATCAACATCAGGGATTCATCAAAGTGATTTGAATTGAGAGTATACCTCTCTATAAACTGAATCTCGCCAATCATTTGGTGTATAGAATGAGTTATGGGAACTGAGCACACTATAAAGCGTGAGTACCTGAGTCATGAGCTACATGGCCTCAATTTGGAGTTCATAACTTATGGAATGTGATCCCGACTACTGAATGATCTGGAATTTCTTATTTAGGAACTAGAAGAGCACGTGATTCTCTATCATATATATGAACATGAACTATGATCATGGAATTGAAACGTGAGGCATGAGTAGGTATTGGGATAACTGAAAAATACTGAGATAGGAATGGGTTGAGTCTCACCCTCACTTTCTAATGTTCTATATCATACTGACATCACTACTAGAATCTGAGAGCCTGTCTTGGTTATTCATTCTATGATCTCCCCCTTAGCTTCAAGCCATCATCTTAAGTTTGAAATATCCATTACTAGACTCTAACTAAACTACACTTACTGCACTCTAGGGTCTGGAAAAATGACCATACATGCATATCATAGAACTTAACCCAAATGACTACACCTAAAAATGGAAAACCCACTATTAATACTACCTTCTGAGATACACTCTATCTTTTATAGCCACTAATAGTCATCATATAACACTTGAACACTTACTAACTCGAATTTTCATGAGTATCCCCATAGTTGAAGTGCACACCCTCTTGTGCTTCTACTCTTATTTCTATTAGTTCAACCTTCAAAACTCAAACTTAGATTCTAACACTTAACATGGATATCACCAAGCTTTTAATAAACCATACATCTTACGTCATAGCCTACTAATATCGTAAGCCCAAACTTATATCTCTACCATGAGGATCAAGATCATATCAAAAAGATAAATACTACCAGTCAAAACTCCTTAACTTGGCCATTTAGAACACCATGTACCATCTAACTAGTCTTTCTACACCTAGCAACTCAACGGTACCACTAGCCACACACAACATGTAATAGCCTTAGAAGGAAAAAAAAATACCGCAACCTCATATTACCTTGGGCATACTTCTACCTCATACATACAATATCATACTTCACTACGAATCAAATAAACTTAATCTATTGCAGAAACCATTCAAGCCTATTAGATCACTTCCATATAACTAGTATCATTAATTAAGAAATCATCACATCCACCTTCATGGCCATCAACTCATCAAACTTAATGTCTAGTGCTAAACATGATTTACAACCCAACTTTACGCACAATTCTCACTTGGAAATCATGAAATAAGCATCAAGAAATACTAGTACACTAGAACTTCATAACAATAATAATCGATCATGACCTTACGATTTTTCTTATCATAACTCATTAGCACGTACTATTTCAACACATCAAGCCTACTAATTTATTCCCACAGAACATGCATCATTAATCTCATGCCACTATTCTTACCACCAAATTCTACATTTAAATTCAAGCCTATAGTCTAGCATCAATCATCTACCACCAATGAAGAATGTAACATGATATACTAGTCCATCAAATTGGGAAATTCTACCCAAATACTTCATTTTATCTAGATACTACCCATAACCAAAACACCTTTATGACATTACTACTATACCTCCAAATCTACTACATACCTTCTCACATAGTACTAGTTTACAACTACCAAAGAAAAGAAGGTTAAGAGGGTAAAGTCACATAATATATATGATCAACGTTAACCCTATATTATACTTCAATACGATCTTATCTACACAAAAGTCACCCTTATTTTGACTTCTAACCTTATTACTTCATATCATCAACTTCTTGATCAAATCTCACTACCAATAGGTCATGACAACGACACTTTAACTTATACTACTACTCGGGTGGAAATACAGTTCCGACAAACACAAGAACAACAAGATGAACAATAAGTTGCTAGTGAATCGAAATAGGCCTCACACGGACTCACTAGACTTTGATTTTTGTGATTTGAACAAGAAAATAGAATGAATAACAAATCAACTATGCTAGTGAATCGAAAGAGCCCCACACGGCTTCACTGGACCTTTTGTTTCAACAACACAATGATGTCAAGATTACAAGAGATAGAAACTTGACACACAATATTTAATGACTCAAGAATACACATCTTACTCTTGTCTTAACTGAACGCCTCATAAGAACGAGGACACAATTTTAAACTTAAGGGACTTATGACACATCAGGGAGCTCCTTTCAATCCCTTTGTGTTCTAAAATTTCTGTTAGTAAATCTGAGAGCATTATCTAAGAACACCATAGTAAGGAAAAGAATTAGGATAACTTTTCTTTCATATGGGCGACACCATAGCACGAATTAGAGTATGAAGGAGGAACATCCTGACTCCATAGCATGAAATAGAACATGAAGAAATTGAAATAGTCCTAAACTCCTAGTAGCCTCCTGCTTATAAGTGTGGCGCGCTACACACCCATAAACAAGACTCTACCCGATGCAATTTCCCAGACACCCTGGGACCATGAACCGTGCTTTGATAAAAAATTTGTCACGGCCCAATCTGGGGCTCTGGACGTAACGAGCATCCCAAACTATGAAGGCCCGAACACCCTTCTCTAGCTGGTAATCATGGACAATATTCATAAATTATAATAGAAGATGTGGAATTATAAATCATTACTGAAACATGGTCATACTCTGAGTTCAATCAAACTATGAAAAATGAAATCCAATATCAACTACACAATATCTGAACCAGTCTGCAAAATCTCTACTACATCTAAAAATGACAACTATCTGAAATTGGGACGAGGCCACTAGTGGACCTAAACCAAAATAAATAACATAATATGAAAGACATAGGCATTCTGGAATAAATAAGGCTCACCAACTGAACACATTACTACTGTCTAAAAACTCTACGGCCTAGCAGGACCTTTGAACTGAGCGTTAGAACCTGGGAGGAAGGGGGGTCAATACAAATGTACTGGTACCCGAGGAAATCCAAAATAAAGCTTGTATATAAATAAAATAGTTGAGAGATTGTCATAATCATCATGAAAGAATCATTTCAAAACACATGGAAAATTTTGATAATCATAAAACTTTTCTGTCAATGCAATTTCTGATCTTTGTATTACTTCTGAGTTAGGTGGCACTCCCCTACAAGTCTGATATTCCACGGGCTATATGGAATCCGCCATTGACTCTGAGGGGAAGCCCCCAACCCAAGTGTACCGCAAGGGTTGGAGTGTCTTAGTCTGATACGCCATAGGGCACTGGGCCAGTGCATAATAATATACCGGGATCGGCAAATCACAGTTTTGGGTAATGAGTTGTCTGAACTCGTACCTTATTTGAGGAACCACCTAAGCTCTCTTTATGCCCAATTTTAGTCTGTTCTGAAACATGCACCATTCTAGTTTCAAAATCTAAAAATCTAATTTCAAACATTCAGTCTATTTTATTCTGAATTAACATGGCATTATCTGAGTTGGTGTCGTCACACCAAGACTTACAAGTCCTATTTCTGAGCCATAATGTATCATGCATGATTGTTTTATTAAAACTCAATCCAGACCACCCAAACATGCAAATAGTAAAGAGATTTCATGTCCCAAAACATAAGTAAAAAATATGCAAGAATTCTTCAAACATATGGTGGTCATGTGCTTTTGGCAAAACCATGCAACTCTTTCATTATATGAATATTCAACATTTATCAACATGCACAACCCTCTCTTTTGATTCCAAAATCATATTCAATTTATAGTATAAATCAATATGTTCCGTATCATGCTTTTCAAGATGCATTTCAAAACAATCCATATCATATGAAAAATGGGATAAATCATATCAAGAGAGGGATTTCATGTGAGTCATGCTCTTAATTCAAATATTAACTTAAAACACATAAATATATATATGTAAGATTTCAAATCACTTAGGGAGAAGTCCTAAATACTAAAACAATATTAATCAAGGCTTCTAAAACATTCTAGAAATAATAAAATTCAAACCCTTCCAAAAAATCATGATTTCTAAACCTTTAGCATGAATTAAAGAAGGTTTCTTTGCCCACGAATTTTTAGGAAAACCCCACGTACCTTAAATTAGAAGCTTTTGAATGAACTCTAGCTTTTGGGATGCTATATGAACAATTGATGAGTGCTTCTTGTAGCCCTCAGAATGGGGATTCCTGGCTTACTGCTTCTCACAAAAATGGCTGTAACTTTTCGCTCAGGTATCGGATTTTGGTGAAATTGGTATCATTGGAAAGATAATTCGATAGCTCACATTATCTATCTATTTTTTTCAATTCAGCTCTAAAGAACAATATACAATAACTCCCTAGACTTTCCCATACCATGATATTCAAGAATATAAACTAGGTAAAAATGGAACTTATACACAAGAAACCTTATATAACCACATGCTACTTGGGGTTCTACTTATTCTTATAAAACCTAATGCTCTTATCCACCTAATGACTCAACCATAATTCATCATTTTAACACTAGTCCTCATGTATTTATATCACAATTATCTACTCAAATTTCATAAGTTATCAACCTAGGATCTTTCACACATCACATTAAGGCTGCTAATTAATTCCCACAGAACATGCATCATTAATCTCAAGATGCTATTATTACCACCACATTCCACATCTAAAGTTCAAGCCTATAGCCTAGCATTAATCAAGTACTACCGATGAAACATGCCACATACTATACTAGTTTATTAAATTGGGAAATCAACACAAATACCTCATTTCACTTAACTACTACCTGCAATCACAACCCCTCCATGACATTACTACTACACCTCAAAATCTACAGCATACCTTCTCAAAGTGAGATCTTAGCATTTGAGGGTCGTTTCCTGGGTATGCTCTTCAGCTTTTGCTCCTCTTGCTCACTTTCATTCTCTTCCAGCTTTGTCTCAACTCAGTTTCATCAGATTTTTATTCAAGATCACAAACACTGGACATTAATGTATTTCAATGAATAATTAGCCTCATGTAATGTGAAACTCGAGCACAACAACTAGATCATTCATGATCAATGGATAAAATATGAAAAGGAAACTCAGTTTTATTGATTCATTCACTTTACATTATTGTTGTTGCTCTTATTTATAGACAGTTTTTGAGCTGAGTGAGTGAGCTTATACACAGCTTATTGCCAACTCAGCATAACTGACGAACAACCTAACAGCTAACTCTATAGTCGACTCACCCATTAACTAACTAACTAACTACTTCATCAATATAATAGTAACTCTGTACACTTGCATTTACTAACTGTGATGTAGTGTGGATCATATATATGTTGAAATACTCCCCCTCAAGCTACAGGGTGCATTATGTTAAGCACACCAAACTTTCCTAACAAGTGTGTATATTGAGAGTGACTTAAACCCTTGGTGAGAAGATAAACAACTTGATCATGAGTATGAACATATGTAGCATGTATTAAGATATTCTTGATTTTGTCCCTAACAAAATGGCAATTTATTTTAATGTGTTTTGTTCTCTCATGAAACACAGTATTATTGGACAATTGTATAGATAAATTGCTATCACTAAATACTAAATGGGCAGGATAATGGGATTGTTGAGTTCCTGAAATAATCCAACTAGCTAGGTTACTTCTGCAACTACTGAAGCCATGCTTCTGTATTCAGCTTCAGCAGAACTTTTGGATACAATGCATTGCTTTTTGGACTTCCAAGAGATTAATGAGCCACAAAAGTAAATAGCATATCCAGTAAATAAATATCTAGTGTTAGGGCAGGCTGCCCAATCTGAGTCACACCAACAAGTAAGGGTAGCAAAAGGATCAACTTTCAAACAAATGCCTTGACCCACTAAACCCTTGAGGTATCTGACTACCCTAGTATCATCCTCCTAGTGTGAGTGTAACACCCCATAAAAAAATTATCCATGCATTAGCTCTTGGTAATATGCTCTTAGAGTTAAAGATTAGAATTGTTTTTTTAAGTGTCGGAGAAACTTAGTGTCATTATTTAACTTCCAAAGTGATTAAAGTTTAAACCATATATAATTTCCCTAATTTCAAATTTTTATCATGTGGGAATTTGAATGAGCTTTCCATCGATATAAGATTTGGCCAAATCCGATACCCGGGCAAGAAATTATGGCTAATTTAAGTCCTAGTTGTAAAACACCATTATTTTGGTGCTTGGCGCGTCGCGGAGGGGGTCTATTGAACAATTTTCAAATTCCAGTAGCCTAGAATGATTGTGGTTCATCACACTAAATTTCCAGGTCCC
This sequence comes from Capsicum baccatum var. pendulum, assembly GCA_030864225.1. Lineage (NCBI taxonomy): Eukaryota > Viridiplantae > Streptophyta > Magnoliopsida > Solanales > Solanaceae > Capsicum > Capsicum baccatum. The sequence continues at coordinate 6,139,952 of CM061552.1, forward strand.
AACCAATGGGACAACGCGATGGCTCCGCATCGCAGTGACACCAAGAATCCCATTCGTCAATTTCCAGTGAGCCACCGCGATAATGGCGCATCGTGGTGGCCCATAAAATCTGGTTTCCAGTTATATTTTTTTCTAGTTATGTTTAGGGTTAAAAGGGGGGGTATTTTGGGAAATTACCCTACCCCCAATCCATCCATAAATATACTATCAATGGCATAACAAAGCACTTTATGCCTAAATCTTCATTCTCTACAAAGCAAAGCCCTAAGCATCCCAAAACCTTTTCCAAGAATCTCAAGAATCCACTGGAACTTTCATAAATTGAGTTGAGATTTGAGGTTCTCAAGTCAAAGGATTTAAGAACCCTCATCCAAAAGTACAAGAAAGAGTCTCAATCAAGCTTATTCACCAAAGTTCATAATTCGAGGTATGTGGGGTTTATCCTAAAAACTACATGGGCTTATAAACACTAGAACATGATTTAAAGATTATCAAACATGAAATTTAGAAAGGAGTTTCAAAATACATGACTTTATTATGCATTATGAATGTTTAATTGTATTGTTGATTTGGTCTTTAGGCCTTTCCCCCTTAAATTGATTTACATGTATATGTATTAAAATTTAGATTGAAGATTGTTTAAGAGTACAACTTGTGAAATCCCTCTTTTGTGATGAGTTTAAGTTTATGATCTTAATGTGAAGGATTTTAAATGCAAGATTTATGGCTTGAAAATAGTTTACTCAAATATCATAGTATTTTGAGCATGATTTAGAGATTTATGAGAGGGAGTTTCTTGATGTAAATACACTTTGTTAAGAAAGAAAGATTTGCATGAGATTAATAGCTTTGATATGGCCATCTTGCATCATTGAAAGTTTGACAAAGAGAGTTGCATACATGTGTTTGCATAAGTTTTAAAGAAAGATTTCTTTGAAATGATTTATTGATAAGGTGGTCCCAGACTTATGTTTTGAAAATAGAGATTATAATATGTTAATAATGGCTCAGAGATGTAACTTGCAAGTCAGTGGTATGATGATACCATAAGTATGTATGCCATAACAGAGTATGCTTTCAGAATATATCTTCATAGAATGCATGTTTTAAAGGATTAAAAATGGGCTTAAAAAAGGTTAGGTGGTTACCCGAAGAAGTCTTTAGTTCAAGTAACTCTTAGCCTAAAGCCGTGATTTGCCGATTCGGGTATTTTATTTTATGCTGGCGACGGTCGTGTGGCATAGCAGAGTCAGAGACTCCGACCCTTGCGGCACAGTTGGGTTGGGGGTTTGGCTATCGAGTTAATGGCGGATTCCATATAGACCATGGAATTTCAGATTTGTAGGGTATACCACCTAGCACAGAAGTAAAACAAAGAGTGTTACGGAGTTCGAATGATTTTACAGAGTCTTTCTATAATGCCCATGTGATTTCTTACCATATGATATGTTTATGAACTATTTGAAATTGCTCTGATATAATTTTATTATAAATTATTATTTTGGATTTTCTCTGCGTACCAGTACAATTGTATTGACCCCCTATCTCCCAGGTTCGAAGGCTCAGTCTAGGGGTCCGGCTAATCTGTAGAGTATCCAGAGAGAAATGATCTGTGCAGTGGTGAGCCTTCTTTGTTCCAGAAGGCCTGTTATTTCAGATTATGTTTTGCCTTTATTTTGATCTACTGGGGGCGTTGTCCCAGTTTTTAGATAGTTATCTTTTAGATCATGTAGTAGAGATTTCGCAGACTATTTCAAATGCTGTTTAGTTGATTTTGGATCTTATTCTTCCTTATTGTTAAACTGAATTCAGAGTATGACCATGTTTCTATATCAGATTGTATTTCTGCATCCTCTTTTATGATATGAATATTGTGCATGATTACCAGATCAGATAGAGTAGGACGTCCGGGCCTTCGTGGTTTGGGATGTTCGTCACGGCCAGGCCCTAGCTCGGGTCATGAAAACTTGGTATCAGAGCACGATTCATGGTCCCAGGGTATCTGCAAAATCATGTTGGGTAGAGTTTTATTTATGGGTGTGTAGCATGCCATACTTATAAATAGGAGGCTACTAGGTGTTTAGGAATGTTTCCCTTCTTTGTGATTTAGTTCGTGCTTTAGAGTCTGAATTTTTTGCTAATCAATGATCTATTGTATTTCAGATAACAACCATGCCTCCACGTCGTACTAATGCTAATGCCCAGAATAATGAGGTCTGTCCCACTTATGGGATGAGGACCCAAAATAGAGCTTAGACTTTGGAGATTGATGTTACTTTGGGAGTCTTACCTACTCAGACTAGCCCACTCAGGGCACCTATAGCACCTCGGATAGGGACTTACCGCACTTAGCCTCATGAGAGAGAGGTGTCCAATGCAAAATTTAGACAGTTTATTCACTTTAGTATCCATACAGACTTAGTGGTCAGAAGATATTGGGTCTATATCTGTTATATCTAAGGCTACTAGGGTGGGTCAGTTCATGAGGATAAACTCACCCAAGTTTACTAGTACCAAGGTAGAAGAGGATCCACAGGAGTTTGTGGACGAGATGGAGAAGATCTTTAAGGTAATGCATGTAGACCAGGTAGATGGGGTTGAGCTATCAGCTTACCATCTTAAGAATGTAACGAACAAATGCTATAACGAGTGGGAAGATTCAAAGACTGAGCATGCTGAGCCTTCAGTGTGGGGCAAGTTCGTGGAAGCCTTCCTAGATCGATTCTTTCCTCTAGAATTAAGGAAGGCAAAAACTGAAGGGTTTATGAATCTAAAGTAGGGAAAGATGAGTGTCCAGGATTACACTCTGAGGTTTAACCAACTTGCCCGTTATGTCCAGAGATGACTAGTAACATGAGAGCCCAAATGAGAAAATTTGCATCCGGCCTTTTAGATGACTTAGTGCTTGAATGTCAGGGAGCAATGTTGAACTGGGACATAGACTTCACCGGACTATCAGTCCACATGCAAAAAGTTAAGGACAAGAAAAATAAAATCATAGAATCTAGGGAGAAGGATAGACAGGCAAAGAGAACCAAAATAACAGACTAGAGCTACAATCAGCAGCAGAGTGATAATTGGAGTAACAAATAGCAGAAGAGAAAGAATTGGGGTAATGCGCAGTCTACAACCAGTGCTCCGGTGACCAGACCCCCATTGGAACAACACACTCAGGATTTTTAGTCTAGACAAGGGCCGAGGATGTAGGGTTCACAGTCTCAAGAAAGTATAGCTCAGACCTCTCGGACATTCCCGTGCTGTGAGAGACGTGGGAGAAATCATCCCAGGAGATGTAAGTTTCATGCTATGGTGTGTTATTCATGCGGCCAGCCAGTCCATATCCAGAGAGACTGTCCGGTAGCAAAGGGTAATATTGGTGGATCCAAGTCACAGGCTAATTATTTTGCGCCACCGCCTCCTCAGAAGGGTTCCACTTCAGCTGCCAGGAGTGGTCACAACTGGTTATATGCCTTGACCAACCACCAGGATGCAGAAGCTTCCCCAAATATTGTCACGGGTATGTTATAGATTTTCTCTCATGATGTACATGTATTACTTGATCCCGGGTCTACCCTATATTATGTGACCTCTTATGTGGCTGTCAGTTTTAGGTTTGAACCCAATGTGATTGATGAACCTTTCTCTGTTTCCATTTTGATGAGAGATTTTGTTGTGTCTAGGAGGGTGTATAGAAATTGTGTTGTGTCTGTTTATAGTCAGGATACAGTGGTAGACCTCATAGAGCTTGAGATGGTTAACTTTGATGCTATCTTAGGGATAGACTGGCTCCATTCGTGCTATGCCACACTATATTGTAGAACCCAAAGAGTCACTTTTTCTTTTCCAAATAAACCAGTGATAAAGTAGGAGGACATCTTTAGCACCTAGAGGGAAATTCATCTCTTATATCAAATCTCGTAAGCTTATATCCAAAGGTTATTTGTATCATTTTATTCGTGTAAAAGATTCTAATGTTGAAAGTCCTTCACTCCCACCTGTCCCTGTGGTAAATGAGTTCCCAGAAGTCTTTTCTGATGACCTCCCAGGCATACCACCTGGTAGGGAGATAGATTTTGGTATTGATTTATTTCCCGATACCCATCCTATCTCAGCTAAATAAGGTCACTATTAAAAATAAATATCCTCTTCCCAAAATTGATGATCTTTTTGACCAGCTTCAGGGTGCTAAATGTTTTTCAAAAATAGACCTTCGTTCGGGATACCATCAGTTGAAGGTTAGAGAGTCTGATATTCCCCAGAAAACTTTCTGAACCTGATACGGTCATTATGAATTCTTAGTTATGTCCTTTGGGTTGACTAACGCCCCAACGACTTTCATGGATCTTATGAATAGGGTGTTTTATTAGTTTCTAGATTTGTTTGTTATAGTTTTCATTGATGATATCCTGGTTTATTCCAAGAGTGAGAAGGACCATGCCAAGCATCTCTGAATCATCCTTCAAACTCTTAAAGACCACAAGTTGTATGCAAAGTTTTCCAAGTGTGAATTCTAGCTTAATGCTATTGCTTTCTTGGGTATATTGTGTCTAGTGATGGGATTAAGGTTGATCCCCAAAAGGTTGAGGTAGTGAGAAAATGGCCTAGACCCATGACTCCAACCGACATTCAAAGCTTCTTGGGTTTGGCGGGGGTACTACTGAAGGTTCGTAGAGAGCTTTTCTTCCAAAGATGCACCACTCACTAAGTTAACACAAAAAAAGGTGAAGTTTGTATGGTCTGACTCTTGTGAGAATAGTTTTGAGAAATTGAAAGACAACTTAACCACTGCACCTATTATAACTCTTTCAAAAGGTACAGATGGTTTTGTTGTGTACTATGATGGATCCTGAGTGGGACTTGGGTGTGTACTTATGCAGCACGGTAAGGTGGTCGGTTATATGTCTAGGCAGTTAAAGGTGCATGAGAAAAATTACCCCACCCATGACTTAGAGTTAGCGGCTGTGGTGTTTGCACTTAAAATCTAGCGGTATTATCTCTATGGGGTACATGTTGATATATTTACTGACCACGAGAGTTTGCAGTATGTTTTCTCACAGAAAGACTTGACCCTCAAGATAAGATGTTGGTTGGAGCTTTTGAAGGATTATGACATGAGCCTGCACTATTATCCGGGCAAGGCAAATATAGTATCCAACGCCCTCAATAGGTTATCTATGGGTAGTCTTTCTCATGTTGAGGTAGGGAAGAGAGAGATGGTGAAGGATAGTCACCGACTTGCAAACTTGGGAGTGCGACTGTTGGATTCTGAAGATGGGGGAGTGATTGTCCAGGAAATAACTAAGTCTTCCCTTTGTACTGAAGTTAAAGAAAAGCATATTGAAGATCCCATCTTGATGCAGATCAAGAAAGACGTGGGTCAACAGAAGGTGATGTCCTTTAAAAATGGTAGTGATGGTACTCTGAGGTATCAGGGTAGATTATGTGTGCCTGATTTAGATAGGTTGCAGGAAAAAATCCTTGATAAGGCTCACACTTCGAGGTATGTCGTTCACCTAGGCTCTACTAAGATGTATCACGATCTAAAGGCTATTTATTGGTGGAATAATATGAAGCGTGATGTGGCTAACTATGTTTCCAAGTGTTTGAACTGCCAATAAGTTAAAGTAGAGCATATAAGGCCAGGTAATACTTCCCAAGAGATAGATTTGCCTTTGTGGAAATGGGAGATGATTAATATGGATTTCATTATGGGGCTTCCGAGGTCCCGAAACCAGTATGATTCTATCTGGGTGATTATTGACCGGCTGACCAAGTTAGCCCACTTTTTGCCTGTTAGGACTAACTATTCGGGAGATGATTATGCCAAGCTGTACATTGAGGAGATAGTTCGCTTACATAGGGAACCTGTATCCATTATATCTGACCAAGGTACGTAATTCTCTTCACAGTTTTAGAGGTCTTTTTAGAGGGGTTTAGGTACCCAAGTGAATCCAAGTACCGCGTTTCACCCTCAGATAGATGGGAAGGCTGAGCGCACCATTCAGACCCTTGAGGATATGTTGAGAGCCTGTGTAATTAACTTCAACAATAGCTGGGTAGATCACTTGCCATTGATAAAGTTTGCATACAATAATAACTACCATGCCAGTATTAAAATGGCTCCATTTGAGGCATTGTAATGGAGAAGATGTAGGTCGCCAATAGGGTGGTATAAAGTAGGTGAGACTCGGTTGTTTGGGCCTGATCTTGTTCATCAGGTGATAGAGGATATAAAAATCATTACAGAATGACTTAAAACAGCCCAGAGTAGACAGAAATCCTATGTTGATGTTAGGAGAAGGGATTTGGAATTTGAGATTGGTGATTGGGTGTTTCTCAAAGTCTCCCCTATGAAGGGAGTTATGCAATTCAGGAAGAAAGATAAGCTGAGCCCTCACTATATAGGGCCATACTAGATTTTGAGAAAGATAGGTGGGGTTGCGTATGAGTTAGAGTTGCCTGCATATTTGGGTTCTATTCATCCGGTGTTTCACGTATCCATGTTGAAGAAATGTATTGGAGACCATAATTTAGTGTTGCCTGTAGAAGAAATCAAAGTGAAAGACTTCTTATCCTATGAAGAGGAACCTATTGCAATATTAGATCATCAAGTTAGAAAGTTGAGGAGTAAGGAGATAACTTTGGTTAAAGTGTTGCGAGAAAATCAGAAAGTTGAAGAAGTAACTTGGGAATCAAAAGATGATATGCGAGATAGATAGCCAAATCTATTTGATCCGATGAATGACAAAATGGGAGGTACAATCCTTGCTTTATTCTTTTATGGTCTTAGTATACCTTAAATCGTACTTGTATGTATTTTACATCATCATCGGGGATGAATGATTCCAAGGGGGGATAATGTAACTCCCTACAAAAAAATCATCCATGCTTTAGCTCTTGGTAATATGCTCTTAGAGTTAAAGACAAGAATTTTTTTTTAGTGTCAAAGAGACTTAGTCTCATTTTTTGAATTCCAAAGTGAGTAAATTTTAAACCATATATAATTTCCCTAATTTAGACTTATTATCATGTGGGAAATTGAATGATTTTTCCGTCGATATAAGATTCGCCCAAATCCGATACCCAACCAAGAAGTTATGGCTAATTTAAGTCCTAGTCATAAAATACCGTCATTTTGGTGCTTGGCGCATCGCGGAGGGGGTCTATTTAACAATTGTCAAATTCCAGTAGCCTAGTGTGATTGTGGTGCATCGTGCTAAAGTTCTAGGTCCCGACCAGTGGGACAACACGATGGCTCCGCGTCATGGTGACCCCAAGAATCCCATTCGTCAATTTCCAGTGAGCCACCGCGATAGTGGCGCGTTGCAGTGGCCCATAAAATCAGGCTCCCAGTTATATTTTTTTCCAGTTATGTTAAGGGTTAAAAGGGGGTATTTTGGAAAATTACCCTACCCTCAATTTGTCCATAAACATACAATCAATGGCATAACAAATCACTTTATGCCTAAATCTTCATTCTCTACAAAGCAAAAACCCTAAGCATCGCAAAACCTTTTCTAAGAATATCAAGAATCCACTGAACTTTCACAAATTGAGTTGAGATTAGAGGTTCCCAAGTCAAAGGCTTCAAGAACCCTCATCCAAAAGTACGATAAAGAGTCTCAATCAAGATTATTCATCAAAGTTCATAGTTTGAGGTATGTGGGGTTTATCCTAAAAACTACATGGGTTTGTAAACACTAGAACATGAGTTAAAGATTATCAAGCATGAATTTTAGAAAGGGGTTTCGAAATACATGACTTTATTATGCATTATGAATGTTTAATTATATTGTTGATTTGGTCTTTAGGCCTTTCCCCCTTAAATTGATTTACATGTATATGTAAATGTATGAAAATTTAGATTGAAGATTGTTTGAGAGCACAACTTATGAAATCCATCTCGTGTGATGACTTTAAGTTTATGATCTTAATATGAAGGATTTGAAATGCATGATTTATGGCTTGAAAATAGTTTACTCAAATACCATAGTATTTTGAGCATGATTTAGAAATTTATGAGAGGGAGTTTCTTGATATAAATACATTTTATTAAAAGAGAAGGATTTGCATGAGATTAAGAGCTTTGACATGGCCACCTTGCATTATTGAAAGTTTGACAAAGAGAGTTGCATACATGTGCTTGCATAAGTTTTAAAGAAAGAGTTTTTTGAAATGATTTATTGATAAGGTGGTCCCGAACTTATGTTTTGAAAGAATGGCTCAGAGATGTGACTTACAAGTCAGTGGTATGATGATACCATAAGTATGTATGCCTTAATAAAGTATTATTTTAGAATATGTCTTCAGAGAATGCATGTTTTAAAGGATTAAAAATGGTCTTAAAGAAGGTTAGGTGGGTTACCCGAAGAAGGCTTGAGTTCAAGTAACTCTTAGCCTAAAACCTGGGTATTTTATTTTACGCTGGCGACGGTCGTGTGGCATAGCAAAATCAGAGACTCCGACCCTTGCTGTAACGCCCCAAAAATGGGTCCCGGAGCATCACACGGTGCTTGAGGCTATGAGTAGCCCCAAGCTAACCCTTTGAGCAATTTTCATTCAATTCAAAACGAATCAATGGGGTTTCCATAGATAACCCTCAAATATCAACAGAGTAATCATCATCCAAGAATAAAAGAATTTCAGAAAAATAACAAAATACGACTTATTAGTCAACTCCCAACATCTATACTAGTCTGACAAGCCTCTAAGAAAATCAATAAAATCAGTGAGCCATTGAGACATGCCCTAAATGACTCATACTCAGTTATAAAATGTAAACAATTCCGTGAAACCAACATCAGACATCACGTCCTCGGAACATGAGGACTCACCACGATAGAGGATGTAGAATAACGTGCCCTAAGAATCACTGTCGAACCTAGAACTGAGCACCTGAACCTACATTCAGAGAAAATGCAGCCCACATCCGAAGATATGGGTCAGTACCAGGGAAAGGAACCGAGTATTTGGGGGAGTATGCAGTTTTATAAACATCATCATCATAAATATTTATAAGAAATATGCAGGATGTATGAAAGACTCACATAGCCCGAAGAAAATCATCATAATTATGAGAGGATGAAATAAGTACAATAACACATGTGAGTCATCATATAATTTGTCAATCACTTTCAGTTCATCAAGAATATCAATTCTCATAATGTAAATATCATTTAAATCTTTCGAAAGAATAACTTTCACAATCCCACTTTCAAATCACTTCACCATTCACCACAGACATAAGGAAACACACACATATTGGGAGATCCTATAACCAACATAAACCATGTGAGCTACATGGAGTCCAACGTACAACCCACATTGGGGAGAGCCGTCCTATCCTTTCCATCGGAGTAGGACTATCGATATCAATTCCACACAAACTAGTGATCACTACATAAATCAGCCTCAGGCTCACTCCTATGGGGGCACATAGTTCTAGGGAATTAAGGTTGCTTTATACCTCCCACTTGATGCTAAAGATTTCTCCCAGACTTAGCTCAGATCATTTCAAAGAAAATTCACAACAAAACAATTTCAGTAATATATAAATATACATTGGGAGCCATCATGCTTCTCATCTATCAAAATCAACCACGTTGTGGATTTCTTTCACACTCGAGTTCAAAACAACACCATTAATACCAAAAGATCAAATCAAAATATCTCAAATATTCAATATCAACATGCTTATAATACACACTTTCTAAAAAACACAATTTCCAATGGTGATTCACGACCCAAATATCAAAATCATGATAAATATCGTTCAAGATTCATGATTTATATCTCCACACATGTAAATTCATCTTTCAAAATCATAAACATCAAGATTTCATAATAATCATCATAAGATATGGGTTCATGCTTCAAATTCGTAAAAGTCAAATAAAAATCATGCCTTTGTAAAGAAAATTACTTTTGGACACAAGAACGAAAGAGAGTTCTTATTGAAAAACCCCACATACCTTGAATGATGAACTTTAAATCGATACTAATTTTTGAGATGTTAATCGTGACTTTGAATGATGGTTCTTGGAGTTCTTGAACTAGGAACTTGGAATCTTGAGTAAATTTGCAGAATTAATGGTGAACTTTGGAGGTTCTTGAAGTTGGATGTAGGAGCTTAGGGTTTTCTTTTTGAGGGAATTTGATGAAATATAATATATAATGCTTCTAATAGGCTTTAATATAGGGTTTGGACGGATTTTGGGTGAGGAGGAATGACCAAAACACCCCTAAAAATCAAATAATTCTCGAATCTGTCCTTTGGTGGACTGTTTTGATAGTCTGAAGTAGATCAATCATAACGTTTTACTCCGATATCCAAATTGGATGAAACTAATTTCATTAGAAAGAGGACTCTCGTATATTTCCATTGATATATAGTATCTCACCCAGATCATTGTGTACGAGGTGTTATGATCATTTGAAATTGACCCAAAAATTTGCTTTTGATAGGCTGAAGTAGATTGACATAACCTTTTGCTCCAATAGACAAATTGGATGAAACCAATTTCATTGGAAAGAGGACTCGCAGAGATTTTATATTGATATATAGTAGATCACCCAGATCATTATGTATAAGGAGTTATTATCATTTAAAGTTGGAGCAAAAATACGCCAGGCATCAGTACTTTTTCCTGCACGTTTTACTATTCACTACTATTCACGGTTCGATTGATATGCTCATAACTTGTCGCTCGGGTGTCCGTTTTGGATGGTCCACAAATTTTTAGAAAGCTAATTTGATACTCTACGCAATGGTGGGTCATAATCTAAGACATTCCACATGAAAAAATTTATAATTCATTTTAGAAGATAGAACCTAACACGTTTACGCATAAAATTTCCACGAAAAAATTTCCCGTGGTATTACACTTGTGGTACACTTGGGTTGGGGGCTTGGCCACTGAGTTAATGGTGGATTCCATATAATCCATGGAATTTTAGAGTTGTAGGGTATACTACCTAGCACAAAAGTAAAACAAAGAGTGTTGTAGAGTTCAGATGATTTTACAGAGTTTTTCAAAAATGCCCATGTGATTTCTTACCATATGATATGTTTATGAACTATTTTAACTTGCTCTCATATAAGTTGAATATAAATTATTATTTTGAATTTTCTCTGCATACCAGTATAATTATATTGACCCCTACCTCCCCGGTTTGGAAGCTCAGTCTAGGGGTCCGACTAATCAATAGAGTATCCAGAGAGAAGTTATCCGTGCAGTGGTAAGCCTTCTTTGTTCCAGAAGGACTGTTATTTCAAATTATATTATTCCATTGTTTTGGTCTACTAGGGGCCTTGCCCCAGTTTTCAGATAGTTGTCTTTTAGATCATGTAGTGGAGATTTCGCAAACTATTTCAGATACTGTTTAGTTGATTTTGGATCTTATTCTTCCTTATTATTAAACTGAATTCAGAGTATGACAATGTTTCCATATAAGATTGTATTTCCGTATCCTCTTTTATGATATGAATGCTGTGCATGATTACCAGATCAGATAGAGTAGGACGTCCAGGCATTCGTGGTTTGGGATGTCCGTCACGGCCAGGCCCTAGTTCAGGTAGTGACAGTGAGTGCTTAGGATGTTACATGAACTAGCTGAGGGTTTGGACAACAAAGATGATATCAAGTGTTGTGATTGTAGCATAAATGAGCTTGCCTATCAGTCTTTGATAGGAGGAAACATCAGAAAACAACTCATCTCTTTGTACACCTATGGACTGATCATATTAATGGGTGTCAACCTTAGATTGGACTCTAAAGGAGTGAAGGAAGGCTTAGAACCACTAATATATATATCAAAAATTAACTAAAGGATTTACTTTCTCTGATTTAATGTCACTCTAGAAGTTGATCTCAATACCAAAGAAGTACTTGAGATCACCAAAGTCCTTCATTCTTAACTGCTTATGCAGCTTGTCTTTGGTAGCATTAATCAAAGTGTTGCTGCTACCAGTAATGAGTAGGTCATCAATATACACTAAAACTATCAATGTACCAACACCTTTATGTAAAGTAAATAGGGAATAATCATGAGCACTCTGTGTAAAACTAGCCTCAAGTAATGTATTAGTGAGTTTAAGATTTCATTGTTTGGAAGCGTGCTTGAGACCATATAGTGACTTAAGTAACTTGCAAACTCTATTCTTTCCTTGTGTTCTGAACCCCTTTGGTAGTTCTATATAAACCTTTTCTTTAAGATCACCTTGCATGAATGCATTATAGACATCCATCTGATGGAAAGTACAACCTCTAGATACTGCCACAACAATTACACACCTAATTATGACCATTTTGGAAACTGGAGAGTATGTTTCATGATAGTTTAGTCCTTCTTGCTGGATATATCCCTTGGATACTAATCTTGATTTGAATCTTTCTAACTCCCCATTAGCAAGGTATTTTATTTTATATACCCATTTGGAACCCACAGTATTCTTGCCCTTGGGCAAGTCAACAATAATCCATGTATTATTGGCCTCTAATGCTTTAATTTCCAACTTCATGGCTTCCACCCATCTGTCATCCTTTACAGCTTGCTTAAAGTGTTGGGGTTCAGTCAAATTACAGAGCCTTGATAAGTAGCATTGATAAGAAAAACTTATTTTTCTATAAGACAAGATATTGGCTTAAGGATGCTAACACCTTTTGCTCTTAGAGGTATCAACATAGTCATGCATCCACATAGGTGGTCTCACAACTCTAGTAGACCTACTGGTAGAAGGTTGAGTCAGAGGGAGGTCAGGTGGACTAGCTTCTCTATCACTTGTGTCATGTGCATCTACATCAGGTGTTACTGTATCAACCTAAACACCATCTTCAATGGTATTATTTTCATCTAGAACCTTATCAGAAAGATCTTCATCTATGGAGTTTAAAAATTCATTGATACTTTCACCAACTTTAGAAGTTGTTTCAGGTTGTGACTCCTTCTGTAATGGATCAATTGGAAATGTGTCTTGTTGGAATACAACATCTCTACTAATAATTAACTTTTTGGAGTGCAAATCCAGAAACAGGTATCCCTTTTAAGACTTTGAATATCCTACTAACATATTAGACTTTGCTCTTTTAGAAAATTTGTCACTTCTGGGAATAATTGTGACATAGCACAAATATCCAATCACCCTCCTTGGAGAACAAGATATGGAATGAGCTTTTACCACTTAGACTTGATGTTGGTAACCTATTCATAACGTGTACTGTATCTTTCACACACAATCCCCAATACTTAATTAACAAATGAGATTGGAACTTTAGAGCTCTAACCATGTTTAGTATCTGTCTGTGCTTGCTCTCCACAACTCTATTTTGTTGTGAAGTATGAGGACAGCTAGTTTGATGCAAAATACCCAAAGACTAAAAAATGCATGACATTGGGAATTGATGAAATCAGTCCCATTGTCAGACCTTATGGTATCAACACTTTAAATTATGTATTGATCATATATATAAAGGTCTTAATAACCACTATCATTTCAAAATTTAATTGCAACATATGTACCCAAGTGTATCTACTATAATCATCAACCATAGTAAAAAAATAGTACTTATTATCATAGGTAGCAGTTTTATAAGGGCCCAAAAGGTCCATGTGTAGAAGATCAAAACATGTATAGCATCTTAAAGTACTATGAGAGAATGATAATCTTGTTTGCTTAGCTAGTGGGCATACTATACATTTATTCAGTATATCTATGATATGGGGATAATCACGGATATGGACTTATAGAAGTTCATGTTGGGTCCAAGACTTGGTGTGTGCAATTGAAGTGAAAAAGGGGACCTAAATCTATTAAAAAATCAGCCAACATACTACACTTGATGGGCACCTAAGTCTCTAAGGGGCCTTTTGGTCCTTTTTATATTTTATTTGTAACCTAGTATAAATAGAACATTGTAGGGCTTTTAGAATTAAATTTTGGATATTATTGGAAGTTTTGTAAGCCTTTATACCATAGTTAGGTCTTATAAAATCCACCAACAGAAACTAGGGCAAGATCTAGTGTGGAATCACTAGTGATTATATTTTGCTTGGAAACGTAGATGCTAGAGAGATGGAATCCGATCTTGTGTCATGTAAGAGATAGGTGAATTGAAGTGTATCATTTTAAGGGTTCAAGAGTGGAATAGGCTCTTGAGTTCTTAGGATTACATCTTCATGTAGTCTATCTATCTATCATTTTATCTTATTGTTATCTTGTTAGTGTTGTAACTTGAATCCGTTTGTTCTTATGTTTTAGTGAAGCCGTGACTCGTTGTTCATCTTATTTTGTGTCATATTGTTATTATATTGTTGTTGTTGTTGTTTCTGTTTTGGTGTTATATACACCATTGTGCCTTTTATTCTTCTTATCGATAGCGAATCTGAGAGTGGTCTCCAAAAAGGTCCTCGGATCCTTAAGATTAGTGGACTGTTTTGGGGTGTGTTTTGTGTCTTCCATTGTTTTATTGCATCAATATACATCATTATGACCCTTCAAAAAATTTAATGATCTCATAACCTATGAAGCTGGATGTCCAAGTCTTTGGTGCCGCAATATACAACTTGGAACAAAAACTTCTGCAACTAACTTGCTGTGCTTCAGTACTTCAGGGCTAGTATTATCTTTCCACTCTTCTCTAAGAATGTAAAGGCAACCCTCCTATCTACCAATAATCTTCACCTTGCCACTGAAGAGGTCCTGAAATGCACAAAAATTAAGATAGAAGGACACAAAACAGAAAAGCTCCTTGGTAATCTTAGGAAAAGACAGTAAATTAAGTCTGAAGTCTAGGACAAAGAGAGCATCCTTGATCACACCATATGCAAAAACATAAGCCTCTCCAATATGTGAAATGATTACTTCATCACCAGTAGGAAGGTGCAGTTTGTCCCTTTGAACTGATACTAAGGCTGTACTATTTCTAAACATGTGTTTATGTGTAAACACATGATGTGCAGCCCCTGAATCCACAATCCAATTGTCAGAACAGGTTTTGGACAGAAAATAAGTGTCTATGCTTATCATGTTGACTTGTATCATGTCCTTGGTGTCTTTGTTCAGCACACTCATAATTTGAGTGTACTTGTAACGACCCATATGTTGGGCTAGAATGTAAACCATATTTCCCATGCGTAAATGTTTCAAAATCTATAAATCCCATGAAAATTTAGTGTATTAATTAATTATGTAGTGTTATAATATTGTTGAGCATGAATTGAGATCATAGGGGACCTTTAAATCAAGGACGAGTTGAAAACATTTCTATCGATTAAGTTTTAGTGGACGTTTTAACATGAGCCAAATTCCATCAATAATAACATTTTGTATATAATGAATTAGAGGGCCTAAAATATATCAAATGAAAGGTATTCAAAGTAGATTTCCAACTATACCAATTTCACCGAAATCCGATAACCGAGCGAAACTTTATGACTTTCCAAAGTGGAGTGCATCGCCTAACAAATCGCCTAAGGCTACTGGAATGGTTATGCCATAGGTTAGGTGCTGCCAAACCTAGATTAGGCAATGGGTTAGGCACCACCCAACCTAACTTACACGATGGGAAATGCATCTCCCAACCTAGCTTTGGAGATGGGCAATGCGGCGCATACCTTATGGCCCAATGATGTAAATTCATCATTTTTAAGGGAAACCAAATCTTTTCATATCCCAAAACCGTCCCTAATCATTCTTAAATGAATTTAGGCTTATTAGTATCGTTTAAATTCTCCTAATATCCCTAGTTCGTCCTTCAAGAACACAAGAGGATAAAACAAATAGGGTTTGAGCAATCAAGCTTAAAGGTCCAATCTTTTTGAAACTTCTTCACAAATTCTTCGCAACTAAGGTACGTGGAGTTTTCCTAAAGTTATATGGGCATGGTGAAATTGTTTTAATGATGAATAAATGTTTAGAAACCATTGTTTTGCGGAGAAATTTTGACTTTTTAAGAGTAAATTATATTTAAATCAAAATTTTAATCATTTGAATCAATAATCCTTGATTAAAATCCGATATTTTAAAAAATCAATATTTAAGTAACAAAATTATAAAATATCGTATAAATGAATACGATAAATTATAATCACTACTTAAAATGACAAAATTACGTACAAATATATCTAATAAATTTTTATTCGGATGAAATAAATATTTTAATTTTATTAAAAATCAAAGAAACTCAACACTAAATTTAGTCGTGGTGGGTAAAAATTAGGTGTCAACAACTGCCCCTTCCCTTTGGGTAGAGTGGATGCAAGTAACCTTGGGCAAAGGGAGGTTGACGTTTCTAATTTTTGTTCGACCACAAATTTATACCTGAATGAGGTTGGCTTTTGCATGAGTCTCATAGAGTCATGGACGAACCCAGGTCGTGTTTCCTACATATCTCAGGTTACAAGAGAATTCAGGGTACTTGTAGTTCATAAAGCTTGATTTAAGGCACGATTTTCAAAAATAAAAATCACCAGTTATCTCAGTTTTTTTTGGAGATTTTGACGACTGAAAAACTATGAAATGGAGGGATTTGGGGAGGAGGTTGGAATGCAGTCGAGTTTTATACATAGAGTCCAGCCTACATATCCCTGAGACTCAGGGAATCAGAATGCCTGTAGTTTGACTCAATCGGTAGAAAAGATAGTCTTTTATTTTGGACTATCTTTGGCTCGGAATGAGTGACAAGTTGACCGAGTTGCGGAAAAGAGGCTTGTAACCTCTTAACCATGAATGTGGGATCCTTCACATACATAGGCAAGAACTTACCTGGACATAATTACCAAAACCCTTAAATGTGTTGCCACCCAAATCTGAAAGAAAGAGAAGTTTACCCTCGGTATGAGTTTAGAAATATACCGAAGGTGAAGCTGAAACCAAAATATCTCAAACTACCCATATGCCTTCTAACAGGGGTGTAGTTGGATGGTGGTGGCGATCATCCTTTAGCTCGCGTCCAAAGAGTTTGACGTCCCTCTTTAGACTATATCCCATTTTGCTGCTAAGAAAGAGTTCCACGTTTTGCTGTATCCTATCTGGAGTTATCCATACCTGTGGTTTTGATTTGAGATTTTCACCCTCTCAGATGCTCTCTATAATGTTTCAAACAAAAAGTGTTAGTGCTAAACATAATTCACGAAAAGGTATATAGTCTTTACCATATCTCCACATGAGTTATTGCCTGAAAAGCAAAGTCATCCCTTTCATGTACCAGTTTGGAAGGAAATAACTTGCAATAATAGACATAACAACTCTCTTGGTCATTGCATAATTATCTTATTTATCGATTGAATATGTCTTCAAAGTAGGTGTCTCTCTTGGACATCGACGACACTTTATGTAGAACGGTCCCTGCAACCGCTTAATCTTTTGCTGATGCGGAAAACCTTTTGAGTCACTTATAGTGCTTGTCTTATGTGGCATGATAACATCTCCGGTTATTGATAATAATTTTTTGCATATGATCTCATGTAAGTCTTGCGCATCTTTTGTACTGATACGACTTATAGATTTTCCTTAAATTACCAATCTTTGGATAATCTTGAATATTATTTAATGTCGGATACGAGGCGACTTATAGATATCCTTTGAATTACTAGCTTTTAGGTAATCTTGCACATTATCTGACCTTGGATAAGAGATGACTTATAAATAACCCTCCAATCTCTATCTTTTAGGTTTTCCTGCACATCATCCGACCTTGGATACAATATGACTTATAGATATCTCTCAAATTGTTAGTCCTTGGGTAATCCTACACATAATCGATCTTGGATATGACGCGGTTTATAGAGAACCCTTGGACGTATCAATTTGATAATCTCGCATATTCTCCGACAAGGATTTAGTTTCGACTTATGAATAACCTTCAGACTATCAATTTTTGGGAGATCTTGCACACTATCTGGTTAGGATTTCGTTCTGGCTTACAGATGACCTACAGGCTATCAACTCATAGGTTATCTTGCACACTATCCTATTTCAAATAATATGACTTATAGATGACCCTCAAATTATCAATTTCTAGAAAATCTCATATATCATCCGTCTTTAGACACCGGCTTGAAGGCATCCCTTCAAATCGTGTGCTCTTGATGCATTCAGATGTTGATTCATAAAATGATGAGATATCCTCGACGCCGGCATTTATGTCTTACATGTCAACAGATATTAAATACTGATGATATTTTCGACGCTAGCGTTGTGTCTCACAGTTCAACAGATATATTGAATGCTGATGATATCCTCGATGCCAACATTATGTCTCACGTGTTAACAGATAATAAATGCTGATGATATCCTCGATGCCAGAATTGTGTCTCACGTGTCAACCGATATATTGAATGTTGATGATATCCTCGACACCATCATTGTGTCTTATGTGTCTACAGATATATTAAATGTTGATGATATCCTCGACACCAGCGTTATGTCTGGTGTGTCAACAGATAATAAATGCCGATGATATCCTCGGTGCCGGCATTTATGTCTTGCATTTAAACAAATATTAAATACTAATGATATCCTCGATGCCAGCATTGTGTCTCACGTGTCAACAGATATATTAAATGCTGATGATATCCTCGATGCCAGCATTACGTCTCGCATGTCAACAAATAATAAATACTGATAATATCCTCGATGCCAGTGTTGTGTCTCGCATGTCAACAGATATATTGAATGTTGATGATATCCTCGATGCCAGCGTTATGTCTTATGTGTCAATAGATATATTGAATGCTGATGATATCCTCGATGCCAAGGTTTATGTCCTGCGTGTCAACAGATAATGAATGCTGATGATATCCTCGATGTCAGTGTTTATGTATTGCATGTCAACATATATTGAATGGTGATGATATCCTCGATGCCAGTGTTTATGTATTGCGTGTTAATAGATATAAAATACTGATGATATCCTCGATGCCAGCGTTTATGTCTTGCGTGTCAACAGATATTGAGACCCAGGATGCAAGCCTCATATTTAGCCATGTTATTGGTGCATGGGAAATGAAACTTAGCAATTACCGAATAATGTTGACCCGTCTTTGACACCAAAATTTCTCCGATTCCTGAACCTTTAAAGTTGACCACCCCATCAAAGAATAGCCTCCATCCGGGGTAAATCTCTATAATATCTTCCCCTATGAATAAAATTTCCTCATCTGGGAAGTAAGTTCAAAGTGGATCGTATTCCTCATCAACTGGATTTTCTGCCAAATGATCCGCTAAGGCTTGGCCCTTGATTGCCTTTTGGGTTACGTACACAATGTCAAACTCACTCAGCAACATTTTCCACTTGGCTAGCTTTCTTGTAGGTATGGCCTTCTAAAATATATACTTCAATGGATCCATTCTCGAGATGAGGTATGTTGTGTAGGACGAAAGATAATGCCTCAACTTTTGTGCTGCCCAAGTCAAAGCACAATATGTCCTTTCTACAAGAGTGTAACGGGCTTCATATGGTGTGAATTTTTTACTCAAGTAGTAAATGGCTTTCTCTTTCCTACCGGTCTCATCATGTTGCCCAAGGACACATCCAAAAGCATTTTCTGAGACTGACAGGTAAAACAATAATGGAATTCCTTATCTTGGTGGGACCAAAACCGGCGGTTTAGACAGGTATTCCTTGATGCGGTCAAAAGTTCTCTGACATTCTTCTGTCCACTCATTCAATACATTTTTCTTCAATATCTTGAGAATTGGCTCGTATATGACTGTCGATTGAGTGATGAATCTGCTAATGTAATTCAAACTACCCATGAAACTCAAAACTTCCTTCTTGGTCCTTGGCGATGGCAAGTCCTGAATTGTCTTGATTTTGGATGGGTCTAGCTCGATTCCTCTTCTGCTGACTATGAACCCCAACAACTTCCCTGATGGAACACCAAAAGCACACTTAGCAGTATTTAACTTCAAACTGTACTTTCTTAATCTATTGAAGAATTTCTCCAGATGAATCAGAAGATCCAAACTCTCGCGGGATTTGATAATTACATCATCCATGTACACCTCAATCTCTTTATGGATCATATCATGGAAAATCATTGTTATAGCCCTCATATATGTTGCACCCGCATTCTTGAGACTAAACGGCATTACCCTGTAATGATAAACACTCCAGGGCATAATAAAAGCCATTTTTTCTGCATCTTCCTCATCCATCAATAGCTGATGTTACCCTGCAAAACAATCAATGAATGACTGCATTTCATGCTTTGCACAGTTAACGATGAGGATGTTGGGCAACAAAAAATTATATTTAGGACTGACTCTATTCAAGTCTCTATAGTCAACACAAATTTGAATCTTACCGTCCTTCTTCGGCACAGGGACGATGTTGGCCAACCGCGTCGGATATTTTGTGACCTCCACAACCTTAGACTGGATTTGTTTTGTCACTTCTTCCTTGATCTTTAGACTTAAATCTGGTGTGAATTTCCATATTTTTTGCTTGATTGGATCAAACTATAGATTTATCGGCAACTTATGCGACACAATACTGGTGCTGAATCCCGGCATATCATCATAGGACCAAGAAAACACGTCAATATATTCCCGCAATAGTTGAATGAGCTCTCTCTTTTGTGCTTCCTCCAGGTCGACACTGATGCTTATCTCCTTGATTTCATCGTGACCTCCCAGGTTGACTATTTTGAGTTTCCTCCATGTTGGGTTTTTCCCGATTCTCAAACTCCTCCATATCTTCAACTAATTATTCCTCATTACCGTCCTTCCAATCATCATCGTTCCCTTCATTTTGTTTGTTTAAACTTTGACATGACATGACATTGATAGATTTTAAGTAGCTGTTACTGTAAGGGATAAACAAACCAAGTTAGATGATAACAAAATAATAACAAAATATATGACTAGGAGTGTTTTAGAAATAATAGAATTTTCTAAATAAATGAAGGCCTTTTCATTGAAATTTGAGAGATAATTACAAAACCATGGCTCATGACTTGAGCAAATACAAGTCCATGCCTTTTTGAAAGCACTAAAATATAAAAAGAAAGTTTTGAGATATAAAAGGTGGATTGCGGGGCCTCCTCAGGATCATCACCAATTTTAAAAACTATTAGTAATTGCCCTTTCATCTACCACGACGAGCGACGGGTTATGAGTGGAGTGGAGGTCCAGTTTTCCAAGGCCTCCCCTGGCGCAATCTGCTATACCCCGCTGGACTTTGGGAAATCTTTTGGTACAGCATTGCATCCCTCAAACCAATCTCCTATCCCATCTGCAAGACCATCATCATCTGACACCTCTCATATAGGAAATGACTGGAATAGGAGTGGCAAGGGCCTAAACAGACTCTTCTCTAACTCATCCTTAACCCTATACTTCTTGGTAGGCTGATAGCCTAACCTATACTTAGAGCTATTCTCTGGGATCACAATAGTCTCGATAATTCTTGTAGATCCTTACCCAAACCTCGATCAAGTTTGAACCCATTTCTTAATATCACCATCACAATCATTTTGTAGAAAGAAGGCATTGGCACTTTGGACATTAAATCCCTGTCCACAGTATTTACAATTTCCACTGTATAGAAACTGCTACCTTTTGGAACATCTTCAATCACCGACACATAACCATTGGGATGATACGCTCGACTTCCCTCTCCTTGGATGACTACTTCATGATCCTCCCAAATGAACTTCAATAATTGATGAAGTGGTGACGAAAATGCCTTTGCACCATGTATCCATGGTCTTCCCAAGAGCAAGTTGTATCTAGGATGGATATCCATAACATGAAACTTAGTTTTGAACTAAGCAGGTCCCATTTGGATGTACAAATCAATTTCTCCTATGGTATCTCTCTGTCCTCCATCAAATGCTCTCACATTTACGTGGCTTTGATGAATTTTTCCCAGATCATAGCCCATTTGAACCAACGTAGAGAGGGGGAAAATATTCACACAAAATCCATCGTCTATTAATCCTGATTAATCGCATAATCTCAGTAAATGACAATGACATGCAGGGCTTTGTTGTGCATCGCTTCTTCAAAAGGCAACTCTTCATCACTGAATGATATGCGATGATTACCCATAATATTTCCTATAATCGCAGCGAGGTTCTCAACACTCATTCCCGCGGGAACATACACTTCATCAAAGACCTTCGATAAAGCTTATCGGTGGTATTGCGAACTCATTAATAGTGCCAAAATAGAGATTTAGGCTAGTGTCTTCTCTAAATATTTCACAATTGAGTAATATTTTGGTTGCATACGCCTTCAAAATTCCTCAGCCTCTCCTTCAGTGATTGGCTTTTTTTGTGAATCCTTTTTGTTTGTCAATTCCTCAGGGATATACCATCGTCCCGACCACGTCATCCCTTGGGCTGCAGCGGTCTGTATAATGAATTCCTTCTTTTATGGGGGAGGGTGCACTTGACTCGGATCCGTCATCACTATAAACGGGTCTTTCTCATTGACACTTAAGGCAGCCACGACCCTCTCTATCTTTCCTACCTCTTCTGTTCTTTTGGCTTTTTCAGAGTTCACCTTAGTAATGATCTTGCCGGACGCCCATTCACCCTCGATTTCAATCATATTAACTGTAGGTCCCCCATGATTGGGCAATGGATTACTGTTAATATTTGGTGTAGGTTCCTGGAGTGTGATGACCTTCTAATCGATTAAATCCTAGATCCTATGTTTCAGGTAGATACAATCCTCAGTACTGTGCCCCACTGCTCCTAAATGATAGGCACAATGTTGACTTGCATTAAAAAATCAAGAGTTGGAATGGACAGGCCTTGGCTATATTGGTTGCAAATGACCAGCATTCTTCAATCTTTCAAACAATTGAGTACGACTTTCAGCTAGTGGGGTGAAGTTTCGGGGAGGTTTCTTTTCGTGGTTTGGACATGTGGGGTTATAATGGATTTGATTTATAGGAGGAGGTACTTGGTGATAATTTGGAGGCACTTGGGAATTTATTCGGTTACTTGGAGGAGTGGATTGGAAATGAGACTGATAATTTAGATGTGGAACTGGGTATTGGAGAAAGATATTTGGATGTGGAGCTTGGTATAAGGATTGGAGGTTTGGGAGTGGAGCTTGGTATTAGGGGGAAATATTTGGCTGTGGAGCTTGGTATTAGGGGTGGGCATAGAATACATGTTGAAGGCTTGGTGATGACAGAGAAGAGAAAACATTCCTAGAGTAGAACCTCTTTTTTGTTTTCACAACAAAATTAGGAGAAATCGCACCTACATCTTCCTTTTTCTTCTTCCAGAACATGACAGTCCCAGACGACATCGGGGTTTTGGCAATTTTCCCTATCTGAATGCCTTTTTCTAATGATTCTCCTATTTTTACCAAATCCGCAAAAGTTTCCCTGACAGCTGACACCATCCTGGTATGATATTCTCCTTCTTGCGCGCGAGAGAACATGGATACCATTTATTCCTTGGACATGGGGGGTTGCACTTTGGTAGATTCTTTCCTCCAATGAAAAGCATAATCTCGAAAACTCTTATCATTCCTCTGTTTGATCTGATCTAGTAAATATCGATCAGGGACTATTTCAACATTGAATACAAACCTGTCAAGGAAACCCTTGGCTAATACTTTCCATCCAGTCCATCTTTTCTGCTCCTAAGACATGAACCATTCTAAGGCTTCACCGCTTAAACTTTGACTGAATAGGTGCATCAACAACTCATTTTTCCCTATCCCTACCAGCTGATCAAAGTACCTTCTCAGATAGGCCATTGGATTTCCAGTACCGTCAAAAATTTAAAACTTAGGGACTTTGTACCCATCTGGTAGGTCTACTCAAGGGTGAACACATAAATCGTCATACCCCAAACCGTTGTGGTCCCTAGATCTATGAGACTCTTTGATCCTCATGATTTCTTCCTTCATAGATAGTAAATTCCTTTCATGCTTGATCCTCCACTCTTTTTCCTTCTCCTCATAATGGTCCATCTCTAGATTAGAAAGGGGTTCATAGATATCAGGGGATACGATGGCCTGAGGGGGATTTGGAAGGGAGGCTTGTTTTTGTAGATAAAAGGAATTTGGTTGGTAAGCGGGGAGGACGTTTTAGAAATTGGGAAGGTTCTGCAGACTTTGCGAGTAGTTTGACAGAATATGAGAAGGATTTTGTGGATTTGGAAATGAATTTGGGGGATTCGAAGGTAGGTTTGACGTATTTTGTGGGTTTGAGAGTAAATCTTACAGATTTGGGAATGCATTTTCTTGATTTGAAAATGTGTTTTGAGGATTTGAGAATGGATTCAGAAATGGGTTCTGTGGAGTTAGAGATGGATTTTGCGAATGGTAGGCGTCTGGGTTATTTTCACGATTGGTATTTTGGACAAATGGGGGAGCGCAGACGGACGACACATTATTTGGATGATCCCCAAGAGTAGAGGTGCTGAGGGGAGAAATTTGGAGTGGAGTCCCGTGTCCTCCCAGAGCGGGAGAAATAACGGTGATGGCCAAGTTAGCCAAATCCCGAGTGCAATTTATTTCTTCCTGAAGCATTTCCAACTTTCTTGTAAGTTCCGCAATTATCTCATTCTGTTCTGCTATTACATTGTCCCTGATGGTCAGTGCGCTTTCTTCGTCATTTCCTATCATTTTTGAATGATGGTCAGAGGGTGAAGTAGGGATATTTTGCCAGCTTATATCAATACGGAGTAATTTCTATTATCTGTAAAGTAAAACAACTCAAAAGCAGATGTGTTAGTTTCCGTATATGATAAGTAATGCAAAATATTTGACAGGAAATAACCACATAGAGTTGCTTGAGTCATAGCCAAATTCATCCATGGGACATAGTGGATGAACTTGCCTTTGATCAAAACAAACGCACATAAAACAGTTATATCACACAAAAATATTATAATAACGTGTATCCTAGCTGGGGTGACCCTTTTTGAGCCAAGAAAATATATGCTTCCTCGAAGTCAATCCATTAACCCCCAACTCATATAGACATGAAAAAGGGCATAAATGCCTACAAAAGATAACGAAAAAGGGATACAATCTTTAGGGAAAAATGGAAATAACATGAAAAAAGATAAGTTCCCGCACAGGGGAGATAGAAAAACTAGCTAATGGAGGCTCCTTCGTCTGCCTTGTTTACCTCCTGTGCTATTTGATACCTATTGATGATGAGATGACTCCCGCATAATTGTGCCTTGCAGTCGTAAGTCATTTTCCCTATACTATTGAGTTGGGAGGCCATGCTATCATCTCAATCGATTAGACATTGCCTGGTATCATCATCCTTTTGCCTAGCTCTTTTTAACTCTTCCCTTAACATACCTATAGTTAAAGCGTCCTCCATGTGTATTTACCGGTGTGTGATTTCACTTTTATGGGACTCATCTTGTAGCCTGTGGAGCTGAATTTGATACTCGGATTCTACATCCAAAACCCGAGTGGGCACATTTGGTCCCGGAATCAATGTCTGGCGAGACTCTTTTTCAACCACTCCTTGTAAGTATCGCTGACTTCAGGTTCATGCTCTATAAGGAAAGTCACTTCCATCCACCTTCTTCTTCTCCATCCATTTATCATTCCGTCTTTTAGTGGAGACTCACTTTTATTGTATTCGGTGAAAAACCTAAGCATGGAATCTATTTGCAGTGCCTCCTGCTTGATCTCGAATTGCCTAAGAACACTGCCAAGATTGTAGGGCTGGGTCCCCCTGAGATCGGGAAGCACTAGGAAAGGCTACTTGCCCCCTCGAATGGTGTATTTCCCTGAACGAAGAGAGTTAGTGGACAATTTCACATCGTCATCTCTTAATTCCCCGAAAGTCTTAAACCAAAATTCGTGAGGTGCTCTCCTTTTGAACTTGTGTAGAAACAACCACATGTCGTGTGAAGCCAGAATATCCACCCTTGTTTTATGATCAGGTTGTACCGTTCTCGAATCCTTTACCAAATACTTCATCATCCACCATTGTAATATGAGGTTGCAACCTTGAAAGAAACGATTTTTGACTTGACACCTTCCCAAGGCTCGATATATGTCGACGACAATCATGGGAGCTAAATTGTGGAATACCTTGATAGAATCGTAATCTACTCCAAAGAAAAGTGCATGGGCCACCGTAACAACCCTTGGATGAATTATGCCATTTTCCCCTTGTGGGAACACCATGGTTCCGAGTAGACCTACCGCAAATGCAAAGGCTCTCATCTCCTTCCATTTTGCTTCGAACTCAAATTTATGTCCAAATCTGTGGAAGGCACTGAATCTTCCAAACCGACGATACAACTCTCGAAAAGTGATATTTCCTTCATCACGTTCCCCTAGACAGGTGTTGTCGTCAGTTAAAAATGCCTCTTTGATTGTTTGACGGTCCCACACGGCAGGAACTAAAATATTCTTATCAGTTTTTTCCTTTCTCTTGAAATACATTTCAATACTCTCATAGTAAATTAACACTTCTTCGATGGTGGGAGTCAATTCCATATCCTCGAAGCGAAAGCCAATATTCTGATCATCCCAAAAAGTCACAAACACGTGTATCATTTCAGGCCAAGCGTCCATTTCAATCAACAAAGGCAGGTGCCCGATATGTGTCCTCACAATTTTTCTCTCATCTGGACCCATGTAATCCCACCACAATTTCAGGTAATTGTCAGGTTTGGTAACCATCTTGAACTTTTCACGGGAATAAAATTGAGCCATATCTACATAAAAGAAGACAAAGATAAGACTTTACCCGACCCCAAAGGGTAATAGATTGAATTAACCATATATTTCTATCACGACCCGAACCGGGGCCCTGGCCGTGACGAGCATTCCCTAACCGTGAAGGCTCGGGATGCCCTCTGCCTATCTGGTAATCATGCACAATATTCATATAATAAAAGATAATGCAGAAATAGAAATCTAATACAGAAACATGGTCAGTCTGAATGTGATCATAATACTGAAAAATTAAAATCCAAAATATATCTGGATAATAATAATGTCTGACTCAGTCTGCAAAATCTCTAGTATGAACTAAACAAAACTGTATGAAAATTAGGACAAGGCCCCCAGTAGACCAAAACATGACTAAATATAAATATCTGAAAGTAAACAGGCCTTCTAGAATATAGAAGGCTCACCCTTGCATAATCTGCTCTGCGATCTGAAATATCTACTGTTTATTTGGACCCCCAGACTGGGGGAGGGGGGGTCAGCACAAATGTACTAGTATGTGAAGCAATCCAAAATAAAGTATTTGAACATATATATAATAGATGAGAGGAATTTTCATCAACACATCACGTATAAAATAACTTCTGAAAAAACATGGGCATCATTCAAAAATCAAAAGACATTCTTGTCAAAACAATTTCTGATCTTTGTATTACTTCTGAGTTAGGTGGCACTCCCCTACAAGTCTGATATTCCATGAACTATATGAAATCTGCCATTGACTCGGCGGGGAAGCCCCCAACCCAAGTGTGCCGCAAGGGTTGGACTGTCTGAGTTTGATACGCCACACGACACTTAAGCCAGCGTATAATAATATACCCGGATCGGCAAATTACGGTTTTGGGCAATGAGTTGTTTGAACTCACTCCTTCTTCGAGGACCACCTAACATCTCTTTATGCCCAATTTTTAACCTTTTTTGAACATGTATCATTCTGAAATTTCTTAATCATGAAAGTCTAATAAAATCTGATTTCTGAACTAGTCTGTGTCTGTTATGACATTTGTCTGAGTTGGTATCGTCATACCAAGACTTTCAAGTTCTATTTCTGAGCCATAATGCATTAAGCATGATCTTTCATAAAAGTGTAGTTTCAGACCACCCAAACATTTAATTTGCATAAAAGATTTCATGTTCCGAAACTCAAGTCAAAACCATGCAAAAACTTTCATCA
This sequence comes from Capsicum baccatum var. pendulum, assembly GCA_030864225.1. Taxonomy (NCBI): domain Eukaryota; kingdom Viridiplantae; phylum Streptophyta; class Magnoliopsida; order Solanales; family Solanaceae; genus Capsicum; species Capsicum baccatum. The sequence goes on from CM061552.1 coordinate 6,167,809, forward strand.
AACATATGGTGGTCATGTGCTTTTGGAAAAATTATGCACTCTTTCATTATATGTATATTCAACATTTACAACCCTCTCTTTCATGTTCAAAATCGTATTCCAAACATAGCAAAGTCAAAGCATTTCATATCATGATTTTTCAAGACGTATTTCAAAACAATCTATATCATGTGAAACATGGAAAAATTACATCAAGAGAGGGATTTCATGTAAATCATTCTCTCAATTCATATTTCAAGGCAAAACACATATATACATATACATATAATTTTCAAGTCACTTTGGGGGAAAGCCAAAAAGCTAAAACAATACCATTTAAAGTTTCTAAAACATGAATATGTATATGAATTCAAAAACCCCTTTCTTAAAACATGATTTCTATGCCCATGAGAATTTAGGAAAACCCCACGTACCTGTATTTAAGAAATTGAGGGATGATCCTTGAAGCCTACGATGTGGGGATTCCAAATCTCTAATTATCTTCCAAAACCCACGGTTGAATCTTGAGTTATTTGGGATTTTTGTTTGAAACCCTCAGGGGTGTTCTTGAGAGAAAATTTGAGAAAAGGATTATATTTTGATAAATTTGGAGCTAAATCTAGTGTTATAGAGGAAATTTGGGTAAGGAGAAATGACTAAAATGCCCCTAAGAAAATAAACAAAGTCGAAACTGTCCCTCCGTTGACAAACTGACAGGCTGAAGTAAAACGGGTATAACTCCTTACTCAGATGTTGGATTTGGATGAAACCAGTTGCAATGGAAAGAAACTCAAAGAGCTTTCATTTTATAGGTAGAAGCTCTCCCAGTTCATTATATTCAGAGAGTTATTATCATTTGAAGTTGACCCTGAAATGCTGAAAATTGGGCAACATGCTATGCGTTTTACTACTGTTTTGAAATGAAAACGCAGCCTTATGTGTTCCAAAAAATTCCGAAACTTTTCCAAGATGTAATATGAGCTTGTACAATTGTAACTCAACTTGAAAATCTAAAAACGGAGGTCGGAAAGGTTGAAAATTTGTATCCCAAAGATTGCCAGCTAAAATGACTCTAAGTCCTCATTACACTTAGAAAAATTTTCAAGTTTTTAAGTCTAAGAGCACTCTATTAAAGGCTAATCCATGCACGACTTTTAAGGGATGTTACATTATCTCCCCCTTGGGATCATTCTTCCCAGAATGATGGATTGGAAATGTTGAAGCTCAAAGGTATAGAATCACGCTGACATGATGTGTCTTCTAAGAAAGTATATAACTGATGTGAAACACTTAAACTTCTATCATGAAATTGAATTCTGAGTTGACTTGCCCTTACTTGCTTCAAGAAGCTGATTCATGCTAACAGTTTAGGATTCCCTTGAAGTGTTCATGATCCAATCATACATATTGAATTGAGATATGATAACTTATGCAATTATGAATCATGAGGCATCAAGACTTAGATCGTACCAGGTATTATACTAACTGGGCTAAAATACTTGGAAGTATTTGAGATTATGCACTGAACACTTATGAACTGAGTCACGACTAAATAGCTGAATCTGAAACATGATGCTTTGACTGAACTGAATTCGAAACTTAGGATGAAATATATTATCTCTTAGGAATGAGACTTCGGATAGCAGGATTGGGTGAAAAGGTGGAAAACCACCGTAACTTGTCTGCCTGACTGCTAAACTGAAATACACCGAAAACTTATATTCAACCGGAGTATCTTTTCAACACTCTGTCTAAAGAAATTCTAGTAGCATTATGGAGCAAAAGATCTTGGACAATGCAACTTCTTATTTTTCAAGCATAGCACACTTCTTTAATACTCCCTTAATTATACTATTTCCCTTAAATACCATATTCATTCCATTCAATTTATAATTCTCATATGGGCATTGATATCTCTTTCTACAATGTCTACAGTAGGTTAAATCCTTTCACTGCGGTCAAGCCTAACTCCAAAGTCACAAAAATACAACATGTCATACCATGATACTAGTCTAAACAATATGATTCAGTCTTCCATATCTTTTTAAAGTTCATACCCTAAGCATATCATGCCTTCCCACATTAATGACTAACTCTGAACTCTTACTATAGATTCACTAGCACATATTGCGTCCCTTCACTAAAATCCCAAAATGTTATTCAAACCTATATTTATAACCTCATATGAACTTCAAGGCAAACACCCATGAAGACACACTTCACATATTCTCTAAACCACTATTAATATAACTCCCACGCGCTACCCCAAGAACATACACACATAAATTTCCACTAACCATCACATATATCAAAAACTTGGCCTCAAATCTTACTTCACATTTATGGTCTTATCTAAAACAAAAATACTATAAAGTGTGAGTACATGAGTCATGAGCTACATGACCTCAATTTGGAGTTCATAACTTATGGAATGGGATTCCGACTACTAAATAAACTGAAACTTCTCATTTTGGAACTTGAAGAGTCCATGATTCTCTATCATAAGTATGAACATGAATTTTGATCATTGGACTAAAGCATAAGGCATGAGTAGATATTGGGATAACTGGAAAAAAAATACTGAGATACGAATAGGTTGAGTCTCACCCTCACTTTCTGACGTTCTATATCATCATGACATCACGACTAGAATCTGAAAGCCTGACTTGGTTATTCGCTCTATCATCTCCCCCTTAGATTCAAGCCATCATATTAAGTTTGGGAGATCCCTTACTAGACTCTAAACTGAAGTACACTCACTGCACTCTGGGGTCTGGAAAACTACTATACACGCATATCATGGCACTTAACCCGAATGACTACACCTAAAAGTGGAAAACCCACTATTATTACTACCTTCTGAGATACACTTTATCATTCTATAGACCCAGCAGTCATCATATAATACTTGCACACTTACTAACTTCGGATCTTCATGAGTATCCCCATAGTCGGAGTGCACACCCTCTAGTGCTTTAACTCTTATTTCTATTAGTTCAACCTTCAAAAACTCAAACTTAGAATATAGCACTCCACATGGGTATCACCAAGCCTTCAATCAATCATACTACTTCCGACATAGCCTACCAATATCGCGACTCCAAACTTACATCTCTCTACTATGAGAATCAATATCATATAAAAAGGCTCAACACTATCAATCAAAACTCCTTAACTTGGCTATTTAGAACACCATATACCATCTAACTAGTCTTTCTCCACCTAGCAACTCAACGGTACCACTCGTCACACAAAATGTGTAATAGTCTTAGAAAATACCGCAACCTCAGATCACCTTGGGCATACTTCTACATTATATATGCAACATCATACTTCACTACAAATCAAATAAACTTAAGCTCTCGCATATACCATTCAAACCTATTAGATTACTTCCATAAAACTAGTATCATTAACCAAGAAATCATCACATCCACCTTCATGGACATCAATTGTTCAAACTTAATGTCTAGTGCTAAACATGATTTACAACCCAACCTTACACATAATTCTTACAAAATATACATCATTAATCTTAATTCACTATTTTTACAATCACATTGTGATGCTCAACGTCACAACCCAATAAACTCCTCACGTTTTGGGCATGTTTTGGACTATTCGGGCGCGTTTTCGAGCTTGGTGGGGCTTCGATAAATACCCCGCATTGCTGCCAACGTTCCAGCACCTTCTAGATGGTCAAAATAGGCTTACAACACATTTATTAGACTTTAGGAAGTTCACACGGGCTGGTATGAAAGTGCAGATTTTCCAGCTTTAAAAGGTCCACAAAGGTTGGCATGCATGTGCAGAAATTTCAGCATGCATGTGCAGGATTTTCAGCTTGTAGTTGATAATTGTATAGCTTGCATTGTACTAAACTAACACACAAGGACAAATCACCTCTTTACCAACTCAATCTCATGCAAGCAAATTCAGCTATACATATATTAAACCAAAACAAGAACAACAAGTTGGACAACAAGTTTCTAGTGAATCGAGATAGGCCTCAAATGGCTTCAGTAGACTTTGATTTTGTATTTTGAACAAGAAAATGAGATGAATGACAAGTCAACTATGCTAGTGAATCTAAAGATCCCCACACGGCTTCACTAGACTTTATTTTTTTTCAACAACACCTTGATGACAAGATTACATGAGATAGAAATTTAATACACAATATCTAATGAACTGAGAATACACATCTTACTCTGTATAAATAAAATCGGAGTCAAACACTTCCTCCACGGGCTACCACACCATCCACACATGCTACTAGTTACCAAATTAGTCTATCACCATAAGGGGGTAAATCATTCTCGAACATCGATTATTCAACTAAAATATTCATTTACACAAAAGTCACCCTCACTCTGACTTCTAACTTTGTGACTTCACATCACCAACTTCTTGGTCTAATTTCACTACCAATAGGTCATGACAACAACACTTTAACGCATACTACTATTCGGATGAAAATACAGTTCCAACATTCTACTGCACATCATCCCCCCTTAAGCAAGACATTTGTAACACAAATTTGAAGGGGACTAAATGTAATTAATACCTCAAGATGAAAAGCACGATTCCATCAGGATCAATGCTTACATCAGAATAAATACACATTGAAGCACTAACGGACTCTTCTCAAGTCCTTGCACAAATTTTAACTCTTATATGGTTCAATCTGAAAGGACCATACCATTTAGATTCTAAACTACTGCACTTGAATCAACTCAATAATGAGACATATCTGAGGACATTAGAGTAAGGAAAGAATTTGAGATGACTTTTTACTTTTGTATGGGCGACACCATAGCACGAATTAGAGTATGAAAGAGGAACATTCTAAATTTATTGCACGAACTAGAACATGAAGAAAGAGAAATATTCCTCAATGCCTAGTAGCCTACTGCTTATAAGTGTGATGTGCTACACATCCATAAACAAGACTCTATCCAATGCGATTTCACAGATACCTTGGTACCATGAACCTTGCTTTGATACCAGGTTTGTCACGATCCAAACCGGGTCCTTGGCAGTGACGAGCATTCCCAAATCGTGAAGGCCTGGGATGCTCTCTGTCTATCTGGTAATCATGCACAACATTCATATAAAAAAGATAATGCGGAAATATAAATCTAATACGGAAACATGGTCAGTTTGAATGTGATCATAATACTGAAAAGTTGAAATCCAAAATATATCTGGATAATAATAATGTCTGACTCAGTCTGCAAAATCTCTACTATGAACTAAACAAAACTGTCTGAAAACTGGGACAAGGCCCCCAGTAGACCAAAACATGACTAAAGATAAATATCTGAAAGTAAACACAGAAGGCTCACCCCTGCACAATCTGCTCTGTGATGTTGGGCGTATTTACACGCCTAAACACCATGATTTACCCATATTTTAGGTTAAGTTTTGAGGATAAAATATATAATTCCTGCACTTTTAGTCCATTTTCTTGTAAGTGAGCTAACCAACGTGATTAGCATATTTTCAGGTATTAATGATGAAGATTTCAGCACTTTGTGGACCTTTGGGCAGCAAAGGAAAACTTCACGTAAGAAGGAAGGCAACTTTTGGAAGCTTGTGGACTGAATGTGATGCATGAAGAATCCGTCCCTGGCAAAATCAGTATTTCTTAATACTTAGGGGTGCAGCAGTAACCCAGTAGGACTAGGACAAGGATAAAAACCCTATTTCAGTCGGACTAGGACAAGGATGTTATAAAAACCTTATTTGCTGAATTTTTCAGCAAGCTTTTTCATTCACGCTTTTCATTAAGCTTTTCATTCACGCTTTTCATTAAGCTTTTCATTCACACTTTTCATTAAGCTTTTCATAATTCATTCGACACTTTTAGGATTTATTCACGTTACTTTCTGACAGAGAAAACTCGGCTCTCTTGAGGAACGGCCAAGAAGAAAAATGTCATATCCTTCTTGACGTTTAAGTCATCCCATCGCCAAGATTATTCTAGGTTGTGGTATGATGATTATATCTATTGTGATCTCCGTTATACTCATGAGTAGCTAAACTTCTCTGTTAGGGTTATGGAAGCCTTTTGATATACTATCTATTACTATGAGTTTGTGAATTCGTGATGCGTATGCTACTTATATCATTACACTCTTCGTTTTAATTAAATTCTTGTGGTTGCAAACATAGGAATACGCCAATATAGCATTAACTTGTTTGAGAGAAAAGTTACATATTTGGAAAAGAGAGTGTGACAAGGAAATAGGGCTACCAACCCCAGTTTACAAGTTAATGCCGTAACTGGATTAACCTCTTGGAGAGTTCGTACCATTAGTTATACGCTTTAAGCTCGAGAGAGTTAAAGTGAAATAATTCTGGATGGTCGAGAGACACTAGGATTTATCATTAGAATACAAATCTCTATAAGTGCATGCATGTCTGAATTCCACAGAACTCATAGTTAATAGATACGTAGAACTCATAAGGTGGAAATAACCCTAACTTATTTTTCTCTATGATTAAATCTTATGAAACAAAGCATTCATTCGTTACTTTGTTTACAGTAATTCACGCCACAATTTAAATCCCCCCTTTCGTAGAATTTTTGACCAAAGGGTCTATTAACTATCACAAACTTAGTTGGCAACCGTATAAACTTATTATCCAGATATATTAACCAAAATATATCTGGATAATAATAATGTCTGACTCAGTCTGCAAAATCTCTACTATGAACTAAACAAAACTGTCTGAAAACTGGGACAAGGCTCCCAGTAGACCAAAACATGACTAAAGATAAATATCTGAAAGTAAACAGGCCTTCTGAAACACAGAATGATCACCCCTGCACAATCTGCTCTGCGATTTGAAATATCTACTATTTATCTGGACCCCTAGACTGTGTCTCAAAACTTGAAAGGAGGGGGAGGGGAGAGGTCAGCACAAATGTACTGGCACGCAAAGCAATCCAAAATAAAGTATTTGAACATATATATAATAGATGAAAGCAATTTTCATCAACACATCACGTATAAAATAGCTTCTTAAAACACATGGGCATCATTTAATAATCATAAGACATTCTTGTCAAAACAATTTCTTATCTTTGTATTACTTCTGAGTTAGGTGGTACTCCCCTACAAGTCTGATATTCCACGGGCTATATGAAATTCTCCATTGACTCGGCGGGGAAGCCCCCAACCCAAGTGTGCCGCAAGGGTTGGACTGTCTGTGTCTGATACACCACACGACACTTAAACTAGCGTATAATAATATACCCGGATCGATAAATCATAGTTTTGGGCAATGAGTTATCTGAACTCACGCCTTCTTTGGGGACCACCTAGCATCTCTTTATGCCCAATTTTTAACCTTTTCTGAAGATGTAACATTCTAAAATTTCTTAATCATGAAAGTCTGATAAAATCTGATTTCTAGACTAGTCTGTGTCTGTTATGGCATTTTTCTGAGTTGGTATCGTCATACCAAGACTTGAAAGTCCTATTTCTGTGCCATAATGCATTAAGCATGATCTTTCAAAAAAGTGTAGTTTCAGACCACCCAAACATTTAATTTGCATAAAAGATTTCATGTTCCGAAACTCAAGTCAAAACCATGCAAAAACTTTCATCAAACATATGGTGGTCATGTGCTTTTGGAAAAATTATGTACTCTTTCATTATATGTATATTCAACATTTACAACCCTCTCTTTCATGTTCAAAATCGTATTCCAAACATAGCAAAGTCAAAGTATTTCATATCATGATTTTTCAAGACGTATTTCAAAACAATCTATATCATGTGAAACATGAGAAAATTACATCAAGAGAGGGATTTCATGTAAATCGTGCTCTCAATTCATATTTCAAGTCAAAACACATATATACATATACATATAATTTTCAAGTCACTTTGGGGGAAAGCAAGAAGGCTAAAACAATATCATTTAAAGCTTCTAAAACATGAATATGTACATGAATTCAAAAACCCCTTTCTTAAAACATGATTATTCTGCCCATGAGAATTTAGGAAAATCCCACGTACCTCTATTTAAGAAATTGAGGGATGATCCGTGAATCCTACGATGTGGGGATTCCAAATCTCTAATTATCTTCCAAAACCCGCGGTTGAATCTTGAGTTATTTGGGATTTTTATTTGAAACCCTAAGGGGTGTTCTTGAGAGAAAAATTGAGAAAAGGATTATATTTTGATGAATTGGGGGCTAAATCTGGTGTTATAGAGGAAATTTGGGTGAGGTGAAATGACTAAAATGCCCCTAAGAAAATAAACAAAGTCAAAACTGTCCCTTAATTGATAAACTGACAGGATGAAGTAAAATGGGTATAAATCCTTACTCAGATGTTGGATTTGCATGAAACTAGTTGAATTGGAAAGAAAACTCAAAGAGATTTCATTTGATAGGTAGTAGATCTCCCAGTTCATTATATTCAGAGAGTTATTATCATTTGAAGTTGACCCTGAAATGCTGAAAACTGGGTAACAAGCTATGTGTTTTACTACTGTTTTGAAATGAAAACGCAACCTTATGTGTTCCTAAAAATTTTGAAACTTATCCGAGATGTACTATGAGCTTGTCCGATCGTAACACAACTTGAAAATCTAAAAATAGAGGTCGAAAAGGTTGAAAATTTGTATCCCAAAGATATCCAGCTAAAATGACTCTAAGTCCTCATTACACTTAGAAAAATATTCAAGTTTTTAAGTCTAAGAGCACACTATTAAAGGCTAATCCATGCACGACTTTTACGGGGTGTTACAATTTCTTGAACACATTATTATGATCCGTTTGTGATTGACTCGGGGTCAATAGACATAGGGAAAGTTTTCTAATGGGTCCAATACCCTGCTCGGGTATTGGGTCATCCTAAGCTCATGCCTAAAATAGGGTTTTGGTTTCATTGTATCCTTGGTATCTAGAGTGGGTTTGAACACAGGTTCTCAAGCGGACAACTTGAGTTTGAAAATACAAACAGCCATCAGACGACTCACGTGCTAATAAATTGTTTGTATTTCCAACACATTTTTGGAATTGATCAATAGGGGCTGGGATATCCACGAAACCCCAAAACAGTTTAAATAATATAGGAATATACCATGCAATGCGATAATTAAACTCTACAGAATCGAAACACATGAACACATAAACAGTTAATCAAAAGACAAAATCAAACATTTGGTTAGAACCTAATCCTTTATTCCCCTGTAGAGTCGCCATTTCTGTTTTGCGGAGAAATTTTGACTTTTTGAGAGTAAATTATATTTAAATCAAAACTTTAATCATTTGAATCTATAAGCCTTGATTAAAATCTGATATTTAAAAAAATAAATATTTAAGTAAAAAAATTATAAAATCTCGTATAATTGAATACGATAAATTATAATCACTACTTAAAATGACAAAATTACGTACAAACATATTTAATAAATTTTTATTCAAATGAAATAAATATTTTAATTTTATTAAAAATCAAAGAAACTTAGGATTAAATTTAGTCGTGGTGGGCAAAAATTAGGTGTCAACAACCATGAACTTACAAAGGGGTTTTGGAATTATGTTTAGAATCTTGAATTATGAAATTCTTTAATGATATTATTGTTTTGGTCTTGAGGCCTTTCCCCAAATTGATTTATACTCGGATATATGTATGTATGAACTTGGGTTTAAAGATTTAATTGAGAGAATGAACATATGAAATTCCTCTCTTGCTATGATTTCCTATTCTTTTCATACTATATGGATTGTTTCAAATGCATGATCTAGAAGATTGATATAAATGTCTTGAATTAGTTTGTGACTTGATTATGGTTCTGAATTGAAGAGAGGGGATTTCTACATGATTGAAAAACGTTGAATCTCTCTCTCTCTCTCTCTCTCTCTATATATATATATATATATATATATATATATATATATAATGAAAGAACAACATGACTTGTCAAAGATGCATGACAACCACGTGTTTATTGAAAAGCTGAAAACAGTGACTTTTACATAACTTGACAAATGTTTTGATGTATGAATCTTCTTGAATGATTTGAAGTATGGTGGTCCAAACCTTATGCTTGAAAGAATATACTTTAATATTATATTTTATGGCTCATAAGTGACTTGCAAGTCTTGGTATGACGATTCCAAGTCAGACAAGGCCATAGTAAAAGTCAGAACAGAATATTGTTTTCATTTCAGATTTCATATTTTGAATTCAGAAAGAATGCATGTTTAGAACAGGATAAAAATAGGCACTAAGAGAATTAGGTGGTTACCCAAAGTATGCATGGATCACTCGATTCATTGCCTGAAATCGTGTTTTTTCGATACGGGTATATTATTATAAGTTGGCCTAGTGCCCTGGGGCGTATCAGAATCAGAAACTCCAACTCTTGCGGCAAACTCCAGTGGGGGCTTGACCGCTGATTTAAGGGTAGATCCCATACAGTTCGTGGGATAACTTCAGAAATGTAGGGTGTACCACCTAGTTCAAAAGTAATACAAAGAATGGTTTTGCATTGACAGGATTGTTTTCAGATCATTTAAGAATTACCCATGTATTTTAAACTACTCATGTACATTATTTTATAACTTGCTCTCACCTATGTTAATTATGTACAAATTCATTATTTTTGATTGCTCTGTGTACCAGTGCAATTGTATTGACCTCCTATATTTTAAGGTCTGAGGCTCAGTCTAGAGGTTCTGCTAAGCCGTAGAGTTATTCAGATAGAAGTGAAGGGTGCAGTGGTGAGCCTTGTTTATTTTGGAAGACCTATTTCTTTCCAGACATTTATTATTTACTTTGGGTTAGGTCCACTGGGGGCCTTATCCCAGTTTCAGACAGTTTTGTTAATTTTTGTATGTATTAGAGATTTCACAGACTGAAATAAATGTTGTCTAGATGTTGATGGACTTCCTTTAGTATTGTTACATTTAATTCAGAATATGACCATGATACCATAATGATATATTTTTAGCATCTTTCCTTTATTATATGAGTATTGTGCATGATTACCAGACATAGCAGGGCGCCTGGGCCTCTATAGTTCGGGATGCTCGATACGATCAGGGCCCCGACTCGGGTCGTGACAAACTTTGTATTAAAACTTTATCAAAGCATGGTTCATGGTCCCTGGGTGTCTGCTAAATTGCATCGGTTAGAGTCTTATTTACAGGTATTTAGCGCGCCACACTTATAGGCAGGAGGCTACCAGGTGTTTTTGAATGTCCCTCTTCTTTGTGATTTAGTTCATGTTGTGGAGTCTAAAATGTCCCCTAATAATTGGTCTTTTATATTTTAGAAAAGCTATCATGCCTGCACGTCTCTCTAATGATCAGATCGTCCAAACCGATGATATTCGTCCCACCCATGGGATGAGGACACGCAATAGGGCTTACACTCCTTAATTTGTTGTTGCTCCGGGAGTCCCTCCTATTCAGACCAGCCCACCCAGGGAACCTAGGGCTCCTTGGTATGGGACTAACCATACCCAACCTCTCAAGAAAGAGATATCAAATGCTGAGTTCAAATAGTTGATGCACATGATTGCACAGTTGGTGGCTTCACAGGCTCGATGGTTGGAGGATGTTAGGTCTGCATTAGTGCATCTGAGAATACATAGGTGGGTTAGTTTATGAGGATAAACTCACCTAAGTTTATGGGTACAAAGGTGGAGGAGGATCTGCAAGAGTTTGTGGATGAGATGGAGAAAATTTTTAGGGTGATGCATGTAGACGACGTGGAAGGGGTTGAAATAGTGGCTTATCAAATTAAGGAGGTAGCAAATCAGTGGTACAATGAGTGGAAGGATTTGAGAGGTGAAAATGCTGAGCCTTCTGTATGGGGAGAATTTGTGGAAGCCTTCCTGGACCGATTATTTCCTTAGGAGTTAAGGGAGTCCAAGGCTGAGGAGTTCATAAACTTGAAAAAGGGGAAGATGAGCGTCAAGGAGTACACCCTAAAATTCAACCAACTATCCCATTATGATCTAGGATTCGTAGGGAATATGAGGGCCCGTATGAGAAAGTTTGCATCCGATCTTTTGGATGACTTAGTGTTGGAGTGCAAAGAAGAGATATTGAACAGGGATATGGACTTCTTTAGACTGTTAGTTCACATGTAATGGGTTGAGGATCAAAAAATGAGGGTTGCTAAAGCAAGAGAGAAGGATAGACAGGCCAAGAAGGCCAAACCAGCAGACCAAAACTATAGTCAGCACCAAGATAGTAATCGGGGTGACAGGTGGCCAAAGAAAAAGTTCTAGAATGATGTTCAGCCAGCGCCCCTGCGCCCAGACCTCTGGTTGATCGACGATTTTAGAATTTCTAGTCTAGCCATGGGCCGAGAGTGTAGGGTACAAATGCAAGGGAGTGTGGCACAACCTGCGAGGTCACACCCTCGATGTGATATATGCGGTAAGTACCATCCAGGGAAGTGCCAGTTTGGAAAGTTAGTATGTTATACGTACGGCTAGCTAGTCCACTTTCAGAGAGATTGTTCATCTATTTGAGGGAGTGTCGGAGGTTTTAAGTCTCAATCGTATTCCTCAGCGCCACCACCACCTACCAAAGGTGATACTTTAGCTACCGGGGGTGGTCGCAACTGGTTGTATGACTTGTCCAATCGCCAGGAGGTAGAGGCCTTACCAGATGTAGTCACGGGTATGTTACGAATCTTTTCCCGTGTTGTGTATGTGTTACTTGATCTCGGGTATACCTTATCTTATGTTACCCCAATGTGGCAGTTAGTTTTGAGTTTGAGCCCGAAGTTATTGTAAAACCTTTCTCTGTTTCCACTTCTGTAAGTGATTCTGTTGTAGCTAAGAGGTTATATAAAAATTATGTTGTGTCTATTTATGGGCGTATTACCGTGGTGGACCTCATATAGCTTGATATGGTTGATTTTGATGCTATTCTAGGAATGAACTGGATCCATTCATGTTATGCCATGCTAGACTGTAGAACCCGAAAGGTTACTTTCTCTTTTTTGAATGAACCGGTGATAGAATAGGAGGGGCATTCCTTAGTACCTAAAGGGAAATTCATCTCTTATCTTAGAGCCCGCAAACTTATATCTGAGGGATGCTTGTATCATCTGAGTAAAAGATTCTAATACTGAAAGTCCTTCTCTTCAGTCTGTCCCTGTGGTTAATGAGTTCCCAAAAGTCTTTCCCGATGATCTCCTAGGGATACCACCTGATAGGGAGATAGATTTTGGTATTGATTTATTGCTGGACACCCATCCTATTTCTATTCCACCATATAGAATAGCGCCTACAGAATTGAAAGAGCTAAAAGAACAACTAAAAGTTTTTTTGACAAGGGCTTTATCTATCCTAGTATCTCTTCCTGGGGTGCACTTGTACTCTTTGTGCATAAGAAAGATGGTTCCCTCCGTTTGTGCATAGACTATCATCAATTGAATAAGGTCACTGTCAAAAATAAATATCTCCTTCCTAGAATTGATGATCTCTTTAACCAACTTCAGGGAGCTAGGTGTTTTTCAAAGATAGACCTTCATTCGGGGTATCATCAGTTGAAGGTTAGGGAGGATGACATTCCTAAAATAGCTTTTCAAAACCGTTACGACCATTATAAATTCTTAGTCATGTCCTTTGGATTGACTAACGCCCCTGCAACTTTCATGGACCTAATGAATAGGGTGTTCCGCCAGTTTGTAGATCTGTTTTTCATAGTCTTTATTGATGACATTTTGATTTATTCTAAGAGTGAGGAGGATCATGCTAGCCATCTCCGAATCATCCTTCAGACCCTCAAAGACCATAAATTGTATGCAAAATTTTCTAAGTGTGAATTCTGGCTTAATGCTATTTCTTTCTTGTGGCATATTGTGTCTAGTGAGGGGATTAAAGTTGACCCCCAAAAGAATGAGGCAGTGAGAAAATGGCCAAGACCCACGACTCCAACCGATATTCGGAGCTTCCTGGGTTTGGCAGGATATTACAGATGGTTCATAGAGAGTTTTTCTTTGATAACTGCTCCACTTACCAAGTTGACTCAGAAAAAGATAAAATTTGTATGGTCTGACTCTTGTCAGAATAGCTTTGAAAAATTAAAGGAAAAGTTGACACTGCACTTATTTTGACCCTTCCTGAGGGTACAAAGAGGTTTGTGGTGTACTGTAATATGTCCCAGGTGGGACTTGGGTGTGTACTTATGCATCATGGTAAGGTGGTAGCTTATGCATCTAGGCAGTTGAAGGTGCACGAGCAAAATTACCCCACCCATGACTTGGAGTTAGTGGCTGTGGTGTTCGCACTTTAAATCTGGAGGCACTATCTTTATGGGGTACATATTGATATTTTTACTGATCATAAAAGTTTATAGTATGTATTTTCATAGAAAGAGTTGAATCTTAGGCAAAGGCGTTGGTTGGAACTATTGAAGGATTATGTTATGAGCCTACACTATCATCCGAGCAAGGCCAATATGGGGGTCGACGCCCTTAGCAGAATATCTATGGGCAGTCTTTCTTATGTTGAGGAAAGCAAAAGGGAGATGGTGAAGGATATTCACCGGCTAGCTAATCTAGGGGTATGACTCCTGGATTCCGAAGATGGAGGGGTAGTTGTGCATGAAATAGCAAAATCATCCTTATGTGCTGAAGTGAAGGAAAAGCATGTTGAATACCCCATCCTAATGCAGATCAAGAAAAAGTGATGTCTTTTTAAATTGGTGGTGATGGGATTTTGAGATATTAGGGTAGGCTATGTGTGCCAGATGTGGATGGATTGCATAAAATAATTCTTAACGAGGCTTACACTTTAAGGTACGTTGTTCACCCAGGCTCTACAAAAATGTACCGTCATCTTAAAGTTATAGATTAGTGGAATAATATGAAGCGTGATGTAGCTGATTTTGTTTCTAAGTGTTTAAATTGTTAACAAGTCAAAGTGGAACACTTGAGGCCAGGTGGTACTTCCCAAGATCTAGCTTTGCCTACGTGGAAATCGTAGATGATCAATATGGATTTCATCACGGGTCCTCCGAGGTCCCGAAACCAATATGATTCCATTTGGGTAATTGTAGATCCGCTGACCCAGTCAGCCCATTTTCTGCCTGTGAGGACTAACTATTTGGGAGATGATTAGGCCAAGCTTTACATTGAGGAAATAGTTCATTTTCATGGGGCACCGGTATCCATTATATCTGATCGAGGTACGCAATTCTCTTTGTAGTTTTGGAGATCTTTTCAGAGGGTTTTAGGTACCCAAGTGAACCTGAGTACTGAATTCCACCCTCAGATCGACGGGCAAGATGAACGCACCATTCAGACCCTACCGGACATGTTGAGGGCTTGTGTAATTGAATTCAAAGGTAGTTGGTTAGATCACTTGCCATTGATAGGGTTTGTATATAATAATAGCTACCATGCCATCATTAAGATGGCACCTTTTGAGGCACTTTATGGGAGAAGATGTAGATTACCAATTAGGTGGTATGAAGTAGGTGAAATGTGGTTTTTTGGTCCTGATCTTATTCACCAAGCAATGGAGAAGGTGAAAATTATTAGAGAATGACTTAAAATAGCCCAGAGTCTACAGAAGTCCTACGCCAATGTTAGAAGAAAGGAGTTGGAATTTGAGGTTAGTGATTGGGTATTTTAAAAGTCTCCCCTATGAAGAAAGTCATGCGATTTGGGAAGAAGGGGAACCTGAGTCCTCGGTATATAGGACTATATCAGATTGTGAGAAGAATAGGTGGGGTTACTTATGAGTTAGAGTTGCCCGCAAGCCTGGCTTCTGTTCATCTTGATTTCATGTGTCCATGTTTAAGAAGTGTATTGGAGATCACTCCCTAGTATTTCCTATAGAGGAGATCAATATGAACGACTACTTGTCCTACGAGGAGGAACTAGTTTCCATATTGGATTGCCAAGTTTGAAAGTTGAGGAGTAAGGAAATAGCTTCAGTTAAGGTGATGTGGAGGAATCAAGAAACCGAGGAGGCTACTTGGGAATCAGAAGATGATATGCGGGCGAGGTACCCGACTCTTTTCAAAACCATGGATGATGATTTAGAAGGTAAAAATCCTATACTACTTCTTTTCTTTCATTTAGTTCTTGAAATCGTGCTTGTTGGGCCCGAGTCGTCATTCAGGGATGAATGATCCTAAGAGGGGATAATGTAACGACCCGCATTTTGGGCTAGAATGTAAACCATATTTCCCATGCGTAAATGTTTCAAAATCCATAAATCCTATGAAAATTTAGTGTGTTAATCAATTATATAGTATGTTAATCTTGTTGAGCTTTAATTGAGATCATAGGGGTCCTTTAACTCAAGGACGAGTTGAAAACATTTCTATCGATAAGGTTTTAGTGGATGTTTTAACTTGAGCCAAATTCCATCGACCATAACTTTTTGTATATAATGAATTAGAGGGTCTACTATATATTAAATGAAAGGTCTTCTAAGTAGCTTTCTAACGATACCAATTTTGCCTAAATCCGATAACTGAGCAAAAAGTTATAACTTTGCAAAGTAGAGTATGTCGCCTAACAAATCGCCTAAGGCTACTGGAATAGTTATGACATAGGTTAGGCGCCTCCCAACCTAGATTACGCAATGGGTTAGGATTTGCCTAGCATAACTTAGACGATGGGTAATGCGCCGCCCAGCCTAGCTTAGGTGATGGACAATGCGGCGCATACCTTATGGCCCAACGACGTAAATTCATCATTTTTAAGGGAAACCAAGTCTTTTCACATCCCAAAACCGTCCCTACTCATCCTTAAATGAATTTATGCTTATTAGTAACATTTAAACTCTCCTAAGATCCCTAGTTCATCCTTCAAGAACATAAGAGGAGAAAACAACTAGGGTTTGAGCAATCAAGCTTAAAGGTCCAATCTTTTCGAAACTTCTTCACAAATTCTTCGCAACTAAGGTACGTGGGGTTTCCCTAAAGTTATATGGGCATGGTGAAATTGTTTTAATGATGAATATATGTTTAGAAATCATGAACTTACAAAGGGGTTTTGGAATTATGTTTAGAATCTTGCATTATGAAATTCTTTAATGATATTATTATTTTGGTCTTGAGGCCTTTCCCCCAAATTGATTTATACTCGTATATATGTATGTATGAACTTGGGTTTGAAGATTTAATTGAGAGCATGAACATATGGAATCCCTCTCTTGCTATGATTCCTATTCTTTTCATACTATAAGGATTATTTCAAATGCGTGATTTAGAAGCTTGATATAAATGTCTTGAATTAGTTTATGACTTGATTATGGCTCTGAATTGAAGAGAGGGGGTTTCTACATGATTGAAAAACGTTGAATATATATATATATATATATATATATATATATATATATATATATATATATATATATATATATATATATATATATATATATATATATATATATATATATAACGAAAGGACAACATGACTTGTCAAAGATGCATGACCACCACGTGTTTGTTGAAAAGCTGATAACAGTGACTTTTACATAACTTGACAAATGTTTTGACGTATGAATCTTCTTGAATGATTTAAAGTATGGTGTTCCAAACCTTATGCTTGAAATATGAGACTTTAATATGATATTTTATGGCTCATAAATGTGACTTGCAAGTCTTGGAATGACGATACCAAATCAGACAGGGCCATGGTAAAAGTCAGAGCAGAATACTGTTTTCATTTCAAATTTCAGATTTTGAATTCAGAAAGAATGCATGTTTAGAACAGGATAAAAATGGGAACTAAGAGAATTAGGTGGTTACTCAAAGTAGGCATGGATCACTCGATTCATTTCCTGGAACCGTATTTTGCCGATATGGGTTTATTATTATACGCTGGCCTAGTGCCCTGGGGCGTATCAGAATCAGAATTTAGAAACTCCAACTCTTACGGCAAACTCCAGTGAGGGCTTGACCGCCGAGTTAAGGGTGGATCCCATGCAGCCCGTGGGATAACTTCAGAAATGTAGGGTGTACCACCTAGTTTGGAAGTAATGCAAAGAATGGTTTTGCATTGATAGGATTGTTTTCAGGTCATTTAAGAATTGCCTATGTATTTTAAACTACTCATGTACATTGTTTTATAACTTTCTCTCACCTATGTTAATTATGTAAAAATTCATTATTTGGATTGCTTTGTGTACCAGTACAATTGTATTGACCCCCTATATTCAGGGTCTGAGGCTTAGTCTAGAGGTCCTGCTAAGACGTAGAGTTATTCAGATAGAAGTGAATGGTGCAGTGGTGAGCCTTCTTTATTCCAGAAAGTCTATTTCTTTCCAGACATTTATTGTTTACTTTGGTTTAGGTCCACTGGGGGCTTTGTCCTAGTTTTAGATAGTTTTGTTGATTTTCGTATGTATTAGAGGTTTTGCAGACTGAAATAGATGTTGTCTAGACATTGATGGATTTCTTTTAGTATTGTTATATTTAATTCAGAATATGACCATGATACCGTGATGATATATTTTCTGCATCTTTCCTTTATTGTATGAGTATTGTGCATGATTACCAAACATAGCAGGGCGCCTGGGCCTCTACGGTTCGGGATGCTAGTTACGATCAGGTCCCTGGCTTGGGTCGTGATAGTACTCTTCATCTGTGAAGGTGTGAGCCTTTGCCAGTGGTGCAGTTCCTCGATCATGGCTTGAACTAGCAACATCAACTTGTCCTACTACCATATTGGATGTTGGAGAAGGCTTGCTGGCTGTGGTGTTTCCACTTCCATAGGTGGAATAGATGTTACCACTACTATATGGCCTTGGATTAGCAGCAATGTACCCTTGCTTCTTTTTATTCTTCCAATCATTAGGATAGCCAATCAGTTTGTATCAACTCTCTTTGGTATGACCTGATACGTGACAATAATCACACTTTCTGCCTTTGTCGTTGGTACCTCCCTGTCCATAACCATAAGATCCATAGTTTTGATTCATCTGCATGTCTAGTGGTTCTGACCTATCATGTACAATAAGCATACAAGAAGAATGCTGGATCTCATCCTCAACAAGCATGGCGTAAGCTTGATTGATAGTAGGAGTGACTCCCTTGAGTAAAATTTGCCTTCGAGCTTGATCATAAGACTCATTTAAGACACTCAAAAACTGTAAGAGTCTCAATTGACACATATTATCTTAATATTCCTTAGACTTAGTGATACGTGAACGACAACGAAAACACAAGAAAGGCTCAAAACAGTCCACAAATCAAGAGGAATCCAAGGACCCGTTTGAGAGCTAGTTTCGGCCAAACAACAACAATATAAGAATATAAGGAAACAAGGTGTATTTATACACCAAAACATCCACTAAAACGTGATGAACACAAGAAGATAGACAGAAATATGATAAGGATAATAACAACAACAAACGGTTACAAGATACATGAACAACAAGAACCAACGGTTTCCCTAAACAACACTAACTAAGACATGAAATGTAGAGATAGATAGTGAGACATACACTACAATAAGATCCAAGAACCCAAAGATATATTAAATCTAAGGACCCTTAGAACTTACGATAGCAACACCACACTCTTACGAGGGATTCCACCACTCAAGCACCACCGTTTCCAAGAAATACACATTCACAAGTGATTCCACACTTGCCATGTCCTAGTTTCGGCCTAGGGAGACTCTCTCTCTCAAGAGAAGTGTTCTTGTTCTTTCAATATCATAAGGCAACTAACTAAATAAAACCCTAACATGTTCCTTATATAGTTATTACAAAATGGAATATAAAATATCCATAATACCCCTCAAGGGTGAGGCACTCCTAAAGTGTAAGAGTGGACTGATTTTTGGTGTGTTTTGGACCTCTTCTACACTTCAATTGCACAAACCAAGTCTCGGGAACAACCCGCACCCTCATAAGTCCATATCCACGATTATTCTTGTATCATCCTCTCCATCTTGAGAGGAATTTACCCATAAAATTCATGGCTTCATCTCGTTCAATTGGCCACTTCAAAAGAACTCCCCAAAACAGTCCGTAAAACATAAAGAATCTGAGTACTCAATAACAACAAGTCTCGGCCAACATCTTCATTTAGCACCTCGGCTTCCTCTCCATCTTGAGAATTGCCTTTAACCTTATTCGGTCCAATTGAGTTTCAACCCTAGCCAAGATATCTCTAGGATCATTGTAGCCAAGAAGTTACCTACAGAAACACAAACAAATTAGTTGTACAAGAAAAGTCCTCACACTCTCTCTTTATTTCCTTGCCTCTCGGATTTCTCACACTTTACCTCACAAGTTTTGTAAGCTTGCTTGTACTCCGGGAGGTGTTGAGAGGTGAACCAAACGTTTACAACGACTCAAAATAAAAAGACTAAGACACACAAAGAAATGTAGATACGAAGAACGGTTTTCAAAACTAATTTACAATCTAGTAATGATCACTAGTTTGTAAATTAGTATTGGAATCAACAAATGAAACTATAGAACAACAAATTGAAACTAGAAGATCAAAATTTGAGCCAAAATTTGTTGCGTGAATAGTATATATATATGGTGACGTGGTAGTTTACAATTGATCACCACCCACACAATTAGATATTAGAGAGAAAGTAAAGTCTTGTAACCTTTCAACTTTTCAAACTCAAAAGGTGAGATTTGACTTTACTAGTCCCACAAGACAAGGTCCCTTGTTTTAAGGAAAGTTGTTGGAAAATGGTTGATAAAGTCTTTGGTAGTTGTAGTGTCTTTCAAGACTAACAAGTCACACCCCCTTTTTCCTTCACCTTTATGGATCAAATAAACACTTTATTTTAACAAGACATAATGGTTGTGAAGAACATCAAGAACTACAACAACATTCCCCAAGAACAACAACAAACTTCAAGAACAACCAACAACATCCAACTTCCAAGTCCAAATCCACAACAGTTTTTGGACACCAACTCATGGACAAGCTACAACAACTTCAACAAAATTGTTTTTAGGTCACCAATCCTCAACAACAACACAAGGCCAAGCTTAGAACAACAATAACATCACAAGGCCAAGGTGAAAACTACAACAAATATAAGCTCAAATCAAGCTATAGACTCAATGTGTTAGTGAGGAACAAAACTAACACTTAGTGACAACAAAGACAAGTAAAAATCTATGCCAAGACACAACAAAAACACAGATTTTGGCCAAGAACACAAAACAGACAGATTGCTCTTTCTTTTTTCAAGAATTTTCTGTTTTCAACATTTTTTCCCTCTTTTTGATTTTTTTAACTAACAATCCCAAGATTGATCTTGTGGGAACAAGATCAAGCCATTCTATGATACCAAAGGATATGGGAATGACAACGGAAACACAAGAAAGGCTCAAAACAGTCCACAAATCAAGAGGAATCCAAGGACCCCTTTGAGAGCTAGTTTCGGCCAAACAACAACAATACAAGAAAACAAGGAAACAAGGTGTATTTATACACCAAAACAACCACTAAAATATGATGAACACAAGAAGATAGAAAACAATATGATAAGAATAATAACAACAACAAACGGTTACAAGATACATGAACAACAAGAACCAACGGTTTCCCTAAACAACACTAACTAAGACATGAAATGTAGAGATAGATAGTGAGACATACACTACAATAAGACCCAAGAACCCAAGACACGAGAGGTATTTCACCGCTCAAGCACCATCATTTCCAAGCAATACACATTCATAAGTGATTCCGCACTTGCCATGTCCTAGTTTCGGCCTAGGGAGGCTCTCTCTCTCAAGAGAAGTGTTCTTGTTCTTTCAATATCATAAGACAACTAACTAAAATAAAACCCTAACATGTTCCTTATATAGTTATTACAAAATAGAACACAAAATGTCCATAATACCCCTCAAGGGTGAGGCACTCCTAAAGTGTAAGAGTGGACTGATTTTTGGTGTGTTTTGGACCTCTTCTACACTTCAATTGCACACACCAAGTCTCGGGACCAATGCACACCCTCATAAGTCCATATCCATGATTATTCTTGTATCACTTAAGGCAGTCACAACTAGGTTTAGAAACTAACACATCATACTCACTCCACAAACTTTTCAATTTGGTGAAATAAACTGAAATTGAATCAGTACCTTGAGACAACATATTGATTTCACGATGCAATTGATAGATACGCATATGATTCACCTTGTCAAATCTCTCCTTTAGATCTTCCCAAACTGCATAAGCATTCGTAGCATAAATAATACCAGACAATAGACTCTCACTGACTGTGTTCATAATCCAAGATAAAACAATCGCATTACATGTTTCCCATTGCTCATGAAGTTCCTCCCGATATGATTCCTTGTTGCAGGATCCAGTGACAAAGCCAAACTTCCTTTTTCCTAATAGTGCAATGCACATTGAACAACTCCACAAGTTGTAATTTTCTGAACCAGTGAGTTTGATGGGGACGAGTACAACATTAGAGCTATTTGAAGTGCCAATGAAAAGCGGATTACTTTGATCGATCTTAGGAGCCATAGCTGAATTGATTGAATCAATAATGAATTGCAATAGTGAAGGAGAAGCCGATAACAGAGATCACACAATAATCGTGAAGAAGAAGAAGCCGATAACAGAGATCGCAAAATTTCTTGAAATTTGCAAATAATGGAATGAGAAGTGAACTGAATCTTCCCTGTAATGAGCTCGTAACTCTGATACCATGTGAAACTCGAGCACAACAGATAGATCATTCATGATCAATGGAGAAAATGTGAAAGAGAAACTCAGTTTTATTGATTCATTCTCTTGACATTGTTGTTGTTGCTCTTATTTATAGACACTTGTTGAGCTGAGTGAGTGAGCTTCTACACAGCTCATTGCCAGCTCAGCATAACTAACTAACAACCTAACAACTTGCATAACAACCTAACAACTAACTCTGTAGCTGACTCACCAATTAACCAACTAACTAACTACTTATTCATCAATGTAACAGTAACTGTACATTTGCATACACTAACTGTGATGTAGTGTGGATCGTATGTATGTTGAAACATGTAAACAATTAATTCATCGTAGTATGCAAGAATTTGAATATAAATGAGAGGCAAATTTGCCGCTCATCACACAACCTCCCATTGACTTGGTTCTGGGACCATATAAATATGGAGGGCTTGTTCTTTCTTAATAATGCAACCTTTTTCTAAAAAAAAATGTTTTTAAATTTTAACAATACAAGTTGACCGACTTTTCTCAATAATACCTTTACACCTCAGTTTACGCAGTTCACTAGTCTTCTTGTGCTTTTGTCTTTACAATGTACTTCTCAATGTGAGATGACATTTCAATAGAATCTTGTGAAAATCACAATCATTTAACTTTTCAGTATGTTCATAAAAAAATTATTTTATACCAGAAAATAGTTTAACCACTTCATTTTGCTTAATAAAAATAACTTTTAATGGTATATTATGAAATGCTTAAAACTGCTTGCTTAGTGACATAACTGTGTAAGCCCTTGTTACAATAAATATTTGCTTATCATACTATTTTCCTTTTTCAATAATGCAAATGAAAACATGGTAGTCTAGTCAAAAAGAGAAGAAAAACATTTCTCAGTTTATCTGTATTGATTGTCAAACTATGTGGGGACTGAAATGACATAGCCATATTGGCATTTTTGTCAATCAAAAACAGTGTACCAAACAAGTTTGCGCATATTTTTGTTGATGGTCACTTGGGGCCAATTTATATCACGCGACAGAGTTCTAGCTGCCTTTTTTTAAAGTAAGAATATAAAAACCTAAATAGCCGTAACACAAGCAAAGGGGCTAAGTCTTACCTTACCAAACTTAATGAGATTACGAACCTCTACTGATTAACAAAGAGTAAAAGCATCTAGTCCTCCTGGACTATGACCAAATCTGCTACGACACCTAGACGGATTTACCTCTTTAAAAAATAGGAGGCCGCCTTAGGCCCCCAAATTTGAGGGGCCTCATTTTTTTATAAATATTATTTATAGAAAAATAAAATTTTTACATAAAAGGAAAGAATTATTAGAAGTAGTTCATATATTTAGAGTATTATGTCTCAAGAAATGCATTAATTATATTATTACTTACAAAAATAATTCAAAAAACCGATTTTATAATTTTGAAAATAGACTTACTAAAAAATTTATTTTTTCTTAAATATTTAAGGTCTCCGTTTAATTTTCGCCTTAAGCCACGAATATGCTTGAGCCGCCCCTGTAAGACACACTCCAACTTCACGAGGGTCCTATTATCCCAAACTAAATTTTAGCATATTTTTATCTATCTTTTTAGCTGATGTGGTACCCTTTGTCAATCTTTTTAGCTGACATGAAACCTTTGACATGAGTTATGTAATGAAGGTGCCACATTAGCACAAAAGGATGACAAGTATATGATAAAATTTAGTTCATGTGAAGTTGGAGTGTATTGTAGAAACTTTGACCATAGTTTGGAGGATACTAGATGCTTATCTCAATCAACAAACATTCATTCCTCATAGAAGTGTTCATCTTGGATCTTAACAACCCAAGTAATGTCTGTTGACACCTAATTTTTGCCCTCCACAACTATGTTTAATCTCGGGTTTCTTCGATTTTCAAATAAAATCGCAACATATATTTTATGTGAATAAGAATCTTTTCAAACTATTTATTTGGGTAAACTTATCATTTTAAGTAGCGATTATATATTATCGTATTCAATTATGCGAAAATATGTAATTTTTTTACTTTAATATCTATTTTACGGAGTATTGAATTTTTTATCAAGGATTATTTTGAAAATAAATTCAAATGGTTGAAAAATCTTGATTTAAGTATAATTTATTCTTAAAATTAATTTATTTGGAAAATATGTGTTTGATTTTATCAAATCAAGAAGCTTGAGATTAAGTGAGGTATCAATTTGTATCAAGTATAGATTTAATTTGGTCAATCTATTAAATTGATTATAATTGAAATAAAATTGGCTCCAATTGCAATGCAATTGGCCAATTGACTTCAATTTGGTTAAAATTTAAATGGATTTGACTAATTCCTAATTTGATTGGGGTTATCAATTAAATAACCCCAATTTTAGTTTATTCTTATTTTTAAATTACCAGTCCACTCTTCAAATTAACAAGCCCAAGCCCAATTTCCTTTTGACTTTGCCAAATTAGCCCCAAATTTCCAGCAGCCCAACGCCCCGAGGCCCACACCAACAAACATACCCGGCCTAAACCTTCTCCTCTTCTTCATTCAATTAACAACAACTTCACCATCGACAATTCTCAACCCAGCAACTCCTCTCAACCCTTTAACCCGACCCCAGCCAAAATCCAACAAAAATCAAATGCAATACTAAGCAGCCATCAACGACGACACGGGTTTCAACCCGATCCCAACTCGAATCGGCCCTGTTTGAGCCAACTCGACCCTAACCCGATGAGGTTTTCTCTCAACCTCTGTGCGTACCCAGCACGAGACAAGAACATCGAATGTTCTAGAGGGTGCTACGTGTTAGATTTCAATTCGCTCCTCAATTGCTAACCGTTCAAAATTCGAATATCTAAACAACTTGGTACAATTTTTAGTACAAATTACAGCTCAACCTTATCCCATCCTTCGAATTTCAAATTCAAGATTTCTCCCTTTTTCAAATCCCTAGGGGAAACCCTAATTCGTCTCTTGTAAAAAGGGCCCTTGAGGTCACTGTTTGGGGGAGGGGGGGTTTCACCTCGGGGGTTCTTTCAAAGGTTTATTTTTTTCTAGAAAATTGGTTCTTTCGATTCTTGGGGTTCAAAAATCAGAGTTTCTTCGGGGGGACCTAAAAGGGGCTCGAAATTGGGGTTGTAGAAAGCTGTAGGTTAAACATTTTGAAAAAAAAGAAGAGAGAAAGATTCTTGAGAAGACTTAGTCTCAAATATAAATTATGTTCTTATTTCGAAAGATTATCAACTAAATTAGAGTGTCGAGTTGATAGTGAAGACGATATTTTCTAGTGGTCTCGCTAATAGATCGTTATCCCATTTTGCTTCCCCAAAAGGAGGTGAACAATCATTTACCCTTTATTTCGTTATTTTACTTTCTCAGCTTCATCCCATTTTCTGGTAAAATCGTAGTTTTGTTTGCTGGGTTATGTGCTGTAGAGGTCTCAAAGACCATGGGTTGTTGTTTTTTAGGAAAAATGTTGAATGAATTGTTATGTTAGAATTAATCTATGTTCAGGTTTGTTTCCGGTCGTCCTTTTTACTTTGGTGTCATGATCTGTTGCCCACTCTTGGTGTTATTGAGTAATTTTCGGCCTGTGCTTCAATTGGTGTATGGATGATGATTGGAAGGGCTGGTTTGTTAGGCAAAGTTTGTGACTTTGATTGTATTTCATAGTTTTAGTCGACGATGTTTGGCTTGTAGTTGTTATCTGATCGTGTTTGTTCAGGATCGTTGCTGGATTGTGGTGTCATTGTTGAGCTAGAAGTGTCGTTATCAGAGCTACCTCTCAAATTCCTTTGGCTTCTTATGTGCCAAAAAGACAATGAGCTAGGTCCAAAATATGCTAGAAAATCCTAGGATTCCTCGACGACTATTTTGTTCAAGTTGGTCAGAGCAAGGAGGAAGATAGAGACAATATTCCATTTGGCTTGCTTTTGTTGTTTTTCGTTATTATAACTGTTGTGCCGATAATACCATTAGTAGGACTTCCTCTTGAGTTCTTTGCCTACGAAAATGACAAAGAATAATGAGGATAAGTCGTCCAAAAATAGAAAAATCCTGTGATTCCTCGGTAATTATTTCGGCTACCAAAAGCTTATCTTTTGGGTTTGTCGAAGAGAGAGAGAGTGAGGATGAGGATAATATACTCTGCCACATGCTTTTTTTTAGTCTGTGGATTATACCTTTCTTTTGGTTTCAAAAACCCGAATTCAGATTTCCATTTTTCCTTTAAGTTCATCTTCGGTGTGAAATCCTATTAGAAGGATAAATGTTGTGTTTTTGTGGATGCTGCACATTTAAGTGTGTTTGTTCGGGAAAATTAGAATAATTTTGTTTTCATTACATTATGTATTATCTGTACATGAGCTAAGGATTCCCAGTAATCTTTCTTGTTCAGTAATATCAAGAAGGTAGGGATGAAGTTATACTCATTTTTCTTTTAGAAATAGGATTAGGGATGAGATAACGCGTCATAATCGCTTATCTCTGTCCTTAAATACCCACTGTCAAGAATTAACAGATTAAGTGGTTTCCAGATTTAATTGTTGCTCTAAAGATTTTGAATCGAACATTTGTTGCTTGTTACACTTAGAAGTTTAGTTTACTCTCATGATCGATTTGGAGACAGTATTCCCAGACTCCCTCTTGCGTTACTTTGGAGTAGTCGTCGTCTGTTGGGTGACATTTGTACAGGGATTTCATGTATACTCATGTGAATAGAAAGACATTCTTGCCTCACAGGCCCTCTTCTCAGTTTTCATTTTCTTCCCTTTAATATTTATTTAATATGACCATGTGATAACGCTCAATCTACAGCTCTCGTAGGAGTGTAAAGCGGTCGCTGTCAAATATATAACCCAACTGGGTTGGGTATCGATCCCACAGGGAATAGCTTGGTCAACAAGTAAGCAAAGATTACTAGACTTTTAGTGCAAGTCTCGTAAAAGGGGGGATTGTAACGTGCAATTGATGTGAACAAAATAATAAAGTAAAACAGAAAATAGCAAAGTAAAAAGAAAGAATGTTTGGTAAGATGTTAAACAATGAGAATTGAGAAGTTGGGGTTATGTCCACCTTATGAGTTGTACGTCTCTATTGGCTATGAGTTATGCGGAATTCAGACATGCATGTGCTTATAGAGAATTGTATTCGATGGTAACTCCAAGAGTCTTTCGACCTAAACAAGGACTATTTCACTTTAACTCTTTCGAGCTTAAAGAGTATCTAACGGTACAAATTCTCCAAGAGGTTAATCCAGTTACGACACTAACTTTTTAATAGGGGATGAGACCCTATTACCTTGACATTATCTCTTTTCCAAACATATAACTTTTCTTTCGAACAAATTAATGCTATACTGGCGTTATTCTATGCGTCTGCAGCCACAAGAATTTGCATTAAGATGAAGAGAATAATGATATAAGCAACACACGTGTCACGAATTCACAAACTCATAGCCTTAGATAGTATCTCATAAGGCTTCCATAACCCCAACAGAGAAGTTTAGTTTCCCATGAGTGCAAAGGAAATCACAATCGACATTGTTATTATACCACAATAAAGATTTCGTGTAGTAATAGTGTGGTAGGCGTTAGGCGTGAATCCCTGGCAAAGTAACGTTTCTCTTGTTGCGGAAATTAAGAATTGAATATATGAATAGAAAAAGAATAAAAAGTAGAATTAATGGAAGGGTTAGAAGAAGAGTTATAGAGTAATAGAATTAATGAGGAATGTATAAAAATCTCTAGCAAGATAGGGTATTTATAATACCCATATCCTATTCCTACTAAGCTAATGAATTACTTAACCCAATCCTACTAGGTTAATGTATCATTATCCTAATCCTAATAAATTACTGCTAGTCCCCAAAGTCTTCAGAATTGCTGTTTTTGCCCGGAACAGATTTTCCATGTGCCACTTTTGGTCCTTGGCGTCCAAGTTATCCATAAAATGCTGAAATCTGCATCATTTATACCTGAAAACTTGCTAATCATGTTCGTTAGCTCACTTACAGGAAAAAGGACTAAAAGTGCATGAAATATATAATTTGTTCTCAAAACTTGGCTAAAATATGGGTAAAATATAGCACTATAGGCGTGTAAATTCGCCTATCATCAACACCCCACACTTGAAGCTTTGTTCGTCCTCGAACAAAATATCATGTCCGTCTAAACATCAACTTAGGGTCTCACAGTATCAACACAAAATATTCGTCAAGAGAAGCGTAGCAATCATTAACAAAGAGTAGTTTTCTGCTCATTAGTAGAAACAATTCAACCTCTAACGTAGACTCGTGATGGTGGTTAATTCACATTCAATGGTTAAGGTACAAAGAATCATACACGACTACCCAAAACTCATCAACCATGTGTGTCTCACGATATATTACCCATAATCACTCACAAGTATAGCATCTTTTTCAAACATGGGTATAAAAGTATCCTTGCTCTCGCTCTCACAAAGAATTCATATGCTGCAACTGATGACCATAGGCTTGCCCTTAGTGTAATGCTCCACTAAATGTCAGAATGCTAAGCTTAGGATCAAATAGGTCTTTTACGGGTTGTAATGTAGGCTAAGGGACGGGTAGGACTATTTTGGCCAGAAATAGTGACTAAGTTCCCTAAGTGCTTTAATACATCACAATATGCCATTTATACTTTCTTTCAAACAACCGTTTTGCTTTCTTTTAATCTGCCTCCCTTTGTCACCTCTTTTGTTTTTCAATTTTTGAACATAAGTAACTTTTTAGTTTTCTTTTCCTTTTTCTTTTCATAACACACCTCTTATGATAGCAATTATTTTTCATAACAAATTCAAGCACCATTACTTTCTAAAGCATCATACTCACCCAATTTCCTCTTATTTTGTCACATGACTTTACACTTTAAAGCACTTAGGAATTTGGATCAAATTATAGTCTTGAAAAAATGGATTAGGCTTACATGTGAGGTTGTCAAAGAAAATAGGCTAAAGGCTCAAAAGGGGTTAACTAGGATAATGTCCATGGATAGGTAAAAAGAAGGTAAACAAGTGTAGGTTGCCAAAGAAATCTCTAAATCATCTCCTAAACTTGCACTCCTTATTTTCGCTTTACATACATACCAGGCAAGTTCTAGCATCAGCCACAAACATAGAATATACTATTATCTCACTCACACAAGGCACATGGTCGACTTTATTGGGAGTAGTATAGACTCTTGCCCCAACAGATGAAGGAATTGAACCACACAGTATCACATAGTGAGTCACAATTAGAGCCTAAACGTTTCAATAGTCATGATTTTAGCACAAACTCTTGTTAAAATCTCATGCTGCCTATTAGAATAATTTCATGCGAAGCTAAGTGCAAAAAAATTTAACTACTTACAAAAACGGAAAAAATGAAAAAAAAAAACTAAGCAAACAAACATAAATGCAAATGCGGATAAATGCAAATACCATCACCCCACACTTAAACGGGACACACTGCCCTCAGTGGAAAATAAATACGAAGAACCTGGTCAGTCGGACTCCTCCTCTATGTCGGGGGTCATACCCCCTTCGTCGGAATCATCATAGGAGTCATCGTCATCAGAATTCTCTTCCACGTCAGAGTCTGGCATTCGTCGCTCATTATCGGTCGGCACATCGTCATCAAAAGGTTCCTCAAAATATGTACCTACTCCACACATCTCCCTTGCATGCACATTCAATGGATAGTCATGATCCAGTTGTTGGAGCTCTGCAGCAGTTGGAACTCGACCTCCGCTCATCATTGTAAACCGCGTCATGCCATAAAGATGGCGAAAGAAACTCTCATCCCGAGCATGTCTCTCTGCCGTAGTAAGGTTGACGCCATGTGTTGATTTAGCATCTTTGACCTTTGTGAGGTCAACCTTCTTCGGGTTGTGTGGGAGTTTATGATCAGTCGGTTCCTCTTCGATGTCTTCCTTCCTCAAGATTGCAGTCAACAAATTGCCGAAGCTGAAGTAGGACCGCTTGTGTAGCCTAGCCTTCCGCATTGTAGATCGAATGATTGCCCCAATGTTGATAGGGAAATTCGTCATCAATGCATATACCAAGCACACTCTATCTCTTGTTATTAATGTGTATTGCATCCCTGGAATGAGGCAAGAGTTGACTATGCTCAACCATATCCTTGCTTCCCTATTCAAAAGAGCATATGGGAAGGTGTTATGTCGTCCGGTGTCTTTATGTATGCTCCACCTTGCCATAGATCTAGTCCACAGAGTGTGTGTTGAATTGCTCTATATGGAGGTCTACTTTACAACTCTCTGAATGGTGATGGATCAACTGAAGGCAAGCCAAGAAAGGAGTTGAAGAAATCCGCATTGAGTTGTAAAACTTGGCCCCGAATCTTGACCTCACTTCCTGTGGTTTTCGGTGACCAGTTGGCATAAAATTCTCTTGTCAAATCGAGATTACATTCTCTTATGTCTCGGAAGATGAAATCAAGATGTAATGCCATGATCTTGGCCAACATGCGTGGCTCCTTCTTCGCTAGGCTTTCCTTATTTATCAAGTCCACATGAACATATTTTCTTTCCTTGGTGTTCCTATACCATTCCTTTGCTTCCTCCTCAAGAACCCATTTTATTCCAAACATGCGGCGCGGTAATTGCATCGAGGATGATTCTCCTTGCTCTTTTCGGCCTCTTTTCTTACCTTTTTGGGAAGTGGTAGCCTTATCTTTGCCTTGTCTTGCTTTGGGTGCCATTGTACCTGAGACTTGAAATAGTGTTCATGTTAGCATCCTCTTGATAGATACAATCTATAAACAAGCAATAGGGGCACCACCCCACACTTAGTTTGTTGGCACAAACTAGTGAAGTGAAAGTGGTCGATTACACAGACTTTATCAACATATGTTTTAGGTGTTATATTCCAACAATAAAATCAGAGCAGTCACACTTCTTGTAATCTTGGCAATACATTCATGTTGGATATATCAAGACTACTACATAGGGATTGAATCAAAGGATAGTATCTAACAATAATCACAACCTCCTATGTTGGTAGGCAACTATAATCCTTATTCCGATGAACAAGTTATTCCAACATGTAAGTATTCAAGTGACAAGATTATGCAATTTTTATGACCATATCAATTCCGCAAAAGTGTGACAGTGCATCAAAATCAAATACAAGTTGGGAACAAGTTAAGATCATCCTTACGTATACGTTCACTCACTTGGTTGTATCACAACAATTCAATCATATTCAAATCACCAATACTACTTCAATATTTAGCAATTCATAGTAGGCATGGTAATTTAGTACTTACGGAATGTAAATGAAGAACAAAGTAGTACTTACTTGATTGATGCCTTTGGATGATGTTCTTGTGAAGAAAAAAAGCAAAAGAAAATTTTTGAGAGGATTTGGAGGCTATAGGCGGCGCATAAGCTAGGTTTCCAATGTATTTTTGGTTCAAGACTAAGTCTCATATTTATAGGAAAAGGTTGGGTCGGGTTTTGACCCATTTAAAATCGAATTTGAAGACAAGAAGTGACCATAGGCGGCGCCTTTTGCTTTGCCTATGCTTGGCATAGGCGGCGCCTTTTGCAAAGCATTGTCTAGCATAGGCGGCACCTTTTGCAGAGCCTTTGGTGAGCATAGGCGGTGCCTTTAGCATGACATATGAGATTCAGAGACAAAAGGCATTAGCATAGGCGGCGCCTATGCTATGGCATACTTGAGCATGGGCGGCGCCTATGCTATGGCACACTAGATTCCGAGACCTTAGGCCATAGTATAGGCCTTGCCTTGTTCGTGGCCTAGTTTTACCTAGGCCTAGCCTTGTTCGATGCCTATATTTTCATGAGCAATGCTCAATCCATAGCCTTTTGCTTCTTCATTCCTAACTTATCACCTTCAACATGCAATACGTCCAAATCGAAATTTGCAACCGATCTCCTTGTTTTACACCTCTTTGCACCTACATTTACTCAAAAACGACAAAGACGATTAGAATGATGGGTTGCCTCCCATCAAGCGCCTTAGTTTTGGTCTTTGCACGACTCTTCTTTTTGGATTTTTATTTATCAAAAGCAATCAATTAGTAGAACAAAAGAAAAAAATAAAAAACGATGGGTTGCCTCCCACCAAGCGCTTGATTTATTATCGCGGCACGACATAGCTATGTCGATTACTTAGACTTCATCGATATAGATGGTGGACCATTTTCTGAATGGATTCAGATGACAATGAGGCTTACTTGTAGGCATGCAATCTTCTTCGAGATGACCCTTGTGCATGCCTATCCCGGGAGGGATACCAATTATATCATCAATAGTCCAACCCATGGCTCTCTTGTATCTCTTCAGAGCAGAGATGAGAGCCTCTATGTTCTGTTCACTTAAATCATCCTCCATACTTACCGGAAGTATATTTTCACTTTCCAAGAACACATACCTTAGATAATCAGGGAGCTCTTTCGATTCTAGCATTGGTGGCTCTTCAATGGAAGCTTCACTGTTGGTGATGGTTGATTCTTAAGATCAAGGTCCGGTTGCTTAGGAGTATGAGAATAGGACCCTATTTCTGTTAGAGCACCCATAAGTTCTTCATAATCTTCATCGTCCTCATGCTCATCATTCAGTGGCGCAGCAGACAAAGGCTCAACAGTAAGCTATTTCTCTACAGATAATGCTTTCTTATCTTCATGATGACTATCATCTACAGAGAACACATTCATATCGCTGGGCTGCTTCATTGCTTTGCATATATCAAAGCGGACCACTTCGTTATTCAACCGAAATAAAAGCTCATTAGCTTTCATGTCAATAAGCACACTTCCAGTTGCGAGGAAAGGACGTCCCAAGATTATGGGAACTTCAGAATCTGCCTCGCAATCCAGAATAATGAAGTCTGCAGGAAAGATGAATGAAGAAACCTTCACCAACACATCATTCACGATACCCACAGGTCGTTTTACTGACCTATCAGCCATCACGAGCCTCATATTAGTTGGTGTCGGATCGCCTAACCCCAACTTCTTGTAGATGGATAGTGGCATCAAATTGATGCTAGCTCCCAAATCGCATAATGCCTTAGCAAAATTCATAGATCCAACCGTGCACGGAATAGTGAAAGCACCAGGGTCTGCCTTTTTCTGAACTAGTGATCGGTAGAAATTGCGCTGTAGTGATGAACAGTATCCTTCAACTCATAGCTTGCTGCTCACTTCTTTGTCAAAAGATACTTCATAAATTTCGCATACCCAGACATTTGTTCTAGTGCCTCTACCAACGGAACATTAATGGTCAGCTGGTTTAACATCGTCATGAATTTGCTAAACCTTGTATCATT
This sequence comes from Capsicum baccatum var. pendulum, assembly GCA_030864225.1. Classification (NCBI taxonomy): domain Eukaryota; kingdom Viridiplantae; phylum Streptophyta; class Magnoliopsida; order Solanales; family Solanaceae; genus Capsicum; species Capsicum baccatum. Next base: position 6,201,771 of record CM061552.1, read on the forward strand.
CGCCTGCTTCTTCAATATTTGAGGAAAAGGTGGTGGTGGATATGTATTTATTTTCTCCACGACTTTCTTCTCCTCTTGTTTCCGAATTTTGGTAGTCTCAGGCTGCAACCTACTAGGGGTAGCGTCATAGACGTCTTGGTCAGCTTCTATGGCGTTTTCTTCATTAGCCTTATCATCGTTGTCCGCTACATCGTCGACCACTTGCTTGCCTTTGGATGAAGTTTCCAGCACCTTACCATGTTTCATGAAGAGCTTCGGTTGGAAGCTACCGAAAGTTTCTGATTTCATCTCTTAGTTGTGCTCTTTTTGATGGTGGAAAGAATCTTTCTAGGAAAGCATCTCTCAATTGCCTCCAATTTGTAATAGAATCAGGAGTCAGCCCATTCAACCATAGAGTTGCCTCCCCAGACATAGACAATGGAAATAGGCGTAATCGAATTGCATTCTGACCAACGCCAGGATTGTCAAATGACTTGCATGTAGAAATAAAGTTGATGAGATGCATATTCGGATCATCGCCTACTAGTCCACCAAATAATCCCTTGAGTTGCAATAATTGAATCATGGTGCTTCTGATGTTGAACTTGGCTCCGGGTGCTAATGGTGGAGGAATAATGGCTCCTGTGGCTCCAGCTCCATTAAGATCATCATCATCATCATCGAAAGATGGTTGTACAGGTCGGCGTTCATGCCTAAACCTTGCTTGACGATCTCTTCTGTTGGCAGGTGTTGTGATCTCAGCAGCATGCCTAGGGTTTAGTAACTCGTCATCACCTAGGTCCTCGTCGTCAGGATTTATTGCTCGCCCGGGGTTATCAATATTCTGTTGATGCACTTGAGCGGCGGCTAGAGCAGCTAGTCTCGCCTGTTCCTGTTGAGCAGCCATCCTTTCAATTTCGTGTTGTGCCTCCATTCTGCCAATACGTTGTGGTTCAGGATTGATAGGTAATAACGGTTGACCAGAACTTCAAGTATGGGGCATGCACTGAATAAAAACCAGCAGAGAACAAAAGCAAAAACTAAAAGTAAAAGTACGAGAATCTTTGACCAAAGGGTCCTAGTAATTATCACAAATTTAATTGACATTCGTATTCGCCGGCAACGGCGCCAATTTTTGATAACGCTCAATCTACAGCTCTCGTAGGAGTGTAAAGCGGTTGCTGTCAAATATATAACCCAACTGGGTTGGGTATCGATCCCACAGGGAATAGCTTGGTCAACAAGTAAGCAAAGATTACTAGACTTTTAGTGCAAGTCTCGTAAAAGGGGGGATTGTAACGTGCAATTGATGTGAACAAAATAATAAAGTAAAACAGAAAATAGCAAAGTAAAAAGAAAGAATGTTTGGTAAGATGTTAAACAATGAGAATTAAGAAGTTGGGGTTATGTCCACCTTATGAGTTGTACGTCTCTATTGGCTATGAGTTATGCGGAATTCATACATGCATGTGCTTATAGAGAATTGTATTCGATGGTAAATCCAAGCGTCTTTCGACCTAAACAAGGACTATTTCACTTTAACTCTTTCGAGCTTAAAGCGTATCTAACGGTACAAATTCTCCAAGAGGTTAATCCAGTTACGGCACTAACTTTTTAATAGGGGATGGGATCCTATTACCTTGACATTATCTCTTTTCCAGACATATAACTTTTCTTTCGAACAAGTTAATGCTATACTAGCGTTGTTCTATGCGTCTGCAGCCACAAGAATTTGCATTAAGATGAAGAGAATAATGATATAAGAAACACATGTGTCACGAATTCACAAACTCATAGCCTTAGATAGTATCTCATAAGGCTTCCATAACCCCAACAGAGAAGTTTAGTTACCCATGAGTGCGAAGGAAATCACAATCGACATTGTTATTATACCACAATAAAGATTTCGTGTAGTAATAGTATGGTAGGCGTTAGACGTGAATCCCTGGCAAAGTAACGTTTCTATTGTTGCGGAAATTAAGAATTGAATAGATGAATAGAAGAAGAATAAAAAGTAGAATTAATGGAAGGGTTAGAAGAAGAGTTATAGAGTAATAGAATTAATGAGGAATGTATAAAAATCTCTAGCAAGATAGGGTATTTATAATACCCATATCCTATTCCTACTAAGCTAATAAATTACTTAACCCAATCCTACTAGGTTAATGTATCATTATCCTAATCCTAATAAATTACTGCTAGTCCCCAAAGTCTTTAGAATTGCTGTTTTTGCCCGGGACAGATTTTCCATGCGCCACTTTTGGTCCTTGGCGTCCAAGTTATCCATAAAATGCTGAAATCTGCATCATTTATACCTGAAAACTTGCTAATCATGTTCGTTAGCTCACTTACAGGAAAAAGGACTAAAAGTGCATGAAATATATAATTTGTTCTCAAACCTTGGCTAAAATATGGGTAAAATATAGCACTATAGGCGTGTAAATTCGCCTATCATCACCATGAAATCACTCTGAGTTCAAATTCGATAGAGCCTTTAAGCCTTTTTTCTTACGAAAGAAGGCCATGGGTATATGTTTTGTTATATTGTGATAGAACCTAGTCTACACTTATCTAATAAATGCTTGATTTTGATTATTTTCTTTGAGAAGTCCAAGATCGGATTGTTTCTCGTACTATCTGTATCTAGTCTTTTCCTTCTCTATTTGATCCTATCCCATGTTAAATGCCTTTGTTTGAAATCTGGGATAATTAGTCTTTCGCGGCCTAGGAGCGTTAAAATTTGGTTTGATATAGTAAGAATCACCACCACCTGCTGGAACCATGCTTTTGGTATAAAATCTCCCTTAAGAACTTGTGCAGGGAATTCTTTATCCTTCAGTGACCTTTTGTTTATTGTATTCACTGTTTTGTCCATGAATATATTTGTACCTCTTAAGTAGATTATCTAGGTATGTTCAAACCATGCGCAATATAACTTATTGAATTAAGCGAGAAGTTATTTTTATTCTAGTTGCCTCATTCTGTTTGGATTGTTATATGAACCCGTCTAGGCTTTGCATCGTATCGATTGACTCTCATTCTTATCATGTGCATAAGTGTGTGCATCATTATCATTCAAAACTTAGTCCTTGATGTTTCTTTATTTTGAGGTATGTTATGTCTCGAATGGGCATTAATTTATTCATCTTTTCTTTGCATGAACTCTCTTCAGAGTCCAATTGGACTCTTTTCCCTTGTATCGTACAACGGGCCAGTGAGGTCCATCCTTTAGGAGAATTTGGATATCAACCTCATATAATACAGATACAAGAAGTCAAAAGGAGAAAAAGGGGTTAAAGCCCTACATTTGAAGCGGCTACGAGACCCGAAAGTCGCATTTGTTTTTTACCTATTGTCGTCTTTATTTATGAATTCATTTCTTATTTATTTGGTCCTCGAAGTCAAAGTTGTATTTAATACAGGTGGAGCAAGACTAGAGACAAAGGCTCAAAAAATAGTTTAGGACAGGTGAAATGGGTCGAAAGCCCAACTAGACTAGGACAGGTCTCGCTGATTTGGGCCCAATAGCCTAAATCCTTTACTTTCTCCTCCCTTCCCCTTTTATGTGTTTATTTGTTTATTAGTTTTGTTTAGACTTAGTTAAAATCCCTACTAAGTCGCCTAAATCTATTTTACACAAGTCTCTTTTTGAAAAAAAAAATCAAATCACTATTTCAACAAATTAATCTTTTCGAAGTTAATCAAACGACGATTTTCAAACAGTCCAGATAACCGTAAGTTAGCGGACGTTTTAGGTGCCTAACACCTTCCTAAAACGTTAATAGGAACCACTTATCCAGAATTTCTTAACTTAAATGATTTTTCTGTTTTAGATCGTTTAAAGTGTTTTATAAAGGTTTCTTAATTCCTTTTCAAATTAAGTGGCGACTCTCTTCAAAAGTCAAACTTTCTGCACAACAGAAATGGCGACTCTGCTGGGGATGTAACTAGGTTCTAACCAAATGTTTTATTTCGTCTTTGATTAACTGTTTATGTGTTTATGTGTTTTGATTATTTAAAGTTTAATCATCGCATCTCATGGCATTTCTTGCATCTTATAAACTGTTTTGGGGTTTCGTTGATGTCCCGACCCTTGTTGTTCAATTCCAAAATGTGTTGGAAATAAGAACAGCTTATCAGCACGTGAGCTATCTGACGCTGTTCATATTTTCAAACTCAAGTTGTCCGCTTGAGAACCAGTGTTCAAGCCCACTCTAGACACCGAGGATAGAACGAAACCAAAACCCTATTTTAGGCATGTGCCTAGGACGACCCAATATCCGAGCGGGGTATTGGGACTATTAGAAAACTTGCCCTATGTCTATTTGACCCCGATTCAATCACAGACGAACCATATTTATGTGTTGAAGAAAATGTATGCGTGTCTAATTCAATCCATTATCCTTTGGGGGTCGGGAAAAAAACTTAATTTACTTACTTTCGTAAGAAGAATTGAAGCAAGTTAAGCAAGAAATTGATCGATTTGGGAGGTTGCATCAAAGGCACAATTTGAGCACTGATGGATGTCACCAATATGAGAAGTGGACAAATCTAAGAAGGCAAAGGCAGACGAAGGAGCCTCCAGTAGCTAGCTTTTCTATTCTCCCCTGCACGGGAACTTATCCTTTTTCATGTTATTTCCCTTTTTCCCCAAAGATTGTATCCCTCTTTTGTTATCGTTTGTACGCATTTATGCCCGTTTCGTATCTATATAAGTTGGGGTATAATGGATTGACTTTAGGGAAGTATATTCTTTCTTCAAAAATCGTTAGGCTTGAACCCTTGGCTCAAAAAGGGTCACCCCAGTTAGGATACACATTTTATAATGTTTTGTGTGCTTATGGTGTTTGTTTGGATCAAAGGCAAGTTTATCCGCTATGCTCCTATGGATGAATTTGTCTAGGACTCAAAAAATTCTATATGGTTATTTTCTGTCAAATATTTTGCATTACTTATCACATACGGAAACTAACACATCTGCCTTTGAGTTGTTTTACTTTACAGATAATAGAAATTACTCCTTGTTGATATAAGCTGGTAGAACATCCCCACTTCACCCGATCGAAAGCGCACAAAATCCCATCCTCTGACCATCATTCAAAAATGACGGGAAATGACAAAGAAAGCACACTGACTATCTGGGATAATGTGATAGTGGAACAGAATGAGATGATTGCGGAACTTGCAAGAAAGTTAGAAATGCTTCAGGAAGAAATAAATCGCACTCGGGATTTGGCTAACTTGGCCATCACTGTCAATGCTCCCGCTCTGGGAGGACATGGGACTCCACTCCAAATTCCTCCTCTCAGCACACCTATTCTTGGGGATCAGCCGAATAACGTATCATCCGACTCCGCTCCTCCATTTGTCCAAAACACTAATCATGAAAATAATCCAAATGTCTACCATCCATAAAATCTGTCCGTAACCCCACAGAACCCACCTTCGAATCCATTCCCAAATCCTCAAAACACATTTCCAAATCCTCAAAACACATTTCCAAATTTGTAATATTCCCTCCCAAATCCACAAAATACGTCAAACCTACCTTTGAATCTACCAAATTCATGTCCAAATCTGCGAAATCCTTCTCAAATTCCTCCAAACTACTCACAAAGTCCGCATAGCCTTCCCAATTTCCAAAACGTCCTTCCCACTTACCAACCAAATTCCTTTCATCCATAAAATCAAGCCTCCCTTCCAAATCCTCTTCAGGCTATTATATCCCCCGACATCTATAAACCCCTTCCTAATCCCGAGATGGACCATTACGAGAAGAAGGAGAAAGAGTGGAAGCCCCAGCATGAAAGGAATTTAATAGCTATGTGATGATAGGCGAATTTACATGCCTATAGTGCTATATTTTACCCATATTTTAGCCTAGTTTTGAGAACAAATTATATATTTCATGCACTTTTACTCCTTTTTCCTGTAAGTGAGCTAACGAACATGATTAGCAAAGTTTCAGGTATAAATGATCCAGAATTCAGCATTTTATGAATTACTTGATGCCAAAGAAAGCTTCACGAAAGGAGAAGAGGGAATCTTGGACGCCTAAGGACCAAAAGTGATGAATGGAAAATCTGTCCCAGGCTAAAACAGCATTTCTGAAGACTTTGGGGACTAGAAGTAATTTATTAGGATTAGGATAATGATACATTAACTTAGTACAATTGGGTTAAGTATTTCATTAGCTTATTAGGATTTGGTTAAGTATTTCATTAGCTTAGTAGGAATAGGATATGGGTATTATAAATACCCTATTTTTCTAGAGATTTTTATACATTCTACCTTACACATTCCTCCTTAATTCTATTACTCTATAACTCTTCCATTAATTCTATTTTTTATTCTTCTTCTATTCATCTATTTTTCCACAACAAGAGAAACGTTACTTGCTAGGGAAATTCACGCCTAACGCCTACCACATCATTATTACACGAAATCTTTATTGTGGTATAATAAAAATGTCAATTGTGATTTCCTTCGCAATCATGGGTAACTAAACTTCTCTGTTGGGGTTATGAAAGCCGAATGAGATACTATCTATTATTATGAGTTTGTGAGTTCGTGACACGTATGCTGCTTATATCATATTCTCTTCATCTTAATCTAAATTCTTTGTGGTTGCAAATGCAAGAATACGCCAGTATAACATTTAACTTGTTCGAAAGAAAGCTTATCTGTCTGGAAAAAAGATAATGTCAAGGTAGTAGGGTCCCATCCCCTATTAAAAAGTTAGTGCCGTAACTGGATTAACCTCTTGGAGAATTCGTACCGTTAGACACGCTTTAAGCTCGAAAGAGTTAAAGTGAAATAATCCTCGAATAGGTCGAAAGACGCCTAGATTTACCATCGAATACAATTCTCTATAAGCACATGCATGTCGGAATTCAACACACTCATAGCCAATAGAGATGTATAACTCAAAAGGTGGACATAACCCCAACTCCTCAATTCTCATTGTTTTATAACCTAATAACTATTCTTTCTTTTTACATTGCTATTTTCAGTTTTTACTTTTATATTTTGGTTACACATTACAATCCCCCCTTTTTACGAGACTTGCACTAGAAGTCTAGTAATCGTTGCTTACTTGTTGACCAAGCTATTCCCTGTGGGATCGATACCCAACCCAGTTGGGTTCTATATTTGACAGCGACCGCTTTACACTCCTACGAGAGCTGTAGATTGAGCGTTATCAAAAATTGGCGCCGTTGCCGGGGAATACAAGTGTCAATTAAGTTTGTGATAATTACTAGACCCTTTAGTCAGAGATTCTCATACTTTTACTTTTAGTTTTTGTTTTTGTTTACTGCAGGTTTTTTAGTGCATGCCCCATACTCGAAGTTCTGGTCAACCGTTATTACCTATCAATCCTGAACCACAACGTATTGGTAGAATGGAGGCACAAACGGAAATCGAAATAATGGGTGCTCAACAGGAGCAGGCGAGATTAGCTGCTCTTGCCGCCGCCCAAGTACACCAACAACGAGCAACAAATCCTGACAATGAGGATTTAGGTGATGACGAGTTACTAAACCCAAGGCATGATGCTGAAATCGCAACACCTGCCAACAGAAGAGGTCGTCAACCTCGGTTTAGGTATGATCGCCATCCCATGCAACCAGCTTTTGACGACGATGATGATCTTGATGGAGCCGGGCCACTGGAGCCATAATTCCTCCACCATTAGCGCCCGGAGCCAAGTTCAACATCACAAGAACCATGATTCAGTTATTGCAACTCAAGGGATTATTTGGTGGACTAGCAGGCAATGATCCGAATATGCATCTCATAAACTTTATTTCTACATGCAAGTCGTTTGACAACCCTGGTGTTGGCCAGAATGCAATTCGATTACGTCTATTTCCATTGTCTCTGTCTAGGGAGGCAACTCTATGGTTGAATGGGCTGACTCCTTATTCTATTACAAATTGGAGGCAATTGAGAGACGCTTTATCACCCTGATCAAAATTGTGCCTATCATTCAGGGGTAGCAGGGCATAGTACCAAGGACTGTCTTATCTTGAAGCACAGAATCCAAGATTTGATTGATCAAAAGGTCATCACGCTCCAGGCACCTACTCCAAATATTAGCAGTAATTCACTGCCCAACCATGGGGGACCTACAGTTAACATGATTGATATAAAAGGCGAATGGGCATCTGGCAATATCATTACCCAGGTGAACTCCAAAAAGCGCAAAAGGGCGGAAGAGGTAGGAAAGATAGAGAAAGCAGTGGATGCCTTAAGTATCAGTGAGAAAGACCCATTTATAGTGATGACTGCACCAACTCAAGTGTATGCTCCCCCTCCAAAGAAGGAATTTATTGTTCAAACCGCCGCTGTCCAAGGGATGACACGATCAAGATGATGTTACATCCCTGAGGAATTGACCAACAAGAAAGATTCACAAAAAATGCCAATCACTGACGGAGAGGCTGAAGAATTTTGGAGGTGTATGCAATCAAAGGATTACTCAATTGTCAAACACTTGGAGAAAACGCCAGCCTAAATCTCTGTCTTGGCACTATTATTGAGCTCGCAAAACCACCGACAGGCTCTGTCAAAGCTCTTGGAGGAAGCATATGTTCCCGCAGGAACGGGCGTTGAGAATTTGGCTGCGATGATAGGGAACATTGTGGGGAACCATCGCATATCATTCAGTGACAAAGATTTTCCGTTTGAAGGAGCAATGCACAACAAAGCCATGCATATCACCGTCATTTGTCGAGGTTATACAATTAATCAGGTATTAATAGACGACGGATCTGGTGTGAATATTTTTCCCCTCTCCACATTGGTCCAAATGGACTATGATCTGGGGAAAATTCATCAAAGCCACATAAATGTGAGAGCATTCGATGGAGGGCAGAGAGATACCATAAGAGAGATTGATTTTCATATCCAAATGGGGCCTGCTGAGTTTAAGACTAAGTTTCATATTATGGATATCCATCCTAGCTACAACATTCTTTTGGGAAGACCATGGATACACGGGGCAAAGGCAATTTCATCACCCCTTCATCAATTATTGAAGTTCATTTGGAAAGATCATGAAGTAGTCATCCAAGGAGAAGGAAGTCGAGCGGACCATCCCAATGGTTATGTGTTGGTTATTGAAGATGTTCCAAAAGGTAGTAGTTTCTATACAGTGGAAATTGTAAACGCTGTGGAAAGAGATTTGACACCCAAAATATCAATGCCTTCTGTCTACAAAATGATTGCAACTGTGACGTTAAGAAATGGGTTCAAACCTGGTCGAGGCTTGGGCAAGAATTTATAAGGAATTATCGAGCCTATTGTGATCCTAGAGAGAATCTCTAAGCATGGGTTAGGGTATCAGCCTACCAGAAAAGATAGGGTTGAGGATGAGCCAGAAAAGAGTCTGTTTACGCCCTTGCCACTCCTGTTCCAGTCATTTCCCGTACGAGAGATGTCAGATGATGATGGTCTTGGGGATAGGATAGGAGATTTGTTTGAAGGATGCAATGCTATACCAGAAGATCTCCCAGAGTCCAGCGGGGTGAAGCAGATTGTACCAGGGGAGGCTTTGCAAAATTGGACCTCCACTCCACTCATAATCCGTCGCCCGTCGTGGTAGATGAAAGGGCAATTACTAATAGTTTTGAAATTGGTGATGATCCAGAGGAGGCCCCGCAATCCACTTTTTATATCTCAAAACTTTATTTTCGTATCTTACTACTTTCAAAAAAGGTGGGGGCTTGTATTTGTGCAAGTCACAAGCCATAGTTTTGTAATTATTTCTGAAATTTCAATGAAAAGGCCATCATTTATTTGGAAAACTATATTAGTTCTAAAACGCTACTATTCATATGTTTTGTTATTTTCTTATCATCTAACTTAGTTTGTTTGTCCATTACAGTAACAGTAGCTTAAAACCTGCCAATGTTGTGTCATGTCAAAGCCTAAACAAACAAAATAAAGGGGACGATGATGAGGAACGGTTAGTTGAAGATGTGGAGGAATTTGAGAATCGCAAAAAATCCAATCTGGAAGAAACTAAAACAGTCAACTTGGGAGATTACGATGAAATCAAAGTGACCAGTATCAGTGACCACCTCGCGGCGCCACAAAGAGAAGAGCTCATCTACCTGTTGCGGGAGTATATCAACGTGTTTGTTTGGTCCTATGATGATATGCCAGGGTTGAGCACTGATGTTGGGCGTATTTACACGCCTAAAGCACTATAATTTACCCATATTTTAGCTAAGTTTTAAGGACAAAATATATAATTCCTGCACTTTTAGTCCATTTTCCTATAAGTGAGCTAACCAACATGATTAGCATGTTTTTAGGTATTTATGATGAAGATTTCAACACTTTATGGACCTTTTGGTAGCAAGGGAAACTTCACGTAAGAAGGAAGGCAACTTTTGGAAGCTTGTGGACTGAATGTGATGCATGGAGAATCCGTCCCAGGCAAAATTAGTATTTCTTAATACTTTGGGGTGCAACAGTAACCAAGTAGGACTAGGACAAGGATAAAAACCCTATTTCAGTAGGACTAGGACAAGGATGTTATAAAAACCCTATTTGCTGAATTTTTCAGCAAGCTTTTCATTCACGCTTTTCATTAATCTTTTCATAATTCATTCGACACTTTTAGCATTTATTCACGTTACTTTCTGACAGAGAAAACTTGGCTCTCTTGAGGAACGGCCAAAAAGAAAAACGTCATCTCCTTCTTGACGTTTAAGTCATCCCATCGCCAAGATTATTCTAGGTTGTGGTATGATGATTATATCTATTGTGATCTCCGTTATACTTATGAGTAGCTAAACTTCTCTGTTAGGGTTATGGAAGCCTTATGATATACTATCTATTGCTATGAGTTTGTGAATTCTTGATACGTATGCTACTTATATCATTACTCTCTTCGTTTTAATTAAATTCTTGTGGTTGCAAACATATAGAATACGCCATTATAGCATTAACTTGTTTGAGAGAAAAGTTACATGTTTGGAAAAGAGAGTGTGACAAGGAAATAGGGCTACCAACCCCTATTTACACGTTAGTGCCGTAACTGGATTAACCTCGTGGAGAGTTTGTACCATTAGTTATACGCTTTAAGCTCGAGAGAGTTAAAGTGAAATAATCCTGGATGGTTGAGAAACACTAGGATTTACCATTAGAATATGAATCTCTATAAGTGCATGCATGTCTGAATTCCGCATTACTCATAGTTAATAGATACATAGAACTCATAAGGTGGACATAACCCTAACTTATTTTTCTCATTGATTAAATTTTACTAAACAAAGCATTCAGTCGTTACTTTGATACTCTTAGTTCACGCATAATTAAATCCCCCCTTTCCGTAGAATTTTCAACCAACAGTCTGCTAACAATTACAACACTTAGTGACCAAGTATTCCCTGTGGGATTCGACACCTAACCCAGTTGGGTTCTATATTTGACAACGACCGCTTACACTCTTACGAGAGCTATAGTTTGAGCGTTATCAAATTTTGGCGCCGTTGCCGGGGAATACGGTTGTCAACTAAGTTTGTGATAGTTATTAGACCCTTTGGGAAAAAATTCTCGTATTTTTACTTTTAGTTGTTGTTTTTGTTTTATTCAGGTTCTGTTTAGTGCATGCCAAATACTCGAAGTTCTAGTCAGCCATTACTACCCATAAATCCTGAACCTCAACTTATTGGCAGAATGGATGCACAACGTGACATTAATAGAATGGCGGCTCAATAGGAGCAGGCTAGATTAGCTGCACTGACAGCTGCTCAAGTGCATCAGCAGAATATTGATAACCCAAGGCGAGCAACAAATATCGATGATGAGGACCAAGGTGATGATGAGTTGTTGAATCCTAGGCGTACTGATAAGGTGGCGGCACCTATGCATAGGAGAGATTGTCAAGATAGAATGAGACCTGACCGTCGAGCTGTGCAGATTCCTTTTGATGATGATGATGACGATTTGGATGGGGCTGGTGCCACAAGGGCTATTACTCCTCCACCCTTGGCACCTGGAGCCAAGTTCAATATCACTAGCACCATGATTCAGATATTGCAACTCAAAGGGTTGTTTGGTGGACTTGCAGGAGATGATCCGAATATGCATCTGATTAATTTTATCTCTACATGCAAGTCATTCGACAATCCAGGCGTTGGATGGAATGCAATTCGGCTGCGCTTATTTCTATTGTCTCTATCTGGGGAGGCAACTCTATGGTTGAACGGGCTAACTCCTGACTCTATTACTAATTGGAGGCAACTGAAAGACGCTTTCCTAGAAAGATTCTATCCTCCATCCAAGAAAGCACAATTAAGAGATGAGATAAGCAATTTTCGACAGCTTCCAACTAAAGCTCTCCATGAAACATGGTAGAGGTTTAAAAAGAAGCTTATGAGGTGCCCAAATCATCAGATGACCAATGTCCACTTGATGGAGATATTACACAGGGCTTTGAATTTGGTGACGAAGCCAGTGGTTGATAATGCTGTGGGTGGGTCATTTATGGACCTTACTTTTAATGAGGCAAGTGGTATGCTAGATCGTATGACAAAGCAGAGTAGAGCTTGGCATACCAGCGATTCTGAGGTAGCAAGCTCTACTATATCTACAGGCATGACAGCAGAACAGAAGCGAAGACAAGAGGAACGTGACCAAGATATGGCTCACATGAAAACACAGATGGACCTTCTTACCAAGCATTTATTATCAGGGAAGACCAAAAAAGCCAAGGTTGTTGTATCACAGAGAAGAGATGAATTAGATTCTGAGGGAGAAGCAAACTACTTGAATAATCAGGGGGGTTTCCGAGGCAATGCCCAAGGAAACCAAGGTCGGAACTATTATGATAAATCTGGATACAAAGACCGCGATCAAGGTGGTTGGAAGAACAAATCTGACAGGAATGGTTTATATGTTCCTCCTGGAAATCGTGAGACTGTGGCGTCTGGATCTGGGAAGATGTCCATGGAAGATATGATGGCTAAGCTGTTGAAAGGAGTGGAGGCAACCAACATGGGCGTAACTGAGGTAAAGAATGATTTGTCATCGATAAATCAATTGGTTGACTCACATTCTACTGCAATAAAACAACTGGAACAATAATTGAGTCAACTTTCAGTGGCATTCAATCAAAGAAAAGCTAGCACTTTACCTAGTGACACTGTGCAAAATCCAAGGAATGACGGATCATGTATGGATATTACTACCAGGAGCGGTAAAGTATTGGAAAGTCCATCCAAAGGCAAGCAGGTAGTTGATGATATAGCAGATAATGATTTTGAGGCAGAGTGTGATGACGCCGTAGAAGATGAAAAGATTGATAATCGGAAGCAAGATAAAAAGGAAGTGGTGGAGAAAATAATTCCTCTTCCACCACCACTTTTTCCTCAGAGACTGAAGAAAAAGGCTGATGACACTCATGAAAAGGCTGATAATCAGAAACAAGATAAAGAGGAAGTGGTGGAGAAAACTATTCCCCTTCCACCACCACCTTTTCCTCAGAGACTGAAGAAGAAAGCTGATGACACCAAGTTCAGTAAATTCATAACTATGTTGAAGCAGCTGACTATTAATGTTCCTTTGGTGGAGGCGCTGGAACAGATGCCTGGGTACGCTAAATTCATGAAGGATCTTTTGACAAAGAAGTGGGCAGTAAGCTATGAGCTGACAGATAATGTTCATCATTGCAGTGCAATCGCTACAAGATCGCTAGTTCAGAAGAAGGCAGATCCTGGTGCTTTCACTATTCCTTGCACGGTTAGATCTTTGGATTTTGCTAAGGCATTGTGCGATTTGGGAGCTAGCATCAATTTGATGCCGCTATCTGTGTACAGAAAGTTGGGGTTGGGTGATCCTACACCAACCAATATGAGGCTCGTGATGGCAGATAGGTCGGTAAAATGTCCTGTTGGTATCTTATATGATGTACTAGTGAAGGTTTCTACCTTTAATTTTTCCTGCAGACTTTGTTATTTTGGATTGCGAGGTTGATTCTGAAGCTCCCATAATCTTGGGTCGTCCTTTCCTTGCAACAGAAAACGTGCTTATTGATTTACGAGCCAATGAGCTTTTATTTCGGATGAATGATGAAGTAGTTCATTTTGATGTATGCAAATCGATGAAGCAGCCTAGAGATAAGTATGTGTTCTTTATAGCTAACGTTTATTATGAGGATGAGAAAGAATTATCTGTAGAGAAGCAACGTATTATTGAGCCATTGTCTGCTGTGCTGTTGAATTTTAAGCATGAGGAGGTTGAAGAATATGAAGAAACCGTTTGTGCTCTAACAGGGAAAAGGTCCTATTCTCATGCTCCTAAGAAGCTGGACCTTGATCTTAAGAATCAATCTTCACCAACAGCGAAGATTTCCATTGAAGAGACACCAGTGCTAGAATCGAAAGAGCTCCCCAGTCACCTAAGGTATGCGTTCTTGGGAAGTGGAAATACACTTCCGGTGAGTGTTGCGGCTGATTTAGGTGAACAGCATGTAGAGGCTCTCATCTCTTCTCTGAAGAGGTACAAGAGAGTTGTGGGTTGGACTATTGATGATATAATTGGTATCCCTCCTGGGATATGTATGCAAAAGAGTCATCTCGAAGAAGATTGCATGCCTACAAGTAAGCATCAATGTCATCTGAATGTATTCAGAAAACGATGCACCATCTATCTCGATGAAGTCTAAGTAATCGAGGTAACTATGTCGTGCCGCGACAATAAATCAAGCGCTACGTAGGAGGCAACCCATCATTTTTAATTGTTTTTCTAGGAGTTTGTTTTTGTTAAATAAAAATCCAAAAAAAAGAGTCGAGCCACGACCAAAATTAAGGCGCTTGATGGGAGGCAGCCCATCGTTCTAATCGTTTTTTGTTGTTTTTGAGTAAGTGTAGGTGCAAGACGTATAAAGAAGGAGATTGGTCTCAAATTTTTATTTGGAAGTGTGCTATGTTAAAGGTGGGTAAGTTAGGAGTGAAGAAGCAAAGGCTATAGGTTAGGCATTGCCTATGCAAAACTAGGCAATGGTAAAGGCAAGGCCTATGTAAATCTAGGCAACGAACAAGGCAAGGCCTATGATATGGCCTAAGCTCTCGGATTCTACAATTCCATAGCATAGGCGCCGCCTATGCCCAACAATTCCATAGCATAGGCACCGCCTATGCTCAACTAGGCAAAGACAAAGGCGCCGCCTATGCCATTGACTTTGCTCTCTGAATCTACAATTCCATAGTATAGGTGCCGCCTATGCTCAAGTAGGCAAAGACAAAGGCGCCGCCTATGCCATTGCCTTTGCTCTCTGAATCTACAATGTCATAGCATAGGCGCCGCCTATGCCCAACAATGCCATAGTATAGGCGCCGCCTATGCTCAACTAGGCTTTGCTAAAGGCGCCGCCTATGCTTACTTTTTGGTCTCATAAACCAATTTTAAATGGGTCAAACCAGACCCACGCCTTGGCCTATAAATAAAACTCCAACCTTAAGACAAAATCACATTGTTTGCTAGACCTAGGCGCCGCCTTTACTCTCCAAATCTTTCAAAAAATTTCCTTTTGCTCATTCAACCTTGCAAGATCATCTTCGAAGTACATCACCAAGTAAGTTCTTCTTTTATATTTCGTAAGTGTTATGATACTACGCTTATAATGGTATTTTAGATCTTAAAGTGATGTTGGTGATTTGAATATGGTTGGTTTGTATTGCTACATCTAGTTGAGTGAAAGAATACTTATGGGTGTTCTTGACTTGTTTCCAACTTGTATTTAATTTTGATACACTGTCATACTTTTGCGGAATCAACATGGTCAAGTTACTTGCATAACTTTGTAACTCGAAAGCTTGAATGTTTGAATGCCTTGTTCATCGAGATGAAAATCATGGTTGACTACAAACATGAGATGTTGTGATTATTTCTATGCCACAACTTGATATGATATCCATGTAGTAGTTTTGTTCAAAAGATGCATTAAGCAAAACATGAAAGCATAGTCAAGATTACACGAAATAAAGTTGTAAAGGATAGTTAAAGACAACATAAAAGTATGACTGTGCTAAAATGTATTGTTGGAACATATCACCTATACGTATGTCGATGAAGTCTGAGTAACCGATAGAGTTCACTTAATTAGTTTGTACCAACAAATTAAGTGTGGGGTGGTGCCACTATTGTTGTGTGTCGATCAAATCTTCTAAGATAAGCTAACATGATTTTGTTTTAATCTCAGGTACAATGGCACCAAAAAGTCGACCAGGAAAAGAAAAAGCATCCACCTCACAGAAGGGACAAAAAAGGGCAAGAAAAGAGCGAGCTGAATCCTCCTTGCTGCAAATACCTCGCCGCATGTTTGGGATAAAATGGGTCCTAGAGGATGAAGGAAAGAAGTGGTACAGGAACAACAAAGTGAAAAAGTATGTTCATGTGGAGCTGATACAAAAGGAAAGCCTAGCGAAGAAAGAATCTCGCATTTTGGCCAAAATAATGGCGTTACATATTGATTTCATTTTCCGGGATATAAGGGAATGCAATCTTGATCTAACGCAAGAATTCTATGCAAATTGGTCCCCAAAGACTACCGGAAGTGAGGTGAAGATTAGGGGCCAAATCTTGCAGTTGAATGCGGAGTTCTTTAACACTTTTCTGGGTCTTCCATCTGTTGATCCATCACCACTCAAAGAACTTCAACAAAGACCTCTGTACAGAGCAATCAGACACATACTATATGGAACAAGATCAATGGCACGTTGGAGTCGACACAAGGACACCGGTCGGCACAATACCTTCCCGTATGCTTCCTTGAACAAAGAAGCACGAATATGGTTGCGGATATTCAACTCTTGCCTGATTCTAGGCATGCAGTAGACAAAGATCACACGTGATAGAGTATGCTTGGTGTAAGCATTGATGACGAACATCCCCATCAACATTGGGGCGATTATTCAATCTTCAATGCGTAAGGCTAGGCTGCACAAGAGGTCCCACTTCAGCTTTGGCAATCTGTTGACTGCAATATTAAGGAAGGAGGACATCGAAGAGGAACCTGCAGATCATAAGCTTCCACACAACCCGAAGAAGGTTGACCTCACAAAGGTGAAAGATTCTAAAACCATGCATGGCATCAACCTGACCACTGCAGAAAGGCATGCTCGGGATAAAAGTTTCTTTTGCCATCTATATGGCATGACTCGGTTTACCATGATGAGCGGGGGTCATATTCCTACTAATGCAGAGCTTCAGTAGTTGGATTATGACTACTCGATGAATGACCATGCGAGGGCCATGTGTGGAGTGGGGGTACATTTTGAGGAACCTCTTGATGATGATGTGCCAACCGATGATGATCGACGAATGCCAGACACAACACTGGCGTCGAGGATATCATCAGCATTCAATATCTGTTGACGCGCTAGACACAACGCTGGCATCAAGGATATCATCAGCATCCAATATATCTGTTGACACACTAGACACAACGCTGGCGTTGAGGATATCATCAGCATTCAATATCTGTTGACGTGATAGACATAATGCTGGCATCGAGGATATCATCAGCATTCAATATATCTGTTGACACGCTAGACACAAAGCTGGCGTCGAGGATATCATAAGCATTCAATATATCTGTTGACACACAAGACACAATGCTGGCGTTGAGGATATCATCTTCTTTTCATGAATCAGCATCTGAATACATTAAGAGCACACGATTTGGAGGGACGCCTTCAGGTCGCTATCTAAGGATGAATGATATATAAGATTTCCTAGCAATTAACAATTTGAAGGTCATCTATAAGTCATATTATTTGAAATAGGATAGTGTGCAAGATCACCTATGAGTTGATAGCCTGTAGGTCATCCGTAAGCCACAATAACATCCTAACCGGATAGTGTGCAAGATCGCCCAAAAGTTGATAGTTCAAAGGTTATCCGTAAGTCGTAACTAAATCCTTATCGGAGGATATGCAAGATTGTCAAATTGATACGTCCAAGGGTTCTCTATAATTCGTGTCATATCCAAGATCGATTATGTGCAGGATTACCCAAAGACGATCAATTTGAGGGATTATCTATAAGTCATATTGTATCCAAGGTCAGATGATGTGCAGGAACACCTGAAATCTAGCGATTGGAGGGATATCTGTAAGTCATCTGTTATCCAGAGTCGGATAATATGCAGGATTACCTAAAAGTTAGAAACTCAAAGGATATTTGTGTCATACCCCAAATCCCATTGGAGCGGACTGGCACCCGTAGCCGAGGAGGCCCGGGAGAACCCGTTCATAACCTATACTTTCACATTTACATTACTTATAAAAATTAGAAATTTGGGCAGCACTTCGTTGTAAATAGAAGAAAACAGTACCTGTATCAGCCCAACA
This sequence comes from Capsicum baccatum var. pendulum, assembly GCA_030864225.1. Lineage (NCBI taxonomy): Eukaryota > Viridiplantae > Streptophyta > Magnoliopsida > Solanales > Solanaceae > Capsicum > Capsicum baccatum. Next base: position 6,220,118 of record CM061552.1, read on the forward strand.
GACATGCATAAATATATATATAAACAGTAATTGGCCATCAGAGCCATCACGTCTATCAACCAAACACTCCTATGGATGTACAATATGTCTACAAAAGCCTCTACATAGATACACAACTGAGTTAGGGTCGGGACAAACTCCCGCCCACAAAAGACTTTTATACAAATACCAAAAATACATATAGAAATGACTTGGGATGCCCCGAAACAACTGGAGCTCACCACTAACAACAGAATGTCCTGGATCTTACTTCGGAGGTGTACGATCTGAAGTACCTGTTCCTGCAGGCATGAATACGGGTCCCCCGTGAGGGACATCAGTACGGAAATATGTATTGAGTATGTAAGGCAGTGAGTATTGATAACGCTCAATCTACAGCTCTCGTAAGAGTGTAAAGCAGTCGTTGTCAAATATATAACCCAACTGGGTTGGGTATCGATCCCACAGGGAATAGCTTGGTCAACAAGTAAGCAAAGATTACTAGACTTTTAGTGCAAGTCTTGTAAAAAGGGGGAGTTTTGTCGTGCAAGTAATGTAACCAAAGTAATAAGGTAAAAACGGAAAATAGCAAAGTAAAAAGTAAGAATGTTTGGTAAGATGTAAAACAATGAGAATTGAGAAGTTGGGGTTATGTCCACCTTATGAGTTGTACGTCTCTATTGGCTATGAGTTGTGCAGAATTCAGACATGTATATGCTTATAGAGAATTGTATTCGATGGTAAATCCAAGCGTCTTTCGACCTCAACAAGGACTATTTCACTTTAACTCTTTCGAGCTTAAAGCGTGTCTAATGGTACAAATTCTCCAAGAGGTTAATCCAGTGCGGCACTAACTTTTTAATAGGGGATGGGACCCTATTACCTTGACATTATATCTTTTCCAGACATATAACTTTTCTTTCAAACAAGTTAATGCTATACTGGCATATTCTATGCGTTTGCAACCACAAAGAATTTAGATTAAGATGAAGAGAATAATGATATAAGCAGCATACGTGTCGCGAACTCACAAACTCATAGCAATAGATATTATCTCATATGGCTTCCATAACCCCAACAGAGAAGTTTAGTTACCCATGAATGCAAAGGAAATCACAATTGACATTATTATTATACCACAATAAAGATTTCGTATAGTAATAGTGTGGTAGACGTTAGGCATGAATTCTTAGCAAAGTAACGTTTCTCTTGTTGCGGAAATTAAGAATTGAATAGATGAATAGAAGAAGAATAAAAAGTAGAATTAATGGAAGAATTAAAAGTAGTAGTGAATGAATTGTAAGGTAAGATAAATCTCTAGCAAAATAGGGTATTTATAATACCCATGTCCTATTCCTACTAAACTAATAAAATACTTAACCCAATCCTACTAGGTTAAAGTATCATTATCCTAATCCTAATAAATTACTGCTAGTCCCCAAAGTCTTCAGAATTGTTGTTTTTGCCCGGGACAGATTTTCCATGCGCCACTTTTGGTCCTTGGCGTGTAAGCTTTCCCTTCCTTCTTTCGTGAAGCTTTCTTTGGCGTCAAGTTATCCATAAAATGCTGAATTCTGCATCATTTATACCTGAAAACTTGCTAATCACGTTTGTTAGCTCAATTACAGGAAAAAGGACTAAAAGTGCATGAATTATATAATTTGTTCTCAAAACTTAGCTAAAATATTGGTGAAATATAGCACTATAGGCGTGTAAATTCGCCTATCATCAACACCCCACACTTGAAGCTTTGTTCGTCCTCGAACAAAATACCATGTCCGTCTAAACATCAACTTAGGGTTTCACAGTATCAATACAAAATATTTGTCAAGACAAGCATAACAATTATCAACAAAGAGTAGTTTTCCGATCATTAGTAGAAACAATTTAACCTCTAGCATAGACTCGTGATGGTGGCCAACTCATATTCAAAAGTTAAGGCACAAAGAATCATACACAACTACCCAAAACTCATCAACCATGTGTGTCTCACAATATATTACCCATAATCACTCATAAGTATAGCATATTTTTGAAACATGGGTATAAAAGTATCCTTGCTCTCGCTCTCACAAAGAATTCATATGCTGCAACTGATGTCCATAGGCTTGCCCTTAGTGTAATGCTCCACTAAATGTCAGAATGCTAAGCTTAGGATCAAATAGGTCTTTTGATGGTTGTAATGGAGGCTAAGGGACGGGTAGGATTATTTTGGCCAGAAATAGTGACTATGTTCCTAAGCGCTTTAATACATCACCTTGTATCATTAACACTTTTCTTTCAAACAACCTTTCTACTTTCTTTTATTCTACCACCCCTTTTCTCGTCTTTTGTTTTTCAATTTTGAACATAACTAACTTTTCAGTTTTATTTTTTTCTTTCCTTTTTCTTTTCATAACATACCTCTTATGATAGCACTTCTTTTTCATAACAAATTCAAGCACCAATACATTCTAAAGCATCATACTCACCCATTTTTCTCTTATTTCATCACATAACTTTACAATTTAAAGCACTTAGGAATTTGGATCAAATTATGGTCTTGAAAAAATGGATTAGGCTTACATATGAGGCTGTCAAAGAAAATAGGCTAAAGGCTCAAAGGGGTTAACTAGGATAATGTCCATGGGTAGGTAAAAAGAAGGTAAACAAGTATAGGTTGCCAAAGAAATGCCTAAATCATCTCCTAAACTTACACTCTTTATTTTTGCTTTACATACATACCAGGCAAGTTCTAGCATCAGCCACAAGCACAGAATATACTATTATCTCACCCACACAAGGCACATGGTCGACTTTATTGGGAGTAGTATAGACTCTCGACCCAACAGATGAAGGAATTGAACCACACAATATCACATAGTGAGTCACAATTAGAGCCTAAACGTCTCAATGGTCATGATTTTAGCACAAACTCTTGTTATAATCTCATGCTGCCTATTAGAATAATTTCATGCAAAGCTAAGTAAAAAAATTTAACTACTAAAAAAACGAAAAACGAAAAAAAACTAAAGCAAACATAAATGCAAATGCGGATAGAGAAGTATAGCATGCAAATACCACCACCCCACACTTAAATAGGACACACTGCCCTCAGTGGAAAATAAATACGAAGAACCTGGTCAGTCGGACTCCTTCTCTATGTCGGGGGTCAAACCCCCTTCGTCGGAATCATCATAGGAGTCATCGTCATCAGAATTCTCTTCCACGTCGGAGTCTGGCATTCGTCGCTCATCATCGGTCGGCACATCATCATCAAGAGGTTCCTCAAAGTATGTACCTACTCCACACATCTCCCTTGCATGCACATTCATTGGATAGTCATGATCCAGCTGTTGGAGCTCTGCAGCAGTTGGAACATGACCTCCGCTCATCATTGTAAACCGAGTCATGCCATAAAGATGGTGAAAGAAACTCTCATCCCGAGCATGTCTCTCTGCTGTAGTAAGGTTGACGCCATGTGTGGTTTCAGCATCTGTGACCTTTGTGAGGTCAACGTTCTTTGGATTGTGTGGAAGTTTATGATCAGCTGGTTCTTCTTTGATGTCTTCCTTCCTCAAGATTGCAGTCAACAGATTGCCGAAGCTGAAGTGGGACCGCTTGTGTAGCCTAGCCTTCCGCATTGTAGATCGAATGATTGCCCCAATGTTGATATGGACATTCGTCATCAATGCATATACCAGGCACACTCTATCTCGTGTTATCTTGGTATACTGGGTCCCTGGAATTAGGCAAGAGTTGACTATGCGCAACCATATCCTCGCTTCTCTATTCAAAGGAGCATATGGGAAGGTGTTGTGTCGTCCGGTGTCTTTATGTATGCTCCACCTTGCCATGGATCTAGTTCCACAAAGTGTGTGTCGGATTGTTCTATATGGAGGTCTACTGTACAGCTCTTTGAATGGTGCTGGGTCGACTGAAGACAAGCCAAGAAAGGTGTTGAAGAAATCCGCATTGAGTTATAAAACTTGGCCCCGAATCTTGACCTCGCTGCCTGTGGTTTTCGGCGACCAGTTGGCATAAAATTCTCTCGTCAAACCGAGATTACATTCTCCCATGTCTCGGAAGATGAAATCAAGATGTAATGCCATGATCTTGGCCAACATGCGCGGCTCCTTCTTTGCTAGGCTTTCCTTGTTTAGCATTTACCGTTTTAGCAAGGATTTGCTTGATCTCTCGGTTGAAAACCTCTACCTGGCCGCTAGTTTGTGGGTGATAAGGCGTGGCTACCTTATGTTGCTTGACACCATATTTTGCCAACACGGATTTGAATAGCTTGTTGCAGAAGTGAGATCCTCCATCGCTTATGATAGTACGTGGTACTCCAAAGCGAGAGAAGATATTTCTCTTTAAGAATGCTACAACACGCTTTCCCTCATTGTCGGCCAACGCTACAGCTTCAACCCATTTTGAGACATAATCTACAGCAACTAGGATGTACTTCATTCCGAATGAATTTACGAATGGACCTATGAAATCAATACCCCATACGTCAAAGAGCTCTACTTCAAGGATTTTCGACATGGGCATCTCATGGTGTTTCGAAATAGCACCTTGTCTTTGGCATTGGTCGCATCTTCTAACAAAGTCGTAGGCATCTCTAAATATCGAAGGCCAATAATATCCACTTTGCAATACCTTTCTTGCTGTCCGATTACCTGCATGATGTCCCCCAACTTGGGAAGTGTGGCATGCTTCCAATATAGTAGGCACCTCTACATGGGATATACATCGTCGGATAACACCACCCGTGCATCGTTGAAACAAATATGGCTCATCCCAAAAGTAGTGTTTTACATCATGCATAAACTTCCTCTTTTGATGGTAAGATAAGTTTGCAGGTATCACATTACTCACCACAAAATTTGCAAAGTCGGCATACCATGGTAATCCTTCCATTATTGTCGCTAAGATCTCCTCGTCAGGTAATGTATTATCAATCTCAATTTCAGGCTTTGCCACATGCTCGTTCTTGAGTCTAGATAGATGATCAGCCACTTGGTTCTCGCAACCTCTTCTATCTTTAACCTCAAAATCAAATTCTTGCAGCAGCAAAACCCATCGAATTAGTCTTGGTTTTGCATCCTTCTTTGTCATTAGATACCTCAGAGCTGCATGGTCTGTATGAACGATCACTTTGGTTCCCAACAGATACGCCCGGAACTTCTCAAAAGCATACACAACTGCTAGAAGCTCTTGTTCTGTGATAGTATAGTTCTTTTGGGCTTCGTTTAGGACCTTGCTAGCATAGTAGATAGGATGAAATAATTTCTCCTTCCTCTGGCCAAGTACAGCGCCAACAGCAACCCCACTAGCATCACACATGACTTCGAACGGTAGAGACCAATCTGGTGCTACCATGATAGGGGCTTCAATGAGTTTTCTTTTGAGGCATTCGAATACCTTCAAACAATCTTCATTGAAGTCATACTTTGCATCTTTCTCCAAGAGTTTGCACAATGGACTCACAATTTTGGAGAAGTCTTTGATGAACCGCCGATAGAAACCTGCATGACCGAGGAAACTACGAACTCCCTTCACTGAAATTGGGGGCGATAGCTTCTCGATGACTTCAATTTTTGCTCGATCAACCTCAATTCCTCTTTCATAGATTTTATGCCCAAGAACGATTCCTTCTTTTACCATGAAGTGGAACTTTTCCCAATTCAGCACTAGGTTGAATTCTATACATCTTTGCAACGCCATACTTAGGTTTGCCAAGCACGCTTCAAATGATTCGCCAACAACTAAAAAGTCGTCCATGAATACCTCCAAAGTATCTTCAACCATATCAGAAAAAATGGACATCATACAACGCTGAAAGGTGGTTGGTGCGTTACATAGCCTGAATGGCATACGTTTGAAGGCAAACATGCCATATGGACATGTGAATGTTGTCTTCTCTTGGTCTTCGGGGGCAATGCAAATCTGATTAAAGCCTGAATAACCGTCTAAGAAACAAAACCATCCTTTCCCCGCTAATGGATCAAGCATTTGGTCCATAAATGACATTGGAAAGTGATCTTTGAGCGTCCAAGAATTCAGCTTTTGGTAGTCCATGTATACTCTCCATCCGATGATGGGTCTAAGTGGAATAAGCTCATTCTTTTCATTCACGACCACCGTCATGCCTCCTTTCTTGGGAACAAATTGTATCGGGCTTACCCATGTACTGTCAGAAATTGGATACACAACTCCTGCATCTAACCACTTGATGATCTCTTTCTTCACCACTTCTTGCATAGGTGGGTTTAGAAGCCTTTGATGCTCAATGGTGGGTGTGCATTTTTCTTCAAGCTGAATCTTGTGTGTACAAATTCCAGGTGGAATACCAATAACATCCACAATGGTCCATCCAATGGCTCTAATATACTTGCGTAGAATAGCAATGAGAGCTGCAACTTGTTGCTCACCCAAATCTGCTGCCACAATGACTGGAAGTGTGTTTCCGCTTCCTAAGAATGCATACTTTAAATGACTAGGCAGCTCCTTCAATTCTAACGTGGGTGGCTCTTCAATAGATGGCTTAGCTGGTGGTGTGGGTCGATTTTTGAGATCAAGGTCCAGCTTCTTGAGAGCATGGAGATATGTCCCTAATCCTGATAGAGCACAAATAGCTTCTTCGCAATTTTCAGCATCCTTACTTTCTCCATTCATGAGCACAATCGCCAATGGGTCATCAATAATTTGCTCTTCTTCAAGTGATTCTTCCTCATCATCAAAGTAAACATCAGCCACCAAGAATACGTTCAGCTCTTTGGGTTGCTTCATTGCTTTGCACACATCAAAGCGAACTACTTCGTCATTTATTCGAAATGAAAGCTCATTAGCTCTCAAATCAATAAGCACACTTCCCGTAGCAAGAAAAGGGCACCCCAAGATTATGGGAACTTCTGAATTTGCCTCACAATCCAAAATAACAAAGTCTGCCGGACAGATGAATGAAGAAATCTTTACCAATACATCACATAGAATACCAACAGGTCATTTTACCGACCTATCCGCCATTACGAGCCTCATATTGGTTGGAGTAGGATCACCCAACCCCAACTTTTTATAGATAGATAGTGGCATCAAATTGATGCTGGCTCCTAAATCACATAATGCCTTGGCAAAATTCAAAGATCCAACGGTGCAGGGAATAGTGAAAGCACCGGGGTCAGCCTTCTTCTGAACTATTGATCGGGTAGCGATTGCGCTGCAGTGATGAACATCATCTTTCAACTCATAACTTGCTTCCCGCTTCTTTGTCAAAAGATCCTTCATAAATTTCGCATACCCAGGCATTTGTTCAAGTGCCTCCACCAATGGAACATTAATGGTTAGATGCTTTAACATAGTCATGAATTTGCTGAACTTTGTATCATCCGCCACCTTCTTTAATCTTTGGGGAAAAGGTGGTGGTGGGTATGGAATTGTTCTCTCTGCGGCTTTCTTCTCCTCTTGCTTTCATTTTTCAGCTTTTTCAGGTTGCAAATCGTGAGGGGTGACGTTATGGACGTCAGGTTCAGCTGCTGCGGCATCTTTCCCTTTCGCCTTATCATCAATGTCCACTACTTCGTCAACCACTTGCTTGCCTTTTGCTGAAGTTTCCAGCACCTTACCACTTCGGGTAGTAATGGTCATGCATGACCCATCATTCTTTGGGTTTTGCACAGTGTCGCTAGGTAAAGTGCCAGCCTTTCTTTGATTGAGTGTTGCTGAAAGTTGGCTCAATTACTGCTCTATCTGCTTGATTGAAGTGGAATGGAAATAAACTAATTATTTCATGGAGGACAAATCATTTATTACCTCCGTTACTCCAGCGCTCGTTGCTTCCACTCCTTTCAATAGTTTAGCCATCATCTCTTCCATATTTCCAGAACTAGATGTGGTGGCGTCACGTCTTCCAGGGGGAACATACAAACCACTTTTTTCATTCTTGTTCTTCCAATTACCTTGGTCCTTGTTTCCAGATTTATCATAATAGTTCCGACCTTGGTTTCCTTGGGTATTCCCTCAAAAACCCCCCTGATTGTTCAAGTAGTTGGCCTCTTCTTCCGAATCAAATTCGTCTCTTCCTTTTGACGCAATGGCTTTCACTTTTTCGGTCTTCCCTGATAATAAATGCTTTGTAAGAAGATCCACTTGTGTTTTCATGTGCGCTATATCTTGATCACGTTCTTCTTCTCTTCTCTTTTGGTCTGCAGTCATGCCAATAGATAAAGGTGGGTCTTACTACCTCAGAATCCCTGGTATGGCAAACTTTACTTTGCTTCGTCATATGATCTAGCATATTTCTTGCTTGACCAAAGGTGAGGTCCATAAAAGATCCTCCAGCCGCATTATCCACCACTGGTTTAGTTATTGAATTCAAAGGTCTGTATAATATCTCCATTAGGTGAACATTAGTCATGTGATGGTTTGGGCACCTCATTAGCTTCGTCTTGAACCTCTCCCATATTTCATGAAGGGCTTCAGTTGGAAGCTGATGGAAGTTGCTGATTTCATCTCTCAATTGTGCTCTTTTGGATGGTGGAAAGAATCTTTCTAGGAAAGCGTCTCTCAATTGCCTCCAATTTGTAATAGAATCAGGAGTCAGCCCATTCAACCATAGAGTTGCCTCCCCAGACAGAGACAATGGAAATAGACGTAATCGAATTGCATTCTGACCAACACCAGGATTGTCAAACGACTTGCATGTAGAAATAAAGTTAATGAGATGTATATTTGGATCATTGCCTGCTAGTCCACCAAATAATCCCTTGAGTTGCAATAAATGAATCATGGTGCTCGTGATGTTGAACTTGGCTCCGGGCGGTAATGGTGGAGGAATTATGGCTCCTGTGGCTCCGGCTCCATCAAGATCATCATCATCATCGTCGAAATCTGGTTGCATAGCTCGGCGTTCAGGCCTAAACCTAGCTTGAGGATCTCTTCTGTTGGCAGGTGTTGCGATCTCAGTAGCATGCCTAGGGTTTAGTAACTCGTCATCACCTAGGTCCTCGTCGTCAGGATTTATTGCTCGCCCAGGGTTATCAATATTTTGTTGATGCACTTGAGCGGCGGCAAGAGAAGCTAGTCTCTCCTGTTCCTGTTGAGCAGCCATCCTTTCAATTTCGTGTTGTGCCTCCATTCTGCCAATACGTTGTGGTTCAGGATTGATAGGTAATAACGGTTGACCAGAACTTTGAGTATGGGGCATGTACTGAATAAAAACCTTCAGAAAAGAAAAACAAAAACTAAAAGTAAAAGTACGAGAATCTTTGACCAAAGGGTCTAGTAATTATCATAAACTTAATTGACACTCGTATTCCCCGGCAGCGGCGTCAATTTTTGATAACGCTCAATCTACAACTCTCGTAAGATTGTAAGGCAGTCGTTGTCAAATATATAACCCAACTGGGTTGGGTATCGGTCCCACAGGGAATAGCTTGGTCAATAAGTAAGCAAAGATTACTAGACTTTTAGTAAAAGTCTCGTAAAAAGGGGGAGTTTTGTCGTGCAAGTAATGTAACCAAAGTAATAAGGTAAAAACGGAAAATAGCAAAGTAAAAAGTAAGAATGTTTGGTAAGATGTAAAATAATGAGAATTGAGAAGTTGGGGTTATGTCCACCTTATGAGTTGTACGTCTCTATTGGCTATGAGTTGTGCGGAATTCAGACATGTATGTGCTTATAGAGAATTGTATTCGATGGTAAATCCAAGCGTCTTTCGACCTCAACAAGGACTATTTCACTTTAACTCTTTCGAGCTTAAAGCGTGTCTAACGGTACAAATTCTCCAAGAGGTTAATCCAGTTACGGCACTAACTTTTTAATAGGGGATGGGACCCTATTACCTTGACATTATCTCTTTTCCAGACATATAACTTTTCTTTCGAACAAGTTAATCCTATACTGGCGTATTCTATGCGTTTGCAACCACAAAGAATTTAGATTAAGATGAAGAGAATAATGATATAAGCAGCATACGTGTTGCGAACTCACAAACTCATAGCAATAGATAGTATCTCATATGACTTTCATAACCCCAACAGAGAAGTTTAGTTACCCATGAATGCGAAGGAAATCACAATTGACATTATTATTATACCACAATAAAGATTTCGTGTAGTAATGGTGCGGTAGGCGTTAGGCGTGAATTCCTAGCAAAGTAACGTTTCTCTTGTTGCGGAAATTAAGAATTGAATAGATGAATAGAAGAAGAATAAAAAGTAGAATTAATGGAAGAATTAAAAGTAGTAGTGAATGAATTGTAAGGTAAGATGAGAATTATTAAAATCTCTAGCAAAATAGGGTTTTTATAATACTCATATCCTATTCCTACTAAGCTAATAAAATACTTAACCCAATCCTACTAGGTTAAAGTATCATTATCCTAATCCTAATAAATTACTGCTAGTCCCCAAAGTCTTCAGAATTGCTGTTTTTACCCGGGACAGATTTTCCATGCGCCACTTTTGGTCCTTGGCGTGTAAGTTTTCCCTTCCTTCTTTCGTGAAGCTTTCTTTGGCGTCAAGTTATCCATAAAATGCTGAATTCTGCATCATTTATACCTGAAAACTTGCTAATCACGTTTGTTAGCTCAATTACAGGAAAAAAGTACTAAAAGTGCATGAATTATATAATTTGTTCTCAAAACTTAGCTAAAATATGGGTAAAATATAACACTATAGGCGTGTAATTCGCCTATCATCAAGTATCAAGATGAGATACAAAAGATCAACAGAACCCAGATACCAGTGAATAAACAGTATGAGTAGACCACACTTAAAAGAGCTGATGGGATACCTGCACATTACTTTCATATCATTACTTCCCGTAATCCTTATCAATACATATCATATGTCATACAATGGCCAACTGATCAGTGGTACTAATACAATACATCAGGGACCACCCCTGGAATAGCATATATACATAAACTTTATAATACAATGGCCAACTGATTAGTGGTACTAATACAATACATCATATCATCAATTTAAAATACAGACATTCCATTTCTTAATTCAATTAATCTTTGAGATTGGTTACTTTGTGGTCACACCTTATGGAACTTGAAACCATGATACCTCAATAGGAAAACATGTAAATAGGTAATCAATATCATGAAAATGAAGTAGAGAATCATGGATACCTCATTAAACCATTTTGGAGTCAACAATAGTATATGGACATTTTTTTGACTAGCCGGACATCTTAAAAGTGAAAACAAGTTCAATTGGTAGTGTCGAAGATCATATGATGTTATTATGTGTCATGTGTCGTAGGACAATGTTGGAAGCTTACTTGCGAGTGCCATGGGTCGTTATTCATGCCAAAGATTAGATAGAGTATGTCTTACATACCTTGATATAACCACTTCAATACAAGTCCAACTTGACTTCCCGTACTCTTCGAACACTTATCTATAATAAGTCATTTGTGGCAAACTAGTATTAGCAACCAAAACTTACCATTTAGGTATTAACTTCACCAAATAATGTCTAGGAAGTAATCCTTTAACTCATCAATAAGAGTGCTACATACATCCTCTTATACTCTTATTACATTCACATATCATGCATTTTCATGAAATATCCCTCAACATCACTCTTAGCCTTTATTTCCCTTCTTAATCACCATCCAATACCAACATGATCACTAGGCATACATAACCACCAATATAATGACATATCACCACAATTCATCCTCCATAATCCAATACAACAACTTCCATAATTTACTACTAACAATTTATACAAAACAATTCATAACTATGTTTCTAGTTATCTTCCAACATCAAGACAATACTCATAATCCTTTATCAATACTTATTCATGGATACGAATCAAGAATAAACAATATTCATACCTTAACAATGAACTCTTGTATTTAGAATCCTCCTTACATAACTATGGGGTGCTTCTCGAAGCTTTCGAGATGGTGAAGACAACTACGAAACCAATTCGAATTTTCTACGGTTGAATCACAAACTATTTGAAGTTGAAATTAGGCTAGGGTTTCACCTTCTCTTAATAATTGGATGGTATATGATATATATGAGGCTAAGTGTAGGTTTATAAAGACCCATTTTCGTCCAAAAGGTAATAGAAAATGACCATTTTGCCCTAAAAATTTAAACAAATCTGAATCTGTCCCCAGTGGACAATTTTGACAGGCTGAAGTAAATCGATCATAACTCTTTGCTACGGTATCGAATTCGGGTGAAACCAATTGCATTGAAAAGATAATTCAAAGGGATTTCATTTTCATATAAAGTATACCACCTAGTTCTTCCTTTACAAGGAGTTATGGTCGTTTAAAGTTGACCCAAAAATCTATCCCACAATTCTGTTTTTTTTTTGATAGGCTGTAGTAAAACGGGTATATCTCCTTACTCAGACATTGGATTTGGATGAAACCAATTTCATCAGAAATAAGACTCTCGGATATTTTCGTCGATATATAGCAGCTCACACAGTTCTTTTTGTATAAGGAGTTATGATCGTCTAAAGTTGATCCAAAAAAATAATTGCCTAGCTGCAATAATTTTCCTGCAGATTCACTGTTCACAGGCTCCCTGGCCACCGTTTTCAAATTTCGAATGTGCTCGCTTATATGAAATACTCCTCTGTTTTGGGCAAACTTTATATCGTTGGAAATCTTATTCCAATACCTACACATACAACTATTGACGGGATACTTCCGAACACCATAAACTTAATTTAACCCATACGCAAGCCTTTAGAACTCCATATAATCGCGATAAGTGTACGAAAAAATTTACGGGGTGTTACAATCTATAAGTTGCCTCGTATCCAACAATCAAATAATGCACAAGATTATCCAAAGATTGACAATTTAAGGAAAATTTATAAATCAGTCATCGGCTATAACCGGAGAGTTCATCATTCCACATACAACAAGTGATATAGGTAACCAAAAAGGTTGCCACACCAGTATAAGATTACATGGTTGTAGGGACCGTCCTGCAAAGTATCGCCGGTGTCCAAAAGGGCCACCCCACTCTGAAGGTACAAGAAAGGATGACTCGCTTTTTAGACAACGACTCACGCGGAGATATGGTAAAATACTATATAGTTCTTTCGTGAATTGAGCTTATCACTAATGATTTTTGTGTGAGATATCGAGAGCATTCGAAAGGATGAAAATCTCAAATCAAAACCACAGGTGCGGATGACTCCCAAAAGGATGCAGCACAACGTAGAACTCTTTCTCAGCAGCAAAACGGGACATAGTTTGGAGAGGGATGTTAAACTCTCTAGACGCGATCTAAATGATGATCACAACCACGACTCTATTAGAAAGCATGTGGGTATTTATGGATATTATGGTCTCAACTTTACCTCTGGGATGTTTTCTTAACTTATATCAAGGAGAACTTTCTTTTTCTTTGAAATTTGGGTGGCAACACACTCAGAGTTTTGGAAATTATGTCCGGGTAAGTCCTTACCTATGGATGTGAAGAGCTCCACGTTCATGGTTAAGAGGTTACAAGCCTCTTTTCTGCAACTCGATTAACTTGTCACTCATCCTGAGCTAAAGATCGTCTAAAATAAAAGACTATCATTTCTACCGATTAAGTCAAACTACAAGCAGTCTGATTCCCTGAGTTTTGGGGATATGTAGGATGGGCTCTATGCAGAAAACTTGACTGCATTCCAATCTCCCCCCAAATCCCTTTATTCTCCAGCTTCCCAGTTTAACCGAAGCACTCTAAAACCGTGATAGTTGGTGTATTTTCTTGAAAATCGTGCTTAAAATTAAGCTTTATGAACTACAAGTGGCCTAAATTCTCATGAAACCTGAGATGTGCAGGAAACCTGATACCGAGGTTCGGCCATAACTCCATGAAACTCGTGCAAACAATCAACCTCTTTCAAATTCGAATTTATGGTAGGACAAAAATTAAGAGCGTCAACCTCCCTTTGCCCAGGGTTACTTGCATCCACCCTACCCAAAGGGAGGGGGCAGTTGTTGACACCTAATTTTTGCCCACCACAACTACGTTTAATCTCGGGTTTCTACGATTTTCAAATAAAATCACAACATATATTTTATCTGAATAAGAATCTTTTCAAACTATTTATTTGAGTAAACTTATCGTTTTAAGTAGCGATTACATATTATCGTATTCAATTATACGAAAATATGTAATTTTGTTACTTAAATATCTATTTTACGGAGTATTGAATTTTTTTTCAAGGATTATTTTGAAAATAAATTCAAATGGTTGAAAAATCTTGATTTAAGTATAATTTATCCTTAAAATTAATTTATTTGGAAAATATGTGTTTGATTTTATCAAATCAAGAAGCTTGGGATTAAGTGAGGTATCAATTTGTATCGAGTATCGATTTAATTTGGTCAATCTATTAAATTTACTATAATTGAAATAAAATTGGCTTCAATTGCAATGCAATTGGCCAATTGACTTCAATTTGGTTAAATTTTAAATGGATTTGACTAATTCTTAATTTGATTGGGGTTATCAATTAAATAACCCCAATTTCAGTTTATTCTTATTTTTAAATTACCAGCCCACTCTTCAAATTAACAAGCCCAAGCCCAATTTCCTTTTGACTTCGCCAAATTAGCCCCAAATTTCCAGCAGCCCAACGCCCCTAGGCCCATACCAACAAACATACCCGGCCTAAACCTTCTCCTCTTCTTCATTCAATTAACAACAGCTTGACCATCGACAATTCTCAACCCAGCAACTCCGCTCAACCCTTTAAACCGACACCAGCCAAAATCCAACCAAAATCAAATCCAAAACTAAGCAGCCATCAACGGCGACACGGGTTTCAACCCGATCCCAACTCGAATCGGCCCTGTTTGAGCCAACCCGACCCTAACCCGATGAGGTTTTCTCTCAACCTCTGTGCGTGCCCATCACGAGACAAGAACATCGAATGTTCTAGAGGGTACTACGTGTTAGCTTTCAATTCTCTCCTCAATTGCTAACCGTTCAAAATTCGAATCTCTCAACAACTTGGTACGATTTTTAGTACAAATTACAGCTCAACCTTATCCCATCCTTCGAATTTCAAATTCAAGATTTCTCCCTTTTTCAAATTCCTAGGGGAAACCCTAATTCGTCTCCTATAAAAAGGGCCCTTGAGGTCACTGTTTGGGGAGGGGGGGGGGGGGAGTTTCGGCTCGGGGGTTCTTTCGAAGGTTGATTTTTTTTTTCCAGAAAATTGGTTCTTTCGATTCTTGGGGTTCAAAAATCAGAGTTTCTTCGGGGAGCTACTGTTTTTGGGGATTTTCTTTGGGGGGTCCTAAAGGGGGTTCGAAATTGGGGTCGTAGAAAGCTGTGGGTTAAACATTTTGAAAAAAAAAAAAGAGGAGAGAAAGATTCTTGAGAAGACTCTGTCTCAAATATAAATTCTGTTCTTATTTCGAAAGCTCATCAGCTAAATTAGAGTGTCGAGTTGATAGTGAAGACGACATTTTCTGGTGGTCCCGCTAATAGCTCGTTATCCCGTTTTGCTGTCCCGAAGGAGGTGAACACTCATTTACCCTTTATTTCATTATTTCACTTTCTCTGCTTCATCCCATTTTCTGGTAAAATTGTATTTTTGTTTGCTGGGTTATGTGCTGTAGAGGTCTCAAAGACCATAGGTTGTTGTTTTTGATGAAAAATGTTGAATGAATTGTTATGTTTGAATTAATCTATGTTCAGGTTTGTTTCCGATCGTCCTTTTTTACTTTGGTGTCATGATCTGTCTCCCACTCTTGGTGTTATTGAGTAATTTTCGGCCTGTGCTTCACTCGGTGTATGGATGGTGATTGGAAGGGCTGGTTTGTTAGGCAAAGTTTGTGACTTTGATTGTATTCCGTAGTTTTAGTCGACGATGTTTGGCTTGTAGTTGTTATCTGATCGTGTTTGTTCAGGATCGTTGCTGGATTGTGGTGTCATTGTTGAGCTATAAGTGTTGCTAGCAGAGCTACCTCTCAAGTTCCTTTGGCTTCTTATGTGCCACAAAGACAATGAGCTAGGTCCAAAATATGCTAGAAAATCCTAGGATTCCTCGATGACTATTTTGTTCGAGTTGGTCGGAGCGAGGAGGAAGATAGAGACAATATTCCGTTTGGCTTGCTTTTGTTGTTTTTCGTTATTATAACTGTTGTGCCGATAATACCGTTAGTAGGACTTCCTCTTGAGTTCTTTGCCTTCTAAAATGACAAAGAATAACGAGGATAAGTCGTCCAAAAGCAGAAAAATCATGCGATTCCTCGGTAATTATTTCGGCTACCAAAAGCTTATCTTTTGGGTTTGTTGAAGAGGGAGAGAGAGTGAGGATGAGGATAATATACTCTGCCACATGCTTTTTTTTTAGTCTGTGGATTATACCTTTCTTTTGGTTTCAAAAACCCGAATTCAGATTTCCATTTTTCCTTTAAGTTCATCTTCGGTGTGAAATCCTATTAGAAGGATAAATGTTGTTGTGTTTTTGTGGATGCTGCACATTTAAGTGTGTTTGTTTGGGAAAATTAGACTAATTTTGTTGTCATTACATTATGTATTGTCTGTACATGAGCTAAAGATTCCCATTAATCTTTCTTGTTCAATAATATCAAGAAGGTAGGGATGAAGTTATACTCATTTTTCTTTCAGAAATAGGATTAGGGATGAGATAACGCGTCATAATCGCTTATCTCCGTCCTTAAATACCCACTGTCAAGAATTAACTGATTAAGTGGTTTCCAGATTTAATTGTTGCTCTAAAGATTTTGACTAGAACATTTGTTGCTTGTTACTCTTTGAAGTTTAGTTTACTCACATGATCGATTTGGAGACAGTATTCCCAGACTCCCTCTTGCGTTACTTTGGAGTAGTCGTCGTCTGTTGCGTGACGTCTGTACAGGGATTTCATGTATACTCATGTGAATAGAAAGACGTTCTTACCTCACAGGCCCTCTTCCCAGTTTTCATTTTCTTCCCTTTAATATTTATTTAATAGGACCATGAAATCACTGTGAGTTCAAATTCGATAGAGCCTTTAAGCCTTTTTTCTTGCGATAGAAGGGCATGGGTATATGTTTCGTTATATTGTGATAGAACCTAGTCTACACTTATCTAAAAAATGCTTGATTTTGATTATTTTCTTTGAGGAGTCCAAGATCGGATTGTTTCTCGCACTATCTGTATCTAGTCTTTTCCTTCTCTATTTGATCCTATCCCATGTTAAATGCCTTTGTTTGAATTCTGGGATAATTAGTCTTTCGCGGGCTAGGAGCGTTAACTATATATTAAGAATCACCACCACCTGCTGGAACCATGCTTTTGGTATAAAATCTCCCTTAAGAACTTGTGCAGGGAATTCTTTATCCTTCAGTGACCTTTTGTTTATTGTATTCACTGTTTTGTCCATGAATATATTTGTACCTCTTAAGTAGATTATCTAGGTATGTTCAAACCATGCGCAATATAACTTATTGAATTAAGCGAGAAGTTATTTTCATTCTAGTTGCCTCATTCTGTTTGGATTGTTATATGAACCCGTCTAGGCTTTGCATCGTATCGATTGACTCTCATTCTTATCATGTGCATAAGTGTGTGCATCATTATCATTCAAAACTTAGTCCTTGATGTTTCTTTATTTTGAGGTATGTTATATCTCGAATTGGCATTAATTTATTCATCTTTTCTTTGCATGAACTCTCTTCGGAGTCCAATTGGACTCTTTTCCCTTGTATCGTACAACGGGCCAGTGAGGTCCATCCTTTAGGAGAATTTGGATATCAACCTCATAGAATACGGATACAAGGAGTCGAAAGGAGAAGAAGGGGTTAAAGCCCTACATTTGAAGCGGCTACGAGACCCGAAAGTCGCGTTTGTTATTTACCTATTGTCGTCTTTATTTGTGAATTCATTTCTTATTTATTTGGGTCTCGAAGCCAAAGTTGTATTTAATACAGGTGGAGCAAGACTCGAGCCAAAGGCTCGAAAAATAGTTTAGGACAGGTGAAATGGGTCGGAAGCCCAACTAGACTAGGACAGGTCTCATTGATTTGGGCCCAATGGCCTAAATCCTTTACTTTCTCCTCCCTTCCCCTTTTATGTGTGTATTTGTTTATTAGTTTTGTTTAGACTTAGTTAAAATCCCTACTAAGTCGCCTAAATCTATTTTACACAAGTCTTTTTTTGAAAAAAATCAAATCAGTATTTCAACAAATTAATCTTTTCGAAGTTAATTAAAAGACAATTTTCAAACAGTCCGGATAACCGCAAGTTAGCGGACGTTTTAGGTGCCTAACACCTTCCTAAAACGTTAATAGGAACCACTTATCCAGAATCTCTTAACTTAAACGATTTTTCTGTTTTAGATCGTTTAAAGTGTTTTATAAAGGTTTCTTAATTCCTTTTCAAAATTAAATGGCGACTCTCTTCAAAAGTCAAAATTTTCGCAAAACAATGTCAATAATCAAGGAAAATAGTAAAGATTCTGTTTCTTTGTGCTACTTATTTTCTACCTTTTAATCTGTTTTCACATTAATCTTTTTGCTACTTATTTTACTTCTCAACAATGTATTTGTTTTGGTGCTATATAGTGGAGTATATCATTGATCTTTGAAAATACCAGACACAAATTAATCCAGTGGCCAAATTCCCTTGAAACATACTATTTCTACTGCCTAGTAACATGGAGAATCACATTTCTTATTGATGCTTCTCTTTCTAGTTCAATATTATTCTGTTTCTATATCAACTTCTTCGTCGAATGAAACAGATCAACAAGCTCTACTAGCTTTCAAAGATCTTGTTACTAGTCCTAGTCATTTTTTGGCGAATAATTGGACTAAGAAGAATTCTTTTTGCTCTTGGTTTGGTGTCACTTGCAGTCCAAAAAGGCAAAGGGTTGTAGCCTTAGCGCTTCCCGATATGCAACTTCAAGGCACAATTTCCTCCTCTTTGGCCAATTTGTCCTTTCTCAGCATGCTCAATCTCGAGAACAACAGCTTCCATGGTGGCATTCCTTTCGGACTTGGTCACTTGCCTCGCTTGCGAGTGATTGATGTTAGAAACAATCAGCTCCAAGTTAGTATTCCAACAAGTCTATTTCAACACCAGTGAGTTCAAGTAATTTCATTGGCTTTCAATAAACTAGGTGGTGAAATGTGGAAAGGGCCATGGTTTGTACTGGAACTCAGAGTCTTGAATCTGAGGAACAATAGCCTCACAGGTACAATCCCTCCTTCCGTTGGAAATGCCACAAAGTTGATGAACTTCAGTTTGGCTGGGAATAGAATCAGTGGCAACCTTCCAAAAGAGATCGGTAATCTGAGCCAGCTTGCAACTTTGTCCTTGTATGATAATCAATTAATAGGTTCGATTCCCGCACCACTGTTTAATATATTGTCGCTTCTTGTCTTAACTCTAGCATTCAATATCCTTTCCGGTTCTCTCTTGCTTAATGAAGGGAATATTGTGTTAAATCTAGAGTTTTTAAGTGTATCTAACAACCAAATTTCTGGTTGCATTCCTTCCAACATATGCCAACTCAGAGAGCTATAAGTTTTGTCCATATCTGTAAACGATATAACTGGAGAGATACCGAGAAATATTGGTTGTTTATCCAAACTCGAGGATTTTCTTATTGGTGATAATCCAAAAAAAGGAACTATTCCCGCTTCATTGGCCAATATTTCCACTCTGCAGTATGTTTCCTGTACAAGAAATCGCTTGGAGGGGCCAATTCCACCAGAATTGGGGAAGCTATCAAATTTGAGGCAATTAAGCTTTGGCCATAATTATAATCTTATTGGTCAAATTCCAGAGGCTATTTTCAATATATCTTCTTTGGGAAGGATAGCTTTCAATTTCAACAACCTTTCGGGGACACTTCCAACCACTACAGGTCTTCATCTTCCAAACCTTGAACAACTTATCTTGGGAGGAAACCAGCTGGAAGGGGAAATTCCGTTGTTCATAACAAATGCTTCCAAGCTCGAGATACTAGAGAGAGCAAGCAACTATTTTACAGGAACTATTCCTAATAATTTGGGAAATCTTCGTGAGCTGCAATATCTGTTCCTACATCATAATCAACTTACCAATGAACCAAGAGACCATGAGTTGCAATTCATCAATTCTTTGGTGGACTGCAGGATGTTGAGATATCTAGAAGTGGGTCACAATCCATTGAATGGTGTTCTGCCCGATTCTATTGGGAATCTTTCATCTACTATCGAAGACTTAGATATATCAAATGCACGCATCAATGGCCTCATCCCCCCAGTTATAGGCAGCATGAGCGGTCTAACAGAACTAACCCTTGGAGGAAATAACTTGATGGGAAATATTCCTCCTGAGATTGGTAAGCATAAACAACTCCAAGGTCTGTTTCTACCTAACAATAGATTTCAGGGACATATTCCAGAGGCAGTATGCCATTTATCTAATTTGGTTTAATTAAGTCTAGGTGATAATGAGCTCTTGGGGTTAATTCCAGCATGTATAGGAAATCTTAGCATGCTACAACAACTTTATTTGGGTTCTAACAGATTTTCATCAAAATTTCCCTCAAGTCTTTGGAAAATGAGAGGTCTTCTCATTCTAAACGTGACAAGAAATTCTATAGAAGGAGAAGTTCCGTCAGATATTGGAGGACTGAAGGCCACTGTAGAACTATATCTTTACGGTAACCACTTTTCAGGAATGATACCAAGCAGATTGGGGGAACTCTCAAACCTGAAAATTCTTGACCTATCCAACAATTCATTTTCAGGCCAAATTCCCTTATCCTTTTCCAACTTGATAAGCTTGGAATTCTTGAATTTATCCTTAAATGTCTTGTCAGGTACTATTCCCAAGTCCTTAGAAAAACTCTCATACCTTAAAGCCATCAATGTTTCATTTAATAATTTAGAAGGTGAAATACCCAGTGGTGGTGTGTTTGCAAATTCCACTCTGCAATCATTTCTTGGGAACAATGGTCGATGTGGAATGCACATATTGGAGATTTCTGTTTGCCCTATCACTAATCCAAGACAACAATCAAAGTCTAAGGAGCTTGTGCTAAAAATTGTTATTCCAGCAGTTACTTCATCGTTTCTGATATTCTTGTTGGTGTCAGCTTGGATAATGAAACGAAAGAAGAAAGGGAAGTCCAAAGATGTTGAAAATGTCACTGTAATGCTTGATGCGGCTATGGCAATTGAATATCTACATAATGGTAATGAAACTCCAATAGTTCACTGCGACCTAAAGCCATCAAATGTTCTTTTCGATGAAGATATGGTGGCTCATGTTGGTGATTTCGGTATCTCCAAAATTTTAGCTGAAAGCAAGTCTATCACACACACAGAGACATTGGGCACTCTTGGATATATTGCACCAGGTATAAAAAAAATCCTCTCTCTTTGATTTTTGTATCATAATTATGCATCTCCAAATTCTAGAAGTAAAAAAGTAAGTATTTATTTGTAAAAAATTGGTGTTATATTTCAATTAACTTTTTTCATCCTATTTTAAGAATATGGCTCGGAGGGAATAGTATCCACTAGTGGTGATGTATAAAGTTACGGCATCATGTTGATGGAGATTTTGACCAAAAGACGGCCAACAGATGAAAAGATATGCAATGAAAATCTTGACTTGAGGAAGTGGCTAACACAATCATTTTCAGGAACTATGCTCGAAGTTGTGGATGCCAATCTTTTTCTTGAGGAAGAACAAATCACTTCTAAAAGTGAAATCCGCATAGCTTCCATGGTCGAATTGGCTTTAGATTGCACAATGGAAATTCCAGAATCAAGAATAACCATGAAAGATGTAGTCAAGAGGCTTAACAAAATCAAGAACACATTCCTGGAAATGTAGAAGTTAGCATCTCTTTTGGTAGTGCTCTTTCTGAGCTGCAAGTTAACATGTTGTTTTTCATTTGCCTAGTTTCTTTAGTAAATCGTTGTATGGTACTACTTTGAGTCATGTTCTGTTTGTAATTCAGAGTGTTGTAGTCCCAGCATTTGTAATTTCATTTGAACTTATTTTACCTTTTTTTTTTTCTTAAAAAATATTTGTAACTCTGTTTTGAGTGCTTATATGATTTTAGGCATGGCAGCTATGGGCGGAAAGCAAAGGACTAGACTGATGGATAAATCAATTTCTGACTCATATTGGCCTTCTCTATATCCAAGACAATGCAGCGATAGGCCATTAACGTCATCTGTAGTTCTTATGCTAAGTAAGATGGATCAACAGACGAAAGCAGCAAACTATGGTCCATTAGTTGTATTACTATGAAAGAACTTGCTATTAAATTTGTCGACAAGCATCGTACTAACCAAATGCTCTAATAGTTAACAAAAAGATCAAACTTGTGAACAGAACTTCTACTAGTTTTAAAGAACCTAAGCTAGTGAACATTGGACCAGTAGAGGGTTGCATTTCCCTCATTTACTTTACTTTTGTGATTTCAGATGTGAGTGTTCTTTAGTGGTACCATATATCTTGTTATTTTAGTATCCATAATTGATAGTCAAAATTGCGAGCTTCATTTTGGAGGTCTCACCTTTAATCAACATATTGGTTATTAGCATAGAATCGTGTTCTAAAGTGAAATTAGTGTGGCCTTGAAGGTACCACCATATCACCTCAAACTCAGCAGCTAAAGCTTCGGCCATGTTGCTACTACTACGGTGAACTATTCCTGATCACTCCACCAATTCCCGCTCTGCTTATTAATATCAGTATATATAATTATACTGATATTAATAATTTAATACTGATGATTAAAGGAGTTAAAAGGCAGTAAGCTAGAAATAAATATACAATTTCTTAGAATCCATGTAAACTTAGCAAAATATCAAGAGATAATGGTTAAAAAAACACCTGAAATATCATTTTTTTTGCAAGTTTATTGCCTGAACCATTAGGTGTTTGTGTTTACTATCACAAACTAAATACAAAAAAACTTCTACCATCAAAGAACCTAAATGTTATTGTAGTACGGAAGAGTTAATATCTCTTTAGGTTGATTGGTGCAATTGAACTTTTACTTAGCATGTTTGGGATTGAAGCGTAATAAATTATTATTATTATATATCCATACATTCTGCTATTAGATACTGCAATATTAGATGATGAGATAAGCATGCAGTACATCCTTGAATTATGATCAAAGTTTTTACGACACACTCAAATTTCACAGGGTTCTATTATCCCTTGAAGTTAATTTTAGTGTATTTTTGTCAACCTTTTGTGCTGACGTGACACCTTTATTACATAAAAATGAAATCCACGTCAAAGGTGTCACGTCAGCTAAAAGGTGTTACATCAGCTAAAAAGATTGAAAAAATATGCTAAAATTTAGTTCAGGGAGGTAGTATGGCCCCCGTGAAGTTGGTGTGTGTCATAGCAAATTCGGTCATAGTTCGGGAGGTACTAGATGCTTTACT
The DNA here is from genome assembly GCA_030864225.1 of Capsicum baccatum var. pendulum. Classification (NCBI taxonomy): domain Eukaryota; kingdom Viridiplantae; phylum Streptophyta; class Magnoliopsida; order Solanales; family Solanaceae; genus Capsicum; species Capsicum baccatum. Next base: position 6,243,494 of record CM061552.1, read on the forward strand.
CTTACATTATCAGTATTGCAAGTTGTGGTATGGACATGGGTGTATCTAGCCAACGCGGTATGGATTCACGTGAACCTAATAACGTTTGTTCAAATTTTGTATCTGTACAGAGAAACTCACAAAATATTTATAAATATTTGAAATGAATCCAGTTATTATTGTATATAAATTTCAAGTCATCGTAAAAATTCATAACTTTAAATCATGGATCCGTCTCTATATACTGATGGTATGAGGTCAAGCAACATGCCTTTTTCCAAACTTATCTGTATATATGGACTCTGGAGCATATAAATATGGAGGGTTTGTTCTTTCTTAATAATGCAACCTTTTTTAAGAAAAAAATTGTAAAATTTTAATAATTCAAGTTGACTGACTTTTCTCAATCAATACCCTTACCCCTCAGTTTACGCAATTCACTAGTCTTCTTGTGCTTTTGTCTTTACAATGTACTTCTCAATGTGAGACGACATTTCAATAGAAATTTGTGAAAATCACAATCATTTAACTTTTTAGTATGTTCATAAAAAAATTATTTTATATCAAAAAATAGTTTAAACACTTCATTTTGCTTACTTATAATAACTTTTAATGGTATATTACGAATTAGATTCTCCTTCAGAGTGATTGCTATGATTAATGTGACATTTATTTTTTGATTTGGAAAAAACTTCTGAAAATAAATTTTAACAGACCTTTCTATATTCCTCTTGATTCTCTTTACCCCATTCCCCTACCTCTAATTTGTTTTTCGAAAAAAAAAAATTAATTTGCTACTTCACTCAAATTAACAGGCCACTCAAACAAGAGGGAGTTGTTCGCGTAGTAAACAACCCCCAACCTTCATCTTTAAAGTTATGGATTTGAGTCACTAAGGTGTCGTTTGGTAGAGTGTATTGTAAAATATAATGCATGCATTAGTTAATCTGTACTACTAGTACCTTGTTTGGTACGTCTTTTTGCCTATGTATAACTAATGCAATCTATTGTGTATTGAAATGTTTACTAGTAATACACTCTATTTCCTCAATTTAAACACATGCATTAACTTACTAAATGATCTTAATACCCCTCAATTTCCGTCTCAAAATATTTCACCATTCCTTTTCCCGCCATTTTAATTTGCAATAGAAAATCTTTTCAAAACATTTCACAGTTTCTTTTCCCACCATTTTAATTTACAACAATGAATAATTGATTTAAATAACTATAACATATTTTTTCTTTGCTTCGAGAGTCTTTAAAAAGATAAAAAAAATTGAGACTGTTTCTTAATTTTACGTCTTGTATTTTATTTTTATTTCGACTATGTTAATGCATTGGTATAACATTTCTGCGCAAAGACAAAAGTCTTGCAATTAATCCTAAACCTCTATAAAATAGTTCAACAATACTAATTATGTTTGAAATGACAAAAGAACTTTATTGCAAAAAAGTATACAAAATCAAAAAAGGGTATTTTTGTAAACAAAAATTTCTTTTATAGAAATTATGTAAGATGTATTATTTCTTATACATCAAACCAAACAATGTATAAAAAATAATACATGCATAAGTAATACAAGTATTATTAATGCAAGCATTACTAATACACTATATTTTGCATTGTTCTTATAATTCGGCTACTTGTTTGATGACATAACAAATGATTTTTAAACCAAAAAATAAAAAAATATAATGCAGTAACTTTGGCAATGAATCAAACAAATTAATTTTCCAAATCGCTTCGAAGAAGTGCACAGTAACAGCATGGAGAATCACATTTACTTATTGATTCTTCTCTTTCTAATTCAATATTACTCTCTTTCTATATCAGATGCTTCCTCAAATGAAACAGATCAACAAGCTCTATGTCACGACCTGAACTGGGGCCCTGGCCGTGACGGATATCCCGAGCCATGAAGGCCAGGACGTCCTATCCTTTCCGGTAATCATGCACAATATTCATATAATAAAAAAAGATGCGGAAATACATTCTAATACGGAAACATGGTCATATTCTAGATTCAGTTTAAACAATGAGGAATAGAATCCAATACCAACTAACAACATCTGAAAACCGTCTGCGAAATCTCTACTACATGATCAAATAACAACTGTCTAAAAACTGGGACAAGGCCCCCAGCAGACCAAAATCATAATAAATAATAACTGTCTGAAAGAAACTAGGCCTTCTGAAATATAGAAGGCTCACCAACTGCTACTCTTCACTCTTGTCTGATGAAATCTACTGGTTATCAGGACCCCTAGATTGTGCCTCAGAACCTGGAGGGAGGGGGGTCAATACAGATGTACTGGTACGTATACCAATCCAAAATAATTTTTTTATATAAATAAAATAGTTGAGAGCTAGTCATAAACATCATGAAAGATATAATTTTTCAAACACATGGGCATTCTTGAAAAAAAACATAAAAACCTTTCCGTCAAAAGCAGTTTCTGATCTTTGTATTACTTCTGAGTTAGGTGGCACTCCCCTACAAGTCTGATATTCCATGGGCTATATGAAATCCACCATTGACTCGGCGGAAAAGCCCCCAACCCAAGTATGCCGCAAGGGTTGGAGTGTCTGAGTCTGATACGCCACAGGACACTAGGACAGCGTATAATAATATACCTGGATCGGCAAATCAAGGTTTTGGGAAACGGGTTGTCTGAACCCATGCCTTCTTTGGGGAACCACCTAAGCTCTCTTTGTGCCCATTTTTATCCTGTTCTGAACCATGCATTTTTCTAGTTTCAACATCTGAAAAGTCTGATTTCAAATATGCATTCTATTCTGTTCTGAATTATCATGGCATAATCTGAATTGGTATCGTCACACCAAGATTTGTAAGTCCTATTTCTGAGCCATAATGCATCATGCATAATTCTTTCATTAAAACATAGTTCTGACCACCCAAACATGCAAACAATATAAGAGATTTCATGTTCCGAAAGCATAAGTCAAAACTATGCAAGAACTCTTCAAACATAAGGAGGTCATGTGCTTTTGGCAAAATCCATGCACTCTTTCATTATATGTATTTTCAGCATTTTTCAATACAAACAACCCTCTCTCTGAAATTCAAGATTCATAACTAAATCATTCATAAATTAAGACACTTCGTAACATGCTTTTCAAGACGCATTTCAAAAACAATCCATATCATATGATAAGTAAGGAAAGTCATAACAAGAGAGGAATTTTCACATGAATCATGCTCTCAATTCAATCATCAACATTAAAATATGTACATATATACATATATCAATTCAAATAAATTTAGGGAAAGCCTAAAGACCAAAACAATACCATCAAAACTTCTAAAACATGATTGTATTCACAAATCCGAAACCCTTTTCTTAAAAACATGATTTCTATGCCCATGAGATTTTAGGAAAACCCCGTGTACCTTAAATTAGAACCTTTTGAATGAACTTTAGCTTTTGAGATGCTATACGTACGATTGATGGGTGCCTCTTGTAGCCCTCGCAATGGGGATTTTGAATTTTGAAGAATAAGGGAAACCCACGGTTGAATCTTGAGTTATCTGGATTTTTAGTTTGAAACTCTAGAGAGTGTTCTTGGGTAATTTGGGTGAATAGAATCATATTTTGGTGTTTTAGGAGTTTAATCCCATGTTATAGCTGGATAAGGGGTGGAAGATACTCATTTTTCCCTTAAAAATTCGCAAATAGAATCTGAAAATTTAGAGCGTGCGATAGGGCGTGCGTCGCACGCTTATTGCATGATGCTACTGTCTCAGTCACTAAAATGGCCATAACTTTTTTCTCGGATATCGGATTTAGGCGAAATTGGTATCGTTGGAAAGCTTATTTGAAGAAATTTCATTTAATATATAATAGGCCCTCTAATTCATAATATACTAGGAGTTATGGTCGATGGAAGTTGATCCAAGTTTAAACATTTACTAAAACTTATTCGGTAGAAATGTTTTGAACTCATCTTAGAGTTAGGGGATTTTTGTGAACTCAATTCATATTCAAAGGTATTCTTACACTATAGTATTGATCATTACACCTATATTAACAAGTAATCATCTAGTTCGGGTCTATACGCGTAAGGACGACGGTCTTGATTCTAGCCCGAAAGTACGGGGTGTTACATTATCTCCCCCTTGGGATCATTCGTCCCCGAATGATGGGTAGGGACCTTTTGAATATCTAAAATGTAGAATAAAGAACACAGTCTCACATTGTACATTTTTGCCTCGACAAAATACGTGAAGGAAGCGAACAAGCTTCATGATAACCCTTAGTGAAACGTGAATGTATGAAACATGAGATAACGAAACATGGCATCGACATGATCTTGGCATATGTTTTATGGCACATGATCAAAGCATTGCAAGATATGAATTTTTTTTTCTAAGAATCCTTGGCCTGATTAATATTGATATAATTCATGAGATAAGATTCTCGTGGGACATAAGAATATTAGCATTCTCTATCTTATAAGATACAATGGAAAAATTTAAGCTCGGGGCACTATTTGTCTACGCCCCAAACAATAAAATACATGCCTCATTGTTCCTAGCTTACAATTTTCCCCATACACATCTATCCACACGAATTTGATTCGCATTGTAATATACTTCTATGTTGAAGCCTCACTCGGAGGAAAAAAGGTGTTAACTTAAACTACGGGACCCTGTACTCAACATCATATTCAGGGATCATCTCACCTCATCACTATAATCCAACAAATCAAGTCTTAATTCATGGAATACTAACCACATGGCACCTTAGTTTATTTCTTCATCCAACACAAAATTTAAGCCTATCATTACTCCATCTACTACATAGATCTTTCCTCACTAAGATCAACAATTTCAATCACTCTCACAAATTGTTTTACCACATCTTTTTTTTTTCTTCTTAGCTATTTTGCACAACAAAAGTTTATCTCCTTCCTTTCCCTTTCACCTGTCACACCCCCTTTTTACATACTCCAAAAGATTCATATTTTAATGTTCGAAAAGGGTTTTATTATTTAAGTGACAAGAAATGAAAATTTATTTTGGAAAAGGATTATTAACATTTTTTTTTTATTCAGAGTCGACACTTGGCATAATTTGGTGTGCCAAGTCACCATTAGAAAATCCTTTTCAAAAACCATTTGACTCTTTAAACTGGTTTGCGAACAGAGATTCCGGCTAAGGAATTCTGTTGACCGAGGGGAAGGTGTTAGGCACCCCTCGATCCCGTGGTTTGACCACGGTCGCTTGATGGAGTGTATCGACTATTTTTGGCACTAATAAATGTATAAACCGCACAAAAAAGCACGCAAAATAATCAAACAAAACAAAACAATCCGAAATGTAAAGTCCAGTCCAATTATTACAACCTGAAAGAAAAAGGGACTGAAAGTAAACCTACGCTAATCCTAAACTGATGCTCTACCAGATGCCTCAGGCCTTCACCACGAACATCCTCCGGGTACATGACACCTCGGGGCATTCCCCGGTGAATAAATATATACAGATACTTCGGGGCATTCCCTGACCAAATTATACAATTGAATTTTTTGTACGATAAAGTAAAACAAACCATTCACGCACATATTCAAATATTCCAGTAAATCGTTATTTCTAAATTTGACTACCCGACCTACATTTGCCTATCCAAGTTCAACATATCATAGTTCTATCGTGTTTAACATTATCCATACATCAAAATTAACCGACATTCATTTTTAGCAATTTTTAATTCCCACCCCCAATTTTATTTTTAACACAATCGCCATTAAAACTAATCAAATTCTTTCATCATACCACCGGAGTCACATCACCAAGAACGTGATCATAACATCAACAACATCAAACAATTACAATCACCTAACACATAATCATAGCCATTTCAACAAAATAAAATAAAGAAGAAGGTACGGGAGTAAAGAGATGGATCTCAAGAGCTTTCGATTGATTTTAATAAGAGAAATAAGAGCTGCGCCAAGAACCTCGATAAACACCAATGAAATCTCGACTCTCCAAACCTGAAACCTCAAACCAAGCCTCAACTCAAACCTCAAAATCAACTCGATATCCATAAGTAGCAACCGGACAGCTTTCAAGAACAGTGGCAAGGCATTAATACGAAAACCGACCCCAAATAGTTTCGCACCACTCGACGTCGCAAAAGAAAAACCCAAACCGAATTTTGACTGTTTTCACTGGAATCTGCAATGGGGACTCAATTTTTGGCGATATTTAGTGTTTTTAGGGAAATTTTGGACTGAAACGAGGACTGTTTGCTATGCCGGAGCTCCAGCAAGCTCGGCAGCAACCGGAATCGAAAATGCGACTGCAGCGATGAGATTTTTTGGTGAAAACTCGTCCAAATTTCTCTCTCGCACGTTTCCTCTCCGTTTATATCTCTCAAACTCGAATCTCTCTCTCTCTCTCGCTCGTTCCGATCGGGTATGACGGCTCTGTGTGCGTGAGATTTGTTTCTATTAAACTCCAAAAATGGAGGAATCCCTTTTCTGTGTGAGTGAATTCAATCCAAATTTGGAATCTGTGTGGTGATGGGAATTGAGAGTGTGAGAGTGTTTTTGGTCTGTGAATTGTGGGTATGGCGTGTGGATTATTGAAGAAGATGGTCAGTTTTTGTGTTCTGAGTGTATCTCTCTGAAGAAGAAAAAGAAGACCCTTTTCAATTGTTTTTTTTTCTCTTTTTTGATTAAAAAAATGGCCTCCTCCATGTTCCTTTTGTGTGTGTATATATGAGGTGAGGGTGGGGTAGTGGTGAGGTGGGGTAGAATTCGTTAGGATAGGGTAGGTAGGTGTTGGTTTTTAATTGGGTGGGTTGTTAGAATATTAGGATAAAACAAAATTAGTCAGGGGGTTGTTATTTTTGTTATTTTGTGGAGGGATTATCACACGGGTGAGGGTACACGGTAGGATAAGGCAAACAATAGGTAAAAACGATATCGGAGAGGGACGAAATTAGGTGTCTACATCACTTATAACCTCATCTCGAGAATCACATCAAATTTCTCACCTTCAAGAACATCTACTCACATACCTAACACACTATTACGCTTCCACAACCACCATCATACGAACACATGGAGGGTCGAGCATAAACATCATGAATGGATGTAACATTAGCAGACCATCACTCATACTAATTTCACTATTCGAGGAGGGACATGAAGTGAAGCTACGATAAAATAGACACAGAGTGCTTCCGATATCAAGCATCTGGGTCATAAGTAAAGGTCATTCGGCACGAACACAACCCATTATGGTTTCCTTAGGATAGACCAAAATGAGAAAGATGGATGCACATATCATGAGCTATGTGGAATAAAGCCGAAATTTACGCTGTTACCAACTAAGGTAAGGATTTTACTTAAAGTGATTTCTCCCCATTCAAAGAGCTGAAAATTTTTCATGAGTTTGCATAGACATTATCACTTTGGCTAATTCCGACATAAAATGATTCCACAACATACAGAAATATATTTCCTTGGGACCGAGCATGTCGTGAGACATAGGTTTGGATCATGAGAAACATAACATATGGCTCAGATACTTGGAGTATTGGGTCACTGAGGTACATTATTGCTTTTTGTTTAGACGCCGAAACATGACATGACTTACATAGAGAATTCAAACCTTAGACATCGGCAGGACTTGAATAGATAAGACATTAGTAGCATGAGCTCTTAAACTGAAGTAGGAGGAACACACTTAAATAGGAGTAGGTTCATCATGACTCTTCCCAAACTTGCCACAATGAGAAAGATTCGGAAACTACCTTAACTCACCATCTCCCCTTTAGATCAAAGTCACAATCCGAGACTTGCGAACTTAACTTCTTATCAATATATAACCACAATTCTCAATACAATAGGGGATATCGATATACACATGGACACAAAATTCCCTCAATAATTTAACAAAAAGACACTAAATTCCTTCTGGGATATCCCTCTTCCAGGGATACTAATCATAACTTCCGCTAACCCCAAAATCATCCACTCATGACTAATATCATTATAGGCATGGACATTCACGCTTCTAAATACTTATGAGTTAGGATTTCTGTTCTTGGCAGGGAAGGATGATTTCAATTTGGGAAGAATGTGAATTTGGGGATAACGTGCTATTTTCACTACAAAAAAAAGGCTAAAAAGCGACGCAAAAAAACGACGGACTGTGTCGCTTTAAAAAGCGATGAGAAAAGCGATGTTGGTCGTCGCTTTTTTAGTTTGATTTTAAGTTTTATTTATTTTTTTATTAAAAGCGATGGCCAACGCCTTAATATCCATCGCTTTTTTTAGCGGATTTTTGTATCAAGTAAATAAAAAATAATCTATATTTTTTTTAATAAAATCGATGGACAGCGTCGTAATTTATTAAAATATAATAATAATTATTTTTTAAAAAATGACGTAGTCCGTCGATTTTTAAATTTAATTTTTATTTTTATTTATTTTTATTAAAAGCGACGGACAACATCGGTATAATTTTTATTTTTTAAAATATCAATCCGAGAAAAGCGACGCTGTCCGTCGCAATTTGTTATTTTTTTTTTTTACAAAAAGCGACGTACAATGTTGCTTTTGTTAAAATTAAATAAAAATTATTTTATTGATAAGCGACGTTGTCCGTCACTTTTTAAATTTAATTTTTATTTTTATTAAAAGCGATGAACAACGTCACTATAATGTTTATTTTTAAAAATATTAATTCTAGAAAAGTGACGTTGTTCATCGCAATATATAATTATTTTAAATTTTTATTATTTTTAGAAAGCTATGGACAGCGTTGCTTTTTTTAAAATTAAAAAAAAATATTTTTTGAAAAGCGACGTTGTTCGTTGCTTTTTAGATTAAATTTTTATTTTTGTTTATTTTTATTAAAAGCAACGGACAACGTCGTTATAATTTTATTTTTTAAAATTTTAATTCTAGAAAAGTGACGCCGTCCGTCGCAAATTGTAAGTATTTTTAATTATTTTTTTTTCAAAAAGCGACGGACAACGTCGCTTTTGTTAAAACTAAATTAAAAATTAACTTTATGAAAATGACACTATCCTTCGATATTTAATTTTTAATTTACTATTAAATAAATAATTTTATATTAAAAAAATTAAATGTATTCAATTATTTATTGAATACATTGATATTATACGATCAATCGATAAAAAAAAAATATACTGTTGAAGTTATAATATAATAATATAAGCTAAATTAAACGATAATTTATCATTATATATATACAAAATGTTGTATTACGAGGTAATTTACATGTGTATCTGATGTATCTAATACATATTGTGAAATTTATAGCCAATCAACTATATATATTGAATACATTGATGTCATACGATCGATTGATCAAGGTAATAATATATATTTTTAAATTATAATTTAATAATATAAGCTAAATTAAATGATAATTCATCAGAGTAGAAATAAAATATGTTGTATTACGAGGTAATATACTCGTGTATGTGATGTATGTAGTTAAAAGTTAGCTAACTGAGTCTATATATCAAAATATTATGAATAATACGTTAACACCATATGATCGAGCTAATAATACACTATTGAAGTTATAATAATGAAGCCAATTAGCCGACAATTCATCATATTAATACGTTGTATTAACGTAATCGAAATCTCCAATTCAATATGTTTAACCCAATTTCTAATCCCAATTTCACTATTTTTTCCTCAAAATTAGGGGTGTGCATCGATCGATTCGATTTGATTTTAAATATTATCGGTTTGGTTTATTAGTTATCGACTTTTAAATAAGTTAAACTAATAATCAAATCAATAAGCAAAAACCCTACATGATGTGTTTTATTTTACAAGAATCTTCAAGCTTGAATAGGTTTTCGAGAAGGTCTGCATACACTGTACCCTCCACAGACCTATTTTGTGGGACTAAATCGGTTTAATTGTATTAACACCCAATTTTGACCTCACGATACCCCTCCCAGGCTGCTATTTTATATAGTAATTTTACGTAACATTAATTCTTACATGCTTAGTTTATTTTAATATCAACGTCTTACTATTTTTCTCGTCATTTAGGCTGCTATTTTATCAAAATTATTTGATTTCAATTGTTAATATTTTTGTACACATTATTCTTATATTAAATACATATTGACGTGTCACATTCATAATTTAGAAAAATGCACAAATTATTTTGATACCATTTTCTATAATTTTTAAACTCAAAAACGACAGTTTACATAATTTTATTAAATTATTTTTTCACACAATGGTGCACACTCATATTTTTTATAATTATATTGTCTAGTTTATCATCATCATTATTATTATTATTATTATTATTATTACTATTATTATTATTATTATTATTATAATTAGTTATAACATTTATTTAAATAATAGTCTAAATTAAATCAGTTTATCTGATCTATTTATTTTCTGACCCAATTTTTTACCACAATATACCAATTTTAGCCTAGTTTTATTCAATTTATTACAATTATAGCAAATTTGTGACACAATTGAAAATTTATGTAAATTTTAGTCAAATTTTCAACCTTTAAATCTTAGTCGTCGATCAAACCTGATCCAACGACTGAGATCAAATTACCCTCTTTTTCCTTTTAAAACACATAAGCCATCTCATTATTATTATTATTATTATATTTATTATTATTATTGTTATTGTTATTGTTATTATTATCATTATTATTATTATTATTATTATTGTTATTATTATTACATTTATTAAACTAGTAGCCACTCTTATTTAATTTTCCTTTCTTGTGTTTAATTTTTAGCCAATCTTTTATTCCAATTAGTATCAGTTTTAGCCAAAATTAAATATCAATATAAATCCCAATAAATACCTTAATCTCAGCTATTGATCAAAGTTGATCCAACGGCTGAGATTAAATCAACCAATCTTTCCTTTTAAACAAAATATCAAACCCTATCCTCATTTTCTCCCTCAAACATCCGCCTCCCTCCCTTATACCCTCTCTCTCTCTCTGACTTACCTCTCACCCCATTTCCGGTGAAACCACGTCGGAGAAGCCCCTCAAGCCGCCGTCGGCAGCTCCCTCCATTCGCGACGAACAACCACCGATGACCCAGCCTCCGACGCCAGACGAACCAGCCCCATGCCGGATGAACTAGCCTCCGCGCCACCAACCACTAGTCACCAGTCAACACTGCAACCATCGACCAGAGCCAGACCCTTGGTGGACAAGTATTTATTGGATCTCTATTCAATAGTTATAAGTCAATATAGTATATAAATTCTTGTGGTTTTCCATGAAAAGTGTTATACCTTAAGCTTGAATTATGATTGAAAATATAAGAAAGATTATTAGAATTGTAGTGCTATTACATCAAACTTATCTAGTAGATTGACTTAACCTAGCGTGAATTTATGTTTAGTACCTTGCTAGTTAATGTGGTAGTGCGGATCTGAGGTGTGTCTTGTTTCTATATGGAGTAGTTAGTTGTGGATTTATACTTTAGGTGAAAAATTTTAAGGAATGCCAAGTGGAGTCTCGTGTATTATCAATTGAGTAACATATTTGTTGTAACACTCGGTGAAGCGTATTTATATGTATTCTGGTTAGCTGACAGGTTTGCGATAGGCCTATTTACAAAGGAAATTCAAGCAAAATTTTCTAAAAATTTTGAGAGTTAACAGAATTTTAGGACCACATAATGGATAAAATGAAGTGGAAGTTAAGTAAATGATCTCAACAAAAATTTTTGGACCACATAATGGATAAAATGAAGTGGAAGTTAAGTAAATGATCTCATGAGTGTCTTAGATAATTATAGGAGTCAAATAAGTTATAAGCATCATTCGAGGACGAAAATGATTTAATGTAGTTCTTGAATGTTTTGAAATTTGTAAAGTGTAATCACTTGAGAATGTGAATTCATGACTTGAAATTGGTTTAGTGTTGATACTTGAAATGTGAATTCATGACTTGAAAATGGTTAAGTTTAGTATTTTGAGAAGTGAATTAGAGAGTTGAAAATGGTTAAGTGTAGTGTTTTGAAATGTGTACTAGTCACTTGAAAAGTGTATTAGCGACTTGAAAATGGTTTAATGTAGTTCTAGAAAGGTGAACTTGTGTTTTGAAATTTGTAAAGTGTAATATCACTTGAAAATATGAATTCATGACTTGAAATTGGTTTAGTGTTGATACTTGAAATGTGAATTCACGACTTAAAAAGGGTTAAGTTTAGTCTCTTGAGAAGTGAATTAGAGAGTTGAAAATGGTTAAGTGTAGTGTTTTGAAATGTGTGCTAGTCACTTGAGAAGTGTATTAGCTACTTGAAAATGGTTTAATGTAGTTCTTGAATGGTGAACTTGTGTTTTGAAATTTGTAAAGTGTAATATCACTTGAAAATATGAATTCATGACTTGAAATTGGTTTAGTGTGGATACTTGAAATGTGAATTCATGACTTGAAAATGGTTTAGTTTAGTCACTTGAGAAGTGAATTAGAGAGTTGAAAATGGATAAGTGTAGTGTTTTAAACTGTGTACTAGTCACTTCAAAAGTGGATTAGTGACTTGACAATGGTTTAATATAGTTCTTGAAAGGTTAACTTGTGTTTTGAAATTTGTAAAGTGTGATATCACTTGAGAATGTGAATTCATGACAGGAAATTGGTTTAGTGTTGATACTTGAAATGTGAATTCATGACTTGAAAATGGTTAAGTTTAGTCACTTGAGAAGTGAATTAGAGAGTTGAAAATGGTTTAAGTGTAGTGTTTTGAAATGTGTACTAGTCACTTGAAAAGTGTATTAGTGTAATACCCTGGTAAATTTTTTGTTGAAATTTTATGCGTAAACGTGTTGGGTTCTATCCTCTAGAATGAATTATAAATTTTCCATGCGGAATATCTTAGATTATGACCCATCATTGCGTAGAGTATCGAATAATCTTTCCAACGATATGTGGATCATCCAAAACGGACACCCGAGCGACGAGTTATGAACATTGCGATCGAACCGTGAATAGTAGTGAACAGTAAAACGTGCAGGAAAAAGTACTGAGGCCTGGCGTACTTTTGCTCCAACTTTAAATGATTATAACTCCTTGTACATAATGATCTAGGTGATCTACTATATATAAACGGAAAGATCTGTGAGTACTCTTTCCAATGAAATTGGTTTCATCCAATTTGTCTATCGGAACAAAAAGTTATGGTCGATCTACTTCAGCCTATCAAAAGCGAATTTTTAGGTCAACTTCAAACGATCATAACTCCTAGTACACAATGATCTGGGTGAGATACTATATATCAACGGAAATATATGAGAGTCCTCTTTCTAATGAAATTGGTTTCATCTAATTTGGATATCGTAGTAAAATGTTATGGTTGATCTACTTTAGACTATTAAAACAATCCACCAAAGGACAGATTCGAGAATTATTTTATTTTTAGGGGCGTTTTGGTCATTCCCCCTCACCCAAAATCCGTCCAAACCCTATATTAAAGCCTATTAGAAGCATTATATGTTATATTTCATCAAATTCCCTCAAAAAGAAAACTCTAAGCTCCTACATCCAACTTCAAGAACCTCCAAAGTTCACCGTTAATTCTGCAAATTTATTCAAGATTCCAAGTTCCTAGTTCAAAAACTCCAAGAACCATCATTCAAAGGCACTATTAACATCTCAAAAATGAGTATCGGTCTAAAGTTCATCATTCAAGGTATGTGGGGTTTTTCAACAAGAACTCTCTTTCGTTCTTGTGCCTAAAAGTAATTTTCTTTATAAAGGCATGATTTTTATTTGATTTTTATGAATTTGAAGCATGAACCCATATCTTATGATGATTATTATGAAATCTTGATGTTTATGATTTTGAAAGATGAATTTACATGTGTGGAGATATAAAGCATGAATCTTGAATGATATTTATCATGATTTTGATATTTGGGTCGTGAATCCCCATTGAAAATTGTGTTTTTTTAGAAAGTGTGTGTTATAAGCACGTTGATGTTGAATATTTGAGATATTTTGAATGATTTGACCTTTTGATCTTAATGGAGTTGTTTTAAACTCGAGTGTGAAAGGAATCCACAATGTGGTTGATTTTGATAGATGGGAAGCATGATGGCTCCCGATGTATATTTATATATTACTGAAATTATTTTGTTGTGGATTGTCTTTGAAATGATCTGAGCTAAGTCCAGGAGAAATCTTTAGCACCGAGTGGGAGGTATAAAGCTACCTTACTTCCCTAGAACTACGTGCCCCCGTAGGAGTGAGCCTGAGACTGATTTATATAGTGATCACTAGTTTGTGTGGATTTGATATCGATAGTCCAACTTCGGTAGTGATTCTTCGGACACGCTGTTCTACATCCTCTGTTGTGGTGAGTCCTTATGCTCTGAGGACGTGATGTCTGATGTTGGTTTCACGGAATTATTTACATTTGATAAATAAGAATGAGTCAGGGGCATGTCTCAATGGCTTGCTGGATTTATTGATTTTCTTAGAGGCTTGTCAGATTAGTATAGATGTTGGGAGTTGAATAATAAGTCGTATTTTGTTATATTTTTGAAATTCTTTTATTCTTGGATGATGATTACTCTGTTGATATTTGAGGGTTATTTATGGAAACCCCGTTGATTTGTGTTGAACTGAATGAAAATGGCTCAAAGGGTTAGCTTGGGGCTACTCGTAGCCTCAAGCACTATGTGACGCTCCGGGACTCATTTTCTGGGGCGTTACAAACTTGGTATCAGAGCCTAAGGTTTTAAGGTGTCCTAGGGAGTCTGACAAGACGCATTAAGTAGAGTCTTGATCATCGGTGTGTAGCGCGCCATATCTATGAGCAAGAGACTACAAGACGTTTCAGGAAAAAGTTTGATTCTTTCTTTCAGAAGTCTATCGTGCTTAAAGTGTCTCTCTCTGCTATTGATTCATGCTCTCCTCTTTCAAAAATATGCCTCCACGTCGAGCGAGAAGAAATAATGATGGTCAGCAACCTCAACCCGCTGACCCATTGAATGAAAATATGTCTCATGCTGAATTTCGAGCAGCCTTTTAGGCGCTGGCCCAAGCTATTACTGCAAATGTTCAGGCCAACCCAGCCCCGAATCCATAGCAGCAGGGAGGTGATTCAGCTGCTTCCAGGATCCGTGACTTCATGCGGATGAATCCGCTGGAATTCTATGGGTCCAAGTCTGATGAGGATCCACAGTTGTTTTTAGAGGAGGTGCGGAAGATTACTCAGGTGATGCATGTATCTGAGGAACATAGTGTGGAGTTGGCTACGTATAGGTTGAAATACCTTACTTATGACTGGGTTGTTGCTTGGATAAAGGGTAGAGGCGAGGGAGCTATCCCTACAACTTGGCAAGAGTTCTAGGATGCATTCCTGGATAAGTTTTTCCCTTTGGAGATGAGAGAGGCAAAGGTGGAAGAGTTTATGAACCTGCGACAGGGCTCTATGACTGTTAGGGAGTACTGTCTAAAGTTCAATCAGTTGGCCAAGTATGCTCCTGGCTTAGTGGTTGATAATCGAGCTAGTATGAGTAAGTTTGTTACTGGAGTGTCTAGTTTTGTGGTTAAGGAGTGTAGGCCTGCTATGCTGACTAGTGATATGAATATTTCTAGGCTGATGACTCATGCCCAACAGATCGAGGCTGACAAGATTAAGGAGAGAGATAGAATAAGAGGGAATAAGAGAGTTAGGTTCGAGCAGCACAGACAGGGTCAAACTAGATCACAGGGAGGGAGTCGCCCTCAGTATCAGGACCGTTTGTCTATGCCAGCATCGTCATCTACTAGTGCTCCCGTGCCTAGAGATAGGCAGGAGCAAGGTAGCACATCATATGCATCTAGGTCCCAGTACAGTGCTGGCAGTAAGCCAAATCGTCCCCTGTGTCGTAAGTGTGGTAGGGCTCATTCGGGTGAATGTTGGGGTGAGAAGAGGGGTTATTTCTAGTGTGGTGACATGGGTCACAGAGTTAGAGATTGTCCACAGGATGGAAAAGGGCGTTGTGAGTATCGCCCTCAGACCCAGAATTAGACTGTTAGTGCTCCAGTTCCAGCAACTCGCCCAGCCCCAGCTCAGGGCACCTCTTTTAGCAATGCTGGCGGGAAGCGCCAGAATAAATTCTATGCTTTACCATCCCGCCAGGAACAGGAGGACTCTCCTAATGTTGTTACTAGTATGCTTCGTATATTTCAGTTTGATGTGTATGCTTTGTTGGATCCTGGATCCAGTTTCTCATATGTTACACCTTTGATTGCTGTGAATTTTGAAATGAGTCCTGAGATTATTCCTGAGCCTATCCTAGTTTCTACCCCAGTGGGTGATTCGATTATTGCCTAGAAAGTGTATAAAAAGTGTCCTGTTACCGTTCTTCATAGAGTCTTGTTGGATGATCTGATTGAGTTAGACATGGTAGATTTTGATGTGATTCTGGGTATGGACTGGCTGTATTCTTCTTATGCCTCTATTGATTGTCAGACCCGAGTGGTCAAGTTTCAGTTTCTGGGTGCATCCGTGTTTGAGTGGTCTGGGAATTCTGTGTCACCCAAGAGTCATTTTATCTCTTACCTCAAAGAAAGAAAGCTTACTTCCAAGGGGTGTATTTACCATTTGGTTAGAGTCAAAGACACTAAGTTTGAGACTCCAACTCTCCATTCAGGATTGATCTTCTTCCCGATACTCAGCCCATTTCTATTCCTCCTTACCGTATGGCCCCTGCAGAACTTAAGGAGTTGAAAGAGCAACTCAAAGATCTACTAGATAAGGGTTTCATAAGGCCCAATGTTTCTCCTTGGGGTGCTCCTGTGTTGTTTATGATAAAGAAATATGGCTCTTTGCATATGTGCATTGATTATTGCCAACTGAATAAAGTCACCATAAAACATAAGTACCCCCTTCCGAGAATAGATGATTTTTTTGACCAATTGCAAGGTGCAAGTTATTTCTCAAAGATAGACCTTTGTTCCGGCTATCATCAACTCAAAGTTAGGGAGTGTGACATCCCAAAAACCGTTTTCCGAACTCGTTATGGCCATTTTGAGTTTCTTGTTATATTTTTTGGGTTAACTAATGCCCTAGCAGCTTTCATGGACCTCATGAATCGAGTGTTCAGACCATATCTGGATATGTTTGTCATAGTGTTCATCGATGATATACTGGTGTACTCCCATAATGAGGATGAACATTCTGATCATCTCCGAACTGTCTTGCAAACCCTTAGAGATCACAAGTTATTTTTCAAGTTTAGTAAGTATGAGTTTTGGCTAAAGTCAGTTGCTTTTTTGGGTCATATCATTTCTTCCGAGGGTATTAGAGTTGATCCCCAAAAGACCGAAGCTGTTAGAAATTGTCCTAGACCTATTTCTCCAACTGATATCCAAAGTTTCTTGGGTTTAGCTGGCTATTACCTCCATTTTGTTGAGGGTTTCTCCTCTATAGCGTCTCCTATGACTCGGTTGGCCCAAAAGAAAGTGAAGTTCTTGTGGTCCGAATCTTGTGAGAAGAGTTTTCAGGAGTTGAAGACTCGACTCACTTCATCCCCTATTTTGACTTTGCTTGATGGTGTTGATGGTTTTATGGTGTACTGTGATACTTCGAGAGTTGGGTTGGGTTGCATATTAATGCAGAAGGGTAAGGTGATAACTTATGCTTCTAGACAGTTGAAACCCTATGAGAAAAATTACCCTACCCATGACCTTGAGTTGGTTGCTATTGTATTTGCTTTGAAAATTTGGAGACACTATTTGTATGGTGTTCATGTTGATATTTTCACTGATCATAAGAGTCTGCAGTATGTGTTTACCCAGAGAGAATTAAATCTTAGGCAGAGATGATGGTTAGAATTATTAAAGGACTATGATATGAGTATGTTAGACCATCCAGGGAAGGCCAATGTTGTGGCGGATGCCCTAAGTAGAGTGTCCATGGGTAGTGTTTCGAATGTGGTAGAAGGTAAGAAAGAGTTGGCTCGTGATGTACATCGTTTGGCTAGATTAAGGGGTAGGTTGTTTGACTCTGCTGAAGTTAGTATAGGGATTCAGAGTAGTTCCGAATCCTCCTTGGTTTTGGAAGTGAAGAAAAAGCAATACTTAGATGCTAGTTTGGTCAGACAGAAGGAGTCAGTCAAGGACCAAAAAGTAGAGGTTTTCTCCCAAGGGGGAGATGGTGTGTTGAGATTGCAGGGTAGATTGTGTATCCCGAATGTTGATGATCTGAGATAGAAGATTATGGCTGAAGCACACGGGGCACGATATTCTATTCATCCTGGTGCCACCAAGATGTACCGAGACTTGTGGGAAATCTATTGATGGAGTGGTATGAAGAAAGATGTAGCAGTGTTTGTAGCTAAATGTGCAACATGCCAACAGTTTAAGGTTGAACACCAAAGACCTGGTGGTATGATACAAGAGTTTAGTATTCCCACCTAGAATTGGGAAGAGATAAATATGGACTTCGTGATTGGTTTACCTTTTTCCTGACGCCATCATGATTCCATTTAGGTTGTGGTTGATAGGTTGACTAAGTCTACTCATTTCTTGCCTGTTCATACTTCATATACTGCTGAGGATTACGCTAGATTGTATATCCGAGAGCTAGTCAGACTGCATGGAGTTCCCTTGTCTATCATTTCGGATAGGGGTACTCAGTTCACTTCACAATTTTGGAAAGCTTTTCAGAAGGGTCTTGGTACCCAAGTTCTTTTGAGTTCTTCTTTTCATCCGCAGACCGATGGTCAGGCTGAGCGGACCATCCAGACCTTAGAGGATATGTTGAGAGCTTGTGCACTTGACTTTAAGGGAAGTTGGGATGATCACTTACCGTTGATGGAGTTTGCTTACAATAACAGTTTCCACTCTAGTATTGGCATGGATCCGTTTGAAGCCTTATCTGGGAGGAAGTGTAGATCACCTAGAGGTTGGTTCGAGGTGGGTGAAGCAGCTGTAAGTGGTCCTGATTCGGTATTTGAGGATATGGAAAAAGTTAAGTTGATTAGGGAAAGGTTAAAAACTGCGCAGAGTCATCAGAAGTCATATGCGGATGTTAGAAGGAGAGACCTTGATTTTGAAGTTGGTGACCTAGTGTATCTGAAAAATTCACCCATGAGGGGGGTGAAGAGATTCGGAAAGAAGGGGAAGCTTAGTCCCCGTTATGTTGGTCCTTACAAAATTCTTAGCCGTGTTGGTAAGGTAGCTTATGAGGTCGAGTTGCCTTCCGAGTTGTCCTCTGTTCATCCAATATTCCATGTCTCCATGCTAAGAGAACATATTAGTGATGCTGTGGTATTGGATTCCTCTGTGAGTGCTGACATTCAAGAAAATCTTTCTTTTGATGAGATTCCTGTTGAGATTCTTGATTTCAGTGTCCGGACTAAGGAACAAAGAAGTTCCCTTGGTCAAGGTGTTGTGGCGAAACCAATCTGTTGAGGGTGCAACTTGGGAAGCTAAGGCGGATATGCGATCCAAGTACCCGCACCTATTTTCCGTGAACTACGATCAAGCCGAAGGTAATCATGCACTTTTGGTAAAAGTTGCAGCAGTTCAGCTGTCTTTTATTATGTGTTCAACTGTAGTTTCTTGAATTTATGCATTCTATGTTGCATTCGGAGTGAGAAACGATGTGGTGATGAGTCTAACGAATGGTTTAATATGTATGCTCTATTCCCTATCTAATCTTGGCATGTCTAGCGTCATTCGAGGATGAATGTTTCCAGGGGGATGATGTAATACCACAGGAAATTTTTCGTTGAAATTTTGTGCGTAAACGTGTTGGGTTCTATCTTCTAGAATGAATTATAAATTTTTCATGCGGAATGTCTTAGATTATGAACAACCATTGCGTAGAATATCGAATAGTCTTTCCAACGATATATGGATCATCCAAAACGGACACCCGAGCGACGAGTTATGAACATTCCGATTGAACCGTGAATAGTAGTGAACAATAAGACATGCAGGAAAAAGTATTGAAGCCTGACGTATTTTTTCTCCAAATTTAAATGAACATAACTCCTTGTACATAATGATCTGGGTGATCTACTATATATCAACGGAAATATCTGCGAGTCCTCTTTCCAATGAAATTGGTTTCATCCAATTTGGATATCGGAGCAAAAAGTTATGGTCGATCTACTTCAGCCTATCAAAAGCGAATTTTTGGGTCAATTTCAAACCATCATAACTCTTCGTACCCAATGATCTGGGTGAGATACTATATATCAATGGAAAGATATGAGAGTCCTTTTTCTAATGAAATTGGTTTCATCCAATTTGGATATCGGAGTAAAACGTTATGGCTGATCTACTTCAGACTATCAAAACAGTCTACCAAAGGACATATTCGAGAATTATTTGATTTTTAGGGGTGTTTCGGTCATTCCCCCTCACCCAAAATCCATCCAAACCCTATATTAAAGCCTATTAGAAGCATTATTAGTTATATTTCATCAAATTTCCTCAAAAAGAAAACCCTAAGCTCCTACATACAACTTCAAGAACCTCCAAAGTTCACCATTAATTCTACAAATTTATTCAAGATTCCAAGTTCCTAGTTCAAGAACTCCAAGAACCATCATTCAAAGGCATGATTAACATCTCAAAAATGAGTATAGATCTAAAGTTCATTATTCAAGGTATGTGGGGTTTTTCAACAAGAACTCTCTTTCGTTCTTGTGCCCAAAAGTGATTTTCTTTACAAAGGCATGATTTTTATTTGATTTTTACGAATTTGAAGCATGAACCCATATCTTATGATGATTATTATGAAATCTTGATGTTTACGATTTTGAAAGATGAATCTACATGTGTGGAGATATAAATCATGAATCTTGAATGATATTTATCATAATTTTGATATTTGGGTCGTGAATCCCCATTGGAAATTATATTTTTTTGAGAAAGTGTGTGTTATAAGCACGTTGATGTTGAATATTTGAGATATTTTGAATGATTTGACCTTTTGGTCTTAATGGAGTTGTTTTGAACTTGAGTGTGAAAAGAATTCACAACGTGGTTGATTTTGATAGATGAAAAGCATGATGGCTCTCGATGTATATTTATATATTACTGTAACGACCCGAGCCTAGGCCCTAGCCGTGACGAGCATCCTGAACCATGAAGGCCCGGAACACCCATTCTCTATCTGGTTATCATGCACAACATTCGTAATCATAATAAAATGCGGAATTGAAATTGAGTACGGAATACATGGTCAAGTTCTGCAACATTTCTGAATAATACTATCTGACATCAGTGTGCGAAATCTCTACTAAGAACACAAACATCTGTCTGAAAAGAAACTGGGACAAGGCCCCCAGTAAACCAAAAACATAATAAATAAGATAATGTCTGACATAATTAGGCCTTCTGAATAATAGAAGGCTCACCACTGCGAGATTTAAGTCTGCAAATCCGAGAATGTCTACTGAGTAGCTGGACCCCTAGACTGTGCCTCAGGACCTGGAAGGGGGGGGGGAAGGTCAGCACAAAAGTACTGGCACGCAAAGCAATCCAAAAATAGTATAATGGAACATACATATATATATATATATATATATATATATATATATTAAGTGAAAGAAATTTTTCATCAAGACATCATGTATAAAACTCTTTCTGAAAAATACATGGGCACTTTCTGAAAATATGTAACCTGCCTGTTCATTTCAAATCAAGGTCTGTGTTTTACTTCTGAGTTAGGTGGTATTCCCCTACAAGTCTGATATTCCACGGGTTGTATGGAATCCGCCATTGACTCGGCGGGGAAGCCCCCAACCCAAGTGTGCCGCAAGGGTTGGAGTGTCTGAGTCTGATACGCCACAGGACATTTAAGTCAGCGCATAATAGTATACCCGGGTCGGCAAACCACGGTTTTAGGCAATGAGTCGCTTGAACTCAAGACCTCTTCGGGGAACCACCTAACATCTCTGTATGCCTATTTTTAACCTTTTCTGTACATGCAACATTCTGAATGTCTAAAATCATGAAAGTCTGAAATGTCTGTTAGTCTGAGTCTGATATGGCGTTAGTCTGAATTGGTATCGTCATACCAAGACATTGCAAGTCATGATTTTTCTGAGCCATAATGTTATTAAGCAAGAGCTTTCATTCAAAACATAGTTTAGACCACCAAAACATGTAACTGATGTAAAGGATTTCATATTCCGAAACTTAAAGTTCAATTCATGCAGAAATTTCATCAAACACCTGGTGGTCAAATGTCTTTAGCAAGTTCACGTATTCAAAATTGAAACACATTCATTCATATATGTATATAAATTATCAAATAACTTTGGAGATGGTCAAAAGACCAAAACAATGATGTTAAAACATCTTATACATAAATATATATACATAATTTAAAACCCCATTCTAAAACATGATTTTTTTCTATGCCCATGAGAATTTAGGAAAAATCCCGCGTACCTTGTTCTCCATGAATTTTGGGTGTCTATTGAAGCCTACGTTGAGAGGATTCCAAATCTGTAATTTTTTTCATGAACCCGCGGTTAAATCTTGAGTTGCTTGGGTTTTAATGTTGAAACCCTAGGGAGAGTTCTTGAGCAAATTTGAAGAATATAATGATATTTTGGCTCTTTAGGGATTTAATCCCGTGTTTAAGTTGATAGGAGAATGAGTATTTACGAAAATGCCATTAAAAATCAGGATGGACTGAACATTTTGGCCGGGCGCGATCCAGCAGGCGGCATGGGCTAATCGCCACTGCCACTGGATCGAAATACAAATGAGGCCTTAGGCTCGTCCGAAAATTTTGAATTTTTTCCCGAGACGTACTACAACCTTGCCCCATCGTAACGCAACAAAAAAATCCAAAAATGAAGGTCGGGAAGGTCGAGAAGTTGTATCCCAAAGGTTGCCAGCTAAGAATGAGTCTAAGTCATTTCAACACTTAGAAGAATTTAAAACTTAAGTCTAAAGCTCAGAAATTACAGTCTAATACATGCATGACTTTTACGGGGCGTTACAATTACTGAAATTGTTTTGTTGTGGATTGCTTTGAAATGATCTGAGCTATGTCCGAGAGAAATATTTAGCACAGAGTGGGAGGTATAAAGCGACCTTACTTCCCTAGAACTACGTGCCTCCGTAGGAGTGAGCCTGAGGCTGATTTATATAGTGATCACTAGTTTTTGTGGATTTGATATCGATAGTCCTACTCTGATGGCAAGGATAGGATGGCTCTCCCCAACGTGGGTTGTACGTTGGACTCCATGTAGATCACATGGTTTATGTCGGTTATAGGATCTCCCAGTGTGTGTGTGTTTCCTTGTGTCTATGGTGAATGGTGAAGTGATATGAAAGCAGAATTGTGAAAGTTATTCTTTCGAAAGATTTAAATGATATTTATATTATGAGAATTGATATTCTTGATGAACTGAAAGTGATTGACAAATTATATGATGACTCACATGTGTTATTGCACTTATTTCATCCTCTCATGATTATGATGATTTTCTTCGGGCTATGTGAGTCTTTCATACATCCTGCATATTTCTTATAAATATTTATGATGATGATGTTTATACAACTGCATACACCGCCATATACTCGGTTCCTTTCCATGGTACTGACCCACATCTTTAGATATTGGCTGCATTTTCTCAGAATGTAGGTTCAGGTGCTCAGTTTCAGGTTCGACAGTAATTCTTCGGACATGCTGTTCTACATCCTCTGTTGTGGTGAGTCCTCATGTTTCGAGGACGTTATGTCTGATGTTGGTTTCACGAAATTATTTATATTTGATAACTGAGTATAAGTCAGTTAGGGCATGTCTCAATGGCTCGCTGGTTTTATTGATTTTCTTAGAGGCTTGTCAAACTAGTATAGATGTTGGGAGTTGACTAATAAGTCGTATTTTGTTATCTTTCTGAAATTCTTTTATTCTTGGATGATGATTACTCTGTTGATATTTGAGGGTTATTTATGGAAACCTCATTGATTTGTGTTGAACTGAATGAAAATGGCTCAAAGGGTTAGCTTGGGGCTACTCGTAGCCTCAAGCACCGTGTGATGCTCGGGGACCCATTTTCCGGGGCGTTACAATTAGCGACTTGAAAATGGTTTAATGTAGTTCTTGAATGGTGAACTTGTGTTTTGAAATTTGTAGAGTGTAATATCACTTGAAAATGTGAATTCATGACTTGAAATTGGTTTAGTGTTGATACTTGAAATGTGAATTCATGACTTGAAAATGGTAAGGTTTAGTCACTTGAGAAGTGAATTAGATAGTTGAAAATGGTTAAGTGTAGTATTTTGAAATATGTACTAGTAACTTGAGAAGTGTATTAGCGAATTGAAAATGGTTTAATGCAGTTCTTGAATGGTGAACTTGTGTTTTGAAATTTGTAAAGTGTAATATCACTTGAAAATGTGAATTCATGACTTGAAATTGGTTTAGTGTTGATACTTGAAATGTGAATTCATGACTTGAAAATGGTTTAGTTTAGTCACTTGAGAACTGAAATAGAGAGTTGAAAATGGTTAAGTGTAGTGTTTTGAAATGTGTACTAGTCACTTGAATAGTTGATTAGCGACTTGAAAATGATTTAGTATTGTTCTTGAAAGGTGAAGTTGTGTTTTGAAATTTGTAAAGTGTGATATCACTTGAAAATGTGAATTCATGACTTGAAATTGGTATAGTGTTGATACTTGAAATGTGAATTTATGACTTGAAAATGGTTAAGTTTAGTCACTTGAGAAGTGAATTAGAGAGTTGAAAATAGTTTAAGTGTAGTGTTTTGAAATGTGTACTAGTTACTTGAGAAGTGTATTAGCGACTTGAAAATAGTTTAATGTAGTTCTTGAAAGGTGAAGTTGTGTTTTGAAATTTGTAAAGTGTGATATCACTTGAAAATGTGAATTCATGACTTGAAATTGGTTTAGTGTTGATACTTGAAATGTGAATTCATGACTTGAAAATGATTAATTTTAGTCACTTGAGAAGTGAACTAGAGAGTTGAAAATGGTTTAAGTGTATTGCTTTGAAATGTGTACTAGTCACTTGAGAAGTGTATTAGCGACTTAAAAATGGTTTAATGTAGTTCTTGAATGGTGAACTTGTGTTTTGAAATTTGTAAAGTGTAATATTAATTGAAAATGTGAATTCATGACTTGAAATTGGTTTAGTGTTGATGCTTGAAATGTGAATTCATGTCTTGAAAATGGTTAAGTTTAGTCACTTGAGAAGTGAATTAGAGAGTTGAAAATAGTTAAGTGTAGTGTTTTGAAATGTGTACTAGTCACTTGAGAAGTGTATTAGCGACTTGAAAATGATTTAATGTAGTTCTTGAATGGTGAACTTCCATTTTGTAATTTGTAAAGTGTAGTCACTTGAGAATGTGAATTCATGACTTGAAATTGGTTTAGTGTTGATACTTGAAATGTGAATTTATGACTTGAAAATGGTTTAGTTTAGTCACTTGAGAAGTGAATTAGAGAGTTGAAAATGGTTGTATGGTGTTTTGAAATGTGTCTAGTCACTTAAAAAGTGGATTAGCGACTTGAAAATTGTTTAATGTAGTTCTTGAAAGGTGAACTTGTGTTTTGAAATTTGTAAAGTGTAATCACTTGAAAATGTGAATTCATGACTTGAAATTGGTTTAGTGTTGATACTTGAAATGTGAATTCATGACTTGTAATTGGTTTAGTGTTGATACTTGAAATGTGAATTCATGACTTAAAAATGGTTAAGTTTAGTCACTTGAGTAGTGAATTAGAGAGTTGAAAATGGTTTAGTGTTTTGAAATGTGTACTATTGACTTCAAATTAATCAAGTGTAGTCACTTAAGAAGTGAATTAGTGACTTGAAAATGGTTTAGTGTAGTTACTTGAAAGATAAACTTGTGTTTTGAAATTAGTAAAGTGTAATCATTTGAAAATGTGAATTCATGACTTGAAATTGATGCACCTCCTTCTGTAGAAGAAGATATTGACGCAGATTTGATTGGTCTAATTCCTGGAGATACAGACATGTTTGGTAGAGTTTTTATCGAGCCTGATGGATCTTCGTAAGTTTATTTTTCAATTGATAGGTTCATTTTTTTCATTAATAAAATATTCAATCTTACATACTTATTATGTTATTTACAGGTGGTATCCCGCGTCAAAAGAAGTTAATAAGGCTGTAAGGAAGAGCGTTATGAGACTTTTTACATATCCTTGGCACGAGTGGTGGGATATTTCAATAGTCTCTAAACAATCCATGTTTCAAGAGTTAAGGTATATTAGATTTAATTATTATTTAGTTAACTTTAATATTCATATATATATACTAGTCATATAAATTCATATAACACTAGTCAATTGATTTTCAGACAATGTGTTGTTGGTTGACAAAGCATGATAAGGCCATTTCTACAATTTTTAAGAGACATGCTACTATGCCATATCATATTGCACATCTTAGATGAGCCTTAACACAGGCCGTTGCTCCTGATTCAAGTAGCGAAGAGGAAACATATAGTGATGAGGAGTTTGTTGGGGCTACTCGTTAGTGTTGTTGGACTTGACTTTTAGATAATTTTTAGATATTTTGAACTTAGCTTTTAATTAGTGAAAAATCTTTAGGATTGCTTTAAGTATTTTGAATGTTGTTGGATTCATTGTTTAAGTGTTGTTAATTTGAATTGCTTAAATGATTTGTTGATGTAGTGTGTTGTATGATTATTGTAATAATGTGTGTTTCATAAGGAATGTATATATTGAATTGCATTTTATTTGGCAGGTGGGATGTAGAAAATGCAGATTTCTGCATTAAAAAAAATACAGAAAAGCGACGACGGCCGTCGCTCTTTTATTCATTATGAAGAACAAAAAGCGACGACCAACGTCGCTTTTTTATTCATTATGAAAAATAAAAAGCGACGATCAAAGTCGCTTTTTATTCATTATGAAGAACAAAAAGCGACGCTCAACGTCACTTTTTATTCTTTATGAAGAACAAAAAGCGAATACCAACGTCGCTTTTTTTTTTCAAAAAGTATTTTATTTTTCTCAAATTACGACGGACAGCGTCAATTTTTCTGGAAAAAAAAATAATTTTTTTCAATAAAATGACGATGTCCATCGTTTTTTGTTCATCGTGTGTTCTTCACACGATGAACAAAAAACGACGCACAATGTTGCTTTTTGTTCATCATGTGTTCTTCACATGAAGAACAAAAAGTGACGCACAACGTCGTTTTTTCAAAAAATAACTAAAAAAATTCTTTTCTCCAAAAGCAACGTTGTTCGTCGTAATAAAGCAACGTAGGACGTCGTTTTTAAAAAAACAATGCCCCTTTTTGAGACGGAAAAAAAGCGATGGATTTCCATCGATTTTTCCCAACAAAGCGACGTTGGTCAGCGCTTTTGGTCGTTGCTTTTTGGAATTTTTTTAGTAGTGTTTGCTACTCAAATTTGGTGTTTAGGCCGAATTAATGTGGGTGGAATTGACCCAAATGTCCTTAATGAGATGGAGTTTAAATGCTGAAATTCCCAAGTACGTGCAGCAGAGCATGCGTTGCATGCTCTATTCCACCGGACTAGAGCATGCGTCGCATGCTGCATCGCACAACACTAGACCATGTGACACATGTATATCGCATGAAGCCACTGTTTTGGGCATCCAAACATCCCCTAAACGACGCCCAAAAATTTTGAAACTCACCCAAGACGTACTCTTGACTTCCACGATCATGAATCAACAAGAAAATCTAAAATCGGAGGTCAGGAAGATCAAAAATAAAATCATCAAAGATTGGGAGCTCAAAATGTAACTAAATCCTTTTCTTTTAACACTTAGAAAAAGGGAATCATTCAAGTTGTCAGCCTTCTAAGCCCGTTACTGAGTAACATCAAATCGAGAAAACTGCGGGGCGTTATGACTACTTAATGCATACTCTAAAAACATTGCTTTCCCAGAACGCTACTCTTAAATTTGTGCTATTCTGAAATGTCATCAACCTAAAACTCGCATTCTCATGAGCATACATACACATCCTCCCTTCTTATCACATAAAAATTGACTCTACACTACTTAACCTTCTAACATTAGACCGTTAATCACATAACTTATATCATAAAAATCTTACCTAACGCCATAGTACCAGGGGGCAACTTAATCTAATATACTTATGTCTCTATCCACTTAATGACTCACCCACAATTCATCATTTTAACACTAGTCCTCATATACTCTTATACCTCACAATTACCACTTACACCTTTCAACCATTATCAACCTAGGCTCTTTCACAAATAACTTCAAGCCTACTAATTCGTTCTCGTAAAACATACGTCATTAATCATAAGATAATATTCTTACCACCACATTCTACAGCTACAGTTCAAGCCTCTAGTCTAGCATCAAATTAGGATATTCTACCCAAATACCTCAAAAAAAAATCTACTACATACTTTTCTCATAAGTAGTACTAGTTTACAACTACCATTGAAAAGAAGGTCAAGGGGTAAAGTCACATAATAGACATGATCAACCTTAATCTTATATTATAACCCCATTCAATCTTATCTACTTATACGGCTTTATCACACCACCCTTACTTACCCCAGCGGGTATTTAGACTACCTTCAAATTCCCCATTCGACATTGAGTCTATACTTACAACTTACTGCTAATCTAGCTATTTTCATTCACAACCTATAAGGGGTTTCTATAACCACCTTAAATATACACTCTGGGCTCTTTCCCTATTTGAAAAGAAAAACAAATAACAATCTGTGTCAAACATTTCCTCCACGGACTACCATACAATCCACAAATGGTACTACCACATTAGTCTACCACAATAAAATAGTAAATCATTCTCAATCAACGGTTATTCGGCTATAAATATTTAGTTACACAAAGGCCACCCTCACTCTGGCCCCTAATCTTATGACTTAATATCACCAACTTCTTGGTCTAATTTCACTACTAATAGGTCATGACACCGACACTTTAACTTATACTACTACTCGGGTGGAAATATAGTTCCAACAAACACAAGAGCATCAAGATAAACAACAAGTTGCTAGTGAATCGAAATAGGCCTCACACGGCTTCACTAGACTTTGTTTTTTGTGTGTTTTGAAGCTGAAAATGAAATGAATAGTAAAGCAAATATGCTAGTGAATTGAAAGAGCCCCACATGGCTTCACTAGACTTTTTGTTTTCAAAAACACAATGATATCAGGATTACAAGAGATAGAAACTTGACATACAATATTCAATGACCCAAGAATACACATCTTACTCTTATCTTAACTGAACGCCTCTTAAGAACGAGGACACGATTTTAAACCTGAGGGAATTATGACACAACAGGGAGCTCATCTCAAGCCCTTTGTGTGACTTCTGAAATTTCTATTAGTAAATCTGAGAGCATTATCTGAAAACACCATAGTAAGGAAAAGAATTAGGATAACTTTCTTTCGTATGGGCGACATCATAGCACGAATTGAAGTATGAAGGAGGAACATTCTGACTCTATAACACGAACTAGAACATGAAGAAAGAGAGACATTCCTAAACTCCTAGTAGTCTCCTGCTTATAAATGTGGCGCGCTACACACCCATAAACAAGACTCTACCCGACTCAATTTTGCAGACACCTTGAGACCATGAACCGTGCTCTGATACCAAGTTTGTCACGACCTAAACTGGGGCCCTAGCTGTGACGGATATCTCAAGCCATGAAGGCCAGAACGCCCTATCCTGTCTGGTAATCATGCACAACATTCATATAATAAAAGAAGATGCGGAAATACATTCTAATACAGAAACATGGTCATATTCTAGATTCAGTTTAAACAATGAGGAATAGAATCCAATACCAACTAACAATATCTCAAAACCATTTGCGAAATCTCTACTACATGATCAAATAACAACTATCTGAAAACTGGGACAAGGCCCCAATAGACCAAAATCATAATAAATAATAACTGTCTAAAAGAAACTAGGCCTTCTGAAATATAGAAAGCTCACCAACTGGTACTCTTCACTCCTGTCTGATAAAATTTACTGCTTATCAGGACCCCTAGATTGTGCCTCAGAACCTGGAGAGAGGAGGGTCAATACAGATGTACTGGTATGCAGAGAAATCCAAAATAAAGATTTTATATAAATAAAATAGTTGAGAGCTAGTCATAAACATCATGAAAAATATAATTTTTCAAACACGTGGGCATTCTTGAAAAAAAAACATAAAAACCTTTCAGTCAAAAGCAGTTTTTGATCTTTGTATTACTTCTGAGTTAGGTGGCACTCCCCTACAAGTCTGATATTCTACGGGTTATATGGAATCCGCTATTGACTCGGCGGGGAAGCCCCCAACCCAAGTATGCCGCAAGGGTTGGAGTTCTGAGTCTGATACGCCATAGGGCACTAGGCCAGAGTATAATAATATACCTGGATAGGCAAATCATGGTTTTGGGCTACGGGTTGTCTGAACCCATGCCTTCTTCGGGGAACCACCTAAGCTCTTTGTGCCCATTTTTATCCTGTTCTGAACCATGCATTTTTCTAGTTTCAACATCTGAAAAGTCTGATTTCAAACATGCATTCTATTCTGTTTTAAATTATCATGGCATAATCTGAATTGGTGTCGTCACACCAAGACTTGCAAGTCCTATTTCTGAGCAATAATGCATCATGCATAATTCTTTCATTAAAACATAGTTCTGACCACCCAAACATGCAAACAGTATAAGAAATTTCATGTTTCAAAAGTATAAGTCAAAACTATGCAAGAACTCTTCAAACATAAGGTGGTCATGTGCTTTTGGCAAAATCCATGCACTCTTTCATTATATGTATTTTCAACATTTTTCAATACAAACAACCCTCTCTTTGAAATTCAAGATTCATAACCAAATCATTCATAAATGAAGACACTTCGCATCACGCTTTTCAAGATGCATTTCAAAAACAATACATATCATATGATAAGTAAGGAAAATCATAACAAGAGAGGGATTTTCACATGAATCATGCTCTCAATTCAATCATCAACATTAAAACATGTACATATATACATATATCAATTCAAATAAATTTGGAGAAGGCCTAAATACCAAAACAATACCATCAAAACTTCTAAAACATGATTGTATTCACAAATCCAAAATCCTTTTCTTAAAAACATGATTTCTATGCCCATGAGATTTTAGGAAAACCCCACGTACCTTAAATTAGAAGATTTTGAATAAACTCTAGATTTTGGAATGCTATACATACAATTAATGGGTGCCTCTTGTAGCCCTCGCAATGGGGATTCTGAATTTTGAAGAATTAAGGAAAACCCACGGTTGAATCTTGAGTTATTTGGGTTTTTAGTTTGAAACCCTAGAGAGTGTTCTTGGGTAATTTGGGTGAATAGAATCATATTTTGGTGTTTTGAGAGTTTAATACCTTGGTATGAGGGGTGGGATATACCCATTTTTCCCTTAAAAACGCGGAAACAGAATCTGAAAATTTGGAGCGTGCGATAGGGCGTGCGTCGCAGCTTATCGCTTGACGCTACTGTCTCAGTCACTAAAATGACCATAACTTTTTTCTCAGGTATCGGATTTAGGCGAAATTGGTATTGTTCAAAATATTATTCGAAGAACTTTCATTTGATATATAATAAGCACTCTAATTCATCATATACTAGGAGTTATGGTCGATAGAAGTTGACCCAAGTTTAAACATCTACTAAAACTTATTCGGTAGAAATGTTTTCAACTCGTCTTAGAGTTAGGGGATTTTTGTGAACTCAATTCATATTCAAAGGTATTATTACACTATAGGATTGATCACCACACATATATTAACAAGGAATTATCTAGTTCGGGTCTATACGCGTAAGGACGACGGTCTTGATTCTAGCCCGAAAGTACGGGGTGTTACACTCTACTAGCTTTCAAAAATCTTGTTACTAGTCCTAGTCATGTTTTGGTGGATAATTGGACTAAGAATACTTCGTTTTGCTCTTGGTTTGGTGTCACTTGCAGTCCAAAAAGGCAAAGGGTTGTAGCCTTGGCGCTTCCCAATATGCAACTTCAAGGCACAATTTCCTCATCTTTGGCCAATTTGTCCTTTCTCAGCGTGCTCAATCTCAAGAACAACAGCTTCCATGGTGTCATTCCTTACGGACTTGGCCACTTGCCTCGCTTGCGAGTGATTGATGTTAGAAATAATCAGCTCCAAGGAAATATTCCAACAAGTCTATTTCAACACCGGGGGGTTCAAGTAATTTCATTAGCTTTCAATAAACTCGGTGGTGAAATGTGGAAAGGGCCCTGGACCGGAACTCAGAGTCTTGAATCTGAGGAACAATAGCCTCACAGGTATAATCCCTCCTTCTGTTGGAAATGCCACAAAGTTGATGAACTTCAGTTTGGCTGGGAACAGAATCAGTGGCAACCTTCCAAAAGAGATCGGTAATCTGAGCCATCTTGCAACTTTGTCCTTGTATGATAATCAATTAATAGGTTCGATTCCTGCAGCACTGTTTAATATCTCGTCGCTTCTTATCGCATCTCTGAGATTCAATAGCCTTTACGGTTCTCTCTTGCTTAATGAAGAGAATATTGTGTCAAATCTAGAGTTTTTAAGTGTATCTAACAACCAAATTCCTGGTTGCATTCCTTCCAACATATGCCAACTCAGAGAGCTCCAAGTTTTGTCCATATCTTTCAACAACATAACTGGAGAGATACCCAGAAATATTGGTTGTTTATCCAAACTCGAAGAGTTTTATATTGGTGATAATCCAATAAAAGGAACTATTCCCGGTTCATTTGCCAATATTTCCACTCTGCAATATGTTCACTGTACAAGAAATCGCTTGGAGGAGCCAATTCCACCAGAATTGGGGAAGCTATCAAATTTGAGGCAATTAAGCTTTGGACATAATTATAATCTTATGGGTCAAATTTCAGAGGCTATTTTCAACATATCTTCTTTGGGAAGGATAGCTGTCAATTTCAACAACCTTGCGGGGACAATTCCAGCCACTACAGGTCTTCATCTTCCAAACCTTGAACAACTTATCTTGGGAGGAAATCAGCTAGAAGGGGAAATTCCATTGTTCATAACAAATGCTTCCAAGCTTGAGATATTGGAGCTATCAGATAACTTTTTTACAGGAACTATTCCTAATAATTTGGGAAATCTTCGTGAGCTGACATATCTGCTCCTATCTAGTAATCAACTTACGAATGAACCAAGAGAGAATGAGTTGCAATTCTTCAATTCTTTGGCGGACTGTAGGATGCTGCGATATCTAGAAGTGGATACCAATCCATTGAATGGCGTTCTGCCCAATTCTATTGGGAATCTTTCATCTACTATCGAAGACTTTTATATATCAGATGCATACATCAACGGCCTCATCCCCCCAGTTATAGGCAACATGAATGGTCTAACAGAACTAAGCCTTGGAGGAAACAACTTAGTGGGAAGTATTCCTTCTGAAATTGGTAAGCTTAAACAACTCCAAGGACTGTCTCTACCTTACAATAAATTTCAGGGACATATTACAGAGGCGGTGTGTGATTTGTCTAATTTGGTTAAATTATTTCTGCAAGTTAATGAACTCTCTGGAGAGATCCCAGAATGTATAAGAAATCTAAGCATGCTCGAAGACCTTTGGTTGGGTTCTAACAAATTTTCATCGAGGATTCCTTTGAGCCTTTGGACGATGAGTGGTCTTCTCTATCTAAATGTTTCACAGAATTCTATAAAGGGAGAAGTTCCACAGGATATTGGAGGACTGAAGGCCATTGTAGAACTATATCTTTCTGGTAACCACTTTTCGGGCATGATGCCAAGCAGATTGGGGGAACTCCAAGACCTATCAAACAATTCATTTTTTGGCCAAATTCCATTATCCTTTGCTAACTTGATAAGCCTGGAGTTCTTGGATTTGTCTTTAAATGCTTTGTCAGGTACTATTCCTAAGTCCATGGAAAGACTCTCATACCTTAAAAGCATTAATGTTTCATTTAATGATTTGGAAGGTGAAATACCCAGTGGTGGTGTGTTTGTGAATTCCGCTCTGCAATCATTTCTTGGGATCAAAGGTCTATGTGGAGTGCACATATTGGAGGTTCCTGCTTTCACTAATCCTGGACAACAATCAAAGTCTAAGGAGCTAGTGCTAAAGGTTGTTATTCCAGTGGTTATTTCATCTTTTCTGATTTTCTTGTTGATTTCAATTTGGATAATGAAACGACAGAAGAAAGGAAAGTCCAAAGATGTGGAAAAGGTACCAGATATCAGAACTCATCAATTAGTTTCTTATCACAAGATTCAACGAGCAACAAATTATTTTGATGACAAATTTAATTGGTGTTGGAAGTTCTGGCTCTGTGTACAAAGGCACATTATCTGGTGGTAGTGTAGTGGCCATAAGGTTCTGGATTTGCAAAGTGAGGAAATATGCAAAAGGTTTGATACCGAATATGAAGTGATAATAAATGTTAGACACAAAAATCTTGTTCCGGTGATTACTACTTGTTCAAGTGACTGTATAAGAGCCTTTGTTCTTCAATATATGTCCAACGGGAGCCTTGAGAATTGGTTGTATAGAGAAGATTGCCAATTGAACCTACTTCAAAGAATAACTATAATGCTTGATGTTGCTATGGCCACTGAATATCTACATCATGGAAATGACACTCCGATAGTTCATTGCGACCTAAAGCCCGCAAACGTTCTTTTGGATGAAGATATGGTGGCTCATGTTGGTGATTTTGGAATATCTAAAATTCTAGCCGTAAGCAAGTCTATTGCACATACTGAGACATTGGGCACTCTTGGTTACATTGCACCAGGTATAAAAATCTCCTCTCTTTGATTTTCTCTTATCATAATTAAGCCTCTCCAAATTCTAGAAGAAAAAAAAGGAAGTTTTTATTTATGCAGAATTATTGTTATATCTCATTTGAGTTAAATTTTTTTCAATTCTTTTCAAAGAATATGGCTTGGAGGGAATAGTATCCACTAGTGGTGATGTTTATAGTTACGGCATCATGTTGATGGAGGTTTTAACCAAAAGAAGGCCAACAGATGAAGAGATATGCAATGAAAATCTTGACTTGAGGAAATGGATAACACAATCATTTTCAGGAACTATGCTAGAAGTTGTGGATGCCTATATTTTTCCTGAGGAAGAACAAATCACTTCTAAAAGTGAAATCTGCATAGCTTTCATGGTCGAATTGGCTTTAGATTGCACACTGGAAATACCAGAATCAAGGATAACCATGAAAGATGTAGTCAAGAGGCTTAACAAAATCAAGAACTCATTTCTAGAATCATAGAAGTTAGCATCTCTTTAAGCGGTATTGTTTCTCAGCTGCAACTTAGCATCTCTTTTGGTAGTGTTCTTTCTGAGCTTCAAGTTAACATGTTGTTTTTCATTTGCCTTGTTTCTTTAATTAAATCGTTGTATGGAGTCATGAACTGTTTGTAATTCAGAGTGTTGCAGTCCAGCATTTTGTATTTTACTTTTTGCACCAGGTATATATTGGGCACTCTTGGATATATTGCACCAGGTATACTACTCTTTCTTTCTTTCTCACTTATCTTCTATCCTTTCTCTTTGATCTTATCGTATCTAACTCAAGCCTTCGCAAATTCTAGAACTAAATGAAAAGAAAGTCTTTGGTAGTATGCGCATTATTGTTAAGATAGTGGAAAGGGTAATGAGCAAGTTCATGTTAGTTAGAGGAAGTTAGTGTGTGTACGATGTATGTGTGAGTTAGTTTGTTGGTTAAGTGTGACAGCTGTCACAAGGAGTAAACTAACTCTATAAATGTTAACCTGTAGTGCCATAACAAGCTAAGAAAATTCAATCAATGAAAAACTACTCTTATTCTAGAATCTTCTACTCTTCTTCTTCAAGCTCTTACTTCAATAGTATAGAAATCTAACATGGTATCAGTGCCACTGCTGATCGCTGGCTGTAATGGATGCTAGAGATTGTCGATTTCACCTGATCAGTGAGAATAGCAGCTACTGTTCCATTGCTTACAGTGAGCTTCAATGGCGGTTACTAGAAACTCAGCAGCAGAGCCTTCAACTACAACTGCAGCACCTGGAAATATACCTACATCAGCTGGTACAATTGAAATTGATCACAATCATCCTCTGTATTTACATCCAAACGACACTCCAGGTAGCTCCCTTATTTCTATCCAGCTTACTGGCACTAAAAATTATGCCCTGTGGAGTAGATCTATGGCGTTGAATCTCATAGGCAAGAACAAAATAGGCTTTGTTGATGGGAGATATCCTAAAAATCACTTTGATGAATCAGTACATGATCAGTGGGAGAGAGTTAATGCTATTGTTTTGTCATGGATTATGAATTCAGTAAGAAAGGATCTATTGAGTAGATTATCTACGCCTCTAATGCTCATAATGTGTGGATAGATTTAAAGAAAAGGTTTGATAAGGTGAATGGCTCTAGAGTATTCTACTTTCATAGAGAAATTGTTACACTCTCTCAAGGAACTTTGTAAGTTGCTGATTATTTTTCTCGAATTAGAACTCTTTGGGATGAGTTTGATGCTCTTATGCCCTCTCCTAGATGTAGCTGTCCTGAATCTAGAAACTATGCCCAACACTTTGACTATCAAAGAGTGTTACAGTTCCTAATAGGTCTAAATGAAAAATACTCTCAGTGTAGAAGCCAAATCCTATTGATGACCCCTATACAATCCATTAGCAAAGTGTATTGCATGATTGTGGATCATGAAAGCCAGAGATTCATAGCTTCTAGTTCCTCTGTGGGTCATCTTAATGATACACTGGATGCAGCAGCTCTCTTTACTCATAAATCAGGTTACAAAGGCAAAGGTGGATATCTAGGACCTGGTGGTTCAAGAAATACAAATTCAGTTAAGAATGCAGGTATCTTTGAGGGAAGACCACCAGTTTCCACCTATAGGGGTGCTCCACAGAAAAGACCACCAGTGGTTTGTGAGTTCTGTGGTTATAATAGTCATACTAAGGAGCAATGTTTCAAGATGATTGGTTACCCATCAGATTGGCCCAAGTCCAAGAAGAAAGGATCAGGACAGTATGCACATATGGTAGACTCTGCATTCCTGTGGACACATATTCTACCAGTGATAAGGTGTCTCAATCCAGTTCATCACAGACTATTTTGAGCCCTACTCATTTTACACAAGAATAACATCAATAGATTGTCATGCTTCTCTACAAAGGGAAGGAGGACAAGGATTCCATTTCACCTGCAACAAATGCAGGTATCATGATAGCTCCAACTAGTCCTACTATAAGTGATAGTTGGATTATTGACTCAGGTGCTACTAATCATATGGTTTCCAACCCTGATATGTTGCATAGTTGTCATAAAATACCTCAGTCTTCACAAAGTCAGGTCTATCTTCCAACAGGTGATGAGTTTCTAGTCTCTCACAAAGGCACCTCTTGTGTACTCAACAATTCTGTCATTACTGATGTCCTATATCTGCCTGAGTTTAAATATAATCTTCTATATATATAAAAAATAACCAAGGATTTGCAATGTTCAGTGAATTTTTTCCTGACTTCTGCATCTTCCAGGATCTCTAGACTGGCATGGTGCTAGGGTTGGTAAAATAGATCAAGGGCTTTACATTCTTCAAAATGCTTTCTCACAACCAACAAGTGTAAATAGATGTGCTAATAATGTGAAGTTGCTTTCTAATTCCAGTGCTCTGTGGCACAAAAGAATGGGTTATGCACCTGTTGAGGTGCTTAAAAGGCATGCTGAACTAAGTCATTTGAAGTATAAAGATCATAAGTGCACCGTGTATCCCCTTGCTAAGCTGACTAAACTTCCTTTTCAACATAGCAACTTTGTGTCTAAGGCTCTCTTTCATCTGCTTCATTGTGATATATGGGGACCTTATAAAGTGCCTACCTATGATAAAAAGAGGTTCTTTGTTACCATTGTTAATGATCATTCTAGCTTTACTTGGTTGTTTCTTATCCAGTTTAAGTTTGAAGTGATAGTTGTACTCAAAGATTTTTTGACTAGAATACAAAACTTGTTTTCTACTTCTGTGAAAATTCTGAGAACTAATAATGGTTGTGATCTCTTTATTCATGGGTTTAAATATCTTATGTCTAATCTTTGTGTTTTTCATCAAAATTCATGTGTTTATACCCCTCAGCAGAATGGGATGGTGGAAATAAAACATAGAACTATTTTGGAAGTTGCAAGATCCCTCAGATTACAAGTAGGTGTACCTCTCAAGTTTTGGGGTAAATGTGTTGACACTGCTGTGTACTTGCTGAATAAAATTCCTTCAAAAATACTTCACTATAAATCGCCATTTGAAATACTACATCAGCAGGTTCCTTCACTATCTCATTTAAAAGTTTTTGGCTGTATAGGCTATACCTCTAACACCTATTGTTCAGATGAGTTTGCTGCTAGAGCAATTCCTTGTGTCTTTATGAGCTACTCATTCACTCAGAAAGTTTACAAACTATATGATATTCATATTAGACTATTCTCCACTTTTCCTTTCCTTCAACAAGTTACCACTAACTCTCAATTGTTTTCTGTTCTGCAGTCATCCCCTATTAATAATTCAGTTCCTTTTTTCTCTTTCCCCTCTATCCCTACTCATACTACTTCTTTATTATCCCCTTAGCTGGAGCATGACCATGTCCCTTCATCCTCATCTCCTACTCATCCTTCTATATCTCATCCTAAACCTCCTCTCCTCAGAAAATCCACCAGAACTAAGAAACCTCCCATTTGGATATATGGTTTTGTCACTTCCTAGCCTGTCTAAACTCAACAATGTCTGTATACATTATTTTCCTATGTCACATATTCTCAGCTCTCTCCTCATTATAATCAAGCTCTCTCTGTCTATTCTTCTATTCTTGAACCCTTCTCTTTCCTTGAAGCCTCCAAAGATTCCTCTTGGGTTGAGGCTATGAAGCTGGAGATTGTAGCTCTTGAGGAGAATCATACATGTTCTATTGTTGATCTTCCACCTGGTAAAGTTCCTATTGGTTGTACGTGGGTGTACAAAGTGAAGTACAAGGCAAATAGAGAGGTAGAAAGGTATAAAGTCAGACTAGTAGCTAAGGGTTATAGTCAATAGGTTGGGGTTGATTACTCAGATACTTTCTCTCTTGTGGTAAAGATGGTGACAGTGAGATCACTTATTGCTCTTGCTGCTTCTAGACAATGGTTAATTTTTCAAATGGATGTGCACAATGCTTTTCTTAATAGTGATCTTTCAGAAGAGGTATACATGTATATTCCTGATGGTTTTTCCAGAAGGGGGAGACTCAGAAAGTCTACAAATTACAGAAGTCCTTGTACGGCCTAAAGCAAGCCCCTAGACAGTATAATAATAAGCTGACTGATGCTCTCTCATAAATAGGGTTCAGTCAAAGTTATTATGACTACTCCTTGTTTACCAAAAAAATTAGAAAATTAGATAGTGATTATTCTTGTCTATGTGGATGATCTGTTGATTTCAGGAAACAACCTCATGTTGATTAATCAAGATAGAGCAGATTTGCAACAGAAGTTTAAAATAAGGGATCTTGGTGATCTGAAGTTCTTCTTGGGCATTGAGGTAGCCAGGTCCAAGGAAGGGATAGTGCTGAATCAAAGAAAGTATGCTCTTGAACTTATATCTGAGGTTGGGCTAAGTTGAGCAAAACCTACTAGTTCTCCACTGGAAATGGATCAGAAACTAACATCTATGGAATGTGACAATCACATTTCCAATGGAACAAGAGATGATGATGCAACTCTGAAGGATCCAATAGCATATCAAAGACTAAGAGGAAGGCTATTATATCTCACCATGACTAGACCTGACTTGTCCTTTGTAGTACAGGTACTAAGTCAGCACATCCACTCTCCAAAGACATCTCACGTGGAAGCTGCATTGAGAGTAGTGAGGTACATAAAAGGTAATCCTGGCCTGGGATTGTTTATGCCTACAGAAACTTCTAACAAGTTGACAGCCTACTGTGACACTGACTGGGGTATCTGCTTACAAACTAGAAGATCAGTGGCTGGGTATGTAATAAAGTTTGGAGGTGCTTTGGTCTCTTGGAAATCAAAGATACAAGAGACTGTGTCTAGGAGTTCTACAGAAGCAGAGTTTAGAAGCATGGCTACTTGTAATGCAGAGATCACCTGGTTACTTGGATTATTTTTGTCACGACCCGAACTGAGGCCCTGGCTACGACGAGCATTCCGAACCATAAAGGCTCGGGCGCCCATCTCTATCTGGCCACCATACACACCATTCATATATTATAAAGAAATGCAAAAAATACACTAAGACAGAAACATGGTTAATCTCATAAGTAAACTAAACAATTCAAAAGAAAATGCTTAGCATTCAAAACACACGACACGAGTCTGCGAAATCTCTAATAACATAAAAACCATCATCTACTAAAAACCATGACAAGGCCCCTAGTTGAACCATAAACCCAAAATAAAATAACAATGATCTGAAAACAGGCCTTTCGAAATAAAGGAGGCTCACCAACTGCACATTTCAAACGAACAAATCTACGGCTTAGCGGGACCCCGAGACTGAACCTTAGATCCTGAAATATAGGGGGTCAATATAAATGTACTGGTACGGTATGCAGAGCAATCCAAAATAATGTACATTTATATATAACATAAGTGAGAGCATTTCATAAAGTGTTATGCATGAAATAACTTAAAGTACATGGGCGGTTTCAAATGATCTTAAAACAATTCTATCGATGCAATTTCTTTCTTTGTGTTACTTCTGAGCTAGGTAGTACACCCTACATATCTAAAAGTATCCCATGGTCTATATGGGATCCACCCTTAACTCAGCGGCCAAACCCCCAACCCAAGTTTTCCGTAAGGTTTGGAGTATCTGAATTTGATATGCCACAGGACACTAGACCAGAGTATAATCCCTCTTTGGAGACATAATAAACTCGTATCGGCAAAACACAGTTTCGGGCAATGAATCGTATGACTCATGCCTACTTCGGATAACCACCTGACTCTCTTAGTGCCCATTTTTAACCTGTTCGAAAACATGCATCTTTCTGAAAATCTGAATGAAATCTGACTTATATTTTGTTCTGGGTATGTTATGGCATTATCTATCTGGTATCGTCATACCAAGACTTGCAAGTCATATTTATAAGCCATAAAATATCATGTTACAATCCTTTCATTCAAAACATAATGTCTGGACCACCAAATCATTCAAACAGTACAGGAGAATTTGTATTTCAACATACATGAAAACTTGTGCAAGGATTCTCTCTTTTCATCATTTTGGCAAGTAGTGGTCAATTTCTGAAAACAATCATGCAATTCCTTTGATTATCACATTTAGCATTTTAAAACAAGAAGTTCTCCCTCTCTTCAATTCTCAATCAACATAAAATTCATATAAGATAGTAAAGCTCTTGACTCATACTTTAAGACATGTAATTTAGTAACCCATAATTTGTAATTCATGGAGTAACATAATAAGAGAGGGAAAATTCATTATTTATGCCCTCAATTCATATTTCAAAATTGAAAATCATATATATACATATACACGAGTAACAATCAATTTCAAGGGGAAGACCTCAAGACCAAAACATTATCATCAAAAGGGTTCACCATGCATAATTGTCAATGTAAATTCAAAACCCTTTGTAAATACATGATTTCTCAACATTCAAATATTTTTTAAAAACGATTTAACCATTCCCATGTAGTTTAGAAAAACCCCACGTTCCTTAGATGACCTATTTCGAAGGATATAACTCAATTCTTGATTTGATTCTTGGAAACCTTGACTTAAGAGATTGAATCTTGATCTTTGGAGGCTTAGGGTTTTCTTGAAATAGAAGAAGAAATAATGATGTTACAATGCTCTTTGGTGCTTCAAATCTTGTGTTTTGGATGGTTTTGGGGTGAGATAAATGACCTTATTGCCCTCAAAAGCTGGAAAATAAGGGGTGAAATGGAGCGTGCGTCGCATGCTTTGAAGCACCGAAATGGAGCGTGTGTCGCATGCTTATCGCACGCAGCTACTGGTTCTAACAAAAATAATCATAACTTTTTGCCTAGGTATTGGAAAGCTGACTCAATTATCTACAATTTGGTGGGTCTTGAGCTGCAAAATTCCATTTGTAATGAAAGTTATACGCATTCAAAGTAGACCCTTGTAAAATTGATAAAGAAATAGACCTTGGGCCTAACTCAACCTCAAAAGGGGAGGATTTCTCAAGACCATATAAGGATACCAAGGAACCTTTAACCCACTGATGTGGGACTCCAACACCCCCCGCACGCCCAGGGTTGGACATCTGGATCGTGGACAATATAAAACGGGGGGCCCAACATCGGAAACAGTTCATACAATAATAAAGAAATGGACCTTAGGCCTAACTCAACCTCAAAATCTAGCTCATGAGGGGAGGATTGCTCAGTACTATATAAGGAGACCAAGGACCCTTTAACCCACCGATGTGGGACTCTAACAAGAATCGAATACAAAGATTTATCCGAGTCAAAGATTCTTAGCTCAATTTCGCTCTAAGTGATTTCTATGAAGATCTTTCACCTCGAAAACACCTCAAACACGAGGATATAGATCATGACACTTATTCTCATTTGGAATTTATTTCTATTAGAGCTTACACACGTTCGGCTTCTAGTTCGAAAATGCGGGGTGTTACAGTTTCAAGAACTAGGAATTCAGATCAAACAACTTGTAAACCTGATGTGTTGCTAACAAAGCAGCAATACAGATTGTTGCTAATCCTATATTCCATGAATGGACAAAACACATTGACATAGATTGTCACTTTGTGAGAGAAAGAATCAGCCAGAAGATGATCAAGACCAATCATGTGCCTATAGAGGAGCAGCTAGCAGATATTCTCACAAAAGCCTTAGGGAAAATTCAGCATGAATATCTACTAAGTAAATTGGGAATGAAGAACATCTTTAAGCCATCAACTTGAGGGAGAGTGTTAAGATAGTGGAAAGGGTAATGAGCAAGTTGATGTTAGTTAGAGGAAGTTAGTGTGTGTGTGATGTATGTGTGAGTTAGTTTGTTGGTTAAGTGTGACAGCTATCATTATACAGCTGTCACAAGGAGCAAACTAACTCTATAAATGTTAACCTGTAGTGCCATAACAAGCTAAGAAAATTCAATCAATGAAAAACTACTCTTCTTCTAGAATCTTCTACTCTTCCTCTTCAAGCTCATAGTTCAATAGTATAGAAATCTAACAGTTATATTTTAAATGAGTAACTCTTTTTCATTTTCATTTTTGTTCTTTTAAGATTATGGTTCAGAGGGAATAGTCTCTGCTAGTGGTGATGTTTACAGCTATGGCATCATGTTGATGGAAGTTTTGGCAAAAAGAAGGCCGACAGATGGTGAGATATTCAATGAAAATCTTGGCTTGAGGGAGTGGTATGGCAAGCATTTCCGAGAACTATAATGGAAGTTGTGGATGCCAATCTTTTCTCTGAGGAAGAGCAAATCCCTTCCAAAAGTGAATTATGCATAGCCTCAATGATAGAATTGGCTTAAGATTGCACAAAGGAAACTCCAGAACTTGAAATAGGCTCACAAATATCATTAGTGTGTATTGGAGGACCAGCAATTAAGGCAATAATAAATACATATTGACATTGATTTTCATTGACACGAAAATGGACCGACTCTCATACTTCATACCCCACATTCTTTAGTGTGCTGAGAGAGTGATTTATTTTCATTATCTTTATCTGATATACGTTTTTTGTGTGTGTAGAATAGGGTCGAAGCAATACAACAACAACATACCCAATATATTCCCATCAAGTGGAGTCTGGGGAGGATAAGTGTACGCAGTCCATACCACGACCTTAAAGGTGAGATAGAAAGGTTGTTTCCGATAGACCCCTGACTCAAGATAAAACAATCTAAACAAGAATTAGTAAAAGGACAAGATACACTAGAAATCACCACACTCAATAATACCATATAAAACATTCACCAAGTAATACAACAAATGATACAATATCCTGAAATAATACTAACCTTCTACCCTAATCCGCCTCCTCCACAACATCCTATCTAGGTTCATGCCTTCGGTAAGCTGGAGTTGCACCATGTCATGTCTAATCACCTCCTTCCAATATTTCTTTTTTCTTCCTCTACCTCACTTGAAACCATCCCTAGCCAACATAGAGTCGAAGTAATACAAGAGCAAATGGAGAAACTTGAGGAAGAGGGGGGTGGGCATTCGGTTTGTTCGGTTTGATTGTTCAATATCGGTTGGGTTTTTTGGTTTTCGGATTGATGAAAATGACAACCATAACCAAACCAAAATTATTTCGGTTTGGTTCGGTTTTTACAAATTCATTTCGGTTATTTCGAATTTTTAATTCAATTTTAAAGTTTAAAGTAGTGAGTATTTAAAATTGGTAATTTTTCTAGAAAAATAATCTTTTTTTCAAACCTATTTACCATTTCCAAATATAATTAATTCATCACGCATGAAATAACCATAAATATCGACCTCGCTGAGTCATCGTCGTTGGCGTGACGGCAGCGACTGCCGATGGCAGTGACGAACTGAGCAAACGACTGTCGTCGGCGATGTTGAAATTTCAAATGAACTGAGGATGGTTGAGCACCGCTGCAGTTCACGTTAATGTTAGGATCTAAAGCAAAGCAGTATATTAGGATTTAGGGTTACTAAATGATTATAATTTATACATTTATATGTTATATCAGATTATATTATATTTTTAGTATATTTACACATATAATAAAATAAATGCTGAGAGAGTGATGTCAAATTGCAAATCGATGAAGGAATTTCTTCACTAAGACTATTTGGTAGTGAACCTTGAAGTGAATTGGACCGCAAATCAATAGTATCTAGAAATTGAAGAGGA
Source organism: Capsicum baccatum var. pendulum (assembly GCA_030864225.1). Taxonomy (NCBI): domain Eukaryota; kingdom Viridiplantae; phylum Streptophyta; class Magnoliopsida; order Solanales; family Solanaceae; genus Capsicum; species Capsicum baccatum. Next base: position 6,288,421 of record CM061552.1, read on the forward strand.
ATTTTTGCCATTAACCATTGACTTCGATTATAGAACAATTTTTCTGGACTACATGGACTCCTATTGACTTAGTTCTCAATGCAAGTTGATTGACTATCAAGGCCACTAATATCAACTATCAAGGATAGCGGACAAATTCTTTGTCCTTTTGCTACTTATTTTCCACCTTTTATTAATCTGTTTTCACATTGATCTTTTTGGTATTTATTTTCCTTCTCCATAGTAATCTGTTTTCACATTTGGAAATTATAATCTATCCTATTCAACATTTTTTTTTTTGGTGCTATATAGTGGACTATAACATTGATCTTTGAAAATTCCACACGCAAATTAATCCAGTGACCAAATTCCCTTGAAACATACTATTTCCACTGCATAGTAACATGGAGAATCAAATTTTCTTATTGATTCTTCTCTTTCTAGTTCAATATTATTCTGTTTCTATATCAGCTTCTTCGTCAAATGAAACAGATCAACAAGCTCTACTAGCTTTCAAAGATATTGTTACTAGTCCTAGTCATTTTTTGGCAAATAATTGGACAAAGAATACTTCCTTTTGCTCTTGGTTTGGTGTCAGTTGCAGTTCAAAAAGGCAAAGGGTTGTAGCCTTGGCGCTTCCCAATATGCAACTTCAAGGCACAATTTCCTCCTCTTTGGCCAATTTGTCCTTTCTCAGCATGCTCAATCTACAGAACAACAGCTTCCATGGTGGCATCCCTTACGGACTTGGCCACTTGCCTCGCTTGCGAGTGATTGATGTTAGAAACAATCAGCTTCAAGGAAGTATTCCAACAAGTCTATTTCAACACCGGAGAGTTCAAGTAATTTCATTGGCTTTCAATAAACTAGGTGGTGAAATGTGGAAAGGGCCATGGTTTGTACCGGAACTCAGAGTTTTGAATCTGAGGAACAATAGCCTCACAGGTATAATCTCTCCTTCCATTGGAAATGCCACAAAGTTGATGAACTTCAGTATGGCTGGGAATAGAATCAGCGGCAACCTTCCAAAGGAAATCGGTAATATGAGTCAACTTGCATTTTTGTCCTTGATCGACAATAAATTAACAGGTTCTGTTCCCGCAATACTGTTTAATATCTCGTCGCTAGTTGGCATGTCTGTGTCATTCAATAGTCTCTCGGGTCCTCTCTTGCTTGATGAAGGGAATATTGTGTCAAATCTAGAGGTCTTAAGTATATCTTACAACCAAATTTCTGGTCACATTCCTTCCAACATATGCCAACTCACAGAGCTCAAAATATTGTCCATATCTTTTAACAATATAATTGGAGATATACCCAGAAATATTGGTTGTTTATCCAAACTGGAGGGGTTTTATATTGGTCACAATCCCATAAAAGGGACTATTCCCGCTTCATTGGGCAATATTTCCACTCTGCAAAATCTTTATTGTGCACTCAATTACTTGGAGGGGCCAATTCCTCCAGAATTGGCAAAGCTATCTAATTTGTGGGAAATAAACTTTTTTCAAAATAAACTTATTGGTCAAATTCCAGAAGCTATTTTTAACATATCTTCGTTGAAAAACATTGGTTTCAATTTGAACAACCTTTCGGGGAGAATTCCTACCACTACCGGTCTTCATCTTCCAAATCTTGTATACCTTGTCTTGGGGGGCAATCAGCTGGAAGGGGAAATTCCATTGTTCATAACAAATGCTTCCAAGCTTGAGATACTTGATCTAGCCGGGAACTTTCTCACAGGAACTATTCCCACTAATTTGGGAAATCTTCATGAGCTGCAAAGACTGCTCCTACATAGTAATCAACTTACCAATGAACCAAGAGAACGTGAGTTGCGATTCTTCAATTCATTGGTGGAGTGTAGGATGTTGCGATATCTACAAGTAGGTTCCAATCCGTTGAATGGCGTTCTGCCCAATTCTGTTGGGAATCTTTCATCTACCATTGAATACTTTCACTTAGAAGATGCACGCATCAATGGCCTCATCCCCCCAGGAATAGGCAACATGAGTGGTCTTATTATCCTAGTCTTTGAAAATAACAACTTGATGGGAAATATTCCTCCTGAGATTGGTAAGCTTAAACAACTCCAGGGGTTGTTTATACATAACAGTAAATTGCAGGGACATATTGCGGAGGCGGTATGTCATTTATCTAATTTGGTTGAATTAGATCTGGATCGTAATGAGCTCACAGGAGTGATCCCGGAATGTTTAGGAAATCTCAGCATGCTACAAAACCTTTATTTGGGTTCTAATAAATTTTCATCAAAATTGCCCTTGAGCCTTTGGAAAATGAAAGGTCTGCTCTTTCTAAATGTGTCACGAAATTCTCTAGAGGGAGAAATTCCACCAAATATTGGACTAAAGGCCATTTTTGATCTAGATCTTTCAGGTAACCACTTATCGGGCAAGGTACCAAGCATATTGGGGGAATTCCAAAACCTGAAATCTCTTAACCTATCGAACAATTCGTTTTCAGGAACAATTCCATTCTCCCTTTCAAAGTTGATAAACTTGGAGTTCTTGGATTTGTCTTTAAATGCGTTGTCTGGTACTATTCCTAAGTCTTTGGAAAAACTATTACACCTTACAAGTATCAATTTTTCATTTAACGATTTAGAAGGTGAAATACCCAATGGTGGTGTGTTTACAAATTTCACTCTGCAATCATTTCTAGGGAACAAACGTTTATGTGGAATGCACATTTTGGAGGTTCCTGCTTGTCCTATCAATAATACTGGACAGCAATCAAATTCTAAGGAGTTTGTGCTGAAAATTGTTATCCCAGTGGTTACTTCATCCTTTCTGATATTCTTGTTGGTTTCAGTTTGGATAACGAAATGTAAGAAGAAACAAAAGTCTACAGATGTTGAAATAGTACCGGAGGTCGGGACCTATCAATTGATTTCTTATCATGAGATTCAACGAGCAACAAATAATTTTGATGGATCAAATTTAATTGGTGAGGGAAGCTCTGGCTTTGTATACAAAGGCACATTATCTAGCGGAACTGTGGTGGCTATAAAGGTTTTGGATTTGGAAAATGAGCAAGTATGCAAGAGGTTCGATACCGAATGCGAAGTGATGAGAAATGTTAGGCACAGAAATCTTGTGTCTGTGATCACTACTTGTTCTAGTGACTATATAAGAGCCTTTGTTCTGCAATATATGTCTAATGGGAGCCTTGAGAACTGGTTGTACGGAGAAGATCGCCAATTGGACCTTCTTCAAAGTGTAACTGTAATGCTTGATGCGGCTATGGGAATTGAATATCTACATCATGGTTATATCACTCCAATAGTTCATTGTGACCTAAAGCCAGCCAACATTCTTTTGGATGACGATATGAAGGCTCATGTTGGTGATTTTGGCATATCCAAAATTTTAGCTGTAAGCAAGTCTATGGCTTATACTGAGACATTGGGCACTCTTGGTTACATCGCACCAGGTAAATAATATCCGCTCTCTTTGGTTTTCTCTTAGCATTATTAGGCGTATCCAAATTCTAGAAGCGAAACAACAAGTCTCTATTTGTACATAATTGGTGTTATATTTTAATTAACTTTCTTTCCTTTCATTCTTTTCAAAGAATATGGCTTGGAGGGAATAGTGTCCACTAGTGGTGATGTTTATAGTTACGGCATCATGTTGATGGAGGTTTTGACCAAAAGAAGGCCAACAGATGAAGAGATATGCACGGAAAATCTTGATTTGAGGAAATGGATAACACAATCAATTTCAGAGTCTATGGTGGATGTTATAGATGACAAACTTTTCCCTGAGGAAGAAAAAATCACTTCTAAAAGTGAAATCTGCATAGCCTCAATGATAGAATTGGCTTTAGACTGCACAAAGGAAACGCCAGAATCAAGAATTACCATGAAAGATGTAGTCAAAAGGCTTAACAAAATCAAGAACGCATTTTTGGAAATATAGAAGTTAGCATCTCTTTTGTGTAGTGTTCTTGATCAGTTGTGTACGCAGTTCGTCTATTAATTTGATCAGTTGTTCCTATTTTAGTTTTCACAAATGCACTCCTACAATAACTCTTTCTATAATCAAGTATCCTACCTGTGAATCAAAGATAGATACACCGATAGTAACATCGCTTCAGTTCATGTGGATAATTACAAAATTAAATTCAGGACCAGGTATGATACAAGAAAACCAAGGAAGTATCGAAACACACTCCAAATCAGTCCACTAATCTTAAGGATTCGAGGACCTTTTTGGAGACCACTCTCGGATTCGCTACCGACAAGAAGAATACAAGGCACAATGGTGTATATAACACCAAAACTGTAACAGCAACCACAAGATGATAACAATATGACACAACAATAAGATGAACAACAAGTCACAGCTTCACTAAAACACAAGAACAAACGGATTCAAGTTACAACACTAACAAGATTACAATAAGATAAAAGGATAGATAGATAGACTACATGAAGATGTAATCTTAAGAACTCAAGAGCCTATTCCACTCTTGAACCCTTAACACTACAAACTTCAATTCACCTATCTCTTACGTGACACATGATCGGATTCCACTTCTCTAGCATCTACGTTTTCAAGAAAAATACAATCACTAGTGATTCCACACTAGAACTTGCCCTAGTTTCGGTTGGTGGCTTTTCCAAGACCTAACTATGGGGTTTCAAGTTCTACAAAACTTACAATAATATCCAAAAGCTAAGTCTAAAAGCCCTACAATGTTCTATTTATACTAGGTTACAAATAAAATACAAAAAGACCAAAAGACCCCTTAGAAACTAGGTGCCCATCAAGTGTAGTATGTTGGCTGATTTTTATTGCATTTAGATCCCCTTTAGCACTTCAATTGCACACACCAAGTCTCGGACCCTACATTCACTCCCATAAATCCATATCCATGATTATTCCCGTATCAAGCTACTAGCACTTGATGTCATGTTCTAGAATCCAAAACCCCTAAGGTTCAAATCCTAACTTCACCTCTACTGGTCAACATTAAGTAAATGGGACCATCCACTAGTTGATGTAATTTTACAGTTGCGTAATTTACTGTATTATGTTGCGCCTTTAACTTTGTAAGCCCTTGTTACAATAGATATTTGCCTATTTAGTTTCCTATTATATTATTTTCCTTTTTCAATGATGCAATAATTGGGTTTCATGCAAAACATGATAGTCTGATCAAACAGAGATGAAAAATAAAATAATAGAAAACGAAAGAAAAAGTTATTTTCTCATTGGAAAATGGCATTGGTTTGAGTTAAGAATCCATTTTACACACTCCATCTTTACGATGTTCCTATTTCTTTTTTCTTATTTCTTTTTGCCTCATGTGATGACGTGGAGCTATGACGTGAAAACAGTTACCTCAACCACTCAGGAAGATTAAAAGAAAGATATAACCAATACTACTAACAAGTCCTTCTGGTAGAAAATTTACATAGTCTAACTTACACAGAAATTATCTTTGTCAAATTTTGTTCTTATGCTAGGCATTATCCATTTGTCAAGTTGAAAGAGGCCTTTAGCATTCCCAGGAAGTTGATTGAATGTATGAATTAGCAAGTTTTGATTAGTAGAAGATGCTATCTTAGCCAGGAAATCTGCTACTTGATTTCCTTCTCTATAGCAGTGGTTTATGTGCATTCCAGCCCTATCCTTGATAGTCAAAATGCAATCCAAAATTTGTTTGCGAGCTTCATTTTGGAGGTCTCGCCTTTAATCAACATATTGGCTATTAGCATAGAATCGAGTTCTAAAGTGAAATTAGTGTGGCCTTGAAGGTAGCACCATTTCACCCCAAACTCAGCAGCCAAAGCTTCGGCCATGTTGTTACTACTACAGTGAACGGACACCCCGAAAGCCATAATCAAATCATCGTGGCTATTCCTGAGCACTCCACCAATTCCCGCTCTGCTTATTAATATCGGTATATATAATACTTGATATTAATAATTTAATAATTATGTTTAGCATGTACAACCATGATGATTGTAGGAGTTAAAAGGCAGTGAGCTAGAACTAAAATCATATGAAAGATGTCATCTTGATAAATATACAATTTCTTAGAATCCATGTAGACTTAGCAAAAAATCAGGAGATAATGGTTAAAAAAACATTTGAAATATCATTTTTTTTTTTTTGCGAATTTCCTGCCCACGGATATTGCAATATTAGATGATCAATTTGCAAGTGGTGGCGTGGACATGGGTGGATCTAGCTTAAGTGATATGGATTCCGCGAACCTAATAGCGTTTGTTCAAATTTTGTATCTTGTTATGATTTGGACAGAGTAAGCAAACCACAAGTAAAAGAAAACAAGAACAACATACGGATTTACGTGGAAACCTTGGAGGAAAAACCACAGGCAGAGGCAAAGGAGGTTTCACTCTCCGCCTCTTCCACAAAAGCCCCTAAGGGCACATCTTAACAGCTAACACTAACCAAGTCCAAGCATTGCTCAAACTTGGCACTTGGTAGTGTCTTGGTCATCATATCAGCAGGATTATCATGAGTACTAATCTTTCTCACCACAATATCACCACGACTAATAATTTCATGCACAAAATGATACCGAACATCGATGTGCTTTGTCCTCTCGTAAAACATCTGATCTATCGTATGGAAGATAGCACTCTAACTGTCGCAAAAAATCATAGCAATCTGTAAGTCTTTTCTAAGTTCACCAAACAGACCCTTCAACCTAATAGCTTTCTTGAAAGCTCTGTAATAGACATATATTCTACCTCAATAGCTGACAAAGAAACCGTAGTCTATAAGGTAGTTTCCAACTAATAGAACAACCACCAATGATGAAAACATAGATGGTAAGGACCTCCTTTTATCATAATCTCCTGCAAAATCAGAATTAACATACCCAATTACTCCATCTCTATTTCACCCAAACTGCAAACAAACATCAGCAGATCCGTGCAAGTATCTGAAAATCCACTGAACTGCTTTCCAATGTTCTTTGTCAGGATTTACCATGTATCTGCTAACTGCACTGACGGCATAAGATAAATCTAGTCGGGAACACACCATCGCATACATAAGAGACCCGACAGCACGAGAGTATGGAACTAAAGACATATAGTCACGCTCATCATCTATTTTTGGAGAACAAGTGGTCGAGAGTTTGAAGTGAACTGCCAATGGAGTACTTACAGGTTTGACATTTTGCATATTGAACCTGTGAAGCACCTTTTTAATATATTCTTTCTGACTCAAGTATAACTTACAATTCTTTCTATCCCTCAGAATCTCCATGCCAAGAATCTTCTTTGCTACATCTAGATCCTTCATATCAAACTCCTTATTGAACTGGGCTTTGACTTTTATTATCTCTCTCATATCCTTTGCTACAATCAATATATCATCAATGTACAAGAGAAGATACACGAATGAACCATCACTTACCTCCTTGAAGTAGACATAACTATCATAGTTGCTCCTCTGAAATATATGAGAGGTCATAAAAGAGTCAAACCTCTTATACCACTGCTTGGGCGACTGCTTTAAGCCATAAAGAGACTTTTTCAGCAAGCATACACTGTTCTCTTTTCCTGAGACTACCAAACCCTCTGGTTGCTACATATAGATATCCTCCTTAAGTTCTCTATGTAAGAATGCAGTTTTGACATCCAACTGCTTAAGCTTAAGTTCATGTGTTGCGACAATACCAAGCAAGGCTCGAATCAAACTATGCTTTACAATGGAGAAAACACATCTGTGAAGTCAACACCTGGAACTTGATTGTAACTTTTAGCAACTAGTCTTTCTTTGTACCTAGCATCTTCAACTCTTGATGTTCCTTCTTTCTTTTTGAATACCCACTTTCAACGGACAACTTTCTTATCTTTAGGCAATATCACCAAATCACATGTGTCATTCTTATGATGTGATTCCATCTTTCGCTGCATAGCAATCACCCATCGGCCGGAATCATCACAACTAACTGCCTCTGAGTAAGAAGAAAGTTCTTTATCAAAATCAATAAATTCTACTACATTCAATGCATAAGCAACCAAATCAGTTTCAGCATACTTTTGAGGAGGTCTAATATCTCTTTTAGTCCTGTCTTTAGCAATAGAATATTGTGGCATCACTGATGGTGAAGAAGAAATAGTATCACTCTGTATCTCTAGGCTAGACTGAGAAGTAGGCACTGGTGTAGACTCTGCTCCAATTTGCAATTCAACGTGGGTGAATGAGATTTGTTGATTTATGTCACTAAGCTCATCTGGAGGCGAAACACTAGATTCGAAGGGAGCCCAAAGTATGGCAGTTTCATCAAACACAACATCCCTGCTAATTATATCCTTCCTGCTTTCTGGAAACCAAAGTTTATAACCTTTAACACCAGGCTTATAACCCATAAATAAGAACTTGACAGATCTACACTCCAACTTTCCATTATCAACATGAGCATTCGCAGGGCATCCAAATATTCTCAGATCATAATAACTAGTAGGAGTAGCAGACCATACCTCTTATGGAGTCTTCTTATCAATCATAACTAAGGAAGAGCGGTAAGAAGGAAAGCTGTGGAAGCAGCTTCAGCCCAAAAAGACTTGGGTAAACCAGCATTAGATAACATACAATGCACCTTCTCCATTATAGTCCTATTCATTCGTTCGTCCATACCATTCTTCTGCGGAGTATAATAAACTATCAAGTGCCTCACAATTAATTCTGACTTCCACAAAGCATTAAATTCATTAGAACAAAAATCTAAACCATTATCGGTCCGAAGGCATTTTACTTGCTTCCCTGTCTACTTTTCAATCATAGTCTTCCACTCCTTGAAAGTAGGCAACACATCATTCTTTTGCTTCAGAAAGAACACCCAAACTTTTCTGGAATAGACATTAATTATATTCAACAAGTAATTAGTGCCTTCTTTAGAAAGTACTCTAGCAGGACCCAGAGATCAGAATGAATGTAATCAACTGTGCCCTTAGTTGAGTGGATGCCTTTAGTGAATCAGACTCTCTTCTGCTTCCCAAAAACACAGGGCTCGCAGAACTCAAATTTATTAATGCTCTGCCCATCAAGCAGTCCTCTCCTTCTTAGTTCAGCTATCCCGTTTTCACTCATATGCCCCAGGCGCATATGCCAAAGTTTAGCAACGTTACTTTCTGATAGCGAAGGGGTAGAAACAACTGCATCACCTGTAACAGTAGAGCCTTGCAGGACATACAAATTTGCAGACTTTCTTTATCCCTTCATCATAACAAGATCACCTTTAGTAACCTTTAGGACTCTACCTTAACCAGTGTACCTATAACCGTTCGAATCAAGGGTACTCAAGGAAATAAGATTTCTCTTAAGGTCTGGGACATACTGCACATCACCAAGTATCCTCACAACCCCATAAAACATCTTGATCCTCATTGTTCCAATACTAGCTATCTTACAAGATGTGTTATTTCATATCAACACAACACCTTTAGAGACTGTTTTATATGTTGTAAACCAATTCCGATTATGACACATAAGAAACATGCAAGATGAATCAAGAATCCAATCCTCATGGCATTTGGAGTTAGCATCAGAAACTACCAAGAGTTCTTCATCACTACCGCCATCTTCAACAAAACTGGCTTCACCGGACTTCTCTAGTTGGTTTCCCTTCGGTTTTGGGGCTTGTCTTTTCTCTCTATTCTATAACTTCCTACACTCAAATTTGATATGACCCTTCTTCTTGCAGTAATTACAAGTTTTTTTCTGTTTCTGGATTTTGATTTGTTTCTATCATCACCCCATAGTTCCTCTCACGATTCCTTCCTCGAACAATGAGACCATCTCCTTGAGTCTCCGACCCATTCACAAGATGCTTCATCTTCTCCTTAGAGAACAACACATCATAGACTTCATTTATGGTTAGGGTATCACGACTATATAAAATCGTATCCTTAAAAATCGAGTATGATGCAGGTAGCGAACATAATAGAATCAACCTTAAATCTTCCTCATCATACTTAACCTCCAGAGTCTCTAAATCAGAGACGATTTCTTAAAAGAAAGATTGGTGATCTTCCAAAGACGCACCCTCAGGCATACGATGGGAATGAAGTCGTTGTTTGAGATGCAACTTACTTGTCAGGCTCTTCTTCATACACAACGATTCCAATTTCAACTACAACGCAGCAGTAGTGGTCTCCTTCAAAATATCTTGTAAAATCTGATTGGATAAATGAAGGTGGATCTAAGATAGAGCCTTTCGATCCTTACGTCGTTTGTCCTCGTACGTCCACGATGAGGATATCTTATCAAAACCTAATAGAGCATCATCCAAATTCATCTATGTGAGCACAGCCCGCATCTTAGCCTGCCATAACGAATTTCATACTTCATGGTTGTCATCCCCGAGAAAATAATCGAACAGGCTCTGATACCAGTTTGTTATGATTCGGATAGAGTAGGCAAACCACAAGTAAAAGAAAATAAGAACAACACACAGATTTACGTGAAAGCCCTTGCGGGAAAAACCACGGGCAGTGGCAAAGGAGGTTTCACTATAATGGAGAGAGAATACAATGTGGAGAAGCTGAATTTTTTGAATACTCAAAACAACCCATTTGATGCACCTATATAATATGTGCATACAAATAAGTCTTAGGCCAAAAACGTAAAGGTCCATATCGGTTTTGTCGGCCCGATTCCTACGCTACCACCACAGACCCCATTGAAAATCACAAAAATGGATCGCACCGCGAAACTTTTTGGGCCGGATCAACAAAATTCGGGTCACAACTCTAACATATCTGTGTAGAGAAACACACAAAATACTTATAAATATTTGACAATAATCAATTTATTATTGTATATAAATTTAAAGTCTTCATAACAATTCATAACTGTAAATCATGGATCGGTCTTCGTATATGGTTGGTAAGGGGTCAAGCAACATGCTTTTTTCCATACTTATCTTAGACTGTACAACCTCTCATTAATTGACTTGGTTCTGGACCATACAAATATGGAGGATTTAGTCTTTCTTAATAATGCAATCACTTTTTTTAAAAAAAAAGTTTTTAAATTTTAATAATACAAGTTGACTTGACTTTTCTCAATCAATACCCTTACCCGTCAGTTTACGCAATTCACTAGTCTTCTTGTGCTTTTGACTTTACAAAGTTGGCCAATAATGTAGTTCTCAATGTGAGATGACACGTCAAATAGAAGCTTGTGAAAATCACAATCATTTAACTTTTTAGTATGTTCATAAAAATAATTATTTTATACCAAAAAATAGTTTACACACTTCATTTTGCTTAATCATAATAACTTTTAATGGTGTATTATGACATGTTTAAGACTAAAAGTTTCAAAAGTTGTCAAGTAGGAATCGAACCCACACTAATAAGGTGGACGTTCAGGTTGCTAGTCAATCAACTAAGCTATTAATAAGATTCTTGTCACATCCCGAGCCGAGGCCTTGGACGTGATACATACCCAATACTATTTCTAGTATGAGCGAACGTTCTATCATAACACATGAGAATACAACCAACATGAAAGGATATAATTGAAACAATATGAGATTGAAATAAGATTTCTTAAAAGAGAAATATTTTCATCGAGGTTTATTAACACCACTTAAAATTATACTGTACATGATAAAGACTAGAAATTACAAAATTTATTTGACAACTACACCAGTCTGTGAAGCCTCTAATAAGTACCAATACCGAAAGGAAAAAAATATAAATTAGTCATCATATCTTGTTCAGCATCCTGGTAGGAAAGAGGCTCACAAATGGCAGAAGATAGAAACCCTAATGAGGCGCTGGACCGCGGACTTGAGAGCCAAAACTTACATCATGAAATGATGTAGCACCAAAGACAATCAATACGTGGAATGTATTGGTATGAAAAACCATTTCAAGAGGGTAGTGCATCAAGAAGAGATTAGAAATATGTCACGACCCGAACCAAGGCCCTGGCCATGACGAGCATCCCGAACTATGAATGCCCGAGCGCCCTTCTCTTTCTGGTAATCAGGCATAATATTCATATAATATAAAAAAAATTGCGGAAAAACATAAGAAGACGAAACCATGGTCAATCTCTTAACCCTTGAACAATTTGAAAATAAATTCTTAGAATTCAAAACATATGACATCCATCTACGAAATCTCTAACATAACAAAATCCAACATATGTCTAAAATAAAACTGGGACAAGGCTTCCAGTCAGACCATGAATCATATAAATAACAATGTTTAAATAAGTCCAGCCTTCCAAAATAGAGAAGGTTCACCAACTGCACACTTCTTTCTGAAAACAAACTACGGCTTAGAGGGACCCTTGGACTGAGCCTTAGACCCTGAAATATAGGGGGGTCAATACAGATGTACTGGTACACAGAGCAATCCAAAACTAATGTATTTGTATACAACATAAGTGAGAGTAATTAGTAAACAGTTTATATATGATCTATGAAAAACACATGGGCATATTTAAAAGACTTAGAACAATTTTTCTGAAATCCATGACTCTCTATTTGTTTTACTTCTGAGCTAGATGGTACAACCTTCAATCTATAATTCCATAGGCTATATGGAATCCGCCCTTAACTCGGCGGCCAAGCCCTTAATTCAAGTTTGCCGCAAGGATTGGAGTATCTATAAGGGGAGACACGCAAGATCACACAGCATGGTGCCATGATCCCCAATCAAATCAACATGTCATGGTAGTGCATATAGGGCTCCTAACCATAGTCCTAAATTGGGATGACATGAATCAAGGTACAAAAGATCGAAAAATAGGGTACCATAATTCCGTGTCGGCAAATCACGATTTCTAGCATTGAGTCTTTAAACTTGTACCCATCTAACTCTCTTTAATCCCATTTTTAACCTTTTCTAAACATGCATGCTATTACGGCCCGAACCGAGGTCCTGTCCATGACGGGCATCCCTAACCATGAAGGCCCGGATACCCTTCTAACTTGAAATCATATACACCATTCATACACAAATAGGGAAATGCGGAAATTTTAGCAAAACGGAATCACGGCCATAAATCTAATATAAATTCGATAATAGAAAAAGACGATCCAAAACCATCTAACAACATCTAGAAACCGTCTGTGAAATCTCTACTGCATACTCTCTAACACAATCTAAAAGCTGGGACAAGGCCCCCAGCAGACCAAAACCATATCTAATAATAGTTTTCTGAAAGTAAACAGGCCTTCTAGAACAAAGAAGGCTCACCAAATGGACACTGCAACTCTGTCTGATAAAATCTACTGCTTTTCTGGACCCTTAGACTGACCCTCAGAACCTGAAGAGAAGAGGGGGTCAATACAGATGTACTGGTACACAAAGTAATCCAAAATAAAACTTTTATGTAAGTAAAATAGTGGAGAGCAATTTGTTAAAACATCATGCATAAATAGTTCTCAAAGCATATGGGAACTTTTTGAAAATCATAAATCATTTTTGACAATGCAATGTCTGTTCTTTATATTACTCCTGAGTTAGGTGGCACTCCCCTACAATTTTGATATTCCACGAGTTGTATATAATTTGCCATTGACTCGACGAGGAAGCCCCCAACCCAAGTATGCCGCAAGGGTTGGAGTCTTTGATTCTAGTACGCCACACGGCACTAGGCCAGCGTAATATAATATACCCAGATCGGCAAATCACGGTTCTGGACAATGAGTTATCTGAACTCATGCCCTCTTCAGGGAACCACCTAACATCTCTTTATGCCCTATTTTAGCCTTTTCTGAACATGCATCATTCTGAAATTCTAAAACATGAAAGTCTAATTTCTGGATTAGTCTGTGTCTATTATGGCATTTTCTGAGTTGGTATCGTCATACCAAGACTTGCAAGTCGTTATTTTGAGCCATATATGATTATTTCATTCTAAAATAATGTTCAGGCCACTTGATCATGCATATAGTGTAAGAAGAGTCATATCTCAAATATCATAAGTCAAAAATCATGTAAACACTTTCCATTCATTCAACAATTTCAACAAGTAGTGGCCAACTTCTAAAAACCATTCCTAAAGTTCCTTTGTTTATCAGTCTCAACATTTAAAATCATAAAAGCATTCCTCTCTCCCATTCTTAATCATCATGAATTCACATAAGACAATTAGTATCTTGAATCATTCTGTAAACCATGAAATGTAAGGATTCATAACTTATAAATCAAATAATAAAGTAATGGGAGAGGGAGATTATATATTTCATGCTCTCAATTCAAAATTCATGGTTTTCAATGCATACATACATATATACAATTCAAATCAAATTGGGGGAAAGCCGAAAGGCCAAACCAATATCATCAATGTTTCTAAAACATGAATATATTCATAAATTCAAAACCCCTTTCTTAAAATCATGATTTCTATGCCCATGAGATTTTAGGAAATCCCCGCGTACCTGTATTTAAGAAATAAAAGGATGCACCTTAATTTCTACGGCTTAAGGATTTCAAATCTCCAATTTGTTTCGAAAACACACAATTAAATCCTAAGTTATTTGGGAATCTTGTTTGAAACCCTAGGGAGAGTTCTTGATGGATTTTGGTGAGAGTAGGTGTATTTTGGTGTAATAGGGATTAAATTCCGTGTTCAAGATGTTAAGGGATTGGAAAATACCCCAAATACCCTTAATGAGATGGGTATTAAAAGATAACTGAGAGCTCGATTTCATGGGCCACCGCGACATTCCACAATCGCAGTGGCTCCCTGGAAATTGACGAATGGGAATTTGGCCTATTCCGCGATGCGCCACCATCATGGAGTCTCACTGAAAATTGACCATCGGCATTTACACCCTCTCCGCGACGAGCCAAGGATAGGAATGACGGTGTTTTATGACTAGGACTTAAATTACCATAACTCCTTCACCGAGTGTTCATTTTGGACGAATCTTATGTCGACGGAAAACTTATTCGATCATCTACGTAATGAAAAGTTGAAATCTAAGGAATTCCATAGGGAAATATGTATAAATCATTCTAGAAGCCAATGCTTGATACTTTAGGGGGAAAATTCAGCTAGGAAAACTTTAGGGCGTTACAATATCCCCCCCTTGGGAACATTCGTCCCTGAATGTTGACGCAGGACACAAACAAGCATAATTTCGAGCATATTAAGGCATAGAAAGAATAAGGCAAGGATTGTACCTTCCATTTCATCATCCACTGGGTCAAAAAGGTTTGGGTATCTATCTCTCATGTCAACTTCTGATTCCCAAGTTGCTTCTTCAATTTTTTAATTTCTCCACAACACTTTAACTCAGGTTATCTTTTTGCTCCTCAATCTTCTGACTTGGGGATCCAAAATTTCTACAGGCTCTTCTTCATAGGATAAGGATTCTGTCACTTTGATTTTTTCGACATGCAACACTAAAGAATGGTCTCCAATACACTTCTTCAATATAGATACATGAAATACCAGATGAACAGAACCCAAACTGGCAGTCAATTCTAACTCATATGCAACTCCACCTATCCTTCTCACAATCTGGTATGGCCCTACATAACAAAGAGTCAGCTTACCTTTCTTCCCGAATCGCATGACTCCCTTCATGGGAGAAACCTTGAGAAACACCCAATCTCCAACCTCAAACTCTAGATCTCTTCTCCTAACATCGGCGTAGGATTTCTGACGACTTTGAGCTATCTTAAGTCATTCTCTAATGACTTTCACATCCTTCATTTCTTGATGAACAAGATCAGGCTCAAATATTTGCATCTCACCCACTTCATACTACCTTATTGGTGACCTACATCTTCTCCCATACAATGCCTCAAATGGTACCATCTTAATACTAGAATGGAAACTGTTATTATATGTGAACTCTATCAATGGCAAGTGCTCTACCCAACTACCTTTAAAATCAATCACGTAGGCTCTCAACATATCCTTAAGGGTCTGGATGGTGAGCTCAGCTTGCCCATCTGTCTGAGGGTGGAAAACCGTGCTCAAATTCACTTAAACCTAAAACCTTTTGAAACGATCTCCAAAACTATGAAGAAAACTGTGTACCTCGGTCAGATATGATAGACACAGGTGCCCCATACAAATGAACTATTTCTGCAATGAATAGCTTGGCATAATCCTCTCTCGAATAATTAGTTCTAACAGGTAGAAAGTGAGCTGACTTGGTCAGCCTATCTACAATCACCCAAATGGTATCATACTGGTTTTGGGACCTCGGAAGTCCTGTAATAAAGTTCATATTAATCATCTCCCACTTCCACAAATGCAAAGCTATCTCTTGAGAAGAACCACCTAGCCTCATATGTTCCACTTTAACTTATTGACAATTCAAACACTTGGCAACATAGTTAGCCACATCACGCTTCATATTATTCCACCAATAAATGGTTTTCAAATCATGATACATCTTAGTAGAGCCAAGGTGAACAACATACCTCGACGTGTGAGCTTCGTCAAGGATTCTCTTCCTTAGACCATCTACATTTGGCACACAAACCTACCCTGGTATCTCAAAATACCATCACCACCAATTTCAAATGACATTACCTTTTGTTGACCCACATCTTTCTTGATCTGCATCAAGATGGGATCTTCAACCTGCTTCTCTTTAACTTCTGTACAAAGGGAAGATTTAGCTATCTCATGAACAACCATTCCTCCATCTTTGGAATCCAAAAGTTGTACTCCTAGATTTGCAAGCTGGTGAATATCCTTCACCATCTCTCTTTTTACTTCTTCAACATGAGAAAGACTGCCCATTGACAACCTGCTAAGGGTGTCGACTACCACATTTGCCTTGACCAGATGATAGTGCAGGCTCATGTCATAGTCTTTTAAAAGTTCCAACCATCGCCTCTGCCTGAGATTCAATTCTTTCTGCGAGAAAACATACTATAAACTCTTGTGGTCAGTAAATATATCACCATGCACCCCATATAAATAGTGCCGCCAGATCTTAAGTGCAAAAACCACAGCCGTTAACTCTAAGTCATGAGTAGGGTAGTTTCGCTCATGCACCTTCAACTGTCTAGATGCATAAGCCACTACCTTACCATGCTGCATAAGAACACACCCAAGCCCCACTCGGGATGCATCACAGTATACAACAAAACCCTCTGTACCCTCCAAAAAAGTTAAAACAGGAGCAGTAGTCAACTTGTCTTTCAACTTCTCAAAACTATTCTCACATGAGTCAGACCACAAAAACTTCACCTTTTTCTGAGTCAACTTAGTAAGTGGTGCAGCTATGGAAGAGAAACTCTCCACAAACCTTCTGTAATAACCTACCAAGCCCAAGAAGCTCCGAATGTCGGTTGGAGTCATGGGTCTGGGCCATTTCTTCACTGCCTCAACCTTTTGGGGATCAACCTTAATCCCCTCACTAGACACAATATGCCCCAAGAAAGCAATAGCATTTAACCAGAATTCACACTTGGAGAACTTTGCATAAAACCTATGATTTTTTAGAGTCTGGAGGATAATTTGGAGGTGATTGACATGGTCCTCCTCACTTTTAGAGTAAATCAAGATGTCATCAATAAAAACTATGACAAACAGGTCTAGGAACTGACAGAACACCCTATTCATTAGGTCCATGAAAGCTGCAAGAGCATTAGTCAACCGAAGGACATGACTAAGAATTCATAATGACCATATCTGGTTCGGAAAGCTGTTTTAGGAATGTCTGACTCCCTAACTTTCAACTGATGATATCCTGAATGAAGGTTTATTTTAGAAAAGAACTTAGCACCCTGAAGTTCGTCAAAGAGGTCATCAATCCTAGGAAGAAGATATTTATTCTTAACAGTGACCTTATTCAGCTGACGGTAATCTATGTACATACGTAGGGAACCATCTTTCTTTCGCACGAAGAGTATAGGTGCACCCTAGGGAGAAACACTAGGTCTGATAAAACCTTTATCTAGGAGATCTGCTAGCTATTCTTTCAACTCTTTCAACTCTACTGGAGCCATTCTATATGGTGGAATAGAGATGGGATAGGTGTCTGGCAACACATCTATGCCAAAATCTATCTCCCTATCAAGTGGTATTCCTGGGAGATCATCTGGAAAGACTTCCCGGAATTCATTTACTACAGGGACAGACTGAAGAGGAAGCCTTTCGGTGTTAGAATCTTTAACCCGAATAAGATGATACAAACAACCTTTGGAAATGAGTTTACGAGCCTTGAGATAAGATATGAAGTGCCCTCTAGGTGCTAAAGAGTGCCCTTCCCATTTTATTGCTAGCTCATTTGGAAAGGAAAAAGTAACCTTTCAGGTTCTACAATCTAGTGTGGCATAACACGAATGGAGTCAGTCTATCCCTAGGATAGCATCAAAATCAACCATATCAAACTTTATGAGATCTGTCACAGTATCCCGGCTAAGAATAGATACGACACAATTTTTATATATCCTCTTATCCACAACAGAATGATCCACCGAAGTGGAAGCAGAAAAAGGGTCAGCAATCACATCGGGCTCAAACCCAAAACCAACAGCCACATACGGGGTCACATAAGATACGGTTGACCCGGGATCAAGCAACACATATACATCACAGAAAAAGATTTGTAACGTACTGGTGACAACATCTGGTGAGGCTTCTGCCTCCTGGCGGTTGGTCAAAGCATATGACCGGTTGCAATCGCTCCCGACAGCTGATGTGGCGCCTTTCTGAGGTGGGGGTGGTGCAGAAGAGTTTGCCTGCGACTTAGCTCCACCAACATTTCTCCTAGTGGAGGGACAATCTCTTTGAAAATGACCCGTCTGACCATAAAAATAACACATCAATGCACCTAGCTGACACCTTCCCAGATGATGCCTACCACAAGTCTCTCACCGCGGAAAGGTACGATGCTGCTGCGCCACACTGCCCTGTGACTGAGTATCCTAAGCTCTGGGTCCATGACTAGTTTGAAAACTCTGAGACCATCTGTCAACTAGGGGTCCGGGCACTGGGGCTCTAGCTGCAGACTGTGCCTTTCCCTAAAACTTCTTCTTTTGCCATTTACCGCCCCAGTTACCGCTTTGTGGCTGACTGTGGTTCTGATTTGCTGTTCTGGCTCTCTTTGCCTGCCTGTCCTTCTCTCTAGATTCGACAAGTTTATTTTTCTTCTCTTCAACCTGCTGCATGTGGACTGACAGCCCAGCAAAGTCCATATCCCTATTTAGCATCGTCCCTTGACATTCAAGCGCTAGGTCATCGGAAAGGGCGGATGCAAATTTCCTCATCCGTTCCCTCATGTTACCTATCATTTCTGGTGCATAACGAGCTAATTGGTTAAACTTCAAAGTGTACTCCTGGACACTCATATTTCCCTGCTTCAGATTCATAAACTCCTCAGCTTTGACCTCCCTCAACTCTAGAGGAAAGAACTGATCAAGGAAGGCTTCCAGAAATTTTCCCCAAATTGTGGGCTCGGCACTCTCTCCCTTCGCATCCTCCCACTCGTTATACCACTGATTTGCAACATCCTTGAGCTGATAAGCTGCCAACTCCACCCCTTCTATCTCCTCACATGCATCACCTTCACTACAAAAAAAATTGCGTTTAGCAACAGACCAAAAATGTTGCTAATCAACATATATCCATCGCTATATCAATTTAGAGACGGATCAACAATGGAATATGTGTTGTTTCTACTTTGCGCGTTGCTAACCATTTGACAATGGAAAAAATGAAATTTGTTGCCAATTTTGCAACGTGCCATTTTGTAGCAACGAATATATTCGTTGTTATATTTATAAATGTCGTTACTAATTTCATATTGTATTTCGTCATTTTGATTATTTCGAGAGCAAATATTTCATTGCTAGTCCGTCGCTAAAAATTGTTATTTAGTCCCCAATTTTTTAAAATTCTTAAAATATCCAACATTCATATAAGAGAACCCACATATATAGATAGTAAAATCTTCCTAAAATATCCCAACATTCATATAAAAAAACCAACATATGGAGAGCAAAATCTAAACATCCACCATACTAGACATAGCAACATCTAAACACATAATTATGTCCAAAACATCTATAGTACCAAACATCAACCAACTATCCTTAAAACAACCCACATCATCCACAATACCAAAGATAGCAAAAGCTAAACACAATTATGTCCAAAATATCCATAGAGGAAGCTGAAGATGAAGTCTTTCCACAAGAAACACAAGAGTTTGCCCATAGTAGCCTTTTGCTTAAGATCCAAGACCAAATACTCTTCTTAAAAGGAAAGAACAAATGTAAACCTCTTCAATATCGCTTGAAACTTTTAATTTTAGATACTGCTTGATAAGCTCGCATAAGAAACTAACAGCCTCAGCCCATCCGTCAGTGCCGATATCCGGGAGAATATAAATCTGAGACACAGTCCTCTGCAATACAGAAAACTGTTTCTTTGTCCCTGTTCTTTGATACATCTCTGCCAAACTGCACAAGATAACCATCACCACCAATATTAAACCAGGCCAAATATCAAGCCACCCCAAGAAAAGAGAAACTGAAGATACCTCATGAGCAGCAAAAGTTTCATCTGGTGCAGCAGTGCAAACAACAGATATGATATTCAAAAGAAATAAGCCACTAACAAACAGCTATGAAATGGACAAGCTAAGTGGTTCCTAAAATTGCTGGACCTGGCTGAGAGTTTACATTGTACAAAATTGAACATATTTTATCCATAAGTTATATGACATTCTTCCCATGTCTTGGATATGATATTTAACAAGCCAATATTGTAAAAAAAAAAAAGGATATTTGACAACCCAATAAAAGCAAACAACTATCAAATGAATACTCTTTTCTGGATAAAGATATGAAAGGAATACCCATATGCTCGGTTATTCCTAAAATTAACAGAACCTGACATATACTTTAAGGATGTGCACAAATGAAAAATATCTTATCCAAGAAAATAATTTGAATACCACATCCTTCAACTTGAGTTGAGCATATGATACTCAGATCTATATGACAGAACAGCTATGAAATCAATATGACAAGTGAGACATCCTTGGTAGGAATAAAGTTTGTTCATGAAAAGAACATGGTTCCGACCACCTATCCTGAATTTTTGAAGGAAACAAAGCGCGGAGGACATAAGAAAATGTTAACAGACTCAAAACACATCCTTCTACTAATTTAGACGAGAAGAGTAGCCTGCAGGTATTACTAAAATCAAAGTGATTTTTCAAGGGAAAAAAACAACTGCAGCTTAACACATATTCACGTTTAAGTTGATGAGATTGAAGAAAATGGTATCGGGCAGAGAAAAAGCAAATTCTAATTTCAAAGAAGTGATTAGTTAACAAAATCACACAATCATTTCAAGTAACCTTTAATACAACATCGACTTTCTAAGAACACGAAAGTTCACCAGATTACTACTACATAATAATTTTATATTTTGAAAAGAAAACACAGCAAGGGAGTTTACACTTGGACAGAATTAAACCACCTACTCAACAAGCGAATCTAACATTGTAATTAAACATGGTGTGTGAAAATTTATGCAAAATAGATATTACCTTTTTCCGGCCAGCGAACTCAAAGACGACGAGTAGACGACGATCAAAATTTTTCCTTTTCACACCACTTTGAAGTGCCAGAGATCAAAAAATAGAGTAGAGGTAAAATTCCATCCATCCACCAGCACAAAATTAATTCCATGGAATGGGAAAACAGACCTCCAAATGCACATTAGGCCAATTAGCAGTAAAAATAAGAACTGCTAAATGTATAGAGGGTGCTCCATGATTCAATGGTTTATCCACCGTTGGTACAATTTCAGAGAAAATAAGTTAAAAGATGAAAAAGGAAAAACTGTCTCATGACAAATTAAAGCAAAAGTATATGTATATACTCAGATTAGTACACCTTGATATTTTGGATTGTCTATGTCTCCAGATTCTTTGATAGGTGCATCCTGAACAAGATTGTTTTCAATTTGATTACTATGATAGAACAAGAAATTTTAACCAAAAAATATTGGGAATTTCCTCACATAATCATATGATGTAAGATCAGGCTTGTAATCAGTCTCATCTGCACCAGTATTTGCACCGCTATAGAACCCGAAATTTGTTCCACCATGTGCCATCTAGGTGAAAGAGTATAAATCAGCTTGGTATCAAGAAATGGTATGTCACTATAGTGACAGAAGATTTAGTACTCACATAGAGCACAACTGATCCATTTCTTGACAAGATCTTTTCTAAGTAAGTTGCTGTAGCAGTTGCATCAGTATTTGTAATATGCTCTCCCCAGTGTGTGAGCCAACCAGTGTAGAACTCCCTAGGTACCAAACTTATCAATATCATCTGTAGCATCTGATGTGCGATACAAAAGGAACAAACACAAAGACACTCACAATGAAAGAGGTGGCGATTTCCCTGGTGCATTCAACTCTTTCTGCAACCTAAAATTTGGCCACGGATTATCTCCAGTTGAAAAATCGACAGCTAAAATGAAGAGTTCGTGATTAGAACCAAAGAGGTCTCAAGCGGAATGTATCTCAACATGCTAGTAGCATAGGGCCAATGAGGTCTTCAGTTACAAAACATAGAGCACAAGGTTATCACCAAAAATTCTATACCATGACAGAATGGCTCAAGTTATCACAAACACCACAGCCCAAATACTTTACTGGCTTCCCTGCATCACCCCTCATTTTCTTTATCTGTATTGATGAACATAGGTGCAAAAGCAGCATAAGAACCAACTGTACTAGCTTATACTAAAAGAGCTCAGTAATGAACTATAATCTAAATAAAAATAATGGCTTCATAAGGCAAAAATAGAGAGAGACCTTCAAGGTAAACTTCCTTCATATCACTCCACATCCCTGCAAACGTAATGAAACCTCCTTGCAAAGGTTTAACAGAAATGTTGTACCTGAATTGAGAAGGTGTCTAATGTCAATAAGCATTAATACAACAAGAAAATAAAGAATGATTTCGGTGGAGATCTAATGCCGTTCAGATCCTTGAACCTCACACCCCACTTAACATCTGCGCCTATCGATTTGCTTTCCTGCAAAAGTTATCGAGAGGTTTATATATTTGGCTTGAACCAGCATGCTTAATTCGAAACAGAAATGACAAACTTCACGATGCTGATTCGTGAAGTGTATACATACTACTTACTATGTTCATACCGGAACCAAAATTTTGCTCAGAAATATCATAAATACATACCCTATACCACTTGAGAGACTGTTTATATAGACACGAGTTAAAAACAACAACAAGCACAGACACAAACTAAATACTCATCAATCATTAAGCAGTCTACAATATATAAACAATGAGAAACAGTGATAGTAAATGTGATAAACTCAATGAACCACAAGTGTTTACCACTTCATTTCACCATAAAGATTCAAGCTTTACCAGTAACTGTGAAAAACCCAATGACCCATAAGTGTTTACCACTCCCTTTCAACATAAAGATTCAAGCTTTACTAGTAATTGTGATAAACCCTTTGACCATGAAGGGTTTATCACTCCCTTTCAGCATAAAGATTCAAGATTTACTAGTAATTTTGATAAATTCAGTGACCAAGAAGGGCTTACTACTTACTTTCAGCACAAAGGGTTGGTGAACGGCTGATGGAGGCTATTTGATGGACGTTGGTGGTTGCACCGCTCGTTTAACTATCGGGAGGCGGCGATGGGGAGGAGGCGACTGTTAGTGGCTTGCCGGTGGCCTGGTTTCGCTGGACACCAGTTGGCAGCAGAGCGGCGGCGCGGTACCTTTGCTGGTCGCGGCTTGAAATGGAAAAAAGGATGAGGCGGCGGCGTCAGTTGAGTGTTGTGGGGTCGATTCGCCGGCGGTTTTAGAGAGGCGAGACAACGATATAAAGGAAAGAGGGTCAGACGGTGATGGTGGCTTTTGGAGCTGTTGTTGGGAACAAAGTGAAATAAAAAATTTTGCACTAATATTTATTTGGTAGGGTGACGGATTCAATAACGAATTTTGTATTCGTTGCTAATTATTTATTAAAAAAATAATATATTTTTTAAAAATGGTTAAATAATTTTAGTGACAGTAATTTCGTTGCTATTTTCGTCTCCACCATATCAATAAAAATTTCTCCCTTTTTATGTCGCTAATTTTGTAACCAAAATAAAGGCGCCAATATTTATCGTCAAAATATAGCAACAGATTTTACTTTTTGTCGCTAATCCGTTGCTAATTAGGTTACTAATTTTATTTTCAATTATTTAGCGATAAAATTTCTATTTTTTTGCAATTTTGTCGTTAATTAACGACGGAAAAGTCCTTGTTGCTACAAATCCGTTGCTAAACGCTGAATTTTTTGTAGTGAGCTTAAAGATCTTCTCCATCTCATCCACAAACTCCTGTGGATCTTCTTCTACCTTGGTGCCAGTAAATTTGGGCGGGTTCATCCTCATGAACTGACCCACCCTAGAAGCCTCAAATGTAACAGATGCAGACCTAACATCTTCCGATCGTTGAGCCTGATTGGCCACCAACGGTGCCAACATATGAATAGACTGTCTGAATTCTGCATTAGAAATATCCCTCTGAGAAGTCGGGGGACGGTTAACATTGGTTCGTGGAGCCCGAGGTGGACTGGTCGAGACTGGAGGTACTCCCGGAGTAAGAACAGGTTTTGGGGTGAGAGCTCTGTTACAGGTTTGCATCCCGTGAGTGGGATGGACCTCATCTATCTGTGCATTCTGATCGATAGTGCGACGAGAAGGCATGATATATTTTTCTGAAAAGCAAGAGAGCATTGATTAAAGGCAGATTAGACTCCAAAGCACGAACTAGATCACAAAGAGGGGAAACATTCCTAAACGCCTAGTAGCCCCCTGCTTATAAGTGTGGCGCGCTACACACCCATAAATAAGACTCTACCCGACGCAATTTTGTAGACACTCTGGGACCATAACCCGTGCTCTGATACCAAGTTTGTCACGACCCGAACCGAGGCCCTGGCTGTGACGGGTATCCCGAACAATGAAGGCCCGGATACCCTTCTAACTTGAAATCACATACACCATTTATACATAAATAAGGAAATACGAAAATTTCAGCAAAACGGAATCATGGCCATAAATTTAATATAAATTCGATAATAGAAAAGGACGATCCAAAATCATCTAACAACATCTGGGAACCGTCTGTGAAATCTCTACTACATATTCTCTAACACAATCTGAAAGTTGGGACAAGGCCCCCAGCAGACCAAAATCATATGTAATAATAGTTGTTTGAAAGTAAACAAGCCTTCTGGAACAAAGAAGGCTCACCAATTGGACACTGCAACTCTGTCTGATAAAATCTACTACTTTTCTGGACCCCTAGACTGAGCCTCAGAACCTGGAGGGAGGAGGAGGGGTCAATACAGATGTACTGGTACGCAAAGTAATCCAAAATAAAACTTTTATGTAAGTAAAATAGTGGAGAGAAATTTGTTTAAACATCATGCATAAATAGTTCTCAAAACATATGGGCACTTTTTGAAAATCATAAATCATTTTTGACAATGCAATGTTTGTTCTTTATATTACTCTTGAGTTAGGTGGCACTCCCCTACAATTTTGATATTCCACGGGTTGTATATAACTTGCCATTGACTCGGCGGGGAAGCCCCCAACCCCAAGTATGCCGCAAGGGTTGGAGTCTTTGATTCTGATACACCACACGGCACTAGGGCAGCGTAATATAATATACCCGGATCGACAAATCACGATTTTGGGCAATGAGTTCTGAACTTGTTTCCTCTTCAAGGAACCACCTAACATCTCTTTATGCCCTATTTTAGCCTTTTCTGAACATGCATCATTCTGAAATTCTAAAACATGAAAGTCTGATTTCTGGATTAGTCTGTGTCTGTTAGGGCATTTTCTGAGTTGGTATCGTCATACCAAGACTTACAAGTCGTTATTCTAATCCATATATGATTATTTCATTCTAAAGCAATGTTCAGGGCACTTAATCATGCATATTGTGTAAGAAGAGTCATATCTCAAATCATAAGTCAAAAATCATGTAAAGACTTTCCATTCATTCAACAATTTCAACAAGTAGTGGCCAACTTCTCAAAAACATTCCTGAAGTTTCTTTGTTTATCAGTCTCAACATTTAAAATCATAAAAGCATTCCTCTCTCCCATTCTTAATCATCATGAATTTCACATAAGGCAATTAGTATCTTGAATTGTTCTGTAAACCATGAAATGTAAGGATTCATAACTTGTAAATCAAATAATAAAGTAATGGGAGAGGGAGATTATATATTTCATGCTCTCAATTCAAAATTCATGGTTTTCAATGCATACATACATATATACAACTCAAATCAATTTGGGGGAAAGCCGAAAGGCCAAAACAATATCATCAATGTTTCTAAAACATGAATATATCCACAAATTCAAAACCCCTTTCTTAAAATCATGATTTCTATGCCCATGAGATTTTAGGAAAACCCTGCGTACCTCTATTTAAGAAATAAAAGGATGCTCCTTGATGCCTACGGCTTAAGGATTCCAAATCTCCAATTTGTTTCGAAAACACACGGTTAAATCATGAGTTATTTGGGATTATTGTTTGAAACCCTAGGGAGAGTTCTTGATGGATTTTGGTGAGAGCAGGTGTATTTTGGTGTAATAGGGATTAAATCCCGTGTTCAAGATGTTAAGGGGTTGGAAAATACCCCAAATACCCTTAATGAGATGGGTATTAAAATATAACTGAGAGCCCGATTCATGGGCCACCGCGACGCGCCACAATCGCGGTGGCCCCCTGGAAATTGACAAATGGGAATTTGGCCTATTCCGCGATGCGTCACCATCGCGGAGTATTACTGGAAATTGACAATCGGCATCTACAATAGATCTATTAAAGTTATCCGAAAGTTATCCGCACCCCCAACAATTGGTATTAGAGACCATGTTATTTAAAGTTATGGTGTTAAAAGTTACGGGAGTAGTATATATTTGGATTTATTTGATTAATTTATTTGATTGATTAATTATGAGAAGACTATTTAAAAATAGAGAAGCTTTTAGAAAAATTAAAGCCTTAACTAGTAATTATTTAGAATATAAATATTGTTTAGATGAATAACGTACAAAAATTACAAAAATATAAAGAATTAAAATAAATAATAGCTAAAAAACATAACGAATTAAAAATATGGATAGAAAGACTACAGTATAATATAATTGCCGGAGTTAGTAAAAACTTAATAAATGCACAAAAAGAAGAAATATCAAATTTAGAAGCAACAATAGATAGTCTAGAATATATATATCAACATAACCTATATACATTTAAATAAAATGAACAAAGAAGAATTTATAATAGATGGAAAAACATATGAAAATCACGAAAGATTAACAATAAAAATAGTATTCTCTAATTTAGGAAGGAAATATAAGAAAATAGGTGAACATTTATATTTAATGTTAGAAAAAAAAGAATTAAAATTAGAAGATAAGTTGACAGTCATGGTAAGAATAGAAAGAGAAAACGAAGAAATAGACAGAAAAAAAGAAAATAGATAAAATAAAACAACAAACCATAGAAGAAATACGAAAAATAGAAGAAACTAAAAATAGTAAGATTGTTGAATTAGAAAAAGAACTACAAATGCTAAAAGATTTATATGAAAAGAGACAAAAAGAAAAAGAAGAAAAAGATAAAGAACCAAAATTATTAATTGAGATAAATCAATTTAAAGAAAAATTAGAAGAAAAAAATAAAGAATTAGAAACCAGTAAATTAGAAATAAATACAGTAGATGCTGAAGAAACAGATAATTATGACTCGGAAGGTAGTGAAACATATACAAAAATTTTAGAAAATATAGAAAAAACTAGAAATTAACGAAAAATAAGAAGTAATTAATTAAGAAAATCTAGAATTAATAAATACAGAAGTAAATACTCTAGATAAAAATATAATACCTAGTAGATCAGAAATAAGAAAACTAACCCATAATTACAGAAATAAGTTTAAAAGATATAATCCAAAGGATGAATATGATAAATGGACACCAAAACAAATAATTAATTACAAATTTTTAGATTTAGACTGTGTAATAGACACAAATAAAATAATACAACTATGGGTAGGATACATGTCAAAACAATTATTAAATAATAAAATAGATACAACAAATACACCAGAATATATAGAAAAAACATTAATAGGAATAGTAAAATTATGGTTTTTAAACCTAGCCGAAGCAAGTAAAAAAATATTAAGATCTGATACAAAAACAGAAGGAACATCAACACCTACAAAAATATTACCAATAGAAATATAGAAAAAATATGAAATAGCTATAAGTGATGAATTTAGCAGTATGACAACAGAAGAAGCAGAACAAAATAAAGAAAAAGATACGAATAGAAATTTTATGTTAAAATTAACAATATGTAATATGTTCTATATAGATGAAAATACGTACGTATTTTAAGAATATTATTATAAAGGAACATATAATATAGAAGAAAGTTAAGAAATAAGAAAATTATATTTTAGTAAATTACCTGAACCATTTAGTTCAAAAATACTAAAGAATTGGGATGAAGCAAAAATAATAGATACCCTAGGAGAAAGAATTAAATTTTTACAACAATGTTATAGAAATTTATGTGAAAAATATAGAGAAGAAATAAAAATAGAAAAAACATTAATAAGAAATTTAGCATGTTGCAAAGATAAAATAGCACCTCAATTTGGATGTGAAGAAAGATATTATAAGAAAAGGAAAAAACATAAGAAATATAAGAAATACAAAATATCAAAATATAATTATAAGAAACCAAGAAAAAGATATTATGTAAAAAATTATAAACATAAAAGACCATATAGAAAAAAGAAATCTATAAAAGAATATACTTGTTATAATTGTGGAAAATTAGAACATTTAGCTAGAGATTGTAAATTACCAAAAAATTAAAAAATAAACAAATATCAGAAATAAAAATAGAAAATACAAAATATATGCCGATAGATTATATAGATTATGAATTAGAAAGTGAAGATAGTATATATGAAATTTCGGAGGATGAAACAAATAATGAAATAGATAGTGACTTAGATGAATCAAATGACTGAAGAAGATATAAAAATGAACAAAATAACTGAAGAAGATATAAAAATAATAACAAAGGGAAAATATTTAAATGAAGAAGGAACAGATCAAAAAATAATATTTGATAGTAATATATTTGACGAAATAAAAGGAAAAAAGTTAGACTTAAGTGTAGAAAAAATATTTAAAATACCAACAATAAAAAACATATTTAGTAAAAGAAAAGAAGAATACTGCGTAGTAAGTCAAAAGGAACACGTAATAGATTGTAGATATGCAAAAGGAAGAGCTAGCATACCACTAGTAATAAAAAGAATAATTAATAAAGAAATAAACGATATAAAAAGTAAAGACCCAATAAAATATGTACACCTTGGAGGAATAGAGATATTGATAAAAACATGTTTTAGAGAAGGAATAGACACACCAATAGAATTATATTTAACAGATGATAGGACTATAAAACCTATAGAAAAAAGTATAATAACTGCCATAAAAGGAAATTTAAAATACCAAAAATTTAAATTAATAATAAGTGTGAATTATTCAGTAACAATAACAAATAAAAATATAGAAAAATCATTAGTAATATATTGAAAAATATCAGGGATAGAACTAACCCCAGGAAGTAAAATATTTACAGCAAGATGTAAAAATCTATATGTATTAACAACAAAACATAAAATAACAGGAAAAAATAAAATTAATAAAATACAAATAGAAAGTCCTTTTGAACAATTCGTAAAAACAATTGATAATAATGACTATAGTTATAAGAATATAGATATAGAAGAAGATTTAGAAATAATTGGCGATGCGGATAACTTTAATAGATCTATTGTGGCTATGGATCTATTTTTATTTGTGAGTGGATATTTCTTAGCTTCTCTAAATATTTTTATTTTATTTATGTTCATATCTTGGGGGGTGATTAAATGATATTTGATTAAATGATTTACTGTAGTATTCTTTAGTTTTTTCTCTTAGCCTTTGTAATTCTTCTATATTATTTTGGAGGTATTCTAAATATTCTATATATTTTGTTCTAAAATATGCGATTAAATTCTCTTTCATAAACATTTCATCTAATCTTATTTCTTCCATATCTTGTCTCCAATATTTTAAATACTCATAGTTTATCATTTTATTCTAAAGTAGTTGCTTGTTTACTAATTTCCGTATAATATTTTATTCTAATTGTGCTATAATTTATATCTGAATTAAGGTTATTAATGATATTAATTAGCTCTCTTTCTTCTTCTCTTAATGAATTTTTTTATGTTATATAAACTATTATCTGTACTTTTTTCTAAATTTTCTAAGGTTTCTTTTATCCATATTAATTTTTCTTTTAGATTTTCCATTATTTCTTTGAGTTGGTTTCTATAATTAATTTCTTCATATAGGTCACTTTGGTTTTCTCTAATTTTTCTAATATATTCTAACATTTTAGTCTGAATAATATCCATCTGGGTAATTATCTAGATATAGTTGTTCTATCCAATTTATAATTTCAATTTCACAGTCTAATATTTTTTCTAATATTATTCTCTTAATATCTATAATTTCTATATTTCTAAGTATATATAAGATTAATAGTTTAAGATTATCTGTCATGTAAAATTGGTTAAATACTTTATTATAATATTTTTTAGTTTTTTGTTTTAATCTCATTAATTCTTCTATATTTTCACTGAGAAATTGTATATATTTTATATCCATTTTCCAATATTCTAAATATATGTACTTTATCATAGTTGATGTGGGGGTTTGGTATGTAAGTATTTATAAGAGTAGTTAGGTAGGTGTGGTATATAATTAATTCTAGTTATAAAATATCTATCAAATATTTTTTCCAATATGATTTTTCTTATGTCTACTATTTCTATATCCTTAAGTATATATAAAACAAGTATTTTAAATTTATCTCCCATTTCGTCAGATAAATTAGTATTCATTTTTCATGTGATGCTTTTTCAAAATATTTTCTTCAATCATATACATAACAAAATATGATCATTTTATATTACTATATACTAGATTATTCTTAAATAACATATTCTTCGGTCACTATTAACATGATAATTTTGATACTTTTCCCTTAAACAACGTCTCTACTCTGGCTACTCCCCTATCACGGCTTTCTTGCCTCACCGGTTTCACCTTTAGGATGACATAGTTCTTAGAAATTTTTCTCCTTTTCCACTTTGCTAATAAACTTCTTAGCATGCTATTTTGCAAATAATTCTACTATAAAGCAACTAACATAAACTTATTTTATCATATCATGATTGTTAGGAATTTATGAATTTAGCTATTCATAATAATAATAAATAAATATACCTGTTCTGGTAGGTTTGATAATTCTAAGCTTTGTTCATCCATAGTTTTTTCCATTGAAATATACCTGTTTTTTAATAAATAATCAAAATATTTGTTGTAGACAAGAGAGAGTTTTCGCTTCAACGCATGAAGACTTATCTTTTTCTGTCTCCGATGCCTTCATTTATAATGAATGATTTACATAGTTCTTACTAATGTTTTACACGTTTCTTGAACTATATGTCATATTTTATCTTTACAAAAAGTCTAAAAACTAGACTAAAAAGTCTTGACTATTTTTTACAAAGTCTTTATCTACCTAACCTAATTATTATACTTTACAAAAAGTCTTCTAAAGTATAAAGAAGACAAAAACTAAAACTTTACAATAATTTACAAGTTACGTAGAAAATTGTGAAAGTTTGTTGCATGTCGCTTTCACAATTTAATAGCTTATCTTTTATCTCCATTATTTTGCTCCGTGGCTATCTTTTTCCTTATCTCTTTCTTGTCGTATCTTCTGTTTTCTATCTTCTTATCAGTGTAGCATCACATCTGGAATAAAGTTGTGTCTGCCACTACATCTGCCACATAATCATTGTATTTTTGGCCAACTTTTTCACAAAATTGTTCCATAGCTTCTTCTGAGCTAATTCCTTTTTTGATAGATCTTGTCAATAGTTGTTCTTATGGTCTGAGAAGTGTTAATCCCCATTTCCTAAGTTCTTCCATGTCTTGGTCTCTAACTTCTTTATAAGTTGAATAAACCAATGTTTGATTCCTCGAGCTATATATCCAAATGGGTTTCTGATTTGATTAATTATTAAGTAATTCTGATAATATATTACTAAGTCCAATAACTCTTTTGTTGCGGTAAAATCCTGGTATCTGTGTCTTTGGTATCTCGTCTTGTTCACATATCTCTTCTGGAATAATACAATCTCTGGTCATACCTATCTTGATTACTGTAATAGTCTGTTTAACTTCATCAAATAATATTTCAACTGGGGCAGAATAAAATCGAACATAAAATAATTATCCGTTAGTAATTCTCTTGTAGATCATAAATCCATTGTGAATATCTGGAATTCCTTCTAACTCTTCTCCAGTAGTTGTGTAAACCGTAGATAATAATCCATAATAGTAACATAATTTGATTAAATTCGAACTTGTTCCTGAAAAAACAATAAGCTTATTGTAATTCTGGCATTTTTGGGTAATATATCATTTTTGTTGTGCGGCTAGTTCTTCACTTTGAATAGGCTTGGTATTTAACATGGTTTGTAAGGTGTATATATTTTCAATGTATTTTTAGGCAACATAGTTGTATGTCTGTTTTTCTTGGTTAAGTGATTCTGAATATGTATGTATTTGGGGAGGTGCAAATGATTCTGATCTTTGTATATTTGGTGTATATGGTTTTGAAAATATCTGGTTGAGGTTGTAATTCTTTTTCTTTGGTATTTCAGGTTTATTTTGAGTGACTATATTTTTTCCTTTAGATATATCTCCTGCGCCTACAACTGTAACTGTAATTTCATTAGTAATTTGAGTTTTTAGGTGTTTCTCATCGTCACCTTCTAGGTCTAGTTTTTTAATGTGCTTTTCCTGCACAGTATCTTGTTTTTTATAATACTCAACCTGCACTTTTACGGTTGTAACTTCAGTAGTTAGTGTAATAACTCTTTCTTGTAATAACTTCATTTGCTCAAACATTTGAAGGAATAAATCGGTCTGGGTATCTTTGGCATCAGCCTCTTCCATTGATAAATCAGTTTAAGAAGCTTTGTCTTGATAAGTAATTTGCAATGACATTTTTGTTAGTATTGATCACTTCAATCGTAAATGTAAAATTCAGTATATTTAATACTAGTCTCCGAATTTCCTTCGTCGTAACTGAGTTTTGTATTTTTCTCATTAGCTACCATCGTACCTATGTGTTACTTGTTCTTACAATAAATTTGTTATATATAATATATGGTTCAAATGCTAATAGGCATTTATATAATGAACATAATTCTTTTCTATTTATTTCCTATTTTATTTCCGTTTCATTAAATGTTCCTGAATAATATCTACAATGATGTTCTATTTTTTCATTTTCGAATTTGTATTTAAGTACTTCTCCATAACTATATTCACTTGCATCTGCTTCACCTATATATATAAATTTTTTGTTTTCGTCTGTAAATTGTAATTTTGGTAACTCTTTACAAAGTATTTTTATTTTCTGGACTTATTTTTTATCTTCATCGTTGTAATTATATTCGATATTCTTTTTTAATTTTTTCTGTAATGGTTTTAGATTTTTTTCTAATTTTGGTATATATTCTCTTACTTGATTTACTAATCTTAAGAACGATTGTAATTTATTTTTTGTATCTAATTCTTCTTTTAAATTTATTATTTTTTGTACTATATGTTGTTGCATTTTTACTCCACTTTTATCTGTTTGTATTCCTAAAAATTCTATCTGGTTTTTCATAATTTTGACTTTCTTTTCACTTAAACTTATTCCCGATTTTTCTATTATATTTGTAAATTGTTCTAATAATTTTAAATGTTCATCTTTGGTTTTTGCGTATAATAATATATCATCTATGTATACTGTACAATTAGGTAATTGTTTAAAATAACTATCCATAAAATGTTGATATCTACCTGGTGCATTTTTATATCCAAATGGTAATACATTCCATTCATAAAATCCTTGTGGTACCGTAAAAACGGTTAATTCCTTAGATTCTTCTTCTAACTTTAAGTGGTAAAATCCTAATTTACAGTCAAATTTACTAAAATAGTTATTGATAACGCTCAATCTACAGCTCTCGTAGGAGTGTAAAGCGGTCGTAGTCAAATATATAACCCAACTGGGTTGGGTATCGATCCCACAGGAAATAGCTTGGTCAACAAGTAAGCAAAGATTACTAGACTTTTAGTGCAAGTCTCGTAAAAAGGGGGGAGTTTTGTCGTGCAAGTAATGTAACCAAAGTAATAAGGTAAAAATGGAAAATAGCAAAGTAAAAAGTAAAAATGTTTGGTAAGATATAAAACAATGAGAATTGAGAAGTTGGGGGTATGTCCACCTTATGAGTTATACGTCTCTATTGGCTATGAGTTGTGCAGAATTCAGACATGCATGTGCTTATAGAGAATTGTATTCGATGGTAAATCCAAGCTTCTTTCAACCTCAACAAGGACTATTTCACTTTAACTCTTTCGAGCTTAAAGCGTATCTAACGGTACAAATTCTCCAAGAGGTTAATCCAGTTACGACACTAACTTTTTAATAGGGGATGAGACCCTATTACCTTGACATTATCTCTTTTCCAGACATATAACTTTTCTTTCGAACAAGTTAATGCTATACTGGCGTATTCTATGCGTTTGCAACCACAAGAATTTGCATTAAGATGAAGAGAATAATGATATAAGCAGCATACGTGTCGCGAATTCACAAACTCATAGCAATAGATAGTAACTCATATGGCTTCCATAACCCCAACAGAGAAGTTTAGTTACCCATGAGTGCGAAGGAAATCACAATCGACATTGTTATTATACCACAATAAGGATCTCGTGTAGTAAAGTGTGGTAGGCGTTTAGGCGTGACTTCTTTGCAAAGTAACGTTTCTCTTGTTGTGGAGAATAAGAATTGAATAGATGAAAAATAATGTCAACAATGAATTAATAAAGAGAATTGTTTTGATGGATGGATGGATGGGAATTAATGGAATGGGGGAATTGTGAGGAATGAATTAAAATCTCTAGCAAAATAGGGTATTTATAACACCCATATCCTATTCCTACTAAGCTACTGCATTACTTAACCCAATCCTACTAGGTTAATGTATCATTATCCTAATCCTACTAAGTTACTGCTAGTCCCCAAAGTCTTCAGAATTGCTGTTTTTGCCCGGGACAGATTTTCCATGCGCCACTTTTGGTCCTTGGCGTGTAAACTTTCCCTTCCTTCTTTCGTGAAGCTTTCTTTGGCGTCAAGTTATCCATAAAATGCTGAATTCTGCATCATTTATACGTGAAAACTTGCTAATCATGTTCGTTAGCTCACTTACAGGAAAAAGGACTAAAAGTGCATGAATTATATAATTTGTCCTCAAAACTTAGCTAAAATATGGGTAAAATATAGTACTATAGGCGTGTAAATTCGCCTATCATCAACACCCCACACTTAAAGCTTTGTTCGTCCTCGAACAAAATATCATGTCCATCTACACATTTACTTAGGGTTTCACAGTAACAACACAAAATATTCGTCAAGACAAGCATAGCAATCTTTAACAAAGAGTAGTTTTCTGCTCATTAGTAGAAACAATTCAACCTCCAACATAGACTTGTGATGGTGGTTAATTCACATTCAACGGTTAAGGTACAAAGAATCATACACGACTACCCAAAACTCATCAACCATGTGTGTCTCACAATATATTACCCATAATCACTCACAAGTATAGCATCTTTTTCAAACACGGGTATAAAAGTATCCTTGCTCTCGCTCTCACAAAGAATTCATATGCTGTAACTGATGACCATAGGCTTGCCCTTAGTGTAATGCTCTACTAAATGTCAGAATGCTAGGCTTAGGATCAAATAGGTCTTTTGCTGGTTGTAATGTAGGCTAAGGGACGGGTAGGACTATTTTGGCCAGAAATAGTGACTATGTTCCTAAGCGCTTTAATACATCACATTATGTCATTAACACTTTCTTTCAAACAACCTTTCTACTTTCTTTTATTCTACCACTCTTTTTCTCCTCTTTTGTTTTTCAATTTTAAACATAACTAACTTTTTAGTTTTCCTTTCCTTTTTCTTTTCATAACACACCTCTTATGATATCAATTCTTTTTCATAACAAATTCAAGCACCAATACATTCTAAGGCCTCATACTCATCCAATTTCCTCTTATTTTGTCACATGACTCTTTCAATTTAAAGCACTTAGGAATTTGGATCAAATTATGGTCTTGAAGAAAATGGATTAGGCTTACATATGAGGCTGTCAAAGAAAATAGGCTTAAAGGCTTAAAAGGGGTTAACTAGGATAATGTCCACGGGTAGGTAAAAAGAAGGTAAGCAAGTATAGGTTGCCAAAGAAATACCTAAATCATCTCCTAGACTTGCACTCCTTATTTTCGCTTTACATACATACCAGGCAAGTTCTAGCATCAGCCACAAACACAGAATATACTATATCCTCACACACACAAGGCACATGGTCGACTTTATTGGGAGTAGTATAGACTCTTGACCCAACAGATGAAGGAATTGAACCACACAATATCACATAGTGAGTCACAATTAGAGCCTAAACGTCTCAATAGTCATGATTTTAGCACAAACTCTTGTTATAATCTCATGCTGCCTATTAGAATAATTTCATGTGAAGTTAAGTAAAAAAAAAAAAAAATTTAACTACTAAAAAAAATGAAAAACGAAAAAAACTAAAGTAAACATAAATAAATGCAGATAGAGAAGTATAGCATGCAAATACCACCACCCCACACTTAGATGGGACACACTGCCCACAGTGGAAAATAAATACGAAGAACCTGGTCAGTCGGACTCCTCCTCTATGTCGGGGGTCATACCCCCTTCGTCGGAATCATCATAGGAGTTGTCGTCATCAGAATTCTCCTCCACGTCGGAGTCTGGCATTCGTCGATCATCGTCGGTTGGCACATCGTCATCAAGAGGTTCCTCAAAATATGTACCTACTCCACACATCTCCCTTGCATGCACATTCATTGGATAGTTATGATCCAGCTGTTGGAGCTCTGCAACAGTTGGAACACGGTCTCCGCTCATCATTGTAAACCGAGTCATGTCATATAGATGGCAAAAGAAACTCTCATCCCGAGCATGTCTCTCTGCAGTAGTAAGGTTGACGCCATGTGTTGATTCAACATCTTTGACCTTTGTGAGATCAACCTTCTTCGGATTGTGTGGGAGTTTATGATCAGCCGATTCCTCTTCGATGTCTTCCTTCCTCAAGATTGCAGTCAACAGATTGCCGAAGCTGAAGTGGGACCGCTTGTGTAGCCTAGCTTTTCGCATTGTGGAGCGAATGATTGCCCCGATGTTGATAGGGATATTCGTCATCAATGCATAAACCAGACACACTCTATCTCTTGTTATCTTGGTGTACTGGGTCCCTGGAATGAGGCAAGAGTTGATAATGTGCAACCATATCCTTGCTTCCCTATTCAAAGGAGCATATGGGAAGGTATTGTGGCGACCGGTGTCTTTGTGTCTACTCCACCTTGCCATGGATCTTGTTCCACAGAATGTGTGTTGAATTGCTCTATATGGAGGTCTACTGTACAGCTCTTTGAATGGTGATGGATCGACTGAAGGCAAGCCAAGAAAGGGGTCGAAGAAATTCGCATTGAGTTGTAAAACTTGGCCCCGAATCTTGACCTCGCTGCCTGTGGTTTTCGGCGACCAGTTGGCATAAAATTCTCTTGTTAAATCGAGATTGCATTCTCCCATGTCTTGGAAGATGAAATCAAGATGTAATTCCATGATCTTTGCCAATATGCGCGGCTCCTTCTTCGCTAGGCTTTCCTTGTTTATCAAGTCCACATGAACATATTTTCTTTCCTTGTTGTTCCTATACCATTCCTTCGCTTCCTCCTCAAGAACCCATTTTATTCCAAACATGCGGCATGGTAATTGCATCGAAGATGATTCTCCTTGCTCTTTTCGGCCTCTTTTCTTGCCTTTTTGGGAAGTGGTAGCCTTATCTTTGACTTGTCTTGCTTTGGGTGCCATTGTACCTGAGACACCTTTAACATGCAATACGTCCAAATCAAAATTTGAAACCGACCTCCTCGTTTTACACATCTTTGCACCTATATTTACTCAAAAACAATAAAGACGATTAGAACGATGGGTTGCCTCCCATCAAGCGCCTTAGTTTTGGTCGTGGCACGACTCTTCTTTTTGGATTTTTATTTATCAAAAGCAAACACGTAATAGAACGAAAGAAAGAAAAGAATTGAAAAACGATGGGTTGCCTCCCACCAAACGCTTGAACTATTGTCGCGGCACGACATATCTATCTCGATTACTTAGACTTCATCGAGATAGATGGTGGCTCGTTTTCTGAATGGATTCAGACGAAAATGAGGCTTGCTTGTAGGCATGCAATCTTCTTCGAGATGACCCTTATGCATGCATATCCCGGGAGGGATACCAATTATATCATCAATAGTCCAACCCATGGCTCTCTTGTATCTCTTCAGAGCAGAGATGAGAGCCTCTACGTGTTGTTCACTTAAATCATCCGTCATACTTACCGGAAGTATATTTTCACTTTCCAAGAACACATACCTTAGATAATCGGGGAGCTCTTTCGATTCTAGCATTGATGGCTCTTCAATGGAAGTCTTTGCTGTTGGTGACGGTTGATTCGTAAGATCAAGGTCCGGATGCTTAGGAGTATGAGAATAGGACCCTATTCCTGTTAGAGCACACATAGTTTCTTCATGTTCTTCAGCCTCCTCACGCTCAAAATTCAACAGCACATCAGATAGTGAATCAACAATAAGCGGCTTTTCTACAGATAATGCTTTCTTATCCTCATAAGCTACGGAGAACACATCCATATCGCTGGGTTGCTTCATTGCTTTGCATATATCAAAGTGGACCACTTCGTCATTCAACCGAAACAAAAGCTCATTAGCTCTCATGTCAATAAGCACACTTCCTGTTGCAAGAAAAGGACGTCCCAAGATTATGGGAACTTCAGAGTCCGCCTCACAATCCAGAATTACGAAGTCTGCAGGAAAGATGAATGAAGAAACCTTCACCAACACATCATTCAAGATACCCACAGGTCATTTTACCGACCTATCAGCCATCACGAGCCTCATATTGGTTGGTGTCGGATCACCTAACCCCAACTTCTTGTAGATGAATAGTGGCATCAAATTGATGCTTGCTCCCAAATCGCACAATGCCTTAGCAAAATTCATAGATCCAACCGTGCACGGAATAGTGAAAGCACCAGGGTCGGCCTTTTTTTGAACTAGCGATCTTGTAGCGATTGCGTTACAGTACTCATAGCTTGCTGCTCGCTTCTTTGTCAAAAGATCCTTCATAAATTTTGCATACCCAGGCATTTGTTCTAGTGCCTCTACCAACGGAACATTAATGGTCAGCTGATTTAACATATTCATGAATTTGCTGAACTTTGAATCATCCGCAATCTTCTTTAATCTTTGAGGAAAAGGTGGTGGTGGATAAGGAATTATTTTCTCCACGGCTTTCTTCTCCTCTTGCTTCCGTTTTTCATCTTTTTCAGGCTGCAACATACTCGGTGTGACGTCATAGACGTTGTGGGCAGCTTCTCCTTTTGCCTTATCATCGATGTCTGCTGCCTCGTCAACCACTTGCTTGCCTTTGGATGAAGTTTCCATCACCTTACCACTTCGGGTATTAATAGCCATGCATGATCCGTCATTCTTTGGATTTTGCACAGTGTCGCTAGGTAAGGTGCTAGCCTTTCTTTGATTGAGTGCTGCTAAAAGTTGGCTCAATTGCTGCTCTATTTGCTTTATTGAAGTGGAATGTGAGTCAACCAATTGCTTCATCGAGGACAAGTCATGTATTACCTCCGTTACTCCCGCGCTGGTTGCTTTCACTCCTTTCAATAGTTTAGCCATCATATCTTCCATACTTCCGAAACCAGATGTGGTGGTGTCACGTCTTCCTGGGGGAACGTATAAACCACTCTTGTCGTTGTTGTTCTTCCAACTACTTTGGTCCTTATTTCCAGATTTATCATAATAGTTCCGACCTTGGTTTCCTTAGGCATTGCCTCGGAAACCCGCCTGATTGTTCAAGTAGTTGGCTTCTTCTTCTGAATCAGATTCGTCTCTTCCTTTTAACGCAACAACTTTGACTTTTTCGGTCTTCCCTGATAATAGATGCTTTGTAAGAAGATCCACTTGTGTTTTCATGTGCGCCATATCTTGATCACGTTTTTCTTCTCTTCTCCTTTGTTCAGCAGTCATGCCAATAGATATAGTAGGGCTTGCTACCTCAGAATCCCTGGTATGCCAAGCTCTACTTTGCTTCGTCATCCGATCTAGCATATTGCTTGCCTGCCCAAAGGTGAGGTCCATAAATGATCCTCCAGCCGCATTATCCACCACTAGTTTAGTTATTGAATTCAAGGCTCTGTATAGTATCTCCATTAGGTGGACATTGGTCATGTGATGGTTCGGGCACCTCATAAGCTTCGTCTTGAACCTCTCCCATGTTTCATGAAGAGCTTCGGTTGGAAGATGCCGAAAGTTGCTGATTTCATCTCTTAATTGTGCTCTTTTGGATGGTGGAAAGAATCTTTCTAGGAAAGCGTCTCTCAATTGCCTCCAATTTGTAATAGAATCAGGAGTCAGCCCATTCAACCATAGAGTTGCCTCCCCATACAGAGACAATGGAAATAGACGTAATCGAATTGCATTCTGACCAACGCCAAGATTGTCAAACGACTTGCATGTAGAAATAAAGTTGATGAGATGCATATTCGGATCATCGCCTGCTAGTCCACCAAATAATCCCTTGAGTTGCAATAACTGAATCATGGTGCTTGTGATGTTGAACTTGGCTCCGGGTGCCAATGGTGGAGGAATAATGGCTCCTGTGGCTCCGGCTCAATCAAGATCATCATCATTATCGTCAAAAGCTGGTTGCATAGCTTGGCGTTCAGGTCTAAACCTGGCTTGACGATCTCTTCTGTTGGTAGGTGTTGTGATCTCAGCAGCATGCCTAGGGTTTAGCAACTCGTCATCACCTAGGTCCTCGTCGTCAAGATTTATTGCTCGCCCAGGGTTATCAATATTTTGTTTATGTACTTGAGCGGCTGCTAGAGCAGCAAGTCTCGCCTGTTCCTGTTGAGCAGTCATCCTTTCAATTCCGTATTGTGCAACCATTCTGCCAATACGTTGTGGTTCAGGATTTATAGGTGATAACGGTTGACCAGAACTTCGAGTATGGGGCATGCACTGAATAAAAACCTGCAGAGAACAAAAACAAAAACTAAAGGTAAAAGTACGAGAATCTTTGACCAAAGGGTCTAGTAATTATCACGAACTTAATTGACACTCGTATTCCCCGATAACGGCGCCAATTTTTGATAACGCTCAATCTACAGCTCTCGTAGGAGTGTAAAACGGTCGTTGTCAAATATATAACCCAACTGGGTTGGGTAACGATCCCACAGGGAATAGCTTGGTCAACAAGTAAGCAAAGATTACTAGACTTTTAGTGCAAGTCTCGTAAAAAGGGGGGAGTTTTGTCGTGCAAGTAATGTAACCAAAGTAATAAGGTAAAAACGGAAAATAGCAAAGTAAAAAGTAAAAATGTTTGGTAAGATGTAAAACAATGAGAATTGAGAAGTTGGGGGTATGTCCACCTTATGAGTTACACGTTGTGCGGAATTCAGACATGCATGTGCTTATAGAGAATTGTATTCGATGGTAAATCCAAGCGTCTTTCGACCTCAACAAGGACTATTTCACTTTAACTCTTTCGAGCTTAAAGTGTATCTAACGGTACAAATTCTCCAAGAGGTTAATCCAGTTACGACACTAACTTTTTAATAGGGGATGGGACCCTATTACCTTGACATTATCTCTTTTCCAGACATATAACTTTTCTTTCGAACAAGTTAATGCTATACTGGTGTATTCTATGCGTTTGCAACCACAAGAATTTGCATTAAGATGAAGAGAATAATGATATAAGCAGCATACGTGTCGCGAATTCACAAACTCATAGCAATAGATAGTAACTCATATGGCTTCCATAACCCCAACAGAGAAGTTTAGTTACCCATGAGTGCGAAGGAAATCACAATCGACATTGTTATTATACCACAATAAGGATCTCGTGTAGTAAAGTGTGGTAGGCGTTTAGGCGTGACTTCTTTGCAAAGTAACGTTTCTCTTATTGTGGAGAATAAGAATTGAATAGATGAAAAATAATGTCAACAATGAATTAATAAAGAGAATTGTTTTGATGGATGGATGGATGGTGGATGGATGGGAATTGATGGAATGGGGGAATTGTGAGGAATGAATTAAAATCTCTAGCAAAATAGGGTATTTATAACACCCATATCCTATTCCTACTAAGCTACTGCATTACTTAACCCAATCCTACTAGGTTAATGTATCATTATCCTAATCCTACTAAGTTACTGCTAGTCCCCAAAGTCTTCAGAATTGCTGTTTTTGCCTGGGACAGATTTTCCATGCGCCACTTTTGGTCCTTGGCGTGTAAACTTTCCCTTCCTTCTTTCGTGAAGCTTTCTTTGGCGTCAAGTTATCCATAAAATGCTGAATTCTGCATCATTTATACCTGAAAACTTGCTAATCATGTTCGTTAGCTCACTTACAGGAAAAAGGACTAAAAGTGCATGAATTATATAATTTGTCCTCAAAACTTAGCTAAAATATGGGTAAAATATAGTACTATAGGCGTGTGAATTCGCCTATCATCAGTTATATTCTTGTATTTGTCTTATTTTTAATATCTTATTTGGTATTGAATAATTATATGTCATAGTTTTTTCATTTAAATTTCTATAATCAATAACCATTCTACTTTTACCTTTTTTTTGTTCACTATATTTATTTACTATAAATACTGGACTATTATGTTTACTATTACTTTTTGGTATATATTGTTTCTCTAACAATTCATCTATATGTATTTTAAATTCTTTTAAATCGTCAAAATTATATGTTAATGATTTTTGAGTTATTATGCTATTTTTATCTATTAATTCAATTTTTATAGTAGTTTTATATTTTTCCCATCCTTTTAATGGATCTTCACTATATAATCTTTCTAATTTGTTCTTAATTATTTCTATCTTATTTACTGAAAATATAGTTATTTCCTTTTTATTTATCAAAAATACGACTAGTTCTATTCTGCCTTCAGTATTTTTTATATTTTCTAACTTTTGTGTAATTTTTTCACTTCCTTCTATCCAGTCAGTTTTCTTTCTTATTTTATTAATAACTCTTTTTTCTCTTACTTTTTGTTTACATGGTGTTGTAAACCACCAATCTGTTTTAGTTATTATATGTGGGTATAATTTATCTACAAATGGCATTCCTAAAACATATCTTTTGATGTTAGTTCATAATTATAGATTTCTTCTA
Source organism: Capsicum baccatum var. pendulum (assembly GCA_030864225.1). Taxonomy (NCBI): domain Eukaryota; kingdom Viridiplantae; phylum Streptophyta; class Magnoliopsida; order Solanales; family Solanaceae; genus Capsicum; species Capsicum baccatum. The sequence goes on from CM061552.1 coordinate 6,331,981, forward strand.
TTGTTATTATTTTATCCAATATTTGTATTTTTACCGTTTTAGCTTTATATGTAATTAAACTTCCTTCATTATTAAATCCTTTGACTATTATTGGCATTTTTAATTTATCCCATTTATTTTCTGGTAAACAGTTGTATCTACACAAGTTTGCTTCTTCCCCTGTATCTATCATAGGTGTATAATATCTATATAATATCCTTCTACTATTATTTTTACAAGTACATATATTTTCATATCATATTAAAGTTCTTTTTATGAATAATCTTTCTTTATTATACATTATAGATAATTGTGTATGTTCTATATTGTATGGTTTACTTGTTCTAACCATTTTATTTCTAATATTATATCTGCTTCTTGCATTTCTTTCTTTATTTCAAATTCTATTTTTATTTTTCTAATTCCTATTATTATTTCTTTTTTCTGTCGTATCCTTATGTCTATTAGGCTCCTTGGTAAATCTGGGCATATATTACTATTATATTTTATTTCTTCATTTTTACTAGATATTTTGCTATATAATTTTCTTCTTGTCCAGTGTTTAGGAGTATTAAATATTCTTTGTCATTTATTGTCCCCGTTATATAATATTGATTTAAATTAACTGTTGACGTTGTTTCATAACTTGTTCTTTTTGATGAACTTGATGATTCTGTTTTTTCGTGAGCTATTCTTTTTGATGTACTTATCCTATCATTTATTATTTCTAAATCTTCTTCTATATCTATATTCTTGTAACTATAGTCATTATTATCAATTGTTTTTACGAATTGTTCAAAAGGACTTTCTATTTGTATTTTATTAATTTTATTTTTTCCTGTTATTTTATGTTGTATTGTTAATACATATAGATTTTTACATCTTGCTGTAAATATTTTACTTCCTGGGGTTAGTTCTATCGCTGATATTTTCCAATATAATACTAATGATTTATCTATATTTTTATCTGTTATTGCTACTGAATAATTCACACTTATTATAAATTTAAATTTTTCATATATTAAATTTCCTTTTATGGCAGTTATTATACTTTTTTCTATAGGTTTTATAATCTTATCATCTGCTAAATATAATTCTATTGGTGTATCTATTCCTTCTCTAAAACATGCTTTTATCAATATCTCTGTTCCTCCAAGGTTACATATTTTATTGGGTTTTTACTTTTTATATCGTTTATTTCTTTATTAATTATTCTTTTTGTTACTAGTGGTATGCTAGCTCCTCTATTTGCATATCTGCAATCTATTACATGTTCTTTTTGACTTACTACGTAGTATTCTTCTTTTCTTCTACTAAATATGTTTTTTATTGTTGGTATTTTAAATATTTTTTTTACACTTAAGTCTAACTCTTTTCCTTTTATTTCGTCAAATATATTACTATCAAATATTATTTTTTGATCTGTTCCTTCTTCATTTAAATATTCTTCCTTTGTTATTATTTTTATATCTTCTTCAATTATTTGGTTCATTTTTATATCTTCTTCAGTCATTTGATTCATCTAAGTCACTATCTATTTCATTATTTGTTTCATCCTCCAAAATTTCATATATACTATATTCACTTTCTAATTCATAATCTATATAATCTATCTGCATATATTCTGTATTTCTACTTTTATTTCTGATATTTGTTTAATTTTTGGATTTTTTGGTAATTTTACAATCTCTAGCTAAATGTCCTAATTTTCCACAATTATAACAAGTATATTCTTTTATAGATTTCTTTTTTCTATATGGTTTTTTATGTTTATAATTTTTTACATAATATCTTTTTCTTGGTTTCTTATTTTTATATTTTAATTTTTTGTATTTCTTATATTTCTTATGTCTTTTTCTTTTCTTATAATATCTTTCTTCACATCCAAATTGAGGTGCTATTTTATCTTTGCAACATGCTAAATTTCTTATTAATATTTTTTCCATTTTTATTTCTTCACTATATTTTTCACATAGATTTCTATACCATTGTTGTAAAAATTTGATTCTTGCTCCTAGGGTATCTACTATTTTTGCTTCATCCCAATTCTTTATCATTTTTGAACTAAATGGTTCAGGTAATTAACTAAAATATAATTTTTTTATTTCTTTACTTTCTTCTATATTATATGTTCCTTTATAATAAGATTCTTTAAATGCGCACGTATATTCATCTATATAGCACATATTACATATTGCTAATTTTAACATAAAATTTCTATTCGTTTATTTTTCTTTATTTTGTTCTGCTTCTTCTGTTGTCATACTGCTAAATTCATCACTTATAGCTATTTCATAATTTTTCAATATTTCTGTTGGTAACATTTTTGTAGGTGTTGATGTTCCTTCTGTTTTTGTATCAGATCTTAATACTTTTTACTTGCTTCGGCTAGGTTTAAAACCCATAATTTTACTGTTCCTATTAATGTCTTTTCTATATATTCTGGTGTATTTGTTGTAGCTATTTTATTATTTAATAATTGTTTTGACATGTATTCTACCCATAGTTGTATTCTTTTATTTGTGTCTATTACACAGTCTAAATCAAAAAAATTATAATTAATTATTTATTTTCGTGTCCATTTATTATATTTATCCTTTGGATTATATCTTTTAAACTTATTTTTTTAATTATGGGTTGGTTTTCTTATTTCTGATGTACTAGGTATTATATTTTTATCTAGAGTATTTACTTCTGTATTTATTAATTCTAGATTTTCTTTATTAATTACTTCTTGTTTTTCATTAATTTCTAGTTTTTCTATATTTTCTAAAATTTCTGTATATGTTTTTCGTACCTTCCGAGTCATAATTATCTGTTTCTTCAGCATCTACTGTACTTATTTCTAATTCACTGGTTTCTAATTCTTTATTTTTTTTCTTCTAATTTTTCTTTAAATTGATTTATCTCAATTAATAATTTTTTTTCTTTATCTTTTTGTTCTTTTTTTTTTCTGTCTCTTTTCATATAAATCTTTTAGCATTTGTAGTTCTTTTTCTAATTCACCAATCTTACTATTTTTAGTTTCTTCTATTTTTCGTATTTCTTCTATGGTTTGTTGTTTCATTTTATCTATTTCCTTTTTTCTGTCTATCTCTTCGTTTTCCCTTTCTATTCTTACCATGGCTGTCAACTTATCTTCTAATTTTAATTCTTCTTTTTCAAACATTAAATATAAATGTTCATCTATTTTCTTATATCTCCTTCCTAAATTAGAGAATACTATTTTTATTTTTAATCTTTCGTGATTTTCATATGTTTTTTCATCTATTATAAATTCTTCTTTGTTCATTTTATTTAAATGTATAGAGGTTATGTTGATATATGTATATTCTAGACTATCTATTATTGCTTCTAAATTTGATATTTCTTCTTTTTGTGCATTTATTGAGTTTTTACTAACTCCGGCAATTATATTATACTGTAGTCTTTCTATCCTTATTTTTAATTCTTTACGTTTTTCAGATATTATTTATTTAATTTTTTATATTTTTGTACGTTATTCATCTAAACAATATTTATATTCTAAATAATTACTAGTTAAGGCTTTAATTTTTCTAAAAGCTTCTCTATTTTTAAATGGTCTTCTGATAATTAATTAATCAAATAAATTAATCAAATAAATCCAAATATATACTACTTCCGTAGCTTTTAACACCATAACTTTAAATAACATGGGCTCTGATACCAATTGTTGGGGTGCGGATAACTTTAATAGATCCATAGGAGCAAAATAAAATTTTTACAACAATGGTATAGAAATCAATGTGAAAAATACAGAGAAGAAATAAAAATGGAAAAAACATTAATAAGAAATTTAGCATGTTGTAAAGATAAAATAACACCTCAATTTGGATATGAAGAAAGATATTATAAGAAAAGAAAAAGACATAAGAAATATAAGAAATACAAAAAATCAAAATATAAATATAAAAAACCAAGAAAAAGATATTATGTAAAAAATTATAAACATAAAAGACCATATAGAAAAAAAAATCTATAAAAGAATGTACTTGTTATAATTGTGGAAAACTTGGATTTATTTGATTAATTTATTTGATTGATTAATTATGAGAAGACCATTTAAAAATAGAGAAGCTTTTAGAAAAATTAAAGCCTTAACTAGTAATTATTCAGAATATAAATATTGTTTAGATGAATAACGTGCAAAAATTACAAAAATATAAAGAATTAAAATAAATAATATCTGAAAAATGTAAAGAATTAACAATTGATAATAATGACTATAGTTACAAGAATATAGATATAGAAGAAGATTTAGAAATAATAAAAGATAGGATAAATACATCAAAAAGAATAGCTCACGAAAAATCAGAATCATCAAGTTCATAAAAAAGAACAAGTTATGAAATAACTTCAACAGTTTATTTAAATCAATATTATATAACGGGAACAATAAATGAAAAAGAATATTTAATACTCCTAAACACTAGACAAGAAGAAATATAGCAAAATATCTCGTAAAAAAATGAATAAATAAAATCTAATAGTAATATATGCCAAGATTTACCAAGGAGCCTAATAGACATTAAGGATACGGCCGAAAAAGAAATAATAATAGGAATTAGAAAAATTAAAATAGAATTTGAAATAAAGGAAGAAATGCAAAAAATAGATATAATATTAGGAATAAAATGGTTAGGACAAGTAAAACCATACAATATAGAACATACACAATTATTTATAATGTATAATAAAGAAAGATTATTCATAAAAAGAACTTTAACATGATATGAAAATATATGTACTTGTAAAAATAATAGTAGAAGGATATTATAATAGATATTATACACCTATGATAGATACAGGGGCAAAAACAAACTTATGTAGATACAACTGTTTACCAGAAAATAAATGGGACAAATTAAAAATGCCAATAGTAGTCAAAAGATTTAATAATGAAGGAAGTTTAATTACATATAAAGCTAAAACTGTAAAAATACAAATATTGGATAAAATAATAACAATAGAAGAAATCTATAATTATGAACTAACATCAAAAGATATGCTTTTAGGAATGCCATTTTTAGATAAATTATACCCACATATAATAAATAAAACAGATTGGTGGTTTACAACACCATGTAAACAAAAAGTAAGAGAAAAAAGAGTTATTAAGAAAATAAGAAAGAAAACTGACTGGATAGAAGGAAGTGAAAAAATTACACAAAAGTTAGAAAATATAAAAAATACTGAAGACAGAATAGAACTCGTCGTATTTTCGATAAATAAAAAGGAAATAACTATATTTTCAGTAAATAAGATAGAAATAATTAAGAACAAATTAGAAAGATTATATAGTGAAGATCCATTAAAAGGATGGGGAAAATATAAAACTACTATAAAAATTGAATTAACAGATAAAAATAGCATAATAACTCAAAAACCATTAACATATAATTTTGACGATTTAAAAGAATTTAAAATGCATATAAATGAATTGTTAGAGAAACAAAATATACAAAAAAGTAATAGTAAACATAATAGTCCAGTATTTATAGTAAATAAATATAGTGAACAAAAAAGAGGTAAAAGTAGAATGGTTATTGATTATAAAAATTTAAATGCAAAAACTATGACATATAATTATTCAATACCAAATAAGATATTAAAAATAAGACAAATACAAGGATATAACTATTTTAATAAATTTGACTTTAAATCAGGATTTTACCACTTAAAGTTAGAAGAAGAATCTAAGGAATTAACCGCTTTTACGGTACCACAAGGATTTTATGAATGGAATGTATTACCATTTGGATATAAAAATGCACCAGGTATATATCAACATTTTATGGATAGTTATTTTAAACAATTACCTAATTGTATAGTATACATAGATGATATATTATTATATACAAAAACCAAAGATGAACATTGTCACACCCCTTTTTCTACCCCCACAAAAAATGGTTATAGTTTAAAGTTCGAAAGGGTTTTATTATTTAAGCGATAAGAAATGAAAATTATTTGTCTCGAAGAAGGATTGTTTTTACATTTTTTGAAATCAGAGTTGCCACTTGGCATAAATCGGGTGTGCCAAGTCACCATTGGAAAATCCTTTTCAAAACCATTTGACTCTTTAAACTGGTTTGCGATCAAAGATTCCAGCTAAGGAATTCTGTTGACCGAGGGGAGGGTGTTAGGAACCACTCGATCCCGTGGTTCAACCACGGTCGCTTGGTAGAGTGTATCGACTATTTTTTTGACACTAAGAAATGTATAATCCTCACAAAAGTAGGCAAAATAATCAAACAATAAACAAAACAAAAACAATCCAAAATGTAAAGTCTAGTCCGATTATACAGTCCAAAAATAGAAAAATACGAAAATATAAATCCTATTCTAAACTAATCCTAGACTAAGCTCTAATGCTTTACACGACGCCGCGGGCCTTCATCACGATCATTTTCCGCCAACATGATACATCGGGGTATTCCCCGGTGAATAAATACAATGTGTCTCGGGGCATTCCCCGACCGAATGAATACATTTGAATTAAATAAGCTAACTAAATAAACGTTCAAAACACACATGCAAATATTCAAAGCATTCGATCAACACATCACACCTAAATTTTGCCTACCCGAACCTATATTGCCGATCCATTTCAACATATCACAAATCTATCACATTCATGCTTATTTCGAATTAAACAAAAAGACAACAAACGAAAATTAACCTACATTCACCTTTTATCAATTTCTCGATTCCACCCCCGCTAGCTTCGTTTTTACCAATTACACCAAAATTACTCTAATTCATTTCGTATATCACCACAATCACACCGTCAAACACATAATCATGACATCGACCAAATCCAACAATCATACTCACCACACACATAATCAAAACATCATTATACCAAATAAAAATGAAATAAAGAATAAGGGTTATAGAGATGGACCTTCCGAATATTCTCGCTTGATTAAGAAGAGAATAAAGCCGTTCCGAAACCACAAAGAATACCACAAAATCTCGACTATTATCCAACTCCAAACTCGGTATCGATAGATAGCAACCTGGAACTGACCACGATAACTCGACTGAGGCCAAAAATAGAAATCACAACTGACGAGCCCAAACCCGTACGCCAAAAATTATCTAGACGAACAGTCCCCTACTGGTTCGACCAATGATACCTGAAACCAACAAAGAACAACCGATTCCGACAAACCTCAACGTTTTTCGGCCAGATCCTCCTAGAAATCAAGGAAACAAAGGGGATTTTGGGATTTTTATTTTAAAATCGGATCGACCAAAATGACAAGTTGAAAATGGATTCCAGTGATGATTTCATCAGAAAAGCTTAAGGGATGACCGGATTTTCGCTCCGATTTCACTGTTTTCTTGCCGAAAATCTCAAGCTTCCTCTATTTTTCTGACTTCGACCTCACTATGTGTGTGTGTGTATGTTTTCGATGAGAAAGTGTGTTTTACGATGAGCTATGAGTGCGTGTGTGCGCGATTTGTGAGAGAGATATGTGTATTGATGTGTTCTCTGAGCTCTGTTTGGTTTTTGGTGAGCTCCCCTTTTCTGTGATGATGTGCATATATTGTGTCGCTATGCGTGTTCCCCATGAATCGTATCTGTGATGGTGTATTGTTGTGTGTATGTTTTTGTTTTGTGTATTTGATGGGATCCAAAAAAGGAAAAGGAAAAAATCCCCCCCTTTTGAAGTTTTGGTCCGTGTATATGTATATCTTGCTGTGAGGGGTCACGTGGGTGAGTATTGGGGTAGGGTAGGTGGGGTAGAGTTTGTTAGGATAGGGTAGGTAGGTGTTGTTTTTTAATTGGAGGGATAAGGGTTAGGTGTCTATTTTTGTTTGGGTAGGTTGCTAGGATAAGACAAAATTAGTTAGGGGATTGTTATTTTTGTCATTTTGTGGAGGGATTATCACACGGGTGAGGGTACATGGTAGGATAACATAAAATGGGTAAAAGTGAATAAAATTGAACTTTAAGAGGACGAATCACGTGTCTACATCATGCCCCCTTTGGATGTAAACACGTGGTGTTTTCATACAAAGCAGTAGACAATGAGGCGGAATTTTGTCCTCACCTTTATTTAAAAGCACAGAGCAAGAGGAAGGAGGAAAACCAGGTCTTGACTTAGGACATCCTACCCACCCCAGTTATGAGGGGATCAAGTGACAAGTATCTCAAAGGATTGGAAGAAGGTGGACTATACCGAGTTGGAGAGTCGAGTGAGGTTCCATCGAGGTTCCGGTCCGCGGCTCTGTCATTACATCAAAAAAATAAAAATTATAAGTTAAAACATTAATGAAATTACAAAAATCCTATCTATACAACTTCTGTTGGCTCTTGACTCGACTTTTACCACCCTATTCTTCAGGCGGGCTCCTGACTTGCAATTTCTTTCAGCTTGTTGCTTGGATTTCAATTACTTCGCTTTGTTGCATGACTTCTCATTTCTTCACCCTATTCTCCAGGCGGGCTCCTGACTTGCTATTTCACCACTTTGTTGCTTGACTTTTCATTTCTTCACTCTGTTCTCTAGGCGGGCCTCTGACTTGCTATTTCATCACCCTATTCTTCAGGCGGGCTCCTGAAACCCAAAATTAAAACTAGAACGAAAATTATCCCAAACAAAAATTATAGTAAAGTAGTATTTCATTTTTGAAAGCGTTGTCCCATTTTCCAGGAGGGTCCTGAACAGAAAGTAAAGTCCCATTTTTCAGGAAGGTCCTGAGCAGAAAGTAAAATCCCATTTTTCAGGAGGGTCCTGAACAAAAGTAAAATCCTATCTTCAGGAGGGTCCTGAACAGAAAGTAAAATCTCATTTTTTAGGAGGGTCCTGAACATAAAGTAAAATCCCATTTTTCAGGCGAGTCCTGAACATAAAGTAAAATCCCATTTTTCAGGACCTGAACATAAAATAAAATCCTATTTTTCAGGAGGGTCCTGAACATAAAGTAAAATCCCATTTTTCAGGAGGGTCCTGAACAAAAGTAAAATCTCATTTTTCAGGCGGGTCCTGAACATAAAGTAAAATCCTATTTTTCAGGAGGGTCCTGAACAAAAGTAAAATCCCATCTTCAGGAGGGTCCTGAACAGAAAGTAAAATCCCATTTTTTAGGAGGGTCCTGAACATAAAGTAAAATCTCATTTTTCAGGCGGGTCCTGAACATAAAGTAAAATCCCATTTTTTGGGAGGGTCCTGAACATAAAGTAAAATCCCATTTTTTAGGAGGGTCCTGAACATAAAGTAAAATCCCATTTTTCGGGCGGGTCGTGAACATAAAGTAAAATGCCATTTTTTAGGAGGGTCTTGAACATAAAGTAAAATCCCATTTTTCAGGCGGGTCCTGAACATAAAGTAAAATCCCATTTTTTAGGAGTGTCCTGAACATAAAGTAAAATCCCATTTTTCAGGCGGGTCCTGAGCATAAAGTAAAATCCCATTTTTCAGGCGGGTCCTGAATATAAAGTAAAATCCCGTTTTTTAGGAGGGTCCTGAACATAAAGTAAAATCTCATTTTTTAGGCGGATCCTGAACAGAAAGTAAAATCCCATTTTCATAAGTAAAATCCCATTTTTCAGGCGGGTACTGAACATAAAGTAAAATCTCATTTTTTAGGAGGGTCCTGAACATAAAGTAAAATCCCATTTTTCAGGCGGGTCCTGAACATAAAGTAAAATCCTGTTTTTTAGGAGGGTCCTGAACATAAAGTATAATCCCATTTTTCAGGCGGGTCCTGAATATAATGTAAAATCCCATTTCAGTTGGGTCTTGAACATAAAATAAAATCCCGTTTTTCAGGAGGGTCCTGAACATAAAGTAAAATCCCATTTTTTAGGAGGGTCCTGAACATAAAATAAAATCCCATTTTTCAGGCGTGTCCTGAACATAAAGTAAAATCCCATTTTTCAGGAGGGTCCTGAACATAAAGTAAAATCCCATTTTTCAGGAGTGTCCTGAACAAAAGCAAAATCCCATTTTTCAGGCGGGTCCTGAACATAAAGTAAAATCCCCACGGATGTGGACTTCCAATAGTAGCTGAATTAGGTGTAGTGAATTTTCCCCTATTTCAACAAAGAAAATTTGTCAGTTAAAAACTTAGTGGCGGTTCGCAGCTAAATTTGTCAGTTAAAAACTTAGTGGCGGTTTATAGCTCTTGGCTTCTCAGGTGTCTGCCCCAACACTCGTTCCTTTCATCTTTGTTCCAAATTGGTGACACCTGCCCTGTCTTGCCGCATCATTGACCCGGATCCAGATTGAAGGAAGTGAGTTCTGACTCGAACAATGGGCTTCCATTTTACCATGCCTCTGAGGTGCACCATTTTCCCAAGTCTGAATGCTTCCAGGAATCCAACAGCCTGTCGGTTGATAGACTTCCTCTGTTTCGTGTTGAATTACGATCATATTTCTTTCCTGTACTGTTCCTTGGCTTTTCCTCGTATAATTGGAAAGACTGGTAGTAAATTTTGAAATCCTTTCTCGCTTGTTTTGACACAGACTTGACTAAAAATGTAAAGAAATGATGGTGACTTTTATTTTGATAAATGACATAAAAGACAAAAAGCATGAATATGTAAATGAAAGGAAAGGGCAATGTCCCATTTTCAAAAGAAAACTTATCTGAATACGACAACCAACTCCAATGAGTATGACATGCATTTTGGATTGAGCTGCCTGATCTTCTTATCCAAACTCCCCATTTGTTGTTGAGTTCGTGCCTTTGCCGCTGAGCCGCTTCTTCAAATCCATTGGACTCATACATCAGATTCGATTGACGACATCTTAAAAGAATTTCGCCAACAAATCTCTTTCTTTTCACTTTTCACTTTTTTCTTGAACTCTCCATCGCCTTATGGTGACCGTGAGGGTTTTTAACCAATAAGACTCTCTCATTTTTATTTCTCTCCGCTCACCATCGCCTTATGGTGCCTGCATGGGTTTTCACCAATAAGACTCTCCCATTTTCATTTCTCTCAACTCGCCATCGCCTTATGATGCCCACGGGGGTTTTCACCAATAAGCATCTCTCATTTTTATTTCTCTCCACTCACCATCGCCTTATGGTGCCTGCAAGGGTTTTCACCAATAAGACTCTCTCATTTTCATTTCTCTCCTGATTTCTTATGCTGTGGGCGACAAGTGGTACCTCACAATGTATCATCATATCCATTGCATGCTTAGCCTTAACATTATCAAAAATTGTTCTGAAGGACTTTCTTTGGTTGTAACTTGGCTTTTGGTTAAGGTTAGAAAAGATGGTAAGGGGCTCAAATGATACTTGAAGTGGGGGTGGGACTTACAACTTTTGGAATCAACTCAAACAACACATTAACTCATGCCCCAGCTTTGTTGACTGGGTGAATCTTAAATCTTTAATTGGCTGGACCAAACTCGAAATAGGGCAGCCTACGTATCTCACTCCCGAGAGAGGAGAATCAGGTCGTCCGTAGTTCCATCAACTTGTTCTTTGTTTTGATTTGATTGATTTGATTTTTTTTTATTTTTATTAATTTTTTATTTTCGAACTCTTTCTTTTATTCTTATTTTCTTGACATTTATCTTTGACTCTATTTTGATTCCAAAAGAGGGATATGAAAGAAAAATAAAATGAAGCTCAAACGGGTAAACAAAGGATGACACAATGTTTGGATAGAAGAAATAAAATGCCTTCATCATACCAATCTTCAAAAATGCAAGTACTAATCATGTAATAAAATCAACAAAGGATCAAATATCATACATAATATCTTTTGACCGCATCAGCATTGATAGCCATTTCTGCCATTTTGCCTTCAGTATCTGTCAAATATAAGGCTCCATTGGGCAACACTTTCTTCACAACAAAAGGACCTTGCTAGTTAGGGGAGAACTTGCCTTTCACTTCAACCTGGTGAGGAAGGATACGTCTCAATACCAACTGACCAACTTTAAAATTCCTGGGACGGACCTTTTTGTTATACGCTCGAGCCATCCTCCTCTGATATAACTGGCCATGACACACAGGCATTAGCCTTTTTTCCTCAATCAAACTCAAATGTTCCAGTCGGGTTCTTACCCATTCGTCATCATCAATCTCTACTTCTACAATGACTCGAAGAGAGGGAATTTCAACTTTCATAGGGATGACTGCTTCTGTCCTATACACCAATAAATATGGAGTTGCCCCTGTTGAAGTACGAACAGTGGTGCGATAACCTAACAATGCAAATGACAACTTTTCATGCCACTGTCTAGACCCTTGTACCATTTTTGCAGTATCTTTTTTATATTCTTATTAGCGTCTTCAACAGCACCATTGGCCTTTGGGCGATATGGAGTAGAATTTCGATGTGCGATCTTAAACTGTTGACATACATCTTGCATCAAATGACTATTGAGATTGGTAGCATTGTCTATAATGATCATCTTAGGAATTCTAAATCTACAAATGATATTGGCATGAACAAAGTCCACCACACCCTTCTTTGTCACTGACTTGAAAGTTACTGCTTCTACCCACTTTGTGAAGTAGTCAATGGCTACCAAAATGAATCTATGTCCATTTGATGTCTTCAGCTCAATTGGTCCAATCACATCCATTACCCAAGCCACGAACGACTATGGAGCGGCCATTGCATGCAACTCAATAGGAGGAGAACGTATCAGATCACCGTGTACCTAACATTGATGACACTTTCGAACAAATTGAATAGAATCCCTTTCCATAGTAAGCCAGTAATAACCTGCTCGAAGAATCTTCTTTGATAATACATGACCGTTCATATGCGACCCACATATTCCAGAGTGTATTTCAACTATGATTGCCAAGGCTTTTTTTTGCATCTACACACCTCAAAAGTCCCAGATCTGGGGTCCTCTTATACAAGATTTCCCCACTTAAGAAAAATCCACTAGCCAAACGCCTAATAGTCCTCTTTTGATCGTTGGTGGCATATGCTGGGTATTCTCCTGACTGAATGTACCGCTTGATATCCAAGAACCAAGGTTCCCCATCGAGCTCTTCTTCAACCGCATTACAATAAGCATGATGATCACGACTCTGTATATGCACTAGATCGATGTAGGCTTTGTCAGGATGTTGGAGCATTGAAGACAGAGTGGCTAAAGCATCAATAATTTCATTACGAATCCTTGGAATATGCCTAAATTTTACTAACACAAACCGTTGACATAATTCCTGTAAGCATTGTCGATACGGGATGAGCTTCAAATCTCACGTCTCCCAATCGCCTTGAATTTAATGGACGAGCGAATCCGAATCTCCCAACAGCAATAATTCTTGGACTCCCATATCAACAGCTAACCTCAAACCAAGAATGCAGGCTTCATACTCTGCCATATTGTTAGTACAGTAGAATCGAAGTTGTTCTGTTACCGGGAAATGTTGTCCCGATTCAGAGATAAGAACTGCACCTATTTTGACTCCTTTCATATTGACAGCTCCATCGAAGAATAACCTCCAACCTGGATCAGCATCTATAACGACTTCATCGATACATGAGAAAAATATGTCTTTAATGGCTCGTACTCTTCATCGATGGGATTCTCAGCAAGATGATCTACCAAGGCTTAGGCTTTCATGGAGGTTCGAGTCACATATACAATGTCGAACTCGGTAAGCAATATTTGTGTCATACCCCAAATCCCATTGGAGCGTACTGGCACCCGTAGCCGAGGAGGCCCGGGAGAACCCGTTCATAACCTATACTTTCACATTTACATTACTTATGAAAATTAGAAATTTGGGCAGCACTTCGTTGTAAATAGAATAAAACAGTACCTGTATCAGCCCAGCAGACACGCATAAAAATATATATGAACAGTAATTAGCCGTCAGAGCCATCACGTCTGTCAACCAAACACTCCTATGGCTGTACAATATGTCTACAAAAGCATCTACATAGATACACAACTGAGTTGGGGTTGGTACAAACTCCCGCCCACAAAAGACTTTTATACAAATACCAAAAGTACATATAGAGACGACTTGGGATGCCCCGAAACAACTGGATCTCACCACTAACAACAGAATGTCCTGGCTCTTACTACGGAGGTGTACGACCTGAAGTACCTGTTCCTGCAGGCATGAATACAGGTCCCCCATGAGGGACGTCAGTACGAAAATATGTACTGAGTATGTAAGGCAGTGAGTATCAAGATGAGATACAAAAGATCAACAGAACCTAGATACCAGTGAATAAACAGTATGAGTAGACCACACTTAAAAGAACTGATGGGATACCTGCACATTACTTTCATATCATTACTTCCCGTAATCCTTATCAATACATAACATATGTCATACAATGGCCAACTAATCAGTGGTACTAATACAATACATCAGGGACCACCCCTGGAATAGCATATATACATAATCTTTATAATACAATGGCCAACTGATCAGTGGTACTAATACAATACATCATATCATCAATTTAAAATACAGACATTCCATTTCTTAATTCAATTAATCTTTGAGATTGGTTACTTTGTGGTCACACTTTATGGAACTTGAAACCATGATACCTCAATAGGAAAAACATGTAAATAGGTAATCAATATCATGAAAATGAAGTAGAGAATCATGGATACCTCATTAAACCATTTCGGAGTCAACAATAGTATATGGACATTTTTTTGACTAGCTGGACATCTTAAAAGTGAAAACAAGTTCAATTGGTAGTGTCGAAGATCATATGATGTTATTATGTGTCATGAGTCGTAGGACAATGTTGGAAGCTTACTTGAGAGTGCCATGGGTCATTATTCATGCCAAAGATTAGATAGAGTATGTCTTACATACCTTGATATAACCACTTCAATACAAGTGACTTCCCGTACTCTTCGAACACTTATCTACAATAAGTCATTTGTGGCAAACTAGTATTAGCAACCAAACCTTACCATTTAGGTATTAACTTCACCAAATAATGTCTAGGAAGTAATCCTTTAGCTCATCAATAAGAGTACTACATACATCCTCTTATACTCTTATTACATTCACATATCATGCATTTTCATGAAATATCCCTCAACATCACTCTTAGCCTTTATTTCCCTTCTTAATCACCATCCAATACCAACATGATCACTAGGCATACATAACCACTAATATAATGATATATCAGCACAATTCATCCTCCATAATCCAATACAACAACTTTCATAATTTACTACTAACAATTTATACACAACAATTCATAACTATGTTTCTAGTTATCTTCCAACATCAAGACAATACTCATAATCCTTTATCAATACTTATTCATGGATAAGAATCAAGAATAAACAATATTCATACCTTAACAATGAACTCTTGTATTTAGAATCCTCCTTACATAATCAAGGGGTGCTTCTCGAAGCTTTTGAGATGGTGAACACAACTACAGAACCAATTCGAATTTTCTACGGTTGAATCACAAAATATTTGAAGTTGAAATTAGGCTAGGGTTTCACCTTCTCTTAATAATTGGATGATATCTGATATATGAGGCTAAGTGCAGGTTTATAAAGACCAATTTTCGTCCAAGAGGTAATAGAAAATGACCATTTTGCCCTAAAGATTTAAATAAATCCCGAATCTGTCCCCAGTAGACAGTTTTGACAGGCTGAAGTAAATCGATCATAACTCTTTGCTCCGGTATCGTATTTGGGTGAAACCAATTGCATTGGAAATATAATTCAAAGGGATTTCATTTTTATGTAAAGTATACCACCCAGTTCTTCCTTTACAATGAGTTATGGTCGTTTAAAGTTGACCCAAAAATCTGTCCCACAATTCTGTTTTTTTTTTGATAGGCTGTAGTAAAACGGGTATAGCTCCTTACTTAGACATTGGATATGGATGAAACCAATTTCATCGGAAAGAAGACTCTCGTAGCTTTTCGTCGATATATAGCAGCTCACACAGTTCTTTTTGTACAAGGAGTTATGATCATCTAAAGTTGGATTGCCTAGCTGCAGTAATTTTCCTGCAGAATTACTGTTCACAGGCTTCCCGACCACCGATTTGAAACTTCGAATGTGCTCGCTTATATGAAATACTCCTCTGTTTTGGGCAAACTTTATATCGTTGGAAAGATTATTCCAATACCTACACATACAACTATTGACGGGATACTTCCGAACACCATACACTTAATTTAATCCATACGCAAGCCTTTAGGACTCCATATAATCGCGATAAGTGTACGAAAAAATTTACGGGGTGTTACAATTTGCCACTTTGCCAATTGACCTGTCGGCATAGGCTTCTGAAAGATATACTTTAAAGGATCCATACAGGAGATGAGATAAGTAGTATAGGATGAGAGATAATGGTTCAACTTCTGTGCTACCCAAGTTAGGGCACAACACGTCCTTTCAAGAAGAGTATACCTGGCCTCATATGCGGTGAACTTCTTACTAAGATAATAAATAGCCTGCTCCTTTTTTCCCGTGACATCATGTTGACCCAAGACACAACCAAAAGAATTGTCCATGACTGATAAATATAATATCAAAGGCCTACCAGTCTCCGAGAGTGCCAGCACGGGCTGATTTGACAAATATCTTTTGATTCGATCGAATGCTTCCTGACATTCTTCAGTCCATTTTACCGCAACACTCTTTTTCAGCAACTTGAATATGGGCTCACAAGTGGTTGTGAGTTGAGAAATAAACCTGCTAATGTAGTTCAGTCTACCAAGAAAACTCATTACCTCCGTCCTATTCTTGGGTGGGGGCAAATCCTGAATGGCTTTGATTTTCGAGGGATCCAATTTAATTCCCCGACGGCTGACTACAAACCCTAACATCTTTCCAGACGGAACTCCAAATACACATTTTGCCAGGTTGAGTTTGATATTATACATACGAAGCCTTTCAAAGAACTTTCTTAAATCTTTAACATGGTCGGCTTGACTTTTTGACTTAATAATCACATCATCCACATAGATCTCAATCTCCTTATGCATCATATCATGAAACATAGTGGTCATGGCTCTCATGTATGTTGCTCCAGCATTCTTCAAACCGAACGGCATCACTCGATAACAATAAGTCCCCCATGGTGTGATAAAAGATGTCTTCTCTGCGTCTTCATCATCCATAATGATCTGGTGATATCCGACATAGCAATCCACAAAAGAGGAAACCTCGTGTTTAGCACAGTTGTCTAACAAAATGTGGATGTTGGGCAGTGGAAAATCATCTTTCGGACTTGCTCTGTTCAAATCACAGTAATCAATACATACTCGAATTCTCCATCTTTCTTTGGTACGGGAACAACATTGGATAACCACATGGGGTAACGAGCCACTCAAATTACTTTGGCTTCAAGTTGTTTCATGATTTCCTCTTTGATTTTAATACTTACATCAGTTTTAAACTTCCTCAACTTCTGTTTGACAGGAGGGAACACGGGATCAGTTGGCAATTTATGAGCCACTAATTCAGTGCTTAAACCGGGCATATCATCATAAGACCATGCAAAAACATCCTTATAATCAATTAATGCATGAATCATTCCCTCTTTTAGCTGTGGCAACGAATGTACACTGATTTTAGTTTCCCTAACATCCTCTTGATCCCCTAGATTTATGGGCTCAGTCTCATTCAAATTAGGATTCAGTTTGTCTTCAAACTATTCCAACTCTTTGCTTATTTCTTATAGTGATTCTTCTTCATCATATTCCCCATCCTGCTTCATTACATCTTGATTAGTTTGGATTTTAAGGTCAGGGTGAAAATTCCGCATGCATGTGATGTCATTAGAATCAGCAAAAAGAGAACTGTATATAAAAAAAAAAGAAAAACAAAATATATTAGACGAATCAAAAGGGACATTGCATTTCATTAAATAAAAAGATAGAAGGGTTTAAACATAGATACCAACATAACATAAACAAACTAAAATCTGATTACAACCCTGAAATAACTCGGATAAACAGAAAGAAAAACAAAATAAACTACCAAAACTCCCTCCTGACGGGAAGAGGAGTGACTTCCCAATTATTGAGCCGGACAACTGGACCTATGAATTGCACGTCTGCCATACTGGTACCTTCTCCTGCTTTGACATATCAACATCAATAAAAGGGTTCTGCCAGTCATCAACCAATTCATCTTCAAATTCCACATGCTTCGTGACACCACTCTTAACAAATAATTCACTGAGTAGTGGCATTGGGCGAGGGAGTGACCATGTTTCCTTTTTCTTTCCCTTGGCTTTCTTTAGATCTTCAGCCGTAGGCTCAAATCTCAGACCAAACATGCCCACGTTCTCACTTGGACATATGGGACGAACTATACCGTGCAGAGACGCTCCCAAACCCTTTCCTGGCTCAAATCCGTATTTCCAAAGTTCACTCACCATCATGATAGAAGCGGAAGATAATTGCAGTCTCGGTATAACCTGCCATTCAAGGATACGATTCACTGGTACTGTATCAAAAATTTGATAGACGAATGTCTCTTCTACGTTATTTTCTTCAATAAGAGACAAGGGAGAATCTTCATAGGCGGACAAATCTCCTTCACCGTGAATAACCACTTCTTGCCTGTCATGCTCAAACTTAATCATTTAGTGTAGTGTAGATGCAATCGCCTTGGCCTTATGGATCCACGTCCTTCCCAACAACAGATTGTAAGAGGAGTCTATATTCAATACTTGAAACTCTATGGCGAATTCAATAGGCCCTATGATCAACATTAGTTCTATTTCGCCAATGGAGTTTGATTTTGCACCATCGAAAACCCTGACACATACATTGTTGGGCTGATCCTCTCAACACCAATATTCAGCTTTTGCAAAGTAGAGATAGGGCAAATATTTGCACCTGAACCTCCATCAATCATAACATAAGTGACATAGAAATCTTCACACTTCACTGTAATGTAAAGGCCCCGGTTATGCCCTGTACCTTCAACAGGAAATTCATCATCAGAAAAGCTGATCCGATTGACCTCAAAGATTTTTCCAACCATTTTCTCAAGCTGGTTGATTGTAACCTCCCTGGGAACATATGCTTCATTTAATACCTTCAGTAAAACATCACGATGCTCCTTGGAGTGCAACAACAAAGATAAAAGGGAAATTTGAGCAGGGGTTTTCTTCAACTGGTTTAGTATTGAATACTCTGGAAACTTCATCTTTTTTAAAAATTCTTCGGCTTCTTCTTCGGTGATAGGCTTTTTGATAGATGATGGTCCACTCATCATTGGCTTGGACTTTCTTACGCTTTCAGGCACAAAGCATCTTTCTGACCTAGTCAAACCCCTTACCTCATCTACATTTTCCACTAATTCTTTATCATGATAGGTCATCACGGTCCGGCCATAATTCCAGGGAATCCTTTTCGTATCAACTATCGGAGGTTGGGTCACCGGTTTGAGGACAATAGGCGCTGCCAGTGCTCCTTTCACCGTCAAGATAGGCTGACTCAGAGCTCCCACCACTGTCAACTTAGGTTTATCCTAACTTAAATTAACATACCTTCTGGCGCCTTGTACTGTGATCAGAGGTTTCTTTGTGCTTTCTTGGACTCTATCTTCTCTCATTCCTTCCCAGTTCAAAGACATTGCTTTCAAAGACTCTGCTATATTCACCGATTTCTCCTCAATGGTCTGTATCTTGACAATAGGCTTATAACCCCTCGAAGACTCTTTCCCATCATATATCAATTCTAACATTTTGGCTTCAACATAGGTTGGCAGCAGATTCTAGTTAATGTTTGGACCCTCCGGGGCCTGGATCAGCATCTGATTTGTATCAATTAAATCTTGGACAACTCTCTTTAAATTCTAGCATTTCTCAATATCATGGCCTGGCATGTCAGAATAGTACGCACACCTTAAAGAATAATCGAAATTCCTCAGAGGTGGATTTGAAAGCCTTCCTTGAATTGGGCTCAAAACCTTTAACTTTCTCAACCTATCAAACAAGCTAGCATATGACTCCCCAAGAGGTGTGAATTAATTTTTGACCGCCTTCTCTTTCTTGTACTCGAGCCTAGGTTGAAAACTGGGTCTGGAGGGGTTTTGGTAATTTAGTGGGGCGAACGAGCGATTTTGTGGAGCTTGCGCGCGCCACTGCGGGTAAGAAGGGGTTTGGGCATATGGCTGCGCGCTATATACTGGGTACGGGGGTGGTGGAATAGAATATAAAGGGTTTTGTGGAGGGTAGTAATGGTGGGGAGGAATATATGGAGCTTGAGTGTAGACTTGGGCTTGGGATTGGGGATAAGGGCGAGGTGGTCTTTTGGGATAGGAATGGGTTCCAGCTACGACAGTCGCCACATCTTCTTTCTTCTTTTTACCTCCAAATGCGCCAGATCCACCTTGAATCGCTTGTGTGGTGGCTTTTAATGCGGCAAAACTCACTATTCGACCGGTCTTAATTCCGTCCTCTATCATCTCCCCCATTTTGAGGACTTCAATAAAAGATTTTCCCATTTCCGAAAGTAAATGTTGAAAATAGGTCTCATCCTGTGCCTGAATGAAAACTTCTACCAACTTACTTTCTTTCATTGGGGGCTTTACCCTGGCGTCCTGTTCACGCCATCTTATCGCGTATTCCCTAAAACCTTCAGTGCTCTTTTTCTTCATGTTGACCAAGGATTTTTCATTCGAAATCAGGTCGATGTTATACTGAAAATGTTGAACAAATTCAAAAGCTAAATCATCCCAGCTGTTCCATTTATCGATATCTCGATTGATAAACCATTCTAAGGCCAGATCAGAAAGACTCTCGCCAATGAAGGCCATGAGCAGCTCCTCCCTTCCTCCTGCAGCCCTTAACTGGTTGCAATAACGTCTCAAGTGTGCCACGGGATCACCGTGTCCTGCATACTTCTCGAACTTTGGCATCTTAAAACCGAGGGAAAGGTTGATGTCTGGGAACATGCAAAGATCTTTATAAGAAACACTCCTATAATCTCTGATTCCTTGCAAATTCCTCATAGCCTGTTCTAAACTTTTCAATTTTTGGGATATGACATCCTGTTCCTCTGTTGCGACAGGTTTCTCCGTATCAAATGAAAATGCAGGCGGCTGAGTATACCCATACGGTTCGGTCATTTGCAAAGTAGGCTCCAGGGCATAATACTGACTATCTGGAACCTTCTGTACTGGCTTACTGGCAGACCTAGGAAGCCTCATTGCGGGACGCACAACATATATGGGAGTTTCTTATGGTGGCGGAGCCACGAATACTGGTGTGGTCGGTGGCGCTGGCTGAGCAGCGGGTCTTGATTGGGGAGCTTCCAAGGGCACACCAGAACTGCCAGGATAATAATGTCGTGGAGTGAATCCTAGCGTGTACTCAAGTGACTCAATAGGAGAAGAAAATTGCGCCTGAGAGAGCGGTGGGCAGTTAGAGATATTCCCATGACCTTTAGGGAGCAGAGGAGGAGACATTCCGCTGGCCCATGCCCGGTGTAAATCTATCAATTATTGCATGAGCCTTACTACCTCCTCATTGCGTTCTGAACTTTCTTCCCTGTGATCCTGATCCAGGTCAATGAGCGAATTTTCAATCTCCCTGCTAGCCATGACGAGCTTTGCTTTGGATCTAGTGAAGTATGGGTGACTGGCCAGAGTGCTGCAAACCTACCACTGTTATATGAAAGAACATGCTCATCAAAGACAACATCCGTTAGGATTGAGGCACACAACAAGCATGGGAATCACATTGGTAAAATTGTCCTAAATTCGTGTTCATTTCCACTAGCTTTTGAGGGTAGCGAGGTCATTTTAACATCATCCCGATTTTTATCTACACTTATTTTTATCTACACTTATTTTTATTATTATTATTATTCTTTTTTTTTTCGTATCCATCTCTGTTCTTTTCTCTTCTCTCGTTATCTACCTTTATTTTATCACTCTTTATGGCTTTTGTTTTTCTTCAAAAGAGGAAAAATAATGAAAAACAACGAAACAAAATGATTAGATCGAACCCAAAAGTAGGTTGCCTACGTATCATGTTGTACATGAATCAGATCTTGCGTAGTTCGGACAGCATGTGCATAAACATCACTCACTTTTTTTTTCAAAAATGAAAATAAACAAACAAAGGAAAGACGTAACATCATAACATTTTGAAGAAAGAAAACAACAAAAACGTACAAAAAGTTTGGGACCACTTTAAAACTAAACAACAAATACGAAACAACATTCTAGACCCCTAAGACGACATAGGTGAAATTACTAATAAAGACCCTAATACCAAAAACAACTTGACTTCGACTTAAAGCAGACACCACCCTACAATGACAGATAAATAAAAGACTCAATTGAATAAAGATAAGAAATGCTCTTTGAGACTGGTGCTCTGCGTGATGACCCTGGCTGAGATGGACCTGCCTGTGAAGTTCTCTTTCTCCCATTTAAACTTTGTAGCATATCCTGTAAAGACACCCTGATATTTGGGAAGAAGCTTCGGGCCCGTATTCTTGCCTCATGAGGAGTGCACTTGGAAAGATTATTCTGACACCTTTCTACCGTCTTGAACAAATCTGCTAACTAAACTCTCAATGTTTCCACTTTGGACCCTAGACTTTCATCCTGATGGTCGTCTACTATGCATTCCTCCTGTATTCTCCCTCTAAGCTGCGCTGGTAAAGGTTGACTGATACCCCGAGGAATAGATTGAAGCCAGACCCCATATCCATGAGTGTACCCCGGATTATCCAAACTTTCTTTGAGTGTGTCCACACCTAGCTTTGTTGCATGCTTCCAAAACTACTCGTACTTTCTCTCACCAAAGGCTTGGTCCTTGAAGTACTCAACATCCTTCAGAAGATCCACTGCTGGTGGCACGTCCTGCAGCCTACCCAACTGGTGCATTACCCTAGAAGGACTGTATGTGATGATAGGCGAATTTACGCGCCTATATCAATATATTTTGCCCATATTTTAGCCTAGTTTTGAGAACAAATTATATATTTCATGCACTTTTAGTCCTTTTTTTCTGTAAATGAGCTAACGAACATGATTAGGAAAGTTTCAGGTATAAATGATGCAAAATACAGCAATTTATGGCTTACTTGACGCAAAAGAAAGCTCACGAACGAAGTGGAAAGGAGCTGGACGCCTAAAGGACTAAATCTGCTGCATGGAAAATCTGTCCCGGGCTAAAACAACAATTCTGAAGACTTTGGGGACTTACAGACACAAAGCTGGATTTTTGCCATAATACATTAACCTAGTGCAATTAGGTTATGTGTTTTATTATTCTATTTGGATTATAATTTTGTAACCTTACCCTAGTACATTTGGGTCAAGGATTTCATTAGTATATTAGGATTTGGTTATTTATTTCATTAGCTTAGTAGGAGTAGGATAGGAGTATTATAAATACCCTATCATGCTAGAGATTTAAAGACACATTCTTACAATTCATTCATCTCCTTACAATTAAGACATCTTCCTACAATACATTCTTAATTCTTCATTCTTCTACTCTTAAATTCCACAACAAGAAAATTGTTACTTGCTACGGAATCACCAAAACCACACGCCTAACACCTCTTTTACACGCCATCCACCATGCAAAACGTGATATCCTTCGCATTCATGGGTAACTAAATCTCTTAGTTGGGGTTATGGAAGCCGAATGAGTTACTATCTATTGCTATGAGCTTGTGAGTTCAAGACACGTATATTGCTTATATCATTATTCTCTTCATCTTAAATCTACAATCTTTGCGGTTTCAAACACATGAACACGCCATTCTAACATCTAACCTGTTCGAGAGAAAGGTTACTTGTCTAGAAAAGAAGACGCATAGACTAACGCCAGTCTAACATTTAACTTGTTCGAGAGAAAGGTTATTTGTCTGGAAAAGAGATAATGTCAAGGTAGTAGGACACCCTTTCCTATTAAAAAGCTAGTGCCGTAACTGGACTAACCTCTTGGAGAATTCGTACCGCTAGACACACTTTAAGCTCGAGAGAGTTAAAGTGAAATAGTCCTTGTTTAGGTCGAGAGACGCTTGGATTTACCATCGACTACAATTCTCTATAAGCAATTGCATGTCAAGACTCTACACACTCATAGCCAATAGAGACGTATACCTCAGAAGGTGGACATAACCCCAACGCTTCAATTCTCATTGTTTACAACCAACGTGACAATCTTTCTCTTTTTACTTTATTATTTTCAGCTTTTATTTCATTACTTTGGTTACTTATTACAATCCCCCCTTCTTACGAGACTTGCACCAAAAGTCTATTAATTTTGCTTACTTGTTGACCAAGCTATTCCCTGTGGGATCGATAACCAACCCAGGTTGGGTTCTATATTTGCTAACGACCGCTTTACACTCCTACGAGAGCTGTAGATTGAGCGTTATCAAAAATTGGCGCCGTTGCCGGGGAATACGAGTGTCAATCAAGTTCGTGATAATTACTAGACCCTTTGGTCAAAGATTCTCGTACTTTTACGTTTAGTTTTTGTTTTTGTTTATTGCAGGTTTTTCTTTTAGTGCATGCCCCATACTAGAAGTTCTGGTCAACCGTTATTACCAATCAATCCTGAACCGCAACGAATTAGAAGAATGGAAGCACAAGCTGAAATCGACAGGATGGCTGCTCAACACGAGCAAGCAAGACTAGCTGCTCTTGCCGCTGCTCAAGTCCAACAACAAAACATTGATAATCCTGGACGAGCAACAAATCCTGACGATGAAGATTTAGGAGATGACGAGTTGATAAACCCAAGGCATGGCGCTGAAATTGCAACACCTGCCAATCGAAGAGGTCGACAAGCTCGGTACAGATATGATCGTCAACCTTTGCAACCAGCTTTCGACGATGATGATGATGATCTTGATGGTGCCGGAGCCACTGGAGCCATAATTCCACCACCATTAGCGCCCGGAGCCAAATTCAATATCACAAGCACCATGATTCAGTTATTGCAACTCAAGGGATTATTTGGTGGACTAGCAGGCGATGATCCGAATATGCATCTCATCAACTTTATTTCTACATGCAAGTCTTTTGACAATACTGGTGTTGGTCAGAATGCTATTCGATTACGTCTATTTCCATTGTCTCTGTCTAGGGAGGCAACATTATGGTTGAATGGGCTGACTCCTGATTCTATTACAAATTGGAGGCAATTGAGAGACGCTTTCCTAGAAAGATTCTTTCCGCCATCCAAGAGGGCTCAATTGAGAGATGAGATCAGAAACTTTCGTCAGCTTCCCTCTGAAGCTCTTCACGAAACATGGGAGAGGTTCAAGACAAAGCTAGCGAGATGCCCAAACCATCACATGACTAATGTTCACCTCATGGAGATCTTGTATAGAGCCTTGAATTCAGTAACTAAACCAGTGGTGGACAACGCAGCTGGAGGTTCTTTTATGGACCTCACCTTTGGTCAAGCAAGCAACATGCTAGATCGTATGACGAAACAAAGTAGAGCTTGGCATACCAGGGATTCTGAGGTAGCAAGCCCCACTTTATCTATTGGCATGTCTGCAGACCAAAGAAGAAGAGAAGAAGAACGTGATCAAGATATGGCGCACATGAAAACCCAAATGGATCTTCTTACAAAGCATCTATTAGGGAAGACTGAAAAAGTGAAAGCTATTGCGTCAAAAGGAAGAGACGAATCTGATTCGGAAGAGGAGGCCAACTACTTGAACAATCAGGGGGTTTCCGTGGGAATGCCCAAGGAAACCAAGGTCGGAACTATTATGATAAATCTGGAGGTAAAGACCAAGGTAGTTGGAAGAAAAATAATGAAAATAGTGGTTTGTACGTTCCCCCTGGTAGACGTGACACCACCACATCTAATTCTATGGAAGACATGATGGCTAAGTTATTGAAAGGAGTGGAAGCGACGAGCGCGGGAGTTAAGGAGGTGATTGATGATTTGGCCTCCATGAAGCAATTAGTTGATTCTCATTCCACTTCTATCAAGCAAATAGAGCAGCAATTAAGCCAACTTTCAGCAGCATTCAATCAAAGAAAGGCTGGCACCTTACCGAGCGATACAGTCCAAAACCCAAGGAATGATGGGTCATGCATGGCCATCACCACGAGGAGTGGTAAGGTGCTGGAAACTTCAGCAACAGGCAAGCAAGTAGTTGACGGAACAGCAGACATGGACGCCACACCTAGTGACGCCACTAGAGAAGACGCCGCAATATCTACTTCCAACGTCAAGGACGTTTTACCTAGTGACGTGCAGCCTGAAAAAAATAAACGGAAGCAAGAGGAGAAGAAAGCCATGGAGAGAACACTTCCATACCCACCACCACCTTTTCCACAAAGATTGAAGAAGGTGGCCGATGACACTAAGTTCAGCAAATTTATGACCATGTTGAAGCAGCTGACTATTAATGTCCCATTGGTAGAGGCACTTGAACAAATGCCTGGGTATGCGAAGTTTATGAAAGATCTTTTGACTAAGAAGAGGGCAGCAAGCTATGAGCTGAAAGATGATGTGCATCATTGTAGTGCAATCGCTACCCGATCCATAGTTCAGAAGAAGGCCGACCCCGGAGCTTTCACTATTCCTTGCACCGTCGGATCTTTGGACTTTGCTAAAGCATTGTGTGACTTAGGAGCCAGCATCAACTTGATGCCATTATCAATCTACAAGAAGTTGGGGTTAGGAGATCCTACACCAACTAATATGAGGCTTGTTATGGCGGATAGATCGGTAAAACGACCAGTTGGTATTCTATGCGATGTCTTGGTGAAGGTATCTTCATTTATTTTTCCGGTAGACTTTGTCATCTTAGATTGTGAAGCAGATTCAGAGGTTCCCATAATCTTGGGACGCCCCTTCCTTGCTACGGGAAGTGTGCTCATAGATTTGAGAGCTAATGAGCTTTCATTCCGAATAAATGATGAAGTGGTGCGCTTTGATGTTTGCAAATCAATGAAGCAACCTAAAGATCTAAGTGTATTTTCTGTGGCTGATGTTGTCGTTGATGATGAGGATGACTTACTTGCTGAAGAGCAAATTCTTGATGATCCTTTGGAGGTTTTGCTCATGGCAGAAGAGGATGATGATGCTGAAATTTCTGAAGATGATATTTGTGCTCTATCAGGATTAGGAGCATATCGCTATACTCCCAAGAAGCTGGATCTTGATCTCAAGAATCGACCCACACCACCAGCTAAGCCATCTATTGAAGAACCACCCACGTTAGAATTGAAGGAGCTGCCAAGCCATTTGAAGTACGCATTCTTAGGATGCGGAAACACTCTTCCAGTCATAGTGGCAGCCGATTTAGGTGAGCAACAAGTTGCAGCTCTTATTGTAATCTTACGCAAGTATATTAGAGCTATTGGATGGACCATTGCGGATATCATTGGTATTCCACCTGGGATTTGCACACATAAAATTCAGCTTCAAGAAAAGTGCACACCCACCATTGAACATCAAAGACGTCTAAACCCACCAATGCAAGAGGTGGTGAAGAAGGAGATTATCAAGTGGTTAGACGCAGGAGTCGTGTATCCTATTTCTGACAGTACATGGGTAAGCCCAGTACAATGTGTCCCCAAGAAAGGAGGTATGACGGTGGTTGCTAATGCAAAGAATGAGCTTATTCCACTCAGGCCCGTTACTGGATGGAGAGTATGCATGGACTACCGCAAGCTGAATTCTTGGACTCTCAAGGATCACTTCCCCATGCCATTTATGGACCAAATGCTAGATCGATTAGCGGGGAAAGGATGGTTTTGCTTTCTTGATGGTTATTCAGGTTATAATCAGATTTGTATTGCACCAGAAGACCAAGAGAAGACAACGTTTACATGCCCATATGGTACGTTTGCCTTCAAACGTATGCCATTCGGGTTATGTAACGCACCAGCCACCTTTCAACGTTGTATGATGTCTATTTTCTATGATATGGTAGAAGACACTTTGGAGGTATTTATGGACGACTTTTCAGTTGTTGGTGAGTCCTTTGACGCATGTTTGGTGAACTTGAGCATGGCATTACAAAGATGTGTAGAGTTCAACCTTGTGCTGAATTGGGAGAAGTGCCACTTCATGGTAAAAGAAGGAATTTTTCTTGGGCACAAGATCTCCGAAAGAGGAATAGAGGTTGATCGCGCCAAAATAGAGGTAATTGAAAAGCTACCACCTCCAATTTCGGTGAAGGGAGTTCGTAGTTTTCTTGGCCATGCTGGGTTTTATCGTAGATTCATCAAAGACTTCTCCAAAATTTCAAGTCCATTGTGCAAGCTATTGGAGAAAGATGCGAAGTTTGACTTTAATGATGATTGCTTGAAGGCATTCGAATGCCTTAAAGAAAAACTCATTGAAGCCCCTATCATGGTAGCACCAGATTGGACGCTCCCGTTTGAAATCATGTGTGATGCTAGTGGTGTAGCCGTTGGTGCTGTTCTTGGACAGAGAAAGGAGAAGTTATTTCATCCTATCTACTATGCGAGTAAGGTCCTTAATGAAGCCCAAAGGAACTACACTGTTACTGAACAAGAGCTCCTAGCAGTTGTGTATGCATTCGAGAAGTTTCGTGCCTATCTATTGGGTACTAAGGTGATCATTCATACAGACCATGCAGCTCTTAGATATCTAATGACAAAGAAGGATGCAAAACCAAGGCTGATTAGATGGGTATTGCTGCTACAAGAGTTTGATTTCGAAGTCAAAGATAGAAGAGGTTGCGAGAACCAAGTGGCTGATCACCTATCTAGACTTGAGAATGAGTATATGGCGCAACCAGAAAATCAGATTGACGATGCATTCCCTGACGAGGAGATACTAGCGACAACAATGGAGAACTTACCATGGTATGCCGACTTTGCAAATTTCGTGGTGAGTAATGTGCTACCTTCCAATTTATCTTACCACCAGAGGAGGAAGTTTATGCATAACGTTCAGCACTACTATTGGGATGAGCCTTATTTGTTTCGAAGATGCACGGATGGTATCATTCGACGATGTATATCCCATGGAGAAGTGCCTACTATATTGGAAGCATGCCACACTTCGCAAGTTGGAGGACATCATGCAGGGAATCGAACGGCAAGGAAAGTCTTGCAAAGTGGTTATTATTGGCCTACAATATTCAGAGATGCACACGACTATGTGAGAAGGTGTGACCAATGCCAACGTCAAGGTGCTATTTCAAAACACCATGAAATGCCCATGTCCAAAATTCTGGAGGTAGAACTCTTTGATGTATGGGGTATTGATTTCATGGGACCATTCGTGAATTCGTTTGGAATGAAATACATCTTGGTTGCTGTGGATTATGTGTCGAAATGGGTTGAAGCTGTAGCATTGGCCGATAACGAAGGAAAGCGTGTTGTAGCGTTTTTAAAGAAGAATATCTTCTCTCGCTTTGGAGTACCTCGTACTATCATAAGTGATGGAGGATCTCACTTTTGCAACAAGCTATTCAAAACTGTATTGGCCAAGTATGGAGTCAAACAACACAAGGTAGCTACGCCTTATCATCCTCAAACTAGTGGACAAGTAGAGGTTTCCAATCGTGAGATCAAGCAAATCCTTGCCAAGACGGTCAATGCGAATCGGAAGGATTGGTCTCGAAAGCTAGATGATGCACTATGGGCGTATAGGACTGCATTCAAGACACCTATTGGCATGTCACCTTATCATCTAGTTTATGGGAAGGCTTGTCATCTACCCATCGAGCTTGAATACAAGGCATTGTGGGCATTAAAGCACTTGAATCTGAATTGGGATGATGTGAAGAACCTGAGGTTGGAGCAGCTGAACGAACTAGATGAATTCCGTCTCCATGCATATGAAAGATCAGATTTATACAAGGAGCGGATGAAGAAGTATCATGATCAGCGGATTGTTCGACGAAACTTCCAAAAAGGTGACATGGTATTACTCTTTAACTCCAGACTCAAGCTCTTCCCAGGTAAGTTAAAATCAAAGTGGTCTGGTCCATTTAAAGTCACCCAAGTCTACTCGTCTGGAGTAGTCGAATTGGAAAATAATGAGGGTGTTATCTTCAAAGTGAATGGCCAACGTGTTAAACCATATATCGGTCCTCTTGACTCGATAAATGACATGGCCATCACTTATCTCGACGAAGTCTAAGTACTCGAGGTTACTACGTCGAGCCACGACAATAAAAAAGGCGCTAGATGGGAGGCAACCCATCGTTTTATCGTTTTATCGTTTTATTGTTTTATCATTTTATCGTTTTATCGTTTCGTCGTTTTAGTTTTTTTTCTTTTTGATAAATGAAAATCCAAAAATAAGAGTCGTGCCACGACCAAAACTAAAGCGCTTGGTGGGAGGCAACCCATCGTACTAATCGTTTTCATTGTGTTTTGAGCAAATATAGGTGCAAGAAGTATGCAACGAGGAGATTGATTTCAATTGACGATTTGGTCGCATTGTATGGTAAAGTCGGTAAGTTAGGAATGGTGATGCATAAGGCTATGAATTGAGCCTTTCTCACGTCATAATAGGCTTCGAGGAAGGCTAGGCCTTGGTATAAATAGGCCACGAACGATGCACAACCTATTCTATAGCCTAAAGACTCGGAATCTAGTGTGCTATACACAATGCGCCGCCTATTCCTAGGTGTGCTTTTGACTATGCGCCGCCTATGCTATGGCATTTGAGATACTGAGACCAAATGCCATAGACTATGCGGCGCATATGTCTAGAAATGCCATAGGATATGCGGCGCATATGTCCCATTATGCCATGGACAATGCGCCGCATATGTAAGTGATATGCCGAGGGATATGCGCCGCATATGTTGTGATTTTGTCCCCAAATCCGATTGTAAATGGGTCATAACCCGACCCATACTCCTCCTATATAAAGGGGACTTGTTTTTATGTCACAAACACATTAGAAGCAACCCTAAAGGCGCCGCATATCATCCCAAATCCTCTCAAATTTTTCTTCCTTTGTTCTTCCAATCCACAACAACTTCTCCACAATCTTCAAAGCAAGTAAGTGCTCTCTTATTCTTTATCTATTTATCGTAAGTACTACGTTGCTATGCTTATTATAATTTGCTAAATCATAAGAAATTGGTGGTGATGTTCATATAATTGGATAATTGTTGCAAAATCGTGTGATTGAATGTATACGTATGGAATTCTTGACTTGTTTCCGACTTGAATTTTGTTTCAATGGCATTGTTATGATACTTGCTGAACATATGTGACTATGAATATTACTTGAGAGTGTGGTTTGAATGCTTGCATGATTAACCATCCCGGCCATCGGGATAAGGTTATAGTGACTATCGACTTAGGAGGTGGTGTTTGTTGTTCGAATAACAATTCCATGTGGTAACCCCTATGTTGTAGTGTTGCTATATGCACCATGAAAGTCGTCCAAATGGCTGCACATAAGTGATGTAATGCTGATTTTCTTGTCGGAATACAATCCTAAGACGTATGTCGACGAAGTCTGAGTACTCGACCACTTTCACTTCACTAATTTGTGCTAACAAGATTAAGTGTGGGGTGGTACCCCTAGTCCTTGCATGTAGATTGTATAAAGTGAGATTGTGCTGCAACTAACATTATCTCTAGTCTCAGGTACAATGGCACCCAAAGCAAAGCAAGGCAAGGAGAAGGCTACCACGACCCGAAAGGATAAAAAGAGAAGCCGAAAAGACCAAGGAGAATCATCTTCAGCACACCTACCACGCAGAATGTTCGGAATCAAATGGGTTCTTGAGGAAGAAGCCAAGGCATGGTACAGCAGCAATAAAGAAAAGAAATATGTGCACGTCGACTTAATCAACAAGGAAACCTTAGCAAAGAAGGAGCCGCAAATGTTGGCTAAAATTATGGCTTTGAAGCTGGATTTCATCTTCCGTGACATGGGAGAGTGCAATCTTGACTTGACAAGAGAGTTTTATGCCAACTGGTCGCCAAACACAACAGGCAACGAAGTCAAAATTCGGGGCCAAGTGTTACAGCTTACAGCGGATTGGATCAACTCGTTTCTAGGCCTACCTTCGGTCGACACTGCACCATACAAAGAGCTGTACAGCAGGCCTCCTTACAGAGCAATAAGACACATGCTTTGTGGAAGCAGATCAATGGCAAGATGGGGCAGACATAAGGAAACAGGCCGTCACAACACATTCCCCTATGCTCCACTAAATAGGGAAGCAAGAATCTGGATGCGCATTGTCAACTCATGCCTTATTCCTGGGACGCAATACACCAAGATATCGAGAGATAGAGTGTGTTTGGTTTATGCGTTGATGACGAATGTCCCTATCAACTTTGGGGCAATCATTCGATCTACCATGAGAAAAGCCAGACTCCACCGAAGGTCCCATTTCACATTCGGCAATTTGTTGACAACAATGTTGCGGAAGGAGGATATAGAAGAGGAACCAGCTGACCACAAACTCCCACATAACCCAAAGAAGGTTGACCTCACCAAGGTCAAAGATGCTGAAACAACGCATGGAGTCAACCTTACCACTGCGGAGAGACATGCTCGTGACGAGAGTTTCTTCCGTCATCTCTATGGCATGACGAGATTCACTATGATGAGTGGTGGACGTATTCCAACTGCTGAAGAGCTCCAACAGCTGGACCACGACTACCCAATGAATAGGCATGCCCGGGAGATGTGTGGAGTGGGCGTATATTTTGAGGAACCTCTTGATGATGACGTGCCAACTGATGATGATAGACGATTGCCTGATTCTGATGCTGAGGAGAACTCTGACGATGACTCTTGTGATGATTCTGACGAAGGGGGTATGACCCCCGGCATTGAGGAGGAGTCCGATTAATCAGGTTCTTCGACTTTATTTTCCACTGAGGGCAGTGTCTAGTCTAAGTGTGGGGTGGCAGAATCTGCATGCTATACTTCTTTGTTTGCACCTATGTTTGTATGTTTGCTTGTTTTACTGTTTTTTTTTAGTTTTTAGGAGTAAAATTTTTTCTAGCTACACATGAAATTATTTTGATAGGCAGCATGAAAATAGAACAAGAGTATGTGCTACAATGTGACTATTGAGACATTTAGGCTCTAGTTGTGACTCATTATGTGATAGTGTGTGGTTCAATTCCTTCACTTGTTGGGTCGAGAGTCTATATTACTACCAATCAAGTCGACCATGTGCCTTGTGTGTGTGAGGTAATAGTATATTCTATGTATGTGGCTGATGCTAGAACTTGCCTCGTATGTATGCAAAGCAAAAATAAGGAATGTAAGTTTAGGATATGATTTAGGCATTTCTTTGGCAACCTATACAAGTTTACCTTCAGTTTTTCCTACCCATGTAAATCATCCTAGTTAAACCCTTTTGAGCCTTTAGCCTATTTCTTTGACAACCTTGTATGTAAGCCTAATCCATTTTTTTAAGACCATAATTTGATCCAAATTCCTAAGTGCTTTAAAGTGAAAAAGTCATGTGACAACATAAGAGGAAATTGGTTGAGTATGAGGCTTTAAATTGTAATGGTGCTTGAATGTAGTGCTATCATAAGAGGTATGTTGTGAAAAAAAAAAAGGAAAAGAAAGCTGAAAAGTGAGTTGTGCTTAAAATTGAAAAACTAAAGATGAGAACAAGGGTGGAAGAATAAAGTAAAGAAAGGTTGAAAGAACAAAGTGTCAATGATACAATGTGATGTATTAAAGTGCTTAGGAACTTAGTCACTATTTCTGGCCAAAATAGTCCTACCCGTCCCTTAGCCTACATTACAACTATCTAAAGACCTACTTGATCCTAATCTTAACATTCCGACATTTAGTAGAGTACTACATTAACGGCAAGCTTATGGTCATTAGTTGCTACATATGAATTCTTTGTGAGAGTGAGTGCAAGGATACTTTGATACCCATGTTTGAAAAAAATATGCTATACTTGTGAGTGATTATGGGTACTATATTGTGAGACACACATGGTTGATGAGTTTTGGATAGTTGTATATGATTCTATGTACCTTAACGTTTGCATGCGAGTTGATCACCATCACGAGTCTATGCTTGAGGTTAAATTGTTTCTACTTATAATCGGAAAGCTACTCTTTGTTGATAGTTGTTGTGCTTGTCTTGAAGAATGTTTTGTGTTGTGGCTGTAAAAACCCTAAGTTGATATTAGAAGGACATGATATGTTGTTCGAGGACGAACAAAGCTCTAAGTGTGGGGTGTTGATGATAGGCGAATTTACGCGCCTATATCAATATATTTTGCCCATATTTTAGCCTAGTTTTGAGAACAAATTATATATTTCATGCACTTTTAGTCCTTTTTTTCTGTAAATGAGCTAACGAACATGATTAGGAAAGTTTCAGGTATAAATGATGCAAAATACAGCAATTTATGGCTTACTTGACGCAAAAGAAAGCTCACGAACGAAGTGGAAAGGAGCTGGACGCCTAAAGGACTAAATCTGCTGCATGGAAAATCTGTCCCGGGCTAAAACAGCAATTCTGAAGACTTTGGGGACTTACAGACACAAAGCTGGATTTTTGCCATAATACATTAACCTAGTGCAATTAGGTTATGTGTTTTATTATTCTATTTGGATTATAATTTTGTAACCTTACCCTAGTACATTTGGGTCAAGGATTTCATTAGTATATTAGGATTTGGTTATTTATTTCATTAGCTTAGTAGGAGTAGGATAGGAGTATTATAAATACCCTATCATGCTAGAGATTTAAAGACACATTCTTACAATTCATTCATCTCCTTACAATTAAGACATCTTCCTACAATACATTCTTAATTCTTCATTCTTCTACTCTTAAATTCCACAACAAGAGAATTGTTACTTGCTACGGAATCACCAAAACCACACGCCTAACACCTCTTTTACACGCCATCCACCATGCAAAACGTGATATCCTTCGCATTCATGGGTAACTAAATCTCTTAGTTGGGGTTATGGAAGCCGAATGAGTTACTATCTATTGCTATGAGCTTGTGAGTTCAAGACACGTATATTGCTTATATCATTATTCTCTTCATCTTAAATCTACAATCTTTGCGGTTTCAAACACATGAACACGCCATTCTAACATCTAACCTGTTCGAGAGAAAGGTTACTTGTCTAGAAAAGAAGACGCATAGACTAACGCCAGTCTAACATTTAACTTGTTCGAGAGAAAGGTTATTTGTCTGGAAAAGAGATAATGTCAAGGTAGTAGGACACCCTTTCCTATTAAAAAGCTAGTGCCGTAACTGGACTAACCTCTTGGAGAATTCGTACCGCTAGACACACTTTAAGCTCGAGAGAGTTAAAGTGAAATAGTCCTTGTTTAGGTCGAGAGACGCTTGGATTTACCATCGACTACAATTCTTTATAAGCAATTGCATGTCAAGACTCTACACACTCATAGCCAATAGAGACGTATACCTCAGAAGGTGGACATAACCCCAACGCTTCAATTCTCATTGTTTACAACCAACGTGACAATCTTTCTCTTTTTACTTTATTATTTTCAGCTTTTATTTCATTACTTTGGTTACTTATTACAATCCCCCCTTCTTACGAGACTTGCACCAAAAGTCTATTAATTTTGCTTACTTGTTGACCAAGCTATTCCCTGTGGGATCGATACCCAACCCAGGTTAGGTTCTATATTTGCTAACGACCGCTTTACACTCCTACGAGAGCTGTAGATTGAGCGTTATCAGTATGGTCTAGTGCAATTGAGCCCTAACATAAATAAAGGGAGCTGCGTCTAATAACCAAATAAGATTATGTTCGGTCGAAGCCACAGATGAGTCCACAAAATGTTAACCCCGGTTCTTGATTCAAGAAATTCAATCCAAGCCTCGACTCCCACGGGTAGCGAAAATTTATCCAAACGCAACCTGGAGTCCATGGCTTTCACTCGATTGGGAATACAACGATCTACCACGTCTGGTCTAACTAAAGAAGGCGCATGCAAATGCTCCATCATCCATAACTGCAATATCAAGTTACTGCCCTAAAAAAATCTCATCCCCCCCTTCACTTCGGTTAAAGCCTTATATATTTCTGTTAAGATCATGGGTATGAGAGTAAACCTGCCCTTTTGATTAATGCCCTTGTCGTTTTGATCCTTATGAAATAGAGCCATCACCACAGATTGCAAACGGGTATTAAT
The DNA here is from genome assembly GCA_030864225.1 of Capsicum baccatum var. pendulum. Taxonomy (NCBI): domain Eukaryota; kingdom Viridiplantae; phylum Streptophyta; class Magnoliopsida; order Solanales; family Solanaceae; genus Capsicum; species Capsicum baccatum. The sequence goes on from CM061552.1 coordinate 6,368,017, forward strand.
ACGTCTTTCTTCTAGTGGAAACACTAAAATGCCTAACAAAGCGAGGGTGAAGACTTTAAGACGCTTTCTCTCCCACTTCACCTTAGTCATATGAAATTCATCCCCAAAACAATTAAAACCTTTCGAGGGCCCAAATCTAGCGAACAAAAGTCTAAGGAAGCCCACGAATCACTTAAACAACCCAAACGTACACCCTTACTTTTTAAACCACAAGACTGCAAAAATCTCACGGCAGTATGATTTCGTGCTTGGATCATATCCTTCTCGATATAGGGCAAATGCAACAAACCAGATATTTCTGCCAAAGTAGGAGTCATTTCACATTCCCCAAACCTGAACACCAAACTACTTGGATCCCAAAAGGTCAACAAAGCCTCTATTAAATCTGGACGAGGGGTAACATGCATAAGTTCCGTAAGATCACCTAATATTTTATTCAATTTCTGCTGATCAACATAGTTAAACATTTCCCACCACTTGATTAACTTTTTGGGCACCTTGACAACCATCAGAACTCTAGACTTGGTGGACAAATCCATCCTGTAATAACACATAAGACGTTATCTCAAAAATTCGACAGGAGTAGAAGATTCCCAACCCTTGGGATTCTTGACGCAATTATATGTCGATGGGACAAACCACATTCATGACTCCAATTTGCCAAACAGAAGTACTGAACGAAATCTGTCTACTTGGCAAACAACTATAGATTACGGGGCGAGAGACCTAGGCTAATAATAAGAAAAAGGCCAACACAAAGAATTACCGGACCCACCGAGGGTTGCCTACGTATTCCAACCCGAGGGAAGGGAATCAGGTATGTGTAGTTCATCCAGATTGGACAATTAACGATTAACTAATAAATTGACCTTAACTTAAGAGACACAACCAAAAACAAACGAATAAAAACTTTTTGGATTTTCAACTAGACACTTTAACTAAGATTGACACCATCAATTATGAAAAAAATCTTTTTGGTATTTTTGCTTTTGACAAATAAGTAGAAAAGGCAAACAAAAATATAATTTTTTTTTTTTGGAGTTTCTTTTTTGGATCGTGAAGAACAAAAGCCATAAAGAACTCTAAAATAAACTACGACACTCCTTTTGATTCATTCTTTTCGACTCACCTTTTCTATTTTTTTTTCTTCTTTTTTTTCTTTTTTTTTTCTCTTTTATTTTCTTTTTTTACCTACGTACCTTACTCCTAACAATTTTATTTTTTTTAAAATCAGTCCGTCAAATGACCACGTTACCCTTAAATATGCAACAGTTAGCACGTAGGGATGCTTTAGAGGTGAGTCTCCTACAAAGGTCCATGTGAGTCCCGCTAGGTCTCCGCATGATGCGCATAAGCATGACCTAAAGGATGACCTATGTTGTGGTTCACTAACAAGGCTGTTCGGGGGAGCGTATGGTCGATAGTGGCTGCTTTGCTTTCCACCTACTCCATAACACCGACGGCTCCCCCCGCTAAAATAAGGGTGACTCAACTAGAGGTTGTGTACAACACGTGTACTACGGACTTGTTGCAGAAAGAAGGCCGGGGGGCGAACTCATGATGACAGATATAAAACGGTAACACATAGGATAAATACTATAAACAAAGAGCACGAAAACGCACAAAAAAGAAAACAATAACATAAACAATAATCACAAACAATGCTTATACACTCGTAATGCCAAACAAAGCCGATACGACTCAAAAAATAAGCTTGAATTCTGAAATGGTCCCCAGCAGAGTTGCCAGAGCTGTCACACCCCTTTTTCTACCCCCACAAAAAATGGTTATAGTTTAAAGTTCGAAAGGGTTTTATTATTTAAGTGACAAGAAATGAAAATTATTTGTCTCGAAGAAGGATTGTTTTTACATTTTTTGAAATCAGAGTCGCCACTTGGCATAAATCGGGTGTGACAAGTCACCATTAGAAAATCTTTTTCAAAACCATTTGGCTCTTTAAACTGGTTTGCGATCAGAGATTCCGGCTAAGAAATTCTGTTGACCGAGGGGAAGGTGTTAGGCACCCCTCGATCCCGTGGGTCAACCATGGTCGCTTGGTAGAGTGTATCGACTATTTTTTTGACACTAAGAAATGTATAATCCTCACAAAAGTAGGCAAAATAATCAAACAATAAACAAAACAAAAACAATCCAAAATGTAACGTCCAGTCCGATTATACAGTCCAAAAATAGAAAAATATGAAAATATAAATCCTATTCTAAACTAATCCTAGACTAAGCTCCAATGCTTTACCCGACGCCGCGAGCCTTCATCACGATCATTTTCCGCCAACATGCTACATCGGGGTATTCCCCGGTGAATAAATACAATGCGTCTCGGGGCATTCCCCAACCGAATGAATACATTTGAATTAAATAAGCTAACTAAATAAACGTTCAAAACACACATTCAAATATTCAAAGCATTCGATCAACACATCTCACCTAAATTTTGCCTACCCGAACCTATATTGCCTATCCATTTCAACATATCACAAATCTATCACATTCATGCTTATTTCGAATTAAACAAAAAGACAACAAACGAAAATTAACCTACATTCACCTTTTATCATTTTCTCGATTCCACCCCCGCTAGCTTCGTTTTTACCAATTACACCAAAATTACTCTAATTCATTTCGTAAATCACCACAATCACACCGTCAAACACATAATCATGACATCGAGCAAATCCAACAATCATACTCACCATACACATAATCAAAACATCATTATACCAAATAAAAATGAAATAAAGAATAAGGGTTATAGAGATGGACCTTCCAAATATTCTTGCTTGATTAAGAAGAGAATAAAGCCGTTCCGGAACCACAAAGAATACCACAAAATCTCGACTATTATCCAACTCCAAACTCGGTATCGATAGATAGCAACCCGGAACTGACCACAATAACTCGACTGAGGCCAAAAATAGAAATCACAATCGATGAGCCCAAACCCATACGCCAAAAATTATTCAGACGAACAGTCCCCTACTGGTTCTTCCAGTGATACCTGAAACCAACAAATAACAACCGATTCCGACCAACCTTAACGTTTTTCGGCCAGATCCGCCTAGAAATCAAGGAGACATAGGGGGTTTTGGGATTTTTATTTTAAAATTGGATCGACCAAAATGACAAGTTGAAAACGGATTCCGGTGATGATTTCATCGGAAAAGCTTAAGTGATAACCGGATTTTTGCTCCGATTTCACTGTTTTCTCACCAAAAATCTCAAGCTTCCTCCATTTTTCCGACTCCGTCCTCACTATGTGTGTGTGTGTATGTTTTCGGTGAGAGAGTGCATTTTTCGATGAGCTATGAGTGCGTGTGTGTGCGATTTGTGAGAGAGATATGTGTATCGATGTGTTCTCTAAGCTCTGTTTGGTTTCCGGTAAGCTCCCCTTTTCTGTGATGATGTGCATATATTGTGTCGCTATGCGTGTTCCCCCTGAATCGTATCTGTGATGGTGTATTGTTGTGTGTATATATTTTTTTTGTGTATCTGATGGGATCCAAAAAAGGAAAAGGAAAAAATCCCCCCCTTTTGAAGTTTTGGTCCGTGTATATGTATATCTTGCTGTGAGGGCTCACGTAGGTGTGTATTGGGGTAGGGTAGGTGGGGTATTAAGGTGGGGTAGAGTTTGTTAGGATATGGTAGGTAGGTGTTGATTTTTAATTGGAGGGATAAGGGTTAGGTGTCTATTTTTGTTTGGGTAGGTTGCTAGGATAAGACAAAATTAGTTAGGGGATTGTTATTTTTATCGTTTTGTGGAGGGATTATCACACCGGTGACGGTACACGGTAGGATAACATAAAATGGGTAAAAGTGAATAAAATTGAACTTTAAGAGGACGAAATCACGTGTTTACAAACATTTAAAATTATTAGAACAATTTACAGATATAATAGAAAAATCGAGAATAAGTTTAAGTGAAAAGAAAACCAAAATTATGAAAAACCAGAGAGAATTTTTAGAATTACAAATAGATAAAAGTGGAGCAAAAATGCAACAACATATAGTAGAAAAAATAATAAATTTAAAAGAAGAATTAGATACAAAAAAGAAATTACAATCGTTCTTAGGATTAGTAAATCAAGTAAGAGAATATATACCAAAATTAGCAGAAAATCTAAAACCATTACAGAAAAAATTAAAAAAGGATATCGAATATAATTACAACGATGAAGATAAAAAACAAGTCCAGAAAATCAAAATACTTTGTAAAGAGTTACCAAAATTACAATTTCCAGACGAAAATAAAAAAATTTATATATATAGTAGAAGTAGATGCAAGTGAATATAGTTATGGAGGAGTACTTAAATACAAATACGAAAATAAAAAAATAGAACATCATTGTAGATATTATTCAGGACCATTTAATGAAACGAAAATAAAATGGGAAATAAATAGAAAAGAATTATGTTCATTATATAAATGCCTATTAGAATTTGAACCATATATTGTATATAACAAATTTATTGTAAGAACAGATAACACACAGGTACGATGGTGGCTAACGAGAAAAATACAAAACTGAATTACGACGAAGGAAATTCGGAGAATAGTATTAAATATACTAAATTTTACATTTACGATTGAAGTGATCAATACTAACAACAATGTCATAGCAGATTACTTATCAAGACAAAGCTTCTCAAACTGATTTATCAATGGAAGAGGCTGATGCCAAAGATACCCAAACCGATTTATTACTTCAAATGTTTGAGCAAATGAAGTTATTACAAGAAAAGGTTATTACACTAACTACTGAAGTTACAAACATAAAAGTGCAGGTTGAGCTCTATAAAAAATAAGATACTGTGCAGGAAGAGCACATTAAAAAACTAGACCTAGAAGGTGACGATGAGAAACATCTAAAAACTCAAATTACTAATGAAATTACAGTTACAGCTGCAGGCGCAGGAGATATATCTGAAGGGAAAAATATAGTCACTCAAAATAAACCTGAAATACCAAAGAAAAAGAATTACAACCTCAACCAGATATTTTCAAAACCATATACACCAAATATACAAAGATCAGAATCATTTGCACCTCCTCAAATACATACATATTCAGAATCACTTAACCAAGAAAAACAGACATACAACTATGTTGCCCAAAAATACATTGAAAATATATACACCTTACAAACCATGTTAAGTACCAAGCCTATTCAAAGTGAAGAACTAGCCGCACAACAAAAAGGATATATTACCCAGAAATGCCAGAATTACAATAAACTTATTGCATTTCCAGGAACAAGTTCAAATTTAATCAAATCATGTTACTGTTATGGATTATTATCTACGGTTTACACAACTATCGGAGAAGAGTTAGAAGGAATTCTAGATATTCACAATGGATTTATGATCTACAAGAGAATTACTAACGGACAATTATTTTATGTTCGATTTTATTCCGCCCCAGCCAAAATATTATTTGATGAAGTTAAACAGACTATTACAGTAATCAAGATAGGTATGACCAGAGATTGTATTGTTCCATAAGAGATATATGAACAAGACGAGATACCAAAGACATAGATACCAAGATTTTACCGCAACAAAAGAGTTATTGGATTTAGTAATATATTATCAGAATTACTTTATAATTATGCAAATCAGAAAGCCATTTGGATATATAGCTCGAGGAATTAAACATTGGTTTATTCAACTTGTAAAGAAGTTAGAGACCAAGACATGGAAGAACTTAGAAAATGGGGATTAACACTCATCAGACCAGAAGAACAACCATTGACGAGATCTATCAAAAAAGGAATTATCTCAGAAGAAGCTATGGAACAATTTTGTGAAAAAGTTGGCCAAAAATACAATGATCACATATGCAGCAGATGTAGTGGCAGACACAACTTTATTCCAGATGTGATGCTACACTGACAAGAAGATAGAAAGCAGCAGATACGACAAGAAAGAGATAAGGAAAAAGATAGCTACGGAGCAAAATAATGGAGATAAAAGATAAGCTATTAAATTGTGAAAGGGACATGTAACAAACTTTCACAATTTTCTACGTAACTTGTAAATTATTTTAAAGTTTTAGTTTTTGTCTTCTTTATACTTTAGAAGACTTTTTGTAAAGTATATAATTAGGTTAGGTAGATAAAGACTTTGTAAAAAATAGTCTAGACTTTTTAGTCTAGTTTTTAGACTTTTTGTAAAGATAGAATAGGACGTAAAGTTCAAGAAACGTGTAAAACATTAGTAAGTAAGAACTATGTAAATCATTCATTATAAATGAAGGCATCGGAGGCAGAAAAAGATAAGCCTTCTTGCGTTGAAGCAAAAACTCTCTCTTGTCTACAACAAATATTTTGATTATTTATTAAAAAATAGGTATATTTCAATGGAAAAAACTATGGATGAACAAAGCTTAGAATTATCAAATATACCAGAACAGGTATATTTATTTATGATTATGAATAACTAAATTCATAAATTCCTAACAATTATGATATGATAAAATAAGTTCATGTTAGTTGCTTTATAGTAGAATTATTCAAAAAATTGCATGTTAAGAAGTTTATTAGCAAAGTGGAAAACGAGAAAAATCCCTAAGAACTATGCCATCCTAAAGGTGAAACCGGCGAGGCAAGAAAGCCGTGATAGGAGAGTAGCCAGAGCAGAGACGCTGTTTAAGGGAAAAGTATCCAGATTACCATGCTAATAGTGACCGAAAAATATGTTATTTAAGAATAATCTAGTATATCGTAATCTAAAATGATCATATTTTGTTATGTATATGATTGAAGGGAATATTTTGAAAAAACATCATATAAAAAATGAATACTAATTTATCTGACGAAATGGTAGATAAATTTAAAATACTTGTTTTATATGTACTTAAGGATATAGAAATAGTAGATATAAGAAAAATCATATTGGAAAAAATATTTGATAGATATTTTATGACTAGAATTAATTATATACCACACCTACCTAACTACTCTTATAAATACTTACATACCAAACCCCCACATCAACTATGATAAATTACATATATTTAGAATATTCGAAAATGGATATAAAATATATACAATTTCTCAGTGAAAATATAGAAGAATTAATGAGATTAAAACAAAAAACTAAAAAATGTTATAATAAAGTATTTAACCAATTTTAAATGACAGATAATCTTAAAATATTAATCTTATATATACTTAGAAATATAAAAATTATAGATATTAAGAGAATAATATTAGAAAAAATATTAGACTGAGAAATTGAAATTATAAATTGGATAGAACAACTATACCTAGATAATTATCCAGATGGATATTATTCAGACTAAATGTTAGAATATATTAGAAAAATTAGAGAAAACCAAAGTGACCTATATTTAGAAATTAATTATAGAAACCAACTCAAAGAAATAGTGGAAAATCTAAAAGAAAAATTAATATGGATAAAAGAAACCTTAGAAAATTTAGAAAAAAGTACAGATAATAGTTTATATAACATAAAAAACTCATTAAGAGAAGAAGAAAGAGAGATAATTAATAGCATTAATAACCTTAATTCAGATATAAATTATAGTACAATTAGAATAAAATATTACACGGAAATTAGTAAACAAGCAACTACTTTAGAATAAGATGATAAACTATGAGTATTTAAAATATTGAAAACAAGATATGGAAGAAATAAAATTAGAAGAAATGCTTATGAAAGAGAATTTAATCGAATATTTTAGAACAAAAGATATAGAATATTTAGAATACCTCAAAAATAATATAGAAGAATTTCAAAGGCTAAGAAAAAAAAACTAAAGAATACTACAGTAAATTATTTAATCAAATATCATTTAATCACCCCCAAGATATGAACATAAATAAAATAAGAATATTTAGAAAAGTTAAGAAATATCCACGCACAAATAAAAATAGATCCATAACTACAATAGATCTATTAAAGTTATCCGCACCCCCAACAATTGGTATCAACCTTTTTAGCTGACGCAACACCTTGTCAACCTTTTTAGCTGACATGACACCTTTGACATGAGTTATGTAATAAAGGTGCCACATTAGCACAAAAGGGTGACAAGTATATGATAAAATTTAGTTCATGTGAAGTTGGAGTGTATCGTAGAAACTTTGGCCATTGTTTGGAGGATACTGGATGCTTATCTCAATCAACAAACATTCATCCCTCGTAGAAGTCTTAGTCTTGGATCTTAAGAACCCAAGTAATGTCAATAATCAAGGAAAATTGGACAGATTCTGTTTCTTTGTGCTACTTATTTTCCACCTTTTAATCTGTTTTCACATTAATCTTTTTGCTACTTATTTTACTTCTCAAAAATTTATTTGTTTTGGTGCTATATAGTGGAGTATATCATTGATCTTTGAAAATACCACACAAATTAATCCAGTGACCAAATTCCCTTGAAACATACTATTTCCACTGCATAGTAACATGGAGAATCACATTTTCTTATTGATGCTTCTCTTTCTAGTTCAATATTATTCTGTTTCTATATCAGCTTCTTCGTCGAATGAAACAGATCAACAAGCTCTACTAGCTTTCAAAGATCTTCTTATTAGTCCAAGTCATTTTTTGGCGAATAATTGGACTAAGAATACTTCTTTTTGCTCTTGGTTTGGTGTCACTTGCAGTCCAAAAAGGCAAAGGGTTGTAGCCTTGGCGCTTCCCGATATGCAACTTCAAGGCACAATTTCCTCCTCTTTGGCCAATTTGTCCTTTCTCAGCGTGCTCAATCTCGAGAACAACAGCTTCCATAGTGGCATTCCTTTCGGACTTGGCCACTTGCCTCGCTTGCGAGTGATTGATGTTAGAAACAATCAGCTCCAAGGAAGTATTCCAACAAGTCTATTTCAACACCGGAGGGTTCAAGTAATTTCATTAGCTTTCAATAAACTCGGTGGTGAAATGTGGAAAGGGCCATGGTTTGTACCGGAACTCAGAGTTTTGAATCTGAGGAACAATAGTTTCACAGGTATAATCCCTCCTTCTGTTGGAAATGCCACAAAGTTGATAAACTTCAGTTTGGCTGGGAATAGAATCAGTGGCAACCTTCCAAAAGCGATCGGTAACCTGAGCCAGCTTGCAACTTTGTCCTTGTATGATAATCAATTAATAGGTTCGATTCCCGCACCACTGTTTAATAGATCGTCGCTTCTTCTTGCAACTCTAGCATTCAATAGCCTTTCCGGTTCTCTCTTGCTTAATGAAGGGAATATTGTGTCAAATCTAAAGTTTTTAAGTGTATCTAACAACCAAATTTCTGGCTGCATTCCTTCTAACATATCTGTAAACGACATAACTGAAGAGATACCCAGAAATATTGGTTGTTTATCCAAACTCGAGGATTTTCTTATTGGTGATAATCCAATAAAAGGAACTATTCCTGCTTCATTGGCCAATATTTCTACTCTTCAATATCTTTCCTGTACAAGAAATCGCTTGGAGGGGCCAATTCTGCCAGAATTGGGGAAGCTATCAAATTTGAGGCAATTAAGCTTTGGCCATAATTATAATCTTACTGGTCAAATTCCAGAGGCTATTTTCAATAGATCTTCTTTGGAAAGGATAGCTGTCAATTTCAACAACCTTTCGGGGACACTTCCAACCACTACAGGTCTTCATCTTCCAAACCTTGAAGAACTTATCTTGGAAGGAAATCAGCTGGAAGGGGAAATTCCGTTGTTCATAACAAATGCTTCCAAGCTTGAGATACTGGAGCTAGCAAGCAACTATTTTGCAGGAACTATTCCTAATAATTTGGGAAATCTTCGTGAGCTGCAATATCTGTTCCTACATCATAATCAACTTACCAATGAACCAAGAGACCATGAGTTGCAATTCTTCAATTCTTTGGTGGACTGCAGGATGTTGGGATATCTAGAAGTGGGTCACAATCCATTGAATGGTGTTCTGCCCAATTCTATTGGGAATCTTTCATCTACTATCGAAGACTTAGATATATCAAATGCACGCATCAATGGCCTCATCCCCCCTATTATAGGAAACATGAGCGGTCTAACAGAACTAACCCTTGGAGGAAATAACTTGATGGGAAATATTCCTCCTGAGATTGGTAAGCTTAAACAACTCCAAGGTCTGTTTCTACCCAACAATAAATTGAACGGAAATATTCCAGAGGCAGTATGCCATTTATCTAATTTGGTTCAATTAAGTCTAAGTGATAATGAGCTATCGGGGTTAATTCCAGCATGTATAGGAAATCTTAGCATGCTACAACAACTTTATTTTGGCTCTAATAGATTTTCATCAAAATTTCCCTTGAGTCTTTGGAAAATGAGAGGTCTTCTCATTCTAAACGCATCACAAAATTCTATAGAAGGAGAAGTTTCACGGGATATTGGAGGACTGAAGGACATTGTAGAACTATATCTTTCTGGTAACCACTTTTAGGGCAAGATACCAAGTAGATTGGGGGAACTCCAAAACCTGCAGTATCTTGACCTATCGAACAATTCATTTTTTGGCCAAATTCCATTTTCCTTTGCTAACTTGATAAGCCTGGAGTTCTTGGATTTGTCTTTAAATGCTTTGTCAGGTACTATTCCTAAGTCCATGAAAGACTCTCATACCTTAAAAGCATTAATGTTTCATTTAATGATTTAGAAGGAGAAATACCCAGTGGTGGTGTGTTTGTGAATTCCACTCTACAATCATTTCTCGAGAACAAAGGTCTATGTGGAGTGAACATATTGGAGGTTCCTGCTTGCCCTAATCCTGGACAACAATCAAAGTCTAAGGATCTTGTGCTAAAAGTTGTTACTCTCGTGATTATTTCCTCCTTTCTGATATTCTTATTGGTTTCAGTTTGGATAATGAAACGACTGAAGAAAGGAAAGTCCAAAGATGTGGAAATGGTACCGGAGATTAGGACTCATCAATTAGTTTCCTATCATGAGATTCAACGAGCAACAAATAATTTTGATGAGTCAAATTTAATTGGTGTCGGAAGTTCTGGCTATGTGTACAAAGGCACATTATCTGGTGGAATTGTGGTAGCCATAAAGATTCTGGATTTGGAATATGAGGAGGTATGCAAGAGGTTTGATACTGAATGTGAAGTGATGAGGAATGTTAGGCACAGAAATCTTGTGCCTGTGATCACTACTTGTTCTAGTGACCATATAAGAGCCTTTGTGCTGCAATATATGTCTAACGGGAGCCTTGAGAATTGGTTGTACTGAGAAGATTGCCAATTTAACCTTCTTCAAAGAGTAAATGTAATGCTTGATGCGGCTATGGGAATTGAATATCTACATCATGGTCATGTCACTCCAATAGTTCATTGTGACCTAAATCCAGCCAACATTCTTTTGGATGATGATATGGTGTCTCATGTTGGAGATTTTGGCATCTCTAAAATTTTAGCTGTAAGCAAGTCCACGGCATATACTGAAACATTGGGCACTCTTGGTTATATCGCCCAGGTAAATAATATCCACTCTCTTTGGTTTTCTCTTAGCATAATTAGACGTCTCCAAATTTTAGAAGTAAAAAAAAAACAAGTCTCTATTTTTACATAATTGGTATTATATTTCAATTAACTTTCTTTCCTTTCATTCTTTTCAAAGAATATGGCTCGGAGGGAATAGTGTCCACTAATGGGGATGTTTATAGTTACGGCATCGTGTTGATGGAGGTTTTGACCAAAAGAAGGCCAACAGATGAAGAGATATGTAATGAAAATCTTGACTTGAGGAAATGGATAATGCAATCATTTTCAGGGTCTATGGTGGACGTTATACATGACAATCTTTTTCCTAAGGAGGCGCAAATCACTTCTAAAAGTGAAATCTGCATAGCCTCAATGGTAGAATTGGCTTTAGATTGCACAATGGAAATGTCAGAATCAAGAATAACCATGAAAGAAGTAGTCAAGAGGCTTAACAAAATCAAGAACACATTTCTGGAAAGATAGAAGCTAGTATCTCTTCCAGCGGTGTTGTTTCTCAGCAGCAAGTAAATATGTTGTTTTTTTAGTAAAGGTTTTGTATGGTACTACTTGGAGTCATGTACTGTTTGTAATTCAAAGTGTTGTAGTCCAGCATTTTGTATTTCACTTTTTGTACACAGTTTGTCTATTAATCAGATCAGTTGTTCCTCTTTTCGTTTTCACTATTCTTTATCAGTGGGTTCTGGAGATAAACAAATGTACTCCTGAAAAAACTTGCTATTAATTGTTTATAAGCATGTATTGTACCTGTGAACAAAACTTCTACTAGGTGAAAAGAACCTAAGTTATTGAAAAATTGATTAAGATAAATGTTTGACAAAACCAAATAGAAAGGGAGAATAAATACAAGAAATGAAAGAAAACTCTTGAGATTGATGTGTTACGAATGTGAAAGAAGGTACCTATTTATAGAGATGAAAATGGGCTTGTTGATGTCATCCACGATGTTAATGGAAGATGTAAATTTCAACATTTACATGTGAATGAGAGAAATTTACAATAAAATCTTTGGTAGCAACCTTGTTTGACAAGACCAACAAATAATCTTCCAAAAGTCTTTGGTTGGCTTTTACAAGTGTAAACCAAAGAAAAAACAAAGGCCACATTACAAATCTCCACCTTCGCCTGAGTTTAGTTAATATAGTAAATTTACTTCCTCTCTGACCGGAAGTAAGTTAAAGCAAAGCTTGAACTTACCGACCGGAAGAGACTTTGTGAACATATAAGCAGGATTGTCTCTAGTGTTGATCTTCTGAACAAAGACATTTCCTTCAACAATAGATTCCCAAATAAAATGATACTTGAGTCTAGATGTCAATATGCTTCGTCCTCTCATGATGTGTTTGATCTTTAGTCAAGTGGATGAAACTTTGACTATCACAGAAAATAATAATATCACCTTAGTGTGGACTGAGTTCAGCAAATAGACCCTTCAATCATAAGGCTTCTTTGATCGCCTCAGTCACTGCCACATATTCTGCTTTGGTAGTAAATAAAGATACTACGTGTTGTAATGTAGCTTTCCAACTGATAGCGCAATCACTAATGCAAAATACATAGCCAGTCAATGATATTCATTTGTCAAGATCACCTGCATAATCTGAGTCTACCAAACCAACCAAAGTGTTATTATTTCTTCCGAACTCCAAACATGTGTTTGAAGTACCTCACAAGTATCCGAGAATCCATTTTACCGCCTGCTAATGTATTTTTCCAGGATAAGCCATATATCGACTTACCAAACTTACTGATTGTGAAATGTCTGGGCGTGTACACACTATTGCATACATAATATTGCCACCTGCACTAGAATATGGCACATGTACCATATACTTTTCTTCTTCCTCTGACTGTGGTGATTGAGAGATTGATAACTTAAAATGATAAGCAAGAGGAGTACTTACAGGTTTAGCTTCTTTCATGCCAAACCTTTCCAATACCTTCTCCAAGTACTTCTTTTGGGTCAAGAATAGCTTGTTGGTGTAACACCCTAAACTTTCGAGCTTAAAAAGAACCCCGTTGGACAGGTCTTCATATGTACTTGCACCTGAGTCTAGAAAATTTATTGTATCTAGGTGTAAATGTCATGTCTTAAGCGTAGGGGTGTTGGATATGAATTAAGGGTATAAGAAATCTCTAAAAACAAATTTGAGTTGAAAGGTCCTTTAATAATTAAGTTTTCGTATAGGTTCATACAAGTTCCAAATTTAAACAACCATTTCTCCTAGCATATTTAGAGTTACGTGGCCCATTACCTATCAAATTAAAGATTTTCAAGTCTTCTTTGCAATGCCACCACCAACTCATTAATCTGATACCCAAGTAAAAAGTTACGTATGTTTTACTAAGAACAGTCAGCCTACCAGACAAAAATTTTCTATTCTTTTCTTATCTTTTCACATTCTAGGGGTTATTTCGTCCTTTACTTTTTCCATAACCTCCAACACCTTTTAAAAAAATCTTTCTCAATCAGTTTCAAAGGTTTTTTTTCAGCCTTAACTCCTCTCTCCTTTCTCTCAAACTCAAGCTTAAGAAATCCAAGAAAATTGGCTCAAGAAATCAAGTTTGGTTCCCTCTTTGCCAACTAAATTTCATCAACGGCTTGTGGTATGTAAAACTACTCTTTCCTTGTAATTCTTTGAAATTCATGGTCTCCAATCCAAGATGTTACAAATAAGCTAGGGTTGATGAAATTCCCATACTCCTATCCCACAATTGAAGGCATAAATATGTTCTGCCAGATACTTTGAATAAGAAAACGAAAAAAATAAAAATCTTATTTTTGTCCATCATCTTCCATCCTTCTAACTGTTAAATTGATCTGATCCAATTGTAGCTTTATAAACTTTTGTATATCTATTGTATTGGTTGTATGCCTACTGCACTTGTCGTATAACTACTTCACTAGTTGTTTTGTATGAATTCCTTCTTGTTTCCACAAAATATTGACATGTTTGCCTAGTAAATGGCTCTTTGAAAATTGAATTCTCCATATTGATATCATTTGATTCTTGGATTGGGAGCTTGAGTTCTCTTTCTACTGTTAATAACTGCTTTATCTTCTACTGGGATCTCATGTTAATCTGTTTTCCAAAATGTCAGGTTGTAGATGATTTGTAATACAATATCTAGCCAATTCTCCATGTCAAAATCTTAGTCATGCCATTATGTGAATATTTCTATTAAAGTTATAAGATAAAATTTTATGAAACTCTTAAAGTGATACGGGAATAATCATGGATATAGACTTATGGGAATGCATGTTGGGTCCGAAACTTGGTATGTACAATTAAAGTGCAAAAGGGGACCTAAATGCACTAAAAATCATCCAACATATTACACTTGATGGGCACCTAAGTCTTTAAGGGGCCTTTTGGTCTTTTTTGACTTTTATTTGTAATAGGATATAAATAGAACCATGTAGGGTTTCTTTGATTAGTTTTGGATGATATTTGTAAGTATTGTAAGACTTAAAACACCATATTTATGTCTTGAAAAAGCCACCAACCAAAACTAGGTCAAGAACTAGTGTGGATTCACTAGTGATTGAGTTTGCTTGGAAACGTTGATACCGGAGAGGTGGAATCCGATCTAGTGTCACGTAAGAGATAAGTTTTTGTTGTGTGTAGTATTAAATGTCCAAGAGTGGAATAAGCTCTTGGGTTTTTAATATTATACCCTCAATTGTCTATCTATCTATCTCTTTACTTTTTATTGTAATCTTGTTAGTGTTTGTAACTTGTAACCGTTTCTTCTTGTTTCTAGTGAAGCTGTTCTTATTGTGGTTCTCATATTGTTGTTGATATTCATCTTGTGTTGTTGTAACTTAGTTTGGGTGTCTGTGTTGGTGTTGAAATACACCATTTTATCTCATTCTTGTTGTTGTTGTAGTTAATCCAAGTGTGGTCACCAAATAGGTCCACGAGTTCTTCAAACTATTGGACTGTTTTGGTGTTTCCATTGTTTTATCGTATCATAAAGTATGATTCCAATTCCATAATCCATAAGAAAGTCACCTTCTCGCAACATTCCTAAAACTCTTTGCACTATGAACTATACATTATGAAATTGCAAGCCTTAGTATAATAACACCAACTTCTCACGAATTTTCCCATTGACCTAGTTAATAGATACTTAATAATATTAATATGAATATTTTTACAAGAATGCTTCCAATCATGTACATGAATTATATCATATTGAACCATGAAATTATCTATCATGAATCTCCAATATAGATAGTGTTAACTCATGAATATTAACCTATTACGGTTAACTCTCAATATGAGCCTAAAGTGGTTATACATAATTATGAGCCTAAAGAGGCTAAACCATGAGCATGAGCCTAAAAAAGGCTAAACTGTGAACATGAACGTAACAAGACTAACATTTTGATCAAGAACTAATCAGATAAATTGGATAATGTAATGAGTACAAGGGGTTTAGTTAGCTGATGTTGAAGGCATAGATTGAAATGACAAATACCCGATACTATGTTTGCCGACATAGGATAGAGATTATTCCACAAGTTGGATGACTCTTTTTTATGTGTCCCGAAAAGGGACTAACCATGGATACTTGCTAGCAAATTATGTCATGTAACATCCTATGTCCGGCAAGGTATAGGACGGCTTAGTTATCGGGACGAGATCAGACTCCATGCGCTCACATGGTGGTTTATGACGATTCACTACTTTCTTACACAATTAATCAAAGGAATTAAATCTACTTGGTCAATTATAAATTTAATTTACACTCTTGTTCCTTTACAATTTGAATTTCATTGTTACTTCTAATTTCTTGTTGTACTACCCTCCTAAAATTATTTTGCATACCAATACATTCCATGTATTGATCCACTTTAGAGCTACATCATTTCATGATGTAGGTTTTGGATCTCAAGTTTGCGGTCAAGCGCATCATTAGGATTATCATCTTTTGCTATTGGCGAGCCTCCTTTCTACCTGGGGCAAATTTAGATATGACAATTTCTCTATGTTTCTTTAGTGTTAGGATATGCCGGGGCCTTTTTACGACAGTTATAGTTAGTCATTAGAGGCTTCACAGACTGATTTAGTTGTCAGACAGATCTTGTAATTTTTAGTCTTATTTGTCATGACTATTGTATCTTTAGATGTTAAGTGATATTAATGAACATTGTTGAAAGACTTTATCCTTTAAGAAATCGTATTCTATTCTGTTTCCTCTCTCTTCGTTATGTTAGTTGTATGCTCATGTGATATGCCAAAATGTTCGCTCGTACTAGTAATAGTATCGGGTGCGTGTTACGTCTAGGGCCTCGTCTCGGGGCGCGACAGTTGGCTTCTCGATATCTTCTGATCTCCATGCGAAGGATTTTCTTAGCTGCTCCTAAATATTTCATTTCAAATTCACTTTTCAGCTGAGTTTTCAAGTTGTGAATTTCTGTCAAATCCTTAGCAGTAATGAGTATGTCATCAACATATAATAGTAAGTAAATAAATGAACCATCATTTAACTTTCGAAAGTAAACACAACTATCATACATGTTCCTTGAATAACCATGATCCAACATAAATGAATCAAACCTCTTGTACCATTGTTTGGAGATTGTTTTAATCCATACAAGGATTTCTTCAACAAGCAAACATGATCTTCCTTTCCTTCAATTTTAAATCCTTCAGGTTGATCATGCGCATTTGTTCCTCAAGTTTTCCATGTAAGAAAATTGTCTTAACATCAAACTGTTCTTATTCCAAATCATGAATGGCAACTAAGGCAAGCAAGACATGAATAGAGATATGTTTAACAATAGGTAAGAAAATATCTTTAAAATCAACTCCTTGTACCTGACTATAGACCTTTGCAACTAATCATGCCTTATACCTTGCATCTTCAAACCCTGAAATTCCATCTTTTTTCTTGAAGACCCATTTGAAACCATTCAATGACTTCACAACAGACCAAGTACCATTTTTGTGGAGAGATTCAATTTCTTTACTGTCACGACCCGATCTGAGGCGCTGGCCTTGAAGGGCATCCTGAACCATGAAGGCCCGAGAAACCCTTTAGCATACTATCATAAGCATAATCCATACATAATCAAAGTGAGAAAGATATAATAAAATTTAAGGGAACTTATAATACAAACTATGTCAGCAAAATATGATAGTACAATACCTAAATTTCATCTACGAAGTCTCTACTGAACACTAACTATCTAGGCCGAGATAAAGCCCTCGGCTGGACCATATACTGAAAAACTCAATATATAATGCCTTATGAAAGATGGATGGATAACCAATCATGTCATATCCCAAGTGTTCTACTGATGTGATGGACCATAGGACTATACCGTAGAACCTAAAATATAGGGGGTCAATACTCGGAAAGTATTGGTATGTAGAACAATCCAAAAGTAACATAAATTTTTATACAACATAAGTGAGAGCATTTCATAAAGCAGTTTATCATAAGGTAAATGAAAACACATGGGCATAATTTGATGATCTTCAAAATATTTTCTTGTAATCATGAATCAAATCTTTGTTTTACTTCTGAGTTAGATGGTACACCATACATTTCTACAGTCCCACCGGCTATATAAAATCCACCCTTAACTCGGCGGTCAATCCCCCAACCCAAGTTTGCCGTAAGAGTTGGGTTTTGTAGTAAAACAAGGTATGCCTCCTTACTAACTCACCATGTTATGAAAAGTATGCCTCCTTACTGACATACATATCATGAAACCCGCATTCGTAAAATACGGTTTCAGGCTATGAGTTATCTGAATTCGTGCCTTCTTTGGGTAACCATCTAACTCTCTTTAAGCCCAATTTTAGTTCTTTAAAATCATGGTTCATTCTTATAACATTATTTACTTTCATGCTAAGGGCATTTCGTAATAGGTATCGTCATTCCTAGACTTGCAAACCATATCATATCATATCATATCATATCATATCATATCATATCATATCATATCATATCATATCATATCATATCATATCATATCATATCATATCATATCATATCATATCATATCATATTATTAACCACCAAAAGATTTAATATCACATGAGGGTTCTTATTTCAAAAGTATATGAAAAATTATACAACATAATACCATTTCAAATCTTTAACATATGTGTCATGAACCGAACCGGGGCCCTAGCCGTGATGAGATCCCGAACCATAAAGGCCCTGTTGCCTTTCTCTATCTGGTAATCATGCACAATATTCATAAATTATAATAGAAGATGCGGAATTATAAATCATTATGGAAACATGGTCATACTCTGATTTCAATTAAACTATGAAAAATGAAATCAAACATCAACCACACAACATCTGAACCACTTTGCGAAATCTCTACTACATCTGAAAATGACAGCTATCTGAAACTAGGACAAGGCCCCCAGTGGACCTAAACCAAAATAAATAAAATAATCTGAAAGACATAGGCCTTCCAGAATAAAGAAGGCTCACCAACTGCACACATCACTATTGTCTGAAAACTCTACAGCCTAGCAGGACCTCTGAACTGAGCTTTAGACTCTGGGAGGAGGGGGGGGCAATACAAATGTACTGGTACATGAAGAAATCCAAAATAAAGCTTGTATATAAATAAAATAGTTGAGAGATTGTCATAATCATCATGAAAGATATCATTTCAAAACACATGGTCATTTTTGATAATCATAAAACTTTTCTATCAATGCAATTTCTGATCTTTGTATTACTTCTGAGTTAGGTGGCAATCCCCTACAAGTCTGATATTCTACGGGCTATATGGAATATGCCATTGACTCAGTGGGGAATCCCTCAACCCAAGTGTGCCGCAAGGGTTGGAGTGTCTGAGTCTGATACACCACAGGGCACTAGGCCAACGTATAATAATATACTCGGATCGACAAATCACGATTTTGGGCAATGAATTATCTAAACTCGTGACTTCTTCGGGGAACCACCTAAGATCTCTTTATGCCCAATTTTAGTTTGTTCTGAAACATTCACCATTCTAGTTTCAAAATATAAAAATCTAATTTCAAACATGCATTCTATTCTGTTCTGAATTAACATGACATTATCTGAGTTGGTATCGTCACACCAAGACTTGCAAGTCCTATTTCTGAGCCATAATGTATCATGCATGATTCTTTCATTAAAACTCAATCTAGACCACCCAAACATGCAAATAGTATAAGAGATTTCATGTTCCGAGACATAAGTCAAAACTATGCAAGAATTCTTCAAACATATGGCGGTCATTGCTTTTGGCAAAACCATGCAACTTTTTCATTATATGAATATTCAACATTTATCAACATTCACAACCCTCTCTTTTGATTTCAAAATCATATTCAATTCATAGTATAAATCAATACATTCCGTATGATGCTTTTCAAGATGTATTTTAAAATAATTCATATCATATGAAAAATGGGATAAATCATATCAAGAGAGAAATTTCATATGAGTCATGATCTCAATTCAAATATCAACTTAAAACACATACATATATATATATGTAAGATTTCAAATCACTTAGGGGGAAGGCCTAAAGACCAAAATAATATTAATCAAGGCTTCTAAAACATGCTAGTGATAGTAAAATTCAAACCCTTTCCAAAAAAACATGATTTCTAAACCTTTAGCATGAATTAAAGAAGGTTTCTTTACCCATGAATTTTTAGGAAAACCCCACGTACCTTAAATTAGAAGATTTTGAATGAACTCTAGCTTTTGGGATGCTATATGAACAATTTATGGGTGCTTCTTGTATCCCTCGCAATAAGGATTCCAAATCTTGAAGAATTATTGAAAACCCATGGTGAAATCTTAAGATATTTTGATCTTTGGGTTGAAACCCTAAGAAGTGTTCTTGAGAGAATTTGAGAGAATGAGAGTATAATTTGGTTATTAGAGGCTGAATCTCGTGTTATTGGGGCTATTTAAGGGTGGGAAATGACCTAAATACCTCTCTTGGATGTGGAGCTTGACTGCAGGAAATTATACTGGCAAGAATAGGTAGGGCTCCGCCTTGCTTATCACCCTAGCTTACTGCCTCTCACAAAAATGGCTGTAACATTTTTCTCAAGTATTGGATTTTTGCGAAATTAGTATCATTGGAAAGCTAATTCGAAGATCTTTCATTTGATATATAGTAGGCCCTCTAATTCATTATATACAAAGAGTTATTATCTGTTGAATTTGACCCAAGTTTCTACGCTCACTCAAACTCGAACAATAGGAAAGCTTTTAACTTGTCCTTGAGTTTGGGGACCTCTATGATCTCAATTCATGCTCAAATAGGTTCCCACACTACATAATTGATTAATATGTCAAATTTTCATAGTATTTAAGGCTTTTGGATCTTCTACGCATAGAAATACTAGCCCTAAATGTGGGGTGTTACATTATCTCCCCCTTGGGATCATTTGTCCCCGAATGATGGGTAAGAATGTTGAAGCTTAAGGGTATGGAATAACACGGACATGATGTGTCTTCTAAGAAAGGATATAACTGATCTGAAACATTTAAACTTCTATCATTAAACTGAATTCTGAGCTGACTTGACTTTACTTTCTTTAAGGAGATGATTCATGCTGAGAATTTAGGATTCCCTTGAAGTGTTGGTGATCCAATAATATATATTGAATTGAGAAGTGATAACTTGTGCAAGTAAGAATCATGAGGAAATAAGACTTAGACTGTACCAGGGTATTACACTGCCTGAGCTAAAATACTTGGAAAAAAATTTGAGATTATGCGCTGAACTCTTATGAACTGAGTCATGACTAAATAACTGAATCTGAAACATGATGCTTGGACTGAACTAAATTCGCAATTTACATGGATGGAATAGATTATCTCTTGGGATGGTCATACGCATGAGACTTCGAATAGTAGGACTGGGTGAAAAAGTGGAAAACCACAGTAACTTGTTTGCCTGACTGTTAAACTGAATTACTAGCTATACGGACTAAATTATGCTGGACCCTTATACTTAACTGGAGTATCTCTTCAACACTCTTTCTAAAGAAGTTCTAGTAGCATTAAGGAGCAAAGAATCTTGGGCATGAGTTACACAAGACATCCAACTAAGGAATCACAACAATGACACTACTCTATAGCATGGAATATAGATATATAACTCATAAACTAGGATAGAATTACCAGGCCTTAGGCAATACAACTTCTTACTTTCAAGCTTAGCACACCTCTCGAATATCCCTTAAATATACTATTCTCCTTAAATACCATACTCATTTGATTCAACTTATTATTCTCATATGGGCATTTATAAATCTTTCTACTAATGTCTATAGTATCTTAAATCCTCTCACCGTGATCAAGCCTAACTCTAATTCACAAAATACAATATGCCACACTACGATACTAGTGCAAACCATATGATTCAACCTTCTATATCTTTTTAAAGTTCACACCCTACGCATATCGTGCCTTACCACTTCAATGGCTAACTCTGATCTCTTACTATGGATTTATTAGCGTATATTGCGTTCCTCCACTTAAATCCCAACATGCCATTCAAGCCTATCTTTATAACCAGATATGAACTTCAAGGCAAATAACCATAAAGACATACTTCACATATTCTCTAAACCACTATAAATATAACTCCCCCGCTCTACCCCAAGATCATACACACACAAATTTCCACTAACCATCATGCATATCAAAGACTTAGCCCGGATCTTACTTCACACTTATGGCCTTATCTAAAATAAGCATACTATGATCTTCCATCAACAAGAAACATTTACCAATTACTAATATCATCACATAAGGAGTAGTTTCTAAACGGTTAGAACATAAGATCTTGAAGCATGGAAGGATATTATACGAGAATTGAAACTTAACTGAGGCCTAAGAAACAATGAATCAACATCAGGGATATATCAAAGTGATTTGAATTAAGAGTATACCTGTCTATAAGCTGAATCTCGCCAATCATTTGGCATGTAGCATGAGTTATGGGAACTGACCACACTATAAAGCGTGAGTACATGAGTCATGAGCTGCATGACCTCAATTTGGAGTTCATAACTCATGGAATGTGATCCCGACTACTGAATGATTTGGAATTCTTTATCTAGGAACTATAAGAGTACGTGATTCTCTATCATATATATGAACATGAACTATGATCATGGAACTAAAACGTGAGGCATGAGTAGGTATTGGGATAACTGAAAAATACTAAGATAAGAATGGTTGAGCCTCACCCTCACTTTCTGATGTTCTATATCATACTGACATCACTACTAGAATCTGAGAGCATGTCTTGGTTATTCATTCTATCATATCCCCCTTAGCTTTAAGCCATCATCTTAAGTTTGAGAGATCCCTTACTAGACTCTAACTGAACTACACTTACTGCACTCTAAGGTCTGGAAAAATGACCATACATGCATATCATAGAACTTAACCTGAATGACTACAACTAAAAATGGAAAACCCACTGTTAATACTACCTTCTGAGATACACTCTATCTTCTATAGCCATTAATAGTCATCATATAATACTTGAACACTTACTAACTCGAATCTTCATGAGTATCCCCATAGTTTAAGTGCACACCCTCTGGTGCTTCTACTTTTATTTGTATTAGTTCAACCTTCAAAACTCAAACTTAGATTCTAACACATAACATGGATATCACCAATCTTTTAATGAACCATACATCTTCTGTCATAGCCTACTAATATCTTGACCCCAAACTTATATCTCTCTACCATGAGGATCAAGATCATATCAAAAGGATTAATAGTGGCAGTCAAAACTTCTTAACTTGGCCATTTAAAACACCATGTACCATCTAACTAGTCTTTCTCCACCTAGCAACTTAACGGTACCATTAGCCATACACAACATGTAATAGTCTTAGAAGGAAAAAAAATACCGCAACCTCATATCACCTTGGTCATACTTCTACCTCATACATACAATATCATACTTCACTACGAATCAAATAATCTTAATCTATTGCAGACACCATTCAAGCCTATTAGATCACTTCCATATAACTGGTATCATTAATTAAGCAATCATCACATCCACCTTCATGTCCATCAACTGATCAAACTTAATGTCTAGTGCTAAACATGATTTACAACCCAACTTTACGCACAATTCTCACTTGGAAACCATGAAATAAACATCAAGAAATACTAGTACACTAGAACTTCATAACAATAATAATCGATCATG
The DNA here is from genome assembly GCA_030864225.1 of Capsicum baccatum var. pendulum. Lineage (NCBI taxonomy): Eukaryota > Viridiplantae > Streptophyta > Magnoliopsida > Solanales > Solanaceae > Capsicum > Capsicum baccatum. The sequence goes on from CM061552.1 coordinate 6,391,719, forward strand.
ACCTTATCATTTTCCTTATCATAACTCATTAGCACGTACTATTTCAACACATCAAAGATACTAATTTATTCCCACAGAACATACATCATTAGTCTCATGCCACTATTCCTACATTTAAATTCAAGCCTATAGTCTAGCATCAATCATCTACCACCAATGAAGAATGCAACATGAAATACTAGTCCATCAAATTGGGAAATTCTACCCAAATACTTCATTTTATCTAGATACTACCCATAACCAAAACACCTTTATGACATTACTACTATACCTCCAAATCTACTACATACCTTCTCACAAGTAGTACTAGTTTACAACTACCAAAGAAAAGAAGGTTAAGAGGGTAAAGTCACATAATATGTATGATAAACCTTAACCTTATATTGTACTTCAATACAATCTTATCTACACAAAATTCACCCTCACTCTAACTTCTAACCTTATAACTTCATATCATCAACTTCTTGATCAAATCTCACCACCAATAGGTCATGACACCGATACTTTAAATTATACTACTACTCGGGTGGAAATACAGTTCCAACAAACACAAGTACAACAAGATGAACAACAAGTTGCTAGTGAATCGAAATAGGCCTCACACGGCCTCACTAGACTTTGATTTTTGTGATTTAAACGAAAAAATAGAATGAATAACAAATCAACTATGCTAGTGAATCGAAAGAGCCCCACACTGCTTCACTAGACTTTTTTTTTTCAACAACACAATGATATCAAGATTACAAGAGATAGAAACTTGACACACAATATTTAATGACCCAAGAATACACATCTTACTCTTGTCTTAATTGAATGCCTCATAAGAATGAGGACACAATTTTAAACTTGAGGGACTTATGACACATCAGGGAGCTCCTCTCAAGCCCTTTGTGTTCTGAAATTTCTGTTAGTAAATCTGAGAGCATTATCTGAGAACGCCATAGCAAGGAAAAGAATTAGGATAAGTTTTCTTTTGTATGGGCGACACCATATGATGAATTAGAGTATGAAGGAGGAACATCCTGACTCTATAGCATGAACTAGAACATGAAGAAAGATAAATATTCCTAAACGCCTAGTAGCCTCCTGCTTATAAGTATGGCGCACTACACACCTATAAACAAGACTCTACCCGATGCAATTTCGCAGACACCCTGGACCATGAACCATGCTTTGATACCAAGTTTTTCATGACCCAAATCGGGGCCTTGGACGTAACGAGCATCCCGAACTATGAAGGCTCGAACACCCTTCTTTATCTAGTAATCATGCATAATATTCATAAATTATAATAGAAGATGCGGAATTATAAATCATTACGGAAACATGGTCATAATCTAAGTTCAATTAAACTATGAAAAATGAAAACCAATATCAACTACACAACATCTGAACCAGTCTGCGAAATCTCTAATACATCTAAAAATGACAACTATCTAAAATTAGGACAAGGCCCCCAGTGGACCTAAATCAAAATAAATAACATAATCTGAAAGACATAGGCCTTCTGGAATAAGGAAGGCTCACCAAATGCATATATCACTACTATCTGAAAACTCTATGGCCTAGCAGGACCTCTGAACTGAGCTTTAGAACCTGGGGGGAAGGGGGTCAATACAAATATACTGGTACACGAAGAAATCCAAAATAAAGCTTGTATATAAATAAAATAGTTGAGAGATTGTCATAATCATCATGAAATAATAATTTCAAAACACATGGGCAATTTTGATAATCATAAAACTTTTCTGACAATGCTATTTCTGATCTTTGTATTACTTCTGAGTTAGGTGTCACTCCCCTACAAGTCAGATATTCTACGAGCTATATGAAATATGCCATTGACTCAGCGAGAAAACCCCCAACCCAAGTGTGCCGCTAGGATTAGAGTTTCTAAGTCTGATATGCCACAGGGCACTAGGCCAGCATATAATAATATACCCAAATTGGCAAATCACAGTTTTGGGCAATGAGTTGTCTGAACTTATACCTTCTTCGAGGAACCACCTAAGATCTCTTTATGCCCAATTTTAGTCTGTTCTGAAACATGCACCATTCTAGTTTCAAAATCTGAAAATCTGATTTCAAACATTCATTCTATTCTATTCTGAATTAGCATGACATTATCTGAGTTGGTGTCGTCACACCAAGACTTACAAGTCCTATTTTTGAGCCATAACGTATCATGAATGATTCTTCTATTAAAAATCAATCCAGACCACCCAAACATTCAAATAGTATAAGAGATTTCATGTTCCGAAACATAAGTCAAAACTATGCAAGAATTCTTCAAACATATGGTGGTCATGTGCTTTTGGCAAAACCATGCAACTCTTTCATTATATGAATATTCAACATTTATCAACGTGCACAACTCTCTCTTTTGATTTCAAAATCATATTCAATTCATAGTATAAATCAATACATTCCGTATCATGCTTTTCAAGATGCATTTCAAAACAATCCATATCATATGAAAAATGGGATAAATCATATCAAGAGAGGGATTTCATGTGAGTCATGCTCTCAATTCAAATATCAACTTAAAACACATACATATATATATGTAAGATTTCAAATCACTTAGGGGGAAGGCCTAAAGACCAAAATAATATTAATCAAGGCTTCTAAAACATGCTAGTGATAGTAAAATTCAAACCCTTTCCAAAAAATCATGATTTCTAAACCTTTAGCATGAATTAAAGAAGGTTTCTTTACCCATGAATTTTTAGGAAAACCCCACGTACCTTAAATTAGAAGTTTTTGAATGAACTCTAGCTTTTGGAATGCTATATGAACACTTAATGAGTGCTTCTTGTAGCTCTCAGAATGGGGATTTCGAATATCGAAGAATTATTGAAAACCCATGGTGAAATCTTAAGATATTTTGATCTTTGGGTTGAAACCCTAAGAAGTGTTCTTGAGAGAATTTGAGAGAATGAGGGTATAATTTGGTTATTAGAGGCTCAATCTCGTGTTATTGGGGCTATTTAAGGGTGGGAAATGACCCAAATACTCCTCTTGGATGTGGAACTTGACTGCAGGAAATTACACTGGCAGGAATAGGCAGGGCGCCACCTCGCTTATCGCCCTGGCTTACTTCCTCTCACAAAAATGGCTATAACTTTTCACTCAAGTATCGTATTTTGGCAAAATTGATATCGTTGGAAAGATAATTCAAAGATCTTTCATTTGATATATAGTAAGATGTCTAATTAGTTATATATAAAGAGTTATGTTCAGTTGAAGTTGATCCAAGTTTCGACGCTCACTCAAACTCGAACGATAGTAAAGCTTTCAACTCGTCCTTGAGTTTTGGAACCTCTATGATCTCAATTCATGCTCAAATAGGTTCCCACACGACATAATTGATTAATATGCCAAATTTTCATAGGATTTAAGGCTTTTGAATCATCTATGCATCAAAATGACAATTTTTATTCTAGCCTGAAATGCGGGGTGTTACAACATGGTTGTCAATTCCTTTATTCAACACACGGATGTCATTTAGTTAAGACACAAGAGCCTTTAGCATAAGAAATACCGCTTTGAAAACTTGCAAAACAACAATACATAATAGTTAAAGAGATATTTAAAACTCAATAATTATCATCATTCATAAAACAACCCCAACATGAGTTAATACATAAATCTCATGATAAAAAAGGGGCTTATAATTCATGCTCTCAAACCCAACTCACAATTCATGACATGCTAAGACCATAAATTTTGTCATGGGGAAGGTAATTTCACAAGTCATATTCATAAATCACTTTGCAAACTCAAATCATGTATGCACAAGATTATAAATCAAGCTTATGAAAAAACCTCATGATAATTACGCACTTTCATCAAATTGGATCTATGATGTATGCTCTTTAAATGATTGTCAAAATCCATTACATATACATGCATATATATATATTTAAAACTTGTTAAAACCGTAAAGTTTATGCCGATGATATTTAAGATAGTCCTACATACCTTTTGATGGAGAAAAATCAAAGAGAAAGAAGAGAAATTGGATCCCAAAGCTTGAATTCCTTAACCCTAGGTAGTTTCTCCCCTTTTGGCTTAGGTAAGATGATTTGGGAATTTTTAAAGAGAAAATAACGTGTTTAAGGTTTAAAATTCGTCCAAAGAGGGTTAGGAATGGTTATGGGATGATAAAAGACGTTTATTCCCTTAAAATAAATCAAATGAAATACTTTCTGACGCCCCAGATAGGCTATTCGTCGCATGGCCATTTTATAGTTGAGGTAGTATGCTTAGGTGATTGTTTTGCGGTGCATGACCATCGTACACCCTGGACAGTGCCTCATTCAAACACTCATAACCTTTGAACCCGGACTCGGATTGATGAACGATCGGTGGTGTTGGAAATAAGACTCGAAGGATTTAAATTTATACATAGTAGGCCACATATCTCTCTATATCCAAGGCAAAATGGCACTGGAAGTTGATCCATGCAAAATCATCAACTAAAAATTAATCGATACAAAAGTGCTCAACTTAACTTTTGAGCTAGGAGATTTTACTTATGTATATCCACCTCCAAGGTTGTTCCCAAACTAAGTAAATGTTATTAACTCTTATATTTAAATAGAAATCATTGGGTTCGGGTCTATAAATGTAAGAAAGATGGTTCAACATTAGCCCAGAAGTGTAGGGTATTACATTATCTCCCTCTTGGGATTATTTGTCCCCGAATGATGGATAGAAACTTGCTAAAGCTCTAAAAGTATGGAATAAAGAATGTAAGCTGACATTGAACATTTTTCCACAAGGAAATATGCAAAGGAATCAAAAGAGATTCATAATAACCCCTAATAAATCGTGTAGGCACGAAGGGTGAGATAATAAGAATTGACATTGAGATGACCTTGCACTTAGGTTCTAGGTATCATGATCATCACCACATATGGTATGAGTTTATTTGGTGATCATAGGCCTAATTTACATCGGTACTAATCATGAGATAAAAATTCACGGGAGATATGAAATTGAAGCATTCTCCACCTTGCAAGATACAACGAATAGACCTTAAACTTAGAAATACTACTCATCTATGCTCCAAAATATAAATAACATACTTCATTATTTCTAACTTATAATTCTCCCATATCACACCTAACCACAAGAATTTGAGTCCCACTGGATAGTACTTCTATGTTAAAGCTTAACTCGGAGTAAAAAGGTGCTAGCTAAGCTATGGGACCCCATACTCTACATCCCTTTAAAAATATCACTTTACCTTATCACTATAATCCAACAACCCCAGGTCTTGAGAAAATTCAAGAACTACCTTAGTCTATCATCTCTCCCTTAGATCAAAGTCACAATCCTAGGCTTGTGGACATAACCTCAAATCAAATCTATAGCCACAACTCTCAACACAAAAAAGGGTATCACCATAAACATAAACACTAAACTCCCCCGGATAAACTATACTTTGAAGGCCTTGCTTTCCAGAAATGCTAACCTTAAATTTCGCTAGCCTCTATAGCTATCACCCTACAACTCCCACTCTTATGAGCATATATATGCACACTCCTTAACACATAAAAATCCATTCTCCACTCCTTAATTTACTAGCATTAACCTCAGATCACAAAACTCACAACTTAATAATTTTTTTTTTAAAACTAGACCGAGAGCTCACATTATCTATCTATTTTTTTTTTCAATTCAGCTCTAAAGAACAATATACAATAACTCCCTAGACTTTCCCATACCACAATATTCAAGAACATGAACTAGGTAAAACTGGAACTTATACACAAGAAACCTTATATAACCACATGCTACTTGAGGTTCTACTTATTCTTATAAAACCTAATTCTCTTATACACCTAATGGCTCAGCCGCAATTCATCATTTTAATACTAGTCCTCATGTATTTATATCACAATTATCTACTCAAATTTCATAAGTTATCAACCTAGGATCTTTCACACATCACATCAAGGCTACTAATTAATTCCCACAGAACATGCATCATTAATCTCAAACTACTATTCTTACCACCATACTCCACATCTAAAGTTCAAGCCTATAGCCTAGCATTAATCAAGTACTATCGATGAAACATGCCACATACTATTCTAGTTTATTAAATTGGGAAATCAACCCAAATACCTCATTTCACTTAACTACTACCTACAATCACAACCCCTCTATGACATTACTACTACACCTCAAAATCTACTGCATACCTTCTCAGAGTGCGATCTTAGCATTTGAGGGTCGTCTCCTGGGCATGCTCTTCAGCTTTTGCTCCTCTTGCTTACTTTCCTTCTCTTCCAGCTTTGTCTCAATTCAGTTTCATCAGATTTTCTACAATATCACAAACACTGGACATTAATGCATTTCAATAAAGAATTAGCCTCATGTAATATGAAACTCGAGTGCAATAGCTAGATCATACATGATCAATCGAGAAAATATGAAAAGAAAACTCAGTTTTATTGATTCATTCGCTTTACATTATTGTTGTTGCTCTTATTTATAGACAGTTTTTGAACTGAGTGAGTGAGCTTCTACACAGCTTATTGCCAGCTCAGCATAACTAACTAACAACCTAACAACTAACTCTATAGTTGACTCACCCATTAACCAACTAACTAACTACTTCATCAATATAACAGTAACTCTGTACATTTACATATACTAACTGTGATGTAGTGTGGATCATATATATAATGAAATACTCCCCCTTAAGCTACAGGGTGCATTATGTTAAGCACACCAAACTCGCCTAACAAGTGTGTATGTTGAGCCTGACTTAAACCCTTGGTGAGAAAATAAACAACTTGATCATGAGTATGGACATATGTAGCATGTATTAAGCCATTCTTGATCTTGTCCCTAATAAAATGGCGATTTATTTTAATGTGTTTTGTTCTCTCATGAAACACAGGATTATTGGACAATTATATAGATAAATTACTATCACTAAATACTGAAATGGGTAGGATAATGGGATTGTTGAGTTCCTGAAATAATCCAACTAGCCAGGTTACTTCTGCAACTACTGAAGCCATGCTTCTGTATTCAGCTTCAGTAGAACTTCTGGATATAATGCATTTCTTTTTGGACTTCCAAGAGATTAATGAGCCACAAAAGTAAATAGCAGAGCCAGTAACTAAACATCTATTGTTAGGTTAGGCTACCCAATCTGAGTTACACCAACAAGTAAGAGTAGCAGAAGGATCAACTTTCAATCAAATTCCTTGACCTACTAAACCCTTGAGGTATTTGACTACCCTAGTAGCAACCTCCCAATGTGAGTGTAACACCCCACAAAAAAATTATCCATGCATTAGCTCTTAGTAATATGCTCTTAGAGTCAAAGACTAGAATTTTTTTTAAGTTTCAGAGAAACTTAGTGTCATTTTTTGACTTCCAAAGTGAGTAAAGTTTAAACCATATATAATTTCCCTAATTTCAATTTTTTATCATGTGAAAAATTGAATGAGCGTTCCATCGATATAAGATTTTCCCAAATTCGATACTAGGGCAAGAAGTTATGGCTAATTTAAGTCCTAGTCGTAAAACACCGTTATTTTGATGCTTGGCGCATCTAGGAGGGGGTCTATTGAATAATTTTCAAATTCTAGTAGCCTAGAGCGATTGTGATGCATCACACTAAAGTTCCAGGTCCCAACCAGTGGGACAACGCAATGGCTCCACATCGCGGTGACCCCAAGAATACCATTCGTCAATTTCTAGTGAGCCACCGCGATAGTGGCGCGTCGCGGTAGCCCATAAAATCGGGCTTCAAGTTATATTTTTTTCCAGTTATGTTAAGGGTTAAAAGAGTGGGGGTATTTTGGGTAATTATCTTACCCCCAATCTGTCCATAAACATACAATCAATGGCATAACAAAGCACTTTATGCCTAAGTCTTCATTCTCTACAAAGCAAAAACCCTAAGCATCCCAAAACCTTTTACAAGAATCTCAAGAATCCACTGGAACTTTCACAAATTGAGTTGAGATTCGAGGTTCTCAAGTCAAAGGATTCAAGAACCCTCATCCAAAAGTACGAGAAAGAGTCTCAATCAAGCTTATTCACCAAAGTTCATAATTCGAGGTATGTGGGGTTTATCCTAAAAACTACATGGGATTGTAAACACTAGAACGTGATTTAAAGATTATCAAACATGAATTTTAGAAAGGAGTTTCAAAATACATGACTTTATTATGCATTATGAATGTTTAATTGTATTGTTGATTTGGTCTTTAGGCCTTCCCCCCTTAAATTGATTTACATGTATATGTATATGTATTAAAATTTAGATTGAATATTGTTTGAGAGCACAACTTATGAAATCCCTCTTTTGTGATGACTTTAAGTTTATGATCTTAATGTGAAGGATTTTAAATGCAAGATTTATGGCTTGAAAATAGTTTACTCAAATACCATAGTATTTTGAGCATGATTTAGAGATTTATGAGAAGGATTTTCTTGATGTAAATACATTTTGTTAAAATAGAAAGATTTGCATGAGATTAAGAGCTTTGACATGGCCACCTTGCATTATTGAAAGTTTGACAAAGAAAGTTGCATACATGTGTTTGCATAAGTTTTAAAGAAAGAGTTCTTTGAAATGATTTATTAATAAGGTGGTCCCAAACTTATGTTTTGAAAATAGATATTGCAATATGTTAATAATGGCTCAGAGATGTGACTTGCAAGTTAGTGGTATGATGATACCATAAGTATGTATGCCATAATAGAGTATGCTTTCAGAATATATCTTCAGAGAATGCATGTTTTAAAGGATTAAAAATGGGCTTAAAGAGGGTTAGGTGGTTACCCGAAGAAGGCTTGAGTTCAAGTAACTCTTAGCCTAAAACCGTGAATTGCCGATCCGGGTATTTTATTTTATGCTGGCGATGACGGTGTGGCGTAGCAGAGTTAGAGACTCCGACCCTTGTGACACACTTGGGTTGGGGGTTTGGCTGCCGAGTTAATGGAGGATTCCATATTGCCCATGGAATTTCAAAGTTGTAGGGTATACCACCTAGCGCAGAAGTAAAACAAAGAGTGTTACAGAGTTCAAATGATTTTACAGATTCTTTCTAAAATGCCCATGTGATTTCTTACCATATGATATGTTTATGAACTATTTTAAATTTCTCTCATATAAATTAAATATAAATTATTATTTTGGATTTTCTTTGCATACCAGTACAATTGTACTGACCCCCTACCTCCTAGGCTCGGAGGCTCAGTCTAAGGGTCCAGCTAATCAATGGAGTATCCAGAGAGAAATGATCCATGTAGTGGTGAGCCTTCTTTGTTCCAGAAGGCCTGTTATTTCAGATTATGTTATTCTTTATTTTGGTCTAATGGGGGCCTTGTCCTAGTTTTCAGATAGTTGTCTTTTAAATTATGTAGTAGAGATTTTACAGACTATTTCAGATGCTGTTTAGTTGATTTTGGATCTTATTCTTCCTTATTATCAAACTGAATTCAGAGTATGACAATGTTTCCATATCAGATTGTATTTCCGCATCCTCTTTTATGATATGAATGTTGTGCATGATTACTAGATCAGATAGAGTAGGCCATTCGGGCCTTCATGGTTCGGGATGTTCATTACGGTCAGGCCCTAGCTTGGGTCATGAAACCTTGGTATCAGAGCACAGTTCATGGTCCCAGGGTGTTTGCAAAATCACATCGGGTAGAGTCTTATTTATGGGTGTGTAGCTTACCACACTTATAAATAGGAGGCTGCTAGGTGTTTAGGAATGTTTCCATTCTTTGTGATTTAGTTCGTGCTTTAGAGTCTAAATTTTTCGCTAATCAATGATCTATTGTATTTCAGATAACAACCATGCCTCCATGTCGTACTAATGCTAATGCCCAGAATGATGAGGTCCGTCCCACTCATGGGATGAGGACCCAAAATAGAGCTCAGACTTTGGAGATTGATGTTACTTCGAGACTCCTACCTACTCAGACTAGCCCACTCAAGGCACCCAGATCACCCCAGACGGGGACTCACCGCACTTATCCTCATGACAGAGAGGTGTCCAATGAAGAATTTAGATAGTCTATTCACATGCTTGCACAGTTGGTGGCCACGTAGGCTCAGTGGTTAGAAGATACTGGGTCTGCATCTGTTATATCTGAGGCTACTAGGGTGGGTCAGTTCATGAGAATAAACCCACCCAAGTTTACTGGTACCAAGGTAGAAGAGGATCCACAGGATTTTGTGGACAAGATGGATAAGATCTTTAAGGTGATGCATGTAAATGAGGTAGAGGGGGTTGAGTTAGTAGCTTACCATCTTATGAATGTTGCGAACTAATGGTATAACGAGTGGGAAGATTCAAAGAGTAAGTATGCTGAGCCTTCAGTGTGGGATGAGTTTGTGGAAACCTTCCTAGATCGATTCTTCCCTCTAAAATTGAGAGAGGCAAAATCTGAAGAGTTTATGAATCTAAAACAGGGAAAAATGAGTGTCCAGGAGTACACTCCGAGGTTTAACCAACTAGTTCATTATATCTAGAGATGACTAGTAACATGAGACCCCAAATAAGGATATTTGCATCCGGCCTTTCAGACGACTTAGTGCTTGAATGTTAGGGAGCAATATTGAACCGGGACATAGACTTCATCGGACTATCAGTCCACATGCAACAAGTTAAGGAGAAGAAAAAGAAAATTATGGAATCTAGGGAGAATGACAGACAGAAAAAGTGTGCCAAAATAACATACCAGAGCTACAGTCAGCAACAGAGTGGTAATTGGAGTAACAAATAGTAGAAGAGAAAGAATTGGGGTAATGTGCAGTCTACAGCCAGTGCTTCGGTGACCAGACCCCAACCGAATAGCACACCCAGGATTTTTAGTCTAGACAGGGGCCGAGGATGCAGGGTTCACAGTCTCAAGGAAGTGTATCTCAGACCTCTCGGACATACCCGCGCTATGAGAGATATGGGAGAAATCATCCCAGGAGATGTCAATTTTGTGCTATGGTGTGTTATTCATGTGGCCAGCCAGTCCATATCTAGAGAGATTGTCCAGCAGAAAAGGGTAATATTGGTGAAGCCAAGTCACAGGCTAATTATTTTGTGCCACCGCCTCCTCAGAAGGGCGCCACTTGAGCTGTCGGGAGCGGTCACAACTGGTTATATGCCTTGACCAACCACTAGGATATAGAAGCTTCCCCAAATGTTATCATGGGTATGTTATAGATTTTCTCTTATGATGTATATATATTACTTGATCTCGGGTCTACCCTATCTTATGTGATCCCTTATGTGGCTGTCGGTTTTGGGTTTGAACCCGATGTGATTGATGAACCTTTCTCTATTTCCATTCTGAATAGAGATTCTGTTATGGCTTGGAGGGTGTATAGAAATTGTGTTGTGTCTGTTTATAGTCAGGATACAGTGGTAGACCTCATAGAGCTTGAGATGGTTAACTTTGATGCGATCTTAGGGATAGACTAGCTCCATTCATGCTATGCCACACTATATTGTAGAACCCAAAGAGTCACTTTTTCTTTTCCAAATAAACCAGTGATAAAGTGGGAGGACATCTTTAGCACCTAGAGGGAAGTTCATCTCTTATCTCAGAGCTCGTAAGCTTATCTCCAAAAGTTGTTTGGATTATCTTATTCGTGTAAAAGATTCTAATGTTGAAAGTCCTTTACTCCCATCTGTCCCTGTGGTGAATGAGTTCCCAAAAGTCTTTCGTGATGACCTCCCAGGCATACCACCTGGTAGGGAGATAGATTTAGTATTAATTTATTGCCCGATACCCATCCCATCTCAGTTAAATAAGGTCACTATTAAAAATAAATATCCTTTTCCCAAAATTAATGATCTTTTTGACCAGCTTCAGGGTGCTAAATGTTTTTGAAAAATAGACCTTCGTTCGAGATACCATCAGTTGAAGGTTAGAGAGTCTGTTATTACCAAGACAACTTTCTGAACCTGATACGGTCATTATGAATTCTTAGTCATGTCATTTGGGTTGAGTAGCGCCCCTGCGACTTTCATGGATCTTATGAATATGGTGTTTTATCAGTTTCTAGATCTGTTTGTTATAGTTTTCATTGATGATATCCTAGTTTATTCCAAGAGTGAGGAGGACCATGCCAACTATCTCCGAATCATCCTTCAACCTCTTAAAGACCACAAGTTGTATGCAAAGTTTTCCAAGTGTGAATTCTAGCTTAATGCTATTGCTTTCTTGGGGCATATTGTGTCTAGTGACGGGATTAAGGTTGATCCCCCAAAGGTTGAGGCAGTTTCAAAATGGCCCAGACCCATGACTCCAACTGACATTCAAAGCTTCTTGGGTTTGGCGGGGTACTACAGAAGGTTCGTAGAGAGATTTTCTTCCATAGCTACACCACTAACTAAATTAACACAAAAAAGGCAAAGTTTGTGTAGTCTGACTCCTGTGAGAATAGTTTTGAGAAATTGAAAGACAAGTTAACCACTGCACCTATTCTGACTCTTTTGAAAGGTACATAGGGTTTTGTTGTGTACTGTGATGTATCCCAAGTGGGACTTGGGTGTGTACTTATACAACACGGTAAGGTAGTCGCTTATGCATCTAGGCAGTTAAAGGTGCATGAGAAAAATTACCCCACCCATGCTTAGATTTAGCGGTTGTGGCGTTTGCACTTAAAATCTGGCGACATTATCTCTATGGGGTATATGTTGATATATTTACTGACCACAAGAGTTTGCAGTATGTTTTCTCACAGAAAGAATTAAACCTCAGGCAAAGACGTTGGTAGGAGCTTTTGAAAGATTATGATATGAGCCTGCACTATAATCCGGGCAAGTAAAATGTAGTAGCCGATGCCCTCAGCAGGTTATCTATGGGCAGTATTTCTCATATTGAGGTAGGGAGGAGGGAGATTGTGAAGGATAGTCACTGACTTGCAAACTTGGAAGTGCGACTGTTGGATTCAGAAGATGGGGGAGTGATTGTCCAGGAAATAGCTAAGTCTTCCCTTCGTACTGAAGTTAAAGAAAAGCAGATTGAAGATCCCATCTTGTTGCAGATCAAGAAAGACGTGGGTCCACAAAAGGTGATGTCCTTTGAAAATGGTAGTGATGGTATTCTGAGGTATCAAGGTAGATTATGTGTGCCTGATGAAGATGGGTTGTAGAAAAAAATCCTTGATCAGGCTCACACTTCAAGGTATGTCATTCACCTAGGCTCTACTAAGATGTATCACGATCTAAAGGCTATATATTGGTGGAATAATATAAAGCGGCTAACTATGTTTCCAAGTGTTTGAACTGCCAATAAGTTAAAGTAGAGCATATAAGGCCAGGTGGTACTTCCCAAGAGATAGCTTTGCCTTTGTGGAAGTGGGAGATGATTAATATGGATTTCATTATGGGGATTCCGAGGTCCCGAAACCAGTATGATTCTATCTGGGTGATTGTTGACCGACTGACCAAGTTAGCCCACTTTTTGCCTGTCAGGACTAACTATTCGGGAGATGATTATGCCAAACTGTACATTGAGGAGATAGTTCGCTTACATGGGGAACCTATATCCATTATATTTGACTGAGGTACATAATTCTCTTCAAAGTTTTAGAGGGCTTATTAGAGGGGTTTAGGTACCCAAGTGAACCTAAGTACCGCATTTCACCCTCAGATGGATGGGCAGTGGCCCATAAAATCAGGCTCCTAGTTATATTTTTTCCCAGTTATGTTAAGGGTTAAAAGGGGGGTATTTTGGGCAATTACTCTACCCCCAATTCGTCCATAAACATACAATCAATGACATAACAAAGCACTTTATGCCTAAATCTTCATTCTCTACAAAGCAAAAATCCTAAGCATCCCAAAACCTTTTCTAATAATCTCAAGAATCCACTGGAACTTTCACAAATTGAGTTGAGATTCGAGGTTCCCAAGTCAAAGGATTCAAGAACCCTCATCTAAAATTATGAGAAAGAGTCTCAATCAAGCTTATTCACCAAAGTTCATAATTCGAGGTATGTGGGGTTTATCCTGAAAACTACATGGGCTTGTAAACACTAGAACATGATTTAAAGATTAGCAAGCATGGATTTTAGAAAGGGGTTTCGAAATACATGACTTTATTATGCATTATGAATGTTTAATTGTATTGTTGATTTGGTCTTTAGGCCTTTCCCCCTTTAATTGATTTACGTGTATATGTAAATGTATGAAAATTTAGATTGAAGATTGTTTGAGAGCACAACTTATGAAATCCATCTCTTGTGATGACTTTATGTTTATGATCTTAATGTGAAGGATTTGAAATGCAAGATTTATGGCTTGAAAATAGTTTACTCAAATACCATAGTATTTTGAGCATGATTTAGAAATTTATGAGAGGGAGTTTCTTGATGTAAATAAATTTTGTTAAAAGAGAAAGATTTGCATGAGATTAAGAGCTTTGACATGGCCACCTTGCATTATTGAACGTTTGACAAAGAGAGTTGCATACATGTGTTTGCATAAGTTTTAAAGAAAGTGTTTGTTGAAATGATTTATTGATAACATGGTCCCGAACTTATGTTTTGAAATAATGGCTCAGAGATGTGACTTACAAGTTAGTGGTATGATGATACCATAAGTATGTATGCCATAATAGAGTATTCTTTCAGAATATGTCTTCAAAGAATGCATGTTTTAAAGGATTAAAAATTGGATTAGAGAAGGTTAGGTGGTTATCCGAAGAAGGCTTGAGTTCAAGTAACTCTTAGCCTAAAAACGTGATTTGCTGATCTGGGTATTTTATTTTACGCTGGAGATGGTCTTGTAGCATAGCAGAGTCAGAGACTCTGACCCTTGCAGTACACTTGGGTTGGGGCTTGGCCGCCGAGTTAGTGGAGGATTCCATATAGTCCATGTAATTTTAGAGTTGTAGGGTATACCATCTAGCACAGAAGTAAAACAAAGAGTGTTACAGAGTTCAGATGATTTTATAGAGTTTTTAAAAAATGCCCATGTGATTTCTTACCATATGATATGTTTATGAGCTATTTTAAAGTGCTCTCATCTAAGTTGAATATAAATTATTATTTTGAATTTTCTCTGTGTACCAGTACAATTATATTGACCCCTACCTCCCAGGTTTGGAGGCTCAGTAAAGGGGTCTGGCTAATCAGTAGAGTATCAAGAGAGATGTAATCTGTGTAGTGGTGAGCCTTCTTTGTTCTCGAAGGCCTGTTATTTCAGATTATGTTATTCCTTTGTTTTGGTCTACTGGGGGCCTTGCCTTAGTTTTCAGACAGTTGTCTTTTAGATCATGTAGTAGAGGTTTCGCAAACTATTTCAGATACTGTTTAGTTGATTTTGGATCTTATTCTTCCTTATTATTAAACTGAATTCAGAGTATGACCATGTTTCCATATAAGATTGTATTTTTGTATCCTCTATTATGATATGAATGTTGTGCATGATTACCAGATCGGATAGAGTAGGACGTCCGGGCATTCATGGTTTGGGATATCCATCACGGCCAGGCCCTAGTTCGGGTAGTGACAGTGAGTGCTTGGGATATTACATGAACTAGATGAGGGTTTGGACAACAAAGATGATATCAAGTCTTGTTATTGTAGCATACATGAGCTTGCCTATCAGTCTTTCATAGGAGAAAACATCAGACAACAACTCATCTCCTTGTACACCTATGGATTGATCATATTCAATGGATGTCAACCTGAGATTAGACTCTAAAGGAGTGAAGGTAGGCTTAGAACCACTAAGAACTATATCAGAAATTAACTGAAGGATGTACTTTATTTGATTTAATGTCACTCCAGAAGTTGATCTCAATACCAAAGAAGTACTGGAGATCACCCAAATCCTTAATTCTTAACTGCTTATGCAGCTTGTCTTTGGTAGCATTAATCAAAGTGTTGCTACTACCAGTAATGAGTAGGTCATCAATATACACTAAAACTATTATTGTACCATCACCTTTATGTAAAGTAAATAGGGAATAATCATGAGCACTCTGTGTAAAACTTGCCTCAAGTAATGCATTAGTGAGTTTAAGATTTCATTGTCTGGAAGCTTGCTTGAGACCATATAATGACTTAAGTAACTTGCAAACTCTATTCTCTCCTTGTCTTCTGAACCTCTCTGGTAGTTCCATATACACCCTTTCTTTAAGATTACCTTGAAAGAATGCATTATAGATATCCATATGATGGAGAGTCCAGCCTCTAGACACTGCCACAACAATTACACACCTAACTGTGACCATTTTGGAAATTGGAGAGTATGTTTCATGATAGTCTAGTCCTTCTTGCTGGATATATCCCTTGGCAACTATTATTGCTTTGAACCTTTCTACCTCCCCATTAGCAAGGTATTTTATTTTTATACCCATTTGGAACTCACAATATTCCTGCCCTTAGGCAAGTAAACAATAATCCATGTATTGTTAGCCTCTAATGCTTTAATTTCCAACTTCAGGGCTTCCACCCATCTGTCATCCTTTACAGCTTGCTTAAGGTGTTGGGTTCAGTCAAATTAGAGAACCTTGATAAGTAGCATTGATAATAAAAATTTGTTTTTCTATAAGACAAGATATTGGCTAAAGGATGCTAACACCTTTGGCTCTTAGAGGTATCAACATAGTCATACATCCACACAGGTGGTTTGACAACTTTAGTAGGCCTGCTGGTAGAAGGTTGAGTTAGAGGGAGGTCAAGTGGACTAGCTTCTCTGTCACTTGGGTCATGTACATCTAGATCAGGTGTTGCTATATCAGCCTAAACACCATCTTCAGTGGTATTATTTTCATATAGAACCTTATCAGAAAGATCTTCATCTGTAGAGTTAAAAAATTCATTGATATTTTCACCAACTTTAGAAGTTGTTTCAGGTTGTGACTCCTTTTGTAATGGATCAATTGGAAATATGTCTTCTTGGAATACAACATCTCTACTAATAATTAACTTTTTGGAGTGCAAATCCAGAAGCAGGTATCTCTTTTGAGACTTTGAATATCCTACTAACATAACAAACTTTGCTCTTTCAGAAAATTTGTCACTTCTGGGAACAACTATGACATAGCACAAACATCCAATCACCCTCCTTGGAGAACAACATATGGAATGAGATTTGACCACTTAGACTTGATGATGGTAACCTAATCATAATGTATACTATAGCTTTCACACACAATCCCCAATACTTAATTAGCAAATGAGATTGGAACTTTAAAGCTCTAACCATGTTTAGTATCTGTCTGTGCTTTCTCTCCACAACTCCATTTTGTTGTGGAGTGTGAGGATAGCTAGTTTGACACAAAATACCCAAAGACTAAAAAAATGCATGACATTGAGAATTGATGAACTCAGTCCCATTGTCAGACCTTATGGTATCAACACTTCAAATTATATCTTGATCATATATAAGAAGGTCTTAATAACCACTATGATTTCAGAATTTAATTGCAACATATGTACCCAAGTGTATCTACTATAATCATCAACCATAGTCAAAAAATAGTACTTATTATCATAGGTAGCAGTTTTATAAGGGCCCCAAAGGTCCATGTGTACAAGATCAAAACATGTAGAGCATCTTAAAGTATTATGAGAGAATCATAATCTTGTTTGCTTAGCTAGTGGGCATAATGTACATTTATTCAATATATTTATGATACGGGGATAATCACGGATTTGGACTTTTAGAAGTGCATGTTGGGTCCAAGACTTGGTGTGGGCAATTGAAGTGCAAAAGGGGACCTAAATGCATTAAAAATCATCCAACATACTACACTTGATGGGCACCTAAGTCTCTAAGGGGCCTTTTGGTCTTTTTATATTTTATTTGTAACCTAGTATAAATAGAACATTGTAGGGATTTTAGACTTAAATTTTGGATATTATTGTAAGTCTTGTAAGACTTGAAACACCATAGTTAGGTCTTGGAAAAGCTACCAACAGAAACTAGGGCAAGATCTAGTGTGGAATCACTAGTGATTATATTTTGCTTGGAAACGTAGATGCTAGAGAGGTGGAATCCGATCTTGTGTCACGTAAGAGATAGATGAATTTAAGTGTGTAATTTTAAGTATTCAAGAGTGGAATAGGCTCTTGAGTTCTTAAGATTACATCTTCATGTAGTCTATCTATCTATCATTTTATCTTATTGTAATCTTGTTAGTGTTGTAACTTGAATCCGTTTGTTCTTGTGTTTTAGTGAAGCTGTGACTTGTTTTTCATCTTATTGTTGTGTCATATTGTTATTTTATTGTTTTTGTTGTTGCTTTTTTGGTGTTATATACACCATTGTGCCTTGTATTCTTCTTGTCGATAGCGAATCCGAGCGTGGTCTCCAAAAAGGTCCTCGGATCCTTAAGATTAGTGGACTGTTTTGGGGTGTGTTTTGTGTCTTCCATTGTTTTATTGTATCAATCTACATCATTATGACCATTCAAAAAATCTAATTATCTCAGAACCTATGAAGCTGGATGTCCAAGTCTTTGGTGCCGCAATATACAACTTGGAACAGAAACTTCTGTAACTAACTTGCTATGCTTCAGTACGTTAGGGATAGTATTATCTTTCCACTCTCCTATAAGAATGTATAGGAAACCCTTCTATCTACCAATCCCCCTCACCTTGCCATTGAAGAGGTCCTGAAATGCACAAAAATCATAATAGAAGGACACAAAACAGAAGAGCTCCTTGGTAATTTTAGCAACAGACTGTAAATTAAGTCTGAAGTCTAGGACAAAGAGAGCATCCTTGATCACACCATATGCAAAAACATAAGCCTCTCCAATATGTGAAATGCTTACTTCATAACCAGTAGGAAGGTGCAGTTTGTCCCTTTGAACTGATACTAAGGCTGTACTATTTCTAAAAATGTGTTTATGTGTAACCACATGATGTGCAGCCCCTGAATCCACAATCCAATTGTCAGAACAAGTTTTGGACAGAAAATACGTGGTTATGCTTATCATGTTGACTTGTTTCATGTCCTTGTGTCTTTGTTCAGCACACTCATAATTTGACTGTACTTGTAACGACCTGCATTTCGGGCTAGAATGTAAACTAATTTTCCACGCGTAAATGTTTAAAAATCTGTAAATCCTATGAAAACTTAGTGTGTTAATCAATTATGTAGTGTGGGAATCTTGTTGAGAATGAATTGAGATCATAGGGGACCTTTAAATCAAGGACGAGTTGAAAACATTTCTATCGATTAAGTTTTAGTGGACATTTTAACTTGAGCCAAATTCCATCAATAATAACTTTTTGGATATAATGAATTAGAGGGCCTACAATATATCAAATGAAAGGTCTCCGAAGTAGCTTTCCAATGATACACATTTTACCTAAATCTGATAACCAAGCAAAACGTTATGACTTTGCAAAGTGGAGTGCATCGCCTAACAAATCGCCAAAGGATACTGGAATGGTTATGCCATAGGTTAGGTGCCGCCCAACCTATATTAGGCAATGGGTTAGGCGCCGCCCAGCCTAACATAGGCGATGGGCAATGCACCACCCAACTTAGCTTAGGAGATGGGAAATGCGGTGCATACCTTATGGCCCAATGATGTAAATTCATTATTTTTAAGGAAAACCAAGTATTTTACATCTCCAAACAGTTCCTAATCATTCTTAAATGAATTTAGGATTATTAGTATCGTTTAAATTCTCCTAAGATCCCTAGTTCATCCTGCAAGAACACATGACGAGAAAATAACTAGGGTTTGAGCAATCAAGCTTAAAGGTCCAATCTTTTCGAAACTTCTTCACAAATTCTTCACAACTAAGGTACGTAGGGTTTTCCTAAAGTTACATGGGCATGGTGAAATTGTTTTAATGATGAATAAATGCTTAGAAACCATGAACTTACAAAGGGGTTTTAGAATTATGTTTAGAATCTTGCATTATGAAATTCTTTAATGATATTATTGTTTTGGTTTTGAGGCCTTTCCCCCAAATTGATTTATACTCGTATATATGTATGTATGAACATGGGTTTAAAGATTTAATTGATAGAATAAACATATGGAATCCTTCTCTTGCTATGATTTCATATTGTTTTCATATTATATGGATTGTTTCAAATGCATGATTTAGAAGCTTGATATAAATGTCTTGAATTAGTTTATGACTTGATTATGGTTTTGAATTGAAGAGAGGAGATTTCTACATGATTTAACAACATGACTTGTCAAAGATGCATGACCACCACGTGTTTATTGAAAAGCTGAAAACCGTGACTCTTGTGGCAAACTCGAGTTGGGGGATTTTCCATCGAGTTAAGGGTGGATCCCATACATCCCGTGGGATAACTCCAGAAATGTAGGGTGTACCACCAAGTTCAGAAGTAATGCAAAGAATGGTTTTGCATTGACAAGACTATTTTCAGATCATTTAAGAATTTCCCATGTATTTTAAACTATTCATGTACATTGTTTTATAACTTGCTCTCACCTATGTTAATTATGTACAAATTCATTTTTTTTGATTGCTCTGCATACCAGTACAATTATATTGGACCCCTATATTTCAAGGTCTGAGGCTCAGTCTAGAGGTCCTGTTAAGCCGTAGAGTTATTCAAATAGAAGTGAAGGGTGCAGTGGTGAGCCTTCTTTATTTTGGAAGGACTATTTCTTTCCAGACATTTATTATTTACTTTAGGTTAGTTCCACTGGGGGCCTTACCCAGTTTCAAACAGTTTTGTTGATTTTTGTATGTATTAGAGATTTCAGAGACTGAAATAGATGTTGTCTAGATGTTGATGGACTTCTTTCAGTATTGTTACATTTAATTCAGAACATGACCATGATACCATAATGATATATTTTTAGCATCTTTCCTTTATTATATGAGTATTGTGCATGATTACAGACATAGAGGGCGCCTAGGCCTCCACAGTTCGGGATTCTCAATACGATCAGGGCCCCGACTCGGGTCGTGACAAACTTTGAATTAGAGCTGTATCTTTGCATGGTTCATGGTCCCTGGGTGTCTTCTAAATCACATCGGGTAGAGTCTTATTTATAGGTGTTTAGCGCACCACACTTATAGGCAGGAGGCTACCAGGCGTTTAGGAATGTCCCCCTTCTTTGTGATTTAGTTCATGCTGTGGATTCTAAAATGTCCCCTAGTCATTGGTCTTTTGTATTTCAGAAAAGCTATCATGCCTCCACGTTGCTCTAATGATCAGATCGTCCAAATCGATGATGTCCGTCCCACCCATGGGATGAGGACACGTAATAGGGCTCACACTCCTTAATTTTTTGCTGCTCTGGGAGTCCCTCCTATTCATACCAGCCCACCCAGGGAACCTAGGGCTCCTCGATCTGGGACTAACCATACCCAACCTCTCAAAAAAGAGATATCAAATGCTGAGATCAGGCAGTCGATGCACATGATTGCAGAGTTGGTGACTTTATAGGCTCGATAGTTGGAGGATGCTGGGTCTGCATTGATGCATCTAAGACTACATGGGTGGGTTAGTTTATGAGGCTGAACCCGCCTAAGTTTATGGGTACAAAGGTGGAGGAGGATCTGCAAGAGTTTGTGGATGAGATGGAGAAGATTTTTAGGGTGATGCATGTAGATGAAGTGGAAAGGGTTGAACTAGTGGCTTATCAACTTAATGAGGTATCAAACCAGTGGTACAACTAGTGGAAAGATTTGAGAGGTAAAAATACTGAGCCTTCTGTATGGGGAGAATTTGTTGAAGCCTTCCCGGACCGATTATTTCCTTAGGAGTTAAGGGTGTCCAAGGCTGAGGATTTCATGAACTTGAAATAGGGGAAGATGAGCATCAAAGAGTACTCCCTGAAATTCAACCAACTATTCCGTTATGCTCTGGAATTGACAGGGAATATAAGGGCCCGTATGAGAAAGTTTACATTCAGTCTTTTGGATGACTTAGTGTTGGAGTGCAAAAGAGAGATATTGAACAGGGATATGGACTTTTTTGGATTGTCAATTCACATGTAATAGGTTGAGGATCAGAAAATGAGGGTTGCTAAAGAAAGAGAGAAGGATAGATAGGCCAAGAGGGCCAGACCAGCAAACCAAAACTATAGTCAGCACTAAGATAGTAATCGGGGTGACAGGTGACCAAAGAAAAAGTTATAGAATAATGGTCAGCCTGCAGCTAGCGCCCCCGCACCCATACCTCCGGTTGATTGACGGTTTTAGAATTTCCAGTCTAGCCATGGGTCGAGAGTGTAGGGTACAAGTGCAAGGGAGTGTGGTGCAACCTGCGAGGTCATACCCTCGATGTGACATATGCGGTAAGTACCATCCAAGGAAGTACTAGTTTGGAATGTTAGTATGTTATACCTGCGATTAGCCAGTCCACTTTCAGAGAGACTGTTCATCTGTTTGAGGGAGTGTCGGAGGTGCTAAGTCTCAATAGTATTCCTCAGTGCCACCACCACCTCTCAAAGGTGCTACTTTAGCTACCGGGGGTAGTCGCAACTGGTTTTATGCCTTGTCCAATTTCTAGGAGGCAGAGGCCTTACCAGATGTAGTCATAGGTATGTTACGAATGTTTTCCCGTGATGTGTATGTGTTACTTGATCTCGGGTATACCTTTTATGTTACCCCATATGTGGAAGTTGGTTTTGAGTTTGAGCCCAAAGTTATTGTAGAACCTTTCTCTGTTTCCACTCCTGTAGGTAATTTTGTTGTAGCTAGGAGGTTATATAAAAATTATGTTGTGTCTATTTGTGGCCGTATTACCGTGGTGGACCTCATAGAGCTTGATATGGTTGATTTTGATGTTATTCTAGGAATGGACTGGCTCCATTCATGTTATGCCATGCTAGACTGTAGAACTCGAAAGGTTACTTTCTTTTTTTTTGAATAAACCGGTGATAGAATAGGACAGACATTCCTTAGCACCTAAAGGGAAATTCATCTCTTATCTCAGAGCCCGTAAACTTATATCTGAGGGCTGCTTGTATCATCTGATCTGAGTAAAAGAATCTAATACTGAAAGTCCTTCTCTTCAGTCTGTCCCTGTGGTTAATAAGTTCCCAGAAGTTTTTCCCGATGATGTCCTAGGGATGCCACCTAATAGGGAGATAGATTTTGGTATTGATTTGTTGTCGGACACCCATCCTATTTCTATTTTGCCATATAGAATGGCGCCTGTAGAATTGAAAGAGCTGAAAGAACAACTAAAAGATTTTCTTGACAAGGGTTTTATCCGTCCTAGTGTCTCTCCCTGGGGTGCACCTATACTCTTTGTGCGTAAGAAATATGGTTCCCTCTATATGCGCATAGACTATCATCAGTTGAATAAGGTCACTGTCAAAAATAAATATCCCCTTCCTAGAATTGATGATCTCTTTAACCAACTTTAGGGTGCTAGGTGTTTTTCAAAGATAGACCTTCGTTTAGGGTATCATCATTTGAAGGTTAGGGAGGCTGACATTCCCAAAATAGATTTTCAAACCGGATACGACCATTATGAATTCTTAGTCATTTCCTTTGGATTGACTAACGCCCCTGCCACTTTCATGGACCTAATGAATAGGGTATTCCGCCAGTTTCTAGATCTGTTTGTCATAGTCTTTATTGATGACATTTTGATTTATTCTAAGAGTGAGGAGGATCATGCTAGTCATCTCCGAATCATCCTTCAGACCCTCAAAGACCATAAATTGTATGCAAAATTTTCTAAGTATGAATTCTGGCTTAATGCTATTGCTTTTTGGGGCATATTGTGTCTAGTGAGGGGATTAAAGTTGACCCCCAAAAGAATGAGGCAGTGAGAAAATGGCCAAGACCCACGACTCCAACCGATATTCGGATCTTCTTGGGTTTGGCAGGATATTACAGAAGGTTCGTAGAGAGTTTTTCTTTGATAACTGCTCCGCTTACCAAGTTGACTCAGAAAAAGGTAAAATTTTGTATGATCTGACTCTTGTGAGAATAGCTTTGAAAAATTAAAGGACAATTCACTACTGCACGTATTTTGACCCTTCCTGAGGGTACAGAGAGGTTTGTGATGTACTACAATGTATCCCGGGTGTGACTTGGGTGCGTACTTATGCAGCATGGTAAGGTGGTAGCTTATGCATCTAGGCAGTTGAAGGTACACGAGCTAAATTACCCCACCCATGACTTGGAGTTAGTGGCTGTGGTTTTCGCACTTAAAATATGGCGGCACTATCTTTATGGGGTACATGTTGATATTTTTACTGACCATAAAAGATTACAGTATGTCTTTTCACAGAAATAGTTGAATCTTAGTCCAAGGCGTTGGTTGGAACTATTGAAGGATTATGATATGAGCCTACACTATCATTCGGGCAAGGCGAATATGGGGTCGACGCCCTCAACAGAATATCTATGGGGAGTCTTTCTCATGTTGAGGAGGGAAAAAAGAAGATGGTGAAGGATATTCACCGGTAGCTAATCTAGGGGTGTGACTCCTAGATTTCGAAGATGGAGGGGTAATTGTGCATGAAATAGCAAAATCATCCGTATGTGCTGAAGTGAAGGAAAAGCAGGTTGAAGACCTCATCTTGATGCAGATCAAGAATGATGTGGGTAAACAAAAGGTGATGTCTTTTGAAATTGGTGGTGATGGGATTTTGAGATATCAGGGTAGGCTATGTGTTCCATATGTGGATGGATTGCAGAAAAGAATTCTTGACGAGGCTTACACTTCGAGGTACGTTGTTCACCCAGGCTCTATAGAAATGTACCATGATCTTAAAGCTATATATTGGTGGAATAATATGAAGCGTGATGTAGCTGATTTTGTTTCTAAGTGTTTAAATTGTTAACAAGTCAAAGTAGAACACTTGAGGCCAGGTGGTACTTCCCAAGATATATCTTTGCCTATGTGGAAATGGGAGATGATCAATATGGATTTCCATCTTGAGAATTTCCTTCAACCTTATTCGGTCCAATTGAGTTTCAACCCTAGCCAAGATATCTCTACGATCATTGATATCCATTGTAGCCAAGAAGTTACCTACAGAAACACAAACAAATTAGTTGTACAAGAAAAGTCCTCACACTCTCTATTTATTTCCTTGCCTCTCGGATTCCTCACACTTTACCTCACAAGTTTTGTAAGCTTGCTTGTACTCCGGGAGGTGTTGAGAGGTGAACCAAACGTTTACAACGACTCAAAAAAAAAGAAGACTAAGACACACAAAGGAATGTAGATACGAAGAACGGTTTTCAAAACTAATTTACAATTTAGTAATGGTCACTAGTTTGTAAATTAGTATTGGAATCAACAAACGAAACTATAGAAAAACAAATTGAAACTAGAAGATCAAAATTTGTGCCAAAATTTGTTGCTTGAACAGTATATATAT
Organism: Capsicum baccatum var. pendulum; assembly: GCA_030864225.1. NCBI lineage: Eukaryota > Viridiplantae > Streptophyta > Magnoliopsida > Solanales > Solanaceae > Capsicum > Capsicum baccatum. The sequence goes on from CM061552.1 coordinate 6,417,027, forward strand.
GGTGACATGGCAGTTTACAATTGGTCACCACCCACACAATTTGTTCATCACTTGAAGTCTTAATCTTTACATAATTTTTTTGTAATGGATGACTTGATATTAGAGGGAAAGTAAAGTCTTGTAACCTTTCAACTTTTCAAACTCAAAAGGTGAGGTTTGACTTTACTAGTTCCACAAGACAAGGTCCCTTGTTTTAAGGAAAGTTGTTGGAAAATGGTTGATAAAGTCTTTGGTAGTTGTAGTCTCTTTCAAGACTAACAAGTCACACCCCCATTTTCCTTCACCTTTATGGATCAAATAAATACTTTATTTTAACAAGACATAAAAGTTATGAAGAACATCAAGAACTACAACAACATTCCCCAAGAACAACAATCAACAATAAACTTCAAGAACAACCAACAACATCCAACTTCCAAGTCCAAATCCACAACAATTTTTGGACACCAACTCACGGACAAGCTACAACAACTTCAACAAAATTGTTTTTAGGTCACTAATCCTCAACAACAACATAAGACCAAGCTTAGAACAACAATAACATCACAAGGCCAAGGTGAAAACTACAACAAATGTAGGCTCAAATCAAGCTATAGACTCAATGTGTTAGTGAGGAACAAAACTAACACTTAGAGACAACAAAGACAAGTAAAAATCTAGTACAAGACACAACAAGAACACAGATTTCGGCCAAGAACACAAAACGGACAGATTGCACTTTCTTTTTCTGGAATTTTCAGTTTTCAACATTTTTTTCTTTTTTTTTTGATTTTTTTTAACTAACAATCCCAATATTGATCTTATGGGAACAAGATCAAGCCATGCTATGATACCAAATGATACGGGAATGACAACGGAAACACAAGAAAGGCTCAAAACAGTCCACAAATCAAGAGGAATCCAAGGACCCCTTTGAGAGCTAGTTTCGGCCAAACAACAACAATACAAGAATACAAGGAAACAAGGTGTATTTATACACTAAAAAACCACTAAAACGTGATGAACACAAGAAGATAGACAACAATATGATAAGGATAATAACAACAACAAACGGTTACAAGATACATGAACAACAAGAACCAAAGGTTTCCCTAAACAACACTAACTAAGACTTGAAATGTAGAGATAGATAGTGAGACATACACTACAATAAGACCCAATAACCCAAAGATATATTAAATCTAAGGACACCTAGAACTTATGATAGCAACACCACACTCTTATGAAGATACGAGAGGGATTCCACCGCTCAAGCACCATCGTTTCCAAGCAATACACATTCACAAGTGATTCCACACTTTCCATGTCCTATTTTCGGCCTAAGGAGGCTCTCTCTCTCAAGAGAAGTGTTCTTGTTCTTTCAATATCATAAGACAACTAACTAAAACAAAACCCTAACATGTTCCTTATATAGTTATTACAAAATGGAATACAAAATGTCCATAATACCCCTCAAGGGTGAAGCACTCCTTAAGTGTAACTGATTTTTGGTGTGTTTTGGACCTCTTCTACACTTCAATTGCACACACTAAGTCTCGGGACCAATGCACACTTTCATAAGTCTATATCCGTGATTATTCTTGTATCACTTAGGGCAGTCACAACGAGGTTTAGGAACTAACACATCATGCTCACTCCACAAACTTTTCAATTTGGTGAAATAAACTGAAATTGAATCAGTACCTTGAGACAACATATTGTTCACGATGCAATTGATAGATACGCATATGATTAACCTTGTCAAATCTCTCCTTCAGATCTTCCCAAACTGCATAAGCATTCGTAGCATAAATAATACCAGACAGTAGACTCTCACTGACTGTGTTCATAATCCAAGATAAAACAATCGCATTACATGTTTCCCATTGCTCATAAAGTTCCTCCCACTATGATTCCTTGTTGCAGGATCCAGTGACAAAGCCATACTTCCTTTTTCCTAATAGTGCAATGCGCATTGAACGACTCCACAAGTTGTAATTTTCTGAACCAGTGAGCTTGATGGGGACGAGTACAACATTAGAGCTATCTGAAGTTCCAATGAAAATAGGATCACTTTGATCGATCTTAGGAGCCATAGCTGAATTGATTAAATCAATAATGAATTGCAATAGTGAAGGAGAAGCCGATAACAGAGATCACACAACAATCGTGAAGAAGAAGAAGCCGATAAATACTGAATCTTCCCAGTAATGAGCTCGTGGCTATGATACCATGTGAAACTCGAGCGCAACAGCTAGATCATTCATGATCAATGGAGAAAATATGAAAGAGAAACTCAATTTTATTGATTCATTCTCTTGACATTGTTGTTGTTGCTCTTATTTATAGACACTTGTTGAGCTGAGTGAGCGAGCTTCTACACAGCTCATTGCCAGTTCAGCATAACTGACTAACAACCTAACAGCTTGCATAACAACCTAACAATTAACTCTGTAGCTAACTCACCAATTAACCAACTAACTAACTACTTATTCATCAATGTAACAGTAACTGTATTTTGCATATACTAACTGTGATGTAGTGTGGATCGTATGTATGTTGAAACATGTAAACAATTAATTCATCATAGTATGCAAGAATTTGAATATAAATGAGAGGCAAATTTGCCGCTCATCACACAACCTCCCATTGACTTGGTTCTGGACCATATAAATATGGAGGGTTTGTTCTTTCTTAATAATGCAACCTTTTTCTAAAAAAAAATGTTTTTAAATTTTAATAATACAAGTTGACTGACTTTTCTCAATAATACCTTTACCCCTCAGTTTACGCAGTTCACTAGTCTTCTTGTGCTTTTGTCTTTACAATGTACTTCTCAATGTGAGATGACATTTCAATAGAAGCTTGTGAAAATCACAATCATTTAACTTTTTAGTATGTTCATAAAAAAGTTCTTTTATACCAGAAAATAGTTTAAACACTTCATTTTGCTTAATAACATAACTTTTAATGGTATATTATGAAATGCTTAAAACTACTAGTTTAGTGACATAACTGTGTAAGCCGTTACAATAAATATTTGCGTATCAAACTATTTTCCTTTTTCAATAATGCAAATGCAAACATGGTAGTCTAGTCAAAAAGAGAAGAAAAACATTTCTCAGTTTATCTGTATTGATTGTCAAACTATGTGGGGACTGAAATGACATAGCCATATTGGCATTTTTGTCAATCAAAAACAGCGTACCAAACAAATTTGCGCATATTTTGGTTGATGGTCACTTGGGGCCAATTTATATCACGAGACAGTTCTAGCTGCCTTTTTTTAAAGTAAGAATATAAAAACCTAAATAGCGGTAATACAAGCAAAGGGGCTAAGTCTTACCTTACCAAACTTAATGAGACTACGAACCTCTACTGATTAACAAAGAGTAATGCATCTAGTCCTCCTGGACTATGAAGAAATCTGCTACAACACCTAGGCGGATTTACCTCTTTAAAAAATAGGCGGCCGCCATAGGCCCCCAAATTTGAGGGGCCTCATTTTTTATAAATATTATTTATAAAAAAATAAAATTTTTATATAAAAGGAAAGAATTATTAGAAGTAGTTCATGTATTTAGAGTATTATGTCTCAAGAAATGCATGAATTATATTATTACTTACAAAAATAATTCAAAAAATCGATTTTATAATTTTGAAAATAGAGTTTATTAAAAAAATTATTTTTTCTTAAATATTCAAGGCCTCCGTTTAATTTTCTCCTTAAGCCACGAATATGAAGAAATTAATTATAGAAACCAACCCAAAGAAATAATGGAAAATCTAAAAGAAAAATTAATATGGATAAAAGAAACCTTAGAAAATTTAGAAAAAAGTACAGATAATAGTTTATATAACATAAAAAACTCATTAAGAGAAGAAGAAAGAGAGATAATTAATAGCATTAATAACGTTAATTCAGATATAAATTATAGTACAATTAGAATAAAATATTACACGGAAATTAGTAAACAAGCAATTACTTTAGAATGAAATGATAAACTATTGTCACGCCCCTTTTACGACTCAGAAAAATTTATATTTTAGGTTCGAAAGGGTTTTATTATTTAAGTGACAAGAAATGAAAATTCGTTTTGGAAAATGATTATTTACATTTTTTATTCAGAGTCGCCACTTGGTATAATCTGGTGTGCCAAGTCACCATCGGAAAATCCTTTTCAAAACCATTTGACTCTTTAAACTGGTTTGCGAACAGAGACTCCGGCTAAGGAATTTTGTTGACCGAGGGGAAGGTGTTAGGCATCCCTCGATCACGTGGTTCAACCACGGTCACTTGGTAGAGTGTATCAACTATTTTAGCACTACGAAATGTATAAACCACACAAAAGCACGCAAAACAATCAAACAATAAACAACAAAAAAAACAAAAAAACAAGAACCAAAATGTAATGTCCAGTCCAATTATACAGTCCGGAGTATATAAAAAATGCAAAATATAAACCTACGCTAAATTAATTCTAAACTAATGCTCTACCCGACGCCTCGGGCCTTCAACACGAACGTCCTCTGGGTACATGATACCTCGGGGCATTCCCCGGTGAATAAATAAATACAGATACTTCGGGGCATTCCCCGGCCAAATTATACAATTGAATTAAATGCGACAAAACAAAACCATTCCAACACGTATTTCAAACATGTCATCAATCCACCAAATCTAAATTTGACTACCCAAACCTACTGTTTGCCTACCCGCTCGATGAAATATCACGTTCAATATCAACAAATAATAAAAAAAAATAATATTCATTTTTATCGACTTTTAATTCCCGTCTTCCCTAATTCAAACTCAAGATTCCAGCATAACATTCACTTCTACTATTTTTAACAATCCACAACCACTATTAATAAAATCAAACGACAAATCAAAATCACCAAATATTCGCCTCATATCATGCTTCAGCAAACCAAACACGCATATATAATAAAATTAAAATGAGAAGGAAATAGAGTTGGACCTCAAATCAAGCTTTAAACCACCACATTTCTTTCAGTAAATCCAACAATACATAGAAGATGAGCAACGATCGGAACCCAAGCCACAAGCTTCGAACCAACGAACTCGATCCAAAACCAACTCGATAATTCAAAACAAAATGCGAAAGACCAATGATTAAACTAAAATTTGTGGACTGTTTTGACCAAGGATTCCGCTACTTACTGGAGCTCCAGTGAACTTCACCGGAGAACTCAACGGTGACGGGGACGGGGATGGAGAAGGACGGGTCAGCTGAGACTTTGGATGGAATTGGGAGTTTTTGATCGTCAATGGAGAGATGAGGGTGAAGAATGGGTTTCTCCGGTGGTCTGGCGGTGGGTTCGGATGACGTTCTCCGGCGAAATCTCATCGGAAAAATCAAACAGTGCCGCTCAGTTCGATCTCTCTCTCGATCCTGCTCCCTCTCCTTCGATTTTTCGTTTTTCTTTTGCCATTTTTCCTCCCTCCCTCTCTCGACCGGATATGTGTGTATTTGTGTGTGAATGATGGTGCGTGAGAAAGAAACAAAAATGGAGGTCACTGTTTTTTTTTTTGAAATTTTTGGAGAAGAAGATGATATTTTTGGTCTTTTTTTTTCTTTTATCTGTATCCCTGGAAAAAATATCCGTGAATATTGTTCCTTTGTGTGTGTATATAGGCTGTGAGGTGAGGGTGGGGTAGTGAGGTAGGGGGTAGGGTGTGATGTGTATTATTTTTATTGGGTAGGTTGTTAGGATAAGATGTAGGGGTTAGGATAGGATAGAATTTGTTAGGAAGTTTGTTATTTTTTTGTATTTTATGAGGGTATAATAACATGGGTGAGGGTACATGGTAGGATAACATAAAATGGGTAAAAGTGAATAAAATTGAACATTAAGAGGACGAATCACGTGTCTACATCATGCCCCCTTTGGATGTACACATGTGGTGTTTTCATACAAAGCAGTAGACAACAAGGCAGAATTTTGTCCTGACCTTTATTTAAAAGCACGAAGCAAGAGAAAGGAGGAAAACCAGGTCTTGACTTAGGACATCCTACCCACCCCAGTTATGAGGGGATCAAGTGACAAGTATCTCAAAGGATTGGAAGAAGGTGGACTATACCGAGTTGGTGAGTCGAGTGAGGTTCCATCGAGGTTCCGGTCCGCGGCTCTGTCATTACATCAAAAAAATGAAATTACAAGTTAAAACATTAATGAAATTACAAAAATCCTATCTATACAACTTTTGTTAGCTCTTGACTCGACTTTTATCACCCTATTCTTCAGGCGGGCTCCTGACTTGCAATTTCTTTCAGCTTGTTGCTTGGATTTCAATTACTTCGCTTTGTTGCATGACTTTTCATTTCTTCACCCTATTCTCCAGGCGGGCTCCTGAAACCCAAAATTAAAACTAGAACGAAAATTATCCCAAACAAGAATTATAATAAAGTAGCATTTCATTTTTGAAAGCGTCGTCCCATTTTCCAGGAGGGTCCTGAACAGAAAGTAACATCCCATTTTTCAGGAGGGTCTTGAACATAAAGTAAAATCCCATTTTTCAGGAGGATCCTGAATAGCAAGTAAAATCCCATTTTTCAGGAGGGTCCTGAACATAAAGTAAAATCCCATTTTTCCGGAGGGTCCTGAACAACAAGTAAAATCCCATTTTTTTTCTGAGGGTTCTGAACAAAAGTAAAATCTCATTTTTCAGGAGGGTCCTGAATAGCAAGTAAAATCTCCTTTTTCAGGAGGGTCCTGAATAAAAGTAAAATACTATTTTTCAGGAGGGTCCTGAACAAAAAGTAAAATCCCATTTTTCAGGAGGGTCCTGAACAGAAAGTAAGATCCCATTTTTCAGGAGGTTCCTGAACATGAAATAAAATCCCATTTTTCTGCAGGGTCCTGAACATGAAGTAAAATCCCATTTTTCAAGAGGGTCCTGAATAGCAAGTAAAATCTCCTTTTTCAGGAGGGTCCTGAATAAAAGTAAAATCCTATTTTTCAGGAGGGTCCTAAACATAAAGTAAAATCCCATTTTCAGGAGGGTCCTGAACATAAAGTAAGATCCCATTTTTCAGGAGGGTCCTGAACATGAAGTAAAATCCCATTTTTCAGGAGTGTACTGAACATAAAGTAAAATCCCATTTTTCAGGAGGGTCCTGAACCAAAAGTAAAATCCCATTATCAGGAGGGTCCTCAACAGAAAGTAAGATCCCATTTTTCTGGAGGGTCCTGAACATGAAATAAAATCTCATTTTTCAAGAGGGTCCTGAACAAAAAGTAAAATCCCATTTTTCAGGAGGGTCCTGAACATGAAATAAAATCCCATTTTTCAGGAAGGTCCTGAACAGCAAGTAAAATCTCCTTTTTCAGGAGGGTCCTGAATACAAGTAAAATTCCATTTTTCAGGAGGGTCCTGAACATAAATAAAATCCCATTTTCAGGAGGGACCTGAATATATAGTAAGATCCTATTTTTCAGGAGGGTCTTGAACATAAAGTAAAATCATATTTTTCAGGATGGTCCTGCACAGAATGTAAAATCCCATTTTTCAAGAGGGTCCTGAACATGAAGTAAAATTCCATTTTTCTAGAGGGTCCTGAATAGAAAGTAAAATCCCATTTTTCAGGAGGGTCCTGAACGTGAAGTAAAATCCCATTTTTCAGGAGGGTCCTGAACAGAAGGTAAAATCCCATTTTTCAGGAGGGTCCTGAACAGCAAGTAAAATCCCATTTTTTCAGGAGGGTTCTGAACAAAAGTAAATTCCCCTTTTTCAGGAGGGTCCTGAACATAAAGTAAAATCCCATTTTCAGGAGGGTTCTGAACAGAAAGTAAGATCCCATTTTTCAGGAGGTTCCTGAACATGAAATAAAATCCAATTTTTCAGGAGGGTCCTGAACATGAAGTAAAATCCCATTTTTCAGGAGGGTCCTGAATAGAAAGTAAAATCCCATTTTTCAGGAGGGTCCTGAACATGAAATAAAATCCCATTTTTCAGGAGGGTCCTGAACAACTAGTAAAATCCCATTTTTTCAGGAGGGTTCTGAACAAAAGTAAATTCTCCTTTTTCAGGAGGGTCCTGAACATAAAGTAGAATCCCATTTTTCAGGAGGGTCCTGAACAGAAAGTAAAATCCCATTTTCAGGAGGGTTCTGAACAGAAAGTAAGATCCCATTTTTCAGGATGTTCCTGAACATGAAATAAAATCCCATTTTTCAGGAGGGTCCTAAACAGAAGGTAAAATCCCATTTTTCAGAAGGGTCCTGAACAGCGAGTAAAATCCCATTTTTTCAGGAGGGTTCTGAACAAAAGTAAATTCCCCTTTTTCAGGAGGGTCCTGAACATAAAGTAAAATCCCATTTTTCAGGAGGGTCCTGAACAGAAAGTAAAATCCCATTTTCAGGAGGGTCCTGAACAACTAGTAAAATCCCATTTTTTCAGGAGGGTTCTGAACAAAAGTAAATTCTCCTTTTTCAGGAGGGTCCTGAACATAAAGTAGAATCCCATTTTTCAGGAGGGTCCTGAACAGAAAGTAAAATCCCATTTTCAGGAGGGTTCTGAACAGAAAGTAAGATCCCATTTTTCAGGATGTTCCTTAACATGAAATAAAATCCCATTTTTCAGGAGGGTTCTAAACAGAAGGTAAAATCCCATTTTTCAGGAGGGTCCTGAACAGCAAGTAAAATCCCATTTTTTCAGGAGGGTTCTGAACAAAAGTAAATTCCCCTTTTTCAGGAGGGTCCTGAACATAAAGTAAAATCCCATTTTTCAGGAGGGTCCTGAACAGAAAGTAAAATCCCATTTTCAGGAGGGTTCTGAACAGAAAGTAAGATCCCATTTTTCAGGAGGTTCCTGAACATGAAATAAAATCCCATTGTTCAGGAGGGTCCTGAACATGAAGTAAAATCCCATTTTTCAGGAGGGTCCTGAATAGAAAGTAAAATCCCATTTTTCAGGAGGGTCCTGAACATGAAATAAAATCCTACTTTTCAGGAGGGTCCTGAACAACTAGTAAAATCCCATTTTTTCAGGAGGGTTCTGAACAAAAGTAAATTCCCCTTTTTCAGGAGGGTCCTGAACATAAAGTAAAATCCCATTTTTCAGGAGGGTCCTGAACAGAAAGTAAAATCCCATTTTTCAGGAGGGTTCTGAACAGAAAGTAAGATCCCATTTTTCAGGAGGTTCCTGAACATGAAATAAAATCCCATTTTTCCGCAGGGTCCTGAACATGAAGTAAAATCCCATTTTTTAGGAGGGTCCTGAATAGAAAGTAAAATCCCATTTTTTAGGAGGGTCCTGAACAGAAGGTAAAATCCCATTTTTCAGGTAGGTCCTGAACAGCAAGTAAAATCTCATTTTTTCAGGAGGGTTCTGAACAAAAGTAAATTCCCCTTTTTCAGGAGGGTCCTGAACATAAAGTAAAATCCCATTTTTCAGGAGGGTCCTGAACAGAAAGTAAAATCCCATTTTCAGGAGGGTTCTGAACAGAAAGTAAGATCCCATTTTTCAGGAGGTTCCTGAACATGAAATAAAATCCCATTTTTCAGGAGGGTCCTGAACATGAAGTAAAATCCCATTTTTCAGGAGGGTCCTGAATAGAAAGTAAAATCCCATTTTTCAGGAGGGTCCTGAACATGAAATAAAATCCCATTTTTCAGGAGGGTCCTGAACAACTAGTAAAATCCCATTTTTTCAGGAGGGTTCTGAACAAAAGTAAATTCCCCTTTTTCAGGAGGGTCCTGAACATAAAGTAGAATCCCATTTTTCAGGAGGGTCCTGAATAGATAGTAAAATCCCATTTTCAGGAGGGTTCTGAACGGAAAGTAAGATCCCATTTTTCAGGAGGTTCCTGAACATGAAATAAAATCCCATTTTTCAGGAGGGTCCTAAACAGAAGGTAAAATCCCATTTTTCAGGAGGGTCCTGAACAGCAAGTAAAATCCCATTTTTTCAGGAGGGTTCTGAACAAAAGTAAATTCCCCTTTTTCAGGAGCGTCCTGAACATAAAGTAAAATCCCATTTTTCAGGAGGGTCCTGAACAGAAAGTAAAATCCCATTTTCAGGAGGGTTCTGAACAGAAAGTAAGATCCCATTTTTCAGGAGGTTCCTGAACATGAAATAAAATCCCATTATTCAGGAGGGTCCTGAACATGAAGTAAAATCCCATTTTTCAGGAGGGTCCTGAATTGAAAGTAAAATCCCATTTTTCAAGAGGGTCCTGAACATGAAATAAAATCCCATTTTTCAGGAGGGTCCTGAACAACTAGTAAAATCCCATTTTTTCAGGAGGGTTCTGAACAAAAGTAAATTCCCCTTTTTCAGGAGGGTCCCTAACATAAAGTAAAATCCCATTTTTCAGGAGGGTCCTGAACAGAAAGTAAAATCCCATTTTTCAGGAGGGTTCTGAACAGAAAGTAAGATCCCATTTTTCAGGAGGTTCCTGAACATGAAATAAAATCCCATTTTTCCGCAGGGTCCTGAACATGAAATAAAATCCCATTTTTTAGGAGGGTCCTGAATAGAAAGTAAAATCCCATTTTTCAGGAGGGTCCTGAACATGAAATAAAATCCCATTTTCCAGGAAGGTCCTGAACAGAAAGTAAAATCCTATTTTTCAGGAGGGTCCTAAACATAATGTAAAATCCCATTTTCAGGTGGATCCTGAATAGAAAGTAAAATCCCATTTTTTCAGGAGGGTCCTGAACATAAAATAAAATCTCATTTCTCAGGAGGGTCCTGAACAGAAAGTAAAATCCCTTTTTTCAGGAGAGTCCCGAACATAAAATAAAATCCCATTTTTCAGGAGGGTCCTGAACATAAGTAAAATCCCATTTTTCAGGAGGGTCCTGAACAAAAAGTAAAATTCTTCGAATGTGCATTTCCAATGGTAGCTAAATTAAGTGAAGCGAATTTGCCCCTATTTTCAACAAAGAAAATTTGTCAGTTAAAAACTTAGTGGTGGCTTGCAGATCTTGGCTTCTCAGGTATCTGCCCAGCACTCATTCCTTTCATCTCTGTTCCAAATCGCTAACACTTGCCCTATCTTGCTGCATCATTGACCCGGATCCAGATTGTGTGAAGTGAGTTCTGACTCAAACAATGGGCTTCCATTTTACCATGCCTCTGAGGTGCACCCTTTTCCCAAATCTGAATGCTTCCACGAATCCAACAGCCCGTCGGTTGATAGAATTCCTTTATTTTGTGTTGAATTACGATCACATTTCTTTCCTGTACTGTTCTTTGGCTTTTCCTCGTATAATTGTAAAGATTGGTAGTAAATTTTGAAATCCTTTTTCGCTTGTGTTGACACAGGCTTGACTTAAAATGTAAAGAAATGATGGTGACTTTTATTTTGATAAATGACATAAGAAAAGACAAAAATCATGAATATGTAAATGAAAGAAAAGGGCAATGTCCCATATTCAAAAAGAAAACTTATCTGAATACGATAATCAACTCCAATGAGTATGACATGCATTTTGGATTGAGTTGCCTGATCTTCCTATCCAAACTCCCCATTTGCTGTTGAGTTTGTGCCTTTGCCGCTGAGCCACTTCTTCAAATCCATTGGACTCATTCATCACATTCGATTGTCGACATCTTAAATGACTTTCGCCAACAAATCTCTTTCTTTTCACTTTTCACTTTTCTCTTGAACTCTCCATCGTCTTATGGTGCCCGTGAGGGTTTTCACCAATAAGACTCTCTCATTTTTATTTCTCTCCACTCACCATCACCTTATGGTGCCTGCAAGAGTTTTCACCAATAAGACTCTCTCATTTTCATTTCTCTCAACTCACCATCGCCTTATGATGCCCACAGGGGTTTTCACCAATAAGACTCTCTCATTTTTGTATTTCTTTCCTGATTTCTTATGCTGAGGGAGACAAGTGGTACCTCACAATGTATCATCATATCCATTGCATGATTAGCCTTAACATTATCAACACTTGATCTGAAGGACTTTCTTTGGTTGTAACTTGGCTTTTGGTTAAGGTTAGAAAAGATAGTAAGGGGATCAAACGATACTTGAAGTGGGGGTGGGACTTACAACTTTTGGAATCGACTCAAACAACATATTAAATCATGCCCCAGTTTTATTGACTGGGTGAATCTTAGATCTTTATTTGGTTGGACCAAGCTCGAAATAGGGCAGCCTACATATCTCACTCCCGAGAGAGGAGAATCAGGTCGCACGTAGTTCCATCAACTTGTTCTTTGTTTTGATTTGATTGATTTTTATTATTATTATTATTATTTTTCGAACTCTTTCTTTTATTCTTATTTTCTTGACATTTATCTTTGACTCTATTTTGATTTCAAAAGAGGGATATAAAAAAAAAACGAAGCTCAAACGGGTAAACAAAGGATGACACAATGTTTGGATAGAAGAATAAAATGCCTTCATCATATCAATCTTCAAAAATGCAAGTACTAGACATGCAATAAAATCAACAAAGGATCAAATATCATACATAATATCTTTTGACTGTATCAGCATTGATAGCCATTTCTGCCATTTTGCCTTCAGTATCTGTCAAATATAAGGCTCCATTGGGCAACACTTTCTTCACAACAAAGGGACCTTGCCAGTTAGGGGAGAACTTGCCTTTCGCTTCAACCTGGTGAGGAAGGATACGTCTCAAAACCAACTGACCAACTTCAAAATTCCTGGGATGGACCTTTTTGTTATTCACTCGAGCCATCCTCTTCTGATACAACTGGCCATGACACAAAGACGTTAGCCTTTTTTCCTCAATCAAACTCAAATATTCCAGTCGGGTTTTTACCCATTCGTCATCATCAATCTCTGCTTCTACAATGACTCAAAGAGAGGGAATTTCAACTTCTGCAAGGATGACTGCTTCTGTCCCATACACCAATAAATATAGAGTTGCCCCTGTTGAAGTGTGAACAGTGGTGTGATAACCTAGAAATGCAAACAACAACTTTTTATGCCACTGTCTAGAACCTTGAACCATTTTTCGCAGTATTTTTTTTATATTCTTATTGGCGGCTTCAACAACACCATTGGCCTTTGGGCGATATGGATTAGAATTTCGATGTACGATCTTAAACTGTTGACATACTTCTTGCATCAAATGACTATTGAGATTGGCAGCATTATCTGTAATGATCATCTTAGGAATTCCAAATCTACAAATGATATTGGCATGAACAAAATCTACCACAACCTTCTTTGTCACTGACTTGAAAGTTACTGCTTCTACCCACTTTGTGAAGTAGTCAATGGCTACAAAACTGAATCTATGTCCATTTGATGCCTTTGGCTCAATCGGTCCAATCACATCCATTCCCCAAGCCACGAACGACCATGGAGCGGCCATTGCATGCAACTCAACAGGAGGAGAATGTATCAGATCACCGTGTACCTGACATTGATGACACTTTCGAACAAAATGAATAGAATCCCTTTCCATAGTAAGACAGTAATAACCTGCTCGAAGAATCTTCTTTGACAAGACATGACCATTCATGTGTGACCCGCATACTCCAGAGTGTATTTCAACCATGATGGCCGAGGCTTCTCTTGCATCTACACACCTTAAAAGTCCCAGATCTGGGGTCCTCTTATACAAGATTCCCCCACTTCAGAAAAATCCACTAGCCAAACACCTAATAGTCCTCTTTTGATCCTTGGTGGCATATGCTGGGTATTCTCCTGACTGAATGTACAGCTTGATATCCGAGAACCAAGGTTCTCCATCGAGCTCTTCTTCAACCGTATTACAGTAAGCATGCTGATCACGACTCTGTATATCACTGGATCGATGTAAGCTTTATCAGGATGTTGGAGCATTGAAGACAGAGTGGCTAAAGCATCAGCGATTTCATTGTGAATCCTTAGAATATGCCTAAATTTTACTAACACAAACCGTTGACATAGCTCCTACAAGCATTGTCGATACGGGATGAGCGTCAAATCTCGCGTCTCCCAATCGCCTTGAATTTGATGGACGAGCAAATCCGAATCTCCCAATACCAATAATTCTTGGAATCCCATATCAACAGCTAACCTCAAACTAAGAATGCAGGCATCATACTCTGCCATATTGGTAGTACAGTAGAATCGAAGTTGTGCTGTTATCGGGAAATGTTGTCCCGATTCAGAGATAAGAACCGCACCTATTCCGACTCCTTTCATATTGACAGCTCCATCAAAGAATAACCTCTAACCTGGATCAACATCTATAATGACTTCATCGACATACAACACTTCTTCGTCAGGAAAATATGTCTTTAATAGCTCGTACTCTTCATCGATGGGATTATCAGCAAGATGATCTGCCAAGGCTTGGGATTTCATGGTGGTTCGAGTCACATATACAATGTCGAACTCGGTAAGCAATATTTGCCACTTTGCCAATCGACCCTTCGGCATAGGCTTCTGAAAGATATACTTCAAAGGATCCATGCAGGAGATGAGATAAGTAGTATAGGATGAGAGATAATGCTTCAACTTTTGTGCTACCCAAGTTAGGGAACAATACATCCTTTTAAGAAGAGTATACCTGGCCTCATATGCGGTGAACTTCTTGCTAAGATAATAAATATCCCATTCCTTTTTGCCTGTGACATCATGTTGACCCAGGACACAACCGAAAAAATTGTCCATGACTGATAAATATAAGATCAAAGGCCTACCAGGCTCCAGGGGTACCAGCACGGGCGGATTTGACAAATATATTTTGATTCGATCAAGCACTTCCTGACATTCTTCAGTCCATTTTACCGCAACACTCTTTTTCAGCAACTTGAATATGGGCTCACAAGTGGTTGTGAGTTGAGCAATAAACCTGCTAATGTAGTTCAGTCTACCAAGAAAACTCATTACCTCCGTTCTATTCTTGGGTGGGGGAAAATCCTGAATGGCCTTGATTTTTGAGGGATCCAGTTAAATTCCCCGACGGCTGACTACAATCCCTAACAGCTTTCCAGACGAAACTCCAAATACACATTTTGCCAGGTTGAGTTTGAGATTATACCTGCGAAGCCTTTCAAAGAACTTTCTTAAATCTTTAACATGGTCATCCTTACTCTTTGACTTAATAATCACATCATCCACGTAGACCTCAATATCCTTATGCATCATATCATGAAACATAGTGGTCATGGCTCTCATGTATGTTGCTCCAGCATTCTTCAAATCGAACGGCATCACTCGATAACAATAACTCCCCTATGGTGTGATAAAAGATTTCTTCTCCACGTCTTCATCATCCATAATGATCTAGTGATATCCGGCATAACAATCCACAAAAGAGGCAACCTCGTTTAAACCACGGTAATCAACACACTCAAATTTTGCCATCTTTCTTTGGTACGGGAACAACATTGGATAACCACATGGGTTAACGAGCCACTCAAATTACTTTGGCTTCAAGTTGTTTCATGATTTCCTCTTTAATTTTAATACTTACATCCATTTTAAACTTCCTCAACTTCTGTTTGACAGGAGGGAACGTGGGATCAGTTGGCAATTTGTGAGCCACTAATCCAGTGCTTAAACCAGGCATATCATCATAAGACCATGCAAAAACATCCTTATAATCAATTAAGGCTTGAATCATTCCATATTTTAGCTGTGGCAAAGCATGTACACTGATTTTAGTTTCCATAACATCTTCTTGATCCCCTAGATTTATTGGGTCAGTCTCATTCAAATTAGGATTCGGTTTGTCTTCAAACTGTTCCAACTCTTTGCTTATTTCTTCTAGTGCTTCTTCATCATCATATTCCCCATCTTGCTTCATTACATCTTGATTAGTTTGGATTTTAAGATCAGGCTAAAAATTCCACATGCATGTCATGTCATTAGAATCAGCATAAAGAGAACTGTGTAAAAAAACAAAATATATTAGACACGAAACAAAGGGACATTGCATTTCATTATATAAAAAGATAGAAGGGTTTAAACATAGATGACAACATAATCATAAACAAACTAAAATCTGAATTACAACCCTAAAATAACTCGGATAAATGAAAAGAAAAACAAAATAAACTACCAAAACTCTCTCCTGGCGGGGAGTGGAGTGACTTCCCAATTATTGAGCCGAACAGCTAGACCTATGAATTGCACGTCTGCCATGCTGGTACCTTCTCCTGCTTTGACCATATCAACTTCAATAAAAAGGTTCTGGAAGTCATCAACCAATTCAACTTCAAATTCCACATGTTTCGTGACACCGCTCTTAACAAATGATTCACTGAGTAGTGGCATTGGGCGAGGGAGTGACCATGTTTCCTTTTTCCTTCCCTTGGCTTTCTTTAGATCTTCAGCCGTAGGCTCAAATCCCAGATCAAACGTGCCCACGTTCTCACTCGCACATATGGGATAAGCTATACCATGCAGAGACGCTCCCAAACCCTTTACTAGCTCAAATTCGTATTTCCAAAGTTCACTCACCATCATGATAGAAGCAGAAGACAATTGCGGTCCCAGTATAACCTGCCATTCAAGGATACGATTCACTGGCACTGTGTTAAAAATTTGATAGACGAATGTCTCCTCTAGGTTTTTTGCTTCAATAAGAGACAAGGGAGAATCTATGCAGGCGGGAAAATCTCCTTCACCGTGAATAACCACTTCTTGCCTGTCATGCTCAAACTTAATCATTTGGTGCAGTGTAGATGCAACCGCCTTGGCCTTGTGGATCTATGGCCTTCCCAACAACAGATTGTAAGAGGAGTCTACATTCAATACTTGAAACTTTATAGCGAACTCAACAGCCCCTATGGTCAACATTAGTTCTATTTCGCCAATGGAATTTGATTTTGCACCATCGAAAGCCCTAACACATACATTGTTGGGCCCGATCCTGTCAGCACCAATATTCAATTTTTGCAAAGTATAAATAGGGAAAATATTTGCACCTGAACCTCCATCAATCATAACATGAGTGACGTAGAAATATTTACACTTCACTGTAATGTAAAGGCCCCGGTTATGCCTTGTACCTTCAACAGGCAATTAATCATCAGAAAAGCTGATCCGATTGACCTCAAAGATTTTTCCAACCATTTTCTCAAGTTGGTTGATTGTAATCTCCCTAGGAACATATGATTCACTTAATACCTTCAGTAAAACATCACGATGCTCCTTGGAGTGCAACAACAAAGATAAAAGGGAAATTTGAGCAGGGGTTTTCTTCAACTAGTCTAATATTGAATACTCTGGCAATTTCATCTTTCTCAAAAATTCTTCGGCTTCTTATTCGGTGATAGGCTTTTTGATATATGACGTTCCACTCACCGTTGGCTTCGACTTTCTTAAGCTTTCAGGTATGAAGCATCTTCCTGACCTAGTCAAACCCCCTACCTCATCTACATGTTCCACTACTTCTTTCCCATGATAGGTCATCACAGTTTGCCCATAATTATAGGGAACCTTTTTCGTATCAACTATCAGAGGTTGGGTCACCGATTTGAGGACAATAGGTGCTGCCAGTGCTCCTTTCACCGTCAAGATGGGCTGACTCAGAGCTCCCACCACTGTCAACTTAGGTTTATCCTGACTTAAATCAACATACCTTCTGGCGCCTTGTATTGTGATCAGGGGTTTCTTTGTGCTTTTTTGGGCTTTATCTTCTCTCATTCCTTCCTGGTTCAATGACATTGCTTTCAAAGACTCCACTATATTCACCGATTTCTTCTCAATGGTCTATATCTTGACAATAGTCTTATAACCCCTCGACGACTCTTTTCCATCATATCAATTCTAACATATTGTCTTCAGCATAGGTTGGCAGCAGATACTGGTTAATGTTTGGACCCTCCAGGGCCTGGACCAATATCTGATTTGTGTCAATTATATCTTGGATAGCTCTCTTTAAATGCCAACATTTCTCAATATCATGGCCTGGCATGTCAGAATAGTACACGCACCTTAAAGAATAATCGAGATTCCTCGGCGGTGGGTTTAAAAGCCTTCCTTGAATTAGGCTTAAAACATTCAACTTTATCAACCTATCAAACAAGCTAGCATATGACTCCCCAAGAGGTGTGAATTGATTTTTGACCGCCTTCTCTTTCTTATACTCGGGCCTAGGTTGAAAACTGGGTCTAGAGGGGTTTTGGTAATTTGGTGGAGTGAATGGGCGATTTTGTGGAGCTTGCGCATGCCACTACGGGTAAGAAGGGGTCTGGGCATATGGCTGTGCGCTATATATTGGGTATGGGGGTGGTGGAATGGAATATAAAGGGTTTTGTGGAGGGTAGTAATAGTGGGGAGGAATATATGGAGCTTGGGCGTAGACTTGGGATTGGGGATAGGGGCGAGGTGGTCTTTTGGGGTAGGAATGGGTTCCAGCTACGACCGTTGCCACATCCTATTTCTTTTTTTACCTCCAAAATGCGCCAGATCCACCTTAAATCGCTTGTGTAGTGGCTTTTAATGCAGCAAAACTCACTATTCGGCCGGTCTTAATTCCGTCCTCTATCATCTCCCCCATTTTGAGGACTTCCATAAAAGATTTTCCCATTGCCGAAAGTAAATGTTGAAAATAGTTCTCATCCTGTGCCTGAATAAAAACTTCTACTAACTTACTTTCTTTCATTGGAGGCTTTACCCTGACGGCCTATTCACGCCACCTTATCGCGTATTCCCTAAAACCTTCAGTGCTCTTTTTCTTCATGTTGACCAAGGATTTTTCATCCGGAATCAGGTCGATGTTATACTGAAAATGTTGAACAAATTCAGAAGCCAAGTCATCCCAGCTTTTCCATTTATTGATATCTCGATCGATAAACTATTCTGAGGCCAGATCAGAAAGACTCTCACCAAAGAAGGCCATGAGCAGTTCTTTCTTTCCTCCTGCAGCCCTCAACTGTTTGCAATAATGTCTCAAGTGTTCCACGGGATCACCGTGTCCTGCATACTTCTCGAACTTAGGCATCTTAAAACCGAGGGGAAGGTTGATGTCTGGGAACATGCAAAGATCTTTATAGGAAATACTCCTACAATCTCCGATTCCTTGCAAATTCCTCATAGCCTGTTCTAAACTTTTCAATTTCCGTGTTATGATATCCTGTTCCTCTATTGCAACAGGTTTCTCCATATCAAATGGAAATGCAGGCGGCTGAGTGTACCCATATGGTTCATTCATTTGCAAAGTAGGCTCCAGGGCATAATACTGACTATTTGAAACCTTCAGTACTGGCTCACTGGCAGACCTAGGAAGCCTCATTGTGGGACGCACAACATATATGGGAGTTTCATGTGGTGGCAGAGCCACGAATACCGGTATAATCGGTGGCGCTGGCTGAGCAGCTGGTCTTGATTGGGGTGCTGCCAAGTGCACACTAGAACTTCCAGGATAATAATGTCGCGGAGTGAATCCTGGCGTGTGCTCAGGTGACTCAGTAGGAGCAGAGAATTGCGCCTGAGAGAGCGGTGGGCAGTTAGAGATATTCCCAAGACCTTCAGGGAGCGGAGAAGGAGGCATTCCGCTGGCCCATGCCCGGTGTAAATCTATCAATTATTGCCTAAGCCTTACTACCTCATCATTGTGTTCAGAACTTTCTTCCCTGTGATCCTAATCCGGGTCAATGAGCGAATTTTCAATCTCCCTACTAGCCATGGCGAGCTTTGCTTTGGATCTAGTAAAGTATGGGTGACTAGCCAGAGTGCTGCAAACCTACCACTGTTATCTGAAAGAACATACTCATCAAAAGACGACATCCGTTAGGATTAGGTCACACAACAAGCATGGGAATCACATTGGTAAAATTGTCCTAAATTCATGTTCATTTCTACCAGCTTTTGAGGGTAGTGAGGTCATTTTAACATCATCCTGATTTTTGTCTACACTTATTTTTTTATCTACATTTATTATTATTATATTATATTATTATATATTTTTTTTTGTATCCATCTCTGTTCCTTTCTTTTCTCTCGTTATCTACCTTTATTTTATTTTTCTTTATGGCTTTTGTTTTTCTTTAAAAGAGGAAAAATAATGAAAAACACGAAACAAAATAATTAGATCGAACACAAAAGTAGGTTGCCTACGTATCATGTTGTACATGAATCTGATCTAGCGTAGTTCGGGCAGTATGTGCATAAACATCACCCACTTTATTTTTTCAAAAATGAAAATAAACAAACAAAGGAAATACGTAACATCATAACATTTTGAAGAAAGAAAACAACAAAAACATACAAAAAGTTTTGGACCACTTTAAAACTAAACAACAAATACGAAACAACATTCTAGACCCCGAAGACGACATAGGTGAAATTACTAATAAAGACCCTAATACCAAAAACAACTTGACTTCGACTTAAAGCAGACACCACCCTACAATGACAGACACATAAAAGACTCAAACTGAATAAAGATAAGAAACGCTCTTTCCGACTGGTGCTCTGCGTGATGACCCTGGCTGAGATGTACTGGCTCGTGAAGTTCTCTTTCTCTCATTTAAACTTTGTAGCATATCCTGTAAAGACACGCTGATATTGGGGAAGAAACTTCGGGCCCGTATTCCTCCCTCATAGGGAGTGCACTTGGAAAGATTATTCTGACACCTTTCTACCGTCTTGAACAAATCTGCTAACTGAACTCTCAGTGTTTCCACTTTGGACCCCACACTTTAATCCTGATGGTCGTCTACTATGCATTCTTCCTGTACTCTCTCTCTAAGCTGCGCTGGTAAAGTTTGACTGATACCCCGAGGGATAGATTGAAGCCAGACCCCATATCCCTTAGTGTACCCCGGATTATCCAAACTTTCTTTGAGTGTGTCCACACCTATCTTTGTTGCATGCTTCCAAAAATTCTCGTACTTGCTCTCACCTAAGTCTTGGTCCTTGAAGTACTCAACATCCTTCAGAAGATCCACTACTGGTGGCACGTCCTGCAGCCTACCCAACTGGCGCATTACCCTAGAAGGACTGTATGGTCTAGTGCAATTGAGCCCTAACATAACTAAAGGGATCTGCGTCTGACAACCCAACAATACTATCTTTGGTCGAAGCCCAGATAAGTCTACAAAATGTCATCCCTGGTTCTTGACTCAAGAAATTCAATTCAAGCGTCGACTCCCACGGGTAACGAGAATTTATCCAAACGCAACCTGGAGTCCATGGCTTTCACTCGATTGGGAATACAACGATCTAACACGTCTGGTCTAACTAAAGAAGGCGCATGCAAATGCTCCATCATCCATAACTGCAATATCAGGTTACCGCCCTCAAAAAATCTCCTTCCCCCCTTCACTTCGGTTAAAGCTTTATATATTTCTGTTAAGATCATGGGTATGAGAGTGAACCTTCCCTTTTGATTAGTGCCCTTGTCGTTTTGATCCTTATGAAATAGGGCCATCACCACAGATTGCAAACGGGTATTAATACGTCTTTCTTCTAGTGGAAACACTAAAGTACCTAACAAAGTGAGGGTAAAGACTTCAAGACGCTTTCTCTCCCACTTCTCCTTAGTCATATGAAATTCATCCCAAAAACAATCAAAACCTTCCAAGGGCCCGAATCTAGCGAACAAAAAATCTAAGGAAACCCACGAATCACTTAAACAAACCAAACGGATACCCTTACTTTTTAAACCACAGGACTATAAAAATCTCACACTAGTATGATTTCGTGCTCGGATCATATCCTTCTCGATATAGGGAAAATGCAACAAACCGGATATTTCTGCCAAAGTAGGAGTCATTTCACATTCCCCAAACCTGAACACCAAACTACTTGGATCCCAAAAGGTCAACAAAGCCTCTGTTAAATCTGGATGAGGGATAACAAGTTCCGTAAGATCACCTAATATTTTAATCAGTTTCTGCTGATCAACATAGTTAAACATTTCCCACCATTTGATTAACTTTTTGGGCACCTTGAAAACCATCAAAACTCTAGACTTGGTGGACAAATCCATCCTGTAATAACACACAAGACGTTATCTCAAAAATTCAACAGGAGTAGAAGATTCCCAACCCTTGGGATATTTAAAGCAAACATATGTTGATGGGATAGACCATATTCATGACTCCAATTTGCCGAATAGAAGTACTGAGCGAGGTCAGTCTACTTGGCTAACAACTCTAGATTACGGGGTGAGAAACCTAGGCTAAATAATAAGACAAAGGCAAACACAAAGATTACCGGACCCCCCCGAGGGTTGCCTACCTATCCCAACCCGAGGGTAGGGAATTAGGTATGCGTAGTTCAATCAGATTGGATAATTAGTGATTAACTAATAAATTGACCCTAACTTAAGAGACACAACCAAAAACAAACGAAAAACTTTTGGATTTTCAGCTAAACACTTTAACTAAGACTGACACCACCAATTATGAAGAAAAAATCTTTTTGGTATTTTTGTTTTTGACAAATAAGTAGAAAAGGCAAACATATTTTTTTTTTGAATTTACGGTACTTTGAGAAGACAAATGCAAAACGTAAAAAAATCTTTTTGAGTTTTTAGATCGTGAAGAACAAAAGCCATAAAGAATTCTAAAATAAACTACGATATTCCTTTTGATTCATTCTTTTCGATTCACTTTTTTTTTTCAAAAATCAGTCCGTCAAATGACCACGTTACCCTTAAAAATGCAACACTTAACACGTAGGGATACTTTAGAGGTGAGTCTCCTACAAAGGGCTATGTTGGTCCCGCTAGATCTCCGTATGATGCACATAAGCATGACCTAAAGGCTGACTTATGTTGTGGTTCACTGACAAGGCTATTCGGGGGAGCTTATGGTCGATAGTGGCTGCTTTGCTTTCCACCTACTCCATAACACCGACGGATCCCCCCTAAAATAAGGGTGGCTCAACTAGAGGTTGTGTACAACACGTGTACTACGGACTTGTTGCAGAAAGAAGGCCGGAGGGTGGACACATGATGACAGATATAAAAGCGGTAACACATAGGATAAATACTATAAATAAAGAGCACGAAAAACGTACAAAAGTGAAAACAATAACACAAACAAAATCACAAACAATGCTTATACATTCGTAATGCCAAACAAAGTCGATACGACTCCAAAAATAGCTCGAATTCTGAAAACTTGTCATTGTCCCCAGTAGAGTCGCCAGAGCTGTCACGCTCCTTTTACAACTCAAAAAAATTTATATTTTAGGTTCGAAAGGGTTTTATTATTTAAGTGACAAGAAATGAAAATTCGTTTTGGAAAAGGATTACTTACATTTTTTATTCAGATTCTCCACTTGGCATAATCTGGTGTGCCAAGTCACCATCCGAAAATCCTTTTCAAAACCATTTGACTCTTTAAACTGGTTTACGAACAGAGACTCCGGCTAAGGAATTTTGTTGACCGAGGGGAAGGTGTTAGGCATCCCTCGATCCCGTGGTTCAACCACGGTCGCTTGGTAGAGTGTATCAACTATTGTGGCACTATGAAATGTATAAACCACACAAAAGCACGTAAAACAATCAAACAATAAACAACAAAAAAAAAACAAAAAAAACAAGAACCAAAATGTAATGTCCAGTCCAATTATACAGTCCAGAGTATATAAAAAATGCAAAAGTATAAACCTACGCTAAAGTAATTCTAAACTAATGCTCTACCCGATGCCTCGGGCCTTCAACACGAACGTCCTCCGGGTACATGATACCTCAGGGCATTCCCCGGTGAATAAATATATACAGATACTTTGGGGCATTCCCCGGCCAAATTATACAATGGAATTAAATGCGACAAAACAAAACCATTCCAACACGTATTTCAAACATGTCATCAATCCACCAATTCTAAATTTGACTACCCAAACCAACTGTTTGCCTACCCGCTCGATGAAATATCACGTTCAATATCAACAGTGAATAATAAAAAAATAATATTCATTTTTATCGACTTTTAATTCCCGTCTTCCCTAATTCAAACTCAAGATTCCAGCATAACATTCACGTCTACTATTATTAACAATCCATAACCACTATCAATAAAATCAAATGACAAATCAAAATCACTAAATATTCGCCTCATATCATGCTTCAACAAACCATACACACATATATATTGAAATTAAAATGAGAAGGAAATAGAGTTGGACCTCAAATCAAGCTTTAAACCACCACATTTCTTTCAGTAAATCCAACAATACATAGAAGATGAGCAACGATCGGAACCCAAGCCACAAACTTTGAACCAACGAACTCGATCCAAACCCAACTCGATAATTCAAAACAAAATGCGAAAGACCAACGATTAAACTAAAATTTGTGGACTGTTTTGACCAAGGATTCCGCTACTTACTGGAGCTCCGGTGAACTTCGTCGGAGAACTTGACGGTGACGGGGACGGGGATGGAGAAGGACGGGTCAGCTGAGACTTTGGATGGAATTGGGAGTTTTTTATCGTCAATGGAGAGATGAGGGTGAAGAATGGGTTTCTCCGGTGGTCTGGCAGTGGGTTTGGATGACGTTCTCCAGCGAAATCTCGCCGGATAAATTAAACAGTGCCACTCAGTTCGATCTCTCTCTCGATCCTTCTCCCTCTCCTTCGATTTTTTGTTTTTCTTTTGCCATTTTTCCTCCCTCCCTCTCTCGGCCGGATATGTGTGTATTAGTGTGTGAATGATGGTGCGTGAGAAAGAAACAAAAATGGAGGTCACTGGGTTTTTTTTTTGAAATTTTTGGAGAAGAAGATGATATTTTTGGTCTTTTTTTTTTCTTTAATCTGTATCCATGGAAAAAATATTCGTGAATATGGTCCCTTTGTGTGTGTATATAGGCTGTGAGGTGAGGGTGGGGTAGTGAGGTAGGGGGTAGGGTGTGATGTGTATTATTTTGATTGGGTAGGTTGTTAGGATAAGATGTAGGGGTTAGGATAGGATAGAATTTGTTAGTAAGTTTGTTATTTTTTTGAATTTTATGAGGGTATAATAACATGGGTGAAGGTACACGGTAGGATAAAATAAAAATGGGTAAAAGTGAATATTTTAGAACAAAAGATATAAAATATTTAGAATACCTAAAAAATAATATAGAAGAATTACAAAGGCTAAGAGAAAAATTTAAAGAATACTACAGTAAAGCATTTAATCAAATATCATTTAATCACTCCCAAGATATGAACATAAATAAAATAAAAAATATTTAGAGAAGTTAAGAAATATCCACACACAAATAAAAATAGATCCATAGCTACAATAGATCTATTAAAGTTATCCGCACCCCAACAATTGGTATCAATCTTTTTAGCTGACGCGACACCTTGTCAACCTTTTTAGCTGACATGACACCTTTGACATGAGTTATGTAATAAAGGTGCCACATTAGCATAAAAGGGTGACAAGTATATGATAAAATTTAGTTCATGTGAAGTTGGAATGTATCGTAGAAACTTTGCCCATAGTTTGGAGGATACTGGATGATTATCTCAATCAACAAACATTCATTCCTCATAGAAGTCTTCGTCTTGGATCTTAACAACCCAAGTAATGTCAATAATGAAGGAAAATTGGACAGATTTTGTTTCTTTGTGCTACTTATTTTCCACCTTTTAATCTGTTTTCACATTAATCTTTTTGCTACTTGTTTTACTTCTCAAATATTTATTTGTTTTGGTGCTATATAGTGGAGTATATCATTGATCTTTGAAAATACCACACACAAATTAATCCAGTGACCAAATTCCCTTGAAACATACTATTTCCACGGCATAGTAACATGGAGAATCACATTTTCTTACTGATGCTTCTCTTTCTAGTTCAATATTATTCTGTTTCTATATCAGCTTCTTCATCGAATGAAACAGATCAACAAGCTCTACTAGCTTTCAAAGATCTTGTTATTAGTCCAAGTCATTTTTTGGCGAATAATTGGACTAAGAATACTTCTTTTTGCTCTTGGTTTGGTGTCACTTGCAGTCCAAAAAGGCAAAGGGTTGTAGCCTTGGCACTTCCCGATATGCAACTTCAAGGCATAATTTCCTCCTCTTTGGCCAATTTGTCCTTTCTCAGCGTGCTCAATCTCGAGAACAACAGCTTCCATGGTGGCATTCCTTTCGGACTTGGCCACTTGCCTCGCTTGCGAGTGATTGATGTTAGCAACAATCAGCTCCAAGGAAGTATTCCAACAAGTCTATTTCAACACCAGAGGGTTCAAGTAATTTCATTAGCTTTCAATAAACTCGGTGGTGAAATGTGGAAAGGGCCATGGTTTGTACTGGAACTCAGAGTCTTGAATCTGAGGAACAATAGCCTCACAGGTATAATCCCTCCTTCTGTTGGAAATGCCACAAAGTTGATGAACTTCAGTTTGTCTGGGAATAGAATCAGTGGCAACCTTCCAAAAGCGATCGGTAATCTGAGCCAGCTTGCAACTTTGTCCTTGTATGATAATCAATTAATAGGTTCGATTCCCGCACCACTGTTTAATATATCATCGCTTCTTCTTGCAACTCTAGCATTCAATAGCCTTTCTGGTTCTCTCTTGCTTAATGAAGGGAATATTGTGTCAAATCTAAAGTTTCTAAGTGTATCTAACAACCAAATTTCTGGCTGCATTCCTTCTAACATATGCCAACTCAGAGAGCTCCAAGTTTTGTCCATATCTGTAAACGACATATCTGGAGAGATACCCAAAAATATTGGTTGTTTATCCAAACTCGAGGATTTTCTTATTGGTGATAATCCAATAAAAGGAACTATTCCCGCTTCATTGGCCAATATTTCCACTCTGCAATATGTTTCCTGTACAAGAAATCGCTTGGAGGGGCCAATTCCTCCAGAATTGGGGAAGCTATCAAATTTGAGGCAATTAAGCTTTGGCCATAATTATAATCTTATTGGTCAAATTCCAGAGGCTATTTTCAATATATCTTCTTTGGGAAGGATAGCTTTCAATTTCAACAACCTTTCGGGGACACTTCCAACCACTACAGGTCTTCATCTTCCAAACCTTGAACAACTTATCTTGGGAGGAAACCAGCTGGAAGGGGAAATTCCGTTGTTCATAACAAATGCTTCCAAGCTCGAGATACTGGAGATAGCAAGCAACTATTTTACAGGAACTATTCCTAATAATTTGGGAAATCTTCGTGAGCTGCAATATCTGTTCCTACATCATAATCAACTTACCAATGAGCCAAGAGACCATGAGTTGCAATTCTTCAATTCTTTGGTGGACTGCAGGATGTTGAGATATCTAGAAGTTGGTCACAATCCATTGAATGGTGTTCTGCCCAATTCTATTGGGAATCTTTCATCTACTATCGAAGACTTAGATATATCAAATGCACGCATCAATGGCCTCATCCCCCCAGTTATTGGCAACGTGAGCGGTCTAATAGAACTAACCCTTGGAGGAAATAACTTGATGGGAAATATTCCTCCTGAGATTGGTAAGCTTAAACAACTCCAAGGTCTGTTTCTACCAAACAATAAATTTCAGGGACATATTCCAGAGGCAGTATGCCATTTATCTAATTTGGTTCAATTAAGTCTAGGTGATAATGAGCTCTTGGGGTTAATTCCAGCATGTATAGGAAATCTTAGCATGCTACAACAACTTTATTTGGGTTCTAACAGATTTTCATCAAAATTTCCCTCAAGTCTTTGGAAAATGAGAGGTCTTCTCATTCTAAACGTGACACGAAATTCTATAGAAGGAGAATTTCCGTCAGATATTGGAGGACTGAAGGCCATTGTCGAACTATATCTTTATGGTAACCACTTCTCAGGAATGATACCAAGCAGATTGGGGGAACTCTCAAACCTGAAAATTCTTGACCTATCCAACAATTCATTTTCAGGCCAAATTCCCTTATCCTTTTCCAACTTGATAAGCTTGGAATTCTTGAATTTATCCTTAAATGTCTTGTCAGGTACTATTCCCAAGTCCTTGGAAAAACTCTCAAACCTTAAAGCCATCAATGTTTCATTTAATAGTTTAGAAGGTGAAATACCCAGTGGTGGTGTGTTTGCAAATTCCACTCTGCAATCATTTCTTGGGAACAACGGTCTATGTGGAATGCACATACTGGAGATTCCTGTTTGCCCTATCACTAATCCAAGGCATCAATCAAAGTCTAAGGAGCTTGTGCTAAAAATTGTTATTCCAGCAGTTACTTCATCGTTTCTGATATTCTTGTTGGTGTCAGCTTGGATAATGAAACAAAAGAAGAAAGGGAAGTCCAAAGATGCTGAAAATGTTCCGGAGATCAAGACTTATCAATTAATTTCTTACCATGAGATTCAACTAGCAACAAGGAATTTTGATGGATCAAATTTAATTGGTGCGGGAAGTTCTGGCTCTGTGTACAAAGGCACATTATCTAGCGGAACTGTTGTGGCCATAAAGGTTCTGGATTTGGAAAATGAGGAAGTATGCAAGAGGTTTGATACCGAATGCGAAGTGATGAGAAATGTTAGACATAGAAATCTTGTCCCTGTGATTACTACTTGTTCTAGTGATTATATAAGAGCTTTTGTTCTGAAATATATGTCCAACGGGAGCCTTGAGAATTGGTTGTACGGAGAAGACTGCCAGTTGAACCTTCTCCAAAGAATCACTCTAATGCTTGATGCGGCTATGGCAATTGAATATCTACATAATGGTAATGAAACTCCAATAGTTCACTGCGACCTAAAGCCATCAAATGTTCTTTTGGATGAAGATATGGTGGCTCATGTTGGTGATTTCGGTATCTCCAAAATTTTAGCTGTAAGCAAGTCTATCACACACACAGAGACATTGGGCACTCTTGGATATATTGCACCAGGTATAAGAAAAATCCCCTCTCTTTCATTTTTATATCATAATTATGCATCTCCAAATTCTAGAAGTAAAAAAGTAAGTATTTATTTGTACAAAATTGGTGTTATATTTCAATTAACTTTTTTCATCCTATTTTAAGAATATGGCTCGGAGGGAATAGTATCCACTAGTGGTGATGTTTATAGTTACGGCATCACGTTGATGGAGATTTTGACCAAAAGACGGCCAACAGATGAAAAGATATGCAATGAAAATCTTGACTTGAGGAAGTGGCTAACACAATCATTTTCAGGAACTATGCTCGAAGTTGTGGATGCCAATCTTTTTCCTGAGGAAGAACAAATCACTTCTAAAAGTGAAATCTGCATAGCTTCCATGGTTGAATTGGCTTTAGATTGCACAATGGAAATTCCAGAATCAAGAATAACCATGAAAGATGTAGTCAAGAGGCTTAACAAAATCAAGAACACATTCCTGGAAATGTAGAAGTTAGCATCTCTTTCGGTAGTGCTCTTTCTGAGCTGCAAGTTAACATGTTGTTTTTCATTTGCCTAGTTTCTTTAGTAAATCGTTGTATGGTACTACTTTGACTCATGTTCTGTTTGTAATTCAGAGTATTGTAGTCCCAGCATTTGTAATTTCATTTGAACTTATTTTACCTTTTTTTTTTCTTAAAAAAAAATTGTAACTATGTTTTGAGTTCTTATATGATTTTAGGAATGACAGCTATGGGCGGAAAGTAAAGGACTTGACTGATACAGGAATTCCTAGCTCAAGACCTTTCACACGAAGCCAAGCACGTGAGTTGTAACGACTCCAAGCCTTGTTCACATTCTTGGCCATGTGTGAGGCCCATGTGAGCCCATCTAAGGGCCTATATTTAATAAAATATAAAGAGGCCCACCAAGACACCCCAAACCCACCCACTTAAATGTCAAGGGTAATTTGGTCTTTGTCCCGCCTTTCTAAGTGACTATATAAGCCATGTAATAGGGCTAGTCTTGCTTTAGTTCATTCCTATTATTCAAGAAACAAAGACTTATAAATTTTTGACTTCTCTTTCTCATCATTTGGAGAGGCCAAAACCAAATTCTCACTAGTAGATTGATACTAGTGTTGTATCTTGGCTAGAAACTAGGTTCTTGAGGTTCTTTGAGTTCCTCTTGGTCCAAGTAAGAACTTAGTATTGATATTTATTAGTATTAGGGTCCTTTCTCTTGTTAGGGTTCTTAGATTAATGAATATTGTGTGTCAAGTTTCTATCTCTTTCTTTGTAAATCTTGTTAACATTGTGTTGTTGAATATAAAAGTCTAGTGAAGCCGTGTGGGGCTCTTTCGATTCACTAGCAATATTGTCTTTGTTGTTCTTGTTGTTAAACTCACCTTTCTAGTTCAAACAAGTGTTGCAAACCTAGTGAAGCCGTGTGTGGCCATTTTCGATTCAATAGCACTTTGTTGTTCATCTTGTTGTTCTTGTGTTGGTTGGAATCTCTTGATGCACACTTAGCATTGTATCATTTAGTATCAAATCTCAAGGCTAAGTTTTGTTCTTACAAAAACAATCTTGGAAAGCTCTTACCAAAAAGTGTGCTCTTGAACATTTTGGTAAAAAAATTGGTTGTAAATCTACAAAATTTGTACTTGTTTAGTTGTTTCTTGTGTTGGTTTCTTTCTCATCAACACAAAGGGTGTCTAAATCTAAAGTTGAGCTTAATGAAAAAGAGAATTGTGTTGTGAAAAAAAAAAAAACCTTGGAAGTGACCATTGTGGTGTATTGTTGTTGTGTTCTTGAAGGTGTTGATGTTGTGTTAATCCTAAACTTCTCCTCATCTTATGTCTTAACTTCTATAAAGGTAAATAGATCCAAAAAGGTTGTAAGACAAAATTGAAAATTGTTTGTGAGAAGACTTGCTAGCATCACCTTTTCAAGACTTGACAACCACTTTTCCTTAAAACAAGGAACCTTGTCTTGTGGGACTAGTGAGGTCAAACATCACCTTTTGAGTTTGAAAAAAAAAGGGGTTTGAAAAATGTTACAACACTTTATATTTTCCATCCCAATAACAAGTCATCCATTACAAAAGATCTAAGGGGACTAAGACTTCAAGTTGATGAAATATTTATGTGGACCCGCGGCCATTGACATGCTGCCATGTCACCCTAGTTACTATTCACGTAATAATTAAGCTCAAATTTGGATGTTCTAGTTTCTAATTATTGATTCCTAGTTTCCTCTAATTTACTTGAGAACTAATTAACAAACTAGTACATTCCTACTAGCTTGTCAAATAGTCACTTGAAGACTTGTGTTCATGTCAACGTTTTTTTGTGTGCTTTTGTCGTTTGAATACGTTGTAACTCTTGGATATAGTTTGACAAGAATTCTTTTAGTTTCAAACAAGAATCCATTTCGGGCAAGAGCATACTCATACCTTACGGATTCACGGTTCCTAGCTAATCTACAACACTTGTGGAACTTGAGTGTAAGTGAACCAAGAGAGTGTGAGTGAGGAGAGGGATTTTAAACTAACTTGTTTGTTGATTGTGTAGGTGATACCTTGATAATGGAGGGAACCACATCTCAAACCGTGGATTCTAATGAAATGGAGAATATGAGGGTCACTCTTGAGGCTATGACCCGAGCTCTTGAAAGGTTGAGTACGGAAATGGGAGCCATAAGGGGAGAAGTGATAACTATTAGTGAGAGGTTAGAACAAGTGGAGAGTCAAAGGAACTCTCCTCCTTCTACTCCTCGACATGTCTCGTCAAGTGGACATGATAGAAATTCCTCCGCCACCGTTACTCCCGAAACATGGCCACAATTGCCAAATCATTCACTAGCCCCACTATATACCATAAGCCAAACCACTTATAACCCTCTAAAACGAGACTCCAATAGACTAACCCATTCCCAAATGTCTCAAGTTCCACAAGAGGTACTCAGACGTCAAATGCCTCTACAAAATCCGAACCCCCCTTCCAAGCTCCACTAAACCAAATACCACCACCTCCACAAAATCCAATTCCTCCGAATCAAGTTCCAAATGTCCAAAATTGTCCCGTCCACCTTGAGGAATATGGTAGAGAGGATTATGAAGGGTATGGATCCTTTGACGATACCTATATAAGGGAGGAAGAGATGTGAGGGGGTCGTATGGATCCAAGGAGATATCGAGGGTATGTAGAAAGGGGAAACCGACACCTAGAGAGAGACGTAGGAATCAATACCATCAAATTGATCCTACCTATCTTTAAGGGTGAAAGTGACCCCGAGGTGTATCTTGCTTGGTAGTCGGCGTATGATAAAGTGTTTTAAGTGAATGATATCTTGGAGGAGAAGAAGAGTTGTTATGCCATTGCTCATTTTGAAGGCTATGCTAACACTTGGTGGGAATACGTCAAGCGGTTCGGAAACGAGTTGGTAGAGGGACAACCACCACCATGGTTTCGGTTGAGGTACCTAATGAGGCAACGGTATCTTCCTGAAAGTTATCATTATGATTTGCTGGCTAGGTTGTACAATTTGCAATAAGGGAATCGAAGTGTTATGGCATACTATGACAAGTTTCAACAACTCATGTTGAAGCTTGATCATCGGGGAGAACAAATTGGCCATGACATAATTTGGTTCAAGTATGGGTTGAACAAAGAAATCTCCACTCATTTGATGCTTCATAAGTTTGATACCGTTGAAGGGATTTTCCAAGCAGCTCTTAAGATTGAAATGGAGCTTAAAGAGAGGTCATCGTTCAAGGCAAAGGGACCATCAACCTCGAGTTGGATAAGGAGAAAAGATATGGTTCAACCATCTTTGGGTTGTCCCAAAAAACAAGGACCAACCCAGAATTAAAAGGTTGTCCGAGCCTAAAACAGTCCATAAATTTCCTCCCCGGCAAGAAGCTCAAAAGTATCCTAATCCTAAAGGGTTCCAATATTTCAAGTGCTAAGGTTGGGGACATAAAGCCAATGAATGTCCAAACCGGAGCAATGTGATCCTAAGGTAAGGGAGATTGTATTACCTTAGTGAGGAAGTGGGTCTTGAAAAAGAAGAGAACGAAGCCGAGCCTCAAGATTGAGAGAAACCGAAAAATGAGCCACATGATGATGATGATTGTGAGGATGCTTATCCACAAGAAGGGGAGTGCATGGGTCCAAACTTTGTAGTGAGGAGTGCCATGATTAGTAAAGCTATAGATGACCCTAGCCAACGG
Source organism: Capsicum baccatum var. pendulum (assembly GCA_030864225.1). Lineage (NCBI taxonomy): Eukaryota > Viridiplantae > Streptophyta > Magnoliopsida > Solanales > Solanaceae > Capsicum > Capsicum baccatum. Next base: position 6,449,926 of record CM061552.1, read on the forward strand.
GAGAATTTATTCCATACTAAATGTCTTATGAAGAAAAGTGTGTGTACTATGGTGATAGATAGTGTAAGTTGTGCGAATGTGGTTAGTGTTGCAATGGTGAACTTCTTGAAGTTACTGACTACACCTCACACTAATCCTTGCAAGTTGTAATGGTTGAATGAATGCGGCGAGCTAAAGGTCACAAGGCAATGTATGCTACATTTTAAGGTAGCCAACTATCATGACGAGGTGCTTTGTGAAGTGATACCAATGCAAGCTTGTCACTTGTTGTTAGGAAGGCCTTGGCAATACGATAGGTCGACCAAATATGGTGGAAGGTCCAATTGGTATACAGTTGAGAAAGATGGATGAAAGGCCGCTCTTCATCCATTGTTGCCTTCCCAAGTGAATGAATTATACCAAAAGATATGGGAATTGAGGGAAAAGGGAAAGAAGGCCGAGAGTAAGGGAAAAAGAGGGGAACCCAAGAGTGAGGGAGTAGGGGAAATCGAGGGGCTCCTAATTTCTAAGGGGCAAGGAAGTGTGGTAATGATGGCTAGGAGGAAAGAATTATTTGTGGATCATGACAAGGACACTCCGATGCTCCTCTTGGCTCATTGTTTTACCACTAACGCCACTAATATTTCCATTTATCCTCCTATTTCTCATGTTTTGCAGGATTACGAGGATGTCTTCCCAAAGGAATTACCATAAGGATTGCCCCCATTTCGGGGAATTGAGCACCAATAGATTTTGTTCTGGGTTCATAATTTTCCAAGAAACCGGCTTATAGGAGCAACCCGATGGATACCAAGGAATTGCAATGCCAAGTTGAGGAACTCCTCAACAAAGGATATATCAAAGAGAGTATGAGACCTTGTGTGGTTCTATTGCTACTAGTTCCCAAGAAATATAGGACTTGGCGTATGTGCGTTGATTGCCGAGCCATCAACTAGATAATGGTAAAATATCGTCACCCTATTCCTAGGTTAGATGATATGCTTAATGAATTGAGTGGTTCATATTTGTTTTCTAAAATTGATTTGAGGAGTGGCTATCACCAAATTCGTATGCAACCGTGTAATGAATGGAAAACCGCTTTTAAGACCAAATTCAATCTCTATGAATGGATGGTTATGCTATTCAGCCTAACAAACGCTCCAAGTACTTTCATGAGGCTAATGAATTATGTGATGAAGCCATTTATCGGAAAGTTTGTTGTTGTTTTTTTGATGATGTATTGGTGTATAGTAAATCCTTAGATGAGCATATAATGCATTTACATTGTGTGTTTGATGTCCTCCAAAAGGAAAAGTTATATGATAATCTAGAAAAGTGTTCTTTTGGTGTCCATGAGGTTGTATTTCTTGGGTTTATGGTGAGCTCAAGAGGGTTCGAAGTGGATGAATCTAAGATTGACGCCATTAAAAATTTGCCAACTCCCAAAACCGTAGGTGAAGTGAGAAGCTTCCATGGGTTGGCTAGTTTTTATAGACGTTTTGTCAAAGGATTTAGCACCATTGCCGCCCCCTTGACCGAAGTGATTAAAAAGGATCGGACTTTCAAGTGGGGAAATGAACAAGCTAATGCCTTCGAGGACTTGAAAGCTATGATCATCTCGGCCCCTTTGCTACAATTGCCAAATTTTGACAAGACTTTTAAGGTTGAATGTGATGTAAGCAAAGTTAGCATAGGCGCGGTTTTAATGCAAGAATTGAAGCCTATTGCCTACTTTAGCAAAAAGCTCAAAGAAGCAACTCTAAACTACTCTACATACCATTTAGAGTTGTATGCCTTGATTAGAGCCTTGGCCATTTGGAAACATTATTTGTTGCCTAAAGAATTCGTGATCCAAACGGATCATGAATCCTTGAAGCATCTACGGGCACAAGACAAGCTTAACCGGCGGCATGCCAAATGGATTGAATTTCTTGAAACTTTCCCTTATGTTATTCAATACAAGAAGGGTAAAGACAATGTGGTTGCCGACGCTTTGTCCCGAAAACATGTGCTTGTGTCTACTTTGTCGTCTAAGTTGATGGGGTTTGAAAGCCTCAAGTTTTTATATTCTGAGGACCCTCACTTCTCTTCTATCTATAGGGAAAGTAAAGAGTTGGAAAGGGATAGGTGGGTTACGGATAAGCGTTCCCATCCCTATACCAAATTTGATGGATAATTGTTTAAAGGTAGACGATTGTGTGTTCCCTCAAGTTTGTGGAGAGAATTATTTATGAGGAAAGCACACAATGGTAGTTTAATGGGCCATTTTGGGGCTGAGAAGACCCTCAGAATTTTGGAAGAATAATTTTATTGGCCTAGAATACACAAGGATGTGTCTTGGATTTTTGGCCAATGTGTTGAGTGCAAAGGATCCAAGTCACGGGTCCAACCCCATGGGTTATATACTCCATTGTACACCCTTTGCGTCCTTGGCTTGACATATCAATGGACTTCGTGTTGGGATTGCCGAGGACTAGAAGGGGGTGGGATAGTATTTTTGTCGTGGTGGATCGGTTTTCCAAAATAGCTCACTTTATTCCTTATTCTAAATGTGATGATGCGCCTAGCGTAGCCTCTTTGTTTGTTGATAATGTTGTAAAACTTTATGGTGTTCCGAGGACCATAGTGAGTGATAGGGATTCTAAATTTCTAAGCCACTTTTGGAAGTCCATGTGGGGTAGACTCGATACTAAGTTATTGTTTTCGATTTCATGCCACCCACAAACCGATGTCCAAACGAAAGTAGTAAATAGGACCTTAGGGTCTATGCTACAGTCCATGGTTAAAGGAAAAATGACTTCTTGGGAGGAGCACTTACCGTTGATTGAGTTTGCTTCTAATCGTGTTATACACTCAAGCACGGGGATGACACCCTTTGAGTGTGTATACGCATCAACCCCCTCACCCCTTTGGATTTAACCCCTTTGCCAAGTGATCTTGTGATAAGCTTAGATGGAAGAAAATGGGCCGAGGAAATGAAAAATCTACATGAGAAGGTGAGGTTGAGGTTGGAGAAGAAAAACCAAGAATTTGCGAGGCAAGCCAACAAAGGAAGAAGAAATCTCATTCTTGAACTGGGAGATTGGGTGTGGGTGCACCTAAGAAAAGATAGATTCCCGTCTCAAAGGAATGCTAAGTTGATGCCATGGGGTGATGACCCATTCCAAGTATTAGAAAAGATCAACGACAATGCCTACAAGATTGATCTATCCCCGGAATATCAAGTGCACAACACTTTCAACGTGTGTGATCTCTCTCGGGTGGAAATGGTGGAGGATGGTAATGATCCGAATTTGAGGACAAATTCCCTTCAAGATGGAGAGGATGATACGGGAATTCCTATCTCAAGACCTTTCACACGAAGCCAAGCACGTGAGTTGCAACGACTCCAAGCCTTGTTCACATTCTTGGCCACGTGTAAGGCCCTTGTGAGCCCATCGAAGGGCCTATATTTAATAAAATGTAAAGAGGCCCACCAAAACACCCTAAACCTACCTAGTTAAATGCCAAGGGTAATTTGGTCTTTGTCCCTCCTTTCTAAGTGACTATATAAGCCATGTAATAGGGCTAGTCTTGCTTTAGTTCATTTCTATTATTCAAGAAACAAAGACTTGTAAATTTTTGACTTATCTTTCTCATCATTTGGAGAGGCCAAAACCAAATTCTCACTAGTAGAGTGATACTAGTGTTGTATCTTGGCTAGAAACTAGGTTCTTGAGGTTCTTTGAGTTCCTCTTGGTCCAAGTAAGAACTTGGTATTGATATTTATTAGTCTTAGGGTCCTTTCTCTTGTTAGGGTTCTTAGATTAATGAATATTGTGTGTCAAGTTTCTATCTCTTTCTTTGTAAAACTTGTTAACATTGTGTTGTTGAATATAAAAGTCTAATGAAGCTGTGTGGGGCTCTTTCGATTCACTAGCAATATTATCTTTGTTGTTCTTGTTGTTAAACTCACTTTTCTAGTTCAAACAAGTGTTGCAAGACTAGTGAAGCCGTGTGTGGCCATTTTCGATTCAATAGCACTTTGTTGTTCATCTTGTTATTCTTGTGTTGGTTGGAATATCTTGATACACACTTAACATTGTATCATAGACTGATGGATAAATCAATTTCAGACTCATATTGGCCTTCTCTATATCCAAGACCATGCAGCGATAGGCCATTAACGTCATCTGTAGTTCTTATGCTAAGTAAGATGGATCAACAGACGAAAGCAGCAAACTATGGTCCATTAGTTGTATTACTATGAAAGAACTTGCTATTAACTTTGTCGAAAAGCATCGTACTAACCAAATGCTCTAATATTTAACAATGGAAAGACTCTCATACCTTAAAAGCATTAATGTTTCATTTAATGATTTAGAAGGTGAAATACCCAGTGGTGGTGTGTTTGTGAATTCCACTCTGGAATCATTTCTCGGGAACAAAGGTCTATGTGGAGTGCACATATTAGAGGTCCCTGCTTGCACTAATCCTGGACAACAATCAAAGTCTAAGGAGTTAGTGCTAAAGGTTGTTATTCCAGTGGTTATTTCATTTTTTCTGATATTCTTGTTGGCTTCAATTTGGATAATGAAACAACAGAAGAAAGGAAATATCAAAGATGTGGAAAAGGTACCAGATATCAGGACTCATCAATTAGTTTCTTACCACGAGATTCAACGAGCAACAAATTATTTTGATGACTCAAATTTAATTGGTGTTGGAAGTTCTGGCTCTGGGTACCAAGGTACATTATCTGGTGGTAGTGTAGTGGCCATAAAGGTTCTGGATTTGCAAAGTGAGGAAGTATGCAAAAGGTTTGATACCGAATGTGAAGTGATGAGAAATGTTAGACACAAAAATCTTGTTCCGGTGATAACTACCTGTTCAAGTGACTATATAAGAGCCTTTGCTCTTCAATATATGTCCAACGGGAGCCTTGAGAATTGGTTGTATAGAGAAGATTGCCAATTGAACCTACTTCAAAGAATAATTGTAATGCTTGATGTTGCTATGGCCACTGAATATCTACATCATGGAAATGGCACTCCTATAGTTCATTGCGACCTAAAGCCCGCAAACGTTCTTTTGGATGAATATATGCTGGCTCATGTTGGTGATTTTGGAATATCTGAAATTCTAGCCGTAAGTAAGTCTATTGCACATACCGAGACATTGGGCACTCTTGGTTACATTGCACCAAGTATAAAAATCTCCTCTCTTTGATTTTCTCTTATCATAATTAAGCCTCTCCAAATTCTAGAAGAAAAAAAAGGAAGTTTTTATTCATGCAGAATTATTGTTATATCTCATTTGAGTTAGAACTTTTTTCAATTCTTTTCAAAGAATATGGCTTGGAGGGAATAGTATCCACTAGTGGTGATGTTTATAGCTACGACATCACATTGATGGAGGTTTTTACCAAAAGAAGGCCAACAGATGAAGAGATATGCAATGAAAATCTTGACTTGATGAAATGGATAACACAATCATTTTCAGGAACTATGCTAGAAGTTGTGGATGCCTATCTTATTCCTGAGGAAAAATAAATCACTTCTGAAAGTGAAATCTGCATAGCTTCCATGGTCGAATTGGCTTTAGATTGCACACTGGAAATACCAGAATCAAGGATAACCATGAAAGATGTAGTCAAGAGGCTTAACAAAATCAAGAACTCATTTCTAGAATCATAGAAGTTAGCATCTCTTTAAGCGGTATTGTTTCTCAGCTGCAAGTTAGCATCTCTTTCGGTAGTGTTCTTTCTGAGCTTCAAGTAAACATGTTGTTTTTCATTTGCCTTGTTTCTTTAATAAAGTCATTGTATGGAGTCATGTACTGTTTGTAACTCAGAGTGTTGTAGTCCAGCATTTTGTATTTTACTTTTTGCACCAAGTATATATTGGGCACTCTTGGATACATTGCACCAGGTATACTACTCTTTCTTTCTCACTTATCTTCTATCATTTCTCTTTGATCTTATCTTATCTGACTCAAGCCTTCGCAAATTCTAGAACTAAATAAAAAAAAAGTCTTTGGTAGTATGAACAGTATTGTTAAGATAGTGGAAAGGGTAATGAGCAAGTTGATGTTAGTTAGAGGAAGTTAGTGTGTGTGCGATGTATATGTGAGTTAGTTTGTTGGTTAAGTGTGACAACTCTCATTATACAGCAGTCACAAGGAGCAAACTAACTCTATAAATGTTAACCTGTAGTGCCATAACAAGCTAAGAAAATTCAATCAATGAAAAGCTACTCTTATTCTAGAATCTTCTACTCTTCTTCTTCTTCAAGCTCTTACTTCAATAATATAGAAATCTAACATGGTATCAGAGCCACTGCTGATCGCTGGGTGTAATCGATGTTAGAGATATCGATTTCACCTGATCAGTGAGAATAACAGCTACTGTTCCATTACTTACAGTGAGCTTCAATGGCGGTTAATAGAAACTCAACTGCAGAGCCTTCAACTACAACTGGAGCACCTGGAAATATACCTACATCAGCTGGTACAATTGAAATTGACCACAATTATCCTCTGTATTTACATCCAAACAACACTCCATGTAGCTCCCTTATTTCTATCCAGCTTACTGGCACTAAATATTATGCCTTGTGGAGCAGATCTATGGCGTTGAGTCTCATAGGCAAGAACAAAATAGGCTTTGTTGATGGGAGATATCCTAAAAATCACTTTGATGAATCATCAGTACATGATCAGTGGGAGAGAGTTAATGCTATTGTTTTGTCATGGATTATGAATTCAGTAAGAAAGGATCTATTGAGTAGATTATCTACGCCTCTAATGCTCATAATGTGTGTATAGATTTAAAGAAAAGGTTTGATAAGTTGAATGGCTCTAGAGTATTCTACTTTCATAGAGAAATTGTTACACTCTCTCAAGGAACTTTGTAAGTTACTGATTATTTTTCTCGAATTAGAACTCTTTGGGATGAGTTTGATGCTCTTATGCCCTCTCCTAGATGTAGCTGTCCTGAATCTAGAAACTATGCCCAACACTTTGACTATCAAAGAGTGTTACAGTTCCTAATAGGTCTAAATGAAAAATACTCTCAGTGTAGAAGCCAAATCCTATTGATGACCCCTATACAATCCATTAGCAAAGTGTATTGCATGATTGTGGATCATGAAAGCCAAAGATTCATAGCTTCTAGTTCCTCTGTGGGTCATCTTAATGATACATTGGATGCAACAGCTCTCTTTACTCATAAATCAGGTTACAAAGGCAAAGGTGGGTATCTAGGACCTGGTGGTTCAAGAAATACAAATTCAGTTAAGAATGCAGGTATCTTTGAGGGAAGATCACCAGTTTCCACCTATAGGGGTGCTCCACAAAAAAGACCACCAGTGGTTTGTGAGTTATGTGGTTATAATATTCATACTAAGGAGCAATGTTTCAAGATGATTGGTTACCCATCAGATTGGCCCAAGTCCAAGAAGAAAGGATCAGGACAGTATGCACATATGGTAGACTCTGCATTCCTATGGACACATATTCTACCAGTGATAAGGTGTCTCAATCCAGTTCATCACAGACTATTTTGAGCCCTACTCATTTTACACAAGAATAACATCAATAGATTGTCATGCTTCTCTTCAAAGGGAAGGAGGACAAGGATTCCATTTCACCTGCAACAAATGCAGGTATCATGATAGCTCCAACTAGTCCTACTATAAGTGATAGTTGGATTATTGACTCTTGTGCTACTAATCATATGGTTTCCAACCCTGATATGTTGCATAGTTGTCATAAAATACCTCAGTCTTCACAAAGTCAGGTCTATCTTCCAACAGGTGATGAGTTTCTAGTCTCTCACAAAGGCACCTCTGGTGTACTCAACAATTCTGTCATTACTGATGTCCTATATCTGCCTGAGTTTAAATCTATATAAAAAATAACCAAGGATTTGCAATGTTCAGTGAATTTTTTCCTGACTTCTGCATCTTCTAGGATCTCTAGACTGGCATGGTGCTGGGGATTGGTAAACAAGATCAAGGGCTTTACATTATTCAAAATGCTTTCTCACAACCAACAAGTGTAAATAGATGTGCTAATAATGTGAAGTTGCTTTCTAATTCCAGTGTTCTGTGGCACAAAATAATGGGTTATGCACCTGTTGAGGTGCTTAAAAGGCATGCTGAACTAAGTCATTTGAAGTATAAAGATCATATGTGCACCGTGTATCCCCTTGCTAAGCTGACTAAACTTCCTTTTCAACATAGCAACTTTGTGTCTAAGGCTCTCTTTCATCTGCTTCATTGTGATATATGGGGACCTTATAAAGTGCCTACCTATGATAAAAAGAGGTTCTTTGTTACCATTGTTAATGATCATTCTAGCTTTACTTGGTTGTTTCTTATCCAGTTTAAGTTTGAAGTGATAGTTGTACTCAAAGATTTTTTGACTAGAATACAAAACTTGTTTTCTACTTCTATGAAAATTCTGAGAACTGATAATGGTTGTGAGCTCTTTATTCATGGGTTTAAATATCTTATGTCTAATCTTGGTATTTTTCATCAAAATTCATGTGTTTATACCCCTCAGCAGAATGGGATGGTGAAAATAAAACATAGAACTATTTTGGAAGTTGCAAGATCCCTTAGATTACAAGTAGGTGTACCTCTCAAGTTTTGGGGTAATGTGTTGATACTGCTGTGTACTTTCTGAATAAAATCCTTCAAAAATACTTCACTATAAATCGCCATTTGAAATACTACATCAGCAGGTTCCTTCACTATCTCATTTAAAAGTTTTTGGTTGTATAGGCTATACCTCTAGCACCCATTGTTCTGATAAGTTTGCTGCAAGAGCAATTCCTTGTGTCTTTATGAGCTACTCATCCACTCAGAAAGGTTACAAACTATATGATATTCATATTAGACTATTCTCCACTTTTCCTTTCCTTCAACAAGTTACCACTAGCTCTTAATTGTTTTCTGTCCTGCAGTCATCTCCTATTGATAATTCAGTTCCTTTTTTCTCTTTCCCCTCTATCCCTACTCCTACTACTTCTTTATTATCCCCTTAGCTGGAGCATGACCATGTCCCTTCATCCTCATCTCCTACTCATCCTTCTATATCTCATCCTAACCCTCCTCTCCTTAGAAAATCCACCAGAACTAAGAAACCTCCCATTTGGATACATGGTTTTGTCACTTCCTAGTCTGTCTAAACTCAACAATGTCTGTATCCATTATTTTCCTATGTCACATATTCTCAGCTCTCTCCTTATTATAATAATCTCTCTCTGTCTATTCTTCTATTCTTAAACCCTTCTCTTTCCTTGAAGCCTCCAAAGATCCCTCTTGGGTTGAGGCTATGAAGCTGGAGATTGCAGCCCTTGAGGAGAATCATACATGTTCTATTGTTGATTTTCCACCTGGTAAAGTTCCAATTGGTTGTACGTGGGTGTACAAAGTGAAGTACAAGGCAAATAGAGAGGTAGAAAGGTATAAAGTCAGACTAGTAGCTAAGGGTTATAGTCAAAAGGCTGGGGTTGATTACTCAGATACTTTCTCTCTTGTGGTAAAGATGGTGACAGTGAGATCACTCATTGCTCTTGCTGCTTCTAGACAATGGTTAATTTTTCAAATGGAGGTGTACAATTCTTTTCTTATTAGTGATCTTTCAGAAGAGGTATACATGTATATTCCTGATGGTTTTTCCAGAAGGGGGAGACTCAGAAAGTCTACAAATTACAGAAGTTCTTGTACAGCCTAAAGCAAGCCCCTAGACAGTGGAATAAGAAGCTGACTGCTGCTCTCTCATAAATGGGGTTCAGTCAAAGTTATTATGACTACTCCTTGTTTACCAAAAAAAAATAGAAAATTAGATAGTGATTATTCTTGTCTATGTAGATGATCTGTTGATTTCAGGAAACAACCTCACGTTGATTAATCAAGCTAGAGCAGATTTGCAACAGAAGTTTAAAATAAGGGATCTTGGTGATCTGAAGTTCTTCTTGGGCATTGAGGTATCCAGGTCCAAGGAAGGGATAGTGCTGAATCAAAGAAAGTATGCTCTTGAACTTATATCTGAGGTTGGGCTAAGTTGAGCAAAACCTGCTTGTTCTCGACTGGAAATGGATCAGAAACTAACATCTATGGAATGTGACAATCACATTTCCAATGGAACAAGAGATGATGATGCAACTCTGAAGGATCCAATAGCATATCAAAGACTAGGAGGAAGTCTATTATATCTCACCATGACTAGACCTGACTTGTCCTTTGTAGTACAGGTACTAAGTCAGTACATCCACTCTCCAAAGATATCTCACGTGGAAGCTGTATTGAGAGTAGTGAGGTACATAAAAGGTAATCCTGGCCTGGGATTGTTTATGCCTACAGAAACTTCTAACAAGTTGACAGCCCACTGTGACGCTGACTGGGGTACCTGCTTACAAACTAGAAGATCAGTGGCTGGGTATGTAATAAAGTTTGGAGGTGCTTTGGTCTCTTGGAAATCAAAGATACAAGAGACTGTGTCTAGGAGTTCTACAGAAGCAAAGTTTAGAAGCATGGCTACTTGTAATGCAGAGATCACCTGGTTACTTGGATTATTTTTGTCACGACCCGAGCTGAGGCCCTGGCTGCGACGAGCATTCCGAACCATAAAGTCTCGGGCGCCCATCTCTATCTGGCCACTATACACACCATTCATATATTATAAAGAAATGCAAAAAATACACTAAGACGGAAACATGGTTAATCTCATAAGTAAACTGAACAATTCAAAAGAAAATGCTTAGCATTCAAAACACATGACACGAGTCTGCAAAATCTCTAATAACATAAAAACCATCATCTACTAAAAACCATGACAAGGCCCCCAGTCGAACCATAAACCCAAAATAAAATAACAATGATCTGAAAACAGGCCTTTCGAAATAAAGGAGGCTCACCAACTGCACATTTCAAACGAACAAATCTACGGCTTAGCGGGACCCCGAGACTGAACCTTAGATCCTGAAATATAGGGGGTCAATATAAATGTACTGGTATGGTATGCAGAGCAATCCAAAATAATGTACATTTATATATAACATAAGTGAGAGCATTTCATAAAGTGTTATGCATGAAATAACTTAAAGTACATGGGCAGTTTCAAATGATCTTAAAACAATTCTGTCGATGCAATTTCTTTCTTTGTGTTACTTCTGAGCTAGGTAGTACACCCTACATATCTGAAAGTATCCCATGGTCTATATGGGATCCACCCTTAACTCGGCGGCTAAACCCCCAACCCAAGTTTTCCGTAAGGTTTGGAGTATCTGAATTTGATATGCCACAGGGCACTAGCCCAGAGTTTAATCCCTCTTTGGAGACATAATAAACTCGTATCGGCAAAACACAGTTTCAGGCAATGAATCGTATGACTCATGCCTACTTCGGATAACCACCTGACTCTCTTAGTGCCCATTTTTAACCTGTTCGAAAACATGCATCTTTCTGAAAATCTGAATGAAATCTGACTTATATTCTGTTCTGGGTATGTTATGGCATTATCTATCTGGTATCGTCATACCAAGACTTGCAAGTCATATTTATAAGCCATAAATATCATGTTACAATCCTTTCATTCAAAACATAATGTCTGGACCACCAAATTATTCAAACAGTACAAGAGAATTTGTATTTCAACATACATGAAAACTTGTGCAAGGATACTCTCTTTTCATCATTTTGGCAAGTAGTGGTCAATTTCTCAAAACAATCATGCAATTCCTTTGATTATCACATTTAGCATTTTAAAACAAGAAGTTCTCCCTCTCTTCAATTCTTAATCAACATAAAATTCATATAAGATAGTAAAGCTCTTGACTCAAACTTTAAGACATGTAATTTAGTAACCCATAATTTGTAATTCATGGAGTAACATACTAAGAGAGGGAAAATTCATTATTTATGCCCTCAATTCATATTTCAAAATTGAAAATCATATATATACATATACACGAGTAACAATCAATTTCAAGGGGAAGACCTCAAGACCAAAACATTATCATCAAAAGGGTTCACAATGCATAATTGTCAATGTAAATTCAAAACCCTTTGTAAATACATGATTTCTCAACATTCAAATATTTTTTAAAAACGATTTCACCATGCACATGTAGTTTAGGAAAACCCCACGTACCTTAGATGACCTATTTCGAAGGATATAACTCAATTCTTGATTTAATTCTTGGAAACCTTGACTTAAGAGATTGAATCTTGATCTTTGAAGGCTTAGGGTTTTCTTGAAATAGAAGAAGAAATAATGATGTTACAATGCTCTTTGGTGCTTCAAATCTTGTGTTTTGGATGGTTTTGGGGTGAGATAAATGACCTAATTGCCCTCAGAAGCTGGAAAATAAGGGGTGAAATAGAGCGTGCGTCGCATGCTCTGGAGCACCAAAATGGAGCATGCGTCGCATGCTTATCGCACGCAGCTACTGGTTCTAACAAAAATAATCATAACTTTTTGCCCAGGTATTGGAAAGCTGACTCAATTATCTACAATTTGGTGGGTCTTGAGCTGTAAAATTCCATTGGTACTGAAAGTTATACGCATTCACAGTAGACCCTTGTAAAATTGATAAAGAAATAGACCTTGGGCCTAACTCAACCTCAAAAGGGGAGGATTTTTCAAGACCATATAAGAATACCAAGGAACCTTTAACCCACTGATGTGGGACTCCAACACCCCCCGCACGCCCAGGGTTGGACATCTGGATCGTGGACAATATAAGATGGGGGCCCAATATCAGAAAAAATGAACTGAGTGGGCATGACTCTGATACAATAATAAAGAAATGGACCTTGGGCCTAACTCAACCTCAAAATCTAGCTCATGAGGGGAGGATTGCTCAGTACTATATAAGGAGACCAAGGACCCTTTAACCCACCGATGTGGGACTCTAACAAGAATCGAATACAAAGGTTTATCCGAGTCAAAGATTCTTAGATCAATTTCGCTCTAAGTGATTCCTATAAAGATCTTTCACCTCGAAAACACCTCAAACACGAGGATATAGATCATGACACTTATTCTCATTTGGAATTTATTTCTATTAGAGCTTACACACGTCCGGCTTCTAGTTCGAAAATGCGGGGTGTTACAGTTTCAAGAACTAGGAATTCAGATCAAACAACCTGTAAACCTGATGTGTTGCTAACAAAGCAGCAATACAGATTGTTGCAAATCCTATATTCCATGAATGGACAAAACACATTGACATAGATTGTCACTTTGTGAGAGAAAGAATCAGCCAGAAGATGATCAAGACCAATCATGTGCCTATAGAGGAGCAGCTAGCAGATATTCTCACAAAAGCCTTAGGGAAAATTCAGCATGAATATCTACTAAGTAAATTGGGAATGAAGAACATCTTTAAGCCATCAACTTGAGGGGGAGTGTTAAGATAGTGGAAAGGGTAATGAGCAAGTTGATGTTAGTTAGAGGAAGTTAGTGTGTGTGTGATGTATGTGTGAGTTAGTTTGTTGGTTAAGTGTGGCAGCTATCATTATACAGCTGTCACAAGGAGCAAACTAACTCTATAAATGTTAACCTGTAGTGCCATAACAAGCTAAGAAAATTCAATCAATGAAAAACTACTCTTCTTCTAGAATCTTCTACTCTTCCTCTTCAAGCTCATAGTTCAATAGTATAGAAATCTAACAGTCATATTTTAAATGAGTAACTCTTTTTCATTTTCATTTTTGTTCTTTTAAGATTATGGTTCAGAGGGAATAGTCTCTGCTAATGGTGATGTTTACAGCTATGGCATCATGTTGATGGAAGTTTTGGCAAAAAGAAGGCCGACAGATGGTGAGATATTCAATGAAAATCTTGGCTTGAGGGAGTGGTATGGCAAGCATTTCCGAGAACTATAATGGAAGTTGTGGATGCCAAACTTTTCTCTGAGGAAGAGCAAATCCCTTCCAAAAGTGAATTATGCATAGCCTCCATGATAGAATTGGCTTTAGATTGCACAAAGGAAACTCCAGAACTTGAAACACGCTCACAAATATCATTAGTGTGTATTGGAGGACCAGCAATTAAGGCAATAATAAATACATATTGACATTGATTTTGATTGACACGAAAATGGACCGACTCTCATACTTCATACCCCACATTCTTTAGTGTGCTGAGAGAGTGATGTATTTTCATTATCTTTATCTGATATACGTTTTTTGTGTGTGTAGAATAGGGTCGAATCAATACAACAACAACATACCCAATATATTCCCATCAAGTGGAGTCTGGGGAGGATAAGTGTACGCAGTCCATACCACGACCTTAAAGGCAAGATAGAAAGGTTGTTTCCGATAGACCCCTGGCTCAAGATAAAACAATCTAAACAAGGATTAGTAAAAGGACAAGATACACTAGAAATCACCACACTCAATAATACCATATAAAACATTCACCAAGTAATACAACAAATGTTACAATATCCTGAAATAATACTAACCTTCTACCCTAATCCGCCTCCTCCACAACATCCTATCTAGGTTCATGTCTTCGGTAAGCTGGAGTTGCTCCATGTCATGTTTAAGCACCTCCTTCCAATATTTCTTCTTTCTTCCTCTACCTCACTTGAAACCATCCCTAGCCAACATAGAGTCGAAGTAATACAAGAGCAAATGGAGAAACTTGAGGAAGAGGGGGGTGGGCATTCGGTTTGTTCGGTTTGATTGTTGAATATCGGTTGGGTTTTTTGGTTTTCGGATTGACGAAACTGACAACCATAACCAAACCAAAATTATTTCGGTTTGGTTCGGTTTTTACAAATTCATTTCGGTTATGTCAAATTTTTAATTCGGTTTTAAAGTTTAAAGTAGTGAGTATTTAAAATTGGCAATTTTTCTAGAAAAGTAATCTTTTTTTTCAAACCTATTTACCATTTCCAAATATAATTAATTCATCAAGCGACTGCAGATGGCAGTGACGAACTGAGCAAACGACTGTCGTTGGCGATGTTGAAATTTCAAATGAACTGAGGATGGTTGAGCGCCAGTGCAGTTCACGTTAATGTTAGGATCTAAAGCAAAGCAGTATATTAGGATTTAGGGTTACTAAATGATTATAATTTATATATTTATATGTTATATCAGATTATATTATATTTTTAGTTTATTTACACATATAATAAAATATATGCTGAGAGAGTGATGTCAAATTGCAAATCGATGAAGGAATTTCTTCGCTAAGACTATTTGGTAGTGAACCTTGAAGTGAATTGGACCGCAAATCAATAGTATCTAGAAATTGAAGAGGAATTTTTGCCATTAACCATTGACTTCGATTATAAAATAATTTTTCTGGACTACATGGAGTCCCATTGACTTAGTTCTCAATGCAAGTTGATTGACTATCAAGGCCACTAAGATCAACTATCAAGGATAGCGGACTGATTCTTTGTCCTTTTGCTACTTATTTTCCACCTTTTATTAATCTGTTTTCGCATTGATCTTTTTGGTATTTATTTTCCTTCTCCATAGTAATCTGTTTTCACATTTGGAAATTATAATCTATCCTATTCAACATTTTTTTTTTTTTTTGTGCTAAGTGGACTATAACATTGATCTTTGAAAATTCCACACGCAAATTAATCCAGTGACCAAATTCCCTTGAAACATACTATTTCCACTGCATAGTAACATGGAGAATCACATTTTCTTATTGATGCTTCTCTTTCTAGTTCAATATTATTCTGTTTCAATATCAGCTTCTTCGTCAAATGAAACAGATCAACAAGCTCTACTAGCTTTCAAAGATATTGTTACTAGTCCCTAGTCATTTTTTGGCAAATAATTGGACAAAGAATACTTCCTTTTGCTCTTGGTTTGGTGTCACTTGCAGTTCAAAAAGGCAAAGGGTTGTAGCCTTGGCGCTTCCCAATATGCAACTTCAAGGCACAATTTCCTCCTCTTTGTCCAATTTGTCCTTTCTCAGCATGCTCAATCTACAGAACAACAGCTTCCATGGTGGCATCCCTTACGGACTGGGCCACTTGCCTCGCTTGCGAGTGATTGATGTTAGAAACAATCAGCTTCAAGGAAGTATTCCAACAAGTCTATTTCAACACCGGAGAGTTCAAGTAATTTCATTGGCTTTCAATAAACTAGGTGGTGAAATGTGGAAAGGGCCATGGTTTGTACCGGAACTCAGAGTTTTGAATCTGAGGAACAATAGCCTCACAGGTATAATCTCTCCTTCCATTGGAAATGCCACAAAGTTGATGAACTTCAGTTTGGCTGGGAATAGAATCAGCGGCAACCTTCCAAAGGAAATCGGTAATATGAGTCAACTTGCATTTTTGTCCTTGATCGACAATAAATTAACAGGTTCTGTTCCCGCAATACTGTTTAATATCTCGTCGCTAGTTGGCATGTCTGTGTCATTCAATAGTCTCTCGGGTCCTCTCTTGCTTGATGAAGGGAATATTGTGTCAAATCTAGAGGTCTTAAGTATATCTTACAACAAAATTTCTGGTCACATTCCTTCCAACATATGCCAACTCACAGAGCTCAAAATATTGTCCATATCTTTTAACAATATAATTGGAGATATACCCAGAAATATTGGTTGTTTATCCAAACTGGAGGAGTTTTATATTGGTCACAATCCCATAAAAGGGACTATTCCCGCTTCATTGGGCAATATTTCCACTCTGCAAAATCTTTATTGTGCACTCAATTACTTGGAGGGGCCAATTCCTCCAGAATTGGCAAAGCTATCTAATTTGTGGGAAATAAACTTTTTTCAAAATAAACTTATTGGTCAAATTCCAGAAGCTATTTTTAACATATCTTCGTTGAAAAACATTGGTTTCAATTTGAACAACCTTTCGGGGAGAATTCCTACCACTACCGGTCTTCATCTTCCAAATCTTGTATACCTTGTCTTGGGGGGCAATCAGCTGGAAGGGGAAATTCCATTGTTCATAACAAATGCTTCCAAGCTTGAGATACTGGATCTAGCCGGGAACTTTCTCACAGGAACTATTCCCACTAATTTGGGAAATCTTCATGAGCTGCAAAGACTGCTCCTACATAGTAATCAACTTACCAATG
Organism: Capsicum baccatum var. pendulum; assembly: GCA_030864225.1. Lineage (NCBI taxonomy): Eukaryota > Viridiplantae > Streptophyta > Magnoliopsida > Solanales > Solanaceae > Capsicum > Capsicum baccatum. The sequence goes on from CM061552.1 coordinate 6,466,971, forward strand.
AACCAAGAGAACGTGAGTTGCGATTCTTCAATTCATTGGTGGAGTGTAGGATGTTGCGATATCTACAAGTAGGTTCCAATCCGTTGAATGGCGTTCTGCCCAATTCTGTTGGGAATCTTTCATCTACCATTGAATACTTTCACTTAGAAGATGCACGCATCAATGGCCTCATCCCCCCAGGAATAGGCAACATGAGTGGTCTTATTATCCTAGTCTTTGAAAATAACAACTTGATGGGAAATATTCCTCCTGAGATTGGTAAGCTTAAACAACTCCAGGGGTTGTTTATACATAACAGTAAATTGCAGGGACATATTGCGGAGGCGGTATGTCATTTATCTAATTTGGTTGAATTAGATCTGGATCGTAATGATCTCACAGGAGCGATCCCGGAATGTTTAGGAAATCTCAGCATGCTACAAAACCTTTATTTGGGTTCTAATAAATTTTCATCAAAATTGCCCTTGAGCCTTTGGAAAATGAAAGGTCTTCTCTTTCTAAATGTGTCACGAAATTCTGTAGAGGGAGAAATTCCACCAAATATTGGACTAAAGGCCATTTTTGATCTAGATCTTTCAGGTAACCACTTATCGGGCAAGGTACCAAGCATATTGGGGGAATTCCAAAACCTGAAATCTCTTAACCTATCGAACAATTCGTTTTCAGGAACAATTCCATTCTCCCTTTCAAAGTTGATAAACTTGGAGTTCTTGGATTTGTCTTTAAATGCGTTGTCTGGTACTATTCCTAAGTCTTTGGAAAAACTATTACACCTTACAAGTATCAATGTTTCATTTAACGATTTAGAAGGTGAAATACCCAATGGTGGTGTGTTTACAAATTTCACTCTGCAATCATTTCTAGGGAACAAACGTTTATGTGGAATGCACATTTTGGAGGTTCCTGCTTGCCCTATCAATAATACTGGACAGCAATCAAATTCTAAGGAGTTTGTGCTGAAAATTGTTATCCCAGTGGTTACTTCATCCTTTCTGATATTCTTGTTGGTTTCAGTTTGGATAACGAAATGTAAGAAGAAACAAAAGTCTACAGATGTTGAAATAGTACCGGAGGTCGGGACCTATCAATTGATTTCTTATCATGAGATTCAACGAGCAACAAATAATTTTGATGGATCAAATTTAATTGGTGAGGGAAGCTCTGGCTTTGTATACAAAGGCACATTATCTAGCGGAACTGTGGTGGCTATAAAGGTTTTGGATTTGGAAAATGAGCAAGTATGCAAGAGGTTCGATACCGAATGCGAAGTGATGAGAAATGTTAGGCACAGAAATCTTGTGTCTGTGATCACTACTTGTTCTAGTGACTATATAAGAGCCTTTGTTCTGCAATATATGTCTAATGGGAGCCTTGAGAATTGGTTGCACGGAGAAGATCGCCAATTGGACCTTCTTCAAAGTGTAACTGTAATGCTTGATGCGGCTATGGGAATTGAATATCTACATCATGGTTATATCACTCCAATAGTTCATTGTGACCTAAAGCCAGCCAACATTCTTTTGGATGACGATATGAAGGCTCATGTTGGTGATTTTGGCATCTCCAAAATTTTAGCTGTAAGCAAGTCTATGGCTTATACTGAGACATTGGGCACTCTTGGTTACATCGCACCAGGTAAATAATATCCGCTCTCTTTGGTTTTCTCTTAGCATTATTAGGCGTATCCAAATTCTAGAAGCGAAACAACAAGTCTCTATTTGTACATAATTGGTGTTACATTTTAAGTAACTTTCTTTCCTTTCATTCTTTTCAAAGAATATGGCTTGGAGGGAATAGTGTCCACTAGTGGTGATGTTTATAGTTACGGCATCATGTTGATGGAGGTTTTGACCAAAAGAAGGCCAACAGATGAAGAGATATGCAATGAAAATCTTGATTTGAGGAAATGGATAACACAATCAATTTCAGAGTCTATGGTGGATGTTATAGATGACAAACTTTTCCCTGAGGAAGAAAAAATCACTTCTTAAAGTGAAATCTGCATAGCCTCAATGATAGAATTGGCTTTAGACTGCACAAAGGAAACGCCAGAATCAAGAATAACCATGAAAGATGTAGTCAAAAGGCTTAACAAAATCAAGAACGCATTTTTGGAAATATAGAAGTTAGCATCTCTTTCGTGTAGTGTTCTTGATCAGTTGTGTACGCAGTTCGTCTATTAATTTGATCAGTTGTTCCTCTTTTAGTTTTCACAAATGCACTCCTACAATAACTCTGTCTATAATCAAGTATCCTACCTGTGAATCAAAGATAGATACACCGATAGTAACATCGCTTCAGTTCATGTGGATAATTACAAAATTAAATTCAGGACCAGGTATGATACAAGAAAACCAAGGAAGTATCGAAACACACTCCAAATCAGTCCACTTATCTTAAGGATCCGAGGACCTTTTTGGAGACCACTCTCGAATTCGCTACCGACAAGAAGAATACAAGGCACAATGGTGTATATAACACCAAAACTGTAACAGCAACCACAAGATGATAACAATATGACACAACAATAAGATGAACAACAAGTCACAGCTTCACTAAAACACAAGAACAAACGGATTCAAGTTACAACACTAACAAGATTACAATAAGATAAAAGGATAGATAGATAGATTACATGAAGATGTAATCTTAAAGAACTCAAGAGCCTATTCCACTCTTGAACCCTTAACACTACAAATTTCAGTTCACCTATCTCTTACGTGACACATGATCGGATTCCACCTCTCTAGCATCTACGTTTTCAAGAAAAATACAATCACTAGTGATTCCACACTAGAACTTGCCCTAGTTTCGGTTGGTGGCTTTTCCAAGACCTAACTATGGGGTTTCAAGTTCTACAAAACTTACAATAATATCCAATAGCCAAGTCTAAAAGCCCTACAATGTTCTATTTATACTAGGTTACAAATAAAATACAAAAAGACCAAAAGACCCCTTAGAAACTAGGTGCCCATCAAGTGTAGTATGTTGGCTGATTTTTATTGCATTTAGATCCCCTTTAGCACTTCAATTGCACACACCAAGTCTCGGACCCTACATGCACTCCCATAAGTCCATATCCATGATTATTCCCGTATCAAGCTACTAGCGCTTGATGTCATGTTCTAGAATCCAAAACCCCTAAGGTTCAAATCCTAACTTCACCTCTACTGGTCAACATTAAGTAAATGGGACCATCCACTAGTTGATGTAATTTTACAGTTGCGTAATTTACTGTATTATGTTGCGCCTTTAACTTTGTAAGCCCTTGTTACAATAGATATTTGCCTATTTAGTTTCCTATTATATTATTTTCCTTTTTCAATGATGCAATAATTGGGTTTCATGCAAAACATGATAGTCTGATCAAACAGAGATGAAAAATAAAATAATAGTAAACGAAAGAAAAAGTTATTTTCTCATTGGAAAATGGCATTGGTTTGAGTTAAGAATCCATTTTACACACTCCATCTTTACGATGTTCCTATTTCTTTTTTCTTATTTCTTTTTGCCTCATGTGATGACGTGGAACTATGACGTGAAAACAGTTACCTCAACCACGCAGGAAGATTAAAAGAAAGATCTAACCAATACTACTAACAAGTCCTTCTGGAAGAAAATTTACATAGTCTAACTTACACAGAAATTATCTTTGTCAAATTTTGTTCTTATGCTAGGCATTATCCATTTGTCAAGTTGAAAGAGGCCTTTAGCATTCCCAGGAAGTTGATTGAATGCATGAATTAGCAAGTTTTGATTAGTAGAAGATGCTATCTTAGCCAGGAAATCTGCTACTTGATTTCCTTCTCTATAGCAGTGGTTTATGTGCATTCCAGCCCTATCCTTGATAGTCAAAATGCAATCCAAAATTTGTTTGCGAGCTTCATTTTGGAGGTCTCGCCTTTAATCAACATATTGGCTATTAGCATAGAATCGAGTTCTAAAGTGAAATTAGTGTGGCCTTGAAGGTAGCACCATTTCACCCCAAACTCAGCAGCCAAAGCTTCGGCAATGTTGTTACTACTACAGTGAACTGACACCCCGAAAGCCATAATCAAATCATCGTGGCTATTCCTGACCACTCCACCAATTCCCGCTCTGCTTATTAATATCGGTATATATAATACTTGATATTAATAATTTAATAATTATGTTTAGCATGTACAACCATGATGATTGTAGGAGTTAAAAGGCAGTGAGCTAGAACTAAAATCATATGAAAGATGTCATCTTGATAAATATACAATTTCTTAGAATCCATGTAGACTTAGCAAAATATCAGGAGATAATGGTTAAAAAAACATCTGAAATGTCTTTTTTTTTTTTTTGCGAATTTCCTGCCCACGGATTTTGCAATATTAGATGATCAATTTGCAAGTGGTGGCGTGGACATGGGTGGATCTATCTTAAGTGATATGGATTCACGCGAACCTAATAGCGTTTTTCCAAATTTTGTATCTTGTTATGATTTGGACAGAGTAAGCAAACCACAAGTAAAAGAAAACAAGAACAACACTCGGATTTACGTGGAAACCTTGGAGGAAAAACCACAGGCAGAGGCAAAGGAGGTTTCACTCTCCGCCTCTTCCACAAAAGGCCCTAAGGGCACATCTTAACAGCTAACACTAACCAAGTCCAAGCATTGCTCAAACTTGGCACTTGGTAGTGTCTTGGTCATCATATCAGTAGGATTATCATGAGTACTAATCTTTCTCACCACAATATCACCACGACTAATAATTTCATGCACAAAATGATACCGAACATCGATGTGCTTTGTCCTCTCGTAAAACATCTGATCTATCGTATGGAAGATAGCACTCTAACTGTCGCAAAAAATCATAGCAATCTGTAAGTCTTTTCTAAGTTCACCAAACAGACCCTTCAACCTAATAGTTTTCTTGAAAGCTCTGTAATAGCCATATATTCTACCTCAATAGCTGACAAAGCAACCGTAGTCTATAAGGTAGTTTCCAACTAATAGAACAACCACCAATGATGAAAACATAGACGGTAAGGACCTCCTTTTATCATAATCTCCTGCAAAATCAGAATTAACATACCCAATTACTCCATCTCTATTTCGCCCAAACTGCAAACAAACATCAGCAGATCCGTGCAAGTATCTGAAAATCCACTGAACTGCTTTCCAATGTTCTTTGCCAGGATTTACCATGTATCTGCTAACTGCACTGATGGCATAAGATAAATCTGGTCGGGAACATACCATCGCATACATAAGAGACCCGACAGCACGAGAGTATGGAACTAGAGACATATAGTCAGGCTCATCATCTGTTTTTGGAGAACAAGTGTCGAGAGTTTGAAGTGAACTACCAATGGAGTACTTACAGGTTTGACATTTTGCATATTGAACCTGTGAAGCACCTTTTTAATATATTCTTTCTGACTCAAGTATAACTTACAATTCTTTCTATCCCTCAGAATCTCCATGCCAAGAATCTTCTTTGTTGCACCTAGATCCTTCATATCAAACTCCTTATTGAACTAGGCTTTGACTTTTATTATCTCTCTTATATCCTTTGCTGCAATCAATATATCATCAATGTACAAGAGAAGATACACGAATGAACCATCACTTACCTCCTTGAAGTAGACATAACTATCATAGTTGCTCCTCTGAAATATATGAGAGGTCATAAAAGAGTCAAACCTCTTATACCACTGCTTGGGCGACTGCTTTAAGCCATAAAGAGACTTTTTCAGCAAGCATACACTGTTCTCTTTTCCTGAGACTACCAAACCCTCTGGTTGCTACATATAGATATCCTCCTTAAGTTCTCCATGTAAGAATGCAGTTTTGACATCCAACTGCTTAAGCTCAAGATCATGCATTGCGACAATACCAAGCAAGGCTCGAATCAAACTATGCTTTACAATGGAGAAAACACATCTGTGAAGTCAACACCTGGAACTTGATTGTAACTTTTAGTAACTAGTCTTGCTTTGTACCTAGAATCTTCAACTCTTGATGTTCCTTCTTTCTTTTTGAATACCCACTTTCAACGGACAACTTTCTTATATTTAGGCAATATCACCAAATCACATGTGTCATTCTTATGATGTGATTCCATCTCTCGCTGCATAGCAATCACCCATCGGCCGGAATCATCACAACTAACTTCCTCTAAGTAAGAAGAAAGTTCTTTACCGAAATCAATAAATTCTACTACATTCAATACATAAGCAACCAAATCAGTTTCAGCATACTTTTGAGGAGGTCTAATATCTCTTTTAATCCTGTCTTTAGCAATAGAATATTGTGGCGTCACTGATGGTGAAGAAGAAATAGTATCACTCTATATCTCCAGGCTAGACTGAGAAGTAGGCATTGGTGTAGACTCTGCTCCAATTTGCAATTCAACGTGGGTGAATGAGATTTGCTGATTTACGTCACTAAGCTCATCTGGAGGCGAAACACTAGATTCGAAGGGAGCTCGAAGCATGGCAGTTTCATCAAACACAACATCCCTGCTAATTATATCCTTCCTGCTTTCTGGACACCAAAATTTATAACCTTTAACACCAGGCTTATAACCCATAAATAAGAACTTGACAGATCTACACTCCAACTTTCCATTATCTACATGAGCATTCGCAGGGCATCCAAATATTCTCAGATCATAATAACTAGTAGGAGTAGCAGACCATACCTCTTATGGAGTCTTCTTATCAATCACAACTAAGGAAGGGCGGTAAGAAGGAAAGTTGTGGAAGCAGCTTCAGCCCAAAAAGACTTGGGTAAACCAGCATTTAATAGCATACAATGCACCTTCTCCATTATAGTCTTATTCATTCGTTCGTCCACACCATTCTTCTGCGGAGTATAACAAACTATCAAGTGCCTCACAACTAATTCTGACTTCCACAAAGCATTAAATTCATTAGAACAAAAATCTAAACCATTATTGGTCCGAAGGCATTTTACTTACTTCCCTGTATACTTTTCAATCATAGTCTTCCACTCCTTGAAAGTAGGCAACACATCATTCTTTTGCTTCGGAAAGAACACCCAAACTTTTCTGGAATAGTCATTAATTATATTCAACAAGTAATTAGTGCCTTCTTTAGAAAGTACTCTAGCAGGACCCCAGAGATCAGAATGAATGTAATCAAGTGTGCCCTTAGTTGAGTGGATGCCTTTAGTGAATCAGACTCTCTTCTGCTTCCCAAAAACATAGGGCTCGCAGAACTCAAATTTATTAATGCTTTGCCCATCAAGCAGTCCTCTCCTTCTTAGTTCAGCTATCCCGTTTTCACTCATATGCCCCAGGCGCATATGCCAAAGTTTAGCAACATTACTTTCTGATAGCGAGGGGGTAGAAAGAACTGCATCACCTGTAATAGTAGACCCTTGCAGGACATACAAATTTGCAGACTTTCTTTATCCCTTCATCATAACAAGATCAACTTTAGTAACCTTTAGGAATCTACCTTAACCAGTGTACCTATAACCGTTCGAATCAAGGGTACTCAAGGAAATAAGATTTCTCTTAAGGTCTGGGACATACTGCACATCACCAAGTATCCTCACAACCCCATAAAACATCTTGATCCTCATTGTTCCAATACTATCTATCTTACAAGATGTGTTATTTCCTATCAACACAACACCTTTAGAGACTGTTTTATATGTTGTAAACCAATTCCGATTATAACACATAAGAAACATGCAAGATGAATCAAGAATCCAATCCTCATGGCATTTGGAGTTAGCATCAGAAACTACCAAGAGTTCTTCATCACTACCGCCATCTTCAACAAAACTGGCTTCACCGGACTTCTCTAGTTGGTTTCCCTTCGGTTTTGGGGCTTGTCTTTTCTTTCTATTCTGTAACTTCCTACACTCGAATTTGATATGACCCTTCTTCTTGCAGTAATTACAAGTTTTTTTCTGTTTTTGGATTTTGATTTGTTTCTATCATCACCCCATAGTTCTTCTCACGATTCCTTCCTCGAACAATGAGACCATCTACTTGAGTCTCCGACCCATTCACAAGATGTTTCATCTTCTCCTTAGAGAACAACACATCATAGACTTCATTTATGGTCAGGGTATCACGACTATATAAAATCGTATCCTTAAAAATCGAGTATGATGCAGGTAGCGAACATAATAGAATCAACCCTAAATCTTCCTCATCATACTTAACCTCCAGAGTCTCTAAATTAGAGACGATTTCTTAAAAGAAAGATTGGTGATCTTCCAAAGACGCACCCTCAGGCATACATGGGAATGAAGTCGTTGTTTGAGATGCAACTTACTTGTCAGGCTCTTCTTCATACACAGTGATTCCAATTTCAACTACAACACAGCAGTAGTAGTCTCCTTCAAAATATCTTGTAAAATCTGATTGGATAAATGAAGGTGGATCTAAGATAGAGCCTTTCGATCCTTACGTCGTTTGTCCTCGTACGTCCACGATGAGGATATATTATCAAAACCTAATAGAGCATCGTCCAAATTCATCTATGTGAGCACAGCCCGCATCTTAGCCTGCCATAACGAATATCTGGTGTTGTGATCCAGTAGCAGAATATCATACTTCATGGTTGCCATCCCTGAGAAAATAATCGAACAGGCTCTGATACCAGTTTGTTATGATTCGGATAGAGTAGGCAAACCACAAGTAAAAGAAAATAAGAACAATACACAGATTTACGTGAAAGCCCCTGCGGGAAAAACCACGGGCAGTGGCAAAGGAGGTTTCACTATAATGGAGAGAGAGTACAATGTGGAGAAGCTGAATTTTTTGAATACCTAAAACAACCCATTTGACGCACCTATATAATATGTGCATACAAATAAGTCTTAGGCCAAAAACATAAAGGTCCATATCGGTTCTGTCGGCCCGATCCCTACGCTACCACCACAGACCCCATTGAAAATCATAAACATGGATCGCACCGCGAAACTTTTTGGGCCGGATCAATAAAATTCGGGTCACAACTCTAACATATCTGTGTAGAGAAACACACAAAATACTTATAAATATTTGACAATAATCAAGTTATTATTGTATATAAATTTAAAGTCTTGATAACAATTCATAACTTTAAATCATGGATCGGTCTTCGTATATGGCAGGTAAGGGGTCAAGCAACATGCTTTTTTCCATACTTATCTTAGACTGTACAACCTCTCATTAATTGACTTGGTTCTGGACCATACGAATAAGGAGGATTTAGTCTTTCTTAATAATGCTATCACTTTTAAAAAAAAGAAGTTTTTAAATTTTAATAATACAAGTTGACTTGACTTTTCTCAATCAATACCCTTACCCGTCAGTTTACGCAATTCACTAGTCTTCTTGTGCTTTTGACTTTACAAAGTTGGCCAATAATGTAGTTCTCAATGTGAGATGACACTTCAAATAGAAGCTTGTGAAAATCACAATCATTTAACTTTTTAGTATGTTCATAAAAATAATTATTTTATACCAAAAAATAGTTTACACACTTCATTTTGCTTAATCATAATAACTTTTAATGGTGTATTATGACATGTTTAAGACTAAAAGTTTCAAAAGTTGTCAAGTGAGAATCGAACCCACACTAATAAGGTGGACGTTCAGGTTGCTAGTCAATCAACTAAGCTATTAATAAGATTCTTGTCACATCCCGAGCCGAGGCCCTGGAGTGATACATACCCAATACTATTTCTAGTATGAGCGAACGTTCTATCATAACACATGAGAATACAACCAACATGAAAGAATATAATTGAAACAATATGAGATTGAAATAAGATTTCTTAAAAGAGAAATATTTTCATCGAGGTTTATTAACACCACTTAAAATTATACTGTACATGATAAAGACTAGAAATTACAAAATTTATTTGACAACTACACCAGTCAGTTAAGCCTCTAATAAGTACCAATACCAAAAGGAAAAAAATATAAATTAGTCATCATATCTTGTTCAGCATCCTGGTAGGAAAGAGTCTCACAAATGGCAAAAGATAGAAATCCTAATGAGGCGCTGGACCGCGGACTTGAGAGCCAAAACTTACATAATGAAATGATGTAGCACCAAAGACAATCAATACGTGGAATGTATTGGTATGAAAACCCATTTCAAGAGGGTAGTGCATCAAGAAGAGATTAGAAATATGTCACGACCCGAACCAAGGCCCTGGCCATGACGAGCATCCCGAACTATGAATGCCCGGGCGCCCTTCTCTATCTGGTAATCAGGCATAATATTCATATAATATAAAAAAGAATTGCGGAAAAACATAAGAAGACTGAACCATGGTCAATCTCTTAACACTTGAACAATTTGAAAATAAATTCTTAGAATTCAAAACATATGACATCCATCTACGAAATCTCTAACATAACAAAATCCAACATATGTCTAAAATAAAACTGGGACAAGGCTTTCAGTCAGACCATGAATCATATAAATAACAATGTTTAAATAAGTCCGGTCTTCCAAAATAGAGAAGGCTCACCAACTGCACACTTCTGTCTGAAAACAAACTATGGTTTAGAGGGACCCTTGGACTGAGCCTTAGACCCTGAAATATAAGGGGGTCAATATAGATGTACTAGTACACAGAGCAATCCAAAAATAATGTATTTGTATACAACATAAGTGAGAGTAATTAGTAAACAGTTTATATATGATCTATGAAAAACACATGGGCATATTTAAAGACTTAGAACAATTTTTCTGAAATCCATGACTCTCTATTTGTTTTACTTCTGAGCTAGATGGTACAACCTGCAATCTATAATTCCATGGGCTATATGGAATCCGCCCTTAACTCGGCGGCCAAGCCCTTAATCCAAGTTTGCCGCAAGGATTGGAGTATCTATAAGGGGAGACACGCAAGATCACACAGCATGGTGCCATGATCCCCAATCAAATCAACAAGTCATGGTAGTGCATATAGGGCTCCTAACCATAGTCCTAAATTAGGATGACATGAATCAAGGTACAAAAGATCGAAAAGTAGGGTACCATAATTCCGTGTCGGCAAATCAAGATTTCTAGCATTTAGTCTTTAAACTTGTACCCGTCTAACTCTCTTTAATCCCATTTTTAACCTTTTCTAAACATGCATGCTGTCACGGCCCAAACCGAGGCCCTGTCCATGACGGGCATCCCTAACCATGAAGGCCCGGATACCCTTCTAACTTGAAATCATATACACCAATCATACACAAATAAGGAAATGCGGAAATTTCAGCAAAACGGAATCATGACCATAAATCTAATATAAATTCGGTAATAGAAAAAGAAGATCCAAAACCATCTAACAACATCTAGAAATCGTATGCGAAATCTCTACTACATACTCTCTAACACAATCTGAAAGATGGGACAAGGCCCCCAACAGACCAAAACCATATCTAATAATAGTTTTTTGAACGTAAACAGGCCTTCTGGAACAAAGAAGGCTCACCAAATGGACACTGAAACTCTGTCTGATAAAATCTACTGCTTTTCTGGACCCCTAGACTGAGCCTCAGAACCTGGAGGGAGGAGGGGGGTCAATACAGATGTACTGGTACACAAAGTAATCCAAAATAAAACTTTTATGTAAGTAAAATAGTGGAGAGCAATTTGTTAAAACATCATGCATAAATAGTTCTCAAAGCATATGGGAACTTTCTGAAAATCATAAATCATTTTTGACAATGCAATGTCTGTTCTTTATATTACTCCTGAGTTAGGTGGCACTCCCCTACAATTTTGATATTCCACGGGTTGTAGATAATTTGCCATTGACTCGACGGGGAAGACCCCAACCCAAGTATGTCGTAAGGGTTGGAGTCTTTGATTCTAGTACGTCACACGGCACTAGGCAAGTGTAATATAATATACCCATATCGGCAAATCACGGTTCTGGACAATGAGTTATCTGGACTCATGCCCTCTTCAGGGAACCACTTAACATCTCTTTATGCCCTATTTTAGCCTTTTCTGAACATGCATCATTCTGAAATTCTAAAACATGAAAGTCTAATTTCTGGATTAGTCTGTGTCTATTATGGCATTTTCTGAGTTAGTATCGTCATACCAAGACTTGCAAGTCGTTATTCTGAGCCATATATGATTATTTCATTCTAAAATAATGTTCAGGCCACTTGATCATGCATATAGTGTAAGAAGAGTCACATCTCAAATCATAAGTCAAAAATCATGTAAACACTTTCCATTCATTCAACAATTTCACCAAGTAGTGGCCAACTTCTAAAAACCATTCCTAAAGTTCCTTTGTTTATCAGTCTCAACATTTAAAATCATAAAAGCATTCCTCTCTCCCATTCTTAATCATCATGAATTCACATAAGACAATTAGTATCTTGAATCATTCTGTAAACCATGAAATGTAAGGATTCATAACTTGTAAATCAAATAATAAAGTAATGGGAGAGGGAGATTATATATTTCATGCTCTCAATTCAAAATTCATGGTTTTCAATGCATACATACATATATACAATTCAAAACAATTTGGGGGAAAGCCGAAAGGCCAAAACAATATCATCAATGTTTCTAAAACATGAATATATTCATAAATTCAAAACCGCTTTCTTAAAATCATGATTTCTATGCCCATGAGATTTTAGGAAATCCGCGTACCTGTATTTAAGAAATAAAAGGATGCTCCTTGATGCCTACGGCTTAAGGATTCCAAATCTCCAATTTGTTTCGAAAACACACGGTTAAATCATGAGTTATTTGGGATTCTTGTTTGAAACCCTAGGGAGAGTTCTTGATGGATTTTGGTGAGAGCAGGTGTATTTTGGTGTAATAGGGATTAAATCCCGTGTTCAAGATGTTAAGGGGTTGGAAAATACCCCAAATACCCTTAATGAGATGGGTATTAAAATAGAACTGAGAGCTCGATTTCATGGGCCACCGCGACATTCCACAATCGCAGTGGCTCCCTGGAAATTGACGAATGGGAATTTGGCCCATTCCGCGATGAGCCACCATCATGGAGTCTCACTGAAAATTGACCATCGGCATTTACACCCTCTCCGCAACACGCCAAGGACAGGAATGACGGTGTTTTATGATTAGGACTTAAATTACCATAACTCCTTCAGCGAGTGTTCATTTTGGACGAATCTTATGTCGACGGAAAACTTATTCGATCATCTACGTAATGAAAAGTTGAAATCTAAGGAATTCCATAGGGAAATATGTATAAATCATTCTAGAAGCCAATGCTTGATACTTTAGGGGGGAAATTTAGCTAGGAAAACTTTAAGGCGTTACAATATCCCCCCCTTGGGAACATTCATCCCCGAATGTTGACGCGGGACACAAACAAGCATAATTTCGAGCATATTAAGGCATAGAAAGAATAAGGCAAGGATTGTACCTTCCATTTCATCATCCACTGGATCAAAAAGGTTTGGGTATCTAGCTCTCATGTCAACTTCTGATTCCCAAGTTGCTTCTTCAATTTTTTGATTTCTCCACAACACTTTAACTCAGGCTATTTTTTTGCTCCTTAATCTTCTAACTTGGCAATCCAAAATTTCTACAGGCTCTTCTTCATAGGATAAGGATTCTGTCACTTTGATTTCTTCGACATGCAACACTAAAGAATGGTCTCCAATACACTTCTTCAATATAGATACATGAAATACCAGATGAACAGAACCCAAACTGGCAGGCAATTTTAACTCATTCGCAACTCCACCTATCCTTGTCACAATCTGGTATGGCCCTACATAACAAAGAGTCAGCTTACCTTTCTTCCCGAATCGCTGACTCCCTTCATGGGAGAAACCTTGAGAAACACCCAATCTCCAACCTCAAACTCTAGATCTCTTCTCCTAACATCGGCGTAGGATTTCTGACGACTTTGAGCTATCTTAAGTCATTCTCTAATGACTTTCACATCCTCCATTTCCTGATGAACAAGATCAGGCTCAAATATTTGCATCTCACCCACTTCATACTACCTTATTGGTGACCTACATCTTCTCCCATACAATGCCTCAAATGGTACCATCTTAATACTAGAATGGAAACTATTATTATATGTGAACTCTATCAATGGCAAGTGCTCTACCCAACTACCTTTAAAATCAATCATGTAGGCTCTCAACATATCCTTAAGGGTCTGGATGGTGCGCTCAGCTTGCCCATCTGTCTAGGGTGGAAAACCGTGCTCAAATTCACTTAAACCTAAAACCTTTTGAAACGATCTCCAAAACTATGAAGAAAACTGTGTACCTCGGTCAGATATGATAGACACAGGTGCCCCATACAAACAAACTATTTCTGCAATGAATAGCTTGGCATAATCCTCTCTCGAATAATTAGTTCTAACAGGTAGAAAGTGAGCTGACTTGGTCAGCCTATCTACAATCACCCAAATGGTATCATACTGGTTTTGGGACCTCGGAAGTCCTGTAATAAAGTTCATATTAATCATCTCCCACTTCCACAAAGGCAAAGCTATCTCTTGAGAAGAACCACCTAGCCTCATATGTTCCACTTTAACTTATTGACAATTCAAACACTTGGCAACATAGTTAGCCACATCACACTTCATATTATTCCACCAATAAATGGTTTTCAAATCATGATACATCTTAGTAGAGCCAAGGTGAACAAAATACCTCGACGTGTGAGCTTCGTCAAGGATTCTCTTCCTCAGACCATCTACATTTGGTACACACAACCTACCCTGGTATCTCAAAATACCATCACCACCAATTTCAAATGACATTACCTTTTGTTGACCCACATCTTTCTTGATCTGCATCAAGATGGGATCTTCAACCTGCTTCTCTTTAACTTCTGTACAAAGGGAAGATTTAGCTATCTCATGAACAACCATTCCTCCATCTTTGGAATCCAAAAGTTGCACTCCTAGATTTGCAAGCTGGTGAATATCCTTCACCATCTCTCTTTTTACTTCTTCAACATGAGAAAGGCTGCACATTGACAACCTGCTAAGGGTGTCGGCTACCACATTTGCCTTGACCAGATAATAGTGCAGGCTCATGTCATAGTCTTTTAAAAGTTCCAACCATCGCCTCTGCCTGAGATTCAATTCTTTCTGTGAGAAAACATACTGTAAACTCTTGTGGTCAGTAAATATATCACCATGCACCCCATACAAATAGTGCCGCCAGATCTTAAGTGCAAAAACCACAGCCGTTAACTCTAAGTCATGAGTAGGGTAGTTTCGCTCATGCACCTTCAACTGTCTAGATGCATAAGCCACTACCTTACCATGCTGCATAAGAACACACCCAAGTCCCACTCGGGATGCATCACAGTATACAACAAAACCCTCTGTACCCTCTGAAAAAGTTAAAATAGGAGCAGTAGTCAACTTGTCTTTCAACTTCTCAAAACTATTCTCACATGAGTCAGACCACAAAAACTTCACCTTTTTCTGAGTCAACTTAGTAAATGGTGCAGCTATGGAAGAGAAACTCTCTACAAACCTTCTGTAATAACCTACCAAGCCCAAGAAGCTCCGAATGTCGGTTGGAGTCATGGGTCTGAGCCATTTCTTCACTGCCTCAACCTTTTGGGGATCAACCTTAATCCCCTCACTAGACACAATATGCCCCAAGAAAGCAATAGCATTTAACCAGAATTCACACTTGGAGAACTTTGCATAAAACCTATGATTTTTTAGAGTCTGGAAGATAATTTGGAGGTGATTGACATAGTCCTCCTCACTTTTAGAGTAAATCAAGATGTCATCAATAAAAACTATGACAAACAGGTCTAGGAACTGACGGAACACCCTATTCATTAGTCCATGAAAGCTGCAAGAGCATTAGTCAACCGAAGGACATGACTAAGAATTCATAATGACCATATCTGGTTCGGAAAGCTGTTTTAGGAATGTCTGACTCCCTAACTTTCAACTGATGATATCCTGAATGAAGATTTATTTTAGAAAAGAACTTAGCACCCTAAAGTTGGTCAAAGAGGTCATCAATCCTAGGAAGAAGATATTTATTCTTAACAGTGACCTTATTCAGCTGACGGTAATCTATGCACATACGTAGGGAACCATCTTTCTTTCGCACGAAGAGTATAGGTGCACCCCAGGGAGAAACATTAGGTCTGATAAAACCTTTATCTAGGAGATCTACTAGCTATTCTTTCAACTCTTTCAACTCTACTGGAGCCATTCTATATAGTGGAATAGAGATGGGATAGGTGTCTGGCAACACATCTATGCCAAAATCTATCTCCCTATCAAGTGGTATTCCTGGGAGATCATCTGGAAAGACTTTCGGGAATTCATTTACTACAGGGATAGACTGAAGAGGAAGCCTTTCGGTGTTAGAATCTTTAACCCGAATAAGATGATACAAACAACCTTTGGAAATGAGTTTACGAGCCCTGAGATTAAGATATGAAGTGCCCTCTAGGTGCTAAAGAGTGCCCTTCCCATTTTATTGCTGGCTCATTTGGAAAGGAAAAAGTAACCTTTCAGGTTCTACAATCTAGTGTGGCATAACACGAATGGAGTCAGTCTATCCCTAGGATAGCATCAAAATCAACCATATCAAACTTTATGAGATCTGCCACAGTATCCCGGCTAAGAATAGATACGACACAATTTTTATATATCCTCTTAGCCACAACAGAATGACCCACCGAAATGGAAGCAGAGAAGGGGTCAGCAATCACATCGGGCTCAAACCCAAAACCAACAGCCACATACGGGGTCACATAAGATACGGTAGACCCGGGATCAAGCAACACATATACATCACAGAAAAAGATTTGTAACGTACTGGTGACAACATCTGGTAAGGCTTCTGCCTCCTGGCGGTTGTTCAAAGCATATGACCAGTTGCAATCACTCCCGGCAGCTGACGTGGCGCCCTTCTGAGGTGGGGGTGGTGCACAAGAGTTCGCCTGCGACTTAGCTCCACCAACATTTCTCCTAGCGGAGGGACAATCTCTTTGAAAATGACTCGTCTGACCATAAAAATAACACATCAATGCACCTAGCTGACACCTTCCCAGATGATGCCTACCACAAGTCTCTCACCGCGGAAAGGTACGATGCTGCTGCGCCACACTGCCCTGTGTGACTGAGTATCCTGAGCTCTGGGTCCATGACTAGTTTGAAAACTCTGAGATCATCTGTCAACTAGGGGTCCGGGCACTGGGGCTCTAGCTGCAGACTGCGCCTTTCCCTAAAACTTCTTTTTTTGCCATTTACCGCCCCAGTTACCGCTCTGTGGCTGACTGTGGTTCTGATTTGCTGTTCTGGCTCTCTTTGCCTGCCTGTCCTTCTCTCTAGATTCGACAAGTTTATTTTTCCTCTTCAACCTGCTGCATGTGGACTGACAACCTAGCAAAGTCCATATCCCTATTTAGCATCGTCCCTTGACATTCAAGCGCTAGGTCATCGAAAAGGGCAGATGCAAATTTCCTCATCCGTTCCCTCATGTTACCCATCATTTCTGGTGCATAACGAGCTAATTGGTTAAACTTCAAAGTGTACTCCTGGACACTCATATTTCCCTGCTTCAGATTCATAAACTCCTCAGCTTTGGCCTCCCTCAACTCTAGAGGAAAGAACCGATCAAGGAAGGCTTCCAGAAATTTACCCCAAATTGTGGGCTCGACACTCTCTCCCTTCGCATCCTCCCACTCGTTATACCATTGATTTGCAACATCCTTGAGCTGATAAGCTGCCAACTCCACCCCTTCTATCTCCTCACATGCATCACCTTCACTACAAAAAAAATTGCGTTTAGCAACAGACCAAAAATGTTGCTAATCAACATATATCCGTCGCTATATCAATTTAGAGACGGATCAACGATGGAATATGTGTCGTTTCTACTTTGCGCGTTGCTAACCATTTGGCAATGGAAAAAATGAAATCCATTGCCAATTTTGCAACGTCATAAAGACGACCTATATCCGTTGCCATTTTGTAGCAACGAATATATTCGTTGTTATATTTATAAATGTCGTTACTAATTTCATATTGTATTTCGTCATTTTGATTATTTCGTGACCAAATATTTCATTGGTAGTCCGTCGCTAAAAATTTTGTTATTTAGTCCCCAATTTTTTAAAATTCTTAAAATATCCAACATTCATATAAAAGAACCCACATATATAGATAGTAAAATCTTCCTAAAATATCCAACATTCATATAAAAAAAACAACATATGGATAGCAAAATCTAAACATCCACAAAGAACCCACATATATAGATAGTAAAATCTTCCTAAAATATCCAACATTCATATAAAAAAAACAACATATGGATAGCAAAATCTAAACATCCACAATACTAGACATAGCAACATCTAAACACATAATTATGTCCAAAACTTCTATAGTACCAAACATCAACCAACTATCCTTAAAACAACCCACATCATCCACAATACCAAAGATAGCAAAAGCTAAACACAATTATGTCCAAAATATCCATAGAGGAAGCTGAAGATGAAGTCTTTCCACAAAAGAAACACAAGAGTTTGCCCATAGTAGCCTTTTGCTTAAGATCCAAGACCAAATACTCTTCTTAAAAGGAAAGAACAAATGTAAACCTCTTCAATATCGCTTGAAACTTTTAATTTTAGATACTGCTTGATAAGCTCGCATAAGAAACTAACAGCCTCAGCCCATCCGTCAGTGCCGATATCCGGGAGAATATAAATCTGAGACACAGTCCTCTACAATACAGAAGATAACTGTTTCTTTGTCCCTGTTCTTTGATACATCTCTGCCAAAATGCACAAGATAACCATCACCACCAATATTAAACCAGGCCAAATATCAAGCCACCCCAAGAAAAGAGAAACTGAAGATACCTCATGAGCAGCAAAAGTTTCATCTGGTGCAGCAGTCCGAACAACAGATATGATATTCAAAAGAAATAAGCCAATAACAAACAGCTATGAAATGGACAAGCTAAGTGGTTCCTAAAATTGCTGGACCTGGCTGAGAGTTTACATTGTACACAACTGAACATATTTTATCCATAAGTTATATGACATTCTTCCCATGTCTTGGATATGATATTTAACAAGCCAATATTTGTAAAAAAAAAAAAAAAAAAAAAGGATATTTGACAACCCAATAAAAGCAAACAACTATCAAATGAATACTCTTTTCAGGATAAAGATATGAAAGGAATACCCATATGCTCGGTTATTCCTAAAATTAACAGAACCTGACATATACTTTAAGGATGTGCACAAATGAAAAATATCTTATCCAAGAAAACAATTTGAATACCACATCCTTCAACTTGAGTTGAGCATATGATACTCAGATCTATATGACAGAACAGCTATGAAATCAATATGACAAGTGAGACATCCTTGGTAGGAATAAAGTTTGTTCATGAAAAGAACATGGTTCCGACCACCTATCCAGAATTTTTGAAGGAAACAAAGCGCGGAGGACATAAGAAAATGTTAACAGACTCAAAACACATCCTTCTACTAATTTAGACGAGAAGAGTAGCATGCAGGTATTACTAAAATCAAAGTGATTTTTCAAGGGAAAAAAACAACTGCAGCTTAACACATATTCATGTTTAAGTTGATGAGATTGAAGAAAATGGTATCGGGCAGAGAAAAAGCAAATTCTAATTTCAAAGAAGTGATTAGTTAACAAAATCACACAATCATTTCAAGTAACCTTTAATACAACATCGACTTTCTAAGAACACGAAAGTTCACCAGATTACTACTACATAATAATTTTATATTTTGAAAAGAAAACACAGCAAGGGAGTTTACACTTGGACAGAATTAAACCACCTACTCAACAAGCGAATCTAACATTGTAATTAAACATGGTGTGTGAAAATTTATGCAAAATAGATATTACCTTTTTCCGGCCAGCGAACTCAAAGACGACGAGTAGACGACGATCAAAATTTTTCCTTTTCACACCACTTTGAAGTGACAGAGATCAAAAAATAGAATAGAGGTAAAATTCCATCCATCCACCAGCACAAAATTAATTCCATGGAATGGGAAAACAGACCTCCAAATGCACATTAGGCCAATTAGCAGTAAAAATAAGAACTGCTAAATGTATAGAGGGTGCTCCATGATTCAATGGTTTATCCACCGTTGGTACAATTTCAGAGAAACTTAATAAGTTAAAAGATGAAAAAGGAAAAACTGTCTCATGACAAATTAAAGCAAAAGTATATGTATATACTCAGATTAGTACACCTTGATATTTTGGATTGTCTATGTCTCCAGATTCTTTGATAGGTGCATCCTGAACAAGATTGTTTTCAATTTGATTACTATGATAGAACAAGAAATTTTAACCAAAAAATATTGGGAATTTCCTCACATAATCATATGATGTAAGATCAGGCTTGTAATCAGTCTCATCTGCACCAGTATTTGCACCACTATAGAACCCGAAATTTGTTCCACCATGTGCCATCTAGGTGAAAGAGTATAAATCAGCTTGGTATCAAGAAATGGTATGTCACTATAGTGACAGAAGATTTAGTACTCACATAGAGCACAACTGATCCATTTCTTGACAAGATCTTTTCTAAGTAAGTTGCTGTAGCAGTTGTGTCAGTATTTGTAATATGCTCTCCCCAGTGTGTGAGCCAACCAGTGTAGAACTCCCTAGGTACCAAACTTATCAATATCATCTGTAGCATCTGATGTGCGATACAAAAGGAACAAACACAAAGACACTCACAATGAAAGAGGTGGCGATTTCCCTGGTGCATTCAACTCTTTCTGCAACCTAAAATTTGGCCACGGATTATCTCCAGTTGAAAAATCGACAGCTAAAATGAAGAGTCCGTGATTAGAACCAAAGAGGAAATAATTTTCATAGCAAAATTAACTACTTTGTCTCAAGCGGAATGTATCTCAACATGCTAGTAGCATAGGGCCAATGAGGTCTTCAGTTAAAAAATATAGAGCACAAGGTTATCACCAAAAATTCTATACCATGACAGAATGGCTCAAGTTATCACAAACACCACAGCCCAAATACTTTACTGGCTTCCCTGCATCACCCCTCATTTTCTTTATCTGTATTGATGAACATAGGTGCAAAAGCAGCATAAGAACCAACTGTACTAGCTTATACTAAAAGAGCTCAGTAATGAACTATAATCTAAATAAAAATAATGGCTTCATAAGGCAAAAATAGAGAGAGACCTTCAAGGTAAACTTCCTTCCTATCACTCCACACCCCTGCAAACGTAATGAAACCTCCTTGCAAAGGTTTAACAGAAATGTTGTACCTGAATTGAGAAGGTGTCTAATGTCAATAAGCATTAATACAACAAGAAAATAAAGAATGATTTCGGTGGAGATCTAATGCCGTTCAGATCCTTGAACCTCACACCCCAGTTAACATCTGCGCCTATCGATTTGCTTTCCTGCAAAAGTTATCGAGAGGTTTATATATTTGGCTTGAACCAGCATGGTTAATTCGAAACAGAAATGACAAACTTCATGATGCTGATTCGTGAAGTGTATACATACTACTTACTATGTTCTTACCAGAACCAAAATTTTGCTCAGAAGTATCATAAATACATACCCTATACCACTTGAGAGACTGTTTATATAGACACGAGTTAAAAACAACAACAAGCACAGACAACAACAACAAACCCAGTGTATTCCCACCTAGTGGGGTCTGGGGGGTAAGATGTACGCAGTCCATACCTCTACCTCTAAAGAAGTAGAAAGGCTGTTTCCGATAGACCCCCGGCTCAAGACACGAGACACCACACAAATACAAAGTAAAGCACAGAACAGGATTTCATAACGTAAATACGGCACCCATAAGTAATAGAAAACAGCGGAAAGCACCCAGATTCGTAATAAAACATGGAGCACGGAATTATAACAAGAATAAAAACCCCACCAAGTAATTCCCTACCCTAGCGACCCAAACTGGCTCTAGTCTTCTGCCCTAATTCGCGTCCTCCAGACCTTCCTATCTAGGGTCATGTCCTCGGTGAGCTGTAACTGCTCCATGTCCCGCCTAATCACCTCACCCCAGTACTTCTTCAGCCTACCCCTACCCCGCCTAAAACCATCCAATGCTAGCCTCTCACACCTACGAACCGGGGCATCCATGCCCCTCCTCTTCACGTGTCCGAACCATCTCAATCGGACTTCCCGCATCTTGCACTCCATTGGAGCCACACCAACCTTCTCCCTGATAGTCTCATTCCGAACTCTATCCCCTCTAGTCATCCCACACATCCAGCGCAACATCCGCATTTCCGCCACCTTCATTTTTTGGATGTGGGAGTTCTTAACTGGCCAACACTCCGCTCCATACAACATGGCCGGACGGACTACCACCCTGTAGAATTTGCCTTTAAGCTTGGGCGGCACCTTCTTATCACACAACACCCCCGACGCGAGCTTCCACTTCAACCATCCCGCCCCAATACGGTGCGAGACATCCTCGTCAATTTCACCGTTACCCTGAATCACGGACCCGAGATACTTGAAACTATCCCTCTTACATACCTCCTGTGATTCCAGCTTCACTACCACCTCATTCTCCAGCCTCACGTCATTAAACTTGCATTCCAAATACTCTGTCTTGCTTCTGCTCAACCTGAACCCTTTAGACTCAAGTGTTTGTCTCCACACCTCTAATTTGTCATTCACACCCACTTGGGTCTCGTCAATTAGAACTACATCGTCTGCAAAAAGCATAAACCAAGGCACCTCCCCTTGAATACGCCGCGTCAACACATCCATCACCAAAGCAAACAAAAAAGGACTAAATACTCATCAATCATTAAGCAGTCTACAATATATAAACAATGAGAAACAGTGATAGTAAATGTGATAAACTCAATGAACCACAAGTGTTTACCACTTCATTTCACCATAAGCTTTACCAGTAACTGTGAAAAACCCAATGACCCATAAGTGTTTACCACTCCCTTTCAACATAAAGATTCAAGCTTTACTAGTAATTGTGATAAACCCTTTGACCATGAAGGGTTTATCACTCCCTTTCAGCATAAAGATTCAAGATTTACTAGTAATTTTGATAAATTCAGTGACCAAGAAGGGCTTACAACTTACTTTCAGCACAAAGGGTTGGTGAACGGCTGATGGAGGCTATTTGATGGCCGTTGGTGGTTGCACCGCTCGTTTAACTATCGGGAGGCGGCGATGGGGAGGAGGCGACTATTAGTGGCTTGCCGGTGGCCTGGTTTCGCTGGACACCAGTTGGCAGCAGAGCGGCGGCGCGGTACCTTTGCTGGTCGCGGCTTGAAATGGAAAAAAGGATGAGGCGGCGGCGTCAGTTGAGTGTTGTGGGGTCGATTCGCCGGCGGTTTTAGAGAGGCGAGACAACGATATAAAGGAAAGAGGGTCAGACGGTGATGGTGGCTTTTGGAGCTGTTGTTGGGAACAAAGTGAAATAAAAAATTTCGCACTAATATTTATTTGGTAGGGTGACAGATTCAATAACGAATTTTGTATTCGTTGCTAATTATTTATTAAAAAAAGAATATATTTTTTAAAAATGGTTAAATAATTTTAGTGACAGTAATTTCGTTGCTATTTCCATCTCCACTATATCAATAAAAATTTCTCCCCTTTTATGTTGCTAATTTTATAACCAAAATAAAGGCGCCAATATTTACCGTCAAAATATAGCAACAGATTTTACTTTTTGTCGCTAATCCGTTGCTAATTAGGTTACTAATTTTATTTTCAATTATTTAGCGATAAAATTTCTATTTTTTTGCAATTTCGTCGTTAATTAACGACTGAAAAGTCCTTGTTGCTACAAATCCGTTGCTAAACGCTGAATTTTTTGTAGTGAGCTTAAAGATCTTCTCCATCTCATCCACAAACTCCTGTGGATCTTCTTCTACCTTGGTGCCAGTAAACTTGGGCGGGTTCATCCTCATGAACTGACCCACCCTAGAAGCCTCAAATGTAACAGATGCAGACCTAACATCTTCCGATCGTTGAGCCTGATTGGCCACCAACTGTGCCAACATATGAATAGACTGTCTGAATTCTGCATTAGAAATATCCCTCTAAGAAGTCGGGGGACGGTTAACATTGGTCCGTGGAGCCCGAGGTGGACTGGTCGAGACTGGAGGTACTCCCAGAGTAGGAACAGGTTATGGGGTGAGAGCTCTGTTACAGGTTTGCATCCCGTGAGTGGGATGGACCTCATCTATCTGTGCATTCTGATCGATAGTGTGACGAGGAGGCATGATATATTTTTCTGAAAAGCAAGAGAGCATTGATTAAAGGCAGATTAGACTCCAAAGCACGAACTAGATCACAAAGAGGGGAAACATTCCTAAACGCCTAGTAGCCCTCTGCTTATAAGTGTGGCGCGCAACACACCCATAAATAAGACTCTACCCGACACGATTTTGTAGACACTCTGGGACCATGAACCGTGCTCTGATACCAAGTTTGTCACGACCCGAACCGAGGCCCTGGCTGTGACGGGTATCCCGAACCATGAAGGCCCGGATACCCTTCTAACTTGAAATCACATACACCATTCATACATAAATAAGGAAATACGGAAATTTCAGCAAAACGGAATCATGGCCATAAATCTAATATAAATTTGATAATAGAAAAGGACAATCCAAAATCATCTAACAACATCTGGGAACCGCCTGTGAAATCTCTACTACATACTCTCTAACACAGTCTGAAAGGTGGGACAAGGCCCCCAGCAGACCAAAACCATATCTAATAATAGTTGTCTGAAAGTAAACAGGCCTTCTGGAACAAAGAAGGCTCACCAACTGGACACTGCAACTCTGTCTGATAAAATCTACTGCTTTTCTGGACTCCTAGACTGAGCCTCAGAACCTGGAGGGAGGAGGAGGGGTCAATACAGATGTACTGGTACGCAAAGTAATCCAAAATAAAACTTTTATGTAAGTAAAATAGTGGAGAGAAATTTGTTTAAACATCATGCATAAATAGTTCTCAAAACATATGGGCACTTTTTGAAAATCATAAATCATTTTTGACAATGCAATGTCTGTTCTTTATATTACTCTTGAGTTAGGTGGCACTCCCCTACAATTTTGATATTCCACGGGTTGTATATAACTTGCCATTGACTCGGCGGGGAAGCCCCCAACCCCAAGTATGCCGCAAGGGTTGGAGTCTTTGATTCTGATACGCCACACGGCACTAGAGCAGCGTAATATAATATACCCGGATCAGCAAATCACGATTTTGGGCAATGAGTTCTGAACTTGTTTCCTCTTCAAGGAACCACCTAACATCTCTTTATGCCCTATTTTAGCCTTTTCTGAACATGCATCATTCTGAAATTCTAAAACATGAAAGTCTGATTTCTGGATTTGTCTGTGTCTGTTATGGCATTTTCTGAGTTGGTATCGTCATACCAAGACTTGCAAGTCGTTATTCTGATCCATATATGATTATTTCATTCTAAAGCAATGTTTAGGCCACTTAATCATGCATATTGTGTAAGAAGAGTCATATCTCAAATCATAAGTCAAAATCATGTAAAGACTTTCCATTCATTCAACAATTTCAACAAGTAGTGGCCAACTTCTCAAAAACATTCCTGAAGTTTCTTTATTTATCAGTCTCAGCATTTAAAATCATAAAAGCATTCCTCTCTCCCATTTTTAATCATCATGAATTTCACATAAGACAATTAGTATCTTGAACTGTTCTATAAACCATGAAATGTAAGGATTCATAACTTGTAAATCAAATAATAAAGTAATGGGAGAGGAAGATTATATATTTCATGCTCTCAATTCAAAATTCATGGTTTTCAATGCATACATACATATATACAACTCAAATCAATTTGGGGGAAAGCCAAAAGGCCAAAACAATATCATCAATGTTTCTAAAACATGAATATATCCACAAATTCAAAACCCCTTTCTTAAAATCATGATTTCTATGCCCATGAGATTTTAGGAAAACCCTGCGTACCTGTATTTAAGAAATAGAAGGATGCTCCTTGATGCCTAAGGCTTAAGGATTCCAAATCTCCAATTTGTTTCGAAAACACACGGTTAAATCATGAGTTATTTGGGATTCTTGTTTGATACCCTAGGGAGAGTTCTTGATGGATTTTGGTGAGAGCAGGTGTATTTGGGTGTAATAGGGATTAAATTTCGTGTTCAAGATGTTAAGGGGTTGGAAAATACCCCAAATACCCTTAATGAGATGGGTATTAAAATATAACTGAGAGCCCGATTCATGGGCCACCGCGACGCGCCACAATCGCGGTGGCTCCCTGGAAATTGACAAATGGGAATTTGGCCCATTCCGCGATGCGTCACCATCGCGGAGTCTTACTGGAAATTGACAATCGGCATCTACAATAGATCTATTAAAGTTATCCGAAAGTTATCCGCACCCCCAACAATTAGTATTAGAGACCATGTTATTTAAAGTTATGGTGTTAAAAGTTACGAAAGTAGTATATATTTGGATTTATTTGATTAATTTATTTGATTGATTAATTATGAGAAGACCATTTAAAAATAAAGAAGTTTTTAGGAAAATTAAATCCTTAACTAGTAATTATTTAGAATATAAATATTGTTTAGATGAATAACGTACAAAAATTACAAAAATATAAAGAATTAAAATAAATAATAGCTAAAAAAACGTAAAGAATTAAAAATATGGATAGAAAGACTACAGTATAATATAATTGCCGGAGTTAGTAAAAACTTAATAAATGCACAAAAAGAAGAAATATCAAATTTAGAAGCAACAATAGATAGTCTAGAATATATATATCAACATAACCTATATACATTTAAATAAAATGAACAAAGAAGAATTTATAATAGATGAAAAAACATATGAAAATCACGAAAGATTAACAATAAAAATAGTATTCTCTAATTTAGGAAGGAAGTATAAGAAAATAGGTGAACATTTATATTTAATGTTAGAAAAAAAAGAATTAAAATTAGAAGATAAGTTGACAGTCATAGTAAGAATAGAAAGAGAAAACGAAGAAATAAACAGAAAAAAAGGAAATAGATAAAATAAAACAACAAACCACAGAAGAAATACGAAAAATGGAAGAAACTAAAAATAGTAAGATTGTTGAATTAGAAAAAGAACTACAAATGCTAAAAGATTTATATGAAAAGAGAAAAAAAGAAAAAGAAGAAAAAGATAAAGAACCAAAATTATTAACTGAGATAAATCAATTTAAAGAAAAATTAGAAGAAAAAAATAAAGAATTAGAAACTAGTGAATTAAAAATAAATATAGTAGATGCTGAAGAAACAGATAATTATGACTCGGAAGGTAGTGAAACATATACAGAAATTTTAGAAAATATAGAAAAAAACTAGAAATTAACGAAAAACAAGAAGTAATTAATTAAGAAAATCTAGAATTAATAAATACAGAAGTAAATACTCTAGATAAAAATATAATACCTAGTATATCAGAAATAAGAAAACTAACCCATAATTACAGAAATAAGTTTAAAAGATATAATCCAAAGGATGAATATGATAAATGGACACCAAAATAAATAATTAATTACAAATTTTTAGATTTAAACTGTGTAATAGACACAAATAAAATGATACAACTATGGGTAGGATATATGTCAAAATAATTATTAAATAATAAAATAGATACAACAAATACACCAGAATATATAGAAAAAACATTAATAGGAATAGTAAAATTATCATTTTTAAATCTAGCCGAAGCAAGTAAAAAAATATTAAGATTTGATACAAAAACAGAAGGAACATCAACACCTACAAAGATATTACCAACAGAAATATTGAAAAAATATGAAATAGCTATAAGTGATGAATTTAGCAGTATGACAACAGAAGAAGCAGAACAAAATAAAGAAAAAGATACGAATAGAAATTTTATATTAAAATTAGCACTATGTAATATGTGCTATATAGATGAAAATACGTACGTATTTTAAGAATATTATTATAAAGGAACATATAATATAGAAGAAAGTTAAGAAATAAGAAAATTATATTTTAGTAATTACCTGAACCATTTAGTTCAAAAATACTAAAGAATTGGGATGAAGCAAAAATAGTAGATACCCTAGGAGCAAGAATAAAATTTTTACAACAATGTTATAGAAATCTATATGAAAAATATAGAGAAGAAATAAAAATAGAAAAAACATTAATAAGAAATTTAGTATGTTGCAAAGATAAAATAGCACCTCAATTTGGATGTGAAGAAAAATATTATAAGAAAATAAAAAAACATAAGAAATATAAGAAATACAAAAAATCAAAATATAATTATAAGAAACCAAGAAAAAGATATTATGTAAAAAATTATAAACATAAAAGACCATATAGAAAAAAGAAATCTATAAAAGAATATACTTGTTATAATTGTGGAAAATTAGAACATTTAGCTAGAGATTGTAAATTACCAAAAAATTAAAAAATAAACAAATATCAGAAATAAAAATAGAAAATACAGAATATATGCCGATAGATTATATGGATTATAAATTAGAAAGTGAAGATAGTATATATGAAATTTCGGAGGATGAAACAGATAATGAAATAGATAGTGAATTAGATGAATCAAATGACTGAAGAAGAGATAAAAATGAACAAAATAACTGAAAAAAGATATAAAAATAATAACAAAGGAAAAATATTTAAATGAAGAAGGAACAGATCAAAAAATAATATTTGATAGTAATATATTTGACGAAATAAAAGGAAAAGAGTTAGACTTAAGTGTAGAAAAAATATTTAAAATACCAACAATAAAAAACATATTTAGTAAAAGAAAAGAAGAATACTACGTAGTAAGTCAAAAGGAACATGTAATAGATTGTAGATATGCAAAAGGAAGAGCTAGCATACCACTAGCAATAAAAAGAATAATTAATAAAGAAATAAATGATATAAAAAGTAAAGACCCAATAAAATATGTACACCTTGGAGGAATAGAGATATTGATAAAAGCATGTTTTAGAGAAGGAATAGACACACCAATAGAATTATATTTAACAGATGATAGGATTATAAAACCTATAGAAAAAAGTATAATAGCTGCAATAAAAGGAAATTTAAAATACCAAAAATTTAAATTTATAATAAGTGGGAATTATTCAGTAATAATAACAGATAAAAATATAGAAAAATCATTAGTATTATATTAAAAAATATCAGGGGTAGAACTAACCCCAGGAAGTAAAATATTTACAGCAAAATGTAAAAATCTATATGTATTAACAACAAAACATAAAATAACAGGAAAAAATAAAATTAATAAAATACAAATAGAAAGTCCTTTTGAACAATTAGTAAAAACAATTGATAATAATGACTATAGTTACAAGAATATAGATATAGAAGAAGATTTAGAAATAATTGGCAGTGCGGATAACTTTAATAGATCTATTGTGGCTATGGATCTATTTTTATTTGTGCGTGGATATTTCTTAGCTTCTCTAAATATTTTTATTTTATTTATGTTCATATCTTGGGGGTGATTAAATGATATTTGATTAAATGATTTACTGTAGTATTCTTCTATATTATTTTGGAGGTATTCTAAATATTCTATATCTTTTGTTCTAAAATATGCGATTAAATTCTCTTTCATAAACATTTCATCTAATCTTATTTCTTCCATATCTTGTCTCCAATATTTTAAATACTCATAGTTTATAATTTTATTCTAAAGTAGTTGCTTGTTTACTAATTTCCGTATAATATTTTATTTTAATTGTGCTATAATTTATATCTGAATTAAGGTTATTAATGATATTAATTAGTTCTCTTTCTTCTTCTCTTAATGAGTTTTTTTATGTTATATAAACTATTATCTGTACTTTTTTCTAAATTTTCTAAGGTTTCTTTTATCCATATTAATTTTTCTTTTAGATTTTTCATTATTTCTTTGAGTTGGTTTCTATAATTAATTTCTTCATATAGGTCACTTTGGTTTTCTCTAATTTTTCTAATATATTTTAACATTTTAGTCTAAATAATATCCATCTGGGTAATTATCTAGATATAGTTGTTCTATCCAATTTATAATTTCAATTTCACAGTCTAATATTTTTTCTAATATTATTCTCTTAATATCTATAATTTCTATATTTCTAAGTATATATAAGATTAATATTTTAAGATTATCTGCCATTTAAAATTGGTTAAATACTTTATTATAACATTTTTTAGTTTTTTGTTTTAATCATTAATTCTTCTATATTTTCACTGAGAAATTGTATATATTTTATATCCATTTTCCAATATTCTAAATATATGTACTTTATCATAGTTGATGTGGGGGTTTGGTAGGTAAGTATTTATAAGAGTAGTTAGGTAGGTGTGGTATATAATTAATTCTAGTTATAAAATATCTATCAAATATTTTTTCTAATATGATTTTTCTTATATCTACTATTTCTATATCCTTAAGTATATATAAAACAAGTATTTTAAATTTATCTCCCATTTCGTCAGATAAATTAGTATTCATAGTTGATTGATTTATTTGATTGATTAATTATGAGAAGACCATTTAAAAATAGAGAAGCTTTTAGAAAAATTAAAGCCTTAACTAGTAATTATTCAGAATATAAATATTGTTTAGATGAATAACGTGCAAAAATTACAAAAATATAAAGAATTAAAATAAATAATATCTGAAAAATGTAAAGAATTAACAATTGATAATAATGACTATAGTTACAAGAATATAGATATAGAAGAAGATTTAGAAATAATAAAAGATAGGAAAAAGAATAGCTCACGAAAAACCAGAATCATCAAGTTCATCAAAAAGAACAAGTTATGAAACAACGTCAACAGTTAATTTAAATCAATATTATATAACGGGGACAATAAATGAAAAAGAATATTTAATACTCCTAAACACTGGACAAGAAGAAAATTATATAGCAAAATATCTAGTAAAAATGAAGAAATAAAGTATAATAGTAATATATGCCCAGATTTACCAAGGAGCCTAATAGACATTAAGGATATGGCAGAAAAAAGAAATAATAATAGGAATTAGAAAAATAAAAATACAAATTTGCAATAAAGAAAGAAATGCAAGAAGCAGATATAATATTAGGAATAAAATGGTTAGAACAAGTAAACCATACAATATAGAACATACACAATTATCTATAATGTATAATAAAGAAAGATTATTCATAAAAAGAACTTTAACATGATATGAAAATATATGTACTTGTAAAAATAATAGTAGAAGGATATTATATAGATATTATACACCTATGATAGATACAGGGGCAGAAGCAAACTTATGTAGATACAACTGTTTACCAGAAAATAAATGGGATAAATTAAAAACGTCAATAGTAGTCAAAGGATTTAATAATGAAGGAAGTTTAATTACATATAAAGCTAAAACTGTAAAAATACAAATATTGGATAAAATAATAACAATAGAAGAAATCTATAATTATGAACTAAGATCAAAAGATATGCTTTTAGTAATGCCATTTTTAGATAAATTATACCCACATATAATAACTTAAACAGATTGGTGGTTTACAACACCATGTAAACAAAAAGTAAGAGAAAAAAGAGTTATTAGTAAAATAAGAAAGAAAACTGACTGGATAGAAGGAAGTGAAAAAATTACACAAAAGTTAGAAAATATAAAAAATACTGAAGACAGAATAGAACTAGTCGTATTTTTTATAAATAAAAAGGAAATAACTATATTTTCAGTAAATAAGATAGAAATAATTAAGAACAAATTAGAAAGATTATATAGTGAAGATCCAGTAAAAGGATGGGGAAAATATAAAACTACTATAAAAATTGAATTAATAGATAAAAATAACATAATAACTCAAAAACCATTAACATATAATTTTGACGATTTAAAAGAATTTAAAATGCATATAGATGAATTGTTAGAGAAACAATATATACAAAAAAGTAATAATAGTCCAGCATTTATAGTAAATATACATAGTAAACAAAAAAGAGGTAAAAGTAGAATGGTTATTGATTATAAAACTTTAAATGCAAAAACTATGACATATAATTATCCAATACCAAATAAGATATTAAAAATAAGACAAATACAAGGATATAACTATTTTAATAAATTTGACTGTAAATCAGGATTTTACCACTTAAAGTTAGAAGAAGAATCTAAGGAATTAACCGCTTTTACGGTACCACAAGGATTTTATAAATGGAATGTATTACCATTTGGATATAAAAATGCATCAGGTACATATCAACATTTTATGGATAGTTATTTTAAAAAATTACCTAATTGTATAGTATACACAGATGATATATAAATATATACAAAAACCAAAGATGAACATTGTCACACCCCTTTTTCTACCCCCATAAAAAATGGTTATAGTTTAAAGTTCGAAAGTTTATTATTTAAGTGACAAGAAATGAAAATTATTTGTCTCGAAGAAGGATTGTTTTTACATTTTTTGAAATCAGAGTCGCCACTTGGCATAAATCGGGTGTGCCAAGTCACCATTGGAAAATCCTTTTCAAAACCATTTGACTCTTTAAACTAGTTTGCGATTAGAGATTCCGGCTAAGGAATTCTGTTGACCGAGGGGAAGGTGTTAGGAACCCCTCGATCCCGTGGTTCAACCACGGTCGCTTGGTAGAGTGTATCAACTATTTTTTTGACACTAAGAAATGTATAATCCTTACAAAAGTAGGCAAAATAATCAAACAATAAACAAAACAAAAAGAATCCAAAATGTAAAGTCCAGTCCGATTATACAGTCCAAAAATACAAAAATACGAAAATATAAATCCTATTCTAAACTAATCTTAGACTAAGCTCTAATGCTTTACCCGACGCCGCGGGCCTTCATCACGATCATTTTCTGCCAACATGATATATCGGGGCATTCCCTGGTGAATAAATGCAATGTGTCTCGGGGCATTCCCCGACCGAATGAATACATTTGAATTAAATAAGCTAACTAAATAAACGTTCAAAACACACATTCAAATATTCAAAGCATTCGATCAACACATCACACCTAAATTTTGCCCACCCGAACCTATATTTCCTATCCATTTCAACATATCACAAATCTATCACATTCATGCTTATTTCGAATTAAACAAAAAGACAACAAATGAAAATTAACCTACATTCACCTTTTATCAATTTCTCGATTCCACCCCCGCTAGCTTCGTTTTTACCAATTACACCAAAATTACTCCAATTCGTTTCGTATATCACCACAATCACACCGTCAAACACATAATCATGGCATCAAGCAAATCCAACAATCATACTCACCATACACATAATTAAAACATCATTATACCAAATAAAAGTGAAATAAAGAATAAGGGTTATAGAGATGGACCTTCAGAATATTCTCGCTTGATTAAGAAGAGAATAAAGCCGTTCCGGAACCACAAAGAATACCACAAAATCTCGACTATTATCCAACTCCAAACTCGGTATCGATAGATAGCAACCTGGAACTGACCACAATAACTCGACTGAGGCCAAAAATAGAAATCACAACCAACGAGCCCAAACCCATACACCAAAAATTATTCAGACGAACAGTCCCCTACTGGTTCGACCAGTGATACCTGAAACCAACAAATAACAACCGATTCCGACCAACCTCAACATTTTTTGGCCAGATCCGCCTAGAAATCAAGGAGACAAAGGGGGTTTTGGGATTTTTATTTTAAAATTGGATCGACCAAAATGACAAGTTGAAAACGGATTCCGGTGATGATTTCATCGGAAAAGCTTAAGGGATAACCGGATTTTTGCTCCGATTTTACTGTTTTCTCGCTGAAAATCTCAAGCTTCCTCCATTTTTCCGACTCCATCCTCACTATGTGTGTGTGTATGTTTTCGGTGAGATAGTGCATTTTCCGATGAGCTATGAGTGCGTGTGTGCGCGATTTGTGAGAGTGATATGTGTATCGATGTGTTCTCTGAGCTCTATTTGGTTTTCGGTAAGCTCCCCTTTTCTGTGATGATGTGCATATATTGTGTCGCTATGCGTGTTCCCCCTGAATCGTATCTGTGATGGTGTATTGTTGTGTGTATATTTTTTTTTTGTGTATCTGATGGGATCCAAAAAAGGAAAAGGAAAAAATCCCCCCCTTTTGAAGTTTTGGTCCGTGTATATGTATATCTTGCTGTGAGGGATCACGTAGGTGGGTATTGGGGTAGGGTAGGTGGGGTATTAAGGTGGGGTAGAGTTTGTTAGGATAGGGTAGGTAGGTGTTGTTTTTTAATTGGAGGGATAAGGGTTAGGTGTCTATTTTTGTTTGGGTAGGTTGCTAGGATAAGGCAAAATTAGTTAGGGGATTGTTATTTTTGTCATTTTGTGGAGGGATTATCACACGGGTGACGGTACACAGTAGGATAACATAAAATGGGTAAAAGTGAATAAAATTGAACTTTAAGAGGACGAAATCACGTGTTTACAAACATTTAAAATTATTAGAACAATTTACAGATATAATAGAAAAATTGAGAATAAGTTTAAGTGAAAAGAAAACCAAAATTATGAAAAACCAGAGAGAATTTTTAGAATTACAAATAATAAAAGTGGAGTAAAAATGCAACAACATATAGTACAAAAAATAATAAATTTAAAAGAAGAATTAGATACAAAAAAGAAATTACAATCGTTCTTAGGATTAGTAAATCAAGTAAGAGAATATATACCAAAATTAGCAGAAAATCTAAAACCATTACAGAAAAAATTAAAAAGGGATATCGAATATAATTACAACAATGAAGATAAAAAACAAGTCCAGAAAATCAAAATACTTTGTAAAGAGTTACCAAAATTACAATTTCCAGACGAAAATAAATTTTTTTATATATATAGTAGAAGCAGATGCAAGTGTATATAGTTATGGAGTACTTAAATACAAATACGAAAATAAAAAAATAGAACATCATTGTATATATTATTCAGGAATATTTAATGAAACGGAAATAAAATGGGAAATAAATAGAAAAGAATTATGTTCATTATATAAATGCCTATTAGAATTTGAACCATATATTGTATATAACAAATTTATTATAAGAACAGATAACACACAGGTACGATGGTGGCTAACGAGAAAAATACAGAACTCAGTTACGACGAAGGAAATTCAAAGAATAGTATTAAATATACTGAATTTTACATTTACGATTGAAGTGATCAATACTAACAACAATGTCATTGCAGATTACTTATCAAGACAAAGCTTCTCAAACTGATTTATCAATGGAAGAGGCTGATGCCAAAGATACCCAGACCAATTTATTACTTCAAATGTTTGAGGAAATGAAGTTATTACAAGAAAAAGTTATTACACTAACTACTGAAGTTACAAACATAAAAGTGTAGGTTGAGCACTATAAAAAATAAGATACTGTGCAGGAAGAGCACATTAAAAAACTAGACCTAGAAGGTGACAATGAGAAACACCTAAAAACTCAAATTACTAATGAAATTACAGTTACAGCTGCAGGCGCAGGAGATATATCTAAAGGGAAAAATATAGTCACTCAAAATAAACCTGAAATACCAAAGAAAAAGAATTACAACCTCAACCAGATATTTTCAAAACCATATACACCAAATATACAAAGATCAGAATCATTTGCACCTCCCCAAATACATACATATTCAGAATCACTTAACCAAGAAAAACAGACATACAACTATGTTGCCCAAAAATACATTGAAAATATATACACCTTACAAACCATGTTAGATACCAAGCCTATTCAAAGTGAAGAACTAGCCGCACAACAAAAAGGATATATTACCCAGAAATGCCAGAATTACAGTAAACTTATTGCATTTCCAGGAACAAGTTCAAATTTAATCAAATCATGTTACTGTTATGGATTATTATCTACGGTTTACACAACTACTGGAGATGAGTTAGAAGGAATTCCAGATATTCATAATGGATTTATGATCTATAAGAGAATTACTAACGGGCAATTATTTTATGTTCGATTCTATTCCGCCCCAGCTGAAATATTATTTGATGAAGTTAAACAGACTATTACAGTAATCAAGATAGGTATGACCAGAGATTGTATTATTCCATAAGAGATATATGAACAAGACGAAGATACCAAAGACACAGATACCAAGATTTTACCGCAATGAAAGACTTATTGGACTTAGTAATATATTATCAGAATTACTTTATAATTATGCAAATCAGAAAGCCATTTGGATATATAGCTCGAGGAATTAAACATTGGTTTATTCAACTTGTAAAGAAGTTAGAGACCAAGACATGGAAGAACTTAGAAAATGGGGATTAACACTCTTCAGACCAGAAGAACAACCATTGACGAGATCTATCAAAAAAGGAATTATCTCAGAAGAAGCTATGGAACAATTTTGTGAAAAAGTTGGCCAAAAATACAATGATCACATATGCAGCAGATGTAGTGGTAGACACAACTTTATTCCAGATGTGATGCTACACTGATAAGAAGATAGAAAGCAGCAGATACGACAAGAAAGAGATAAGGAAAAAGATAGCTACGGAGCAAAATAATGGAGATAAAAGATAAGCTATTAAATTGTGAAAGCGACATGTAACAAACTTTCACAATTTTCTACGTAACTTGTAAATTATTGTAAAGTTTTAGTTTTTGTCTTCTTTATACTTTAGAAGACTTTTTGTAAAGTATAATAATTAGGTTAGGTAGATAAAGACTTTGTAAAAAATAGTCTAGACTTTTTAGTCTAGTTTTTAGACTTTTTGTAAAGATAGAATAGGACATAAAGTTCAAGAAACGTGTAAAACATTAGTAAGTAAGAACTATGTAAATCATTCATTATAAATGAAGGCATCAGAGGCAGAAAAAGATAAGCCTTCTTGCGTTGAAGCAAAAACTCTCTCTTGTTTACAACAAATATTTTGATTATTTATTAAAAAATAGGTATATTTCAATGGAAAAAACTATGGATGAACAAAGCTTAAAATTATCAAACATACCAGAACAGGTATATTTATCTATGATTATGAATAGCTAAATTCATAAATTCCTAACAATCATGATATGATAAAATAAGTTTATGTTAGTTGCTTTATAGTAGAATTATTTGCAAAATAGCATGCTAAGAAGTTTATTAGCAAAGTGGAAA
The DNA here is from genome assembly GCA_030864225.1 of Capsicum baccatum var. pendulum. Taxonomy (NCBI): domain Eukaryota; kingdom Viridiplantae; phylum Streptophyta; class Magnoliopsida; order Solanales; family Solanaceae; genus Capsicum; species Capsicum baccatum. The sequence continues at coordinate 6,504,112 of CM061552.1, forward strand.
AGGAGAAAAATTTCTAAGAACTATGTCATCCTAAAGGTGAAACCGGTGAGGCAAGAAAGCCGTGATAGGGGAGTAGCCAGAGTAGAGACGTTGTTTAAGGGAAAAGTATCCAGATTACCATGCTAATAGTGACCGAAGAATATGTTATTTAAGAATAATCTTGTATATCGTAATCTAAAATGATCATATTTTTGTTATGTATATGATTGAAGGGAATATTTTGAAAAAACATCAGATGAAAAATGAATACTAATTTATCTGACGAAATGGTAGATAAATTTAAAATACTTGTTTTATATGTACTTAAGGATATAGAAATAGTAGATATAAGAAAAATCATATTGGAAAAAATATTTGATAGATATTTTATGACTAGAATTAATTATATACCACACCTACCTAACTACTCTTATAAATACTTACATACCAAACCCCCACATCAACTATGATAAATTACATATATTTAGAATATTGGAAAATGGATATAAAATATATACAATTTCTCAGTGAAAATATAGAAGAATTAATGAGATTAAAACAAAAAACTAAAAAATGTTATAATAAAGTATTTAACCAATTTTAACTGACAGATAATTTTAAAATATTAATCTTATATATACTTAGAAATATAGAAATTATAGATATTAAGAGAATAATATTAGAAAAAACATTAGACTGAGAAATTGAAATTATAAATTGGATAGAACAACTATACCTAGATAATTATCCAGATGGATATTATTCAGACTAAATGTTAGAATATATTAGAAAAATTAGAGAAAACCAAAGTGACCTATATTTAGAAATTAATTATAGGAACCAACTCAAAGAAATAATGGAAAATCTAAAAGAAAAATTAATATGGATAAAAGAAACCTTAGAAAATTTAGAAAAAAGTACAGATAATAGTTTATATAACATAAAAAACTCATTAAGAGAAGAAGAAAGAGAGATAATTAATAGCATTAATAACCTTAATTCAGATATAAATTATAGTACAATTAGAATAAAATATTACACGGAAATTAGTAAACAAGCAACTACTTTAGAATAAAATGATAAACTATGAGTATTTAAAATATTGAAAACAAGATATGGAAGAAATAAGATTAGAAGAAATGCTTATGAAAGAGAATTTAATCGAATATTTTAGAACAAAAGATATGGAATATTTAGAATACCTCAAAAATAATATAGAAGAATTTCAAAGGCTAAGAGGAAAAAACTAAAGAATACTACAGTAAATCATTTAATCAAATATCATTTAATCACCCCAAGATATGAACATAAATAAAATTAAAATATTTAGAGAAGTTAAGAAATATCCACGCACAAATAAAAATAGATCCATAACTACAATAGATCTATTACAGTTATCCGCACCCCCAACAATTGGTATCAACCTTTTTAGCTGACGCAACACCTTGTCAACCTTTTTAGCTGACATGATACCTTTGACATGAGTTATGTAATAAAGGTGCCACATTAGCACAAAAGGGTGACACGTATATGATAAAATTTAGTTCATGTGAAGTTGGAGTGTATCGTAGAAACTTTGGCCATAGTTTGGAGGATACTGGATGCTTATCTCAATCAACAAACATTCATCCCTCGTAGAAGTCTTCGTCTTGGATCTTAAGAACCCAAGTAATGTCAATAATCAAGGAAAATTGGACAGATTCTGTTTCTTTGTGCTACTTATTTTCCACCTTTTAATCTGTTTTCACATTAATCTTTTGCTACTTATTTTACTTCTCAAAAATTTATTTGTTTTGGTGCTATATAGTGGAGTATATCATTGATCTTTGAAAATACCACACAAATTAATCCAGTGACCAAATTCCCTTGAAACATACTATTTCCACTGCATAGTAACATGGAGAATCACATTTTCTTATTGATGCTTCTCTTTCTAGTTCAATATTATTCTGTTTCTATATCAGCTTCTTCGTCGAATGAAACAGATCAACAAGCTCTACTAGCTTTCAAAGATCTTGTTGTTAGTCCAAGTCATTTTTTGGCGAATAATTGGACTAAGAATACTTCTTTTTGCTCTTGGTTTGGTGTCACTTGCAGTCCAAAAAGGCAAAGGGTTGTAGCCTTGGCGCTTCCCGATATGCAACTTCAAGGCACAATTTCCTCCTCTTTGGCCAATTTGTCCTTTCTCAGCGTGCTCAATCTCGAGAACAACAGCTTCCATAGTGGCATTCCTTTCGGACTTGGCCACTTGCCTCGCTTGCGAGTGATTGATGTTAGAAACAATCAGCTCCAAGGAAGTATTCCAACAAGTCTATTTCAACACCGGAGGGTTCAAGTAATTTCATTAGCTTTCAATAAACTCGGTGGTGAAATGTGGAAAGGGCCATGGTTTGTACAGGAACTCAGAGTTTTGAATCTGAGGAACAATAGTTTCACAGGTATAATCCCTCCTTCTGTTGGAAATGCCACAAAGTTGATAAACTTCAGTTTGGCTGGGAATAGAATCAGTGGCAACCTTCCAAAAGTGATCGGTAATCTGAGCCAGCTTGCAACTTTGTCCTTGTATGATAATCAATTAATAGGTTCGATTCCCGCACCACTGTTTAATAGATCGTCGCTTCTTCTTGCAACTCTAGCATTCAATAGCCTTTCCGGTTCTCTCTTTCTTAATGAAGGGAATATTGTGTCAAATCTAAAGTTTTTAAGTGTATCTAACAACCAAATTTCTGGCTGCATTCCTTCTAACATATCTGTAAACGACATAACTGAAGAGATACCCAGAAATATTGGTTGTTTATCCAAACTCGAGGATTTTCTTATTGGTGATAATCTAATAAAAGGAACTATTCCTGCTTCATTGGCCAATATTTCCACTCTGCAATATCTTTCCTGTACAAGAAATCGCTTGGAGGGGCCAATTCTGCCAGAATTGGGGAAGCTATCAAATTTGAGGCAATTAAGCTTTGGCCATAATTATAATCTTACTGGTCAAATTCCAGAGGCTATTTTCAATATATCTTCTTTGGAAAGGATAGCTGTCAATTTCAACAACCTTTCGGGGACACTTCCAACCACTACAGGTTTTCATCTTCCAAACCTTGAACAACTTATCTTGGAAGGAAATCAGCTGGAAGGGGAAATTCCGTTGTTCATAACAAATGCTTCCAAGCTTGAGATACTGGAGCTAGCAAGCAACTATTTTACAGGAACTATTCCTAATAATTTGGGAAATCTTCGTGAGCTGCAATATCTGTTCCTACATCATAATCAACTTACCAATGAACCAAGAGACCATGAGTTGCAATTCTTCAATTCTTTGGTGGACTGCAGGATGTTGGGATATCTAGAAGTGGGTCACAATCCATTGAATGGTGTTCTGCCCAATTCTATTGGGAATCTTTCATCTACTATCGAAGACTTAGATATATCAAATACACGCATCAATGGCCTCATCCCCCCTATTATAGGAAACATGAGCGGTCTAACAGAACTAACCGTTGGAGGAAATAACTTGATGGGAAATATTCCTCCTGAGATTGGTAAGCTTAAACAACTCCAAGGTCTGTTTCTACCCAACAATAAATTGAACGGAAATATTCCAGAGTCAGTATGCCATTTATCTAATTTGGTTCAATTAAGTCTAAGTGATAATGAGCTATCGGGGTTAATTCCAGCATGTATAGGAAATCTTAGCATGCTACAACAACTTTATTTTGGCTCTAATAGATTTTCATCAAAATTTCCCTTGAGTCATTGGAAAATGAGAGGTCTTCTCATTCTAAACGCATCACAAAATTCTATAGAAGGAGAAGTTTCACGGGATATTGGAGGACTGAAGGACATTGTAGAACTTTATCTTTCTGGCAACCACTTTTAGGGCATGATACCAAGTAGATTGGGGGAACTCCAAAACCTGCAGTATCTTGACCTATCGAACAATTCATTTTTTGGCCAAATTCTATTTTCCTTTGCTAACTTGATAAGCCTTGAGTTCTTGGATTTGTCTTTAAATGCTTTGTCAGGTACTATTCCTAAGTCCATGAAAGACTCTCATACCTTAAAAGCATTAATGTTTCATATAATGACTTAGAAGGAGAAATACCCAGTGGTGGTGTGTTTGTGAATTCCACTCTACAATCATTTCTCGAGAACAAAGGTCTATGTGGAGTGAACATATTGGAGGTTCCTGCTTGCCCTAATCCTGGACAACAATCAAAGTCTAAGGATCTTGTGCTAAAAGTTGTTACTCTCGTGATTATTTCCTCCTTTCTGATATTCTTATTGGTTTCAGTTTGGATAATGAAACGACTGAAGAAAGGAAAGTCCAAAGATGTGGAAATGGTACCGGAGATTAGGACTCATCAATTAGTTTCCTATCATGAGATTCAACGAGCAATAAATAATTTTGATGAGTCAAATTTAATTGGTGTCGGAAGTTCTGGCTATGTGTACAAAGGCACATTATCTGGTGGAATTGTGGTAGCCATAAAGATTCTGGATTTGGAATATGAGGAGGTATGCAAGAGGTTTGATACTGAATGTGAAGTGATGAGAAATGTTAGGCACAGAAATCTTGTGCCTGTGATCACTACTTGTTCTAGTGACCATATAAGAGCCTTTGTGCTGCAATATATGTCTAACGGCAGCCTTGAGAATTGTTTGTACTGAGAAGATTGCCAATTTAACCTTCTTCAAAGAGTAAATGTAATGCTTGATGCGGCTATGGGAATTGAATATCTACATCATGGTCATGTCACTCCAATAGTTCATTGTGACCTAAATCCAGCCATCATTCTTTTGGATGATGATATGGTGGCTCATGTTGGAGATTTTGGCATCTCTAAAATTTTAGCTGTAAGCAAGTCCATGGCATATACTGAAACATTGGGCACTCTTGGTTATATCGCACAGGTAAATAATATCCACTCTCTTTGGTTTTCTCTTAGCATAATTAGACGTCTCCAAATTTTAGAAGTAAAAAAAAAAACAAGTCTCTATTTTTACATAATTGGTATTATATTTCAATTAACTTTCTTTCCTTTCATTCTTTTCAAAGAATATGGCTCGGAGGGAATAATGTCCACTAATGGGGATGTTTATAGTTACGACATCGTGTTGATGGAGGTTTTGACCAAAAGAAGGCCAACAGATGAACAGATATGTAATGAAAATCTTGACTTGAGGAAATGGATAACGCAATCATTTTCAGGGTCTATGGTGGACGTTATAGATGACAATCTTTTTCCTAAGGAAGCACAAATCACTTCTAAAAGTGAAATCTGCATAGCCTCAATGGTAGAATTGGCTTTAGACTGCACAAAGGAAACACTAGAATCAAGAATAACCATGAAAGATGCAGTCAAGAGGCTTAACAAAATCAAGAACACCTTTCTGGAAAGATAGAAGCTAGTATCTCTTCCCAGTGGTGTTGTTTCTCAGCAGCAAGTAAATATGTTGTTTTTTTGGTAAAGTTTTTGTATGGTACTACTTGGAGTCATGTACTGTTTGTTATTCAAAGTGTTGTAGTTCAGCATTTTGTTAGGTTGTGGAGCCTGATTAATATGTGATGTACTGTACCTTTTATTCTCATTCTCTGTGTAATTGTTCATACTCCAAGTCATTAATATAAATAGCCTATCCGCCGTGGAGGTTACCTACGGGTGTTACCACGAAATTAATTCTCTCTCTCTCTCCTAAAGAACTCTCTCCCTAGTTTTTTCATCCTCTCTACAGATTTAGTATGTGTAAACTGCTAATCAATCCTAACAACTGGTATTGGATATTGGGAAATTCATCACGATCACTGAAGATGGAAGGATCGAAGTTTGGAATCGAGAAGTTTGATGGATCAGATTTTGGTTTTTGTAAGATCTAGATCGAAGACTATCTGTACCAGAAATATCTTCATGAACCCTTGATCGGGGTGAAGCCGGAGTCCATGAAGGAGGAGGACTGGAGGCTCAAGGATCGGCAGGCTCTAGGGCTGATCTGGTTGACTTTGTCGAGAAATGTGGCGTTCAACATCATCAAGGAGAAAAACACATCCAATCTATTGAAGGCACTATCAAATATGTACAAAGAGCCATCTGCGATGAACAAGGTATATTTGATGCATAGATTGTTCAATTTATAGATGTCTGAGAATGGATATGTTGCTGATCATATAAACGAGTTCAATATGATTGTTAGTCAACTGTGTTCTGTGGATATTAATTTTGACGATGAAAGTAAAGCACTGATTTTGATGTCATCTCTACCCGAGTCTTGGGATACTGTTGTTGCTGCGATGATACAAACATAAAGAGCACAAGGTTTACAAGGTCTAGTAGAAGGTTCAAGCTTCGAATTGTCAAAGGATCAAGTCTCGGATTTGCAAGTGCTTGAAGGACTTTTGGAACCATTACAAAGCCTTGTCCAAATTGAAGAGTGAAGGAGGGATTTCTACATCACATAGGTGCCTCAACTAAGGGCATTGTGGTCTTTTAAGACCTTCCTTTTACGCTCCAAAGGATCTCTCTTCATTAAGGGCATTTTAGTCATTGTTATGTAATAGTATAAACAGACCTTTTATCTTCCATTTTCATTAGACTTTGATGAATTGAAATTGAGTATTACTCTTAGTGTAGTTTATTTCCTTAGTGTAGGGTTTGGAGAAGCCATCTTAGTGTAGGTCTTGGAAAAGACATAAAAAAACTTGAGAGTTTAATACAATTGATGGATTTCATTTGTGTTGAACATTTGGCAAGAAAGGTGTGGTTGAGGAGTGCAAATTCCTTTGGTCCACCTAAGAGGAAGGTTTGAGCTTCTATTGGTGAGGTGTGATTGATGGTTTGATACACCATTTTTGTTAATCACTTGGTAGGAGTTAAAGGTCTTTCTACTATCTTTACATTTTATGCATTCTTCTTCATCTCCCTTTCTTGTAGTTGCTGTTTTTTGTTCCTTGTGTGTTCATTTTCGTGTTTAGCCTTCCTTTAGGCTATCATTTGTATCAAAGTTATGTATTAGAGTTGTTCCCACAACTCTAAGTCTTGGATCTAAGAGAATCTCAATAAAAAAGAGTGTAGAAAATAAAAAATCTCACAAAAAAATTGTAAACCCGTTTTTGTATTTTGGCAGATTTTTAAATCTTAGATCTACATGTTTTTGTGTTATTTTGTTGATTTCAAGTGCTAGATTCTTGTTCCCTAGCACCTAAGGAGTCTAGATCTGCATTTGAAACAAGATTTGGTTGTTTTTGAGCTAGATCCACCATTGTTGTGACTTGTTTGAAGCTTTTGGAGGTGCGATCCATTTTGGGTTTGTGTTGGTGCTGTGATTTGTGGCTGATTTTGTGTTGGTTGTGCTTGTCTTGGCAAAAAGAACCTAGATCTAAAAGAAAAATTGAATTCGGGGTTCATTTGCCTAGTGATCAAACCTTGGTCAACTCTTGAATATTCATATTATTCTTCCTCAATCTTCATATCTTGTTGGATAAAAATATTCAAAAGTTCTTGTTTGATCTTGAAAAGGGAGGAAAGAAAGTGTACTAGTTGTTCAAGGCAATTTCCAAGAAGCTTCCTAGTCTTGCCAAAAGAAGAAAACAACAAAGACAAAAGGAATCTTCAAGTACAATTACAAGTACAAGGGGGACCAATTCATTTCTAATCTATTTTGAAGCTTGAAAAGGATTCAAACTTGAATATTTTTCCCTCCAAACAAATTCTCTTCCTTCCCTAAGTGTTGTTTGGCCGATACAAGAATTTGAGAATTGAAAAATTTGAAAAAATGACGTCCAATCACATGCTGCCACATCATCACTATATAAACAATCAAATTGAGTTCTAAATTAGATTTCTAAGTTTCTATTTGTTGTTTCTAGTTGCTTTTGTGTTGATTCTAACACTAATTAGCAAACTAGTAAGTACCTACTAGGTTGATAATTAGTCTTGAGCCCGTTTTGTTCGTGTCTTCACTTTTTGTGTGCTTTTCTTATTTTTAAGTCATAGTAGTTTGTTGGTTCAAGTCCGTGCATCATTTTATTTGAGTCTTATCAAACAAAGATCGATTCTGGACCAAGGCATATTCACCACTCAACTCAGTTACCAAGTATTGCTAAGTATTTAACACTTGTGAGACCAAGTGTGAGGTGAGATCCGAGTGTGAGTGTGTGAGGTTATTTGAACTAAGTTATTTGTTTGTTTTGTAGGTTTCTGCCTTTGTTTTTTCTCTCTCTTTTTAGGTACCTTGATAATGAAAGGAACAACATCATCCACTCCGGATAATTATAGTATTTATACTGCCTCGGATCCTTTTGAAAATTTCCGTCGGCACCTTGAAAGTCTACGCCAATTGATGATTGAAGCATGCCATCTAAACCGAATCACCACTAACCAAGATACAAGAATTTTGCCTAGTATCAATTCTCCTTGTGTGCAGGTTTAAGATAATATACTTCCACCGGAGGATTCAAGGAGAGTTCCTCAAGAACACATGGTTGTTGATCAAATGGAGCTCTTGGCTAAGAATTCCAACTTTGGGAAAAATGACAAAGAGGTGATGCAATGAAGAATTCTTGACAAACTCCCTTGTAATGAGAGCTTCCCAAAGGAACAAATGGTCTGCCATGATTCAAACCTAGGTGAAGGCCATACCTCATGTGAGCTAATAATGCTATCTCCTACACTTCTATAAACTTAGAATGCCGTGATGTGGCTAGTAGTAGCCAAGTGGAAGTAGTTGATGGTTTTATTGGAGGAGAATTGCATGAGTCTTCCCTTTGTGATACTCTTGATATTCTTAGGTTGAATAAGGACCAAACTCTTGTTGTGAGTATGCAAGAACTAGTTCATCCTTTAGATGACAAAATCAATTCTTTTCGTAAAAATGATTTGTGTCCATCTAGTGCTAGAACTTATAACTTGAATAAGATTCCATTACCAAGTAAGAGTATTCACACACTAGTTGAACCTTGTGAAAACCAAGGTGAGTCTACGTTGGTATGTGAGTTGCCAACAACTAGTGAGGATGTGAATGATGATCAACCTACTCACGAATGTAGCCCACTACTTGAGCATATGTGTAGTGTGTTTGATAAGTCTTGATTTAGTGATGAAGTTGATGGAGTTGATCATGGGATTGGATGATTCTTTGAGCTTGTTGTATGATGAAATCCATATTGATAGATTTTCTCAAAGAAACCAAGAAAAGGCACAATTGGGTGAAGGTGACCTTAAATTGCTTGAATATTTAGGAAACTCGAATTGTGATTCTTCTTGTGAACATGTTTTTGTGTGTGATCCCTTTGCTGCTCATTGTGATTTATATCTATGTGGGGATTACTCTCTTAAAATAGAAAGTGGTGCATTCTTAGACATTCCATCTATTTATTCTTTGTGTGTTTCCTATGTTGAGCATCCTAGTGGTGATGAACTTGGAACTAGTGAGTACTTGCATAAGGGAACCATAGTTGAAGTTGATTTGTGTGATACCTTTCTCTACTCTCTATTTGGCTTTGATGATGTGTATGCTATTGTAGAGAGTATGTCTTTTAGATTGGGTGAAGCCTATGGGGAAAAAGAGTGTTGTCTAGATCCATGTCTAAGGCCACTCTTTCCATTTGACCCCGGTGCAAAATGTGGATATGATGATGTTGGCACAAATACCTTGTTGCTTTGTCTACATGACAAGCAAAGTATTACTCTTGATAACCCAAAGGCAAAAGTGTCATTGTTGTCTTGGGATAATGTTTCTAAATGTGCATCCTTACTTGACACACTTGTGCTTGAATTGAGTAAATCCCAACTTGTGGGTGCCAAGTTGATGTTTTACTTGAGGGGAAAAAATCATATGTGCTTTATTGATTTAATTCCATCCTTGTGTGCCTTATGTGCTAAATCTTTTGGACAAAGTGACCCTCTTGTAGATGATAACACCTTGGGTTATGTCTTCACACATGATTCCTTCCTATACTACCTCGTTGCCTATGATGATAACCATGTTAATTTTGAATTGATGTTATGTAGATGTAGTAAGTTTGGTGGCTGGTTTCCTTTCTTGAATGATGATGATTGTGAGTTTGTAGCCTATTTAAAGGAGTGGGTCACCTCGGATTAACCCCTTGTCTTCTACTCCCATTTGACCCTGGAATGCTTTTGAGTTGTGGAAGTAGTTTCGGTTCATACTCAATTCCTTTTGATGTTTATGCCATCCACTTCTTTATACCCTTTTATGCAACGCATTTCATGTCAAATTTTAAAGATATGTGAGTGTATGTCAAGTGTGAGCAACCATGGGTTGATGATATGAGTGTGGTACTAATACTAACCCTCCTACCAAGAGGATTGTGTGCTTGTTTTGCTCTCTCTTTGGTTTTGTAAGATCTGAATTTGAGGACAAATTCCTTTCAAGATGGAGAGGATGATACAAACATAAAGAGCACAAGGTTTACAAGGCCTTGTAGAAGGTTCAAGCTTTGGATTGTCAAAGGATCAAGTCTCGGATTTGCAAGTGCTTGAAGAACTTTTGGAACCATTACAAAGCCTTGTCCAAATGGAAGAGAGAAGGAGGGATTTCTACATCACATAGGCGCCTCAACAAAGGGCATCGTGATCTTTTAAGACCTTCCTTTTAAGGGCATTTTAGTCATTGTTATGTAATAGTATAAACAGACCTTTTATCTTCCATTTTCATTAGACTTTGATGAATTGAAATTGAGTATTACTCTTAGTGTGGTTTATTTCCTTAGTGTAGGGTTTGGAGAAGCCATCTTAGTGTAGGTCTTGGAAAAGACATAAAAAAACTTGAGAGTTTAATACAATTGATGGATTTCATTTGTGTTGAACATTTGGCAAGAAAGGTGTGGTTGAGGAGTGCAAATTCCTTTGGTCCACCTAAGAGGAAGGTTTGAGCTTCTATTGGTGAGGTGTGATTGATGGTTTGATACACCATCTTTTGTTAATCACTTGGTAGGAGTTAAAGGTCTTTCTACTATCTTTACATTTTATGCATTCTTCTTCATCTCCCTTTCTTGTAGTTGCTGTTTTTTGTTCCTTGTGTGTCCATTTTTGTGTTTAGCCTTCCTTTAGGATATCATGCGATTAGCAGTTCCCGTGGATATGAGAAACTGAAGTTTGATGAAATCCGAGATGTTGTTCTTAGTGAAAGCTTTCACAAACGAGAAATTAGGGAATCATCTGGTAGTGCTCTCAGTGTTAACCGAAGGGGGAGAGACCAATCGAGGGGTTAGAATACACATGACAGATCAAAATCGAAGAATCATGGAAAATCTCTATAAAAATCCAACGTGACATGTTGGAATTGTGGAGAGAAAGGACACTTTCGGACAGAGTGCAAGAAACCCAAGAAGAAGAAAGATCAAAAATCTGGAGATGATAATGATTCTAGTAATTCAGCAGAAGACATTGGGGATGATCTAATCCTTAGTGTGGATAGCCCAGTTGAATCCTGGATATTGGATTCTGGTGCATCTTTTCATTCATCTCCAAGAAAGGAATTATTCTAAAACTTCAAGTCTGGAAATTTTGGAAAGGTGTATCTTGCTGACAACAAGCCATTAGAAATTGAAGGATAGGGGGATGTCTGCATAAAAACTCCAGCAGAAACCAGTGGATATTGGAGTATGTCAGATACATTCCTGGTCTCAAGAAGAATCTGATCTCTGTTGGTCAGCTGGATAGCACAGGCTATGCAACAGAGTTTGGGAAAGGTTCGTGGAAGATTGTGAAGGGTGCTATGGTTATAGCATGTGGCACAAAATTTGGAACTTTTTACACCACTGCAGGGTGTATAAACATGGCTACTATTACTGAGGGTGCTTCCGGTTCATGTCTGTGGCACAACAGACTTGGACACATGAGTGCCAAAGGAATGAAAATGCTGGATCCAAAAAGAGCTTTAGAGGGGTTGAAATCTGTTGATACGGGTCTTGTGAGAGTTGTGTTATGGGTAAACAGAAGCGAGTAAGATTCACAAAGACTGCGAGAGAGCCAAAGTAAGTATGGTTGGAAATAGTCCATACAGACGTTTGGAGACCATCTTTGGTTTCATCATTTGGTGGATCCAGATTCTATGTCACCTTCATTGATGATTTCAGCAGAAAGGTATGGGTTTACTTCTCGAAACATAAGTCAGATGTGTTTACTACTTTCAAGAGGTGGAAAGCTGAAGTTGAAAATCAGACTGGCTTGAAAATTAAATGCCCGAGGTCTAATAATGGAGGAGAATATGACAAGTCAGAATTCAAACAATTCTGTGCAGCTGATGGAATCAAATTTATGAGGACAGTTACCGGGAAGGCAAGGCAGAATGGAGTTGCTGAAAGGATGAACAAAACATTAAATGAGTGTGCAGGGAGCATGAGGATACACTATGGGCTGCCTAAGATGTTTTGGGCAGATTCTATGAGCACAACTGCATACTTGATCAATAGGGGACCATCAGTTCCTCTGGGGTTCAAGATTCTTGAAAAAGAATGGACAGGAAAAGAGCTCAAGTATTCTCACTTGAGAACCTTTGGTTGCACTGCTTATGTTCATGTTGATCGAGAGAAGATAGATAAGCTTGATGCTAAAGCTATAAAGTGTTACTTTATAGGTTATGGTTCTGACATGTTTGGGTATAGGTTTTGGGATGACAGGAACAAGAAAATCCTAAGACATTGTGATGTGACATTTGATGAAAACATTTTGTACAAGGAAAGAGAGAAAAAGGTTCAAGAAACTACAAAGAAAGTAGGAGTTGAGCTTGATTTGACAAAGAGTACACCCAAATATGTTGCAGCAGATACTAAAAAAACTCTAGAGACTGTCATTGAGAAACCAGAGGTGGAACAAGTGACACCTGAGCAGGCTGAGAGGAGTTAGAGCACCAGATAGGTATTCACCATCATTACATTATCTATTACTGACTTATGAAGGGGAACCAGAGTCTGTTGCTGAGGCCCTACAGGTGGAGGATTCAATCAAGTGGGGGCAAGCCATGGATCATGAGAACCATGTAGGGTTTCTTTGATTAGTTTTGGACGACATTTGTAAGTATTGTAAAACTTAAAACACCATATTTAGGGCTTGGAAAAGCCACCAACCAAAACTAGGTCAAGAACTAGTGTGGATTCACTAGTGATTGAGTTTGCTTGGAAACGTCGATGCCGGAGAGAGGTTTTTGTTGTGTGTGGTATTAAAGGTCCAAGAGTGGAATAATCTCTTGGGTTTTTAAGATTATAACCTCAATTGTCTATCTATCGATCTCTTTACTTTTTATTGTAATCTTGTTTGTGTTTGTAACTTGTAACCGTTTCTTCTTGTTTCTAGTAAAGCTGTTTCTTATTGTTGTTCTCATATTGTTGTTGATATTCATCTTGTTTTGTTGTAACTTAGTTTGGGTGGCTTGTTTTGGTGTTTAAACACACCATTTTATCTTATTCTTTTTGTTGTTGTAGTTAATTCGAGTGTGGTCACCAAATAGGTCCACGAGTTCTTCAAACTAGTGGACTGTTTTGGTGTTTGTTTCGTGTTTCCATTGTTTTATCGTATCATAAAATATGATTACAATTCCATAATCCATTAGAAAGTCACCTTTTCGCAATATTCCTAAAACTCTTTGCACTATGAACTATACATTATGAAATTGCAAGCCCTATTATAATAATACCAACTTCTCAGGAATTTTCCCATTGACCTAGTTAATAGATACTTAATAATATTAATATGAATATTCTTATAAGAATGCTTCCAATCATGTACAGGAATTATATCATATTGAACCATGAAATTACCTATCATGACTATCCAATATAGATAGTGTTAACTCATGAATATGAACCTATTACGGTTAACTCTTAATATGAGCCTAAAGTGGTTATACATAATTATGAGCCTAAAGAGGTTAATCATGAGCATGAGCCTAAAAAGGCTAAACTATGAACATGAACGTAAAAAGACTAACATTTTGATCAAGAACTAATCAGATAAATAAGATAACGTCATGAGCATAAGGGAGTTAGTTAGATGACATTGAAGGCATAGATTGAAATGACAAATGTCCGAAACTATGTTTGCCGACATAGGATAGAGATTATTCCGCAAGTTGGATGACTCTTTTTTATGTGTCTTGAAAAGGGACTAACCATGGATACTTGCTAGCAAATTATGTCATGTCATGTCCTATGTCCGGCAAGGTATAAGACGGCTTAGCTGATCGGGACGAGATCAGACTCCATACGCTCACGTGGTGGTTTATGACGGTTCACTACTTTCTCCAAAAAATAATCAAAGGAATTAAATCTACTTGGTCAATTATAAGTTTAGTTTACACTCTTGTTCCTTTAAAGTTGCCTTTATTTATTTTTGAATTTCATTTTTACTTCTAATCTATTGTTGTACTACCCTCCTGAAATTATTTTGCATACCAATACATTCCATGTATTGATCCTCTTTAGCGCTACATCGTTTCATGATGTAGGTTTTGGATCTCAAGTCCGCGGTCAAGTGCATCATTAGGATTATCATCTTCTGCTATTGGCGAGCCTCCTTTCTACCTGGGTTAAATTTAGATATGACAATTTCTCTATGTTTCTTTCAGTGTCAGGATATGCCGGGGCCTTTTTTCGACATTTATAGTTAGTCATCAGAGGCTTCACAGACTGATTTAGTTGTCAGACAGATCTTGTAATTTTTAGTCTTATTTGTCATGACTATTGTATCTTCAGATGTTAAGTGATATTAATGAACATTGTTGAAAGACTTTATCCTTTAAGAAATCTTATTCTATTCTATTTCCTATCTATTCGTTATGTCAGTTGTATGCTCATGTTATATGCCAAAACGTTCGCTCCTTGTACTAGTAATAGTATCGGGTGTGTGTTACATCTAGGGCCTCATCTTGGGGTGTGACCGTTGGATTCTCGATATCTTCTGATCTCCATGCCAAGGATTTTCTTAGCTACTCCTAAATATTTCATTTCAAATTCACTTTACAGCTGAGTTTTCAAGTTGTGAATTTCTATCAAATCCTTAGCAGTAATGAACATGTCATAAATATCTAATAGTAAGTAAATGAATGAACCATCATTTAATTTTTGAAAGTAAACACAACTATCATACATGCTCCTTGAATAACCATGATCCAACATAAAGGAATCAAACCTCTTGTACCATTGTTTGGATACTGTTTTAATCCATACAAGGATTTCTTCAACAAGCAAACATAATCTTCCTTTCCTTCAATTTCAAATCCTTCAGGTTGATCATGTGTATTTGTTCCTCAAGTTCACCATGTAAGAAAATTGTCTCAACATCAAACTGTTCTAATTCCAAATCATGCATGGCAACTAAGGCAAGCAAGACATGAATAGAGATATGTTTAACAACAGGTGAGAAAATATCTTTAAAATCAACTCCTTGTACCTGACTATAAACCTTTGCAGCTAATCTTGCCTTATACCTTGCATCTTCAAACCCTGGAATTCCATCCTTTTTATTGAAGACCCGTTTGCAACCATTCAATGACTTCACATTATACCAAGTACTATTTTTGTGGACATATTCAATTTCTTTACTGTCACGACCTGAGCTGAGGCGCTGGCCTTGAAGGACATCCTGAACCATGAAGGCCCGAGAAACCCCTTAGCATACTATCATAAGCATAATCCATACATAATCAAAGTGAGAAAGCTATAGTAAAATTCAAGGGAACTTATAATACAAACTGTGTCAGCAAAATATCATAATACAATACCCAAATTTCATCTACGAAGCCTCTACTGAACACTAACTGTCTAGGCCGAGATAAATCCCCCGGCTGGACCATATACTGAAAAACTCAATATATAATGCCTTTTGAAAGATGGATGGATAACCAATCCTGTCATATCCCAAGTGTTCTACTGATGTGATGGACCATAGGACTATACCATAGAACCTGAAATATAGGAGGTCAATACTCAAAAGTACTGATTTTTTATACAACATAAGTGAGAGCATTTCATAAAGTAGTTTATCATAAGGTAAATGAAAACACATGGGCATAATTTGATGAGCTTCAAAACATTTTCTTGTAATCATGAATGAACTCTTTTTTTTACTTCTGAGTTAGATGGTACACCATACATTTCTACAATTCCACCGGCTATATGAAATCCACCCTTAACTCGGCGGTCAAGCCCTCAACCCAAGTTTGTCGTAAGAGTTGGGGTCTGTAATAAAATAAGGTATGCCTCTTTACTAACTCACCATGTTATGAAAAGTATGCCTTCTTACTGGCATACATATCATGAAACCCGCATCGATAAAATACGGTTTTAGGCTATGAGTTATCTGAATTTGTGCCTTCTTCGGGTAACCATCTAACTCTCTTTAAGCCTATTTTTAGTAATTTAAAACCATGATTCATGCATATAACATTATTTACTTTCATGCTAAGGGCATTTCGTAATAGGTATCGTCATACATAGACTTGTAAGCCATATCATATCATATCATATCATATCATATCATATCATATCATATCATATCATATCATATCATATCATATCATATCATATCATATCATATCATATCATATCATATCATATCATATCATATCATATCATATCATATATCATATATCATATCATATCATATCATATCATTCAAAAATCATATTATTAACCACCAAAAGATTTAATATCACATGGTTCTTATTTAGAAAACATATGAAAACTTATGCAACATACTACCATTTCAAGTCTTTAACACATGTGTCACGACCCGAACCGAGGCCCTGGCCGTGACGAGCATCTCGAACCACGAAGGCCTTGAAGCCCTTCTCTATCTGGTAATCATGCACAATATTCATAAATTATAATAGAAGATGCAGAATTATAAATTATTACAGAAACATAGTCATACTTTGAGTTCAATTAAACTATGAAAAATGAAATCCAATATCAACTACACAACATCTGAACCAGTTTGCGAAATCTCTACTACATCTGAAAATAACAACTATTTGAAACTGGGACAAGGCCCCCAGTGGACCTAAACCAAAATAAATAACATAATCTGAAAGGCATAGGCCTTCTGGAATAAAGAAGTCTCACTAACTGCACACATCACTGTTGTCTAAAAACTCTACGACCAAGAAGGACCTCTGAACTGAGCTTTAGACCCTGGGAGGAAGGGGGGTCAATACAAATGTACTGGTACATGAAGAAATCCAAAATAAAGCTTGGATATAAATAAAATAGTTGAGATATTGTCATAATCATCATGAAAGATATCATTTCAAAACACATGGGCATTTTTGATAATCATAAAAATTTTCTATCAATGCAATTTTTGATCTTTGTATTACTTCTGAGTTAGGTGGCACTCCCCTACAAATCTGATATTCCATGGGCTATATGAAATCCTTCATTGACTCGGCGGGGAATCTCCCAATCCAAGTGTGCCACAAGGGTTTGAGTGTCTGAGTCTGATACGCCACAGGGGACTAGGCTAGCGTATAATAATATACCCCGATCAGCAAGTCATGGTTTTAGGCAATGAATTGTATAAACTCGTGCCTTCTTCTGGGAAAACCTAAGCTCTGTTTATGCCCAATTTTAGTCTGTTCTAAAACATGCACCATTCTAGTTTCAAAATCTGAAAATCTGATTTCAAACATGCATTCTATTCTGTTCTGAATTAATATGGCATTATCTAAGTTGGTGTTGTCACACCAAGACTGGCAAGTCCTATTTCTGAGCCATAATATATCATGCATGATTCTTTCATTAAAACTCAATCCAGACCACCCAAACATGCAAATAGTATAAGAGATTTCATGTTCCGAAACATAAGTAAAAAATATGCAAGAATTCTTCAAACATATGGTGGTCATGTGCTTTTGGCAAAACCATGCAACTCTTTCATTCAATGAATATTCAACATTTATCAACATGCACAACCCTTTCTTTTGATTCCAAAATCATATTCAATTCATAGTATAAATCAATACATTCTGTATCATGCTTTTCAAAACAATCCAGATCATATAAAAAATGGGATAAATCATATCAAGAAAAGGATTTCATATGAGTCATGCTCTCAATTCAAATATCAACTTAAAACATATACATGTATATATGTAAGATTTCAAATCACTTAGGGGGAAGACCTAAAGACCAAAATAATATTAATCAAGGCTTCTAAAATATGCTAGTAATAGTAAAATTCAAACCCTTTTCGAAAAATCATGATTTCTAAACCTTTAGCATGAATTAAAAAAGGTTTCTTTGCCCATGAAGTTTTAGGAAAACCCGACGTACCTTAAATTAGAAGCTTTTGAATGAACTCTAGCTTTTGGGATGCTATACAAATAATCAATGGGTGCTTCTTGTAGCACTCGCAATGAGGATTCCGAATCTTGAAGAATTATTGAAAACCCATGGTGAAATCTTAAGATATTTTGATCTTTGGGTTGAAACCCTAAGAAGTGTTCTTGAGAGAATTTGAGAGAATGAGGGTATAATTTGGTTATTAGAGGCTGAATCTCGTGTTATTGGGGTATTTAAGGGTGGAAAATGACCCAAATACCCCTTTTGGACGCGGAGCTTGACTGCAGGAAATTACAATGGCAGGAATAGGTAGGGCGCCGCCTCGCTTATCGCCCTGGCTTACTACCTTTCACAAAAATGACTGTAACTTTTTGCTTAAGTATCGGATTTTGGCAAAATTGGTATAGTTGGAAAGCTAATTCAAATATCTTTCATTTGATATATAGTAGGCCCTCTAATTAGTTATATACAAAGAGTTAGGGTCTATTGAATTTGACCTAAGTTTCAACGCTTACTCAAACTCAAATGATAGGAAAGCTTTCAACTCGTCCTTGAGTTTGGGGAACTCTATGATCTTAATTTATGATCAAATAGGATCCCACACTACATAATTGATTAATATGCCAAATTTTCATAGGATTTAAGGCTTTTGAATCATCTACACATATAAATATTAGCCCAAAATACGGGGTGTTATATTATCTCCTCCTTGGGATCATTCATCCCCGAATGATGGGTAAGAATATTGAAGCTTAAGGGTATGGAATAACGCGTACACGATGTGTCTTCTAAGAAAGGATATAACTGATATGAAACATTTAAACTTCTATCATTAAACTGAATTCTGAGTTGACTTGACTTTACTTGCTTTAAGGAGCTGATTCATGCTGAGAATTTAGGATTCCCTTGAAGTGTTGGTGATCCAATAATATATATTGAATTTAGAAGTGATAACTTGTGCAAGTACGAATCATGAGGCAACAAGACTTAGACTATACTAGGGTATTACACTGTCTGAGCTAAAATACTTGGAAAAAAAATTGAGATTATGCGCTGAACTCTTATGAACTGAGTCATGACTAAATAGCTGAATCTGAAACATGATGCTTGGACTAAACTAAATTCGCAATTTACATGGGTGGAATAGCTTATCTCTTGGGATGGTCATAAGCATGAGACTTCGAATAGTAGGACTGGATGAAAAGGTGGAAAACCACAGTAACTTGTCTTCCTGACTATTAAACTGAATTACTGGCTATACAGTCTAAATTATGCTAGACCCTTATACTTAATTCGAGTATCTCTTCAACACTCTTTCTAAAGAAGTTCTAGTAGCATTAAGGAGCAAATAATCTTGGGCATGAGTTACCCAAGACATCCAACTAAGGAATCACAACAATGACACTACTCTATAGCATGGAATATAGATATATAACTCATAAACTAGGATAGAATTACCAAGCCTTAGGCAATACAACTTCTTACTTTCAAGCTTAGCACACCTCTCGAATATCCCTTAACTATATTATTCTCCTTAAATACCATACTCATTTGATTCAACTTATTATTCTCATATGGGCATTTATAAATCTATCTACTAATGTCTATAGAAGCTTAAATCCTCTCATCGTGATCAAACCTAACTCCAATTCACAAAATACAACATGCCACACTACGATACTAGTCCAAACCATATGATTCAACCTTTTATATCTTTTTAAAGTTCATACCCTACGCATATCGTGCCTTACCACTTCAATGACTAACTCTGATCTCTTACTATGGATTTACTAGCGCATATTGCATTCCTCCACTTAAATCCCAACATGCCATTCAAGCCTATCTTTATAACCACATATGAACTTCAAGTCAAATACCCATAAAGACATACTTCACATATTCTCTAAACCACTATCAATATAACTCCCACGCTCTACCCCAAGATTATACACAAATAAATTTCCACTAACCATCACGTATATCACAGACTTGGCCACAGATCTTACTTCATACTTATGGACTTATCTAAAATAAGCATACTATGATCTTCATAAACAAGAAACATTTACCCATCACCAATATCATCATATAAGAAGGAGTCACTAAAGGGTTAGAACATAAGATCTTGAAGCATGGAAGGATATTATACGAGAATTGACACTTAACTGAGGCCTGAAGAACAGTGAATCAACATCAAGGATTCATCAAAGTGATCTGAATTGAGAGTATACCTGTCTATAAGCTGAATCTCACCAATCATTTGGTGTGTAGCATGATTTATGGGAACTGAGCACACTATAAAGCGTGAGTACATGAGTCATGAGCTGCATGACCTCAATTTGGAGTTCATAACTTATGGAATGTGATCCCGACTACTGAATGATTTGGAATTTCTTATTTAGGAATTGGAAGAGCACGTGATTCTCTATCATATATATGAACATGATCTATGATCATGGAACTAAAACGTGAGGCATGTGTAGGTATTTGGATAACTGAAAAATACTGAGATAAGAATGGGTTGAGTCTCACCCTCACTTTCTGATGTTCTATATCATATTGACATCACTACTAGAATCTGAGAGCCTGTCTTGGTTATTCATTCTATCATCTCCCCCTTAGCTTCAAGCCATCATCTTACGTTTGAGAGATCCCTTACTGACTCTAACTGAACTACACTTACTGCACTCTAGGGTTTGGAAAAACGACCATACACGCATATCATAGAACTTAACCCGAATGACTACATCTAAAAGTGGAAAACCCACTATTACTACTACCTTCTGAGATACACTCTATCTTTTGTAGTCACTAATAGTCATTATATAATACTCGAACACTTACTAACTCGAATCTTCATGAGTATCCCCATAGTTGAAGTGCATACCCTCTGGTGCTTCTACTCTTATTTATATTTTCAACGTTCAAAACTCAAACTTAGATTCTAACACTTAACATGGATATCACCAATATTTTAATGAACCATACATCTTCCATCATAGCCTACTAATATCGCGACCCCAAACTTTTATCTCTCTACCATGAGGATCAAGATCATATAAAAAGAATCAACACTAGTAGTCAAAACTCCTTAACTTAGCCATTTAGAATACCATATACCATCTAACTAGTCTTTCTCCACCCAGCAACTCAATGGTACCACTAACTACACACAACATGTAATAGCCTTAGAAGGAAAAAAAATATCGTAACTCATATCACTTGGGCATATTCTACCTCATACATACAATATCATACTTCACTACGAATCAAATAAACTTAATCTATTGCAGACACCGTTCAAGCCT
This sequence comes from Capsicum baccatum var. pendulum, assembly GCA_030864225.1. NCBI lineage: Eukaryota > Viridiplantae > Streptophyta > Magnoliopsida > Solanales > Solanaceae > Capsicum > Capsicum baccatum. The sequence goes on from CM061552.1 coordinate 6,525,694, forward strand.
ATTAGATTACTTCCATATAACTAGTATCATTACTTAAGAAATCATCACATCCACCTTCATGGCCATCAACTGATCAAACTTAATGTCTAGTGCTAGACATGATTTACAACCCAACTTTACGCACAATTCTCACTTGGAAACCATGAAATAAACATCAAGAAATACTAGTACACTAGAACTTCATAACAATAATAATCGATCATAACTTACGATTTTCCTTATCATAACTCATTAGCACGTACTATTTCAACACACCAAGCCTACTAATTTATTCCCACAAAACATACATCATTAATCTCATGCCACTATTCTTACCACCAAATTCTACATTTAAATTCAAGCCTATAGTCTAGCATCAATCATCTACCACCAATGAAGAATGCAACATGATATACTAGTCCATCAAATTGGGAAATTCTACCCAAATACTTCATTTTATCTAGATACTACCCATAACCAAAACACCTTTATGACATTACTACTATACCTCCAAATCTACTACATAACTTCTCACAAGTAGTACTAGTTTACAACTACCAAAGAAAAGAAGGTGAAGAGGGTAAATTCACATAATAGATATGATCAACCTTAACCTTATATTATACTTCAATACGATCTTATCTACACAAAAGTCACCCTCACTCTGACTTCTAGCCTTATAACTTCATATCATTAACTTCTTAATATAATCTCACCACCAATAGGTCATGACACTGACACTTTAACTTATACTACTACTCGGGTGGAAATAGAGTTCCAACAAACACAAGAACAACAAGATGAACAACAAGTTGCTAGTGAATCAAAATAGGCCTCACACGGCCTCACTAGACTTTGATTTTTGTGATTTGAACAAGAAAATGGAACGAATAACAAATCAACTATGCTAGTGAATTGAAAGAGCCCTACACGGCTTCACTAGACTTTTTGTTTCAACACCACAATGATATCAAGATTACAAAAGATAGAAACTTGACACACAATATTTAATGACCCATGAATACATATCTTACTCTTGTCTTAACTGAACGCCTCGTAAGAACAAGGACACAATTTTAAACTTGAGGGACTTATGACACATCAGGGAGCTCCTTCAAGCCCTTTGTGTTCTAAAATTTCTGTTAGTAAATTTGAGAGCATTATCTAAGAACACCATAGTAAGGAAAAGAATTAGGATAACTTTTCTTTCATATGGGCAACACTATAGCACGAATTGGAGTATGGAGAAGGAACATCCTGACTCCATATCATGAACTAGAACATGAAGAAAGGGAAATATTCCTAAACGCTTAGTAGCCTCCTACTTAAAAGTGTGGTGCGCCACACACCCATAAACAAGACTCTACCCAATGCAATTTTGCAGACACCCTGGGACCATGAACCATGCTTTGATACCAAGTTTGTCACAAACCAAACTAGGGCCCTGGCAGTGATGAGCATCCAAAATAATGAATTCTCGAACTCCCTTCTCTATTTGGTAATCGTGCATAATATTCATAAATTATAATAGAAGATACAGAATTATAAATCATTATGGAATCATGGACATACTCTGAGTTCAATTAAACTATGAAAAATTAAATCCAATATCAACTACACAACATTTGAACCAGTCTACAAAATCTCTACTACATCTAAAAATGACAACTATCTGAAACTGGGACAAGGCCCCCAGTGGACCTAAAGCAAAATAAATAACATAATCTGAAATACATAGGCCTTCTAGAATAAAGAAGACTCACCAACTGCACATATCACTGCTGTCTAAAAACTCTATGGCCTAGCAGGACCTCTGAACTGAGCTTTAGAACCTTGGAGGAAGGGGGGTCATACAAATATACTGGTATGCGAAGAAATCCAAAATAAAGCTTGTATATAAATAAAATAGCTGAGAGAATGTCATAATCATCATGAAAGATATCATTTCAAAACACATGGGCATTTTTGATAATAGTAAAACTTTTCTGTCAATGCAATTTCTAATCTTTGTATTACTTCTGAGTTAGGTGGCACTCCCCTACAAGTCTGATATTCCACGGGCTATATGAAATCCGCCATTGACTCGGCGGGGAAGCCCCCAACCTAAGTGTGCTGCAAGGGTTAGAGTGTCTGAGTCTGATATGCCACAGGGCACTAGGCCAACGTATAATAATATACCCAGATCGGCAAATAACGATTTTGGGCAATGAGTTGTCTGAATGCGTAACTTCTTCGGGGAACCACCTAAGCTCTCTTTATTCCATATTTTAGTCTGTTCTGAAACATTCACCATTCTAGTTTCAAAATCTAAAAATCTGATTTCAAACATGCATTCTATTCTATTCTGAATTAACATGCCATTATTTGAGTTGGTGTCGTCACACCAAGACTTGTAAGTCCTATTTCTGAGCCATAATGTATTATGCATGATTCTTTCATTAAAACTCAATCTAGACCACCCAAACATGCAAATAGTATAAGATATTTCATGTTCCAAAACATAAGTCAAAACTATGCAAGAATTATTCAAACATATAGTGGTCATGTGCTTTTAGCAAAACCAAGCAACTCTTTCATTATATGAATATTCAACATTTATCAACATGCACAACCCTCTCTTTTGATTCCAAAATTATATTTAATTCATATTATAAATCAATACATTCCGTATCATGCTTTTCAAGATGCATTTCAAAACAATCCATATCATTTGAAAAATGGGATAAATCATATCAAGAGAGGGATTTCATGTGAGTCATGCTCTCAATTCAAATATTAACTTAAAACACATACATATATATATGTAAGATTTCAAATCACTTAGAGGGAAGGCCTAAAGACCAAAACAATATTAATCAAGGCTTCTAAAACATGCTAGTAATAGTAAAATTCAAACTCTTTCCGAAAAATCATGATTTCTAAACCTTTAGCATGAATTAAAGAAGGTTTCTTTGCCCATGAATTTTTAGGAAAACACCACGTACCTTAAATTAGAAGCTTTTGAATGAACTCTAGCTTTTGGGATGCTATACGAACAATTCAAGAGTGCTTCTTATAGCCCTCAGAATGGGGATTACGAATCTCAAAGAATTATTGAAAATCCATGTGAAATCTTAAGATATTTTGATCTTTGGGTTGAAATCCTAAGAAGTGTTCTTGAGAGAATTTGATAGAATGAGGGTATAATTTGGTTATTAGAGGCTGAATCTCGTGTTATTGGGGTATTTAAGGGTGGAAAATGACCCAAATACCCCTCTTGGACGTGGAGCTTGACTGCAGGAAATTACAGGGCGCCGCTTCACTTATCGCCCTAGCTTACTGCCTCTCACAAAAATGGCTGTATAATTTTGCTTAGGTACCATATTTTGGTGAAATTGGTGTCGTTGGAAAGATAATTCAAAGATCTTTCATTTGATATATAGTACGCTTTCTAATCCGGTATATACAAAGAGTTATGGTCAGTTTAAGTTGACCCAAGTTTCGATGCTCACTCAAACTCGAACGATAGGAAAGCTTTCAACTCGTCCTTGAGTTTGGGGACCTCTATGATCTCAATTCATGCTCAAATAGGTTCCCACACTACATAATTGATTAATATACCAAATTTGCATAGGATTAAAGGGTTTTGGATCATCTACGCATAGAAACGACGATTTTCATTCTAGCTCGAAATGCGGGGTGTTACAACATGGTTGTCAATTCCTTTATTCAACACATGCATTTCATTTAGTTAAGACACAAGAGCCTTTAGAATAAGAAATACCCCTTTGAAATTGTGCAAAACAACAATGCATAATAGTTAAAGAGATATTTAAAACTCAATAATTATCATCATTCATAAAATAGCCCCAACATGAGTTAATACATAAATCTCATGATAAAAAAGATGCTTATAATTCATGCTCTCAAACCAAACTCACAATTAATAACATGCTAAGACCATAAATTTTGTCATGGGGAAGGTAATTTCACAAGTCATATTCATAAATCACTTTGCAAACTCAAATCATGTATGGACAAGATTATAAGTCAAGCTTATGAAAAAACCTCATGATAATTACGCACTTTCATCAAATCGAATTTATGATGCATGCTCTTTTAATGATTTTCAAAATCCATTACATATACATGTATATATATATATATATATATATTTAAAACTTGTTAAAATCGTAAAGTTTTATGCCCATGAGATTTAGGATAGTCCCACATACCTTTTGACGGAGAAAAATCAAAGAGAAAGAAGAGAAATTGGACCCCGAAGCTTGAATTCCTTAACCCTAGGTAGTTTCTCCCCTTTTGTCTTAGGGAAGATGATTTGGGGATTTAATAAGAGAAAATAACGTGTTTAAGGTTTAAAATTCGTCCAAAGATGGTTAGGAATGGTTATGGGATGATAAAAGACGTTTATGCCCTTAAAATAAATCAAATGAAATACTTTTTGAAGCCCCAGATAGGCTATTCATTACATGTCCATTTCATAGTTGAGGCAGTATGCTTAGGTGATTGTTTTGTGGCGCATGACCATTGTACACCCTGGACAGTGCCTCATTCTAACACTCATAACCTTTGACCCTGAACTCGAATTGGCGAACGATCGGTGGCATTGGAAATAAGACTCGAAGGATTTAAATTTTATACATAGTAGACCACATAACTCTCTATATCCAAGGAGAAATGGTCATTGGAAGTTGATCGATGCAAAATCGTCAACTAAAAGTCAATCGATACAAAAGTGCTCAACTTAACTTTTGAGCTAGGAGATTTACTTATGTATATCCACCTCCAAGGTTGTTCCCAAACTAAGTAAATGTTATTAACTCTTATATCTAAATATAAATCATTGGGTTCGGGTCTATAAACGTAAGAAAGATGGTTCAACGTTAGCCTGAAAGTGTAAGGTATTACATTATCTCCTTCTTGGGATCATTTGTCCCTGAATGATGGATAGGAACTTGTTGAAGCTCTAAAAGTATGGAATAAAGAATGTAACCTCACATTGAACATTCTTCCACAAGGAAATATGTAAAGGTGTCAAAAGAGCATCATAATAACCCCTAGTAAATCGTGCAGGCACGAAGGGTGAGATAATAAGAATTGACATAGAGATGACCTTGCACTTAAGTTTTAGGTATCATGATCATCACCACATATGGTATGAGTTTATTTGGTGATCATAGGCTTGATTTACATCGGTATTAATCATGAGATAAAAATTCACGGGAGATAAGAAATTGAAGCATTCTCCACCTTGCAAGATACAACGAATAGGCCTTAAACTTAGAAACACTACTCATCTATGCTCCAAACCATAAATAACATACTTTATTATTTCCAACTTACAATTCTCCCATATCACACCTAACCATAAGAATTTGAGTCCCACTGGATAGTACTTCTATGTTAAAGCTTAACTAGGAGTAAAAAGGTTCTAGCTAAGCTATGGGACCCCATACTTTAAATTCCTTTAAAAATATCACTTTACCTTATCACTATAATCCAACAACCCCAAGTCTTAATTCAAGGAGTGCTAATCATATAGGATATTGGTTTGTGTTTTCATCAATCACAATATTCAAGCCTATCATTACTACACCCACTTCATGGATCCCCCTTTAAGACCAGCAATTTTAATCACCCTCACAAAGATTTTTGCCACATATCTCCTTCCTAACTACTTTACATAACGAAAGTTCATATCCTTCTTCCTACTTCAACTATAACCTTAGATCGAGTAGTCACACCAAAAATTTAACACAACAAGAAACATCTACTCCCTTATCTAAAACATTACTATGCTTCCATTACCACCATCATACTAACCTACAAAGTCTCATTGAGGGACCCAAGCATAAGCATCATGAATGGGAGTAACACTATTTGATCATTACTTATACTTATTGCACCACTCAAGGTAGGTCATGAGATGTCAGATACGATGCAATAAGAATGAAATGCTTCATATATCAAGTGTATGGATAATAAAGAGAGATTCCTTCGGACATAAACACAACATGAGTTCTTAGGATAGACTGCCAGGAGAAATATGAGCGCATACATCACGAGTCGTATAACATAAAGTTAGAATTCATGAAGTCAACAATTGATACAAGGATTGATAATTGAAACTATTGCTTCTTATTTTTAGAGTTGAGATAGTCATGAGTTTGCATGAACCTTGTCACTTTGGCTAATCCTGACGTAAAATGAAACGACAACATATAGAAAATATAGTTTTTTAGAACCAAGAATGCTATAAGACATGGATGTTTATGGATGATGAGCATCATAACATATATCTTGAATACATGAAAGACAAGATTTACTAAGATATCATTTCTTCTAGTTTGGAGGTCAGAACATGACATGACTTACATAGAGAACTCAAACCTTAGACATAGGCAGGACTTGAATACATAAGATATTGGTAGATGTCCTTTTTAAATTGAAGTAGGAGGAGTTTGGAATAGATTTATCATGACACTTCCCCAAACCTTCCCACCATGAGAAAATTCAAGAACTACCTTAGTCTATCATCTCCCTCTTAGATCAAAGTCACAATCCTAGGCTTGTGGACATAACCTCAAACCAAATATATAGCCACAACTCTCAACACAAAAAGGGGTATCACCATAAACATAAACACTAAACTCCCCCTGATAAACTATACTTTGAAGGCCTTGCTTTCCGGAAATGCTAACCTTAAATTTCGCTAGCCTCTATAGCTATCACCCTTCAACTCCTACTCTTATGAGCATATATATGCACACTCCTTAACACATAACAATCCATTCTCCACCCCTTAATTTACTATCATTAACCTAAGATCACAAAACTCACAACTTAATAATTTCTTTTTAAAACTAGATCGAGAGCTCATATTAGCTATCTATTTTTTTTTCAATTCATCTCTAAAGAACAATATACAATAACTCCCTAAACTTTCCCATACCACAATATTCAAGAATATGAACTAGGTAAAACTAGCACTTATACACAAGAAACCTTATATAACCACATGATACTTGGGGTTCTACTTATTCTTATAAAACCTAATGCTCTTATCCACCTAATGACTCAGCCGCAATTTATCATTTTAATACTAGTCCTCATGTATTTATATCATAATTATCTACTCAAATTTCTTAAGTTATCAACCTAGGATCTTTCACACATCACATCAAGGCGACTAATTAATTCCCACAGAACATACATCATTAATCTCAAGCTGCTATTCTTATCACCACACTCCACATCTAAAGTTCAAGCCTATAGCCTAGAATTAATCAAGTACTACCGGTGAAACATGCGACATACTATACTAGTCCATTAAATTGGGAAATTAACCCAAATACCTCATTTCACTTAACTACTACCTACAATCATAACCCCTCCATGACATTACTACTACACCTCAAAATCTACTGCATACTTTCTCAGAGTACGATCTTAGCATCTGAGGGTCGTCTTTTGGGCATGCTCTTTAACCTTTGCTCCTCTTGCTCACTTTCCTTCTCTTCCAGCTTTGTCTCAACTCGGTTTCATCAGATTTCACTGGACATTAATGCATTTCAATGAAGAATTAGCCTCATGTAATTTGAAAGTTGAGCACAACAGCTAGATCATTCATGATCAATGGAGAAAATATGAAAAGGAAACTCAGTTTTATTGATTCATTCACTTTACATTATAGTTGTTGCTCTTATTTATAGATAGTTTTTGAGCTGAGTGAGTGAGCTTCTACACAACTCATTTCCAGCTCAGCATAACTAACAAACAACCTAACAACTAACTCTATCATAGACTCACCCATTAACAAACTAACTAACTATTTCATCAATATAATAATAACTCTGTACATTTGCATATACTGTGATGTAGTGTGGATCGTATATATGTTGAAATATTCCCCCTTAAGCTGCAGGGTGCATTATGTTAAGCACACCAAACTTGCCTAACAAGTGTGTATGTTGAGCGTGACTTAAACCATTGGTGATAAGATCAATAACTTGATCATGAGTATGAACATATGTAGCATGTATTAAGCCATTCTTGATCGTGTCCCTAATAAAATGGCAATTTATTTTAATGTGTTTTGTTCTCTCATGAAACATAGGATTATTGGACAATTGTATAGTTGAATTTCTATCACTAAATACTGAAATGGGTAGGATAATAGGATTGTTGAGTTCCTAAAATAATACAACTATCCAGGTTACTTCTGCAACTGCTGAAGCCATGCTTCTCTATTCACCTTCAGCAGAACTTCTGGATACAATGCATTGCTTTTTGGACTTCCAAGAGATTAATGAGCCACAAAAGTAAATAGCATAGCCAGTAGCTAAACATTTAGTATTAGGGCAGGCTACCCAATCCGAGTCACACCAACAAGTAAGAGTAGCAGAAGGATCCACTTTCAACCAAATGCCTTGACCCACTTAACCCTTGAGGTATCTGAATACCCTAGTAGTAGCCTCCCAATATGAGTGTAACACCCTGTAAAAAAATCTTCCATGCTTTAGCTCTTGGTAATATGCTCTTAGAGTTAAAGACTAGATTTTTTTTTAAGTGTCAGAGAGACTTAGTCTCATTTTTTGACTTCCAAAGTGAGTAAATTTTAAACCATATATAATTTCCCTAATTTCAAATTTTTATCATGTGGAAAATTGAATGATATTTCCGTCGATATAAGTTTTGCCCAAATCCGATACGCAGGCAAAACGTTATGGCTAATTTAAGTCCTAGTCATAAAACACCATCATTTTGGTGCTTGGCGCATCACGGAGGGGGTCTACTGAACAATTGTCAAGTTCCAGTAGCCTAGCGCAATTATGGCACATCTCACTAAAGTTCTAGGTCCCAACCAGTGGGACAACGCGATGGCTCTGTATTGCGGTGACCCCAAGAATCCCTTTCATCAATTTCCAGTGAGCAACTGCGATAGTGGCGCATCGCGGTGGCCCATAAAATTAGGCTCCTAGTTATATTTTTTTCCAGTTACGTTAAGGGTTAAAAGGATGGTATTTTGGGAAATTACCCTACCCCCAATCTGTCCACAAAGATACAATGAATGGCATAACAAAGCACTTTATGCCTAAATCTTCATTCTCTACAAAGCAAAAACCCTAAGCATCCCAAAACCTTTTCTAAGAATCTCAAGAATCCACTGGAACATTCACAAATTGAGTTGAGATTTGAGGTTCCCAAGTCAAAGGATTCAAGAACCCTCATCCTAAAGTACGAGAAAGAGTTTCAATCAAGCTTATTCACCAAAGTTCATAATTTGAGGTACATGGGGTTTATCCTAAAAACTACATGGGCTTGTAAACACTAGAACATGATTTAAAGATTATCAAGCATGAATTTTAGCAAGGAGTTTTGAAATACATGACTTTATTATGCATTATTAATGTTTAATTATATTGTTGATTTGGTCTTTGGGTCTTCCCCTCTTAAATTGATTTACATGTATATGTATTGAAAATTATTTTAGAGCACAAATTATGAAATCCCTCTCTTGTGATGACTTTAAGTTTATAATCTTAATGTGAAGGATTTGAAATGCATGATTTATGGTTGAAAATAGTTTACTGCATGATTTAGAGATTTATGAGAGGGAGTTTCTTGATGTAAATATATTTTGTTAAAAGAAAAAAGATTTGCATGAGATTAAGATCTTTGACATGGCCACCTTGCATCATTGAAAGTTTGACAAAGAGAGTTGCATGCATGTATTTGCATAAGTTTTAAAGAAAGAGTTCTTTGAAATGATTTATTGATAAGGTGGTCCCAAACTTATGTTTTGAAAATAGAGATTGCAATATGTTAATAATGGCTCAGAGATGTGACTTCCAAGTCAGTGGTACGACGATACCATAAGTATGTATGCCATAATAGAGTATGCTTTCAGAATATGTCTTCAGAGAATGCATGATTTAAAGGATTAAAACTAGGCTTAAAGAGTGTTAGGTGGTTATCTCAAGAAGGCTTGAGTTCAAGTAACTCTTAGACTAAAACTGTGATTTGCCGATCCGGGTATTTTATTTTATGCTGGCGATGACCATGTGGCGTAGCAGAGTCAGAGACTTCGACCCTTGAGGCACTTGGGTTGGGGGTTTAGCCGCCGAGTTAATGGTAGATTCGATATAGGCCATAGAATTTCAGAGTTGTAGGGTATACCACCTAGCGTAGAAGTAAAACAAAGAGTGTTATGGAGTTCAGATGATTTTATGGAGTCTTTCTAAAATGCCCATGTGATTTCTTACCATATGATATGTTTATCAACTGTTTTAAATTGCTCTCATATAATTTGAATATAAATTATATTTTGGATTTGCTTTGTGTACCAGTACAATTGTATTGACCCCTACCTCCCAGGTTTGGAGGCTCAGTCTAGGGGTCTGGCTAATCAGTAGAGTATCCAAAGAGAAGTGATCCATGTAGTGGTGAGTCTTCTTTGTTCCAGAAGCCCTATTATTTCAGATTATGGTATTACTTTATTTTGGTCTGCTGGGGCTTTGTCCAATTTTTCAGATAGTTGTCTTTTAGATCATGTAGTAGAGATTTCACATACTATTTCAGATACTGTTTAGTTGATTTTGGATATTATTCTTCCTTATTTTTAAGCTGAATTCAGGGTATGACCATGTTTCTGTATCTGATTATATTTTCGCATCCGCTTTTATGATATGAATGTTGTGCATGATTTATAGATCAGATAGAGTAGGATGTCTGGGCCTTCATGGTTTGGGATGTCCATCATGGCCAGGACCTAGTTCGAGTCATGAAAAACTTGATATCAGAGCACGGTTCATGGTCCCAGGGTATCTGGAAAATCACGTCTGGTAGAATCTTTTTTATGGGTATGTAGCGTGCCACACTTATAAATAGGAGGCTACTAGGCGTTTAGGAATGTTTCCCTTATTTGTGATTTAGTTCATGTTTTAGAGTCTGAATTTTTCACTAATCAATGATCTATTATATTTCAGATTACAACCATACCTCCACGTCGTACTAATGCTAATGCCCAGACTGATGAGGTCCGTCCCACTCATGGGATAAGGACCCAAAATAGAGCTCAGACTCTGGAGATTAATGTTACTCTGGGATTATTACCTACTCAAACTAGCCCACTCAAGGCACCGAGAGCTCACCGGACAGGGACTAACCACACTTAGCCTCATGAGAGAGGTGTCCAATGCAGAATTCAGACATTCTATTCATATGCTTGCACAGTTGGTGGCCACAAAAACTCATTGGTCAGAATATGTTGGGTATGTATCTATTATATCTGAGGCTACTAGGGTGGGTTAGTTCATAAAAATGAACTCACCCAAGTTTACTGGTGCCAAGGTAGAAGAGGATCCACAAGAGTTTGTGGATGAGATGGAGAAGATCTTTAAGGTGATGCATGTAGATGAGGTAGAGGGGGTTTAGTTAGAATCTTACCAGCTTAAGAAAGTAGCGAACTAATGGTATAATAAGTGGAAAGATCAAAGAGTAAGCATGCTGAGCCTTCAGTGTGGGGCGATTTCGTGGAAGCCTTCCTAGATCGATTATTCCCTCTAGAATTGAGGGAGGAAAAAGCTAAAGAGTTTATGAATCTAAAGTAGGGAAATATGAGTGTCCAAGAGTACACTCTGAGGTTTAACCAACTAGCCTATTATGTCTAGAGATGACTAGTAACATGAGAGCCCGAATGAGGAAATTTGCATCCGGCCTTTCAGATGACTTAGTGCTTGAATGTTAGGGAGCAATGTTGAATTGGGACATGGACCTCACCGGACTATCAATCCACATGCAGTAAGTTGAGGAGAAGAAAAAGAAAATTGTGGAATCTAGGGAGAAGGACAGATAGACAAAGAGAGCCAAAATAATAGACTAGAGCTACAGTCAGCAGCGGAGTGGTAATTGGAGCAAAAAATAGTAGAAGAGAAAGAATTAGGGTATGTGTAGTCTTAAACTAGTGCTTCGGTGACTAGACCCCTAATCGGACAGTGCACCCAGGATTTTTAGTCTAGACAGGGGTTGACGATATAGGGTTCGTAGTCTTAAGGAAGTGTAGCTCAAACCTCTTGGACATACCCGCACTGTAGGAGATGTGGGAGGAATCATCCTAGGAGATGTCAGTTTCATGATACAGTGTATTATTCATGCGGCCAGCCAAGCCATATACAGAGAGATTGTCCGGCAGTAAAGGGTAATATTGGTGGAGCCAAGTCACAGACTAATTCTTTTGCTCCACCGCCTCCTTAGAAGGGTGCCACTTTAGCTGTTGGGAGCGGTCACAACTGGTTATATTCCTTCACCAATCGCCAGGATGCAGAAGCTTCCTCAAATGTTGTCATGGGTATGTTACAGATTTTATCTCGTGATGTACATATATTACTTGATCCTAGGTCTACCCTGTCTTATGTGACCCCTTATGTGGCTATCGGTTTTGGGTTTGAACCCGATGTGATTGCTGAAACTTTCTCTATTTCCACTCCGATGAGAGATTTTATTGTGGCTAGGAGGGTGTATAGAAATTATGTTGTGTCTGTTTATAGTCGGGATACGGTGGTAGACCTCATAGAGCTTGAGATGGTTAACTTTGATGCTATCTTAGGGATGGACTGGCTCCATTCGTGCTATGCCATACTAGATTGTAGAACCCAAAGAGTCACTTTTTTTTCTGAATAAACCAGTGATAAAGTGGGAGGGATATCTTTAGCACCTAGAGGGAAGTTCATCTCTTATCTTTGAGCTCGTAAGCTTATCTCCAAAGGTTGTTTGTATCATCTTATTCGTGTAAAAGATTCTAATGTTGAAAGTCCTTCACTCCCGTCTGTCCCTATGGTGAATGAGTTCCCAAAAATCTTTCCTGATGACCTCCTAGGCATACCACCTGATAGAGGGATAGATTTTGGTATTGATTTATTGCCCTATACCCATCTTATCTCTATTCTGCCATATAGAATGGCTCCTGTAGAGATAAATGAGTTGAAAGAGCAGCTAGCAGATCTTCTAGACAAAGGTTTTATTCGTCCTAGTGTTTCTCCCATGGGCACACCTATACTCTTCGTGCAAAAAAAAATATGGCTCCCTACGTATGTGTATAGTTTACCATCATCTAAATAAGGTCAATGTTAAAAATAAATATCCTCTTCCCAAAATTGATGATCTTTTTGACCAACTTCAGGGTGCTAAATATTTTTCAAAAATAGACCTTCGTTTGGGATACCATCAGTTGAAGGTTAGACAGCTAGATATTCCCAAGAAAGCTTTCCAAACTCGATACGGTCATTATGAATTCTTAGTCATGTCCTTTGGGTTGACTAATGCCCCAACGGCTTTCATGGATCTTATGAATACGATATTTCATTAGTTTCTAGATCTATTTGTTATAGCTTTCATTGATGATATCCTGGTTTATTCTAAGAGTTAGGAGGACCATGCCAACCACCTCTAAATCATCCTTCAAACTCTTAAAGATCACAAGTTTTATGGAAAGTTTTCCAAGTGTGAATTCTGGCTTAATGCTATTGCTTTCTTGGGGCATATTATGTCTAGTGATGGGATTAAGGTTGATCCCTAAAAGGTTGAGGCAGTGAGAAAATGGCCCAGACCCATGACTCCAACTGACATTTGGAGCTTCTTGGGTTTGGTGGGGTACTACAGAAGGTTCGTAGAGAGCTTTTCATCCATAGATGCACCACTTGCTAAGTTAACACAGAAAAGGTAAAGTTTGTGTGGTTTGACTCCTATGAGAATAGTTTTGAGAAATTAAAAGACAAGTTGACCACTGCACCTATTCTGACTCTTTCGGAAGGTACATAGGGTTTTGTTATGTACTGTGATACATCTCGAGTGGGACTTGGGTGTGTACTTATGCAGCATGGTAAGGTGGTTGCTTATGCATCTAGACAATTAAAGGTGCATGAGCGAAATTACCCCACCCATGACTTAGAGTTAGCGGCTGTGGTATTTGTACTTAAAATCTGGAGGCATTATCTCTATGGGTATATGTTGATATATTTACTGACCACAAGAGTTTGCAGTATGTTTTCTCATAGAAAGAATTGAACCTCAAGCAAAGATGTTGGTTGGAGCTTTTGAAGGATTATTACATGAGCCTGCACTATCATTTGGGCAAGGAAAATATAGTAGCCGACGCCCTCAGCAGGTTATCTATGGGCAGTCTTTCTCATGTTGAGGTAGGAAAGAGGGAGATAGTGAAGGATATTCATCGACTTGCAAACTTGGGAGTGCGACTGTTGGATTCTGAAGATGGGGGATGATTGTCCAGGAAATAGCTAAGTCTTCCCTTTGTGCTGAAGTTAAAGAGAAGCAAATTAAAGATCCTATCTTGATGTAGATTAAGAAAGACGTGGGTCAACAGAAGGTGATGTCCTTTGAAATTGGTGGTGATGGCATTCTTAGGTATCAGGGTAGATTATGTGTGCCTGATGTAGATGGGCTGCAGAAAAGAATCCTTGATGAGGCTCGCACTTTGAGGTATGTCATTCACCTAGGCTCTACTAAGATGTATCACAATCTAAAGGCTATATATTGGTGGAATAATATGAAGCATGATGTGGCTAACTATGTTTCCAAGTGTTTGAACTGCCAATAAATTAAAGTAGAGCATATTAGGCCAGGTGGTACTTCCTAAGAGACAGCTTTGCCTTTATGGAAGTGGGAGATGATTAATATGGATTTCATTATGGGGATTTCGAGGTCCCGAAACCAGTATGATTCTATCTGGGTGATTATTGACCGGCTGACCAAGTCAGCCCACTTTTTTCCTGTCAGGACTAACTATTCGAGAAATGATTATGCCAACCTGTACATTGAGGAGATAGTTCACTTACATGGGAACTTGTATCCATCATATCTGACTGAGGTATGTAGTACGTTTTCTTCACAGTTTTGGAGGTCTTTTCAGAGGGGTTTAGGTACCTCAGTGAACCTAAGTACCGCATTTCAACCTCAGATGGATGGGCAGGCTGAGCACACCATTCAAACCCTTGAGGATATGTTGAGAGCCTGTGTAATTGACTTCAAAGGTATCTGGGTAGATCACTTGCCATTGATAGAGTTTGCATACAATAATAACTACCATGCCAGTATTAAAATGGCTCCATTTGAGGCATTGTATGGGAGAAGATGTAGGCCACCAATAGGGTGGTATAAAGTAGGTGACACTTAGTTGTTTGGGCCTGATCTTGTTCCTCAGGCGATGGAGGATGTGAAAATCATTAGAGAATGACTTAAAATAGCCCAGAGTAGATAGAAATCCTATGCCAATGTTAGGAGAAGGGATTTGGAATTTGAGGTTGGTGATTGGGTATTTCTCAAAGTCTCCTCTATGAAGGGAGTTATGCAATTTGGGAAGAAAGGTAAGCTGAGCCCTCGCTTTATAAGGCCATACTAGATTTTGAGAAAGATAGGTGGGGTTGCATATGAGTTAGAGTTTCCTGCTAGTTTGGGTTCTATTTATCCGGTGTTTCATGTATCCATGATGAAGAAATGTATTGGAGACCATACTTTAGTGTTGCCTGTAGAAGAAATCAAAGTGACAGACTCCTTATCCTATAAAGAGGAACCTATTGCAATATTAGATCGTCAAGTTAGAAAGTTGAGAAGTAAGGAGATAGCTTCAGTTAAAATGTTGCAGACTAATCAGAAAGTTGAAGAAGCAGCTTAGGAATCAGAAGACGACATGCGAGATATATATCCAAATCTATTTGATCCGGTGAATGAGGAAATGGGAGGTACAATCCTTGCTTTATTCTTTTATGGTCTTAGTACACTTTAAATCGTGCTTGTCTGTGTTATGCATCATCATTCAGGGATGAATGATCCCAAGGGGGGGATAATGTAACACCCCACAAAAAAATCATCCATGCATTAGCTCTTGGTAATATGCTCTTCGAGTTAAGGACTAGAAATTTTATTTTAAGTGTCAAAGTGACTTAGTCTCATTTTTTGACTTCCAAAGTGAGCAAAGTTTAAACCATATATAATTTCCCTATTTTTGACTTATTATCATGTGGTAAATTGAATGATCTTTCCGTCGATATAAGATTCACCCAAATTTGATACCCGGGCAAGAAGTTATGGCTTATTTGAGTCCTAGTCGTAAAACACCGTCATTTTGGTGCTTGGCGCATCACGGAGGGGGTCTATTTAACAATTGTCAAATTCCAGTAGCCTAGTGCGATTGTTGTGAATCGCGCTGAAGTTCCAGGTCCCAACTAGTGGGACAATGCAATGGCTTCGCGTCGTGGTGACCCCAAGAATCCCATTCGTCAATTTTCAGTGAGCCACCGTGATAGTGGCGCATCGAGGTGGCCCATAAAATAAGGCTCCTAGTTATATTTTCTTCCAATTACGTTAAGGGTTAAAAGGGGGTATTTTGGGCAATTATCCTACCCCCAATTTGTCCATAAACTTACAATCAATGGCAAAACAAAGCACTTTATGACTAAATCTTCATTCTCTACAAAGCAAAAACCCTAAGCATCCCAAAAACTTTTCTAAAAATCTCCAGAATCTACTGGAACTTTCACAAATTGAGTTGAGATTTGAGGTAACCAAGTTAAAGGCTTCAAGAACCCTCATCCAAAAGTACGATAAAGAGTCTCAATCAAGCTTATTCATCAAAGTTCATAATTTGAGGTAAATGGGGTTTATCCTAAAAACTACATGGGCTTGTAAACACTAGAACATGGTTTAAAGATTATCAAGCAACAATTTTTGAAAGGGGTTTCGAAATACATAACTTTATTATGCATTATGAATGTTTAATTATATTGTTGATTTGGTCTTTAGGCCTTTCCCCCTTAAATTGATTTACATGTATATGTATATGTATGAAAATTTAGATTGAAGATTGTTTCAGAGCACAACTTATGAAATCCCTCTCTTGTGATGACTTTAAGTTTATGATCTTAATGTGAAGGATTTGAAATGCATGATTTATGGGTTGAAAATAGTTTACTCAAATACCATAGTATTTTGAGCATGATTTAGAGATTTCTGAGAGGGAGTTTCTTGATGTAAATACATTTTGTTAAAAGAGAAAGATTTGCATGAGATTAAGAGCTTTGACATGGCCACCTTGCATCATTGAAAGTTTGACAAAGAGAGTTGTATACATGTATTTGCATAAGTTTTAAAGAAAGAGTTTTTAGAAATAATTATTGATAAGGTGGTCCCGAACTTATGTTTTGAAAACAGAGATTGCAATATGTTAATAATGTCTCAGAGATGTGACTTGCAAGTCAGTGGTATGATGATACCATTAGTATGTATGCCATAACAGAGTATACTTTCAGAATATGTATTCAGAGAATGCATGTTTTAAAGGATTAAAAATGGGTTTAAAGAAGGTTAGGTGGTTACCCGAAGAAGGCTTGAGTTCAAGTAACTCTTAGCCTAAAATCGTGATTTGACAATCTGGGTATTTTATTTTACGCTGGCGATGGCTGTGTAGCATAGAAGAGTCAGAGACTCTGACCCTTACGACACACTTGGGTTTGGGGCTTGGCCGCCGAGTTAATGGAGGATTCCATATAGTCCATGGAATTTCAGAGTTGTAGGGTATACCACTTAGCACAAAAGTAAAACAAAGAGTGTTATAGAGTTCAGATGATTTTACAGAGTCTTTCAAAAATGCCCATGTGATTTCTTACCATATGATATGCTTATGAATTATTTTAAATTTCTCTCATGTAAGTTGAATATAAATTATTATTTTGAATTTTCTCTACGTACTAGTACAATTGTATTGACCCCCTACCTCCCAGGTTTGGAGGCTCAGTCTAGGGGTCCGGCTAATCAGTAGAGTATCCAGAGAGAAGTGTTCTATGTACTGGTGAGCCTTCTTTGTTCCAGAAGGCCTGTTATTTCAGATTATGTTATTCCTTTGTTTTGGTCTACTGGGGGCCTTGCCCTAGTTTTCAGATAGTTGTCTTTTAGATCATGTGGTAGAGATTTCACAGACTATTTTAGATGCTGTTTAGTTGATTTTAGATCTTATTATTCCTTATTGTTAAACTAAATTTAGAGTATGACCATGTTTCCATATAAGATTGTATTTTTGCATCCTCTTTTATGATATGAATGTTGTGCATGATTACCAGATTAGATAGAGTAGGACGTCCGGGCCTTCGTGGTTTGGGATGTCCGTCACGGCCAAACCCTAGTTCAGGTAGTGATAGTGGGTCTTGGGATGTTACATGAACTGGCTGAGGATTTGGATAACAAAGATGATATCAAGTTTTGTGATTGTAGCATGCATGAACTTGCCTATCAGTCTTTGGTAGGAGGAAACATCAAACAATAACTCATCTCTTTGTACACCTGTGGACTGATCATATTCAATAGATGTCAACCTGAGATTGGACTCTAAAGGAGTGAAGGCAGGATTAGAACCACTAAGAACTATATCAGAAATTAACTGAAGGATGTACTTTCTTTGATTTAATGTCATTCCAGAAGTTGATCTCAATACCAAAGAAGCACTTGAGATCGCCCAAGTCCTTCATTCTTAATTGCTTATGCAACTTTTCTTTGGTAGCATTAATCAAAGTGTTGCTGCTACCAGTAATTAGTAGGTCATCAATATACACTAAAACTTTCACTGTATCAGCACCTTTATGTAAAGTAAATAGAGAATAATCATGAGCATTGTGTGTAAAACTAGCCTCAAGTAATGCATTAGTGAGTTTGAGATTTCATTGTGTGGAAGCTTTCTTGAGACCATATAGTGACTTAAGTAACTTGTAAACTCTATTCTTTCCTTGTCTTCTGAACCCTTCTGGTAGTTCCATATACACCTCTTCTTCAAGATCACCTTGAAATAATGCATTATAGACATCTATCTGATGGAGAGTCTAGCCTCTAGATACTGCCACAACAATTACACACCTAACTGTTACCATTTTGAAAACTAGAGAGTATGTTTCATGATAGTCTAGTCCTTCTTCCTGGAGATATCCCTTGGCTACTAATCTTGCTTTGAACCTTTCTACCTCTCCATTAGCAAGGTATTTTATTTTGTATACCCATTTGGAACCCACAGTATTTTTTTCCTTGGGAAAATGAATAATAATCCATGTATTGTTAGCCTCTAATGCTTTAATTTCAAAATTCATGGCTTACACCCATCTGTCATACTTTACAGCTTGCTTAAAGTGTTGGGGTTCAGTCAAATTAGAGAACCTTGATAAGTAGCATTGAAAAGGAAAACTTGTTTTTTTGTAAGACAAGCTATTGGCTAAAGGATGCTAATACCTTTGGCTCTTAGAGGTATCAATATAGTAATGCATCCACACAGGTGGTCTCCCAACTCTAGTATGCCTGCTGGTAGAAGGTTGAGTCAGAAGAAGGTCAGG
Source organism: Capsicum baccatum var. pendulum (assembly GCA_030864225.1). Lineage (NCBI taxonomy): Eukaryota > Viridiplantae > Streptophyta > Magnoliopsida > Solanales > Solanaceae > Capsicum > Capsicum baccatum. The sequence continues at coordinate 6,545,055 of CM061552.1, forward strand.
TGGACTGGCTTCTCTATCACTTGTGTCATATGCATCTAGATCAGATGTTGCTGTATCAGCCTAAACACCATCTTCAATGGTATTATTTTCATCTAGAACCGCATTAGAAAGATCTTCATCTTTGGAGTTTAAAAATTCAGTGATATTTTCACCAACTTTTGAAGTTGTTTCAGGTTGTGAATCCTTCTGTAATGGATCAATTGGAAATGTGTCTTCTTGGAATACAACATCTCTACTAACAATTAACTTTTAGAGTGCAAATCCAGAAGCAGGTATCCCTTTTGAGACTTTGAATATCCTACTAACATAACAAACTTTGCTCTTTCAGAAAATTTGTCACTTCTGGTAACAACTGTGACATAGCACAAACATCCAATCACCCTCCTTGGAGAACAACATATGGAATAAGCTTTTACCACTTAGACTTGATGATGGTAACCTATTCATAATATATACTATAGCTTTCACACACAATCTCCAATACTTAATTAGCAAATGAGATTGGAACTTTAGAGTTCTAGCTATGTTTAGTATCTATCTGTGCTTCCTCTCCTTAACTCTATTTTGTTGTGGAGTATGAGGATAGCTAGTTTGATGCAAAATACCCAAAGACTGAAAAAATGCATGACATTAGGAATTGATGAACTTAGTCCCATTGTCAGACCTTATGGTATCAACACTCCAAATTATGTCTTGATCATATATATGAAGGTCTTAATGACCACTATCATTTCAGAATTTAATTGCAACATATGTATCCGAGTGTATCTACTATAATTATCAGCCCTAGTAAGAAAATAGTACTTATTATCATAGGTAGCAGTTTTATAAGGGCCCCAAAGGTCCATTTGTACAAGATCAAAACATGTAGAGCATCTTAAAGTACTATGAGACAATGATAATCTTGTTTGCTTAGCTAGTGGGCATACTGTACATTTATTCAGTATATCTATGATATAGGGATAATCACGGATACAAACTTATAGGAGTGCATGTTGGGTCCAAGACTTGGTGTGTGAAATTGAAGTGCAAAAGAGGACCTAAATACATTAAAAAATCAGCCAACATACTATACTTGATGGACACCTAAGTCTCTAAGGGGCCTTTTGGCCTTTTTATATTTTATTTGTAACCTAGTATAAATAGAACATTGTAGTACTTTTAGACTTAACTTGTGGATATTATTGTAAGTCTTGTAAGACTTGAAACACCATAGTTAGGGCTGTGAAAAGCCACCAACAGAAACTAGGGCAAGATCTAGAGTGGAATCACTAGTGATTATATTTTGCTTGGAAACGTAGATGCTAGAGAGGTGGAATTTGATCTTGCATCATGTAAGAGATAGGTGAATTAAAATTTTTCATTTTAAGGGTTCAAGATTGGAATAGGCTCTTGAGTTCTTAAGATTACATCTTCATGTAGTCTATCTATCTATCATTTTATCTTATTGTAATCTTGTTAGTGTTGTAACTTGAATTCGTTTGTTCTTGTGTTTTAGTGAAGCCGTGAAATGTTATTATCTTGTTGTTTTTGTTTCTGTTTTGGTGTTATTTACACCATTGTTCCTTGTATTCTTCTTGTCGATAGTGGATCCGAGAGTGGTCTCCAAAAAGGTCCTCGGATCCTTAAGATCAGTGGAATGTTTTGGGCTGTGTTTTGTGTCTTCCATTGTTTTGTTGTATCAATCTACATCATTATGACCCTTCAAAAAATCTAATGATCTCAGAACCTATGACGCTAGATGTCCAAGTCTTTGTGCCACAGTATGAAACTTGGAACAATAACTTCTGCAACTAACTTGCTGTGCTTCAGTACTTCAGGGCTAGTATTATCTTTCCACTCTCCTATAAGAATGTAAAGGCAACCCTTCTGTCTACCAATCCCCTTCACCTTGCCACTGAAGGGGTCCTAAAATGCACAAAAATCAGGATAGAAGTACACAAAATAGAAGAGCTCCTTGGTAATCTTAGCAACAGACAGTAAATTAAGTCTGAAGTCTAGGACAAAGAGAAAATCCTTGATCACACCATATGCAAAAATATAAGTCTCTCTAATATGTGAAATGCTTACTTCATCACCAGTAGGAAGGTGCAGTTTGTCCCTTTGAACTGATACTAAGGTTGCACTATTTCTAAACATGTGTTTATGTGTAACCACATGATGTGAAACCCCTGAATCCATAATCCAATCGTCAGAACAAGTTTTGGACAGAAAATAAGTGGTTATGTGTATCATGTTGACTTGTTTCATGTCCTTGGTGTCTTTGTTCAACACACTCATAATTTGACTGTACTTGTAACGACCCGCATTTTGGGCTAGAATGTAAACCGTATTTCCCCTGCAAAAATGTTTCAAAATTCATAAATCCTATGAAAATTTAGTGTGTCAATCAATTATGTAGTGTGGGAATCTTGTTGAGCATGAAATGAGATCATAGGAGTCCTTTAAATCAAGGACGAGTTGAAAACATTTCTATCAATTAAGTTTTAGTAGATGTTTTAACTTAAGCCAAATTCCATCGATAATAAATCTTTGTATATAACAAATTAGAGGGCCTACTATATATCAAATGAAAGGTCTTCAAAGTAGCTTCCAACGATACAAATTTCATCTTAATCCGATAACTGAGCAAAAAGTTATGACTTTGCAAAGTGGAGTGCATCGCCTAACAAATCGCCAAAGGCTACTGGAATGGTTATGCCATAGGTTAGTTGCCGCCCAACCTAGATTAGGCAATGGGTTAGGCGGCACCCAGCCTAACTTAGGCAATGGGCAATGCGCCACCTAACCTAGCTTAGGAGATGGGCAATGCGGCGCATACCTTATGGCCTAACGACGTAAATTCATCATTTTTAAGGGCAACCAAGTCTTTTCACATCCCAAAACTGTCCCTAATCATTCTTAAACAAATTTAGGCTTATTAGTATCGTTTAAACTCTCCTAAAATCCCTAGTTCATCCTTCAAGAACACAAGAGGAGAAAACAACTAGGGTTTGAGTAATCAAGCTTAAAGGTCCAATCTTTTCGAAACTTCTTTACAAATTCTTTGCAACTAAGGTACGTGGGATTTTACTAAAGTTATATGGGCATGGTGAAATTGTTTTAATGGTGAATAAATGTTTATAAACCATGAACTTACAAAGGGTTTTGGAATTATGTTTAGAATCTTGCATGATGAAATTCTTTAATGATATTAATGTTTTGGTTATGAGACCTTTCTCCCAAATTGATTTATACTCGTATATATGTATGTATGAACTTGAGTTTGAATATTTAATTGAGAGAATGAACATATGGAATCCCTCTCTTGCTATGATTTCCTATTCTTTTCATACTATATGGATTGTTTCAAATGCATGATTTAGAAGCTTGATATAAATGCCTTGAATTAGTTTATGACTTTATTGTGGTTCTGAATTGAAGAGAGGGGATTTCTACATGATTGAAAAATGTTGAATATATATATATATTCCGTTATGCTCTGGAATTGGCAGGGAATATGAGGGCCCGTATAAGAAAGTTTGCATTCGGTCTTTTGGATGCCTTAATGTTGGAGTGCAAAGGAGAGATATTAGACAGGGATATGGACTTCTCTAGACTGTCAGTTCACATGTAATAGGTTGAGGATCATAAAACAAGGGTTCCTGAAGTAAGAGAGAAGGATAGACAAGCCAAGAGGGCCAGACCAACAGACCAAAACTATAGTCAGCACCACGATAGTAATCGGGGTGACAGGTGGCCAAAGAAAAAGTTCTGCAATAATGTTCAGCCTGCAGGCAGCGTCCCCGTGCCCAAACCTCCGGTTGATCGACGGTTTCAGAATTTCCAGTCTAGCCATGGGCCGAGTGTAGGGTATACAGTTGCAAAAGAGTGTGGCACAACTTGCGAGGTCATACCCTCAATGTGACATGTGTGGTAAGTACCATCAAGGAAAGTGCCAGTTTGGAAAGTTAGTATGTTATACATGCGGTTAGCCAGACCACTTTGAGAGAGTCTGTCCGTCTGTTTGAGGGAGTGTTGGAGGTGCTAAGTCTCAAGCGCATTCCTCAGCGCCACAAATACCTTCCAAAGGCGCTACTTTAGCTACCAGGGGTGGTCGCAACTGGTTGTATGCCTTGCCCAATCGCCAGGAGGCAGAGGCCTTACCAGATATAGTCACGGGTACATTACGAATCTATTTTTGTACTGTGTATGTGTTACTTGATCCCGGGTATACCTTATCTTATGTTACCCCATATATGGCAGTTGGTTTTGAGTTTGAGCCCGAAGTTATTATAGAAAATTTCTCTGTTTCCACTCTTGTAGGTGATTTTGTTGTAGCTAGGAGGTTATATAAAAATTTTGTTGTGTCTATTTGTGGCCGTATTACCGTGGCGAACCTTATAGAGCTTGATATGGTTGATTTTGATGCTATTCTAGGTATGGAATGGCTCTATTCATGTTATGCTATGCTAGACTATAGAACCCCAAAGGTTACTTTCTCTGTTTTGAATGAACTAGTGATAGAATAGGAGGGGCATTCCTTAGCCCTAAAGGGAAATTCATCTCTTATCTCTGAGCCCGCAAACTTATATCTGAGGGTTGTTTGTATCATCTGATCTGAGTAAAAGATTCTAATACTGAAAGTCCTTCTTTTCAGTCTATCCCTATGGATAATGAGTTCCCAGAACTCTTTCCCGATGATCTCCTAGGGATATCACCTGATAGGGAGATAGATTTTGGTATTGATTTATTGCCGGACACTCGTCCTATTTCTATTTCGCCATATAGAATGGTGCCTGCAGAATTGAAAGAGCTGAAAGAACAACTAAAATATCCGTCCTAGTGTCTCTCCTTGGGGTGCACCTATACTCTTTGTGCGTAAGAAATATGGTTCCCTCCGTAAGTGTATAGACTATCATCAGTTGAATAAGGTCACTGTCAAAAATAAATATCCCCTTCCTAGAATTGATGATCTCTTTGACCAACTTCAAGGTGCTAGGTGTTTTTCAAAGATTAACCTTCGTTCGGGGTATCATCAGTTGAAGGTTAGGGAGGCTGACATTCCCAAAACAGATTTTCGAACTCGATACGACCATTATGAATTTTTAGTCATATCCTTTGGATTGACTAATGCCCCTGCAACTCTCATTGACCTAATGAATAGGGTGTTCTGCCAGTTTCTAGATCTGTTTGTCATAGTCTTTATTGATGACATTTTGATTTATTCTATGAGTGAGGAGGATCATAACAGTCATCTTTGAATCATCCTTCAGACCCTCAAAGACCATAAATTGTATGCAAAATTTTCCAAGTGTGAATTCTGGCTTAATGCTATTGCTTTCTTGGGGCATATTGTGTCTAGTAAGGGGATTAAAGTTGACCCCAAAAGATTAAGGTAGTGAGAAAATAGACAAGAACCACAACTCCAACTGACATTTGGAGCTTCTTAGGTTTGGCACGATATTACAGAAGGTTTGTAGAGAGTTTTTCTTCGATAACTGCTCCACTTACCAAGTTGACTCAGAAAAAGGTAAAATTTGTGTAGTCTGACTCTTGTGAGAATAGCTTTGAAAAATTAAAGGATAAGTTGACTACTGCACCTATTTGACCCTTACTGAGGGTATAGAGAGGTTTGTGGTGTACTACGATGTGTCCCAGGTAGGACTTAGGTGTGTACTTATGCAGTATGGTAAGGTGGTAGCTTATGCATCTAAGAAGTTGAAGGTGCACGAGCGAAATTACCCCACCCATGACTTAGAGTTAGTAGCTGCGGTGTTCGTACTTAAAATCTGGCGGCACTATCTTTATAGGGTACATGTTGATATTTTTACTGACTATAAAAGTTTACAGTATCTTTTTTCACAGAAAAAGTTGAATCTTAGGAAAAGGTGTTGGTTGGAACTATTGAAAGATTATGATATGAGCCTGCACTATTATCCGGGAAAGGCAAATGTGGGGGCCGACGCCCTCAGCAGAATATCTATGGGCAGTGTTTCTCATGTTGAGGAAGGAAAAAGGGAGATAGTGAAGGATATTCACCGGCTAGATAATCTAGGGGTGTGACTCCTGGATTCCGAAGATGGAGGGGTATTTGTGCATAAATAGCAAAATCATCCTTATTTGCTGAAGTGAAGGAAAAGCAGGTTGAAGACCCCATCTTGATGCAGATCGAGAAAGATGTGGGTAAATAGAAGGTGATGTCTTTTGAAATTGGTGGTGATGGGATTTTGCGATATCAGGGTAGGCTATGTGTGCCAAATGTGGATGGATTGCTAAAAAGAATTCTTGACGAGGCTTACACTTCGAGGTACGTTGTTCACCCAGGCTCTATAAAAATGTACCATGATCTTATAGCTATATATTGGTGAAATAATATGAAGTATGATGTAGCTGATTTTATTTGTAAGTGTTTAGATAGTTAACAAGTCAAAGTGGAACACTTGAGGCTAGGTGGTACTTCCCAAGATATAGCCTTACCTATGTGAAAATGGGAGATGATCAATATGGATTTCATCACGGTTCTTCCGAGGTCCCAAAACAGATATGATTCCATTTGGGTAATTGTAGATCGACTGACCAAGTCAGCCCAGTTACTACTTGTGAGGACTAACTATTTGGGAGATGATTATGCCAAGCTGTACATTGAGGAAATAGTTCATTTTCATGGGGCACCGGTATCCATTATATCCAATCGAGGTACGCAATTCTCTTTGCAGTTTTGGAGATATTTTCAAAGGGGTTTAGGTACCCAAGTGAACCTGAGTACTGTATTCCACCCTCAGATCAATGGGCAAGCTGAACGCACCATTCAAACCCTAGAGGACATGTTGAGGGCTTATGTAATTGACTTCAAAGGTAGTTGGGTAGATCACTTGCCATTGATAGAGTTTGCATATAATAATAGCTTCCATGCCAGCATTAAGATGGCACCTTTTGAGGTACCTTATAGGAGAAGATGTAGATCACCAATTAGGTGGTATAAAGTGGGTGAAATGTGGTTGTTTGGGCATGATCTTATTCACCAAGCAATGGAGAAGGTAAAAATCATTAGAGAACGACTAAAAACAGCCCAGAGTCGACAGAAGTCCTACGCTAATGTTAGAAGAGGGGAGCTGGAATTTGAGGTTGGTGAGTGGGTGTTTTTAAAAGTCTCCCCTATGAAGGGAGTCATGCGATTTGGGAAGAAGGGGAAACTGAGTCCTCGCTATATAGGACCATATCATATTATGAGAAGAATAGGTGGGGTCACTTATGAGTTAGAGTTTCCCGTAAGTCTGGCTTGTGTTCATCCTGTATTTCATGTGTCCATGTTGAAGATGTGTATTGGAGATCACTCCCTAGTGTTTCCTGTAGAGGATATCAATTTGAAAGACTCCTTGTCATATGAGGAGGAACCCGTTGCCATCTTGGATTGCCAAGTTTAAAAGTTGAGGAGTAAGGAAATAGCTTCAGTTAAGGTGATGTGGAGGAATCAAAAAACCAAGGAGGCTACTTGGGAATTAGAAGATGATATGCGGGTGAGGTACTCGACTATTTTCAAAACCATGGATGATGATTTAGAAGGTAAAAATCCTACACTACTTCTTTTCTTTCATTTAGTTCTTGAAATCGTGCTTGTTGTGTCCCGAGTCGTCATTCAGGGACTAATGATCCCAAGAGGGGATAATGTAACGACCCACATTTTGGGATAGAATGTAAACCGTATTTCCCATACGTAAATGTTTCAAAATCCATAAATCCTATGAAAATTTAGTGTGTTAATCAATTATGTAGTGTGGTAATCTTGTTGAGCATTAATTGAGATCATAGGGGTCCTTTAACTCAAGGACGAGTTGAAAACATTTCTATCGATTAAGTTTTAGTGGATGTTTTAACTTGAGCCAAATTCCATTGACCATAACTTTTAGTATATAATGAATTAGAGGGTATACTATATATCAAATAAAATTTCTTCGAAGTAGCTTTCCAACGATACCAATTTTACCTAAATTCGATAACCGAGCGAAAAGTTATAACTTTGTAAAGTGGAGTGCGTCGCCTAACAAATCGCCTAAGGCTACTGGAATGGTTATGCCATAGATTAGGCTCCGCCTAGACTAACTTAGACGATGGGCAATGCGCCGCCAGGCCTATCTTAGGATATGGACAATGCGGCGCATACCTTATGGCCCAACGACGTAAATTCATCATTTTTAAGGGAAACAAAGTCTTTTCACATCCCAAAACCGTCCCTAATCATCCTTAAATGAATTTATGCTTATTAGTAATGTTTAAACTCTCCTAAGATCCCTAGTTTATCCTTCAAGAACATAAGAGGAGAAAACAACTAGGGTTTGAGCAATCAAGCTTAAAGGTCCAATCTTTTCGAAACTTCTTCACAAATTCTTCGCAACTAAGGTACGTGGAGTTTTCCTAAAGTTATATCGGCATTGTGAAACTGTTTTAATGATGAATAAATGTTTAGAAACCATGAACTTACAAAGGGATTTTGGAATTATTTTTAGAATCTTGCATTATGAAATTCTTTAATGATATTAGTGTTTTGGTTTTGAGGCCTTTCCCTCAAATTTATTTATACTCGTATATATGTATGTATGAACTTGGGTTTGAAGATTTAATTAAGATAATGAACATATGGAATCCCTCTAATTGCTATGATTTCCTATTCTTGTCATACTACATGAATTATTTCAAATGCATGATTTAGAAGCTTGATATAAATGTCTTGAATTAGTTTATGACTTGATTATGGTTCTGAATTGAAGAGAGGGGATTTCTACATGATTGAAAAACGTTGAATATATATATATATATATATATATATAGATATTTAATGAAATAACAACATGACTTGTCAAAGATGCATGACCACCACGTGTTTGTTGAAAAGCTAAAAATAGTGACTTTTACATAACTTGACAAATGTTTTGACGTATGAATCTTCTTGAATGATTTGAAGTATGGTTGTCCAAACCTTATGCTTGAAAAAAGATACTTTAATATGATATTTTATGGCTCATAAATGTGACTTGAAAGTCTTGGAATGACGATACCAAATCAGACAGGGCCATGGTAAAAGTCAGAACAGAATACTGTTTTCATTTCAGATTTCAGATTTTAAATTCAGAAAGAATGCATGTTTAGAACAGGATAAAAATGGGCACTAAGAGAATTAGGTGGTTACCTGAAGTAGGAATGGATCACTCGATTCATTTCTTGGAATCGTATTTTGCCGATACGGGTATATACGCTGGCCTAGTACCCTGGGGAAAACTCATAAGTTCGTATCAGAATCAGAATCAGAAACTCCAACTCTTGCGGCAAACTCGAGTGGGGGCTTGACCACCGAGTTAAGGGAAGATCCCATACAACCAGTGGGATAACTTCAGAAATGTAGGGTGTACCACCTAGTTCGGAAGTAATACAAAGAATGGTTTTGCATTGACAGGATTTTTTTCAGATCATTTAAGAATTGTCCATGTATTTTAAACTACTCATGTACATTGTTTTATAACTTTCTCTCACGTATGTTAATTATGTACAAATTCATTATTTGGATTGCTCTACATACCAGTACAATTGTATTGATGTAACACCCCATACTTAATTACGTGCATTAGCCATGGTTATATGTTTTGGAGTATAAGTATTGATCCTAAGTTAGGTATATATGAGTTTAAGTATGAGTATTGATTATTTTGAGATGGTTTCAAGTGTATAGTTTGATTATATGTGTATAGGAATCGACTTTATTTATACCGGAATTTGCCCGTCGATGTTTCCATACGAATTTTATTGAATAAGCTTTCCAACGATATAAATATTTCCAAAAATGGATAATTTTCGGATATAATCGAGCATGTTCGAAACTATAAAACGGCGGCCAGGATAGGGTGAACAGTAAATGTGCAGGAAAATTTCCTGCACACAAACTACTGAGGCCTGGCAGTTTTTTGGGTCGACTTTGAACGATCATAACTCCCTTAATATAATGAACTGGGAGATCTACTACATATCAAAAGAAATATCTTTGAGTCTTCTTTCCAATGCAATTGGTTTCATCCAAATCCAACATCTGAGTAAGGAATTATACTCGTTTTACTTCAGCCTCTCAAAATAGGTTTTTAGGGTCAACTTCAAACAATCATAACTCCTTGTACAGGATGAACTGGGTGGCCTAATTTATATGAAATGAAATCCCTTTGAATTATATATCCAACTATACCAATTTCACCCAAATCCGATATCGGATCAAAGAGTTATGGCCGATTTACTTTAGCCTGTCAAAACAGTCCACCATGGACGGATTCGGATTTATTTAAATTTTTAATGGCAATATGGTCATTTTCCATCACCTCATGGACGAAAATTGGTCATTATATACATAAAATTAGCCTCATATCCATCATTCATCATCCAATTATTGAAGGATAAGGAACCCTAGCCTAATTTCAACTCCAATTATCTTGTGATTCAACCGTGGAAAGTCCAAATTGATTCCGTAGTTGTGTTCACCGTCTCAAGGGCTTCGAGAAGCACCCCTTATTTGTTCCAACAGGACTCGAAATCAAAAGGGCCATTTTATGGTAAGAATGTAAATTATGTTGGTGTTATTTTTATGGATATGTATATATATATATGCATGTGAGCATAAGAAGTATGTTATTTGATTGTTGTTGAAAGATGATTGGAAAATGATGTTGGATTATGTTGAATTGTGAAAGGATGATGTGGTATTCAAGATGTAGTATTGAAATGATGATTATATATATATATACACATAAACCTATTGTTCAAGTTGGTTTTTGGAATGTTTTGCAAATAGTGGTTGTATGGAATTATGGAAGAGAATTGTGGTGTTGGGTTGCTAATACTAGATGCCAAATATTTCATTGTAGATAAGTGATTTGTAAAGGCGGGAAGTTGTGTTGAATTGGTATCCGAATGTACAACGAGGTATGTAAAGCATACTCTAACGATGTTCTTTGGAATGAAAACACCAATGTTCCATCAAGTAAGATTCCGAGGTTGTCCAAAAACATGTATTGTTCTACATTACCAACGAAGTTGTTTCCATTCTATAAAGTGTCAAAATGTTTCGTTGATATACCAAAAGGCTCCTATTTCATTGTTGTGATATTGATGATTCCGAAACACATTGTTGATGTACCAATGAGTCTTTATTACATCGTTATTGTATAGATGGTCTATTACTTGATTCCTATTGATGTATCATTGTTCCAAAGGTACTATATTGGCATGAACACTAATGTAATAATCTCAAAAGCTTTTGAACTAAGTTATTGGAAAGATCTCTTATGTGTGTTACTTGATATACGTGTGGGTGGTATCCCAGGGGCATAAGCCTAGCATGGATCGATCCCTATTTATGTGTTTATGGGTGGTATCCTAGGGGCATAAGCCTAGCATGGGTCGATCCCACTTGATATGTACTGGAGGCAGCCTAATGATCACAGTACTATACAATATTAATTATTGTTAGGTGGTTGGAGGTTCGGGAGGAGGAGGTAATGGCGAATGATAATTGTAAAGAATGAAATGAACGAATGTATACTATTCCACAAATGTGTTTGAATTCAAGAACCCAATTCAGATTAATGATAATGTTCATGATCCTAAAAGTGTTTATGAAGTGTGGTTCACTTCTATTATGATTTATTCACTTGTGTCTGATTTTCTTGATCCCCCATATCACATATGATTATTTACAACTTTACATACTCAGTACATATTTCGTACTGACGTCCCTCATGGGGGACCTGCATTTCATGCTACAGGCACAGGTGCTTCAGCTCATTCGCAGCATAGATAGGAGCCAGGTTATACAGCTATTGTTGGTGAGCTCCAGTTTTCTTCGGAGCTTTCCGAGTCGGTTCCTTATGTTTTGTTATTGTACAGGAGTCATGTGTGGGCGAGGGTTTGTCCCGACCCTAGTTATGTCATGTATATCCTAGAGGCTTTGTAGACATAAGGAAGGGTAAAGTAATGGGAGTTTATATAGTGATGTTATATTTGTATATGTGGTGGCCCCGATGGCCAAGTATTATATATATATATATATATATATATATATATATTTGTGCGTGTTGTGCTGATATAGGGAATTAGACCCTTCTATATGTAATGAAGTGCTGCCCAAATTTTTGGTGACATGTAAGTGAAAGTACAGGTATTTGAACGGGTTCTCCCGGGCCTTCTCGGCTTCGGGTGCCAGTCCGGCCCGATGGGATTTTGGGGCGTGACAATTGACCCCCTATATTTCTGGGTCTAAGGCTTAGTCTAGAGGTCCTGCTAAGCCGTAGAGTTATTCAGACAGAAGTGAGGGTGCAGTGGTGAGACTTCTTTATTCCGAAAAGCCTATTTCTTTCTAGACATTTATTGCTTACTTTGGTTTAGGTCCACTGGGGGCTTTGTCCCAGTTTCAGACAGTTTTGTTGATTTTCATATGTATTAGAGATTTCCCAGACTGAAATAGATGTTGTCTAGACGTTGATGGATTTCTTTCAGTATTGTTACATCTAATTCAGAATATGACCATGATACCGTGATGATATATTTTCTACATATTTCCTTTATTATATGAGTATTATGCATGATTACCAGACATAGCTGGGCACCTGGGCCTCCACGGTTCGGGATGCTAGTTACGATCAGGTCCCTTGCTCGGGTCATGATAGTACTCTTTATCTGTGAAGGTGTGAGCCTTTTCCAGTTGTATAGTTCCTTGATCATGGCTTGAAATTGAAACATCAACTTGTCCTACTACCATATTGGCTGTTGGAGAAGGCTTGCTGGCTGTGGTGTTTCCACTTCCATAGGTAGAATAGCTGTTACCACTACTATATGGCCTTGGATTAGCAGCAATGTACCTTTGCTTCTTTTTATTCTTCCAATCAGTAGGATAGCCAATCATTTTGTAGCAACTCTCTTTGGTATGATCTGATAGGTGACAATAATCACACTTTCTGCCTTTGTCATTGGTACCTCCCTGTCTATAACCATAAGATCCATAGTTTCAATTTATCTACATGGCTAGGGTTTCTAACCTATCATGTACAATAGGAATACAAGAAGAATTCTGGATCTCATCCTCAACAAGCATGGCGTAAGCTTGATTGATAGTAGGAGTGACTCCCTTGAGTAAAATTTGGCTTCGAGCTTGATCATAAGACTCATTTAAGACACTCAAAAACTGTAAGAGTCTCAATTGACACATATGATCTGACTATTCCTTAGACTTAGTGATACGGGAACGACAACGGAAACACAAGAAAAGCTCAAAACAGTCCACAAATCAAGAGGAATCCAAGGACCCCTTTGAGAGCTAGTTTTGGCCAAACAACAAGAATACAAGGAAATAAGGTATATTTATACACCCAAACAGCCACTAAAACGTGATGAACACAAGAAGATAGACAACAATAGGATAAGGATAATAACAACAACAAACGGTTACAAGATACATGAACAACAAGAACCAATGGTTTCCCTAAACAACACTAACTAAGACATGAAATGTAGAGATAGATAGTGAGACATACACTACAATAAGACCCAAGAACCCAAAGATATATTAAATCTAAGAACCCCTAGAACTTATGATAGCAACACCACACTCTTACGAAGACACTAGAGGGATTCCACCGCTCAAGCACCATCGTTTCCAAGCAATACACATTCACAAGTGATTCCACACTTGCCATGTCCTAGTATCGGCCTAGGGAGGCTCTCTCTCTCAAGAGAAGTGTTCTTGTTCTTTCAATATCATAAGACAACTAACAAAAATAAAACCCTAACATATTCCTTATATAGTTATTACAAAATGGAATACAAAATGTCCATAATACCCCTCAAGGTTGACGCACTCCTCAAGTGTAAGAGTGGACTGATTTTTGGTGTGTTTTGGACCTCTTATACACTTCAATTATACACATGATGATAGGCGAATTTACACACCTAAAGTGCTATATTTTACCCATATTTTAGCTATGTTTTGAGGACAAAATATATAATTCATGCACTTTTAGTCCTTTTTCCTGTAAGTGAGCTAACAAACGTGATTAGCAAGTTTTCAGGTATAAATGATGCAGATTTCAGCGTTTTATGGATAAATTGACGCCAAAGAAAGCTTCACGAAAGAAGGAAGGGAAAGCTTGGATGCGAAGGACCAAAAGTGATGTATGGAAAACCTGTCCCGGGCAAAAAGAACATTTCTCAAGACTTTGGGATCAGCAGTAACCTATTAGGATTAGGATAATAATACAGTAACTTATTAGGATTAGGATAATGATGCATTAACCCAGTAGGAATGGGTTAAGTAATGCAGTAGCTTAGTAGGAATAGGATATGGGTGTTATAAATACCCTATTCTACTAGAGATTTTTATTCATCTTCTAATTAATTCTACTTCTAATTCCACAACTTACAATTCGGATTCTAATTCTTCCATTAATTCTACTTTTTACTATTCTTCTTCATCTATTCGATTCTTAATTTCCACAACAAGAGAAAAGCTATTCTAAAAGGAATTCACGCCTAAAGCCATACCACACCATACTACACGTGAGATCTTTTATTGTGGTATACTGATAATGTCTATTGAGATTTCCTTCGCACTCATGAGTAGCTAAACTTCTCTGTTTGAGTTATGGAAGCCTTATGAGATACTATCTAATGCTATGAGTTTGTCAATTCGTGACACGTATGCTGCTTATATCATTATTCTCTTCATCTTAATCTAAATTCCTTGTGGTTGCAAACGCATAAAATACGCCAGTATAGCATTAACTTGTTCGAAAGAAAAGTTATATGTCTGGAAAAGAGATAATGTCAAGGTAATAGGGCACCAACCCCTATTAAAAAGTTAGTGCCGAAACTGGATTAACCTCTTGGAGAATTTGTACCGTTAGATACGCTTTAAGCTCGAAAGAGTTAAAGTGAAATAATCCTTGATAGGTCGAAAGACGCCTGGATTTACCATAGAATACAATTCTCTATAAGCACATGCATGTCTGAATTCCGCATAACTCATAGCCAATAGAGATGTAAAACTCATGAGGTGGACATAACCCTAAATCTCGATTCTCATTGGTTAATATCTTACAAAACATTCTTTCTTTTTGCTTTGCTATTTTCCATTTTTACTCTATCATTTTGTTTACATTATTTGCACGCTACAATCCCCCCTTTTTACGAGACTTTCACCAAAAGTCTAATAATCTTTGCTTACTTTGTGACCGACTATTCTCTGTGGGATCGATACCCAACCCAGTTGGGTTCTATATTTGACAACGACCGCTTACACTCTTACGAGAGTTGTAGATTGAGCATTATCAAAAGTTGGCGTCATTGCCGGGGAATACAGTTGTGTACTAAATTTGTGATAATTACTAGACCCTTTTGTCAAAGATTCGCGTACTTTACTTTTAGTTTGTTGTTTTTGTTCTCTGTAGGTTTTTATTCAGTGCATGCCCCATACTCGAAGTTCTGGTCAACCGTTATTACCTATCAATCCTGAACCACAACGTATTGGCAGAATGAAGGCACAAACGGAAATTGAAAGAATGGCTGCCCAACAGGAACAAGCTAGACTAGCTGCTCTAGCCGCCGCTCAAGTACATCAACAAAATATTGATAACCTTGGGCGAGCAACAAATCCTGACGACGAGGACCTAGGTGATGACGAGTTACTAAACCCTAGGCATGCTGCTGAGATCGCAACACCTGCTAACAGAAGAGATCATCAAGATAGGTTTAGGCCTGAACGCCAAACCATGCAACCAACTTTCAACGATGATGATGATGATCTTGATGGAGCCGGAGCCACAGGAGCCATTATTCCTCCACCATTGGCACCCGAAGCCAAGTTCAACATCACGAGCACTATGATTCAGTTATTGCAACTCAAGGGATTATTTGGTGGACTAGCAGGCGATGATCTGAATATATATCTCATCAACTTTACTTCTACATGCAAGTCGTTTGACAATCCTGGCGTTGGTCAGAATACAATTCGATTATGCTTATTTCCATTGTCTCTGTCTGGGGAGGCAACTTGATGGTTGAATGGGTTGACTCCTGATTCTATTACAAATTGGAGGCAATTGAGAGACGGTTTCCTAGAAAGATTCTTTCCGCCATCCAAAAGAGCACAATTGAGAGATGAAATTAGCAAATTTCGTCAGCTTCCAACCGAAGCTCTTCATGAAACATGGGAGAGGTTCAAGACGAAGCTAATGAGATGCCCAAACCATCATATGACCAATGTTCACCTAATGGAGATACTATATTGAGCCTTGAATTCAATAACTAAACCAGTGGTGGATAATGCGGCTGGAGGATCATTTATGGACCTCACCTTTGGTCAAGCAAGCAATATGCTAGATCGAATAATGAAGCAAAGTAGAGCTTGGCATACCAGGGATTCTGAGGTAGCAAGCCCCACTTTATCTATTGGCATGACTGTAGACCATAGAAGAAGAGAAGAAGAACGTGATCAAGATATGGCGCATATGAAAACACAAGTGGATCTTCTTACAAAACATCTATTATCAGGGAAGACCGAAAAAGTCAAAGCTGTTGCATCAAAAGGAAGAGACAAATCTAATTTGGAAGAAGAAGCCAACTACTTAAACACTCAGGGGGGTTTTCGAGGTAATACCCAAGGAAACCAAGGTCAGAGCTATTATGATAAGTCTGGAAACAAGGACCAAGGTAGTTGGAAGAATAGGAATGAAAAGAGTGGTTTGTATGTCCCCCCAGGAAGACGTGATGCCACTGCATCTGGTTTTGGAAATATGGAAGATATGATGGCCAAACTGTTGAAAGGAGTGGAGGCAACCAGCGCTGGAGTAATGGAGGTAATAAATGATTTGTCCTCAATGAAGCAATTGGTTGAATCACATTCCACTTCAATAAAGCAAATAGAGCAGCAATTGAGCCAACTTTTAGCAACACTCAATCAAAGAAAGACTGGCACTTTACCTAGTGACACTGTAAAAAATCCAAGGAATAACGGATCATGCATGGCTATTACTACCCGAAGTGGTAAGGTGCTGGAAACTTCATCCAAAGGCAAGAGAGTGGTTGACGGTATAGCGGACAATGATAATAAGGCTAAAGACACCGCAGAAGCTGGCCACGACGTCCATGACGTCAGCCCTAGCGATTTGCAGCCTGAAAAGACCAAAATACGGAAGCAAGAGGAGAAGAAAGCCGTGGAGAAAACAATTCCACTTCCACCACCACCTTTTCCTCAAAGATTGAAGAAGATTGCGGATGATACAAGGTTCAACAAATTCATGATGATGTTAAAGCAGCTGACCATTAATGTTCCGTTGGTGGAGGCACTAGAACAAATGCCTGGGTATGCGAAATTTATGAAGGATCTTTTGACAAAGAAGCGGGCAGCAAGCTATGAGTTGAAAGATACTGTCCATCATTGCAGCGCAATTGCTACCCGATCACTAGTTCAGAAGAAGGCTGACCCCGGTGCTTTCACTATTCCTTGCACCGTTGGATCTTTGAACTTTGCCAAGGCATTATGTTATTTAGGAGCCAACATCAATTTGATGACATTATCTATTTACAAAAAGTTGGGATTGGGTGATCCTACTCCAACCAATATGAGGCTCGTAATGGCGGATAGGTCGGTAAAACGACCTGTTGGTATTCTATGTGATGTATTGGTGAAGGTTTCTTCATTCATCTTTCCGGCAGACTTTGTTATTTTGGATTGTGAGGCAGACTCAGAAGTTCCCATAATCTTGGGGTGCCCTTTCCTCGCAACAGGAAGTGTGCTTATTGATTTAGGAGCTAATGAGCTTTCATTCCGAATAAATGACGAAGTAGTTCGCTTTGATGTGTGCAAATCAATGAAGCAACCCAAAGAGCTGAACGTATTTTCGGTAGCTGATGCTTACTTTGATGATGAGAAAGAATTACTTGAAGAGGAGCAAATTATTGATGACCCATTGGCGGTTGTGCTTATGAATGATGAGCGTAAGGATGCTGAAAATTATGAAGAAACTATGGGTGCTCTAACAGGATTAGGGTCATATCCTTATGCTCCCAAGAAGCTGGACCTTGATCTCAAGAACCGACCCACACCACCAGCTAAACCATCTATTGAAGAGCCACCCACGTTAGAATTGAAGGAGCTGCCAAGTCATTTAAAGTATACATTCTTAGGAAGCAGAAACACACTTCCAGTCATTATGGCGGCAGATTTGGGTGAGCAACAAGTTGCAACTCTCATTGCTATTCTACTGAAGTATATAAGAGCCATTGGTTGGACCATCGCTGACATTATTGGTATTCCACCTGGGATTTGTACACACAAGATTTAGCTTGAAGAAAATTGCACACCAACCATTGAGCATCAAAGGCATCTCAATCCACCTATGCAAGAAGTGGTAAAGAAAGAAATTATTAAGTGGTTAGATGCAGGGGTTGTGTATCCAATCTCTGACAGTACATGGGTGAGCCCGGTACAATGTGTTCCCAAGAAAGGAGGCAAGACGGTAGTTGCGAATGAAAAGAATGAGCTTATTCCACTCAGACCCGTCACAGTATGGAGAGTATGTATGGACTACCAAAAGCTTAATTCATGGACACTCAAAGATCACTTTCCAATGCCATTTATGGACCAAATGCTCGATCGATTAGCGGGAAAAGGATGGTTTTGTTTATTAGATAGTTATTCCGGGTATAATCAGATTTGTATTGCCCCCGAAGACCAAGATAAGACAACGTTCACATGCCCATATGGTACATTTGCCTTAAAACGTATGCCATTCGGGCTACGTAACATACCAGCCACCTTTCAGCGTTGTATGATGACCATTTTTCTGATATGGTTGAATATACTTCAGAGGTATTCATGGATGATTTTTCAATTGTTGGTGAGTTATTTGAATCGTTCTTGGCAAACCTAAGTATGGCGTTGCAAAGATATGTAGAATTCAACCTAGTGCTGAATTGGGAGAAGCGCCACTTTATGGTTAAAGAAGGTATCGTTCTTGGGCATAAAATTTCCGAAAGAGGAATTGAGGTTGATCGATCTAAAATTGAAGTCATCGAGAAGCTACGACCTCCAATTTTCGTGAAGAGAGTTCGTAGTTTTCTCGGTCACGTAGGTTTCTATCGGCGGTTTAACAAAGACTTCTCCAAAATTGCTAGACCATTATGCAAAATCTTAGAGAAAGATGCAAAGTTTGACTTCAATGAAGATTGTTTGAAGGCATTCTAATGCCTCAAAGGGAAGCTAATTGAAGCTCCTATCATGGTAGCACCAGATTGGTCTTTACCGTTTGAAGTCATGTGCGATTCTAGTGGGGTAGCTTTGGGCGCTGTACTTGGTCAGAGAAGGGAGAAATTATTCAATCCTATCTACTATGCTATCAAGGTCCTGAACGAAGCCCTAAAGAACTATACTGTCACAGAACAAGAGCTCCTAACGGTTGTGTATGCGTTTGAAAAGTTTCATGCTTATTTGTTGGGAACCAAAGTGATAGTTCATACAGACCATGCAGCCCTGAGATACTTAATGACAAAGAAGGATGAAAAACCAAGGATAATTCGATGGGTGTTGTTGCAGCAAGAATTTGATTTCGAGGTAAAAGATAGAAGAGGTTGCGAGAACCAAGTGGCTGATCATCTATCTAGACTCGAGAACGAGCATGTAGCGCAGCCTGAAATCAAGATTGATGATGCATTTCCTTACGAAGAAGTTTTAGCCACGATAATGGAAGAGTTACCATGGTATGCTGACTTTGCGAACTTTGTGGTGAGTAATGTGATACCTGCAAATCTATTTTTCCATCAAAAGAGAAAGTTTATGCATGATGTAAAACACTACTTTTGGGATGAGCCATATTTGTTTCGACTATGCGCGGATGGTGTTATCAGGCGATGCATATCCCATGTAGAGGTGCCTAATATATTGGAAGCATGTCATACTTCTCAAGTTGGGGGACATCATACAGGTAATCGGACAGCAAGAAAGGTATTGCAAAGTGGATATTATTGGCCTTCGATATTTAGAGATGCCTATGACTTTGTGAGAAGATGCGACCAATGTTAGAGACAAGGTGCTATTTTGAAACACCATGAGATGCCCATGTCTAAAAGTCTTGAAGTAGAGCTCTTTGACGTATGGGGTATTGATTTCATGGGCCCATTCATAAATTCGTTTAGAATGAAATATATCCTAGTTGTTGTAGATTATGTTTTGAAATGGGCTGAAGCAGTAGCGTTGGCCGACAATGAGGGAAAACGTGTTGTAGCATTCTTGAAGAGAAATATCTTCTCTCGTTTTGGAGTACCACGTACTATCTAAAGCGATGGAGGATCTCACTTTTGCAACAAGTTATTCAAATCCGTGTTGGCAAAATATGGTGTCAAGCAACATAAGGTAGCCACACCTTATCACCCACAAACTAGTGGACAGGTAGAGGTTTCCAATCGAGAGATCAAGCAAATCCTTGCTAAGACAGTAAATTCTAATAGGAAAGACTGGTCTCGGAAGCTGGACGATGCACTATGGGCTTATAGGACTGCATTCAAGATGCCAATTGGCATGTCCCCGTACCAACTAGTTTATAGGAAGGCCTGTCACTTGCCCATTGAGCTTGAGCATAAGGCATTGTGGTCTTTGAAGCGACTGAATTTGAATTGGGATGATGCCATGAACCTGAGATTGGAGTAGCTGAACGAGATGGATGAATTTCGTCTACATGCTTATGAAAGATCGGACCTATACAAGGAGTGGATGAAAAAGTATCATGATCAGCGGATTGTTCAACGAAACTTTCAAAAGATTGATATGGTACTTCTTTTCAATTCCAGACTGAAGCTATTCCCAATTAAGCTTAAGTCCAAATGGTCGGGTCCATATAAAGTTAACCAAGTCTACTCGTCTGGAGTAGTTGAGTTGGAAGACAATAATGGTGTTGTCTTTAAGGTGAATGGCCAACGAGTAAAACCATATATCAGTTCTCTTGATTCGATAAACTATATGGCCATCACTTATCTCGACGAAGTCTAAGTACTCGAGGTAACTATGTCGTGCCGCGACAATAAATCAAGCGCTAGATGGAAGGCAACCCATGGTTTTTCATTTTTTCCTTTTCTTTCGTTCTATTACGTGTTTGCTTTTGATAAATAAAAATCCAAAAAGAAGAGTCGTGCCATGACCAAAACTAAGGTGCTTGATGGGAGGCAACCCATTGCTCTAATCGTTTTTGTTGTTTTTGAGCAAGTGTAGGTACAAGAGGTATAAACGAGGAGATTGGTTTCAAATTTTGATTTGGACGTATTGCATGTTGAAGGTGGTAAGTTAGGAATAAAGAAGCAAAAGGGCATGGATTGGGCTTTGCTTATGAAAATATAGGCAACGAACAAGGCTAGGCCTATGTAAAACTAGGCCACGAACAAGGCAAGGCCTATGCTATGGCCTAAGCTCTCGGATTCTAGTGTGCCATAGCATAGGTGCCGCCCATGCCCAAGTATGCCATAGCATAGGCGCCGCCTATGCCAATGCCTTTTGTCTCTGAATCTCATATGCCATGGCATAGGCGTCGCCTATGCTCAACTAGGCTTTGCAAAAGGCGCCGCCTATGCCAAGCATAGGCAAAGCATTAGGCGCCGCCTATGGTCACTTTTGGTCTCCAAATCCGACTTTAAATGGGTCAAAACCCGACCCACGCTTGCCCTATAAATAAGAGACTTAGTCTTAGACCAAAAATACATTGCAAACCTAATAAAAGCACCGCCTACCTCTCCAAATCCTCTCAAAAAGTTTCCTTTTTCTCTTTTACTTTGCAAGAACATCATCCAAAGGCATCAATCAAGTAAGTACTTCTTTATTCTTCATTTATATTCTGTAAGTACTACACTACTACGCCTATTATGAATTATTAAATCTTGAAGTAGTATTGGTGATTTGAATGTGATTGAATTGTTGTGATACAACTACGTGAGTGAACGAATACGTAAGGATGATCTTAACTTGTTTCGAACTTGTATTTGATTTTGATGCATTGTCATACTTTTGCAGAATTGACATGATTAAGAAAATTGCATATTCTTGTCAATAGAAATCTTACATATTGGAATGACTTGTTTCTAAAGATGAAATTCATGGTGGACTACCAACCTATGAGGTTGTGATTATTCCTAGATGCTATACCTTGATTCAATCTCTATGTAGTAGTCTTGATATCTCAAACAAGAAAGTATTGCCAAGATTTCAAGAAGTATGACTGCACTGATTATATTGTTGGACTATAGCACCCAAAACGTATATTGATGAAGTCTGAGTAATCGACAAACTTTCACCTCACTAGTTTGTGCCAACAAAATAAGTGTGAGATGACGCCAACATGACTATTTTTTCTCAGGTACAATGGCACCCAAAGCAAGACAAGGCAAAGATAAGGCAACCACTTCACAAAAAGGCAAGAAAGAGACCGAAAAGAGCAAGGAGAATTCTCCTCGATGCAAGTACCACGCCGCATGTTCGGAATTAAATGGTTCCTAGAGGAGGAAGCAAAGGAGTGGTATAGGAACAATAAAGAGAAGAAATATGTTCATGTGGAGCTGATACACAAGGAAAGCTTAGCAAAGAAAGAACTACGTATGTTGGCCAAAATCATGGCGTTACATCTTGATTTCATCTTCCGAGATATGGGAGAATGCAATCTGGATTTAACAAGAGAATTCTATGCCAATTGGTCACCGAAAACCACAGGGAGCGAAGTAAAGATTCGGGGCCAAGTTCTGCAACTAAATGCGGATTTCTTCAACTCTTTTCTAGGCTTGCCATCAGTTGATCCATCACCACTCAAAGAGCTGTACAATAGACCTCCATACAGAGCCATTCGACACACACTTTGTGGAATAAGATCTATGGCACGGTGGAGTAGACACAAGGACACCGGTCGACACAACACCTTCCCATATGCTCCCTTGAATAGGGAAGCAAGGATATGGCTGCGTATAGTCAACTCTTGCCTCATTCCAGGGACCCAGTACACAAAGATAACACGAGACAGAGTGTTCTTGGTTTACGCATTGATGACGAATGTCCCTATCAACATTGGGGCAATTATTCGATCTACAATGCGGAAAGCTAGGATGCACAAGAGGTCCCACTTCAGCTTTGGCAATTTGTTGACTGCAATACTGAGGAAGGAGGACATCGAAGAGGAACCAACTGATCATAAACTCCCACATAACCCGAAGAAGGTTGACCTCACAAAGGTGAAAGATGCTGAATCCACACATGGCGTCAACCTTACTACTGCAGAGAGACATGCTCGGGATGAGAGTTTCTTTCGCCATCTTTATGGCATGACTCGGTTTACTATGATGAGCGAAGGTCGTATTCCAACTGCTGTAGAGCTCCAACAGCTGGATTATGACTACCCAATGAATGAGCATGCAAAGGTGATGTGTGGAGTAGGTGTATACTTTGAGGAACTTCTTGATGACGATGTGCCAACCGATGATGATCGAAGAATGCCAGACTCTGATGTGGAAGAGAATTCTGAGGACGACGACTCCAATGATGATTCCGACGAAGGGGGTATGACCCAGACATAGAAGAGGAGTCCGACTAACCAGGTTCTTCTTATTTATTTTCCACTGAGGACAGTGTGTCCCATCTAAGTGTGGGGTGCTGGTAATTGCATGCTATACATCTCTATCTGCATTTGCATTTATGTTTGTTTGCTTAGTTTTTTTTTGTTAATCGTTTTTTTAGTAATTTTTTTTTACTTTGCATGAAATTATTCTAATAGGCATCATGGGATTATAACAAGAGTTCATGCTAAAATCATGACTATTGAGACGTTTAGGCTCTAATTGTGACTCACTATGTGATACTTGTGTGGTTTAATTCCTTCATCTGTTGGGTCAAGAGTCTATATTACTCCCAATAAAGTCGACCATGTGCCTTGTGTGTGTGAGGATATAGTATATTCTATGTTTGTGGCTGATGCTAGAACTTTCCTGGCATGTATGTAAAGCGAAAATAAAGAGTGCAAGTCTAGGAGATGATTTAGGCATTTCTTTGGCAACCTATACTTGCTTACCTTCTTTTTACCTACCCATGAATATCATCCTAGTTAACCCCTTTGAGCCTTTAGCCTATTTTCTTTGACAGCCTCATATGAAAGCCTAATCCATTTTTTTCAAGACCATAATTTGATCCAAATTCCTAAGTGCTTTAAAGTGTAAAGTCATGTGACAAAATAAGAGGAAATTGGGTGAGTATGATGCTTTAGAATGTATTGGTGCTTGAAATTGTTATGAAAAAGAATTGCTATCATAAGAGGTGTGTTATGAAAAGAAAAAGGAAAAGAAAACTGAAAAGTTAGTTATGTTTAAAATTGAAAAACAAAAGAGGAGAAAAGGGGTGGTAGAATAAAAGAAAGTAGAAAGGGTGTTTGAAAGAAAAGTGTTAATGACATAATGTGATGTATTAAAGCGCTTAGGAACATAGTCACTATTTCTGGCCAAAATAGTCCTACCCGTCCCTTAGCCTACATTACAACCAGCTAAAGACCTACTTGATCCTAAGCTTAGAATCCTGATATTTAGTGGAGCATTACACTAAGGGCAAGCCTATGGTCATTAACTGCAACATATGAATTCTTTATGAGAGTGAGAGCAAGGATAATCATATACCCATGTTTCGATAAATGAAAATACTTGTGAGTGATTATGGGTGATATATTGTGAGACACACATGGTTGATGAGTTTTGGGTAGTTGTGTATGATTCTTTGTACCTAAACTTGTGGACATGAATTAACCACCATCACGAGTCTATGTTGGAGGTTGAATTGTTTCTACTAATGATCAGAAAACTACTCTTTGTTGATAATTGTTGTGCTTGTCTTGATGAATATTTTGTGTTGTTACTGTGAAACCCTAAGTAGATGTTTAGATGGACATGATAGTTTGTTCGAGGACAAACAAAGCTTTAAGTGTGGGGTATTGATGATAGGCGGATTTACACGCCTAAAGTGCTATATTTTACCCATATTTTAGCTACGTTTTGAGGACAAAATATATAATTCATGCACTTTTAGTCCTTTTTCCTGTAAGTGAGCTAACAAACGTGATTAGCAAGTTTTCAGGTATAAATGATGTAGATTTCAGCATTTTATGGATAACTTGACGCCAAAGAAAGCTTGACGAAAGAAGGAAGGGAAAACTTGGATGCCAAGGACCAAAAGTGATGCATGGAAAACCTGTCCCGGGCAAAAACAACATTTCTCAAGACTTTGGGTATCAGCAGTAACCTATTAGGATTAGGATAATAATACAGTAACTTATTAGGATTAGGATAATGATGCAGTAACCCAGTAGGAATGGGTTATGTAATGCAGTAGCTTAGTAGAAATAGGATATGGGTATTATAAATACCCTATTCTGCTAGAGATTTTTATTCGTCTTCTAATTAATTCTACTTCTAATTCCACAACTTACAATTCGGATTCTAATTCTTCCATTAATTCTACTTTTTACTATTCTTCTTCATCTATTCGATTCTTAATTTCCACAACAAGAGAAAAGCTATTCTAAAAGGAATTCACGCCTAAAGCCATACCACACCATACTACACGTGAGATCTTTTATTGTGGTATACTGATAATGTCTATTGAGATTTCCTTCGCACTCATGAGTAGCTAAACTTCTCTGTTGGGGTTATGGAAGCCTTATGAGATACTATCTATTGCTATTAGTTTGTCAATTCGTGACACGTATGCTGCTTATATCATTATTCTCTTCATCTTAATCTAAATTCCTTGTGGTTGCAAACGCATAGAATACGCCAGTATAGCATTAACTTGTTCGAAAGAAAAGTTATATGTCTGGAAAAGAGATAATGTCCAGGTAATAGGGCACCAACCCCTATGAAAAAGTTAGTGTCGTAACTGGATTAACCTCTTGGAGAATTTGTACCGTTAGATACGCTTTGAGTCCGAAAGAGTTAAAGTGAAATAATCCTTGATAGGTCGAAAGAAGCCTGGATTTACCATAGAATACAATTCTCTATAAGCACATGCATGTCTGAATTCCGCATAACTCATAGACAATAGAGACATAAAACTCATAAGGTGGACATAACCCCAACTCTCGATTCTCATTGGTTAACATCTTACCAAACATTTTTTCTTTTTGCTTTGCTATTTTCCGTTTTTACTCTATTATTTTATTTACATTATTTGCACGCTACAATCCCCCCTTTTTACGAGACTTTCACCAAAAGTCTAATAATCTTTGCTTACTTAGTGACCGACTATTCTCTGTGGGATCGATACCCAACCCAGTTGGGTTCTATATTTGACAACGACCGCTTACACTCTTACGAGAGCTGTAGATTGAGCGTTATCAACAGACCAAGTCTCGGGACCAACGCGCACCCTCATAAGTCCATATCCGTGATTATTATTGTATCATCCTCTCCATTTTGAGAGGAATTTGCCTACAAAATTCACGGTTTCATCTCGTTCAATTGGCCACTTAAAAAGAACTACCCAAAACAGTTCGCAAAACATGAAGAATCCGAGTGCTCAATAACAACAAGTCAGGGCCAACATCTTCATTTAGCACCTCGACTTTCTCTCCATCTTGAGAATTGCCTTCAACCTTATTTGGTCCAATTGAGTTTCAACCCTAGCCAAGATATCTCTAGGATCATTGTTATCCATTGTAGCCAAGAAGTTACCTACAAAAACACAAACAAATTAGTTGTACAAGAAAAGTCCTCACTCTCTCTCTTTA
Source organism: Capsicum baccatum var. pendulum (assembly GCA_030864225.1). Lineage (NCBI taxonomy): Eukaryota > Viridiplantae > Streptophyta > Magnoliopsida > Solanales > Solanaceae > Capsicum > Capsicum baccatum. Next base: position 6,571,853 of record CM061552.1, read on the forward strand.
TTTCCTTGCCTCTAGGATTCCTAACACTTCACCTCACAAGTTTTGTAAGCTTGCTTGTACCCCGGGAGGTGTTGATAGGTGAACCAAACATTTAAAACGAACCCAAAAAAAGACTAAGACACACAAAGGAACGTAGATACGAAGAACGATTATCAAAACTAATTTACAATCTAGTAATGGTCACTAGTTTGTAAATTAGTATTGGAATCAACAAACAAAACTATAGAACAACAAATTGAAACTAGAATATCAAAATTTGAGCCAAAATTTGTTGCATGAACAGTATATTTATGGTGATGTGGCAGTTTACAATTGGTCACCACCCACACAATTTGTTCATCACTTGAAGTCTTAATCTATACATAATTTTTTTGTAATGGATGACTTGATATTAGAGGGAAAGTAAAGTCTTGTAACCTTTCAACTTTTCAAACTCAAAAGGTGAGATTTGACTTTACTAGTCCCACAAGACAAGGTCCCTTGTTTTAAGGAAAGTTGTTGGAAAATGGTTGATAAAGTCTTTGGTGGTTGTAGTGTTTCAAGACTAACAAGTCACACCCCCTTTTTCCTTCACCTTTATGGATCAAATAAACACTTTATTTTAACAAGACATAAAGGTTGTGAAGAACATCAAGAACTACAACAACATTCCCCAAGAACAACAACAAACTTCAAGAACAACCAACAACATCCAACTTCCAAGTCCAAATCCACAACAATTTTTGGACACCAACTCACGATCAAGCTACAACAACATCAACAAAATTGTTTTTATGTCACCAATCCTCAACAACAACACAAGGCCAAGCTTAGAACAACAATAACATCACAAGGCCAAGGTGAAAACTACAACAAATGTAAGCTCAACTCAAGCTATAGACTCAATGTGTTAGTGAGGAACAAAACTAACACTTAGAGACAACAAAGACAAGTAAAAATCTAGGCCAAGACACAACAAGAACACAGATTTCGGCCAAGAACACAAAACGGACAAATTGCTCTTTCTTTTTCTAGAATTTTTAGTTTTCAACAATTTTTTTTCTTTTTTCTTTTTATTTTTTTAACTAACAATCCCAAGATTGAACAAGATCAAGACATGCTCTGATACCAAATGATATGGGAATGACAACGGAAATACAAGAAAGGTTCAAAATAGTCCACAAATCAAAAGGAATACAAGGACCCCTTTGAGAGCTAGTTTTGGACAAACAACAAGAATACAAGAATACAAGGAAACAAGGTGTATGTATACACCAAAAAAGACACTAAAACGTGATGAACACAAGAAGATAGACAACAATATGATAAGGATAATAACAACAACAAACAGTTACAGGATACATGAACAACAAGAACCAACGGTTTTCCTAAACAACACTAACTAAGACATGAAATGTAGAGATAGATAGTGAGACATACACTACAATAAGACCCAAGAACCCAAAGATATATTAAATCCAAGGAACCCTAGAATTTATGATAGAAACACCACACTCTTATGAAGACACAAGAGGGATTCCACCGCTCAAGCACCATCGTTTCCAAGCAATACACATTCACAAGTGATTCCACACTTGCCATGTCCTAGTTTCGGCCTAGGGAGGTTGTCTCTCTCAAGAGAAGTGTTCTTGTTCTTTCAATATCATAAGACAACTAACTAAAATAAAACCCTAACAAGTTCCTTATATAGTTATTACAAAATGGAATACAAAATGTGCATAATACCCCTCAAGTGTGAGACACTCCTCAAGTGTAAGAGTGGACTGATTTTTGGTGTGTTTTGGACCTCTTCTACACTTCAATTGTACACATCAAGTCTTGGGACCAATGCGCACCCTCATAAGTCTATATCCGTGATTATTCTTGTATCACTTAGGGCAGTCACAGCTAGGATTAGGAACTAACACATCATACTCACTCCACAAACTTTTCAATTTGGTGAAATAAACTAAAATTGAATCAACACCTTGAGACAACATATTGATTTCACGATGCAATTTATGGATACACATACGATTCCCCTTGTCAAATCTCTCCTTCAGATCTTCCCAAACTGCATAAGCATATACCTGACAGTAGACTCTCACTAACTGTGTTCATAATCCAAGATAAAATATTCGCATTACATATTTCCCATTGCTCATGAAGTTCCTCCCGATATGATTCCTTGTTTCAGGATCCAGTGACAAAGCCAAACTTCCTTTTTCCTAATAGTGCAATGCGCATTGAACGACTCCATAAGTTGTAATTTTCTGAACCAGTGAGTTTGATGAGGACGAGTACAACATTAGAGCTATCTGAAGTGCCAATGAAAAGAGGACCGCTTTGATCGATCTTAGGAGCCATAGCTGAATTGATTGAATCAATAATGAATTGCAATAGTGAAGGAGATAACAGAGATCACACAACAATCGTGAATAAGAAGAAGCCGATAACAGAAATCACAAAATTTCTTGGAATTTACAGATAATGGAATGAGAAGTGAACTGAATCTTCCCAGTAATGAGCTCGTGGATCTGATACCATGTGAAACTGGAGCACAGCAGCTAGATCATTCATGATCAATGTAGAAAATGTGAAAGAGAAACTCAGTTTTATTGATTCATTCGCTTGACATTGTTGTTGTTGCTCTTATTTATAGACACTTGTTGAGCTGAGTGAGCAAGCTTCTACACAGCTCATTGCCAGCTCAGCGTAACTGACTGACAACCTAACAACTTGCATAATAACCTAACAACTAACTCTGTAGCCGACTCACCAATTAACCAACTAACTAACTACTTATTCATCAATGTAACAGTAACTCTATACATTTGCATATACTAACTGTGATGTAGTGTGGATCGTATGTATGTTGAAACATGTAAACAATTAATTCATCGTAGTATGCAACAATTTTGGATATAAATGAGTGGCAAATTTGCCGCTCATCACACAACCTCCCATTGACTTGGTTCTGGACAATATAAATATGGAGGGTTTGTTCTTTCTTAATAATGAAACCTTTTTCTAAAAAAAATGTTTTAAAATTTTAATAATACAAGTTGACTGACTTTTCTCAATAATACCTTTAACCCTCAGTTTACGTGGCTCACTAGTCTTCTTGTGCTTTTGTCTTCACAATGTACTTCTCAATGTGAGATGACATTTCAATAGAAGCTTGTGAAAATCACAATCATTTAACTTTTTAGTATGTTCATAAAAAAATTATTTTATACCAGAAAATAGTTTAAACACTTCATTTTGCTTAGTAAAAATAAATTTTAATGGTATATTATGAAATGGTTAAAACTACTTGTTTAGTGACATAACTGTGTAAGCCCTTGTTATAATAATTATTTGCGTATCATACTATTTTCCTTTTTCAATAATGCAAATGCAAACATGGTAGTCTAGTCAAAAAGAGAAGAAAAACATTTCTTAGTTTATCTGTATTGATTGTCAAACTATGTGGGGACTGAAATGACATAGCCATATTGGTATTTTTGTCAATCAAAACCAGCGTACCAAACAAGTTTGCGCATATTTTGGTTGATGGTCATTTGGGGCCAATTTATATCACGAGACAGAGTTCTAGCTGCCTTTTTTTAAAGTAAGAATATAAAAACCTAAATAGGGGTAATACAAGCAAAGGAGCTAAGTCTTACCTTACCAATCTTAATGACACTACAAACCTCTACTAATTAACAAAGAGTAAAGCATCTAGTCCTCCTGGACTATGACAAAATCTGCTACGACACCAGGGGCGGCTTTACCTCTTTAAAAAATAGGCGGCCGCCTTAGGCCCCCAAATTTGAGGGGCCTCATTTTTTATAAATATTATTTATAGAAAAATAATTTTTTTATATAAAAGGAAAGAATTATTAGAAGTAGTTCATTTATCTAGAGTATTGTGTCTCAAGAAATGCATTAATTATATTATTACTTACAAAAATAATTAAAAAAATCGATTATATAATTTTGAAAATAGAAAAAAAGGGCAGCCCGGTGCACTAAAGCTACCTCTATGCATGGTGTCCGGGGAAGGGCCCCACCACAAGGGTGTATCGTACGCAGCCTTACCTTGCATTTCTGCCAGAGGCTGTTTCCAAGGCTTGAATCCGTTTAATTAAAATAGAGTTTATTAAAAAAATTATTTTTTCTTAAAAATTTAAGGCCTCCATTTAATTTTCACCTTAAGCCACGAATATGCTTAAGCCACCCCTGTACGACACACTCCAACTTCACGAGGTTCTATTACCCCGAACTAAATTTTAACATATTTTTATCAACTTTTTTAGTTGACGTGATACCTTTTGTCAACCTTTTTAGCTGACATGACACCTTTGACATTAGTTATGTAATAAAGGTGTCACATCAACACAAAAGGGTGACAAGTATATGCTAAAATTTAGTTCATATGAAGTTGGAGTGTATCGTATAAACTTTGGCTATAGTTTGGAGGATACTGGATGATTATCTCAATCAACAAACATTCATTCCTCATAGAAGTCTTCGTCTTGGATCTAAACAACCCAAGTAATGTCAATAATCAGGGAAAATTGGACAGATTCTATTTCTTTGTGCTAACTTATTTTCCACCTTTTAATCTGTTTTCACATTAATCTTTTTGCTACTTATTTTACTTCTCAACAATTTATTTGTTTTGGTGTTATATAGTGGAGTATACCATTGATCTTTGAAAATACCACACAAAAATTAATCCAGTGGCCAAATTCCCTTGAAACATACTATTTCCACTGTAATACAAGAATAATCACGGATATGAACTTAAGAGAGTGCGTGTTGGACCTGAGACTTGGTGGATGAAAATGAAATGCAAATAAGCACCTAAATGGACACCAAAACCGTCCATACATAGCACTCTAAGGACGCCTACTTGAAGCCATTCATTAAAGGACCTTTTTGGTCATTTCACCTTACTTTTGTAATAAGTCTATAAATAGACTAGTTTAGGTCTTTAGTTCTTTAGTTGATGATTATTGTAAGTCTTGAATTTTTGAAACACCAAGTCCTCTCTCCTTGAGGCACAAAACCAAAACTTGTAACTCGGATAGTATTCAAGGGTGGAATCTCTTGTGTTTTCTTGTTTGTTAGAAACGTTGGTGCTTGAGTGGTGGACTCTGCTCTTGTATCATCGTAAGAACTTGGGGCTTGTTAACGTGTTTTGTAGGGGTTTTAGAGTTTAATAAACTCTATAGTTACTACTTTATATGTTTCCCTTGTGTCAAGTTCTCTATCTTCTTTATCATTAAGTTTGTGTTTGGTTCCTTGTGTCTTTTGAGTCTTGCTTGTTACAGGTATTTGCGGGTTACTTGTGGACTGTTTTGTTCTTGTGGATTCGGTGTGTTATCATTTAGTATTAGAGCCATCATTGATTTCATTCCCATGAGATCAATCTTGGGTTTGTTCACTCAAAAAGAAAGTGTTGAAAAAAATCTGAAAAACTCAAAATAGTAATGTGTCTGCATTTTCGTGTTTAGGAAAAAATTTGAAGCCTAGTTTTATTGTGATCTTTGTGTGTTTTGTGTATTATAGTGTTAGATATTTGTTTCCTAACACTAGAAGAGGTGTCTAAGGTAAAAAATCTCACAAAAATAGTTGTGTTCTTTAGTTTGGTGTTCTTGGCCGAGAAAGTTGTTGTTCTTGTTGTTGTCTTGGCCGAGATTTGTTCTTTGAGTCTAGATCTAGGTATATTTCGTGAGTCTTGAGTGTTATTAGTGTTGGTTTGTTCTTCCTAACACTAATAGAGTCAAGATATAAGTTGAACTCCTATTTGTATTGTTGTTGTACAGATTCAAAAGTTGGGCCGAATTGTTGTTGGTGTTGTTGTGGTGGATTAAAAATTTGAACGTTTAAAGGTGTGTTGTTGGTATTGTGGTTGTGGATTTGTGTTGAAAGAGGTGTTTTTGTTGGGAGGTTAAACTTGAATCCTGGTCTTCAAATCTTGTTGAATGTTCTTGGTGTTCTTGGCCAATCTTCATGTCTTGAGACAAGAAGAACCTTCAATAAGTAGTGTTTGATCTTAAGACCAAGTGGAAGAGTGTAGTCTTCTTGTTTTTCCTGAAACAAGTTCCAAGACTATATCAAAGTAGTAAGGGACAAAGAGCGCTTTCAAAATACTAGTTACCAAAAGGAAGTAAGGGGACTTTTCAAGACTAACCAAAAGAGGAAAGAACCAACCACCCTTCAAAAAGTGTTTTGCCCAAAAGGTGCAAAGAAAGTCAATCTATTTTGAATGTGGAAAAGTCTCTAAAATTTGTGTATTTCCCTTCCAAAACAGAATTCATTCTTCCACAAGTTGGAAAAACACTAAATTTTTCAAATTCCAGAACCATTCCAAGGCTTCCACGTCACTATCCACAACCAATCAAAGGCTGCCATGTCACCCCTTTGTAAAACTAACTTATTTGTGTTTTGTAGGTAACTTTTGGCTACAATGTATAACAATGCTCTTAGTGCTATTTTGGTCGGGATTGAAACTCTTTCCCGTGAAGTGGCTAGAATGAATGCGAGTCTTGATAGTTTAGGCTCGAATATGATATCGTTTGGTGAGAAGTTAGATCGTTTCGAGAGTCGAAGAAACTATCGTGCTTATGCTCCCCAAACTTTACATCCAATGATCAATCCTCCAAGACCACCACAAAATGCCATAAGACAACTTTCCAATTATCCTTAAAACCGAGACCTAAGTTGGCCACCTCCTCCGCAAATTGATCAAGTCCAACAAGAAGGATTTGGAAGCCAAATTCTCCATCAAAACTAAATTCTCCTATCCAAGCTCCAAAACCGAACTCTCCTATCCAAGCTCCAAAACTGAACTCTCCCGTCCAAGCTTCACAACCGAAGCTCCACTTCACCAAATCAATCCTCTCAATCGAAGCTCCACTTTTCCAAAGCCGAGACATCCATGTAGAGGTATATGGTAGAGAGGAATATGAAGGATATGGAGTCTATGATGAGCCTTATATGATGGAATAAGAGTTTAAAGGAAGACATACGGATCAAAGGGGATACGGAGGGAATGGAGAAAGAGTTAGTCAATGGGCCCAACAAGGAACCCGCCACCAAGTGGAGATATGGGAATTGAAACGGATGAGATTGAAGGAAAATCTCAAGATGGAGAGGAAGCCGAGGTTCAAAATGAAGAAGTAAGCCGAGACTTGTGTTGATGAGATCCCGTGTTCCTCATGTTCTTTGTGGACTGTTTTGGTGCCACGTCATGTTTTGCGGGCTGTTTTGAGTGGTTTCTTTTGAAGTGGCCAATTGAGCGAGGTGAAGCCGTGAATTTGTGGACAAATTTCTCTCAAGATGGAGAGGATGATACAATAATAATCATGGATATGAACTTAATAAAGTGCGTGTTGGACCCGAGACTTGGTGGATGCAAATGAAATGCAAAGAAGCACCTAAATGGACACCAAAGCCGTCCATACATAGCACTCTAAGGGCGCCTACTTGAAGCCATTCATTAAAGGGCCTTTTTAGTCATTTCACCTTACTTTTGTAATAAGTCTATAAATAGACTAGTTTAGGTCTTTAGTTCTTTAGTTAATGATTATTGTAAGTCTTGAATTTTTGAAACACCAAGTCCTCTCTCCTTGAGGCACAAAACCAAAACTTGTAACTAGGATAGCATTAAAGGGTGGAATCTCTTGTGATTGCTTGTTTGTTAGAAATGTTGGTGCTTGAGTGGTGGACTCCACTCTTGTATCATCGTAAGAACTTGGTGCTTGTTAACGTGTTTTGTAGGGGTTTTAGAGTTTAATAAACTCTTTAGTTACTACTTTACATGTTTCCCTTGTGTCAATTTATCTATCTTCTTTATCATTAAGGTTGTGTTTGCTTCCTTGTGTACGGGTATTTGCGGGTCTCTTGTGGACTGTTTTGTGCTTGTGGATACCGTGTGTTATCACACTGCCTAGTAACATGGAGAATCACATAACTGGAGAGATACCCAAAAATATTAGTTGTTTATCCAAACTCGAGGATTTTCTTATTGGTGATAATCCAATGAAAGGAACTATTCCCACTTCATTGGCCAATATTTCCCCTCTGCAATATGTTTCCTGTACAAGAAATCGTTTGGAGGGGCCAATTCCGCCAGAATTAGGGAAGCTATCAAATTTGAGGAAATTAAGCTTTGGCCATAATTATAATCTTATTGGTCAAATTCCAGAGGCTATTTTCAATATATCTTCTTTGGAAAGGATAGCTGTCAATTTCAACAACCTTTCGGGGACACTTCCAACCACTATAGGTCTTCATCTTCCAAACCTTGAACAAATTATCTTGGGAGGAAATTAGCTGGAGATAGCAAGAAACTTTTTGAAACTTATTATGAAGTTAGTAGGTTCATATTAGTTGGTTATCACATTTATCTGTTATAAGCAGTTAGTTAGCATTGACACTGTTATATTGATTTGTTGGTTTGTTAGTCAAAGTTGTTAGCTGATTGTAGAGTTAGTGAGCTGTCAGGAAGCTTCTAGATGCTCCTGTGCTGAGCATGTGAGTGAGTCTATAAATAGAAGAGATCATCTCACATTGTAACTAACTTTTTGATACATACAATTCCCATCTTAGCTAATCTTTCTCTCCTCCTCTCTTCTTCCTTTTTTCTCTCTGAACTCAGTAGCTGCTACAATGGAAGCTCTGTATGAGTGTGTGAGTTCATGATAGATATTTCAACATGGTGTCAAAGACACGAAGATAAAGGAACTGTAGAAACAACAATCGAGTGTGAATACATCATCAATACAGTGAGTTTTTTTTGTCTGTGATTTTTGGTTGTGAGCTAATAAACTGAGAAGAGATAGAACTTCATTCGTGAGTCATAAATATTTGGTTACAAGTTGCAAACTTTGAGATTTTGTGATTCTTTTTGATTTCTACTTAGTCCTAAACTGTAAAGTAGACATGGCACCTAAAATTGATCCTAGTGATCCTAGGATACATGTAGAGAAGAGTTACACGATCAGTGGGAGACATGTAATGCAATGGTTCTGTCATGGCTAATGAGCTCAGTCAGAGTTACTTAGTGGTATTGTGTATGCAACAAATGCCTATCAGGTATGGGAAGATCTTAAGGAGAGATTTGACAAAGTGAATCGTATGAGATTATATCAGTTACACCGGGAAATCAACAACTTACACCAAGGCACTAATTCAGTTTCAACCAACTTCACTAAGCTGAAGAACCTGTGGAGCGAACATAATGCTATGATACCAGCTCCCTCATGTAATTGTCCTAAGTTAAGGAGTATTCAGAACACTTGTATCTGTTGAGGTTGATATAATTCCTAAGTGGACTAAATGACACTTATGATCAAGCAAAGAGGCAGATACTGATGAAGGGAATAACACCTACACTTAACCAAGCATATACAATGATCATTGAGGATGAGATCCAGCAACTTGCTTGTGCTGCAACTATTAGTGACAGAACTGAGCCTATTGCAATGCAAGTACATAGAAATTATGCAAACTCTGGACATGGAAGTAAAAATCAGGCATCAACAAGTTATGGAGGACAAGGGTATAAAGGTAAGAGGTGTGATTATTGAAACTTTACTGGGCACACGAGAGAAAACTGCTACAAGCTACATGGATATCCAAGTGATTGGAGAAACAAGAAGAAGAGCAATTATAATAATCCAAGGGGAGTGTCAAACTGTCATGACCCGAACCGGGGCCCTGGCCATGACGAGCATACCGAACCATGAAGGCCCGAAACACCCCTACCTATCTGGTAATCATGCACATAATTCATATGATAAAAAAGAAATGCGGAAGATACACAATATTACGGAAACATGGTCACGAGTCTAATGAAAACAATAATGGGAATAATGTCTCACAACATCTATCGGCATTTGAAAACCGTCTGCAAAATCTCTAATACATGACTAAAACAAACAACTGTCTGAAAACTGGGACAAGGCCCCCAGTAGACCCAAAACTATTAAATGATAAATAAACTGCCAGACATCAGGCCTTTCGAAATATAGAAGGCTCACCACTTGACTCTGTAAATTTGTCTGAAGAATCTACTGATTATATGGAACCCTAGACTGTGCCTCCGAACCTGGGAGGAAAGGGGGTCAATACAAAGTACTGGTACAAAGAGTAATCCAAAACAAAGTAGAGTTTTTTATATGAACTAAATGAGAGTTGTTATAAAACACATTATTGCAAAATGATTTCGAAAATACATGGGCATAGTATACTAATTTTTTAACAACAATGCAACACATCTGAGCTAGGTGGTACACCCTACAATTTCACATTTTCACCAACTGTCAAATCTCGGTTGCCGCCGACATTAGAGTATAAGTGAGGGAAAGACACACAAGATCACACAGCAAGGTGTCTCGACCCAATCAAGTATGGTAGTGCACAAGATCACAAAGTAGGGCTCCTAACCATAGTCCCAATTTGGGATGAGATAATGTCAGGTACATAAGATCACACAGCAGGGTACCAAGTTCCCGAGTCGGCAAACACGATTTTCAGCGTAGAGTCATTTCACTCGTGCTTTCTTCGAGTAACCACCTATCTCACAAAATCAATGCATGAAACTCATTTTAACCAATCACATGTCATACTCTGCAGAGTATCGTCATACTCGACTTGCAAGTCATCAATATCACATCAGCTTTCCAACTTCTTATACTATTTACCACATACACATGTGTGACTTTCACACCATTAAAACACATACACCATGGCTCTCAACATGCAATTATTCAAGAAGTTTTATCATTGAGTAATGTCATATCAATTGCAAAACTCATTCTCTCAGTGGTTTAACACTAGTATAATATGGGGTATAAACATTATCATGGGAAATTTAGAAAATTCACAACTCATGTACATCGTACCTTTTTGAAATTTCAGGTCACATGTTCACAATTCAACCATTTAAATACATTCAAACAAACAACCCCATGATATCTCAATAATTCTTTCAAAATCATATATCAAAACATGTTATTTGTATCAATTGAAAACCCCCATTTGTAAAAACATATATATACTTGTATAAATTTAAAGTATTGCGTAAATTCCTTTCTGAAAACATGCCCATGAAATTTAGGACAACCTCACGTACCTCTATTTCAGAGAATAATGAATGATTCTTGAAGCTTACGGATTGGGGATTCCAAATTTCTAAATATCTTCGAAAACTCATAGTTGAATCTTGAATTATTTAGGATTCTTGTTTGAAACCCTAGAGAGCGTTCTTGATGAATTTTGGTGAAAGTGTATGTATTTAGGTGTATTTGGGATTAAATCTCGTGTTTGGATGGGTTTGGGGCCATGGGAAATGTCTAGTTTGACCTTAGAATTTACAATTCGAGACTGGAACGCCGTATAAGGCTTCACCACGATGCGCTGGAAATCACAATGAGCTACTGGAATTGACAATTGTCAATTTAAGGCTCATCGCGATGCGGTGGCCAGTCAAACGGGAATGCTAACACTAAAAATAATCTAACTTCTTCACCGAGTGTCAATTTTAGGAGAATTTGGTATCTACGGAAATCTAATTCGAATATCTTTCATTTGATATATAGTAGGCCACCCATTTATTTATATATATTGAGTTATGATCGATTGAAGTTGACCCAAGTTTCAACATTCACTAAAACTTGAATGATAGGAAAATTTTCAACCCGTCTTTGAGTTAAGGGACTTCTATGATCTCAATTCATGCTCAACTAGATTCACACACTACATAATTGATTACACACCAAATTTGAATAGGATTCATGAATTTGGAAAACTCTATGTGAAAGAATAACGATTTTCGTTCTAGCCCGAAATGCGGGGTGTTACATTATCTCCCCCTTGGGATCATTCGTCCCCGAATGATGGGTAGGGACTTGTTGAAGTAATAAAAGTGTAGAATAAAGAGCACAGTCTCACATTAAACATTTTTACTCGACAAAATATGGAATGCTAGAAAACAAGCTTTATGATAACCCCTAGCGAAACTTATAAGCACGAAACATGATATAATGAGACTTTACATAGGGATGATCTTGCACATGAGCTCTATGAATAATAATCTTCCAAACATAAGTTTGAGATTTATTTGGTGATCATAGACCGAATTTATATTGGTACTAATAATGAAAGAAGATTTTTTGCGGAAGGTAGGGATAGAATCATTCTCTATCTCTCATAATACAATGAAATAGATATTGCACTTTGAAACACTACTTATCCATGTCCAAACAACAAACAACACACTTCATCACTTTCAACTTACAATTCTTCCATCACACATCTAACCACAAGAGTTTGAGCCTCAGTGCAAAGCGCATTTTATGTTGAAACCTAACTCGGAGTAACAAGGTGGTAACTTAAGCTACAGGACCTGTACTATACATCCCTTTAAGAAATTCTTCACCTCATCAATATCATCAAACACTCTTGGGTTTTTAATTAAGAGGGTACTAAACACATAACACACAGATTTGCGTTTTCAACAGTCACAACGTTCAAGCCCAATCAACTACACAAACTTCATGGATTTGCACACCAAGACCAACAATTTCAACCACTCTACAAATATTTTTCACCACATTCCTCTTTCTTAGCTAATTCACACAACAAAAGTTCACCTCCTTCTTTTTCCTTTTTACCTATAACCTCAGCTCGAGAATCACATCAAATTTTTAACCTTGAAGCACATTTACTCCTCTGCCTAACACATCACCACTTTTCTACAACCACCCTTATACTATCATACGGAGTGTCATTAAGAGACTCGAGCATAATTGTCAAGAATGGAAATAACACCATTAAACTATTACTTCTACTCATTGCACTACTCAAGAAAGGACATAAAATGAAGATATGATAGAATAACCACAAGGTGGTCCATATAACAAGTTTCTGGATTATAAGTGAAGAGTCATTCAGAAAACACAATACAACATGAATTCTCAAGATAGAGCACAGGGAGAAATATTAGTGCATATATGAAGGCAAAATGGGGTAAAGAGATGGGATTCCCCTCCTGGATTTGGAAAAATCGGTAAGATAAACTAGGCACCTGATGCGATGGGAGACGCGACGCATCGAGAACGCATCGAGACACTAGTTTGGCCAATGCGATTACCGATGCGGCGCGCTGATATCGCATTGATCCACAGGTTTGCTTACTTAAACACATCTCAAACATGGTCCGAAAAATTTAAAACTTTACCCGAACACCCTTTTACACTTCTGAACATGAATCAACTCAAAAACTTATGCCTTGGGGTCGAGAAGCTCAATTTAAAATCATGGAAGTTAAGAGCTCATAAATATGACTAAATCTTTTAACCATTAGAAAAGTTTTTAGGTTACAAGCTCTCCATACGTTCCACTAAGAGTGGTATTGAGTTGAGAATGCTACGGAATGGTACATCTCAACTAAGACAAGGATTATTTTTGCCATAAGTTGCATAAACCTTATCACTTTGGCTAAACCCAACATAGGATGAATCAGTGACATATAGAATCATATTTCCTTAAGACCAAGCATGCTGAGAGACATAGATTTTCATGGATCATGAACAACATAATATATGGCTTGATTACATGAAAGACTAGATTACTGAGAGACATAATTACTTCTAGTTTGGAGGTCATATCATAGACACAAGTCCACGGGAAACCCTAATCATAGGCACAGGCATAACTTGAACAGATGACGTAAGACATTAGCGAAATATTCTCTGAAATGGAAGTAGGAGGAGTATGCTTGAGTAAGAATAGACTTATTATGATTTCTCCCCCGCAACTTGTCGAATGGAGAACAATTTGGGAACTAACTTAATTCCCCATCTCACCCTTAGATCAAAGTCAAACCTCTAGACTTACAGACATAACCTCACATTAAAAATCTGTAGCCACAACCTCCACGCAAATGAGATATCACCATAAAATTCAACTCTAAACTCTCCCTGATGAACTATACTCGGAAGGCCTTGCTTTCTGAAAAAATACTACTCTTAACATTTGCTAGCGTCAATAGCCAGCACTCTACAACTCTCACTCTCGTGAGTGCACTCACCCACACTCCTTATCACAAAATGGGTATCAGTATATACATGAACTCAAACTTCTCGCATTAATCCTTAATACAAAGGCACTATATTATTTTCTAGGACATTTTCTTCTATCTTTCAGAGTCATCGATTTACGACTAATATTTCCATGTGCATAGACACCCACACATCTAAATGCTTAACACTCCATCTTTAATTTTCTTAGGATACTATCATTACACCTCAAATCACATGATCAACAACTTAACGAAATCTGTAAAACTATACCGAAGGCACATATTTCTTACCTATATTTCCTGAATTCAACTATAACGAACACCATACAACAACAACAACCCCTGAGTCATCCTTAGACGCCCCATATACTACAAATTTGAAAAACACAAAGTAGGTATAGCATACACTTATATGCATAAAACGTTATTAACAACCTGCTACCTAGAGTTCAATTTATTCCAATATACCCATGTTCTTAACCACTTAATGATTCAACCACAATTCATCATTTTAACACTAGTCCTCATGTACACATATCCCTCATGATCACCTCTTAAACTTTTCATAAATCTTCAACCTGGGCTCTTTCACAAATCATATCAAGCCTACTAATTCATTCCCATAAATCATACATCATTAATCATAAAATACTATTCTCGCCACCATATTCTACAATCTATAATTCAAGCCTATAGTCTAGCATCCATCGTCTACCATTAATAACGTAAAACATGCAATATAATATACTAGTCTATCAAATTGGGAAATCAACTCTAACTACTCATTTCATTCAAATACTACCTACAGTCACAATCCCTTCCATGACATCACTATTATAGCTCAAAATCCACTTCATACCTTCTCACATGAAGTACTAGTTTACATCTACTAAAGAAAAGAGATCAAGGGGGTAAAATCACACAATAAACATGGTCAACCTTAATCTTATATCATACCCCATACAATCTTATCTACTTATACGACTTCCTCACATCACACTTACTTACTCAAGAACATATTTAGACTACCTTCCAATTCCACAAACAACCATGAGTCTATAATTATAACTTACTGGCTAATCTAGCCATTTTCATGCTTAAAGCAAACAACAATTCACCTCCATTATCAACTCAATCTCATGCAATAAGATTCAGCTATACATATATTTAATAAATTGCCCTTACCACTTTTCTTGCCATTTTGCCTCTAAACCCCTAATTCCAACCAACACAAGAACAACAGGAAGAACAACAAATTGCTAGTGGATCAAAATAGGCCTCACACAGCTTCACTAGACTTCGTTTTCAACATCACAATGATATCAAGATTACAAAAGATAAAAACTTAACACACAATATTCAATGTCCTAAGAATACACATCTTACTCTATATAAATAGAATTTTGAGTCAACCACTTCCTCCACGGGCTACCATACAATACATACATACTACTAGCTACCACATTAGTCTATCACCATAAAGGGGTAAATCATCCTTAAACATCGGTTATTCAACTAAACATGTTTGGGCACCGTTTAGGGCATGCTTGGATGCCCAAAACAATGGCATCATATGATATGCATGCGTCACATGGTATAGTGTTGTGCGATGCAGCATGCAACACATGCTCCAGTCTAATGGGATAGAGCATGCGACACATGCTCTACTGGATGTACCTGGGAATTTCAGCATTTACACTCCATCTCATAAAGGGCATTTGGGTCAAATTTCACCCACATTAATTCGGCCTATACACTAATTTTCAGTAGTAAAATAACACTTTAGCCCCAAATTAACGTTCTTCCCAAATTGAAATCATCCTTCCCTACCAAGAACAGTAGTCCTAACTCTTAAGTGTTTAGAGGCGTGGATGTCCAGGCCTATAATGATGTTAGTCATGAGTGGATGATTTTGGGGTTAGAGAAAGTTATGATTAGTATTCCCGAAAGGGGATATCCCAAAAGAAATTTAGTGTCTTTATGTTAAATTATTGAGGGAAGTTTGTTTTCATGTGTATACCGATATCCTCTATTGTATAGAGAATTGTAGTTATAGATTGATAAGCAATTATGTTCTCAAGCCTGGGATTATGACTTTGATCTAAGGGGGAGATAGTGAGTTAAGGTAGTTTTTGAATTTTCTCATTTTGGCAAGTTACGGAAGAGTTATGATGGACCTCCTCCTGTTCAAGCGTGTTCCTCCTACTTCAGTTTAAGAGTTCATTCTACCAAGGTCACATGTATTCAAGTCCGGCCGATGTCTAAGGTTTGAGTTCTCTATGTAAGTCATGTCATGTTCTGATGTCCAGACAAGAAATAGTAATGTCCCTCAGCGACCTCATATTTCATGCATTCACGTTTCACTAAGAATTATCATGAAGCTTGATCGCTGCATTCACATATTTTGTCAAGGAAAAAATGTTCAATGTGAGACTGTATTCTTTATTCTACACTCTTAGAGCTTCAAAAGTCCCTACCCATTATTTGGGGATGAATGATCCCAAGGGGGAGATAATGTAACACCCCGTACTTTCAGGCTAGAATCAAGACCATCGTCCTTACGCGTATATACCCGATCCAAATGATTCCTTCTTAATATATGTGTAGTGATCAATCTTATAGTATAAGAATACCTTTGAATATGAATGGAGTTCACAAAAATCCCTTAACTCTAAGACGAGTTGAAAACATTTCTACCAAATAAGTTTTAGTGGATGTTTTAACTTGGGTCAACTTCCATCGACTATAACTACTACTATATGATGAATTAGAGGTTCTATTATATAGAAAATGAAATGTATTCGAATAAGCTCTCCAACGATACTAATTTCTCCTAAATCCGATATCCAAGAGAAAATTTATGGCCATTTTAGTAACTGAGACAGTAGCAGCATGCGATAAGCGTGCGAAGCACGCCCTATCGCACGCTCCAAATTTTCAGATTCTGTTTCCGCATTTTTAGGGCAAAATGGGTATTTTTAGATCCAATTCTTTAGCTTAAACATGGGATTTTAATCCCAAATGACCTCATTATTGATATTTTTATCAAATTACTCCAAGAACTCTCTCTAGGATTTCAAACTAAAAACCCAAATAAATCAAGATTCAACCGTGGGTTTTCGAAAGTGATTAAAGATTTGTACTCCCCACACCAAAGGAATCAAGAATCATCCACGTTTCTCCGTAATCAAGGTACGCGGGGTTTTCCTAAAAGCTCAGGGGCATAGAAATCATGTTTTTACGAAAAGGGTTTTGGATTTGTGAATACAATCATGTTTTAGAAGTTTTGATGGTATTGTTTTGGTCTTTAGGCCTTCCCCAAATTGATTTGAATAGATATATGTATATATGTGATACGCCCAAATTACAACTCTCTTATGAGAATGTAAGCGGTCGCTGTCAAATATAGAACCCAACTAGGTTGGGTGTCGAATCCCACTGGGAATACTGTGTTACTAAGTATTGTAGTTGTTACTGGACTGTTGGTCAGAGGTTACTGAATAGGGGGTTTTGGTTTTGATCTGAAGTGATAGTTACAATATAACAATGAAGAAATATGTGTATTAATATTTGATTACAGAGACTGACAAGTTACGGTTATGTCCACCTTGTAGCTTCTACTTCTCTATTAACTATGAGTATTAAGGATTTATACATGCATGCACTTATAGAGAGATGTATTCGAATTCTAAATCCAAGTGTTTCTTAACCATCAAGGAGTAATTCACTTTAGTTCTCTCGAATCCAAAGTGTACAACCTATCATACGAACTCTCCAAATCATCAATCCTATTAAGGCATTAACGTGTAAAATAGAGGTTGGAAACCCTATTTTCTTGTCACTACTCTCCTTTTCGAACATTAACTTTTCTATCAAACAAGTTATTGCTATAATGACACATTCCCTATGTTTGCAACCACGAGAATTCAATCATAACAAAGAGAGTAATGATATAAGTGGATCAATACATCATAAATTCAAAAATCCATAGCAATAGAGAGTATACTACAAGGTGTCCATAATCCTAACAAATAAGCTTAGCTACTCATAAACCAAAAGGAAATAACCATAAGAATGTTCATCATACCCAAGATTAGAGGATGATCTTAGTGTCCACAAAATAGAGAAAGCAAGAGGAGAAAAGACTTTTTCCCTCTCACCCTTAGCTAAGCCGCCTTTTCTTGTTTCAAAAAATAATACGATAATCCTCATAAAAATTCAGCCATAAGGGTTTTAATAACATCCTTCTCTAATAAATTCCTACTGAGTCCTCAACTATTTAATATATCGAGTTTGCCCGGGAAAAAGTTCCCATCTATCACATTCAGTCCAAAAGCTGCTTTCCTTTTTGTGAAGTTTCCTCTGCTATCCACAGGTCCCCAAAGTGACGTAATCTTCCCTATTAGTACCTGAAAAGCATGCTAATCAATAGGTCAGTTCACTTAACTAAAAATAGACTAAAAGTGCAAGAATTATGTATTTTATCCTCAAAACTTAGCTAAAACATAGGTAAGTTATGGTGCTTAGACGTATAAATACGTCCAACATCACCACCCCACACTTAAAGCTTTGTTTGTCCTCGAACAAAATCATACATCCATGCAAATGCCTAACTAAACTTCACAAGGGCAACACAAAATGCTCAACAAGACATACACAACAAATATTAACAAAGAGTAGATTTCTGAATCATTACTAGAGACAACTCACCCTCCAACATAGACTCATTAATTTGGTTAATTCATCTACACAAGTTAAGCACAGAAATCATATAAAACTACCCAACATCATCAACCATGTGCGCTCACACAAGAAAGTTACCCATAATCACTCATAGTTTTGCATTCTTCAAAAATATGGGTATAAGAATCAACTTGCTTGCTCTCACTCTCACAAAGAATTCTTAGATTACAACTGATGACCATATGCTTGCCCTTAGTGTAATGCTCCACTAATATTAGAATGCTAAGGTTAGGATCAAATAGGTCTTTTACGGGTTATAATGAAGGCTAAAGGGATGGGTAGGACTATTTTGGCCAAAAATAGTGACTATGTTCCCTAAGCACTTTAATACACTACATTATGCCATTTAGAACAACTTTTAACAAACAATCTACCTTCCTTTCACCTACCAACTCTTTTATTTTTGCCCCATTTTATTACTCAATCAAAAACACAATGATGAGAGTATACGACTCTTTTTATTTTGCATCAATTTCTTGTTACGCACCCCTATGATAGCCACCCTCAGCTTAGGCTATTTGCGTTAGTTGAGGTGCACAATGTCCAAGAAAGGACCAGGGCCAAAACAGGTTCATTGTAATATGTTTGGCTACAAATTCATCACTTTTAGTGTAGCACCTTGCCACTCCCAATCATAATATTTTCATGTACCAATAAATAAACTTTGGGGCATCACTTTCACCTTTTTTTCCTCTTATTTTGCCAAACTCTTAACTCAACTTGATTCTACAATTTAAAGCGCTTAGGAGCTTTTGGATCAAATTATGGTCTTTAAAAAAATGGATAGGCTACATATAAGGTTGCCAAAGAAAATAGCTAAAGGCTCAATGGGTGTTCAACTAGGACAATGTACAAAGGTAGGTAAAAAGAAGATAAAAATAAGGGCTGCCAAAGAAATACCTAAATTATCTTCTAAATCCAGAATCTTTATTTGGCTTCACACATACTAGGCAAGTTCTAGCATCAGTTGCAACAAAGAATATACAATAACCTTACACACATATGGCACATGGTCAACTTAATTAGGAGCATTATAGATTCTTGACCCAACAGATAAATGAATTAAACCACAACCAATTATCACAGCACGAGTCACAACTTAGCGCCTAAATATTTCAATAGTAGTGATTCAACACAAACTCATATTATAATTCTATGCCGTCTATAAGAACAGTTTCATGCAACAATCTGACTAATTCTCTATTAAGACAGTCGTCATCCATCCATCATTGAGAAAAGTAACTAATCACGATTAACTAACTACGACTAAAACAACTGTAGCAGACAAACAATGCGTACAAGTAGTAGGAAATATAGAAGACAAGGCAATCAAGGCGTACTTGTAACCTCACCCCACACTAAGAAGGAACACACTTCCCTCAGTGTAAATAAATAAGCAAAAACCTGGTTAGTCAGACTATTCCTCTACATCCGGGGTCATACCCCCGGCGTCAGAATCATCATCAAAGTCTTTATCACCAGAGTTGTCCTCCATATGGGTAAGTATTGTGATGAAGATTATCCTTATGATGAGTCCACCGGGTCATGGACCTTGATCCACACAACGTATATTTGATGGCTCTGTAGGGAGGTTTGCTGTAGAGATCCTTGAGTGGTGAGTGATCCACACTTGGAGTACCCAGGAAAGAGTTAAAGAAATCAGCATTCAATTCCAAGACCTGCCCTCAAATCTTTACTTCATTTTCCATAGTCCTTGGGGACCAGTTGGCATAAAACTCTTGAGTCAAATCAAGATTACACTCGCCCATGTCTCGGAAGATGAAGTCAAGCTTTAGTGCCATAATCTTTGCCAGAATGCGAGGGCTAGTTCTTTGCTAAACTTTCTTTCTGCATCACTTCCACATCTACATATTTGTTCACTTTATTGTCTCTATACCATTCCTTCCCTTCCTCCTCTAGAACCTATTTGATCCAAAAGTGCGTCGAGGCACTTGAAGTGAGGAGGAATTAGCCTGGTCCTTTCTTGCCATTTTTTGACCTTTTTGTGATGTGGATGCTTTCTCCTTTCCCTATCGTCCTTTTGGAGCCATGTTACCTGAGATCATAATAGGGTCATGTTAGTCTCTGTTCGTAAACTTCACTATAATCGGAGAAGAAAATAGTGATGGCACCACCCCACACATAATTCGTTTGCACAAACTAATTAAGTGAGTGTTGTCGAGTACTCAGACTTCATCGACATACATTTATATGGCATGTGCCAACAACATTATTAGTGAAGTAAAACTTTCGACCCCTCACTTTACATAACAATTTCTCAGTTTGATATACAAAAGCAGCACTCAATGGTCCTGTAATCTTGACTATTATTTCCACTGTCATTTCATTTCAGCAATACAATCTTTGAACAAGACTACTACATAGCAATCTCATCATGCCATAGTATAGAAACAACTTCACATTCTTATGCTTTTGGTTAACCATGCTCAATACATCGATGAACGAGTCACTCACATAATTAAGCTTACAACTCCCAGAATCATGCGTTAAACTTCAACAGTTCAACTTCATAAATTTTTTTTTTTTTTTACATTGGCGGCGCCTAACTTATCACCTAAGTGAGGCAGTGAGCATAGGTGAGGGTATAGGCGGCGTCTATATGCACTTATGTGATGTCTTGAAGTCGCAATGCACCCATACCAGTTGCTACATGCCTTCTTTCCCAATTTCCAAGTGAAATCGAATGCTACACTCAGAAATGTGTACGTCATCAATAGACTTACCACCTTTGATGTAGTTGATTTTCTCACCAAGTTTAAGACCAATTGTTTCCTTAATGACTTCAGTGCCTACACTTATTCAGAACAAACAAACAAGATGAGTAGAGGGATGGGCTTCCTCCCACCAAACGCCTTAGTTTTGATCATGGATCAACTCTTCTTTTTGAATTTTCATTTACCAGAAACAAAATCCTAGTAAAACCATGGATTGCGTCCCATGTAGCGCTTGATTTATTATCGCGGCATGACACAGTTATCTCGATTACTCAGACTTCATTAAGATATATGGTGGCTATACATTTTATCGAGTCAGTTGGACCGATATATAGCTTCACTCTTTGTCCATTAACCTTACAGACACTGCCATCATCATTTTCTAACTCTACTACTCCAGATGAGTAGACTTTGCTAATTCTGAATGGACCAGACCATTTAGACTTCAACTTACCTGGAAACAAATTCAGTCTGGAGTTGAAAAGGAGTACCAAATCTCCTTTATGAAAGTTCCGTTGGATAATCCTCCGATCATGGTACTTTTTCATCCTTTCCTTGTAAAGATTTGCTCTTTCATATGCATTGAGATGGAATTTATCCATCTCTTTCAGCTATCCCAATCTCATATTTATTGCATCATCCCAGTTTAGGTTAAGCTGCTTCAGTGCCCACATTTCTTTATGTTTTATCTCAATTGGAAAGTGACAAGCTTTTCCATAAACTAGTTGGTATGATGACACGCCAATTGGTGTCTTGAACGCAGTTCTATATGCCCATAAGGCATCATCCAGCTTCCTGGACCAATCTTTCATGCTGGCATTCACAGTCTTAGTATGGATCAACTTGATTTCCCGGTTTGAGACCTCTACTTGCCCACTAGTTTGTGGGTGGTACGGTGTAGCTACCTTATGTTGCCTAACCCCATACTTTGCTAATACGGCTCTGAATAGCTTGTTGAAGAAATATGATCCTCCATCGCTTATGATGGTACGGGGTACCCCAAAACGAGAGAAGATATTTCTCTTTAAGAATGCCATAACACTCGTACCTTCATTATCAGCTAGAGCGATTTCTTCAACCCATTTGGATACGTAATCCACAACAACTAAGATATATTTTATCCAAAATGAGCTAACAAATGGGCCCATGAAGTCAATACCCCAAACATCAAATAACTCTACTTCAAGCATTTTGGACATGGGCATCTCATGGTTCTCTAAGATAGAACCTTGCCGCTAGCACTGATCATATCTTCTTACGAAATCGTAGGCATCCTTGAATAATGAAGTCCAATAGTAGCCACTTTGCAATACTTTCTTGGCCGTCCAATCACCTGCATGGTGACCTCCAACTTGGGAAGCATAGCTTCCATCCAGTATGCTAGACACCTCTACTTTTGGGATTCACAAATTCTTCGCAACTAAGGTACGTGGAGTTTTCCTAAAGTTATATCGGCATTGTGAAACTGTTTTAATGATGAATAAATGTTTAGAAACCATGAACTTACAAAGGGATTTTGGAATTATTTTTAGAATCTTGCATTATGAAATTCTTTAATGATATTAGTGTTTTGGTTTTGAGGCCTTTCCCCCAAATAGATTTATACTCGTATATATGTATGTATGAACTTGGGTTTGAAGATTTAATTGAGATAATGAACATATGGAATCCCTCTCTTGCTATGATTTCCTATTCTTGTCATACTACATGAATTATTTCAAATGCATGATTTAGAAGCTTGATATAAATGTCTTGAATTAGTTTATGACTTGATTATGGTTCGGAATTGAAGAGAGGGGATTTCTACATGATTGAAAAACGTTGAATATATATATATATATATATATATATATATTTAACGAAATAACAACATGACTTGTCAAAGATGCATGACCACCACGTGTTTGTTGAAAAGCTAAAAATAGTGACTTTTACATAACTTGACAAATGTTTTGACGTATGAATCTTCTTGAATGATTTGAAGTATGGTTGTCCAAACCTTATGCTTGAAAAAAGATACTTTAATATGATATTTTATGGCTCATAAATGTGACTTGAAAGTCTTGGAATGACGATACCAAATCAGACAGGGCCATGGTAAAAGTCAGAACAGAAACTGTTTTCATTTCAGATTTCAGATTTTAAATTCAGAAAGAATGCATGTTTAGAACAGGATAAAAATGGACACTAAGAGAATTAGGTGGTTACCTGAAGTAGGAATGGATCACTCGATTCATTTCCTGGAACCGTATTTTGCCGATACGGGTATATACGCTGGCCTAGTACCCTGGGGAAAACTCATAAGTCTGTATCAGAATCAGAATCATTTACTCCAACTCTTGCGGCAAACTCGAGTGGGGGCTTGACCACCGAGTTAAGGGAAGATCCCATACAGCCCGTGGGATAACTTCAGAAATGTAGGGTGTACCACCTAGTTCGGAAGTAATACAAAGAATGGTTTTGCATTGACAGGATTTTTTTCAGATCATTTAAGAATTGTCCATGTATTTTAAACTACTCATGTACATTGTTTTATAACTTTCTCTCACGTATGTTAATTATGTACAAATTCATTATTTGGATTGCTCTACATACCAGTACAATTGTATTGATGTAACACTCCATACTTAGTTACGTGCATTAGCCATGGTTATATGTTTTGGAGTATAAGTATTGATCCTAAGTTAGGTATATATGAGTTTAAGTATGAGTATTGATTATTTTGAGATGGTTTCAAGTGTATAGTTTGATTATATGTGTATAGGAATCGACTTTATTTATACCGGAATTTGCCCGTCGATGTTTCCATACGAATTTTATTGAATAAGCTTTCCAACGATATAAATATTTCCAAAAATAGATAAGTTTCGGATATAATCGAGCATGTTCGAAATTATAAAATGGCGGCCGGGATAGGATGAACAGTAAATGTGCACGAAAATTTCCTGCACACAAACTACTGAGGCCTGCCAGTTTTTTGGGTCGACTTTGAACGATCATAAATCCCTTAATATAATGAACTGGGAGAGCTACCACATATCAAAATAAATATATTTGAATCTTCTTTCCAATGCAATTGGTTTCATCCAAATCCAACATCTGAGTAAGGAGTTATACTCGTATTACTTCAGCCTCTCAAAACAAATTTTTAGGGTCAACTTCAAACAATCATAACTCCTTGTACAGGATGAACTGGGTGGCATAATTTATATTAAATGAAATACCTTTGAATTATCTATCCAACTATACCAATTTCACCCAAATCGGATATCGGATCAAAGAGTTATGGCCGATTTACTTTAGAATGTCAAAACAGTCCACCATGGACGGATTCGGATTTATTTAAAATTTTAAGGGCAATATGGTCATTTTCCATCACCTCATGGACGAAAATTGGTCATTATATACATAAACTTAGCCTCATATCCATCATTCATCATCCAATTATTGAAGGATAAGGAACCCTAGCCTAATTTCAACTATCTTGTGATTCAACCGTGGAAAGTCCAAATTGATTCCGTAGTTGTGTTCACCGTCTCAAGGGCTTCGAGAAGCACCCCTTATTTGTTCCAACAGGACTCAAAATCAAAAGGGACATTTTATGTTAAGAATGTAAATTATGTTGGTGTTATTTTGATGGATATGTATATATATATATATATGCATGTGAGCATAAGAAGTATGTTATTTGATTGTTGTTGAAAGATGATTGGAAAATGATGTGTGATTATGTTGAATTGTGAAAGGATGATGTGGTATTGATGATGTGGTATTGAAATGATGATTATATATATATATATACACATAAACCTATTGTTCAAGTTGGTTTTTGGAACGGTTTGCAAATAGTGGTTGTATGGAATTATGGAAGAGAATTGTGGTGTTGGGTTGCTAATACTAGATGCCAAATATTTCATTGTAGATAAGTGATTTGTAAAGGCGGGAAGTTGTGTCGAATTGGTGTCCGAATCTACAACGAGGTATGTAAAGCATACTCTAACAATGTTCTTTGGCATGAAAACACCAATGTTCCATCAAGTAAGATTCCGAGGTTGTCCTAAAACATGTATTGTTCTACGTTACCAACGAAGTTGTTTCCATTCTATAAAGTGTCAAAATGTTTCGTTGATATACCAAAAGGCTCCTAGTTCATTGTTGTGATATTGATGATTCCGAAACACATTATTGATGTACCAATGAGTCTTTATTACATCGTTAATGTATAGAAGCTCTATTACTTGATTCCTATTGATGTATCATTGTTCCAAAGGTACTATATTGGCATGAACACTAATGTAATAATCTCAAAAGCTTTTGAACTAAGTTATTGGAAAGATCTCTTATGTGTGTTACTTGATATACATGTGGGTGGTATCCCAGGGGCATAAGCCTAGCATGGGTCGATCCCTATTTATGTGTTTATGGGTGGTATCCCAGGGGCATAAGCCTAGCATGGGTCGATACCAGTTGATATGTACTAGAGGCAGCCTAATGGTCACAGTACTATACAATATTAATTATTGTTAGGTGGTTGGAGGTTCGGGAGGAGGAGGTAATGGCGAATGATAATTGTAAAGAATGAAATGAACGAATGTATACTATTCCACAAATGTGTTTGAATTCAAGAACCCAATTCAGATTAATGATAATGTTCATGATCCTAAAAGTGTTTATGAAGTGTGGTTCACTTCTATTATGATTTATTCACTTGTGTCTGATTTTCTTGATCCCCCATATCACATATGATTATTTACAGCTTTACATACTCAGTACATATTTCGTACTGACGTCCCTCACGGGGGACCTGTATTTCATGCTACAGGCACAGGTGCTTCAGCTCATTCGCAGCATAGATAGGAGCCAGGTTATATAGCTATTGTTGGTGAGCTCCAGTTTGCTTCGGAGCTTTCCGAGTCGGTTCCTTATGTTTTGTTATTGTACAGGAGTCATGTGTGGGCGGGCGTTTGTCCCGACCCTAGTTATGTCATGTATATCCTAGAGGCTTTGTAGACATAAGGAAGGGTAAAGTCATGGGAGTTTATATAGTGATGTTATATTTGTATATGTGGTGGCCCCGACGGCCAAGTATTATATATATATATATATATTCGTGCGTGTTGTGCTGATATAGGGAATTAGACCCTTCTATATGTAACGAAGTGCTGCCCAAATTTTTGGTGACATGTAAGTGAAAGTACAGGTATTTGAACGGGTTCTCCCGGGCCTTCTCGGCTTCGGGTGCCAGTCCGGCCCGATGGGATTTTGGGGTGTGACAATTGACCCCCTATATTTCTGGGTCTAAGGCTTAGTCTAGAGGTCCTGCTAAGCCGTAGAGTTATTCAGACAGAAGTGAGGGTGCAGTGGTGAGCCTTCTTTATTCCGGAAAGCCTATTTCTTTCCAGACATTTATTGTTTACTTTGGTTTAGGTCCACTGGGGGCTTTGTCCCAGTTTCAGACAGTTTTGTTGATTTTCATATGTATTAGAGATTTCCCAGACTGAAATAGATGTTGTCTAGACGTTGACGGATTTCTTTCAGTATTGTTACATTTAATTCAGAATATGACCATGATACCATTATAATTTATTTTCTACATATTTCCTTTATTATATGAGTATTATGCTTGATTACCAGACATAGCAGGGCACCTGGGCCTCCTCGGTTCGGGATGCTAGTTACGATCAGGTCCCTGGCTCGGGTCATGATAGTACTCTTTATCTGTGAAGGTGTGAGCCTTTTCCAGTGGTGCAGTTCCTTGATCATGGCTTGAAATGGAAACATCAACTTGTCCTACTACCATATTGGCTATTGGAGAAGGCTTGCTGGCTGTGGTGTTTCCACTTCCATAGGTAGAATAGCTGTTACCACTACTATATGGCCTTGGATTAGCAGCAATGTACCTTTGCTTCTTTTTATTCTTCCAATCAGTAGGATAGCCTATCAGTTTGTAGCAACTCTCTTTGGTATGACCTGATAGGTGACAATAATCACACTTTCTGCCTTTGTCGTTGGTACCTCCCTGTCTATAACCATAAGATCCATAGTTTCAATTTATCTGCATTGCTAGGGTTTCTAACCTATCATGTACAATAAGAATACAAGAAGAATTCTGGATCTCATCCGCAACAAGCATGGCGTAAGCTTGATTGATAGTAGGAGTGACTCCCTTGAGTAAAATTTGGCTTCGAGCTTGATCATAAGACTCATTTAAGACACTCAAAAACTGTAAGAGTCTCAATTGACACATATGATCTGACTATTCCTTAGACTTAGTGATACGGGAACGACAACGGAAACACAAGAAAAGCTCAAAACAGTCCACAAATCAAGAGGAATCCAAGGACCCCTTTGAGAGCTAGTTTCGGCCAAATAACAAGAATACAAGAATACAAGGAAATAGGGTATATTTATACACCCAAACAGCCACTAAAATGTGATGAACACAAGAAGATAGACAACAATATGATAAGGATAATAACAACAACAAACGGTTACAAGATACATGAACAACAAGAACCAATGGTTTCCCTAAACAACACTAACTAAGACATGAAATGTAGAGACAGATAGTGAGACATACACTACAATAAGACCCAAGAACACAAAGATATATTAAATCTAAGGAACCCTATAACTTATGATAGCAACACCACACTCTTACGAAGACACTAGAGGGATTCCACCGCTCAAGCACCATCGTTTCCAAACAATACACATTCACAAGTGATTCCACACTTGCCATGTCCTAGTATCGTCCTAGGGAGGCTCTCTCTGTCAAGAGAAGTGTTCTTGTTCTTTCAATATCATAAGAAAACTAACAAAAATAAAACCCTAACATATTCCTTATATAGTTATTACAAAATGGAATACAAAATGTCCATAATACCCCTCAAGGTTGATGCACTCCTCAAGTGTAAGAGTGGACTGATTTTTGGTGTGTTTTGGACCTCTTCTACACTTCAATTATACACATGATGATAGGCGAATTTACACGCCTTAAGTGCTATATTTTACCCATATTTTAGCTACGTTTTGAGGACAAAATATATAATTTATGCACTTTTAGTCCTTTTTCCTGTAAGTGAGCTAAAAAGCGTGATTAGCAAGTTTTCAGGTATAAATGATGCAGATTTCAGTATTTTATGGATAACTTGACGCCAAAGAAAGATTCACGAAAGAAGGAAGGGAAAGCTTGGACGCCAAGGACCAAAAGTGATGTATGGAAAACCTGTCCCGGGCAAAAAAAACATTTCTCAAGACTTTGGGGATCAGCAGTAACCGATTAGGATTAGGATAATAATACAATAACTTATTAGGATTAGGATAATGATGCAGTAACCCAGTAGGAATGGGTTAAGTAATGCAGTAGCTTAGTAGGAATAGGATATGGGTGTTATAAATACCCTATTCTGCTAGAGATTTTTATTCATCTTCTAATTAATTCTACTTCTAATTCCACAACTTACAATTCGGATTCTAATTCTTCCATTAATTCTACTTTTTACTATTCTTCTTCATCTATTCGATTCTTAATTTCCACAACAAAATAAAAGCTATTCTAAAAGGAATTCACGCCTAAAGCCATACCACACCATACTACACGTGAGATCTTTTATTGTGGTATACTGATAATGTTTATTGAGATTTCCTTCGCACTCATGAGTAGCTAAACTTCTCTGTTGGGGTTATGGAAGCCTTATGAGATACTATCTATTGCTATGAGTTTGTGAATTCGTGACACGTATGCTACTTATATCATTATTCTCTTCATCTTAATCTAAATTCCTTGTGGTTGCAAACACATAGAATATGCCAGTATAGCATTAACTTGTTCGAAAGAAAAGTTATATGTCTGGAAAAGAGATAATGTCAAGGTAATAGGGCACCAACCCCTATTAAAAAGTTAGTGCCGTAACTGGATTAACCTCTTGGAGAATTTGTACCGTTAGATACGCTTTAAGATCAAAATAGTTAAAGTGAAATAATCCTTGATAGGTCGAAAGACGCCTGGATTTACCATAGAATACAATTCTCTATAAGCACATGCATGTCTGAATTCCGCATAACTCATAGCCAATAGAGACGTAAAACTCATAAGGTGGACATAACCCCAACTCTCGATTCTCATTGGTTAACATCTTACCAAACCTTCTTTCTTTTTGCTTTGCTATTTTCCATTTTTACTCTATTATTTTGTTTACATTATTTGCACGCTACAATCCCCCCTTTTTACGAGACTTTCACCAAAAGTGTAATAATCTTTGCTTACTTAGTGACCGACTATTCTCTGTGGGATCGATACCCAACTCAGTTGGGTTCTATATTTGACAACGACCGCTTACACTCTTACGAGAGTTGTAGATTGAGCGTTATCAAAAATTGGCGCTGTTGCCGGGGAATACGGTTGTCTACTAAGTTTGTGATAATTACTAGACCCTTTGGTCAAAGATTCTCGTACTTTACTTTTAGTTTGTTGTTTTTGTTCTCTGTAGGTTTTTATTCAGTACATGCCCCATACTCGAAGTTCTGGTCAACCGTTATTACCTATCAATCCTGAACCACAACGTATTGGCAGAATGGAGGCACAAACGGAAATTGAAAGAATGGCTGCCCAACAGGAACAAGCTAGACTAGCTGCTCTATCCGCCACTCAAGTACATCAAAAAAATATTGAAAACCCTGGGCGAGCAACAAATCCTGACGACGAGGACCTAGGTGATGACGAGTTACTAAACCCTAGGCATGCTGCTGAGATCGTAACACCTGCTAATAGAAGAGATCGTCAAGCTAGGTTTAGTCCTGAACGCCAAACCATGCAACTAACTTTCGACGATGATGATGATGATCTTGATGGAGCCGGAGCCATAGGAGCCATTATTCCTCCACCATTGGCACCCGAAGCCAAGTTCAACATCACGAGCACCATGATTCAGTTATTGCAACTCAAGGGATTATTTGGTGGACTAGCAGACGATGATCCGAATATGTATCTCATCAACTTTACTTCTACATGTAAGTCGTTTGACAATCCTGGAGTTGGTCAGAATGCAATTTGATTACGCTTATTTCCATTGTCTTTGTCTGGGGAGGCAACTCGATGGTTGAATGGGATGACTCCTGATTCTATTACAAATTGGAGGCAATTGAGAGACACTTTCCTAGAAAGATTCTTTCCGCCATCCAAAAGAGCAAAATTGAGAGATGAAATTAGCAAGTTTCGTCAGCTTCCAACCGAAGCTCTTCATGAAATATGAGAGAGGTTCAAGACGAAGCTAATGAGATGCCCAAACCATCATATGACCAATGTTCACCTAATGAAGATACTATATTGAGCCTTGAATTCAATAACTAAACCAGTGGTGGATAATGCGGCTGGAGGATCATTTATGGACCTCACCTTTGGTCAAGCAAGCAATATACTAGATCGAATGACGAAGCAAAGTAGAGCTTGGCATACCAGGGATTCTGAGGTAGCAAGCCCCACTTTATCTATTGGCATGACTGCAGACCATAGAAGAAGAGAAGAAGAACGTGATCAAGATATGGCTCACATGAAAACACAAGTGGATCTTCTTATAAAACATCTATTATCAGGGAAGACCGAAAAAGTCAAAGCTGTTGCGTCAAAAGGAAGAGACGAATTTAATTCGAAAGAAGAAGCCAACTACTTAAACACTCAGGGGGGTTTCCGAGGTAATACCCAAGGAAACCAAGGTCAGAACTATTATGATAAGTCTGGAAATAAGGACCAAGGTAGTTGGAAGAATAGGAATGAAAAGAGTGGTTTGTATGTCCCCCAGGAAGACGTGACGCCACTGCATCTGGTTCTGGAAATATGGAAGATATGATGGCCAAACTGTTGAAAGGAGTGGAGGCAACCAGCGCTGGAGTAACGGAGGTAATAAATGATTTGTCCTCAATGAAGCAATTAGTTGAATCACATTCCACTTCAATAAAGCAAATAGAGCAGCAATTGAGCCAACTTTTAGCAACACTCAATCAAAGAAAGGCTGGCACTTTACCTAGCAACACTGTAAAAAATCCAAGGAATGACGGATCATGCATGGTTATTACTACCCGAAGTGGTAAGGTGCTGGAAACTTCATCCAAAGGCAAAAAAGTGGTTGACGATGTAGCGGACAATGATGATAAGGCTAAAGACGCCGCAGAAGCTGGCCACGACGTCCATGACGTCACCCCTAGTGGTTTGCAGCCTGAAAAGACCGAAATACGGAAGCAAGAGGATAAGAAAGCCACGGAGAAAACAATTCCACTTCCACCACCACCTTTTCCTCAAAGATTGAAGAAGATTGCAGATGATACAAGGTTCAACAAATTCATGATGATGTTAAAGCAGCTGACCATTAATGTTCCGTTGGTGGAGGCACTAGAACAAATGCCTGGGTATGCGAAATTTATGAAGGATCTTTTGACAAAGAAGCGGGCTGCAAGCTATGAGTTGAAAAATACTGTCCAACATTGCAGCGCAATTGCTACCCGATCACTAGTTCAGAAGAAGGCTGACCCCGGTGCTTTCACTATTCCTTGCACTGTTGGATCTTTGAACTTTGCCAAGGCATTATGTGATTTAGGAGCCAACATCAATTTGATGCCATTATCTATTTACAAAAAGTTGGGATTGGGTGATCCTACTCCAATCAATATGAGGCTCGTAATGGCGGATAGGTCGGTAAAATGACCTATTGGTATTCTATGTGATGTATTGGTGAAGGTTTCTTCAGTCATCTTTCTGGCAGACTTTGTTATTTTGGATTGTGAGGCAGACTCAGAAGTTCCCATAATCTTGGGGCTCCCTTTCCTCGCAACAGGAAGTGTGCTTATTGATTTACGAGCTAATGAGCTTTCATTCCGAATAAATGACGAAGTAGTTCACTTTGATGTGTGCAAATCAATGAAGCAACCCAAAGAGCTGAACGTATTTTCGGTAGCTGATGTTTACTTTGATGATGAGAAAGAATTACTTGAAGAGGAGCAAATTATTGATGACCCATTGGCGGTTGTACTTATGAATGATGAGCGTAAGGATGCTGAAAATTATGAAGAAACTATGGGTGCTCTAACAGGATTAGGGTCATATCCTTATGCTCCCAAGAAGCTGGACCTTGATCTCAAGAACCGACCCACACCACCAGCTAAACCATCTATTGAAGAGCCACCCACTTTAGAATTGAAGAAGCTGCCGAGTCTTTTAAAGTATGCATTCTTAGGAAGCGGAAACACACTTCCAGTCATTGTGGCGGCAGATTTGAGTGAGCAGCAAGTTGCAGCTCTCATTGCTATTCTACGAAAGTATATAAGAGCCATTGGTTGGACCATCGCTGACATTATTGGTATTCCACCTAGGATTTATACACACAAGATTCAGCTTGAAGAAAATTGCACACCAACCATTGAGCATCAAAGGCGTCTCAATCCACCCATGCAAGAAGTGGTAAATAAAGAAATTATTAAGTGGTTAGATGCAGGGGTTGTGTATCCAATCTCTAACAGTACATGGGTTAGCCCGGTACAATGTGTTCCCAAGAAAGGAGGCAAAACGGTAGTTGCGAATGAAAAGAATGAGCTTATTCCACTCAGAACCGTCACAGTATGGAGAGTATACATGGACTACCGAAAGCTTAGTTCATGGACACTCAAAGATCACTTTCCAATGCCATTTATGGACCAAATGCTCGATCGATTAGCGGGGAAAGGATGGTTTTGTTTCTTAGATGGTTATTCCGGGTATAATCAGATTTGTATTTCCCCTAAAGACCAAAAGAAGACAACGTTCACATGCCCATATGGTACGTTTTCCTTCAAACGTACGCCATTCGGGCTATGTAACACACCAGCCACCTTTCAGCGTTGTATGATGTCCATTTTTTCTGATATGGTTGAAGATACTTTGGAGTTATTCATGGATGATTTTTCAGTTGTTGGTGAGTCATTTGAATCGTGCTTGGCAAACCTAAGTATGGCGTTGCAAAGATGTGTAGAATTCAACCTAGTGCTGAATTGGGAGAAGTGACACTTTATGGTTAAAGAAGGTATCGTTCTTGGGCATAAAATCTCCGAAAGAGGAATTGAGGTTGATCGAGCTAAAATTGAAGTCATCGAGAAGCTACCACCTCCAATTTTCGTGAAGAGAGTTCGTAGTTTTCTCGGTCACGCAGGTTTCTATCGGCGGTTTATCAAAGACTTCTCCAAAATTGCTAGACCATTATGCAAACTCTTAGAGAAAGATGCAAAGTTTGACTTCAATGAAGATTGTTTGAAGGCATTCAAATTCCTCAAAGGGAAGCTAATTGAAGCTCCTATCATGGTAGCACCAGATTGGTCTTAACCGTTTGAAGTCATGTGTGATGCTAGTGGGGTAGCTTTGGGCACTGTACTTGGTCAGAGAAGGGAGAAATTATTCCATCCTATCTAATATGCTATCAAGGTCCTGAATGAAGCCCTAAAGAACTATACTGTCATAGAACAAGAGCTCCTAACGGTTGTGTATACGTTTGAAAAGTTTCGTGCTTATTTGTTGGGAACCAAAGTGATAGTTCATACAGACCATGCAGCCCTGAGATACTTAATGACAAAGAAGGATGAAAAACCAAGGATAATTCGATGGGTGTTATTGCAGCAAGAATTTAATTTTGAGGTAAAAGATAGAAGAGGTTGCGAGAACCATGTGGTTGATCATCTATCTAGACTCGAGAACGAGCATGTAGCGCAGCCTAAAATTGAGATTGATGATGCCTTCCCTGACGAAGAAGTTTTAGCCACGATAATGGAAGAGTTACCATGGTATGCCGACTTTGCGAACTTTGTGTTGAGTAATCAGATACCTGCAAATCTATCTTTCCATCAAAAGAGGAAGTTCATGCATGATGTAAAACACTACTTTTGGGATGAGCCATATTTGTTTCGACGATGCGCGGATGGTGTTATCAGGCGATGCATATCCCATGTAGAGGTGCCTAATATATTGGAAGCATGTCACACTTCTCAAGTTGGGGGACATCACGCAGGTAATCGGACAGCAAGAAAGGTATTGCAAAGTGGATATTATTAGCCTTCGATATTTAGAGATGCCTATGACTTTGTGAGAAGATGCGACCAATGTCAGAGACAAGGTGCTATTTTGAAACACCATGAGATGCCCATGTCAAAAATTCTTGAAGTAGAGCTCTTTGACGTATGGGGTATTGATTTCATGGGCCCATTCATAAATTTGTTTGGAATGAAATATATCCTAGTTGTTGTAGATTATGTTTCGAAATGGGTTGAAGCAGTAGCGTTGGCCGACAATGAGGGAAAACGTGTTGTAGCATTCTTGAAGAGAAATATCTTCTCTCGTTTTGGAGTACCACGTACTATCATAAGCGATGGAGGATCTCACTTTTGCAACAAGTTATTCAAATCCGTGTTGGCAAAATATGGTGTCAAGCAACATAAGGTAGCCACACCTTATCACCCACAAACTAGTGGACAGGTAGAGGTTTCCAATTGAGAGATCAAGCAAATCCTTGCTAAGACAGTAAATGCTAATAGGAAAGACTGGTCTCGGAAGCTGGACGATGCACTATGGGCTTATAGGACTGCATTCAAGATGCCAATTGGCATGTCCCCGTACCAACTAGTTTATAGGAAGGCCTGTCACTTGCCCATTGAGCTTGAGCATAAGGCATTGTGGGCTTTGAATTGACTGAATTTGAATTAGGATAATGCCATGAACCTGAGATTGGAGCAGCTGAACGAGATGGATGAATTCCGTCTACATGCTTATGAAAGATCGGACCTATACAAGGAGCGGATGAAACAGTATCATGATCGGCGGATTGTTCAACGAAACTTTCAAAAGGATGATATGGTACTTCTTTTCAATTCCAGACTAAAGCTATTCCCAGGTAAGCTTAAGTGCAAATGGTCGGGTCCATATAAAGTTAATTAAAGTCTACTCGTCTGGAGTAGTTGAGTTGGAAGACAATAATGGTGTTGTCTTTAAGGTGAATGGACAACGAGTAAAACCATATATCGGTTCTCTTGATTCGATAAACTATATGGCCATCACTTATCTCGACGAAGTCTAAGTACTCGAGGTAACTATGTCGTGCCGCGACAATAAATCAAGCGCTAGATGGGAGGCAACCCATCGTTTTTCATTTTTTCCTTTGCTTTCGTTCTATTCCGTGTTTGCTTTTGATAAATAAAAATCCAAAAAGAAGAGTCGTTCCACGACCAAAACTAAGGCGCTTGATGGGAGGCAACCCATCGTTCTAATCGTTTTTGTTGTTTTTAAGCAAGTGTAGGTACAAGAGGTATAAACAAGGAGATTGGTTTCAAATTTTGATTTGGACGTATTGCATGTTGAAGGTGGTAAGTTAGGAATAAAGAAGAAAAAGGCCATGGATTGGGCTTTGCTTATGAAAATATAGGCAACGAACAAGGCTAGGCCTATGTAAAACTAGGCCACGAATAAGGCAAGGCCTATGCTATGGCCTAAGCTCTCGGATTCTAGTGTGCCATAGAATAGGTGCCGCCCATGCCCAAGTATGCCATAGCATAGGCGCCGCCTATGCCAATGCCTTTTGTCTCTGAATCTCAGATGCCATGGCATAGGCGCCGCCTATGCTCAACTAGGCTTTGCAAAAGGCGCCTCCTATGCCAAGCATAGGCAAAGCATTAGGCACCGTCTATGGTCACTTTTGGTCTCCAAATCCGATTTTAAATGGGTCAAAACCTGACCCACACTTGCCCTATAAATAAGAGACTTAGTCTTAGACCAAAAATACATTGCAAACCTAACAAAAGCACCGCCTACCTCTCCAAATCCTCTCAAAAATTTTCCTTTTGCTCTTTTACTTTGCAAGAACATCATCCAAAGGCATCAATCAAGTAAGTACTTCTTTATTCTTCATTTATATTCTGTAAGTACTACACTACTACGCCTATTATGAATTATTAAATCTTGAAGCAGTATTGGTGATTTGAAAGTGATTGAATTGTTGTGATACAACTACGTGAGTGAACGAATACGTAAGGATGATCTTAACTTGTTTCCAACTTGTATTTGATTTTGATGCACTGTTATACTTTTGCGGAATTGACATGATTAAGAAAATTGCATATTCTTGTCAATAGAAATCTTACATGTTGGAATGACTTGTTTCTAAAGATGAAATTCATGGTGGACTACCAACCTATGAGGTTGTGATTATTCCTAGATGCTATACCTTGATTCAATCTCTATGTAGTAGTCTTGATATCTTAAACATGAAAGTATTGCCAAGATTTCAAGAAGTATGACTGCACTGATTATATTGTTGGACTATAGCACCCAAAACATATATTGATGAAGTCTGAGTAATCGACAAACTTTCACCTCACTAGTTTGAGCCAACAAAATAAGTGTGGGGTGGTGACACTACTGCTTGTTTGTTGATTGTATCCATCGAGATGACGCCAACATGACTATTTTTTGTTAGGTACAATGGTACCCAAAGCAAGACAAGTCAAAGGTAAGGCAACCACTTCACAAAAAGGCAAGAAAGAGACTGAAAAGAGAAAGGAGAATCCTCCTCGATGCAAGTACCACACCACATGTTCGGAATTAAATGGGTCCTAGAGGAGGAAGCAAAGGAGTGGTATAGGAACAATAAAGAGAAGAAATATGTTCATGTGGAGCTGATACACAAGAAAGCTTAACAAAGAAAGAACCACGTATGTTGGCCAAAATCATGGCGTTACATCTTGATTTCATCTTCCGAGATATGGGAGAATGCAATCTGGATTTAACAAGAGAATTCTATGCCAACTGGTCACCGAAAACCACAGGGAGCGAAGTAAAGATTCGGGGCCAAGTTCTGCAACTAAATGCGGATTTCTTCAACTCTTTTCTAGGCTTGCCATCAGTTGATCGATCACCACTCAAAGAGCTGTACAATAGACCTCCATACAGAGCCATTCGACACACACTTTGTGGAACAAGATCTATGGCACGGTGGAGTAGACACAAGGACACCGGTCGACACAACACCTTCCCATATGCTCCCTTGAATAGGGAAGCAAGGATATGGTTGCGCATAGTCAACTCTTGCCTCATTCCAGGGACCCAGTACACAAAGATAACACGAGACAGAGTGTGCTTGGTTTACGCATTGATGACGAATGTCCCTATCAACATTGGGGCAATTATTCGATCTACAATGCGGAAAGCTAGGCTGCACAAGAGGTCCCACTTCAGCTTTGGCAATTTGTTGACTGCAATACTGAGGAAGGAGGACATAAAAGAGGAACCAGCTGATCATAAACTCCCACACAACCCGAAGAAGGTTGACCTCACAAAGGTGAAAGATGCTGAATCCACACATGGCGTCAACCTTACTACTGCAGAGAGACATGCTCGGGATGAGAGTTTCTTTCACCATCTTTATGGCATGACTCGGTTTACTATGATGAGCGAAGGTCATGTTCCAACTGCTATAGAGCTCCAACAGCTGGATTATGACTACCCAATGAATGAGCATGCAAAGGCGATGTGTGGAGTAGGTGTATACTTTGAGGAACCTCTTGATGACGATGTGCCAACTGATGATGATCGAAGAATGCTAGACTCTGACATGGAGGAGAATTCTGAGGACAACGACTCCAATGATGATTCCGATAAAGGGGGTATGACCCCAGACATAGAGGAGGAGTCCGACTAACCAGGTTCTTCTTATTTATTTTCCACTGAGGACAGTGTGTACCATCTAAGTGTGGGGTGCTGGTAATTGCATGCTATACATATCTATCTGCATTTGCATTTATATTTGTTTGCTTAGTTTTTTTTTTGTTAATCGTTTTTTTAGTAAATTGTTTTTTACTTTGCATGAAATTATTCTAATAGGCAGCATGGGATTATAACAAGAGTTCGTGCTAAAATCATGACTATTGAGACGTTTAGGCTCTAATTGTGACTCACTATGTGATACTTGTGTGGTTTAATTCCTTCATCTGTTGGGTCAAGAGTCTATATTACTTCCAATAAAGTCGACCATGTGCCTTGTGTGTGTGAGGATATAGTATATTCTATGTTTGTGGCTGATGCTAGAACTTGCCTGGTATGTATGTAAAGCGAAAATAAAGAGTGCAAGTCTAGGAGATGATTTAGGCATTTCTTTCGCAACCTATACTTTTTTACCTTCTTTTTACCTACCCATGGATATCATCCTAGTTAATCCCTTTGAGCCTTTAGCCTATTTTCTTTGACAGCCTCATATGTAAGCCTAATCCATTTTTTTCAAGACCATAATTTGATCCAAATTCTAAGTGCTGTAAAGTGTAAAGTCATGTGACAAAATAAGAGGAAATTGGGTGAGTATGATGCTTTATAATGTATTGGTGCTTGAAATTATTATGAAAAAGAATTGCTATCATAAGAGGTGTGTTATGAAAAGAAAAAGGAAAAGAAAACTGAAAAGTTAGTTATGTTTAAAATTGAAAAACAAAAGAGGAGAAAAGGGGTGGTAGAATAAAAGAAAGTAGAAAGGGTGTTTTTAAAGAAAAGTGTTAATGACATAATGTGATGTATTAAAGCGCTTAGGAACATAGTCACTATTTCTGGCCAAAATAGTCCTACCCATCCATTAGCCTACATTACAACCAGCAAAAGACCTACTTGATCCTAAGCTTAGCATCCTGATATTTAGTGGAGCATTACACTAAGGGCAAGCCTATGGTCATCAGCTGGAACATATGAATTCTTTGTGAGAGTGAGAGCATGGATAATCATATACCCATGTTTCGATAAATGAAAATACTTGTGAGTGATTATGGGTGATATATTGTGAGACAGACATGGTTGATGAGTTTTGGGTAGTTGTGTATGATTCTTTGTACCTAAACTTGTGGACATGAATTAACCACCATCACGAGTCTATGTTGGAGGTTGAATTGTTTCTACTAATGATCAGAAAACTACTCTTTGTTGATAATTGTTGTGCTTGTCTTGATGAATATTTTGTGTTGTTACTGTGAAACCCTAAGTAGATGTTTAGATGGACATGATAGTTTGTTCGAGGACGAACAAAGCTTTAAGTGTGGGGTGTTGATGATAGGCGAATTTACACGCCTAAAGTGCTATATTTTACCCATATTTTAGCTACGTTTTGAGGACAAAATATATAATTCATGCACTTTTAGTCCTTTTTCCTGTAAGTGAGCTAACAAACGTGATTAGCAAGTTTTCAGGTATAAATGATGCAGATTTCAGCATTTTATGGATAACTTGACGCCAAAGAAAGCTTCACGAAAGAAGGAAGGGAAAGCTTGGACGCCAAGGGCCAAAAGTGATACATAGAAAAACCTGTTCCGGGCAAAAACAGCATTTCTCAAGACTTTCAGGATCAACAGTAACCTATTAGGATTAGGATAATAATACAGTAACTTATTAGGATTAGGATAATGATGCAGTAACCCAGTAGGAATGGGTTAAGTAATGCAGTAGCTTAGTAGGAATAGGATATGGGTATTATAAATACCCTATTCTGCTAGAGATTTTTATTCATCTTCTAATTAATTCTACTTCTAATTCCACAACATACAATTCGGATTCTAATTCTTCTATTAATTCTACTTTTTACTGTTATTCTTCATCTATTCGATTATTAATTTCCACAACAAGAGAAAAGCTATTCTAAAAGGAATTCACGCCTAAAGCCATACCACACCATACTACACGTGAGATCTTTTATTGTGGTATACTGATAATGTCTATTGAGATTTCCTTCGCACTCATGAGTAGCTAAACTTCTCTGTTGGGGTTATGGAAGCCTTATGAGATACTATCTATTGCTATGATTTTGTGAATTCGTGATACGTATGCTGCTTATATCATTATTCTCTTCATCTTAATCTAAATTCCTTGTGGTTGTAAACGCATAGAATACGCCAGTATAGCATTAACTTGTTCGAAAGAAAAGTTATATGTCTGGAAAAGAGATAATGTCAAGGTAATAGGGCACCAACCCCTATTAAAAAGTTAGTGCCGTAACTGGATTAACCACTTGGAGAATTTGTACCGTTAGATACGCTTTAAGCTCGAAAGAGTTAAAGCGAAATAATCCTTGATAGGTCGAAAAACGCCTGGATTTACCATAGAATCCAATTCTCTATAAGCACATGCATGTCTGAATTCCGTATAACTCATAGCCAATAGAGACATAAAACTCATAAGGTGGACATAACCCCAACTCTCGATTCTCATTGGTTAACATCTTACCAAACCTTCTTTCTTTTTGCTTTGCTATTTTCCGTTTTTACTCTATTATTTTATTTACATTATTTGCACGCTACAATCCCCCCTTTTTACGAAACTTTCACCAAAAGTCTAATAATCTTTGCTTACTTAGTGACCGACTATTATCTGTGGGATCGATACCCAACCCAGTTGGGTTCTATATTTGACAACGACCGCTTACACTCTTATGAGAGCTGTAGATTGAGCGTTATCAACACACCAAGTCTCGGGACCAACGCGCACCCTCATAGGTCCATATCCGTGATTATTATTGTATCATCCTCTCCATTTTGAGAGGAATTTGCCCACAAAATTCACGGTTTCATCTCGTTCAATTGGCCACTTCAAAAGAACTACCCAAAACAGTCCGTAAAACATGAAGAATCCGAGTGCTCAATAACAACAAGTCAGGGCCAACATCTTCATTTAGCACCTCGACTTCCTCTCCATCTTGAGAATTACCTTCAACCTTATTTGGTCCAATTGAGTTTCAACCCTAGCCAAGATATCTCTAGGATCATTGTTATCCATTGTAGCCAAGAAGTTACCTACAGAAACACAAGCAAATTAGTTGTACAAGAAAAGTCCTCACTCTCTCTCTTTATTTCCTTGCCTCTCGGATTCCTAACACTTCACCTCACAAGTTTTGTAAGCTTGCTTGTACCCCGGGAGGTGTTGATAGGTGAACCAAACATTTAAAATGAACCAAAAAAAAGACTAAGACACACAAAGGAACGTAGATACGAAGAACGGTTTTCAAAACTAATTTACAATCTAGTAATGGTCACTAGTTTGTAAATTAGTATTGGAATCAACAAACGAAACTATAGAACAACAAATTGAAACTAGAATATCAAAATTTGAGCCAAAATTTGTTGCGTGAACAACATATTTATGGTGATGTGGCAGTTTACAATTGGTCACCACCCACACAATTTGTTCATCACTTGAAGTCTTAATCTTTACATAATTTTCTTGTAATGGATGACTTGATATTAGAGGGAAAGTAAAGTCTTGTAACCTTTCAACTTTTCAAACTCAAAAGGTCAGATTTGACTTTACTAGTCCCACAAGACAAGGTCCCTTGTTTTAAGGAAAGTTGTTGGAAAATGGTTGATAAAGTCTTTGGTGGTTGTAGTGTTTCAAGACTAACAAGTCACACCCCCTTTTTCCTTCACCTTTATGGATCAAATAAACACTTTATTTTAACAAGACATAAAGGTTGTGAAGAACATCAAGAACTACAACAACATTCCCCAAGAACAACAACAAACTTCAAGAACAACCAACAACATCCAACTTCCAAGTCCAAATCCACAACAGCTTTTGGACACCAACTCACGATCAAGCTACAACAACATCAACAAAATTGTTTTTATGTCACCAATCCTCAACAACAACACAAGGCCAAGCTTAGAACAACAATAACATCACAAGGCCAAGGTGAAAACTACAACAAATGTAAGCTCAACTCAAGCTATAGACTCAATGTGTTAGTGAGGAACGAAACTAACACTTAGAGACAACAAAGACAAGTAAAAATCTAGGCCAAGACACAACAAGAACACAGATTTCGGCCAAGAACACAAAACAGACAGATTGCTCTTTCTTTTTCTAGAATTTTTAGTTTTCAACAATTTTTTTTCTTTTTATTTTTTTTAACTAACAATCCCAAGATTGAACAAGATAAAGTCATGTTCTGATACCAAATGATATGGGAATGACAACGGAAATACAAGAAAGGTTCAAAATAGTCCACAAATCAAAAGGAATACAAGGACCCCTTTGAGAGCTAGTTTTGGCCAAACAACAAGAATACAAGAATACAAAGAAACAAGGTGTATGTATACACCAAAAAAGCCACTAAAACGTGATGAACACAAGAAGATAGACAACAATATGATAAGGATAATAAAAACAACAAACAGTTACAGGATACATGAACAACAAGAACCAACGGTTTTCCTAAACAACACTAACTAAGACATGAAATGTAGAGATAGATAGTGAGACATACACTACAATAAGACCCAAGAACCCAAAGATATATTAAATCTAAGGACCCCTAGTATTTATGATAGAAACACCACACTCTTATGAAGACATGCGAGGGATTCCACCGCTCAAGCACCATCGTTTCCAAGCAATACACATTCACAAGTGATTCCACACTTGCCATGTCCTAGTTTCGGCCTAGGGAGGCTCTCTCTCTCAAGAGAAGTGTTCTTGTTCTTTCAATATCATAAGACAACTAACTAAAATAAAACCCTAACATGTTCCTTGTATAGTTATTACAAAATGGAATACAAAATGTGCATAATACCCCTCAAGTATGAGACACTCCTCAAGTGTAAGAGTGGACTGATTTTTGGTGTGTTTTGAACCTCTTCTACACTTCAATTGCACACATCAAGTCTCGGGACCAACGCGCACCCTCATAAGTCTATATCCGTGATTATTCTTGTATCACTTAGGGCAGTCACAGCTAGGATTAGGAACTAACACATCATACTCACTCCACAAACTTTTCAATTTGGTGAAATAAACTAAAATTGAATCAACACCTTGAGACAACATATTGATTTCACGATGCAATTTATGGATACACATACGATTCACCTTATCAAATCTCTCCTTCAGAGCT
The DNA here is from genome assembly GCA_030864225.1 of Capsicum baccatum var. pendulum. Classification (NCBI taxonomy): domain Eukaryota; kingdom Viridiplantae; phylum Streptophyta; class Magnoliopsida; order Solanales; family Solanaceae; genus Capsicum; species Capsicum baccatum. The sequence goes on from CM061552.1 coordinate 6,615,310, forward strand.
TCCCAAACTGCATAAGCATTCATAGCATAAATAATACCTGACAGTAGACTCTCACTGACTGTGTTCATAATCCAAGATAAAATATTCGCATTACATATTTCCCATTCCTCATGAAGTTCCTCCCGATATGATTCCTTGTTGCAGGATCCAGTGACAAAGCCAAACTTCCTTTTTCCTAATAGTGCAATGCGCATTGAACGACTCCATAAGTTGTAATTTTCTGAACCAGCGAGTTTGATGAGGACGAGTACAACATTAGAGCTATCTGAAGTGCCAATGAAAAGAGGATCACTTTGATCGATCTTAGGAGCCATAGCTGAATTGATTGAATCAATAATGAATTGCAATAGTGAAGGAGATAACAGAGATCACACAACAATCGTGAATAAGAAGAAGCCGATAACAGAAATCACAAAATTTCTTGGAATTTACAGATAATGGAATGAGAAGTGAACTGAATCTTCCCAGTAATGAGCTCGTGGCTCTGATACCATGTGAAACTCGAGCACAGCAGCTAGATCATTCATGATCAATGTAGAAAATATGAAAGAGAAACTCAATTTTATTGATTCATTCGCTTGACATTGTTGTTGTTGCTCTTATTTATAGACACTTGTTGAGCTGAGTGAGCAACCTTCTACACAGCTCATTGCCAGCTCAGCGTAACTGACTGACAACCTAACAACTTGCATAATAACCTAACAACTAACTCTGTAGACGACTCACCAATTAACCAACTAACTCACTACTTATTCATCAATGTAACAATAACTCTGTACATTTGCATATACTAACTGTGATGTAGTGTGGATCGTCTGTATGTTGAAACATGTAAACAATTAATTCATCGTAGTATGCAAGAATTTTGGATATAAATGAGTGGCAAATTTGCCGCTCATCACACAACCTTCCATTGACTTGGTTCTGGACAATATAAATATGGAGGGTTTGTTCTTTCTTAATAATGAAACCTTTTTCTAAAAAAAAATGTTTTAAAATTTTAATAATACAAGTTGACAGACTTTTCTCAATAATACCTTTACCCCTCAGTTTACGTGGCTCACTAGTCTTCTTGTGCTTTTGTCTTTACAATGTACTTCTCAATGTGAGATGACATTTCAATAGAAGCTTGTGAAAATCACAATCATTTAACTTTTTAGTATGTTCATAAAAAATTATTTTATACCAGAAAATAGTTTAAACACTTCATTTTGCTTAGTAAAAATAAATTTTAATGGTATATTATGAAATGGTTAAAACTACTTGTTTAGTGACATAACTGTGTAAGCCCTTGTTACAATAAATATTTGCGTATCATACTATTTTCCTTTTTCAATAATGCAAATGCAAACATGGTAGTCTAGTCAAAAAGAGAAGAAAAACATTTCTCAGTTTATCTGTATTGATTGTCAAACTATGTGGGGACTGAAATGACATAGCCATATTGGCATTTTTGTCAATCAAAACCAGCGTACCAAACAAGTTTGCGCATATTTTGGTTGATGGTCATTTGGGGCCAATTTATATCACGAGACAGAGTTCTAGCTGCCTTTTTTTAAAGTAAGAATATAAAAACCTAAATAGGGGTAATACAAGCAAAGGGGCTAAGTCTTACCTTACCAATCTTAATGACACTACAAACCTCTACTAATTAACAAAGAGTAAAGCATCTACTCCTCCTGGACTATGACAAAATCTGCTACGGCACCAGGGGCGGCTTTACCTCTTTAAAAAATAGGCAGCCGCCTTAGGCCCCCAAATTTGAGGGGCCTCATTTTTTATAAATATTATTTATAGAAAAATAATTTTTTTATATAAAAGGAAAGAATTATTAGAAGTAGTTCATTTATCTAGAGTATTGTGCCTCAAGAAATGCATTAATTATATTATTACTTACAAAAATAATTAAAAAAATCGATTATATAATTTTGAAAATAGAAAAAAAGGGCAGCCCGGTGCACTAAAGCTACCGCTATGCGTGGTGTCCGGGGAAGGGCCTCACCACAAGGGTGTATCGTACGCAGCCTTACCTTGCATTTCTGCCAGAGGCTGTTTCCAAGGCTTGAACCCGTTTAATTAAAATAGAGTTTATTAAAAAAATTATTTTTTCTTAAAAATTTAAGGCCTCCGTTTAATTTTCACCTTTAGCCACGAATATGCTTAAGCCACCCCTGTACGATACACTCCAACTTCACGAGGTTCTATTACCCCGAACTAAATTTTAACATATTTTTATTAACTTTTTTAGCTGACGTGACACCTTTGTCAACCTTTTTAGCTGACATGACACCTTTGACATTAGTTATGTAATACAGGTGTCACATCAGCACAAAAGGGTGACAAGTATATGCTAAAATTTAGTTCATATGAAGTTGGAGTGTATCGTAGAAACTTTGGCTATAGTTTGGAGGATACTAGATAATTATCTCAATCAACAAACATTCATTCCTCATAGAAATCTTCGTCTTGGATCTTAACAACCCAAGTAATGTCAATAATCAAGGAAAATTGGACAGATTCTATTTCTTTGTGCTAACGTATTTTCCACCTTTTAATCTGTTTTCACATTAATCTTTTTGCTACTTATTTTACTTCTCAACAATTTATTTGTTTTGGTGTTATATAGTGGAGTATATCATTGATCTTTGAAAATACCACACAAAAATTAATCCAGTGGCCAAATTCCCTTGAAACATACTATTTCCACTGTGATACAAGAATAATCACGGATATGAACTTAAGAGAGTGTGTGTTGGACCTGAGACTTGGTGGATGAAAATGAAATGCAAAGAAGCACCTAAATGGACACCAAAACCGTCCATACATAGCACTCTAAGGACGCCTACTTGAAGCCATTCATTAAAGGACCTTTTTGGTCATTTCACCTTACTTTTGTAATAAGTCTATAAATAGACTAGTTTAGGTCTTTAGTTCTTTAGTTGATGATTATTGTAAGTCTTGAATTTTTGAAACACCAAGTCCTCTCTCCTTGAGGCACAAAACCAAAACTTGTAACTCGGATAGCATTCAAGGGTGGAATCTCTTGTGATTGCTTGTTTGTTAGAAACGTTGGTGCTTGAGTGGTGGACTCTGCTCTTGTATCATCGTAAGAACTTGGTGCTTGTTAACGTGTTTTGTAGGGGTTTTAGAGTTTAATAAACTCTATAGTTACTACTTTATATGTTTCCTTGTGTCAAGTTATCTATCTTCTTTATCATTAAGTTTGTGTTTGGTCCTTGTGTCTTTTGAGTCTTGCTTGTTACAAGTATTTGCGGGTCACTTGTGGACTGTTTTGTGCTTGTGGATTCCGTGTGTTATCATTTAGTATTAGATCCATCATTGATTTCTTTCCCATGAGATCAATCTTGGGTTTGTTCACTCAAAAAGAAAGTGTTGAAAAAAATCTGAAAAACTCAAAATAGTAATGTGTCTGCATTTTCGTGTTTAGGCAAAAATTTGAAGCCTAGTTTTCTTGTGATCTTTGTGTGTTTTGTGTATTCTAATGTTAGATATTTGTTTCCTAACATTAGAAGAGGTGTCTAAGGTAAAAAATCTCACAAAAAGAGTTGTGTTCTTTAGTTTGGTGTTCTTGGCCGAGAAAGTTGTTCTTGTTGTTGTCTTGGCCGAGATTTGTTCTTTGAGTCTAGATCTAGGTATATTTAGTGAGTCTTGAGTGTTATTAGTGTTGGTTTGTTCTTCCCTAACACTAATAGAGTCAAGATATAAGTTGAACTCCTATTTGTATTGTTGTTGTACAGATTCAAAAGTTGGGCCGAATTGTTGTTGGTGGTGTTGTGGTGGATTAAAAATTTGAACGTTTAAAGGTGTGTTGTTGGTATTGTGGTTGTGGATTTGTGTTGAAATAGGTGTTTTTGCTGGGAGGTTAAACTTGAATCCTGGTCTTCAAATCTTGTTGAATGTTCTTGGTGTTCTTGGCCAATCTTCATGTCTTGAGACAAGAAGAACCTTCAATAAGTAGTGTTTGATCTTAAGACCAAGTGGAAGAGTGTAGTCTTCTTGTTTTTCCTGAAACAAGTTCCAAGACTATATCAAAGTAGTAAGGGACAAAGAGCGCTTTCAAAATACTAGTTACCAAAAGGAAGTAAGGGGACTTTTCAAGACTAACCAAAAGAGGAAAGAACCAACCACCCTTCAAAAAGTGTTTTGCCCAAAAGGTGCAAAGAAAGTCAATCTATTTTGAATGTGGAAAAGTCTCTAAAATTTGTGTATTTCCCCTCCAAAACAGAATTCATTCTTCCACAAGTTGGAAAAACACTAAATTTTTCAAATTCCACAACCATTCCAAGGCTTCCACGTCACTATCCACAACCAATCAAAGGCTGCCATGTCACTCCTTTGTACAACTAACTTATTTGTGTTTTGTAGGTAACTTTTGGCTACAATGTATAACAATGCTCTTAGTGCTATTTTGGTCGGGATTGAAACTCTTTTCCGTGAAGTGGCTAGAATGAATACGAGTCTTGATAGTTTAGGATCGAATATGATATCGTTTGGTGATAAGTTGGATCGTTTGGAGAGTCGAAGAAACTATCGTGCTTATACCCCCAAAACTTTACATCCAACGATCAATGTACAAGAAATCGTTTGGAGGGGCCAATTCCTGTACAAGAAATCGTTTGGAGGGGCCAATTCCGCCAGAATTAGGGAAGCTATCAAATTTAAGGAAATTAAGCTTTGGCTATAATTATAATCTTATTGGTCAAATTCCAGAGGCTATTTTCAATGTATCTTCTTTGGAAAGGATAGCTGTCAATTTCAACAACCTTTCGGGGACACTTCCAACCACTACAGGTCTTCATCTTCCAAACCTTGAACAAATTATCTTGGGAGGAAATCAGCTGGAAGGGGAAATTCCGTTGTTCATAACAAATGCTTCCAAGCTCGAGATACTGCAGATAGCAAGAAACTTTTTGAAACTTATTATGAAGTTAGTAGGTTCATATTAGTTGGTTATCACATTTTTCTGTTATAAGCAGTTAGTTAGCGTTGACACTGTTATATTGATTTGTTGGTTTGTTAGTCAAAGTTGTTAGCTGATTGTAGAGTTAGTGAGCTGTCAGGAAGCTTGTAGATGCTCCTGTGCTGAGCATGTGAGTGAGTCTATAAATAGAAGAGATCATCTCACATTGTAACTAACTTTTTGATACATACAATTCCCATCTTAGCTAATCTTTCTCTCCTCCTCTCTTCTTCATTTTTTCTCTCTTAACTCAGTAGCTGCTACAATGGCAGCTCTGTATGAGTGTGTGAGTTCATGATAGATATTTCAACATGGTGTCAAAGCCACGAAGATCAGGGAACTGGAGAAACAACAATCGAGTGTGAATACATCATCAATACAGTGAGTTTTTTTTTTGTCTGTGATTTCTGATTGTGAGCTAATAAACTGAGAAGAGATAGATCTTCATTCGTGAGTCATAAATATTTGATTACAAGTTGCAAACTTTGAGATTTTGTGATTGTTTTTGATTTCTACTTAGTCCTAACCTGTAAAGTAGACATGGCACCTAAAATTGATCCTAGTGATCCTAGGATACATGTAGAGAAGAGTTACACGATCAGTGGGAGACATGTAATGCAGTGGTTCTGTCATGGCTAATGAGCTCAGTCAGTGCAGAGTTACTTAGTGGTATTGTGTATGCAACAAATGCCTATCAGGTATGGGAAGATATTAAGGAGAGATTTGACAAAGTGAATCGTATGAGATTATATTAGTTACACAGGGAAATCAACAACTTACACCAAGGCACTAATTCAGTTTCAACCTACTTCACTAAGCTGAAGAACCTGTGGAGCGAACATGATGCTATGATACCAGCTCCCTCATGTAATTGTCCTAAGTTAAGGTGTATTCAGAACACTTGTATCTGTTGAGGTTGATATAATTCCTAAGTGGACTAAATGACACTTATGATCAAGCAAAGAGGCAGATACTGATGAAGGGAACAACACCTACACTTAACCAAGCATATAGAATGATCATTGAGGATGAGATCCAGCAACTTGCTTGTGCTGCAACTATTAGTGACAGAACTGAGCCTATTGCTATGCAAGTACATAGAAATTATGCAAACTCTAGACATGGAAATAAAAATCAGGCATCAACAAGTTAAAGAGGACAAGGGTATAAAGGTAAGAGGTGTGATTATTGAAACTTTACTGGGCACACAAGAGAAAACTGCTACAAGCTACATGGATATCCAAGTGATTGGAGAAACAAGAAGAAGAGCAATTATAATAATCCAAGGGGAGTGTCAAACTGTCACGACCCGAACCGGGGCCCTGGCCATGACGAGCATACCGAACCATGAAGGCCCAAAACACCCCTACCTATCTGGTAATCATGCACATAATTCATATGATAAAAAAGAAATGCGGAAGATACACAATATTACGGAAACATGGTCACGAGTCTAATGAAAACAATAATGGGAATAATGTCTCACAACATCTATCGACATTTGAAAACCGTCTGTAAAATCTCTACTACATGACTAAAACAAACAACTGTCTGAAAACTGGGACAAGGCCCCCAGTAGACCCAAAACTATTAAATGATAAATAAACTGCCAGACATCAGGCCTTCCGAAATATAGAAGGCTCACCACTTGACTCTGTAAATTTGTCTGAAGAATCTACTGATTATCTGGACCCCTAGACTGTGCCTCCGAACCTGGGAGAAAAGGGGGTCAATACTAAGTACTGGTACAAAGATTAATCCAAAACAAAGTAGAGTTTTTTATATGAACTAAATGAGAGTTGTTATAAAACACATTATTGCAAAATGATTTCGAAAATACATGGGCATAGTATACTAATTTTTCAACAAAAATGCAACACATCTGAGCTAGGTGGTACATCCTACAATTTCACATTTTCACCAACTGTCAAATCTCGGTTGCCGCCGACATTAAAGTATAAGTGAGGGAAAGACACACAAGATCACACAGCAAGGTGTCTCGACCCAATCAAGTATGGTAGTGCACAAGATCACAAATTAGGGCTCCTATCCATAGTCCCAATTTGGGATGAGATAATGACAGGTACATAAGATCACACAGCAGGGTACCAAGTTCCCGAGTCGGCAAACACAGTTTTCAGCGTAGAGTCATTTCACTCGTGCTTTCTTCGGGTAACCACCTATCTCACAAAATCAATGCATGAAACTCATTTTAACCAATCACATGTCATACTCTGCAGGGTATCGTCATACCCGACTTGCAAGTCATCAATATCACATCAGCTTTCCAACTTCTTATACCATTTACCACATACACATGTGTGACTTTCACACCATTAAAACACATACACCATGGTTCTCAACATGCAATTATTCAAGAAGTTTTATCATTGAGTAATGTCATATCAATTGCAAAACTCATTCTCTCCGTGGTTTAACACTAGTGTAATATGGGGTATAAACATTATCATGGGGAATTTAGAAAATTCACAACTCATGTACATCGTACCCTTTTGAAATTTCAGGTCACATGCTCACAATTCAACCATTTAAATACATTCAAACAAACAACCCCATGATATCTCAATAATTCTTTCAAAATCATATATCAAAACATGTTATTTGTATCAATTGAAAACCCCCATTTGTAAAAACATATATATACTTGTATAAATTTAAAGTATTGCGTAAATTCCTTTCTGAAAACATGCCCATGAAATTTTGGACAACCTCACGTACCTCTATTTCAGAGAATAATGAATGATTCTTGAAGCTTATGGATTGGGGATTCCAAATTTCTAATTATCTTCGAAAACTCATAGTTGAATCTTGAATTATTTGGGATTCTTGTTTGAAACCCTAGAGAGCGTTCTTGATGAATTTTGGTGAAAGTGTATGTATTTAGGTGTATTTGGGATTAAATCCCGTGTTTGGATGGGTTTGGGGCCATGGGAAATGTCTAGTTTGACCTTAGAATTTAAAATTCGAGACTGGAACGCCGTATAAGGCTTCACCACGATGCGCTGGAAATCACAATGAGCTACTGGAATTGACAATTGTCAATTTAAGGCTCATCGCGATGCGGTGGCCAGTCAAACGGGAATGCTGACACTAAAAATGCTCTAACTTCTTCACTGAGTGTACATTTTAGGAGAATTTGGTATCTACGGAAAGCTAATTCGAAGATCTTTCATTTTATATACAGTAGCCCACCCATTTCTTTATATATAATGAGTTATGATTGATTGAATTTGACCCAAGTTTCAACATTCACTAAAACTTGAATGATAGGAAAATTTTCAACCCGTCTTTGAGTTAAGGGACTTCTATGATCTCAATTCATGCTCAACTAGATTAAAACACTACATAATTAATTACACACCAAATTTGAATAGGATTCATGAATTTTGAAAACTCTATGTGAAAGAATAACGGTTTTCGTTCTAGCTCAAAATGCGGGGTGTTACATTATCTCCCCCTTGGGAACATTCGTCCCCGAATGATGGGTAGGGACTTGTTGAAGTACTAAAAGTGTAGAATAAAGAGCACAGTCTCACATTAAACATTTTTACTCGACAAAATATGGAATGCTAGAAAACAAGCTTTATGATAACCCCTAGCGAAACTCATAAGCACGAAACATGATATAATGAGACTTTACATAGGGATGATCTTGCACATGAGCTCTATAAATAATAATCTTCCAAACATAAGTTTGGGATTTATTTGGTGATCATAGACCGAATTTATATTGGTACTAATAATGAAAGAAGATTTTTTGCGGAAGGTAGGGATAGAATCATTCTCTATCTCTCATGATACAATGAAATAGATATTGCACTTTGAAACACTACTTATCCATGTCCAAACAACAAACAACACACTTCATCACTTTCAACTTACAATTCTTCCATCACACATCTAACCACAAGAGTTTGAGCCTCAGTGCAAAGCGCATTTTATGTTGAAACCTAACTCAGAGTAACAAGGTGGTAACTTAAGCTACAGGACCTGTACTATACATCCCTTTAAGAAATTCTTCACCTCATCAATATCATCAAACACTCTTGGGTTTTTAATTAAGAGGGTACTAAACACATAACACATAGATTTGCGTTTTCAATAGTCACAACGTTCAAGCCTAATCAACTACACCAACTTCATGGATTTGCACACCAAGACCAACAATTTCAACCACTCTACAAATATTTTTCACCACATTCCTCCTTCTTAGCTAATTCACACAACAAAAGTTCACCTCCTTCTTTTTCCTTTTTACCTATAACCTCAGCTCGAGAATCACATCAAATTTTTAACCTTGAAGCACATTTACTCCTCTGCCTAACACATCACCACTTTTCTACAATCACCCTTATACTATCATACGGAGTGTCATTAAGAGACTCGAGCATAATTGTCAAGAATGGAAATAACACCATTAAACTATTACTTCTACTCATTGCACTACTCAAGAAAGGACATAAAATAAAGATATGATAGAATAACCACAAGGTGGTCCATATAACAAGTTTCTGTATTATAAGTGAAGAGTCATTCAGAAAACACAATACAACAAGAATTCTCAAGATAGAGCACAGGGAGAAATATTAGTGCATCTATGAAGACAAAATGGGGGAAAGAGATGGGATTCTCCTTATGGATTTGGAAAAATCGGTAAGATAAACTAGGCACCTGATGCGATGGGAGACGCGACGCATCGAGAACGCATCGAGACACTAGTTTGGCCAACGCGATTACCGATGCGGGGCACTGATATCGCATTGATCCACAGGTTTGCTTACTTAAACACATCTCAAACGTGGTCCAAAAAATTTAAAACTTTACCCGAACACCCTTTTACACTTCTGAACATGAATCAACTCAAAAACTTATGCCTTGGGGTCGAGAAGCTCAATTTAAAATCATGGAAGTTAAGAGCTCATAAATATGACTAAATCTTTTAACCATTAGAAACGTTTTTAGGTTACAAGCTCTCCATACGTGCCACTAAGAGTGGTATTGAGTTGAGAATGCTATGGAATGTTACATCTCAACTAAGACAAGGATTATTTTTGCCATAAGTTGCATAAACCTTATCACTTTGGCTAAACCCAACATAGGATGAATCAGTGACATATAGAATCATATTTCCTTAAGACCAAGCATGCTGAGAGACATAGATTTTCATGGATCATGAACAACATAATATATGGCCTGAATACATGAAAGACTAGATTACTGAGAGACATAATTACTTCTAGTTTGGAGGTCATATCATAGACACAAGTCCACGGGAAACCCTAATCATAGGCACAGGCATAACTTGAACAGATGACGTAAGACACTAGCGAAATAATCTCTGAAATGGAAGTAGGAGGAGTATGCTTGAGTAAGAATAGACTTATTATGATTTCTCCCCCGCAACTTGTCGAATGGAGAACAATTTGGGAATTAACTTAATTCCCCATCTCCCCCTTAGATCAAAGTCACACCTCTAGACTTGCAGACATAACCTCACATTAAAAATCTATAGCCACAACCTCCACGCAAATGAGACATCACCATAAAATTCAACTCTAAACTCTCCCTGATGAACTATACTCGGAAGGCCTTGCTTTCTGAAAAAATACTACTCTTAACATTTGCTAGCGTCAATAGCCAGCACTCTACAACTCTCACTCTCGTGAGTGCACGCACCCACACTCCTTATCACAAAATGGGTATCAGTATATACATGAACTCAAACTTCTCTCATTAATCCCTAATACAAAGGCACTATATTATTTTCTAGGATATTTTCTTCTATCGTTCAGAGTCATTGATTTACGACTAATATTTCCATTTGCATAGACACCCACACATCTAAATGCTTAACACTCCATCTTTAATTTTCTTAGGATACTATCATTACACCTCAAATCACATGATCAACAACTTAATGAAATCTGTAAAACTATACCGAAGGCACATATTTCTTACCTATATTTCCTGAATTCAACTATAACGAACACCATACAACAACAACAACCCCTGAGTCATCCTTAGACGCCCCCTATACTACAAATTTGAAAAACACAAAGTAGGTATAGCATACACTTATATGCATAAAACGTTATTAACAACCTGCTACCTGGAGTTCAATTTATTCTAATATACCCATGTTCTGAACCACTTAATGATTCAACCACAATTCATCATTTTAACACTAGTCCTCATGTACACATATCCCTCATGATTACCTCTTAAACTTTTCATAAATCTTCAACCTGGGCTCTTTCACAAATCATATCAAGCCTACTAATTCATTCCCATAAATCATACATCATTAATCATAAAATACTATTCTCGCCACCATATTCTACAATCTATAATTCAAGCCTATAGTCTAGTATCCATCGTCTACCATTAATAACGCCAAACATGCAATATAATATACTAGTCCATCAAATTGGGAAATCAACTCCAACTACTCATTTCATTCAAATACTACCTACAGTCACAATCCCCTCCATGACATCACTATTATAGCTCAAAATCCACTTCATACCTTCTCACATGAAGTACTAGTTTACATCTACTAAGGAAAAGAGATCAAGGGGGTAAAATCACACAATAAACATGGTCAACTTTAATCTTATATCATACCCCATACAATCTTATCTACTTATACGACTTCCTCACATCACACTTACTTACTCAAGAACATATTTAGACTACCTTCCAATTCCACAAACAACCATGAGTCTATAATTATAACTTACTGGCTAATCTAGCCATTTTCATGCTTAAAGCAAACAGCAATTCACCTCCATTATCAACTCGATCTCATGCAATAAGATTCAGCTATACATATATTCAATAAATTGCCCTTACCACTTTTCTTGCCATTTTGCCTCTAAACCCCTAATTCCAACCAACACAAGAACAACAGGAAGAACAACAAATTGCTAGTGGATCAAAATAGGCCTCGCACAGCTTCACTAGACTTTGTTTTCAACATCACAATGATATCAAGATTACAAGAGATAAAAACTTGACACACAATATTCAATGTCCTAAGAATACACATCTCACTCTATATAAAAAAAATTTTGAGTCAAACACTTCCTCCACGGGCTACCATACAATACACATATACTACTAGCTACCACATTAGTCTATCACCATAAAGGGGTAAATCATCCTTAAACATCGGTTATTCAACTAAACATGTTTGGGCACCGTTTAGGGCATGCTTGGATGCCCAAAACAATGGCATCATGTGATATGCATGCATCACATGGTATAGTGTTGTGCGATGCAGCATGCAACGCATGCTCCAGTCCAATGGGATAGAGCATGCGACACATGCTCTACTGGATGTACCTGGGAATTTCAGCATTTACACTCCATCTCATAAAGGGCATTTGGGTCAAATTTCACCCACATTAATTCGGCCTATACACTAATTTTCAGTAGTAAAATAACACTTTAGCCCCAAATTAACATTCTTCCCAAATTGAAATCATCCTTCCCTACCAAGAACAGTAGTCCTAACTCTTAAGTGTTTAGAGGCATGGATGTCCAGGCCTATAATGATGTTAGTCATGAGTGAATGATTTTTGGGTTAGAGAAAGTTATGATTAGTATTCCCGAAAAGGGATATCCCAGAAGGAATTTAGTGTCTTTATGTTAAATTATTGAGGGAAGTTTGTTTTCATGTGTATACCGATATCCCCTATTGTATAGAGAATTGTAGTTATAGATTGATAAGCAATTATGTTCTCAAGCCTGGGATTGTGACTTTGATCTAAGGGGGAGATAGTGAGTTAAGGTAGTTTTTGAATTTTCTCATTTTGGCAAGTTACGGAAGAGTTATGATGGACCTCCTCCTATTCAAGCGTGTTTCTCCTACTTCAGTTTAAGAGTTCATTCTACCAAGGTCACATGTATTCAAGTCCTGCTGATGTCTAAGGTTTGAGTTCTCTATGTAAGTCATGTCATGTTCTGATGTCCAGACAAGAAATAGTAATGTCCCTCAGCGACCTCATATTTCATGCATTCACATTTCACTAAGGATTATCATGAAACTTGATCGCTGCATTCACATATTTTGTCAAGGAAAAAATGTTCAATGTGAGACTGTGTTCTTTATTCTACACTCTTAGAGCTTCAAAAGTCCCTACCCATCATTTGGGGATGAATGATCCCAAGGGGGAGATAATGTAACACCCCGTACTTTCAAGCTAGAATCAAGACCATCGTCCTTACGCGTATATACCCGATCCAGATGATTCCTTCTTAATATATGTGTAGTGATCAATCCTATAGTATAAGAATACCTTTGAATATGAATTGAGTTCACAAAAATCCCTTAACTCTAAGACGAGTTGAAAACATTTCTACCAAATAAGTTTTAGTGGATGTTTAAACTTGGGTCAACTTCCATCGACTATAACTACTACTATATGATGAATTAGAGGTTCTATTATATAGAAAATGAAATGTATTCGAATAAGCTCTCCAACGATACCAATTTATCCTAAATCCGATATCCAAGAGAAATGTTATGGCCATTTTAGTAACTAAGACAGTAGCAGCATGCGATAAGCGTGCGACGCACGCCCTATCGCACGCTCCAAATTTTCAGATTCTGTTTCCGCATTTTTTAGGGCAAAATGGGTATTTTCAGCTCCAATTCTTTAGCTTAAACATGGGATTTTAATCCCAAATGACCTCATTATTGATATTTTCATCAAATTACTCCAAGAACTTTCTCTAGGATTTCAAACTAAAAACACAAATAAATCAAGATTCAACCGTGGGTTTTCGAAAGTGATTAAAGATTTGTACTCCCCACACCAAAGGCATCAAGAATCATCCACTTTTCTCCGTAATCATGGTACGTGGGGTTTTCCTAAAATTTCAGGGGCATAGAAATCATGTTTTTAAGAAAAGGGTTTTGGATTTGTGAATACAATCATGTTTTAGAAGTTTTGATGGTATTGTTTTGGTCTTTAGGCCTTCCCCAAATTGATTTGAATAGATATATGTATATATGTGATACACCCAAATTACAACTCTCTTACGAAAATGTAAGCGGTCGCTGTCAAATATAGAACCCAACTAGGTTGGGTGTCGAATCCCACTGGGAATACTGTGTTACTAAGTATTGTAGTTGTTACTGGACTGTTGGTCAGAGGTTACTGAATAGGGGGTTTTGGTTTTGATCTGAAGTGATATTTATAATATAACAATGAAGCAATATGTGTATTAATATTTGATTACAGAGACTGACAAGTTACGGTTATGTCCACCTTGTAGCTTCTACTTCTCTGTTAACTATGAGTATTAAGGATTTATACATGCATGCACTTATAGAGAGATGTATTCGAATTCTAAATCCAATTGTTTCTCAACCATCAAGGAGTAATTCACTTTAGTTCTCTCAAATACAAAGTGTACAACCTATCATACGAACTCTCCAAATCATCAATCCTATTAAGGCATTAACGTGTAAAATAGAGGTTGGAAACCCTATTTTCTTGTCACTGCTCTCTTTTTCAAACATTAACTTTTCTATCAAACAAGTTATTGCTATAATGACACATTCCCTATGTTTGCAACCACGAGAATTCAATCATAACGAAGAGAGTAATGATATAAGTGTTTCAATACATCATAAATTCAAAAATCCATAGCAATAGAGAGTATACTACAAGGTGTCCATAACCCTAACAAATAAGCTTAGCTACTCATGAACCAAAAGGAAATAACCATAAGAATGTTCATCATACCCAAGATTAGAGGATGATCTTAGTGTCCACAAAATAGAGAAAGCAAGAGGAGAAAACACTTTTTCCCTCTCACCCTTAGCTAAGCCGCCTTTTCTTGTTTCAAAAAATAATACGATACTCCTCATAAAAATTCAGCCATAAGGGTTTTAATAACATCCTTCTCTAATAAATTCCTACTGATTCCTCAACTATTTAATATATCGAGTTTGCCCGGGAAAAAGTTCCCATCTATCACATTCAGTCCAAAAGCTGCTTTTCTTTTTGTGAAGTTTCCTCTGTTATCCACAGGTCCCCAAAGTGACGTAATCTTCCCCATTAGTACCTGAAAAGCATGCTAATCAATATGTCAGTTCACTTAACTAAAAATAGACTAAAAGTGCAAGAATTATGTATTTTATCCTCAAAACTTAGCTAAAACATAGGTAAGTTATGGTGCTTAGACTTATAAATACGTCCAACATCACCACCCCACACTTAAAGCTTTGTTTGTCCTCGAACAAAATCATACATCCATGCAAATGCCTAACTAAACTTCACAAGGGCAACACAAAATGCTCAACAAGACATACACAACAAATATTAACAAAGAGTATATTTCTGGATCATTACTAGAGACAACTCACCCTCCAACATAGACTCATTAATTTGGTTAATTCATCTATACAAGTTAAGCACAGAAATCATATAAAACTACCCAACAATCATCAACCATGTGCGCTCACACAAGAAAGTTACCCATAATCACTCATAGTTTTGCATTCTTCAAAAATATGGGTATAAGAATCAACTTGCTTGCTCTCACTCTCACAAAGAATTCTTAGATTACAACTGATGACCATATGCTTGCCCTTAGTGTAATGCTCCACTAATATTAGAATGCCAAGGTTAGGATCAAATAAGTCTTTTACGGGTTATAATGTAGGCTAAAGGGATGGGTAGGACTATTTTGGCCAAAAATAGTGACTATGTTCCCTAAGCGCTTTAATACACTACATTATGCCATTTAGAACAACTTTTAACAAACAATCTACCTTCCTTTCACCTACCAACTCTTTTATTTTCGCCCCATTTTATTACTCAATCAAAAACACAATGATGGGAGTATACGACTCTTTTTATTTTGCATCAATTTCTTGTTACGTACCCCTATGATAGCCACCCTCAGCTTAGGCTATTTGCATTAGTTGAGGTACACAATGTCCAAGAAAGGACCAGGGCCAGAACAGGTTCATTGTAACATGTTTGGCTACAAATTCATCACTTTTAGTGTAGCACCTTGCCACTCCCAATCACAATATTTTCATGTACCAATAAATAAACTTTGGGGCATCACTTTCACCTTTTTTTTCTCTTATTTTGCCAAACTCTTAACTCAACTTGATTCTACAATTTAAAGTGCTTAGGAGCTTTTGGATCAAATTATGGTCTTTAAAAAAATGGATAGGCTACATATAAGGTTGCCAAAGAAAATAGCTAAAGGCTCAATGGGTGTTCAACTAGGACAATGTACAAAGGTAGGTAAAAAGAAGATAAAAATAAGGGCTGCCAAAGAAATACCTAAATTATCTCCTAAATCCACAATCTTTATTTGGCTTCACACATACTAGGCAAGTTCTAGCATCAGTTGCAACAAAGAATATACAATAACCTTACACACATATGGCACATGGTCAACTTAATTAGGAGCATTATAGATTCTTGACCCAACAGATAAATGAATTAAACCACAACCAATTATCACAGCACGAGTCACAACTTAGCGCCTAAATATTTCAATAGTAGTGATTCAACACAAACTCATATTATAATGCCATGCCGTCTATAAGAACAATTTCATGGAACAATATGACTAATTCTCTATTAAGACAGTCGTCATCCATCCATCATTGAGAAAAGTAACTAATCACGACTAACTAACTACGACTAAAACAATTGTAGTAGACAAACAATGCGTACAAGTAGTAGGAAATATAGAAGACAAGGCAATCAAGGCGTACTTGTAACCTCACCCCACACTAAGAAGGAACACACTGCCCTCAGTGTAAATAAATAAGCAAAAACCTGGTTAGTCAGACTATTCCTCTACATCCGGGGTCATACCCCCGGCGTCAGAATCATCATCAGAGTCTTTAACACCAGAGTTGTCCTCCATATCAGAGTCTAGCAGTCGGTGATCATCATCTGTCGGCGCATCATCATCTAGAGATTCTTCAAAATTTACCCCCACTCCATACATGGCCCGAGCATGATCATTAAGCGGGTAGTCATAATCAAGCTACCGAAGCTCTGTATCAGTAGGCACTCGACCACCATTCATCATAATGAACCTAGTCATGCCATACAGATGGCAAAAAAAACTCTCATCTCGAGCATGTCTTTCATCAGTGGTAAGGTTGATGCCTTGACTAGTTTCTGGATCTTTGATTTTCGTGAGATCTACCTTCTTTGGGTTTTGTGGCAACTTATGGTCTGCTGGCTCCTCCTCAATATACTCTTTCCTTAAAATTACAGTCAACAAGTTGCCAAAACTGAAGTGGGACTTGTTGTGCACCCTTGCTTTGTGCATCGACACGCATATAACTACACCAATGTTGATGGGCACATTCATCATTAGAGCATATACCTAGCAGACTCGATCACGTGTGACCTTAGTGTATTGTATCCCAGGAATCAAACAAAAATTGACTATTCTTAACCATATGCGAGCTTCTCTGTTAAAACAAGCATATGGGTAAGTATTGTGATGACCATTATCCTTATGATGAGTCCACCGGGTCATGGACCTTGATCCACACAACGTATGTTTGATGGCTCTGTAGGGAGGTTTGCTGTAGAGATCCTTGAGTGGTGAGTGATCCACACTTGCAGTACCCAGGAAAGAGTTAAAGAAATCAGCATTCAATTGCAAGACCTGCCCTCGAATCTTTACTTTATTTTCCGTAGTCCTTGGGGACCAGTTGGCATAAAACTCTTGAGTCAAATCAAGATTACACTCGCCCATGTATCGGAAGATGAAGTCAAGCTTTAGTGCCATAATCTTTGCCAGAATGCGAGGGCATTTCTTTGCTAAACTTTCTTTCTGCATCACTTCCACATGTACATATTTGTTCACTTTATTGTCTCTATACCATTCCTTTCCTTCCTCCTCTAGAACCCATTTGATCCAAAAGTACGTCGAGGCACTTGAAGTGGGGAGGAATCAGCCTGGTCCTTTCTTGCCATTTTTTGACCTTTTTGTGATGTGGATGCTTTCTCCTTTCCCTATCGTCCTTTTGGAGCCATGTTACCTGAGATCATAATAGGGTCATGTTAGTCTCAGTTTGTAAACTTCACTATAATCTAAGAAGAAAATAGTGATGGCACCACCCCACACATAATTCGTTTGCACAAACTAATTAAGTGAGTGTTGTTGAGTACTCAGACTTCATTGACATACATTTACATGGCATGTTCCAACAACATTATTAGTGAAGTAACACTTTCGACCCCTCACTTTACATAACAATTTCTCAGTTTGATATACAAAAGCAGCACTCAATGGTCCTGTAATCTTGACTATTATTTCCATTGTCATTTCATTTCAGCAATACAATCTTTGAACAAGACTACTACATAGCAATCTCATCATGCCATAGTATAGAAACAACTTCACATTCTTATGCTTTTGGTTAACTATGCTCAATACATCGATGAACGAGTCACTCACATAATTAAGCTTACAACTCCCAGAATCATGCATTAAACTTCAACAGTTCAACTTCATAAAAAAAAAAATTTACATAGGCGGCGCCTAACTTATCACCTAAGTGAGGCAGTGAGCATAGGTGATGGTATAGGCGGCGTCTATATGCACTTATGTGATGTCTTGAAGTCGCAATGCACCCATACCAGTTGCTACATGCCTTCTTTCCCAATTTCCAAGTAAAATCGAATGCTACACTCAGAAATGTGTACGTCATCAATAGACTTACCACCTTTGATGTAGTTGATTTTCTCACCAAGTTTAAAACCAATTGTTTCCTTAATGACTTCAGTACCTACACTTATTCAGAACAAACAAACAAGATGATTAGAGGGATGGGTTTCCTCCCACCAAACGCCTTAGTTTTGATCATGGCTCGACTCTTCTTTTTGAATTTTCATTTACCAGAAACAAAATCCTAGTAAAACCATGGATTGCGTCCCATGTAGTGCTTGATTTATTATCGCGGCATGACACAGTTATCTCGACTACTCAGACTTCATCGAGATATATGGTGGCTATACATTTTATCGAGTCAGTTGGACCGATATATAGTTTCACTCGTTGTCCATTCACCTTAAAGACACTACCATCATCATTTTCTAACTCTACTACTCCAGATGAGTAGACTTTGCTGATTCTGAATTAACCAGACCATTTAGATTTCAACTTACCTGGAAACAAATTCAGTCTGGAGTTGAAAAGGAGTACCAAATCTCCTTTATGAAAGTTTCGTTGGATAATCCTCTGATCATGGTACTTTTTCATCCTTTCCTAGTAAAGATTTGCTCTTTCATATGCATTGAGATGGAATTTATCCATCTCTTTCAGCTATCCCAATCTCATATTTATTGCATCATCCCAGTTCAGGTTAAGCTACTTCAGTGCCCACATTGCTTTATGTTCTATCTCAATTGGAAAGTGACAAGCTTTTCCATAAACTAGTTGGTATGATGACATGCCAATTGGTGTCTTGAACGCGGTTCTATATGCCCATAAGGCATCATCCAGCTTCCTGGACCAATCTTTCGTGCTGGCATTCACAGTCTTAGTATGGATCAACTTGATTTCCCGGTTTGAGACCTCTACCTGCCCGCTAGTTTGTGGGTGGTACGGTGTAGCTACCTTATGTTGCCTAACCCCATACTTTGCTAATACGGCTCTGAATAGCTTGTTGCAGAAATATGATCCTCCATCGCTTATAATGGTAAGGGGTACCGCAAAACGAGAGAAGATATTTCTCTTTAAGAATGCCATAACACTCATACCTTCATTATCAGCTAGAGCGATTGCTTCAACCCATTTGGATACGTAATCCACAGCAACTAAGATATATTTTATCCAAAATGAGCTAACAAATAGGCCCATGAAGTCAATAACCCAAACATCGAATAACTCTACTTCAAGCATTTTGGACATGGGCATCTCATGGTGCTTTGAGATAGAACCTTGCCGCTAGCACTGATCATATCTTCTTATGAAGTCGTAGGCATCCTTGAATAATGAAGTCCAATAGTAGCCACTTTGCAATACTTTCTTAGCCGTCCAATCACCTGCATGGTGACCTCCAACTTGAGAAGCATAGCTTCCATCCAGTATGCTAGACACCTCTACTTCTGGGATACACTGCCTAATAATACCGTCAACACATCATCGGAAAAGATACGGCTCATCCCAGAAGTAATGCTTCACATCATGCATGAACTTTTTCTTTTGATGAAAGGAGAGATTCTCAGGAATCACTTCGTTTACCAAGTAGTTAGCAAAATCTACATACCACGGTAAGTTTTCCACCACAGTTGCTAGAATCTTTTTGTCGGGGAATGCATCATCAATCTCCAGGTCGTTCTGCACTTTGTGCTCTCTCAAGTTTGGATAGATGATCAACTACTTGTTTTTAACAACCTTTTATATCCTTTACCACGAAATCAAATTCTTGAAGAAGTAGCACCTACCTGATTAGCCTTGGCTTGGCATCCTTCTTTGCCATTAGATATCTTAGAGCTGTATGATCTGTATGAACCACTACCTTGGTTCCCAACAAGTAAGCACGGAGCTTCTCGAAAGCATAAATAACCGCGAGAAGCTCTTGTTCAGTGATGGTATAGTTATTCTGTGCTCTATCCAAGGCGTTGCTAATGTAGTAGATTGAATGAAAGAGATTTTCTCTTTTCTGACAAAGTACAGCACCCAAGGCTACACTGCTTGCATCACACATAATTTCAAATGGTAGAGACCAATCGGGTGCTACAATAATACAGGCTTCAACTAGCTTCCCTTTGAGGCATTCAAACGCCTTCAAGTAATTTTCACCAAAGTAAAAATTTGCCTCCTTCTCTAAAAGTTTGCATAATGGGTTTGCAATCTTAGAGAAGTCTTTAATAAACCTCCGATAAAAACCAGCATGACCAAGAAAACTATGAACCCCCTTCACAGAAATTGGAGGTGGTTGTCTATCGATAACTTCAATCTTGGCTCAATGAACTTCAATTCCTTTTTCCGAAATTTTATTCCCGAGAACAATGCCTTCCTTAACCATAAAATGGCACTTCTCCTAATTTAGCACAAGATTAAATTCCACACATCGTTGCAAAGCCATACTCAGATTTGCCAAGCATGACTCAAATAACTCATCTATAACCAAAAAGTTATTCATAAACACCTCCAAGGTGTCTTCAACCATATCTGAGAAAATGGACATCATGCACCGTTGAAAAGTGGCAGGTGCATTACATAGCCCAAATGGCATCCATTTGAATACAAAAGTACCATATGGGCATGTAAAAGTGGTCTTCTCCTGATCTTCAGGAGTAATGCAAATCTGGTTATATCTGGAATAACCATCCAAGAAATAGTACCATCCCTTTCCTGCCAATCGATCAAGTATTTGATCCATGAATGGCATTGGGAAATGGTCCTTTAGCATCCACGAGTTTAGCTTTCGATAATCCATACACACCCTCCACCCTGTGACAGTCCTGAGTGGAGTTAGCTCATTCTTCTCATTCGCCACGACTATCATGCCCCCTTTCTTGGGCACACATTGTACAGGACTCACCTATTTACTGTCTGAGATTGGGTACACCACCCCTTCATCTAGCCACTTGATGATTTCTTTCTTCACCACCTCTTGCATAGGTGGATTCATACGACGCTGATGCCTAATAGTGGGTACATAATCTTTCTTTAGCTGAATATTGTGCATACATATGCCAGGAGGGATACGAATGATATCTGCAATAGTCCAACCAATAGCTCTCTTATATCTCTTAAGAATAGAGATGAGAGCCTCTACCTGTTGTTCACCTAAATCAGCAGCAATAATAACCGACAGTGTATTTCCACTACCCAAGAACACATTCTGCAAGTGACTGGGTAGCTCTTTCAAGTCTAACACCGATGGCTCTTCAATGGCTGGTTTCACCGGTGGTGAGGGTCGATTCTTAAGGTCAAGATCTAGCTTCTTGGGGGCATAAGAATACGACCCCATTCCTATCAAAGCACAGATAGTTTCTTCGTACTCATTAATATCCTCACGATCAAAGTTCATAAGCACAACAGCTAATGGCTCAATAGTAAGTTGCTCCTCCAAAGATAATTCCTGTTCATCCTCATAATAAACATCAACTATAGAGAACACATTCATATCCTTAGGCTGCTTCATTGATTTGCATACATTAAAACGTACCACTTCGTCATTCATCTGAAATAAAAGCTCATTTGCTCGCAAATCAATAAGAACACTACCTATTGTGAGAAAAGGTCAACCCAAGATTATGGGAACCTCGAAATCCACCTCACAATCCAAAATAAAAATATCTGCAGGAAAAATGAAGGTAGCCACCTTCACTAGTACATCGTACAAAATCCCAATAGGTTATTTTACCGACCTATCTGCCATTACAAGTCGCATGTTAGTTGGTGTAGGATCTCCTAACCCCAACTATTTATAAATGGTTAGAGGCATCAAATTAATGCGATACCCCAAATCACACAAAGATTTAGCAAAATCTAAAAATCCAACCGTGTAAGGAATAGTAAAAGCACCCGAATCTTCCTTCTTCTATACTAAGGACCTTGTGGCAATTGCATTACAATAATGGAAATTATCTGCCGGTTCATAGCTTGGTACCCTTTTCTTTGTCAAAAGGTCCTTCATGAATTTGGAATACCCTGGCATCTACTCTAGTGCCTCCACCAAACACACATTTATAGTCAGCTGCATCAGAATGGTCATGAATTTACTGAACTTAGTATCATTGGCCTTCTTCTTCAGTCTCTGAGGAAAAAGGGGTGGTGGTTTTGGAAGAGTTTTCTCCACCACTTCTTTTTCATTGTGCTTCCCATTATCAATCTTTTCAGACTGCTGACAGCTAGGTGTAGTATCATGAATGACCTCATCTTAATTTTCAAATTCAACAGAATCATCACAATCTGCTTCATCAACATTCTCCTACATACTATCAACCACAGACTTACCTTTGGATGGATTTTAGAACACCTTACCACTCCTGGTAGTAATGGCCAAACATGATTCATCTTTCCTTGAATTTTGCACAGTGTCACTTGGTAAAGTGCCAGCTTTTCTTTGATTGAATACCGCCAATAGTTGACTCATTTGCTATTCCAATATTTTATTGAAGTGTAATGTGATTCAACCAATTGATTCATTGAGGACAAATCATTTTTTACCTTAGCTACTCCCGTGTTGGTTGCCTCCACTCCTTTCAATAGCTTGGCCATCATGTCTTCCATGGAAATATTCCTAGAGCTAGATGCATCAGCTTTATGATTTCCAGGAGGGACATACAAACTGATCCTGTCATTCTTATTCTTCCAATTCCCTTGGTACCGATCCTTGTATATGGGTTTTTCATAATAGTTTCAACCTTGGTTTCCTTGGGCACTGCCTCGAAAACCCCCCTGATTATTCAAGTAATTTGCTTTCTCCTCAGAATCAGAGTCAGCTCTTCCCTGTGATACAACAGCTTTGACCTTTTCTGTCTTCCTCAATAATAAATGCTTAGTAAGAAGGTCCATCTGTATTTTTATGTGAGCTATATCCTGGTCACATTCCTCTTTCCTTCGCCTCTATTCTGCCATTATGCCAATAGATACAGTAGAACTTACTACCTCAGAGTCCCTGGTATGCCAAGATCTACTCTTCTTTGTCATACAATCTATCATGTCAGATGCCGCAAGAAAATTAAGGTCCATAAATGACCCACCCGCAACATTATCTACCACTGGCTTAGTCATCGAGTTTAAAGCCCTATATAATATCTCCATTAAGTGTACATTGGTCATATGATGATTCGGGCACCGCATAAACTTCTTCTTGAACCTCTCCCAAGTCTCGTGGAGAGTGTCAGTTGGAAGTTATCTAAAATTGATTATCTCATCTCTCAATTGTGCCCTCTCAGATGGCGGAAAGAATCTTTCTAGGAAAGCAACTTTCAGTTGCCTCCAATTGGTAATAGAGTTAGGAGTTAGCCCATTTAACCATAGAGTTCCCTCGCTTGATACAGACAATGGAAATAAGCGCAGCCGGTTTGCATTCTTCCCAACCCCTGGATTGTCAAATGATTTGCATATTGAGATAAAATTAATCAGATGCATATTCGGATCGTCGCCTGTAAGTCCACCAAATAGCCCTTTGAGTTACAATAGCTAGATCACAGTGCTAGTGATATTGAACTTGGCTCCGGGTGCTAAAGGCGAAGGAATAATAGCCCTCATGGCACCAGCCCCATCCAATTCATCATCATTATTATCAAAAGCAAACTGCACAGCTCTGCGTTCTGGTCTTATTCTAGCAAGACAATCTCTGTTGATATTCCTGTTCATAGGTGCAGCCAAATCCTCTGCACGCCTTGGATTTTATAGCTAATGATCACCCAGGTCTTCATCATCTGGATTGGGTACCCGACCTGGGTTATCAACATTCTACTGATTTACTTCCGCAGATGCCAAAGCAGCTAATCTAGACTGCTCCTATTGAGAAGCTATCCTTTCTGGGTCTCGTTGTGCATCCATTCTGCCAATGAGATGTGGTTCAGAATTTATAGGTAATAATGGTTGACCCGATCTTTGTGTACTTGGCATGTAATCAACTCAACTTGAACAAAATAAAACATCAAAAAAAAAGTAAAATTTTAGGAATCTTTTACCAGAAGGTCGATTAACAAACACAACCTTAGTTGACAACCTTACTCCCCAGCAATGGCTCCAAAATTTGATACGTCCAAATTACAACTCTCTTAAGAGAATGTAAGCGGTCACTGTCAAATATAGAACCCAACTAAGTTGGATGTCGAATCCCACAGGGAATACTATGTTACTAAGTATTGCAGTTGTTACTGGACTGTTGGTCAGAGGTTTCGGAATAGGGGGTTTTGGTTTTGATATGAAGTGATAGTTACAATATAACAATGAAGCAATATGTGTATTGATATTTTATTACAGAGAATGACAAGTTAGGGTTATGTCCACCTTGTAGATTTTACTTCTCTATTAACTATGAGTATTAAGGATTTATACATGCATGCACTTATAGAGAGATGTATTCGAATTCTAAATCCAAATGTTTCTCAACCATCAAGGAGTAATTCACTTTAGTTCTCTCGAATCTAAAGTGTACAACATATCATACGAACTCTCCAAATCATCAATCCTATTAAGGCATTAACGTGTAAAATTGAGGTTGGAAATCCTATTTTCTTGTCACTACTCTCTTTTCCAAACATTAACTTTTCTATCAAACAAGTTATTTCTATAATGGTACATTCCCTATGTTTGCAACCACGAGAATTCAATCATAACGAAGAGAGTAATGATATAAGTGGATCAACACATCATAAATTCAAAAACCCATAGCAATAGAGAGTATATTACAAGGTTTCCATAACCCTAACAAATAAGCTTATATAATCATGAACCAAAAGGAAATAACCATAAGAATGTTCATCATACCCATGATTAGAGGATAATCTTAGTTTCCACAAAATAGAGAAAGCAAGAGGAGAAAATACTTTTTCCCTCTCACCCTTAGCCACGCCGCCTTTTCTTGTTTCAAAAAATAATACGATACTCCTCATAAAAATTCAGCCATAAGGCTTTTAATAACATCCTTCTCTAATAAATTTATACTGAGTCCTCAACTATTTATAAATATCGAGTTTTCCCGGGAAAAAGTTCACATCTATCACATTCAGTCGAAAAACTGCTTTTTTATGTGAAGTTTCCTATGCTATCCAAAAGTCCCCAAAGTGTCGTAATATTTCTCATTAGTACCTGAAAAGCATGCTAATCACATAGGTCAGCTCACTTAACTAAAAATAGACTAAAAGTGCAAGAATTATGTATTTTATCCTCATAACTTGGCTAAAACATAGGTAAGTTATGGTGCTTAGACGTATAAATATGCCCAACATCAATATGTTCATGTTTTAATATTGATGATTGAATTGAGAGCATAATTCATGAGAAAATCCCTCTCTTGTTATGATTTTCCTTACTTATCATATGATATGGATTGTTTTTGAAATGCATCTTCAAAAGCATGTTACGAAGTATCTTAAATTATTAATGATTTTGTTATGAATCTTGAATTCCAAATAGAGGTTTATTTGCATTGAAAAATGTTGAAAATACATATAATGAAAGAGTGCATGGATTTCGCCAAAAGCACATGACCACCTTATGTTTGAAGAGTTCTTGCATAGTTTTGACTTATGCTTTCGGAACATGAAATCTCTTATACTATTTGTATGTTTGGGTGGTCTGAACTATGTTTTAATAAAAGAATTATGCATGATGAATTATGGCTCAGAAATAAGACTTGCAAGTGTTGGTGTGACGACACCAATTCAGATTATGCCGTGATAATTCAGAATAGTAGAATACATGTTTGAAATCAGACTTTTTTACATGTTGAAACTAGAAAAATGCATGATTCAAAACAGGATAAAAATGGGCACAAAGAAAGCTTAGGTGGTTCCCCAAAGAAGGCATGGGTTCAGACATCCCGTTGCCTAAAACTGTGATTTACCGATCCGGGCATATTATTATACTACGCTGGACTAGAGCCTTGTGGCGTATCAAACTTAGACTCTCCAAACCTTGCGGCATACTTGGGTTGTGGGCTTCGCCACTGATTCAATGGTGGATTCCATATAGCCCGTGGCATATCAGACTTGTATGGGAGTGCCACCTAACTTAGAAGTAATACAAAGACCAGATATTGCATTGCCAAGACTGGTTTATGACTTTTAGAAAGTGCCCATGTGTTTTGAAAACTAATTTATGTATAATGTTTTGGCGCATTGATCTCCACTATTTTATTTTTATAAAAGCTTATTTTGGATTACTTTGCGTACCAGTACATCTATATTGACCCACCCCTCCTCCCTCCAGGTTCTGAGGCTCAGTCTAGGGGTCCAGAAAAGCAGTACATTTTATCAGATAGAGTTGCAACATTCAGTTGGTGAAGGCCTATCTTTTTTAGATTATGTCACTTATTATAGTTTTGGTCTACTGGGGGCCTTGTTCCAGATTCAGACAGATGCTAGATTTTCATATAGTAAAGATTTTGCAGACTGAGTCAGTTGTTAATTAGATGTGTTGATTTACAATTTTCATGCTTATGTTGAATTCAGAATTGACCATGTTTCAGTAGCAGATTATGTTTTTTGCATCTTCTTTTGTTACATGAATGTTGTGTATGATTACCAGATAGAGAAGAGCATTCTGGGCCTTCATGATTTGAATTGCAGTTTTCACTAAGATTTGAATTCATATGAAAAAGATAATACAGAAATACATAATGAAACGGAATCATGGTCATTAAATCTAAATTCAAATCTTAGTGAAAACTGCAATTCAAAACATCTGAGTTATATCTGACTCAGTCTGCAAAATATCTACTACATGCATAAACCCAACTATCTGAAAACTGGGATAAGGCCCACAGTAGACCAAAACATAATAATGATAAATAACTGAAGTAATCTAGGCCTTCTGAAATATCGAAGGCTCACCATGGAACTCTGCACTTCTGTTTGAAAAAAAACTACTGCTTATCGGGACCCCTAGATTGAGCCTTAGAACCTGGAAGGGAGGAGGGTCAATACAGATGTACAGGTACCCACACCAATCCAAAATAATGTATTTAAATATTATATAAGTGAGAGCAATTCATAAAATATTTTACATATGATATATTAAAACACATGGGCACATTTTAAAATTTTGAAACATTTCTTTGAAACCATGACTCACTCTTTATCTTACTTCTGAGCTAGATGGTAAACCCTACAATCTATAATTCCATGGGCTATATAGAATCTGCCCTTGACTCGACGGCCAAGCCCCCAATCCAAGTTTGTTGCAAGGATTGGAGTATCTATAAGGGGGACACGCAAGATAACACAGTGGGGTACCAAAATCCCCTATCAAATCAAAATGTCATAGTAGTGCATATGATTACAAAGCAGGGTTCCTAACTATAGTTCCAATTTGAGACAACATGAATCAAGGTACACAAGATCACAAAGCATAGAACCATAATCTCATGTTGGCAAATCACGGTTTCTAGCATAGATTCTTTCAACTCGTACCTTTTTCAGATAACCATCTAAATCATTTTAAGCACATTTTTAAACCTTTTTCAAAACATACATCTTTCTGAATTCATAATGTAAAAATCTGATTTCAAACATGTGTTCTATTCTGTTCTTAATTACTATGGCTTTAACTGAGTTGGTGTCGTCACACCAAGACTTGCAAGTCCTATTTATGAGCCATATTGTACCATGCATGATTCTTTCATTAAAATATAATTCAGAACACCCAAGCATGTAAATAGTATAGGAAACTTTTGTTCCGAAAGCACAAGTCAAAACCATGCTAAGAAAGCCCCTTTCTTAAAAATCATGATTTCTAAACCATTAGAATGAATTAAAGATGGTTTCTTTTCCCATGAAACTTTAGGAAAACCCCACGTACCTTAATTTGTGACTCTTGAATGAACTCGTGCTTTAGGGGTGCTATTCGAACAATTGATGGGTGCTTCTTGTAGCCCTTTCAATGGGGATTCTGAATCTCAAAGAATTATTGAAAACTCACATTGAAATCTTAAGATATTTTGATCTTTGGGTTGAAACCCTAAGAAGTGTTCTTGGTGATTTTGAGAGAGAATGACCTTATTTTGGTGTTTGGGGGATTTAATCCCATGTTATGGCTGAATAGGGGGTGGAAAATACCACTTTTTCACTTAAAAATGTGAAAACAGGACCTGAAAATTAGGTGCGTGGGACAGAGCATCCGTCGCACGCTAATCACATGATGATATTGTCTCAGTACGAAAATAGCCATAACTTTTCATTCAAGTAACAGATTTTGGAAAAATTCATATCGTTAGAAATATAATTCAAAGAGATTTCATCTGATATATAGTAGGCCCTCTAATTCGTTATATACAAAGAGTTATGGTCGATTGATGTTAACGCAAGTTTCAACGCTCACTCAAACTCGAATGATAGGAAAACTTTCAACTCGTCCTTGAGTTGGGGGATCTATATGATCTCAATTCATGCTCAAATAGGTTCCCATATTACATAATGGATTAACATGCCAAATTTGCATAGGATTTATGGATTTTGGATCATCTACACATAGAAATGATGATTTTTGTTCTAGCCCAAAATGCGGGGTGTTACATTATCTTTTTGTCATGACCCAGCCTTGGCACTGGCCGCGATGGGCATCCTGAACCACGAAGGTTTGACAGACCCCTCTAACTACCCAACCCACTAGTGATATTATCCGCTTTGGGCCCAGGCCCGCACGTCTTTAGAATGCATCACTAGGGAGTAAGGCTTTCTAACTTATATACCCAACATCCCTCCTATGTTTTGTCAATGTGGGACTCCTTTCTAAGTTGGGGTGTTACATACCACCCCCTTTATGGATTCAGCATCCTTACTGAGGTTTGTCCCACTGAATGAGATTTTTCTAGACTTAGGACTGAGGTTTTCCCTGCCTTACAGGGATTCGTCTACACTCAGTTTGAACTCTGGCCCATATCGATAGGGACGACACAGAAGCAGCTTTGATACCATTCTGTTATGACCTGATCAAACGCCCTGGCTGCAATGGGAATCCTAAGCCACAAAGGCCTGAGAGACCCCTATAACTCCCAAACCCACTTGTGATATTTTTTGCTCTAGGCCTAGGCCCGCATAACTTTTAAATGCATAACTAGGGAGTAAGGCTTTCTCACTTATACACCCAGCATCCCTCCTATGTTTTGCCGATGTGGGACTCCTTTCTAAGTAGGGGTGTTATACTAAGCCTCAAGATGGAGAGAAACTTAGTGGTGAGATACAGAAAGAAACGTGAAGAAAAGAGGGCAAGGAAAAGAGAAACTGTGGGTTGTGAAGTAGGAAAGAGAAAGAAAAATGTGCTTGTGGGGTTTGCCCACAAAGAATCTTTGATACTCACTAACCCATATTATAGAACTTTGCCTATAATAGATACTTCTTATGTACAGGTTCAAGTTCATATCCTATCAAAGAAGGATCAAAAAGGGGTTTGTAACACCCCGCATTTCGGCTAGAACGTAAATCATTATTCTTTTACATAGAGGTTGCAAAATTCATGAATCCTATGCAAATTTAGTTTGTAATCAATTATGTAGTGTGTGAATCTATTTGAGCATGAATTGAGATCATAGAAGTCCCTTAACTCAAAGACAACTTTGTTTTGGATTACTCTGCGTACCAGTACTTTGTATTGACCCCCTTCTCTCCTAGGTTCGGAGGCAAATCTAGGGGTCCAGATAATCAGTAGATTCTTCAGATAGATTTATAGAGTCAAGTGGTGATCCTTCTATATTCTGAAAGGCCTGATGTTTGGCAATTTATTTATCATTTAATAGTTTTGGGTCTACTGGGGCCTTGTCCCAATTTTCAGATAGTTGTTTGTTTTAGACATGTAGTAGAGATTTTGTAGATGGTTCTCAAATGTCAATAGATGTTGTGGGACATTATTTCCCATTATTAATTTCATTAGACTCGTGACCATGTTTCTGTATTATTGTGTATCTTCCACATTTCTTTTTATCATATGAATTATGCGCATGATTACCAGATAGGTAGGGGTGTTTTAGGCCTTCATGGTTCGGAATGCTCACCATAGATAGGGCCCCGATTCGGGTCATGACAAACTTGTTATCAAAGTATGGTTCATGGTCCCAGGGTGTCCGCGAAATCGCTTTGGGTAGAGTCTTATTTCTAGGTGTGTAGCGCGCCACACTTATAAGAAGGAGGCTACAAGGCATTTAGAAGTGTCTCTCTTTCTTCATGTTCGAGTTCATGCTATGGAATCAGAATATTCCTCTTCCATACTCTAATTCGTGCTACGGTGTTATCCATATGAAATTAAAGTCATCCCAATTCTTTTCTTTGATGTGCTCAGATGTGTCTCATTGTTGCGGTAAATCAAGTGCAGAAGTTCAGAATCTAAATGGTATGGTCCTTTCTAATTGAGCCATAAAGATTATAAAAAAATTATTGTGCAAGGACTTGAGAAAAGTCTGTTAGTGCTTCAGAGTATATTGATTCTAGTGTAAACTTTGATATTGATGAAATCGTGCTTTCCAGCCTGCGGTATTAAGTTTATTCTATACCTTTCGGAATTTATGTTGCAGATGTCACGCTAAAGGGGGATGATATGTAACAGAATGTTGGAACTGTATTTCCACTCGAGTAGTAGTAGTAGTATAAGTTAAGTGTCGATGTTATGACCTATTGGTAGTGATGTTGGACCAAGTAGTTGGTGATGTGAAGTCACAAAGTTTGAAGTTAGAGTGAGGATGAATTTTGTGTAAATAAATATTTTAGTTGAATAACTGATGTTTAAGGATGATTTACCCCTTTATGGTGATAGACTAATGTGGTAGCTAGTAGCATGTGTAGATTATATGGTAGTCCGTGGAGGAAATATTTGACTCAGAATTTTATTTATACAGAGTAAGATATATATTCTTGGGCCATTGAATAGTGTGTGACAAGTTTTTATCTCTTGTAATCTTGATATCATTGTGTTATTGAAAACAAAGTCTAGTGAAGTCGTGTGGGGCTCTTTCGATTCACTAGCATAGTTGCTTTGTTATTCATTTAATTTCCTTGTTCAAAACACACAAAAAAAATCAAAGTCTAGTGAAGCCTTGTGAGGCCTATTTCAATCCACTAGCAATTTGTTGTTCTTCCTGTTGTTCTTGTGTTGGTTGGAACTGGGGTTTAGAGGCAAAATGGCACGAAAAATGGTAAGGTCAATTTATTAAATATATGTATAGCCGAATCTTATTGCATGAGATCGAGTTGGTAATGGAGGTGAATTGTTGTTTGGTTGAAGCATGAAAATGGCTAGATTAGCCAGTAAGTTATAATTATAGACTCATGGTTGTTTGTGGAATTGGAAGGTAGTCTAAATGTGCACTTAAGTATGTAAGTGTGATGTGTGGAAGCCGTATAAGTAGATAATATTGTACGGGGTATGATATAAGATTAAGGTTGACCATGTTTATTGTGTGATTTTACCCCTTTGATCTTCTTTTCCTTAGTAGATGTTAACTAGTACTTCATGTGAGAAGGTATGAAGTTGATTTTGAGCTATAATTGCGATGTCATGGAGGGGATTATGACTGTTGGTAGTATTTGAATGAAATGAGTAGTTGGAGTTGATTTCCCAATTTTATGGACTAGTATATTATGTTTCATGCTTTGCATTATTAGTGGTAGATGATGGATGCTAGACTATAGGCTTGAATTATAGATTGTAGAATATGGTGGCGAGAATAGTATTTTATGATTAATGATGTGTGGCTAATTGGAATGAATTAGTAGGCTTGATATGATTTGTGAAAGATCCCAGGTTGAAGATTTATGAAAAGTTTAAGAGGTAATCGTGAAGGATATGTGTACATGAGGACTAGTGTTAAAATGATGAATTATGGTTGAATCATTAAGTGGTTAAGAACATAGGCATATTGGAATAAGTTGAACCCCAGGTAGCAGGTTGTTGATAAAGTTTTATGCGTATAGGTGTATGTTGTACCTAGTCTGTGTTTTTGAAATTTGTAGTATGGGGGGGGTCTTCTGAGGAAGACACAGGGGTTGTTGTTGTTATATAGTGTTCGTTATAGTTGAATTCAGGAAATGTAGGTAAGAAATATGTGCCTTCAGTATAGTTTTATAGATTTCGTTAAGTTGTTGATTATGTGATTTGAGGTGTAATGATAGTATCCTAAGGAAATTGAAGATGGAGTGTTAAGTGTTTAGAAGTGTGGGTGTCTATGCATATGGAAATATTAGTCGTAAGTTGATGACTCTGAAAGTTAGAAGAAAATGTCCTAGAAAATAATATAGTGCCTTTGTATTATGGATTAATGAGAGAAGTTTGAGTTCATATA
This sequence comes from Capsicum baccatum var. pendulum, assembly GCA_030864225.1. NCBI lineage: Eukaryota > Viridiplantae > Streptophyta > Magnoliopsida > Solanales > Solanaceae > Capsicum > Capsicum baccatum. The sequence goes on from CM061552.1 coordinate 6,648,282, forward strand.
TATACTGATGCCCCTATTATGATAAGGAGTGTGGGTGCATGCATTCATGAGAGTGAGAGTTCTAGAGTGCTGGCTATTGACGCTAGCGAATATTAAGAGTAGCATTTTTTTAGGAAAGGAAGGACTTTCGAGTATAGTTCATCAGGGAGAGTTTAGAGTAGAAGTTTATGGTGATGTCTCATTTGGGTGGAGGTTGTGGCTACAGATTTTGATGTGAGGTTATGTCTGCAAGTGTAGAGGTGTGACTTTGATCTAAGGGGGAGATGGGGAATTAAGTTAGTTCCCATATTTTTCTCAATTTGACAAGTTGCGGGGGAGAAATCATGATAAGTCTATTCTTACTTAAGCATACTCCTACGACTTCCATTTCAGAGATTATTCCGCTAATGTCTTACATCATCTGTTCAAGTTATGCCTATGCCTATGATTTGAGTTTCCCATGGACTTATGTCTATGATATGACCTCCAAACTAGAAGCAATTATGTCTCTCGGTAATCCAGTCTTTCATGTATTCAGGCCATATGTTATGTTGTTCATGATCCATGAAAATCTATGTCTCTCAGCATGCTTGGTCTTAAGGAAATATGATTCTATATGTCATTGATTCATCCTATGTTGGGTTTAGCCAAAGTGATAAGGTTTATGCAAACTTATGGGAAAAATCTCAGTTCCTTAAATGAGGAGCAATCGTTTCAAGCGGAAATCTTTGTCTTCGTTGAGATGTAACAGTTCGTAGCATTCTCGACTCAATACCACTCTTAGTGGCACGTATGGAGAGCTTGTAACCTGGAAAACTTTCTAATGGTTAAAATATTTAGTCATATTTATGAGCTCTTAACTTCCATGATTTTAAATTGATCTTCTCGACCCCAAGGCTAAGTTTTTGAGTTGATTCATGTTCAGAAGTATAAAAGGGTGGTTCGGGTAAAGTTTTAGATTTTTCGGACCACGTTTGAGATGCTTTTAAGAAAATAAACCAGTGGATCAATGCGATATCAGTGCACCATATCGGTAATCTCGTTGGCCAAACTAGTGTGTCAACTCGATCTCAATGCCTTGCGTCTCCTATCGCTTTGGGTGCCTAGTTTATCTTACCGGTTTTTCCAAATCCAGGAGGGGAATCCTGTCTCTTTCCCCATTTTGTCTTGATATATGCACGAATATTTCTCCCTATTCTCTTTCCTGAGAATTCATGTTGTATTTTGTTTTCCGAATGACTCTTTATTTATAATCTAGAGACTTGTTATATTGACCACCTTGTGGTTATTCTATCAAATCTTCATTTCATGTCCTTTATTGAGCAGTGCAATGAGTAGAAGTTATGGTTTAATGGTGTTATTTCCATTCTTGACAATTATGCTCGAGTCTCTTAATGACCCTCCGTATGATAGTATAACGGTGGCTGTAGAAAAGTAGTGATGTGTTAGGTAGAGGAGTAGATGTGCTTGAAGGTTAAAAATTTGATGTGATTCTCAAGTTGAGGTTATAGGTGAAAAGGAAAAAGAAGGGGGTGAACTTTTGTTGTGTGAATTAGCTAAGAAGGAGGAATGTGGTGAAAAATATTTGTAGAGTGATTGAAATGTTGGTCTTGGTGTACAGATCCATGAAGTTGGTGTAGTTGATTAGGCTTGAACATTGTGACTGTTGAAAACACAAGTCTGTGTGCTATGTGGTTAGTACCCTCTTAATTAAAAACCCAAGAGTGTTTGATGATATTGATGAGGTGAAGAATTTCTTAAAGGGATGTATAGTACAGGTCCTGCAGCTTAAGTTACCACCTTGTTACTCCGAGTTAGGCTTCAACATAAAAAGCGCTTTGCACTGAGACTCAAACTCTTGTGGTTAGATGTGTGATGGAAGAATTGTAAGTTGTAAGTGATGAAGTGTGTTGTCTGTTGTTTGGACATGGATAAGTAGTGTTTCAAAGTGCAATATCTATTTCATTGTATCATGAGAGATAGAGAATTATTCTATCCCTACCTTCCGCAAAAAATCTTCTTTCATTATTAGTACCAATATAAATTCGGTCTATGATCACCAAATAAATCCCAACCTTATGTTTGGAAGATTATTATGCATAGAGATCATGTGTAAGATCATCCCTATGTAAAGTCTCATTATATCATGTTTTGTTCTTACAAGTTTCGCTAGGGGTTATCATGAAGCTTGTTTGCTAGCATTCAATATTTTTTCGAGGAAAAATGTTTAATGTGAGACTACGCTCTTTATTCTACACTTTTAGTACTTCAACAAGTCCCTACCCATCATTCAGGGACGAATGATCCCAAGGGGGAGATAATGTAACACCCCACATTTCGGGCTAGAACGTAAACCGTTATTCTTTCACATAGAGGTTGCAAAATTCATGAATCCTATTCAAATTTAGTTTGTAATCAATTATGTAGTGTGTGAATCTAGTTGAATAAGAATTGAGATCATAGAAGTCCCTTAACTCAAAGACGGTTTGAAAACTTTCCTATCGTTCAAGTTTTAGTGAACGTTGAAAATTGGGTCAACTTCAATCGATAATAACTCATTATATATGAAGAAATTGGTGGTCTACTATATATCAAATGAAAGATCTTCAAATTACCTTTTCATCGATACCAAATTCATCTAAAGCGGACACGCGGTGAAGAAGTTAGAGTATTTTTAGTGTCAGCGTTCCCGTTTGAGTGGCCACCGCGTCACGATGAGCCTTAAATTGACAATAGTCAATTCCAGTAGCTCATCGCGATTTCTAGCGTGTCGCGGTGAAGCCTTGTACGGCGTTCCAGTCCCGAATTTTAAATTCTAAGGTCAAACTAGACATTTCCCATGGCCCTAAACCCATCCAAACACGGGATTTAATTCCAAATACACCTAAATACATACACTTTCACCAAAATTCATCAAGAACGCTCTCTAGGATTTCAAACAAGAATCCCAAATAATTCAAGATTCAACAGTGAGTTTTTGAAGATAATTAGAGATTTGGAATCCCCAATCCGTAAGCTTCAAGAATCATTCATTATTCTCCGAAATAGAGGTACGTGGGGTTGTCCTAAATTTCATGGGCATGTTTTCATAAAGAAATTTATGCAAGACTTTAAATTTATACAAGTGTATATATATTTTTATAAATGGGGGTTTTCAATTGATACAAATAACATGTTTTGATATATGATTTTGAAAGAATTTTTAAGATATCATGGGGTTGTTTGTTTGAATGTATTTAAATGGTTTAATTATGAACATGTGACCTAAAATTACAAAAGGGTACGATGTACATGAGTTGTGAATATTCTAAATTCCCCATGATAATGTTTATACCCTATATTATAATAGTGTTAAACCATTGAGAGCATGAGTTTTGCGATTGATATGACATTACTCATAAATGATTAAACTTCTTGAATAATTGCATGTTGAGAACCATGGTGTATGTTTTTTAATGGTGCGAAAGTCATACATATGTGCATGTGGTAAATTGTATGAGAAGTTTGAAAGTTGATGTGATATTTATGACTTGCAAGTTGGGCATGACGATACCCTACAGAGTATGACATGTGGTTGATTAAAATAAGTTTCATGCATTGATTTTGTGAGATAGGTGGTTACCCGAAGAAAGCACGAGTCAAATGACTCTACGCTGGAAATCGTGTTTGCCGACTTGGGAACTTGGTACCCTGCTGTGTGATCTTATGTACCTGACATTATGTCATCCTAAATTGGGACTATGGTTAGGAGCCTTGCTTTGTGATCTTGTGCACTACCATACTTGATTGGGTCAAGACACCCTGTTGTGTGATCTTGTGTGTGTTTCCCTCACTTATACTCTAATCCCGGCGGCAACCGAGATTTGACAGTTGGTGAAAATGTGATATTGTAGGGTGTACCACCTAGCTCAGATGTGTTGCATTGTTGTTGAAAAATTAGTATACTATGCCCATGTATTTTCAAAATCATTTTGCAATAATGTGTTTTGTAACAACTCTCATTTAGTTTATATAAAAATCTCTACTTTATTTTGGATTACTCTGCGTACCAGTGCTTTGTATTGACCCCCTTCCCTCTCAGGTTCGGAGGCACAGTCTAGGGGTCCAGATAATCAGTAGATTCTTCAGACAGATTTGTAGAGTCAAGTGGTGAGCCTTCTATATTCTGGAAGGCCTGATGTTTGGCAGTTTATTTATCATTTAATAGTTTTGGGTCTATTGGGGGACTTGTCCCAATTTTCAGACAGTTGTTTGTTTTAGTCATGTAATAGATATTTTGTAGACGGTTTTCAGATGTTGTGGGACATTATTTCCCATTATTGATTTCATTAGACTCGTGACCATGTTTTTGTAATATTGTGTATCTTCCGCATTTCTTTTTATCATATGAATTATGTGCATGATTACCAGATAGATAGGAGTGTTTCGGGCCTTCATGGTTCAGACTGTTGTGGCATACACCGAGGTATAATAGCTACACTCTACACTTCCTTAGGCTTGAAATGTTGTGATAAGGATATTAGTATCCAATGTGAAGCAGCCTCAGGTTTACATAGTGTAGAAAAGCATGAATCCTTCCTTGATAGTTCTCTTGTTGCATATGTTGGTCAATTTGCTCTTAAGGATAGTTCACTACTTGATCATGTGAGTGGTGTGATTCAAAATCCTCAAGTTTGTGTTCATTCTTGTAATGTTGACCATGATATTGGACCTTGTATGATGCAAACCGTGCTACTAGTTTTTCTCATGGTAATCATATGCTTGGAAAACTTTTGAATAAAGGTGTGCTTTCTCTTAAGAGAAGACTTCTAGGCCACAACTCTTTAGTCTTGGATGATAGCCTAGTAAAAGGATTGGTTAATCTCGGCTTATACCCTTGGTTACACCATCCCTTTGATCCCGGAACACTAGTGGGTTGGAAAAGGAGTCGCCTCGACTTATGCTTATCTTTCCTTGATGATTATCTTATCTCTATCCTATGTAATTTTCAAACTACGTGTTTCATGGTAAAAATAAAGGATTGCTGGTTGAATTTTAAAAGTGTACTCCCTCGGCAAGATGTCTTCACACTTGATTCCTTTCTATACTACCTCTTTACCTATGATGATTACCATGCTAATTTTGAATTTGTATTGTGTAGTGGTAGGAAGTTTGGTGGCTGGTTTTCTTGTTTGCATGATGGTGATATGTGGTTGAGGTGGATCTTAAGATCAATAGTGGCACTATATTTGATGAGGTCCTTTGTAGAGGTAATGAAACAAATGTATCTTATGGTTCCTAAGATAAAGGTAGTCTTACCTTTTGGGTATAGTAAAGCCATTAAGACCATTGTAGTATCCTTATCTCATGATATTTGCCAAAGCCACTTCCTTTGTGCCATTCATGCTAAGCTTTTCATGTCACACACAAAGGATCCGTGGGTATATTCCAAATGTGAACAACCTTGGCTTGGTGACATATGTGATAGTTTCGGATTGCACTCCTCTTTCCTTGATGTTTATCTTAGCCATGTCCTTTGTAATGTTTGTGGTACGTGTTTCATGATCATAACAAAGGATTGTTGGTTGTATTCCAAAAGTGTACCCCCTTGACATGTCTATATAGTTTGTGGTACTAATGCTAACCCTCGGATTGTGTGCTTGTTTTCCCTCTCTCTGGTTTTGCAAGGTGCGAATTTGAGGACTAATTCCTTTCAAGATGGAGAGGATGATACGGGTATCATGGGCTCGAAACCAATCACTAGGATCCAAGCTCGAGAACTACAAAGACTTCAAGACACGTTTATAAAAATGTACGTATTGGAGCATGTATTGGAGCCGCCCAAAAGAGTATATGCATTGACATGTGAGGAATTTCCTTAGGTGTTACAAAACACACCAAAGCTGTCCACTTTTGCATCCCAAACCCACCCCTTTCATTAAGGGTAGAAGGGTCCTTTCCTCATGACTTTTGTAATAGACTATTTATAGGATCCTTTTAGTCTTTCTCTCCTTAGTTAGCTTATTTTGAATGAAGATTGTAACATTAAAATACCATTTTCCTCTCAAGAAGAAACTAGACCACCGACTTTGAACATCACAAGTGAAAGGTTCCACTTGTGTTGTGAAACGGCTAGAAACATGAGTGCTTGAGTGAACCGAGTTCCTCTTATGTTCGCGTAAGAACTTGGTGCTTGTTAATGTGATTTGTAGAGGTTTTAGAGTTTGATACACTCTTTAGTCGCTACATTTCGTATTCTCTTTGTGTCAAGTTATCTATCTTCTTTATCTTTCAAGTTTGTGTTTGTTGTTTCCGCTTGGTGCTTGTATATGTGGACTGTTTTTGCGAGATTGCGGACTGTTTTGTGCTCATTTAGATGCCGTTTGGTATCATGGTGTGTTTATGAATTCCACTTTGCAATCATTTCTTGGGAACAAAGGTCTGTGTGGAGTGCACATATTGGAGATTCCTGCTTGCACTATTCCTGGACTACAATCAAAGTCTAAGGAGCTAGTGCTAAAGGTTGTTATTCCAGTGGTTATTTCATTCTTTCTGATATTCTTATCGGTTTCAATTTGGATAATCAAACGGCAGAAGAAAGGAAAGTCCAAAGATGTGGAAAAGGTACCAGATATCAGGACTCATCAATTAGTTTCTTATCACGATATTCAGCGAGCAACAAATTATTTTGATGAGTCAAATTTAATTGGTGTCGAAAGTTCTGGTACTGTGTACAAAGGCACATTATCTAGTGGAATTGTGGTAGCCATCAAGATTCTGGATTTGGAATATGATGAGGTATGCAAGAGGTTTGATACTGAATGTGAAGTGATGAGAAATGTTAGGCATAGAAATCTTGTGCCCGTGATCACAACTTGTTCTAGTGACTATATAAGGGCCTTTGTTCTGCAATATATGTCTAACGGGAGCCTTGAATATTGGTTGTACAGAGAAGACTGCCAATTGAACCTTCTTCAAAGAGTAACTGTAACGCTTGATGCGGCTATGGGAATTGAATATCTACATCATGGTGATATCAATCCAATAGCTCATTGTGACCTAAAGCCAGACAACATTCTTTTGGATGAAGATATGGTGGCTCATGTTGGTGATTTTGGCATCTCTAAAATTTTAGCTGTAAGCAAGTCCATGGCATATACTAAGACATTGGGCACTCTTGGTTACATCGCACCAGGTAAATAATATTCACTCTCTTTGGTTTTCGCTTATCATAATTTGGCGTCTCCAAATTCTTGCAGTAAAAAAGCAAGTCTCTATTTGTACATAATTGCTATTATATTTCAATTAACTTTCTTTCCTTTCATTCTTTTCAAAGAATATGGATCGGAGGGAATAGTGTCCACTAATGGTGATGTTTACAGTTACGGCATCATGTTGATGGAGGTTTTGACCGAATGAAGGCCAACAGATTAAGACATATGCAATGAAAATCTTGATTTGAGGAAATGGATAACACAATCATTTTCAGGGACTATGTTGGACGTTGTGGATGGCAATCTTTTTCCCGAGAAAGAGCAAATCACTTCAAAAAGTGAAATATGAATAGCCTCGATGATAGAGTTGGCTTTAGACTGCACAAAGGAAACACCAGAATCAAGAATAGACATGAAAGACGTAGCCAAGAGGCTTAACAAAATCAAGAACACATTTCTGGAAAGATAGGAGTTAGCATCTCTTCCAGTGGTGTTGTTTCGGAGCTTCAAGTTAATATGTTACTTTTGTTTACCTGGTTTCTTTAGTAAAGTCGTCAAATACTAGTTTTGTAGAGTCATGTACTGTTTGTACTAGTACAATGTTGCATTTCGCTCGTTTACTTTACATTTTGTGATTTCAGATGTGAGCGGTATGGAAGTGTTCAGCTGCACTATTTTACTTTCTGTTTGCAAGTTTTAGTGGTTCCATGTACCGGCCTGTAATTTTGGTATCCAGTTAACTTGGCAACACAAATTTTTTATATTTACTTTTATACTATATTAACAAACCTAATCAGACGGACAAACTGTTACTTTTGCAAGTTAAAATGTGAAGTTATTACCCAAATACCTACAAAAGGTTGCCTATCACGTCCCGAGTCGAGGCCGTACACGTGTCACTCACACGATAGTAATGCTAGTACGAGCTAACGTTCTGGCATATCACATGAGCAAACAACAAACATAATGAATAGAGAGGAAACAGTATAAAATAAGATTTCTTAAGGAGTGATACGCTACAAACTTGGATGTATCAAAACCAGCCACCAAAAACAATACACAACACAATACAAAACCGGGACAAGTTGGAAACAAGTCCAAAAACCGAGAATGCTACACATGGTGAGATAATAACGTGTATATCCACACAAAAACAGCAACAGCACTACAATAACGTGATAATAACAAGAATACAATAACAATATTATAGAACAACAAACACACTGCTACAAGAACACAAAAACAACACTACATGATTACAATGAAACAAAGGGATAGATAGATAGACCAATGGTTGGTATAATCTTATGAACCCAAGATATTATTCCACTCTTGCACCCTTAACACCACACACAACAAAGACCTATCTCTTACATGACACAAGATCGGATTCCACCTCTCAAGCATCGACGTTTCCAAGCAATACTCAATCACTAGTGATTCCACATTAGCTCTTGACTTAGTTTCGGTTGTGGTGCCTCCAAAGGGAGAGGACTTGTGTTCTTATGACTTACTACATTATCCAAAAACTAACTAGAGAAGCCCTAACATGTTCCTTATGTAGCTATTACAAAATGGAAGAGTAAAGTGTCCATAATACCCCTCAAGGGTGAGGCGCCTATCAAGTGTAATAAGTGGACTGTTTTTGGTGTGTTTTGGCCATCTTTTACACTAAAATTGCACACACCAAGTATCGGGTCCAAAGGCACTCCCATAAGTTCCATATCCGTGATTATTCTCGTATCATCTTCTCCATCTTAAGATAAATTTGACCACAAATACATGGCTTCACCTCATTCAAAGACCACTTCAAAAGGAATCACTCAAAACAGTACGCACATGAAGAAACCGAGAGCTCAATAACAAGAAGTCTCGGCCAATCATCTTTATTTTGAATCTTGGTTTCCTCTCCATCTTGAGATTTACCTTCAATCGCATTCAACTCAAGTATCCTACCATCGAACAAGAATTGTTATTGACCCCATATCCTTCTTGTTCCTTTCTACCATTCTCCTCTACATGGACATGTCGGCTTTGGTGAAATGGAGCTTCGGTTGATAGGCTTGATTTAGTCAAGTGGGGTTTTGGTTGTGGAGCTTGGATAGGAGGGATTTGGCTTCCAAGTCCTTCTTGTTGGACTTGATCGAATTGAGGGGGAAGTGAATTAATTAGGTCTCGGGTTTGAGGAGATTTGGTGGCTTGGCTTATGTCTATGTCATTTGGTGGTGGTCTTGGAGGACTGATCATTGGATGTAAAGTTTTGGGAGTAGAAACACAAGAGTTCCTTCGACTCTCCACCCTATTAAGTATAGTAGACATATCCAAGCCCAATTTTCAAGACCCACATTTGCCTTAGCTATTTCTTGGGCAATAACATCAAGGTGGGCCAAAATGGTGTCCATTATGGCCAAGGAGATACCTACAAAACACAAAACACCTTAGTTGTACAAAATATCCCCACTCTCTCTTTTTATTTCATGTCTCTCGGATCCCTCGCTCTTGATCTCACAAGTGTTGTAAGCTTGCTTGTATTCCGTGCTTAAGAGGTGGACCAATATTACAATGACTCCACAAGACTAAGACACACAAAGAAACTTAGACACGAAGAATGGGTTTCAAAACTAACTTACAATCTAGTACTAGCTTGTAAGTTAGTAATGGAATCAACAAACGAGACTAAAGAAATATCAAATTAGAAACCAATAATCCATGTTTGAGCTCAAATTAATGTGTGAACAGTATACTTGATGACGTGTCACCCTTCAATTGGCCGAGGTTTCAACAAATTTTAATTATCAATTTTGATATTTTGGGTCCTTCACAATTTGGAATTGATGAAATTAAAATTGGAGGGAAAGTTCAAGTCTTAGAATCTTCTTCAAATTCAACCTTAAAAAGGTGTGAATTGACTTGTACTATTCCCACAAAAAAAGGTCCTTGAATTAGGGAAAAGTGGTTGAAAAGTTGTCGTCAACTCAAAAAGTGATGTGAGCTAGTCCTTTCACCAACAAGTCTTCCAACTTTGTCTTTAACCTTTTTAGATCTATTAGGTACTTTAAGTTGGTCAAGATATGAGAGTGGGTGAATGAAAACAAGAACACAACAAAAATTTTTCAAGAACAATAACAATATCAACAACGTTCCAGTCCAAGTCTACAACAATATCACCATACAGCCAAGGACAACCACATCAAGATTCAGCCAACTTCAAGTTCACATCAATAATGTCATTATTTTAAGATCAAACTTGAGATCTAGACACTTGTAGTGTTGGTGAGAAAGAAACCAACACTTGAAACACTCTAAATAAACAAAATAACTACCAAATCTATACACACAAACAAGTTTTCCGGCCAAGACAACAACAAGATCCAGATTCGGCCAAGAACACAAGAACACTTTTTTTTCAAATTTCAAGACCAAGATTGATCTTGTTAGGACAAAATAAAAGATGACTCTGATACCAAATGATACACTACAAACTTTTATGTATCAAAAACAGCCACCAAAAACAATGCACAACATAATACAAAAATTGAGACAAGTTGGAAACAAGTCCAAAAACCAAGAATGCAACACAATGGTGAGATAATAACGTGTATATCCACACCAAAATAGAAACAACACTACAGTAACATGATGAACAACAAGAATACAATAACAATATTATAGAACAACAAACATACTTCTATAAGAACGCAAGAACAACACTACAGATTACAATGAAACAAAGGGATAGATAGATAGACCAATGGTTGGTATAATCTTAAGAAACCAAGAGCTTATTCCACTCTTCGAACCTTAACACCACATACAACAAAGACCTATCTCTTACGTGACACAAGATCGGATTCCACCTCTCAAGCATCGACGTTTCCAAGCAATACTCAATCACTAGTGATTCCACACTATCTCTTGACCTAGTTTCGATTGTGGTGCCTCCAAAGGGAGAGTACTTTTGTTCTTATGACTTACAACATTATCCAAAAACTAACTAGAGAATCCCTAACATGTTTCTTATATAGCTATTACAAAATGGAAGACTAAAATGTCCACAATACCCCTCAAGGGTGAGGCGCCTATCAAGTTTAATAAGTGAACTATTTTTGGTGTGTTTTGGCCATCTTTTACACTAAAATTGCACACACCGAGTCTTAGATCCAAACACACTCTCATAAGTTCCATATCCATGATAATTCTCGTATCACCCAGGTAGAAAGGAGGCTCACCAATTGCAGAAGATGACAATCCTAATGATGCACCTAATCGCAGACTTGAGATCCAGAACCTTGTAATGCCTCGATTCTGTACTCTAGATGCTACACAGTGCTTACGACCCCGAAGGACCATAAGCTAACCCTTGACTGATATCTACTGTGAGCACTGAAACATGATACTATAATAAATGCGAAAAATAGGCTAAAATGCCATAAGGTTTAAAATCTATAAATGTTGATAAAATATATTATCTATGATAACAATCTATGAAAATGAACACTGCCAAAAAAATAGTCTGAAAATCCTCTAATTTGAAACTGTCTGAAAGTGGAGTTGATGGTACAATCCCCCAACTAACTCCATCTACTAAAATACTGAGTCTACTGAAATAATGAAATAAAAGAATATCCTTGAATGATGAGGACTCACTGCTAATCTACTGCTGCTGGCTGAATCTGAATCTATCTATGTGTGGTTGGGAACCAGGTGTCAAACCTATGATATGAGACATCATAGCACAAAAAAGAGTATGTATCAGTACTTGGAATGTACTAGTATGATAGATGAGGTAAGGCTAAATGCAAGAGTTCATATGCATGAACAATAACTGACTGTATGATATAAAGTAACTAAACATGAGAGTACATGTATAACTGGTACTGTTGTAAATACTGAGTATGCACTAATGTGCATATAAATAAATACTGTGACTAAGCTTGTCTGAAGCTAAGTCCTGAAATTTAAAACTGATTAACTAATATCTGAAGTTACTGATAACTGAGTTACTAATACTAATTGACTGTATCTAATAATCCTGATTCTATAGAACTGAACTGAGTTCTATTCTGAAGATTGAGACTGAGAATATGGGAGGTAATCATCTAACCGACATGCCCTAAATTTAAAACACCTCATCAACTCTCAATTGGTAGGTTTGATGTCTCAACCTATGCTAGATATGTAGTTCTGGAATGTAAGGATTGCTTCTAAGGATCTTACCCTCTACCGGCAGGCAAACCCCCATCCTTGGGTTCACTCGGTGCTAAATCCTACTCCCAACTGAGTATACTGAACTGGAGTATAAGCTTACTGATTTTTCCTGAGTTCGGTAACTGACTAAGTTTTACTGAGTTTTGTAACTGAATGAGAGTACTACTGATCGTGACATGACTGAGATTCTATAACTGACATTGGATCTAGGCACACAACTAAATTATTTGGTATTAAATACCCACAGGACTTGATAGAATGAAAAATAAATCTTAATATACTCTTGAAAATCATAACAATGTATAATTGTCCATAGTTCACTCATAGAGGCATTTAATCAAACACTTTAAATGCATCTACTTATACATGAATAGGGAATACATGCTATCATGTTATAATGGCACTATGTCATTAACATAGGCATTTTATCAAACACATGGGGAGCATGGTTAGGTTATACAATAATCAAAACATATAGTTATCATGGCTACATCAAACAACTTGTAAGTTGAAGGATTTATCATGACTAATTTCATAAAAGCATGTAATTTAATCAGGGACTAAAACCCAATAATAACATGAACATTAATTTAATTCAATTCAAGCATGAAAGTTCATAATTCAATAATCTTATATTTTGAAAATGGATTCATGGACTCTATGGGTAAAAAGAATCCATAGATGAACACCTAACAAACCTTGGATTGTTAATTCTTGAAGGTTCTTGGAGAGACTCTTTATTTTCTCTCTTGTTTCTTGAAGCTAGGGTTTAGCCTCTTTTGAGAGAGAATGACTTAATCTTTGAATAAAGTGAATAAATGATGAGATAGTGGGTTATTTAGGGGTAACTTTCATGTTTAGACTGATTAGGGCCGTGCAAAAATACCCATTTATCCTTGAGAACGACTTAAAAATCCATACTAAAAAACTCAATTTTGTGCCCTGGCGCTACGCGCTGCTATCATACCAAGCCACTGAAAAATGACAATTGAGAATGTGGCTGGTGGCGCGACGCGGTGGAATTACATTGCAATACTAGATGGGACCTGGAAGCTCAGCGCGATGCGGTACAATCGCGTTGGCTCACTAGAAATTGACAAATTTAAAAATAAGCTTTGGCACGATGCGCCAGTATTGCGGTACCTTACTGAAAACTGACAATTTCCATTTTGGCTTACTCCACGATGCGCTACTGGCCTGAATGACAGTGTTTAACGACTAAAACTTAAAATAGCCATAACTTCTTACCCGGTTATCGGATTTAGGTGAATTTTATATTGTTGGAAATCTAATTCAATTTCCTACGTAATGATAGACTCTAAATTTAAAAATACTAAGATTTTCAAAAATTTTATATTGGATAACTCATGAACTAAGAGTTTAGTTATTCTTGAGAAATATGGGGTATTACAAACCTACATCAGGAAATGATGTTGCACCAAAGACGGTCAATATATGCTTGAGAAATATGGGGTATTATAAACCTACATCATGAAATGATGTTGCGCCAAAGACGGTCAATATGTGGAATGTATTGTTATGTAAAACCATTTCAGGAGGGTAGTATATCAACATATTAGAAATGGCAATAAAATTCAAATATAAATGATGACAACTGGAAAGAAACAAGAATATAAACTAAATTTATAATTGACCAAGTAAGGTAGATTAAATTCCTTTGATTATTTATGGTAGAAAGTAGTGAACCATCATAAACCACCATGTGAGTGCATGGAGTCTGATCTTGTCCATATCAGCTAAGTCATCCTATACCTTTCCAGGTATAGGACATGACTTAACATGATTTTACTAGCAAGTATCGATGGTTAGCCTGTAACACCTTGCATTTTCAAGCTAGAAAGCGAACCATCATTCCTACGTGTGTAAGCTCTAATTCCATGGTTTATATTTAAATTCATTTGTCATGATCCTTCTCCTAGTGTATGACGTGATTATGAGGTGAAAAGTATTCATAAAAACCACTTGGAGAAAAGTTGAGCTAAGATTCATTCATTCTTCCAAAGTTTGATATTCGATTCTACAAGGGTCTACTTTGAACGTATATAACTTTTGATACACAGAATTTTTCAGATCAAGACCCACCAAATGTTAGATAATTGAATTATCTTTCTAATGATACCAATTTCACCTAAATCTGATAACCGAGCAAAAAGTTATGGCATTTTCCATGTGAGGCAATAAGCCGATGCAATCTTGATGCGTCGCGTCGACTGCGCCCCGACATGAAACCTGATGTAAATCTAAAGTGGTTTTCCGTGTTATTTAAATTCCTAAAGGGTCTAGGGGTAATTTAGTCATATTCCATCACCCAAATTTTGTCCCTAATTATCCTTAAACAAAATTAAGCGTATTAGTAACGGTTGAACTCTCTCAAGATCCCTAATTCATCTCTCAAGAACACAAGAGGAGAAAACAACTAGGGTTTGGATAATCAAGCCTAAAGGTCAAATATTTTAAAAATTTCTTTGTGATTCTTCAAAATTAAGGTATGTAGGACTATTCTAAAAACCTTGGGCATAAGTTTAAGTGTTTTATCAAGATTAAAAAGCCCCAACTATGATTTACAATGAAGTATTCTATATTGTCTTCAAAAAGTATGCATCATGGTATCGTTTTGATTAAAGTATATGTGTCTTGAATCACTTTTCATAGAAATTGAGTTACAACTATATATATATATATACATATATATATATATATATATATATATATGATTTTGTGTAATTTGTAAGATTTATTAAGAGCATGTGTATGAATTCTCCTCTCTTGTTGCGAAGAAAAGTTTACATATTCATTATGAATAGTTTGGAATGCCTGTTTTGGGATTTGAAAGTGATCTTCTAAATATCATGGTGTTTGACATGGTTTATACGTGATGAGAGGGAGTTTCTTGCTACAACTACATTATTGTTTAAAAAGAAAAGAATTGCATATGTTTGACTAAATTGACATGACCACCACATGTTTTGAAACTTGAAAATAGATGAAAAATGTCTAAGCTTTCTTGAAACTTCAAAGTAATAATTCGATTGTGATGTTGTAAATCTTAGGTGGTCATGTGCATGTTTTGAATATAAGGGGCTATGAATTTGGCATGATATGGACTTGCAAGTCAGGATATGACGATACCCGGTGATAGTATGACCTTAACAGAATAAATGATGAATGTTTTAAATTCATGAAGAATGATTTTAAAGAACTAAAATTACGCCTAAAGAGAGGTAGATGGTTAACCAAAGAAAGCGTTTGAGTGTAAGGGCTCATTGCCGGAAATTGAATTTACCGACTCGGGTGATATGATTGGCTAATGCCAATGTATAATTTTCCTTGAGACTCTGGTATACTAGAATAGAAATTAGGACCCCAATTCAAGAGGTACACTTGGATTGGGAGCTTGGCCGCCGAGTTAAGGGCAGATTTCATATAGTCCGTCGGATTATAGAAATGTAGGGTGTACCATCTATCTCAGAATTAAGATAAAGTGTGCATCATGATTTCAAGGGAAGCATTTAAGCATTTACATAACTGCGTGTAATGTTTCGATAAATGCTCTCATTCATTTTGTATAAAAATATGTTATTTTGAGTTGTTTCACATACTAGTACAATTGTATTGACCCCCTATATTTCAGAATCTAAGGCATAGTCCTGAGGTCCCGCTAAGCAGTAGACTTGTTTGTCCGAAGTTTCAGCTGGTGAGCCTCCCTTATTTTTGAATACCTGATTTATGGTCATTGTTAGTTTATTTTTATTCATGGTTTGACTGTGGGCCTTGTCCCAGTTTTGTTTTAGAGATATTATCGTTCTTGGATTGTTAGAGATTTAACAGACGGGTGTCATGTGTTTTAATTGTTAAGAATTTCCTTTTTGAACTGTTTAGTTGTTTTATGAGATTGACCATGATTCTGTATTATATCTTCTTCCATATTTCTTTTAATTGTATGAGTGTTGTCAATGATCTCTAAAGGGAAAGGGTCATCCGGGCCTTCACGGTTTGGGATGCCCATCACAACTAGGGTCTCAACTCGGGTCGTGACATAGCCCCTTTTTGGGACACATAAAAAGAGAGTCGTCCGTCTTGCAGAATAATCTATATCCTATGTCAGCAAACATAGTTTCGGACATTTGTCATTTCAACCTATGCCTTCACGGTCAGCTAACTAACTCCCTTATGCTCATTACGTTATCTTATTTATCGTATTAGTTCTTGATCAAAATGTTAGTCTTGTCACGTTCATGTTCATAGTTTAGCCTTTTTAGGCTCATGCTCATAGTTTAGCCTTTTTAGGATCATAATTATGTATAGCCACTTTAGGCTCATACTGAGAGTTAACCATAATAGGTTCTTCTATAATTCAGATAGATTAAACAAACCACAAGTAAAAAAAAATAAGAACAACACACAGATTTACGTGAAAACCCTTGCGAGAAAAACCATGGGCAGAGAAGGTTTCACTATAATGGAGAAAGAGTACAATGTGGAGAAGGCTGAATTTTCTTAATAACGAAAATAACCCACTAAATCACACTTATATAGTACATGCGTACAAATAGGTCCTAGGTCCAAAAACATAAAGTGATACAAGTACGACCACGAAGATGGACGCATGTGAGTGTGTAATGAACCCGAGGCTTAGAGTTTGCAAGTGAAGGACTTAAACACACCAAAATAACCCTAATCTCACAATTGGAGTGTAACAAGGAGCCTTGGAACACAACAGGGCAGCCCCTAAATACACTTGAAGGGCAACTAGATCCTAAAGGGCATTTTGGACATTTTGTATTTTATTTGTAACCTAGTATAAATAGAACATTGTAGGGCTTTTAGACTTAGATTATTCATGATGTTTTAAGTCTTGAAACACAAAGAAATACAAGTCCTCTCCCTTTGGTGGCACAAAACCTAAACTAGGCATAGAGAGTGTGGATTCACTTTTGTTGATCTTATGGCTTGGAAACGTGATGCTTGGGAGGTGGATTCTGACCTTGTATCTTTGTAAGAGATAGGTGAACGTTTTTTTAGTGTTAAGGGTCCAAGAGAGGAATATTATCTTGGGTTATTAAGATTATACCTTCATTAAATCTATCTAACTATCCCTTTGTCTTGTTGTAATTGTGTAGTTTGTGTTCTTGTTAATGCAAACCGTGACTTGTTGTTAATGTTTATCATTTTCTTCATCTTGTATTTGTTAAGCTAGTTTGTTTTTATATTCCAAATAATGTGTTAAACACCTCGTATCCTTGTTACTCTCATTATTCTTGTCTTGTATTGTTGAATTCTAGTGTGGTCACCAAATAGGTCCACGGGTTTTTCAAACTAGTGGACTGTTTTAGTGTTTGTTTCATGTTTCCATTATTTTCTCATATCATTTGGTAATATATAATGTCTTTATATTGTTCCCACAAGATCAATCTGGAGCTTGTTAGTTGAAAAATTAAAAAAACAATTGATGAATAACTGAAAAATCAATAAAAAGCAAATCTGTGTTGTATTCTTGGCCGAAATAGTGTTATTGTTGTTTATTGGCCAATATTTTTACTTTTTTGTTGTTTATAGTGTTAGTATTCTTCATTTCTAACACTCTTGAGTCTAAATCTAAATTTGAGCTTGAAATGTTGGTGTTGTTGTTGTGAACATAAGACTTGGCCGAATTATTGTTGAAACATTATTGTGGTGGGCTGTTTTGGCCTTGTTGTCTTCATCTAGTTGTTGTTCAAAGATTTTCCACGTGATATTGTTGTTCATTGGTGGTCTAAGAACCGTTTTGTTGCAGTTGTAGTTGTCTTGGCCAAGTGCTGAAGATATTGTATTATGAAAATTGGAAGTTGGCTGTGTGAAAATTGTTGGTGTTTTTGGAGATTGTTGTTGGTTGTTCTTGGTGATTGTTGATGTTGTTCTTGAAGTTCTTCACAACATTCATAGCTTGTTAAAATAAATTGAACCTTAGATCTATAAAGATGAAGGGAAAAGGTGAAGCTTTGTTAGTCTTGAAAGATTTACCACCACTCATCAACTAGTCAATCAAGTCTCAACCACTTTCCAACACTTTTCCATGATTTAAGGACCCATGTTTTAAGAAGAAGTACAAGAAAAAGTCAAAGTCTTGAAAATTAAAATTTAAAAAAGGCTCCAAGACTTATTTTTTCTCCTAAAACAAAATTCCACCAATCCAAATTAATTGTTGACCAAGACTTGAAATTGGACAACAAAAAATGGTTAGAAACCGCAACCAATTACGTCCTGCCACATCATCATTGTTACTGTTAACGCAATAATTTTGGCTCAAATTTTGATTTCTTAGTTTCAGTTTATTGTCTCTTAGTTTTGTTTAATTGATCCTAGTAATAATTAACGAGCTAGTAAACTTCTACTAGGTTGTCACTTAGTTCTTGAATTCGTTGTTCAGGCCTATGTTTCTTTTGTACTTTTCTCTTTTGTGAATTCATTGTATCTTGTTGGTTCAAGACTGTAAATAAAATTTCTTTGAGTCAACTCAAACAAAAATCTATTCTGGACCAAGGTGGACTCCTCCCAACCACTCATGAAGTACAAGACGGCTTTCAACACTTGTGAAGCCAAGTGTGAGGTAAAACTGAGAGTGAGAGTGTGGTGAGGCTTTCTGAACTAACTAGTTTGTTTTCTTTCGTTTGTTGTGTCTTTTCTTTAGGTACCATGTCTGCCAATTATCTCGATGCCACATTTGATCGCATCAACGACAATCTTGAGGACATGAAATGGCATGTTGAAAGGCTACGCCAATTGGTATCCACACTTATCCCAACAAATCCAAAACCTAAGGTCTAAACACCTTGCGATGAGAGCTTCTTGAAGGAAGTTGCTGCCCAAACTTCTGAAGGAATTTCACACAGAGGTAAAGATGAACATACTTATGAACATCAAGGTAAAATAGTTAACTCCCACACATTGGTGCATGTGAATGATGATCGTGTGGCTAATAAGCTGTAATACCCCAAATTTTTCTAGCTAATTTTGTCCCAAGGATGCCTTGTATTAGCTTCTAAAGTGAATGATGATTATTCCATGAGGAATTTTCAAGATTTTCACTTTTTGTCATGTGGAAAATTCAATAAGTTTTCCATCGATATATGATTCGCTTAAATCCTATAACCGGGTAAGAAATTATGACTATTTCAAGTTTACATTGTAAAACAGTTCCATATTAGTCAGTGGAGCACTGCGCCACAAGAGGAAATGGCATTTGGAAATTTCCAGTAGGTGTCTACAATTATAGTGCATCGCGCCAGTGCTCAAATTCAGAATTGTCCTTTTTCCAGTGTTTCAGCGCGATTTTCCCCACGTCACGCCAATGTTCCAGGTCATAAAGGAAGGGCCAATGCGATGGCTCCGCATCGCGCCATCCCTCAATTTCCCAATTTTTAATTTCCAGTGATATGGCGCGATAACACCGCATCGCGCCAGGGGCCTAGTTCGGAAAAATTTTACTAAAATTAATTGACGCGTCCAGGGTTAAAAGGGTCAATTTTCTACCCCTATTTAAACCCAATAACACATGATTTAGCCATTCTTCACCCAGAATATACTAGTTTCTCTCAATTTTCTCTCAAGAACAAGCTAGGATTTCTATTGGGGATTCAAATTCAAGAAGGTTTCACCGTCAATCTTCATAAAATCACAAACTAAGGTATGTATAGTGTTCATTCATGGACTCCTTTCGTCCATGAAGCCCAAGAATCCCTTTTCTAAATTCTAGTTATGGATTTTCTTATAAATTTCATGATTGGGCTGCTCTTGTTCATGTTGATAATGAGTAATTGAATTGTATTGCATGAATGAGTGTTAAATTCCATATGGTTTGATTTGTATAGGTATTAATTCATGAGATCCTATGACTAGATGAGATAAGGTCATGAAACATCATTCATGATATAGGTCGAAAACACATGAGCAGTTCTTTGAAAATCATAAAACATTCTGATCAATGCAGTTCTGATATTTGTATTACTTCTGAGTTAGGTGGTCCACCCTACAATTCTACAACCCCACAAGCTATATGGAGTCCGCCCTTAACTCGGCAGCCAACCCCCCAACCCAAGTTTTCTACAAGAGTTGGAGTTTCTGATTCTGATACGCCACAGGGAACTAGGCCAGCGTATAATCCCTCTAGGGGACATAATAACCCCGTATTGGCAAAATACGGTTTTGGGCAATTAGTTTACTGGACTCATGCCTTCTTCGGGTAACCACCTAACATTTCTTTAAGCCTATTTTTAGCCTTTTCTGAACATGTGTCATTTTAACTTCAAAATCTGAAAGTCTAAGAGAAAATCCACATTCTTTTCTGTTATGAGTTACTATGGCATTTTCTAAATTGGTATCGTCATACCAAGACTTGCAAGTCATGTTTCTGGGCCATCAAAATCATATCACAGTCTTCTATTTCAAAACATAAAGTGTAGACCACCCTACTTTAAATAATTCAAGAAGATTCATTCTTCAATACATTTATCAAACTATGCAAAAATCATTCTTTTTCAATCATTTCAACAAACATGTGGTGGTCATGTATTTTTTTGCAAACCATGCAATCCTTTCATTATATATCTTCAATATTTATCAACATGCAAAATCCCCTCTCTTAAATTCAAAACCATAGTCAAGCCATAAACAAAATCAAGACATTTATATCATAATTCCAACAAGGCATTTCAAATAAATCATAGCTTACGAAAACAAGAAACTTGTAAACAAGAGAGGGATTTCTAATAGATCATGCTCTCAATTCATCATTCAAATTCATCAAAAACATACATATATATACTTATACATGGTTGTAAATCAAGTTTTTGGGGGAAAGACCTCAAGACCAAAACAATAATGTCATTTAAGAGTTCATAAAGCAACATTGTAATATGAATTCTAAAACCCCTTCAAAATTCATGATTTCACAATATTCAAATGTTGTTGAAACAATTTTCTTATACCCGTGTAGTTTAGGAAAGCCCCACGTACCTTATTTAACTTAGGAGGGAGAGTGGAATCTGAATCACACTTTAGTTTCTTGAAATTCTTGGCTTCCAAGATTACTCTTGATCTATTGGGGAGGGACGAGGGTTTTGATTTTTGATGATGAGAGTAGTTTCGAATGATATTTTGCCCTAAACACTCTTTAATTTTGTGATATGGTAGTGTTATGATGAAGGAAAAAAATGACTGAATTGCGCTTCCCTAGGCCAGTTATTTAAAAGAATTCACGAACTGGGCACCGACACGACGCGTCGATATAGCATCGGTTCACTACTTCATCGATGCGGTGCATCGACTTCGCATCGATTCACTGTTTCCAACGTCTAAACACACCTCTAACGTTGTCCGAAAAATCGAAAACTTTTTCGACACATCCCTTTTTCTTTCTTGAACATGAAACAACTTAAAAATTAACTTTATGAGGTTGGAAAGGTCAAAAATAAAATCATCAAAGTTTAGGGGTTCAAAATGTGACTAAGTCCTTTTTACACATAGAAAGTTTTCAAGTTGCTATACTCTCAACATGCTACTAGGTGAGATACCGCATAGAAGATTTTTGCGGGGCGTAACATTATCCCCTTTTGGGATCATTCATCCTTGAATAATGACGCAGGACACACGTAAGTACAATTTATCTCACCGAATAGAAGATAAAAAGAATAAGGTAGGGATTGTACCTTCCAACTCGTCATTTGCCAGATCAAAAAGATTTGGGTATCTTGCACGCATATCGTTCTCCAATTCCCAAGTAGCTTCTTCAACTTTTTGATTTTTCCACAACACCTTAACCAAAGCAATTTCCTTACATCTCAACTTCTGGACTTGACGATCCAAGATAACAACAAGTTATTCTTCATATGCTAAGGAGTCCGTCACCTTGATCTCCTCTAAAGGCAACACTAGATAATGATCACCAACACACTTCCTCAACATGGACACATGAAACACGGGATGGACAGAAGCCAGATTTGTGGGCAACTCTAACTCATAAGTGACCCCACCTATCCTTCTCACAACCTGATATGGTTTAATATAGCGAGGAATTAGCTTCCGTTTCTTCCTGAATTGCATGACTTTCTTCATAGGGGAGACCTTTAGAAACACCCAATCACCAACCTCAAATTCCAACTCCTTCCTTCTAACATCAACATAGGACTTTTGATGACTCTGACCTGTCTTGAGTCGTTCTCTAATGACTTTCACCTTTTTCATTGCCTGATGAAATAGATCAAGCCCAAAAAACTGTATCTCACCCACTTATACCACCCAATTGGTGATCTACATCTTCTCCCATAAAGTACCTCAAAATGGGCCATCTTAATGCTGGCATGGTAGCTATTATTGTAGGCAAACTCTATCAATGGCAAATAATTTAGCCAACTGCCTTTGAATACAATTACACAGGCTCTCAACATATCTTCAAGGTTCTGGATGGTGTGCTTTGCTTGTGCATCGGTTTGAGGGTGAAATGTAGTACTCAGGTTTACTTGGGTACCTAAACCCCTCTGAAAAGATCTCCAAAATTGTGAAGAGGATTACGTACCTCGATTGGATATAATGGGTACTGGTGATCCATTAAAATGAACTATTTCCTCAATGTACATCTTGGCATAATCATCTCCCAAATTGTTAGTCCTCACAGGCAGAAAGTGAGCTGACTTGGTCAACCTGTCAACAATTACCCAAATGGAATCGTACTAGTTTTGGGACCTCGGATGTCCCGTTATGAAGTCCATATTGATCATCTCCCACTTACACATTGGTAAAGTTATCTCTTGGTAAGTACCACCTGGCCTCAAATGTTCCACTTTAACTTATTGGCAATTCAAACACTTGGAAACAAAATCAGCCACATCACTCTTCATATTATTCAACCAATATATAGTTGTAAGATCATGGTACATCTTAGTAGAGCCTGGGTGAACAACATACCTCAAAGTGTGAGCTTCATCATGATTTTTTTAACAAACTATCCACATCTGACACACATAACCTACCTTAATATCTCAAAATCCTATCACCGCCAATTTCAAAAGATATCACTTTTTGCTGATATTTCTGAAGTAAACATTCTTAATCTGTCAAACAATTCATTTTTAGGCCCAATTCCCTTATCCTTTGCCATCTTAATAAGCTTGGAAATCTTGGATTTGTCTATAAATGCCTTGGCAGGTACTATTCCTAGGTCATTGGAAAAACTCTTGTACCTTAAAGCCATCAATGTTTCAGTTAATGATTTAGAAGGTGAAATACCCAATGGTGGTGTGTTTACTTTTTTTTTTTTTAATCAAAGATCGGCCTTTTGGGCCATTTATTAAAATGTTAAAACAAATTTGTACAAAAGACTTAGGTCAGGCAAGACCCAAGCCCAATTAATCTAACAAAAGTAGGAAAGTCAAAGACTTTCAAATCTTAAAGACAAAATAGGGAAAGTGGAAAGTGTACTGCTCTTCTTCTTCTTCACATCTCCGTTCGATCTATTTATTGTTCTGATGTCATCGACTCTCGCATCTTATTAGCTAATTTCCATTCTGAGTTATCTTCTTGTTTCTTGAGCTTCAAACAATCAAAACT
This sequence comes from Capsicum baccatum var. pendulum, assembly GCA_030864225.1. Taxonomy (NCBI): domain Eukaryota; kingdom Viridiplantae; phylum Streptophyta; class Magnoliopsida; order Solanales; family Solanaceae; genus Capsicum; species Capsicum baccatum. The sequence continues at coordinate 6,672,263 of CM061552.1, forward strand.
TAAAATAAGCTGCTTTGAATCAAATACAAGACAAATCACCTTAAAATGGTAGTGTGTTTACAAATTCCACTCTGCGATCATTTCTTGGGAACAAAGGTCTATGTGGAATTCACAAATTAGAGGTTCCTTCTTGCCCTATCACTAATCCTGGGAAACAATCAAAGTCTAAGGAGTTTTTTGTGCTAAAAATTGTTATTCCAGTGGTTACTTCATTCTTTTTTATGTTCTTGATGGTTTCAGTTTGGATAATTGTCACGACCCAAACCAGGGCCATGTCCATAAGGGACATCCCAAACCATGAAGGCCCAAGAGCCCTTCTAACTTTAAATCACATACACTATTCATATACAAAAGAAAATGCGAAAATACAAAGCAATACGGAATCATGGCCATGTTCCATGTTAAGCATATCAATACGAAAGAAGATCCATCAACATCTAGACAACATCTATTTCTGTCTGCAAAATCTCTAATACATACGAAAATTAACAAAAACTGTCTGAAATGGGACAAGGCCCCCAGTGAACCTAAACCAAAATAAATAGAAAGTGATTGAAAAGAAATAGGCCTTCCGGAATAAACAAGGCTCACCAACTGCACACTTCACTTCTTACTAGTCAATCTATTGCTTAACGCGACCCCACGACTATGTCTCAAAATCCTGAAATATAGTGGGTCAATACAGATGTATTGGTATATGAAAAAACTCAAAAGAACATGTTTTTATACAAAATAGATGAGAGCATTTAATAAAGTCAAGGATCATAATACGTAAGTAAAATAAATGGGCATACTTCAGTGACTCCAAGGAACTTATTTGGAAATTATGACTCACTCTTTATCTTAATCCTGAGATAGATGGTACACCCTATATTTCTAAGATACCACGGGCTATATGGAATCCGCCCTTAACTCGGCGGCCAAGCCCCAAATCCAAGTATGCTGCAAGGATTGGAGTCCTAATTTCTATTCTAGTATACCAATTTCTCAAGGACAAGTATACATTGGCTTTAGCCAATCATGTCATCCGAATCAGCAAATTTGGTTATTCCGGTGATGAGCCCTTACACTCAAATGCCTTCTCCGATTAACCATCTACCTCTCTTTAAGCCTAATTTTAGTTCTTTAAAACCATTCATCATGCATTCAAAACATTCATCATATGTTCTGTTAAGGGCATAGTATCACCGAGTATCATCATACCCTGACTTGGAAGTCCATATCGTATCAAAATCATAGCCCATCATATTCAAAATATGCACATGACCACCCAAGATTCATAACATCACAATAAAGTCATCACTTTGAAATTTCAAGGAAATTTAGGCATTTATCATTTATTTGCAAGATTCAAAACATGTGGTGGTCATGTCAATTAATTCAATTACATGCAACTCTTTCCATTTAAAACAAGAATGTAGTGATAACAAGAAAATCCCTCTCATTATAAATAAACCATATCAACACTATGAAATTGAGAAGATCACTCTCAAATCTTAAAACATGCTTTTTAAATCATTCACAATGAAAAATGTAAAGTTTAGTTCACAACAAGAGAGGGAATTCAGAATCATGCTCTCAATTAATCTTACAAACATGCACAAAATCATATATATATATATATATATATATATATATATATATATATATATATATATATATATATTATAATTCAATTTTCATTAAACATGATTCAAATCAACATATTTTTCCATCAAAACAGTCCCATGATGCATAATCTTCAAAAATTATACATATACTTCATTATAAATCAAAATTGGGGATCTTTAATCTTGACAAAATATTTAAACTTATGTCCAAGGTTTTTAGAGTAGTCCCACATACCTTAGATTATAAAATTAGAAAGATGAAACCCTAATCTTGATCCGTTTCTTGGAATTCTTTATCTTAAAGGCTTGAATTCATGATCTTTGGGGAAGAAAAAGTTGAATCTTATTCTTGGAGGTGGCTAGGTTTTCTTTTGAGAGAAGATTGCATAAAAGAGGCAATTGATGCTTCTTTGGGCTGAAATTTTATGTTATGGATGGGTTTTGGGTGAGAAAAAGTGACCAAAATTCCCCTAGACCCATTAGAAACTGATTTAACGAGTGAAACAGTTCTGTAACGCGCTGGCCATCACGTCGCATCGACATCGTGTCGTCTTACTGCCTCACACGGAAAATGTCATAACTTTTCACTCGGTTATCGAATTTTGGCCAAAATTGGTATCATTGGAAAGCTAATTCAATTATCTAAAATTTTTTAGGCCTTGAGATGAAAAATTCAATGTGTATCAAAAGTTATACACGTTCAAATTAGACCCTTGTAGAATCAAATATCAAACTTTGAATGAATGAATGATTCTTAGCTAAACTTTGCTCTAAGTGATTTATATAAACACTTTTCACCTCATAATCACTTCATACACTAGGAGAATGATCAAGACACATGAATTTAAATATATACCATGGAATTTTAACTTACGCACGTAGGAACAACGGTTTGATTTCTAGCTCGAAAATGCGGAGTGTTAAAATAATAAAAAAAAAAGGAAATTCTAAAGATGTAGAATAGTTTTGGGAGATCATTACTCATCAATTAGTTTCTTATCACGAGATTCAACGAGCAACAAATAATTTTGATCTATCCAATCTAATTGATGTGGGAGGTTTTGGCTTTGTGTATAAAGGTATATTATCTAGTGGAATCGTGGTTGCAATAAAAGTTCTGGATTTGGAAAATGAGCAAGTATGAAAAAGGTTTGATATTAAATGCGAAATGATGAGAAATGTTAGACACAGAAATCTTGTCCCCGTGATTACTACTTGTTCTAGTGACTATATAAGAGCCTTTGTTCTGAAATATATGTCCAACGGGAGTCTTGAGAATTGTTATACAAAGAAGAATCCCACTTGAAACTCCTTCAAATATTTACTATAATGCTTGATGTGGTTGTGGCAATTGAATATCTACATCACAGTCATAACACTCTGATAGTTCATTGCGACTAAATCCAACAAACGTTATTTTGGATAAAGATATGGTGGCTCATGTTGGTGATTTTGGAATCTCTAAGATTTTAGCCGTAAGTAAGTCCATGGAACACACAGAGACATTGGGCACTCTTCGATACATTGCACCAGGTATACTACTCTTTCTTTCTCACTTATCTTATACCCTTTCTCTTTGATTTTATCTTTATCTAAATCAAGCCTTCGCAAATAAAAGAAAGTCTTTGGTAGTACGAGCTGGCTCTTTTTCATTTTTGTTCAAATGAGTAACTCTTTTTCATTTTTATTCTTTTAAGAATATGGTTCAAAGGGAATGGTCTCCGCTAGTGGTGGTGTTTACAGCTATGGCATCATGTTAATGGAAGTTTTGGCAAAAAGAAGGCTGACAGATGAAGAGATATTCAATGAAAACCTTGGGTTGAGAGAGTGGATAAGGCGACCATTTCCGAGAACTATAATAGAAGTTGTGGATGCCAATCTTTTCTCCGAGGAAGAGCAAATCACTTCCAAAAGTGAATTATCCATAGCCTCCATAATAGAATTGGCTTTAGATTGCACAAAGGAAACTCCGGAATCAAGGATATCCATGAAAGATGTTGTCAAGAGACTTAACAAAATCAAGAACATATTTCTGGAAACATAGAAAGTTAGCAATAAGGAGTGCACTTATAGTCTAATAGTGGGTTAGCATATAGGCTATAGCTTCCAAGGCAAGCTATGCCATTATTTTCACCAATAGGTCTATTAGGAGTGTTTATATCATCTTCAAACAAGACATTATACCTAAAGAGAGAATGGTCTATTTCATAGGCAGATTTGGAACAAACACGTTCATCACTCTCTAAGAGATCAATGTCAAGTTTCAAAGAGATTTCAAGTAAAAGACTATCCCAAGAATAGTTCTCGGGTTTCCAATTTTGTTGTCCAACATTTTTAAATTCTTCACTCACTTGAGATTCATTAATCACACAACACATATCCTCAAGTGGTGGGAAAGTTTTACACACAAGTTGGTCAACGCAATTTTCACATGCTGATGTACTTTTATTCAACACAATAGCTTTAATACTAGGTGGACACAAATCGATCGATCTTACTAGAAGAGTCGATTTGGTCATCTATAGGATTAACTAGTGTTTTCACTCGCACAACATGTACATAATTCACAAGTGGCAAGGAATCAACATACTCATATGTCGGTAAGCTACTACTCACACTCAAAGCCTTATGTAATACCCTGATTTTCTGAACCAGAATACTACATAGTGCTCATGACCCCGGAGGACCACAAACTAACCCATGACTGATATCTGTACCTATACACTACATAAGATGACAAGAAAATATGGAAACATGCACTGAGAGGCCATAAGGTCCAATACTAAACATATCTAAATAACATAACCTCTATGTAGGGTAATAGAATACCCAAAATAAAACTGGAAATACTGAAGTCTGAAACATGATAGTCTAAATCTAGTCTGCATCTAGTCTGAAAGCCTCTAATGTATGAATAATTTTAATGAGGAGTTGATGGGACATGTCCCCAACTAACTCCAACTAATACGAAAATCAATGAGATAGTAAAAAAATAATCATGTCCTCGAAGGATGAGGACTCACTTCTAACTCTGACTGTTGGGACTGGAATCTACTACTGATCTAGAACTCGTGTCTCTGAACCTATGGTGTAACATAAAAATAAAACACCATAGCGCAAATGCATCAGTATAATGGAATATGCTGAGTATACATATGAGGTAGGCTGAATGCAAGAGTTTGCATACATGATTAATACTAACTGATTATCTAACATAAACGTGAGAGTGCATGCATGAAAACATAACTGTAACTGACACCGTGATAACATGATTATTGAATCTGAATACTGATAACATGACGTACTGATAACTAATATGATTGATAACATGGGTGACTGTATCTGAATATAACTGATAATATGGGTCACTGTATCTGACAGTCCTGAATCTTATGGAACTATCTGAGTTTCATACAATATTAGAGTTGACTGTAACTGACAGTCCTGAAGTCTGAGGAACTATCTGAGTTCTATTACTAGGACTGATTGACTGTATCTGACAGTCCTGATTCTGTAACATAAAATTGTGGGAAGTAGTATTTAACTTATATACCTTTGATACGCCTTTATGGCTGAGTTGGGGTCCAATTTGTAACCCCAATCGGGAGGGTGTCAATACCGCACCACTGGTAAGGACAAGCTATGGGTGACCCTCATTTGATAGTATCCCCAATACGAGAATGGTGGAGCCCTTATCTAATAGTGCTTATCTATCTCATCTGATATAGGTACAATCATAAAGATGGACGTTTTTTAGTGTGTTGAATGCAACCTACGGAGTGTATGAGTTGTAGTGTGAAAATAGATCAAAGGTCTCCCTCTATTGCACTCCATGGGAGCCATTTTGTTTATTTAACACTACAGGGCACTTTTGTCATTTTGTATATTATTGTAATAAGTCTATAAATAGAATATGTTATGGCTTATTTCAGGGGGTTGCTGAATATTGATGTAAGAACACTTGAGAGAAGGCTCTCTAGGCCGAAAACTAGGGCATGGCAAGTGTGGAAACACTTGTGAATGTGTATTGCTTGGAAACGTTAGTGCTTGAGTGGTGGAATCCTGCTTGTGTCTTCGTAAGAGTATGGTGTAACTATTGTAAGTTCTAGGGGTCCTTAGATGGAAGATGTCTACGGGTTCTTGGATCTAATTGTAGTGTATGTCTCACTTCCTATCTTTACATTTCATGTTTTAGTTTGTGTTGTCTAGTGAACCATTGGTTCTTGTTGTTCTTGTTATTTTGTAACTGTTGATTCTTGTTATCATAGTGTTGTTTATTCCTATCATACTGTTGATTATCTGTTGTTGTTGCTGCTGCTTTTGGTGTCAAATAAACCTACATATCTTGTATTCTTGTTGTGTTTATTGAATCCGAGAGAGGTCCCCATTTGGTCTGCAATTTATTGTGATTTATGGACTGTTTTGGGGTGTGATTTTGTGTTCCCTTGTTTGTTTCGTATCATTTGGTATCAAAGCCATCTTTGATTTTGTTCTAACAAGATCAATCTTGGGCTTGAGAGTTGAAAACAAATATAAAAAAAAAGAGTTGAAAAACTAAAAAAAAATCCAGAAAAGGAGTAATCTCCCTGTTCTTGTTGTTCTTGGCCGAGAAAGTTGTTGTTCTTGTTGTTGTCTTGGCAGAGACATGTTTCTTTGTGACTAGATCTTGTATTCTTTTGTTGTTTAGAGTGTTTCTAGTGTTCGTTTCTTTCTCACCAACACTAAAAAGTGTCCAAATCTAAGCTTGAACTTGAACTTGTTGATGTTGTTAATGTGAACAAAGTGTGGTTGATTTGATGTTGTTGTCATTCTAAGCCTTGACCGTGTTGAAGGCCTTGTTTTTGTGGAGTTGGGCATTGGAATTTGTTGTTTTATTGGAGAATATTGATGTTGTTCTTGGTGTTGTTATTGTGCTCTTGTTGTTCTTCACCCTTTCCATCTTTTGTTAAAACAAAAAGTGAACATTAGATCCACAAAAGGTGAATACCAAGTTGTAGTACTTGTTGGTGAAAGACTTGATCACATCACTCAAAAGACTTGACAACCACTTTTCACATGCTTTCCTTTATTTAAGGACCTTGTTTCAAGGAGAAAGTACCAAGAAGGTCAAGCCTTGTTTGAACTTAAAAATGAAGCTCCAAGACCAAATTTCCTTCCATTAATCAAATCTACCATTTCCAAATTGTAGATTGGTCAAGACTTGAAATTGGAGAGTAAAATTTTGACAAAACCAAGGCCAATAGTGGACTGACACATCACTAAATTACTATTCACGCAACATTTTGAGTTCAACTTTTAGATTTCTTGGTTTTATTTTATTGTTTCATAGTTTTGTTTGTTGGTTTGAACACTAATTAACGACCTAGTAATCTCCTACTAGATTGTTAGTTAGTTTTTGTGCCCGTTTGTTAGTGTTAGTGTTATTTTGTGCTTTTCTTGTTTTTGAATCGTAGAATTTCTTGGTTCAAGTTTGGACATTATTTCCTTGAGTCTTCAAACAAAGAATCCATTCCGAAAAGGAGTAGACTAACCCCTCGACTCATCACGAACTACAAGCCGACTTGCAACACTTGTGAATCCAAGTGTGAAATGATCAAGTGTGTGAGAGTATGGTGAGGTTGTTTTGAACTAACTTGTGTTTTATTTTGTAGACTTGTTCTTTTCTTTTTTTAGGTGCAATTATGATGGAACCCATGGCTGAAAGTGCTATTTTGGCTAAACTTGAAGCCATTACCCATCAATGGGAAGTGATAAATGAAAGGTTGGATCATATGGGAGTTCCACGGGAGCAAGTGGGCTACCCAAACACACGTCAAGATGAAGACCGTAGCTCATGTGAGCTACGAGGTAAAAATATTATCCCCTACACTCATATGAACGTAGTTGTAGTTTTACCTAGTGTAGGAGTGCATGAGTATTCATTTTGTGATACTCTTGATATTGTTAGGTCACATGAGGACCAAACTCTTGTTGTAGGTACACAAGCACTAGTTGATCCTTTAGATGACGAAATTGATTCTCCTCGTGAGAATGATTTGTGTCCATCTGGTGCTAGCACTTACAACTTGACTAAGGTTTCATTACCAAATGACGATAGTATTCACACACTAGTTGACCCTTGTGAAAAACAAGGTGAGTCTACATTGGTATGTGAATTGCCAACAACTAGTGAGGGTGAGCAAAATGATCAATCGGGTGTAGATGATCTTGATTTGCTTGAATATTTAGAAAACCCGAGTTATGATTGTCTTTGTGAAGATCATTTTGATTGTGGTCCTTTGTCTTGCTATGATGTTTTGTATGTATGTGAGGAGAACTCTTGTGAAAGAGAAGGTGATATGTGCTTAGAAATGTCATCTACTTCGTCTTTATGTGTTTCTTATGTTGGGCATATTCCTAGTGGAAATTTTGAAACTAGTAGTAAGTGCATGCATGGGAACCCTTTATTTGAAGTTGACTTATGGAACACCTTTCTCAACCCTCTTTTAGTTCATGATATTTTCAATAGTGATAAAGAGGGCTTGCTTAATTTTGAGGATGCCACCCTAGGGGAAAGTGAGAGTAGCCGAGACCTAAGCCCTTGGTTACGTCTCCCATTCGATCCCGGTAACTTCTTAGGGTGTGAAGGATGGATAGTGGTTGGTCGGTCCACTTGTTTGAGTGATATTGTTATATGTGTTAGGTGGACTTTACTTTTAATTAGGACACCACCCCTTGATGGTGATTCCTTTCGCCAACTCCTTTGTAATTTTTTACTAAGTCCCTCATGATTACAACAAAGGACGTGTGGTTATATCTCAGGTGTGTACCTCCTTGGCATGTTGATGTTGTTTATTGTACTAACTCTAACCTTATGTCATGATGATGTGGTGCTTGTTTGTCTTCTCTTTGTTCTTGCAAGGTTTGTGTAACACACCATACTTAATTACGTGCATTAGCCATGGTTATATGTGTTGGAGTATAAGTATTGATCCTAAGTTAGGTATATATGAGTTTAAGTATGAGTATTGATTATTTTGAGATGGTTTCAAATGTATAGTTTGATTATATGTGTATAGGAATCGACTTTATTTATACCGGAATTTCCCTGTCGATGTTTCCATACGAAGTTTATTGAATAATCTTTCCAACGATATAAATATTTACAAAAACGGATAAGTTTCGGATATAATCGAGCACGTTTGAAACTATAAAACGGCGGTCGGGATAATTGTGAACAGTAAATGTGCAGGAAATTACAAACTATTGAGGCCTGCCAGTTTTTTGGGTCGACTTTGAACGATCATAAATCCCTCAATATATTGAACTGGGAGGGATTGAACCTATCAAAAGAAAGATCTTTGAGTCTTCTTTCCAATACAATTGATTTCATCCAAATACAACATCTGAGTAAGGAGTTATACTCGTTTTACTTCAGCGTCTCAAAACAGATTTTTAGGGTCAACTTCAAACGATCATAACTCCTTGTACAGGACGAACTGGGTGTCCTACTTTATATTAACTGAAATACCTTTGCATTATCTATCCAACTATACCAATTTCACCCAAATCCAATATAGGAGCAAAGAGTTATGGCTGATTTACTTTAGCCTATCAAAACAGTCCACCATGGACAGATTCGGATTTACTTAAATTTTTAAGGGCAATATGGTCATTTTCCATCACCTCTTGGACGAAAATTGGTCATTATATAGATATAATTAGTCTTATATCCATCAATTATCATCATATTATTGAAAATAAGAAACCCTAGCCTAATTTCAACACTAATTATCTTGTGATTCAACCGTAGAAAATCCAAATTGATTCCGTAGTTGTGTTCACCGTCTCGAGGGCTTCGAGAAGCACCCCTTATTTGTGCCAACAGGACTTCGAAATCAAAAGGGCCATTTTATGGTAAGGATGTAAATTATGTTGGTGTTATTTATATGGATATGTATATATATATATATATATATATATATATATATATATATATATATATATATATATGCATGTGAGCATAAGAAGTATGTTACTTCATTGTTGTTGAAAGATGATTGGAAATGATGTTGGATTATTCCTGTGCATGGTTGGATTATGTTGAATTGTGAAGGGATTTGGTGTGATGATGTGGTATTGAAATGATGATTATATATATATATATATACACATAAACCTATTGATCAAGTTGGTTTTTGGAATGTTTTACAAATATTGGTTGTATGGAATTATGGAAGAGAATTGTGGTATTGGGTTGCTAATACTAGATGCCAAATATTTCATTGTAGATAAGTGATTTGTAAAGTCGGGAAGTTGTGTCGAATTGGTGTCCGAATCTACAACGAGGTATGTAAAGCATACTCTAACAATGTTCTTTGGCATGAAAACACCAATGTTCCATCAAGTAAGATTCTGAGGTTGTCCTAAAACATGTATTGTTCTACGTTACCAACGAAGTTGTTTCCATTCTCTAAAGTGTCAAAATGTTTCATTGATATACCAAAAGGCTCCTATTTCATTGTTGTGATATTGATGATTCTGAAACACATTCTTGATGTACCAATGAGTCTTTATTACATCCTTATTGTATAGAAGGTCTATTACTTGATTCCTATTGATGTATCATTGTTCCAAAGGTACTATATTGGCATGAACACTAATTTAATAATTTCAAAAGCTTTTGAACTAAGTTATTGGAAAGATCTCTTATGTGTGTTACTTGATATACGTGTGGGTGGTATCCCAGGGGCATAAGCCTAGCATGGGTCGATCCCAGTTGATATGTACTGGAGGCAGTCTAATGGTCACAGTACGATACAGTATTAATTATTGTTAGGTGGTTGGAGGTTCGGGAGGAGGAGGTAATGGCGAATGATAATTGTAAAGAATGAAATGAACGAATATATACCGTTCCACAAATGTGTTTGAATCCAAGAACCCAGTTCAGATTAATGATAATGTACATGATCCTAAAAGTGTTTATGAAGTGTGGTTCACTTCTATTATGATTTATTCACTTGTGTCTGATTTTCTTGATCCCCCATATCACATATGATTATTTACAGCTTTACATACTCAGTACATATTTCGTACTGATGTCCCTCACGGTGGACCTGTATTTCATGCTGCAGGCACAGGTACTTCAGCTCATTCACAGCATAGATAGGAGTCGGGTCGTACAGCTATTGTTGGTGAGCTCCAGTTTGCTTCGGCGCTTTTCAAGTCAGTTCCTTATGTTTTGTTATTGTACAGGAGTCATGTGTGGGCGGGGGTTTGTCCCGACCCTAGTTATATCATGTATATATTTCCTAGAGGCTTTGTAGACATAAGGAAGGGTCAAGTCATGGGAGTTTATATAGTGATGTTATATTTCTATATGTGGTGGCCCCGACGACCAAGTATTATATATATATATATATATATATATTTGTGCGTGTTTTGCTGATACAGGGAATTAGACCCTTCTATATGTAACAAAGTGCTGCCCAAATTTTTGGTGAATGTAAGTGAAGGTACAGGTATTTGAACGGGTTCTCCCGGGCCTTCTCGGCTTCGGGTGCCAGTCCGGCCCGATGGGATTTTGGGGCGTGACAAAAGTGGTATCAGAGCGGTTCATCCTAGTGAGTCTACAAAGCCGTGTCTACGTAGAGTCTTGTTTATCAGTGTATTGTGCACCACATCTATAAACAGGAGGCTATGGACATTTAGGAATTATTTATTTTCTTCATGTCTTAGATCGTGCGATAGAGCTTATATTGTATATAAAGTCATAGTTGACCGCTGAATCAGTTTGTTTCTCTTATTATAGTAATGATGCCGGTTACCAGAAGCAACAATACCGGTAAGCAAGTAGATGTGGCTACCGGAGAGGGGACTAGTAAGTCACCCACTATACCAGCTAATCAAAGTGAGGCTCCAGCTGAGCATGCATCATAAACTTCCCCTAGTCCGGAAGAAATAAGGGGGAGGAGAACTATATCCCCAGATCCACCTATTAATGTTGTTGATCAAGATCTTAGAAATGCAGTGCAACTTTTGACTCGTATAGTTATTGGGCAAGTCCAAGGGCAAGCTATTCCTGCCGCGGGTTCTAGCGGTACTGATAGGGCGGCTAGTCTTCGGACGCAAGATTTTCTTAAGATGGATCCGCCTACTTTTACCGGATCCGATCTTAATGAAGATCCGCAGGACTTTATTGATCATATCCAAAGGGCCCTAGAGGTGATGCATATATCGGAAAGAGAGACAGTGGAGTTAGCCACGTATAGATTCAAAGGTGAGGCAATATATTGGTATGAAAACTGGAAACGGTCAAGGGGCATTGATGCACCCCCAGCTACTTGGAAAGAGTTCAAAGAGGCATTTATTGATCATTATCTTCCATATGAGACTCGTCAGGCCCATGCGGATCAGTTCTTAAATCTTCGGCAGGGTAATACAAGTGTGAGGGAGTATAGTCTTCGATTTAATTCCTTGTCCAGATATGCTCCTAATGTTATAGCTACTATGGATGACAGAGTTCATCGGTATGTGAATGGATTGGATCCGTATTTGGTTAGGGATTGTACTATTGCTGCACTGAATAAAGATATGGATATAGCTAGGATCCAAGCATTTGCACAGAAAATAGAAGATCAGAGGCAAAGAAGAGAAACACAGGAATTTGAAAGCGGATCTTCTAAGAGGCCTAGATCTACAGGGCAGTTTATGGCGCCACAGGGAGGTTTTAGACCTCAATTTTCTGCTAGACCACCTAGGCCATTATTTTCTTATTCTGCAGCTAGTGCTCCACCACAGCATCAGAGGTTCAGAGGCAGTCAATTTGGGTAAAGAAGTGAGGGTCATAGTTCGCGATCTGTGGGTTATCATGGGCAAGGGAATATGAGCCAATCGAGACCTCCTTGAGAGCCATGCAATAAATGTGGAAGGCATCATATGGGCGTATGTCGAATGGGAACAAATGTTTGTTATTAGTGCGGTATGACGGGGCATATGATGAGAGAATGCCCACGAAGGGGCGCAGGTGGCATAGCACGACCTTCGGGATCAGCTGTTGCATCAACTTCATCGGTATCTTATTCTGGTAGGGGTGCACGACCTGCGGGTCATGATAGCAATGAAAAAAGAGTCGCCAGTTCCAGCGGGACTCAGAATTGCACTTATGCTTTAGCGGATCGACAGAATCTAGAGGCTTCCCCAGATGTGGTTACGGGTACGTTGTCCATATTTTCATTTGTTGTATATGCTCTAATTGATCCCGGTTCTACATTATGATATGCTACTCCATTGGTTGCTGGAAAGTTCAAAAGGACCCCCGAATTGTTAGATAAACCGTTGGAAGTGTCTACCCCGGTTGGGGAATCTATTATTGCTAGAAGAGTTTATAAAGATTTTGTAGTAACTGGGTGTGGTCGAGACACGATGGCCAATCTTGTGGAACTAGAAATGGTAGATTTTGATGTTATAATGGGTATGGATTGGTTGGCGTCTTGTTATGCCAAAATTGACTATTGTACGAGAAAGATGTATTTACATTTTCCTGATGAAGCAGTTATTGAATGGCAAGGTAAGATTGGAGCACCAAGAGGTAGATTTATTTCTTATTTCAAAGCGAGAAAAATGATTTCCAAGGGCTACATATGTCATTTAGTTAGAGTAAAGAATAAGGAATCGGAATCACCAGATCTTCACATTGTACCAGTGGTAAATAAATTTCGTGATGTATTCCCTGAAGATCTTCCAGGTTTGCCTCCTTAACGAGAAGTAGAGTTTGGTATTGATATAATACCAGGCACCCAACCAATCTCCATTCCTCCATATAGAATGGCCCCAGCAGAATTGCGAGAATTGAAAGAGCAATTGAAAGATTTGCTAGAGAAGGGATTCATAAGGCCTAGTATGTCCCCCTGGGGAGCACCAGTGTTATTTGTGTGCAAAAAGGATGGCTCATTGAGGATGTGTATTGATTATCGGCAATTGAATAAGGTGACTATTAAGAATAAATATCCACTCCCAAGAATTGATGATTTATTTTATCAGTTACAGGGCGCCAAGTGCTTTTCTAAGATTGATTTGAGGTCAGGTTACCACCAAGTGAGGGTCAAACAGAAGGATATACCCAAGACAGCTTTCCAAACATGGTATGGTCGTTAGAGTTCCTAGTTATGTCATTTGGGCTAACAAATGCACCCGCAACTTTTATGGATTTGATGAATAGGGTGTTTAAGCCATTCCTGGATGTATTTGTGATAGTTTTTATAGATGATATTCTTGTTTATTCTAGATCAGAAGAGGACCATGCCAATCATTTACGATAGACATTGCAGACTCTTCGTGATTGTAAGCTTTATGCAAAGTTCTCTAAATGTGAGTTTTGGTTAAATTCGGTGGCATTTTTGGGTCATATTGTATCTAGTGAAGGGATAAAGGTTGATGCTCAAAAGATAGAAGCTGTGAAGAACTGGCCAAAGCCCACAACGCCTACAGAGATTCGTAGTTTTCTCGGGTTGGCCGGTTATTATAGAAGGTTTGTTAAAGACTTTTCTTCCACTTCAGCACCCTTAACCAAGCTAACGCATAAAGCATCCAAATTCTAATGGAATGATGCGTGTGAGGAGAGTTTCCAAGAATTGAAGAATAAGTTGACTTCTACACCTATGTTGGTACTTCTAGAAGGCACCGAAGGGTATACAGTGTATTGTGATGCTTCTAGAACTGGTTTAGGATGTGTATTGATGCAGCATGGTAAGGTAATAGCATATGCTTCTAGAGAATTGCGGCCATATGAGAAAAATTATCCTACACACGATCTTGAGCTAGCAGCAGTTATTTTTGCTTTAAAGATATGGCGCCTCTACTTATATGGGGTTCATGTTGATATATATACTGACCATAAGATCTTGCAATATATTTTTAATCAGAAGGATCTAAATTTAAGGCAGCGGAGATGGCTTGAACTATTAAAGGATTACGATGTTGATATCTTGTACCATCCAGGAAAAGCAAATGTGGTAGCTGATGCGTTAAGTCGTAAGGCTATGATGGCACCTATAGAAAGTCAAGGGATGGTTAAAGATCTTCACCAATTAGCTAGTTTGGGAGTTCGCCTTCTTGAAACTCCGAATAAAGAGCTTATCGTACATAATGTTGCAGAATCTTCATTAGTAGCTGAAGTGAAAGAGAAGCAATATGCAGATCCTATTTTATTATAGCTTAAGGAGAACGTTCAGAGTGGTACGTTCAGAGTGGTGCAACCAAGGCATTTGAGCTTACGCGAGAAGGAGTACTTCAGTGCCAAAATCGATTGTGTGTGCCGGATGTAGACGGGCTAAAAAAGAAGATTTTGACAGAGGCACATTTTTCAAGGTATTCCATTCATCCAGGATCAACCAAAATGTATCAAGATTTGAAAGATATGTATTGGTGGAATGACATGAAGAAGAGCATTGCAGAATTTGTAGCTGAATGTCCAAATTGTCAAAGAGTTAAAGTTGAGCACCAAAAACCCGGAGGCTATATGCAATGCATAGATCTTCCAATTTGGAAGTGGGACATGATCAACATAGATTTTGTTACAGGTTTGCCTCGTACAGCTCAGAAATTTGATTCTATATGGGTGATTGTGGATAGGCTTACTAAATCCGCACATTTCTTACCCGTTAAGACCACTTACACGGTTGAAGAATATTCGAAGCTGTATGTTAAAGAAATAGTCCGATTACATGGAGTACCAACTTCAATTATATCGGATCGGGGAACTCAATTTACCGCAAACTTTTGGAAGTCTTTCCAACGGAGTTTGGGAACACAAGTGAATCTGAGTACAGCTTTTCACCCTCAGACGGATGGACAAGCAGAGCGCACCATTCAAACACTTGAAGATATGCTACGAACATGTGTTATAGATTTTAAAGGCATCTGGGATGATCATTTACCTCTTATTGAGTTTGCCTACAATAATAGTTATCATTCAAGTATCAAAATGGCACCATATGAAGCTTTATATGGAGGAAGTGTAGATCACCAATAGGATGGTTCAAAGTGGGTGAAACTCTTATGTTCGTACCGGATCTTGTGTATCAAGCCATAGAAAAAGTCAAGGTGATTCAGCAACGGTTGAAAACAGCCCAAAGTCGACACAACTCATATGCGGATAGTAGAAGAAAAGGGGCTAGAGTTTTCGTTAGGCGATTGGGTATTTTTGAAGGTATCACCAATGAAAGGGGTGATGAGATTTGGCAAGAAAGGAAAGTTGATTCCATGATATATAGGCCCATATAATATTATTCGAAGATGTGGGCAAGTTGCTTATGAATTAGAGCTACCCCAGGAACTCTCATCAGTGCATCCAGTATTTCATGTATCGATGCTTCGAAAGTTCATCGGAGATCCGTCCCTTATTACTTCTACTGAAGATGTGCAAGTAACAGAAGATCTTACCTATGAGGAGATGCCTATTGCTATATTAGATCGTCAAGTTAAGAAGATGAGAAATAAAGAAGTAGCATCGGTGAAAGTACTTTGGAGAAATCAACAAAGGGAAGAGATTACATGGGAAGCCGAGGAAGCAATGAAATCGAAATACCCTTATTTGTTCAAAGGTGAAAAAGAAGTGCAAGGAGTGTAACTGGGACACTAACAAGTAAGTTTTTACATATGCATAATATCTATATGATGACGTGAATATCAATTATGAATTCGAACTTGTTTCAGCTAAATAACTATATTCACATTCGAGGACGAATGTCCTTAAGGGGGGGAGGATGTAACACCCCATACTTAATTACGTGCATTAGCCATGGTTATATGTGTTGGAGTATAAGTATTGATCCTAAGTTAGGTATATATGAGTTTAAGTATGAGTATTGATTATTTTGAGATGGTTTCAAGTGTATAGTTTGATTATATGTGTATAGGAATCGACTTTATTTATACCGGAATTTGCCCTCGATGTTTCCATACGAAGTTTATTGAATAAGCTTTCCAACGATATAAAGATTTCCAAAACGGATAAGTTTCGTATATAATCGAGCACGTTCGAAACTATAAAACGGCGGCCGGGATAATTGTGAACAGTAAATGTGCAGGAAATTACAAACTACTGAGGCCTGCCAGTTTTTTGGGTCGACTTTGAACGATCATAACTCCCTCAATATAATGAACTGGGAAGGGTGCAACCTATCAAAATAAATATCTTTGATTTTTCTTTCCAATGCAATTGGTTTCATCCAAATACAACATCTGAGTAAGGAGTTATACTCGTTTTACTTCAGCCTCTCAAAACAGATTTTTAAGGTCAACTAAAAATGATCATAACTCCTTGTACAGGACAAACTGAGTGGCCTACTTTATATGAAATAAAATCCCTTTGAATTATCTATCCAACTATTCCAATTTCACCCAAATACGATATTGGAGTAAAGAGTTATGGCTGATTTACTTTAGCCTAACAAAACAGTCCACCATGAACAGATTCGGATTTACTTAAATTTTTAAGGGCAATATGGTCATTTTCCATCACCTCTTGGACGACAATTGGTCATTATATAGATATAATTGGTCTTATATCCATCAATTATCATCTTATTATTGAAAATAAGAAACCCTAGCCTAATTTCAACACTAATTATCTTGTGATTCAACCGTAGAAAATCCAAATTGATTCCGTAGTTGTGTTCACCGTCTCGAGGGCTTCGAGAAGCACCCCTTATTTGTGCCAACAGGACTTCGAAATCAAAAGGGTCATTTTATGGTAAGGATGTAAATTATGTTGGTGTTATTTATATGGATATGTATATATATATGCATGTGAGCATAAGAAGTATGTTATTTGATTGTTGTTGAAAAATGATTGGAAATGATGTTGGATTATTCTTGTGCATGGTTGGATTATGTTGAATTGTGAAGGGATTTGGTGTGATGATGTGGTATTGAAATGATGATTATATATATATATATATACACATAAACCTATTGATCAAGTTGGTTTTTGGAATGTTTTACAAATATTGGTTGTATGGAATTATGGAAGAGAATTGTGGTGTTGGGTTGCTAATACTAGATGCCAAATATTTCATTGTAGATAAGTGATTTGTAAAGGCGGGAAGTTGTGTCGAATTGGTGTCCGAATCTACAATGAGGTATGTAAAGCATACTCTAACAATTTTCTTTGGCATGAAAACACCAATGTTCCATCAAGTAAGATTCTGAGGTTGTCCTAAAACATGTATTGTTCTACGTTACCAACGAAGTTGTTTCCATTCTATAAAGTGTCAAAATGTTTCATTGATATACCAAAAGGCTCCTATTTCATTGTTGTGATATTGATGATTCTGAAATACATTGTTGATGTACCAATGAGTCTTTATTACATCGTTATTGTATAGAAGGTCTATTACTTGATTCCTATTGATGTAGTATTGTTCCAAAGGTACTATATTGGCATGAACACTAATGTAATAATTTCAAAAGCTTTTGAACTAAGTTATTGGAAAGATCTCTTATGTGTGTTACTTGATATACGTGTGGGTGGTATCCCAAGAGCATAAGCCTAGCATGGGTCGATCCCTATTTATGTGTTTATGATTGGTATCCCAGGGGCATAAGCCTAGCATGGATCGATCCCAGTTGATATGTACTGGAGGCAGCCTAATGGTCATAGTACGATACAGTATTGATTATTGTTAGGTGGTTGGAGGTTCGGGAGGAAGAGGTAATGGCGAATGATAATTGTAAAGAATAAAATGAACAAATAGATACCATTCCACAAATGTGTTTGAATCCAAGAACCCAGTTCAGATTAATGATAATGTACATGATCCTAAAAGTGTTTATGAAGTGTGGTTCACTTCTATTATGATTTATTCACTTGTGTTTGATTTTCTTGATCCCCCATATCACATATGATTATTTACAGCTTTACATACTCAATACATATTTCGTACTGACGTCCCTCACGGGGGACCTGCATTTCATGCTGTAGGCACAAGTACTTCATCTCATTCACAGCATAGATAGGAGTCGGGTCGTACAGCTATTGTTGGTGAGCTCCAGTTTGCTTTGGAGCTTTCCGAGTCGGTTCCTTATGTTTTGTTATTGTACAGGAGTCATGTGTGGGCGGGGGTTTTTCCCGACCCTATTTATGTCATGTATATATGTCCTAGAGGCTTTGTAGACATAAGGAAGGGTCAAGTCATGGGAGTTTATATAGTGATGTTATATTTCTATATGTGGTGGCTCCGACGGCCAAGTATTATATATATATATATATATATATATATATATATATTTTTGTGCGTGTTGTGCTGATACAGGGAATTAGACCCTTCTATATGTAACGAAGTGCTGCCCAAATTTTTGGTGAATGTAATTGAAGGTACAGGTATTTGAACGGGTTCTCCCGGGCCTTCTCGGCTTCGGGTGTCAGTCCGGCCCGATGGGATTTTGGGGCGTGACAGTTTGGATTCGAGGTCGAATCCTTTTCAAAAAGGGAAGGATGATACAAGTCAAATGGCCACCTTAATTTTTGAAGACATTATTGGAGGTCATCATTTAAAGGCTCAGGACTTGGTCACCCCAAGGGCACAAGAATATGCAAGGAAGACCCATTTTGAGAAGCAAGTCCGTGTGTAGAAGATTGCTTGGAGCATCGAAGACTTGAGGACTCACAGTTTTGGACAAGACTTAATGGGTCATGATTTGGTCATCTTCATTAAGGGTATTATGGTCACTTCATTGGGTCCGAATGCACTCCATGGCCACCCCACACTTTAATGACATTGTTGTCATTTTGCCTTGTCTTGTAATAGAATATAAATAGAACATTTTAGGTCTTTTTATCATTAGTTGTTCATTGATGTAAGACTTGAAACATGAAACAACTTTATTTTCAGGGCTTGGAATAGCCACCACACCGAAATGAGGGCAACAAGTGTGGATATCACTTGTGTTGCAATGTTGGCTTGAGACGTTGGTGTTTAGAGGAGGTAAAGTTCCTCTTGTGTCAATGTATGAGTTAGGTTAACCGTTGTGTGTAGTTTTAAGGGTCCAAGATTACCATATTCTTGGATTCTTAAGATTATACCAACCAAGGTCTAACTATCTATCAATTTTGTTTATGTTGTAACCGTTTGTTTTTGTTCTTGTAATTCAAATCCGTAACTTGTTGTTCTTGTTACCTTGTTGTTGTTATTCATCTTGTTGTTGTTAACATAGTTTTTTGTTATCTATTTTTAGGTGATAAACACATCAATACATTATGTTCGTGTTGTTGTTTGTTGAATCCGAGTGTGGTCTTCAAAAGGGTCCTCGGATCTTTGATCTCGTGGACTGATTTTGAAGTGTGTTTCGTGTTATCCTTGTAATTATTGCATCATTTATTCAACAAGTTATGAAGGTGGTCAAGAACACAAAGAACACAACACTTGTGAGATTAAAGTGTGAGGAATCCGAGAGGCAAAGAAATAAAGAGAGAGTGTGAGGACCTTTTTTGTACAACTAATTTGTTTGTGTTTTGTAGGTAACTTCTTAGCGACAATGAATAACAATGTTCCTAGTTCTATCATGGACGGGAATGAAACTCAATTGAGCCGAATGAGATTGAAGACAAATCTCAAAATTGAGAGAAAGTCGAGGTGCAAAATGAAGTTGTTATGTTCTCGGCTTCTTCTTATTTTGTGGGTTGTTTTGGAAACATTTTCATTTGGTTTGTGTCGTGAATTTGATGTCAAATTTCTATCAAGATGGAGAGGATGATACGGGTACAATCATGAAGATGGACATTTTTTAGTGTGTTGAATGCAACCTACGGAGTGTATGAGTTGGAGTGTGAAAAGGGCTCAAAAGTCATCCCTCTATTTCACTCCATGGGAGCCATTTTTTTCATTTAACACTAAGGGGTACTTTTGTCATTTTGCCTATTATTGTAATAAGTCTATAAATAGAACATTTTGGGCTTATTTTAGGGGTTGCTGAATATTGATGTAAGAACACTTGAGAGAAGGCTCTCTAGGCCGAAAACTAGGGCATGACAAGTGTGGAAACACTTGTGAATGTGTATTGCTTGGAAATGTTAGTGCTTGAGCGGTGGAATCCCTCTCATGTCTTCGTAAGAGTGTAGTGTTACTATTGTAAGTTCTAGGGGGCCTTAGATGGAATATGTCTATGGGTTCTTGGATCTAATTGTAGTGTATGTATCACTTCCTATCTTTACATTTCTTGTTTTAGTTTGTGTTGTCTAATGAACCATTGGTTCTTGTTGTTCATGTAATTTTGTAACCGTTGGTTCTTGTTATCATAGTGTTGTTTCTTCCTATCATATTGTTGATTATCTCTTGTTGTTGTTGCTGTTTTTGGTGTCAAATAAACCTACATATCTTGTATTCTTGTTGTGTTTGTCGAATCCGAGAGAGATCCCCATTTGGTCCGCGATTTGTTGTGATTTGTGGACTGTTTTGGGGTGTGATTTCGTATTCCCTTGTTTGTCCTGCATCATCATCAACCCTCATCGACTGTGTTGATGTCTTAACCTATGTTGGTTACATAGTTCTGGAATGCAAGGATGACTGCTAAGGATCATACCCTCATCTGATAGTGTGTGTCTCTATCCTTGGGTTCACTCGGTGCTAATTTCTACTCCCATCTGAATGAACACTAAACATGATTTACTGAACTGAACATGAGCTGAAATACTGAATTCCGTTGACTAACGGAATACTACTGATATCTGACAACTGACTGAGTTCATGAGATCATGGAGATTTCCTGAGTCATAAGACTGTCTGAAGTCTAATAATTCATAGCTTGACTAAAAGTATCGTGAAAGTATGATATGGCTCTAGGCGGCACACACCTAATATTTTAGGTACAAGTACCTCCAGGACGCGATGGAAGCAAACTGACTTAGCATAACTTACTTGAATACTTGACTAGTATTATAATACATTCATAGAAGCATTTCATCAAACCTGTGATAGACACGAACTCGTACATATATGGGGATTCCATGATATCATGCTAGTTAGACACTTTTCCTTCAACTAGCCATTCAATCAAACACATGGTAGGCATAGAATATTCATACAACAATTGATTGTCATGATTCAATTCCAATGTAATCATTCAAGGGTTTAGTCATAGGATCTCATGAATCAATACCTATACAAATCAACCCATATGGAATTTAACACTCATTCATGGAATACAATTCAATTACTCATTATCAACATGAACAAGAGCAGCCCAATCATGAAATTTATAAGGATTTGTAATAAGATTTTGGAAAGCTAGTAGAGTTTCTTGATCAGTCTCATTGGAGGGTGCAGCTGATATCAAAACAGTACAATATTGAACAAGAAATAGAAAAATCAATAAGATAATGTGCTTCTCCATTTGTTTTTATTTGTTTTGTTGGCAAAGTCACACCATTATATAGCAATATCCATCAGTGCAGAATGATTAAACAATAAGATAAACTGAAACAGACGCCATCAGTTTTTTTACCACCAAAATTTAATTGGCTACGGTTCCTGTGTCATACATGATACAATCATATTATTCTAACACAAACTGTTAAGAATTAGTATAAGCAAGTTATTATAATCACTCATTGACAACGTTGACTATTTCCAAAATGATTTTCTGAACTTTGACTTGACTATTTCCAGGATCCATTTGGTTTAAAACATGAGAAAATTTCATCTCCGTATACAATCATTGTCTAGTTTTTAGTATAAAATTTAGCGCAACTAACGTTTTCTCTCAATAAATAATACAGTGCTTCATTTCTGACATTAAACTCCGAATAAGTTGTGTAGAGTTATTTAAAGTCTTTACTGCTTGACTTGACAAATTGCGGTAAGCAAATTCCACACGTGTCATGGACTTTACTTCACAGAGCAATTGTATTGTCCAAGTCAAATTTAGTTATACGATGTAGTTAATTTTTAACTCTCTTAACTTGAAGTTGAATTTTCAACTGAAAAACCGCTTCCCTCACTAAACTTTAAATGTCCAAACACAACTTAAAATTTTAAATATCCTTTTTCAAGTTACCTTCAAATGCTAGTTTTCTCAAATATTACCCAAAATCATGTCTAAACACCTACTCTAGCTGGTTTATTTTCTTCAAATTAAAATGACGTTTCTAGAGAAAATTAGGTTGGAGGTGACAAAAAAGTCTTTAAATTAAAAATAATGACAACTTTGATTAGCTAATGTTAAAGCTTTATTTAAATTCTGATTAAATTAGTTGGGATATAAAGTGTAATTTATAAAACTTTTAAAAGTCCTCCAACTCCAAATTTTAGAATTTCCCCCTTTTCTTATCTTTCAATCTTTTTTTTTCTTTCTCTCTTCAAATTTCTTTCTCCCATCTTCTTCTTCTTATTTTTTTCCCCCTCTCTAGATTTTCCTCTTCTTCCATCTTATCTTCTTCTTTTCTTTCTCTTTTCATTTCGTTCTTCTTCTTTTTTTAATCTTCATGAACTATTTTTTTCAAAAAATTGAGTAGCTTGAAAAGAAATTTTTTTGATTTCTTTTAAAAATGAATGAAGAAATAATTCAGCAACTACTATAATTGCTACAACAATTACGGTAATTGCTACAACAATTACGGTAATTGTTGCAACAACTATTATTAGTTATTGTGTTACAGCAATTATCGAAGTTGCAGCAACTTTCGAAGTTGTTGCAGCAACTTCGACTGTTGCTGCAGCAACTTCGACTGTTGCCGCAGCAACTTCGACTGTTGCCGCAGCAACTTCGACTGTTGCCGCAGCAACTTCTACTGTTGCCGCAGCAACTTCGATACTTACTTAATTTCTGGGGAAAAAAAAGTGGTTGAAGGAGTAGCCCACAAAAAAGTGATATTTATGATAAAAAGGGAGGTGGTGGTACTGGTGGTGACGTCGAATGAGAAGATGACATTTGTTGTGGTGTTGATAGCAACGGTGGTGGAGGAGAAAGAAGAAAAATAGGTGATAGATATGTAGAGGGAGGAAATGGTGAATATGGAAGAGGTGACAATGATAATGATAGTGATAGTGGAGGAAAAGGAGGCGGCGGCGACAGCGACAACAAAAAGGGTGTGGAGGAGGAGTGGTGGTGATGGTGTAGGGATCTTTGTGTAAATATGTGTAAGGATTTTTAGGTAAATAATAAAACTTGAAGATTTTAAAATTAATGTCATTAATATTACTCTTAAAATTGTCACCTCTACTCAATATTTAAGACTTGTGTCACTCTTTTTTAATTTTAAAACTTTTTTGTCACTCTTAAAGTGTGGTAAAATTAATCCTCCTATATAAAGGCATAATACATATATTTGACCCTAAACTTGACACCAAACTATAACTTTGACCTTAAACTTTGACAGTGCACAACTATGACCTTTAACTATTCAAAATTGCACAAATATGACCTCCGATCCTACGTAGCAAAACGTGTGTTCAACACGCAAAACTGACGCGTCCATCTTAAAATCAAAGTGTTTCAACAGTAAAAAAAAAAAGGTAAAATGACTATAATGCCCTTACTAATTCCTTTTTATATATTTAAATGACTTTTCACTATTTTTTTCAATTATTTTCTTCTCAAAGATGAAAATGACATCTAATTTCTTTTGTCATTGCGGGAAAAGAGCAATATTGAAGATTTATTAATTAGGTGGGTCAGCCTCATATGAAAAAATCGCGCGGGTATCAATATATATTATAAAGCAGAGGGCGAATTTAAGTTATACAATATATCTAAATATAATTTATTTAAATATTAAATTAAAGATGAAATTATACTAATAATAAAAAAAATTATAGTTTTAATAAAAAAATTATTAAATTAACGTTATTAAAACGTTATTAAGGACAGTGGTAGTAGTAGTAGTATATTAAGTTAACGTTATCAAATTAACGTTATTAAAATGTTATTAAAACGTTATTAAATTAACGCAGGGGCGGACCTACGTGGTTGCCATGGGGTTTACCCGAGCTCCCTCGGTAAAAAATTACGTTGTATATATAAGATGAAAAATCTATATTTATGTACGTATATTAATGTTGAACAACATGAAACAAGACACTTAGATAGCTCAGTGGTGTTATTTGCTTTTCTTGGGCGCTTCCTTCAGCCTACTGTACTGGTTCGATCCCTGCTCGTGGTTGTTCTTTTTTTTTTAATAAAAAAAAAGTTAGGTGCTGCTGCTATAGAAATAAATAATAAACTTATAATGATAATAATAATAATAAAAAAAAAACGACGTTGTTTTAACACAAAAAGCAAAGAAAAATAAATAAATAAAATAATAATAATAATAAAAATAATAATAATAACGACGTCGTTTTAACACAAAAAGAAAAACTACGTCGTTTCAGATGAAAAACAAATATGACCTTTAACTATTCAAAACTGCACAAATATGACCTCCGATCAAAAGTCCCTCCAAGTCGGCCCTTTTAATGACGTGGCATCGTGTGATTGGATTATCTTTCCACGTAGGCGCAAGTGAAACTCACGCATGAGGATTACAAAATCGGAGGTCATATTTGTTCACGTTTTGAATAGTTAAAAGTCCTATTATTTGTGCGCTATCAAAGTTTAAGATCAAAGTTTAATTTGGTGTCAACTTTAGGGTCATATTTATGTATTATTCCCTGTATAAATTCAGATTATTTCTACTATGTCTAGTTTTGAATATAAATTTTTGCATAGCTGTTGTAATCTCCGAATAACTAAACCAAAGTTTGATTTCCGATATTAAAGCTTGTGTGAGTTATATGTGCAGAGTTATAAATTAAAGCTGCCATGCCTAAAATCATTTCAAGCACTCAAATTTGATAGCTTCCCTAATTCCGGAGGAATTTGCCCCACAATGTGACTGTTTCGACAATAAAGATATTGCAGAGTGGAGATATTGCCCAATGAAGTGGGAATAGTCCCCGTTATTGGATTATCACCAATATGAAATTCCTCTAGTTTGGATAAACAATCAATATTTTTGGGTATATCTCCAATTATATTGTTTAAAGATATTGAAAAAAAGAACTTTAAATTTCTGTGAGTTGGCATATGTTGGAAGGAATGCAACCAGAAATTTGGTTGTTAGATATGCCTAAAGACTCCAGATTTGACACAATATTTCCCTTCATCAAGCAAGAGAGGACCAGAAAGGCTATTGTGTGCTAGAGATGCGGCAAGAAGTGCTGACATATCAAACAGTGCAACAAGAATAGAACCTGTTAACTGAGAGTAAATTTCTTGAATACTCATCATGTTTAGAAAATTACCTACAAATATCATTTTTGTTTTATTTAGAATAGAAATACCATTCAACTTTTCTTGTTTTGCTTAAAATATACTCACACTTCAAAATCTTTCTCTCTCCTACTTGGAATATGATGTCATTAATTTTTATTTTTTTAATAAATGTATAACTTATTAAATTTATTTAACTAAAGGTTTATCCTAATTCTTTTTTTTTTAAATACACATGATATATTAATCATTAAAGATTAATTTAATTACATCAAAAGCTTAGGTTATTTTATTTGATATGTACTCTTCAAAATTTCTTTTACTTAATTATTTATTTCACCACGTAATAATAGTTTTAAAATACAAGTACTTATATGAATTGGTACAATATTTTTTTTTGTCGTTTATATTATATACTAAAAATTCTTAAAACTTAAAAGAAATAAAATGATGGATTTCATATTTTAGACCTTAAGTTTGTTATTTATATGAGAATAAAAGTAATGTCCCTTTTTTGAAGGAAAGAAAAATTATGTAGTCTTGAAACAAATAAAATTTTAAATGATACCTTTTTCAGTACTATTACAAATGAATTTTTAAAATATTACTCAATCAATTATTCTTTGCTTTTGATGTATTTAGAATGAAGTACGGATATAAATTAGCGTTTAATTGTATAACAAAATAAAATATAACTATAATGATCACAAAAAAAAAGTAAAGAAACTAAATTAAAAATAATATTTTTTTTTTCTAAATTTTTATGTCTTGTCTTACGAATTTACTTGATTTATTTATGGACAATAACTTATAAAAAATTTGCAAGAAAAAAAATCAGCCTTTCACTTTATATTTAGCAAAAATTATCTTGCATAAAAATTTTCAATTAATCTATGTCCAAATTAAATTTTTCAGGTAATAATACACATTAATTTATTTTTTATTGAATTTTGTTTGGCAACAAAAAATGCCGTAGATTTGACATCAATGTTTTTAAATAACAAATTATATTCTTTTACTCTCTAATACTCTATATTTGAAGGTAGTATAATATCTTTGGATTATATTAATTCAAAAATTATTTTGTATAATACAAAAAAAATGAATTTTATTCTTGTATTTTCATATAAATAACAAATTTAATGTCTAAAATATATAAAATCTGTCGTTTTTATTTCTTTTACATTTTAAGATTTTTTAATATATAAAATAAATAACAATTAAATTATTACAAAATTTTATAAGTACTTGAGTTTTAAATATTATTAAGTGGTGAAATAAATAAGTAAATAAAAGAAACTTTGAAAAGTACATATCAAATAAAATAATTCAAGCTTTTGTGTAATTAATTTAATCTTCAATGATTAATATATCATGTGTAATTTTTTTTTTTTTTTTTAAATTAGGATAAAACTTTATTTAAATAAGTTTGATAAGTTAAATAAATCTATTTATATAAAAAAATAAATTAATGAAATGACATTTAAGTAGGAAAGAGAAGGTTTTTGAGGTGTTAAGTATATTTTAAAAAAAATAAAAAGAGTTGGATCATATTTTTATTCTAAATGAAACAAAAATAATAATTATAGATATTTTCTCAAATATGAGTGATCATCTAAGAAATTTACTCGTTAACTTATTACTGACCAAGGCAAAATGGTCCTTTCACCCCATCTAACTCCCTGGTCCTCTTTTAATCCCTGAATTTGTCCCAAAGTATATGAAACACTTCTTAATACCTAATTTATTCTCTCTCCAAAAATCCGCAATTTCCAATCTGAAGTTTCAAGAATATGGTCAAAGATAATAGTTTCTTCTCAAGGTTTTCTTACCAATTTCATCATCAAGGGTATGGGAAACAAATCCAAAGTCTCATATCGAATTCAAGCTAGGGTTCAATCTTCCAAGTTAAGGATTCAAGCTTTTCCCAAATTCCATCCCTTAAAAAGGCATATTGAACACTCTCTACTTTAATTACTATCCTAAAGTGTGAATTTCATTATGGTTATACTTATTTTATTGATGTCTTAAGGTTTGAATTTGAGAATTGTTATTACAAACACTAAATACGGTTTTTCCCTCTTTGTACAAACTATTTCTAACCTCTTGTGGAGTGCGTTGGTGATATGAATAAAATGATTGAAAGATGCAACTTATTATATAGCTTTCAAAATACTGAATTTATGAATGATTGAAATTATACTTTCAAGTCCTTCAAGAAAGCTTTGAAGTAAACATGATGAACAGAGATGGTGCCCCATCTTTCTGAAAGATTGAAATGTGTAAGAACTTTATGACTTGCTTTGAGTTTCTTATGCAATTTGATGATGAATATGAATATGATTTAGAATGATGGGGTAAGGAGTAGATAATGTTTTATGATAATGTTTTTTTGGCATAATATGAATGGCTTGTAAGTCTTGGTATTACGATACCAATATGAATATGCCTAATGAATGACTCCATGATTAATGTTATGTGAAAAATGTTTTAATTGGTCTCTAAAGGGAATTGCATAGCTTCACCTTGAAGGCGTAAGTCCTTGTGACCAACGCTCGAAACCTATATTTGCCGGCATAGAAATGTACCTTAACTGGACGATCAGATAGTATCCTCAAAATGAGGATAGTCCTTAACATGAAGACAATATATATGGTGGCTCAGTCTATCGTTGACTCCTGCCTAACCCTCAGCACGTGCGGCCAACATGTTTTGGGGCCCTGCCGGTTGGGGAGTTCCGGACCCATATAGCCATGGGTAAAGAGATGACAGTGAAAGCTACGTAGTTCAGGACAAAAGTTTTAAATGATCATGTAACATGTCCCTTGCCCCTACCTCGGCATCCTATTACTGTTATGATTGTTGAATATATGTTTTATGACTAATTTTTGTAAATTTGCATATTTTATCCCTCTCCTTGGGTTGCATGTGAGTACTCGCTGTACTGACCGTCTCCGGATGCTACATCATTTCATGATGTAGGTTCGGAGGGTTTTTTCGCAGTGTTAGGTGGTTTGGTATCTCTATTGCGCAGCTGTTGAAGTGGTGAGCCCTTCATCATTCAAAAGACCTGTTTCTTTTAGCCCGTTCTGGTTTTAGCACTTTATTTCTTTCCTTCTGGCATAGTCGGGGTCATGTCCCGACTTAGTCGATGTTTTATGGATAGAGGCTTGTAGACAACATTGGGTTATGGTTCCTAGATTTGGATTTGGTTTTCAAACTTCATTTCGTTATTCATCAAACTCTTTCATGTTATAAGTTCATTTCCGCAATTATATTTGTCACTATGCTTAAGATATAATGCTAAGGGGTCATCTCAAGCATTCATCGGTTTGGGATGATTGTCATGGGCAAGGCTACTGTTCGGTTCGTGACACTTTGAAAAGTCCCAACTAGCAGATACTATTACCAAGGTCCTTCTAAACGAACCTTCGACAGCCACATGTTCAAGCTACACGTTGTTACACACTGCTTACCTAAAAGAGGTGTATCAGTCCATTACTTAGAATTAGTTAATCACCGTGTATTGTGAAGTTCTCTTTTTAAATTGATTAGCTAAATTAGTCTTACTAAAACTATTATATTATCAGTGTATTTATCTTAGTCCAATGTTCAATAGTTTAGGTTCTTTAAAAGTTAAAACTAGTAGAAGTTCTGCTCACTAGTTTGATGTTTTTTTAAACTATTAGAGCATTTGGTTAGTACGATGCTTGTAGACAAAGTTAATAGAAAGTTTTTTCATATTAATACAACTAATGGACCGTGGTTTGCTGCTTTCGTCTGTTGACCCATCTAACTACTTAGAATAAGAACTATAGATGACATTAATGGCCTATCGCAGCATGGTCCTGGATATAGAGAAGGCCAATATGAGTCTGAAATTGATTTATCCATCAGTCTAGTCCTTTGCTTTCCGTCCATAGCTGTCATGCCTAAAATCATATAAGCACTCAAAACATGGTTAAATTTTATTTAGAAAAATAAATAAATTAAAATAGGTTCAAATGAAATTACAAATGCTAGGACAACAACACTATGAATTAAAAGCAGTACATGACTCCAAGTAGTACCATACAACGACTTTACAAAAGAAACCAAGTAAACAAAACGCAACATATTAACTTGCAGCTGAGAAATAGCACCACTTGAAGAGATACTAGCTTCTACATTTCCAGGAATGTGTTCTTGATTTTGTTAAGCCTCTTGACTACATCTTTTATGGTTATTCTTGATTCGGGAATTTCCATTGTGCAATCTAAAGCCAATTCGACCATGGAAACTATGCAGATTTCACTTTTAGAAGTGATTTGTTCTTCCTCGGGAAAAAGATTGGCATCCACAACTTCAAGCATAGATCCTGAAAATGATTGTGTTATCCACTTCCTCAAGTCAAGATTTTCATTGCATATCTCTTCATCTGTTGGCCGTCTTTTGGTCAAAACCTCCATCAACATGATGCCGTAACTATAAACATCACCACTAGTGGATACTATTCCGTCCGAGCCATATTCTTAAAAAAAGAATGAAATGAAAAAAGTTAATTGAAATATAACGCCAGTTTTGTACAAATAAATACATGCTTTTTCACTTCTAGAATTTGGAGATGCATAATTATGATACAAAAATCAAAGAGAGGGGATTTTTCTTGTACCTGGAGCAATATATCCAAGAGTGCCCAATGTCTTGGTGTGTGCCATAGACTTGCTTACCGCTAAAATTTTGGAGATGCCAAAATCACCAACATGAGCCACCATATCTTCATCCAAAAGAATGTTTGATGGCTTTAGGTCGCAGTGAACTATCGGAGTTTCATTACAATGATGTAGATATTCAATTGCCATAGCCGCATCAAGCATCACAGTGACTCTTTGGAGAAGGTTCAAGTGGCAATCTTCTCCGTACAACCAATTCTCCAGGCTCCCGTTGGACATATATTCGAGAACAAAGGCTCTTATATAATCACTAGAACAAGTAGTAATTACAGGGACAAGATTTCTGTGTCTAACATTTCTCATCACTTTGCATTCGGTATCAAACCTCTTGCATACTTGCTCATTTTCCAAATCCAGAACCTTTATGGCCACAACAGTTCCGATAGATAATGTGCCTTTATACACAGAGCCAGAACTTCCCGCACCAATTAAATTTGATCCATCAAAATTACTTGTTGCTCGTTGAATCTCATGATAAGAAATTAATTGATGTGTCTTGATCTCCGGAACATATTCAACATCTTTGGACGTCCCTTTCTTCTTTCGTTTCATAATCCAAGTTGACACCAACAACAATATCAGTAATGATGAAGTAACTGTTGGAATAACAATTTTTAGCACAAGCTCCTTAGACTTTGATTGCTGTGCAGGATTAGTGACAGGACAAACAAGAATCTCCAATATGTGCATTCCACATAGACCGTTGTTCCCAAGAAATGATTGCAGAGTGGAATTTGCAAACACACCGCCACTGGGTATTTCACCTTCTAAATTATTAAATGAAACATTGATGGCTTTAAGGTATGCGAGTTTTTCCAAGGACATAGGAATAGTACCTGACAAGGCATTTAAGGACAAATTCAAGAATTCCAAGCTTATCAAGTTGGCAAAGGATAATGGAATTGCACCTGAAAATGAATTGTTGGATAGGTCAAGAATTTGCAGGTTTGAGAGTTGCCCGAATCTGCTTGGTATCGTTCCTGAGAGTGGTTACCATAAAGATATAGTTCTACAATGGCCTTCAGTCCTCCAATATCTGACGGAACTTCTCCTTCTATAGAGTTTTGTGACATGTTTAGAAAGAGAAGACCTCTCATTTTCCAAAGACTTGAGGGAAATTTTGATGAAAATCTATTAGAACCCAAATAAAGTTGTTGTAGCATGCTAAGATTTCCTATACATGATGGAATTAACCCCACGAGCTCATTATCACCTAGACTTAATTGAACCAAATTAGATAAATGGCATACTGCCTCTGGAATATGTCCCTGAAATTTATTGTTCGGTAGAAACAAACCTTGGAGTTGTCTAAGCTTACCAATCTCTGGAGGAATATTTCCCATCAAATTGTTAAATTGTAGGACTAGGGTAGTGAGGCCACTCATGTTGCCTATACCTGGGGGGATGAGGCCATTCAGGTGAGCATCTCCTATATATAATATTTCAATAGTAGATGAAAGATTCCCAATAGAATTGGGCAAAACGCCATTCAACAGATTGGAACCCAAAAGTAGATAATGCAACATCCTACAATCCACCAAAGAATTGAAGAATCGCAACTCATGCTCTCTTGGTTCATTGGTAAGGTGATTATGATGTAGTAACAGTGATCGCAGCTCACGAAGATTTCCCAAATTATTAGGAATAGTTCCTGTGAGAAAATTGCCGGCTAGATCCAGTGCCTCAAGCTTGGAAGCATTTGTTATGTACAATGGAATTTCCCCTTCCAGCTGATTGTCTGACAAGTGAAGATGTTTAAGGTTCGGAAGATGAAGACCTGTAGAGGTTAGAATTCTATGCGAGAGCTTGTTGGAACTGAAATTAATTGTTTCCAAAGAAGATATATTAAAAATATCCTCTGGAATCTCGCCAATAAGATTATAATTCTGGGCAAAGTTTAATTCTCTCAAATTTGATAGCTTCCCTATTTCCAGAGGAATTTTCCCCATTAAGCGATTGTTTCCACAAAAAAGATTTTGCAGACGGGAAATATTGGCTAATGAAGTGGGAATAGTCCCTGTTATTGGATTTTCGCCAACATAAAACCCCTCGAGCTTGGATAAACAACCAATATTTTTGGGTAAATCTCCAGTTATCATGTTGAAAGATATGGACAACACTTTGAGCTCTGTGAGTTGGCAAATGCTGGAAGGAATGTGGCCAGAAATTTTGTTGTGAGATATACCTAAAAACTCTAGATTTGACACTATATTCCCTTCATCAAGCAAGAGAGGACCAGAAAGACTATTGTAAGCTAATGAAATCTTTTGAACTTTCTGGTTTTGAAATAGGCTAGTTGGAATACTTCCTTCTAGCTGATTGTTCTGAATGTCAATGACTCGCAAGCGAGGCAAGTGGCCAAGTCCGTAAGGGATGCCACCATGGAAGCTGTTGTTCCCGAGATTGAGCACACTTAGAAAGGACAAATTGGCCAAAGATGGGGAAATTGTGCCTTGAAGTTGCATATCAGGAAGAGCCAAGGCGACAACCCTTTGCCTTTTTGGACTGCACGCGACACCGAACCAAGAGCAAAAAGAAGTATTCGTGGTCCAATTAGTGGCCAATAAATGACTAGGACTTGTAACAAGATTTTTGAAAGCTAGTAGAGCTTGTTGATCTGTTTCATTTGAGGAAGCAGCTGATATAGAAACAGAATAATATTGAACTAGAAAGAGAAGAATCAATAAGAAAATTTGATTCTCCATATATCTTGTTACTATGCACTGCTTTGAAGGGATTTGGAAAATTGATTTGTTTGATTGATTGCCAAAGTTACTGCATTATATACAGCACAAAGATTTCAAAATAAATAAATAAATAAATTAACGAAACAGAAAAGGATAACTGATCAGTATTAATGTAAATAAAATGTTAGCTGACTCAATTTGGATTATTAGTTATTTCCACAAAACAGAAGAAAAGTTTTGGAAATAATTGCTCAAGAAAGTTTGCTGTTTATGCATCGCTATCGAATTAATGTCATGTGTTATACGACTTATAACATGATGTGATATTGTCTATTTTGATCAAGAATCTGACGTTGATTATAACACCCCCACAGCTTTGCCAAAAGCCTCATTGCTTAACATGTAGCTATTGTAACTTTTTTATATTCTCAACCAATAATGTGAGACTTTTATTCTCAAACCCAACAATCACTCCCTCGTTATGGCCCACTCCCTTAGTTGGAGTCTTTTTGGTTCCTAGAAAATGTGTAGTTTGGTTAAGAAAAAAAGAACATGTCCAATTGACTTGAGCGTTGACTCAAATTTGGTTTATTTTTTCCACAAAATTATAGAAAAGTCCGTCAACATTGCTTTAGCAATAGAGACCTAGTTATCTATTATAACTTATGTCCTTTATTTGGAAATCATTTAGTATAATTAATAGAAACATGAATTTTATTTTTGGAAAAAAGAAATACTATCCTATTTTGTTACCAGGAAAAAGGATTTATATGGTCATTAGAGTGTGATTTGTGAAAATAATTATGCCGGTTATGGCTATCCTTGTAGAAGCTAAAAAGCTCAAAAACAGTTGTTAAGAAAAAGGTATAGAACCGTGAATATTATTCAAAATAGTGAAGGGTGCTTTATAATATTACATTGATTGAAAATCTGTGAACATTAAAACTAGAGAACCCGTAGCTAATAAAATGTAAACAAGTAAATAGGAGTCCAATGTTGTCTAGGCAAACTCAGATATCAACCATCAAGGAACACATATTCGGATTAGTCGAGACTTTAATGCGGGTTCCAAAATTCAACTAAAATAATTAAAATTTCTACAAAAAAAAATCTGTAAATATATCCTAATAGATTGTGGGTGCAACCAACAATTCAATTTTTCAACCTCAATAGTGGCCTTAGAACTAACTCCACTTGAATTATTTCAACAAAAGAAAATCATCATGAGGAGAAAAATGTATCACAAAAATCATCATTAGGAGGAAATGTCCACTTGGTGGAGTAATTAGAAACAAAAACAAGAGTGGATAGTGCCATAGTGGGATTCTAGCTTTAGGTGAAGTCCGTGCTATTTTCCTCAAAAGCCGTCACATCATTAACAATACGAAACTTTGTTCACATGTTCAATAAAAGGGGAAAATATACTTCTTAATTTTGCCGTTTAGAGCGGATATACCTCTTGTCAAAAAATATGCCTATATACCCTGCAATCGAACAAATGACGCATATTATTCTTTTTATTAGCAGACCATTATTTACTGAATTAAAAGAAAAATATCCTAAACTTGATTTTTCAATTCCAAAAATGTCGCGTAGCTTTAAGATATAACCTCACCTAGTAATACCAGCTTTATGTTACCTTACTGCATTTTAACTCCTTCAATCATCATGATTGTACATACTAAGTTATTGATTATTAATATCTGGATCTTGAACATGCTGAACTTAATTGAAAGCATCATAAAATACATATGTGAAAATTAGACTTATATCACGTTATAGGTTACCAATTTTTCGGAACTGTATCCTTTTCTCCCAGTTGAATTTTGATTACAATCTGAATAGCGAAAATATTTATAACATGTACAATCGAACTTCTATCTGATTGTTGTCCTTTTTTTGTCTTTTTGGCTTTCTTAATTTCGCGTTCATTGAATATTGCCTAGGGTGACTTCATTTCTTGTGCTTTTTATCTGCATTTTAAAAATTGAAGCAACTAAGTCAGCAGCAACTTTTGCAGCATTCTGTCAATTTGAAATCATTTACTTTGCTGCTTGAGTCGTTTGCTTGCTTTAAGAGACTTGTTTAGCATAGTAGTCTCATGTAGAGAAACATCATCACGTTCTTCTTCAACTTCTTTTATTTGTGCCATGAAGCTTATTTCTTTCCCATTGCAAGCCGATAGTGACTCCTCTGCCGTATTTAGCCTTAGTGCTTTTGGTTATCTCATTCAAGTTTCCGGCCTTCAACAGCTAACGCTAAATCATCTGAAGTCTTTCTGCTCTTTTCTCAAACAAACACATCTCATAATTCAAAGTGTTGGCTTTTGATGATGTAATCTTCTCATTCTATTTCGCCTATTCGAGTCCTAACTCAAGGTTTTCCATTTCTTTCTCAGTCGAATGTTCCATGTGCTTGCATAATACCCCAGAATGCACTAGATTAAAAAAATTTAAATGAAAATTATTTCTCCCTTGGGACATTACGGAATGCTTAACAAAGGACTTTTTTTTTTCTAGAAAAAGTGCATTTGTTGGAGTCCCACATCGGTGGGTTAAAGAGTCCTTGGTCTCCTTATATGGTCTTGGACAATCCTCCCCTCATGAGCTAGCTTTTGAGGTTGAGTTAGGCCCAAGGTTCATTTCGTTATTATGGTATCCGAGCCAGGCCCACTCAATTCATTTTACCACCCAGGGGAGCCTTGACATTACTGGCTACTACACCAAAATGAAAAAGCTCTGGGAAGAACTTGGTACTTTGGATACGAGTTCTCAGTGCTCATGTTTGTGCACCAGTGGCGGTAAGGCAAAATTGCACAAGGCTGAGAAAGACCGACGACTCATTCAATTTTTAATGGGATTGAATGAGGTGTACACAATCACCAGTGACGGTAAGGCAAAATTGCACAAGGCTGAGAAAGACCGACGACTCATTCAATTTTTAATGGGATTGAATGAGGTGTACACAATAGTCAGGGGTAGTATTTTGATGATGAACCCATTGCCCACTATGGCTCAAGCTTTCTCCATTTTAGCCCAGGAGGAGATACAAAGAGAGGTCAAATCTCATAACAAGTTCAATCTTGAGCCTACTTCTCTCCTTGGGAATGTTGCTGGTACTAGCACCAATTTTAAAACAAACTATGCCCCATACAGAGGCAATGGGGGTAGTAGACCTCCTAGAAACTCTCACTTGTTTTGTGACTATTGTAAGAAGGTTGGTCATACTAAGGAAAAGTGTTACAAATTACATGGTTTTCCCCCGGATTTCAAGTTTAAAAAAGGAAAAAATATTGGAACAACAGCTGTTGCTCATGGTTTTACAGAAGAGATGATGGGAAAGACTTATGAAAGACATAATAAAAGGTCAGAAGGAAAGAGAATTGAAGTGAATGATAGTGGATATAGCCAGGACAAGAAGAGTTCAGCCATAACTCAGCAACAGTTTAACCAACTAGTTGGTTTACTGGAACAATTTCAAGTTCTAGGAGGCAACAATACTGGAAATACTGCAAGAGAAGCTGCAAACAACATCATGGGTAGAGCTGTGAACTTTGCAGGTATTCTAGCATGCTACTCTTCCATTACTGACATTGGTAAATTGTCTTGTGAATTTTACAAACTATGTGTTGATTCATGGATCATAGACTCAGGGGCAACACACCACATGACCTTCAATAAGTCACTACTTACAAATATTAGACCCTTGCGCTGGTTACCTTACCAAATGGCTATAGAATTAAAGTGACAGAAATTGGTGATGCTTGTTTGAATCCTTCACTAACTTTGCATAAAGTATTGTATGTAACTAGTTTCAAGTTCAATTTGATTTCAGTTCATTGCCTATCTGCATTCTTTAAAGAAATTGTTAGTTTCAGCAGTTCTTCTTGTTAAATGCAGGGCTCTTCACTGAAGAGCCCTCTGGAGATTAGTAGATCCCAAAATGGACTCTACTTTTTATGCTCAAGGTGTCACAGTACACCTTCATCTTCATCTTTTACAAATGGATCCTCTAATTCTGTGTCTGTTTTCTCTAGTTTACCTCCTACTCTTTCTACTGTTAGTGCAGCCACCACACATACACACTCCACCACTATTC
The DNA here is from genome assembly GCA_030864225.1 of Capsicum baccatum var. pendulum. NCBI lineage: Eukaryota > Viridiplantae > Streptophyta > Magnoliopsida > Solanales > Solanaceae > Capsicum > Capsicum baccatum. The sequence continues at coordinate 6,709,598 of CM061552.1, forward strand.
CACTTGTAAGATCCATCTTTTTGAATAATAAGACTGGCTCCTGATTCTAAGTAGTCCTTAGTTCCTTCTAATATGAATGATTTTTTTCTCCCATCTAATTGTAGTAAGTCATTCATGTCAAACTGGTCTTATGGAAACAATGTAGATCACTTGTGGCACAATAGGCTAGGCCATGTGCCTTCTGTAAAGAGGAGAAAACATCTCTTCAATCCCTATAAATTTCTCACCTAGACAGCCTTTTTTATTTTTTGTATGCCCTATGGCCAGAGAGACAAGATTTCCATTCCCAACAAAGACTACTCCCTCTAGTTGTAAAATTTTTATCTCCTACACCTGGATTTACGGGGACCTTACCATGAACCAACTTATGATAACTACAAGTATTTCCTAACCATTGTTATGACTACAATAGGTAAACATGGACCCAACTTCTCAGTTGTAAAAATAATACTCTTTATCCTCTAAAAGGTTTTGTGTCTCTAGTAGAAAATCAGTTCAAGGTCATAGTCAAGTCAATTAGGACTGATAATGGGTCAGAATTCATCAACAAGGAGACTCACGTATACCTTCAAGACAAGGGTATAATACACCAAAAAACATGTCCATATACACCTCAACAAAATGGTGTGGTAGAGAGAAAACACGAACACCTCCTTGAGGCTGCTAGAGCACTCTTATATCAATCAAAAGTTCCCATTAAATTTTGGGGAGAATGCATTTTAACTGCTACCTACCTGATTAACAGGCTTCCACTTTCAGTTCTTCATGACAAAACTCCCATTAAAATATTGTATAACAAGCTTCCCACTTATTCTTATCTTAGGTCTTTTGGTTGCTTATGTTTTCCCACTCTTAACACTCACAAGGACAAATTTGATCCAAGATCTACACCTCATTTTTTTATTGGTTATCCTTTCAATAGAAAGGGTTACAAGGTCCTAGACTTGAGCACCAAGAGAATACATGTTTCCAGGGATGTGTTATTTCATGAAAATGTTTTTCCATTTGTACTTTCTGATTCTGATTCTAGATTTGCCACAGTACTTAAGAAATTAACTGTTGATTTAATTTTGTTGAACTCTACTCATAATACTTTTAACAAAGCTTATGTGTTGGATGATGCACTATTAATAATGTCACTGATAACTCAACTAGCACTACTCGACCTGTCCCTGCCTCTGACCACACATTACCTCTACACCAAACCACTATTAATTCAACTCTTACTTCACCACAACAAAATGACAACAGTTCCATAGGACAAATCTCACCAGAACTCACTACTTCCCAAGTATAAGTCCAACCTCCAAACCTTATAAGATCAACTAGATCACATGCTATACCATCCTACTTGGAAAACTCCAACTATTCCTTACCCTCACTACAACCTCGACCATCAACCTCCACTTCTCACTCTGTTGCTACTGAGAATCATTTATCATTAAAAACTTTTAGCCCAGAAAGTCAACAGTTTGTTAGAAAATTTCTCATGATCATGAACGAAGTTCTTAAAGGAGGTAGTGTTGGATCCTGCATGGCAAGCAACAATGACATCTGAGTTTGAAGCTTTGTATGCCAATAATACCTGGGATCTTGTTAAGCTACCTGCAGGAAAGAAAGCTATAGGGTGTAGGTGGGTGTATAAAATAAAGCATAAAGCTGATGGTACAGTGGAAAGATATAAGGCAAGGCTAGTGGTGAAGGGGTATACTCAGCAGGCTGGCATTGATTACAATGAAACTTTCTCTCTTGTGGTTAAGATGACCACTGTTAGGACACTAATTTGCATAGCTGTGAAGAAGGGTTGGGACATGTATCAGATAGATGTGAACAATTCATTCCTCCATGGAGACTTGTGGAAGATGTTTACGTGGATACACCCCCATGCCTCATGGTAGAAGAAAAATGTTTAGTTTGCAGACTTAGGAAATCCCTATATGGTTTAAAATAAGCAAGTAGACAATGGTATGACAAATTATCCCAAGCACTATGCTCATGAGGCTTTTCTCATTCAGTGATTACTCTTTGTTTTACAAAAAAATTGGCAATTCACTGGTTTTTGTTGCAGTTTATGTTGATGATGTGATACTGACAGGCACAGACAATGATGAGATTAAATCCCTCAAAAACGTTCTTCATGATCAATTCAAAATAAAAGATCTGGGAAGGTTTCATTATTTCTTAGGTTTGGAGATATTATACAAGGAAGCTGGAGTCCTTATTACTCAAAGGAAGTTCACTACAGATCTGTCAGAGGAATTTGATTGCTCAACTGTCAAACCAATGTTGTCACCTCTTGAATCCACTGTCAAACTCAAAGAAAATTAAGGTTTGTTGTTAAAAGATCCCACGCTTTATAGGAAGTTAGTAGGAAAACTAAATTTTTTAACCTATACAAGAATGGATAGTGCCTTTAGTGTACAACACGTTAGCTGATTCCTTCAAAATCCCAGAGAACCAAATCTTAAAGTAGCTTATCATGTCTTGAGGTATCTCAGGAATGATCCTTGTTTGGGAATATTTCTATCCAACAATGCAGATTTCACCATCACAGCTTACTGTGATTCAGATTGGGCTGCTTGCCCTGACTCCAGAAAGTATGTTAGTGGCTATGTTGTGATGATGGGGGATAGCCCCATTAGTTGGAAGTCCAAGAAGCAGACAACCATTTCCTTATCTTCAGTAGAGGTAGAGTACATGTCAGTTAGAAAGGTGGTAGGGGAGCTTGTGTGGCTAGATAGATTATTGACTGAACTCCATTTGCCATGTAACCCGCCCATACCTATTTTTTGTGATAGCCAAGCAGTGTTCATATAGCAAGGAACCCTATGTTCCATGAAAGGACAAAGCACATAGAGGTGGATTGTCATTTTGTTAGAGGGAAGTTGAAGAAGGCCTCATTATGCTTCATCACATCCCTACCAGTGATCAGTTGGCTAATGTTTTGACTAAGGCTCTACCAAGTGCTAAACATTCCTCTGTCATGCACAAGTTGGCTGTGATTTTCTCCCTTCCAACATGAGGTGGGGTGTTGAGATATGACATTGTTTATTTTAGTATTCAGTGTATAAATTTTAAGTTAGCTGAGACGGTGACCTGGTAAGTTAGTTAGATTAGCTGGAAGTCTTTTAGTTAGTGTTCCAGTCAATAGTGTAGTTAGCTTTGCGGTTATTTCTTGGGATTAGAGCTGTGCAGTTATTTTGTTTTCCTTCCCTGTATAAATTGAGAACACACAGATGAAATACTAACTTTTTTATTTTCCCCAAATCCCTCTGGTTCCTTTCTACATTCAAGCAGCTCATATGTATTAGATATTTTGCTCCTTGTTCTCTCCAACTGAAGTTCCTTGCTGCACATCAATGGAGATTACTCAAGTTTCATCAATGGTGATTTGAAGTCGTGTAAATTCTCTGTAATTCAACATGGTATCAGAGCTGTAAGGTTCATTTTTTTCGCAATTTCATCATTTTTTGCAGAATTGTTGCCTCTGTGGCTCAATCCTTTATTCTTCCAATTCCTAGTTCTGTTCTTTGCTCACTCTCTCGTAGTTTCTCCAAATCTATCATCATATTTGTTCTCCACCACGAATTGGGAATTCTCTGTATCTACGATTATGGAACAAAATCATGATGAAGAAACTGTACATCAAACACCAGCTCTAGCTCAGAATTTCATAGATTCGACTAATGTGTTCTACATGCATCCATCCGAAAGTGCTGGCTCTGCAATTGTTCCCATCATTTTCGATGGATCTGGTCATCACTCATGGAGACGGGGAGTTCTTCGAGCCTTGTTGGTGAAGAATAAAATAGGTTTCATCAACGGGAAAGTTCCAAAACCAAACCCAGATTCTCCTAATTTCGCACAATGGGAGAGGTGTGATGATATGGTTACCTCTTGGATTTTAAACTCATCGTCGAAGGAACTTGGGGATAGTTTGCAGTATGTCAACAATGCCAAGGAGATTTGGGATGAATTGGAGGATAGATATGATCAGGCTAACTGAGCAAAGTTGTACCAATTGCAACGTGAGATTAATGAGCTTAGCCAGGGGAGCCTTGACATTACTGTCTACTACACCAAAATAAAAAAGCTCTGGGAAGAACTTAGCACTTTGGATATGAATTCTCAGTGCTCATGTTTATGCACCAGTGGCGGTAAGGCAAAATTGCGTAAGGCTGAGAAAGACCGGCGACTCATTCAATTTTTAATGGGATTGAATAAGGTGTACAAAATAGTCAGGGGTAGTATTTTGATGATGAACCCGTTGCCCACTATGTCTCAAGATTTCTCCATTTTAGCCAAGGAGGAGAGACAAAGAGAGGTCAAACCTCATAACAAGTTCAATCTGGAGCCTACTTCTCTCCATGGGAATGGTGCTGGTACTAGCACTAATTTTAAAACAAACTATGCCCCATACAGAAGCAATGGGGATAGTAGACATCCTCGAAAATTCCACTTGTTTTGTGACTATTGTAGGAAGGCTGATCATACTAAGGACAAATGTTACAAGTTACATGGTTTTCCCCCGGATTTCAAGTTTACAAAAGGAAAAAATATTGGAACAGTAATTGTTGCTCATGGTTTTACAGAAGAGATGATGGGAAAGACTTATGAAAGGGATAATGATAGGTTAAAAGGAAAGAGAATTGAAGTGAATGATAGTGGATATATCCAGGAGAAGAAGAGTCCAACCGTAACTCCGTAATAGTTTAAACAACTAGTTGGTTTACTGGAACAATTTCAAGTTCTAGGAGGCAACAATACTGGAAATACTACCAGATAAGCTGCAAATAACATCATGGGTAGAGCTGTGAACTTTGCAGGTATTATAGCATGCTACTCATCCATTACTAACATTGGTAAATTGTCTTGTGAATGCTAAAAACTATTTGTTGATTCATGGATCATAGACTCAGGGACAACACACCACATAACCTTTAATAAGTCACTACTTATAAATATTAGACCCTTGCCTTATCCTTTCCTGGTTACCTTACCAAATTGCTATAGAGTTAAAGTGACACAAATTGGTGATGCTTGTTTGAATTCTTCACTAACTTTACATAAAGTATTTTATGTACCTAGTTTCAAGTTCAATTTGATTTCAGTTCATTGCCTATCTGTATTCTTCAAAGGAATTATTAGTTTCAGTAGTTCTTCTTGTTCAATGTAGGGCTCTTCACTGAAGAGCCCTCTGGAGATTGGTAGAGCACAGAATGGACTCTATTTCTTATGCTCAAGGTGTCATAGTACACGTTCATCTTCATATTTTACAAATGGATCCTCTAATTTCGTGTTTGTTTTTCTCTGTTTACCTCCTACTCATTCTAGTATTTTTACTGTTAGTGCAGCCACCATACACACATACTCCACCACTACTCCACTTGTAAGATCCATCTTTTGAATAATAAGACTGTGGCTCTTGATTCTAAGCATTCCTCAATATCTTTTAATGTGAATGATTTTGAGCTTCCATCTAATTGTAGTAAGTGATTCATGTCAAATATGTCTCACGGAAACAATGTAGATCACTTGTGGTACAATAGGCTAGGCCATGTGCCTTTTATAAATATGAGAAAAATCTCTTCAATCCCTATTAATTCCTCACCTAGACAACCCTTTTTTATGTTCTGTATGCCCCATGGCCAGACAGACAAGATTTCCATTCCCAACAAAGACTACTCCCTCTAGTTCTAAAATTTTTGATCTCTGTAATACCCCACATGTTTCTAAGCTAGGAAGTGAATAAGTTTTCCTACGTATGAAACCTCCTATCATGTTAGTAGCATTTTAGTGCATGACTTACAATGAATATCCTAGCGATAGAATAGCTTGTGATCTCTTAAGCATGCTCATATGAGTTGCTTAGAGTGATGCAAGCTAAGAGTTTTTGAATCCATCAAGTCTTAGTGCTCGATTTTTTTTGCAAGGGTCATCTTTGAACAAGAATAATGTGATTTATATGTGACATTTTTTCTGATTTAGACCCACCAAATTGTATAGAATCGAATTAGCTTTCCAACGATACCAATTTCATCAAAATCTGACACCCGAGCAAGAAGTTATGGCCTTTCAAAGTAGAATGCATCACCTAACCAATCGCACATGGCCACTGGAAAGCATATGCGATAGAATATGTGGAGCCTATGTAAATATAGGAGAGATCACATGCGGCGTCTATGTAAATATAGGTGATATCATATGCGGTGCCTATGTAAATATATGCGATATCATATGCGGCGCACATCTATGATTTTAGCCACGAAAACATTTAGTTTTTGAGTTATTTTGAGGGTAGTTAAGTCTTTTAACTCACCTTACATGTCCCTAAACTTAAACTCACGAAATTTATAGCTTCTAAACACATTACAATCCTATTAAGATCTCAAAGTTCATTATCCAAGAGCACCATAGGAGAAAAACAACTAGGGTTGCACAATCAAGCTTGAAGATCAAATTTCAAGGAAATTCCTCCGTCAATCATCAAGAACCTCCCTTCCAAGGTATGCGTAGTGTTCATCCATGGATTCCTTTCTTCCATGGAGTTCATGAATCAATCTTTAAAATATAAAAGCTTGGTTTGTTGTGGTGATATGATCATACCCATATTGATGCTTGTTTGTTTTTCTATATAATAGTATCGTGACTGTATATCTCATAAAAGTTATGTTGTTAGATGAATAACATGATCTTTAGGTGGATTTATAGAATGAAAGTATGAAATCCACCTATTCCTTAAAGAATGCATGCACGGTGTTCGATAAAATGCCTAGTATGTTAGAATTTCATATTTACATGATTTCATGATATCTAAATAACAAGTTCATGTTAGCCATACACTCCAATATGAATTTCCATGGAAATTATGTGTTGCTATTGTTATGGTATAAAACATGTATGATAATGGAGATATAAATTATGTACACAAAATATATCCATGCTTTTCCTTTTATGTTTAAAATGTTGAATAAATACATGAAGCATACTATCCCCTACTTATAATATTGTGAATTGTGGACTCAAATCTTCTGATCAAGTCATGTCATATGTGTCAGTTTTCTCCTATTGAGTCCTGGGGGTATTCGTACCCAAAAACTATAGCTGTGTGCCTAGATCCATGTCATGTTTTACGATATCCGAACTCAAGATATGATTCCATAGACTTCAGCCCGTAATATGACTCAGGAAAACCTCATGATCTCAGTCAGTTCTCAGATATTAGTAACATTACGCCAGTCAATGGAATTCAGTAAGATTAATTCATGTATAGTCTGTTATTCATGTCCAGTCCCTCCATATGGGAGTAGAGGTTATCATCGAGTGAACCTAAGGATGGGAACTCACCCTCCAGTTTAGGGTGTGATTCTTAGTAGTCATCCTTGTGTTTCAGAACTATGTAGCCAGCGTAGGTTGAGATATCTTAACCTGTAAGATTAGGGTTGATGAGTTGGTTTAACCTATCACTTTAGGGTTCCCACCATTCTCATTGAGTACCTGCCAGATAAGGGTCACTCACAAGTTGTCCTTACTCGTGGCACAATATTGACACCCCTCCAGTCGGGGTAGAGATTGGACCCCAGCTTAGCCATAATGGCATACATGGGGCATGTCGGTTAAACACTACCTCCTACAGTTTCAGTATCAGTCTCAGTAAAAGAACTCAGGGTGTTCTTCAGATTTTAATATATACAGGACTGTCAGATACAGTCGTCCATGTTATCAGTTTCCAGTATCAGTCATGACAGTTATCAGTAAACCATGAATTAGCTTACAGGTCTTGCTATCACGCATTCACGGTCCCAATTTCTATATATGTATGTTTGCACTCCCACGTTCATATTAGTTAGTCAGTGTTGTTCATGCATGAAACCCTTTATATTCAGCCTACCTTCCTTGTATACTCAGTACTCCAGTTGTACTGATGCATTTGCACTATCATGCTTTCTTTTCATGTTACACCATAGGTTCCGAGACACGAGCTCCAGCCCAGCAGTATCGGTAGCATTCCAGTCGCAGAGACACAGTGAGTCCTCATTGATTCAAGGACAATATGATTTGATACATTTATTTATTTCTTCAGTTCAGTTTTACGGAGTTAGTTGGAGACATGTTCCTTCAACTCCTTATTCAGATAGTTTAGAGGTTTTCAGATTTATGTTCAGATTTACATTCAAACTTAGCTTTCAGATTGAGTTGTTTTTGGTATTTTCACCCACATGGACGTTATGATTTTTAGATATGGTTTTATTCAGTTGAACCTTAGGGCCTTATAGTTTTACGTATTCTGCATTATTATGTCATAATATGCAATATACAGGTACAAATATCAGTCATGGGTTAGCTTGTGGTCCCTCAGGGTCATAAGCACTGTGTAGCGTTCCGATTCAGCAAATCGAGGCGTTACAATCTTCTACACCTAGATTTATTGGGACCATACCATGAACCAACTGATGATAACTACAAGTAATTCCTAACCATTTTTGATGACTAGAGTAGGTCAACATGGACCCAACTTCTCAATTGTAAAAGTAATACTCTTCAAGCTCTAAAAGGTTTTGTGCCTCTAGTAGAAAATTAGTTCAAGGTCACAGTCAAGTCAATTAGGACTGATAATGGTTCAGAATTCATCAACAATGAGACTCGCATATACCTTGAAGACAAGGGTATAATACACCAAAAAACATGTCCATATACACCTCAACAAAATGGTGTGGTAGACAGAAAACACAAACACCTCCTTGAGGTTGCTAGATCACTCTTATATTAATCAAAAGTTCCTATTAAATTCTGGGGAGAATGAATTTTAACTGCTACCAACCTAATTAACAGGCTTCCACTTTCAGTTCTTCATGACAAAACTCCCTTTGAAATACTGTATAACAAGCATCCCACTTATTATTATCTTAGAACTTTTGGTTGCCTATGTGTTCCCACTCTTAACACTCACAAGGACAAATTTGATCCATGATATACACCTCATATTTTTATTGGTTATCCTTTCAATAGAAAGGGTTACAAGGTCCTAGACTCGAGTACCAAGAGAATACATGTTTCCAGAGATGTGTTGACATATGACATTGTTTATTTCAGTATTCAGTGTATAAATTTTAAGTTAGCTGAGACGGTGACCTGGCAAGTTAGTTAGATTAGCTGGCAGTCTTTTAGTTAGTGTTGCAGTCAATAGTGTAGTTATCTTTGCAGTTATTTCTTGGGATTAGAGTTGTGCAGTTATTTTGTTGTGATGAAGTAAGAGTTGAATTAATAGTGGTTTGGTGTAGAGTTAATGTGTGGTCAGAGGCAGGGAAAGTTAGAGTAGTGTTAGTTGATTTATCAGTGACATTATTAACAGTGTCATCATCCAACACATAAGCTTTGTTAAAAGTATTATGAGTAGAGTTCAACAAAAACGTATCAGCAGTTAATTTCTTAAGTACTTTGGTAAAACTAGAATCAGATTCAGAAAGTGCAACTGAAAAAACATTTTCATGAAATAACACATCCCTGGAAACATGTATTCTCTTGGTGCTCAAGTCTAGGACCTTGTAACCCTTTTTATTGAAAGGATAACCAATAAAAACGTGAGGTGTAGGTCTTGGATCAAATTTGTCGTTGTGAGTGTTAAGAGTGGGAAAACATAGGCAAGCAAAAGATCTAAGATGAGAATAAGTGGGATTTATTTTGAGGCAATCCTCCCCTCATGATCTAGCTTTTGAGGTTAATTTAGGCCTAAGGTCCATTTCTTTATCAGCATTGTTATCAATTTGTGATTCCAAAGCGTTTTATTAGCTCTTTTGGGTTTGCAACCTCACTTTCACTTGTCCTAATTTTGTTGTGTAGCACTAAGTTTCTCTTTCACCTCATAAGCTTTGGGAGAACCTTCTTTCTATGCTAATGCGGAATCATCTAAGGTATTTTCTGATAAAAACAGAACACAGTGAGAAGTTTGTTTTTCTATTAACTTCAGTATATTTCAATGATTACAAGGCTGCAACTTTATACAAAAATAAAATAGAACTAACTGGTAAGATAATATACAATAATCAATACAAACACCTAAATGAAAAAAATAATCAACATTAATGAAAATAGAATAAAAACAATTTAGGCTCCAATCACTCATTTTACTTCCCGAATTAGCTCACTCTACAGCTCATTGCAACACTCCCACTCAAGTTGGTAGGTAGATGTCTTTGATACCCAACTTGTCCAATGATCTATTAAATGGTATACTTGGAACAACGTTTTTTAGAATGTCTGCTAACTGATACATGTGGAGAACATATTATTTTCTCTTCAAGTTTCTCTTTAAAGAAATACCGATCTACTTCAATATGTTTTTTCCTTTCATGTTGAACAGGATTCTGAGCAATTTGTATAGCTGACTTGTTATCACAGAACATCTTTATCAATGAACTTGAGTCAAGACCTATTTCTGTTAATAATCTTTTCATCCAAAGAAGTTCACAAATTCCCTTCGTCATACTTTTGAATTCTGCCTCTGCGCTAGATAAAGCCATCACTTTTTGTTTCTTGCTTCCCCAAGTAACTAAATTTCCTCCAACAAAGGTCAAATAACCTGATGTTGATCTTCTATCTATTTCACTCCCAGCCCAATCCGCATCTGTATAGCCATTAATATTCAAATGACTATGTTTCTTGAACATAAGTCCTCTTCCAGGAGACGACTTAAGATATTACAAAATACGAGTAACCGCCCCCATATGCTCTTCATTCACTAAGATTATGCATGAATTAACTAAAAAGACTCACTGCATATGCTATATCCGGTCTTGTATGGGATAAATAAATCAACTTGCCAACAAGTTGTTGATACCTCTTTTTGTTTGTTGGCGTCTAATTCGGATGCTCCTTTAGTCCATGATTTTGGACAATAGGAGTGTAAACTGGTCCATAATTGAGCATTCCTATTTCTGCCAATAAGTCAAGAACATATTTTCTTTGGGAAAGGAAAATTCCTTTGCTAGATCGAACCGCCTCTATCCCAAGAAAATACTTAAGTCCTCCAAGTTTCTTAATTTCAAACTCTGTAGCTAAATACCTTTGCAACTTTGTAATCTCTTCTTTGTCAATCCCCTATAATTATCATATCATCAACATAAATAATTAAAGTTGTGACCATACATCTTTGGTGATTCAAGAATAAGGCGTGATCAACAGTACTTTGCTTGTAACCTCATCTCTTCATGGCCAAGCTTAAGTGTCCAAACCACACTCTTGGTGACTGATTTAATCCATATAATGCTTTGTTTAACTTGCATACAGTTCCTTCTTGTGAAGTAACAAAGCCTTGTGGGATTTCCATATATACTTCCTCTTCAAGATCACCATATAAGACAGTACTTTTCACATCATATTGATGTAATGGCCAATTCAAATTAGCAGCAACCGATAGTAGTACTCTCACGGTATTTAATTTTACTCTAGGAGAAAAAGTCTCTGTATAATATATACCATAAGATTGAGTGTATCCTTTTGCCACAAGTCCCTCTTTATAGTGGTCAATCGATCCATCAACACTGTATTTGATAGTGAACACCCACCTGCATCCGACCAGTTTCTTTTCTTTAGGTAGTGGTGCTTGTCTCCATGTATTCATATTCTCCAGCAGTTCTATTTCTTCCTTTATTGCTTGAGTCCACTTTGAGTCACTCAGAGCCTCCTGTACAGTGCTTGGAATATTTGTAGAGGATAGGTTGTAAGTGAATGCTTTGAGTGATTTTGACAAATTTTTTGTGCTAATGTACTCGACGACTGGGTATTTTGCTTTCTTTTCTTCAAGATCTGGAGAGTATCAATTTGGTGGTTGCCCTTGATTGTGCCTGAAAGGGAGTTTATATGTGGAAGGACAATCTAGTTCATTATTATTAGTAGAATTCAGAGATTAAACCTCAAGAATGCCCTCAGGAGATTGGTCTTCGTGTGGCACTAAGCTTTGAGTGACCATTTGTTCTGTCAGCTGCTTATGTGTATATTTTGGCTGCACATCCTCTTGTATACTCACACCATGTTCAAGCATTAGTACCGACGGCAATGAAGAATGATCAACAAGTGTCTGTAATGGAGTTTGAAATTTCAATACTCATGATGGCAAATAAACTTCAGTATAGACTGCATCCATCCAATAACGTCAAGGTGCTACAGATGCTATTAAAAGATCTCTAGCAGTTTCCAAAATATTCCTATTTTTTCGTTCTGTGACACCGTTTTGTTGAGGTGTTTGGGTGCAAGAAGTTTCATTAAGTGTTCCATTCTCTCGAAAGTAATCAACAAACTGGTTACTTGCATATTCTCCACCATTATTTGATCGTAAAACTTTTACAACAATAGAGAATTGAGTTCTTACCATGTTATGAAATAAACGAAAAAAACCTAAACACCTCATCTTTACCTTTCATCAAATAAAGACAAGTCATACGTGTACAATCATCTACAAATGTCACAAACCATCTAATAGGCCCAAACAATAACATCAATGTTTCTAAACAGCTTTCTTAAAATCATGATTTCTATGCCCATGAGATTTTAGGAAAACCCCGCGTACCTCTATTTAAGAAATAAAAGGATGCTCCTTGATACCTACGGCTTAAGGATTCCAAATCTCCAATTTGTTTCGAAAACACACGATTAAATCATGAGTTATTTGGGATTCTTGTTTGAAATCCTAGGGAGAAATCTTGATGGATTTATGTGAGAGTAGGTGTATTTTGGTGTAATAGGGATTAAATCCTGTGTTCAAGATGTTAAGGGATTGAAAAATACCCCAAATACCCTTAATGAGATGGGTATTGAAATATAACTGAGAGCCCGATTTCATGGGACACCACGACGCACCACAATCACGGTGGCTCCCTGAAAATTGACGAATGGGAATTTGGCCCATTCCGTGATGCGTCACCATCGCGGAGTCTCACTGGAAATTGACTATCGGAATTTACACCCTCTCCGCGATGTGCCAAGGACAGGAATTATGGTGTTTTACGGCTAGGACATAAATTAACCATAACTCCTTCACCGAGTGTCCGTTTTGGATGAATCTTTTGTTGACGGAAAACTTATTCGATCATCTATGTAATGAAAAGTTAAAATCTAAGGAATTCCACAGGAAAATAAGTATAAATCATTCTATAAATCAATACTTGAAACTTTAGGGACAAAATTTAGCTAGGAAAACTTTGGGGCGTTAAACATGCATGTTTCTGAATTTTAAATCTGAAAATCTCAGTAAAATCTGTAGTTTAGTCTATTCTGAATTTGCTATGACATTCATCTATTTTGGTATCGATATACCAAGACTTGGAAGTCATATTTCTATGCCATACATTAAAATGTTACAGCCTTCTCTTTCGAAACATTATTTTCAGACCACGAAACTAGTCAAACGGTATAAGTGGATATGTATAGTGAAATTCATGAAAACATAGTCAAGGATCCTCAATTCAATTCACAAGCACATGGTGGTCAAGTATCTTATAACAAATCATTCACTTCTCTTTAAAATCAACACTTTCATTTATGCAATTAAGAAAGACACCCTCTCTTCAAGTTATCATCAAAATCAAGCCAACAAATAATAGTAAAGACATTTATTTGTTGACATCACTCAGGAAATCACCTTTTTTTTAAAATATCAAAGGGTCATTCAGCTACTTGTTTAGTGACATAACTGTGTAAGCCCTTGTTACAATAGATATTTGCCTATCATACTATTTTCCTTTTTCAATAATGCAAATGCAAACATGGCAGTTTAGTCAAAAAGAGAAGAAAAACATTTCTCAGTTTATCTGTATTGATTGTCAAACTATGTGGGGACTGATATGACATAGTCATATTGGCATTTTTGTCAATCAAAAACAGCTTACCAAACAAGTTTACGGATATTTTGGTTGATGGTCACTTGGGGCCAATTTATATCACGGACAGAGTTCTAGCTGCCTTTTTTCTAAAGTAAGAATATAAAAACCTAAATAGGGGTAATACAAGCAAAGGGGATAAGTCTTTACCTTACCAATCTTAATGAGTCTACAAATCTCTACTAATTAACAAAGAGTAAAGCATGTTGTACCCCTGAACTATGACCACATCTGCTCCGACAACAGGGGTGAGTTTACCTCTTTAAAAAATAGGCAGTCGCCTTAGGCCCCCAAATTTGAGGGGCCTCACTTTTATAAATATTATTTATAGAAAAATAATTTTTTTATTTAAAAGAAAAGAATTATTAGAAATAGTTCATATATCTAGAGTATTATGTCTCAAGAAATGCATTAATTATATTATTACTTACAAAAATAATTAAAAAAATCGATTACATAATGTTCAAAATAGAGTTTATTAAAAAATTTATTTTTTCTTAAAAATTTAAGGCCTTCGTTTAATTTTCACCTTAAGCCACAAATTTGGTTGAGCCGCCCCTGTACGACAGAGTCCAACTTCACGAGGATCCTATTACCCGAACTGAATTTTAGCATATTTTTATCAACCTTTTTAGCTGACGCGACACCTTGTCAACCTTTTTAGCTGACATGAGTTATGTAATAAATGTGCCACATTAGCACAAAAGGATGACAAGTGTAGACACCTAATTTCGTCCCTCCCAATAACATTTTTTACCAATTTTTATCTTATCCTACCGTATACCCTCATCCATGTAATTATCCCTCCATAAAATGACAAAAAATAACAAACTCCCTAATAAAATTTCATCTTGTTTTATTTTATCCTAACAACCTATCCAATCAAAACAAACCACATCACCACCCCACCCTCTACCTACCTACCATACCCCTACCCAACGTGACCCCTCCTTTTTCAGGGGTCTTCCCTTCTTCTTCACCAAGACACCCCCACTCACCAAAAACCATACACCACATCACAACAAATCACAGACAGAAAAGAGGACTCCATTTTTTGGTTTCTTCTTCACGCACAACAACGATAAGATCAGACACACGGAGAGGGAGAGAGATTATTGAGAGCTTAAATAGTGAGATTGAGAGAGGAGAGACGATGAGAGAATGAAATAGAGAGAAAAGAGGATGAACAGAGAAGCATCTGGGATCGAAATCAAAAAATATAACTGTTGCCGGCGTGGTTTTCACCATTAAATCACCAAGAACCTAACCCTGTCCTTTTTCGGCGACCATCTAGCAAAAATCCATTGGAAATCGCTGGGAAACCACTGAATCCGACCTACAGTGTCAATTTTGATGACCATCCATTAGAAAGTGTCGAAATCTGTCGGTGAGTAACCTAAATCGGCCCAACCTGACCCGAATCCGACAAAGTCTGCTGGAAAACGGTCGAAACAGTAGCTGGGGGTGCAAAATAGGTTCGGGTTTATCGTCGTCGTGCGGTTTTCCAATTCGGGTCGATAAAAAATAGAAAAGAAGGCTATTCCGAGTTGGGTTTGATTCAAAGTCAAAATTCGGTTCGAGGTTTCGGTGCGGATTTCATCTCATTTAATTGAATAATACTTGAAAGCAGCATTGAGGTCTAATTCTTTCCTCTCTTCCTTTTAATTCTTATGTGATTGTTGAACATGATTCGATATGTGAATTGTTGATGACGTTTGAGTGTTGGATTAGTTAATGTTTGCTTGTTCTGAATTCATTGTTGGTCGCCATGATCATGAATTGTGTGATGAAATGATATCTCATTCGAAAAGTAAAATCAGTCATTTGGGGGGTGAGAATTGAAAACTTGTTAAAATTGATGAATTTTGGGTGACTTTGGTTCATTGTTGTGTTCGCAATGAGCATGAATATTGTCGGAATATAATAGAGTCATGACATGTTGAAATGGATAGGCAAATATAGGTTCGGGTAGACAAAAATTTAGGAATAAGTGTGTCATTCGATGATTGAATGTGGAGTTATGTGTTGAATATTTTCTACTTTATCGCATTCGATTGAAATGTAATCGTTTGGCCGGGGAATGCCCCGAGGTTTCATGTATTTATTTATCGGGGAATGCCCCGACGTATTATGACTTCGAAGGAAGTTCGTGATCAAGGCCCGAGGCATCGGGTAAAGCATTGGAACTTAGTTTAGGTCTAGTTTAGATAGGTTTTATATTTTTTTGCATTTTTCTATTTCGGACTGTATGATTGGACTGAACACTATATTTTGGATTTGTTTTGTTTCATGTGTTTGATGGATTGTTTTATGTGTTTTTGTGTGGTTTATACATTTGTAATGTCAAATTAGCTGATATGCTCCACCAAGCGACCGTGGTCGAACCACGGGGTCGAGGGGTGCCTAACACCTTCCCCTCGGTCAATAGAATTCCTTAGCCGGAATCTCTGTCCGCGAATCAGTTATAGAGTCAAAATTGTTTCGAAAAGGATCTCCAAAGGTGACTTGGCACATCAGATTACGTCAAGTGGCGACTCTGAATAAAAAATGTAAACAATCCTTTTTCGAAATAAATTTTGAATCTTTTGTCACTTTGATAATAAAAACCCTTTCGAACCTTAAAAACAATATCTTTTTGTAGTCAAAAAAGGGGTGTGACAACAAGTATATGATAAAATTTAGTTCATGTGAAGTTAGAGTGTATCGTAGAAACTTTGGTCATAGTTTGGAGGATACTGGATGCTTATCTCAATCAACAAACATTCATTCCTCATAGAAGTCTTCGTCTTGGATCCTAACAACCCAAGTAATCTCAATAATCAAGGAAAATTGGACAGATTCTGTTTCTTTGTGCTACTTATTTTCCACCGTTTAATCTGTTTTCACATTAAGCTGTTTGCTACTTATTTTACTTCTCAAAAATTTATTTGTTTTGGTGCTATATAGTGGAGTATATCATTGATCTTTGAAAATACCACACACATTAATCCAGTTACCAAATTCCCTTGAAACATACTATTTCCACTGCATCGTAACATGGAGAATCACATTTTCTTATTGATGCTTCTCTTTCTAGTTCAATATTATTCTGTTTCTATATCAGCTTCTTCGTCGAATGAAACAGATCAACAAGCTCTACTAGCTTTTAAAGATCTTGTTATTAGTCCAAGTAATTTTTTGGCGAATAATTGGACAAAGAATACTTCTTTTTGCTCTTGGTTTGGTGTCGCTTGCAGTCCAAAAAGGCCAAGGGTTGTAGCCTTGGCGCTTCCCGATATGCAACTTCAAGGCACAATTTCCTCCTCTTTGGCCAATTTGTCCTTTCTCAGCGTGCTCAATCTCGAGAACAACAGCTTCCATGGTGGAATTCCTTTCGGACTTGGCCACTTGCCTCGCTTGCGAGTGATTGATGTTAGAAACAATCAGCTCCAAGGAAGTATTCCAACAAGTCTATTTCAATGCCGGAGGGTTCAAGTAATTTCATTAGCTTTCAATAAACTCGGTGGTGAAATATGGAAAGGGCCATGGTTTGTACCGAAACTCAAGTCTTGAATCTGAGGAACAATAGCCTCACAGGTATAATCCCTCCTTCTTTTGGAAATGCCACAAAGTTGATGAACTTCAGTTTGGCTGGGAATAGAATCAGTGGCAACCTTCCAAAAGAGATCGGTAATCTGAGCCATCTTGCAACTTTGTCCTTGTATGATAATCAATTAATAGGTTCGATTCCCGCACCACTGTTTAATATATCGTCGCTTCTTCTTGCAAATCTAGCATTCAATAGCCTTTCCGGTTCTCACTTGCTTAATGAAGGGAATATTGTGTCAAATCTAGAGTTTTTAAGTGTATCTAACAACCAAATTCCTTCTAACATATGCCAACTCAGAGAGCTCCAAGTTTTGTCCATATCTGCAAAAGACATAACTGGAGAGATACCCAGAAATATTGGTTGTTTATCAAAACACGAGGATTTTCTTATTGGTGATAATCCAATAAAAGGAACTATTCCCGCTTCATTGGCCAATATTTCCACTCTGCAATATGTTTCCTGTACAAGAAATCGCTTGGAGGTCACTTCCAACCACTACAGGTCTTCATCTTCCAAACCTTGAACAACTTATCTTGGGAGGAAATCAGCTGGAAGGGGAAATTCCGTTGTTCATAACTAATGCTTCCAAGCTCGAAATACTGGAGATAGCAAGCAACTATTTTACAGGAACTATTCCTAATAATTTGGGAAATCTTCGTGAGCTGCAATATCTGTTCCTACATCCTAATCAACTTACCAATGAACCAAGAGACCATGAGTTGCAATTCTTCAATTCTTTGGTGGACTGCAGGATGTTGGGATATCTAGAAGTGAGTCACAATCCATTGAATGGTGTTCTTCCCAATTATATTGGGAATCTTTCATCTACTATCGAAGACTTATATCAAATACACGCATCAATGGCCTCATCCCCCCAGTTATAGGAAACATGAGCGGTCTAACAGAACTAACCCTTGGAAGAAATAACTTGATGGGAAATATTCCTCCTGAGATTGGTAAGCTTAAACAACTCCAAGGTCTGTTTCTACCGAACAATAAATTGAACGGAAATATTCCAGAGGCAGTATGCCATTTATCTAATTTGGTTCAATTAAGTCTAGGTGATAATGACCTATCGGGGTTAATTCCAGCATGTATAGGAAATCTTAGCATGGTACAACAACTTAATTTGGGCTCTAATAGATTTTCATCAAAATTTCCCTTGAGTCTTTAGAAAATGATAGGTCTTCTCATACTAAACGCATCACAAAATTCTATAGAAGGAGAAGTTCCACGGGATATTGGAGGACTGAAGGCCATTGTAGAACTATAGCTTTCTGGTAACCACTTTTCAGGCATGATACCAAGTAGATTGGGGGAACTCCAAAACCTGCAGTGTCTTGACCTATCGAACAATTCATTTTTTGGCCAAATTCCATTTTCCTTTGCTAACTTGATAAGCCTGGAGTTCTTGGATTTGTCTTTAAATGCTTTGTCAGGTACTATTCCTAAGTCCATGGAAAGACTCTCATACCTTAAAAGCATTAATGTTTCATTTAATGATTTAGAAGGAGAAATACCCAGTGGTGGTGTGTTTGTGAATTCCACTCTACAATCATTTCTCGGTAACAAAGGTCTATGTGGAGTGCACATATTGGAGATTCTTGCTTGCCCTAATCCTGGACAATAAAGGATCTTGTGCTAAAAGTTGTTACTCCCGTGATTATTTCCTCCTTTCTGATATTCTTATTGGTTTCAGTTTGGATAATGAAACGACAAGAAAGGAAAGTCCAAAGATGTGGAAATGGTACCGGAGATTAGGACTCATCAATTAGTTTCCGATCACGAGATTCAAATAGACACAAAAATTAGATGAATTGATTATGCAAGGGAGTACCATTCTCCATTCCATTTTGTACTCATTGAAAACAAATGGAAACCTCTTGCTGATTCGACAAATGAAGAAATCGAAAACCTCGAGTCTGAAATGAGGTAGACCTAAAATTATATTCGATACAAGAAAGACCAAGAAGACACAAAACAAACACCCAAAACAGTCCACTAGTCAAGAAAATCGTTTATCCTTTGGACGACCCCTCTCGGATTCAACAAACAACAACAACAACAACACAATGTATTGTGGTGTTTAACACTTAAAAACAGCCAACCAACAAACTAACAAGATGGACAAAAAGATGGAACAACAACAAGATGAACAACAACAACAAGTTACGGGTTCACTAGAAACAAGAGGAACGATTACAAGTTACAAACACTAACAAGATTGCCATAAAAGAAACAAGGGATAGATAGATAAACTACACGAAGATGTAATCTTAAAAACCCAAGAGCCTATAACACTACACACAATGATTCATCTGTCTCTTACGTGATACGAGATCGGATTCCACCTCTCAAGCGCCAACGTTTCCAAGCAACACAATCACTAGTGATTCCACACTAGATCTTGCCCTAGTTTCGGTTGGTGGCTTATCCAAGCCCGAATTGTGGTGTTTCAAGTCTTACAAGACTTACAATCATATCCAAAAAATAAATCTAAAAACCCTACAATGTTCCTTTTATAACCATTACAAAATATAAGTTAAAATAACCAAAAGGCCCTTCAAAGAGTGGGCATCCATCTAGTGTAATTTATGGGCTGATTGGGGTACATTCTGGTCCTTTTTTACCCTTCAACTGTACATGTCAAGTGATACGGGACAAACAAGAGAACACAAAACAACTCCAAAACAATCCACTAATCCTAAGGATTTGAGGACCCTTTTGAAGACCACTCTTGGATTCGCTATCAACAACACAATAACAAGATAAAGAGGTGTGTTTTAAACACCAAAACAAACACAATATAAGATGAACAAGATGAACACAATGGTTACAAAATTCGGATTCAACAAGTCACAAAATCAATCCACTATGAATCTACAAAGTGCAATAAGATAAAGATAGGTAGATAGACCAAATGAGGGAACAATATTAACAACCCAAGACTTGTTACACTCTTGGACCTTTAATACTACAAACAACACAAACCTATCTCTTACGTTGGTACAAGAGTGACCTCGATCACCCAAGCATCCAACGTTTCCAAGCTTGAATCCAACACGAGGGATTCCACACTCAAGTTGATTTCCCTAGTTACAAGTTTCAGATTTATGGTCTTCTCTCCTTAGCGAGGAAATTTTTTCTAAGTGTTTACAACATCCATATTCAGCAAAGTCTCCCTAAAAAAATGACCTAAAAGGTTCCTTATATAGTAGTTTACAAACAAGGTGTGAAATGTTCAAAATGATCCCTTAGGCTCAAGTCTTCAAGTGGGTGCACTTGGAGAGCATTATATGGACCGTTTTGGACCCTTTCTAAGTCCTCATTTCACTTTACTGTCACACTTCAAGTCTCGGGTTCAATACATCTCACAAACATGCATCCTCGTGGTCTTACCCGTATCATCAATGATACGGGACAAACAAGAGAACACAAAACAACTCCAAACAGTCCATTAATCTTAAGGATTTGAGGACCCTTTTGAAGACCACTCTCGGATTCACTATCAACAACACAATAACAAGATAAAGAGGTGTGTTTTCAATACCAAAACATCCACAATATAAGATGAACAAGATGAACACAATGGTTACAAAATTTGGATTCAACAATTCACAAAAACAGTCCACTATGAATCTACAAAGTGGAATAAGATAAAGATAGGTAGATAGACCAAATGAGGGAATAATATTAACAATCCAAGACTTGTTACGCTCTTGGACCTTTAATGATACACATAACACAAACCTATCTCTTACGTTGGTACAAAGTGACCTTGATCTCTCAAGTATCCAACGTTTCCAAGCTTGAATCCAACACAAGTGATTCCACACTCAAGTTGATTTCCCTAGTTACAAGTTTCAGATTTGTGGTCTTCTCTCCTTAGAGAGAAAATGTTTCTAAGTGTTATAAAACATCCATATTCAAGAAACTCTTCCTAACATATGACCTAAAAGGTTTCATATATAGTAGTTTACAAACAAGGTGTGAAATGTCCAAAATGACCCCTTAGTCTCAAGTCTTCAAGTGGGTGCACTTGAAGATCATTAGATGGACGGTTTTGGACCCTTTTTAAGTCCTCATTTGCACTTCAGTTTCACACTCCAAGTCTCAAGTTAAATACATCTCACAAACATGCATCCTCGTGGCCGTACCTGTATCACCCTCCCCTTCTTGAAAAGGATTCGACCTCGAATCCATGCCTTGCAAAATCAAGAGAAGACAAACTAGCACACATCCTCATGACATGAGGGTTAGGGTTAGAAAAATACACATATCAATATGCCATGCCGAGGTGGAACAAACTTGAAGTACATCCATGGATCCTCTGTGTTGAACATAAAAAACTTAGTACAAATGTTACAAAGGAAGTGGCTATGATGAACATCAATAAATAATGAGCATGGGCCGAGACAACTCCTACCATACTCTAAGATGGTACCGAGATCGAATGGGAGAAGTAGCCATGGACATGGGTTTCGGGCTCTCTGACTTTCCCCTAAGGTGTTGTCATCAAAATTAGGCATACCCTCTAGATCATTAGTGGAAATATCATGAGCACAAAGAGGGTGGAGAAAAGTGTCACACAAGCTAAATTCAGCTATGTGTCCTTATACAAGTACTAACTAGATTCAAGTCCATCACCAGTATGTTCAACATAGGGAAAAAATAAAGAAGAAGTAGATGGAATTTCTTAGCATACACCACTTTTATTTCTAGAGAATAATCCCCACATAGGTATAAATCACCATGGGCAGCAAAGGAATCATTAACAAAAATATTTTTATAAGAACAATCACATTTTGGGTTTCCCAAGTAATGAAGCAAATCATGGTCATCTTCACCTGATTGACTATTCCTTTCCAAGACTACACATTCCCTACCCTTAAGAGTACTCTTATCTTCTAAGAAAAGATTTCCATCTTGAGGAGGAATGTTGTCACACCATAGTGGGTTAGCATATAGGGTATAGCTTCCAAGACAAGCCATGCCGTCAATATCACTTGCACCACTAGGTTCATTAGGAGTAAATAAACTATCTTCAAACAAGACAATGTGCCTAATGAGTGAATGATGTAACCCACAGACAGATTTGGAACTTTCACTCTCTATGGAATCATTATCAAGTTTCAAAGATATGTCAAGCACATGATTAACCCTATGAGCCAAGCAAACATTAGCATCTTTACAACAACATAGGCTCATAGGTTCACTTCATTTTCCTTGGCCAACATCTTTAAATCCTTCAGTAACTTGAGATTCATTAATCACATCACACATATCCTCAAGTGGTGGGCAAGGTTTACTCACAAATTGGGAAGCAACTTCCTTCAGGAATCTCTCAACGCAAGTTTCACAACCCGAACCTAGGCCCTAGCCGTGACGAGCATCCCAAACCATGAAGGCCCAGAACACCCATTCTCTATCTGGTTATCATGCACAATATTCGTAATCATAATAAAATGAGGAATTAAAACTGAGTACGGAAAACACAGTCAAGTTCTGCAAAATTTCTGAATAATACTATCTGACATCAGTCTGTGAAGTCTCTACTAAGAACACAAACATCTGTCTGAAAAGAAACTGGGACAAGGCCCCCAGTAAACCAAAAACATAATAAATAAGATAATGTCTGACATAATTAGGCCTTCCGAATAATAGAAGGCTCACCACTGTGAGATCAAGTCTGCAAATTTGAGAATGTCTACTGAGTAGCTGGACCCCTAGACTGTGCCTCAGAACCTGGAAGGAGGGGGGGGGGGGGTCAGCACAAAAGTACTAGCACGAGAAGCAATCCAAAAATAGTATAATGAAACATACATATATATATATATATACATATTAAGTGAAAGCAATTTTTCATCAAGACATCATGTATAAAACTATTTATGAAAAATACATGGGCACTTTCTGAAAATATGTAACCTGTCGGTTCATTTCAAATCATGATCTGTGTTTTACTTCTAGGTTAGGTGGTATTCCCCTACAAGTCTGATATTCCACGGGCTGTATGGAATCCGCCATTGACTCGGCGGGGAATCCCCTAACCCAAGTGTGCTGCAAGGGTTGGAGTGTCTGAGTCTGATACGCCACATGACATTTAAGTCAGCGCATAATAGTATACCTGGGTCGGCAAACCACGGTTTTAGGCAATGAGTCTCTTGAAATCAAGCCCTCTTTGGGGAACCACCTAACATCTCTGTATGCCCATTTTTAACCTTTTTTGTACATGCAACATTCTGAATGTCTAAAATCATGAAAGTCTGAAATATCTGTTAGTCTGAGTCTGATATGGCATTAGTCTGAATTGGTATCGTCATACCAAGACATTGCAAGTAATGATTTTTCTGATCCATAATGTATTAAGCAAGAGCTTTCATTCAAATCATAGTTTAGACCCCCAAAACATGTAACTGATGTAAAGGATTTCATATTCCGAAACTTAAAGTTCAATTTACAGAAATTTCATCAAACACCTGGTGGTCAAATGTCTTTAGCAAGTTCATGTATTCAAAATTTAAACACATTCATTCATATATGTATATAAACTGTCAAATCACTTTGGAGATGGTCAAAAGACCAAAATAATGATGTTAAAACATCTTATACATAAATATATATACATAATTTAAAACCCCATTTTAAAACATGATTTTTCTATGCCCATGAGAATTTAGGAAAAACCCCGCGTACCTTGTTCTTCATGAATTTTGGGTGTCTATCGAAGCCTACGTCGAGAGGATTCCAAATCTGTAATTTGTTTCACGAACCCGCGGTTAAATCTTGAGTTGCTTGGGTTTTAATGTTGAAACCCTAGGGAGAGTTCTTGAGCAAATTTGAAGAATATAATGATATTTTGGCTCTTTAGGGATTTAATCCCGTGTTTAAGTTGATAGGAGAATGAGTATTTTACAGAAATGCCATTAAATCCGGATGGACTGAACATTTTGGCCGGGTGCGATCCAGCAGGCGGCGCGGGCTAATCGCGCGCTGCCACTGGATCGAAATCCAAACAAGGCCTTAGGCTCGTCCAAAAATTCTGAATTTTCTCCGAGACGTACTACAACCTTGCCCCATTGTAACGCAACAAAAAATCCAAAAATGAAGGTCGGGAAGGTCGAGAAGTTGTATCCCAAAAGTTGCCATCTAAGAATGAGTCTAAGTCATTTCAACACTTAGAAGAATTTAAAACTTAAGTCTAAAGCTCAGAAATTATAGTCTAATACATGCATGACTTTTACGGGGCGTTACATTATCCCCCTCTTAGGATCATTCATCCCCGAATGATGACACGGGAATAGTCACGCACGATTTCAAGCAGATTCATACATAGAAAGAAACATAAAGCAAGAATTGTACCTTCCAATTCGTTATTTGCTGGTTCAAATAGGCTTGGGTATCTCACTTTCATGTCATGCTCCGACTCCCAAGTTTCTTCTTCAACTTTCTGATTTCGCCATAACACTTTAACTGAGACTATCTCTTTACTCCTCAATTTTCTCACTTGTCGGTCTAGGATTTCCACGGGCTCTTCCTCGTAAGACAAGGAATCGCCCACCTTGATCTCATCAATGGGCACCACCAAAGAGTGATCTCCGATGCACTTCTTCAACATGGATATGTGGAATACTGGATGAACAGAACCCAAACTTACAGGCAATTCTAATTCATACGCAACTACACCTAATCTTCTTACAATCTGATACGGGACTATATAGAGAGGACTTAGATTACCCCTCTTCCCGAAACGCATAACTCCCTTCATGGGAGAAACTTTGAGGAAAACCCAATCTCCAATCTCAAACTCTAACTCTCTTCTTCTGACGTCGGCATAGGATTTCTGACGACTCTGAGCTGTCTTAAGTTGTTCCCTAATGAGTTTCACATCCTCCATTTCCTGATGAACAAGATCAGGCCCATACATTTGCATGTCACCTACTTCATACTAGCCTATTAGAGACCTACATCTCCTACCTTACAATGCCTCAAAAGGTGCCATCTTAATACTAGAGTGGAAACTGTTGTTATAGGAAAACTCTATCAGTGTCAAGTAATCAACCCAACAACCTTTAAAGTCAATCACACAGGCCCTCAACATGTCCTCCAGGGTCTAGATGGTGCGTTCATCTTGCCCATCAGTCTGAGGGTGGAATGCCGTATTTAAGTTCACCTGGGTACCTAAACCTTTCTGAAACGATCTCCAAAACTGAGAAGAAAATTGTGTACCTCGGTCGGATATAATGGAGACAGGCGCTCCATGCAAACAGACAATTTCTGTAATGAACAGCTTAGCATAATCTTCCCCCGAATAGTTAGTCCTGACAGGCAGAAAGTGAGCTGACTTGGTCAGCCTATCTACAATCATCCATATAGAGTCATACTGATTTCGGGACTTCGGAAGTCCTATAATAAAGTCCATATTGATCATTTCCTACTTTCACAAGGGCAACGCTATTTCTTGGGAAGTACCTCCTGGCCTCAAATGTTCTACTTTCACTTGTTGGCAATTCAAGCACTTAGAAACAAAGTTAGCCACATCTCGCTTCATATTATTCCACCAAAACATAGATTTCAAATCATGGTACATCTTTGTAGAACCAGGATGAACAACATACCTCGAGGTATGAGCTTCATCAAGAATTCTTTCTCGAAGCCCGTCGACATTCGTAACACATAATCTACCCTGAAACCTCAGAATGCCATCACCACCAATTTCAAAAGACATGAGCTTCTGTTGACCCACATCTTTCTTGATTTGTATCAAGATGGAATCTTCAACCCGTTTCTCCTCCACTTCAGCACAAAGGGATGACTTAGCTAACTCATGAACAATCACCCCTCCGTCTTCGAAATCTAACAGTCGCACTCCCAGATTCGCAAGGTGGTGAATATCCTTCACCATCTCTTTCTTTTCTTCTTCTACATGAGAAAGTCTGACCATAGACAACCTGCTGAGGGCGTCGGCTACAACATTTGCCTTGCCCGGATGGTAATGCAGGCTCATATCATAGTCTTTCAGAAGTTCCAACCACCGCCTCTACCTGAGATTCAATTCTTTCTTCGAGAAAACATATTGCAGACTCTTGTGATCAGTGAAGATATCAACATGAACACCGTACAAGTAGTGCCGCCAAATTTTAAGGGCAAACACCACAGCCGCTAACTCCAAATCATGAGTAGGGTAGTTTTTCTCGTGCACCTTCAACTGCCTAGATGCATAAGCTACCACCTTACCATGTTGCATCAAAACATAGCCAAGTCCCAGACGAGACGCATCACAGTAAACCACAAAACCATCAACACCCTTGGGAAGATTCAAAATAGGTGCAGTGGTCAGTCTGTGTTTCAACTTCTCAAAACTATTTTCACATAAATCAAACCACACAAACTTCACCTTTTTCTGAGTCAGTTTAGTAAGTGGGGCCGCTATGGTAAAGAACTCTCTACAAACCTTCTGTAATAACCTGCCAAACCCAAGAAGCTCCGAATATCGGTTAGAGTCGTGGGTCTGGGCTATTTTCTCACTGCCTCAACTTTCTAGGGGTCCACTCTAATCCCGTCACTGGACACAATATGCCCTAAGAAGGCAATAGCATCTAACCAGAACTCACACTTGGAAAATTTGGCATACAACCGATGATCCTTAAGGGTCTGAAGAATGATTCGGAGGTGATCGACATGATCCTCCTTACTCTTAGAATAAATCAGAATATCATCAATAAATACAATGACAAACGAGGCAAGAAACTGATGGAAAACTCTGTTCATAAGATCCATGAAGGCTGCAGGGGCATTAGTTAACCCGAAGGACATGACAAAAAACTTATAGTGACCATATCGGGTTCGAAAAGCTGTTTTGGGAATGTCTGACTCCCTAACTTTCAACCGATGATAGCCAGAATGAAGGTCTATTTTTGAAAAACATTTAGCACCCTGAAGCTGGTCAAAAAGATCATCAATCCTAGGAAGAGGATATTTGTTTTTAATTGTGACCTTATTCAACTGATGGTAATCTATGCACATATAAAGGGAACCGTCTTTCTTACGCACGAAAAGTACCGGTGCACCCCAAGAAGATACACTGGGGTGTATAAATCCCTTATCTAGGAGGTCTGCTAGCTGCTCTTTCAACTCTTTTAGCTCTGCAGGAGCCATTTTATATGGAGGAATAGAAATGGGACGGGTATCTGGCAACACATCAATACCAAACTCTATCTCCCTATCAGGGGGTATCCCTGGGAGATCTTCGGGAAAGACTTCTGGAAATTTATTCACCACAGGGACAGACTGAAGAGGAGGATTTTCAACTTTAGAGTCCTTGACTCGAATAAGGTGATACAAGCAACCCTTAGAAATGAGTTTTCGGGCTCTGAGATAAGATATAAAGTGCCCTTTGGGTGCTAAAGAATGTCCCTCCCATTCTATCATTGGTTCATTCGGGAAAGAAAAGGTAACTCTACGGTTCCTACAATCCAATATGGCATAGCATAAATGGAGACAATCTATCCCTAAGATAGCATCAAATGCAACCATGTCGAACTCTATAAGGTCTGCCACCGTATCCCGACTACCAACAGTTATCTAAGGGGTCATATAGGATAAGGTAGATCCGGGATCAAGTAACACACAGATATCACGGGAAAAGATTTGTAACGTACCAGTAAAAACATCTGGGGAATCTTCCACCTCCTGGCGGTTGGTCAAGGCATATAACCGGTTGCAACTGTTGCCGGCAGCTGATGTGGCGTCCTTCTGAGATGGGGGTGGCGCTGTGGAATTGCCCTGAAACTTTGCACCACCAGCACTCCTCCTAGCAGATGGACAGTCCCTCTGAAAGTGGCCTGATTGACCACATGAATAACATAGAAGTTTTCCCAACTGACATTTCCCCGGATGATTCCTACCACAATTTTCACATCGCGGGTAAGTGAGATGCTGCTGAGCCTCACTACCCTGCAACTGAGTATCTGGTGCTCTAGATCCATGAGGAGTCTGAAAGCTCTGAGTCTGTCTGTCTGCAGGGGGTCTGGGCGCTGGGGCGCTGGCTTCTGACTGTGTATTATTCCAAGACATCGTCTTCTTCAACTACCTATTTCCCCAGTTACCACTCTGCGGCTGACTCTGGTGCTGGTCCACAGATTTTACTCTCTTAGCCTGTCTGTCCTTCTCTCTAGATTTAGCGATCTTTCTCTTCTTCTCTTCCACCTGCTGCATGTGGACTGTTAGTCTAGCAAAGTCTAACTCCCTATTCAACATTGCCCCCTGGCACTCAAGTACCAGGTTATCAGCAAGGACAAATGCAAATTTCCTCATCCGGGCTCTCATATTGCTAGTCAATTCTGGTGCATAGCGGGCAAGTTGATTAAACTTCAAAGTGTACTCCTGTACACTCATACTGCCCTGCTTCAGATTCATGAACTCTTCTGCTTTGACCTCCCTCAACTCTAGAGGAAAGAATCTGTCAAGGAAAGCTTCTACAAACTCACCCCAAACTGTAGGCTCAGCACTCTCACCTTTTGCATCTTCCTAGTCTGCATACCACTGATTTGCAACATCCTTAAGTTGATAAGTTGCCAATTCCACTCCTTCAATCTCATCTACATGCATTACCTTAAAGATCTTCTCCATCTCATCCACGAACTCCTGTGGATCTTCCTCCACCTTTGTACTAGTGAACTTAGGTGGATTCATCTTCATGAAATGACTGACTCTAGTAGCCTCAGACGTAACGGATGCAGAACCAATATCTTTCGATCGTTGAGCCTGGTTAGCTACCAGCTGTGTCAGCATATGGATAGACTATCTGAACTCTGCATTTGAGATATCTCTCTGAGCAGTTGGTGGACAGTTGACATTAGTCCGCAGAGCCCGAGGTGGACTGGAGAGACTCCCGAAGTAGGGACAGGTTCTGGCGTGGAAGCTCTATTATGGGTCCGCATCCTATGGGTGTGACGGACCACATCTGC
This sequence comes from Capsicum baccatum var. pendulum, assembly GCA_030864225.1. NCBI lineage: Eukaryota > Viridiplantae > Streptophyta > Magnoliopsida > Solanales > Solanaceae > Capsicum > Capsicum baccatum. The sequence goes on from CM061552.1 coordinate 6,739,030, forward strand.
CTGAGCACTCTGATCGATGTTGTGACGGGGAGGCATAGTCGTGTTTCTGAAATACAAGAGATCATTGATTAGGGGACAGTTTAGACTCTGAAGCACGAACTAAATCGCAAAGAAGGGAAACATTCCTAAACGCCTAGTAGCCTCCTGTTTATAAGTGTGGCGCGCTACACACCCATAAATAGAACTCTACTCGACGCGATTTCGCAGACACCCTGGGACCATGAACTGTGCTCTGATACCAAGTTTGTCATGACCCGAGCCTAGGCCCTAGCCGTGACGAGCATCCTGAATCATGAAGGCCCGGAACACCCATTCTCTATCTGGTTATCATGCATAACATTCGTAATCATAATAAAATGTGGAATTGAAACTGAGTACGGAAAACATGGTCAAGTTCTGCAACATTTTTGAATAATACTATCTGACATCAGTCTGCGAAATCTCTACTAAGAACACAAACATCTGTCTAAAAAGAAACTGGGACAAGGCCCCCAGTAAACCAAAAACATAATAAAGAAGATAATGTCTGACATAATTAGGCCTTCCGAATAATAGAAGGCTCACCACTTTGAGATCAAGTCTATAAATCCGAGAATGTCTACTGAGTAGCTGGACCCCTAGACTGTGCCTCAGAACCTGGAAGGAGGGGGGGGGGTCAGCACAAAAGTACTAGCACGAGAAGCAATCCAAAAATAGTATAATGGAACATACATATATATATATACATATTAAGTGAAAACAATTTTTCATCAAGACATCATGTATAAAACTATTTCTGAAAAATACATGGGCACTTTCTGAAAACATGTAACCTGTCTGTTCATTTCAAATCATGATCTGTGTTTTACTTCTAGGTTAGGTGGTATTCCCCTACAAGTCTGATATTCCACGGGCTGTATGGAATCCGCCATTGACTCGGCGGGGAATCCCCTAACCCAAGTGTGCCGCAAGGGTTGGAGTGTCTGAGTCTGATACGCCACATGACATTTAAGTCAGCGCATAATAGTATACCCGGGTCGGCAAACCACGGTTTTAGGCAATGAGTCTCTTGAAATCAAGCCCTCTTTGGGGAACCACCTAATATCTCTGTATGCCCATTTTTAACCTTTTTTGTACATGCAACATTCTGAATGTCTAAAATCATGAAAGTCTGAAATATCTGTTAGTCTGAGTCTGATATGGCATTAGTCTGAATTGGTATCGTCATACCAAGACATTGCAAGTCATGATTTTTCTGATCCATAATGTATTAAGCAAGAGCTTTCATTCAAATCATAGTTTAGACCACCAAAACATGTAACTGATGTAAAGGATTTCATATTCCGAAACTTAAAGTTCAATTCATGCAGAAATGTCATCAAACACCTGGTGGTCAAATGTCTTTAGCAAGTTCATGTATTCAAAACTGAAACACATTCATTCATATATGTATATAAACTGTCAAATCGCTTTGGAGATGGTCAAAAGACCAAAACAATGATGTTAAAACATCTTATACATAAATATATATACATAATTTAAAACCCATTCTAAAACATGATTTTTCTATGCCCATGAGAATTTAGAAAAACCCCCGCGTACCTTGTCCTCCACGAATTTTGGGTGTCTATCGAAGCCTACGTTGAGAGGATTCCAAATCTGTAATTTGTTTCACGAACGCGCAGTTAAATCTTGAGTTGCTTGGGTTTTAATGTTGAAACCCTAGGGAGAGTTCTTGAGCAAATTTGAAGAATATAATGATATTTTGTCTCTTTAGGGATTTAATCCTGTGTTTAAGTTGATAGGAGAATGAGTATTTACGGAAATGCCATTAAAATCCGGATGGATTGAACATTTTGGCCGGGCGCGATCCAGCAGGCGGCGTGGGCTAATCGCGCGCTGCCACTGGATCGAAATCCAAACGAGGCCTTAGGCTTGTCCAAAAATTCTGAATTTTCTCCGAAACGTACTACAACCTTGCCCCATTGTAACGCAACAAAAAAAATCCAAAAATGAAGGTCGGGAAGGTCAAAAAGTTGTATCCCAAAGGTTGCCAGCTAAGAATGAGTCTAAGTCATTTCAACACTTAGAAGAATTTAAAACTTAAGTCTAAAGCTCAGAAATTACAGTCTAATACATGCATGACTTTTACGGGGCGTTACAGCAAGGTTCTTGGACAATTGGATTTTGTGGGTAGAGTTTGGGTAGCAATTGGCGTATAATTTCAATGTGCCATTTCATATCTTCAATATTGTCGTTAATACGTTCACATGTGGCATTGAAATTATGGGCAACCATTGTACCTTACAAAAAGACACAACAAACAAAGAAAAAAAACAAACTTGTTCGATCAAAAATTCCTCACCACACTCTCACTCTCGGTTTTACCTCACACTTGGTTTCACAAGTGTTGAAAGCCGGTTTGTACTTCTTGAGTGATTGAGTGTCGAGTCTACTCTTGTCCCAAAATGGATTTCTGTTTGAAACTCAAAGGAAATATTGTAGGACTTGAGTCAAGAACTAACAACGAATTCAAAAAAATAAAAGTACACAAAAAACGTAAACACGAACAAACGGACACAAAACTAACTTACAAGCTAGTAGGAGATTACTAGGTTGTCAATTAGTGTTCGAACCAACAAATGAACTAAGAGACAATAAAATGAAAAAAAGAAAATCTGAAATTTGAGCCAAAATTGTTGCATGAACAGTAATAAGGATGACGTGGCAGCACGTAATTGGTTGCGGTTTCTAACAATTTTTGTTGTCCTATTTCAAGTCTTGGTCAATTTACAATTTAGGAATTGGTGGAATTTGTTTTAAGGAGGGAAATTCAAATAAGTCTTGGAGCCTTTTCAAAGTCAAGTTTTCAAGACTTGACTTTTAATGTAGTTTTCCTTAAAACATGGACCCTTGTTTCATGAAAAAGTGGTTGAGAAGTGATGTAAAGTCTTTAGTGTGTAGGAAAAGTCTTTGAGTCACAAGTACTACACCTTGAAACTTAGATCTATGTCTTGCAAGACTAACACAATACACACTCTTTTTTCTTCAACTTCTAAGATCAACAACCACTTTTTCTTTTAAAAATATATGGAGATGGTGAAGAACACCAATGAACACCAAGAACACAAACTTTGAGTCTTGAAGTTCTAAGGTTAAAGTTGGACCTCCCAAACAACAACAACAACTTTCCAAGCTTAAATTCCACAACAAAATCTCCACAATACACATTCAAAACTTGAACCAACAAAACATCACACGTTCAAGTCTTGAACCCGCAACAACAATCGGCCAAGTCCAAGTTGACAATAACAACATCAACAACAAAGGCTCAAATCAAGATATAGACTCAAAGTGTTAGTGAAGAACAATACTAACACTAGAAACACTTAATACAAGTAAAAATCTCGGCCAAGATACAACAAGAACACAATTTTCGGCCTAGAACGCAAAGTGGACAGATTGCTATTTTCTGGAAATTTCAGTTTTCAGTATTTTATTTTATTTTTTATTGTTTTCAAGTCTCAAGCCCGAGATTGATCTTGTTAGAACAAAATCAATGATGTCTTTGATACCAAATGATACGGGACAAACAAGAGAACACAAAACAACTCCAAAACAGTCCACTAATCTTAAGAATTTGAGGATCCTTTTGAAGATCACACTCGGATTCGCTATCAACAACACAATAACAAGATAAAGAGGTGTGTTTTAAACACCAAAACAGACTCAATGTTAGATGAACAATATGGACACAATGGTTACAAAATTCGGATTCAACAAGCCACAAAAACAGTCCACTATGAATCTACAAAGTGCAATAAGATAAAGATAGGTAGATAGACCAAATGAGGGAATAATATTAATAACCCAAGACTTGTTACACTCTTGAACCTTTAATACTACAAACAACACAAACTTATCTCTTACGTTGGTACAAGAGTGATCTCAATCTCCCAAGCATCCAACGTTTCCAAGTTTGAATCCAACACGAGTGATTTCACACTCAAGTTGATTTCCCTAGTTACAAGTTTCAGATTTGTGGTCTTCTCTCCTTAGAGAGGAGATGTTTCTAAGTGTTATACAACATCCATATTCAGCAAAGTCTACCTAACAAATGACCTAAAAGGTTCCTTATATAGTAGTTTACAAACAAGGTGTGAAATGTCCAAAATGACCCCTTAGTCTCAAGTCTTCAAGTGGGTGCACTTGGAGAGCATTATATGGACGGTCTTAGACCCTTTTTAAGTCCTCATTTGCACTTCACTTTCACACTTCAAGTCTCGGGGTCAATACATCTCACAAACATGCATCCTCGTGTTCGTACCCATATCACCAAGGCTCGGATCCAACAGGCACTCTCCTAAGTCCATATCCGTGATTATTCCCGTATCAATATGAAACTAGTAAATTGTCCCAAAAAATATACAATTTCATTTGAGGTTCATTTTATACAAAATAATTATTTGGTGTAAAGTATATTTCTGGGGAATCCTTCCATTTGCCGTGAAGACTGGGCAGTAGCAAATTGCTAATTCCTTGGAATATGTCATTATCTGCATTTTGTCAAGTCAAGAAATCGATAATTTCCACACTAGCTGCTATAACGTGTTGGTGAATTCAGTTCGGACAATTTTCTGAAAAAACATTATACAATATATATATATACACTCTTTGTTTTTTGTTTGTTATTTTGTATTCGGAACCCACATTAAAGTCCTGACTAATCCGACTATGTGTCGTGTTAAGTCCACAAATAGTCGTTGATGGTTGATATCTGAGATTGCCTAGAAATGTAATATCTGAATAGCATTAGCTACTTGCTTCACTAGTTTTAATATTCACAGATTTTCAATCAATGTAATATTATAAAGCACCTTTCACCATTTCGAAAAATATTCATGGTTCAATACTTCTTTCTTAACAACTGATTTTGAGCTTTTAAACTTCTATAAGGATAGGCATAACTGGCATAATTAGTTTCACAAATCACATTGTAATGACCATATATAATTTATTTCCTTTAAACAAAATAGAAATCCGATTAAATAAGACAATGATTGACATATGTGCTTGAACCAAATAAAGGACTAGCTAGGTCTCTTTTTCTAAAGCAAAGTTGATGGACTTTCTATTATTTTGTGGAAAAAGAACCAAATTTGAGTCAACAGTCAAGGCAATTGGACATATTCTAGGAACCAAAAAGACTCCAACTCAAGGAGTGGGCCACCTATAACAAAGGGGGTGATTGTTGGATTTGCGAACAAAAGTTTCACATTGTTAGTTGACAATATTAATCTGTTATTTACCCAAGCTTATACAATAGTATAAGGTGATGCATAAACAGGAAGTTTCCTTCTTGTGGAAGTAATTAATAATCCAGATTGAGTCAACTACAATTTTCTATTTCTTTACTTATGATTTTTGGAAAGGTGCTATAAATAATGTAGTAACTTTGGCACTCTATCAAAAAAATCAAGTTTCCAAATCCCTTCAATGCTGTGTGCATATATCAAACAAATCAAGCTTCCAAAGTAACAATATGGAAAAACATATTTTCTTTTTTCTCTTTCTAGTTCAATATTACTCTCATTCTATGTCATTTGCTTCATCAAATGAAACAGACCGAAAAGCTTTACTAGATTTCGGAAATCTTATTACAAGTCCTAGTCATTTTTTGACCATTAATTGGACCAAAAATACTTCTTTTTGCTCTTGGTTTGGTGTCACTTGCAGTACAAGAAGGCAAAGGGTTGTTGCCTTGGCTCTTCCTAATTTGCAACTTCAAGTCACAATTTCCCCCTCTTTGGCCAATTTGTCCTTTCTCAGTGTTCTCAATCTTGGGAACAACAGCTTACATGGTGACATCCCTTATGTCCTTGGCCACTTGCCTCGTTTGCGGGTGATCGATATTCGGAACAATCAGCTCCAAGGAAGTATCCCAACAAGTCTATTTCAACACCAAAGAGTTCAAAAAATTTCATTGGCTTTCAATAAACTCGGTGGTGAAGTGTGCAAAGGGCCATGGAAAGTACCCAAGCTTAGTGTCTTAAATCTTAGGAACAATAGCCTCACAAGTATAATCCCTCCTCCGGTTGGAAATGCCGCAAAATTGATGAACTTCAGTTTGTCTGGGAATAGAATCAACGGCAACATTCCAAAGGAGATCGGTAACCTGAGCCAACTTGCATCTTTGGTCTTGCACGATAATCAGTTAACAGGTTCCATTCCCACATCGCTATTTAATATCTCATCGCTGGTTGTCATGTCTCTGGCATTGAATAGCTTTTCTGGTTCTCTCTTGCTTGATGAAGGGAATATTGTGTCAAATCTGAAGTATCGAAGTATATCTAAGAACCAAATTTCTGGTTGCATTCCTTCCAACATATGCCAACTCAGAGAGCTCAAGGGGTTGTCTGGAAATATTGGTTGTTTATCCAAACTCGAGGATTTTTATATTGGCAAAAATCCAATAACAGGGACTATTCCCACATCAATGGGCAATATTTCCACTCTTCAAAATCTTTTTTGTGGAAACAATCGGTTAGTGGGGCGAATTCCTCCGGAATTAGGGAAGCTATCAAATTTGAGGCAGTTATATTTTTCCCAGAATGATAATCTTATTGGTCAAATTCCAGAAGCTATTTTCAACATTTCTTTGGAAATCATTGCTTTCAATTTGAACAACCTTTCAGGGAGAATTCCATCCACGACAGGTCTTCATCTTCCAAACCTTAAAGAAGTAAACTTGGGAGTCAATCAGCTTGAAGGGGAAATTCCATTGTTCATAACAAATGCTTCAAAGCTTGAGATACTGATGCTAAATAATAACTTTCTCACTGGAACTGTTCCTACTAATTTGGGAAATCTTTGTGAGCTGCAATCACTGTTCCTACATGATAATCAACTTACCAATGAACCAAGAGAGCATGAGTCGCGATTCTTCAATTCTTTGACGGACTGTAGGACGCTGCGATATGTAGAAATGGATGGCAACCCATTGAATGGCGTTCTTCCCAATTATATTGGGAATCTTTCATCCACTATTGAAAACCTCTATATATCAAATGCACTCATCAATGGCCTCATCCCCCCAGGTATAGGCAACATGAGCAGCCTAACAGAACTAAATTTTGAAGGAAACAACTTGGCGGGAAGTATTCCTTCTGAAATTGGTAAGCTTAAAAAACTCCAGGGACTGTTTCTAACTTACAATAAATTGCAGGGACATATTACAGAGGCGGTATGCCATTTATCTAATTTGGTTAAATTGGCTCTAGCTGGTAATAACCTCACTGGAGAGATCCCAGAATGTATAGGAAATCTAAGCATGCTACAACTTCTTTCTTTGTTTTCTAACAGATTATCTTCAGAGCTTCCCTTAAGCATTTGGAAGATGAGTGGTCTTCTCTATCTAGACGTGTCACAAAATTGTATAGAGGGAGAATTTCCATCGGATATTGGAGAACTGAAGGCCATTATAAAACTAGACTTTTCAAGTAACCACTTTTTGGGCAAGTTACCAAGCAAACTGGGGGAACTCCAGAACCTGCAGTATCTTGACCTATCAAACAGTTCATTTTTTGGCCAAATTCCATTATCCTTTGCCAACTTGATAAGCTTGGAATTCTTGGATTTGTCTATAAATTCTTTGTCAGGTACTATTCCTAAGTCAATGGGAAGACTCTCATACCTTAAAAGCATTAATGTTTCATTTAATGAATTAGAAGGTGAAATATCGAGTGGTGGTGTGTTTGTGAATTCCACTGTGCAATCATTTCTTGGAAACAAAGGTCTATGTGGAGTGCACATATTGGAGGTTCCTGCTTCCACTAATCCTGGACTACAATCAAAGTCTAAGGAGATAATGCTAAAGGTTGTTATTCCAGTGGTTATTTCATTCTTTCTGATATTCTTGTTAGCTTCAATTTGGATAATCAAACGGCAGAAGAAAGGAAAGTCCAAAGATGTGGAAAAGGTACCAGACATCAGGACTCATCAATTAGTTTCTTATCACAAGATTCAGCGAGCAACAAATTATTTTGATGAGTCAAATTTAATTGATGTCGGAAGTTCTGGTTCTGTGTACAAAGGCACATTATCTAGTGGAATTGTGGTAGCCATAAAGATTCTGGATTTGGAATATGAGGAGGTATGCAAGAGGTTCGATGGTGAATGTGAAGTGATGAGAAATGTTAGGCATAGAAATCTTGTGCCCGTGATCACAACTTGTTCTAGTGACTATATAAGAGCCTTTGTTTTGCAATATATGTCTAACGGGAGACTTGAAAATTGGTTGTAAAGAGAAGACTGCAATTTGAACCTTCTTCAAAGAGTAACTGTAATGCTTGATTCGGCTATGGGAATTGAATATCTACATCATGGTCATATCACTCCAATAGTTCATTGTGACCTAAAGCCAGCCAACATTCTTTTGGATGATGATATGGTGGCTCATGTTGGTGATTTTGGCATCTCTAAAATTTTAGCTGTAAGCAAGTTCATGGAATATACTGAGACATTGGGCACTCTAGGTTACATCACACCAGGTAAATAAAGTCCATTCTCCTTGATCTTCTCTTATCATAATTAATCCTCTCCAAATTGTATAAGTAAAAAAATTATTCTGTATTTGTACATAATTGCTGTTTATCTTTCAATTAAGTAACAATTTTTCCTTTCATTCTTTTCAAAGAATATGGCTCGGAGGGAATAGTGTCCCCTAGTGGTGATGTTTATAGTTATGGAATCATGTTGATGGAGGTTGTGACCAAAAGACGACAAACAGATGAAGAGAGATGCAATGAAAATCTAGACTTAAGGAAGTGGATAACACAATCATTCTTAGTGACAATGATGGACGTTGTGGATGTCAATCTTTATATTGCCCAACGGAAATGTCAGAAACAAGAATAACCATGAAAGATGTAGTCAAGAGGCTTAACAAAATCAAGAACAGATTTCTGGAAAGATAGAAGTTAGCATCTCTTCTGATGGTGTTGTATCGGAGCTGCAAGTTAATATGTTGCCTTTGTTTATGTAACACCCCGTACTTTCGGGCTAGAATCTAGACCGCCGTTCCTACGCGTATAGACCCGAACTAGATAATTCCTTGTTAATATATGTGTGGTTATCAATCCTATAGTATGGGAATACCTTTGAATATGAATTGAGGTGACAAAAATCCCCCAACTCTAAGACGAGTTGAAAACATTTCTAGTGATTAAGTTTCAGTGGACGTTTAAACTTGAGTCAACTTCCATCAACCATAACTTCTTGTATATACCAAATTAGAGGGCCTGCTATATCAAATGAAAGATCTTCAAATTAGTTTCCCAACCATACCAATTTCGCCAAAATCCGATACCCAAGCGAGTTACAGCCATTTTCGTGAGAGAGGCAATTGCTGCGCGCGATTAGAGTGAAACACACTCTCCGTCGCATGCACCTAATTTTCAGGTTCTGTTTTCGCATTTTTAAGAGCAACTTGAACCTTTACCTCACCCAAGGTCTGTCCATAACATAAGATTCACGTCCCAAAAGCAAAATACACTCCATAATTCAATTTTTCCTCTCAAATTAAAATCCTAAATCCTTTCCCTCAAGATCAAGAACCAAGATCTTAAGTTCGAGACTCCAAGAAAAGGGTCAAGATCCGGGTTCCATCTATCAAGATCTAGGTTCCATCTTTCAACTCTTATAGTCTAAGGTTCGTGGGGTTCATCCTAAAAACTACATGGGCTTGTTGAATCTCTTGAATATGATTTAAAGATTATCAAGAATGAATTTTAAAGGGGTTTTGGAACTTATGCTTTAAATTTCGCATTTTGGATGTTTTGATAATATTTTTTTTTTCTTTAGGCCTTTCCCCCTTAAATTGATTTACATCTATATGTATACGTATGATATTGAAGATTTGATTGAGAGCATTATCATTGAAATTCCTCTCTTTGATGATTTATAATTTATGAAACTGTTGAGAATGATTTGAGATGCATGTTTAATGGTTTAAAAGTGTTCTTTTCAATATTAAAGTAATTAACATGATTTTGATGATGATGAGAGGGAGTTTCTTGATATGATTCCGTTCGTGTGTTAAAGGGAAAGAATTGCATATGATTGATATCTTTGACATGACAACCTAGTGCGTGTTTGAAATGTTGGAAATGAGAGTTTTCTTGCATGTGTTTACATGATTTTTAAAGAATGCGTTTCTTGAAAGGAATTGTTGATATGGTGGTCCTGAATTCCATGTTTTGAGAACAGAGATATAATTTGCAATAAATGGCTCAGAGAATGTGACATGCAACTCAATGGTATGACGATATCATACAAATTTATGCCATAACAGAACTAGAGTCTTCGGAGTCTGATTTCAAAGATTGCATGTTGTAAAGAATTAAAAATAGGATTAAAGAGGGTTAGGTGGTTACCCGAAGAGGGAACCAGCCAAACGGATCATACACTAAAACTGTGTTTTGCTGATACGGGTATGTTACTTTTGTACGCTGGCGACGACCCTATGGCATAGTAGAGATTCAGAGACTCCAACCCTTGCGACAAACTTGGGTTGGGGGCTTCGCTGCCGAGTTAAGGGTAGATTCCATATAGCTCATGGAATTACAGAATTGTAAGGTACACCACCTAGTACAGAAGTAAAACAAAGAGTATGTCACTTTTTTAGATGATTTTATAGAGACTTTTAAATATGCCCATGTTATTCTTAACATATGATATATTTATGAACTATTTTAAATCACTCTCATATATATTGAATAAAAATTATTATTTTGGACTTGCTCTGCGTACAAGTACAACTGTATTGACTCCCTATCTCTCAGGGTTTGAGGCTCAATCTAGAGGTTTGGCTAAGCAGTAGAGATTTCAGAGAGAAGAGACTGTGCTTTAGTGAGCCTTCTTTATTCCAGAAGGTCTGTTTATTCTAGACTATGTTATTATTTTGTTTTGGGTCTACTGGAGGCCTTGTCCCAGATTTAGATAGTTGTCATTTTAGCATGTAATAGAGATATTGCAGACTGGTTTAGATATTGTCTAGATTTGTTGTATTTTAAATTCCTTATCGTTAAATTGAGTTCAGAGTATGACCATGATTCTGTATTAAGTTATATTTCCGCATCTTACTTTATTGTATGAATATTGTGCATGACTACTTGATATAGGAATAATCAGGGATATGGACTTAGGAGAGTGTGTGTTGGACCCGAGCCTTGGCACGTGCAATTGAAGTGTAAAAGATGCCCAAAATGCACCTAAATCAGCCCATAAATTACACTAGATGGGTGCCCACTGTTTGAAGGGTCTTTTGGTCATTTTAACTTATATTTTGTTATAGCTATAAAAGAAACATTGTAGGATTTTTAGTTTAGTTTATGAATGAAGTTGTAAGTCTTACAAGACAAAGAAACACAAGTACTCTTTCCTTGAGGCACCCAAAACTGAAATTAGGGCTTAACCAAGTGTAGAATCACTTGTGTTTGCATTTACTTGGAAACATTGATGCATGGGAGATGGATTCCGATCTTGTGTCTTAGTAAGAGATAGGTTTATTATTGTGTGTAGTGTTAAGGGTCCAAGAGTTACCATTTTTGGGTTCTTAACATTATACCTTCATGTGGTCTATCTATCTATCCTTTTTCTTTTGTAATCTTGTATCCGTTTTATATCTTGTATTGTGAAGCCATTTTTTGTTATTGTTGTTCTTATTCTCATTGTTGTTTCATCTTGTGTTGTTAACTTAGTTTGTTGTTGGCTGCAAAAGGTGTCAAACACCTAGTTATATTGTCCTTTTTGTATTTCATTCTTGAATATGAGAGTCATCTTCAAAAAGGTCCTCCATTATTTGAACTAGTGGACTATTTTTGGAGTGTGTTTGGACAGTTTTGAGCCAATTCTATGTGTTCCTTGGTTTTTTGTATCACTAACAAATAGAGAAGGGCATCTGAGCCTTCATGGTTTGGAATGCTCGTCATGGCCGGGGCCTTGGTTCGGGTCGTAACAAACTTGGTATCAGAGCACGGTTCATGATCCCAGGGTGTCTGCAAATTTGCATCAGGTAGAGCTTTGTTTATGAGTGTGTAGTGCGCCACACTTAAAGAAGGAGGCGACAAGGCGTTTAGGAATATTTCTCTTTCTTCATGTTCTAGTTCATGTTATGGAGTCAAAATGTTCCTCTTCCATACTCTAATTCATGCTATGGTGTCGCCCATACGAAATTAAAGTTATCCAAATTATTTCTCTTACTTTGATGTGCTCAGATATATCTCATTGTTGAGGTGATTCAAGTGCAAAACTTTAGAGTCTAAATGATATGGTCCTTTCTGATTGAGTCATATAAGATTTTAAAATTGTGCAAGGACTTGGGAAGAGTGTTAGTTCTTCAAGGTGTATTGATTCTAGTGTGAACTTTGATTCTAATGAAATTGTGCTTTTTAGTTTGTGGTATTAAGTGTATTCAGTCCTTTTCAAAATTTATGTTGCAGATGTCACACTTAAGGTTAAATGATGTGTAGTAGAATGTTGGAACTGTATTTCCACCCGAGTAGTAGTGTATGCTAAAGTGTCATGAACTATTGGTAGTGAGATGGTCTAGAAGTTGATGACATGAAGTCACAAGGTGAGCAATTAAAGTAAGGGTGGCTTTTGTATAAATGCATATTTTTAGTTGTATAACTGTCGAATGAGGATTGATTTGTCATTTTATATTGATAGACTAGTGTGGTAGTAATATTTGTAGATTGCGAGGTATGCGATAGAGGAAGTGTTTGGCCGTGATTATTATCTATTCAAAATAGGGAAAGAGTCCAGAGTGGATGGTTATGGTGGTTACAGAAATCCCTTATAGGTTGTGAATAAAGAAAGTTAGATTAGCCAATCAGTTATGATTGTAGACTCATTGTTATTTATGGAATTTGAAGGTAGTCTAAATGTATGCTTGGGTAAGTAAGTATTATGTGAGAAAGTAGAATATGGGAATAAGATCATAGTGGATTATATTATAACATTAAGGTTAAACATGTCTATTACGTGACTTTACCACCTTGACCTTCTTTTCTTTAACAGTTGTAAACTCGTATTTCATGTGAGAAGGTATGTAGTGCATTTTGAGTTGTAGCAGTAATGTCATGGAGGGATTGTGATTGTAGGTAGTAGTTGAATGAAATGAGTATTTGAATCAATTTTCCAATTTGATGGACTAGTACATTATGTTGCATTCTTCATTGGTGATAGATGATTGATGCTGGACTATAGGATTGAATTTTAGATACAAAATGTGGTGGTAAGAGTAGTGACTTAAGATTAATGATGTATGTTTTGAGGGAATGAATTAGTAGGCCCTGATGTGTTGAAATAGTACGTGCTAATGGATTATAATAAGGAAACCATAAGGTCATGATCGATTATTGTTGTTATGGAGTTCCAGTGTACTAATGTTTCTTGATGTTTTATTTCTTAGTTCCAAGTGAGAATTGTGTATAAGGTTGGGTTGTAAATCATGTTCAGCCCCAGACATTATGTTTGAACAACTAATGGCCATGAAGGTGGATGTGATGATTTCTTGGTTAATGATACTAGTTTTATGGAAGTGATCTAATAGGTTTGAACAAAGTATGCAAGAGCTTAAATTTATTTGACTCGTAATGAAGTATGATGTTGTATGTATGATGTAGAAGTATGCCCAAGGTGATGTGAGGTTGCGGTATGTTTTTTTAGGGATATTACATATTGTGTGTGGCTAGTGTTACCATTGAGTTGCTAGGTGGAGAAAGACTAGTTAGATGTTATGAGGTGTTCTAAATAGCCAAGTTAAGGAGTTTTGATTGATAGTGTTGAGCTTTTTGATATGAACTTGATTCTCATGGTAGAGAGATATAAGTTAGGAGTCGTGATATTGGTATGCTATGACTAAGTAGTATGGTTCATCAAAGTATTGGTGATCCATGTTAAGTGTTGGGAGATAAGTTTGAGTTTTTCAAGATTGAGCTAATAGAAATAAGAGTTGAAGCACTAAAGAGTATGCACTCCGACTATGGGGATACTCATGAGGATTCGTAGTAAGTGTGCAAGTATTATGTGATGACTATTGGGACTATAGAAAGTTAGGAGCGTGTCTCAGATGGTAGTATTAGCGGTGGTTTTCCACTTCCAAGTGTAATCATTCGGGTTAAGTCCTATTAGTTGCATGTATTATCGTATTCTGGAACCTAGAGTTCATTGAGTGTAGTTCAATTTAGAGCCTAGTAAGGGATCTCTCAAACATAAGATGATGGCTTAAGGCTATGGGTGAGATGATAGAACAAGTAACCAAGAGTCTTTCAGATTCTAGTAGTAATGCCAGTATGATATAGAACATCAGAAAGTGAAGGTGAGGCTCAACCCATTCTTATCTCAGTATTTTTCAGTTATCCCAATATCTACCCATGCCTTACATTTCAGATCCATGTTCATAGTTTATGTTCATGAATATGATAGAGAATCATGTGCTCTTCCAGCTCCTAAATGAGGAATTCTAGTTCATTCGATAGTTGGAATCACATTCCATAAGTTATGAACTCCAAATTGAGGTCATGCAGCTCATGACTCATGTACTTATGCTATATGGTGTGCTCAGTTCCCATAACTCATGCTACACTCCAAATAATTGGCGTGATTTAGCTTTTAGCAAGGTATGCCCTTAATTCAGATCACTTTGATGAATCTCTAATGTTGGTTCACTGTTCCTCAGGCCTCAGTTATGTGTCAAGTTTCGTATAGTATCCTTCCATACTTGAAGGTCTTATGTTCTAACGTTTTAGTGACCCCTCTTACTCAGTCTACGAGGTTACTCTGCGAATGCGTTACATTATGTATCCAAGTCCTACCTATGTCTAAGGTTTGAGCACTTTATGGAACTTATGACATGTCCTGACTTCCAAAGAAGAAGAAATAATGTCCCTCGATGAGCCAATAATTCTAAGTATCCAAGCTCTACGTTATGTTGCTCATGAACAACAAATATGTGTCCCAAATCATAATTGGTTCTAAGGAACTATGTTTTTCATATGTTAATAATTCATTTAATGTCGAGATTAGCCAAAATGATAAAGTTGTGCGAACTCGTGACTATTTCAGTTCTGAAAATTAGAAGTGATAGCTTCGGGTGGTAGTCCTTGCCTAAATCATCGACTTCATGAATTCCACACTCATGTTATAAGGCTCATGATGAAAGGTCTCATGTTTCTCACTGTGGTTGTCCTAAGAACTCGTGCTATGTTGAGTTTATGCTAGAATGACTCTCCACTTGTGATCCAAACACTTGATATACGAAACACTCTGTGATTGTACTGTATTTGCAACAAATGTCCCACCTTGAGTATGGAAATTAGTATATGTTATAATCCAATTGTGTTACTCCCTTTCATAATTCTCTTGCTCAGATCCTTTAATGACCCCTTTGTATGCTAGTATGATGGTGACTGTGGAAGCGTAGAAGTAAGTTGGGTTGTGGAGTAGATGTCTTTGTAGGTGAAAATTTCGATGAGATTTCTTGAGCTAAGGTTAGAAGAGCAAGGGAAGGAAGGAGATAAATATTCTTTATGTGAAATAGTTAGGAGGAAAGTATATGGAGAGAATCTTAGTGAAAATAATTGAATTTGCAGGTCTTAGTGGAGATATCCATGAAGTGGGGTGTAGTAGAGGTGGGCTGAAATTTTGTGATTGATGAAAACACAAACCAATGTGTCATGCGGTTAGCATTCTTTGAATTCAGACTTGAGGCTGTTGGATTATAGTGATAAGGTGAGATTATTTCTTAATGTAATGTAGAGTACAGGGTCTCGTGGTTTAAATTAGCACCTCTTTCCTCTGAGCTAGGCTTCAACATAGAAGTAATATACGATGGGACACAAATTCTTGTGGTTACATGTGTTACGGGAGAATTGTAAGTTGGAAATGATGAAGTATGTTGATTAAGGTTGGGGTATAGATAACTAGTATTGTTAAGTTTAAGTCTTTTCGTTGTATATTGTAAGATGGAAAATACTAATATTCATATGCTCCGCGAGAAGCTTATCTCATCTCTTGTACCAATCTTAATTAGGCCGAGGGATCTTAGAAAAAATTATGTTTTACAATGTTTTGATCATGTGCCATGAAACACATGCCAAGATCATGTCGATGTCAAGTTTCGTTATCTCAGGTTTTGTGCTTACCCATTTTCCTAAGGGTTATCATGAAGATCGTATTATGCCTTTGCATATTTTTGTTGAGGAAAAATATTCAAATCAATCTTATGTTCTTTATTCTACACTTTTAGAGCTTTAAAAAGTCCCTACCAATCATTCGGGGACGAATGATCCCAAGGGGGAGATAATATAACACTCTGTACTTTCGGGCTAGAATCTAGACCCGAACTAGATAATTCTTTGTTAATATATGTGTGGTTATAAATTCTATAGTGTGTGAATACATTTTAATATGAATTGAGGTCACAAAAACTCCCAAACTCTAAGACGAGTTGAAAACATTTCTAGCGATTAAGTTTTAGTGGACGTTTAAACTTTAGTCAACTTCCATCAACCATAACTTCTTGTATGTATAGAATAAGAGGGCCTACTTTATATCAAAGGAAATATCTTCGAATAAGCTTTCCAATGATACCAATTTCTCCAAAATTAGATACCCAAGTGAAAGGTTACTCCCTTTTTCATGAGAGAGGCAGTAGTTGCGCCCGATTAGCGTGCGACACATGCTCCGTCGCACACACCTAATTTTCAGGTTCTGATTTTGTGTTTTTAAGGAAAATTCGGACCTTTACCTCACCCATGGTCTGTCCATAACATAAGATTCATGCTCCAAATGCAGAATACACTCCATAATTCAATTTTTACTCTCAAATTAAAACCCTAAATCCTTTCCCTCAAGATCAAGAATCAAGATCTTATGTTCAAGACTCCAAGAAAAGGGTCAAGTTCCGGGTTCCATCTATCAAGATCTAGGTTTAATATTTCAACTCTTATAGTCTAAGGTACGTGGGGTTCATCCTAAAAGCTACATGGGCTTATTGAATCTCCTGAATAAGATTTAAAGATTATCAAGCATGAATTTTAAACGGGTTTTGGAACTTATGCTTTAAATTTCTCATTTTGGATGTTTTGATAATATTATTGTTTTTTCTTTTAGGCTTTTACCCCTTAAATTGATTTACATCTATATGTATACATATGATATTGAAGATTTGATTGAGAGCATTATCATTGAAATCCCTCTCTTTGATGATTTATAGTTTATGAAACTGTTGAGAATGATTTGAGATGCATATTTAATGGTTTGAAAGTGGTCTTTTCAATATTAAGGTAATTAACATGATTTTGATGATGATGAGAGGGAATTTCCTGATATGATTTCGTTCTTGTGTTAAAGAGAAAGAATTGCATGTGATTGATATCTTTGACATGACCACCTAGTGTGTGTTTAAAATGTCGAAAATGAGAGTTTTCTTGCATGTGTTTACATGAGTTTTAAAGAATGAGTTTCTTGAAATGAATTGTTGATATGGTGATCCTGAATTCTATAATTTGACAATAGAGATATAATTTTCTATAAATGGCTCAGAGAATATGACATGCAAGTCAATGGTATGATAATACCATATATATTTATGCCATAACAGAACTAGAGTCTTCAGTGTTTGATTTCAAAGATTGCATGTTGTAAAGAATTAAAAATGGGCTTAAAGAGGGTTAGGTGGTTACCCGAAGAGCGCACGAGCCAAACGGCTCATAGACTAAAACCGTGTTTTGTCTATATGGGTATGTTACTTTTGTTCAATGGCGACGGCCCTATGGCGTAGTAGAAATTCAGAGACTCCGACCTTTGCGGCAAACTTGGGTTGGGAGCTTCGCTTCTGAGTTAAGGGTAGATTCCACCTAGCTCGTGGAATTACAGAATTGAAGGGTATACCACCTAGCAGAGAAGTAAAACAAAGAGTATGTCACAAAGTTCAGATGATTTTGTAGAGTCTTTTAAATATGCCCATGTGATTCTTAACATATGGCATATTTATGAATTGTTTTAAATGGCTCTCATATATGTTGAGTAAAAATTATTATTTTGGATTTGCTCTGCGTACCAGTACAACTGTATTGACCCCCTATCTCTCAGGGTCTGAGGCTCAATCTAGTGGTTCGGTTAAGCAATAGAGATTTCAGGGAGAAGAGAATGTGTAGTGGTGAGCCTTCTTTATTCTAGAAGGCCTATTTATTCTAGACTATGTTATTATTTTGTTTTGGGTCTACTGGGGGCATTGTCCCAGATTTAGAAAGTTGTCATTTTAGCATGTAACAGAGATTTTGCAAACTGGTTTAGATATTGCGCATAGTTGTTGTATTTTATGTTCCTTATCATTACATTGAGTTAAGAGTACGATCATGATTCCGTATTAAGTTATATTTCTGCATCTTACTTTATTGTATGAATATTGTGCATGACTACAAGATAGAGAAGGCCTTCTGAGCCTTCATGGTTCGGAATGCTCATCACGGCCAGGGCCTCGGTTCGGGTCGTAACAGCTTACCTAGTTTCACTTTTAATGTCGTCATATACTAGCTTAGAGTCATGTATTGTTTGTACTAGTAGAGTTTTGCATTTACATCTTCTAGTTTACTTTTTGTGATTTCAGATGAGAGTGGTATAGAAATGTTCAGCGGCACTATTTTTTCATGACCCGAGGCCCTGACCGTGATGAGCATCCCGAACCATGAAGACACGGGCACCCTTTTCTACATCTGGTAATCATGCACAATATTCATAAAATATAATAAAAGATGCATAAATGTAAATCACTATGGAAACATGGTCATACTCTGAATTCAATTTAACGATGAAGAATGAAATCCAATATCAACTAAACAACATTTGAACCAGTCTGTGAAATCTCTACTACATCTGAAAATAACAACTGTCTCAAACTGGGACAAGGTCCCCAATATACCTAAACCAAAATAAATAACATAATCTGAAAGACATAGGCCTTCTGGAATAAAGAAGGCTCACCAACTGTACACATCACTTCTATCTGAAAACTCTACGGCTTAGCAGGACCTCTGAACTGAGCTTTAAAACCTGGGAGGCAGGGGGTTCAATACAAATGTACTGGTACGCAGAGAAAATCCAAAATAATAATTTGTATTCAATATATATGAGAGCAATTTAAATCAGATCACAAATATATCATACGGTAAGAAATTACATAGGCATGTTTAAAAGGCTCTGTAAAATCTGAACTCGGAGATACTCTTTATTTACTTTTGTGCTAGGTGGTACAACCTACAATTTAATAGCTTTTACCGACTATATTATCGAGGATTCCACCAAGATAGGAGTAATAGTGAGGAAAGAGAACACAAGATCACACAACAGGGTACCACAACCGCAATCAAGTCATTATGTCGTGGTTGGGCTCAAGATCATAAACCAGGCTTCCAAACCAACAATCCCGATTTGGGATGACAAGATACTGGGTACACAAGATAACATAGCAGGGTACCAAGTTCCTGTATTGGCACATCATGATTTCTAGCATAGAGTCATTTGACTTGTGCTTTCTTCGGGTAACCACCTAGCTTACATTAACCCAGTTTTCAACTCTTTAAGACATGCATTATCAAAAATCAAAATCTGTTATGGCTTACATTTATATGGTATCATCATACCATTGACTTGCAAGTCTCATCTCTGAGCCATTTATAGCATATTAGCATCTCTTCTTTCAAAAACATGCAGTTTGGGACCACCATAACAATAAATCAATTCAAAGAATTCTTTCTTTTAAATTCATGTAAACACATGCAGGAAAGTTTCTCCTTTTCAACATTTTAACAGCATAAGGTGGTCAAGTCAAGGTGCTCAATCACATGCAAATTCTTCTTTTTAAAACAAGATGCATAATTATATCAAGAAACTCTCTCTCATAATTCATAAATCATGTTCAAATACTTTAATATTGAGAAAACTACTTTTAAAACATAAAACATGCATTTCAACTCTTTCCCGACAAGATCATAAACTTTAATTCATTACAAGAGAGGGGTTTCATAATTTCTTCTCTCAAAAAATCTTCAATTTCATATATATACATATATATGAAAATCAATTCAAGGGGGAAAGGCCTACAGGCCAATTCATCAATATCATTAAACATTCATAATGCATAATAAAAATCATGGATTCCAAAATCCCTTAACAATTCACTCTTGATAATCTTTAAATGTTTTCAACAACCCATGTAGTTTTTAGGATGAACTCCACGTACCTAAAATTAGAAGCTTTTTGAATGAACTCTAGCTTTTGGTATGCTATACGTACGATTGATGGGTGCTTCTTGTAGCCCTTGCAAGGGTATTCCAAATCTTTAAGAATTAAGGAAAATCCACGATTAAGTCTTGAGATATATTGATCTTTGTGTTGAAACCCTAAGGAGTGTTCTTGGTGATTTTGGAAGAAAATAACCTTATTTTTGTATTTGGGGGATTTAATCCCATGTTATGGCTGAATAGGGGGTGGAAAATACCACTTTTGCCCATAAAAACGTGAAAACAGAGCGTGTGTTGCACGCTAACCGCGCGATGCTACTGTCGCAGTCACAAAAATGGCCATATCTTTTCGCTCGGGTATTGTATTTTGGAAAAATTGGTATCGTTGGAAAGATAATTTGAAGAAATTTCATTTGATATATAGTAGACCCTGTAATTAGTTATATAAAAAGAGTTATGTCAAATTGTAGTTGACCCAATCATACATATTGAATTGAGAAGTGATAAGTTATGCAAGTATGAATCATGAGACAACTAGACTTAGATCATATCGGGGTAGTACACTGTCTGAGCTGAAATACTTGGAAAAATTTGAGATTATGCGCTGAACTCTTATAAATTGAGTCACGACTACATAGATAAGTCTAAAACATGAAGCTTGGACTAAACTGATTTCTCAATTTACATGGATGGAATAGACTATCTCTTGGGATGGTCATACGCATGAGACTTTGGATAGTAGGATCGGGTGAAAAGGTGGAAAAACCACACTAACTTGTCTGCCTGACTGTTAAACTGAATTACTAGCTATACTGACTGAATTATGCTAAACCTTTATACTTAACTGGAGTATCTCTTCAACACTCTTTCTAAAGAAGTTCTAGTAGTATTAGGGAGCAAATAATCTTGGGTATGAGTCATGCAAGACACCCATCTAAAGGATCCTAACCGTGACACTACTCTATAGCATGGAGTATAGACATATAACTCTTAAACTAGGATAGAGTTACTGTAACGCCCCGTAAAATTCATGCATGTATTAGACGGTAATTTCTGAGCTTTAGACTTATGTTTTAGTGGATGTTGTAATTTGTGTCAGCTTTCATCGACCATAAATCTCTGTATATGTCGAATTAGAGAACCTACTATGTGTAAAATGATAGGTCTTCGAGTTAACTTTCCAACGATACCAATTTTTCTAAAATCCGACACCCGAGCAAGAAGTTATGGCTTTGCAAAGTAGAGTGCGTCGCCTAACCAATCGCACATAGCCACTGGACTGGTTGCTCGATACACAATGCGTCGCCTACCTTAGTCCATACGATACACATTGCGGCGCCTACCTTAGTCTATGCGATACACAATGCGGCGCCTATCTTAATCTATGCAATGCAATGGGCGGCGCACACTTATGGTTTCAGGTGACGAAAACACTCTGTTTTGAGTTATTTTAAGTGCAATTTAGTCCTTACAAAGCCCAAATTCATCCTTAATAACTCCTAAACGGATTTGGGCGTATTAACAACATTTAAAGCCTCCCATAAGATCCCAAAAATTCATCCTTCAATAACTTAAGAGGAGAAGCAACTAGGGTTTGTGAAAATAAGCTTGAAGTCCGACCATTCCAAAACTTCTTCGTGAATTCTTCACAACTAAGGTACGCGGGGTTTTCCTAAATTCTCATGGGCATAGAAAAATCATGTTTTAGAATGGGGTTTTAAATTATGTATATATATTTATGTATAAGATGTTTTAACATCATTGTTTTGGTCTTTTGACCATCTCCAAAGCGATTTGACAGTTTATATACATATATGAATGAATGTGTTTCAATTTTGAATACATGAACTTGCTAAAGACATTTGACCACCAGGTGGTTGATGAAATTTCTGCATGAATTCAACTTTAAATTTTGGAATATGAAATCCTTTACATCAGTTACATGTTTTGGTGGTCTAAACTATGTTTTGAATGAAAGCTCTTGCTTAATACATTATGGCTCAGAAAAATCATGACTTGCAATGTCTTGGTATGACGATACCAATTCAGACTAATGCCATATCAGACTCAGAGTAACAGACATTTCAGACTTTCATGATTTTAGACATTCAGAATGTTGCATGTATAGAAAAGGTTAAAAATGGGCATACAGAGATGTTAGGTGGTTCCCCGAAGAGGGCTTGAGTTCAAGCGACTCATTGCCTAATACCGTGGTTTGCCGACCCGGGTATATTATTATACACTGACTTAAATATCCTATGGCGTATCAGACTCAGACACTCTAACCCTTGCGGCACACTTGGGTTGGGGGATTCCCCGCTGAGTCAGTGGCGGATTCCATACAGCCCGTGGAATATCAGACTTGTAGGGGAATACCACCTAACTCAGAAGTAAAACACAGGTCATGATTTGAAATAAATAGCCAGGCTTCATGTTTTCAGAAAGTGCCCATGTATTTTTCAGAAACAATTTTATACATGATGTCTTGATGAAAAGAATTGCTTTCACTTATTATATATATATATATATATATATATATATATGTATGTTCCATTATGCTATTTTTGGAGTGCTTCGCGTGCCAGTACTTTTGTGCTGACCCCCCCTCCTTCCAGGTTCTGAGGCACAGTCTAGGGGTCCAGCTACTCAGTAGACATTCTCGAGTTTGCAGACTTGATGTCAGAGTGGTGAGTCTTCTATTATTCGGAAGGCCTAATTATGTCAGACATTATCTTATTTATTATGTTTTTGGTTTACTAGGGGCCTTGTCCCAGTTTCTTTTCAGACAAATGTTTGTGTTCTTAGTAGAGATTTCGCAGACTGATGTCAGATAGTATTATTCAGAAATGTTGCAGAACTTGACCATGTTTTCTGTACTCAGTTTCAATTCCGCATTTTCTTATGATTACGAATGTTGTGCATGATAACCAGATAGAGAATGGGTGTTCCGGGCCTTCATGGTTCGGGATGCTCGTCACGGCTAAGGCCTAGGCTCGGGTCGTGACAGTTACCAGGCCTTAGGAAATACAACTTCTTCCTTTCAAGCTTAGCACACTTCTCGAATATCCCTTAACTATACTATTCTCCTTAAATACCATATTCATTGATTAAAATTATAATCCTCATATGGGCATTGATAAATCTTTCTACTAATGTCTAAAGTAGCTTAAATCCTTTCATCGTGATCAAGCCTAACTCTAAATCACAAAATACAACATGCCACACTACGATACTAGTCTAAACTATATGATTCAACCTTCTATATCTTTTTAAAGTTCACACCCTACACATATCGTGCCTCACCACTTCAATGACTAACTCTGATCTCTTACTATGGATTCACTAGCACATATTGTGTTCCTTTACTTAAATCCCAACATGTAATTCAAGCCTATCTTTATAACCACATATGAACTTCAAGGCAAACACCTATAAAGATATACTTCATGTATTCTCTAAACCATTATCAATATAACTCCCACGCGCTACCCCAAGAACATACACACACAAATTTCCACTAACCATCACATATATCAAAAACTTGGCCCCAATCTTACTTCACACTTATGGAATTATCTAAAACAAGCATACTATGATCTTCCATCAACAAGAAACATTTACTCATTACCACTATCATCACATAAGGAGAAGTCACTAAAAGGTTAGAACATAAGATCTTGAAGTATGGAAGGAAATTATGCGAGACTTGACACTTAACTGAGGCCTGAGGAACAACGAATCCATATCAGGGATTCATCAAAGTGATCTAAATTAAGAGTATACCTGTCTATAATCCGAATCTCACCAATCATTTGGCGTGTAGCATGAGTTATGGGAACTGAGCCCACTATAAAGTGTGAGTACATGAGTCATGAGCTGCATGACCTCAATTTGGAGTTCATAACTAATTGAATGTGATCCCAACTACTAAATGAACTAGAGTTTCTCATTTAGGAATTTGAAGAGCACGCAATTCTCTATCATATACATGAACATAAACTATAATCATGGAACTGAAATGTGAGGCATGAGTAGGTATTGGGATAACTGAAAAATACTGAGATAAGAATGGGTTGAGTCTCACCCTCACTTTTTGATGTTCTATATAATACTAACATCACTACTAGAATCTAAGAGCCGGACTTGGTTATTCGTTCTATCATCTCCCCCTTAGCTTCAAGTCATCATCTTAAGTGTGAGAGATCCCTTACTAGCCTCTAACTAAACTACACTCATTGCACTCTAGGGTCTGGAAAAATGACCTTACACACATATCATAAAACTTAACCCGAATGACTACACCTGATAGTTGAAAACCCACTGTTATTACTACCTTCTGAGATACACTCTATCTTTCTAAAGCCACCAATAGTCATCATACAATACTTGAACACTTACTAACTTCGAATCTTCATGAGTATCCCTATAGTTGAAGTGCACACCCTCTAGTGCATCAACTCTGATTCAGTTAGTTCAACCTTCAAAAACTCAAACATAGATTCTAACACTTAACTTGGATATCACCAAGCGTTTGATGAACCATACTACTTTCGTCATAGCCTACCAATACCGCGACTCCAAACTTATCTCTCTCTACCATGAGAATCAGGATCGTATCAAAAGGCTCAACACTATCAATCAAAACTCCTTAACTTGGCTATTTAGAACACCATAAACCATCTAACTAGTCTTTATCCATCTAGCAACTCAACATTACCACTAGCCACACACAACATGTAATACTCTTAGAAAAATACCGCAACCTCATATCACCTTGGGTGTACTTCTACATCATACATACAACCTCATACTTCATTACAAATCAAATAAACTTAATCTATTGCATACACCGTTCAAGGCTATTAGATCACTTCCATATAACTAGTATCATTAACCAAGAAATCATCACATCCACCTTCATGGACATCAACTGTTCAAACTTAATGTCTAGTGCTAAACATGATTTACAACCTAACCTAGCACACAATTCTCATAAAACATTCATCATTAATCTTAAGCCACTATTCATACATCCACATTCTACATTAAATTCAAGCCTATAGTCTAACATCAATCATATACCACCAATGAAGAATGCAACATAATATACTAGTCCATTAACTTGGGACATTCTATCCAAATACCTCAAAAATCTACTACATACCTTCTAACAAGTAGTACTAGTTTACAACTACCAACGAAAAGAAGGTCAAAGGGGGTAAACTCACATAATAGACATTGTCAAACTTAATTTTATATTATAACCCCATACAATCTTATCTACTTATACATATTTCTCACATCACACTTACTTACCCTAGCGTACATTTAGACTACCTTCAAATTCCACAACAACCATGAGTCTATAATTATAATCTACTGGCTAATCTAGCCATTTTCATACATCAAGCAAACAATTCACCTTGACTAATAACTCCTTCTCTACCTTCTACTAAACTAACACACAAGGACATATTACTTCATTACCAACTCAATATCATGCAAAAATATTCGGCTATACATATATTCAACTAACACAAGAACAACAAGTTGAACAATAATTTGTTAGTGAATCAAAATAGGCCTCACACAGCTTAACTAGACTTTGATTTTGTGTTTAAACCAAGAAAACGAGATGAATTACAAGGCAACTATGCTAGTGAATCGAAAGATCCCCACATGGCTTCACTAGACTTTTAGTTCAACAACACAATGATAACAAGATTACAAGAGATAGAAACTTGACACGCAACATTCAATGACCAAAGAATACACGTCTTTCTCTACCTCAACTGAATGCCTCACAAGAATGAGGACACAACTTTAAACTTAAAGGACTTATGACATACTAGGGAGCTTCTCTCAAGCCCTTTGCGTGACTTCTGAAATTTCTGGTAGTAAATCTGAGAGCATTATCTGTTAACACCAGAGTAAGGAAAGAATTAGGATAAATTTTCTTTCGTATGGGCGACACCATAGAATGAGTTAGAGTATGAAAGAGGAGCATTCTGACTCTATAGCACGAACTAGAACATGAATAAAGAGAGACATTCCTAAACGTCTAGTAGCCCCCTACTTATAAATGTGGCATGCTACACACCCATAAATAAAACTATACCCGACGTGATTTCGTAGACACCCTGGGACCATGAACCGTGCTTTGATACCAAGTTGGTCACGACCCAAACCGAGGCCCTGTCCATGATGAGCATCCCTAACTATGAAGACCCGGATGCCCTTTTCTACATCTGATAATCATGCATAATATTCATAAAATATAATAAAATATGTGAAATTGTAAATCACTACAAAAACATGGTCATACTTTAAATTCAATTTAACTATGAAGAATGAAATCCAATATCAACTAAACAACATCTGAACCAGTCTGCGAAATCTCTACTACATATGAAAATAACAACTGTCTGACACTGGGACAAGGCCCTCAGTGGACCTAAACCAACATAAATAATATAATCTGAAAGACATAGGCCTTCTAGAATAAAGAAGGCTCATCAACTGCACACATCACTATTGTCTGAAAACTCTACGGCTTAGCAGGACCTCTGAACTGTGCTTTAGACCCTGGGAGGTAGGAGGTCAATACAAATGTACTGGTACGCAGAGCAAATCCAAAATAATAATTTGTATTCAACATATATGAGAGCAATTTAAATTAGATCATAATTATATCATATGGTAAGAAATTACATGGGCATATTTAAAAGACTCTGTAAAATCATCTTAACTTGGAGATACTCTTTATTTACTTTTGTGCTAGGTGGTACACCCTACAATTTCACATCTTTCACTGACTACCTTATCTTGGTTGCCGCCAAGATAGGAGTACTAGTGAGGAAAGAACACAAAAGATCACAAAGCAGGGTGCCATAACCCAAATCAGGTCATTATGTCGTGGTTGGGCTCAAGATCACAAAGCAAGCTTCCAAACCAACAATCCCGATTTGGGATGATAAGATACTTGGTACACAAGATTACATAGCAGGGTACCAAGTTTCCGTATCGGCAAATTACAGTTTCCAGCATAGAGTCATTTTACTCGTGCTTTTTTTGGGTAACCACCTAACTCACATTAACCCAGTTTTCAACTCTTTAAGACATGCATTCTTTGAAATCAAACTCTGTTATGGCTTACATTTATATGGTATCATCATACCATTGACTTGAAAGTCACATCTTTGAGCCATTTATAGCATATTATCATCTCTTCTTTCAAAACATGCAGTTTGGGACCACCATAACAATAAATCAATTCAAAGAATTCTTTATTTTTAATTCATGTAAACACATGTAGGAAACTTTGTATATTTCAACATTTCAACAGCATAAGGTGGTCAAGTCAAAGTGCTCAATCCCATACAAATTCTTTCTTTTTAAAAATAGATGCATAATTATATCAAGAAACCCCCCCTCATAATCGATAAATCATGTTCAAATACTTTAATATTGAGAAAACTACTTTCAAAACATAAAACATGCATTTCAACTCTTTCCCGACAAGATCATAAACTTTAATTCATCACAAGAGAGGAGTTTCATGATTTGTGCTCTCAAACAATCTTCAATTTTATACATATACATATAGATGTAAATCAATTTAAGGGGGAAAGGCCTAAAGGTCAAATCATCAATATCATTAAACATTCATAATACATAATAAAAATCATGGATTCCAAAACCCCTTTAACAATTCATGCTTGATAATCTTTAAATCATATGTGAGTGTTTTCAACAACCCATGTAGTTTTTAGGATGAACCCCACGTACCTTAAATTAGAAGATTTTCAATGAACTCTAGCTTTTGGTATGCTATACGTACGATTGATGGGTGGTTCTTGTAGCCCTCGCAATAGGGATTCCGAATCTTGAAGAATTAAGAAAAACCCATGGTTAAATCTTGAGATATATTGATCTTTGGGTTGAAACCCTAAGGAGTGTTCTTGGTGATTTTGGGAGAGAATAACCTTATTTTGGTGTTTGGGGGATTTAATCCCGTGTTATGGCTGAATAGGGGGTGGAAAATACCACTTTTGCCCTAAAAAACGCGAAAATAGAGTGTGTGTCGCGCGCTAATCGCGCGATGCTACTGTCTCAGTCACGAAAATGGCCATAATTTTTCGCTCGGGTATCGGATTTTGGCAAAATTGGTCTCGTTGGAAAGCTAATTTGAAGAGGTTTCATTTTATATATAGTAGGACCTGTAATTATTTATATAAAAAAATTTATGGCTGATTGAAGTTGACCCAAGTTTCGACGATCACTCAAACTCGAACGATAGGAAAGATTTCAACACGTCCCTGAGTTTGGGTACCTCTATGAACTCAATTCATGCTCAAATAGGTTCCAACACTAAATAATTGATTAACATGCCAAATTTGCATAGGATTTATGGCTTTTGGATTATCTACGCATAGAAACGACGGTTTTCGTTCTAGCCCGAAATACGGGGTGTTACAATTTTACTTTCTGTTTGCAAGCTTTAGTGGTTCCATATATCCTGTAATTTTTGTATCCAGTTTATTTTGTAACACAAATTTTTTATATTTACGTTTATACTATATTAAAAAACCTAATTAGATAGACAAACTGTTGCTTTTGCAAGTTAAAATGTAAAGCTATTACCCAAATACCTACAAAAGGTTGTTTTGATGTTGCAACCTTTGTAAAGAAGATAATGCATGTAATAATTTTTTTTTTTAAATAATAGCAAACAAAAAGAGAAGACATATGCATATGATTTTATAATCCACGTCAAGGTTTTTTTCCGACTGATATACAATTACGCATTACATTAACTAATTAAGATACATGGAGAAATGGATAGTTAGAGTTAATATAGCCGCGGGCTCCAACTAGTCTGGGATTTTAGCATAATTGTATCAAGTAGGAAAACTCTTGCTGATTCGGCAGAGAAAGAAATGGAAAACCTCGAGTCTGAAATGAGGTAGACCTAAAATTATATGAAACTAGTAAATTTTCCCAAAAAACGAACAGTTTCATTTGGAGGTTCATTTCATACGAAAGAATTATTTGATGTAATAGTACATTTCTGTAACACCCTAAACTTTCGGGCTAAAAAAATAGTTGGACCGCTCTTCATATGTACTTATACCTAAGTCTAGAAAATTTATTGTACTAGGTGTAAATGTCATGTCTTAAGCATAGGGGTGTTGGATATGAATTAAGGGTATAAGAAATTTCTGAAACAAATTTGAGCTGAAAGGTCCTTTAATAATTAAGTTTTAGTATAGGTTCATACAAGGACCAAATTTAAACAAGCATTTCTCCTAGAATATTCAGAGTTACGTGGCCCATTAACTATCAAATTAAAGTTTTTTGAGTCTTCTTTCCAATGCCACCAACAACTTATTAATACGAGACCCAAGTAAAAAGTTACGTGTTATTTAATAAGAACAGTCAGAACAGCCTACCAGACGAAATTTTTTTATTCTTATCTTTTCACATTCCAGGAGGGGTTATTTCTCCCTTTACTTTTCCCATAACCTCCATTACCTTTTAAAAACTCTTTCTCAGTCAGTTTCAAACCTTTTTTTTAGCCTTAACAACTCTCTTCTTTCTCTCAAACTCAAGCTTAAGACATCCAAGAAAATTGGCTCAAGAAATCAAGTTTGGTTCCTTCTTTGCCAACTAAATTTCATCAACGGCTTGTGGTATGTAAAACTACTCTTTCCTTGTAATTCTTTGAAATTCATGGTCTCCAATCCAAGATGTTACAAATAAGCTAGGGTTGACGAAATTCCCATACTCCTATCCCTCAATTGAAGGCATAAATATATTCTCCCAGATACTTGGGATAAGAAAACAAAAAAAATAAAAAGCTTTCCTTGTCTATCGTCTTTCGTCCTTTTAACGGTTGAATTGACCTGATCCAATTGTAGCTCTATAAACTTTTGTATAACTATTGTATTAGTTGTATGACTACTGCACTTGTCGTATAACTGCTTCACTGGTTGTTTTGTATGATTTCCTTCTTGTTTTCGCAAAATATTGATCTGTTTGTCTGGCAAATGGCTTTTTGAAAATTGAACTCTCCATATTGATATCGTCTGGTTCTTAGATTGGGAGTTTGGGTTCTCTTTTTACTGTTAATAACTGATTTATCTTCTATTGGGATCTCATGTTAATCCATTTTCCAAAATCTCAGGTTGTAGATGATTTGTAATACAATATCTTAGCCAATCCTCCATGTCAAAATGTCAGTCATGCCATCATGTGAATGTTTATATTAGACAAAATTTTATGAAACTCTTAACGTATGATTCCAATTCCATAATCCATAAGAAAGTCACCTTCTTGCAACATTCCTAAAACTCTTTGCACTATGAACTATACATTATGAAATTGCAAGCCCTAGTATAATAATACCAACTTCTCAGGAATTTTCCATTGACCTAGTTAATATATACTTAATAATGTTAATATGAATATTTTTACAAGAATGCTTCCAATCATGTACATGAATTATCTCATATTGAACCATGAAATTACCTATCATGACTCTCCAATAGAGAGAGTGTTAACTCATGAATATGAACCTATTACGGTTAACTCTCAATATGAGCCTAAAGTGGTTATACATAATTATGAGCCTAAAGAGGCTAAACCATGAGCATGAGCCTAAAAAGGCTAAACTATGAACATGAACGTAACAAGACTAACATTTTGATTAAGAACTAATCAGATAAATAAGATAATGTCATGAGCACAAGGGAGTTAGTTAGCTGACGTGGAAAGCATAGATTGAAATGACAAATGCCCGAAACTATGTTTGCCGACATAGGATAGATATTATTCCACAAGTTGGATGACTCTTTTTTTATGTGTCCCAAAAAGGGACTAACCATGGATACTTGCTAGCAAATTATGTCATGTCATGTCCTGTGCTCAACAATGTATAGGACGGCTTAGCTGATCGGGCTGAGATCAGACTCGATGCGCTCACATGGTGATTTATGATGGTTCACTACTTTCTCCCACTAATAATCAAAGTAATTAAATCTACTTTACTTGGTCAATTATAAATTTAGTTTACACTCTTGTTCCTTTCCAGTTGCCTTCACTTATATTTGAATTTCATTGTTTCTTATATTCTCTGGTTGTACTGCCCTCCTAAAATTGTTTTGCATACCAATACATTCCACGTAATGATTGTCTTTGGCGTTACATCATTTCATGATGTAGGTGTTGGATCTCAAGTCTGAGGTCAAGCGCATCATTAAGATTATCATCTTCTTCTATATTGGTGAACCTCCTTTCTACCTGGAGCAAATTTAGGTATGACAATTTCGCTATGTTCGAGGCCTTTTTCTGACAGTTATAGTTAGTCATTAGAGACTTCACAGACTGATTTAGTTGTCAGATTTGATTCGGTTTTTCAGATTGGTTTCGATTTCAAATTTTAGAAATTCAGTTAAACGGTTTGGTTTTCGTATTTATTCAAAGAAAAAAAATTCGGACAAACTGAAATTATATAAATAACATTTTATTATAATATATATATGTATATATATATTATATGTAAATACACTAAAAGTATAATAAAATTTGATATAACATATAAATATATAAATTATAATCATTTAGTAACCCTAAATCCTAATATACTGCTTTGTATTAGACCCTAACATTAACGTGAAGGTTGCAGTGGTGCTAAGCAATCCTCAGTTCATCAGTTCGTTTGAAATTTCAACATCGTCAATGACAGTCAGCAATCATTTTCTTAATTTGTCACTGCCGACGGCAGTCGCGCACACCAACGGCGATGACTTAGCGAGGTTGACATTTATGGTTATTTCATGTTTGTTGAATTAATTATATTTGGGAATGAAAAATAGGTTTGAAAAAAAGATTATTTTTCTATAAAAATCACCAATTTTAAATGCTCACTACTCTAATCTTTAAAACTGAACTAAAAATCCAAAATAACCGAGCGAAATTTGTAAAAACCGAACCAAACTAAAATAATTTTTGTTTGATTATGGTTGTCATTTTCGTCAATCCGAAAATTTAAAAACCGAATGGATATTCAATAATCAAATCGAAAAAAACAAATGTCACCCACAAATGTGCGGATCCTGCCATTTGCCGTGAAGACTTGGGCAGTAGCAAATTACTAATTCCATGGAATATGTCATTATCTGCAACTAGCCAAAGTCAAGAAGTTGATAATTTCCACACTACTTGCTATTTTATTTTTTGTTTGTTATTTGGTGTTCGGAATCCACATTAAAGTCCCAATTAATCCGGATATGTGTCGTGCTAGGTCCACAAAAAGAAGCTTATGGTTGATATCTGAGTTTGACTAGAGAACATTGGACTCCTATTTACTTGTTTATTATACTTTATTAGCTACAGCTTCTCCAGGAGTGGAGCCACTTTGCTCCAGGGTTTATCCGAACCCCCTTTGATCGAAAATTGTATTATTTTTATATGATTAAAAATATTTTTATGCATATATAGAAGATGTTGAATCCCATTTGACTAGTTCATATATTTACTTCTGAACCTCCTCAACGAAAATCCTAGCTCCGTCACTATGCTTCGCTATATTCACAGATTTTCGATCAATTTAATATTATCAACACCCTTCACTATTTCGAATAATATTGATGGTTCTGTACCTCTTTCTTAACAACTATTTTTGAACTCTTTAGCTTCTACAAGAATAGCCATAACCGGCATAATTAGTTTCACAAATCGCACTATAATGACCTTTAACTTAATATCAAATGATAACTATAACCTTTAACTTTGTCAGTGAACAAGTAGGCCTTTAACTATACAAAAACTGAACAAAAAACACTCCAATCCTGCATTGCAAAATGCGTGTATACATTCAAAATCATGCGCGTCAGAGTTAGAATTGAAGTGTTTTTTGGTTCAGCTTTTGTATAGTTAAAGAGACTACTTGTGTAACACCCCGTAAAAGTCATGCATGTATTAGACTGTAATTTCTGAGCTTTAGACTTAAGTTTTAAATTCTTCTAAGTGTTGAAATGACTTAGACTCATTCTTAGCTGGCAACCTTCGGGATACAACTTCTCGACCTTCCCAACCTTCATTTTTGGATTTTTTTGTTGCGTTACGATGGGACAAGGTTATAGTACGTCTCGGAGAAAATTCAGAATTTTTGGACGAGCCTAAGGCCTCATTTGGATTTCGATCCAGTGGCAGCGCGCGATTAGCCCGTGCCGCCTGCTGGATCGCGCCCGGCCAAAATGTTCAGTCCATCCAGATTTTAATGGCATTTCCATAAATACTCATTCTCCTATCAACTTAAACACGGGATTAAATCCCAAAAGAGCCAAAATATCATTATATTCTTCAAATTTGCTCAAGAACTCTCCCTAAGGTTTCAACATTAAAACCCAAGCAACTCAAGATTTAACCACGGGTTCGTGAAACAAATTAAAGATTTGGAATCCTCTCGATGTAGGCTTCGATAGACACCCAAATTTGTGGAGAAAAAGATACGCGGGGTTTTTCCTAAATTCTCATGGGCATAGAAAAATCATGTTTTAGAATGGGGTTTTAAATTATGTATATATATTTATGTATAAGATGTTTTAACATCATTGTTTTGGGTCTTTTGACCATCTCCAAAGCGATTTGACAGTTTATATACATATATGAATGAATGTGTTTCAATTTTTAATACATGAACTTGCTAAAGACATTTGACCACCAGGTGTTTGATGAAATTTCTGCATGAATTGAACTTTAAGTTTTGGAATATGAAATCCTTTACATCAGTTACATGTTTTGGTAGTCTAAACTATGTTTTGAATGAAAGCTCTTGCTTAATACATTATGGCTCAGAAAAATCATGACTTTAAATGTCTTGGTATGACAATACCAATTCAGACTAATGCCATATCAGACACAGACTAACAGACATTTCAGACTTTCATGATTTTAGACATTCAGAATGTTGCATGTACAGAAAAGGTTAAAAATGTGCATACAAAGATGTTAGGTGGCTCCCCGAAGAGGGCTTGAGTTCAAGAGACTCATTGCCTAATACCGTGGTTTGCAGACCCAGGTATACTATTATGCGCTGACTTAAATGTCCTGTTGCGTATCAGACTCAGACACTCCAACCCTTGTGGCACACTTAGGTTGGGGGCTTCCCCGCCGAGTCAATGGCCGATTCCATACAGCCCGTGGAATATCATACTTGTAGGGGAATACCACCTAACTCAGAAGTAAAACACAGATCATGATTTGAAATGAACAGACAGGTTACATGATTTCAGAAAGTGCCCATGTATTTTTCAGAAACAGTTTTATACATGATGTCTTGATGAAAAATTTCTTTCACTTAATATGTATATATATATATATATATATATGTATGTTCCATTATACTATTTTTGGATTGCTTCGCGTGCCAGTACTTTTGTGCTGACCCCCTCCTTCCAGGTTCTGAGGCACAGTCTAGGGGTCCAGCTACTCAGTAGACATTCTCGGATTTGCAGACTTGATCTCATAGTGGTGAGCCTTCTATTATTCGGAACGCCTAATTATGTCAGACATTATCTTATTTATTATGTTTTTGGTTTACTGGGGGCCTTGTACCAGTTTCTTTTTAGACATATGTTTGTGTTCTTAGTAGAGAGTTCGCAGACTGATGTCAGATAGTATTATTCAAAAATGTTGCAGAACTTGACCATGTTTTCCGTACTCAGTTTCAATTCCGTATTTTATTATGATTACGAATGTTGTGCATGATAACCAGATAGAGAATGGGTGTTCCAGGCCTTCATGGTTTGGGATGCTCGTCAAGACTAGGGCCTAGGCTCGGGTCGTGATAAACTTGGTATCAAAGCACGGTTCATGGTCCCAGGGTGTCTGCGAAATCACGTCGAGTAGAGTTCTGTTTATGGGTGTGTAGCGCGCCACACTTATAAACAGGAGGCTACTAGGCGTTTAGGAATGTTTCCCTTCTTTGCGATTTAGTTCATGCTTCAGAGTCTAAACTATCCACTAATCAATTATCTCTTATATTTCAGAAACACGACTATGCCTCCCCGTCACAAGATCGATCAGAGTGCTTAGGCAGATGTGGTCCGTCCCACCCATGGGATGGGGACTCGTAATAGAGCTTCCACGCCAGAACCTATCCCTACTCTGGGAGTCTCTCCAGTCCTAACCAGTCCACCTCGGGCTCCGCAGACTAATGTCAACCGTCCACCAACTGCTCAGAGAGATATCTCAAATGCAGAGTTCAGACGGTCTATCCATATGCTGACACAGCTGGTAGCTAACCAGGCTCAACGATAGGAAGATGTTGGGTATGCATCCATTAGGTCTGAGGCTACTAGAGTCAGGAATTTCATGAAGATGAATCCACCTAAGTTCACTGGTACAAAGGTGGAGGAAGATCCACAGGAGTTCGTGGATGAGATGGAGAAGATCTTTAAGGTAATTCATGTAGATGAGATTGAAATAGTGGAATTGGCAACTTATCAGCTTATGGATGTTACAAATCAGTGGTATGCAGACTGGGAAGACGCAAAAGGTGAGAGTGCTGAGCCTACAGTTTGGGGTGAATTTGTAGAAGCTTTCCTTGACAGATTCTTTCCTCTGGAGTTGAGGGAGGCCATAGCAGAAGAGTTCATGAATCTGAAGCAGGACAGTATGAGTGTACAGGAGTACACTTTGAAGTTTAATCAACTAGCCCGCTATGCACCAGAATTGACTAGCAATATGAGAGCCCGGATGAGGAAATTTGCATCCGGCCTTGCTGATAACCTGGTACTTGAGTGCCAGGGGGCAATGTTGAATAAGGAGTTAGACTTTACTAGACTGACAGTCCACATGCAGCTGGTGGAAGAGAAGAAGAGAAAGATTGTTGAATCTAGAAAGAAGAACAGATAGGCTAAGAGAGTCAAATCTGCGGACCAGCACCAGAGTCAGCCGCAGAGTGGTAACTGGGGAAATAGGTGGTCGAAGAAGATGAGGTTTTAGAATAATACTCAGTAAGCAGTCAGCGCCCCAGTGCCCAAACCCCCTGCAGACAGACAGACTCAAAGCTTTCAGACTCCTTATGGGTCTAGAGCACCATATACTCAGTCGTAGGGTAGTGTGGCTCAGCAGCATCGCACTTACCCGCGATGTGAAAATTGTGGTAGGAATCATCTGGGAAAATGACAGTTAGGCACACTTGTATGTTATTCATGTGGTTAGTCAGGCCACTTTCAGAGGGACTGTCCATCTGCTAGGAGGAGTGCTGGTGGTGCGAAGTTTCAGGGCAATTCCACAGCGCCACCCCCGTCTCAGAAGGGCTCCACATCAGCTACCGAGAACAGTCGCAATCGGTTATATACCTTGACCAACCGCCAGGAGGCGGAAGCTTCCCCAGATGTTGTTATCGGTACGTTACAAATATTTTCCCGTGATGTCTGTGTGTTACTTGATCTTGGATCTACCTTATCCTATGTGACCCCTTATGTGGCTGTTGGTTTCGGGTTTGAGCCTAGTGTGATTTCTGAACCCCTTTCTGTTTCTACCCCGATGGGGGATTCTGTTATTGCTAGAAGGGTATATAGGGGTTGTGTGGTAACAGTTGGTAGTCGAGATACGGTGGCAGACCTTATAGAGTTGGACATGGTTGCATTTGATGCTATCTTAGGGATAGATTGGCTCCATTCATGCTATGCCATATTGGATTGTAGGACCTGTAGAGTTACCTTTTCTTTCCCGAATGAACTAATGATAGAATGGGATGGACATTCTTTAGCACCCAAAGGGCACTTTATATCTTATCTCAAAGCCCGAAAACTCATTTCTAAGGGTTGCTTGTATCACCTTATTCGAGTCAAGGACTCTAAAGTTGAAAATCCTCCTCTTCAGTCTATCCCTATGGTGAATGAATTTCTAGAAGCCTTTCCCGAAGATCTCCCAGGGATACCCCCTGATAGGGAGATAGAGTTTGGTATTGATGTGTTGCCAGATACCCGTCCCATTTCTATTCCGCCATATAGAATGGCTCCCGAAGAGATAAAAGAGTTGAAATAGCAGCTAGCAGACCTCTTAGATAAGGGATTTATACACCCCAGTGTATCTCCTTGGGGTGCACCTGTACTTTTCGTGCGTAAGAAAGATGGTTCGCTTCGTGTGTGCATAGATTACCTTCAGTTGAATAAGGTCACAATTAAAAACAAATATCCTCTTCCTAGGATTGATGATCTTTTTGACCAGCTTCAGAATGGTAGATGTTTTTCAAAAATAGACCTTCGTTCAGGATATCATCAGTTGAAAGTTAGGGAGTCAGACATTCCCAAAACAGCTTTATGAACTCGATATGGTCACTATGAGTTTCTTGTCATGTCCTTCGGGTTAACTAATGCCCCTGCAGCCTTCATGGATCTTATGAACAGAGTTTTTTGTCAGTTTCTTGACTCGTTTGTCATTGTATTTATTGATGATATTCTGATTTATTCTAAGAGTAAGGAGGATCATGCCGATCACCTCCGAATCATTCTTCAGACCCTTAAGGATCATCGGTTGTATGCCAAATTTTCCAAGTATGAGTTCTGGTTAGATGCTATTGCCTTCTTAGGGCATATTGTGTCCAGTGACGGGATTAGAGTGGACCCCCAGAAAGTTGAGCCAGTGAGAAAATGGCCCAGACCCACGACTTCAACCGATATTCGGAGCTTCTTAGGTTTGGCATGTTATTACAGAAGGTTCATATAGATTTTTTCATCCATAGCGGCCCCACTCACTAAACTGACTCAGAAAAAGGTAAAGTTTGTGTGGTCTGATTTATGTGAAAATAGTTTTGAGATGTTGAAAGACAGACTGACCACTGCACCTATTTTGACTCTTCCCGAGGGTGTTGATGGTTTTGTGGTTTACTGTGATGCGTCCCGTGTGGGACTTGGCTGAGTTTTAATGCAACATGGTAAGGTGGTAGCTTATGCATCTAGGCAGTTGAAGGTGCATGAGCGGAACTACCTTACTCATGATTTGGAGTTAGCGGCTGTGGTGTTTGCCCTTAAGATTTGGCGGCACTACTTGTACGGTGTTCATGTTGATATATTCACTGATCACAAGAGTCTGCAGTATGTTTTCTCGCAGAAAGAATTGAATCTCAGGCAGAGACGGTGGTTAGAACTTCTGAAAGACTATGGTATGAGCTTGCATTACCATCCGGGCAAGGCAAATGTTATAGCCGACGCCCTCAGTAGGTTGTCTATGGGCATCCTTTCTCATGTAGAAGAAGAAGAGAAAGAGATAGTGAAGGATATTCACCGCCTTGCGAATCTGGGAGTGCGACTGTTAGATTTCGAAGACGGAGGGGTGATTGTTCATGAGTTAGCTAAGTCATCCCTTTGTGCTGAAGTGAAGGAGAAGCAGGTTGAAGATTCCATCTTGATGCAAATCAAGAAAGATCTGGGTCAACAAAAGGTGATGTCTTTTGAAATTGGTGGTGATGGCATTCTGAGGTTTCAGGGTAGATTATGTGTTTCGAATGTCGACGGGCTTCGAGAAAGAATTCTTGATGAAGCTCACACCTCGTGGTATGTTGTTCATCCTGGTTCTACTAAGATGTACCATGATTTGAAATCTATGTTTTGGTGGAATAATATGAAGCGAGATGTGGCTAACTTTGTTTCTAAGTGCTTGAATTGCCAACAAGTGAAAATAGAACATTTGAGGCCAGGAGGTACTTCCCAAGAAATAGTGTTGCCCTTGTGGAAGTGGGAAATGATCAATATGGACTTTATTATAGGACTTCCGAAGTCCCGAAATCAGTATGACTCTATATGGGTGATTGTAGATAGGCTGACCAAGTCAGCTCACTTTCTGCCTGTCAGGACTAACTATTCAGGGGAAGATTATGCTAAGCTGTTCATTGCAGAAATTGTCCGTTTGCATGGAGTGCCTGTCTCCATTATATCCGACCGAGGTACGCAGTTTTCTTCTCAGTTTTAGAGATCGTTTCAGAAAGGTTTAGGTACCCAATTGAACTTAAGTACAACATTCCACCCTCAGACTGATGGGCAAGATGAACGCACCATCCAGACCCTGGAGGACATGTTGAGGGCCTGTGTGATTGACTTTAAAGGTTGTTGGGTTGATCACTTGCCACTGATAGAGTTTGCCTATAACAACAGTTTCCACTCTAGTATTAAGATGACACCTTTTGAGGCATTGTATGGTAGGAGATGTAGGTCTCCAATAGGCTGGTATGAAGTAGGTGAGATGCAGATGTATGGTCCTGATCTTGTTCATCAGGCAATGGAGGATGTGAAACTCATTAGGGAATGACTTAAGACAGCTCAGAGTCATTAGAAATCCTATGCCGACGTCAGAAGAAGAGAGTTAGAGTTTGAGATTGGAGATTGGGTTTTTCCGCAAAGTTTCTCCCATGAAGGGAGTTATGCATTTCGGGAAGAGGGGTAAGCTAAGTCCTCACTATATAGGCCCGTATCAGATTGTAAGAAGAATAGGTGGAGTTGCGTATGAATTAGAATTGCCTGTAAGTTTGGGTTCTGTTCATCCAGTATTCCACATATCCATGTTGAAGAAGTGCATCGAAGATCACTCTTTGGTGGTGCCCATTGATGAGATCAAGGTGGGCGATACCTTGTCTTACGAGGAAGATCCCATGGAAATCCTAGATTGACAAGTGATAAAATTGAGGAGTAAAGAGATAGTCTCAGTTAAAGTGTTATGACGAAATCAGAAAGTTGAAGAAGCAACATGGGAGTCGGAGCATGACATGAAAGTGAGATACCCAAGTCTATTTGAACCAGCAAATAACGAATTGGAAGGTACAATTATTGCTTTATGTTTCCTTCTATGTATGAATCTGCTTGAAATCATGCGTGACTATTCCCGCGTCATCATTCGGGGATGAATGATCCCAAGGGGGGATAATGTAACGCCCCGTAAAATTCATGCATGTATTAGACTGTAATTTCTGAGCTTTAGACTTAAGTTTTAAATTCTTCTAAGTGTTGAAATGACTTAGACTCATTCTTAGCTGGCAACCTTCGGGATACAACTTCTCGACCTTCCCGACCTTCATTTTTGGATTTTTTTGTTGCGTTACGATGGGGAAAGGTTGTAGTACGTCTTGGAGGAAATTCAGAATTTTTGGATGAGCCTAAGGCCTTGTTTTGATTTCGATCCAGTGGTAACGCGCGATTAGCCCGCGCCGCCTGCTGGATCGCGCCCGGCCAAAATGTTCAATCCATCCGGATTTTAATGGCATTTCCATAAATACTCATTCTCCTATCAA
Source organism: Capsicum baccatum var. pendulum (assembly GCA_030864225.1). Taxonomy (NCBI): domain Eukaryota; kingdom Viridiplantae; phylum Streptophyta; class Magnoliopsida; order Solanales; family Solanaceae; genus Capsicum; species Capsicum baccatum. The sequence continues at coordinate 6,779,614 of CM061552.1, forward strand.
CTTAAACACGGGATTAAATCCCTAAAGAGCCAAAATATCATTATATTCTTCAAATTTGCTCAAGAACTCTCCCTAGGGTTTCAACATTAAAACCCAAGCAACTCAAGATTTAACCGCGGGTTCGTGAAACAAATTACAGATTTGGAATCCTCTCAACGTAGGCTTCGATAGACACCCAAAATTCGTGGAGAACAAGGTACGTGGGGTTTTTCCTAAATTCTCATGGGCATAGAAAAATCATGTTTTAGAATGGGGTTTTAAATTATGTATATATATTTATGTATAAGATGTTTTAACATCATTGTTTTGGGTCTTTTGACCATCTCCAAAGCGATTTGACAGTTTATATACATATATGAATGAATGTGTTTCAATTTTGAATACATGAACTTGCTAAAGACATTTGACCACCAGGTGTTTGATGAAATTTATGCATGAATTGAACTTTAAGTTTCGGAATATGAAATCCTTTACATCAGTTACATGTTTTGGTGGTCTAAACTATGTTTTGAATGAAAGCTCTTGCTTAATACATTATGGCTTAGAAAAATCATGACTTGCAATGTCTTGGTATGACGATACCAATTCAGACTAATGCCATATCAGACTCAGACTAACAGACATTTCAGACTTTCATGATTTTAGACATTCAGAATGTTACATGTACAGAAAAGGTTAAAAATACGCATACAAGATTTTAGGTGGTTCCCCGAAGAGGGCTTGAGTTCAAGCGACTCATTGCCTAATACCGTGGTTTGCCGACCCGGGTATACTATTATGCGCTGACTTAAATGTCCTGTGGCGTATTAGACTTAGACACTCTAACCCTTGCGGCACACTCGGGTTGGGGGCTTCCCCGCCGAGTCAATGGAGGATTCCATACAACCCGTGGAATATCAGACTTGTAGGGGAATACCACCTAACTCAGAAGTAAAACACAGATCATGATTTGAAATGAACAGACAGGTTACATGTTTTCAGAAAGTGCCCATGTATTTTTCAGAAATAGTTTTATACATGATGTTTTGATAAAAAATTGCTTTCACTTAATATGTATATATATATATATATATATGTATGTATGTTCCATTATTCTATTTTTGGATTTGCTTCGCGTGCCAGTACTTTTGTGCTGACCCCCCTCTCCTTCCAGGTTCTGAGGCACAGTCTAGGGGTCCAGCTACTCAGTAGACATTCTCGGATTTGCAGACTTGATCTCACAGTGGTGAGCCTTCTATTATTCGGAAGGCCTAATTATGTCAGACATTATCTTATTTATTATGTTTTTGGTTTACTAGGGGCCTTGTTCCAGTTTCTTTTCAGACAGATGTTTGTGTTCTTAGTAGAGATTTCGCAGACTGATGTCAGATAGTATTATTCAGAAATGTCGCAGAACTTGACCATGTTTTCCGTACTCAGTTTCAATTCCGCATTTTGTTATAATTACGAATGTTGTGCATGGTAACCAGATAGAGAATGGGTGTTCCAGGCCTTCATGGTTCGGGATGCTCATCACGGCTAGGGCCTAGGCTCGGGTCGTGACAACTTGTGCACCAATAAATATAAAGGTCATAGTTATAATGTGTCTTTTTAATTAGATGACAGCATCTGAGTGGATTACTAATCCACATAGGAGCGAATGAGTTTCACGCATGTAAGTTGCAGAATTGAAGTGTCTTTTTTGTTCAATTTTTTGGATTGTTAAAGGGTCTACTTGTGCACTTACAAAGTTTAAAGGGCATAGTTATAATTTGCTGTCAAGTTAAAAGTCCTATTTATGTTTTATGCCTTTTATTTTTTCAAAAAAAAATTCATGTTTCTATTAATTATACTAAATGATTTTCGAATAAAGGACATAAGTTATAGTAGCTAGCTAGGTCTCTATTTCTGAAGCAAAGGTGACAGACTTTTCTATAATTTTGTGGGAAAATTAACCAAATTTGAGTCGACGCTCATGTCAATTGGACATGTTATTTTTTTGGCATAATACATAAATATGATTCTAAACTTGACACCAAATTATAACATTGATCTTAAACTTTGATAGTGCACAAGTAGACCCTTTAACTATACAAAACTTGAACAAAAAGATACTACGATTTTGCAACTACATGCGTGTACCTCACTTGCTCTGACGTGGATTACTAATCCACTAATATGGTCCCACCTAATTAAAAAAAATTATAAGTATGACCTTTAACTTTGTCGGTGCATAAATAGGCCCTTTAACTATACAAAAGCTGAAAATAAAACCCTTCAATTCCAACTTGGATGCGCGCTATTTTGCATGTACAACACGCATAATGCCACATGGGATCGAGGAGTTTATTTATTCGGGTTTTGAATAGTTAAAGGTCCTATTTATGCATTGTCAATGTCTAAGGTCTATATTATAATTTGTTGTCAAGTTTAGGGTCATATTTATGTATTATGCCTTTTTTTTTTCTTAACCAAACCACATTAGTGGGCCATAACGAGGGAGTGATTGTTGGGTTTAAGAACAAAAGTCTCGCAAATATTAGAAAGTTACAATAGCTACATGTTAATCAGTGAGGATTTTGTCAAAGCTGTAGGGGTGTTATAGTAAGGGAAATGACTCAAATATGCCATCGACTATTAGAAATGACTCATTAGGCCATCCGTTAAAAGTTTGTCTTTTTTATGCCATCACCATTAAAAAATAGGTTCATCCATGCCATTACTTGTTCATGACGGTTTTTCAAAAACAACTTTACACATGTCATCTTACTAGAGGTCCAAATCATTAATTAAAAAAAGAAAAAAAGCTCGAATATGCCATGGAACTACTAGAAATGTCTCATTTATGTCATTCGTTCAAAGTTTGGCTCGTTTATGTCATCTCCATTATAAAATAGGTTCATACATGTCAGTACTTGTGATACGGGTGCACCAAGTTGTCCAACAAGTTCACGACCATTCACATGTAGCCAAGCTCGGGAGTTACAAAAACTCCAAGCTATGTTCATGAAAATGGCCATGTGTGATTTGGTACTTTAGCCTTCCAATGGATTAAATGTTTTTAAGTGTGAAGAGGAGCCTTGAAGTGTAATAAACTTACACTCCAAGGCCACCCCTTGGAAAGGGTAGGATGGTCATTTGTTATCTCCCTTTGTGGACTAATATAAATAGATAGTGTTAGGGTTATTTTGGAGTTAGTTCATTCATATTTCGGAAGACAACAAACACTTTGTAATATTTTGGAACTTCTCTCTTCCATTGGAGAAGCTCCAATTCCAAACACTCACTAGTAGAGTGATACTAGTGTTGACTCTTGGCTATAAACTAGGGCCTTGGGTTCTTTGAGTTCCTCTTGCTCCAAGCAAGATCTTGGTATTAATATTCGTTAATATTAGGGTCCTTTATATTGTTAGGGTTCTTAGATCACTGAATATTGTGTGTCAAGTTAATATCCCTCTTGTAATCTTGTTAATCTTGTGTTGTTGGAATCTTGAAGTCTAGTGAAGCCGTGTGAGGCTCTTTCGATTCACTAGCATTATTATTGACTTTCTTTTTTATTGTTGTTAATATCATCTTCTTGTTCTAAAAATGTGACTCTTGAAGACTAGTGAAGCCTTATGTGGCCTATTTTGATTAACTAGCACTTGTTGTTCATCTTGTTGTTCTTGTTGTATTGTTTGTTTCGGGTGTTGTGAACTTGGTCTCATATCATTTGGTATCAAAGCTTTTTGTTGATTTTGTTCCAGAAAAATCAATCTTGGGTTTGGTAGTTAAAAAATACCAAAACCAAAAAAGAAAAAAAAAAGGTTGCTGAAATCTGAAAATTCTAGAAAAAAAAAGAGAAATCTGTCCATCTTGTTCTTGGACGAGAAAATTGTGTTGTGTTGTTTTCTTGGCCAAGATTGGTGTTTGTGTGTTTATATCTAGATGTTCTTTTGTTTTTCTAGTCAATTTCTTGTGTTGATTTCTTTTTCATCAACACAAAAGGTGTCTAAAGCTAAGTTGAGCTCAATATATTGACATTGCTATTGTGAACTTGAAGTGGTAGTATGATGAACTTGAAGAAAGATGAGTTTGTGTGCTGTTTCTTGACTTTAAAGTGGACTATTGTTGGTGAATTGTAGTTGTGTTCTTGAAGTATTGTTTTGGTGTTCATCTTGATCTTCTCATCATCTCATATCTTGACCACTAAAGACTAAAATAGATCCAAAACGGTTGTAAGACAAAGTTGTAAAGCTGTTTGTGAAAAGACTTGCCAACATCACTTCCTTGACTTAACAACCACTTTTCCTTAAAACAAGGAGCCTTGTGTTTTGTAATTAGTAAAGTCAAGCCTCATCTTTTTGATTTGGAAAAAGTTGAAAAGTTACAAGACTTTACTTTCCCTCCAAAAGCAAAGTCATCCATTACAAAATTGTGAAGATCAAGGCTTCAAGTTGTTGAACAAAATATATGGACCCGTGACCAATTTCATACTGCCACATCACCTTAATCACTGTTAACATCATTCATTAAGCGCAATTTGGATATTCTAGTTTCTAATTATTTATTCTTAGTTTCTTCTAATTGACTCTAGAACTAATTAGCAAGCTAGTACATTCCTACTAGGTTGTCAATTAGTCCTTTGAAGCCTTGTATTCGTGTCATCATCTGTTTGTGTGCTTTTTGTCGTTTGAATACATTGTAACTCCTTGAATCTAGTCCGACAAGAATTCTTTGAGTTTCAAATAAGAATCTACTCCGGACAAGAGCATACGCAAACCTTAAGAATTCATCGGTTACTAGCTAATCTACAACACTTGTAGAGCTCGAGTGTGAGTGATCCGAGAGTGTGTGAGTGAGGAGAGGTTTTAAACTAAATTGTTTGTTACTTGTGTAGGTGATACCTTGACAATGGAATTAACCACGTCTTAAACCATAGATTCTAATGAAATGGAGAATATGAGGGTCACTCTTGAGGCTATGACCCGAGCTCTTGAAAGGTTGAGTACAAAAGTGGGAGCCATAAGGAGAGAAGTGAAGACTATTAGTGGGATGTTAGAACAAGTGGAGAGTCAAAGGAACTCTCTTCCTTCTGCTCCTCAACATGTTTCATCAAGTGGACATGATAGAAAATCCTCCGCCACCGTTACTCCCGAAACATGGCCACAATTGCCAAATCCTTCACTAGCTCCACTAAATGCAACAAGGAAAACCACACATAACCCCCTAAACCGAGACTCCAATAGACCAACCCATTCCTAAAATCTTCAAGTTCCACAAGAGGGACTCAAACGTCAAATGTCTCCACAAAATTTGAACCCTCCCATCCAAGATCCACTAAACCAAAGACCACCACCTCCACAAAATCCAATCCCTCCAAATCAAGTTCCAAATGTCCAAAATTGTCCCGTCCACTTTGAGTAATATGGTAGAGAGTATTATGAAGTGTATGGAACCTTTGGCAATGCTTATATGAGGGAATAAGAGATGAAAGGGGGACGTGTGGATCCAAGAAGATACCGAGGGTATGGAGAAAGAGGAAACTGACACCAAGAGAGAGACCTAGGCATCAATACCATCAAATTGAGCCTACCTATATTTAAGGGTTAAAGTGACACCGAGGTGTATCTTTCTTGGGAGTCAGAGTGTGATAAAGTGTTTCAAATGAATGATATATCGGAGCTGAAGAAGAGTTATTATGTCATAGCTCACTTTGAATGATATGCTAACACATGGTGGGAATATGTCAAATGGTTTGGTAATGAGTTGATTGATGGACAACCACCACCATGGTTTCAGTTGATTTATCTAATGACGTAATGGTATCTTCCCAAAATTTATTGTCATGAGTTGCATTCTAGGTTGTACAATTTACAATATGGGAATCGAAGTGTGATGGCATATTATGATGAGTTTCAACAACTCATGTTGAAGCTTGATCATCGTGGAGAACAAATTTGCCATGACATCATTCGGTTTAAGTGTGGGTTGAACACAGATATCTCCAATCATTTGAAGCTTCCCAAGTTTGATACCATTGAAGGAATTTTCCAAGCGACTCTTGAGATTGAAAGAGAGCTTAAAGAGAGGTCATCATTCAGGGAAAAGGGAACATCAACCTCGGGTTTTCCGAGGAGCAAAGATATGGTTTAACCATCTTCGGGTTGTCCCAAAAACAAGGACCAACTCTCCACTTTAAGGCTGCCCGAGCCTAAAACAGTCGACAAATTTCCTCCCCAGACAAGAAGCTCACAAGTATACTAATCCTAAAGGGTTCCAATGTTTCAAGTGCCAATGTTGGGGACACAAAGCCAATGAATGTCCAAAACGATGCAATGTGATCCTAAGGAAAGAGATATTGTATTACATTGGTGAGGAAGTGGGTCTTAAAAAAGAAGAGAATGAGGCCGAGCCTCAAGATGGAGAGGAACCCAAAAGTGATCCAGATAACGACGATGATGATGATTGTGAGGATGCTAATCCACAAGAAGGGGAGTGCGTGGTTCCAAAATTTGTAGTGAGGCATGCCATGACTAGTAAGGCAATAGATGATCCTAGCCAATGGGAGAATCTATTCCATACTAAATGCCTTGTGAAGGGAAGTGTGTGCACTTTGGTGATAGATAGTGGTAGTTGTGGAAATATTGTTAGTATTGCTATGGTGAATTTCTTGAAATTGCCAAATACTCTTCATACTAGCCCTTACAAGTCCAATGGTTGAATGAATATGGCGAATTGAAAGTCATGAGGCAATGTATGATATGGTTAAAATGGGAAACTACCACAATGAAGTGCTTTGTGACGTAATACCAATGCAACTGTGTTACTTGTTGTTAGGTAGACCTTGGAAATATGATAGGTCTACCAAATATGATAGGAGGTCTAATCGATATACACTTGAGAAGGATGGATGAAAGGTCACACTTCATCCACTTTTGCCTTCACAAGTGAACGAGTTATATCAAAGGATGAGAGAATTGAAAGAAAACGGGAAGAGATCCAAAAATAAAGAAAAAAGAGGGGGAACCCATAGGTGGGGGAGTGGGGATATTCAGGTCTACCTCAACATCAAAGGAAAAATAAAACATAGTGATGTTGGTTAGAACGAAGGATCTCTTCATGGATCATGATGAGGAGACACCCATGTTTCTTTTGGCATATTGCCTTAACACTAACCCCACTAATTCTTCTATTTCTCCATTGATTTCTTGTGTGTTGAAGGATTATGAAGATGTTTTTCCCAAAGACTTCCATAAGGGATGCCCCCTCATCGAGGAATTGAGCATCAAATAGATTTTGTACTAGGATCACAATTGCCCAACAAATCGGCTTATAAGAGCAACCCGACAGATACTAAAGAATTACAACGCCAAGTTGAGGAACTCCTTAACAAAGGGTATATCAAGTAGAGTATGAGCCCTTGCACGGTCCCGGTGCTACTATTTTCCAAGAAATACGGGACTTAGCGTATGTGCATTGATTGCTGAGCCATCAATAAGATAACGGTAAAATATTGTCACCCTATTCCTAGGCTAGATGATATTCTTGATGAATTGAGTGGTTCATGTTTGTTTTCTATAATTGATTTGAGGAGTGGCTATCACCAAATACTTATGCAACCGGGTGATGAATGGAAAACCGTCTTCAAAACCAAATTTGGTCTCTATTAATGGATGGTTATGCCATTCGGCCTGAAAAATGCTCCAAGTACTTTCATGAGGCTAATGAATCATGTGATGAAACCTTTTATTGGAAAGCTTTTTGTTGTCTACTTTAATGATGTGTTGGTGTATAGTAGGTCCTTAGATAAGCATCTAAAACATTTACAATGTGTGTTTGAAGTCCTCCGAAAGGAGAAGTTATATGCTAATTTAGAAAAGTGTTCTTTTGGTGTCCAAGAAGTTGTATTTCTCGGTTTTGTGGTGAGCTCAAGAGGGGTCAAAGTGGATGAATCTAACATTGACGCTATCAAAAATTGGCCAACTCCCAAAACCATAGGTGAAGTGAGAAGCTTCCATGGGTTGGCTAGTTTTTATAGACATTTTGTCAAAGGATTTAGCACCATTGCCTCCCCCTTGACCGAAGTGATTAAAAAGGATCGGCCTTTCAAGTGGGGAGATGAACAAGCTAAGGCCTTCAAGGACTTGAAAACTATGCTCATATCGACCCCTTTGTTACAATTATCGAATTTTGACAAGACTTTTGAGGTTGAATGTGATGCTAGAAAAGTTGGTATAGGTGTGGTTTTAATGCAATAATTGAAGCCTATTGCCTACTTTAGCGAAAAGCTCAAAGGAGAAACTCTAAACTACTCTACGTACGATTTAGAGTTGTATGCCTTGATTAGAGACTTTGCCACTTGGAAAAATTGTTTATGGCCTAAAGAATTCGTGATCCAAATGGACCATGAGTCCTTGAAGCATCTTTGGGCACGAGATAAGATTGACAAACGGCATGCCAAGTGGATTGAGTTTTTTGAAAATTTCCCTTATATTATTCATTACAAAAAGGGTAAGGACAATGTGGTTGTCTATGCTTTATCTTGAAAACACGTTTTTGTGTCTACTTTGTCTTCAAAATTGATGGGTTTTGAGATCTTAAAGGAATTGTATCATGAGGACCCTCACTTTTCTCTTATCTGTAGGGAATACGAAGAATGAGGTAGGGACAAGTGGGATTCGGCTAGGGGTTCAAATCCCTATGCCAGGTTTGACGGTTACTAATTTAAAGGTAGGCGATTGTGTATACCCTCTAGCTATTGGAGAGAGTTATTTGTGAGAAAAGCACACAATGGTGGTCTAATGGGTCACTTTGGAGTCGAAAAGACCCTTGGAATATTGGAGGAGCAATTCTATTGGCCAAAAATGCACAAGGATATGTCTAGGATTTGCGGCTAATATGTAGATTGTAAAGGAGCCAAATCTCAGCTCCAACCTCATAGGTTGTACACCCCGCTACCCATCCCTTTACATCACTGGCTTGATATATCTATGGATTTTTTGTTAGGGTTGCCAAGGACTAGAAGAGGTTGGGATAGTATCTTTGTTGTGGTTGATTGGTTTTCTAAGATGGCACACTTTATTCAATGCTCTAAATGTGATGATGCACCTAGTGTGGCCTTTTTTTTGTTGATAATTTTGTCAAGTTGCATGGTATTCCGAGGACCATTGTGAGTGATAGGGACTCTAAGTTCCTAAGTCACTTTTGGAAGTCCATGTGGGGTAGGCTTGGTACCAAGTTGTTGTTCTCCACATCTTGCCACACACAAACCGATGGCCAAACGAAAGTAGTAAATAGGACTTTGGGTGCTATTATACATTACATGATTAAGGAAAAATTGACTTCTTGGGAGGAATACCTACAATTAATTGAGTTTGTCTATAATCGTGTTATACACTCAAGTATGGGAATGACTCCCTTTGAGTGTGTATACGGCCTCAACCCCTTACCCCTTTGGATTTAACTCCTTTTACAAATGATCTTATGGTTAGACTAGATGGATGAAAGCAGGCGGATTTTAGGAAAAAGTTGCATGAGAAGGTGCGTCTTCGACTTGAGAAGAAAAATCAAGAGATTGCAAAGAGGGAAAACAAAGGAAGAAAGAAACTCATTCTTGAATCGGGAGATTGGTGTGGGTGCACCTTAGGAAAGATCAGTTTCCATCTCAAAGAAGGACCAAATTGATGCCAAGGGGTGATGGTCCATTCCAAGTACTTGAAAGAATCAATGATAATTCCTACAAGATTGACCTTCCCCCGGAATACCAAGTGCACAACACTTTCAACATGTGTGATCTTTCTCTAGTGGATGCGGTTGAGGATGACCAAATGTCAAATTTGAGGTCAAATTTCTCTCAAGATGGAGAGGATGATACGGGTGTACCAAGCCGTCTAACAAGTTCTACAAGCTGTCCAACAAGTTCACGACCATTCACACGTATCCAAGCTTGGGAGTTACAAACACTCCAAGCTATGTTCATGCAAATGGCCGTGTGTGAGTTGGTACTTGAGCCTTCCAATGGATTAAATGTTTTTAAGTGTGAAGAGGAGCCTTGAAGTGTAATAAACTTTCACTCCAAGGCCACCCCTTGGCAAGGGTAGGATGGTCATTTGTTATCTCCCTTTGTGGACTAATATAAATAGATAGTGTTAGGGTTATTTTGGAGTTAGCTCATTCATATTTTGGAACACAACAAACACTTTGTAATATTTTGGAACTTCTCTCTTCTATTGGAGAAGTCCCAATTCAAAAAACTCACAAGTAGAGTGATACTAGTGTTGTCTCTTGGCTAGAAACTAGGGTCTTGGGTTCTTTGAGTTCCTCTTGGTCCAAGTAAGAGCTTGGTATTAATATTCATTAATCTTAGGGTGCTTTATCTTGTTAAGGTTCTTATATCATTGAATATTGTGTGTCAAGTTACTATCCCTGTTGTAATCTTGTTAATCTTGTGTTGTTGGAATCTTGAAGTCTAGTGAAGCCATGTGAGGCTCTTTCGATTCACTAGTATTATTATTGACTTGCTTGTTCTTGTTGTTAATATCATCTTCTTATTCTAAAAACGTGACTCTTGAAGACTAGTGAAGCCGTGTGTGACCTATTTTCTCTTACATTTAGTTAATAATAGTCAGTGCCTTGAATCTTTGAGGAAGATTTTCCGTCATAGAATTGAATGAAAAATCTACCAAAATGTACGCAACAGAGAATGATTAATTAGTCATTTTAAGGTTTATAAGGCTTGACAAAAGAATATCTTAGGCCTCACTTGTGAATATCTGAAAAATATATTCAGATGTTTAGTTAACTTAGTTGGGACCATTGCATAATTTTAATTAGTGACGTGGATCTCTAGTAAGATGACACGTGTGAAAGTTGATACGATATAAATTTGGTACGTATCAAAAACAATCCAAAAATAGTCAACAAACAAAGGGAAACCCGAGAGCTCAACAACCACCAAATCTCAGTTCCAACAACATCAAGAAACAAGGTGTAAATGACACCAAAAACACTAACAACTACAAGAGATAAACAACAATAAAGAGAGGAACAACACTACAATAACAATAATCCAACAGTTACAAGATTACAAGAACAACAAAAACCAAACGGTTCACTAGACTGCACAACTAGTACATGATATGTAAAGATAGGAAGTGAGACATAAACTATTACAAGGTTAAGACTTACAATAGCAACACCACACTCTTACGTGACACAAGAGGGATTCCGCCGCTCAAGCACCAACGTTTCCAAGCAATACACAATCACAAGTGAATCCACAATTGTTCATGTCCTAGTTTTAGCCTAGAGACCCTCTCTCTCAAGAGATGTGTTCTTTCAACAATATCTAACAAAAACTAATGAACTAAAACCCTATATTGTGACCAAGTAGGCAAATAGGCACCCATGGAGTGTTTTTAGGGGCGATTTGGAGCGCTTTTTAACACTTCAACTTGTACACCTCTGAGGTTACATCCAAAATGCTCAAAAACGTTCATCTTCATAATCGTGCTTGTATCAAAAGCTATTTTTGAAAAACCACCGTTAACAAGTAATGGAATGGATGAACCCATTTTGTAATGATAATGGCATAAACTAGATAAACTTTTAACGGATGGCATAAACAAGCCATTACTGATAGTTCGATGGCATATTTGAGCCTTTTTTCGTTATTTCACTTAATGATGTGGACCTCTAGTAAAAACACACATGGCAAAGTTATTTTTGGAAAACCACCGTTAACAAGGAAAGACATAGATGAACCTGTTGGGGATTCTTAGTAGCTTAGTTGGTTAGGGTTCGATTCCCCACATTGTAATCCCCTTCCCCCACCCCCAATTTTTTTCTTTTTAAAAAAGACATAGATGAACCTGTTTTGTAACGGCGATGACATAAACAAGCCAAACTTTTAACGAATGACATAAATGAGCCATTTCTAATAGTTCCATGTCATATCTGAGCCTTTTCCCTATAATCAATGTCAGATTCTTGACCAAAATAGACAATATCACATCATGTTATAAGTCATACAATACATGCCATTAATTCAACAGCGTTACATAACAACTAACTTTCTTGAGTAATTATTTCCACAACTTTTCTTCTGTTTTTTGGAAATAATTAATAAACCAAACTGAGTCAACTAACATTTTATTTACGTTAATACTGAACACTTATCCTTTTCTGTTTGTTTATTTTTTTATTTTTTTTTTGAAAATCTTGGTACTATATATAATGCAGTAACTTTGTCAATCAATCAAACAAATCATTTTCCAAATCCCTTCGATGCAATGCATAGTAACATCATATATGGAGAAACACATTTTCTTATTGATTCTTCTCTTTCTAATTCAATATTACTCTCTTTCTATATCAGCTGCTTCCTCAAATGAAACAGATCAACAAGCTCTACTAGCTTTCAAAGGTCTTGTTACTAGTCCTAGTCATTTTTTGGTAAATAATTGGACTAAGAATACTTCCTTTTTCTCTTGGTTTGGTGTCACTTGCAGTCCAAAAAGGCAAAGGGTTGTAGCCTTGGCGCTTCCCGATATGCAACTTCAAGGCACAATTTCCTCCTCTTTGGCCAATTTGTCCTTTCTCAGCATGCTCAATCTACAGAACAACAGCCTCCATGGTGGCATCCCTTTCGGACTTGGCCACTTGCCTCGCTTGAGAGTGATTGATGTTAGAAACAATCAGCTATTTCAACACCGGAGGGTTCAAGTAATTTCCTTAGCTATCAATAAACTCGGTGGTGACATGTGGAAAGGGCCATGGATTGTACCAGAACTAAGAGTCTTGAATCTGAGGAACAATAGCCTCACAGGTATAATCCCTCCTTCTTTAGGAAATGCCACAAAGTTGATGAACTTCAGTTTGGATGGGAACAGAATCAGTGGCAACCTTCCAAAAGAGATCGGTAATCTGAGCCAGCTTAAATTTTTGTCCTTAAATGATAATCAATTAATAGGTTCAATTCCTGCAGTACTGTTGAATATTTCATCGCTTCTTGTTACATCTCTGAGATTCAATAGACTTTCTGGTTCTCTCTTGCTTAATGAAGAGAATATTGTGTCAAATCTAGAGTGTTTAAGTGTATCTAACAACCAAATTTCTGGTTGCATTCCTTCTAACATATGCCAACTCACAGAGCTCCAAGTTTTGTCCATATCTCTCAACAGCATAACTGGAGAGATACCCAGAAATATTGGTTGTTTATCAAAACTCGAGGTGTTTTATATTGGCGAAAATCCAATATCATATGTTGACTGTACAGGAAATCGATTGGAGGGCCCAATTCCTCCAGAATTGGGGAAGCTATCAAATTTGAGGCGATTAAGCTTCGGCCATAATTCTAATCTTGTTGGTCAAATTCCAGAGGCTATTTTCAATATATCTTATTTGGAAACGATAGCTGTCTATTTCAACAACATTTCAGGGACAATTCCAGCCACTACAGGTCTTCATCTTCCAAACCTTAAACTGCTTCTCTTGGGAGAAAATCAACAGGAAGGGGAAATTCCATTGTTCATAACAAATGCTTCCAAGCTTGAGATACTGGACCTATCAAATAAATTTTTTTAAGGAACTATTCCTAATAATTTGGGAAATCTTCGTGAGCTACGATATCTGTTCCTACATCATAATCAACTTACCAATGAACTGAGAGACCATGAGTTGTGATTCTTCAATTCTTTGGTGGACTGCAGGATGTTGCGATATCTACAAGTGGGTCCCAATCCGTTGAATGGTGTTCTGCCCAATTCTATTGGGAATCTTTCATCTACTATCGAAGACTTATATATATCAGATGCACAGATCAATGGCCTCATCCCCCCAGTTAGAGGCAACATGAGCGGTCTAACAGAACTAACCCTTGGAGGAAATAACTTGAAGGGAAATATTCCTCCTGAGATTGGTAAGCTTAAACAACTCCAAGGTTTGTTTCTACCGAACAATAAATTGAACGGACATATTCTAGAGGAAGTATGTCATTTATCTAATTTGGTTCAATTAAGTCTAGGTGATAATGAGCTATTGGAGGACTGAAGGCCATTGTAGAACTTTATCTTTCTGGTAATCACTTTTCGGGCATGATACCAAGCAGATTGGGGGAACTCCAAAATCTGCAGTATCTTGACCTATCAAACAATTGATTTTATGGCCAAATTCCATTATCCTTTGCCAACTTGATAAGCTTGCAATTCTTGGATTTGTCTTTAAATGCTATGTCAGGTACTATTCCTAAGTCCATAGAAAGACTCTCATAACTTAAAAGCATCAATGTTTCATTTAATGATTTAGAAGGTGAAATACCCAGTGGTGGTGTGTTTGTGAGTTCCACTCTCCAATCATTTCTTGGGAACAAAGGACTATTTGGAGTGCACATATTGGAGGTTCCTGCTTGCGCTAATCCCGGACTACAATCAAAGTCTAAGGAGCTAGTGCTAAAGGTTGTTATTCCAATGGTTATTTCATCATTTCTGATATTCTTGCTGGCTTCAGTTTTGATAGTGAAACGGAAGAAGAAAGGAAAGTTCAAAGATGTGGAAAAGGTACCAGATATCAAGACTTATCAATTAGTTTCCTATCACGAGATTCAGCGAGCAACAAATTATTTTGATGAATCAAATTTAATTGGTGTCGGAAGTTCTGGTTCTGTGTACCAAGGCACATTATCCAGTGGAATTGTGGTATCCATAAAGATTCTTGATTTGGAATATGAGGAGGTATGCAAGAGGTTCGATACTGAATGTGAAGTGATGAGAAATGTTAGGCACAGGAATCTTGTGCCCGTGATCACAACTTGTTTTAGTGACTATATAAGTGCCTTTGTTCTGCAATATATGTCTAATGGGAGCCTTGAAAATTGGTTGTACAGAGAAGATTGCCAGTTCAACCTTCTTCAAAGAGTAACTGTAATGCTTGGTGCGTCTATGGGAATTGAATATCTACATCATGGTCATATCACTCCAATAGTTCATTGTGACCTAAAGCCAGCAAACATTCTTTTGGATGATGATATGGTAGCTCATGTTGGTTATTTTGGCATCTCTAAAATTTTAGCTGTAAGCAAATCCATGGCATATACTGAGACATTGGGCACTCTTGGTTATATCGCACCAGGTAAATAATATCCACTCTCTTAGGTTTTCTCTTAGCATAATTAGACGTCTCCAAATTTTAGAAGTAAAAAAAAAGCAAGTCTCTATTTGTACATAATTAGTGTTATATTTCAATTTACTTTCTTTCCTTTCATTCTTTTCAAAGAATATGGCTCGGAGGGAATAGTGGCAACTAATGGGGATGTTTATAGTTACGACATCGTGTTGACGGAGGTTTTGACCAAAAGAAGGCCAACAGATGAAAAGATATGCAATGAAAATCTTGACTTGAGGAAATGGATAACACAATCATTTTCAGGGTCTATGATGGACGTTATAGATAACAATCTTTTTTGTAAGGAAGCGCAAATCACTTAAAAAAGTGAAATCTGCATAGCCTTAATGGTAGAATTGGCTTTAGATTGCACAATGGAAATGCCAGAATGAAGAATAGCCATGAAAGATGTAGTCAAGAGGCTTAACAAAATCAAGAACACATTTCTGGAAATATAGAAGCTAGTATCTGTTCCTGCAGTGTTGTTTCTCAGCAGCAAGTAAATATGTTGTTTTTAAGTAAAGTTTTTGTATGGTACTACTTGGAGTGATGTACTGTTTGTAATTCAAAGTGTTGTAGTCCAGCATTTTGTATTTCACTTTTTGTACACAGTTTCTCTATTAATCAGATCAGTTGCTCCTCTTTTTGTTTTCACTATTCTTTATAGTAGGTTCTGGAGATAAACCAATGTACTCCTAAATAAAACTTGCTATTAATTGTCTATAAGCATGTATTGTATCTGTGAGCAAAACTTCTAATAGGTGAAAAGAACCTAAGTTATTGAACAATTGATTAAGATAAATGTTTGACAACCAAATAGAAAGGGAGAATAAATACATGAGAATGAAAGAGAACTCTTGAAATTGATGTGTTACGAATGTGAAAGAAGGTACCCATTTATAGAGATGTAAATGGCTTGTTGATGTCATCCATGATGTTACTGTAAGATGTAAATTTCAACATTTACATGTGAATGAGAGAAATTTACAATAAAATCTTTGGTAGCAACCTTGTTTGACAAGACCAACAAATAATCTTCCAAAAGCCTTTGGTTGACTTTTACCAAGTGTAAACCAAAGAAGAAACAAATTCCATATTACAAATCTCCACCTTGGCTTGAGTTTGATTAATATAGTAAGTTTTATTCCCTCTGCAAAAGCCCGTGTGGAAAAATCATTCTTCACAAACGGCAGTAAGTTCAAGCTTTGCTTGAACTTACTGACAGGAAAAGACTTTGCGAACATATAAGCAGGATTGTCTCTAGTGTTGATTGAGACCTTTCCTTCAACAATAGATTCCTTAATAAAATGATACTTGAGTCTTGATGTAAATATATTTCGTCCTCTCATGATACATTTGATCTTTAGTCATGTGGATGGCACGTTGACTATCACAGAAAATAATAATATCACCTTGGTGTGGATTGAGTTCAGCAAACAGACCCTTCAACCATAAGGATTCTTTGATCGCCTCAGTCACTGCCACATATTCTGCTTTGGTAGTAAATAAAGATTTTATGTGTTGTAATGTAGCTTCTAATTGATAGCACAACCACTAGTGCAAAATACATAGCCAGTCAATGATCTTCATTTGTCAAGATCACCTGCATAATCTGAGTCTATAAAACCAACCGAAGTTTTATTATTTCTTCCAAACTCCAAATATGCATTTGAAGCACCTCGCAAGTATCCGAGAATCCATTTTACCTCCTGCCAATGTGCTTTTCTAGGATAAGCCATATATCGACTTACTGAACTTACTGCTTGTGAAATGTCTGAACGTGTACACACTGCAATACTACCACCTTCCCTAGAATATGGTATATGTACCATATACTTTTCTTCTTCCTCTGACTGCGGTGATTGAGACATTGATAAATTAAAATGATAAGCAAGGGGAGTACTTACAGGTTTAGCTTCTTTCATGCCAAACCTCTCTAAGTACTTCTTTTGGGTCAAGAATAGCTTGTTGGCTTCTCGATCTCTTCTGATCTCCATGCCAAGGATTTTCTTAGTTGCTCCTAAATCTTTTAGTTTCAAATTCACTTTTCAGCGGAGTTTTCAAGTTGTGAATTTCTGTCAAATCCTTAGCAGTAATGATCATGTCATCAACATATAATAGTAAGTAAATGAAAGAATCATCATTTAAATTTCGAAAGCAAACACAACTATCATACCTACTCCTTGAATAATCATGATCCAACATAAAGGAATCAAACCTCTTGTACCATTGTCTTGGAGGTTGTTTCAATCCATACAAGGATTTATTCAACAAGCAAACATGATCTTCCTTTCCTTTAATTTCAAATCCTTCAGGTTGATCATTTGTATTTGTTCCTCAAGTTCGCCATGTAAGAAAGTTGTCCTAACATCAAACTGTTCTAATTCCAAATCATACATGGAAACTAAGGCAAGAAAGACATCAATAGAGCTATGTTTAACAACAGGTGAGAAAATATCTTTAAAATCAACTCCTTGTACCTGACTATAGCCCTTCACAACTAATCATGCCTTATACCTTGCATCTTCAAACCCTGGAATTCCATCCTTTTTCTTGAAAACATGTTTGCAACCATTGATTCTGCTTTCTGACAGCAACTTCACCAAAGACCAAGTACTATTCTTATGGAGAGATTCAATTTCTTTATTGTCCCAACTCGAACCAAGGCCCTGGATGCGAAGGGCATCCTGAACCACGAAGGCCCGAGAAACCCCTTAGCATACTCTCATAAGAATAATCCATACATAATCAAAGAGAAGAAGCTATAATAAAATTTAAGGAAACTTATAATACAAACTGTGTCAACAAAATATGATAATACAATACCCAAAATTCATCTACGAAGCCTCTACTGAACACTAACTCTCTAGGCCGAGACAAAGACCCCAGCTGAACCATATACTGAAAAACTCAATATATAAGTAAATTCCTTATGAAAGATGGATGGATAACCAATCCTGTCATATTCCAAATGTTCTACTAATGCGATGGACCATGGGACTATACCGTAGAACCTGAAATATAAGGGATCGATACTCGAAAGTACTGGTATGTAGAACAACCCAAAAGTAACATAAATTTTTATACAACATAAGTGAGATAATTTCATAAAGCAATTTAGCATAAGGTAAATGAAAACACATGGACATAATTTGATGAGCTTCAAAACATTTTCTTGTAATAATGAATCAACTCTTTGATTTACTTCTGAGTTAGATGGTATACCATACATTTCTACAATCCCATCGGCTACATGGAATCTACCCTTAACTCGGAGGTCAAGCTCCCAACCCAAATTTGCCACAAGAGTTGGGGTCTGTAATAAAACAAGGTATGCCTCCTTACTAACACACCATGTTATGAAAAGTATGCCTCCTTATTGACATACATATCATGAAACCCGCATCGACAAAATATGGTTTTAAGCCATGAGTTATCTGAATTCGTTCATTCTTCTGGCAACCATCTAACTCTCTTTAAGCCCATTTTCAGTTCTTTAAAACCATGCTTCATGCTTATAACATTATTTACTTTCATGCTAAGGGCATTTCGTAATAGGTATCGTCATACCTAGACTTTCAAGCCATATCATATCATATTATATCATATCATATCATATCATATCATATCATATCATATCATATGCCCTTTTATTCAAAAATTGCATTATTAATCACCAAAAGATTTAAATTCATACGACGGTTGTTATTGCAAAAGCATATGAAAACTTATCCAACATACTCCCATTTTAAGTCTTTAACATATGGTTGTCAATTCTTTTATTCAACACATGCATTTCATTCAGTTAAGACACAAGAGCCTTCAGCATAAGAAATACCCCTTTGAAAACATGAAAAACTACAATGCATAATAGTTAAAGAGACATTTAAAATTCAAGAATTATCATCATTCATAAAGCAACCCCAACATTAGTTAATACATAAATCTCATGATCAAAAAGGGGGTTATAATTCATGCTCTCAAACCCAACTCACAATTCATAATATGCTAAGACCATAAATTTCATCATGGGAAGGAAATTTCACAAGTCATATTCATAAATCGCTTTTCAAACTCAAATTACGTATGCACAAGATTATAAATTAAACTTCTGGAAAAAACCCATGATTATTACGTACTTTCATCAAATTGGATTTATGATGCATGCTCTTTAAATGATTTTCAAAATCCATTACATATACATACATACATATATATATATATATATAACTTGTTAAAACTGTAAAGTTTATGCCCATGATATTTAGGATAGTCCCACATACCTTTTGACAGAGACAAATCAAAGAGAAAGTAGAGAAATTAGAACCCCAGAGCTTGAATTCCCTAACCCTAGGTAGTTCTCCCCTTTTGGCTTAGGGAAGATGATTTGTGAATTTTTAAAGAGAAAATAATATGTTTAAGGTTTAAAATTCGTCCAAAGAGGGTTAGGAATGATAATGGGATGATAAAAGACGTTTATGACCTTAAAATAAATCGAACGAAATACTTTTTGACCGGAGAGGCTATTTTTCACATGGCTATTTCATAGTTGAGACAGTGTGCTTAGGCGATTGCTTTGCGGCACATGAACATTGGACACCCTAGACAGTTCCTCATTCAAACACACATAACTTTTGACCCTGGACTCGAATTGACGAATGGTCGGTGGAGTTGGAAATAAGACTCGAAGGATTTAAATTTTATATATAGTAGACCACACAACTCTTTATATACAAGGAGAAATGGTCGCTGAAAGTTGATCCATGCAATCGTCAACAAAAAGTCAATCAATAGAAAGTGCTCAACTTAACTTTTGAGCTAGGAGATTTTACTTACGTATGTCCACCTCCAAGGTTGTTCCAAAACTAAGTAAATGTTATTAACTCTTATATCTAAATAAAAATAATTAGGTTTGGGTCTATAAATGTACGAAACAAAGTTCAATGTTAGCCCAAAAGTGCAGGGTGTTACATTATCTCCCCCTTCGGATCATTTTTCCCAAAATGATGGATAGGAACTTGCTGAAGCTCTAAAAGTATGGAATAAAGAATGTAAACTCGCATTGAATATTTTTCCACAATAAAATATGCAAAGGTATCAAAAGAGCTTCATAATAACCCCCAGTAAATCGTGTAGGCGGGAAGGGTAAGATAATAAGAATTGACATAGAGATGACCTTGCACTTGATTTCTAGGTATCATGATTATCACCAAATATGGTATGAGTTTATGTGGTGATCATAGGCCTGATTTACATCGGTACTAATCATGAGATAAAAATTCATGGGATATAAGAAATTGAAGCATTCTCCACCTTGCAAGATACATCGAATAGACCTTAAACTTAGAAACACTACTCATCTATGCTCCACAACAACAACAACAACAACAACAACAACAAACCCAATGTTTTCCCACATAGTGAGCTCTGGGGAGGGTAAGATGTATGCAGTCCATATCTCTAGATCGAAATAAGTAGAAAGGCTATTTTCGATAGACCCCCGGTTCGAGACACGGAATAATAAACAAATTCCTAGTACAACATGGAACAAGATAGCATAACATAAATACGACACCCACAAGTAATAGTAAACAGAGAAAAGTAAATAGATTCATAATAAAGCATGAAACAAGGTATCATAACAAGAATAATACCCCCAAAAAGTAATGCCCTACACTAGCGACCCAAACTGACCCTAGCCTTCTTCCCTAATTCGCGTCCTCCAGATCTTCCTATCTAGGGTCATGTACTCAGTGAGCTATAACTTCTCCATGTCCCACCTAATTACCTCTCCCCAGTACTTCTTCGGCCTACCCCTACCCTGCCTAAAACCTTCCAAAGCTAGCCTCTCACACCTACGAACTGGAGCATCCATGCACCTCCTCATCGCGTATTCGAACCATCTCAATCAAACTTCCCGCATCTTATTCTCCACTGGAATCACACCAACCTTCTCACTAATAGTCTCATTTCGAACTCTATCCCCCCTAGTTAGCCTACACATCCAATGCAACATCCGTACTTCCGCTACCTTCATTTTTTGAATGTGGGAGTTCTTAACTGGCCAATACTCCGCTCCATACAACATGGCCGGATGGACTGCCACCCTATATAATTTTCCTTTAATCTTGGGCGGCACCTTCTTATCCCACAACACCCCTAAAGTGAGCTTCCACTTCATCTATCCCGACCCAATACGGTGTGAGACATCCTCATCAATCTCACCGTTACCCTGAATCACGAACCCTAGATACTTGAAACCATTTCTCTTACATACCACCTGTGATTCCAACTTCACTACATCATTCTCCAGCCTCACGTCATTAAACATGCATTCCAAATATTCTGTCTTGCTCCTATTTAACCTGAACCCTTTAGACTCAAGAGTTTATATCCATACCTCTAATTTATCATTCACACACACCCTCATCTCATCAATCAAAACTACATCATCTAGAAAAAGCATACACCAAGGCACCACTCCTTGAATACGCTGCATCAACACATCCATCACCAAAGCAAACAAAAAGGGACTAAGAGTAGATCCCTGATGCAATCCTGTCAAGATAGTGAAATGCTCTGAGTCTTCTCCCGACGTCCTCACTTGAGTTTTATCTCCATCATACATATCGTTAATTGCTCGATATATGCCACCGGGACTCCACTCACCTCCAAGCATCTCCAAAGCACCTCCTTGGGTACTTTGTCATATGCCTTCTCAAAGTCAATAAACACTACGTGCAGGTCCCTCCTTTTCCTATACTGTTCCACCAGCCTCCGTACCAGGTGAATTGATCCTCCGTCGTCGAGCGGCCGAGAATAAATCCAAATTGGTTCTCCAAAATAGACACTATCCATCTAAGCCTCTCCTTGACCACTCTCTTCCAAATCTTCATAGAGTGACTCAATAACTTAATACCCCTATCGTTATTACAACTCTAAATGTTGCCCTTGTACTTATAAAGAGGGATCATAGTACTCCACCTCCAAGCCTCGGGCATTTTCGTCGTCATGAAAATTCCATTAAACAATCCAGTCAACCATCTTAAACCAGCCTCGCCATAAAAATTCAAAAAATCCATAGGTATCTCATCAGGGTTCGTTGCCCTACCCTTCATATCTTGCAAACAGCCTCTCTAACCTCCTCTACCTTACAACGTCTACATCAACAAAAATCCCGACACTCCTCTGAGTGCTCCTGCTCCCCTAACACAATAGCTCTATCCCCTTCGTCATTCAAGAGCCTAAGAAAATACCAATGCCATCTATTCTTAATGTGGCCGTCCTCCACCAACGCTGTACCGTCCTCCCCTTAATGCACTTCACCTGATCGAGGTCACGACCCTTCATTTCCTTAGCCTTAACGAGTCTAAACAACCTTTTCCCCCTTCTTTCTCCTGTAACCACACATATAAGCTCTCAAATACTACCGTCTTAGCCTCTATAACTGCTAACTTAGCCTCCTTCGTAGCTAACTTGTACTCTTTCCTATTTACCTGCTTCTCTTCTTCATCCTTACTCTCAACCAACTTAGCATACGCCCCTTTCTTGGTCTCTACTTTCTTCTTAACCTCTTTATTCCACCACCAATCCCCCGATGATGCCCGGCCCGGCCCCTAGAAACATCCAACACCTCACTAGCATTCTCCCGGATGCACCTAGCCACCTATAAATAACATACTTCATTATTTTCAACTTCCAATTCTCCAATATCACACCTAACCACAAGAACTTGAGTTCCACTGGATAATACTTCTATGTTAAAGCTTAACTCAGAGTAAAAAGGTTCTAGCTAAGCTATGGGACCCCATACTCTACATCCCTTTAAGAATATCACTTTACCTTATCACTATAATCCAACAACCCCATATCTTGACTCAAGGAGTACTAACCACATAGCACATTTTATTGTGTTTTCATAAATCACAACATTCAAGCCTATCATTACTACACCCACTTCATGGATCCCCTACTAAGACTAGCAATTTCAATCACCCTCACAAAGATTTTCTCCACATATCTCCTTCCTGACTATTTTACGTAACGAAAGTTCATCTCCTTCTCCCTTCTTCAACTATAACCTTAGATCGAGTAGTCACGCCAAGAACTTAACACAACAAGAAACATCTACTCCCTTATCTAAGACATTACTACGCTTCCATAACCACCATCATACTAACCTACGGAGAGTCATTGAGGGACCTAAACATAAGCATCATGAATGAGAGTAACACTATTTGACCATTACTTATACTTATTTCACCACTCAAGGTGGGGCATGAAATGCCTGATACGATGCAATAAGAATGAAGTGCTTTATATATCAATTGTCTGGGTCATAAAAAGAGAGTCATTAGTACATAAACACAACATAATATGAGTTTTTAGGACAAAATACCAGGAGAAACATGAGCTCCTACATCACGAGTCGATAACATAAGGTCAGAATTCATGAAATCAATGATTGATACAAGGATTGATACTTTAATCTATTACTTCTCATTTTCAAAGATGAGATAGTCATGAGTTTGCATGAACCTTATCACTTTGGCTTATCCCAACGTAAATGAATTGATAACATATAGAAAACATAATTTCTTACAACCAAGAATGCTATAAGATATGGATGTTTATGGATGATGAGCATCATAACATAGAGCTTGAATACATGAAAGACTGGATTTACTAAGACATCATTTCTTCTAGTTTGGAGGTTAGAACATGACATAACTTACATAAAAAACTCAAACCTTAGACATAGGCAGGACTTGAATACATAAGACATTGGTAGATGTCTTTTTTAAATTGAAGTAGGAGGATTTTAGAATAGATTTATCATAAATCTTCCCCAAACCTTCCTACCATGAGAAAATTCAAGAACTACCTAAGACTATCATCTCTCCCTTAGATCAAAGTCACAATCCTAGGCTTGTGGACATAACCTCAAATCAAATCTATAGCCACAACTCTCAACACAAAAAGGTGTATCACCATACACATAAACACTAAACTCTCCCTGATGAACTATACTTTAAAGGCCTTACTTTCCGGAAATGCTAACCTTAACTTTCGCTAGCCTCTATAGAAATCACCCTATAACTCCCACTCTCATGAGCATACATATCCATACTTATTAACACATAAAAATCCATTCTCCACTCCTTAATTTACTAGCATTAACCTCAAATAGCAAAACTCGCAACTTAACAATAAAAATTAAAACTAGACCGAGAGGTCACATTATCTATCTATTTTTTCATCTCTAAAGAACATTATACAGTAACTCCATAAAATTTCCCATACCACAATATTCAAGAACATAAACTAGGTGAAATTGGAACTTATACACAAGAAACCTTATCTACCCATATGCTACTTGGGGTTCTACTTATTCGTATAAAACCTAATGCTCTTATCCACCTAATGACTCAGCCTCAATTCATCATTTTAACACTAGTCCTCATGTATTTATATCACAATTATCTACTTACATTTTATAAGTTATCAAACTAGAATCTTTCACACATCATATCAGGCCTACTAATTAATTCCCACAAAACACGCATCAGTAATCTCAAGCTACTATTATTACCACCACACTCCACATCTAAAGTTCAAACCTATAGCCTAGTATTAATCAAGTACTACCGATGAAGCATGCCACATACTATACTAGTCCATCAAATTGGGAAATCAACTCAAATACCTTATTTCACTTAACTACTACCTACAATCACAACCCCTCCATGACATTACTACTATAATTCAAAATCTACTGTGGACATTCTCAGAGTGCGATCTCAGCATCTAAGGGTTGTCTCCTGGGCCTGCTCTTTAGATTTTGCTCCTCTTTCTCACTTTCCTTCTCTTCCATCTTTGCCTCAACTCATTTTCATCAGATTTGCTACAAGATCACAAACACTGGACATTAATGCATTTCAATGAAGAATTAGCCTTATGTAATGTGAAACTCAAGCATAGTATATAGATCATTCATGATCAATGGAGAAAATAAAAAAGAGAAACTCAGTTTTTATTAATTCATTTGCTTTATATTGTTGTTGTAGCTTTTATTTATAGATAGTTGTTGAGATGAGTGAGTGAGCTTCTACACAGCTCATATCTAGCTCAGCATAACTGACTAACAACCTAACAACTTGCATAACAACCTAACAACTAACTATGTAGCTAACTCACCAATTCACCAACTAACTAACTTCTTCATCAATGTAACAATAACTACGTATATTTGCATATACTAACTGTGTTATATTGTGGATCGTATAAATGTTGAAACACTCCCCCTCAAGCTGAAGGGTGCATAATGTTAAGCACACCAAGCTTGCCTAACAAGTGTGTATGTTGAACGTGACTTAAACCCTTAGTGAGAAGATCAGTAACTTGATCATGAGTATGAACATATGTCACATGTATTAAGCCATTATTGATATTGTCCCTGATAAAATGGCAATCTATATTAATATGTTTTGTTCTCTCATGAAACACAAGATTATTGGCCAATTGTATAGCTGAATTATTATCTCTAAATGCTGAAATGGGTAGGATAGTGGGATTGTTGTGTTCCTAAAATAATATAACTAGCCAGGCCACTTCTACAACTGCTGAAGCCATGCTTTTATATTCAGCTTCAGCAGAACTTCTGGATACAGTGTGTTGCTTCTTGGACTTCCAAGAGATTATTGAGCCACTAAAGTGAATGGTATAGCCAGTAATTGAACATATAGTGTTAGGGAAGGTAACCCAATCTAAGTCACACCAACAAGTAAAAGTAGTAGAAGGATAAGCTTTCAACAAAATGCCTTGACCCACTAAACCCTTGAGGTATTTGACTACCCTAGTAGCAGCCTCCCAATGTGAGTGCTTGGGATGTTACTTGAACTGGCTGAGGGTTTAGACAACAAAGTTGATATCAAGTCTTGTGATAGTAGAATACGTGAGCTTGCCTATCAGTATTAGATAGGAGTAAACATCAGATAACAACTCATCTCATTGTACATCTGTGGATTGATCATATTCAATAGATGTCAACCTGAGACTAGACTCTAAAGGAGTGAAAGAAGGCTTAGAACCACTAAGACCTGCATCAGAAATTAACTCAAATATATACTTTGTCTGATTTAATATCACTCCAGAAGTTGATCTTAAGATTGCAATACCCAAGAAGTACTTGAGATCTCCTAAGTCCATTCCTTCTTATGAAGCTTGTCTTTGGTAGCATTAATCAAAGTGTTGCTGATACTAGTAATGAGTAGGTCACCAACATATGCTAAAACTATCATTTTATTAGAAACTTTATGTAAAGTATATGGAGAATAATCATAAGAACTCTGTGTAAAAATAGCCGCAAGTAATGCATTAGTTAGTTTCAGATTCCATTGTATGGAAGCATGCTTGAGACCATATAGCGACTTAAGTAACTTGCAAACTCTATTCTCCCCTGTCTTCTAAACCCCTCTAGAAGTTCCATATATACCTCTTCTTCAAGATCACCTTGCAAGAATGAATTATAGAAATCCATCTGATGGAGAGTCCAGCCTCTAGATACTGCCACAACAATTACACACTTAACTGTGACCATGTTGATTCATTCATGATCAATGGAGAAAATGTGAAAGAGAAACTCAGTTTTATTGATTCATTCGCTTTACATTGTTATTTTTGCTCTTATTTATAGATAGTTGTTGAGCTGAGTGAGTGCGCTTCTACATAGCTCATTGACAGCTCAGCATAACTAACTAATAACTTAACAACTTGTATAACAAAGTGAACTAAACAAAATGAAGTGTAACTATTTTTGGTATAAAATAAATTTTTAATGAAAGGGGTGGACATGAAGTGTCTTTCTAACAAAGTGTGATCCCCAAAACACCCTTAATGAAGGGTTCTTCTTCAATGCTCCACAACCGTAGGGTCATTCTTCAACACTTGTAGTCTCGGGTTGGCATAAAAGGTAAGGCCACACGTAATCTTCCACACACGGGTTTACCTTATGTCATGCTCAAAATGGGTCCTTCATGCATGTTCTTGTGTCCTCGAGGTGACCATGTTTTGAGTCTTTATGAGTTGGCATCCAATGATGTCTTTAAAAGAATAAATGTCCATTTAGATCATATCATCCTCCCCTTCTTGAAAAGGATTCGACGTCGAATCCGTATCTTGCAAAACTAAAGAAAGGACAAACAAGCACAACTTCCTCATAGCATAAGGGTTAGGTTTAGTACAACAAATAACATCATCATGCCAAGGTGGTACAAACTTGAGATATAACCATGAATCCTTTGTATTAGTCAAGAAAAGTTTAGTAAGAATGTTACAAAGGAAATGGCTATGATAAGTATCAAGAGATAAAGAAACTACAAAAGTCATAATGGTATCACTAAGTCCAAAAAGTAAGGCTACCCTTGTCTTAGGAACCATAAAGCACAATTGTTTCATTGCCTCTTCAAGTGTCCTCATCAAATGTGGTGCCACTATTGGTATCAAATTCCACCAATCCCACATAACTTTGTCATTTAAACAAGTGGGCAAACAAACAAAACCTATACCTCTACTTAATGCAAACCTGAAACTAGCATGGATGTCATCATAGGCAAAGAGGTAGTATATGAAAGAATCAAGTGTAAAGACATGCACGGGTGAAAATAAAGCATTTAAGCACATACACTCTCTTTTCTTCAAACAAATTGACAACTTGGCATCCACAAGTTGGGATTCATTTAATTTAAGCAAAAGTGTGTCAAGCAAGGATGCACATTTAGAAACATTACCCCAAGGAATCAATGACACCTTTTCCCTTGGGTTGTCAAGAAAGACTATACATTCCTTACCCTAAAGAGTACTTTCATCTTGAAAAAAGATATTTCCATCTTTAGGAGGAATGTTGTCACACCATAGTGGTTAGCATATAGGCTATAGCCTTCAAGACAAGATATACCATCATTCTCACCACTAGGTTCATTGGAAGTTATTATACCATCTTCAAACAAAACATTATAACTAAAGAGAGCATGATCTATCCTGCGGGAAGATTTGGAACAAGTAAGTTCACTCTCTAAAAGTTCATTATCAAGTTTTAAAGATGTTTCAAGCACATAATTATCCCTATGAGCCAAGCAAATATTAGAATCAAAGGGAAATCTCACAGGTTTACTCCTATTCCTTTGATCAATATTTTAAACATCATCACACACTTGAGATTCATTAATCATATCATACACATCCTCTAGTGGTGGGCAATTTTCACACAAAAGTTGATCAACATAAATTTTACAAGACGATGTACTTTCATTCAACACAATGGTTTCAACACTAGGTGGACATAAATCGATCTTACAAAAAGGGTCAATTCGGTCATCAATAGCATCAACTAGTGTATCCACACTCACAACAAGTACATCATCATCAAGTGGCAACGAAACAATAGACTCACATATAGGCAATCTACAACTCATACTAAATGGGCTACTATCCACATAATTATCATTTGCATGTACAAAAGTGTAAGAGATAGTTATTTTACCTTGACGTCCATGAGTATGTTCATCTCTACCTCGGTGTGAAAGTCCATCAGAAGCTTGGGAAGCAACTTTCTTTGGGAAGCTCTCATCGGAAGTTTTTTGGACAATTAGATTTTGAGGGAAGAGTTTGGGTAACAATTGGCGTATAATTTCAATGTGCCATTGCATATCTTGAAGATCATCATGAATGCGATTACACCTGGACTACCCAACAAAAAATAACAAAAGAAAATAAACAAGATTAGTAGTAAAATCTCCTCACAAACACTCGTAGACACTCACTTTGGTGATCCTCACAATTGGAGCAGCGAAAATTGAAAGTTGCTTATAGTCCGGTAGTCAATAAGATGTCAATTCTACTTAGCGGCCGGAATGGATTCTTGTTTGATTGACTTAAGACACAAAATAAAAAATTCTACTTACAAACTTGAAATAAAAAGTTACGACGAATTAAAAATGAGAAAAGCACACAAATAATGAAGACACAACAAAAACGGATTCAAAAATAATTCACAATCTAGTAGGTGATTACTAGTTGCTAATTAGTACTAGAATCAAGAAATGAGACTAATGAAACAAAGAAAAGAAACTTTAAAATCTGAAATTTGAGCTTCAAGTTTTTTTGGAACATTGATGATGTGGCACTTAGATGACGTGGCGGTTTGGTGACATGGCAATTTTGGTGACATGGAAGTTTGCAATTTGAACTGGTCAAATTTTTAATTTGGGAGAGTGAAAAATCAGCTAAAGGAGGGAAAGCAGAAAACTTAGAGCCTTTTTCAAAATTCAAAAAACTTTGACTTTCCTTGCACCTTTTTGGCAAGACACCTTTTTGAAAGCCTTTGTCTACTTTCCTCTTTTGTTTGTCTTGGTATGTGCCCTTACTCCCTTTTGGTAATGAGTCTTTTTGAAAGTTCTATTGTCCCCTTTCTTCTTTTGTATATTCTTTGGGATGTGTTTCAAGACTAACGAAAGTCTACACTCTTTTCTCCACTCTTTAAGATCAAAACACACCTATTGAATGTTCTTGTTCAACAATAAATGATGAACATGAAGAACAACAAGAGCTCTCAAAAGATTGAAACTAAACCAAATGAACTCCAAATTGAATGATTTTGGATTCCTTTTGCTCACGTTAAAATCCACAACACAATCATGCATTTTTCAAGCAACAATATCAACACCAACCCTTCCAATTTTGAGCTTCACCGTACTAGTTTCTTCAACCTTAAACTCAACAATAGTGAAACACTCAAAACCTCCCGAAATAAGCTCAAATTCAAGATCTAGACTCACTTAGTGTTAGGGAACAAGAACCTAACACTAGAAACAAATAAAACACACAAAAATCTACTAAATCTAATTCTCAAATTTCAGCTAAACACAAAAATGGGAATGATATCTTTTTTTGAGATTTTCGGTTTTTCAACACTGTTTTTTTTTATTTTTCAACTAGCAAGTCCAAGATTGATTTTGTTGGAACAAAATCAATCCTTGATCTGATACCAAATGATACCAAACGGTATCTACAACACCAAAACAGTTCACAAACAACACACAATCACAACACTTTACCCGCATCAACAAGACAACAAAACGATACAAAAAACAAACATACACTTAAAAAGAGTAAAAGATAGCTAACTTGACACAAAGAGAACTCATTACGTAGCAACTAAAGAGTGTATCAGAACTCTAAAACCTCTATAAAACAAGATAACAAGTACCAAGTTCTTACGATGAACACCAAGGGAATCAACTCACCTCAAGATCCACTGTTTCAAAGCAAAGAACAATATTGTCTTTTCCAAGACCTACATTAATGGCTTATCCAAGCCCTACTCTAAGGGTGTTACACCCTCAAAGAGAGAAGAAGTCTTTCACATATTTATCCTTCCAAACCTAAAGAGCAAATGACTTAATAGAAGACTATATAGAGGCTAGCTTATTACATAATAAAAATAACCACAACACGCTTAATGGAAGGGGTGGCCATGAAGTGTCTTGTAACAAAGTTTGATCCCTAAAACACCCTTAATGAAGGGTTCTTCTTCAATGCCCTACAATCATAGGGTACTTCTTCAAAACTTGTAGTCTCAGGTTGGCATCAAAGTTAAGTCCCTACGCAATCTTCCACACACGCGTTTACCTTATGTCATGCTCAAAACGGGTCCTCCATGCATGTTCTTGTGTACTCGAGGTGACCAAGTCTTGAGTCTTTATGTGTTGGAATCCAATGATGTCTCCAAAAGCATAGATGGCCATTTGGCTCGTATCAGGCTCGTTCCATCTTTGGGTAATCACCTAACCGTCTTTAAGTCCATTTTTAATTCTTTACAATATGCAATCATTGAAATTAGACTCTGAAGACTATTTCTGTTATGGCATAAATTTATATGGAATCATCATATCATCGACTTGCAAGTCACATTCTCTGAGCCATTTATAGAAAATTATGTTTATGTTCTCAAAACATGGGATTCAGGACCACCATATCAACAATTTCTTTCAAGAAACTCATTATTTAAAACTCATGTAAGAAAACTCTCATTTCTGATATTTCAAAAACACACAAGGTGGTCATGTCAAAGATATAAATCACATGCAATTCTTTCTCTTTAACACAAGAACGAAATCTTATAAAGAAACTCCGTCTCATCATCATCAAAATCATGTTAATTACTTTAATATTGAAAAGACCACTTTCAAACCATTAAACATGCATATCAAATCATTCTCAATAGTTTCATAAACTATAAATCATCAAAGAGAGGGATTTCAATGATAATGCTCTCAATCAAATCTTCAATATCATACGTATACATATAGATATAAATCAATTTAAGGAGGAAAGGCCTAAAGGCCAAAACAATAATATTATCAAAACATCCAAAATGTGAAATTTAAAGCATAAGTTCCAAAACCCCTTTAAAATTTATGCTTGTTAATTGTTAAATCATATTCAAAAGATTCAACAAGCCCATGTAGTTTTTGGGATGAACCCCATGTACTTTAGACTATAAGAGTTGAAAGATGGAACATAGATGTTGATAGATGGAACCCGGATCTAGAACATTTTCTTGATGTCTTGAACTTAAGATTTTGATTCTTGATCTTGAGTGAAAGGATTTAGGGTTTTAATTTGAGAGGAAAAATTGAATTATGAAGTGTATTCTACTTTTGGGGCGTGAATCTTATGTTATGGACAGACCTTGGGAGAGGTAAAGATACAAATTTTCCTTAAAAATGTGAAAAAAGAATCTGAAAATTAGGTGTGCGCGATGGAGCGTGCGTCGCACACTAATCGCGCGTAGCTACTGCGTCTCTCACAAAATTGGCTGTAACTTTTCGGTAGTATATTGGATTTTGGAGAAATAGGTATTGTTTGAAAGATACTTCGAAGAACTTTCATTTGATATATAGTAGGCCCTCTAATTCGATATATACAAGGATTTATGGTCGATGTAAGTTGACCCAAGTTTAAACGTCCACTGAAAATCACAAGAAATGTTTTCAACTCGTCTTAGAGTTATGGGATTTTTGTGACTTCAATTTATATTCAAAGGTATTCCCACACTATAGGATTGATAACCACGCATATATTAACAAGTAATTATCTAGTTTGGGTCTATGCACGTAGGAACGATGGTCTAGATTATAGCCCGAACGTATGGGGTGTTACATTATCTCCCCCTTGGGATCATTCGCCCCCGAATGATGGGTAGGAACTTTTTGAAGATCTAAAAGTGTAGAATAAAGAACAAAATATTGATTTGAACATTTTTCCTCAACAAAAATATGCAAAGGTATCATACGATCTTCATGATAACCCCTAGTGAAACGGGTAAGCACAAAACCTGAGATAACGAAACTTGACAGCGACATGATCTTGCCAAGTGTTTTATGGCACATGATCAAAACATTGTAAAACATAACTTTTTCTAAGATTCCTCAGCCTCATTAAGATTGGTACAAGATATGAGATAAGCTTCTCCCGGAACATATGAATGTTAGCATTCTCCATTTTATAAGATACAACGAAAATACATAAACTTAGCAACACTACTTATCTATACCCCAACATTAATCAACATACTTCATCATTTCCAATTTAGAATTCTCCCTCTGTGTAATACTTCTATGTTCAAACCCAACTCAGAGGAAAGAGGTGCTAATTTAAACAACGGGACCCTGCACTCTACATCACATTAAGAAATCACCTCACCTCACCACTATAATCCAACAATAGGTCTTAATTCAAAGAATACTAACCACATGGCTCATAGGTTTGCGTTTTCATCAATCAAAACATTCAAGCCTAATCATTACTACACCCACTACCTAGATCTCCCTACTAAGACCAGCAATTCCAATCACTCTCAAAACTATTTTCCCCACATTTCTCCTTTGTTGCTATTTCACACAACAAAAGTTCATCTCCTTCTTTTTCTTTCACCAATAACCTTAGCTCGAGAATCACATCAAATTTCTCACCTTCAAGAACATATACTCCCATACCTATGTAACACCCCACATTTTACATGTACTAGTAATGTTCACATAAAATGACATACGACTTGATTTAATTACTACCAAATTTTTTTTCAAGTGTTCAAGTGTTAGATTGGGGCACTATATGGAAGTCTATTTAGAGACTGTGGCCTTAAACGGAGAAAATCATTGACGTGCTTATGGAACTTAGGAAGCTAGCAGGTGAGTCACCTGTGTGGTTGGCTTAAAAATATATATATATATATACATGAGGGAGAATAATTCATTCATAAGTGAACTCACTTGAAGTCTAGACGTTAGTAAAAAGAAAGGGGAACGAAGACAAGGCTTAACGCCGAAACTTTCCAAGTCTTGTGACAAACGAAGCCCAAGTTAGGGAGGCTATTAAAGCCAACGTTTTAGCATTATATTGGGCCAAGATGTTCAGCCCAAGATTTTTATATAATATGCCCAACTACATTCATTCACTACTAACAAAATTGGGCCCAAACAAAGTGCAAGAAAGATTAAGGAAAATGGGCCACTAAAGCCCATTGATTTAGAGATCCAAAAGGCCCAAGTGAAAGGGGAAAGTTAGTCATTGACCAACTTGAGTTAATCAGCTGAAAATATCAGGAGAAAGTCGGTCTAAGGTCTCCTTAAAAAGGGACCAAAAACCGAGCTCTTAGGTTAAAGACCAAAACCGCAGCTTTTCTCCCTAAATTTCTCTTGGCATTTCTTCACCTTGGAAGGCAACCAAAGGCTAATTTTTGAGTTCTTGAATTAGATCTACACCTTGGGAGTTAAGTTATGTAAAAATAACCATATACTTGATATGAAGTTTCCATGGAAAACAAGATAAGTTGGCTGGTGCACTGTGCAGGAATTTCTGGACAGCTTGTGTCCTGAAAGTTGTTGTTTGGTTTACTTGGCTTTGGAACGATTCTTACCATGATTTTTGACTTTAATATGATATAAAGTTGAGGTTATTAATATGTTATAGTGTGTATATGGTTGCCAAGGTTGCTGGACTGTTTTGCTAGTTCTTTGGAAACAAGTATCCTTATATGATCTTATGTGCTTCCAAAATGGTATTGGACTGTTTTGATGAGGGGGCTGATGTTTCACGTTTTCCCCTGTGTTTTGAGCTATTTTGTGACTATATTAAGGTTTATTTGATGTATATATATGTTGGGAGCATCTGGTTCAAAGTTGGGACAAGTATGAATTGTTAACGACGAAATGTAGGGAGACGACGAGATGTTGTGCTTCTTAGTTGAGCGTTTTGTAAAATGGTTCTGTGTTGTAGTTATGGACTGTTGACAGCATGTTATAGAGCTAATATAGGCTGTATACATCATGTATATGATAACGTGTACTGGTTGAAGACAGTTAGAATTGAGAAAGTCGGAATAACACCATTGAGTCGATGGTTATACGTTTGTTGCCAAAGTGTTGTGTCTTGTGAGATTGGGCTGTCCAGATGCATTGATTAGCTGCTAATACTAGCTTTAAAACATGATATTGTAGATAAATAGTTGGAAGAAAAGAAGTCATTTCGAGGTAAAAACAAGTTGATATGTCGAGGTATGTAAGGCTATTCGATCTCTTATTATTTGGCATGGAATCCAAAGTCTTTATTGGCACATAGAGATCTTTACAAACTTCGATATAACCACTCCACTCTTTCACATGTATTTGTGTGTCCAGATTCGAGCATTGTCACTGCTGTATATATACATTAGATACCATGACATATGAGTCTTCTTTTTAGCAAAATAAAGTTCATACGTTGCTTATGTCCTATATGTTTCACTAATTATATAACCCACTCTTTTCATTGTGATATGATGTTACATGGTCACATACTTGTCATTTGTCATACTTATAGTCTTATAGCTCAAATGTTACGACCACCAAAGATTCATCTCAAAAGTAATAAGAAGATATATGTATACAGTTGCTTCTGTTGGGTGGTATCCCAGGGGTGAAAGGATCACCTAGCATGGGTCAATCCCAGTATTACAGGGGGTATCCCAGGGGTGAAAGGAAAGCCTAGCATGGGTCGATCCTGATATAAATTTACCACTGATCAGCTGGTCATATGTATTACATGCTGTGCACAGATTATACAAGTGATAAGAGTAAAGTAACATAATTGTTATAAGATGCATGACTCCACAATATTCATAAATGTGGTCTTTTACCCTACAACAGTATATGGTTTCATTTGAGCTTTTATCTCATATATAGTACATGTTGCCTTATATATTCAGTACATTATTTCGTACTGACGTCCCTCACGGGGGACCTGCATTCCATGCTGCAGGTGCAGAAGCTAATAAACCTCCCCAGTAAGAGTACAGGATATCAACTGCAGTCACTGAGCTCCAGGTTGCTTCGGGGCTTTGAGTCTTATCATATCTTTTTGCATTGTATAGTATATTATCATGAGGAGGGGACTGTCCCGACCCTTATAAGATAATGTTTCTTGTCTAGAGGCTTTGTAGACTATGTAAAGTATAGTATGGTCATGTATCGTATTGTAGACATTGTGGCTCCAACGGCCTAGTCATACAACATCTTTTGGCTTGCTAGTCCCATTTATCTTTTGAGGGCATGTTTAGTATAAAAGTAACTTATAATGTTCATAGGTAATGTATTGCTACAGGTTGGTTCTCCCGAGCCTTACCGGCAACGGGTGCCAGTCCGCCTTAATAGGATTTGGGGCGTGACAGAAGTGGTATCAGAGCGGGTCGTCCTAGGGAGTCTACAAAGCCGTGTCTATGTAGAATCATGTTTATCGATGTGTTGTGCACCACATTTATAAACAAGAGGCTACGTGGCATTTAGGAGTTATCACTTCTTTTCATTCTTTAGATCGTGCCATAGAGACAAATATTATAAGTGTACCATGTCTAACCCCTGAATTATTTTGTACAGTAAGTATGCCAGAGACAAGGAAGAGTAAAGGTAAAGGAAAGGAAGTAGAAATGGTAGTTGGTATACCCAATCGGGCGAGACGGCAAAGTGAGGCTCTAGATGAGTCTCTATCACAGACATCTCCAACCCCTCCACCTGTTGATGTACCAGGAAGTAGTGAAAATCCCCGAGAACCACCTGTTGATGCTTCTGTGCAGGATTTGAGAAATGCAGTTCAACTGTTGACTTGTATAGTTGCTGGCCAAGGTCAAAGACAAGAAGGCCCAGTTGCAGGTGCAGTTGGTGCAGGTAGGGCAGCCAGTACGAGAATACATGATTTCCTCAACTTAGACCCTCCATCATTTACTGGGTCAGATCCAAATGAAGATCCACAGGATTTTATTGATCAGATCCAACGCACCTTAGATGTTATGCATGTAAGTGGTTCGGAAGCTGCTGAGTTGGCAATATATAGATTGAAGGGTGTGGCTATACTGTGGTACGAAGCCTGGAAGCATTCCAAAGGCATAGATACACCTCCAACTACTTGGGAGGAGTTCAAAATAGCCTTTCTTGATCATTACTTGCCATTAGAGATCCGAGAGGCCCGTGCAGATCAGTTCTTGAACCTCCATCAGGGGAATATGAGCATGAGGGAATATAGTCTTAAATTTAATTCTCTGGCCAGGTACGCTCCTAATGTTGTTGCTATTATGGCAGATAGAGTCCATCGGTATGTGGATAGGTTGGATTCATATTTGGTTAGAGAT
The DNA here is from genome assembly GCA_030864225.1 of Capsicum baccatum var. pendulum. Taxonomy (NCBI): domain Eukaryota; kingdom Viridiplantae; phylum Streptophyta; class Magnoliopsida; order Solanales; family Solanaceae; genus Capsicum; species Capsicum baccatum. The sequence goes on from CM061552.1 coordinate 6,816,455, forward strand.
TGTACCATTGCTTCTTTGAATAAAGACATGGATATAGCGAGGATGCAAGCTTTTGCACAGAAACTGGAGGATCAGAGACAAAGAAGGAGGGCACAAGAAATAGAAAGGGGGCAATCCAAGAGGGCCAGATCTACAGGACAGTTTACACCACCCCAGGATGAGTTTAGGCCACGATTTTCTAATAGGCCACTTAGGCCATCATCCTCTTACTCTACAGCTAGTGCTTCACCACCACTTCAAGGGTCTAGAAATGATCAATTTGGGCAGAGAAGTGAGGGCCAAGGTACACGGACAACAGGATATTCGGGAAGCCAGCAAATGCCTCCTAGGCAGCCTTGCAGACAATGTGGGAGATATCATATAGGTGCGTGTCGTAGGGGAATGGATGTTTGTTATTGGTGTGGTATGCCAGGGCATGTAATAAAAGATTGCCCAAGAAGACGCAGGGGTGATATGGCACAACCTATTGGATCAGCTGTTGGATCATCATCATCAGTACCTCCATCAGGTAGAGGTGAGCAATTTCCTATAGGTCGCGGCAGAGGTATTAGAGGGGCAGCTAGTTCCAGCGTGGCCCAAAATCGCACATATGCTCTAGGGACTCGACAGAACCTGGAAGTTTCACCCGATGTGGTTATAGGTACATTGTCCATCTTCTCACATAAAGTGTATGCATTAATTGACCCTGGTTCTACATTGTCATATATTACTCCATTAGTCGCTGGGAAGCTTGGTAGAACACCTAAATTATTGAATAAACCATTTGCGGTGTCTACACCAACTGGGGAGTCAATTATAGCTAGAAGAGTCTATTGTGACTGCATAGTGAATCTCTGCGACCGAGATACACTAGCTGATCTTATCGAGTTAGAAATGGTAGAATTTGATGTTATAATGGGTATGGATTGGTTGGCTTTTTGCTATGCCACCGTTGACTGCCGAACCAAGAGAGTGTACTTTCACTTTCCAAATGAAGCAGTCCTTGAATGGGAAGGCAATATTGGGGCACCAAAAGGGAGGTTTATCTCTTATTTTAAAGCCAGAAAAATGATATCAAAGGGATATATATGTCATCTCGTTAGAGTGAGAGACATGGAGGCAGAATCACCAACTATCCAGTCTGTTCCAATAGTGAATGAATTTATTGATGTCTTTCCTGAGGAACTCCCTGGTTTGCCTCCAGAACGAGAAATAGATTTTGGTATTGACTTAGTACCAGGCACCGAGCCTATCTCTATTCCTCCATATAGGATGGCCCCGACAGAATTACGTGAATTAAAGGAGCAACTGAAAGACTTGTTAGAAAAGGGTTTTATAAGGCCTAGTGTGTCCCCTTGGGGTGCACCAGTTTTATTTGTGCGTAAAAAAGATGGCACATTGAGGATGTGTATTGACTACCGACAACTGAATAGGGTGACAATTAAGAATAAATATCCCCTCCCCATAATTGATGACTTGTTTGATCAGTTACAGGGTGCCAAATACTTTTCAAAGATCGATTTGAGATCAGGTTATCATCAGGTGAGAGTGAAGGAAAAAGATATACCTAAGACAGCTTTCCGAACCAGATATGGTCACTTTGAATTTCTTGTTATGTCATTTGGGCTAACGAATGCACCAGCAGTTTTTATGGACTTGATGAATAGGGTATTCAAGCCTTTCCTGGATGTGTTCGTGATAGTATTTATAGATGATATTCTGGTGTATTCAAGGTCAGAAAAGGACCATGCAAATCATTTACGACTAGTACTACAAGTTCTCCGTGATCGCCGGTTGTATGCTAAGTTTTCCAAATGTGAATTTTGGTTAAAATCAGTGGCATTTTTGGGCCATATTGTATCGGATGAAGGAATAAGGGTGGATTCACAAAAGATAGAGGCTGTGAAAGATTGGCCAAGGCCAACGACACCTACAGAAGTTCGAAGCTTCCTTGGATTGGCAAGTTATTACAGAAGGTTTGTTGAAGGTTTTTCTTCTATGTCTGCACCTCTTACTAAGCTAACTCACAAGGAAACCAAATTCCAATGGAATGATGCATGTGAAAGGAGCTTTCAAGAGTTGAAAAGCAGGTTAACCTCAGCACCTGTGCTAGTGCTTCCTGAAGGCTCAGAGGGATATGCAGTGTATTGTGATGCTTCCGGAGTTGGTTTGGGGTGTGTACCAACACAACATGGTAGGGTGATTGCTTATGCCTCGAGACAATTGAGACCACACGAGAAAAACTACCCAACATATGATCTTGAGCTAGCAGCGGTTGTATTTGCTTTAAAGATATGGCGCCACTATTTGTATGGGGTGAACGTGGACATATATACAGATCATAAGAGTTTACAGTATATTTTCAAGCAGAAAGATCTAAATTTGAGGCAGCGGAGGTGGCTAGAGTTAATAAAGGATTATGATATTGATATATTATACCATCTAGGGAAAGCTAATGTGGTGGCTGATGCTCTAAGTCGTAAGACACTCATGGGTACCAGTGATCAGAAAAGGGTAAAGCAAGACATGGCTAAGGATCTGCGTCAACTAGCCAATCTGGGTGTTCGTCTACTCGAAACTCCAAGAAAGGATATTATTGTACATAATGCTACCGATTCTTCATTGATAAGGGAAGTGAAAGAAAAACAGTGTTATGATCCTATTCTACAATGCCTTAAGGAGAAAGTAAGTCAAGGTATAATGAAGGAGTTTAGGCTTACACAAGATGGAGTACTTTATTGCCAAAATAGATTGTGTGTGCCTGATGTTAACAGACTCAGAAGGAGAATAATGGAAGAAGCCCATCATTCAAGATATTCCATTCACCCAGGATCTACTAAGATGTATCATGACCTAAAGGGAGTGTTTTGGTGGGGAGGCATGAAAAAGGACCTTGCAGAGTTTGTGGCTCAATGTCCTACTTGTCAACAAGTCAAAGTAGAGCACCAAAAGCCAGGTGGTTACATGCAATGTATAGAGATTCCAACTTGGAAGTGGGATATGATTAATATGGATTTTGTAACTGGTTTGACTCGTTCAGTTAATAAGTTTGACTCCATATGGGTGATAGTTGATAGACTCACGAAGTCAGCGCACTTCCTGCCAGTTAAAAGTGATTATACAGCTGAAGAATATGCCAAATTATACCTCAAAGAGATAGTTAGGCTACATGGGGTCCCACTCTCTATTATATCTGATCGAGGAGCTCAATTCACGGCAAAATTTTGGAAGTCCTTTCAAAGGAGTTTAGGGACGCAAGTGAATTTGAGTACAGCCTTCCATCCCCAAACAGACGGCCAAGCAGAGCGTACTATTCAAACACTTGAGGATATGTTGCGAACCTGTGCATTAGATTTTAAAGGTAGCTGGGTAGAACACTTGCCCCTTATTGAATTTGCCTATAATAACAGCTACCATTCGAGCATCAAGATGGCGCCTTACGAAGCTTTGTATGGGAGGAAATGTAGGTCACCAATTGGTTGGTTCGAAGTGGGTGAAACCACCTTGCTCGGGCCAGATTTAGTCCAACAAGCCATGGAAAAAGTTAAGGTGATACAACAACGGCTAAAAACAACCCAAAGTCGTCATAAATCATATGCAGACATGCGGAGAAGAGGGCTGGAATTCTCTATTGGAGATTGGGTATTTTTAAAGGTATCACCAATGAAAGGGGTTATGAGATTTGGTAAGAAAGGGAAACTAAGCCCACGTTACATAGGGCCATATAAGATTACTAAAAGGGTCGGACAAGTTGCATATGAATTAGAGCTACCCCAGGAACTTTCAATGGTTCATCCAGTGTTTCATGTGTCAATGCTTCGAAAATGCATAGGTGACCCCTCTCGTATCACTCCTATAGAAGATGTACAGGTCACAGAGGATCTTACTTATGAAGAAGTACCGGTTGCTATTCTAGATCGCCAAATTAAAAAGTTAAGGAACAAAGAAATGGCATCAGTAAAGGTACTCTGGAGAAACAACCAAGTAGAAGAAATAACGTGGGAACCGGAGGAAGTAATGACATCCAAATACCCTCATCTATTTGAAGACAAGGAGGGACCAAAAGATACAGAGGAGGAACATTAATAGGTATGTGTTTGAATACTAGTTATGTTATTAACAGTTGTGTGACCAGGAATTCAAACCTGCCTAGACTATACAGTTATGTTAACATTCGGGACGAATGTTCCTAAGGGGGGGAGGATGTAACACCCCACATTTTACATGTACTAGTAATGTTCACATAAAATGACATACGACTTGATTTAATTACTACCAAAATTTTTTTCAAGTGTTCAAGTGTTAGATTGGGGCACTATATGGAAGTCTATTTAGAGACTGTGGCCTTAAACGGAGAAAATCATTGACGTGCTTATGGAACTTAGGAAGCTAGCAGGTGAGTCACCTGTGTGGTTGGCTTAAAAATATGTATATATATATACATGAGGGAGAATAATTCATTCATAAGTGAACTCACTTGAAGTCTAGACGTTAGTAAAAAGAAAGGGGAACGAAGACAAGGCTTAACGCCGAAACTTTCCAAGTCTTGTGACAAACGAAGCCCAAGTTAGGGAGGCTATTAAAGCCAATGGTTTAGAATTATATTGGGCCAAGTTGTTCAGCCCAAGATTTTTATATAATATGACCAACTACATTCATTCACTACTAACAAAATTGGGCCCAAACAAAGTGCAAGAAAGATTAAGGAAAATGGGCCACTAAAGCCCATTGATTTAGAGATCCAAAAGGCCCAAGTGAAAGGGGAAAGTTAGTCATTGACCAACTTGAGTTAATCAGCTGAAAATATCAGGAGAAAGTCGGTTTAAGGTCTCCTTAAAAAGGGACCAAAAACCGAGCTGTTAGGTTAAAGACCAAAACCGCAGCTTTTCTCCCTAAATTTCTCTTGGCATTTCTTCACCTTGGAAGGCAACCAAAGGCTAATTTTTGAGTTCTTGAATTATATCTACACCTTGGGAGTTAAGTTATGTAAAAATAACCATATACTTGATATGAAGTTTCCATGGAAAACAAGATAAGTTGGCTGGTGCACTGTGCAGGAATTTCTGGACAGCTTGTGTCCTGAAAGTTGTTGTTTGGTTTTCTTGGCTTTGGAACGATTCTTACCCTGATTTTTGACTTTAATATGATATAAAGTTGAGGTTATTAATATGTTATAGTGTGTATATGGTTTCCAAGGTTGCTGGACTGTTTTGCTAGTTCTTTGGAAACAAGTATCCTTATATGATCTTATGTGCTTCCAAAATGGTATTGGACTGTTTTGATGAGGGGGCTGATGTTTCACGTTTTCCCCTGTGTTTTGAGCTATTTTGTGACTATATTAAGGTTTATTTGATGTATATATATGTTGGGAGCATCTGGTTCAGAGTTGGGACAAGTATGAATTGTTAACGACGAAATGTAGGGAGACGACGAGATGTTGTGCTTCTTAGTTGAGCGTTTTGTAAAATGGTTCTGTGTTGTAGTTATGGACTGTTGCCATCATGTTATAGAGATAATATAGGCTGTATACATCATGCATATGATAACGTGTACTGGTTGAAGACAGTTAGAATTGAGAAAGTCGGAATAACACCATTGAGTCGATGGTTATACGTTTGTTGCCAAAGTGTTGTGTCTTGTGAGATTGGGCTGTCCAGATGCATTGATTAGCTGCTAATACTAGCTTTAAAACAAGATATTGTAGATAAATAGTTGGAAGAAAAGAAGTCATTTCGAGGTAAAAACAAGTTGATATGTCGAGGTATGTAAGGCTATTCGATCTCTTATTATTTGGCATGGAATCCAAAGTCTTTATTGGCACATAGAGATCTTTACAAACTTCGATATAACCACTCCACTCTTTCACATGTATTTGTGTGTCCAGATTCGAGCATTGTCACTGCTGTATATATACATTAGATACCATGACATATGAGTCTTCCTTTTAGCAAAATAAAGTTCATACGTTGCTTATGTCCTATATGTTTCACTAATTATATAACCCACTCTTTTCATTGTGATATGATGTTACATGGTCACATACTTGTCATTTGTCATACTTATAGTCTTATAGCTCAAATGTTACGACCACCAAAGATTCATCTCAAAAGTAATAAGAAGATATATGTATACAGTTGCTTCTGTTGGGTGGTATCCCAGGGGTGAAAGGATCACCTAGCATGGGTCAATCCCAGTATTACAGGGGGTATCCCAGGGGTGAAAGGAAAGCCTAGCATGGATCGATCCTGATATAAATTTACCACTGATCAGCTGGTCATATGTATTACATGCTGTGCACAGATTATACAAGTGATAAGAGTAAAGTAACATAATTGTTATAAGATGCATGACTCCACAATATTCATAAAGGTGGTCTTTTACCCTACAACAGTATATGGTTTCATTTGAGCTTTTATCTCATATATAGTACATGTTGCCTTACATATTCAGTACATTATTTCGTACTGACGTCCCTCATGGGGGACCTGCATTCCATGCTGCAGGTGCAGAAGCTAATAAACCTCCCCAGTAAGAGTATAGGATATCAACTGCAGTCACTGAGCTCCAGGTTGCTTCGGGGCTTTGAGTCTTATCATATCTTTTTGCATTGTATAGTATCTTATCATGAGGCGGGGACTGTCCCGACCTTTATAAGATAATGTTTCTTGTCTAGAGGCTTTGTAGACTATGTAAAGTATAGTATGGTCATGTATCGTATCGTAGACATTGTGGCTCCAACGGCCTAGTCATACAACATCTTTTGGCTTGCTAGTCCCATTTATCTTTTGAGGGCATGTTTAGTATAAAAGTAACTTATAATGTTCATAGGTAATGTATTGCTACAGGTTGGTTCTCCCGAGCCTTACCGGCAACGGGTGTCAGTCCGCCTTAATAGGATTTGGGGCGTGACATAACACACTACTAAGCTTCCACAACCACCATCATACTAACATACAGAGGTTCATTAAAGTGATTTGAATTAACAGAATGCCTGGCTAAAAGCTAAATCTCGTCAATCATTTGGCGTGTAGCATGAGTTATGGAAACTAAGCACACCATAAAGAGTGAGTACATGAGTCATGAGCTGTATGACCTCAATTTGGAGTTCATAACTTATGGAATGTGATTCCGATTACCTAATGAACTGGAATTCCTCATTTAGGAGCTGGAAGAGCATATGATTCTCTATCATATGCATGAATATGAACTATGATCACGGATCCGAAACGTAAGGCATGGGTAGGTATTCAGATAACTGAAAAATACTTAGATAAGAATGAGTTGAGCCTCACCCTCACTTTCTGATGTTCTATATCATACTGGAATTACTATTAGAATTTGAGAGCCTGACTTGGTTACTTGGTCTATTATCTCCCCCTTAGCCTTAAGCCATCATCTTATGTTTGAGAAATCCCTTACTAGACTCTAAACTGAACTACACTCAGTGCACTCTAGCTTCTGGACTATGATAATACACGCAATTAGTAGGACTTAACCAGAATGATTACACCTGGAAGTTGTAAACCACTGCCAATACTACCTTCTGAGACACACTCTTATCTTTCTATAGCCCTAATAGCCATCACATAATACTTGCACACTTACTACGAATCTTCATGAGTATCCCCATAGTTTGAGTGAACACTCTTTAGTGCTTCAACTCTTATTTCTATTAGCTCAATCTTCAAAAACTCAAACTTAGCTTCTAACACTTAACATGGATCACCAAGCCTTTGATGAACCATACTACTTCAGTCATTGCATACCAATATAATGAATTTCGAAATTTGCACACTTGAATACTTGGTTTAAAATAATACAGGTTAGAATAATTAATAATTTAAAATGACAAATAAATAAATTGTGATTAAAAAATAATTTGTTTTGACTTTCGAAATTCGAATATCATCACATAATTTAGGACGAAGAGAATACCACATACATGAAGGACCACAACTTTTAATTAGGAAGAATACCTAAAAATGTCTTCTAAATTTGGATTATCAGTTGTATAATTGAATTATTGGTAGTCTTAATTATTTCGTGGAATTAGCTATTTGGTAGCCTTTATACACTTTAATGTGGACGAGGCATAGAGCATAATTTATTTTTAGGCGTGTTAGAGTTTAAAAAATATAAAATAAATAAAAGACCACCATCCAGGTACGTAGGGTGTTTTCAGTCCACATATTTTTGAGTGTTGTTTGGTATCTACGCACGCAGACACTATTTATGTGTATATTAATGGATTTTTAATGTGTATATTAAAGAATCCGCCCACGCAGAAAAAAGTTATGCTCTACGTCTCGTCTACGTTAAAGAGTATAAAGGCTACCAAATAGTCAAATTCACGAAATAATTAAGACTACCAATAATTCAATTATAAAACTTAGAATCCAAATTTAGAAGGGATTTTTAGGTATTTTTCCTAATTAAAAGTTATGGTCCTTCATTTATGTGGTATTCTTTTCATCCTAAATTATGTGATGATGTTTGGATTTCGAGAGTCAAAAAAATTATTGTTTAATCACAATTTATTCATTTGTCATTTTAAATTATTAATTATTTTAACGTTATTTTAAATTAGTATTCAAGTATGTAAATTTCATGTTCGAAGACTAAATGATTATATGTATTTTTAAATCTTGGATCAAAATTAAGAGTAATATTAAAGTGAGTTAAGGTGATAAGTTGGGTGTGGCTGAATTCTTCTTAATGGATCAAAACTAAAAAAAAAAAGAATTAAAAAAATGATGTGGACCTCTAATAAAAGGCCACGTGGCTATTTCTGACAGTTCAATGATTTGTGTTTTTATAATCTGATAGCAAACGAAAAGAGAAGACATATGCTTATGATGTTATAAGCCACGTCAAGGTTATTTTCCACTACAGATATACAATTACGCATTAATTAATTAAGATACATGGAGAAACGGATATTTAGAGTTAATATAGCCGAGGGCTTCAACTAGTCTGGGATAGTGGCGTAATTGTATCAAATAGACACAAAAATTAGATGAATTGATTATGCAAGGGAGTACCATTCTCCATTCCATTTTGTACTCTATGAAAACAAATGGAAGCCTCTTGCTGATTCGACAAATAAAGAAATGGAAAACCTCGAGTATGAAATGAGGTAGACCTAAAATTATATGTGATACAAGAAAAACCAAGAAGACACAAAACAAACACCCAAAACAGTCCACTAGTGAAGAAAACCGTGGATCCTTTGGATGACCCCTCTCGAATTCAACAAACAACAACAAGAACACAATGTATTGTGGTGTTTAACACCTAAAAATAGCCAACCAACAAACTAACAAGATGGATAACAAGATGGAACAACAACAAGTTACGGGTTCACTAGAAACAAGAGGAATGATTACAAGTTACAAACACAAACAAGATTACAATAAAAGAAATAAGGGATAGATAGATGACTACACGAAGATGTAATCTTGAAAACCCAAGAGTCTATTCCACTCTTGGACCTTTAACACTACACACAACGATTCACCTATCTCTTACGTGACACGAGATCGTATTCCACCTCTCAAGCGCCAACGTTTTCAAGCAAACACAATCACTAGTGATTTCACACTGATCTTGCCCTAGTTTCAGTTGGTGGCTTTTCCAAGCCCTAACTATGGTGTTTTACAAGACTTACAATAATATCCAAAAACTAAATCTAAAAACCTTATAATGATCCTTTTATAACTATTACAAAATTTAAGTTAAAATGACCAAAAGATCCTTCAAAGTGTGGGCACCCATCTAGTGTAATTTATGGGCTGATTTGGGTGAATTTTGGGCCTCTATTACACTTCAATTGCACATGACAAGGCTCGGGTCCAACGCACACTCTCCTAAGTCCATATCTGTGATTATTCTCGTATCAATATGAAAATAGTAAATTGCGTCTACAATTTGATTTGGAGGTTCACTTCCTACAAAAGAATTATTTGGTGTAAAAGTACATTTCTGGGGAATCCTTCCATTTGCCGTGAAGACTGGGCAGTAGCAAATTGCTAATTCCATGGAATATGTCATTATCTGCATTTTGTCAAGTCAAGAAGTCGATAATTTCCACACTAGTTGCTATAACATGTTGGTGAATTCAGTTCGGAAAATTTTCTGAAAATACATTGTACAATATATATATATACTTTTTGTTTTTTGTTTGTTATTTTGTGTTCGGAGCTCAAATTAAAGTCGTGACTAATCCAAATATGTGTCGTGTTAGGTCCACAAAAAATAGTTGATGGTTGATATCTGTGTTTGCCTAGAAATGTTATATCTGAATAGCGTTAGCTACTTGCTTCACTAGTTTTAATATTCACAGATTTTCAATCAATGTAATATTATAAAGCACCTTTCACCATTTCGAATAATATTCATGGTTCTATTCCTTTTTCTTAACATGTTTTTGATCTTTTTAACTTCTACAAGAATAGCCATAACCGGCATAATTAGTTTCACAAATCACATTGTAATGACCATATATAACTTTTTTCCTTTAAACAAAGTAGAAATCTGATTTAAACGACTCTTAAGTAATAAATACTCCAGAATAGAAATTTGACTTAAACGACTCTAAGTAATCAATAGTTAATGCATGGTATAAATAGCTAGGTCTCTTTTTCTAAAGAAAAGTTGATGGACTTTCTATTATTTTGTGGAAAAATAGCCAAATTTGAGTCAACGGTTAAGGCAATTGGACATATTCTTTTTCTCATAACCAAACTATTTTCTAGGAACCAAAAAGACTCCAACTCAAGAAGTGGGCCATTTATAACAAAGGGAGTGATTGTTGGATTTGCGAACAAAAGTTTCACATTGTTAGTTGATAATATCAATCTATTATTTACCCATGCTTATACAATAGATATAAGGTGATGCATAAACAGGAAGTTTCCTTCTGGTGGAAATAATTAATAATCCAAATTGAGTCAACTAACATTTTCTATTTCTTTACTTAGGATTTTTGAAAATGTGCTATATATAATGCAGTAACTTTGGCACACTATCAAACAAATCAAGTTTCCAAATCCCTTCAAAGTAGTGTGCATATATCAAACAAATCAAGCTTCCAAAGTAACAACATGGAGAAGCATATTTTCTTATTGATTCTTCTCTTTCTAGTTCAATATTACTCTCATTCTATAACACTTGCTTTGTCAAATGAAACAGACCAACAAGCTTTACTAGCTTTCAGAAACGTTATTACAAGTCCTAGACATTTTTTGGCCAATAATTGGACCAAAAATACTTCTTTTTGCTCTTGGCTTGGTGTCACTTGCAGTTCGAGAAGGCAAAGGGTTGTTGCCTTGGCTCTTCCTAATTTGAAACTTCTAGGCACAATTTCCCCGTCTTTGGCCAATTTGTCCTTTCTCAGTGTTCTCAATCATGGGAACAACAGCTTACATGGTGACATCCCTTATGCCCTTGGCCACTTGCCTCGATTATGGGTGATCGATATTCAGAACAATCAGCTCCAAGGAAGTATCCCAACAAGCCTATATCAACACCAGAGAGTTCAAGTTATTTCATTGGCTTTCAATAAAATCGGTGGTGAAAAGAGGAAAGGGCCATGGAATGTACCCAAGCTCAGTGCCTTAAATCTCAGGAACAATAGCCTCACAGGTATAATCCCTCCTTCGGTTGGAAATGCCACAAAATTGACGAACTTCAGTTTTTCTGGAAATAGAATCAACGGAAACATTCCAAAGAAGATTGGTAATCTAAGCCAGCTTCCAATTTCGGACTTGCATGATAATCAGTTAACAGGTAACATTCCTGCAACACTGTTTAATATCTCGTCGCTGCTTGCTGTATCTCTGAGAATCAATTGCCTTTTTGGTCATCTCTTGCTTGATGAAGGGAATATTGCGTCAAATATGATGTTTCTAAGTATATCTCACAACCAAATTTCTGGTCCCATTCCTACGAACATATGCCAACTCACAGAGCTCAAAGTGTTGTCCATTTCTTTCAACAACATAATTGGAAAGATACCCAGAAATATTGGTTGTTTATCTAAACTCAAGGAGTTTTATGTTGGTGATAATCCAATAAAAGGGATTATTCCCACTTCTATGGGAAATATTTCTACTCATCAAAAACTTTATTGTGGAAACAATTGCATAGTGGGGCAAATTCCTCCGGAATTAGGGAAGCTATCAAATTTGAGGAAATTAAGCTTTGTGCAGAATTATAATCTTACTGGTCATATTCGAGAGGCTATTTTCAACATATCTTCTTTGGAAATCATTGATTTCAGTTCCAACAACCTCTTGGGTAGAATTCCGACCACTACAGGCCTTCATCTTCCGAACCTTGAAGGACTTTTCTTGGGGCAAATTCCGTTGTTCATAACAAATGCTTCCAAGCTTGAAACGCTGGGGCTAGAAAATAACTTTCTCAAAGGAACTATTCCAACTAATTTGGGCAATTTCCGTGAGCTGCATGCACTGATCCTAAATAGTAATCAACTTACCAATGAACCAAGAGAGCATGAGTTGCAATTTTTCAATTCTTTGGCGGACAGTAGGATGTTGCGATATCTACAAGTGGGTTCTAATCCGTTGAATGGCGTTCTTCTCTATTCGATTGGGAACCTTTCATCTACTATTGAAGTAGTATATTTAGCAGATGCACACATCAGTGGCTTCATGCCCGCTAGTACAGGCAACATAAGTGGTCTTATTACCCTAGTATTTCAAAATAACAACTTGATGGGAAACATTCATTCTGAGATTGGTATGCTAAAACGACTCCAAGGCCTATCTCTAAGTAACAAAAAATTACAGGGGCATATTCCAGAGGCGGTATGCCATTTGTCTAATTTGGTTAAATTATTTCTGCAAGTTAATGAACTCTCTGGATGGATCCCAGAATGCATAAGCAATCTAAGCATGCTACAAGACCTTTGGTTGGGTTCTAACAAATTTTTATTGAAGATCCCTTTGAGCCTTTGGAAGATGAGTGGTCTTCTCTATCTAGATGTGTCACAAAATTCTATAGAGGTAGAAGTTCCACAAGATATTGGAGAACTGAAGGCCATTCTAGAACTATACCTTTACAGTAACAACCTTTCAGGTGTAATACCTAGTAGATTGGGGGAACTCCTGCACCTGCAGTATCTTGACCTATCAAGCAATTCATTTTCCAGCCAAATTCCATTATCCTTTTCCAACTTGATAAGCTTAGAATACTTGGATCTATCCTTAAATGCCTCGTCAGGTACTAATCCTAAGTCCTTGGAAAAACTCTCATACCTTAAAAGCATTAATGTTTCATTTAAGGTTTTAGAAGGTGTAATACCCAGTGGTGGCGTGTTTGCAAATTCCACTCTGCAAACATTTCTTGGGAATAAAGGTCTATGTGGAATGCACATATTGGAGGTTCCTCCTTGCCCTATCACTAAATCTGGACAACAATCAAAGTCTAAGAAGCTTGTGCTAAAAATTGTTATTCCAGTGGTTACGTCTTCCTTTATGATATTGTTTTTGATTTTGATTTGGATAATGAAAAGCAAGAAGATAGCAGAGTCCAAAGATGTTGGAAAGGTTCCGGAGATCAGCACTTACCCATTGATTTATTTTCATGAGATTCAACAAGCAACAAGTAATTTTGATAGATCAAATTTAATCGGTGTGGGAAGTTCTGGCTCTGTGTACAAAGGAACATTATCTAGAGGAACTGTGGTGGCCATAAAGGTTTTGGATTTGGAAAATAAGCAAGTATGCAAGAGGTTTGATACCGAATGCGAAGTGATGAGAAAAGTTAAGACATAGAAATCTTGTCCCTGTTATTACTACTTGTTCTACTGAGTATATAAGAGCCTTTGTTCTGCATTATATGTCCAACGGGAGCCTTGAGAATTGGTTGTACAGAGAAGATTGCCACTTGAACCTTCTCCAAAGAGTCATTGTGATGCTTTATGTAGCTATGGCAATTGAATATCTACATCATGGTAATGAAACTTCGATAGTTCACTGCGACCTAAAGCCATCAAACGTTCTTTTGGATGAAGATATGGTGGCTCATGTTGGTGAATTTGGCATCTCCAAAATTTTAGCGGTAAGCAAGTCTATGGAACACACCAAGACATTGGGCACTCTTGGATAAATTGCTCCAAGTACAAGAAAAATCCCCTCTCTTTGATTTTTGTATCATAATTATGCATCTGTGAAAAAGCAAGTATTTATTTGTACAAAAATGGTGTTATATTTCCAATGGGAAAAGGCTCAAATATGTGAAGGAACTATTAGAAATACTCATTTATGCCATCAGTTAAAAGTTGAGCTCATTTATGTCATCACCGTTGCAAAACCAGCTCATTCATGCCATTACTTTTTAATGGTGCTTTTCAAAAATAGCTTTGCCATGTGACCTTTTATTAGAGGTCCACGTTATTAATTAAAATAAGCAAAAAGGGCTCAAATATGACATTGGACTATTAGAAATGGCTCATTTATGCCATCAGTTAAAAGTTCGGCTTATTTATGCCATCGTCATTATAAAATCAACCCAAACATGCCATTACTTTTTAATGACGGAATTTTTTAAAATAACTTTTTCACGTAGTCTTTTATTATAAGTCCACACCAGTAATTAAAAGAAATCAATATTAATTTCAAAATATTTTAAATTAGTTAATATCGAGATTATTTATTCAGCATATATATTACAATGATGGGAGAAGTAATCACATATACTTGGCGGGATAATTGGAATAGCAGACTTCTCTTAAGCAGTTATTTGAAAATAATTTTTCAACAATGTATGCTCCACTAATTCGTGATGGGAGAAGTTATCCCGTATACATGGCGGGATAGTTGGGATAACAGACTTCTTTTAAGCCATTATTTAGAAATGATTTTTCAATAATGTATGCTTCCCAAATTCGTGATGGGAGAATATTGGAGAAGCTCTATTGGTACGCCTCTTTCTTTTTCTGCCTTTTTTCAAGAATATGGCTCGGACGGAATAGTATCCACTAGTGGTGATGTTTATAGTTACGGCATCATGT
This sequence comes from Capsicum baccatum var. pendulum, assembly GCA_030864225.1. NCBI lineage: Eukaryota > Viridiplantae > Streptophyta > Magnoliopsida > Solanales > Solanaceae > Capsicum > Capsicum baccatum. The sequence continues at coordinate 6,831,468 of CM061552.1, forward strand.
TCATGGAGGTTTTGACCAAAAAACGGCCAACAAATGAAGAGATATGCAATGAAAATCTCGACTTGAGGAAGTGGATAACACAATCATATTCAGAAACTATGCTCGAAGTTGTGGATGCCAATCTTTTTCCTGAGGAAGAACAAATCACTTCTAAAAGTGAAATCTACATACCTTCCATGGTTGAATTGGCTTTAGATTGCACAATGGAAATTCCAGAATCAAGAATAACCGTGAAAGACGTAGTCAAGAGGCTTAACAAAATCAAGAACACATTTCTGGAAATGTAGAAGCTAGTTCTCTTCATGCGGTGTTGTTTCTCAGCTGCAAGTTAACATGTTGCTTTTTGTTTACTTGGTTCCTTTTGTTAAGTCGTTGTACTTGTTGTAATTCAGAGCGTCTGCTCACAAGTTCGATCTTTTTGTTAACTATTAGAGCATTTGGTTAGTACGATGCTTGTCATCAAAGTTAATAGCAATTTCTTTCATAGTAATACAATTAATGGACCATAGTTTCTCTGCTTTCGTTTGTTGATCCATCTAGCTAAACTTAAGAACTACAAATGACATTAATGGCCTATCGCTGCATGGTCCTGGATACAGAGCAGGCCAATATGAGTCTGAAATGGGGGCAAACCTATGCACTGGACTTGATTCTGCTGAGTTCTCCCGTGAAGAGATAATTTCTTCGAGTTTCAGCTCGTCGTGCGGCTCTGGTTCCATTCTTTGGTTTCTTCTTTCCACTCTAATTCAATCTCTGAGGAAAACTAGAACATTCATTGCATTGCTTCCCAATGAGTGTCGGTTGTCTCCAACTTGTTGTTGTCCCTGACTAAATGTGCTCTCTGATGCAACGGTTGACATTGGAACATTTAAGATATCTCTAGCTAATCTTGAAAGCATGGAATATTGTGTTTCATTACTCCTCCACCAATCCAACGTGTTGATACATATTCTGCGATCCTCTGGCGGCGGCCGAAGATAATATTTCAGCTCTTCCCGATAACTTGACGTGTAAGCTCTCTCATTAACACTGTTCCAACAAGGCAAATCATAAAAGGAATCAGGAAAATCACTATGTGCCGGCCTTTTAGAAGATGATGGCTCCTCGGGAGGATAAGGAGCGACAGTTGAAGTGATATTTGTAGGTACGGCTAAATCAAATAAATCAACATAGTGATTATATAATTTTTCTATGTATTCATTCGCATCACTCATAACCGTCCACAAATCAAGTTGTACTTGTTCAGAATCATTGTTAGTATTTATTTCTAAGTTAGCATAAATAATAATACTAAAGTGACATATAGTATTATATTTCATGCACGGATTTATCATAGCATAAACCAAGTAAATTGGGGGAATCGGAATTTTTTTATATAAATTTAGTAATCATGACACCAACAGCTTCTTTATAACCTTCTCTATATTTATATTCTTTGAACAACCCAGAAATATCGGCAATATATGCCAAAATATTACAAACAGAAGGATAATATGCACCGAAAAATTCAACAGTAGCTACATAAAATTTTTCTAAAAACTTAACAAGATCATTAATTACAACCAGTCAGAATCAAGTAGCATGCGATAAGCAGAATTAACAAATGAACCTCCATGTTGGTTAAAAGCTAGTGTAATAGAAACTTTATATTTATAACAAGTTTTTAAAAAATCATACGTAGAATTCAATCTAATATCAATTTTCTCAGGCATCAATATCGGTATAAGTCCATTTTCTTGACATTTAAATTTAAATTCTCTAATTCTCGATCTACGACTATTTCCTCGAATAAAACCAACAGCAAGACGAATTTTTTTAATATAAAGCTCAAAAAGCTCAAGACCATCTTTTACAATTAAATATATATATATGACATGCACACTTAATATGAAAAATTTTAGGCAACGACGGAGATAGTGTAGATTTTAATTTTTTTATAGAAGTCTTGTTGTTAGAAGCATTAGCAAAAGTAATATATCAGATTTTATTTTCGATACCATAAAATCCGGCAACTTTAACAATAGAATCAACAATAAAATCTCCAGTATGTTTACGATCTTCATCATATAAAAAAGCAAGAATACATTTTTGCATCACAAAATTACTATTCATCCAGTGACAAGTAATGGTTAAATAATCATTATTATTTACAGCACGACCAAGATCAGAAGTTAGGGACAATCTACATTGAATATTTTTTAACAATATTGATAAATAAAAACAATAATGTGAATGAAGTCTAAAAATATCAGACCGACAAATACTTCTATGAATACCATTAAACATAGGATTATAAATTTCTTGAATATAATGAATAAAGGCATCACAAGAAGGAAAACTAAAAGACAAATAACCCACAACTACTATTTTAGCTATTTCTTCCCGGTCCCTCAATTTATTAAACTTCTTGTTGGAACCTTGAAGTTTAGATGAATGACAATATGAAAGAAACAAGTTGATATGACTTAATTCAATGCAACTAAAAACTTCAACTTACTGATCACATATGGAATAGAACAAGTTGAATTTGATTCAAACACTTGATGATAAGGGAAAGCAAGTTGAGTTGAAAAAGGAGTCCTACGTAAAGAAAGAGTTTTACTTATGAGTATATCTTGAAGAGTCCTATGTGTGGGAGGAGAAAGATTCTGATAAATTAATATGTGATGATTTAAAGAATCAGAATTTGACTATAACACCAAGGAGACAAGAGTTGGAATTGAAGAAGGAGTCTCACTTGAAGTAAACTCTATGCAATGAGAGTTTTGATTAGAAGAGGAGTTTGGAATAAAGAATGACTCTTTGGAGAGCTGTGCTTAAATAGAAGATGCAGCAGTCAGAATAATTCACGCACTTAAAAAACAGAAAAGCACAATCGACAGATTGACTTTATGAAGTGCTAATCAATCACTGAAGAAACACGTTGAAGAATCCGGTCCTCAGTACAAAATCCAGCTAAGAGTTTTAGCATTGATTTTTAGAGTTGTTCATTGTGTTTTAACTATTGATGTAATATTAGTTTAGTGTGTTATAAACTGAACTAGGAGCTAGTCTTTGAGTTGGGAAAACTCAGAGACTTTGAGAACGCATACCTTGGGAGGTGTGTGTGTAGTTAGGAATTAGAGTTTGTAATTCCTAGTTGTTGAGTTATAGGGATTAAAGTTTATAATTCCTATTTGTTGGTTACAAGAGTTTTGTAATCAGTCGTTGATTCGACTTCTACTAAGGTGCCCTCATGTGTGTACTCACTACTAGTTTCCCAATCATCACCATGAGTAGTCTAAACAATAAAGTCACACTAAGTAGAAGGAGTAACTTCAAAGACTACACATTCCTTACCCTTAAGAGTACTCTCATCTTTCAAGAGGAGATTTCCATCTTTAGGAGGAATGTTGTCACACCATAGTGGGTTAACATATAGGCTATAGCCTCCAAGGTAAGATATAACATTTGTTTCACAACTAGGCTCATTAGGAGTGTTTATATCATTTTCAAACAAGTCATTATACCTAAAGAGTGCATGATCCAACCCACAGGCAGATTTGGAACAAGCAAGTTCCTCACTCTCTAAGAGATCAATATCAAGTTTCAAAGTGGTTTTAAGCACAAAATTTTCCTAAGAATAGCTCTCGGGTTCACTCCCCTTTTGTTGACCAACTTTTTCAAATATCTCACTCACTTGAGTTTGATTAATCACATCACACACATACTTAAGTGGTGGACAATTATCGCAAATAGGATGATCAACACCAATTACATAAGATGATGTACTTTCGTTCAACATATAGGCTTCAACACTAGGTAGACATAAATTGATCTTACAAGAAGAGTCAATTTGGTCATCAATAGGATCAACTAGTTTATCCACACTCACAACATGTACATCATCAACAAAAGACAAAGAATCATTAGACTCACAAGTAAGTAAGCTACTACTCACACTCAATGGGCTACTAGCCACACAATTATCATTCACATACACAAAAGTGTAAGAATTAGCTATTTTTCCTTGAAGTTCTTGAGTCAACTCTCCTTTACTGTGTTGTGAATGTCCTCCACAAGCTTGGGCAGAAACTTCACTTTGGAATTTCTCTCCTACACTTACCATGTCGGTACCTACACAAATGTCCTTAGAAATAGAAGGACAAACAATGTTAGCTCGGTTTAGGGGAAATCCCCTCACTTTGCTTCACACAACATCTCATTTTTTCACTCTCGAATTACCACCTTGCACACCCTTACTCCTCTCAGTATTTTGTATATCATAAACATTTGGATTACAGTAAGTATTCACTTCTATTTACAGCTCGGGCAGCATGTATGTCACAAGGTGATTTCCCCACCGTTCTATTACAACATTAGGCCAATTTTGCACATTTGGAACTCTATGTTGTGCAAACTAATTGGCACCTAAGAATACATGACCGTATGTCAATGGAATAATCTCACACCACACCTCCTCATGGTATTCAAATTGGGAGAAGACAACTTTGACCCTTTTGGTAACCTTAAACCCGTCCAAGAAATATGGAACAAGTAAAGGCTCGCAAAACAACCGCAAGTAGTCAACCATGGATGGAAGGATGCAGTTTCTATAGTACCTATCATTTAACGCAATGAGGCATCCTGGTATCCCACAAATGGTCACCTTTCTGGAGTCTACACTCCTTCTCGGATCAAGATTGAAAGGCACACGAGTACCTCTTGCTTTTTTAGATGCATACCCTTTTCTTCTCGTTGGACAACCTTCACTGGAGCTAGTATAACCATTCACTCTATATTGACCTTGATAAGAAGTACTACAAGGTGGAGGATATGAATCTTCACACTCCTCACGTTTACTCTCATCATAGCTCTCATAAGCTTTGTGAACGAAAGGGTTATACCTAATACCAAATCTAAGTTCGGGGTGAGAAGTGTAAGTCTCCTCACATGCCTCAATGTCATCATAAGATCCATCACGAGGTCCTATATCATAAGATACATAAGCACTAGGCACTTCATGCACCTTATTTTCTCCCTCAAAACCATAAATCTCAAATCTACCCAAGTTTTGATCTTGGCTATTTTCATAACCTCCGCAATCTCCCTCAACTTCGTAGCCATAAAACCCTCACTACAATCATAGTCTCCCATGTTGTAGTCATAATAATATCCTTCTATCTCCTCACCAAAACTCGTATACACCCACTTTTGTGATTCTCACAATTGGAGAGGCGAATATTGAAAGTTTCTTATACTCCGGTAGTCAATAGGATGTCAATTATACTTGGCGGTCGGAATGGATTCTTGTTTTATCGAATCAAGACACAAAAAAAAAATTTACTTACGAAATTGAAACAAAGAAGTTATTACGAGTTAAAAATGAGAAAAACACACAAATAACGAAGACACAAAAGAAACGGATTCAACAATTAATCTACAACTAAGTAGGTGATTACTAGTTTTTAATTAATTCTAAAATCAAGACATGAAACTAATGAAACAATAAAAAGAAACTAAGAATCTAAAATTTTTGAGCTTAAGAACTTTCGGCGATGATGTGGTAGCCTCTCATTGGTTGCTGAAAATTGTCGAAAGTTTTGAGAATTTTTTTCTTGTTTTCAATTTGTATTGATCAATGTTCAATTGGAAGAGTGTATTTTCAGTTTTAGGAGGGAAACAAAAAGACTTAGAGGCTTTCATTGTTAAAAAAAAAAAGCCTTAACTTTTCTTTCACCTTTTTGGCAAAACACCTTTCGAAGCCTTTGTCCCCCGTTCCTCTTTTGTAGGTCTTGGGAAGACCCCTTTCTCTCTTTTGGTAATAAGACCTTTTGAAAGTCTTTTGGCCCCCTTTACTCTTTTATAATAATCTTGGAATTTGTTTAAAGACTAAAAAGACCACACAATCTTTCTTCTTTGATTTTACATCAAACAAACCATTTTCTCTACGACAAGATATGAAGATGTTGAAGAACACCAAGAACACAACTTTGAATCTTGGAGTTCTAAGGCTAACGTTGGACCTCCCAAATATCAATAACACATATTCAATCTCCAATATTCAATAACATCAACAAAATATTTTTCCATCCACCAATCTTCAACAACAACATCAACAAAATATTTTTCCAGCCACCAATCTTCAACAACAATATCAACAACCTTCCAATATCCAAGAACCTCTTGGATTTAGCTCAAAATGTAGATGTAGACTCTACTAGTGTTAGTGAATAAGGAAATAACACTAGAAAAACAAAAAACACAAGAAAACCAAGCCTCAAATCTCAGCCCAAACACAAAAACGGGATAGATTACTTTTTTTTATTGCGTTTTTCAGTTTTTCCAACTCTATTTTTGTGATTTTTAAAGATAACAAGCCCAAGATTAATCTCATAGGAAAAAAATCAATGATGAATTTTATACCAAATGATATAAATCAGTCCACCAAGATACCAAAACAGTTCACAAAACGTGAGAAGAACAAGCAACACAAAGGGATACAAGATGATAAACACAAAAACACACGGATTTGCAAAATAATAAAAGGATAGATAGTGAAACCAATATTATTACAAGATTAAGAATCAACTGTATATCAACATTAACCCCTAATTAATGTAATAATCAAAACCATACTCTCACGGTGACCCCAAGGTAGTCGACTCACCTCAAGATCCACCGTTTCCAAGAGAAGAACAATATTGGCTTTTCCAAGACCTATACTAAGGATGACTTTTACAAGTCCTAACTAAGACTATACTAAGGTGTTCTATGATGTGTGAGCAAAAACTAACGCATTTGAAGCTTTTAACTCTGAATAATTGTGAGATCTTAAGCAACTTTTATTGTTTTTGATGGATTTTAATGTGTTAATGCAGATACAAGTGATTGGGGAGGAGACCAAAGGAAAGAAGAATAAATCAGCTGAAATCTGGTGTAAGTAAGCTGAAGTATAACTGACGTCAATTCTGAAGCGCTGTCATACATGGGACAGGCTGTCAAAGTTGCTGTCAAGCTTAGACAGAACCTAAGAAACTGAGATGACATGTGAAGACGTTTAGGATGGGCCGTCAAATATGTGACATGGCGTCAAAATCTCCATCAACCAAAATCAGAGAATACTGATTTCCAGTGAAGTTATGACAGCAGTTGTCACGCGCCGTCAAGAATTTTGACACGCCGTTAGGTTTGCCGTTTGAAGAGTAAAAAGATAACAACTCACTGAAACCTTTGAAGAAATCTCGCACACGTCGTCAGGCATCTGACACGCCGTCAAAATCATCGTCCTCCAATCCAAAGAGAAAACTAAAACTTTAATTTTATTTTCTTATTTAGGGTTGACTCTTTAAAGACTTGTTTTAGGGTTTTTTAGGGATGGATTATTAATTATCAGAGAAGAACTTCTAAAGAGAAGCACGTAACATTGCTTCATCTTCACCGTCAAATATTTTTCTTTTTTTTTTTACAAAATCACTTATCAACTATTTTTGAGTTTCTATCTCGTGAGTAAATTGAAGAAACTACTTGTTGTTTTTCATCCATTTGTAAGTTTATCCTCATTATGATGAATTCAACTTGTTATTTCATTCATTAAATCATGAGCGGCTAATTCCATTAGTTGAAGTTATGGGATCCATGGATTAGGGTCTGATAGGTTACTAGGCATTTAAGGGATTCAAAAAGTAGTAGGACTGCTTGAAATTCTGTTGTTTTGACTGAAATCTATTAGTTGGAAAAAGTAGGTTATGCCTTAGGTTTCATTTGCTTCTATCGGAGAAATAGACTAGAGGTCGTGAATTATCAACAGGGACTCGGAAGCTACCAACCTTCTAGTTAATGATCAATGTTGTCACTGGATTAATTTACCTGAGTTAAAATCCTAATGGAAATAGGTAAGTTATCTAATTTTGAGAGAATTAGATAATAAATTGTCCGTTGAGGTCGAGAGATAAGTCAGACAACATTGTCGTTAGGGATAATCTGTTGTTTCTACTTACTTCAAGAATCCTAAGCATTACCTAGTATCTGTCAATTCCCAAAACCCATGGTGAACATAATTCTGGTTTCCCATTTAGACTGATTTCAAACACTAAAATGTTGAAAGTGATAATTAACTCTCTGTGAACCTTAAACCCCCATTTTACCTTTTTATATCGATTGTTTGAATTTAACTTGTAGCTTTAGTTTCAAACTAGTTTAATCGCCACTCACATTGTTCCTTATTGGATTCGACCCCAACCTAGTTGGGTTTTATATTGACAACGATCGCTTACGCCCATTCAAGAGTGTAATTTGAGTGTTATCAAAAATGGCGCCACTGCCGGGGAATAGTTTGGCGTATTGAGTTGCTTTAGAATTTTAGCCTACTAGCTAGAATTCAAACTTGTAAATATTTGTTTTTAGTTTTATTTTATTTTTTGTGTTAGGTAGATTTTTAGTTTATTTTACTTATTACTATGGCATCGTGGAATGAACACGAGCTTGGTGGTTGGAAATCTTATCTTGATGATCCATGTCCATATTGTGATGGACCTCACTTTTGGTAAGATTATAGATATGATCTCCAGAGAGAGATGTGTGCACAATGTCCATCCTACCGGGAGTATGATTGTTCTTTATATGGCGGTCGAGATGGACATTAGAGTGATTGCCCAAATGGCCCCTCCCTTTATTGTGCTAACCCAAGTTCTAGTTCTTCTTATGAGTATGATAGGTCTTATGGTCAGGAAAAGGAAGAACGAAGAATTGGAAAGAGTGACATTGAAGCTATGCTTCAACTAATGTTGGATCATATAGACACAATGAATGATACCATATATGACATGCGACAAGACATTAGGGCATTTTACAAGGGAAAAGAAAGGATAAAAGAGATGGATATTGAGGTCAATCATCCATAACACTTTTCTACATTATGTTTAGATGATGTCTTATCTGTGGAATTATTTAAAATAATAGAAGAGTGTGAGGATGAAGAGAAAGAATCCGATGTTGATGATGATCTTGATATTGAGCAACCCTTTATGATTTCCCAAAAAAACAAACCGTTTATGAATGAAGATGCCAAGGACGAGGTAATGGTATTAGATTCATAAGAAAAAAATCAAGCACAATCCTCGTAAGACTCCAGTCCATTTTGGGATAAAAATACTAATAGGGAAGTTATTCCAAATTGAGGGTTAGTCCTCATTTGAATCACTTTTCAACATTATGCTTAGTGGATGTGATGAAAGTTGAATAACCAAGAAAATGATGAATTTTGAAAATGAGAAGGAAGATTCTTACATTTTGGAGTTTGTCCTTCTAAAAAGGTATAGTACAACCCCAATATTGAAGCCCAAGGAGCTTAAAGATGATGTCCATTTAGTGGTTGTTTAAGATTATCACCATTTCCAAATGAGTCCACATGAAAGTTTGATGCAAAATTGGGCAAGCAGTTCAAGTCTTCAAAGTGGCGTGATAGAACATTCCTCATCATGCCCTCATATTTGCCCAACACACCCCAAAGATGTATTGATCAAAAGTTGGGCTGACATTTCAAATCCACCAAGTGGAGTCATAAATAATTATCAACAAGGTATCTTGACAAAGTCTGAGTAGTCAAGATAACTGAGTCGTGCTGCGATGTTAAACCAGGCGCTGCTTAGGAGGCAACCCAAGGTATTTTTTTGTTTGTATTCATCTTGGGTGGCGTAAAAAAGAATAATAAAAGAAAACGAATGAAAAAGAAAAGTCACATCTATCCTGAATAATGGGTGATAAAGAAAAGAGGAAAAGAGAAAAAGAGGAAAAGAGGAACAGAAAAGAAAAGAAAAAGAGAGAAAAAAAGAGGTTAATAAGTGGTCCCCACAAGTTATGGTAGTGCCAAGGAGGTTAGTCACTCTAAATTCCATTTAATATCATACCAACCCTTAGCCTACGTTACAAGCCGAGAAAGACCTATAGTGATCCTAACTCACCTATATAGATACCTTGGTAATAAAGATAAGGGAAAGCATATGGTATTTGGCATCGTTCTGAGAGTGAGTGTTTTTATGCAAATCCCCATGTTTAAATTTTGATTTCTAAGATGAGAGAAAAAGGGGAGTTTCTTTGTTATGAGGGCACACTAGTATCTTGCTAGGTTACTTACTTGTTTGGGTAGTGTTATATTGATACATGCATGATTGTTGGTACTTAATTGATGCCATGGATGGAATCCTTTGTGTTACATTGTTGCTTTTCAATAATCTACACAGTTAGTTTAAATTGGTTGACCTTGGATATGGTAACTGAATTTTGAGCTAAATTGGTTGTTGACTGCTGGATGTGGTTTGTGTTCTCTTAGTGTTTTTTTGTTGTTTCTTGAGGACAAGCCATTGTTTTAAGTTGAGGTTGTTGATGTGTGAGCAAAAGCTGACACGTTTGAAGCTTTTAACTCTGAATAATTATGAGAGCTTAAGTAACTTTTGTAGTTTTTGATTCTTTTTAATGTGTTAAAGCAGATATAAGTGATCGGGGAGGAAACCAAAGGAAAGAAGAATAAATCAGCTGAAATCTGGTGTAAATAAGCTGAAGTATAGCTGACGTCAAATCTGAAGCGTCGTCATACATGGGACAGGCTGTCAAAGTTGCCGTCAAGCTTAGACAGAACCGGAAAAACTGAGATGAAATGTGATGACGTTTAGGATGGGCCGTCAAATATGTGACATGGCGTCAAAATCTCTGTCAAGCAGAAGCAGAGAATACTAATTTCCAGTGAAGTTGTGACGGCAGTTGTCATGTACCGTCAAGAATTTTGATAGACCGTCAGGTTTGCCGTCTGAAGAGTCAGAAGATAACAATTCACTAGAACCTTTGACGACATCTCGCACACGACGGCATACATCTGACACGCCGTCAAGATCATCGTCGTCCAATCCGAAGAGAAAACTAAAACTTTAATTTAGTTTCCTTATTTAAGGTGGACTATTAAAGACTTGTTTTAGGGTTTTTTAGGGATGGATTATTAATTATCAGAGAAGAACTTATGAAGAGAATCACGTAACATTTCTTCATCTTCACCATCAAATATTTTTCTTGTTTCCTTACAAAAGCACTTATCAACTATTTTTGGGTTTCTATCTCGTGAGTAAATTGAAGAAAATAGTTGTTTTTCATCCATTCGTAAGTTTATCCTTATTATGATGAATTCAACTTGTTATTTCGTTCATCAAATCATGAGCGACTAATTCCATTAGCCGGAGTTATGGGATCTATGGTTTAGGGTCTGATAGGTTACTAGGCATTTAACGGATTCAAAGAGTAGTAGAACATCTTGAAATTCTGTTGTTTTGACTGAAATCTATTGGTTGCAAACATTAGGTTATACCTTAGGTTTTATTTTCTTTTAATAAAGATATAGACTAGAGGTCGTGAATTATCAACAGGGACTTGGAATCTACCAACCTTCTGTTTAATAATCAGTGCCTTAACTAGATTGATTTACCTGAGATAAATTCCTATTGGAAATAGATAAGTTATCTGAGTTCGAGAGAATTAGATAATAAATTATCTGGTGAGGTCGAGAGATAAGTTAGACAGTATCGTTGTTAGGGATAATCTGTTGTTTCTACTTACTTCAAGAATCCCAAGCATTACCTAGTATCTGTCAATTCCCAAAACCCATGGTGAACATAACTCTGGTTTTCCATTTAGACTGATTTCAAACACTAAAATATTGAAAGTGACAATTAACTCTCTGTGAACGTTAAACCCCCATTTTATCTTTTTTTTTTTTTTTTTTTTTTTATATCGATTATTTGAATTTAACTTGTAGCTTTAGTTTCAAACTAGTTTAATCGCCACTAACATTGTTCCTTGTGGGATTCAACCCCAACCTAGTTGGGTTTTATATTGACAATGATCGCTTACACCCATTCAAGAGTGTAATTGAGCGTTATCAGTCTACTCTTAAGAGAGAGGATTTCAAGTGTTTCAATTTTTCATATTTTATAAACTAAAGAGAAAAAATCTAATAAGAGTCTATATATAGCCTAACTTATTACATAGTATAATGAACCAAAATACCCTTAAGGAAAAGAGAGGTCATGGGTTGTTTCTTTAACATGTGCAAACCCCAAAATACCTTTAATGAAGGGTGCTTCTTTAATTCTCCACAACCATGGGGTCACACTTCAAAACTTGTAGTCTCGAATTGGCATCGAATGTAAGCCCCCATGCAATCTTCCAAACACGAGTTTGTTTAATGGCATGCTCAAAACGGGTCCTCCATGCATGTTCTCGTATCATCCAGGTGACCAAGTCTTGAGCCTCTATGTGTTGGCCTCTAAAGATGTCATCAAAAGAGAAGATGGTCATTTGTCCCGTATCACCATGTCCCACTTTTATATCATTTTTTTTAATGCTCAATTGTTTTGATTTCTTTGGTACTAGCTTAGGTTTAATGTGGAACATGCTCTGTCAGTTAAATGGAATATTTATCTTTTCTAAATTGACTTATATTTTTGCTCTCTTTAGTACATTACTAGGTTGGCTAAAGTCTTTGTCTGATTGTTTTGGTGATACCCCCCAGTGGCTATGAATAGCATAACAAATCACTTTGGCTAGTATATTATTGCATTGAAATGGTTTTTCGATGTTGCCAAAAAGTGGAGGATAAGACGGTTGTGTAATGTTTATAGCCCATTGACTAACTTATTTCGTTCTAGTATTTTATACTTTAGTGCCTAAAGGTGAAGATCTTTGGATGCACAAAGACAAGAGGTTTGTCATCATCAAAAAGGGGGAATTTGTTGGAACCTTGAAGTTTTGATGAATGACACTATGAATGAAACAAGTTGATATGAGTTAATTCAATGCAACTGGAAACTTCAACTTACTGATCACATGGGGAATAGAACAAGTTGAATTTGATTCAAACACTTAATGATAAGGGAAAGCAAGTTGAGTTGAAAAAGGAGTCCTACGTAAAGAAAGAGTTTTACATTAGAGTATATCTTGAAGAGTCCTATGTGTGGGAGGAGAAATATTTTGATAAATTGATATGTGTTGATTTAAAGAATTTGAATTTGACAACAACACCAAGGAGACAAGAGTTGGAATTAAAGAAGGAGTCCCACTTGAAGTAAGACTCTATGCAATGAGAGTTTTGATTATATGAGGAGTTTGAAATAAAGAATGACTCTTTGGAGAGATGTGCTTAAATAGAAGATGTAGCAGTCAGAATAATTCACACACTTAAAAAACAGAAAAGCACATTTGACAGATTGACTTTATGAAGTGCTACTCAATCACTGAAGAAACACGTTGAAGAACCTAGTCCTCAGTACAAAATCCAGCTAAGAGTTTTAGCGTTGATTTTTAGAGTTGGTCATTGTGTTTGAACTATTGATGTAATATTAGTTTCAGTGTGTTATAAACTGAACTAGGAGCTTGTCTTCGAGTTAGGAAAACTCAGAGACTTTGGGAATGCATACCTTAGAAGGTGTGTGTAGTTAGGAATTAGAGTTTATAATTCCTAGTTGTTGAGTTATAGGGATTAGAGTTTGTAATTCCTATTTGTTGGTTACAAGAGTTTTGTAATCAATGTTGTTGAGGCTCAGTGTTATTTAGTGAAGTTGGGGTTAAATCCTGTAGAGGTACAGGTCGTGGCTTTTTACACGTGTTTGAGCTAGGTGTTTTCCACGTAAAAATCATTGTGTTCTTTACTTTCTATTTTACTGCTTCCTTGAAACACATCAGTGGAACACGTCAAGCAACCCATTCCATCGATAAGCAACAGTTAGGCAAAAATAAGACAATCAGTACGGCACGAATTCTTAACACTTCTTTGTTACCTGTCTTGTTGCTGGGTCCATTCTAGTTTGTGTTTGCCCACCAACATCCCCACCACCTCCTGCAATATTTAACTCTCTTTCGTGAGCATCACCTATATGTCTCATTAATGTACCTATATCCCCTTGCTTGCCTCCACTTTTATGCTTATATATTTTTTTACAAATATTGCATTGCACCTCAGTATCTGATATACATTCAAAAAATTGTCATGCAAAGATAATTATTTTACGAGCTCTTGGGGCACGGGGAGGACAGAAAGGGACATTAACCGATTTAGATCTAACGTTAGCATTTCCTATTACGGGTGTCTCACCAATATTTTCATCATCTTCATCTAAATTAACTGCATCTACTTCATTTTTTTCTTCTATACCGTAATTTTTCTGAGCTTCTACATAATCCATATCGTGAGCACCTACACCTAAAGGTACACCTACTTCTTCCTGGAAAGCTTGACCAAGCGCTGTCCGAGGCACACGGGTATATCTACTACTTGAATTACCTCTACCACTAGTAATTCACTTTTTACTACCACTACCAATTCCGGAGCAAAAAACTTTAACATCTTTAGTAGCGAGATTTATTAATTTATCCATAATATAAATTAAACCAAACAAATTCAAAATAAACAAATATAATAAAATTAAATGTTCAACAATTAATACATTAAATAAAAATTAAATGTAAGAGATGGAACGACAATACCAAATTTTGGAAGTATCCGAAGGTTGCAACTTTAGAAACTTCCACTCGTACTTTGTAACCGCAAAATTAAAAAATTAAAGTGAGCACTTTATGAAATTAAATATATTGAATATTTGAGATTTGAGAGAGTGAAAAATAGTGTGAAATACAATTCGAAGGTGTTGGGTATTTATAGAAATTTTTTTGGGATTAAAACATAATTTTAAAACTAATTTTTTTTAATTAATGGGCCCAAACTAGCTGTTTGGACCCAAAAACGGCTATATAGCCGTTGGGCAAACGACTAGTTTGGCCCAAAATCCAAATTTAAAAAAAAAAAATGTGTCGGGCTGATTAACTGGTGGGCCTAGACTGGGCTTGGTTTGGGCCGGGTTAACTGGGCCCAAATAAAAAACTGGTCCGGTACCCAGTACCCTAAAGCCCTTGGGCTTACCGGGCTGGGTCAAACCAGGCCGATTTCTTTAAGTGGGCCAATTTGGGCCGGGTAGGGATGGGTCAACCCGACCCACTTGACACCCTTAGCAGAACTTCTACTAGTTTTAAAGAACATAAGCTATTGAACATTGGACTAGTAGAGTGCATTTCGCTCATTTACTTTTGTGATTTCAAATGTGAATGGTATCGAAGTGTTCAGTTGCACTATTTTACTTGCTGTTCGCTTTACTGGGACCATATATCTTGTTATTTTTGTATCAACAATAGATAGTCAAAATGCAATCCAAAATTTGCTTGCGAGCTTCATTTTGGAGGTCACACCTTTAATCAACATATTGGCTATTAGCATAGAATCGAGTTCTTAAGTGAAATTAGTGTGGCCATGAAGGTAGCACCATTTCACCCCAAACTCAGCAGCTAAAGCTTCCGCCATGTCGTTGCTACTACTACAGTGAACTGACACCGCGAAGGACATAATCAAATTACTGTGGCTATTCCTGATCACTCCACCAATTCCCGCTCTGCTTATTAATATCAGTATATATAATTGTACTGATATTAGTAATTTAATAATTATGTTTAGCATGTACAACCATGATGATTGAAGGAGTTAAAAGGCAGTAAGCTAGAAATAAATTTTCAATTTCTTAGAATCCATGTAGACTTAGCAAAATATCAAGAGATAATGGTTAAAAAAACACCTGAAATATCATTTTTTTTGCAAGTTTCTTGCCTGAACCATTAGGTGTTTGTGTTTACTATCACCAACTAAATACAAAAAATCTTCTACCATCAAAGAACCTAAATGTTATTGTAGTACGGAAGAGTTAATATCATCTCTTTAGGTTGGTTGGTGCAATTGAACTTTCACTTAGCATGTTTGGGATTGAAACGTTATGAATTTTTATTATTATATATCCATACATTCTGCTATTAGATACTGCAATATTAGATGATGAGATAAACATCCAGTACATCCTTGAATTATGACCAAAGTTTCTACAACACACTCAAACTTCACAGTGTTTTATTACCCTTGAAGCCAATGTTAGTGTATTTTTGTCAACCTTTTGTGCTGACGTGACACCTTTATTACATAAAAATGGGGTCCACGTCAAAGGTGACACGTCAGCTAAAAAGGTGTCACATCATCTAAAAAGGTTGACAAAATATGCTAAAATTTGGTTTAGGGAGGTAGTAGGGCTCCCGTGATGTTGGTGTGTGTCATAGCAAATTCGGTCATAGTTCGGGAGGTACGAGATGCTTTACTCTTAGATTATCAATATTGCAAGTTGTGGCATCGACGTGGGTGTATCTAGCCAACGTGGTATGGATTCATGTGAACCTAATAGCGTTTGTTCAAATTTAGTATCTATATAAAGACACACAAAATATTTATAAATATTTGAAATGAATCCAGTTATTATTGTATATAAATTTCAAGTCGTCGTAAAAATTCATAACTTTAAATCATGGATCCGTCTCTATATGCTTCTGGTAAGAGGTCAAGCAACATGCCTTTTTCCAAACTTATCTTTATATATGGATTCTGGACCATATAAATATGGAGGGTGTGTTCTTTCTTAATAATGCAACCTTTTTTTTTTTATTAAAAAAAAAAAAAGTTTTAAAAATTTAATAATACAAGTTGACTGACTTTTCTCAATCAATACCCTTACCCCTCAGTTTACGCAATTCATTAGTCTTCTTGTGCTTTTGTCTTTACAATGTACTTCTCAATGTGAGATGACATTTCAATAGAAGTTGTGAAAATCACAATCATTTAACTTTTTAGTATGTTCATAAAAAAATATTTTATCCAAAAAAATAGTAAAAACACTTCATTTTGCTGTATAATAATTTCTAATGGTATATTGTGAAATATTTAACATTAAAAGTTTTAAAAGTCGTCAAGGTGGAGAATCGAACCCTTACTAATAAGATGGAAGTTCAGGTTGCTAGCTTAGAGCTACTCATAAGATTCTCCTTCTGCTTGATTGCTATAATTAATGTGACATTTCTTTTTGATTTGGAAAGAACTTCGGAAAAGAAATTTTGACCAGACCTTTCTATATTCCTCTTGATTCTCTTTACTCCATGCCCCCTTCCCCTGCCTCTAATTTGTTTTTTTTGAAAAAATAAAAAAAATTTGCTACTTCACTCAAATTAAAAGGCCACTCAAGAGGGAGTTGTTCGTGTAGTAAGCAACACCCAACCTTCATCTTCAAAGTTATGGATTTGAGTCACTAAGAGAGCAGAAAGGATGGGACAGAAAGATTGTCATTCAAGCCAGAAAGTGATATATTTGGCTACTTGTTTGATGACATAACACCTTATTTTTAAACCAAAACATAAAATATATAATGCAACAACTTTGGCAATCAATCAAACAAATCAATTTTCCAAATCCCTTAGAAGCAGTGCATAATAACAGCATGGAGAATCACATTTACTTATTGATTCTTCTCTTTCTATTTCAATATTACTCTCTTTGTATATCAGCTGCTTCCTCAAATGAAACAGATCAACAAGCTCTACTAGCTTTCAAAAATCTTGTTACTAGTCCTAGTCATGTTTTGGCGGATAATTGGACCAAAAATACTTCTTTTTGCTCTTGGTTTGGTGTCACTTGCAGTTCGAGAAGACAAAGGGTTGTTGCCTTGGCTCTTCCTAATTTGCAACTTCAAGGCACAATTTCCCCGTCTTTGGCCAATTTATCCTTTCTCAGTGTTCTCAATCTGGGGAACAACAGCTTACAAGGTGACATCCCTTATGTCCTTGGCCACTTGCCTCGCTTGCGAGTGATCGATATTCAGAACAATCAGCTCCAAGGAAGTATCCCAACAAGTCTATTTCAACACCACAGAGTTCAAAAAATTTCATTGGCTTTCAATAAACTCAGTGGTGAAATGTGGAAAGGGCCATGGAATGTACCCAAGCTCAGTGTCTTAAATCTTATGAACAACAGCCTCACGGGTATAATCCCTCCTTCAGTTGGAAATGCCACAAAATTAATGAACTTCAGGTTGTCTGGAAATAGTATCAACGGCAACCTTCCAAAACAGATCGGTAATCTGAGCCAGGTTGAATTTTTGATCTTGTATGATAATCAGTTAACAGGTTCCATTCCGACATCGGTATTTAATATCTCGTCGCTGGTTGCCGTGGCTCTGGCATTAAATAGCCTTTCTGGTCCTCTCTTGCTTGATGAAGGGAATATTGTGTCAAATCTAGAGTTTTTAAGTGTATCTAACAACCAAATTTCAGGTTGCATTCCTTCTAACATATGTCAACTCAGAGAGCTCCAAGTTTTGTCCATATATTTAAACAACATAACTGGAGAGATACCCAGAAATATTGGTTGTTTATCCAAACTCGAGAAGTTTTATATTGGTGATAATCCAATAAAAGGGACCATTCCCACCTCGATTGGCAATATTTCTAATCTGCAATATGTTTCCTGTACAAGAAATCGCTTGGAGGGGCCAATTCCTCCAGAATTGGGGAAGCTATCATATTTGAGGCAATTAGGCTTTGGCGAAAATTATAATCTTATTGGTCAAATTCCAGAGGCTATTTTCAATATATCTTCTTTGGAAGGTATATCTTTAAGTTTCAACAGTCTCTCGGGGACAATTCCAGCCACTACAGGTCTTCATCTTCCGAACCTTATACATCTTCATTTGTCAGACAATCAGCTGGAAGGGGAAATTCCAGTGTTCATACCAAATGCTTCCAAGCTTGAAACGCTGGAGCTATCATCTAACTTTCTCAAAGGAACTATTCCAACTACTTTGGGCAATCTCCGTGAGCTGCGTGGACTGATCCTGCATAGTAATCAACTTACCAATGAACCAAGAGAGCATGAGTTGCAATTTTTCAATTCTTTGGCGGACTGTAGGATGTTGCAATATCTAGAAGTGGGTTCTAATCCGTTGAATGGAGTTCTGCCCAATTCTATTGGGAATCTTTCATCTACTATTGAAGACTTCAATATAGGAGATGCACACATCAACGGCCTCTTCCCCACAAGTATAGGCAACATGAGCGGTCTTACAAGGCTAGGCGTTCGCAATAACAACTTGATTGGAAATATTCCTCCTGAGATTGGTAAGCTTAAACATCTCCAAGGGATGTATCTACAAAACAATAAATTGCAGGGACATATTCCAAAGGCGGTATGCCATTTATCTAATTTGGTAGCACTGTATCTAGATGTTAATGAGCTTATCGGTTTAATTCCAGCATGTATAGGAAATCTTAGCATGCTAGAACAACTTGATTTGGGTTCTAACAGATTTTCATCAAAATTTCCCTCGAGTGTTTGGAAAATGAGAGGCCTTCTCTTTCTAAACGCGTCACAAAATTCTATAGAAGGAGAATTTCCACCGGATATTGGAGAACTGAAGGCTATTGTAGAACTATATCTTTCTGGTAACCACTTTTCGGGCATGATACCAAGCAGATTGGGGGAACTCCAAAACCTGCAGTATCTTGACCTATCAAATAATTCATTTTTTGGCCAAATTCCATTATCCTTTGCCAACTTGATAAGCTTGGAGTTCTTGGATTTGTCTTTAAATGCTTTGTCAGGTACTATTCCTAAGTCAATGGGAAGACTCTCATACCTTAAAATTATTAATGTTTCATTCAATAATTTAGAAGGTGAAATACCCAGTGGTGGTGTGTTTGTGAATTCCACTCTGCAATCATTTCTTGGGAACAAAGGTCTATGTGGCATGCACATATTGGAGGTTCCTGCTTGCACTAATCCTGGGCTACAATCAAAGTCTAAGGTGCTAGTGCTAAAGGTTGTTATTCCAGTGGTTATTTCATTTTTTTTAATATTCTTCTTGGTTTCAATTTGGGTAATAAAACGGCAGAAGAAAGGAAAGTCCAAAGATGTGGAAAAGATACCAGATATGAGGACTCATCAATTAGTTTCTTATCACGAGATTCAGCGAGCAACAAATTATTTTGGTGAGTCAAATTTAATTGGAGTTGGAAGTTCTGGTTCTGTGTACAAAGGTACATTATCTGGTGGTAGTGTAGTGGCCATAAAGATTCTGGATTTGGAATATGAGGAGGTATGCAAGAGGTTCGATACTGAATGTGAAGTGATGAGAAATGTAAGGCACAGAAATCTTGTGCCCGTGATCACAACTTGTTCTAGTGCCTATATAAGAGCCTTTGTTCTGCAATATATGTCTAACGGGAGCCTTGAAAATTGGTTGTACAGAGAAGACTGCCAATTGAACCTTCTTCAAAGAGTAACAGTAATGCTTGATGCGGCTATGGGAATTGAATATCTACATCATGGCCATTTCACTCCAATAGTTCATTGTGACCTAAAGCCAGCCAACATTCTTTTGGATGACGATATGGTGGCTCATGTTGGTGATTTTGGCATCTCTAAAATTTTAGCTGTAAGCAAGTCCATGGCATATACTGAGACATTGGGCACTCTTGGTTACATCGCACCAGGTAAATAATATCCACTCTGTTTGGTTTTCTCTTAGCATAATTAGGTGTCTCCAAATTCTAGAAGTAAAAAAAGCTAGTGTCTATTTGTACGTAGTTGGTGTTATATTTCAATCAAGTAACTTTATTTCCTTTCGTTCTTTTCAAAGAATATGGCTCGGAGGGAATAGTGTCCACTAATGGGGATGTTTATAGTTACGGCATCATGTTAATGGAGGTTTTGAGCAAAAGAAGGCCAACAGATGAAGAGATACGCACTGAAAATCTTGACTTGAGGAAATGGATAACACAATCATTTTCAGGGTCTATGATGGACGTTATAGATGACAATCTTTTTCCCAAGGAAGAACAAATCACTTCAAAAACTGAAATCTGCATAGCCTCAATGATAGAATTGGCTTTAGACTGCACAAAGGAAACACCGGAATCAAGAATAACCATGAAAGATGTAGTAAAGAGGCTTAGCGAAATCAAGATCACATTTCTGGAAATGTAGAAGTTAGCATCACTTTCGACGGTGTTGTTTCTCAGCTGCAAGTTAATATGCGTCATATACTAGTTTTTAGAGTCAATGTACTATTTGTATTAATAGAGGGTTGCATTTCCCTCATTTACTTTACTTTTGTGATTTCAGATGTGAATGGTATCGAAGTGTTCAGTTGCACAATTTTGCTTGCTGTTTACTTTAGTGGTACCATATATCTTGTTATTTTAGTATCCATAATTGATAGTCAAAATCCAATCCAAAATTTTTTTGTGAGCTTCATTTTGGAGGTCTCACCTTTAATCAATATATTGGCTATTAGAATAGAATCAAGTTCTAAAATGAAATTAGTGTGGCGTTGAAGGTAAAACCATTTCACCCCAAACTCAGCAGCTAAAGCTCCGGCCATGTTGCTACTACTACAGTGAACTGACACCGCGAAGGCCATAATTAAATTACTGTGGCTATTCCTGATCACTCCAACAATTCCGGCTCTGCTTATGTAACACCCTGATTTTCTATAACTGGAACACCACACGGTGCTCATGATCCCGAAGGACCACAAGCTAACCCTTATCTGGTACCTGCTGCAATAACTGTATAAACATACTGAATAATGCGGAAAACATGCCATAAGGTTCAAACATCTAAAAATACAAAATGCTGAAAACTGAATACTAATACATCCATCTGAAAAATGCTGTAGTCTGAAAGCCTCTAAATTGTCTGAATAAGCAGGTGATGGGACATGTCCCCAACAGGCTCCAACTACTGAAATACTAAAACTAGTAATCAAATGAAATAAGAACCATCCTCGAATGATGAGGACTCACTGCTAGGTCTACTGCTGCTGACTGAAACTGAGCTACCAAGGGTGCTCTGGATCTCGCGCTCCTCAACCTATGGCTTAAGGTAAAACACCATAGCGCAAATACGCCAGTACGATTAAATGTACTGGTACGCAAGATGGGGTAAGGCTAAATTCAAGGCTGATGCATGAACTACACTAACTGAATAATCTGAGTATGCTGAATGAGGATACATGCATGAATGCATAAACTATAACTGAAATCATAATAACACTGAATGCTAACTTCTGAATACTTGCACTTCTGACAACTGAGCTTACTACTACAGAGAGACTGATTATCTGAGTCTGCAAATAACTGGATTCTGAGCTTACTAATATCAACTGACTAGAACTAAGGTCAGACCTATCTAGCGGGTGACCTTTAGATCTACTAATAATGATAAGGAATAATGGTATATGAGATAGGCTTATCTAATGGGTGATCTCTTAATCTTCTCATGATGATGATAACTGAATCAGTTTTAGATCAAGCCTACCTAGCGGGTGATCTCTAAATCTATGGAACTACCTAAGTTCCTCATTGAACTGTGTGACCGTATCTGATGGTCCTAAATCTGAAGACATATCTGATTTCTTGACTAAAATTGAATCCGAAGATGAAACTGTAACTGTGGGAGTTCTCACTTAACCGACATGCCCCGAATCTGAATAGTGGGGTCCAACCTGTAACCCCAACTGAAAGGGCATTAGTACTGTGCCACAGGTAAAGACACTTGTGTGGTCATCCTCTCTAATGGGTGACCCTGAACAAGAAGTCAAGCCTAAGGCATCGGGTGACTCCTAGAAGGTAGTCAAGCCTTATTCTAATGGGTGTGTCCTGATCCTGTGCTGGATACGCAGTTCTGGAGTACAAGAACTGCTCCTAAAGTCTCTGCCTCTCTAACAAGGAAGCTATGTCATCCCTACACTCGCTCGGTGCTAGTTCCTACTCCCAATTGAAAGAGAGTGAACTGATTCTTAAACGGTACTGGACTGAGCTGAATATGTTATCGATTATCTTACTTGATCGATTTAACTGAGTTCACTTACTTCCATTCTCTGATGGAATACTTTTGAATTCTACTTACCGTCTGAATACTACTGAGTCTTGTAACTTACTGAGCTTTACTTAAATACGAACTGAGTACAGAGCTGGATTAGACTGAATATTAAGATTAATGAGTTTTCATAATGTTCTATCACTAACTGAGTGCTATTGATCATAGCACGACTGAGATTATCTTGCAACTGACTCAGCTCTATACAAGCATCTAAGTTTTTGGGTATTAAATACCGCCAGGACTCGATAACATAAATAAATAAGACATGAAAACTCTTGAGTTACAACACAACAATAGACTATCGTTCACAACATAATTAATGAAGCATTACTTCAAGTACTTGGGAATTTCAAACATACAATTGTATAGGGATAACATTCTATTGTCTCATAACTCATCCAATAAAGAGTTCACATGAATAGGAATGAATGCAAAATATCATAATCTATTCATTTAGGCCTTTCAAACAACACTTGGTATGCACTAGTTGACACATACTTGGGGATTTCATACATAACATGTTACATGGACACTATTTCCTTCACATAGGCAATTTTTTAAACATGTGGAAGGCATGCTTTGGTAACACAACATTCAATACACATAATTAACATGATTACATAATTCAACATGCTTCTTGAAGGGCTTTGTAACGCCCCGTAAAAGTCATGCATGTATTAGACTGTAATTTCTGAGCTTTAGACTTAGGTTTTAAATTTTTTCTAAGTATTGAAATGACTTAGACTCATTCATAGCTGGAAACCTTCAGGATACAACTTCTCAACCTTCACGATCTTCATTTTTAGATTTTAAAGTTGCGTTACGATCGGGCAATCTCATAGTACATCTCGGATAAGTTTTGGAATTTTTCGGAATGCATAAGGCTGCGTTTGGATTTCAAAACAGTAGCAAAACGCATAGCCTATTGCCCAGTTTTCAGCATTTCAGGGTCAACTTCAAACAATCATAAATCCCTGTATATAATGAACTGTGTGAGCTATAATATATCAAACGAACTATCTTTGAGTCCTCTTTAAAGGTCAGTTGGTTTCATCCAATTTGTTTATATGGTTAAAAGGTTATAATCGATTTACTCCAGCCTATCAAAATGTCAACTAAGGGACAGATTTGACCTTAATTGTTCCTTAGGGATATTTTGGTCATCCTCCACCCCTATATATACAACCAACACGGGATTTAATCCCTAAAACAGCATAATACACATGCTTTCCTCAAAATTACTCAAGAATTCTCCTTAGGGTTTCAAAATAGAAATCCAAATAGTTCAAGATTCGACCGTAAGTTTTCAAAGATAATTACATATTCGGAATCACCAATCTGCAAGCTTCAAGAAACATCTATTATCCTTGGAAATAGAGGTATGTGGGGTTTTCCCTAAAATCTCATGGGCATAGAATTCATGTTTTAAGTATCGGGTTTTCGAATTCATGTGCATACTCATGTTTTAGAAGCTTTAATGATATTGTTTTGGCCTTTTGGCTTTCCCCCCAAAGTGGTTTGAAAATATTATGTATATGTATATATGTGTTTGTCCTGAAATATGAATTTAAAGCATGATTTTCATGGAACCGCTCTCTTAATGTAAATGTTTCCATGTTTCACGTAATATAAATTGTTTTGAAAGACATCTTGAAGAAAAGAAATTATGATATGAAGTGCTTTGACTTTTGCTATGTTTGGAATACGATTCTTGAACACGAAAGAGAGGGTTGTGAATGTTGAATATGCATGTAATGAAAGAATGCATGGTTTTGCCAAAATACACATGACCACCATATGTTTGATGAAAGTTTTGCATGGATTTGATTTGAGTTTCGGAACATGACATCTTTAATGTAAACTACATGCTTCGGTGGTCTGAAATGCTATTTCTATGAAAAATCATGCTAAATGCACTATGGCTCAGAAATAGGACTTGCAAGTCTTGGTATGACGATACCAACTCAGATAAATGCCATAACAGATACAAACTAGTACAGAAATCAGATTTTTATCAGACTCAAACTAACATATATTTCAGACTTTCATGATTTTAGACATTCAGAATGTTGCATGTACAGAAAAGGTTAAAAATAGGCATACAGAGATGTTAGGTGGTCCCCCGAAGAGGGCTTGAGTTCAAGCGACTCATTGCCTAAAACTGTGGTTTGCCGACCTGGGTATATTATTATGCGCTGACTTAAATGTCCTGTGGCGTATCAGACTCAGAGACTCCAACCCTTGCGGCATACTTGGGTTGCGGGCTTCCCCGCCGAGACAATGGCAGATTCCATACAGCCTGTGGAATATCAGACTTGTAGGGGAATACCACCTAACTCAGAAGTAAAACACAGATCATGATTTGAAATAAACAGACAAGTTGCATGTTTTCAGAAAGTGCCCATGTATTTTTCCGAAAACAGTTTTATACAGGATGTCTTGATGAAAAATTGCTTTCACTTATATATATATATGTATGTATGTTCCATTATACTATTTTTGGATTGCTTCGCGTGCCAGTACTTTTGTGCTGACCCCCCCATCCTTCCAGGTTCTGAGGCACAGTCTAGGGGTCCAGCTACTCAGTAGATACTCTCGAATTTGCAGACTTTATCTCATAGTGGTGAGCCTTCTATTATTCGGATGGCCTAATTATGTCAAGCATTATCTTATTTATTATATTTTTGGTTTACTGGGGACCTTGTCCCAGTTTCTTTTCAGACAAATGTTTGTGTTCTTAGTAGAGATTTTACAGACTGATGTCATATAGTACTATTCAGAAATGTTGCAGAACTTGATCATGTTTTCCGTACTCAGTTTAAATTCTACATTTTATTATGACTACGAATGTTGTGCATGATAACCAGATAGAGAATGGTTGTTCCGGGCCTTCATGGTTCGGGATGCTCATCACGGCTAGGGCCTAGGATCGGGTTGTGACAAACTTGGTATTAGAGCGTGGTTCATGGTCCCAGGGTGTCTATGAAATCGCGTCGGGTAGAGTCTTGTTTATAGGTCTGTAGCGCGCCACACTTATAAGAAGGAGGCTACTAGGCGTTTAGGAATGTCTCCCTTTCTTCATGTTCTAGTTCGTGAAACAGAGTCAGAATATTCCTCCTTCATACTCTAATTCGTGCTATGGTTACATCCATACGAAAGTAAAATCATCCGAAATTCTTTCCTTACTCTGATGTTCTCAGACCCATCACATTTCTGGGGTGAATCAAGTGCAGAAGTTTAGAGTCTAAATGGTATTGTCCCTTCGGATCACGTCATATAAGATCTTAAAATTGTGCAAGGACTTGAGAAGAGTCCGTTATTTCTTCAGAGTGTATGGGTTCTAGTATGAACCTAGATCTTGACGAAATCGTGCTTTTCAGCCTTCTGTATTGAGTATATTCGGCCCTATTCAGAAATTTATGTTGCAGATGTCATTCTTAAGGGAAAAGATGTGTAGTAGAAGTGTTGGAATTGTATTTCCACCCAAATAGTAGTATAAGTTAAAGTGTCGGTGTCATGACCTATTGGTAGCAAGTAGCGTGTGTGGATTGTATGATAATCTATGGGGGAAATATTTGACTCCGATTTTTTTTATCTATACAAAGTAAGATGTGTATTCTCAGATTATGGAATTTTGTGTGACAAGTTTCTATCTCTTGAAAATATTTTATCATCGTGTTGATGAAACTAAAAAGTCTAGTGAAGCCGTGTGGGGCTCTTTCAATTCACTAGCACAGTTGCCTTGTCATTCTTCTTATTTTCTTGTTCAAACTACAAAAAAATCAAAGTCTAGTGAAGACAGGTGAGGCCTATTTCGATTCACTAGCAATTTGTCATTCAACGTATGGTTCTTGTGTTGTTTGAATATATGTATAGCTGAATCTTTTTCATGAGATAGAGTTGGTAACGAAGCGATTTGTCCTTGTGTGTTATTTTATTAGTATAAGACAGAGAAGGAGTTATTAGGCGAGGTGAATTGTCCTTGCTTGAAGTATGAAAATGGCCAGATTAGCCAGTAGGTTATAAGTATAGACTCATGGTTGTTGTGGATTTTGAAGGTAGTGTAAATGTACGCTTGGGTAAGTAATTGTGATGTGAGAAAGAAGTATAAGTAGATACGATTGTACGGGGTTATAATATAAGGATAAGGTTGACCATGTCTATTATGAGGCTTTAACCCCCTTGACCCTCTTTTCGTTGGTAGTTGTAAACTAGTGCTACTGGTGAGAAGGTATGTAGTAGATTTTTGTGATATTTGGGTAGAATATCCCAATTTGATGGATTAGTATATTTATATTATATTTCATTCTTCATTGGTGGTAAATGATTGATACTAAACTATAGGCTTGAATTTAAATGGTGTGGTGGTAAATAGTGGCACAAGTTCGATGATGCATGTTTTGTGGCATTAAATTAGTAGGCTTGATGTGCTGAAATAGTACATGGTAATGGATTATGATAAGGAAAACTGTTAGGTCATGATCGATTATTGTGGTTATGAAGTTCTAGTGCACTAGTGTTTCGTAATGTTTATTTCATAGTTTCCAAGTGAAAATTTCGTGTAAGGTTGGGTTGTAAATCATGCATAACACTATATTAAGTTTGAACAGTTGATGTCCATGATGGTGGATGTGAAGATTTCTTGGTTAATGAATACTAGTTGTATAGAAGTGATCTAATAGACTTAAACGATGCATGCAATAGAGTAAGTTTATTTGATTCGTAGTGGTGTATGATATTGCATGTATGATGTAGAAGTATGCCTAAGGTGACATGAGGTTGCGGAATTTTTCTAAGGCTACTACTTGTTGTGCGTGGCTAGTGGTACCATTAAATTGTTAAGTGGAGAAAGACTAGTTAGATGGTACATGGTGATCTAAATAGCCTTGTTAAGGTGTTTTGATTGATAGTGTTGGGCCTTTTGCAGTGATCTTGATTCTCATAGTAGAGGGATATAAATTTAGAGTCGCAATAGTGGTATGCTCTATTGAAAGAGATATGGTTCATCAAAGGCTTGGTGATATCCCGGAAGGTAGTCATTCGGGCTAAGTTCTATCATATGTATGTATTGTTATTTTTTTTTCAGACCCTAGAGTGTAGTAAGTGTAGTTCAGTTAAAATCTGGTAAAGGATCTCCCAAACTCTAGATGATGACTTGAAGCTAAGGGGTAGATGACAGAACGAATGACCAAGTAAGGCTCTCAGATTCTAGTAGTGATGCAGTATGATTTAGAACGTTAGAAAGTGAGGGTGAGACTCAACCCATTCTTATCTTAGTATTTTTCAGTGATCCCAATGCCTACTCAAGCTTTACGTTTTAGTTACGTGATCATAGTTTGTGATTCCTATATATGATAGAGAGTCACGTACTCTTCCAGTTCCAAGATAATGAGTTCTACTTCATTCAAGTAGTCGGAATTACATTCCTTATGTTAGGAACTCTAGTTGAGGTCATGCAACTCATGAAGCATGTACTCACTCTTTATAGTGTGTTCAGTCCCATATAAAAAACTTCTCATGCTTCAGGGTCTTATGTTTTAACCTTTTAGTGACCTCCCTATGCAATAATAGTGGTGATGATGTAAATGTTCTTGTTGATGGAAGATCATAGTACGTTTGTTTAGATAAGGCCATAAGTATGAAGTGAGATTTGGGGCCAATCTTTGATACATGTGATGTTTAGTGGAAAAGTTTGTGTGTGTATGTTTTTAGGATAGCGCATGGGAGTTATATTGATAATAGTTTAGAAACTATGTGAAGTATGTATTTATGGGTGTTTGCCTTGAAGTTAACATGTGGTTATAAATTAGGCTTGAATGACGTTTTGGAATTGTAGTGGAAGGTTGCAATATGCATTAGCGACTTCATATTAAGAGTTCAGAGTAGTCATTGAAGGGGTAAGACATGTTATGCTTAGGATGCGATCTTTAAAAGAGATATAGAAGGTGGGTGATTCCTTGTCTTACGAGGAAGAGCCCGTGGAAATCCTAGATCGACAAGTGAGAAAATTGAGGAGTAAAGAGATAGTCTCAGTTAAAGTGTTATGGCGAAATCAGAAAGTTGAAGAAGCAACTTGTGAGTCGGAGCATGACATGAAAGTGAGATACCCAAGCCTATTTGAACGAGCAAATAACGAATTGGAAAGTACGATTCTTGCTTTATGTTTCCTTCTATGTATGAATCTGCTTGAAATCGTGCGTGACTATTCTCGCGTCATCATTCGGGGACGAATGATCCCAAGGTGGGGGGATAATGTAACACCCCATAAAAGTCATGCATGTATTAGACTGCAATTTCTGAGCTTTAGACTTAAGTTTTAAATTTTTTCTAAGTGTTGAAATGACTTAGACTCATTCTTAGCTGGCAACCTTCGGGATACAACTTCTCGACCTTCCCGACCTTCATTTTTAGATTTTCAAGTTGCGTTAAGATCGGGCAATCTCATAGTACATCTCGGATAAGTTTTGGAATTTTTCGGAATGCATAAGGCTGCGTTTGGATTTCAAAATAGTAGCAAAACGCATAGCCTATTGCCCAGTTTTCAGCATTTCAGGGTCAACTTCAAACAATCATAACTCCCTGTATATAATGAACTGTGTGAGCTATAATATATCAAACGAACTATCTTTGAGTCCTCTTTAAAGGTCAGTTGGTTTCATCCAATTTGTTTATATGGTTAAAAGGTTATAATCGATTTACTCCAGCCTATCAAACTGTCAACTAAGGGACAGATTTGACCTTAATTGTTCCTTAGGGGTATTTTGGTCATCCTCCACCCCTATATATACCACCAACACGGGATTTAATCCATCAAACACCATAATACACATGCTTTACTCAAAATTGCTCAAGAATTCTCCTTAGGGTTTCAAAATAAAAACCCAAATAGTTTAAGATTCGACCGTAAGTTTTCAAAGATAATTACATATTTGGAATCACCAATCCGCAAGATTCAAGAAACATCTATTATCCTTGGAAATAGAGGTACACGGGGTTTTCCCTAAAATCTCATGGGCATAGAATTCATGTTTTAAGTATCGGGTTTTCGAATTCATGTGCATACTCATGTTTTAGAAGCTTTAATGATATGTGGTTTGAAAATTTTATGTATATGTATATATGTGTTTGTCCTGAAATATGAATTTAAAGCATGATTTTCATGGAACCCCTCTCTTAATGTAAATTTTTCCATGTTTCACATAATATAAATTGTTTTGAAA
The DNA here is from genome assembly GCA_030864225.1 of Capsicum baccatum var. pendulum. NCBI lineage: Eukaryota > Viridiplantae > Streptophyta > Magnoliopsida > Solanales > Solanaceae > Capsicum > Capsicum baccatum. The sequence goes on from CM061552.1 coordinate 6,861,504, forward strand.
GACATCTTGAAGAAAAGAAATTATGATATGAAGTGCTTTGACTTTTCCTATGTTTGGAATACGATTCTTAAACACGAAAGAGAGGGTTGTGAATGTTGAATATGCATGTAATGAAATAATGCATGGTTTTGCCAAAATGCACATGACCACCATATGTTTGATGAAAGTTTTGCATGGATTTGATTTGAGTTTCGGAACATGACATCTTTAATGTAAACTACATGCTTCGGTGGTCTGAAAAGTTATTTCTATGAAAAATCGTGCTAAATGTACTATGGCTCAGAAATAGGACTTGCAAGTCTTGGTATGACGATAACAACTCAGATAAATGCCATAACGGATACAGACTAGTACAGAAATTAGATTTTTATCAGACTCAGACTAATAGATATTTCAGACTTTCATGATTTTAGACATTCAGAATGTTGCATGTACAGAAAAGGTTAAAAATGGGCATACAGAGATATTAGGTGGTCCCCCGAAGAGGGATTGAGTTCAAGTGACTCATTGCCTAAAACTGTAGTTTGCCGACCCGGGTATATTATTATGCGCTGATTTAAATGTCCTGTGGCGTATCAGACTCAGAGACTTCAACCCTTGCGGCACACTTGGGTTGGGGGCTTCCCCGCCGAGTCAATGGCAGATTCCATACATCCTGTGGAATATCATACTTGTATGGGAATACCACCTAACTCAGAAGTAAAACACAGATCATGATTTGAAATGAACAGACAGGTTACATGTTTTCAGAAAGTGCCCATGTATTTTTCAGAAAACAGTTTTATACAGGATGTCTTGATGAAAAATTGCTTTCACTTATATATATATATATATGTACGTATGTTCCATTATAATATTTTTGGATTGCTTCGCGTGCTAGTACTTTTGTGCTGACCCCCCCTCCTTCCAGGTTCTGAGGCACAGTCTAGGGGTCCAGCTACTCAGTAGATACTCTTGGATTTGCAGACTTGATCTCATAGTGGTGAGGCTTCTATTATTCGGAAGGCCTAATTATGTCAGACATTATCTTATTTATTATATTTTTAGTTTACTGGGGGCCTTGTCCCAGTTTCTTTTCAGACAGATGTTTGTGTTCTTAGTAGAGATTTCGCAGACTGATGTCAGATAGTATTATTCAGAAATATTGAAGAACTTGATCATGTTTTCCGTACTCAGTTTCAATTCCGCATTTTATTATGACTACGAATGTTGTGCATGATAACCAGATAGAGAATGGGTGTTCCGGGCCTTCATGGTTTGGGATGCTCGTCACGGCTAGGGCCTAGGCTCGGGTCATGACAGGCTTTTATCTTGAACATCAAATAATCAATACATACTAAGGTCAAAACTTGTATCTTTATGATCAAAACATGAATCAAAACATATCAACAACATAAACTTCAATTTCTATTTACATAAATCATGAAAACTCATAAAAATATAATCTTTGAACTTTAAAAAGGAATTCTTGAACTTCTTGGGTGAAAGGAGACCAAGAATCAATATCCGCATACCTTGTTATTTGATTCACGGAAGATTTACGGTGAAACGATGATGATTTAGGTCTCGAAATATGAACCCTAGGTCTTGTTCTTAAAGAAAATTGAGAAAAAACTAGTATTTTTGGTTAACTTATGCTAAATATCATGTTAAAGAGTATATAAAGTGGTTGGAAAATTACCATCTTTCCCTTGCGGACACGGACAAAAACTGTTGAAATTTGGCCCAGGTGGCGGTGCCTTGAATTGAGCAGTGCTGAGACTAGGGCGGTGCCTTGCTGTAGCTATGGGGAAGCCAGGGAGACGCCCCACCTATAGCGGTGTTGAACCCTAGGCGACATAGGCTAAACGCCTTTTGCTACTGTTTCTGAAATTCAAACACTCTTGTACGCTATTCGAAAAATTCTGAAACTCACACGGAATGTACTCTTGACTTGCCCCATCACAACGCAACAAGAAAGTCAAGAAACAGAGTTCAGGAAGGTCACTAAATAATTCATCAAAGTTATGAAGGCTTATAGAGTGAAAATATTTGAACACTTATCCAAAGTTTTAAGTGTTAAGCTTCTCTTAACAAGCTTAAAAGAGCTTTAACAACTCGGAAAACTCGCGGGGTCTTACAGCTTATTAATATCGGTGTATATAATACTGTGAAATCCATGATCAATGGAGAGATATGTGAAAGTACAACTGAATTTTATTGATCCATTTTAATGTACACTGCGTTGTTGCCCTTATTTATAGGCAGAGTAGTGAGCTTTCCTCCAGTTTATTGACAACTCAATATAACTGGCTAACAACTTGACAACTTGCCTAACAACTTCTTAAAATTACTCAACTAAATCACACTAACTAACTACTTCATCAATACAATTGTGAAGACTCCAATGAAATAGTAACTATGCATATATATATATATATATATATATATATATATACCCATGGAAGGTGCAGAGATGAAAGTGAAATGATCACATTGTGGATCACATGTGAAACACTCCCTCTCAAGCTGAGGGTGCAATATGTTTAGCACACCAAGCTTGCCTAATAAGTGTGCATGTTGAGCTTGACTTAGGCCCTTGGTGAGAAGGTCAGCAATCTAATCATGAGTGTTGACATATGTAGCCTGTATCAAGCCACTCATGATCTTGTCCCTCATAAAGTTGCAATCAATCTCTATGTGTTTTGTTATTTCATGAAACACAAGATTATTGGCCAGTTATATAGCTGAAGTGCTATCACTGAACACTGTATGGGCAGAGTAGTAGGAATACTGAGTTTTTGGAATAAGCCAACTAACGACCTAATCTCCGCAATTGATGAAGCCATGCTTCTATATTCAGCTTCAATAGAATTTTTGGACACGGTGTGTTATTTCTTGGACTTCTAAGATATCAAGGATTCACCAAAATGAATTCCATATCCAGTGAGTGTCTAGTGCTGGGACAGGCAGCCCAATCCGAGTCACACCAATAAGGGAGAGTAGTAGAGGGATCAACCTTTAACCAAATTTCTTGACCAACAGAGCCTTTTAGGTACCTAACTACTCTGGTAATAGCTTCCTAGTATGATGTCTTAGGATGTTGCATGAACTAGCTGAGAGTTTTGACAACAAAAGTGATATCAGTTCTTGGCATAGTAGCATACATAAGCTTGCCCATAAGTCTTCGATATGAAGAAACATCAATAATGATTCATCCCTTTGTACACTTGTGGATTGATCATATTCAAGTATGGTTAATCTAAGATTAGACTCTAAAGGGGTGAGTGTAGTCTTAGAACCACTAAGACCTATGTTTGAAATCAACTTAAGGACTCTAAAGGGGTGAGTGTAGTCTTAGAACCACTAAGACCTTGATAATCTATCCTTTCCTTCTGGTTATATCCCTTGGGCACTAATCTTGCTTTGAACCTTTCTATCTCAACATTTGTAAGATACTTTATTTTGTATATCTATTTGGAACTAACAATGTTCTTGCCTTTGGTCAAGTCAACAATAGTCCATGTATTATTAGCTTCCAAGGCTTGGATTTCTAACTTCATAGCTTCCACCCATCTGTCATACTTTATAGATTGATTAAAGCGTTGGGGTTTAGTCAAATTGGAGAACTTTGTCAAGTAACATTGATAAGCAAGGATTGTTTTATGTAAGACAAGCTATTGGCTAAGGGATGCTTGCATCTTTGGGTTCTAGAGGTATCAACATAATTATGCATCCACACAGGTGGCCTAACAGCTCTAGTAGGCCTGCTGGAAGAAGCTTGAGACAACATATTAATTTCACGATGCAACTAATAGATACATATACAATTTACCTTGTCAAATCGTTCTTTTAGATCCTCCCCCTGCACAAGCATTTATAGCATAGACAATGCCAGATAGAAAACTCTCACTAACAGTGTTCATGATCCAGGAGAGGACAATCGTATTGCATGTTTCCCATTGTCCATGAAGTTACTCCCTGTACGAGCTCTTGCTACAGGATCCAGTGACAAAACCATCGCAATTCGCATTGAACAACTCCACAAATTGTAATTTTCTGATCCAGTTAGCTTGATGGGAACGAGTACAACACTAAAACTATCCAAAGCACCAATAAAAAGTGGTTCACTTTGATCAATATTAGGTTCCATTGATGAACATATTGAACAACAAAATGAATTACAACCGCGAAGAAGAAGTAGAAAACAGGGATTACACAAATTCCCAGAAATTTGCAGAGAATAGGATGAGAAGTGATCTGAAGCTTATCGGCTCTGATACCATGTGAAATTTAAGCAATGTAGCTTGATAATCAATGGACAGAAATGTGAAAGTAGAACTGAATTTTATTGATCCATTCTAATGTACATAGCATTGTTGCCCTTATTTATAGACAGAGTAGTGAGCTTAGTGAACTTTCTTCCAACTCATTGACAGCTCAGCATAACCGACTAACAACTACACAACTTGCCTAACAACTTCTTCAACTAAATCAACTAAATCACTAACTAACTACTTCATCAATACAGTCGTGAAGCCTCCAATGGAAAAGTAACTATGTACTTACATATGCCCATGAAAGGTGCAGTGATGAAGGTGCAATGATCACATTGTGAATCACATGTGAAAAAAAATACTGATACTAATAATTTAATAATTTTATTTAACATGTACAACCATGATGATTGAAGGAGCTAAAAGGCAGTAAGCTAGAAATAAATATACAATTTCCTAGAAACCATGCAGACTTACCAAAATATCAAGAGATAATGGTTAAAAGAACACCTGAAATATCATTTTATTTTTTTGTGAGTTTCAGGCCTGAACCATTAGGTGTTTGTGTTTCCTATCTAAACCATCACCAACTAGATACAAAAAAAAAAACTTCTACCATCAAAGAACCTAAATGCTGTTGTAATACGGAAGAGTTAATATCATCTCTTTAGGTTGGTGCAATTGAATTTTCACTTAGCATGTTTGGGATTGACACGTAATTAATTATTATTATTATTATTATTATTATTATTATTATTATATATCCATTATACTTTAATATTAGATGATGAGATAAGCATTCAGTACATCCTTGAATTATGGACAAAGTTGCTACGACACACTCAAACTTCACAGGGGTTCTATTACCTCTGAAGTCAATTGTAGTATGTTTTTGCCAACCTTTTGTACTGGCGTGACACCTTTATTATATAAAAATGGGGTCTAATTCAGCTAAAAAAGTGCCACATCATCTAAAAAGGATGGAAAAAATATGTTAAAATTTAGTTCAGGGAGGTAATAGGGTCCCCGACCCCCGTGAAGTTGGTTTGTGTCGTAGGAAATTCGGTTATTGTTCGGGAGGTACTAGATGCTTTACTCTTAGATGATTAATATTGCAAGTTGTGGCATGGACATGGGTGTATCTAGCCAACATATGGATTCATGTGAACCTAATAGCGTTTGTTCAAATTTTGTATCTATATAGAGACACACAAAATATTTATAAATATTTGACATGAATCTACTTATTATTTTATATTAATTTAAAGTCATCTTAATAATTTATAAACTTTAAATCATGAATTAGTCTTTATATGCTGCTGGTAAGAGGTCAAGCACATCCCTTTTTCCAAACCTATCTTTATATATGGATTCTGGACCATATAAAAATGGAGGGTTTGTTCTTTCTGAATTGATACAGGACAAAACAAGGAAACACAAAATCACACCCCAAATTAGTCCACAAATTACAAAAAATCGCGGACCAAATGTGGACCTCTCTCGGATTCGACAAACACAAAAAGAATATAAGATATGTAGGTTTATTTGACACCAAAAACAGCAACAACAACAAGAGATAATCACAAATATGGTAGGAAGAAATAACACTATGATAACAAGAACCAACGGTTACAAGATTACAAGAACAACAAGAACCAATGGTTCGCTAGACAACACAAACTAAAACATGAAATGTCAAGATAGGAAGTGAGACATACACTACAATAAGATCCAAGAACCCATAGACATATTCCATCTAAGGACCCCTAGAACTTACAATAGAAACACCACACTCTTAATAAGACACGAGAGGGATTCCATCGCTCAAGCACCAACGTTTCCAAGCAATAAACATTCACAAGTGTTTCCACACTTGTCATGCCCTAGTTTTCGGCATAGAGAGCCTTCTCTCAAGTGTTCTTACATCAATATTCAGCAATCAAATGAAATAAACCCTAACATGTTCTATTTATAGACTTGTTACAATAATAGGCAAAATGACAAAAGTGCCCCTTAGTGTTAAATGAACAAAATGGCTCCCATGGAGTGCAATAGAGGGACGACTTTTGAGCCCATTTTACACTCCAACTCATACACTCCGTAGGTTGCATTCAACACGCTAAAAAACGTTCATCTTCATAATTGTACCCGTATCATCCTCTCCATCTTGAGAGGAATTTGACCTCAAATTCACGGCACAAACCAAATGAAAATGGTTGCAAAAAAGCCCACAAAATAAGAAGAAATCGAGAACATAACAACTTCATTTTGAACCTCGACTTTCTATCCATCTTGAGATTTTCCTTCAATCTCATTCGGCTCAATTGAGTTTCATTCCTGGCCAACATAGCATTAGGAACGTTGTTATTTATTGTCGCTAAGAAGTTACCTACAAAACACCAATAAATCAGTTGTATAAGAAAGGTCCTCACACTCTCTCTTTATTTCTTTGCCTCTCGGATTCCTCACACTTTAATCTCACAAGTTTTGTAAGTTCGCTTGTACTCTATGAGGTTTGAGAGGTGAACCAAACGTTTACAACGAATCCAAAGAATAAGAAAAGAAACACACAAGGACGTAAACACAAAGAACGGTTTCCAAAACTAACTCACAATCTAGTAAAGGGTCACTAGTTTGTAAGTTGGTATTGGAATCGACAAATGAAACTAGAAAAAAACAAATTGAAACTTAAGAGATCAAAATTTGAGCTTAAAATTGTTGTGTGAATAGTAAATAATAACGTGGCAGCCACGTATTGGTTGTGGTTTTTAAACAAGTTGTTATTTTTCAATTTGGAAGTCTTGGTCAATTTTCAATTTGGATGATTGAGATTTGGTTAATGGAAGGAAACTACAAGTCTTGAGAATCTTTTCAATTTTCAAACAAAAGACTTGAGTTGGCTAATTCTGTTCCAACAAAACAAGGTCCTTAAATCATGGAAAGTTGTTGGAAATGGTTGTAAAGTCTTTGTTTTGTGTAGGAAAAGTCTTGAAAGACCTTAAAACTTGGAAGATTGTTGGAGAAGGCTTAAGGGTGGTTGAAAAAAAAGTCTTCAAGACTAACAACAATACCACTCTCTTTATTCTTGTTGTTAATATCAAACAACACCTTTTCTTCAACAAGTTATGAAGGTGGTGAAGAACACCAAGAACACAACACTTGGATTTCTAAGGTTCATGTTGGGTTATCCATCATCAACAATACATGTTCAACCTCAAATCTCCAACAACAAACAAAAACAACCTAATGTCCAACTCCAAATCCACAATACAACACACGGACAAGCTTGAACAACAACAATATCACACGGCCACAACAATGTTCACAACAACTTTCAACAAGTTTAAGCTCAAGTGTAGATCTAAACTCAAAAATGTTAGTAAACAAGAAAAATAACACTACAAACGACAAAAAAAAACAACAACACTACTAGATATAGACACACAATAAAAAAATCTTGGCCAAGACAACAAGAACATAATTTTCAACCAAGAAACAAAAATGGACAGATTTCAACTTTTCTGGAATTTTTTTTTTTTCCAATTTTCTAAGTAACAAAGCCAAGATTGACTTCGTAGGAACGAAATCAAACTTGGATTTGATATCAAATGATACGTGACAAAACAAGGGAAAATGAAATCACATCCCAAAACAGTCCACAAATCACAACAAATCGCAGACCAAATGGGGACCTCTCTCGGATTTGACAAACACAACAAGAATACAAGATATGTAGGTTTATTTGACACCAAAAACAGCAACAACAACAAGATATAATCAACAATATGGTAGGAAGAAATAACACTATGATAACAAGAACCAACGGTTACAAGATTACAAGAACAACAAGAACCAATGGTTCACTAGACAACACAAACTAAAATATGAAATATAAAGATAGGAAGTGAGAGTACACTACAATAAGATCCAAGAACCCATAGACATATTCCATCTAATTACCCCTAGAACTTACAATAGCAACACCAAACTCTTACGAAGACATGAGAGGGATTCCACTGCTCAAGCACCAACGTTTCCAAGTAATACACATTCACAAGTGTTTCCACACTTGTCATGCCCTAGTTTTCGGCCTAGAGAACCTTCTCTCAAGTGTTCTTACATCAATATTCAGCAACAAAATGAAATAAACCCTAACATGTTTTATTTATAGACTTATTACAATAATAGGAAAAATAACAAAAGTTCCCCTTAGTGTTAAATGAATAAAATCGCTCCCATGGAGTACAATAGAGGGACGGCTTTTGAGCCCTTTTCACACTCCAACTCGGACACTCCGTAGGTTGCATTCAACACACTAAAAAATTTCCATCTTCGTGATTGTACCTGTATCATTAATAATGCACCCTTTTATAAAAAAAAAAAAGTTTTAAAATTTTAATAATACAAGTTGACTGACTTTTCTTAATCTATACCCTTACCCCTCAGTTTACGCAATTCACTAGTCTTCTTGTGCTTTTGTCTTTACAATGTACTTCTCAATGTGAGATGACATTTCAATAGAAGTTGTGAAAATCACAATTATTTAACTTTTTAGTATGTTCATAAAAAAATATTTTATACCAAAAAATAGTAAAAGCACTTCATTTTGCTGTAAGATAATTTCTAATGGTATATTGCAAAATAGTTAACACTAAAAGTTTTAAAAGTCGTCAAGATGAGAATCGAACTCTTACTAATAAGATGGAAGTTCAGGTTGCTAGCCAACCAACTGAGCTACAAATAAGATTCTCCTTCTGCTTTATTGCTATAATTAATGTGACATTTCTTTTTGATTTGGAAAAAACTTCTGAAAATAAATTTTGATCAGACCTTTCTATATTCCTCTTGATTCTCTTTACTCTATGCCCCTTTCCCCTGCCTCTAATTTGTTTTTTCGGATTTTTTTTTTCTACTCCACTCAAATTAAAAGGCCACTCAAGACAAAAGGGAGTTGTTAGTGTAGTAAGTAACCCCCAACCTTCATCTTTAAAGTTATGGATTTGAGTCACTAAGAGAGCACAAAGGATGGGAGCTTGTAGGGAGGGGTGAATAAAAAGATCTTCGTTCAAGCCAAAAAGTGATATGTTCGGCTACTTGTTTGATGACAACACCTGATTTTTAAACCAAAACATAAAATATATAATGCAGTAACTTTGGCAATCAATCAAACAAATCAATTTTCCAAATCCCTTAGAAGTAGTGCATAATAACAGAAAGGAGCATTATATTTACTTATTGGTTCTTCCTTTCTATTATAATACTACTCTCTCTATATATCAGCTGCTTTCTCAAATGAAATAGATCAAAAAGCTCTAGTAGCTTCTAAAAATCTTGTTACTAGTCCTAGTAATGTTTTGGCCGATAATTGGACCAAAAATACTTCTTTTTTGCTCTTGGTTTGGTGTCACTTGCAGTTCAAGAAGGCCAAGGGTTTTTCCTTGTCTCTTCCTAATTTCCAACTTCAAGGCACAATTTCCCCGTCTTTGTCCAATTTTTTCTTTCTTAGTGTTCTCAATCTTGGGAACAACAACTTACATGGTGGCCTCCTTATGTCCTTGGCCACTTTCCTCGCTTGTGGGTAATCGATATTCAGAAAAATCAACTCCAAGGAAGTATTTCAACATGTCTATTTCAACACCGGAGAGTTCAAGTAATCTCATTGGCTTTTAATAAACTCGGCGGTAAAATATGGAAAGGGTGATGGTTTGTACCGGAACTCAGATTCTTGAATCTGAGGAACAATAGCCTCACAGGTATAATCCCTCCTTCTGTCGAAAATTCCACAAAGTTGATGAACTTCAGTTTGGCTGGGAACAAAATCTGTGGCTACCTTCCAAAAGAGATCGGTAATCTGAGCCAACTTGCATTTTTTTCCTTGTATGATAATCAATTAATAGATTCGATTCCTGCAGCACTGTTTAATATCTCATCGCTTCTTGTCGCATCTCTGAGATTCAATAGCCTTTCCAGTTCTCTCTTTCTTAATGAAGAGAAAATTGTGTCAAATCTAGAGTCAGATTTCTGATTGCATTCCTTCTAACATATGCCAACTCACAGAACTCCAAGTTTTGTCCATATCTATCAACAACATAACTGGAGAGATACCCAAAAATATTGTTTGTTTATCCAAACTTGAGGAGTTTTATATTGGTGATAATCCAATAAAAGGAACTATTCCCATTTCATTGGCCAATATTTCCACTCTCCAATGTGTTGACAGTATAGGAAATTGCTTGGAGGGGTCAATTCCACCAGAATTGGGGAAGCTATCAAATTTGAGGCGATTAATCTTTGGCCAGAATTATAATCTTATTGGCCAAATTCCAGAGGCTATTTTCAATATATCTTCTTTTGGAAGGACAAATTTCAATTTCATCAACCTTTCTGGGATAATTCCAGCCACTACAGTTCTTAATCTTCCAAACCTTGAACAACTTATCTTGGTAGGAAATCAGCTAGAATGGGAAATTCCATTGTTCATAACAAATGCTTCCAAGCTTGAAACCCTGGAGCTATCATCTAACATTCTCAAAGGAACTATTCCAACTACTTTAGGCAATCTCCGTGAGCTGCATGGACTGATGTATATGTATTGCTTGATACCGATGCATGGAGCTATCATCTAAATTTCTCATAATGTATATGTATTTCTTGATCTCGGGTCTACCTTGTCCTATGTGACCCCTTATGTGGCTATTAGTTTTGGGTTTGAGCCCGATGTGATTGTCGAACCTTTCTCCATTTCCACTTTGGTGGGAGATTCTGTTATATCTAGATGGGTGTATAGGGATTGTGTTATGACTATTTGTAGCTGGGATACCATGGCATACCTTATATAACTTGTGATGATTGACTTTGACGCTATCTTAGGGATGGACTGGCTCTATTCATGCTATGCTTCACTGAATTGTAGGACCTGAAGAGTTATTTTCTCTTTCCCGAATGAACCAGTTATAGAATGGGAAGGTCATTCTTTAGCATCTAGAGGGAACTTTATATCCTACCTCAGAGCACGTAAACTTATCTCTAAGGGTTGTTTGTATTATCTCATTCGGGTTAAAGATTCTAACGCCGAAAGCCTTCCTCTTCAGTTTGTCCCTTTTGTAAATGAATTTTCACACGTTTCTCCATATGATCTCCCATGAATACCACCTAATAGGGAGATAGATTTTGGAATTGATTTATTTCCAGATACACATCCTATTTCTATTCCGCCATACAGAATGGCCCCAACAAATTTGAAAGAGTTGAAAGAATAACTAGCAGATCTTCTAGATAAAGGTTTCATCCATCCTAGTGTTTCTCCCTAGGGTGCACCTATGTTTTTTGTGTGAAATAAAGATGGTTCCCAGCATATGTGCATAAATTACCACCAGTTGAATAAGGTCACCATTAAAAATAAATACCCTCTACCAATAATAGATGATCTGTTTGACCAACTTGAGGGTGCTAAGTGTTTTTCAAAAATAGACCTTCATTCGGGATACCATCAGTTAAAGGTTAGAGACTCTGATATTCCCAAAATAGTTTTCCAAACCAGATACGATCATTATGAATTCTTAGTCATGTCCTTCAGATTGACTAATGCCATTGCAATATTCATGGATCTAATGAATAGGGTCTTCCATCAGTTTCAGGATCTGTTCTTCATAGTATTCATTGATGGTATTTTGGTTTATTCTATGAGTGAGGAGTACCATGCCAATCACCTCCGAATAATCCTTCAGACCCTCAAAGATCATAGGTTGTATGCTAAGTTTTCTAAGTGCGAATTCTGGCTTAATGCTATTTCTTTCTTAGGGCGTATTATGTCTAGTGAGGAAATTAAGGTTGATCCCCAAAATATTGAGGTAGTGAGAAAATGGCCCAGACCCACGACTCCAACCGACATTCAGAGCTACTTGGGTTTAGCATGGTATTATAGAAGATTTGTAGAAAGTTTTTCTTTTATAGATGCTCCACTTACTATGTTAACTCTGAAAAAGGTGAAATTTGTGTGGTCTGACTCATGTGAGAATAGTTTTGAAAAGTTGAAGGACAAATTGACTACTGCACCTGTGCTGACTCTTTTGAAGGTACGGAAGGTTTTGTGGTATACTGTGATGCTTCTCGTGTGGGACTTAGGTATGTTCTTATGCAACATGGTAAGGTGGTGGAATATGCATCTAGGCAGTGGAAAGTGCATAGGCGCAATTACCCTACTCATGACTTGGATTTAGCAATTGTGGTGTTTGCGTTTAAAATCTGGATGAACTATATTTATGAGGTACATGTTGATATTTTTAATGACCATAAGAGTTTACAGTATGTTTTCTTGCAGAAAGAATTGAACCTCAAGTAGAGGCGTTAGAGGAAGTTTTTGAAAGATTGACATGATCCTACGCTATCATCAGGGTAAGGCAAATATTTTAGCAGACACCCTCAGCAGATTGTCTATGGGCATTCTTTCTCATGTTGAGGAAGGGAAGAGGGAAGTGGTGAAGGATATCCACTGACTTGCAAATCTTAGAGTGCGACTCTTAGATTTTGAAGATAAAGGGGTGGTCATGCATGAGATAGCTAAATCATCCCTTTGTTCAGAAGTTAAAGAAAAGAAGGCCGAAGAACCCATCTTGATGCAAATTAAGAATGATGTGAAGGTGATGTCGTTTGAGATTGGTGGTGATGGTATTTTGAGATACAAGGTTAGATTTTGTGTGCCAGATGTAGATGGTCTGCAGAAGAGAATTCTTGGTGAAGCTCACACTTTGAGGTATGTTGTTCGCCCAGGATCTAGAAAAATGTATCATGATTTGGAAACCATTTATTGGTGGTACAATATGAAGCGTGATGTGGCTAAATATGTTGCCAAGTGTTTGAATTGTCAAAAGTCAAAGTGGAACATATGAGGCCAGGTAGTTCTTCTCAAGTGATAGATTTGCCTTTTTAGGATTGAGAGATGGTCAATATGGACTTCATTATGGGACTTTTGAGGTCCCGAAACTAGTATGATTCCATTTGGGTGATTATAGACCAGCTAACTAAGTCTGCCCATTTTCTGCCTATTAGAACTAACTATTTGGGAGATGATTATGCCAAGCTATACATTGAGGAGATAGTCCATTTGCATGGAGCACCAATATCCATCATATTTGACCGAGGTACGCAATTTTCTTCACAATTTTGGAGGTCTTTTTAGAGGGGTTTAGGTACTTAAGTAAATCTTAGCACTGCATTGCACCCTCAGAATGATGGAAAGGATGAGTGCACCATTCAGACCCTTGAGGATACGTTAAAGGCTTGTGTAATTGACTTCAAAGGTAGTTGGGTAGATCATTTTCCACTAATAGAGTTTGCATATAATAATAGCTACCATGCCAGTATTAAGATGGCTCCTTTTGAAGCACTGTATGAAAGAATATGTTGGTCACCTATAGAGTGGTATGAAGTGGGCAAGACTCAGTTGTTTGGGCCTGATCTTGTTCACCAGGAAATGGAATACGTGAAGCTTATTAGAGATGACTTAAGACAGCTCAGATTAGACAGAAATTCTATGCCGATGTTAGAAAAAGGGAGTAATGCGATATGGGAAGAAAGGTAAGTTGAGTCCTCTCTATATAGGACCATATCAGATCTTGAGAATAATAGGAGCAGTTGCGTATGAGTTAAAGTTGCCTACAAGTTTGGGTTCGGTTCATTTGGTATTTCATGTATCCATGTTGAAGAAATATATTGGGTACCATTCTTTAGTGCTTCCTGTAGAGGAGGTCAAGGTAACAGACTCCTTGTCTTATGAATAAGAGCCTATAGCAATATTAGATCATCAAGTTACAAAATTGAGGAGCAAAGAGATAGCCTCTGTCAAAGTGTTGTGGAGAAACCAAAAAATTAAAGAGGCTACATGGGAATCTAAGGATGACATGCGAGCTATATATCCAAGCTTATTTGATCCGGTGGTTGGTGGAATAGAAGGTACAATCCTTATCCCATATTTTGTTTCCTATACCTTAGTATGTTTAAAACTCGTGCTTGTCTGTATTCCGCGTTGTCATTCGGGGATGAATGATCCCAAGGGGGGATAATGTAACGCCTAGCAAAAAGTTATGCACGTGTTATTTCATGAGAGCTAGCATTTACAGTTGAGGACTTGAATTTTTCTTAGTGTAAGAAAAGACTTAGAATTATTTTTAGCTACTAAACTTCGGAGATTTTATTTTTGATCTTCCCTACCTTCGATTTTAGATTTTTTTGTTGCATTGCGATGGGGCAAGCCTATAGAACATCTCCAGAGAGTTTCAGATTTTTTGGACATCGTTTAGGGCACGTTTGATTTACAAAACAGTAGCACCATGCGGTTAGAGTGCGTCACATGGAGCAGCTTATGATAGGTAGCATGAGATGGAGCATGAGACGCATGCTCAAGTCTAGTGGGATAGAGTATGCGACACATGCTCTACTGCGCGCACCTTAAAATTTCACCTTTTAATACCCGTCTCATTAAGGGTAATTTGTATATTTTCTAACCCCTTAACATCTTAAACACATGATTTAATCCCTATTACACCAAAATACACCTAATTTCACTAAAATCAATCAAGAGCACTCTCAAGGGTTCCAAACTTAAAACCTAAATAAATCAAGATTCAACCGTGGGTAAGCGATTGAAGATTTGGAATCCTCAATCCGTAAGCTTTGAGAATCACCTATTATCTTCTGAGATTGAGGTACGCGGGGTTTTCCTAAAATCTCATGGGTATAGAAACCATGTTTTAAGAAAAAGATTTTGGATTTATGAATATAATTATGTTTTATAAATTTTGACGGAATTGTTTTGGTCCTTAGACCTCCCCCAAGTTAATTGAAACTTTATATATATATATGTGTGTGTGTGTGTGTGTGTGTGTTTATGGATGATTATTCAATTGGGAGAATGAATTGTGATGAACCCCTCTCTTGTTATGATTTTTCCCATCTTTCATATGATATGAATTGTCCTAAATTGCATATTGAAAGCATGATATGAAGTGTCTCGGTTTTTACTATGACTTGTCTATGATTTTGAAATACATAGAGAGGGATGTGAATGTTGATACTTATTGAATATACATATAACAAAGAGTAGCATGGTTAGCCAAAATAACACTTGACCACCATATGTTTAAATAATCTCAGCATAGTTTTGACTTGTGTTTTTGGAATATGAAATCTTTTATACTGTTGGCATGTTTGGGTGGTCTGAAATGTGTTTTAATGAAATAATTATGCATAATAAATTATGGCTCAGAAAAGAGGACTTTCACGTCTTGGTGTGATGACACCAATTCAAATTATGCCATGGTAATTCAGAACAGCATAGAATGCATGTTTGAAGTCAAAATTTTCAGATGTTGAAACTAGAATAATACATGATTCAGAACAGGATAAAATTGGGCATAAAGAGAGGTTAGGTGGCTCCCCGAAGAATGCATGAGTTCAGACAACTCATTTCCTAAAACCATGATTTGCTGATCCGGGTATATTATACGCTGGCCTAGTGCCCTGTGGAGTATGAGACTCAAACACTCTAACCCTTACAACACACTTGGGTTGGGGGCTTCCCCGCCGAGTAAATGGAGGATTCCATATAGCCCATGGAATATCACAATTGTAAGGGAGTGCCACCTAACTCAGAAGTAATACAAAGATCAGACATTGTATTGACAAGAATGATTTATGATTTTTAGAAAGTACCCATGTGTTTTAGAACTATTTCATGTATGTTATTTTGACAAATTGATATCCATTATTTTATTTATATAAAAGTTTTATTTTGGATTACTTTATGTAACAATACATCTGTATTGACCCCCATCCCCCTACCTCTCAGGTTCTGAGGCTTAGTCTAGGAGTCCAGATAAGCAGTAGATTTTATCAGACAGAGTTGTAGTGTTCAATTGGTGAGCCTTCTTTGTTTTGGAAGTCTTGTTTACTTTCAGAAAATTATTATAAGTTATGGTTTTTTGGTCTATTGAGGGACTTATCCCAGTTTTCAGATTGTGTTAGTGATCATGTAGTAGAGATTTCGCAAACGGTTTTCAGATGTTGTTAGTCGTCTGATTTCATCCTTCTATGTTGAACAGAATCTAGAAGTTGACCATGTTTTTGTATTAGATTGAAATTCCACATTTTCTTTATTTATATCAATATTGTGCATGATTACCAGATATAGTAGGGTGTCTAGGCCTTCATGGTTCGAGATGTTCGTCACGGCCAACTTGGTATAAAAGCACGGTTCATGGTCCCAGGTTTCTTCCAAATTGCATCAGGTAGAGTATTATTTATGGGTGTGTAGCATACTACACATATAAGTGGGCTTCTAGTAGGCGTTTAGGAATGTGTCCCTACTTTCTGATTTAGTTCGTGCTTTGGAGTCTGATCTGTCTTCGAATCAATGCTCTCTTACTCTTAAAAAAACAACCATGCCTCCACAGCGTAGTAACGTTAATGCTTAGGATGATAAAGTCTTCCCCACTCATGGAATGTGGAACCATAACAGAGCACACACCCCAGAACCTGTTCCTACTCCGGGAGTACATCCAGTCCCGACCAGTCCTTCTAGAGCTCCTCAGACGGGTGCTAACCGCACTTAACCTCGTGAAAAAGAGGTGTCTAATACTGAATTTAGATAGTCCATTCATCTACTTGTACAGCTGGTAGCCACACAGACTCGGAGGTCGGGGGATAGCCGGTCTGCATCTGTTACTTTTAAAACAACTAGGGTGGGCCAGTTCATGAGAATGAAACCTCCCAAATTCTATGGTACTAAGGTAGAAGAGGACCCACAGGAGTTCATAGATGAAATGGAGAAGATTTTCAAAGTAATGCATTTGTATCAGGTAAAAGTGGTTGAGTTAGCAGCATACCAACTTAAGGATATAGCGAAGCAAAGGTACAATGAGTGGGAGGATACAAAGGGTGAGAGTGATGGGCCTACAGTTTGGGACGAGTTTGTGGAAGCTTTTCTTGATTGGTTCTTTCCTATAGAGCTGAGGGAGGCCAGAGCAGAAGAATTCATGAATTTTAAATAGGGCAAAATGAGTGTCCAGGAGTACACTCTAAAGTTTAAACAGTCAGTCCGTTATGCTCCTAAGATGAAGGGTAATATGAGGGCCCAAATGAGAAAGTTTGCATCTGTCCTTTCATTTTAGATGATCTGGTGCTTGAATGTTGAGGAGATATGCTGAACAGGTATATGGACTTTGTTACATTGTCAGTCCATACACAGCAAGTTGAGGATAATAAAAAGAAGATCACCAAATCTAGGGAAAAGGACAGACAGACAAAGAGAGCCAAAACTGCAGACCAGAGTCATAGTCAGTAGCAGAGCGGTAATTGTGGTAACAAATGGTAGAAGAAAAAGTTTTGTGGAAAAACACAGTCTACGGATAGCGCCCCAGTGCCCAGACCCCCAGTTGATAGATGATCTCAGAGTTTTCAGACTAGTCATGGACCCACAATGTAGGATACCCAGTCACAGGGCAGTGTGGTGCAACATCATCGTACTTTTCCACAATGTTAGACTTACGGTAAGCATCATCCAGGGAGGTTGTCAGTTGGGCACTCTGGTGTTTTATTCATGTGGTCAGACGGGTTATTTTCAAAGAGATTGTCCTTAGTCTATAAAGAGTATTGAGGGTACTATGTCTCAGGCAAACTCTTCTGTACCACCACTATCCCAAAAGGGCGCCACCTCACCCATAAAAAATGGACGCAATCAGTTATATACCTTGTCCAACTGCCAGGAGGTAGAGGCCTCACCAGATGTAGTTACCAGTATATTGCAAATCTTTTCTTATGATGTATATGTATTGCTTGATCGCGGGTCTACCTTGTCCTATGTGACCCCTTTTGTGGCTGTTAGTTTTGTGTTTGATCCCGATGTGATTGTCGAACCTTTCTCTATTTACACCCTGGTGAGAGATTCTGTTATAGCTAGACGGGTGTATAGGGATTGTGTTATCACTATTTATAGCCGAGATACTGTGGCACACCTCATAGAATTTGAGATGATTGATGTTGATGCTATCTTAGGGATGGACTGGCTCCATTCATGCTATGCTATAATGAATTGTAGAACTCGAAGAGTTATTTTCTCTTTCCCGAATGAACTAGTTATAGAGTCGGAAGGTCATTATTTATCACCTAGAGGGAACTTTATATCCTACCTCAGAGCCCATAAACTTATCTCTAAGTGTTGTCTGTATCATCTCATTTAGATTAAAGATTCTAATGCGAAAAGCCTTCCTATTCATTCTGTCCCTGTGGTAAATTAATTTCTACACATTTTTTCAGATGATCTCCCAAGAATACCACGTGATATGGAGATAGATTTTGGTATTGATTTATTGCAGATACCCATTCTATTTCCATTCCACCATATAGAATAGCCCCAGCGAAGTTAAAGAGTTGAAAGAACAACTAGCAGATCTTCTAGATAAAGGTTTCATCCATCATAGTGTTTCTCCCTGGGTGCACCTGTGCTTTTTGTGAGAAAGAAATACGATTCCCTGCGTATGTGCATAGATTACCACCAGATGAATAAGGTCACAGTTAAAGATAAATACCCTCAGCCTAGAATAGACGATCTGTTTGACCAACTTCAGGGTGCTAAGGGTTTTTCAAAAATAGACCTTCATTCGAGATACCATAAGTTAAAGGTTAGAGAGTCTGATATTCCAAAAACAACTTTCCAAACCAGATACGGTCATTATGAATTCTTAGTCATGTCCTTCGAATTGACTAATGCCCCTGTAGTGTTCATGGATCTAACGAATAGGGTCTTCCATTAGTTTCTGGATCTGTTCATCATAGTTGTAGATGTGTAATTTTATCCCATCAAAAGTAAATTTACTCCGTTATCATGCACTCTAATACCATCCTATAATTTTCACACAAAATGACAAAACCATAACCAACTATAAACAATTTTTTTCCCAAATCCTCACATAATTCCAATTTAATAACAATATAACAACCCTCTCCAATAAATAAAGGACATATCACCCTCACCACTACCCATCACCTACCGTACCCCCTCACCCCCACTCACGTGACCCCCCTCATTTTCCTTACATTTCTTGACCACAAAGGAAAAGAAAACAGGATACACTAAAAAAACAAATAAAAAGAATGGAGCATCTTGGAAGGAGCATTGAACACATATACCATGCCCAACTTTCCTTTTTGATTTTTTATTATTATTCATTGAATAGATATAGGATTCCATTCTTCCATACATAGAATATACACATAGACAAAAATGGAGCGAATATACAGAAGGAGATGGAGGAAAAAAGGGGCTCTCTATCTTTTGGTTTCGTCTTGGCCACACACACAACACCAAGAATACACACTACTCCCTCCCCTCCCACACAGAAAAGAGAGTAGATTGAGAGAGTGAGTAGATAGAGATAGAAAGTATCAATGAGAGAGGGTAACAGAGAGAGGTGAATCCGCTGGGGATGAGTATTCTGATGAATTTCTTATCGGAATTAGCTATGATGTTCATTCATGGGTCCACGGGTTTTTAAAATCACCATAGTTATGAAACCCCCACCCCCTAAATTTCCTTATTTTCTAGGTTTTCTAGACGAATCCGACCTAAGAATGTTAAAAACATCACTGAAATTATCCTCATTCCTCGATATCCATAGTTGTCCGAGCTTATCGGAGTGTTGTGTATTTTGTTAGCCTCTATTTTTTTGGTAAGTCTTGGTTTCGGGTTCATTATTTTTTTTTTTGCATTTTGTTGTCGAAGTCGATCTTTGGGTTCATCTTTTGTCATTCCTAGTGTGTAATTTGGGTTTTCATAGTGAGGTTTTCATTCCTAGTTTGTGGTATTTTGTCATGATTCCTGTGGATGGACGCTACTGTCATTGTTTCGATTTTGAGGTTTAGATTTGGTGTGTCTTGATTGGTTCACTGTTAGTGGTTTTTGGGCTTCAATTTCTATGTACTGATTTGGTCTGCTCATTGGTTGAGTTTCCTTGTTTGAGGATTTTTGTTTTCCGGACTTCTTTATTATCTACGAGAACATTCTATTGAGGTCCATTTCTCTAACCCACTTCTTTTTTCTTCATCTTGATTTTTGAATTGGTTGTGATTATGTGTGATTTAATCGTGATTGCTGGATTATTTTTGATATGATGATTGTTCCTGATGATGCTATTTTGGTAATATGTGAAACAAATTTGAATAGTTTTGATGGTACAATTGATAAAAGTGAAGTTATTTGAATAGTTTTGTATATTTCATATAGCGAAAATGGCAAAAAAAAGTTTCCTTCATAGTTGTTGGTTTCATTTTTAGTTGAAGTCTCTAATTAAAAACCGAAAAATATTTTATTCATTTGTCTTTGGTCGTGTCTCTTAAGATAGGGTCACTCTGTCAGTTAAACATTAATTATCCAATTAGGATGAACAACGCATACCTGATTCCCTCCCCTCGAGGTGGGATACGTAGGCAACCCTTGTTGGCTCCGGTAATCTTTTTATTTTTATCTTTGTCTCTATCTTAGCCTAGGGTCTTTCTCCTTGTAATCTAGTGTTCTTAACTGGTCCTTGCCAAGTAGGTTGATTTCACTCGGCAGTATTGTTTGGTGATTTAAAGTCAATAGTGGTCAGTCCCTTCGACATATGTCTGTGTCAAAATCCCAAAGGTTGGGAATCTTTTTGTCCAATTGAATTGCTTGTTAAGTTAATGTTTTATGTGTTATTTCAAGATGGACCCAACCACAAGGTCTAGAGTTCGGATGGTTTCCGAGGTCCCTAAAATGATAGTCAAGTGGTGGGGAATGTTCAACTACGCTGAGCAACATGAGATACAAATAGTATTGGGTAATCTTACAGCCCTCCTACGTCTCACTCCCCGTCCAGATCTGATAGACGCAGCGTTGAATTTTTGGGATCCTAGTAGTTTGGAATTTAGGTTTGGAAAATGTGAAATGATGCCTACTCTGGCAAAAATATCTGGTCTGTGTCAATTGTCTTATATCGGTCTAAAGATGATCCAAGCCCTCAATCATACTAGCTCGATGTTTCTTCAACGTTGTGGTTTAAAAAGTAAGAATATGTATTTGGGATGCCTTAATCAATCATGGATTTCCCTAGATTACTTGTTTTCTCGATTCGGATCATTGTGAGTTTTTGATTATTTTTGGGATGAATTTCATATAACTAAGAAGAAATAGGAAAGGAAGCGTCTTGAAATCTTCGCTCTCACTTTGTTAGGCACTTTTCTGCAAGACAAAAGATGTATTAACACTTGGTTGCAATCTGCAGTGATGTCCTTATTTCACAAAGATCAAAGGGGTAAGGTTACTCTAGTGCCTATGATTTTATTAGAGATAAATAAGGCCCTAACTGAAATAAAAAGGGGGATGTGGTTCTTATAAGGAAGTAATCTAGTGTTGCAACTATGGATGATGGAGCATTTGCATGCTCCGTCTTTGATAAAATCAGATGTCATTGATTGTTGCCTCTCCGATCAAGTGAAATTCATGGAAGAATGAATTCGCTTTGACAAATTCTCATTGCCAGTGGGAGTCGAGGTTTGGGTTGAATTCCTCGAATCAAGAACAGATGATAATGTTCTGTGGACCTATTTTTGGTTTCGCCTTGGTCGGATGTAGCATGAAACTTCTTTTAGTTTTGTTGGGGCTTAATTGTACACCGACCATACACTCCCCTTAGGGTAATGCATTAGTTGGGTTGACTGCTAGATGTTCCATCGATAATGGACTTCCAGAAAGATGTTGAGCAATTTAGGGATCAAGCCAGGTATGAGATTAAATATGAGCAGTTCTGGGATAATGCAATGTGGAAGGGAATGAATACCCTCAGAGAAGGTTTAGATAATCCAGGATACACTCCAAGATATGGAATCTAGCTACAATCCATTCCTCAGGGTGTCAGTATGCC
Organism: Capsicum baccatum var. pendulum; assembly: GCA_030864225.1. Lineage (NCBI taxonomy): Eukaryota > Viridiplantae > Streptophyta > Magnoliopsida > Solanales > Solanaceae > Capsicum > Capsicum baccatum. The sequence continues at coordinate 6,883,696 of CM061552.1, forward strand.
ATTACCAGCACAACTTAGAGGGAGAATATAGGAATAATTTATAGTTGATGACCATCAAGATGAAAGTGTGGGGGCCAAGGATAGACATTGAGAGTTCAATTATCAGGTTTGCTCGTAACTGTAGAAGGGTATCAGAATAGTCTTTTCAGGTGTAATCCCTAAGAGGAAACAACACGTACTAGGAGCTTTCTCCCGAATATCAAGGCGTCATTGCGGGGTACGTTGTAAAATTTGACTGGTAAGGCGAGAACTTCACAGACAGGTCCATCTCAGCCAGGGACATCACACAGAGCACCAGTTTGAAGGAGCATTTCTTATCTTTTATTTAGTTTGAGTCTCTTATTTTCTGTCATTTCAAGGTGGTTTCTTTGTCAAGTCGGTGTCATGTTTGGTTTTGGAGTCTATATTAAGAGTATTATGTATGTCATATTGTTGGTCTAGAGTGTTGATTAGTATTTCTTGATTAGTTTTAAAGTTGTCTTAAATTCAAGGTCTGTTCATTTGTCTTTTATGAAATGTAGTGATGTCATTTTGTTCTTTCCTTTTGTTTATTTTTGTTAAAAAAAAGGAAAAAAATTCATTGAAAATAAAAAATCTTCAATTATGTGATGTTCATGCATATGCTACCCGAACTACGCAAGATCTAATTCATGTAAAACATGATACGTAGGCAACCTACTTTTGGGTTCAATCTAATCATTTTATTTCTTCATTTTTCATTATTTTTCCTCTTTTTAAAGAAAAGAAAAAAACCATAAAGAATGATAAAAGAAGGTAGATAGCGAGAGAAGAAAAGAAAGAAAGATGATGAGAGAAGAAAAGGGAAACAAAAGAGACTGATACAAAAGAAGAGAGAAAACAAGGGCGAAAAGAAAAACAGAGGTGTAATAGGATGGTAGAAGCAAATGAGTGTAGAAGAAAGATCAGGATGATGTTGAAATAGCCTCATTACCCTCAGAGCTGGTAGAAATACGCATGCATCTAGGTTGTGTATACAATGTGATTGCCATGTTTGTTGTGTGACCTAATCCTAATGGGTTTTGTCTTTGATGAGCATGATCTATCAGATAAGTGGTTAGTTTGTAGCACTCTGGATAGTCACCAACACTTCACTAGATCAAAAGAGAAGCTTGCCATGGATAGTAGGGAGATTGAAAATTCACTCGTTGACCCAGATCAGGATCCCAGGGAAGAAAGTTCGAAACAAAATGATGAGGTATTGAGACTTAGACAACAATAGGTAGATCTGCATTGATCATGGGCTTGTGTAATTCCCTCTCCTCCACTCCCTGAGGATTTTGGGAATATCTCTAACTGTCCACCGCTCTCTCAACTGCAATTCTCTACTCCCGTTGAGTCACCAGAGCACGCAGCAGGATTCACTCTGCGTCAATATTATCCTAGTAGTTCTAGTGTGCCCCTTGCAGCTCCCCAACCAAGGACCGCTACTCAGCTACCACCACCGACATCACTTGTTTTCGTGGCTCCGCCACCACCTAAAACTCCCATCTATATAGTGCGTCCGACAATGGTACTTCCTTGGTCTGTCAGTGAGCCAGTATTAAAGGTTTTGGATAATCTGCATTATGCCCCAGAGCCTACTCTGAAGATGAATGAGCCATATGGGTACACTCAGCCTCCTACATTTCCATTTGATACGGAGAATCCTGTCGCAACAGAGGAACAAGAAGTCATGGCACAAAAATTGAAAATTTTGGAACAAGCCATGAGGAATTTGCAGGGAATCAGAGGCTATAAGAGTGTTTCCAATAAATATCATTGTATGTTCCCAGACGTTAACATTCCCCTTCATTTTAAAATGCCCAAATTTAAGAAGTATGATGGTACGGTGATCCCGTGGCGCATTTGAGATATTAGTGCAACTAATTGAGGGCTGCAGTGGGAAGGTAAAAGTTGGATTTATTTGGTTAGAATCTTTTTGATCTGGCTTCAGAATGGTTTGTCGATCAGGATATTGACAAGTGGAACAGCTGGGATGACTTAGCTACTGAGTTTGTGCAATACTTTCAGTATAGTGTCGATCTGATTCTGAATGAAAAATCATTGGTCAGCCTGAAGAAAAAATGTACTGAAGGCTTTAGAGAATACAAGATAAGGTGGCATGAACAGGCCACAAGGGTAAAGCCTCCAATGAAGGAGAGTAAGTTGGTAGAGGTCTTCATTCAGGCACAGAATGAGACCTATTTTTAACATTTATTTCTGGTGATGGGAAAGTCGTTTATTGAAGTCCCCAAAATAGGAGAAATTATAGAAGACAAAATTAAGATCAGACGAATAGTGAGTTTTTCTGCATTGAAAGCCACCACCCAAGCAACTCAAGGTGGCTTTTGAGCGTTTGGAGGTAAAAAGAAGAAAAAGGATATGGCGACCATTATAGCTGGGTCCCCATTCCTATCCTAAAAGACCGCCTCGCCCCAATCAATAATCCCAAGACCTAGCCTATGCCCAAGCTCCATATATGCCTCCCCACCATTACTAACCTATGCAAAACCCACTATATTCTATTCCACCACCTCCATACTATGTATATAGCGCACAACTATATGACCAAACCCCTTCTTACCCATAATGCCATGTGCAAGCTCCAAAAAATCATCCTTCAGCTCCACCAAATTACCAAAGCCCCTCCAGACCTAGTTTTTAACCTAGTCTTGAGAATAAAAAAAAGAAGGCGGTCAAAAATCTGTTCACGTCTCTCGGTGAGATATATTCTAGCTTGTTTGATAGGTTTAGAAAGATGAAGGTCTTGAGCCTAATTCCAGGAAGGCTTTCAAATCCACCTTCGAGGAATCTCAATTATTCTTTGAGGTGTGCATATTATCTTGACATACCAGGCCATGATATCGATAAATGCTGGTATTTGAACAGAGCTATCCAAAATTTAGTTGATACAAGTAAGATTCTGGTCTAGTCCCCAGAGGTTCCAAACATCAACAAGAATCTGTTGCCAACCAATGCTGAAACCAATATATTAGAATTGATATATGATGGCAAAGAGTTGTCAATGTGTTATAAGCCTATTGTTAGAATACAGACCAATAAAGATAAATTGGTGTATGTGGAGGATTCGTTGAAAGCAATGTCATTGAGCCAGGAAGAAATGAGAGAAGATAACGTTTAAGTAAGCAGGAAGAAACCCATGATCACACTGAAAGGAGTCAGAACAGCTGTTGGTTTAAGTCAGGATAAATCTAAGTTGGCGGTGGTAGGATATCCAGGTAAGCCTATCTTGATGGTGAAAGGAGAATTGGCAGCACCTATTATCATTAAACCGGTGACCCAACCTAAGATAGTTGATCGAAAAAGGTCCCCAGGAACTATAAGTAGACTACGATGACTTATAAGGGTAAAGAAGTCATGAAAAAAGTAGATGAGGTAGTAGGTCTGACTCTGTCAGGAAGACGCTTCATGACTAAAGGTTTAAGGAAGCCCAAGCCAATTGTGAGTGGGTCTTCATCTATCAAAAAGACTATCATCGAAGAAAAAGCCAAAAAATTCTTGAAAAAGATGAAATTACTGGATTATTCGATAATAGATCAGCTGAGGAAGACCCCTGCACAAATTTCCCTCTTATCTTTGTTGTTGCATTCCAAAGAACATATGATATTATATTGAAGGTATTAAATGAATCTTATCTTCCAAGGGAGATCACGGTAAGTTAGATTGAGAAAATGGTCGAAAAAATCTTTGAGGCGAATCCAATTAGCTTCTCTGATGATTAATATCTAGTTGAAGGTACGAGGCATAAATTGGGTCTTTATATTAACGTAAAGTGTGAAGATTTCTATGTCATCCATGTCATGATTGATGGTGGTTCTGGTGCAAACATTTTTTCTATATCTACCCTACAAAAGTTAAACATCAGTGTCGGAAGGATCAGACCCAACAATGTATGTGCCAGGGCATTTGATGGAGTAAAAATAGACTCCATCGGTTAAATAGAGCTAATGTAACTATAGGGCATGTCGAATTCGACATAGAGTTCCAAGTTCTGAATATTTACTCCTCGTACAATCTGTTGTTGGGAAGACCATGGGTCCACAAAGTCGGGGCGGTTGCATCTACGTTGCACCAGATAATCAAGTTTAAGAATGACAGGCAAGAAGTGGTTATTCATGGTGAAGGAGATTTGTCTACCTACAAAGTTTCTCTTATGCCTTTTATTAAAGAAAATAATGTAGAGGAGTATCAATCATTTGATACAATATTGGTGGATCGTATCCTTGAAGGGCAGGTTATGTCAGGACCTCTATTGTCTTCCACTTCTATTATGATGGTGAATGATCTATTGAAGTATGGATTTGTACCATAAAAAGGGTTTAGTAATGTCCCTAAATGATATAGTTCATCCAATATGCCCGAGTGAGCATATGGGAACTTTTGGTCTAGGTTTCGAACCTATGGCTAAAGATCTAAAAAGGCCAAGGAAATGAAAAAGGAAACGTGGTCACTCCCTCACCCAATGCCGTTACTCAGTGAGTCATTTTTCAAGAGCGGTGTCACTAAGCCTGCAGAATTTGAGGATAAATTAGTTGAGAACTTCTAGAACCTATTGATTGAAGTTGACATGGCTGAAGTAGGAGAAGGTACCAGTAAGGCAGATGTGTAGTTCATAGGTCCTGAGGTCCAGCTCAACAATTGGGAAATCATTCCTCTCCCCATCAGGAGGGAGTTTTGGTAGATCATTTTGTTTTTTGTCTGTTTATCCGAGTAATTTTAGGGTTGTAATTCAGAATTTAGCTTGTTTATATTCTATTGTCGTTTGTGTGTAAACCCTCCTATCTTTCCATTTTAATGAAATACAATGTCCCTTTTGTTTTGTGTATAATATATTTTGTTTTTTGTCTTTTTCTTTATACAGTTATCTTTATGTTGATTCTAATGACATGACATGCATGCAGAATTTTCAACCTGATCTTAAAATCCAAACTAATCAAGACATATTGAAGGAAGAGGGGGAATATGATGAAGAAGAGACACTAGAAGAGATGAGCAAAGAGTTGGAACAATTTGAAGATAAGTCAAATCCTAATCTGAATGAATTTGAGCCAATTAATCTTGGGAATCAAGAAGATGTTAAGGAAACTAAAATAAGTGTACATGCTTCGCCAATTCTAAAAGATGGAATGATTCAAGCATTAATTGATTATAAAGAAGTTTTTGCATGGTCTTATAATGATATGCCTGGTTTAAGCACTGAATTGGTGGCCCATAAATTGCCAACTGATCCTACATCCCCCCCGTCAAAAAAATGTTTAGAAAGTTTAAAACTGATATAAGTATCAAAATCAAAGAGGAAATCATGAAACAACTTGAAGCCAAAGTAATTCAAGTGGCTCGTTATCCTACATGGTTATCCAATATTGTTCATGTCCCAAAGAAAGATGGCTAAATTTGCGTATGTATTGATTACAGTGATTTGAATAGAGTTAGTCCGAAGGATGATTTTCCGCTGCCAAATATCCATATTTTACTGGACAACTGCGCCAAATAAGAGGTTGCCTCTTTTATGGATTGTTATGTGGGATAGCATCAAATAATTATGGATGGTGATGATGTGGAGAAGATGTCTTTTAACACACCATGGTGGACTTATTGTTATCAAGTAATGTCGTTTGGTTTTAAGAATGTTAGATCAACACACATGAGAGCCATGACCACTATGTTTCATAATATGATGCATAAAGAGATTGAATTCTATGTAGATGATGTGATTATTAAGTCAAAGAGTTAGGCTGACCATGTTAAAGATTTAAGAAAGTTCTTTGAAAGGCATCGGAGGTATAATCTCAAGCTCAACCCAACAAAATGTGTATTTAGAGTTCCATCCAGAAAGCTGTTGGGGTTTTTCCTGATGGGGTATTGAATTAGATCCTTCAAAGATCCATTTTCAGCAAGTTTATTGCTCAACTCACAACTACTTGTGAGCCCATTTTCAAGTGTCTGAATAAGAGTGTTGCTGCTGAGTGGAATGAAGAATGTCAGGAAGCATTTGATAAAATATAAAGCTATCTTTCGATAATAAGATCGTGATATGTTTAAATGGATAGGTGAATATAGGTTTGGGTAGGCAAAATTCCCATGAATAAGTGTTTTTGTTGAATATTTGAATATGGAATATTAGTTGAATGTTTTCTAGTTTATCGCGCTTGGAATTTATATGTACTATTTAGCTGGGTAATGCCTTGAGGTACATGTATTTATTGGTCGGGGAATGCCCCAAAATATTTTGTACTCGGAGGACGTCCGTGATGGAGGCCCGTATTGTTGGGTAAAGCATTGGAGCATAGTTTAGGATTAGTCTTGAATAGGATTTACATTTCTGCATTTTTCTCTTTTTGGACTGTAAAGTTAGATTGGACATTATTTTGGTTTTGAATTTTGTTTGATTTGTTTTGTTTTTCTTCTTTTGTGAGTTTATGTGGTTTGTACATTTTATAGTGTCAAAATTTGCTGATACGCTCCACCAAGTGATCGTGGTTGAATTAAGGGATCGAGGGGTGCCTAACACCTTTCCCTCGGTCAACATAATTCCTTAACCGAAATCTCTATTCGTAAACTATTTTCAAAGAGTCAAAATAGTTTTTAAAAAGATTCTTAAGGTGATTCGGCACACCACATTATGCCAAGTGGCGACTCTGAATAAAAAATGTAAATAATTCTTTTTCAAAAATAAATTTTCATTTTTGTCACTTTGATAATAAAAACCCTTTCGAAACGTAAAAATCAATTTTTTTTTTGGTTAAAAAGGGGTGTGACAATAGTATTCATTGATGAAATCTTGGTTTAATCTAAGAGTGAGGACCATGCCAATCACCTCTGAATTATCCTTCAGACCCTCAAAGATCATAGGTTGTATGCTAAGTTTTCTAAGTGCGAATGCTGGCTTAATGCTATTTCTTTCTTGGGGCATATTGTGTCTGGTGAGGGGATTAAGGTTGATCCCTAAAAGATTGAGGCAGTAAGAAAATGACCTAGGACCACGAATCGAATTGATATTCGAAGCTTCTTAGGTTTGGCAGGGTATTATAAAAGATTTGTAGAAAGATTTTCTTTTATAGCTGCTCCACTTACTAAATTGACTCAGAAAAAGGTGAAATTTGTATGGTCTAACTCATGTGAGAATAGTTTTGAAAAGTTGAAGGATAAATTGAATACTGCACCTGTGATGACTCTTTCGAAGGTACGGAAGGTTTTGTGGTATATTGTGATGGGAATTGGGAGTGTTCTTATACAGCATGGTAAGGTGGTGGAATATGCATCTAGTCAGTTGAAAGTGCATAAGCGTAATTACCCTACTCATGACTTAGAGTTAGCAGCTGTGGTGTTTGCGCTTAGAATCTGGAGGCATTATCTCTATAGGGTGCATGTTGATATTTTCACTGACTATTAGAGTTTACAGTATGTTTTCTCGCAGAATGAATTGAACCTCAGGCAGAGGCGTTGGATGGAGATTTCGAAAGACTATGACATGAGCCTGTACTATCATTCGGGTAAAGTAAATATTGTAGACGACACCCTTAACAACTTGTCTATGGGAATTCTTTCTCATGTTGATGAAGGGAAGAGAGAAATGGTGAAGGATATTCACCGACTCACAAATCTTGGAGTGTGACTTTTAGATTCCAAAGATGGAGGGGTGGTCATTCATGAGATATCTAAATCGTCTCTTTGTTCAGAAGTTAAAGAAAAGTAGGCCGAATATCCCATGTTGATGTAAATTAAGAATGATGTGGGTCAGCAGAAGGTTATGTCATTTGAGATTGGCAGTGATGGTAATTTGAGATACCAGGGTAGATTGTGTGTGCCAGATGTAGATGGTCTACGGAAGATAATTCTGGATGAAGCTTACACTTAGAGGTATGTTGTTAACCCAAGCTCTACAAAAATGTATCATGATTTGAAAACCATTTGTTGGTGGAATAATATGAAGCGTGATGTGGCTATATATGTTGCCAAGTGTTTGAATTGCGAACAAGTCAAAGTGGAACATATGAGGCCAGGTGGTTCTTCTTAAGAGATAGATTTACCTTTGTGGAAGTGGATGATGATCAATATAGACTTCATTATGGAACTTCAAAGGTCCCGAAACCAGTATGATTCTATTTGGGTGATTATAGATCGGCTGACTAAGTCTACCCATTTTCTACCTGTTAGAACTAACTATTTGAGAGATGATTATGCCAACCTGTACATTGAGGAGATAGTCAATTTTCATGGAGCGCCGGTATCCATCATATCCAACTACATAATTTACTTTGCATTTTTGGAGGTCTTTTCAAAGGGTTTTGGGTACTCAAGTGAACCTTAGCACTGTATTCCACCCTCAGATTGATGGGCAGGCTGAGCGCACAATTCAAAACCTTAAGGATATGTTAAGGGCCTGTGTAATTGACTTTAAAGGTAGTTGGGTAGATCATTCGCCACTAATAGAGTTTGCATATAATAATATCTACCATGCCAGTATTAAGATGGCTCCCTTTAAAGCACTATATGGAAGAAGATGTAGGTCGTCTATAGGGTGGTATAAAGTGGGTGAGACTCAGTTGTTTGCCCTGATCTTGTTCACTAGGCAATGGAAGACGTGAAGCTTATCAAAGAATGACTTAATATAGCTCAGAGTAGACAAAAATCCTATGCCGATGTTAGAAAAAGGGATTTTGAATTTGAGGTTGGTGATTAGGTAGTTCTAAAAGTTTCTCCTATGAAGGGAGTTATGCGATTTGGGAAGAAAGGTAAGTTGAGTCCTCGCTATATAGGACCATATCAGATCTTGAGAAGGATAAAAGCAGTTGCGTATGAGTTAGAGTTGGCTGCAAGTTTGGGTTCGATTCATCCGGTATTTCATGTGTCCATGTTGAAGAAATGTATTGGGGACCATTCTTTAGTGCTTCCTGTAGAGGAGATCAAAGTAGCAAACTCCTTGTCTTATGAAGAAGAGCCTAATAACAATCTTAGATCGTCAAGTTATAAAATTGAGGAGCAAAGAGATATCCTCAATTAAAGTGTTGTGGAGAAACCAGAAAATTGAAGAGGCTACAAGGGAATCCAAGGATGACATGCGAGCTAGATACCCAAGATTATTTGATCCGGTGAATGGTGGAATGGAAGGTACAATCCTTGTCCCATATTTTATTTCCTATGCCTTAGTATGTTTAAAAATCATGCTTGTCTGTATTCGTCTTCGTCATTCGGGGATGAATGATCCCAAGGGGGGATAATGTAACACCCCACGAAAAGTTGTGCACGTGTTATTTCATGATAGATAGCATTTAGAGTTGAGGACTTGAAATTTTCTAAGTGTAAGAAAAGACTTAGAATTATTTTTAGCTTCTAAACTTCGGGGATTTATTTTTGATCTTCTCGACCTTCGATTTTAGACTTTTTTGTTGCATTGCGATGGGTCAAGCCTATAGAACATCTAGGGTGAGTTTCAGAATTTTTGAACTTCGTTTAGGGTAGGTTTGATTTTCAAAATAGAAGCATCATGCGATTAGCATGCGTCGCATGGTGCAGCGCATGATAGGTAGCATGCGACTCATTCTTAGCTGCACGCACTAGAAATTTTCCTCTTTTAATACCCTTCTCATTAAGGGTATTTTGGGTATTTTTCAACCCCTTAACATCTTAAACACGGGATTTAATCTCTACTACATCAAGATACACCTACTTTCACCAAAATCCATCAAAAACTCTCTCAAGGGTTCCAAACTAAAAATTTAAATAAATCAAGATTCAATCAGGGGTTTTCGAAAGCGATTAAAGATTTGGAATCCCCAATCCGTAAGATTGGAGAATCACCTATTATATTCCGCGATTTTGACGGAATTGTTTGTCTTTAGACCTCCCCAAATTGATTGAAAAATTATATATATATATATATATATATATATATATATATATATATGTATGTAGGTAGGTATGTAGATATGTATGTATGTATGTATGAATGTGTTTAAGGATGATTATTCAATTGAGAGGATGAATTGTGATGAACCCCTCTCTTATTATGATTTTTCCTATCTTTCATATGACATGAATTGTTCTAAATTGCATCTTGAAAGCATGATATGAAATGTTTTAATTTTTACTATGACTTGTCTATGATTTTGAAATACTTAGAGAGGAATGTGCATGTTGATATTTGTTGAATATACATAGAACAAAGAGTAGCATGGTTTTCCAAAAAAAAAAACATAACCACCATATGTTTGAATATTCTCAACACAGTTTTGACTTGTGTTTTCGGAACAAGAAATCTTTTATACTATTTGCATGTTTGGGTGGTCTGAACTATATTTTAATGAAATAATTATGCATGATACATTATTGCTTAGAAAAGAGGACTTGTAAGTCTTGGTGTGATGACACCAATTAAGATTTTGCCATGGTAATTCAGAATAGAATAGAATGCATGTTTGAAGTCAGAATTTTTAGATGTTGAAACTAGAATAATGCATGATTCAGAACAGGATAAAATTGGGCTTAAAGAGAGCTTAGGTGGTTCCCCAAATAAGGCATGAATTCAGATAACTCATTTCCTAAAATCATGATTTTCTGATCTGGGTATATTATTATACGCTGGCCTAGTGCCCTTTGGTGTATCAGACTCAGACACTCCAACCCTTGTGGCAAACTTGGGTTGGGGATTTCCCCGCCGAGTCAGTGGAGGATTCCATATAGCCCATGGAATATCAGACTTGTAGGGGAGTGCCACCTAACTCAGAAGTAATACAAAAATCAGACATTGTATTGACAAGAATGATTTATGATTTTTAGAAAGTGCCCATGTGTTTTAGAACTATTTCATGTATGATATTTTGACAAATTCCTATCCATTATTTTATTTATAAAAAAACTTTATTTTGGTATACTTTGGTACCAGAACATCTGTATTGGCCCCCTCCCCTACCTTTCAGGTTCTGAGGCTCAGTCTAGGGGTCCAGATAGGCAGTAGATTTCATCAGATAGAGTTGCAGTGTCTAGTTGGTGAGCCTTCTTTGTTTCAGAAAGCCTGTTTACTTTCAGATAATTAATATGAGTTATGGTTTTGGTCTACTGGGGTCCTTGTCCAAGTTTTCAGATTGTGTTAGTGATCATGTAGTAGAGATTTTGCAGACGGTTTTCAGATATTGTTAGTCGCCTTGGATTTCATCCTTCATTGTTGAACTGAATCTAGAAGTTGACCATGTTTCCATATTAGATTGAAATTCTGCATTTTCTTTAATTATATGAATGTTATGCATGATTACCAGATATAGTAGGGTGACCGGGCCTTTATGGTTCGGGACGCTCGTCATGGCCAGGGCCTTGGTTCGGGTCGTGACAGCTAGCTTCTTATCAGGAGATTCAGCGAGCAACAAATTATTTTGATGATTCAAATTTAATTGGAGTTGGAAGTTCTGGTTCTGTGTACAAAGGTACATTATCTGGTGGTAGTGTAGTGTCCATAAAGATTCTATATTTGGAATATGAGGAGGTATACAAGAGGTTTGATACTGAATGTGAAGTGATGAGAAAAGTTAGGCACAGAAATCTTGTGCCCGTGATCGCAACTTGTTCTAGTGCCTATTTAAGAGCCTTTGTTCTGCAATATATGTCTAACAGGACCCTTGAAAATTGTTTGTACAGAGATGACAGCCAATTGAACCTTCTTCAAAGAGTAACTGTAATGCTTGATGCGGCTATGGGAATTGAATATCTACATCATGGTCATTTCACTCCAATAGTTCATTGTGACCTGAAGCCAGTCAACATTCTTTTGGATGACGATATGGTGGCTCATGTTGGTGATTTTGGCATCTCTAAAATTTTTGTTGTAAGCAAGTCTATGGAATATACTGGGACATTGGGTACTCTTGGTTACATTGAACCAGGTAAATAATATCCGATCTCTTTAATTTTCTCTTAGTATAATTAGGCGTCTCCAAATTCTTGAAGTGAAAAAAAAATAGCAAGTCTCTATTTGTACATAATTGGTGTTATATTTCAATTAAGTAACTTTCTTTCCTTTCATTCTTTTCAAAGAATATGGATCGGAGGGAATAATGACCACTAGTGGTGATGTTTATAGTTACGACATCATGTTGATGGAGGTTTTGACCAAAAGAAGGCCAACAAATGAAGAGATATGCAATGAAAATCTTGACTTGAGGAAATGGATAACTCAATCATTTTTAGGGTCTATGATGGACGTTATAGATGACAATCCTTTTCCTAAGGAAGCACAAATCACTTCTAAAAGTGAAATTTGCATAGCCTCAATGATAAAATTGGCTTTACACTGCACAAAGGAAACGCCAGAATCAAGAATAACCATGAAAGATGTAGTCAAGAGGCTTAGTAAAATCAAGATCGCATTTCTGGGAACCAGAAATCAGCATCTCTTTTGATGGTGTTGTTTCTGATCTGCAAGTTAATATATTGCTTTTGTTTACCTGGGTTTTCTAGTAAAGTCATCATATACTAGTTTTTAGAGTCATGTATTGTTTGTACTTCAGAGTGTTGCATTTGCTTTACTTTTACGATTTCAAATATGAGTGGTATGGAAATGTTTAGCTTCACTATTTTACTTTCTGTTTGCAAGCTTTAGTGGTTCCATATATCCTGTAATTTGTGTATCCAGTTAACTTGGCAACACAAGTTTTTTATATTTACTTTTACTATATTAACAAACCTAATTAGATAGACAAACTGTTACTTTTGCAAGTTAAAATGTGAATGTTTTTACCCTAAAACCTACAAAAGGTTGTTTTGATGCTGCAACATTTGTAATGAAGAGAATGCAGGTAACAATTAAACAGCAACAACAGTCCCAGTGTATTCCCACAAAGTGAGGTCTGGGGAGAGTAAATTGTACGCAGTCCATAGCGCTACCTTCAAAGAAGTAGAGAGGTTGTTTCCGATAGACCCCCGACTCAAGATAGATAATAGTACACTAAGGTCGTAATGAAACATGAAACAGGATGGACGACATAAATCAACTAAGAAATAATAAAAATAAATATCAGAGAAATATGAAATTAGAGAAATACTTGTAATTCGAAATAAGAAATAAGAAAGAGGACACCCACAACACCCACCTAGTAGCAACATATACTCACAGCCCTACGACACCCACCCCACCCAAACTCTCCAGAATAGAGGATCCTACTCATGGACACCGTCCTAGGGTTACTAACCCGGCTACACAAGCACTCACTTACAACCTTTCCACAATCCACACCCTCACACTAGCCCTCTACCCTAATACGCGACCCTCCACACCTTCCCATCTATGTTCATGTCCTTAGTAAGTTGTAGCTGCTCCATGTCATGTCTAATCACCTCCCTCCAGTATTTCTTCGGCCTACCTCTGCTCTTCCTGAATCTATCCAAAGCTAGCCTCTCAAACCTCCGAACTGGGGAATCCTGTCACGACCCGAACTAGGGCCTGGCCATGACGGAAATCCCAAACCATGAAAGCCCGGATGTCCTACTCTATCTGGTTGTCATGCACAACATTCATAATTTATGATCTCAAACAATCTTCAAATCTGAATTTTTTTTCACACATACATATACATGTAAATCAATTTAAGGGGGAAAGGCCTAAAGTCCGAATCATCAATATCTTTAAACATTCATAATGCATAATAAAATCATGGATCTAAAAACCTCTTTATAAATTCATGCTTGATAGATCTTTAAATCATACTTGAATATTTCAACAAGCCCATGTAGTTTAGGATAGACCCCATGTACCTAAGATTATTCAGTTTGAAAGATGGAACCCAGATCTAGATCTGTTTCTTGAACATCTTCACTAAGGAGGATGAATTCTTGATCCATGGAAGGGAAGGAACTTAAATTTTGATTTGCTTTCTTGGAAATCTTGAACAGAAGGATTGATTTTCTTGATTTCTTGATCTTGGAGAAAACCCTAATTTCCATCTTGTTCTTGAAAGTAGAGAGGATTGAGATGTTGTAAAACTGATAATATATGGATTAATAACACCTAAGGGGCGATTTAATTCGTGTGAATGGTTTTTGGAGTGAGGAAAACATCAAAATACTCCTAAGAAATCACTTCCCAGTTGCTGAAATTTTCAGCTGATGACCAACGCTGATAAGCGCTTAGATCTGTGATAGCCCATCAGCCCAGGTCGTCACCAAGGAGCTGAAATTTATAAGTTTCTGCCTAAGACTGATGACATATTCTGATAAGTCATCAGATTTGTGACAAGCCATCAGATTTGTTGTCACTCAGTTTCCAGGATGATATGATGTAGTAAAATGGGTATAACTTTTTTCTTCGAAATCATATTTGGGAAAAATTAGTATCGTTGGAAACATAATTCGAAGATATTTAATTCGATATATAGTAAGCCACCCAGTTCGTGATATACAATGAGTTATGGTCGATTATATTTGACCTAAGTTTCGACGCTCACTAAATATCAAATGATAGGAAAGCTTTTAACTTGACCTTGAGTAAGGGGACCTCTATGATCTCAATTCATTATCAAATAGGTTCCCGCACTACATAATTGATTAACATACCAAATTTGCTTATGATTTATGGCTTTTGAAATATCTACGCGTAGAAATGATAGTTTTCATTCTAGTCCAAATTGTGGGGTGTTACATTATCTCCCCATTGGGATCATTCGTCCCCGAATGATAGGTAGGAACTTGTTGAAGCTTAAAGGTATGGAATAACATGGGCATGATGTTCCTTCTAAGAAAGGATATAACTGATCTAAAACATTTAAGCTTCTATCATGAAACTGAATCTGAGCTGACTTGACTTTTCTTACTTTAAGAGGCTGATTCGTGCTGAATGTTTAGGATTCCCTTGAAATGTTCATGATCCAATCAAACATATTGAAATTGGAAAGTGATAACTTATGAAAGTACGAATCATAAGACAACATGACTTAGATCGTACATAGGTATTACACTATCTGAGCTCAAATACTTGGAAAATTTTGAGATTATACATTGAACTCTTATGCACCGAGTCATGAATAGATAGATGAATCTGAAACATAATGCCTGGAATGAACTGAATTCACAATTTATATGGATGGAATAGATTATATCTTGGGTATTGCCATACGCATGAGATTTCGGATAGTAGGACTAGGTGAAAATGTGGAAAAACCATAGTAACTTATCTGCTCGACTGTTAAACTGAATTACAGACTAAATTATACTGGACTCTTATACTTAACTGGAGTATCTCTTCAGTATTCTTTCTAAAGAAGCCCAAGTAGCATTAGGGATCAATGAATATTGGGCATGAGTTACACAAGACAGCCAAATAAGGAATCACCACAATAACACTACTCTATAACATGGAATAAGGACATATAACTCATAAACTAGGATAGAATTTCCAGGCCTCAGGCGATGCAACTTCTTACTTTCAATCTTAGAACACTCCTCGAATACTACCTTAACTATACTATTCCGCATAAATACCATAATCATTGGTTCAACTTATAATTCTCATATGAGCATTGACAAATCTTTCTACTAATTTCTAAAGTAGCTTAAATCCTTTCACTATGGTCAAGCCTAATTCTAAATCACAAAATACAACATGCCATACCACGATACTAGTATAAACTACATGATTCAACCTTCTATATCTTTTTAAAGATCACTCCTTAAGCATAACATGCCTTACCACTTCAGTGACTAACTCTAAACTCTTACTATGGATTTACTAGCGCATATTGCGTTCCTCCACATAAATCCCAACATGCCATTCAAGACTATCTTTATAACCACATATAAACTTCAAGGTAAACACCCGTAAATACATACTTCACATAGTCTCTAACCCATTGTCAATATAACTCCCACGCTCTACCCCAAGAACATACACACACATATTTTTACTAACCATCACATATATCAAAAACTTCTCCCCAAATCTTACTTCACACTTATGGCCTCATCTAAATCCAGC
Organism: Capsicum baccatum var. pendulum; assembly: GCA_030864225.1. Taxonomy (NCBI): domain Eukaryota; kingdom Viridiplantae; phylum Streptophyta; class Magnoliopsida; order Solanales; family Solanaceae; genus Capsicum; species Capsicum baccatum. The sequence continues at coordinate 6,899,675 of CM061552.1, forward strand.
ATACAATGATCTTTCATAAAAAAATAACCATTTACTCATCACCACTATCATTACATAAGGATGAGTCACTAAAATGTTAGAACATAAGATTTTAAAGTGTGGAAGGATACTATATGAAACTCGACACTTAACTGAGGCCTGAGGAACAGTGAATCAACATCAGGGATTCATAAAAGTAGTCTAAATTGAGGGCATACATGGCTATAAGATGAATCTCATCAATCGTAAAGAGTATAGCATGAATGATACGAACTGAGCACACTATAAAGCGTGATTACACGAGTCATAGTTGCCTAACCTCAATTTGAAGTTCACAACATATGGAATGTGATTCCGACTACTGAATAAACTGGAATCCCTTATTTTAGAACTGGAAGAGTACATGACTCTCAATCATATGCATGAACATAAACTATGACCATGGAACTAAATCGTAAGGCATAAGTAGGTTTTTGGATCACTGAAAAAAATAGTGACATAAGAACAGGTTGAGTCTCACCCTCACTTTTTGATGTTCTATATCATACTGGTATCGCTACTAGAATCTAAGAGCCTGACTTGTTTACTTGTTCTATCATCTACCCCTTAGCTTTAATCCATCATCTTAAGTTTGAGAGATCCCTTACTAGACTCTAAACTAAACTACACTCACTACATTCTGGGGTCTGGAATACGATAATACACTTACTTAATAGAACTTAACCTGAATGACTACACCTGGAAGTGGAAAACCCACTGTTAATACCACCTTGTGAGACACTCTCTATCATTCTATATCCCCAATAGTCATCATATAACTGAAACACTTACTTACTTCAGATCTTCATAAGTGATATGATTCAAATAGATGCCTTAGATTTCAATGAAACCATTCAAAGTCAGTACGTGGGGCATCAAGCTTTGGTCGCATTAAGGAAATGGGATCCTACATGGAGGGGCCGATTTGAGTACACCAAAGAGCAATCCCATGTGTGAAATATTGCTTGGAGCATTGAAGATTGAGGACTCACAGTTTTAAGCCTTTTTGAAGGACATTTTGGTTACTTAGCCTTGTCCAAGTAACACTAGATGACCACCCCTTTTCATTTAGGGTATTTTGGTCATTTTGTTATGTATTAAGTTAGACTATAAATACGTTCTATTAGTTTATTTGCCAATTAGTTTATGAAAAGATGAAAGATTGAAATACTTGAAATCCTCTCTCTTGAGAGTAGACAACCTTATTATAGTCTTTGTTAGGACTTGGAAAATTCATCCTTTAGTATAGGTCTTGGAAAAGCCAATATTGTTCTTTGCTTGGAAATGGTGGATCTTGAGGTGAGTCGATTTACTTGGCGGTCAACGTAAGAGTGTAGTTTTGATTATTACATTAATTAGGGGTTAATGTTTAAATATACTTGGTTCTTAATCTTTTAATAATCTTGGTCTCACTATCTATCCTTTCATTATTTTGCAAATCCGTGTGTTTTTGTGTTTGTCATCATGTATCCCTTTGTGTTGTTTGTTCTTATCGCATTTTGTGGACTGTTTTGACATCTTGGTGGACTAATTTTTATCATTTGGTATTATAGCAATCATTGATTTCGTTTCCACGAGATCAATCTTGGGTTTATTCACTTGAAAATAAAAAAAAAGTGTTGAAAAACTGAAAAACTCAAAAATAGTAATTTGTCCACGCTTTTGTGTTTAGGCCAAAATTGAAGCCTAGTTTTCTTGTGATTTTTTTGTGTTTTGTGTGTTCTAGTGTTATATCTTTGTTTCCTAACATTATAAGAGGTGTCCAAGGTCGAAAATCTCACAAAAAGAAGTTATTCTACGGGCTTGGTGTCTAGGCCGAAGTGTTGTTGTTGTTTGGCCGAATTTGTGTCTAGATTTAGGTGTTGTTTTGATTGTCTTAGTTTTTTATTGTGTTGGTTTTATTTCTCTCTAACACTACTTGATTCTAACCCAAGTTATTGAGCAAAAAAAAATTGCAAGTTGTCGTGGGAAGAATGGACGGTTTTGTTATTATTGTTGAACTTCTTATGTTGTTTTGAAGAAGTCTTGTAAAAGGTTGTTGTTTGATACAAATTCAAAGGAAAAAGAGTGTGGGTTCTTTTTAGTCTTGAAACAAATTTGAATACATTAACAAAGGGGAAAAGAATAAAAAAAAAATCTCCCAAAAGTCTGTTGGGTTCATAAAAGTGTGAATGCAAAATGGAGAAAAATGGTGGAGAAGAAGAGACACCAATTTGGAAAGTGTACTCCCAAAATTGGAAAGTTCACTAATTCTTCCACATTGGTGGGAGAAAGGAACTTTGGAGTGTTTGTAATGATGAACACTTACTCCACATGGTAAGTGAGGCACTAAATAAGAGATGCCTCATGCCGTCGTCGTCGTCACTCGCTTGGCTCAGCTTCGGTTTGAATTCTAAAAGTACAAATAGTAGTGCAGTAAATATTTTCTGTGTTTAATACTCCATTTATATGATTTTAGTTTCATTATGAAAGCACGCATGCAGAAGCTAGTTCTAACAGATGCTTCAGATAAATTTTTGATTTGATGCAATTTTTCACTGAAATGGTGCACAGTTTTGAAACTGAACTGATGCACTGCTTCAGAACTGATGCATTGTTTCAATGAACTGACACATTTATTTACGAAATGGCATACCTGTTCAAAACAGTCATAATGTTTGGATGAATAGACATGAATTTTCAGAAAAGATTACACCTTTTAGATAAACCTTTGCCACTTTTCAGAAGACGCATCTTGTAGCTAGAAAAATCTGGTTTCATCCACATCTTTGAATATGAAATTTTCAGATTAAAAAGGTTCTCTTCCTGTCTCAAAAATATTCTATGTGATCACTCAAAACGTTCTCTGAGTTCGAAGATATTCCAACCGTTTGAGGTACCGCTACTGTTTGTCTGGTTAGCCATTTTATCCTGGGAGAAAAAATTCCACAACCTCGGGTACAGTGAGAGGGATAATTTCCTTATGGAAAATCCATGAATTCAAACGACTTGGCTATTTTCTATTTCATCTTAATTTCTGCAAAATATAAACCTCTTGGAAAGGTCATTTTGATGTTGTGTTGAGGGTATTTGAAATACTTCACTATGTTCTTGTTTATACTTGAACTCAAGTTTAGTTGGTGTTGTAATATACAGATTCTATGTACCCGACTATATTCTGGAAAATAACAATCTTAAGGAAATAACACTATTACAGAATCTGTATAGCTTGGTTTTGGAGATTAGAGTTTTTACTTTCTACTCCATATGAACTTAACTAGTGATTTGAAGTCATAAAAACTTCGTCACAAGTTAAGATCATTCGGCTGACAATTGGAAGCCATAAAAACTTCATTGTTGACTAGAAACAAGAAGAAAAATTTAAAGTTACTTAATTTTTATTAGTATTCTGAAAATACTAGGTATTTTTTGTCTTGTGGTGACAGAAAAATGGCAACTGAAAGTCAAATGATTGATGTGACAATGTGTATGGGGGCAACTAATATTGCCACATCAAGTCGCACAAATGCTCTGCCAATAATGGTACCGGCGGGGAAGACCGAAAAATTTTCGAGCATTGAATTCAAGCGGTGACATCAAAAGATGTTCTTTTACCTCACCACTTTATGTTTACAACAGTTCACTAGTGAAAAATCTCCTGAGGTGCCCGAGGGAACCTCGGACAAAGACCGTTTCATTATTGTAGAAGCTTGGAAACATTCTGACTTCCTTTGCAAGAACCTTTACAATGTTTATAGTGGAACAAAGATATCAAAGGAACTGTAGGGGTACTTGAACGAAAATATAAGACGGAGGATGCAGGAATTAAGAAATTCCTTATTGCACAGTTCCTAGACTTCAAAATAATAGATAGCAAATCTATTGTCTCTCAAGTACAGGAGTTGCAAGTCATCAGACATGATCTCCTAGAAGAAGGTATATCTTTGAAAAATACCTTAGTTGAACAAATTAAAAATGTTCTTAATACTCACATAAACTGTTTTGTAGTTTAATTGTGAAGGATGCTTTCCAAGTAGCAGCGATAGTTGAGAAGCTACCACCTTTATGGAAGGACTTCAAAAACTACTTAAAGGATAAACACAAGGAGATGACAATTGAAGATCTTGTTTTCTGACTTCGCATTGAAGAGGATAATAAAGCTTCCGGAAGAAGGTCAAAAGGGAATTCTACAATTAATGGAGCACATATTGTAGAAGATGACCAAAATAATTGTAGAAAACAAAGAAAGTTGAACATGGAAGCAATCAACCGAAGAAAAAGTTCAAGGAAAAATGCTTCAATTGTGGCAAAATTGGCCACAAGTCCATAGATTGTCGAGCCCCGAAGATAGTCAAGAAATAGTATCCAGCAAATATAATTGAATCCAACAAAGAATGTGATGATTTGTGTGTTATGTTCTCAGAATTCAACTTAGTCGGGAATCCTCGCGAATCGTGGATGGATTCTGGTGCCACCCACCATGTATGTGTCAAAAAGGAGTTGTTTTCGTCATTTTCTCCATCTCAAGCAGAAGAAATGATCTACATGGATAACTCCGCTACTGCTAAGATAGAGGGAACAGGAAAAATTTGCTTAAAGATGACTTCTGACAAGGTATTGACACTAAAAAATATGTTATATGCTCTGGAGTTATGTAGAAACTTAATTTCTATTTCACTCCTAGATAAGAACAGATTAAAATGTGTAACCATTTCTGAAAAAATTGTAATTAGCAAAGGAGAAATGTATGTAGGGAAAGACTATCTGACCGAAGGACTTTATAAGATGAATGTAATAACTGTTGAAATAAATAAAAGTTCAAATTCTTCTTAATTTCTTGAGTCTTATGATTTATGGAATGAACATTTAGGCCATGTTAATTACAAAATATTACGAAAACTGATTAACTTAGAAGTTTTGCCAAACTTTGAGTGCAATAAATCAAAGTGTCAAATGTGTGTGGAGTCGAAGTATGTAAAGCATACTTATAAGTCCATTGAAAGGAATTCCAATCCCTTCGACTTAATACACACTGCCATTTGTGATATGAAGACAACACCATCACGTGGTGGGAAAAAGTACTTCATAATTTTTATTGACAATTGCACTATATATTGCTATGTCTACTTGCTAAATAGTAAGGATGAAGCAATGGATGCATTTAGGAAATATAAAACTGAAGTTGAAAATTAGTTAGTCAAAAAGATCAAAATGATAAGAAGTGATAGGGGTGGAGAATATGAATCTCCCTTTGCACAAATATGTGTAGAGAATGGAATAATCCATCAAACTACGGCACCATATTCACCTCAATCTAATGGAATTGCAGAAAGGAAAAACCAAAGTTTAAAGGAAATGATGAATGCCTTACTTATAAGTTCTGGTTTATCGTAAAACTTATGAGGGGAGGTGAGTCTTATTGCCAATAGTATACACAACAGAGTTCCCCATAGTAAGACACAATAAATTCATTACAAAAAATGGAAAGGAAGGAAACCCAACTTGAAATATTTCAAAGTGTGGGGGTGTCTAGCAAAGGATCAAGTTCCTATACCTAAAAGGGTTAAGATAGGACCTAAAATGGTGGATTACGTTTTCATAGGATATGCTAAAATTGTCGATTTTTGGTTCATAAATACGAACATTCGGATATTAATGAAAATACGGTAATTGAATCAGACAATGCTGAATTCTTTGAAAAAATTTACCCGTATAAAATTAGACATAAACAGTCTAGAGAAGGATCTAAACGACCTCGAGATGAACCAAGTCAAAATGTACATAATGGGGAAAATCCAAGACATATTACACGTCAAAGAATGTCAACTTTGTTTGGATCGGATTTTATAACATTTATCTTAGAAAATGAGCCTCAAACATTTAGAGAAGCGATGTCGTGATCAGCTCATCCTTTTGGAAAGAGGCAGTCAATAGTGAGATATATTCAATCTTTAGCAACCATACATAGGAATTGTTTGACCTTCCTCCCAGAAATAAACCATTAGGTTCTAAATGGATCTTCAAAAAGAAAATGAAGGTGGATGGTACTATTGACAAATACAAGGCAAGACTTGTACTGAAAGTCTTCAAATAGAAGGAAGGCCTTGATTACTTTGGTATATGCTCACCAGTAACAAGGATAACCTCGATTCAATTGTTAATTGCCTTGGCGTCGGTAGATGATCTTCAAATCCATCTAATGGATGTGAAGTTCGCATTCCTAAATGGAGATTTGGAGGAAGAAATATACATGGAAAAACCTAAGGGCTTTGTGGTTCTAGGTAAATAATATAAGGTGTGTAAACTTGTTAAGTCACTCTATGGAATAAAGCAAGCACCTAAACAATAGCATGCAAAGTTTGACCAAACCATGTTGGAAAACGGATTCAAAATAAATGATTGTGATAAATGTATTTATATTAAAGACACTCCAAATCACCAAGTCATTATATGTGGATGATATGTTGATCATTAGTAGAGACATTTCTGGCATAAAGCAACAAAATGAATGCTTGCGAGAAAGTTTGATATTAAATACCTTGGAGTTGTAGATGTAATCTTAGGTATAAGAATCCATCGAACTCCACAAGGGTTAGCATTGTCACAGTCTCATTATATCAAAAAAGTACTTGACAAGTTCAAGTATAAGGAATTCGATATTGCCAAGACTCCATTGGATGTGAACTTTGCAATTCGAAAGAATGAAGGTAAAAGTGACTCGCAATTGGAGTATGCAAAAGTATTGGGATGTTTAATGTATATAATGAACTATACACTACAAGACATAGCATGCGCTATCAGTAAATTGAGTCAATACATGAGTAATCCTAAGAAAGTTGTGTGTGGCAAGTTCAACATTGTCAATTACCCAACCCATTCTCATAATGTAGACAATGTACAGTAAACTAGGATAAGACTTAAGGTGAAAAGTCTTTTAATGATTATCTAAATTTCCCAGATTTGACCAAATAGTTTAATCTAAAGGATTGAACATTTACTAATCACCTATGACAGGGTGAAGTGAAAACCGTTTCAAGGAGAATGTTAGTAAAGGCTTATTCTCTAAGCTCTCATGAAATCGGGATGTGTTCATCTCTGAAAAGAACAAAACTATGAGAACCATAAATGTTAAATGGTCAGTTGTGTGACATGTATTGTCTTAGTGTACAATAAAGCTCAAAGATTCAAAGATATCAAATCTACTGATTGGCTGAGTGCATTCAATGCATGTTCACTATAAAAAGTTCAAAGAGAAACCCACTTATCCAGATGCAATCAGTCTTTGCTTGTTGATCACATACTTGTCCGTAAAAGTTTTATAAAAATAGTCATTCCCCATTCATGTGGGGAAATTTTGGGTTCATAGAAGTGTGAATGGAAAATGGAGAAAAAATAGTGGAGAAGAGGAGACACCAATTTAGAAAGCGTACTCCAAAAATTGGAAAGTTCACTAATCCTCCCACATTGGTGGGAGAAAAGAACTTTGGAGTGTTTATAATGATGAACACTTACCCCACATAGTAATTGAGGCAAGAAATAAGAGATGCCTCATGTCATCATCGTCGTCGCTCGCTCGTCTAGACTTCGGATTTGGATTTGGATTTGTCAAATGATCGATCGATGACATCTATCTTTTTGGACAAAATTTATTTGAATTCCAAATACCAACAGTAATTTAGTAAATATTTTTTGTGTTTAATACTCCATTTATATGATTTCATTTTCATTACAAAAGCATGCATGATGAAGCTATTTCGAATAGATTCTTCAGATAAATTTTTGAACTGATGCAATTTTTCACTGAAATGGTACACAATTTCGAAACTAAACTGATGCACTGCTTTAGAACTAATACATTATTTCAATGAACTGACTCACTTATTCATGAAATGGCATGCCTGTTCAAAATAGTCACAATATTTGGATTAATAGACATGAATTTTCAGAAAAGGTTACACCTTTTAGATGAACCTTTGCCACTTTTCAGAAGAGGCATCTTGTGGCTATAAAAACCTAGTTTCATCCACAGGTTTGAATATGAAATTTTCATATTAAAAAACTCTCTTCTTTTCTAAAAATTATTCTGTGTGATCACTTAAAACGTTCTGTGAGTTTGAAGATATTCAAACCATTTGAGGTACCACTATTGTTGGTCTTGTTTGCCATTTTATCTTGAGAGAAAAAAATCCACAACCTCAGGTACAGTTAGGGGGATTATTTCCTTAATGAAAATTCATGAATTTGGACGACTTGGCTAGTTTCTGTTTCATCTTAATTTCCGCAAAATAAAATACACCTCTTGGAAAGGTCATTTTTATCTTGTGTTGAGGTTATTTGATATACTTCTTTGTGTTCCTATTTATACTTGAACTCAAGTTGAAGTTAGTGTGTAATATAAAGATTCTGTATACCCGACTATATTGTGGGAAATAACAAAGTCTTCAGACCAAAAACAAGTAAGTTCATTTTTCTTGACAATCCAAAAGACGAAAGGGGGACAAGACCTCTAAAAGGTTGTCTTGCCAAAAAGGTGAAAGTTGGTAAAGGTTTAAATTTTGAAAGAAAAGGACTTAAAGTCTTGTTTGTTAACCTACCAATACTGAAATTCCCCCCATCTTTGTGATATTTGAATAACCAAAATTGTGGAACAAATTTTTTCAACTTCAACAATATTTTTTTTGTCCATCGACCAATAGTCAAGTCCTACATCATCAATAGCTCAAGAATGTTGGAATTTCTAGTTTCACTTTTTTGATTCGATTGGTTTCCATTTTGTTGGTTCTCATACTAATTAGCAAACTAGTAAATACCTACTAGATTGTAGATTAGTTTTTGAGTATGTTTTCTTTCGGTTTAAGCGTTGTATTTTGTGCTTTTCTCATTTATAAGTATTATTTTCTTTGTTGCAAGTTCATAAGTAAATTTTGTTTTGTGTCTTGAGTCAATCAAACACGAATCCATTCCATCCGCCAAGTAGAATTGACATCCTATTGACTAACGGAGTATAAGCATCTTTCAATATTCATTGCTCCAATTGTGAGAATCACAAAAGTGGGTGTATACGAGTGTTGGTGAGGAGTTTTTACTACTAATCTTGTTTGTTCATTGTGTAGGTACAAAGGTGATATAAGGGGAACATGTCTTTGATAGACGGGGATTATTATGACTACAACATGGGAGATTATGGTTGTAGTGAGGGGTTTTATGGCTACGATGTTGCGGGAGATTGCGGACGCTATGAAAATAGCCATGATCAAAACTTGGGCAGATGTGAGAGTTACGGTTTTGAGGGGGGAAATGAGGTGAATGGAGTGCCTAGTGCTTATGGTGAATTTGGAGATGATGTAGGACCTCGTGACGGATCTTATGATGACATTGGGGCATGTGAGGAGTCTTACACTTCTTACTCCAAACCTAGATTTGGTGTTAGGTATAACCCTTTTGTTCGCAAAGTTTATGAGAGCTATGATGAGAGTACACGTGAGGAGTGTGAAGATTCATACTCTCCACCTTGTAGTACTTCTTATCAAGGTCGATATAGTATGAATGGTTATACTAGCTCTAGTGGAGGTTGTCCAACAAGAAGAAGAGTGTATGCATCTTCGAAACCGAGGGGTACTCATATTCTTTACAATGTTGATCCGAGAAGGAGTGTACACTCTGTAAAGGTGACCATTTGTGGGATACTAGGCTGCCTCATTGTGTTAAATGATAGGTACTATAGAAACTACATCGTTCCATACATGGTTGACTACTTGGTATTGTTTTGCGAGTCTTTACTTGTTCCATACTTCTTGGACGGGTTTAAGGTTACCGAGTGGGTCAAAGTTGTCTTCTCCAATTTGAATACCATGAGGAGGTGTCGTGCGATATTCTTCCATTGAAATATGGTGATGTATGCTTAGGTATTGATTGGTTTGTACAACATAGAGTTCCAAATATGCAAAATTGTCCAAATATTATAAGAAACTGGTGGGGAAATCAGCTCGTGACATACATGCTACCCGAGCCGCAAATATAAGTGGATATTTACTCCAATCCGAATTCTTATGAGAGACAAAATATTGAGAGGAGTAAGGTGTGCAAGGTGGTCATCCAAGAGTGGAAAAAGGAGAGGTTGTCTGGAGCGAAGTGAGGGGATTGCCACCAAACCTAGCTAACATTATTTGTCCTTTTATTTCTAAGGAAATTTGTATAGGTACCAACATGGAAAGTGAAGGAGAGCAATGCCGAAGTAAAGTTGCTACCCATGCTTGTGGAGGTCCTTCACAACACGACAAAGGAGCGTTGACTCGAGAACTTCAAGGTAAAATAGCTAACTCTTACACTTTTGTGCATATGAATGATAATTATGTGGCTGTGTAACGCCCCGATTCTGGTAATCGGAACGCTACATGGTACCCATGACCCCTAAGGACCATAAGCTAACCCATGAATGATATTTATACCTGTACACTACATAATATAGAGCATAAATGTGGAATACATAATACTATAATGCCATAAGGTTAAATACTGAATATAACATAATATCTGAAAGGGGTATCACTATACCAAAACAACTGAAAATACTAAAGTCTAAATTTGAAGATACTGTAATCGTCTGAAAGCCTCTAACTATTTGAATAAGGAGTTGAATGGGACATGTCCCCAACTAACTCTGTCTACAAAACTGAAATGAAATAATAAAATAAAATTGAGTACTGAAATGACAAGACAAAATATGTCCTCGCATGATAAGGACTCACCACTAACGTTGAAAGCTATAACTGGTTAATTACTGCTACTCCAAAGCTCGTGCCTCTGAACCTATGGTGTAACATAAGAGAAAGCACCATAGAGCAAATGCGTCAGTACAACTGAATGTACTGAGTATCTGAGTGAGGTAGGCTATATGCAAAGGGTTCACATACATAAACTATACTAACTGACTAATATGAATCATAGAATACATACACAATTACGATACTGAAATTGTCATAACATGATACTAATAACTGACAACATAAGTGATTGTAACTTAGAGTCTGATGCTGGTGGAACTAGCTGAGTTCCGTACTGTAACTGAGTTGACTGTATCTGACAATCCTGATATTCTGATGAGCTATCTAAGTTCTTTTCCTGATACTGATACTGAAACTATAACTGTGGGAGAATTCATCTAACCGATATGCCCCAAATGTGCTTTAATAGCTAAATCGGGGTCTAATCTATACCCTGATTAGAAGGGTGCCAATACCGTTCCATGGGTAAAGACAAGCTGTGAGTGACCCTCAAATCTGGCAGTTTCCCCATAAGAGAACTATTGGTATCTGCCTCATCAACTCTAAAGTTAGTAGTGTTGATGTCTCAACCTATGCTGGCTACATAGTTTTGGAATGCAAGGTTTGCTTATAGGAATCTCACCCTCAATCTGGCAGTGTGGATTCCCATCCTGGAGTTCGCTCGGTGCTGAATCCTACTTCCATCTGAATAGACACTGAGCATCAATACTGATCTAAGTTACTGAGTTCTGTTGACTGATGGAATACTACTTACGACTGACTAAGTTGATTTTTGAGAATACTGACTTACTGTATTTTTCCTGAGTCACATGACTGACTGAGTTCTATGGAGCAGGGCTTGTCTGTGGATATTGTGAAAACATGACATGTCTCTAGGCACACATCTATATTTTTTGGGTACAAGTACCCCAAGACTCGATGGAAAGAATATGACACACATGAATGACTTGTTCATAGGAATAGAATCCATAATTCACAATATCATAAGTAGGGGATTCAATACTACACATGGTTCTCAACATTTCATACGTGGGAGGGGATACATTCAGCATGGAAGTACTTTCTTAACTTCAACATCATGTTCACTACATATCACCACCACAATACATCAATAACATGGAATTCATGTAGAATCATAAAGCATAGATCATGGACTTCTTACTTGGTACTCTTAAGTCATGAAAACATGATTATTATTAATCTAGGCATTTCATCAAACACCTTTCATGCACAATTTAGGCATAGGTGAAACCATAGGATTTTACATCATGAACAACCAAGCTTTGCATGTTTTCAACTCACATGGTGTCATAGATTAATAATAACACACAAAGATTCCAACTTGTGAATTATTCAACATCAACGAAATGATTATCAACATCCAACAATATAGATATCATAAACAACTAATTTCATATTTTTCAACTTACATACTTACATAGCTTCATGAAAATACATAAACATCCCAAATTGAAACCATACAACAACCATCAACATGAACATAATCATACCACAGCAAAGTATTCACAATACATAATTTAAAACTTGATTCTTATGCTCCATGGATGAAAGAAATCCATGGATGAACACTACGCATACCTTCATTCTTGATTTAATGAAGATTGACGGAGAAAATTCTTGAATATTGATCCTTAATTGAAAATCCCTCTTATTGTTGTTGAGAGAAATTAGAGAAAAGGAGTATATTTTTCTGAAAATTAGGCTTAATTCGGTGTTAAGGGGTATATATAGGTGTGGAAGATGACCAAAATGCCCCTAAAGAAAGAGAGAAAGATGAAGTTGTCCCTCTGTTGACTGTCTGATATGCTGAAGTAAATTGACCATAGCCTTTTACTTTGACGTTCAAATTGGATGAAACCAATTGCATTGGAAAGAGGACTCAAAGATATTTCCATTGATATATATAATCTCTCAGATATAAATATATACAGGAATTTATGATCATTTGAAGTTGACCCTAAAATGCTGAAAATTTCTAAAGCATGCTAATTGCATGGTGCCACTATTTTTGGCACCCAAACGTGCCCTTACGTTGGTCCAAAAATTCCAAAACTTACCTGGGATGTACTCTTGACTTCCCCGATAACAACGCAACTTGAAAATCCAAAAAGGAGGTCGAGAAGGTCATCAAATAAATCCCTGAAGTTCGGTGGCTTGAAATATGCTAAGTGTTGGAATACTTGCCAAAATTTTGTAAGTGTTGAATCTTTTAAAGAGCTTTAAGATCTAAATGAGATGAATTTCGGACATAGGATTTTATGGGGTATTATAGGCTAGTAGCCCATTGAGTGTGAGTAATATCTTACTTACTTGTGAGTCTAATGATTCTTTGCCTTTTGTTGATGATGTACATGTTATGAGTGTGGATACACTAGTTGATCCTATTGATGACCAAATTGACTCTTCCTGTAAGATCAATTTATGTCCACCTAGTGTTGAAACCTATATGTTTAACGAAAGTACAACGTCTTTTGTAATTGGTGTTGATCAACCTATTTGTGAAAATTATCCACCACTTAAGTATGTGTGTGATGTTATTAATCAAACTCAAGTGAGTGAATTATTTGAAAAAGTTGGTCAACAAAAGATGAATGAACCTGAGAGCTATTCTTGGGACAATCTTGTACTTGAAACCACTTTGAAACTTGATATTGACCTCTTAGAGAGTGAGGAACTTGTTTGTTCCAAATCTGCCCGTGGGTTGGATCATGCACTCTTTAGGTATAATGTCTTGTTTGAAAATGATATAAACACTCGTAATGAGCCTAGTGGTAAAAAAGATGGTACATCTTACCTTGGAGGCTATAGCCTATATGTTAACCCACTATGGTGTGACAACATTCCTCCTAAAGATGAAAATCTTTTCTTGGATGATGAGAGTACTCTTAAGGGTAAGGAATGTGAAGTCTTGGAAGTTACTCCTTCTTCTACTTTGTGTGATTTTATTGTTGAGAGTACTCATGGTGATTATTGGGAAACTAGTATTGAGTACACACATGAGGTCACCTTAGTAGAAATCGACTTGAGTGATACTTTTCTCTACTCTCTAATTTCTTTAGATGATATGTATGTTATTGTAGAGAGTATTTCATTTAGTTTGGATGGAGACCATGAGAAAGGGGAGTTTTGTCTAGACCCGTGTCTATGGCCACTCTTCCCGTTTCACCCCGGTGCCAAATATGGAAATAGTGATGTTGCTGTACCCAACTTGTTGCTTAGTCTACATGACAAGCAAAGTGTAACTCTTGGTAAATCCCATAACCAAATCCATCGTACATTTTTCATTGAGTTTCTAATATTTCATTCAAATTATCCTTGGTTATATTCTAAATATGTGCAACCTTGGCATGTTGAGGTGATTTGTCATCCTTACCCTAACCCTCATGCCATGAGGAGTTTGTGTTTGTGTGTCCTTTCTTTGGTTTTGCAAGGTTTGGATTCAATGTCAAATCCTTTTCAAGAAGGGGAAAATGATTCGATTCAAATGTCTGCCTTAGATTTCAGTGACATTATTCAAAGTCAGTACGTGGGGCATCAAGATTTGGTCGTATTAAGGAAATGGTATCCTACATGGAGGGGCCGATTTTAGCACACCAAAGAGCAATCCCACATGTGAAAGATTGCTTGAAGCATTGAAGATTGAGGACTCATGGTTTTGGGCCTTCATTAAGGATATTTTGGTTACTTATTCTTGTCCAAGTAACACTTCATGACAACCCCTTTTCATTAAGGGTATTGTGGTTATTTTGTTATATGATAAGTTAGACTATAAATAGGTTCTATTAGTTAATTTGCTAGTTAGTTTATGAAAATCTAAAAGATTGAAACACTTGAAATCCTCTCTCTTGAGAGTAGACCACCTTAGTATAGTCTTAGTTAGGACTTGGACAAGTCATCCTTTATTATAGGGCTTGGAAAAGCCAATATTGTTCTTTGCTTGGAAACAGTGGATCTTGAGGTGAGTCAATCAACTTGGCGGTCACCGTAAGAGTGTGATTTTGATTATTACATTCATTAGGGTTTAATGTTGAAATATACTTGTTCTTAGTCTTGTAATAATCTTGGTCTCACTATCTATCCTTTCATTATTTTGCGAATCCGTGTGTTTTTGTTTTTGTCATCTTGTATCCCTTTGTGTTGCTTGTTCTTATCATGTTTTGCGGACTGTTTTGGTATCTTGGTGTACTGATTTGTATCAATAAGTATCCCCATATTCAGAGTGCACACCCTCTAATGCTTCAATTCTTATTTCTATGAGCTCAACCTTCTAGAACTCAATCTTATCTTCTAACACTTAACATGGATATCACCAAGCCTTTGATGGACCATACTACTTCCGTCATAGCCTACCAATATCGTGACTCCAAACTTATATCTCTCTACCATGAGAATCAAGATCATATAAAAAGTCTCAACACTATCAATCAAAACTCCTTAACTTGGCTATTTAGAACACCACATACCATCTAACTAGTCTTTCTCCACCTAGCAACTCAATGGTACAACCAACCACACATAACATGTAATATTCTTAGAAAATTCCGCAACTCCATATCACCTTGGGTAAACTTCTACATCATACAGATAACATCATACTTCATTACGAATTAAATAAACTTAAGCTCTTGCATACACTGTTCAAGCCTATTAGATCACTTCCATATAACTAGTATCATTAATCAAGAAATCATCACATCCAGCTTCATGGCCATCAATTTTCCAAACTTAATGTCTAGTACTAAACATGATTTATGACCCAAACTTACACACAATTCTCACAAAAATTCATCATTAATCTTAAGCCACTATTCTTACATCCACATTCTACATTAAATTCAAGCCTATAGTCTAGCATCAATCACCTACCACCACTGAAGAATACAACATTATATACTAGTCCATCAAATTGGGACATTCTATCTATATACCTCAAAAATCTACTACATGCCTTCTCGAAAGTAGTACTAGTCTACAACTACCAAAGAAAAGAAGGTCAAGGGGGTAAAGTCACATAATAGAAATGGACAACCTTAATCTTATATTATAACCCCATACAATCCTATATACATATACGACTTTCTCAGATTACACTTACTTACCCCAGCGGGCATTTAGACTACCTTCAAATTCCACATTCAACAATGAGTCTATACTTACAACTTACAGGCTAATCTAGCCATTTCCATTCATAGCCTATAAGGGTTTCTATAACCACCTTAAATTTCCACTCTGGGCTCTTTCCCTATTTTGAAAAAAAAAAATATGAGTCAAAACAATCCCTCCACATACTACCATACAATCCACAAATGGAATTACCATATTAGTCTACCATCACAAAAAGGTAAATCATTCTCAATCAATGGTTATTCCACTATACATATTTAGTTACTAAAAAGTCACCCTCACTCTGACCTCTAAACTTGTGACTTCATCTCACCAATTTCTTGGTATAATTTCACTACCAATAGGTCATGACACCGATACTTTAACTTATACCACTACTTGGGTGGAAATATAGTTCCAGCAAACACAAGAAATACTAGATGAATATCAAGTTGCTAGTGAATCAAAATTGGCCACACACGGCTTCACTAGACTTTGATTTTTGTGTTTTGAACAATTAAATGAAATGAATAACAAAGCAAATATGTTAGTGAATCGAAAGAGCCCCACACGGCTTCACTAGACTTTTGATTTTCAACAACACAATGATATCAAGATAATAAGTGATAGAAACTTGACATACAACATTCAATGACCCAATAATACACATATTACTCTTGTCTTAACTGAATGCCTCATAAGAACGAGCACACAATTTTAAACTAAGGAGCTCTTCTCCAGTCCTTCGTGTGACTTCTGAAATTTCTGCTAGTAAACTTGAGAGCATTATCTGGGAACACCTGAGTAAGAAAAAAAATAGGATAGCTTTTTTTTCATATGGGAGACATCATAGCACAAATTAGAGTATGAAAGAGGAACATTCTGAATCTATTGCACGAACTAGAACATGAAGAAAGGGAGACATTCCTAAACGCCTTGTAGCCTCCTGTTTATAAGTGTGGCGCGCAACACACATATAAACAAGACTCTACTCGATGCAATTTCACAGACACCCTGGGACCATGAATCGTTCTCTGATACCAAGTTTGTCACTAACCAAACTAGGGCCTGGCTGTGACGGACATCCTAAACCATGAAGGACCGGACATCTTACTCTATCTGGTTGTCATGCACAACATTCATATAATAAAAACGTATGGAATTATATTCTAATAGGAAAACATGGTCATACTCTGGATTAAGTTTAACAATAAAGAATTAAATCCAAAAATCATTAACAACATATGAAACAATCTGCAAAATCTATACTACTTGAAAATCTAACAATTATCTAAAAATAGGGACAAGGCCCCCAGTAGACCAAAAATGTAATAGATGACATAATCTGAAAGGACAGGCCTTCTGGAATAGAAAAGGCTCACCACTATACAATCTGATCTATTGTCTGAATTATCTACTTCTTATTGGGACCCCTAGACTGAGCCTTAGAACCTGAGAGGTAAGGGAGAGGGATCAATACGAATGTACTGGTATGCAGAGAAAATCCAAAATAAAGATTTTATATAAATAAAATAGTTGAGAGCTAGTCATACAACATCATGAAATATATAAATTCAAAACACATGGGCATTTTTTATAATCATAAAACCTTTCTTTCAATATAGTTTTTATGATCTTTGTATTACTTCTGAGTTAGGTGTAACTCCCCTACAAGTTTGATACTCCACTGGCTATATGGAATCCTCCATTGACTCGGTAAGAAAGCCCCCAATCCAAGTGTGCTGTAAGAGTTGGAGTGTCTGAATATGATACGCCACAAGGCTCTAGTCCAGCATAATATAATAAACACACATCGGAAAATCGTGGTTTTGGGCAATGAGTTATCTGAACTCATTCCTTCTTCAGGGAACCACCAAAGTTGTCTTTATGCCTAATTTTATCCCGTTCTGATACATGAGTTATTCTGAAGTCTAAATCATGAAAATTTGATAAAGTCTAATTTCTATATTAGTCTAAGTCTATTACGGCATTGTTTGATTCGGTATCTTCATACCATTGACTTGCAAGTTACATCTCTGAGCCATTATTAGCATATTAGAATCTCTGTTTCCAAAACATAAATTTGGGACCATCATATCAATAAATCAGTTCGAAGAACCATTTCTTTAATTACTCATGTAAACACATGTATAAAACTCTCTTCGACAATATGTCAAATGATACAAGGTGGTTATGTCAAAAGTATTAATCTTATGCAAATATTTCTCTCTTTAACAAAACACATTTATATCAAGAAACTCCCTCTCAAAATCTCTAAATCATATTCAAAATACCATGGTATTTGAGTAAACTATTTTCAAGCCATAAACCATGCATATCAAATTATTCCCAACAAGACCACAAATTTAAAGTCATCACAAGAGAGGGATTTCATAATTTATGCTCTCAAACAATCTTCAAATCTGAATTTTGTTTTCATACATATGCATATACATATACGTGTAAATCCATTTAAGGGGAAAAGACCTAAAGACCAAATCATCAATATCTTTAAACATTCATAATGCATAATAAAATCATGGATCTAAAAAAACCCTTTATAAATTCATCCTTTATAGATCTTTAAATTATACTTGAATATTTCAACAAGCCCAGGAAGTTTAGAATAAACCCCACGTACTTAAGATTATTTAGTTTGATAGATGGAACCCGGATCTAGATCTGTTTTTTGAACATCTTCACTTAGCAGGATGAATTCTTGATCCATGGAAGGGAAGGAAACTTAAATTTTGATTTGATTTCTTGGAAATCTTGAACTGAAGGATTGATTTTCTTGATTTATTGATCTTGGAGGAAACCCTAGTTTCCATCTTGTTCTTGATAGTAGAGAGGATTGAGATGTTATAAAACTGATAATATATGGATTAATAACACTTAAGGGGTGATTTAATTCGTGTGAAATATTTTTTGAGTGAGGAAAAGACCAAAATATCCCTACGAAATCACTTCCCAGTTGTTGAAATTTTCAGCTAACGACCAAGGCTAATAAGCGCTCAGATCTGTGATACCCCATCAGCCCAGGTCGTCACCTCAGAGCTGAAATTTATGAGTTTCTATCTAAGGCTGATGACATATTCTGATAAGTCGTCATATTTGTGACAAGCCGTAAGATTTTTCCTTACTCAGTTGCCAGGATGATATGCTAGAGTAAATTGGGCATAACTCTTTTCTCCGATATCGGATTTTGGAAAAATTGGTATCTTTGGAAAGATAATTCGATGTTATTTCATTTAATATATATTAGTACACCCATTTAATCATATTCAAGGATTTATGGTTGATTGAAGTTGACCCAAGTTTCAACAATCACTAAAACTCGAACGATAGGAAAGCTTTCAACTTGACCTTGAGTTAGGGGACCTCTATGATCTCAATTCATGCTCAAATAGGTTACCACACTACATAATTGATTAAAATTCCAAATTTGCATAGGATTTATGGCTTTTGAAATATCTATGCATAGAAATTACGGTTTTCGTTCTAGTCCAAAATGTGGGGTGTTACACATCCGATCCCCTCCTCGTCACATGACCAAAACATCTCAACCTTCCTTTTTGCATATTTTATTCAACTGAATCCACTCTCATATTCACCTGTATAGTCTCATTCCTAACTCTATCCCTTCTAGTAAGTCCACACATCCAACGCGACATTCTTATTTCTTCCTAACCCAAGTCAAGGTTATTTTCTGCTACTGGTATACAATTACGTGTTACTTAAATAATTAAGATACATAGATAAATGGATATCTAGAGTTAACATAGCTATGGGCTCCAACTAGTCTGGGATTGTAGCATAATTGTAACATCCCAACTTAGGATAAGGAGTCCCACATAGGCAAAACATAGGAGGAATTCTGGGTATACAAGTAAGCAAGCCATACTCCCTAATGACGCATTTTAAAGTCGTGTAGGCCTGGGTCCAAAAAAGACAATACCACTTTCATGGTTTGAGATGTCTATCGCGGCAAGAGTTTTTATGTCGGCCCTGTCTATGTGAGCCAAAGTTGTCTAGCAAACCTCAGCATTAAATCCCATTAGTCTTTCATGGTTTGAGATTCTTGTCACAGCCATATTTCTTATGTCAGCCCTATAGATGTGGGCCAGAGTTTTCAAGCAAACCTCAGCATCAAATCCCATTCGGCATTCATGGTTTGAGATTTCTGTCACGGCCAGAGTTCCTGTGTCATCTTTATCAAGTAAACCTCATCATCAAATCCCATTTGGTGGGTCAAACCCTACTAAGGATGCGTAGTGACGTGTTTTAAAGTTATGTGGGCCTATTGTAACACCCCGACTCACTGAACCAGAATGCTACACGATTCTCATGACCCCGAGGGACCACAAGATAACCCATGACTGATATATGTACCTGTATACTGCAAATCATGATATAATAATGTGGAATACATTAAAATGTAAGGCCATAAGGTTTAACTAAATAAAACCATGTGGGTGAAAATACCCAAAACAACTCAATATGAAAGCTAAGTCCTAACGTAAATCTGAACATAAATTTGAAAGCCTCTAAACTATCTAAATAAGAAGTTGAAGGAACATGTCTCCAACTAACTTCGTAAAACTGAACTAAAGAAATAAAAGAAATGTATCAAATCATATTGTCCTTGAATCAATGAGGACACATTGTGTCTCTGCGACCGGAATACTACCCTACTGCTGGGCTAGAGCTCGTGTCTCAGAACCTATTGTGTAACATGAAAAGAAAGCACCATCGCGCAAATTCTTCAGTACAACTGGAGTACTGAGTATACGAGGAAGGTAGGCTGAATGTAAAGGGTTTCATAAATGAACAACACTGACTGACTAATATAAACGTGGGAGTGCAAACATACGTATATAGAAACTAGGACCATGAATACATGATAGCATGACCTGTAAGCTAATATATGGTTTACTAATAACTGTCATGACTTATACTATAATTGATAACATGGACGACTATATTTGACAGTCATGTATATACTGAAATCTGAAGAACACCCTGAGTTCTTTTACTGGGACTGATACTGAAACTGTGGGAGGTAGTTTTTAACCGGCTTGCCCCATGTATGTCGTTATGGCTAAGCTGGGGTCCAATCTCTGCCCCGACAAGAGGGGTGTCAATACCGTGCCATGGGTAAGGACAGCCTGTGAGTAACCCTTATCTGGCAGGTACTCAATAAGAATGGTGGGAACCCTAAACTAAAGGGCGAAGCCACCTCATCAACCCTAATCTGATGGGTTAAGATGTCTCAACCTACGCTGGCTACGCAGTTCTAGAACATAAGGATAACTACTAAGAATCACACCCTAAACTGGCGGGTGAGTTCCTATCCTTGGGTTCACTCGGTGCTAACCTCTAATCCCATCTGGAGGGACTAGATATGAATAACTAACTATACGTAACTTAATCTTACTAAATTCCATTGACTGGCGGAATGTTACTGATATCTAACAACTGGCTGAGATCATGAGGTTTTCCTAAGTCATATGACTGACTGAAGTGTATGGAATCATAGCTTGAGTTCGAATATCGTGAAACATAACATGGATCTAGGCACAAAACTATATTTTTCGGGTACGAATACCCCCAGGACTCGATATGAGAAAACTGACACACATGACATGACTTGATCACAAGATTTGAGTCCACAATTCACAATATCATAAGTAAGAATTTCATAATAAGAATGATTCTCAACAAACTATCACATGATCGGAAATGCACACAATATGTATATACTTGCATAGCTTCAATAACATAGTCGTTCCATATCAAAACAATATCATGAGCATCTCATATAACATCTTCAATTCAAGACAATAGCATGGGTATCACGTTAAACATAAAATTAGAACATGGAATAGTTATTTAGGGATTATTATGTCATAAAAACATGATTTCTATTCCCTTAGGTATTTCCACAAACACCTTACGCGCACATCTTAGGCATAGATGGATTCATCAAGATTTCAAACATTCA
The DNA here is from genome assembly GCA_030864225.1 of Capsicum baccatum var. pendulum. NCBI lineage: Eukaryota > Viridiplantae > Streptophyta > Magnoliopsida > Solanales > Solanaceae > Capsicum > Capsicum baccatum. The sequence goes on from CM061552.1 coordinate 6,921,584, forward strand.
ACCACCAATTTCATATGTTTATACATTAAATACCACCATATCCTCACACAAAACATACAAAGATCCCATCTTATGCATCATAAAACTCCAAACACATGAAAATCAACCACCAATAACATAAAAATCATAATACATAATTTAGAAGATGTTTCTTGAGCTTCATGGACAAAGGGAGTCCATGAATCAACTCATGCATACCTTAGAAGGAAGATTCTTGATGATTGACGGAGGAATTTCCTTGAAATCGGATCTTTAAGCTTAATTATGCAACCCTAGTTTTTTTTCTCTTTTAGTGCTCTTGGATGATGAGATTTGAGATGATAATAGGGTTTTAATTTGTTTAGAAGCTATATATTTCATAGGGTCAAGTTTGGGGACATGTAAGGAGTTTTAAAAGACTTAATTACCCTTAAAATAACTCAAAACGAAGTATTTTTGGCACCTGGAACTGACTTAGGCGGTGCCTAAGTTATTTCCCAAGCTAGGTTGGGCAGCGTCTAACCAATCACCTATGTTTGGTTGGGCGGTTCCTAACCAATCGCCTATCCTTAGTGTCTCTCACGAAAATGGGCATAACTTTTTGTTCGGGTATTGGATTAAGACAAAATTGGTATCGTTGGAAAGCTAATTCGATTCTATACAATTTGGTGGGTCTAAATCAGCCAAAATACCACAATAACTTCTAGTTATTCTAATTAAAATATGACCCTTACAAAATCAAACACTAAAACTTGATGGATTCAAAAACTCTTAGATTGCATCACTCTAAGCGATTCATATGAGCATGCTTAAGACATCGCAAGATATCTTAAGGGTGCTACCCTAGAGTTTCCCCCTGGGCCAAATTTTCCCAAAGAAGGCATGAGTTTAGACAACTCATTGCTCAAAACCGTGATTTGTTGATCCAGGTATATTATTATACACTGCTTAGTGCCATGTGATGTATCAGACTCAAACACTCCAACCATTGCGTCACACTTGGGTTAGGGGCTTCCCCACCGAGTCAATGGTGGATTCCGTATATCCCATGTAATATCAGACTTGTAGAGGAGTGCCACCTAACTCAAAAGTAATACAAAGATTAGACATTAATTGACAAGAATGATTTGTGATTTTTAGAAAGTGCCCATGTGCTTTAGAATTATTTCATGTTAGATATTTTGATAAATTTCTCTGCATTATTTTATTTATATAAAATCATTATTTTGGATTACTTTATGTAACAGTACATCTGTATTGACCCCCTTCTCTCCAGGTTCTAAGGTACAGTTTAGGGGTCCTGATAAGCAGTTGATTTCTCCAGACAGCAGCGCAGAGTTCCATTGGTGAGCCTACTATATTTTAGAAGGCCTATTTATTTTTAGACATTTATCATTTGTCATGGTTTTGGTCTACTAGGGGCCTTGTCTCGGTTTCAAAATAGTTGTCATTAGTCATGTAATAGAGATTTCCCAAACAATTTTCAGATGTTATTAGCTGTCTTGGATTTCACTTTTATTGTTGAATTGAAAGTAGAAGTTGACCATGTTTCTGTATTAGATTGAAATTCTGCCTTTTCTTTAATTATATGAATGTTGTGCATGATTACCAAATATAAAAGGGTATCTTGGCCTTCATGGTTCAGGATGCTCATCACAGCTAGGGCCCCGGTTCAGCTCGTGACAAACATGGTATCAGAGCACAGTTTATGATCCCAGGGTGACTGCGAAATCATGTTTGTATAGTTTTATTTATTGGTGTGTAGCGCACCACACTTATAAGTAGGGGCTACAAGGCGTTTAGGAATGTCTCTATTTCTTCATGCGCTAGTTCATACAATAGAGTCAGAATATTCCTCTTTCATACTCTAATTTGTGTCATAGTGTCGCTCATACAAAGTAACAATTATCTCCCAATTCTTTCCTTACTCTGATGTTCTCAGATACATATCATTATTGGGCTGATTTAATTACAGAAGTTTAGAGTCTAAATAGTATGCTTTTTTTCTGATTGAACCATATAAGATTTTTGCAAGGACTTGAGAAGAGTCCATTAGTGCTTCAGAGTGTATTGATTCTAGTATGAACCTTGATCTTGATGAAATCATGATTTCCAGCCTGCGGTATTAAGTGTATTCAGTCCTTTTCCAAAATTTATGTTGCAGATGTTATGCTTAAGAGTGGATGAGGTGTAGCAGATTGTTGGAACTGTATTTCCCCCTGAATAGTAGTATAATTTAAAGTGTCGGTGTCGTGACCTATTGTTACTGAGATTAGACCAAGAAGTTGGTGATATGAAGTCACAAAGTAAGAAATTAGAGAGTAAGGGTGACTTTTGTGTAAATGAATATTTTAGTTGAATAACTAATGTTTGCAGATAATTTACTACTTTATAGTGATAGACTAATGTGGTAGCTAGTAGCATTTGTTGATTGTATGATGGTTTGTGGGAGAATTGTTTGATGCAGATTTTTTCTTATAAAGAGTAAGATGGCATTCATAGATCATTAAATACTATGCATCGATTTTCAATCTCTTGTAATATGTGACCTTGTTATCATAGTGTGTTTGAAAAAAAAATCAAAGTCTAGTGAAGTCATGTGGGGCTCTTTCAATTCACTAGCATAGTTGCTTTATCATTGATCTCATTTTCTTGTTCAAAATACAAAAATCAAAGTCTTGTGAAGCCGAGTGAGGCCTATTTCGATCACTAGCAACTTGTTCAATTTTTTTGTTCTTGTGTTTGTTGGATTTTGGGGGGGTTAGAGGCGAAATGGAAAGAAAAGTGGTAAGGATGATTTATTGAATATATGTATAGCAAAAATCTTTTTGCATGGAATTGCGTTGGTAACAAAGTGATATGTCCTTGTGTGTTAGTTTGGTAGAAGTTGAGGATTGAGATAATAGAAATAAGAGTTGAAGCACTAGAGGGTGTACACTCCCACTATAGGGATACTCACGAAAACCCAAAGTTAGTAAGTGTGCAAGTGTTATATGATGACTATAGAAAGATAAAGCATATCTCCGAAGGTAGCATTAGCATTGGGTTTTCCCCTTCCAGGTGTAGTCAGTTGGGTTAAGTTCCATTAATTATGTGTATGGTCGTTTTCCAGACCCCAGAGTGCAATGAGTGTAGTTCAGTTTAAAGTCTAGAAAGAGACCCCCCCTAAAACTTAAGAGGATGGCTTGAAGCTAATTGGGAGATGATAGAATGAATAACCAAGTAACTCTCTCGAATTCTAGTAGTGATTTAATATGAAATAGAATATCAGAATGTGAGGGTGAATCTCAACCCATTCTTATCACAGTATTCTTTTTCAGTTACCCCAATACCTACTTATGCCTTATATTTTAGTTTCATGATCATAGTTCATGACTCATGCCTAGGATAGAGAGTCATGTACTTTTCCAGTCTCAAGATGAGGAATTCCAATTCATTCAATAATTAGAATAATGCTCCATATGTTATGAACTCCAAATTGAGGTCATATAGCTCATGACTAATGTATTTACGTCTTATAGTGTGCTCAGTTTCCATAACTCAGGTTTTATGCCAAATGATTGGTAAGATTCATCTTATAGCTATGTATACCCTCAATTCAGATCAATTTGATGAATCCTTGATGTTGTTTTACTATTGCTCAGGCCTCAGTTAAGTGTCAAGTCTCGTAAAAAATCCTTCCATGCTTCAACGTTTTATGTTCTAACCTTTTAGTGACTCCTTTTTATGTAATGTTAGTGGTGATGAGTGAATGTTTCTTGTTGATGAAAGATCATTGTGGCTTGTTTTAGATAGGGCCATAAGTATGAAATAAGATTTAAGGGCCAACTTTTTGATACATGTGATGGTTAGTTGAAAAGTGTGTGTCTATGTTCTTAGGGTAGCTCGTGGGAGTTATATTGATAGTGGTTTAGAGAATATGTGAGGTATGTCTTTATGGGTGTTTGCCTTGAAGTTCTTTAAGGTCCCGTAAATTTCCCTCATAGTTTGATCCTTAGGGTGTGTCAAGTGAGACGTGATTCCAGCACAAAAAGATTGAGAAGTGGCTTCCTAAGTGAGTATCGTGCTAACCATGTAGAATTTCCCTGACTCCATCGATAAAAAATTTGCCCAAATCGGACACTCGGGTAAGAAGTTATGATCAATTTAATCCTTCATCATAAAAACTGTGTCATTTGAGAGCCTAGCGTGTCGCGGAGAGGGTGCAATTAGCAATTGTCAATTTCCAGTGAGACTCGATGATAGTGGCACGTCGCGGAGGAGTTCCAAGTCCCAACCAGTGGAAAAATGCATGGCTCCACATCGTGGAGGCTATCAATTTCCCAATTTTCATTTTCCAGAGAGCCAACGTGATTAGTGGCACGTCGCAGAGGCTATCAAAATCGGGTTCCAGTTCAGTTTTTTTCTAGTTTTGCACAGACGTTTAAAAGGGCATTCTGGACCTTTTTCCAAGACTATAAAATCATTGAAACACTATATTAAACCCATTTGAAAGCATTCTATGAGGGTTTTATCAAGTATCATCTCAACAAGAACCCTAAATACTCAAAACCTCTTTCATAAATCTCAAGAATCCACCATGGATTTTCTAAATTGAGTCAAGATTCTAGGTTCCCAAGTGAAGGGTCTCAAGAACCCTTATTCTAGAGCAAGAGTAGAGTTCCAAAAGTGAGAGTTCTTCTAAAGCTTCAAATTCAAGGTATGTGGGGTTTTGAACTTGGGTAACCCTTTCACCCTTGTGCCCAAAATGATTATTTACATCATGATTTTGCTGAAATTATGGGGTTTTTACATGAGTTTGAATTGGGGTTTTCACCTATATTAATTGAATGCATTATGTTGATATTTCTCATGAATTGATAGTTAAATGGCATGATTTCTACATGTTTTCTTGAGTTTTTACAGATGGATAAACCCCATGACTTTACTCTTTGAGAAGCTTATATTTGAAATGTTAAGGTATTGAAGCATATGACTACATTGAGATTTTGAGATGAATTTCTGAAATTTCCAGATTTCCACATGATTTATGAATCTATATGCTATATATTATGCTTTTGATAAGCTTTAACTTGAAATTGAACTATGGGTTAGTAAGCCCTATTCGAGACTTATGAAATTATGAACTCTCGTGCTATAAGAACCCATGATTTGAGTATTTTGAGATGGTTGAAAATTGAATTGACCTAATGGTCCGAAAGCTTTGAAATCCACTTTACTATACGAGATTATTTATTTGATTAATGGGTTCGTGGTGAACCATGAGATTATTCTAAAAGTGGATTTTTATGCGATGAGCGCAGGGAATCTAAAGGGAGTAGTATATATCACCGAGAAGGTAAGTTACTATGGTTTCTTACCCAAAAAACTACATGCCACCGTAGGATATGAGCCTGAGGCTGATTATATTATTATTATGAGTGGCCTGAGGATGATTTGATTATGTGGGCCTGAGGTAAATTTTTATTTAGTGATCACTAGACCTAGGTTATACTCCTTGGCAAGAGTATGACGCTCCTCCCCAACATGGGGTCTCTTCCTTAGGAGGACAAAATGTTGGACTCCATGTAGCTTGCATGGTTTATGTCGGTTATGAGAACCTCCTTTTCCTTTCGAACTTCAAAATTAAACTTATTTTCCTTCCCTATAAGCTATTTTCCCTAAATGGTTGAATTTCAAAGATACTTCCTAATCAAGGTATTGATTTGAGATGAGATATTTTCTAAAGTGAATGAAATGCCTTCAAGTATGTTTTCAAGTTGTATGATTTCGAATTCCAAGTATATGAGTTTCTAAATGATTGTGAAGTGTTGAGCATTAAAGAACTTTTACTCTCTTGAGATATATGCATGACTTGAAAGTGTGGTTTGAAATCCCTTAGCCTTTGGGCATTGAGAGTAAGAGAAGGTTTCCGATTTTGATGTTAAATAATGATGACTCACGAGATTGTGTTACATGTTTCATTCTACATGACTTATGAGTTTCATATTTTACACTTGTTCAAGCTATGTGAGTCATCTCATTATGCATACATGATTTGATTGAAGAAAATATCATTACTACTTTATACATATGCATGCACCTCCGCATACTCACTACATTCCAAAGTACTAATCCACATATATGTCTATGTGCTACATTGTGTCATAATGTAGGTTCAGATGCTCAGTTCCAGCCTTGATTGTGATTCTTTGAGTACCTTGCCTATGTTTTATACAGTGGTGAGACGTCATGATTCGAGGACTGATCTTCAGATATTTACCGTACTTGAGAGACTATTTTTATATTTAGTTCATTTTGAGTTAGTTGGGGCTTGTCCTAATGGCTCTCTATATTTTGATTCATAAAGGCTTTATCAGACTAGTATCAGACTTGTGATATGTCAAGGGGGATCAGTATTGTGGTTTTGTTGAGATTTCTCTATATTGTGTTCATATGAACCAATTATCATATCTTATTTCCTTTCTTGTGATATGGCTATGCGAGTGTTTAAGTCTATCCTTGTCTTGAATTGGGTATTTTTAGGTAGAAACAGGATCTAAGGGTTAGCTTGGGGATACTTGTAGCCATAAGCACCATGTGACGTCCCACGAGGCAATTTTGGGTCGTTACAAGTTCATATGTGGTTATAAAGATAGGCGAAAATTATATGTTGGGTTTTAAGTGGAGGAGCACAATATGTGGTAGTAAATCCATTATAAGAGTTCAGAGTTACTCATTGAAGTGGTAAGGTAAGTTATGCTTAGGGTGTGATCTTTGAAGAGATATAAAAAGATTAAATTACATGGCTTAGACTAGTATCGTTGTGTGGCATGTTGTATTTTATGATTTGGAGTTAGGATTGATCATGGTGAGGGGATTTACGCTACTTTAGACATTAGTAGAAAGATTTTCCAATGCCGATATGAGAATTATAAGTTGAATCCACCGAGTATGGTATTTTAGTGGAATAGTATAGTTAAGGGAGTATTTGAGAAGTGTGCTAAGCTTGGAAGTAAGAAGTTGCATTGCCTAAGGCCTGGTAATCCTATCCTATTTTATATGTTTATATTCCATGCTATGGAGTAGTGTCAATGTTGGGATCCTCTAGTTGGGTGTCTTGTGTAACTTATTCCCTAGATTCTTTGCTCCCTAATTTTACTAGAACTTCTTTAGAAAGTGTAGAAGAGATACTCCAATTAAGTATAAGTTTGCGATATAGTTTATTATGTATATCCAATGATTCAGTTAACAGGCAGGCAGGCAAATTACTATGGTTTTTCCACCTTTTTGCTTAGTCCTACTATCGGAAGTCTCATGCGTATGACCATCCCAAGAGATAATCTATTCTATCCATGTAAATTGCGAATTTGGTTCAATCCAAGCATCATGTTTCAGATTCAGCTATTCAGTGATGACTCAATTCATAAGAGTTTAGAGCATAATCTCAAATTTTCCCAAGTATTTTAGCTTAGACAGTATAATACCCCGATATGATCTAAATCTAGTTGTCTCGTGACTCATACCTTCATAAGTTATCACTTCTCAATTCAATGTGTATGATTATATCATGAACACTCCAGGAAAATCCTAAACTCTCAACATGAATCAGCTTCTTGAAGTAAGTAAAGTCAAGTCATCTCAGAATTCAGTTTTATGATAGAAGTTTAAATGTTTTAGATTAGATATATCCTTTCTTAGAGAAAACATTATGTCCATGTTATTCCATACCTTTAAGCGTCAACAAGTTCCTACCCATCATTCGAGGATGAATGATCCCAAGGGGGAGATAATGTAACACCCCGCATTTATCAAACTAAAAATCCAACCGTCGTCGTAACACCCCTTCAAGAATCCTCAATATGTAACTCTTAGTAGTATGCCTATTGAGTTAAAAATCTTGAAATTTTTCTAAGTGTAAAAAGGGACTTAGAATTATTTATAACTTGCAATCTTCGGGAAATTTGTTTTCGGCCTTCCAAACCTCTGTTTCTTGATTTTTTTTGCTGCTTTGCGATCAGGTAAGACAATAGTACGTCTCAAGTGAGTTTTGGAATTTTTAGACCAGCATAAAGTCATGTTTGTGGTGGCAAAACAGTGGCTCTCCACGATAGTGAGGCACCACCCCAGGTTCTCCCACTCTCTAAGCGGGACGCCGCCCAGCTTTCTCTCCTGTTTCAAGCAGTGCGTTGCCCTAGCTTCTCCCCCGGTCCAGGCAGGGAGCCACCCTGGCATTTCCCCGTGGGTCAAATTTATAGTTTTCCATCCGATCCATTAAGGGTATAATGGATATTTTCCAACCCCTCATCAACTTAAACATGGGATTAAATCCCCCAAATGCAAAAATAACATTATTTTATCTCAAAATCACCAAGAATACTCCTTAAGGTTTCAACCCAAACATCAACATATCTCAAGATTTAACTGTAGCTTTTCCTTAATTCTTAAAGAATCGGAATCCCCATTATGAGGTCTACAAGAAGCACCCATTAAATTGTTCGTATAGCATCCTTAACATGAGAGTTCATTCAAAAGCTTCTAATTTAAGGTACGCGGAGTTTTCCTAAAATCTCATGGGTATATAAATCACGCTTTAAGAAAAGGGGTTTTGGATTTATGAATATAATTATGTTTTAAGACATTTTGACGGTATTGTTTTGGTCTTTAGATCTTTCCCCAAAATTGATTGAAAATTTTTATATAAATGTATGTATGAATGTGTTTAAGGATGATTATTCAATTGAGAGCATGAATTATAATGAACCCCTATCTTGTTATGATTTTTTATATCTTTCCTATGATATGAATTTTTCTAAATTGCATTTTGAAAGCATGTCACGAAATGTCTTGATATATGAATGCTTTGGTTATGAATCTTGAACTCAAAAGAGACAGTTGTTTTTATTGAAAAATTTTGAACATACATATAATGAAAGAGTGCATGGTATTTTCCAAAAGCACATGACTACCTTATGATTGAAGAATTCTTGCGTAGTTTTGACTTATGTTTTCAGAACATGCATTCTCTCATACTAATTGCATGTTTGGGTGGTCTGAACTATGTTTTAATGAAATTTCATTCTTATTGTATTATGTCTCAGAAATAGGACTTGCAAGTCTTAGTGTGATGACACCAATTCAGATTGTTGCCATGATAATTCAGAACATAATAGAATGCATGTTTGAAATCAAAAATTTTAGATGTTGAAACTAGAATAATGCATGATTCAGAACAGGATAAAATTGGCCATAAAGAGAGCTTAGGTGGTTCCCCAAAGATGTCATGAGTTCAGACAACTCATTGTCCAAAATTGTGATTTGTCAATCCGAGTATATTCTTATATGCTGGCTTAGTCCCTTGTGGCATATCAGACTCAGACACTCCAACCCTTACGGCACACTTGGGTTTGGGGCTTCCCGCTGATTTAATGGCGGATTCCATATATCCCATCGAATATCAGACTTGTAGGGGAGTGCCATCTACCTCAGAAGTAATACAAGATTAGACATTGCTTTGACAAGAATGATTTGTGATTTTTAGAAAGTGCCCATGTGCTTTAGAACTATTTCATGTTGGATATTTTGATAAATTGATCTCCATTATTTTATTTATATAAAAGCTTTATTTTGGATTACTTTGTGTACCAGTACATCTGTATTGACCCCCCCTCCCTCCAGGTTCTGAGGTAGTAACAACCCGACGTCTTCTGAGCTAAGTTCCATCCATGGAAAGTCTAAGCATTAGATTATTGAATGATCTAAATTATTTTTCATGTGGAATTTACTAGATTTCAACCTTTCATTAAGTAGATGACTGAATTAGCTTTCCAACGATATAAGATTCGTCCAAAACGGACCCTCGGTGAAGAAGTCATGAATAATTTAAAGTTTCAATCGTAAACATTATCATTTTGGGGTCTAGCGCATCGTGGAGAGGGTCTAATTGACAATCATCAAATTCTAGTGGGGCTCTGCGATGATGGATCATCGTGGAGGCACCCAAGTTCACACTTATCGAATTCCTGAACCACCGCGATTGTGGTACATCGCGATGGTAGCAGAAATTGGGTTTTTAAGTTCAAATTTCCAGTTCCGTTCAGGAGTCATAAAGGGTAAAATTGACCTTTACCTATCCTTTAAAACCATCCAAACAAAGGATTTAGGGTATGTTTGAGCAACTTAAACCTATTTTCATTAAAATCATCAAGAATCATCTCTAGGGTTTCAAACAAGAACTTCAAGAAACCCAAGATTCAACCGTGGGTTTTCAAAATCAATTGAAGATTTGAAATCCCCAGATCTTAGGATTCAAGAAGTGCCCACTAATTTCATAAATAGATGTACTTGGGGTTATCCTAATGTTCATGGGCATGTTTTCAAAAAGGAACTTACGCAAGACTTTAAATTTATACAAGTACATATATGTTTTTACAAATGGGGGTTTTCAATTCATACAAATAACATGTTTTGATATATGATTTTGAAAGAATTATTGAGATATCATGGGGTGGTTTGTTTGAATGTATTTAAATGGTGGAATTGTAAACATGTGACCTGTAATTTCAAAAGGGTGCGATGTACATAAGTTGTTAATTTTCTAAATTCCCCATGATAATGTTTATACCCCATATTATACTAGTGTTAAACAATTCAGAGCATGAGTTTTGCAATTGATATGACATTACTCATAAATTATTAAGATTCTTGAATAATTGCATGTTGAGAACCATGGTGTATGTGATTTAATGGTGTGAAAGTCATACATATGTGCATGTGGTAAATGGTATGAGACGTTGGGAAGTTGATGTGATATTGATGACTTGCAAGTCGGGTATGATGATACCCTGTAGAGTATGACATGTGATTGATTAAAATGAGTTTAATGCATTGATTTTGTGAGATAGGTGGTTACCCAAAAAAAGCACGAGTCAAATGACTCTACGCTGGAAACTGTGTTTGCCGACACGGGAACTTGGTACCCTACTGTGTTATCTTATGTACCTAACATTATGTCATCCCAAATTGGGACTATGGTTAGGAGCCCCGCTTTGTGATCTTGTGTACTACCATACTTGATTGGGTTGAGACACCCTGCTATGTGATCTTGTGTGTCTTTCCCTCACTTATACTCTAATCTCGACGGCAACTGAGATTTGATAGTTGGTGAAAATGTAAAATTGTAGGGTGTAACACCTAGCTCAGATGTGTTGCATTCTTATTGAAAAATCAATATACTAAGCCCATGTATTTTTGAAATCATTGGGCAATAATGTGCTTTATATCAGCTCTTATTATTTTTTATAAAAATCTCTACTTTGTTTTGGATTATTCTGCGTACCAGTACTTTGTATTGACTCCTTCCCTCCTAGGTTCGGAGGAACAGTCTAAGGGTCCAAAAAATTAGTAGAATCTTCAGATAGTTTTGCAGATACAAGTGGTAAGCCTTCTATATTCTGGAAGGCCTGATGTCTGGCAGTTTATTTATCATTTAATAGTTTTGGGTCTACTGAGGGCCTTGTCCTAGTTTTCAGATAGTTTGTTTGTTTTAGTCATGTAGTAGAGATTTTGCAGACGGTTTTTGGATGCCGATAGATGTTGTGGGACACTATTTCGCATTATTTATTTCATTGGACTCATGACCATGTTTTCGTAGTATTATGAATATTCCGCCTTTCTTTTATCATATGATTTATGTACATGATTACCAGATAGATAGGGGTATTTTGGGACTTTATGGTTTGGAATACTCATCACAGCCAGGGCCCTAGTTAGGGTTGTGACAAATTTGGTATCAGAGCGTGATTTATGGTCCCAGGGTGTCTGCAAAATAGCACCGGATAGAGTTTTATTTATGGGTGTATAGCACGCCACACTTATAAGCAGGAGGTTACTAGGCATTTAGGAAATGTTTCCCTTCTTTGTGATTTAGTTTGTGCTTCAGAGTCAAGTCTTTTCCTAATCAGTAATTTTTTATCTTACAGAAATAATAGTCATGCCTCCTCATCACAATACTAATCAGAGTGCTCAGAGTGATGAAGTTCGTCCCACTCATAGGATAAGGACACGTAATAGATCTCCCACTCCAGACCCTGTCCCTACTCTAGGAGACCTTTTAGTGCTAACCAGTCCATCTAGGGCTCCACGGAATAATTTTAACCGTCCCCCGACTACTCAGAGGAATATTTCTAATGCAGAATTTAGATAATCTATTCATATGCTGACAAAGCTGGTGGCTAATTAGGAAAAACGATCATAAGATGTTGAGGATGCACATATTACATCTGAAGCTACTAGGGTCGGTCAGTTCATGAGAATGAACCTACCTTAGTTTACTGGCACTAAAGTATAAGAGAATCCGCAAGAGTTCATAGACGAAATGAAGATTTTTAGAGTGATGCATGTGGATCAAGTTGAAGGTGTTGATCTAGCAGCTTATTATCTAAAGGAAGTAGCGAACCAATGGTATAATGAGTGGGAATAGGCAAAGGGCGATAATGCTGATCACACAGTGTGGGATGAATTTGTGGAAGCTTTTCTTGAACAATTCTTTCCTTTGGAGATGAGAGAAGATAAAGCAGAGGAATTCATAAACTTTAAGAGGGTAATATGAGTGCTCAGGAGTATACTCTAAAGTTTAATCAGCTGACTCGTTATGCTCCTGAGATAACTAGGAGTATGAGGGCCCGAATGAGGAAGTTTGCTTTCATCCTTTCAAATGATCTGTTGCTTGATTGTCAGGGAGCTATGCTGAATAAGGAGTTGGACTTTGCTAGGCTGACAGTACATATGCAATCGGTAGAGGAGAAGAAAAAGAAGATTTCTAAATCTAGGGAGAAGGAAAGACAGGCAAAAAGATCCAGATCTGTCGACCAGGGTCACAGTCAGCCTCAAAGCGGTATATAGGGAAATAAACGGTAGGAGAAGAAGAAGAAGAAAAATAATTAGGGTAATGCACTGTCTACTGCCAGCGCCAAAACCACCGGCAGATCGACAACCTTAGAGTTTTTAGACTCGCCATGGATCCAGATCCCCAGTTACTCAGTTGTAGGGCAGTGTAGCCCAGCAACATCATACTTATCTGCGGTATGAGACTTGGGGAAAGAATTACCCAAGGAAGTATTATTTCAAGGGGAGAAATTGTTATTCTTGTGGCAAGGTGGGTTACCTTTAGAGAGATTGTATTTCTGCTGGAGGAAATATGAAGGAGGGGCTAAGTCCCAAGCCACCTCCATGGCTCCTCCTTCTAAGGGTGACCCTTCAGCTGCCGGGAGCGGTTGTAACTGGTTATATACTTTGACTAACCGCCGAGAGGCGAAAGCTTCACCAGATGTTGTCACCGGTACATTATGAATTTTTTCCTGTAATGTTTATGTATTTATTGATCGTGGGTCTACCTTATCTTATGTGACCCCTTATGTGGCTGTTGGTTTTAGGTTTGAGACCGAAGTTATTGTATAACCCTTCACTGTTTCCACTCCTGTAGGTGATTCTGTTATTACTACAAGGGTGTATAGAAATTGTGTTGTGTCTATTCTTAGCCGAGATACTGCGCAGACCTTATAGAACTTGATATGGTAGACTTTAATGCTATCCTTGGGATGGAATGGCTCCATTCATTTTATGTCATACTTGATTGTAGAACCCAAAAGGTTACTTTTTTCCCGAATAAATCACCAATTAAGTGAGCAAGAAATTCTTTGGAACCTAGAGGTCACTTTATCTCTTATGTTAGAGCCCGAAAGCTCATCTCCAGAGGTTGTATGTACCATCTAATCCGAGTAAAAGATTCAAGGGTTGAAAGTCATCCTCTTCAGTCAGTCCCTTTAGTGGCATTGATGTATTGCCAGACACTCGTCTTATTTCTATTCCGCCATATATAATGGCTCCCGCGGAACTTAAAGAGTTAAAAGAACAGGTCGCAGACCTCCTAGAAAAAGGCTTTATTCATCCTAGTGTTTCCCATGGGGTACACCCATACTTTTCGTGTGAGTCAGACATTTGAAGGTTAGGGAGTCAGACATTCCCAAAATAGCATTCTGAACCCAATATGGTCACTATGAGTTCTTAGTCATGTCCTTCGGGTTGACTAATGCCCCTGTAGCTTTCATGGATCTTATGAATAGGGTGTTCCATCAGTTTCTAGATTTGTTCATCATAGCGTTCATTGATGATATTCTGATCTATTCTAAAAGTGAGGAAGACTATTCCAATCACCTCCGAATTATCCTTCAGACGCTTAAGTATCATCAGTTATATGTTAAGTTTTCCAAATGTGAATTCTGGCCGAATCCTATTGCCTTATTAGGGCATATTGTATCTAGTGGCGGGGTTAGAGTGGATCCCTAAAAGATTGAGGCAGTGAGAAAATGGCCTAGACCCACGACTCCAACTGATATTCGGAGCTTCTTGGGTTTGGCGAGTTATTACAGAAGGTTTGTAAAGAGTTTTAAGAAGTTTGTGTGGTCTGACTTGTGTGAAAATAGTTTTGAGAAGTTGAAAGAAAAGCTGACTACTGCTCCTTTTTTTACTCTTCTCGAGGGTGTGGATAGTTTTGTGGTATACTGTGATGTATCCCATGTGGGACTTGGTTGTGTATTGATCTAACATGGTGAGGTAGTATCTTATGCATCTAGGCAGTTAAAGGTGCATGAGCGAAATTAACCCACTCATTACTTGGAGTTAGCAGTCGTGGCGTTTGCACTTAGGATCTGGAGGTATTATCTCTATGGAGTGTATGTTGATATTTATACTGACCACAAAAGTTTGTAGTGTGTTTTCTCGTAGAAAGAATTGAACCTCAGGCAGAGGCGTTGGATAAAGCTTTTGAAAGACTATGATATGAGCCTACATTACTATCCGGGCAAGGCAAATGTTGTAGACGACGCTCTCAGCAGGTTATCTATGGGCAGCTTTTCTCATGTTGAAGAGGGTAAGAGAGAGATGGTTAAGAATATTCATCGCCTTGTAAATCTGGAAGTGTGACTCTTAGATTCTGAAGATGGAAGGGTGATTGTTCATGAGATAACTAAGTCATCCCTTTGTGCTGAAGTTAAAGAGAAGCAGGTTGAAGATCCCATCTTGATACAAATTAAGAAAGATGTGGGTCACCAAAATATAATGTCATTTGAAATTGGTGGTGATGGTATTCTAAGATATCAGGGCAGGTTGTGCATCCCGAATGTTGATGAACTGTAGGAAAGAATCCTTGATGAAGCACACACTTTGAGGTATGTTGTTCACCCGAGTTTTACTAAGATGTACCATAATCTGAAAACTTTGTATTGGTGGAATAACATGAAACGTGATGTAGATTTTGTTTCCAAGTGCTAAAACTGTCAGCAAGTGAAGGTAGAACATTTGAGGCCAGAAGGTACTTCCCAAGAGATAGCTCTACCTTTATGGAAGTGGAAGATGATAAATATAGACTTTATTACAGGACTTCCGAAGTCCCAAAACTAGTATGATTCTATATGGGTAATTATAGATAGGCTGACCAAGTCAGCACACTTTTTTCCTGTTAGGACTAACTATTCAGGAGAAGATTATGCTAAGTTGTTCATCGCAGAAATAGTTCATTTGCATGGGCCACCTGTGTCCATTATATCTGACCAAGGTACACAGATTTCTTCTCAGTATTGGAGATCTTTTCAGAGAGGTTTAGGTACCCAAGTGAACCTAAGTACTGTTTTTCACCCCCAAATGGATGGGCAAGCGGAACACACCATCCAGACCCTTGTGGATATATTAAGGTCTTGTGTGATTGATTTTAAAGATAGTTGGGTGGATCACTTTACATTGATAAAGTTCATGTATAATAATGTTTCCATTCCAGTATTAATATGGCGTCATTTGAGGTATTGTATAGGAGAAGATGTAGGTCTCCAATAGGGTGGTATGAAGTGGGTAAGATGCAGATGTTTGGGCCTGATCTTGTTCATCAAGCAATGGAATATGTGAAGCTTGTTAGAGAACAACTTAAGACATCTCAGAGTCATCAGAAATCCTACGTCGATGTTAGAAGGAGAGAGTTAGATTTTGAGGTCGGAGATTGGGTATTTCTGAAGGTTTCTCCCACGAAGTGAGTTATGCTATTCCAAAAGAAAGGTAAATTCAGTCCTCTCTATTTAGGACCATATCAGATTTTGAGGAGAATAGGTGGTATTACGTATGAGTTAGAATTGCCTGCTAGTTTGGATTCTGTCCATCCGGTATTTCACATATCCATGTTGAAGTAATGCACTGGAGACCATTCTTTGGTGTTTCCTATAGAAGAGATCAAGGTGACAGTCTCCTTATCATATGAAGAGGAACCTATTGTAGTCCTAGATCGTCAGGTCCGGAAGTTGAGAAGTAAAGAAATAGTTTCAATTAAGGTGTTGTGGATAGATCATAAGGTTGAGGAAACCACTTGGGAATCAAAGGACGACTTGAGAACAAGATACCCATACCTTTTTGACCCAGTAGATAGCGGAGTTGAAGGTACAAGCCTTACCTAAATCTTTCTATGCTTTAGTATGCTTGGAATCATGCTTGTATGTGTTCCGCATCATCATTCGGGGATGAATGATCCCAAGGGGAGATATTGTAACACCCTGATGTCTTCTTAGCAAAGTTCAATCCATGGAAAGTCTAAGCATTATCTTCTAGAATTATCTAAATTATTTTTCATGTGAAATTTCCTAGATTTCAACTTTCATTACATAGATGACTGAATTAGCTTTCCAACTATATAAGATTCATCCAAAACGGACCCTCGGTGAAGAAGTTATGAATAATTTAAAGTTCCAGTCGTAAACATCGTCATTTTGGGGTCTAGCGCATCGCGGAGAGGTTTAAATTGACAATCGTGAAATTCCAGTGGATCTCCGTAATGGTGGCACATCGCGGAGGCACCCAATTTCCCACTCATCGAATTCCAGTGGACCACCACGATTATGGCGCATCGCGGTGGTACCAGAAATCAGGTTTTTAAGTTCAAATTTCCAGTTCTATTCAGGAGTCATTAAGGGTAAATTTGACTTTCCCCTAACCTTTAAAACCATCCAAACAAAGGATTTGAGGTATGTTTGAGCAACTTAACCCTATTTTCATTAAAATCATCAAGAATCATCTCTAGGGTTTCAAACAAGAACTTCAAGAAACCTAAGATTCAACCGTGGGTTTTCAAAATTGATTGAAGATTTGAAATCCTCGGATCATAGGATTCAAGAAGCACCCACTAATTTCATAAATAGAGGTACGTGGGGTTTTCCTAAAGTTCATGGGCATATTTTCAAAAAGGAACTTACGCAAGACTTTAAATTTATACAAGTACATATATGTTTTTACAAATGGGGGTTTTCAATTGATACAAATAACATGTTTTGATATATGATTTTGAAGAATTATTGAGATATCATGGGATGGTTTGTTTGAATATATTTAAATGGTTGAATTGTGAACATGTGACCTGAAATTTCAAAAGGGTGTGATGTACATGACTTGTGAATTTTCTAAATTCCTCATGATAATGTTTATACCCCATATTATACTAGTGTTACACCATTGAGATCATGAGTTTTGTAATTGATATGACATTACTCATAAATGATTAAACTTCTTGAATAATTGCATGTTGAGAACCATGGTGTATGTGTTTTAATGGTGTGAAAGTCATACATATGTGCATGTGGTAAATGGTATGAGAAGTTGGAAAGTTGATATGATATTGATAACTTGCAAATTGGGTATGACGATACCCTGCAGAGTATGACATGTGATTGATTTAAATGAGTTTAATGCATTGAATTTGTGAGAAAGGTGGTTACCCGAAGAAAGCACGAATCAAATGACTCTACCCTGGAAACCGTGTTTGCTTACTTGAGAACTTAGTACCCTGTTGTGTGATCTTGTGTACCTGACATTATGTCATCCCAAATTGGGACTATGGTTAGGAGCCCTAGTTTGTGATCTTGTGCACTACCATACTTGATTGGGTTGAGACACCCTGTTGTGTGATCTTGTGTATCTTTCCCTCACTTATACTCTAATCTCGGCGGCAACTGAGATTTGACAGTTGGTGAAAATGTGAAATTGTAGAGTGTACCACCTAGCTCAAATGAGTTGCATTTTTGTTGAAAAATCAATATACTAAGCCCATGTATTTTCTAAATCATTGTGCAATAATGTGCTTTATATCAGCTCTCATTATTTTATATAAAAATCTCTACTTTGTTTTGGATTATTCTGTGTACCAGTACTTTCTATTGACCCCCTTCACTTCTAGGTTCGGAGGCACAGTCTAGGGGTCCAAAAAATCAGTAGAATCTTCAGATAGTTTTGCAGAGACAAGTGGTAAGCCTTCTATATTCCGGAAGGCCTGATGTCTGGTAGTTTGTTTATCATTTAATAGTTTTGGGTCTACTGAGGGCCTTGTCCCAGTTTTCAAATAGTTTGCTTATTTTAGTCATGTAGTAGAGATTTTGCAGACACTTTTCAGATGCCGATAGATGTTGTGGGATATTATTTCGCATTATTGATTTCATTTGACTCATGACCATGTTTCCGTAGTATTGTGAATCTTCCTTCTTTCTTTTATCATATGAATTATGTGCATGATTACAAGATAGATAGGGGTGTTTTGGGCTTTTATGGTTTGGAATGCTCGTCATGGCTAGACCCCAGTTTGGGTCATGACAGAGGTACAGTCTAGGGGTCCTGATAAGCAGTAGATTTCTCCAGACAGCAGCGCGAATTTCAGTTGGTGAGCCTTCTATATTTCAGAAGGCCTATTTTTTTTCAGACATTTATCATTTGTCATGGTTTTGGTCTACTGGAGGTCTTGTTCTAGTTTTCAGACAATTGTCAATAGTCATGCAGTAGAGATTTCGCAGACGATTTTTAGATGTTAGTAGTTGTCGTGGATTTCACTTTTTTTGTTGAATTGAAAGTAGAAGTTGACCATGTTTCTGTATTAGATTGAAATTCCGTATTTCCTTTAATTATATGAATGTTGTGCATGATTACCAGATATAGAAGGGTATCCTGGCCTTCATGGTTCAAGATGCTCGTCATGGCCAGGGCTCCAGTTCGGGTCGTGACAATTCCATTTTTTCACTCTATGAAAACAAAGACACCACATAGGACAAGAATTGTCCATGTAGTATGCCATAAAAATATAATTTGAACTTTTTGCCCTTCATTAAAACACCCCGCAATGGAAAAATCGTCTTTTCACTTTTTTTAAGATAATTATCATTAAATTATTATTCAAATATTTAGGATACAAAAAGAAAAATAAGGAAGAATCACGTAACTAATAAGAATTTAATGTATTATGGCAAATTTTTACTTAGGAATCCTACACAACTTTTTTGGAAAAGGACTATCCATGAAAAGAAAAAAAGAAAATATACTTCTTTAAAGTAATGAAAGGTAGAAAAGGTACGAATTTATTAATAGAAAAATTGTAAGAACCAAATACTTTAATTTTTTTAAAAAAACATATGAATTGCAATAAAAAAATATATTTTATTCATAATATTTAACACTTCTAAATCAAATAGAATTTTACCTTATATAAAGAAAAAATGCTTTGTTTTCCCCTTTACTATACACTAAACTGCTGAGAGACACTCGAACTTTAGGAGGATCCTATTACCCTCTGTACTAATTAAAATCGTATTTTTTACAACCTTAGTGCCTACGTGGCACATACGTGTGCCTACGTGGACCCTCAGTGTGTTGATTCACTGATATGCCACGTAGGCTCTAAGGTTACCAAAAATATGATTTTAATTAGACTAGGGGGTAATAGGACCCTCTGAAAGTTCTGGTATATCTCAGCAATTTCGTGTATAGTTCGGGGTGAAATCCAAGCATTTTCTCTTTATAAAAAGAGAATGTCTACAATTCTATTTAAGTAGTTATTCATCAAACTTTACTAGAGAAATATCTTCTACTACTACGTTATATGAAGTTCCTTTTATAATTCTTCTTATATGAAATTATTTTAATTATAAATAAATCATGAGATTTAGCATATCATCATTATGTTTATTGATATACTTAAGGTTTTTTTTTTTTTTAATACAGGCTCCAATTGTTATCACACATACAAAATGTGACCAAATACTTTTTCCAGAAGTAATTTTAGTTTCTATTGTCAATTAAAATAAATTTTTTTTATAAATGATGTTATGCATGTTTTTCATTCAAAATTGAGATATACCTCCTTTTTACTATTTGTTTTTTTTTTTCTTTGTATAAAAGCCAAAATTAGAGCCTTTTCACGGATTTATTCCTTTTTTGTTGCCACAAGTTTTACTCCTTTCGAAGGTATTCCATCATCGGTTGGTTTATAGTTTGATTTATGTATTATCGGTTCATTTTATTAGTTTTTAATTTCTAAATACACTAAATCGATAACCACTACTTGGTGGGAATATATAGAGTATGTTGTTGTACTAAATCGATAACCAAATAAATACGATATTTCTTATAATTGTGGATCCTTAGCGGTTAGATTTTTGAGTTAATTGATAAAAAAAGACCTCATTTATATGCCCGATATGAAAATGCTCATATAGTCAAAGACTATGGTATTGATTTATACGAAAGTACTTTGATATTATGTTTATGCCGTATAATTTTATATTATTTTAATTTTATATTCTTTTTGTGTGTATATTTTATCTGTCTCTATTGTGTTTCCATGATCAGGAATCTTGTTGGCACCGATCATTAATATCATTCTTGAAAGAACAAGATAAAATTGCCAGTCTAAGAAAATATGTTGTGATAAATACCATTCAATATTAGGATTATTCGACATTTACTTTATTTATCTTATTGCAAAACATTATTAAGTGTATATTTTTTCATTTTGGATGAATTTAAAAAGATTCTTTGCAGAGCAAGAAAATTGAATTCTTCAGTAATGCATGACGTTGTTAATAAAATCTTTTATGAATTACCCATGTATTGTTGCATAAGCTAACCAATTAAAATAGTGCAAATTGTGGAGTGTTGTCTTTTCTTTTAAAATTAACACGAGGGACAATTTACATTCAATATAGGGACTGATTTTCTTGAATTGCCATAAACTTATTTTTACACAAAATCATAGCAATGTATAGTATGTTAATCAACTATGCAATTAGCAAATGTTTTCAAAGAGTAACAGAAAAGTAAAGCAAATGACGTGATTAAGATTAGTTGTGTGTGCTCCAAATTATGTATAAGTCAAATTAAATGAATAACAATTATTTTACAAGGAATTTTTTCCTAGTTGTTAGTTATTTGACAGAAATACAAAATTAATTAACTTCTTTATGCTCTTTTTAATTCTAGTTTGAGCAACAATGTCACAAAAAAATAAATTGATGAGGAAAAATCGTTATAAGATTTGCCATAACTTTTTGAAAGTTGAAAGAATGCATTAGTTATTTTTCTTCATGCTAAACTTACTCAAATTAGATATTTCTTCATGCTAAACCTACTAAAATTAAATAGAATTGACACTTTAAAGTTGAAACTCTGCTAAATTGTTAAAAATATTAGTCGAGAATCAATTATTTAATAAAAATTATATGGACAAAACAATATTGACATAATTCCAAGGTCTGATGCAAGAAATACTTCCAAGATTTCTTCCCAGTGATGGATAATGCTCAAAAGAAACTTCCCATAAGTGACAATGTCGACATGTCTAATCCCCAACTTACTTTCAGATGCTCATGTTGAAGGGTGGATAAGAGTAAAATTCTAAACCATCTCTTTGTTTCAGATGATTTGGCTATCAGAGTTGAGAATTTTTTTTCCCTGTCCTTTGGGATTAAATGCTGGGGCTACTGCTATTTAGGCATTTTATGCTGGAACACCCCTGCAAAAGATGATGCTCACAAGCTTTTCTTGCACATCATTTCTATAATTGCCTGTTGGGAAATCTGGAAAGCCAGGTGTGGTAAGAAATATGACGACAAAAACTTTAATTTCTCTAGAATCTGACAACAAATTGTGGTCCAAGTCTAGATTGCCATGGATAATAACTTTTGCAACATGGAAGGGGATTATAGTTGGTCTAAGGTTTGTACTATTGTGGAAACTTATACACCAAGAATGCATTGCATGTGTTAAATGGATAGACCTTTTGCTAATATGGAATGGGATTAGAGTTGAATACTAATGGTAGTTTCATTAAGGTCATTGGAAAAGCAGGAGCTGGTGGTATTGTGCGGAAAAGAAATGGACAGATGATTATGGCCTTTGTTGCCCCTATGCAGTTCTGTACTAACAATTTCTTTGAAGCTCGGGCTGCTCTGGTATTTCATGGTGCTGCTTACAGTTATTGCACAATATTCTTGAAATGGACTCCTTACTTTTGGTTAACATGATCTTGGGAAATATAATAATCCCTGAATCCTTTAAAGAGATTATGTATGGTTCAGGCAAGGAGCATCCAAGTGCAACTCTGTTACGGAGAAGGAAATCAAGTAGTAGACATCTTAGCTACCTCTCTGGATAACAAGGAATTTTACTAGAATGAGGTTGAACTTCCATGTGACGTGAGAAGTAATATTATAACAGACAGACTTCATGTGCCTTCATTCTGAATATAAGCGATAAAGATTGACAATTGAACACCTTGAACAAAATTGTACTATCTTATGAGCTGGAGACTTCCTTCAGTCCCGTCTAGAAAAAGTATAATTACTTAAGGTGATGCTTATAGACATCTTAGAGACCACTGCTTTAAGGTGATCATTAAGCTTAGTGGAAGTTATCATCATCTTCCCTATAGTTCAAAGTTTGTTGTTAGAAATTTGGAAGCTTATTTTTTGGTGCTACGACAAGTACTTTCTAGAGGTTTGGTTTATATCTTCCTCCTTGTAATTATTTTTGACAATATGCATGATAGAGGTCCGCCAAGCCTCCCACCACCACGGCAAGTGACAGCTTGGGTGGATGTCTTTAAAAAAAAACAGACAACATTATAGACACAAAAAACATTTAATCCATTAAAGTGTTATGTGTACATAATCACCTTTTGAAAGGTATATGGATCAATAGATTTAGGTTATTCTTTCTAATTAGTAATGGCAATAATATGAAACGGTTTCACAACAAATAAACCAATATTGTATTTCTATAAAGATCCTTTTCATTGAGAAATCATGACCAATGCTATATCAACTTGTGGTGCAAGCGTGTTTGACGATGATCCTTAATATGTAAAATATCAACAAATTAAATCAAGGAGGAGACATAAAACTTAACTTCGACATAATAGACACAATGATCCATTATACAATCACACATACCTGATACCACAATATCAAGGAAAAAAATAAAAATGTAACTACAAAGTACAAACACTTCGAAAGGACAAAAGCCAACCTCGTGAAACATCAAATAAAAAAGAGCTGTTATAACAATTATTCAGAACCTTGTATCAGAGAGAGAGAGAGAATTTGAATCACATCTAGCTTTTATAGACCATGAGCCTCTCATGGGAGCTCATTGACATTGAGAAAAGTTTTGTCATCCCCTGTTCCACTCTATTAAGAAAGGGAATTTGATTTCTTTCACTAAAGCAGTGTTATACACCATTGGCCATTTGGATTTTCAGATGTATTGTGCCTTGAATAACGTCCAAAAGTTGCCAAGAAATTCTAATCTTTATGAAAGTTTTCAAGGAAAATTTGTACTTAATTGTAATAATGAACAAACTATCCCTTAGGAGATTTTCTTTTTAAAAATCAGGTGATATGTACTCAAAACAAATAAAAAATTTAAACAAATATATAACAGTAATTCTTCATACTGTATGAAATAATTGAACCAAAAAACTTGTTTCACGAAAATTCTACCACCAAAGATATTATTATCAATTTTTAGAGCTCAAATTGTTTAGCAAAAACTATGTAATCTGCTATGTTATTAGTAATATTTAAAATAAACAATGTTGCCTAGGAAATAATACCTAAAAACACTTCATTGGATAATAATTTTAAATGGTAGGTAAGTGTCACGATCCGAGCCGAGGCACTGTCCATAACGAGCATCCCGAACCATGAAGGCCCGAACACCCTTCTATATCTGGTAATCATGCACAATATTCATAAAATATAATTTAAGATGCAGAATTATAAATCATTATGGAAACATGGTCATACTCTAAATTTAATTTAACAATAAAGAAGGAAATCCAATCAACATCTAATTCAGTCTGTGAAATCTCTACTACATCTGAAAATAACAATTGTCTGAAACTGGGACAAGGCCCCCAGTGGACCTAAACAAAAATAAATAACATAGTCTACAAAACATAGGCCTTCTGGAATAAAGAAGGCTCACCAACTGAACTCTTCACTGCTATCTGAAAACTCTACGGCTTTGGTTTGATCTTCAGACCCTGGGAGGTAGGGGTCAATACCATTGTACTGGTACGCAAAGCAAATCCAAAATAATAATTTTTATTCAATATATATGAGAGCAATCTAAAACAGTTCATAAATATATGATATGGTAAGAAAATATCTAGGCATTCTTAAAAGAATCTATAAAATCATCTGACCTCTCTGTTCTACTTCTGCGCTAGGTGGTATACCCTACAACTCTGAAATTCCACGGGCTATATGGAATCTGTTATTCTTCCTTCTATGGGTACAAGAATCTGTATATTAGAAACAACCACTTCAACTAGTTCAAGTTTAAGAACAAGAACACAATGAAGTACAGAAAATACCCTCAACCCAAGATAAAGGGATCTTTATAAGAGGTGTATTTTATTTTCATAAATAAAGATGAAACAGAAGTGGCCAAGTCATCCAAATTCATAGACTTTTCTTAAGGAAATAATTCCCTTCACCGTACCCGAGGTTGTGAAATTTTCCTCCCAGGATAAAATGGCCAAACAAACCAACTGTAGCGGTACCTCAAACAACTAAAATATCATCGAACTCACTCAACGGATTGACTGATCACACAGAATATTTGTAAATACAAGAATAGAGTTTATTTCAGAATTTTTTTATGTCAAAACCTGTGAATGAAAGTAAGTTTATATAGTCTATCAAATGCCTCTTTGAAAAGGTGGCATTGGTTCACTTAAATGGTGTGTTTTTTCTAAAAATTCATGCCTATTCATCCAAAGAACATGTCCTTTTCCGAACAAGTATACCAGTTCATAAATAGTGTGTCACTTCGAAGCATCAGTTCAAACCATTGCATCAGTTTGTATGAAGAATTGCATCAGTTCGAAACACTGTTTCGAAATCTACATGCATGTATAAATGGAGGATTACTATTGCATTTTTCTTTTGGTATTTGGATTAAATTTCTGTGAAATAAAATTTGTCCAAAAATATAGATCTCATTGATCGATCATTTGACAAATCCAAATCCGAGCCGAGCGAGAAACGATGACGACGGGGTGAGGCATCTCTTATTTCTTGCCTCACTTAGCATGTGGAAATGTGTTTCACAATATAAACACATTAAAGCTTCTTTCTCCCACCAATGTGGGAGAATTTGAGTAACCTTTCCTATTTTGAGCAAACTTTTCATTTCAGTGTTAACTTAATTTTCTCTTCCACTTAATTCCCTCCATCTTCCATTCAAGCACACACATAGAACCCATTAATCCCCTACATGAATGTTTAATGGCTATTTTTCATAAAATTTTTATGGACAAGTAAATGATCATCAAGCAAAGACTGATTGCATCTGGATAAGTGGGTTTCCTTTGAACTTTCCGTAGTGAACATGCATCGGATGCACTCAGTCAATCAGTAGATTTGATATCTTTGAACCATTGATCTTTAATGTACACCTATACAACACATGTCACACAACCAGCCTTCTACCATTTATGATTCTCACGTTTTTGTTCTTTTCAGCCATGAACTCATCCCGGTATCATGAGAGCTTAAAGAATAAGCCTTTATTAACATTCTCCTTGAAGTGGATTCCACTTCGCCCTCACATAGGTGATTTCTCAATGTTCAATCCTATAGATAAAACTATTTGTTCAAATATAGAAAATTTAGATAATCATTAAAAGACTTTTCACCTTAATGTCCTTGTTTACTATACATTGTCTATATCATGAGAATGAGTTGGATAATTGACATTGTTGAACCTGTCATACACAATTTTTTTATCTCCTTGAACCTACCTTTTGGGATCTCCAGTCTGCTAGGTAGAGTTACCGCCATGATGGCTTGTCCTAGGCTTTAAAACCATTCCCTTGGATGTCCTTTCCACTCCTTCTCTAGATAGGTCTTTGGTAAGTGGATCCGACACATTATTCTTTGACTTTACATTATCAACCATGATAATTCCACTAGAGATAACTTCCCTAACAGTATTATGTCTTTGTCTTATATGACGAGATTTACTATTATACATCATGCTCCCCACCCTACCTATTGCCGCTTGGCTATCACAGTGTATACATACTGGTGCCACTGACTTGGGCCAATACAGAATATCTTCCATGAAATTTCAAAGCCATTTTTCTTCTTCACCGGCTTTATCCAATGCGATAAATTCAGATTCCATTGTAGAGCGAACAATACAAGTCTGTTTGGATGATTTCCAAGAGAGTGATCCTCTACCGATAGTAAACACATATCCACTTATGGTTTTTACTTCATTTGATCCAGTGATCCAATTTACATCACTATATCCTTTAAGTACCATAGGATATTTATTATAATTCAAGGCATAATTTTGAGTGTATTTAAGATTACCCCAAAACTCTTTTCATTGCCATCCAGTGAGTTTTGTTGGGATTACTCATTTACCGACTCAATTTACTGATAGCGCATGTTATATATGGTCATGTACAGTTCATTATAAACATTAAACATCCCAATACTCTTGTGTACTCAAATTGTGAGTCACTTTAACCTTCATTTTTTTGAAGTGCAAAGCTCACATCCAATGGATTTTTGGCAATACCGAATTCCATATACTTGAACTTTCCAAGTATTTTTTCGATATAATGAGACTCTAACAATGCCAACCCTTGTGGAGTTTGATGGATTCTTATACCTAAGTTCATATCTGCAACTTCAAGATATTTTATATCAAACTTGCTCTTGAGCATTCGTTTTGTGGCATTTATGTCAAAAATGTCTCTGCTGATGATTAACATATCATCCATATAGAGACATACAATGATTTGGTAATTTGGAGTGTCTTTAATATAGACACATTTATCACATTCATTTATTTTTAATCCGTTTGCCAAAATGGTTTGGTTAAAGTTTGCATGCCATTGTTTAGGTATTTGCTTTAGTCCATACAATGACTTAATAAGTTTACACACATTTTTTTCCTTTCTTGGAACCACAAAAACCTCAGGCTGTTCCATGTATATTTCTTCCTCCAATTCTCTATTTAGGAAAGCATTTTTCACATCCATTTGATGGATTTCAAGACCATATACCGCAACTAAGGTAATTAACATTCGAATCAAAGTTATCCTTGTTACTGGAGAGTATGTATCGAAGTAATCAAGGCCTTCTTTTTGTTTGAATCCTTTTACTACAAGTTTTGCCTTGTATTTGTCAATAGTACCGTCTGTTTTAATCTTCTTTTGAAGATACATTTGAAACCTAAAGGTTTATTTTTGGGAGGAAGATCAACCAATTCCCATGTATGGTTGCTTAAGATTGAATCAATCTCACTATTGACTGCCTCTTTCTAAAAGGATAAGTCCGAAGATGCCATCGCTTCCTTAAATATTTGAGGCTCATTTTCTAATATAAATGTTACAAAATTCGATCCAAATAAAGTAGACGTTCTTTGACGTATACTACGTCTTGAATTTTTATCATTATGTTCATTATCAATTGGTTTATCACAAGGTCATTTAGACCCCCCACTAGACTGTTCATATCTAGTTTTATACTGATTAATTTTTTCAAGGAATTCAGCATTGACTGATTCAATTACTGTATTTTTATTAATATCCAGTTGTTCAGATTTATGAACCAAAAATCAACATGCTTTACTGCTTTTAGTATATCTTATGAACACGTAGTCCGCTATCTTAGGTCCTATCTTAACCCTTTTGGCATAGGAACTTGGACCTTTTGTAGACACCCCTACACTTTGAAATATTTCAAGTTGGATTTCCTTTCTTTCCATTTTTCATAAGGAATGGATTGTGTCTTACTATGGAGAACTCCATTGAGTATATGATTGGCTGTAAGGATAGCCTCCCCCGATAAGTTTTGTGGCAAATGAGAACTTATAAGTAAGACATTCATCATTTTCTTCAAAGTTTGGTTTTTCTTTCCGCAATTCCATTAGATTGAGGTGAATACGGGGATGTAGTTTGATGGATGATGCCATTCTCTACACAAATTTCGGCGAAGGGAGATTCATATTCTCCGCTTCTATCACTTCTTATCATTTTTATCTTTTTATCTAACTGATTTTCAACTTCCATTTATATTTCCTAAACACATATATTGCTTCATCCTTACTATTTAGCAAATAGACGTAACAATATCTAGTGCAATCGTTAATAAAAGTTATAAAATACTTTTTTCCACCACGTGATGGTGTTGACTCCATATCACAAATGTCAGTGTGTACTAAGTCTAAGGGATTGGAATTCCTTTCACTAGACTTATAAGGATGCTTTGCATACTTTGATTCCACACATGTTTGACACTTTGATTTATTACACTCAAAGTTTGGCAAAACTTCTAAGGTAATTAGTTTTCATAGAGTTTTGTAATTAAAATTGCCTAAACATTCATGACATAAATCATAAGACTTAAGAAAATAAGAAGAATTTGAACTTTTATTGATTTCAACAATCATTACATTCATCTCATAAAGGCCCTCGGAGAGATAGCCTTTTCCTACATACATTTCTCCTTTGCTAATTACTATTTTTCTAGAAATGGTTACATATTTGAATCTGTTCTTGTCTAGAAGTGAAATAGAAATTAAATTCCTACATAACTCCAGAACATACAAGACATTGTTAAGTGTCAAGACCTTTCCCGAAGTCATTTTCAAGCATATTTTTCCAGTTACTTCCACCTTAGCAGTAGAGGAGTTAGCCATGTAGATCATTTCTTCTACTTGAGCCGAAGCGAATTACGAAAACATCTCTTTGTTGGCACACACATGGCGGGTGGCACCAGAATCCATCCATCATTAATAAGGATTTCCCACCAAGTTGCATTCTGAGAACATAGCACACAAATCATCACATTCTTTGTTGGACTCAAGCATACTTGTTTGATCCTTCTTTTTTCCTTTCTTCGGGGCATGACAATCCGTGGACTTGTGGCCAATCTTGCCACAATTGAAGCATTTTCCCTTGAATTTTTCCTTAGGTTGATTGCTTCCTTGTTCAGTTTTCCTTCTTTTCTTAGAATTGTTTTGGTCATCTTCCACAATATGTACTCCATTAATTGCAGAATTTCCTTTTGACCTTCTCTCGACAGCTTTATTATCCTCTTCAATACGCAGTCGAACAATAAGATCTTTGGTCGTCGTCTCCTTGCATTTATGCTTCAAGTAGTTTTTGAAGTCTTTCCACATCGGTTGTAGCTTCTCAATTATCGTTGCTACTTGAAAAGCATCATTGACAATTAAACCTATAAAACAATTTATGTGAGTATTAAGAACTTTACCAATTTATTCAACTAAGATATTTTTCAAAAATATACCTTCCGCTAGGAGATCGTGGATGATTACTTGTAATTCCTGCGCTTGAGAGACAACTGATTTTCTATCTATCATTTTAAAGTCCAGGAACCTTGCAACAAGGAATTTTTTAATTCCTATACCCTCTGTCTTATATTTTAGTTCAAGTGCCCCCCACAATTTCTTCGATGTCTCAGTTCAACTATAAACATTGTAAAGGTTGTCTTGGAGACCACTCAGAATATAATTCCTGCAAAGGAAGTTTGAATGTTTCCAAGCCTCTACAATTAGGAAACACTCTTTGTCCGTGGTTCCCTCAGGTGCCTCAGGAGCGTCTTCACTAGTGAACCATTGCAAACACAAAGTGGTGAGGTAAAAGAACATCTTTTGCTTCCATCTCATAAAGTCAATGCCCGAAAATTTTCCAGTCTTCTCCGCAGGTGTCATTGGTTGCGGAGCATTTTCTTGACTTGTTGAAGCAATACTATTTTCCCCCATAGTCGTAGCCGCATCTTGCATTATACTATCGTTAGTCATTTTTCCTATCACCACAAGACAATAATATTTAGTATTTTCAAAATGCTACTTATAAAGTTAAGCAACTTTAAACTTTTTCTTCTAGTTTCTAGTTAACAATGAAGTTTTTATGACTTTCAACTGTAAACCAAGTGAATTTTAAACTTGTGATGAAGATTTTATGTCTTATAATCACTAGTTAAAATCAAACGGAGTAGAAAGCTTAAGCTTTAATCTCCAAAAACAAGTAATACAGATTCAGTTATTTCCTTAAGATTGTTATTTTCCTTCTACAGGTACAAGAATCTGTATATTAGAAACAACCACTTGAACTAGTTCAAGTTTAAGAACAAGAAAATAGTGAATTATAGAAAATAAAGATGAAATAGAAGTGGCCAAGTCGTCCAAATTCATGGACTTTCCTAAAGGAAATAATTCCCCTCATTGTACCCGAGGTTGTGGAATTTTCCTCCCAGGATAAAATGGCCAACAAACCAACTATAGAGGTACCTCAAACAATTGGAATATCGTCGAACTCACACAACGGAATGACTGATCACACATAATATTTGTAAAGACAAGAAGAGAGTTTATTTAAGAAATTTTTGTTATGTCAAAACCTGTGAATGAAAGAAGGTTTATATAGCCTATCAGATGCCTCTTCAAAAAGGTGGCATTGGTTCACTTAAATGGTGTGTCTTTTCTAAAAATTCATGTTCGTTCATCCAAAGAACATTTCCTTTTCCGAACAGGTATACTAGTTCACAAATTAGTGCATCACTTCGAAGCATCAGTTCAAAACATTGCATCAGTTCGTTTGAAGAATTGCATCAGTTCGAAACACTGTTTTGAAATCTGCATGCATGTATAAATGGAGGATTACTATTGCATTTTCCTTTTGGTATTCAGATTAAATTTCTGTTAAATAAACTTTGTCCAAAAAGATAGATCTCCTCGATCGATCATTTGACCAATCCAAATCCGAAGTCGAAGCTGAAGCCAAGCCGAGCAAGAGACGATGACTATGGCGCGAGGAATCTCTTATTTCTTGCCTCACTTAACATGTATAAATGTGTTTCACAATAGAAACACTTTATGCTTCTTTCTCCCACCAATGTGGGAGAATTTTAGTAAGCTTTCCTATTTAAAGCACGCTTTCCAATTTGGTGTTAACTCAATTTTCTCTTCCACTTAATTCCCTCCATTTTCCATTCAAAAACACACATAGAACCCAATAGAATCTGCCCTTAACTTGTCAGCCAAGGCACCAAACCAAGTTTGCCGAAAGGGTCGGAGTCTCTAAATCTCTACTATGCCACAAGGCCATCGCCAGCGTACAATAGTAACATACCAGTATCGGCAAAACACTATTTTAGGACATAAGTCAATTGAATTATGCCCTTTTCGGGTGTCACGACCCAAATCGAGGCCCTGGCCGTGATGAGCATCCCGAACCATGAAGGCCCGGGTGCCCTTCTATACCTAATAATCATGCCCAATATTCATATACAATAAGGAAAATGCAAAAAATAATACAAATGGAATCATGGTCATTTCTAGCTTCAAGTAAATAGTACAGAATGAAACCCATAAACATCAAATAATATCTGACACCCATCTCCGAAATCTTTAACATTACAAGATCAATCATAAGTCTAGAACAAAACTGAGACAAGGACCCCAGTCGGACCCAATACCAAAATAACATAGTAAGGTTCTAAAGACAAGGCCTTCCGAAATAAAGAAGGCTCGCCAACTACTCACTTTTGTTTGACAGATTCTACGGCTTAGTAGGAACTCTAGAATGAGCCTTAAACCCTGAAATATAGGGGGTCAGTACAAAGTACTGGTGCGCAGTGCAATCTAAAATAAAGAATTTTATAAAACAAAAGTGAGAGCAATTTGTAAAATAGTATGCATGACATAATTTAAAGCACATGACATTTTAAAATAATCTTAAAGCAAGTTTCTGAATGCAGTTCCGATCTTTGTATTACCTCTGAGCTAGATGGTACACCTTATATTTCTACAATCCCACTGTATGGAATCCGCCCTTGACTAGGCAGCCAAGCCCCTAATCTAAGGTTGATGCAAGGATTGGGGTGTCAGCAAGGGGGGACACACAAGATCACAAAGAAAGGTGCCATAATCCCCAATAAAGTCAGCATGTCATGGTAGAGCACAAGATCACAAAGCAGGATTCCTAACCATAGTCCTAATTTGAGATGATATGATTCAAGGTACACAAGATCACAAAGCATGGTACCATAACCCCGCGTCGGTAAATCACGATTTCTACCATAGAGTCTTTTAACATGTACATTCTTTAGGTAACCATCTAACTCTCTTTAAGCCTATTTTTAACCTTTTCTGATCATGCATCTTTCAAAAATCTTTTTCTGAAAATCTAATCGAAATCTGACTTATGTTTTATTCTAATTCTTTTATGGCCTTATCTGTTTTGGTGTCGTCACATCCAAGACTTACAAGTCATATTACTGAGCCATACAAATATCATATATAATCTCTTCTTTTGAAACATAAAGTTTATACCACGATACTTCGAATCAAATCAAGAAGATTTCATACCTTAAACATTTAGCAAACTATGTGAAGTTCATTCTTTCAAGCATTTCAACAAACACGCGGTGGTCATCAAATTTGTGATAAAACATGCAATCTTTTTATTAAACCTTTTTAACCTTCAACACTAAGTCAAAAGCCCTCTCATCAATTCAAAATCATGATCAAGTCATAAACCATAAACAAAACATTCATATCATGTTTTCAACAATGCACTTCGAATAAGTCAAAACTTACAAAACTAGGATCTTGTAAACATGAGAGGGATTTTTAGTAGTTCATGCTCTCAATTCAATCCTTAAAACTCATCAAACATGTTGATAAATATATATATATATACTTATACATAATTAGAAATCAACTTTAGGGGAAGGCATCAAAACCAAAACAATAGATCAAAAAGGATTCATGATACACAATTTGTAAATGAAATTTCAAAACCCCTTTGTCAATTCATGATTTCTCAAAATTCAATACATCATTAAAAACGTTTTCACCTTGTCTATGTAGTTTATGAAAACCGTACGAACCATAGATTATAAAATTTGAAGGACAGAACTTGGATCCTATTCCGTTTCTTGCAGATCTTGACATTAGGGATGAGTTCTTGATTTTTGGGGGAGGAGTTGGGGTTTGATTTGAGAGAATTTGAGATGTTGATTTTCTGAATTAGGAGAGAAATGACGCCCCTTGAGGGTTATAAGTTGTGGGATGGAAGACATAAGGGTTGAAAAGACTAAAAATCCCTTAAAAATGTGGGACAAACAGCTGAAGTTTAGGTGCGAGCATTGGAGCATGCAGCTACAACCTCTCAGACAAAAATGGCTATAATCTTTCGCTCGAGTATCGGATTTAGGATAAATTAGTATTGTTGGAAATCTACTTTGAAGACCTTTCATTTTATATATAGAAGACAACCCAGTTCGTTATATAACAGAATTTATGGTCGATGAAAGTTGACCCAAGTTAAAGTGTCCACTAAAACTTACTCGATTGAATTGTTTTCAACTCTTCTTAAAGTTAGGGGATTCTCATGACCTCAATCCAAATTCAAAGGCATTCACAACCTATAGGATTGATCATCACGCATTTATTAACAAAGAATTAATGAGTTTGGGTCTATATGCACAGGAACGATGGTTTAAACTCTATCCCAAATATGCGGGGTGTTACATCAGGTAACCACCTAACCCTCTTTAAGCCCAATTTTAACTCTTTAAAATATGTATTCTCTAAAAACATACTCTAAAAATATACTCTAAAAACATACTCTGAACGCATACTCTGAAAATATACTCTGAAATCATACTCTGAATTGACATACATTTATATGGTATCGTCATACCATTGACTTGCAAGTCACATCTCTGAGCCATTAATAGCATATTATAATCTCTGTTTTCAAAACATAAGTTCGGGACCACCATATCAATAAATCATTTCAAACAATTCTTTCTTAAAGCTAATGTAAACATATGCAAGAAACTCTCTTTTTCAACATTTTAAATACACAAGGTGGCCATATCAAAGTTCTCAATCACATGCAATTCTTTCTCTTTAAAACAAGAACATAGTTATATCAAGAAATTCCCTCTCATCATCTCTAAATATATTGAAAATACTATGATGTTGAGGAAACTATTTCCAATACAAAAATCATGCATTTCAAATTATTCTCAATAAGATCATAAATTCAGTTTCATCACAAGAGAGGAAATTCATAATTTGTGCTCTCAAAACATCTTCAATTTCAATTTTCATACATATACATATATGTGTAAATCAATTTAAAGGGGAAAAGTCCTAAAGGACAAATCAACAATATCATTTAACATTCATGATGCATGTTAAAAATCATGGATTCCAAAATCATTTTATGAATTCATGATTGATAAACTTTAAATCAATTTTGAGTGTTTCAATAAGACCATGTAGTTTTAGGATAAACCCCACATACCTTATTAAGATCTGAAAGAAGGAACCTAGATCTTGATAGATGAAACCAGGATCTTGATAGATGGAAACCGGATCTATATTCTTTCCTTGAATATGTTCTCTTAGGAAAGGTGAATTCTTGATCTATGGAAGGAAGGGAAACTTGAATCTTGATTTGTTTCTTGAAAATCTTGAACTTAAGGCTTGAATCTTGATCTTGAAGGAAACCCTAGTTTCCATATTGTTATTGAGAGTAGAGAGGATTGGGATGTTGTTAAACTCATAATGTATGGATTATAACGCTTAGGTTTTTATTTATATTTGTGAAGAAGGTTTCTAGGAAGGAAAAGTACCAAAACAACCCTTTAAAATGGATTCAGATTGCTAAATGGAGGTGCGGGACAATTTGGACGATGAACCGTCGCATCTGGGACGGACCGTCACTTCATACTGTCACTTCTTGGCCAGAAAACAGGCTTACTTCCTCAATTCCGACAGCCTGGGCGATGGTCCGTCGGTCCTTCCCATCGCTTTTGGCAGTCCGAATAACCCACTGTAAAACGGCCATAATTTTTTACTCTATTATCATATTTTGGCAAAATTGGTATCGTTGGAAATTTAATTCGAAGATCTTTCATTTAATATAAAGTAGGACATTTAATTATTTATACACAAAGAGTTATGGTCGAATGAAGTTGACCCTAGTTTCGATGCTCACTAAAACTCGAATAATAGGAAAGCTTTCAACTTGTCTTTGAGTAAAAGGACTTCTATGATATCAATTGATGCTCAAATAAATTCCCACACTATATAATTGATTCACACACAAAATTCACATCGAATTATGGTTTTTTGATCCATTACGCGTAGGAATGACAGTTTATGTTCTAGTTCAAAATGTGGAGTGTTACATTAACTCTCACTTGGGATCATTCATCCCTGAATGATGGATAGGGACTTGTTGAAGTTCTAAAAGTATGGAATGAAGAAACATGGGTTCGCATTGAACATTTTCCCTCTAAAAATTTTGGAAAGGCATCAAATGAACTTCATAATAACCTATAGTGGAACACGTATGCACGAAGCATAAGGTAATGAAACTTTACGTAGGAATGATCTTTCACATGAGTTCCATGAATCATTATCATCATAACATAAGGAATTAGTTAATTTGGTGATAGTAGGCCTGATTTACATTGGTACTATCATAAGATAACAAAAATTGATATCGACATGAATCTTGGCATGTGTTCATGGAACATGATCCAAACATTGTAAGGCATGATTATTTTTCTATGACTCCTCGTCTTGATTAAGATTGGTACAAGACATGAGATGAGATTTCTACGGGGCATAAGAATATTAGCATTCTCCATCTTACAAGATACAGTGAAAAGGCTTAAACTTAGAGATACTACTTGTCTATACTCCAACATTAATCAACATACTTCATCATTTCCAACTTACAGTTCCCCATAGCACATCTAACCACAATCGATTGTGTTCCGCCGTTTAATACTTCTATGTTGAGGCCTAACTTGGATAAAAGAGGTGCTAACTTAAGATACGGGGCCCTGTACTCTACATCACATAAAAAAAATCACCTTACCTCATCACTATAATTCCACAACCTCAAGTCTTAATTCAAGGAATACTAATAGCATGTCACATTGGTTTATTTATTCACCAAACATAAAATTCAAGCCTATCATTAAGACCCCCACTTCATGGACCTCTCCACTAAGACCAACAAATTCTATCATTCTCACAAAGATTCCATCCATATACTTCCCTTCTAACTATTTCATATACGAGAATTCATCTCTTCATCCCTCTTCTCTAGCCTTAGCTCAAGAAATCACATCGAAACTTTCACCTACAACGACATCTACTCCCCTACCTAATACATTTCTACGCTTCCACAACAACCATCATGTTAGCATACATGGATTCATTAAAGGAGCTGAGCATGAGCATCATGAAAGGGAGTAACACTATTCGATTATAACATATACTTAT
The DNA here is from genome assembly GCA_030864225.1 of Capsicum baccatum var. pendulum. Lineage (NCBI taxonomy): Eukaryota > Viridiplantae > Streptophyta > Magnoliopsida > Solanales > Solanaceae > Capsicum > Capsicum baccatum. Next base: position 6,958,256 of record CM061552.1, read on the forward strand.
TCCACTACTCAAGGTGGGACATGAGTTGAAGATATGATACAATCATAGAGCATTTGATATACCAAGTGTCTGGATCACAAGTGGAGAGTCGTTCTGACAAAACCTCAACATAGCATTAATTCCTAAGACAACCACAATGAAAAACATGAGAGCTTACATCACAAATCTTATAACATGAGTGTAGAATTCATGGAGTCGAAGATTTAAGCAAGGACTTATACTCGAAGCTATCGCTTCTCATCTTCAGAGCTAATATAGTCATTAGTTCGCATAAACTCATCATATTGTCTAATCCCGACATAAAATAAATCGTTAACATACGAAAACATAGTTCCTTAGAACTAAATCATGATTTGGGACACAAATTTATTATTCATGAGCAACATAACATAGAGCTTGGATACTTATAATACTGGATCATCGAGGGACATTATTTCTTCTAGTTTGGAAGTTGGGACATGTCATGAGTTACATAGAGTGCTCAAACCTTAGACATAAGTAGGACTTAGATACATAACGTAAGGCATTAGCAGAGTGACCTTGTATACTGAGTAGGAGGAGTTTTGTTGAATTGTAATAGATTTATCATGAATCTTACAAGAAACTTGACACCATAAGAAGATTTGAGAACTACTTAAACTCATCATCTCCCACTTAGATCAAAGTCATATTTCTAGACTTGCAGACATAACCTCTAATCAAATATATATTCACAACTTTCAACACAAAAGATATACCACCATGCACGTTACCGCTGATCTCTACCGGATAAACTATACTCTGTAGGTCTTATTCTTTGGAAATACTAATCTTACTTTTTCTAGCCTCTATAGCCATCACCCTACAACACATACTCACGTAAATAAGATGGTTGAACAATTCGAGGAATATCGAGACTAGTTGAAGTACTGAGCCTCCCTATATCCACACAGCTAAATACAAAAGGGTGACAACATACACATGAACAAAAACTCCCTCCATAGATTTTCTTTATAGGGACACTAAATTCATTATTATTCTAGAACATCCCCTTCAGGTGCACGAATGTTAGCATCCTCCAAAACACAAAGTAACCAACTTGTGATTAACATTATTATAGGCATGGACATCCACTTTTCCAAACACTTAACACTTTATCCTAAACTCTTTAGAATACTCGCATTACACCTCTAATCATATAACTTACAACTTCACAAAATCTGTAAGACTATACTAAGGGCACATACTGCCTAACTATTTTTTTTCTATCCAACTCTAAAGAGCACCACACAACAACTTCCTCAGACTTCTCCATACTAAAATTTCAAGAACACAACTATGTACACAAAACACTTATACGCATAAATGCTGAACTTTCAATTTTTAGGTATACTCTGAAATCATACAAATCGCGATCCCATTAGCATAAACAACGTCACTCCTTATCACATAAAAATCCACCCTCCACTACTTAACCTTCTAACATTAGGCCGTTAATCACATAACTTATATCATAAAATCTTGCCTTACGCCATACTACCAGTGGTACAACTTATTCCTATGTACTTATGCCCGTATCCACTTGATGATTCACCCACAATTCATCATTTTAATGCTATCCCTCATATGCACATATACCTCACAATATATTACCACTTAAAATTTTCATCAATTATCAACCTAGGCTCTTTCACAAATCACATCAAGCCTGCTAATTTATTCCTATAAAACATACATCATTAGTATTAAGATACTATTCTTATCACCACATTCTACATCTAAAATTCAAGACTATAGTCTAGAAACAATCACGTACCACCGATGAAGCATGCAACAAATTATACTAGTCCATCAAAGTGAGAAGTCAACCATAATTACTTCATTTCTAGATGCTACCCACAACCAAAACACCTTTATGGCATTACTACTATACATTAAAATCTATTACATACTTTCTCACAAGTAGTAATAGTTTACAACTACCAAAGAAAAGAAGGTCAAGGGGTAAGGTTACATAATAGACATGATCAACCTTAATCTTGTATTATACCACAATACTATCTTATCTACATATTATACTTTCTCCCATCATACTTAATTACCCAAGCATACATTTAAACTTTCTTTAAATTCCACATAGAACATTGAGTCTATACTTGTAACTTATTGGCTAATCTAACCTTTTTCATGCACAGCCTATATGGAATTTCTGTAACCACAATAACTCTTCACTCTAGTCTCCTTCCCTATCTCTTGAATAGATAATAATCACTGCCAAACACTTTCTTTATAGAATACCTTACAATCCACAAATATTACTATCACATTATTCTATTACCATAACATGGCAAATCATCCCTCAATCAACGGTTATACAACAAAAAATATTTAGTTACACCAAAGTAACCCTCACTCTAACTTCTAACCTTGTGACTTCTTATCACTAAATTCTTGGTCCAATCTCACTACCAATATGTCATAACATTGACACTTTAACTTATACTACTATTCAGGTAGAAATACAATTCCAATATTCTGCTACACATCATTCTACTTATGCATGAAATTTGCAATATAAATTTTGAAAAGGAATGAGTACACTTTATACCTCGAGCTGAAAATCTCAATTTCATCAAAATCAAAGTTTACACTAGAATCAATAAACCCTGAAGTGTCAACAGACTTTTCTCAAGTCCTTGCATAATTTCATAATCCTTTATGACTTAATCAGGGACCAAATCATTAATATTCTATGCTTCTACACATGAATCTTCTCAACAATGAGACATATCTAAGAACATCAGAGTAAGGAAAGAGTTGAGAGGAGTTTACTTTCGTATGGGCGACACCATAGCACAAATTAGAGTACGAAAAGGGAACATTCTGACTCTATAGGATGAACTAGAACATCAAGAAAGAGTTACATTCCTAAATGCCTTGTAGCCTCCTGCATATAACTATGGCGTGCTATACACCCATAAATAGGATTATACTCGAAGCAATTTTGCAAACACCCTGGGACCATGAATCATGTTATGATACCAAGTTTGTCATGACCCGAGCCGATGCCCTGGCCATAACCAGCATCCCAAACCATGAAGGCCCCAATGTCCTTCTATATTTGATAATCATGCATAATATTCTGCTCTTCCACTTGCTGCATGTGGACTGACAGCTTAGGGTAGTCCATATCCGTATTCGACATTTCTCCCTTGCATTTGAGCACTAATTTATCTAAAATACTGGACGTAAATTTCCTTATACGGGCTCTTATATTACCAGCCAACTTTGGGGAATAATGGGATAGCTAGTTGAATCTCAGAGTATATTCGTTGAAACTCATTTCTCCTTGCTTTAGATTCATAAACTCTTTAGCTTTAACCTCCCTCAACTCTAGAGGAAAGAATCGATCAAGGAAGGCTTCCACGAACTTGCCCCATACTGTGGGCTCAACATTCTCACCCTTCAAATCTTCCCACTCACTATACCATTGATTCGCAACTTTTTTAAGCTGATAAGCTGCTAATTCCACCCCTTTCACCTCGTCTACATACATTACCTAAAAAATTTTCTCCATCTTATCCACAAACTCCTGTGGATCCTTCTCTACCTTGGTGCCAGTAAACTTGGGCGGGTTTATCCTTATGAACTGACCAATCCAAGTACTTTAAGATGTGCCAGATACTGAACCCACATCTTTTGGCTGACGGGTCTAAGAGGCTACCAGTTGTGCAAGCATATAAATGGACTACCTAAACTCAGCATTCAAAATATCCCTCTGAGAAAACTGGGATGGGTAACATTTGTCTTTGGGGCCCGAGGGGGACTGGTCGAGACTAGAGGTACTTATGGAGTAGGGACAGGCTCTGGGGTGTGAGCCTTATTATGGTCTGCATCCCATAAGTTGGATGGAGCTCTTCTGTTGGAACGCATAGTGATTTTCTAAAAGATAAGAAATCATTGATTAGGGGATATACAGATTCACAGCACGAACTAAATCACCAAGAATGAAAACATTCCTAAATGCCTAGTATACTCCTGCTTATAAGTATGGTATGCTACACACCCATAAATGAGACTCTACCCGATGCGATTTCATAGATACCCTAGGACCATGAACCGTGCTCAGATACCAAGTTTTTTATGACCCGAGATGGGGTCCTTGCCTTAATAAACATCCCAAACCATGAAGGCCCGAGATATTTTCTATCTTGAAATCACACACCATTCATGCATAAAAATAAAATGTGGAAATACATAACTGTAACACCCCAACGTCTTCTTAGCTAAGTTTTGCCCATGGAAAGTCTAAGCATTATCTTCTAAAATGATCTAAATTATTTTTAATATGGAATTTCCTAGCTTTCAACCTTTCATTACATACATGACTGAGTTAGCTTTCCAACAATATAAGATTCATCCAAAACGAACCGTTGGTGAAGAAGTTATGAATAATTTAAAGTTCCAGTCATAAACATCATCATTTTGGGGTTTAGCTCATCGTGGAGAGGGTTAAATTGACACTTTTCAAATTCCATTGGTGCTTCGTGATGGTGGTGCATCATGGAGGCACCCAATTTCCCACTCATCAAATGCCATTGGACCACCGAGATTGTGGCGTATCGCGGTGGTACCCAAAATCAAGTTTTTAATTTCAAATTTCCAGTTCTGTTCAGGAGTCATTAAGGATAAATTTGAATTCTCCCTTGCCTTTAAAACCGTCCAAAAAAAGGATTTAGGGTATGTTTGAGCAACTTAACCCTATTTTTATTAAAATCATCAAGAATCCTCTCTACGGTTTCAAAAAAGAACTTCAAGAAACCCAAGATTCAACCATGGGTTTTCAAAATCGATTGAAGATTCGAAATCCCCAGATCATAGGATTCAAGAAGCACCCACTAATTTCATAAATAGAGGTACGTGGGGTTGTCCTAAATTCCTGGGCATGTTTTCAAAAAGGAATTTATGCAAGACTTTAAATTTATACAAGTATATATATGTTTTTACAAATGGGAGTTTTCAATTGATACAAATAACATGTTTTGATATATGATTTTGAAAGAACTATTGAGATATCATGGGGTTGTTTGTTTGAATGTATTTAAATGGTTGAATTGTGGACATATGACCTGAAATTTCAAAAGGGTGTGATGTACATGCGTTGTGAATTTTCTAAATTTACCATGATAATATTTATACCCCATATTATACTACTGTTAAAACCATTGAGAGCATGAGTTTTTCAATTGATATGACATTACTCATTAATGATTAAACTTCTTGAATAATTGCTTGTTGAGAACCATGGTTTATGTGTTTTAATGGTGTGAAATTCATACATATGTGCATGTTGCAAATGGTATGAAAAGCTGGAAAGTTGATGTGATATTGATTTCTTGCAGGTCGGATATGACGATACCCTGTAGAGTATGACATGTGATTGATTAAAATGAGTTTAATGCATTGATTTTGTGAGATAGGTGGTTACCCTACGAAAGTACGAGTCAAATGAATCTACGTTGGAAACCGTGTTTGTCGACTTGGGAACTTGGTACCTTGCTGTGTGATCTTGTGTACGTGACATTATGTCATCCTAAATTGGGACTATGGTTAGGAGACCTTCTTTGTGATCTTGTGCACTACCATACTTGATTGGGTCGAGACACCCTACTATGTGATCTTGTGTGTCTTTCCCTCACTTATACTCTAATCTCGACGGCAACCGAGATTTGACAGTTGGTGAAAATGTGAAATTATAGGGTGTACCACCTAATCAAATGTGTTGAATTTTTGTTGAAAAATCATTATACTAAGTCCATGTATTTTTTAAATCATTTTGCAATAATGTGGTTTATATCATCTCTCATTTATTTTATATAAAAATCTCTACTTTGTTTTGGATTATTCTGCATACCAATACTTTGTATTGACCCCCTTCCCTCCCAGGTTCGAAGGCACAGTCTAGGGATCTAGAAAATCAGTAGATTCTTTAGATAGTTTTACAGAGAAAAGTGGTGAGCCTTCTATATTCCGAAAGGCCTGATGTATGGTAGTTTATTTATCATTTAATAGTTTTGGGTCTACTGGGGGCCTTGTACCAGTTTTTAGATAGTTGTTTGTTTTAGTCATGTAGTAGAGATTTCGCAGATGGTTTTCAGATGCCGATAGATGTTGTGTGACATTATTTCCCATTATTGATTTCATTGAACTCATGACCATGTTTCTGTAGTATTGTGAATCTTCCGCATTTCTTTTATCATATGAATTATGTGCATGATTACCAGATAGATATGGGTGTTTCGGGCCTTTATAGTTCGGAATGCTCGTCATAGCCAGGGCCCTAATTCGGGTCGTGACAATAACAAAACGGAATCATGGTCATGTTCTGATTTTAATTAAAAGAGGGAATAATAAAAACCCAACAATAACTAGACAATATCTGAACCCGTCTGTGAAATCTCTACTACATGATAAAATGATAACTCTCTGAAAACTGGGACAAGGCCCCAGTAGACCCAAAATAAGATAAATGACATAGTTTGAAATAAATAGGCCTTTTGGAATAAAGAAGGCTCACAACTGCATAGATCATTTCTCTCTTAAAATTCTACTGCCTCAGAACCTGGAAGGTAGGGGGTCAATACATATGTACTCGTACATATAGAAAAAGTCTGATACTCCACAGGGAACTAGGCCAACGTAGAATAATATACCTGTATCGGCAAAACACGATTTCGGGCAATGATTTGTCTTAATTCGTGCCTTCTTCGGGGAACCACCTAACATCTCTTTATGCCTAAGTTTAGCCTTTTCTGAATATGTATCATTCTGAACTAAAAATCATGAAAGTCTGATTTCTATATTAGTCTGTGTCTATTATGGCATTTTCTGATTTGGTATAGTCATACCAAGACTTGCAAGTCGTAATTCTAAGCCATTTTGTTTCATTGAAGGTTCTCACTTTCAAAACATGAAACTTAGACCATCATATTTCAAATAATGAATAAAGATACATTCTTTACTATATTTACCAACCATGCAGAAAATCACTCCTTTTAATCATTTCAACAAACACATGGTTGCCATGCAACTTTAGCAAATCATGCAAATAAGTTCAACATTTATCAACATGAAAAACTGCTCTCATCAATTTAAAAATCACTATCAAAACATTCAACAATAATAAAGAACATTGATTTCCATGCGTATAAATAACATTGTAAAATCAAGTGTTGCAACAAGAGAGGGAGCGTAAGTAGTCATGCTCTCAATTCAAATATCAACTCTAAACACAAACATGAATAAACATATAATTTCAAGTCAATTTGGGAAGGCCTAATGACCAAAACAATATTCTCAAGGCTTCTAAGACATGGTTATAATTGTGAATCTAAAACCCTTCCCTTAAAATCATGATTTCTTAAGCCTTTGAATACTTACAAGATTTTTCTATGCCCATGTAACTTTTAAGAAAACCCCACGTACCTCAATTTAGGACTTTGATAGATGATTATTGAAGGCCTCGGTTAGAGGATTCTAATTCTCAAATCAATTTCTAAAACCGACGGTGGAATCTTGAGGTTTTTGGAAATTTAGGTTGAAACCCTAATGAGTGTTCTTGGTGGATTTTGAGAAAAATATTAGTAAAGTGGTGTTTTAGGAGTAAAATCCCATGTTTAAGATGAATAAGGGGTTGAAAATACCCAAAATACCTTTAATGTTTTGGGGAAAAAATGAAAAATTGGCCCAGCGAGATAGTTAGGGCACCACCTTGGTTGGACACCGCGATTAACAAGGAGACACCTTGCCTATCACGTTGCTCACTCGTCCAAAAAATTTCAAAACTCACCCCGGATGTACTTTGGACTTTTCGCATCGCATATCAATAAAAAAATTAAGAAATGGAGGTCAGAAAGATCAAAAATAAAATCCTCAAAGATTAGTAGCTCAAAATGAGACTTAGTCCTTTTGGCACTTAAAAAAATTTTAAGTCTTCAACTCTATAAGCAAGCTACTACAAGATAACACTTGCACGACTTTTGTGGGGTGTTACAACTTGCGCCTAATCTGCGGCTGCAGGCGACGTTTGGAAAATTCCAGTAGCTTCTGCGCTACATCTGCAATGATCTTACTATGCTTTAGTGTTACAGGGTCAGTGTTGTCTTACCATTCTATTATGAGAATATAAAGTCCACCCTTCTATCTACCTATCCCCTTCACATTTCCATTAAAGAGATCACGAAAGACACAAAAATCAGGATAGAATGAAACAAAGAAAGAGAGTTCCTTGGTTATATTAGCAACATATAATAGATTACGACGGAAGTCTAGGACAAAAAGAACATACTTGATCACATCATCTGCAAATATATAAGTCTCTCTATCACGACACGAGTTGGGGCTCTGGCTGCGACGAACATCTCGGACCATGAAGGCCCGGACGCCCTTTTCTATCTAGTAATCGTGAACACCATTCATATACAATAAAGAAAAGTATGGAAAAGTATTACAATGGAATCATGGTCAAATTTTATTTCAAACTACTCAATATTGAAATAAGTTCGTAAAGATCAACATCTAACACTTGCCTGCGAAATCTATACTAATTGAAAATAACCACTGTCTAAAGACTGGGACAAGGCCCCCAGTCAAACCATGAATCAAAATAAAATAATAATGACATATACATTAGGCCTTTTGGAATAAGAGAGGCTCACCAGCTGCAAACTTCTGACAAGTCAGTTTACTGCTTAACGGGACCCAGGACCGTGTATCAGAATCCTGAAATATAGAGGGTCAATACAGATGTATTAATACACCGAGCAACTAAAATAATGAATTTATACATATGTAACATAGGTGAGAGAAATTCATAAAATATTATGCATGAAATAGTTTCAAATACATAGGTCATTTTAAAAGATCTTAAAATAATTTTGTCAATGTGATTTCATTCTTTGTATAAATTCTGAGCTAGATGGTACACCTTATATTTCTACAACCCCTTAGGCTATTTGTAATACACCCTTGAATCGGCGGCCAAGCCCTCAATTCAAGTCTTCCGCAAGGACTGGGGTTTCAGCAAGGAGGGACATGCAAGATCACAAAGAATAGTGTCATAATCTCCAATCAAGTCAACATATCATGGTAGTGAACAAGATCACAAAGCAGGGCTCCTAACCAATAATCTCAATTTGGGATGACATGAATCAAGGTACACAAGATCACAAATAATGGTACCATAATCCTATGTCGGCAAATCACGGTTTCTAGCATAGTCTTTCAACTTGTACTTTCTTTGGGTAACCATCTATGTAACACCCCGACGTCTTTTTAGCTAAATTTTGTCCATAAAAAATTTAAGAATTATCTTTTAGAATGATCTAAATTAATTTTCATGTACAATTTCCTAGATTTCAACCTTTCATTACGTAGATGGCTGAATTAGATTTTAAACGATATAAGATTCGTCCAAAACGGACCCTCGGTGAAGAAGTTATGAATAATTTAAAGTTTCAGTCGTAAACATCGTCATTTTGGTGTCTAGCGCATCGCGGAGAGGGTCAAATTGACAATCATCAAATTCCAGTGGGGCTCCGTGATGGTGGCGCATTACGGAGGCACTGAATTTCTCACTCGTCTAATTCCAATGGACCACCGCGATTGTGGCGCGCCGCGGTGGAACCCAAAATCGAGTTTCTAAGTTTAAATTTTCATTTCTGTTTAGGAGTCATTAAGGGTAATTTTGACTTTTCCCTAGCCTTTAAAACCGTACAAACAAAGGATTTAGGGTATGTTTGAGCAACTTAACCCTACTTTCATCATAATCATCAAGAATCCTCTCTAGAACTTCAAACAAGAACTTGAAGAAACTCAATATTCAACCGTAGGTTTTCAAAATCGATTGAAGATTCGAAATCTCTGGATCATAGGCTTCAAGAAACACCCATTGTTTTCCTATTTTGAGGTACGTGGGGTTTTTCTAAAAATCTCATGGGCATAGAAATCATGATTTTAATAAAGGGGTTTTCAGATTTATGAATACATTCATATTTTAGAAATCTTGACGGTATTGTTTTGGTGTTTTGACCTTTCCCAAATTGATTTGAAATTATATATATATACGTATGCGTATGTTTTATGATTTATGAATGAATTGAGATACTGACTCACATGAATACCTCTCTTGGTATGATTTTCTCAATTTTCTTATGATATAGATTGGTTTGAATGTATCTTGAAAAGCATGATATAAAATATCTTGATTAATGCTACAAATTGATTTATGGTTTTGAATTCGAAAGAGAGTTTTGTGCATATTGATAAATGTTTAAAATATTCATATAATGAAAGAGTTTATGATTTTTATAAAATTACATGACCACCATATGTTTGAACAATCTCAGCATAGTTTTGACTTGTGTTCTCAGAACATGAAATCTTTTATATTGTTTGCATGTTTGGGTGGTCTGAACTGTGTTTTAATGAAAGAATTATGCATGATGCGCTCAGAAATAGGACTTGCAAGTCTTGGTGTGACGACACCAATTTAGATTATTCCATGATAATTCAAAATAGATTTAATGCATGTTTGAAATCAGACTTTTCAGATGTTGAAACTAGGAACATGCATGATTTAGAATAGGATAAAATTGGGCATAAAGAGAGATTAGGTGTTTCCCCGAAGAAGGCATGAGTATTAAACAACGCATCACCTAAAAATGTTATTTGTTGATCCGGGTTTATTTATTACGCTGCCTAGATCCCTGTGGCGTATCAGATTCAGGAACTCCAACCCTTGTGGCACACTTGGATTGGGGGTTTCCCCGTCGAGTCAATGGAAGATTCCATACCGCCCGTGGAATATCAAAATTGAAAGGGAGTGCCATCTAACTCAGAAGTAATATACAGATCAGAACTTCCATTGACAGGAAGGTTACATGTTTTGCAGAAATGCGCCCATGTGTTTCGAAAGCCACTTGATGTATAATGTTTTGACAAAGTTGTTTCCAAAACTATTTTATTTACATATAAGCTTTATTTTAGATTTATTTGTGTACCAGTACATCTGTATTGACCCTCTCCCCCTCCTCCCTCCAGGTTCTAAGGCTCAGTCTAGGAGTCCAGAAAGGCAGTAGATTCGTCAGACAGAGTTGCAATGATTAGTTGGAGAGCCTTCTCTATTCTAGAAGGCCCGTCTTTCAGATTATGTCCCTTATTATCATTTTGGTCTACTGGTAGCCTTATCCTAGTTTTTAGACAGTTGTCAGATTTTCCTGTAGTAGATATTTTTCAGAATGAGTTAGATGTTATTAGATGTAGTTGGTTTTCAATTTTCATACTTATGCTGAATTCAAAATTGACCATGTTTTCATAGCAGATTATGTTTCCGCATCTTCTTTATTTATATAAATGTGTGCATGCTTACTAGGAGAGGGACGTTTCAGGCCCTCAGGGTTTGGGATGTCCGTCACGGCCAGGCCTGAGTACGGGTCGTGAAAATCTAACTCTCTTTAAGGCCATTTTAACCTTTTTTAAACATGCAACTTTCTAAATTCAAAATCTGAAAATCTGAGTGAATCTGATTTCTATTCAATTCTATGTCTGTCATGGCATTGTCTGATTTGGTATTGTCATACCAAGTCTTTCAAGTCATGTTTCTGAGCCATAAAATACCATATAAAAGTTTTATCTTTCAAACACAAAGTTTAGACCACCATACTTAAAATAATTCAAGAAGATTCATTCTTCCAAAACATTTATCAAATTATTCAAAGATCATTCTTTTCAATCATTTCAACAAACATGTGGTGGTCATGTATTCTTGGTAAATCATGCAATTATTTCATTATATATATATATATATATATATATATATATTCAACATTTATCAACATGTAAACTATCAAGACCCGAACCGGGGGCCTGGCCGTAATGGACATCCCGAGCCATGAAGGCCAGAACATCCTATCCTGTCTGGTAATCATGCACAACATTCATATAATAAAAGAAGATGCGGAAATACATTCTAATATGGAAACATGGTCATATTCTAGATTCAGTTTAAACAATGAGGAATAAAATCCAATACCAACTAACAACATCTGAAAACCGTCTGCAAAATCTCTACTATATGATCAAATAACAGCTGTCTAAAAACTGGGATAAGGCCTCCAGTACACCAAAACCATAATAAATAATAACTGTCTAGAAGAGACTAGGCCTTCTGAAATATAGAAGGCTCACCAACTGGTACTCTTCACTTCTGTCTATTGAAATCTACTGCTTATCAGGACTCCTAGATTATGCCTCAGAACCTGGAGGGAGGGGGTCAATACAGATGTACTGGTACGCAAAGTAATCCAAAATAAAGCTTGTTTATATATATAAAATAATAGAGAGCAATTTGGTCAAAACATCATACATAAAGTGGTTTTCAAAATACATGGGCACCCTTCTGAAAATCATAAATCATTCTTGACAATGCAGTTTCTGGTCTTCGTATTAATTCCGAGTTAGGTGGTACACCCCTACAAGTCTAAAATACCACGGGCCATATGAAATCCGTCATTGACTCGGCAGAAAAGTCTCCAACCCGAGTGTGCTGCAAGGGTTGGAGTTTCTATTCTGATACGGCACTAAGCCAGCATAATATAATATACTCGGATCAACAAATCATAGTTTCGGGCAATGAGTTATCTGAACTCATGCCTTCTTCGGGGAACCACCTAAGATCTCTTTATGCCCAATTTTATCCTGTTCTGAATCATGCATTTTTTTCTAGTTTCAATATCTGAAAAGTTTGATTTCAAACATTCATTCTATTTTGTTCTGAATTATCATGGCATAATCTGAATTGGTGTCATCACACCAAGACTTGCAAGTAATATTTCTGAGCCATAATGCAACATGCATAATTCTTTCATTAAAACATAGTTCAGACCACCCAAACATGCAAAAAGTATAAGAGATTTCACCTTCCGAAAGCATAAGTCAAAACTATGCAAGAACTCTTCAAACATAAGGCGGTCATGTGATTTTGGCAAAATCCATGCACTCTTTCATTATATGTATTTTCAAAAAATTTCAATACAAACAACTCTCTCTTTGGAATTCAAAATTCATAACCAAATCATTCATAAATTAAGACACTTCATAACATGCTTTTCAACATGCATTTCAAAAATAATCTATATCATATTATAAGTAAGGAAAATCATAACAAGAGAGGGATTTTCACATGAATCATGCTCTCAATTCAATCATCAACATTAAAACATGTACATATATACATATATCAATTCAAATAAATTTGGGGAAGGCCTAAAGACCAAAACAATACCATCAAAACTTCTAAAACATGATTGTATTTACAAATCCAAAACCATTTTCTTAAAAATATGATTTCTATACCCATGAGATTTTTAAGAAAACCCCGCATACCTTAAATTAGAAGCTTTTGAATGAACTCTAGATTTTGGGATTCTATACGTACGATTGATGGGTGCCTCTTGTATCCCTCACAATGGAGATTTTGAATCTTGAAGAATTAAGAGAAACCCACGGTTGAATCTTGAGTTATTTGGGGTTTTAGTTTGAAACCCTAGAGAGTGTTCTTGGGTAATTTGGGTAAATAGAATCATAGTTTGGTGTTTCGGGAGTTTGATATTGTGTTATAGCTGGATAAGGGGTGGAAGATACTCATTTTGTCCTTAAAAATGCAGAAACAGAATCTGAAAATTTGGAGCGTTCGATAAGGCGTGTGTCGTACACTTATCGCATGATGCTACTGTCTCAGTCACTAAAATGGCCATAACTTTTTGCTCAGGTATCGTATTTAGGAGAAATTGTATCGTGGAAAGCTTATTCGAAGACCTTTCATTTGATATTTAATAGGCCTCTAATTCATCATATACTAGGAGTTATGGTTGATGGAAGTTGACCCAAGTTTAAACATCTACTAAAACTTATTCAGTAGAAATATTTTCAACTCGTCTTAGAGTTAGAGGATTTTTGTGAACTCAATTCATATTCAAAGGTATTCTTACACTATAGGATTGAACACCACACATATATTAACAAGGAATCATCTAGTTATGGTCTATACGCATAAGGACGACGGTCTTGATTCTAACCCGAAAGTACAGGGTGTTACAAAAATCCCCTTCTCATCAATTTAAAATCAATCTTAAATCGTTCAACAATAGTCAAGAACATTGATACCATGCTTCTAAATAATATTCTAAAATCAAGAGGTGTTGCAACACGACAGTAAACATAAATAATATTTCTCTCAATTCAATTAACAACTTAAACACATACATACATATATAAGCTTATAAATCAATTTGGGGGAAAGGCTTCAAGACCAAATCAATATCATCAAAAGCTTTAAAAGCATAAATCTAATTATAAGTCCAAAATACCTTTTTGTAAATTCATGATTTCTAAATATTTAGCATGATTAAGAAGAATTTACCATGCCCATGTAGATTTAGGAAAATCCACGTACCTTAGATTATTTAGTTTGAAAGATGAAACTCGGATCTTGATCCTTTTCTTGGAATTCTTGATCTTAGGGATGAGTTCTTGATCTTTGGGGAAAGGATTAGGGTTGTATTTTTGAGAGGAATTGATTAGTTTGTGATGTATCTTGTCCAAATACTTATTTTATTTCGTGTTTTGGCTGAGGTGAGATGATCAAAAAGACGAAAATACTCCTAAAGAAACAAAAAAGGTCGCAGCAGTCCCTTAGTTGACAGGTTGATATGCAGAAGTAAATTGGACATAACTTTTTACTCCGATGTTGGATTTGGACGAAATTAGTTGCGTTAGAAAGAGAACTCAAATAAATTTAATTTTATATATAGCATGCCAGCCAGTTCTCTATATAACATAATTCATGGTCGATGAAAATTAACCCAAGTTGAAGTGTCCACTAAAACGTAATCGATAGAATTGTTTTCAACTCGTCTTAGAGTTAGGAGATTCTTGTGACCTCAATTAATATTAAAAGGTTTTAACACACTATAGGAGTGATCACCACACATACATTAACAAGGAATAATTTAGTTCGGGTCTATACACATAAGAATGATGGTCTAAATTCTAGCCCGAAATTACGGGGTATTACATTATCCACTCCCTTGGGATCATTCGTCCCTGAATGATGGGTTGGGACTTTTGAAGCTCTAAAATTTTAGAATAAAGAACGTAACCACATTGAATATTTTTTCTCAACAAAATATGTGAAGGCAGTCAACGAGATTTATGATAACCCCTAGGGAAACGTGTAAGCACTAAACATGTGATAACGAAACTTGATGTCGACATGATCTTGGCATGTATTTTATAGCACAAGACCAAAACATTGTAAGACATTAATTTTTTTTTCATAATAATCTTCGGCCTGATTATGATTGGTACAAGACATGGGATGAGATTCTCGTGGGACATAAGAATATTAACATTCTCCATCTTACAAGATACAATGAAAAGACTAAAACTTGAAGACACTATTTGTCTACGCCCCAAACAATAACTTACATGCCTCATCTCTTCCAACTTACAATTCTCCCCATACACATCTACCCTCATGAATTTGATTCCCACTACAATATACTTCTATGTCAAAGCCTCACTCGAGGGAAAAAGGTGCTAACTTAAGCTACGGGACCCTGTACTCTACGTCTTATCCAGAAATCATCTCACCTCATCACTATAATCCAATAAACTCAAGTCCTAACTTTAACTCAAGGAATACTAACAACATATTTTTCATTTGAATTGGATTATGAAATAGCTTCATCCAAATTACGGTTTGAGGGGAAAAAGCTTGAAGATTGCAAAAGGACCTGCCTGAGACACTGTAAAGCTGTGGTTTTGAGAGATGACTCGGATGGGGCTAGAAGTGGGGGTTGCTTATGAATGAATGAGGTATTTTTTCTCATAGATGAGGAAAGAACAGACGAGAGTATTTCTTAAGGTGCAGAATTTCTCAAAAGCGCAGAAACAGTCTCGAATCATTTCTGGATGGGGAAAAAAATCAAGATCTCACATAGTGATAATAGGATCTACTCCTGTAGCTTTCTTTGGGATAATTATAAGTATAACTGCTTGCTATGTTCTTTTCAAAAAGATGACACGCGATTCCAGAAAGTCGGGGGATTTTTTGGATCTCGAACCAATCTTACCGAGAATGCTAACTTGGTTCACTTACAATGAATTAAAATAATAACAGAAGATTTCAGCAGAAAGCTGGGGAAAGGAAGATTTGGCGCTGTATATGAAAGAACAATGAGTAATGGCATCAAAATAGCTGTAAAGCGTCTAGATGGTATAGGTCATGTGATGGAGTCATTCCTAACAGAAGTAAAGCTAGTCTGTGGCATTCACCAGGTCAACCTGGTAGAACTCATTGGATTTTATGCTGAAAAAAAAAACAAAGGCCTTTGATCTATGAACACATGGTAAATGATCACTAGATAAGTGGATTTATAATTAGAATCAAGAAAATGGGCTTACATAGCATACAAGGCGAAGGATAATAACAGATATTGCCAAAGGATTAGCTTATCTTAATGGCGAATGCAGCCAGAAGATGGTTCATTTGGATATCAAACCACAACGTCCTGCTAGATCAAAATTTCAATGCTAAGATTCTGATTTTTGGGATGTCAAATCTAATTGTCACAGACAAAAGTAAAATTGAAACTAGAATGAGAGGGTCAAGAGGATATTTAGCCCCTGAATGGTTGAACTCAGTAATCACTAAGAAAGTGTACGTGTATGCCTTTGGTATTGTGCTCTTGGAAGTTCTCTGTGGGCAGAAAAATTTAGACCCATACCAGGCTTATGAAGATGTCCATTTGCTAACTGTTTTTGAAAGAAAAGCGGATCAACAACAACTCATGGATATGGTTGACAAAAACAATGAGGAAATGCAGATGCACAAAGAAGCAGTGACAGAAATGATGAGCACCGCTGCGTGGTGTCTACAGGGAAATTTCACCAAGAGGCCTTCCATGTCATTGGTGGTTAAGGCATTGGAAGGTTTGGTGTCTGTTGAAACCAACTTGTATTACGATTTCACTAGCCTACCTGAGGTTCGAGCTGGCAACCAACAGAGAAGCCACTGACAGTTCAATATTGCCTTCAGTATTACATCAAGTCTAATCCACTAAGTTTTACTATGCTTCAAGTTCTCCGGATAGTATTCATTTCAGTTTTGATGGTCAAACACTTACTGCTCTGCACGAATCTCCTACATCACCAGCTCAATTCATAAAGCTTCATCCTGATGGGAATTTACGGTTATACCAATGGGATGAGAAAGTACTTAGATTGGAAGTCACATCTGATCATTCCCTTTCATATGGAGGGAACGGTGGATATCCAACTGTCTGTGGAAGAGATGGCATTTGTACCGGGGATGGGCGATATAGTCTCCTGCCAGAGGAAAATTTTTTCATGCCACCAGATGAGAGAAAAAGGAAAAAAAATGTAGGATGTTCACAGGTGACATCCATTAACTTCAACTCTTTGCAGAATCATAGTTTCATATAGCTCAGGAATACCACATATTGGAGAACTGAGGGACATTATTGCTTCTTGTTTTGAGGTCGAAATATGACATGAGTTACATAGACAGCTCAAACCATTAGGTACAAGCAAGACTTGAATACATAAGACATAGATAGATGTCCATTTAAATCGAAGTAGGAGGAGCTTGCTTGAATAGGAATAGGAAATGGTTTATCATACTTCTTACTTGAAACTTGACACCACAAGAAACTTCAGAAACTGCTGCAATCTATCATCTCCCCCTTTCAGAAACACTAATCGTAATTACTTACAACTCCCAAAGTCATCAACTTACAACTAACATTTTCATGGGCATAGACACCCACACTTTTAAGCCCTTAATACTCCATCTTCAATTTCTTAGAATACTATTATTACTCCTTTAATCACATGACTTACAACTTAACAAAAGTTGTAAACTATATCAAGGTGTGCATTGCCTACCTATATCTCCTCAATTCAACTATAAAGAACACCATACAACAACTTTCCCGACTTCTCCATACTACAGTATTCAAGAACAAAACCTAGGCACACGTGACACCCGTACACATCACCTTATCTAACAACATATACCTCTGGGTTTAACTTATTCTAATCCACCCACGCTCTTATCCACTTAATGATTCAAAAACAATTCATTGTTATAACACTAGTCTCATGAATATATACATATCATAATTACCACTTAAATTTTTCATAAATAATCAACTTAGGTTTTTTCACAAATCACATCAAGCCCACTAATTCATTCCCACAAAACAAACATCATTAATATTAAGCTACTATTCTTACCATCACATTCTACATCTAAAGTTCAAGCCTAGAGTCTAGCATCAATCATCTACCGCCGATGAAGCATGTAACATAATATTCTAGTTCATCAAATTGGAAATTCAATCCAAAAAATACTTCATTTCATTTAACTACGACCTAGAATCACTTCCCCTCCAAGACATGACTACTACACCTCAAAATCTACTACATACTTTCTCACAAGTAGTGCTAGTTTACAACTGCTAGAGGAAAGACAATCAAAGGGGTAAGGTCACATAATAAGGATGGTCGATTTCAATCTTATAATTCAACCCATTTCAATCTTATCAACATATTCTAATTTCTCACATCATATTTACTTATTCATGTATACATTCTCACTATCACCAAATTCCAGAAACACCAATGAATCTCTATCCATAACCTATTGACTAATCTACCTTTTTTCATTCACAGCCTATAAATGATTTCTATAACCACCATAACTATCCACTTTGAGTTCCTTCTCTATTTTCAATTAATAATAATCATATTCAGTCACTTCCTTCACAAACTATCATACAATCTACAAATATTGCCACACATTAGTCTATCACTATAAAATGGCAAACCATCCCCCAATCAATGGTTATACAACTAAAACTATTTATTTACACAAAATTCACCCTCACTCTGACTTCATATCACCAACTTCTTGATCCATTTCACTACCAATAGATCATGACACTTTATTAATTTCTACTACTAGGGTGGAAATATAGTTCCGATATTTTGCTATACATCATTACCCTTATGCATGATATCCGCAACAAGAATTTTGAAAGGGGACAGTATAGACTTTGTATCTCAGGCTGAAAAGAACGATTTCATCAGAATAAAAGCATACACTCAAATCAATACAACTTGAAGCACTAATGGACTCCTCCCAAGTCCGTATGCAGTCTCATAACTTTACGAATGACTCAATAAGAGAAAACCACATCGTTGGGGGATCTAGACTCTTAGACTTGTATCGCCTCGATAGTCAGGCATGACCTATGAAATTAAAACAAGGAATGAATTTATATAACTCTCTCATGGACAACTCTACAGCACGAACTAGAGCATGAAAGAATAAGAAACAACTCCTAAATGTCTGGTAGCCTCCTGATTATAAGTGTGGTGCACGACACACCCATAAGCAAGACTCTACTAGACACGATTTCACAGACACTCTCAAAACATGAATTGTTCTCTGATACCAAGTTTGTCACGACCCGAGCTGAGGCCCTGGCCACAACAAGCATCTCGAACCATGAAGGCCCGGGCGCCCCTTTCTATCTGAAAATCGTGAACATCATTCATATATAATAAAGAAAAATATGGAAAAGTATTACAATGAAATCATGGTCTACTTTTATTTCAATCTACTCAATACTAAAATAAGTTCGTAAAGATCAACATCTAACACTTGTCTGCGAAATCTCTACTAACTTAAAATAACCTCTGTTTGAAGACTGGGACAAGGCCCCCAGTCGGACCATGAATCAAAATAAAATAACAATGACATATACATTAGGCCTTCCGAAATAAGGGAGGCTCACCAGCTGTAAATTTCTGACAAGTCAATCTACTGCTTAACGGAACCCCGAGATTGTGTAGCAGAATCTTGAAATATAGGGGTCAATATGGATATACTGGTATGCAGAAAAATCCAAAATAATAAATTTATACATATATAACATAGTTGAGATAAAGTCATAAAACATTATGAATGAAATAGTTTAAAATACATGGGCCATTTCAAAAGATCTTAAAACAATCTTGTCAATGCGATTTCATTCTTTGTATTACTTCTAAGTTAGATGGTACACCCTACATTTCTACAATCTCATGGGTTATATGTAATCTTCCCTTGACTCGGCGACCAAGCCCCCAATTCAAGTCTGCCGCAAGGATTGGGGTGTCAGCAAGGAGGGATACGCAAGATCATTAAGCAGGGTGACATAATCCCCAATCAAGTCAACATGTTATAGTAGTGCATAAGATCACAAAGCAGAGCTCCTAACCATAAATTCTAATTTGGGACAATATGAATCAAGGTACACAAGATCACAAAGAATGGTACCATAATCCCGTGTCGGCAAGTCACGGTTTCTAGCATAGAGTCTTTCAACTCGTACTTTCTTCGGGTAACCATCTAACTCTCTTTAAGCCCATTTTTAACCTTTTCTAAACATGCAACTTTCTGAATTCAAAATCTGAAAATCTGAGGGAAATCTGATTTCTATTCAATTCTGTGCCTGTCATGGCATTAACTGATTTGGGATCGTCATACCAAGACTTGCAAGTCATGTTTCTGAGCCATAAAATATCATATCACAGTTTTCTTCTTCAAAAACATAAAGTTTAGACCACCATACTTGAAATAATTTAAGAAGATTCATTCTTCCAAAACATTTATCAAATTATGCAAAGATCATTATTTTCAATCATTTCAACAAACATGTGGTGGCCATGTATTATTGAAAAAACATGCAATTCTTTCATTATATATATATATATATATATATATATATATATATATATATATATATATATATATATATATATATATATATATATATATATATATATATATATATTCAACATTTATCAATATGTAAAAAACCCCTGTCATTAATTTAAAATCAATTTTAAATTGTTCAACAATAGTTAAGAACATTGATATCATACTTCTAAATAATATTCTAAAATCAAGAGATGTTGCAACATGAGAGGGAATGTAAATAATCATGCGCTCAATTGAATTAACAACTTAAGCACATACATACATATATAAGATTATAAATGAATTTAGGGGAAGGCCTCAAGACCAAATCAATATCATCAAAAGCTTTAAAAGCATAAATCTAATTATAATTCCAAAATCCCTTTTTGTAAATTCATGATTTATAAACCTTTAACATTATTAAGAAGAATTTACCATGCCCATGTAGATTTAGTAAAACTCACGTACCTTAGATTATTTAGTTTGAAAGATGGAACCTGAATTTTGATCCTTTTCTTGGAATTCTTGATCTTTGGGATGGGTTATTGATCTTTGGGGAAAGGATTAGGGTTGTATTTTCGAGAGGAATTGGTTAGTTTTTGATGTATTTTTCCCAAATACTGATTTTATTTCGTGTTTTGGCTGAGGTTAGACGAATTAAAAGATGAAAATACCCCTAAGAAAACAAAAAAGGTCGTAGCAGTCCCTTAGTTGACAGG
The DNA here is from genome assembly GCA_030864225.1 of Capsicum baccatum var. pendulum. Lineage (NCBI taxonomy): Eukaryota > Viridiplantae > Streptophyta > Magnoliopsida > Solanales > Solanaceae > Capsicum > Capsicum baccatum. The sequence continues at coordinate 6,979,844 of CM061552.1, forward strand.
ATGATATGCAAAGTAAATTGGACATAACTTTTTACTCCGATGTTGGATTTGGACAAAATTAGTTGAATTGGAAATAGAACTCAAATACCTTTCATTTGATATATAGAAGGCCACCCAGTTCACTATATAACAGAAGTTATGGTCGACAAAAGTTGACCCAAGTTGAAGTGTCCACTAAAACTTAATCGATAGAATTGTTTCCAACTCGTCTTAGAGTTAGGAGATTCTTGTGACCTCCATTAATATTCAAAGGTTTCTCACACTATAGGAGTAATCACTATACATACATTAACAAGGAATAATTTAGTTTGGTTCTATACGTGTTGGAACAATGGTCTAAATTCTAGCCGAAAGTACTGAATGTTACACTCTCTAATATGAGAAATATGTACTTCATCACCAGTAGGAAGGTGTAATTTGTCCTTGTGACTTAGAACTAAGCCTTTACTATCTCTGAACATGTGTCTATTTGCAGGCACATAATGTGTATCCCCTGAATCCACAATCCAATAATCAGAACAAGCTTTGGACAAAAAACAAGTGGTAATACCTATCATATTGACTTGTTTCATTTCCTTGGTATCCTTGTTCAACATGCTCATGATTTGAGTGTATTATTTATCTGTGAATATGTGAGGTTTTACTAGTGATGCAGAACCCATATTATGACTGGAACCAACAACATCAACTTATCCTTCTACCACATTTGCAGTCTGAGAAAGCTTTCCAATTGTACTCTGGAATGGTTATTACCACCACCATATGATGAATCGTTATTACCACCACCATATGACCTAGAGTTAGTAGCAATATAACCTTGTTTCTTCTTGTTCTTCGAATCAGTAAGATAGCCTATACATTTGTAACAGTACTCTTTGGTATGACCTGAGAGGTAACAAAAATCACACTTTCTGCCCTTGTAGTTTGCACTTCCCTGTTCATAACTATAAGTTCGATTCACCTGCATGGCAAGTTGTTCTGATCTATCACTCACTACAAGCATAAAGGATGAATGTTGGATCTCATCCTCTATAAGCATGGCATAAGTCTGATTGATAGTTAGACTTATTCCTTTGAGTAAAATTTGTCTCCGAGCTTGATCATATGACTCATTTACTCCACTCAAAAATTTTAATAGTCTCAGCTGACACATGATCTAAATATTCCTTAGATTTGGGGCAATCACAGATAGAATTAGGAACTAACACATCATACTAACACATCATACTTACTCCACAAGCTTTTAAATTTGGTGAAATAAGCTGAAATTGAATCGGTACCTTGAGATAGGATATTAATTTCATGATGCAACTGATAGATACGTATGCGATTTACCTTGTCAAATCGTTCTTTTAGATCGTCCCTCTGCACAATCATTTGTAGCATAGACAATGCCAGATAGCAAACTCTTACTAACAGTGTTCATGATCCAAGAGAGGACAATCGCATTGCCTTTTTTTCATTGTTCATAAAGTTTCTCCCTGTACAAGTTCTTGCTATATGATCCAGTGACAAAACCATACTTCCTCTTGCCTAAGAGGGCAATTTGCATTGAACCATTCCACAAATTGTAATTTTATGATCTAGTTAGCTTGATGGGAACGAGTACAACACTAAAACTATCTAAAGTACCAATAAAAAGTGGACCACTTTGATCAATCAAAGATTCCATAGATGAACATATTGAACAACAAAATGAATTGCAACCGTGAAAAAGAAGTAGAAAACAGGGATCACACAAATTCCCAGAAATTTGCAGAGAATAAGATGAGAAGTGATTTGAATTTTCTCAGTACTGAGTTCATAGATCTGATACCATGTGAAATTTAAGCAATGTATCTTGATCATCCATGATCAATGGAGAGAAATGTGAAAGTAGAATTGAATTTTATTGATCCATTCTAATGTACATAGCATTGTTGCCCTTATTTATAGACAGAGTAGTGAGCTTAGTGAGCTTACATCCATCTCATTGGCAGCTCAGCATAACCGACTAACAACTTGAAAATTTGCCTAGTAACTTCTTCAACTAACTCAACTAAATCACTAACTAACTACTACATACATTCATAAAGCCTCCAACGAAACAATAACTATGTACATATATATGCCCATGGAAGGTTCAGTGATGAAGGTGCAATGATCACATTATGAATCACATGTGAAAACAAATACTAATATTAATAGTTTAATAATTTTGTTTAACATGTACAACCATGATGATTGTAGGAGTTAAAAGGCAGTAAGCTAGAAATAAATGTAAAATTTCTTAGAATCCATGTAGACTTAGCAAAATATCAAGGGATAATGATTAAAAGAACACCTAAAATATCATTGTTTGGTGAGTTTCATGCCTGAATCATTAGGTGTTTGTGTATTCTATATGAACTATCACCAACTAAATACAAAAAGAACCTCTACCATCAAAGACCTAAATGTTGTTGTAATACGGAAGAGTTAATATCATCTCTTTAGGTTGCAAATTGAACTTTCACTTAGTATGTTTGGGATTGAAACGTAATTAATTAATTAATTATTATTATTATTATTATTATTATTATTATTGTTATTATATATTCATTCATTCTGCTATCAGATACTGCAATACTAGATGATGAGATAAGCATTCAGTATATCCTTGAATTATGATCAAAATTGTTATGATACACTTAAACTTCACAGAAATCTTATTATCCCTAAATTCAATTTTAATGTATTTTTGTCAACCTTTTATACTACCCTGACTTTTTTTTCTCCAATTTAAAATCATTTCGTAAGGGAACAAAATAGAAAGGGGCCCACTTGAAAGATTCTTTTGGATTTTCTTTTTCCAATTTATAAAGGAACGTATGTATAGGGATAAAAAGAATGAAAAAGGGGGTTGATAGGGAAGGGTCCCACGTGGCTATGGTTTATTTTTCGTTTTGTTCAATTAATAAAGAATTACACTAGATGGGAGCTTCCAGGAAATTTCCATATACTATACCCACACCCCTTTCACCCCGACCCCACATGACCCCATCAATCACATTTCTTTTCCATTTCCTTAGAATATATATATACTGATATAATTTAATAATAATTGATCTTATTGATATTGAAGGGGTTACATCTGTATATATAGAGAACTGAAGAATAACTAATTACAGAATAACTCAGATGTATTTAATAATTATATATGTAGTCTATTATCCCCCCGCAAGCTGATCAGCGGTAACGAGGGGCAGCTTGGAGCAGAGATACTGAAAAGACTGTAACGGAAGAGGCTTGGTGAGAATATCAGCAAGCTGGTCAGTAGATGGGACATAGTGCATGACCATCGTTCCTGCAAGTACCTCATCGCGAACAAAGTGACAGTCGGACCCAACATGCTTCATACGATCATGAAGGACTGGATTTTTGGTAACACAAATAGTGGACTGATTGTCACAATAAATCTGTGGTTTCGTCGGGGGAAGGCCAAGTGCATCTGTAAGGTATCGTAACCACATGGCTTCAGCAACACCCGCAGCCATGGCACGATATTCTGCTTCTGTGGAGGAACAGGACACTCGCGTTTGCTTCTTGGTGTACCAGGAAATCAGATTCGGTCCCATCATAACAATATATCCAGTAGTGGACTTCCGATCATCTTTGTCGTTAGCCCAATCCGAATCAGAAAAAATAGATATATCAAACGAGCCTTTTGAAATAAAATTCCACATTGAAGAGTACCTTTAAGATAGCGCAGAATGTGTTTCAAGGCCTGAAAGTGTTGTTCTGTGGGAGCATGCATTGATTGGGAGACACAATTGACTGCATATTAGATGTCCGGACGAGTAACAGCAAGATAATGAAGTCCACCGACGAGGCTCCGATATAGTGTAGGATCGGCAAAGGGAGTATTCGGCCCTGGGGATTGGCGGACTGCCATGGGAGTGACCGCAGGTTTGCAGTCTGTCATGCCAGATCGATTTAGAAGTTCAAGGGTATATTTTGTCTGATGCATCAATATGGTTCCCGATTTGCGGATGAGTTCGAGGCCAAGAAAGAACTCCAGAGGACCAAGGTCCTTAAGTTTGAAGTCACGATGCATGGCCTCAGTAATTTCAGTGATAAGTGATGACGAGCTGCCTGTAATAACAATATCATCCACATAGATAAGAATGATGACTGTTCCTCGAGAACAGTGAAGGGTGAAGAGGCTGTTGTCATGATGGTAGGTGCGAAAACCAAGACCCTGCAGAAAAGTAGAGAGGAGTGTGTACCAGGCACGTGGGGCCTGTTTCAGGCCATACAGTGATTTGCGAAGCTTGCAAACATAGTGAGGACGGTTGGGATTAACATATCCCGGTGGCTGAACCATATAGATGTCTTCCTCAAGATGACCATGAAGAAAGGCATTGCTGACGTCTAACTGATGAAGCGGCCAATCATAATGAAGAGCAAGAGACAAGACCAGACGAATAGTCTGTTGCTTAATAACAGGGCTGAAGGTCTCCTTATAATCCACACCATACTCCTGATGATACCCTTTTGCAACCAGACGTGCTTTATAGCGAGAAAGAGATCCATCGGAATTTCATTTGATGCGAAACACCCATTTGCACCCAATAGACTTTCGGTTACTAGGCAGAGGTACCAAATCCCATGTACGTTGTTCATTCAGAGCCTGAAATTCCTCATCCATAGCTTGGCACCAGAAACTATTTTTGGAGGCTTGGTTGTAGGTAGTAGGCTCAGTTATGGGATGTGCATCAAAGGGTATTTGAGTGTGGTAGACTTTGGGTTTGAAGGTACCGGCCTTGGCTCGGGTTGTCATAGGGCGAGTGTTGAGTGGAGGGTGATTAGGAAGGGGTGGTGGAGTTGTATGATGTGTGGACGGGGGTTGGGTGGGGCTGCCGTGGGAGCTGGGATATGAAGCGGTGGATGGGGTGGCTGTATGTGTGTGAGGAGTATGATGTAGGGAAGTGGTGGGTTGTGTGGCAGTCGGCTGGGTGTTCGGGTGGGAGATTTGGGGGTTCGGGTGGGTGGGTGGTTGGTTCGAGTGGGTAGTGGTGTAGAGGGGTACCGGGTTAGGTGCCGAGTGAGCCGGAGCATGAGCGTATGAAAAGAATGGAAATAATGGTACAATGCCAAGTGGATTGGGGGAGTATGGAGTAGAGGAAAGACTTGTGTAAGGAAATTGTTCCTCCACAAAACGAACATGACGGGAAACATATGTTTTCTGAGATACAGGATCGAAACATTTGTAACCTTTGATAGTGGGATGATAGCCTAGAAAGACACAAGGGGTGGACCGAGGTTGAAGTTTATGTTGAGTGTGTGGACACAACCAGGGATAAACCAGACACCCAAACGGACGGAGATGGATGTAGTCGGGTGGATGATTGTAGAGACGGGCATATGGAGTGGAGTTGGAGAGAGTGTGAGTAGGCATGCGATTTATGAGGTAGTTGGCAGTAGCAAGGGCATCAACCCAAAAGGAAACGGGTAAGGTGGAATCATGGAGGAGCGCAACAACTGTTTCTATTAGGTGACGGTGTTTGCGCTCAGCAACGCCATTTTGTTCTGGGGTATATGGACATGAAGTGTGATGAAGAGCCCCTAGACTTTGAAGAAAAACACCAAATGCATTGTTGACAAATTCTTTGCCATTGTCACTTCGAAAAATTTTGATTTTGGCATTAAATTGATTTTGAACCATTCGGTCAAAGTTGACAAAAACAGTATAAGTTTCGGATTTAAATTTCAGAGGATAAAGCCAAGTGAATTTACTGTAATCATCAACAAAACAGATATAATAACGAAAACCTTGAACAGAAGGAACTGAGGTTGGACCCCAAACATCAGAATGAATTAATTGAAATGGCGCAGTGGCCTTGTGTTCAGACAGTGAAAAAGGTAAACGACAAGATTTAGACACTGAACAGGACTCGCAATGTAATTTCTCTGAAAAATTAAAACCTAAGGAAGATAAAATGGATTTGGTGATGGCGGATGATGGGTGCCCAAGCCGGCGATGCCAGGTGGACGAGAGAATGGCTTGACTCACAACAGACGAAGACCTGGATGGAAGAGTGTATAGCCCATGCTCACAGCGGCCCGTGTACCGCACCCGGTTCGTGGTATTGTCCACTATCTGGAAATTGGAGTCATTAAAAATGAGGGTGCAGTTATTATCTTTAGTAAAGCGATAAACAGATAAAAGATTGGATGTGAGGGAAGGGACGTGGTGAAGGGTTGAGAGATGAAATTTACCATTTGGGTTATAGACTTACCCAGAGCCGGTGTTTGTGATGGGAAGGGATTGACCATTGCCTACTGTAATAGTTTCTGAGCCATGATACGGATGAGGAGCTTGAAGTTGTGAATAATCCGACGTCACATGGGTGTTAGCACCTGTGTCTAGATACCAATCGCCAGATTGAGCGTTTGTGGACGCATGCATCGCCCTTGATCCGCCGGACTGGCGATTTACATTCTGCGAGTCATCATAACGATACCAGCAATTAGCCGCAGAATGGCCCCGTTTAGCATAAATTTGGCACGTCGGAAGATCTCGTGTGGGCCCACGCTGGTTTCCTCGTCCCTGTCCGCGGCCTGACTGGAAGCCGTCCCTCGGTGGAGGCCCGCCTCTGCCTTGCTGCCCGGCGTTCCGACGGTCACCGCCGCCGCTGCCTCGCCCTTGGTTACGGCGATCATCACCACGACCCCTGGCCGAGCCCCCGCTGCCAGCCGAGTAAAGAGCCGTGACACCAGGGGTGGAACTGGCTTCTCCGAGCAGTAATTTGTGTTCCATGTCTAGATTCAATTCTTCTGCATTAAGCCATCCAGACAGTTGATTCAGAGTGATTTCGACAGGTGAGAGGCGAATATGCTGTTTGAGAGAGGAATAGCCAGACGGAAGACCACGTAGCACGGCATTCACCACGTCTCATTTAGGAATAATCTCGTTCACAGCATCTAGGTCAGACAGAATAGAGGCCACATCATCAAGGTATTGAGTCATCGTCTTCGTTCCCTTCCGAAGAGTATGCAATCTGTCACGCAACTAAAAGATATGAGCCGTGGATACAGAGTTGTACCTTGTGGCTAGTGCGTCCCAAAGTGAAGCCGATGTGAGAAAACCCCGGGCGTGTTTGTGCACAGAGGGGCTAATAACTGCGAGAAGACAGGCTCAGATCTGAGTGTCTACGATCATCCACGGAAGGTAGTCGGGATTTGGGAGCATGACGCCGTCCTCCTCGGCTGTCTCGGGCGGCGGCTTCTCCGCACCGTCAATCCATCCGAGCAGCAAGTTGGCTGCGAGGGCGGTGCGGACGTTAAGTGCCCAGGCCGGGTAGTTGTTGTCAGATAATTTTTCGGGGATGAGATTGTGGAGATTCCTGAGCAGTAATTTTTCTCCAGACGGTAAATTTGACAGAGGATCAACAACCTTGTCCATGGCGCCGACCTACGACGGAGGAGAGACGCCGTGCGGCGTGGTGTAGACGGTGGCGGCGGCGCACACACGTCGGAAAAGAGGAGAGATTAGGGTTTGGGCGGAAGAAGAAACCCTAGCTTTGATACCATGATATAATTTAATAATAATTGATCTTATTGATATTGAAGGGGTTACAGCTGTATATATAGAGAACTGAAGAATAACTAATTACAGAATAACCCAGATGTATTTAATAATTATATATGTAGTCTATTATATACAAAAGGAATACACCAAAGAGGAGGCTTTCTTGGGGGAGAAGAGAAACGCATTTTTTTTTCCTCTTTGATTGTCATCTTCACAAAAAAAATATACGTCAGAATCCGGTCCGAGTCTCTCATTTTCACGATTTTTTTAGCTCAGTTTATACTGGTTTTAGGTTACTGTTCATTAATTGGGTTGCTTGTTCGCGTATAGTTACTGTTCCGGTGACACAATCGCCGGAGAACGTCAAAATCGTCGCGAATCTGTTAGAATCCAGCTCGGATTTCTCTTATTCCTGCAGTTCTTAGCTCGAGGTTGGGTTCATCAGAATAAAAAGTTGGGTCTCCTATTTTCTTGCGATATTCAGTCCCGAGCTGGACAGGTTCGTCGTTGAGGCATAAGTCGAAGTTTCGGAGGTGCGTTTTCTTTATTTCGTCAAATAATATTCATCAAAAGCGGAATTAAGGTTCCTTTCTCAACTCTATTCTTTTTAATTTTTTACGATTACGGATATCGATTTTGATATTGTATTTTATTTGTTGGGTGAAGTCATGGTTGCGTGTTGATAAGTACCGATTGGACAACTTTGTTGATGTCTGGTACTATTCGGTCAAATTAGTTGAATAACTAATCATGGTATTGATTCGATATTGATATGGTTTGATAACCGCTTTGTTTTTTTATGTGTTAAGAGAAATTCGAGAAGGGAATAATCATGATAAAGTGAATTGGTATTGAATTTGAATCATTGGTTAGATTGATATGTTGAAATGGATAGGCAATATATGTTCGGGTAGGCAAATTTTAGAACTTGTTGTTTTGGTTGAATGATGGAATGTGCATGTGAATATTCTTTCTAGTTTATCATGTTTAATTCAAATGTATTCATTTAGCCGGTAATCCCCCGAGACACATTGTATTTATTCACCGGGGAATGCCCCGACGTACTATGTTGGAGGACGACGTTCGTGATGAAGGTCCAAGGCATCGGGTAAAGCACGGGAGTGTAGTTAGGATTAGTGTAGGTTAGATAGAATTTATTTTCGCATTTTTATTTATTTTGGACTGTATAATTGGACTGAACACTATATTTTGGATTTATTTTGTTTGTGTGTTTGGATGCTTGTTTATGTGTTTTATGTGGTTTATACGTCCTTAGTGTCAAAATTATCCGATACGCTTCACTAAGCGATCGTGGTCAAACCACGGGATCAAAGGGTGCCTAACACTTTTCCTTCGGTCAACAGAATTCCTTAGTTGGAATTTTTGTTCGTGGATCAGTTTTAGAGTCAAATCGTTTTTGAAAAAGGATTTCCAAAGGTGACTTGACACACTTGATTTATGTCAAGTGGCGACTCTGGGTTTTGAATAAAATAAATCCTTTTCGAAGGATTTCCAAAGGTGACTTGGCATACCTAATTTATGCCAAGTGGCGACTCTGAGTTTTTGAATAAAATGAATCCTTTTCGAAATAATTTTTCATCTTTTGTCACTTAATAATATAAACCTTTTCGAAACCTTAGAAATAAAACTTTTTTTGGAGTTAAGAAAGGGGTGTGACATTGACGTGACACCTTTATTATATAAAAATGGGGTCTACTTGATACAATTACAATCATGAGGATGGACGTGTGAAAGTGTAATGAACCCGAGACTTGGAGTGTGTAACAAAAATGCAAAAGCAAGCCTAAAACGCACACCAAAATTGAACCTACACTACACTCCATGGGTGGCATTTTGAAGCTTTTCATTAAAAGGTCTTTTCGTCATTTTGTATTCTAGTTTAACCTAGTATAAATAGAACATTGTAGATCATTTTGTCTCAAGACTTTGATGATATTTGTAAGTCGTATAACACTTTGAAAGACAAGTCCTCTCTTCTCTTTAGGAGGCAACTTGAAACAAGGGTGATACTAGTGTGGAACCACCAGTATTGCATTTATGGCTTGAGATGTTGGTGTTTAAAGGAGGTAAAGTCCCTCTTATGTCAACGTAGGAGTTAGGTTAATCGTTGTATGTAGTGTTAAGGGTACAAAAGTATCACATGTTCTTGGGTTCTTAAGATTATACCAACCAAGGTCTAACTATCTATTCTTTGTTCATTTTATTCTTGTAATCGTTTGTACTAGTTTGTTCTCATTTTGAGGGAAGCCGTGAATTGTTGTTACATATTGTTGTGTTCTTTTTTTGTAACTTAGTTTGGTTGTTGGTTGTCTTGGTGCGTTAAACACCTTGTAATATCTTCATTCTTTCTCTTATTTGTTGAATTTGAGAATGGTCATCGAAGGGGTCCTTGATTCCTAGAATTTGTGGACTATTTGGGTGTATGTTTTGTGCATTTCCTTGTTAGTCTTATATCATTTGGTATCAAAGCTCAAAGCTTGATTTTGTTCTTACAAAATCAATCTTGGGAAGATCTTACCAAAGTTAGAGACATTGTGTTGTGTTGGACCTTGGCCGAAATTTGAAGTATTGTTATGTTGACTTGGCCAAGAGTTTTGTGACTAGATCTAGTAGTCTTTTACTTGTTTAGTGTGTTTCTAGTGTTGGATCCTTTCTCACCAACACTAAAAGTATCTAGATCTAAAGTTGAGCTTATAATATTGACCACTGTTGTGGTGACTTGATGATGGCCGTATGTTGTATCATGTTGTTGACAACTGGTGGTGTTGTGTTGTGTTTTTGAAGAAGTTATTGTGTATTTGAAGGTTGTTGTGTTCATGTTGTTCTTCATTTATTCTTACAACTTAACAACTTAAGACAACAAAAAGTGTAAAATAGATCCAAAAAGTTGTAAGACAAAAGTTGTAAAGTTGTTTTGAGAAGACTTGCACACATCACTTCCTAGACTTGACAACCACTTTTCCTTAAATCAAGGGACCTTTTCTTATGGGACTAGTAAAGTCAAATCTCACCTTTTTGAGTTTGAAAAGTTGAAAAAGATCATAAGACATTTACTTTCCCTCCAAAACTAATTGTCATTCCTTCCAAGTTGTGTGAAGATTGGAATTTCTAATTTGTGACTAAAGTTGTGTGGGATCGAGACCAATTGCATGCTGCCACATCACCCAAATTAATGTTTACCGTCAATATTAAGCTCAAATTTTGATTTTCTAGTCCCTAATTATTGATTCTTGGTTTCACTAGTTGGTTTCTTTTGTGCTTTTGTCGTTTTTAAAATCGTAGTACTTCTTGGTTCAAGTTCGGACATTACTTTCCTTGAGTCTTCAAACAAAGAATTCATTTTGACCAAGGAGTACTCACCCCTCGACTCATCACGAACTATAAGCTGACTTGCAATACTTGTGAATCCAAGTGTGAGACGATCAAGTGTGTGAGAGTGTGGTAAGGTTGTTTTGAACTAACTTGTGTTTTGATTTGTTGGCTTGTTCTTTTCTTTTCTTTTTTTTAGGTACAATTACAAAGGAACCTGTGGTTTCAACCTTTCAACCCATGGAAAACAATGCCACCAATGTCATTTTGGCCCACCTTGACACTATGTCTCGTACCTAACATCAAGATCTCTGAGTCTACTGTTGCCATTAATAATTCTTTAGAAATTATCCAGTTATTAAATGAACTTGACATAAACCAATTTAAAAATCAGTTTAATTATCTTCATGTTGGATTGGTTCAGGTGGCTGTTAAGCCACTCTTTCGACAGGGTCTTGATATCCCTGTCTGTGATATCTTAGGAGATGCTCGTCTTTTAAATTTCGACGATTCTCTCTTAGGCGTAATTCAAAGTAACCTAGCCGACGGTCCGGTATACTTTAATTGCTACCCAAATTTCTCTGTAGATATTAATGATCCTAACATAATGGATGTTTTGACACTTAATGTTAAGACAAAGAACATGAATAGTAAGGATAATACCAGAGAAATAGCGATAATATACCGTGTATATTATCGGCTTATGGGTACAACCCTAGCTCCCAAAGCTAGATTCACGAGCTCTAAGGGTGTCACTACCCTTATGGAAGCTAATAAAGACAGAAGCAATGTCTTTGTTCCTAAGGCTCTCGTCTAGAATGATATCATACAAAACAATGAATGGCACTTTGATGCTATCACTCAACCCCTCCCTTCTCTATCCGGAAAAATCATAAATTGAAAGGGTTATTCGGCACCCTGACGGATCCATCGATTTAAAATTCTTAGGCTTTGAAGCCTCTAGAAATTCTTCATTTAGAAGATCTGTGTCCCCGTACCCAATGTCCGAAGCATCTGTTTCAACAATCATAAAGGTTTTGGGGTTAGGAATTCCTAAGCATGGAAGGTTTTTGACTAATTCTTTAATCTTAATGACAGCATTAGTTTGGCTAGAACTCCAAGGAACTGACATCTTTTTAAGTCTTTTGTAAAGAGGTTCACGGACCTGTCTAATGTTTGGGATGAAGTCTGCTACATAATTAAGGCTTCCTAAGAATCTTTGAAGCTGGGTTTTATCAGTAATCTCGTTAGGGAATTTGGAGGAGAACTCTTTAGCTCTATGGCCAGGTTTACCGCAAGTCCAACAATTACCAATTGAATGGATCTAAGGGATTATAACGGATCTAAGTGATTATTTGAGAAAATCAAATAAAGGTAATAATGAGAAAATAATGGAAAAAGGTTAAAAACAACTTACATATTTTTTATTCAAATATCAACGAAAAACATTACAAGAGAAGAGTTCAGGCAGGCGGAAATAATTCTAATCTAGGAAATTTTTTGATGCCTTCTCTAATGATACAATAAGTCTTATATAGACAAGAGAAATAAAGATAATACATCTAGAGTGTACACTTGTAAGGCTAAGATTATTTTTAGATAGCCGACAGTCTTGAGTGCTGCGAGTGCTTATTCTTTTGAAAAGTAGATTCCTTTGTCTGGAGTGCTATAGATGCTTTTTCTTTTGAAAAGAAGATTCCTTTGGCTTTTGAAAAGCTGATTGATTACTTTTAGGAAAGCATCTGGTCCTACGGATTCCAATTAGGAATAGTAAAATGCCTCTTCAAAAAGTAATTCCGGTTCTTTGAACCTCTACTTTTTGAAGGGTCGTTTCCCTATTCTTAATAGGGGTCCAGATAGGTCATGGCTATTTCTTTGGGATTTAGCATATCCCCATTGTTGTCACTACTTCCTATGGAGGAAGCTTCTTCTAGAATTTGTAATACTTCTTCTTCGTTAGTTTTTTGACTTTCCATGTCCTGTAAAGCCTTCTTTAATTTTTCTTTGAGTGCCTTCTTGTTTTGTGAGGCGCTGGTTGATGATACTGTTGTTTTTCCTTTATCATGGGTTTTTGGAGCTGTTGGCTTGGGGGTCCAACCTTTGACTTTTATCTCTTTGGATAAATATTTAATTCGGTCCTGTATTCCTTTAGCAAAATTCCAGGAGATGATGTAAGAAACTCTCTTCTTGATGAAGAACTTGCACATTTGGATATGCTCTGGGAGGGTTACACACCCTTCCTTTGAACAAAACTCTGTGAATCGATTAAGAAATTGTTGGGGAAGGATTTCTTTGATTCCTCCAAAATATATCCACCATTCGTAGAGCCATCTAGGTATAATGGCATCTACCATGGCAGGATAATATTTAATAAACTAGGTGTGTCCTGGCCTAATATATAAAAAGTTGAACCACGTCGACTTATAGTCGTACCAATTATAAGTTTGTGGCCTATGTGGCATAGATAGTGCAATAGGGGTTTGCAGGTGATCTGCAAACCAATTAAATGAGGTTAATACCCTCTTAATGGTGAACCTAGAATAATCGATGTATTCTGGATTTCTGTCATTCATGGAATGCTCGACCTCGATGGAATCGGTGTCTACTAAGATGGCTTCATAATATCGCCTTGTTTTAAGTGGATTCTCTATATCCACGAAGTTTTTGTCATTGTAGATTGGCTTGATAAGCTGGTCCAGTGGATATCCCTCATATTCCTTATCTAATGCAATAATAGGCATTACCTGAGTGGTAACGAATTTAAATTCTTCCTTGGCGGGAGGAGTTGGTATTGTTTTAGCTGCTGTGGGGTTTACGGCCTGTGCAACTGTTTCTGGAGCCTTCATGGCGTAACTCTTCTTCGACTGTAACGATGAGCATGAGGATTGCCCTTTATCAAAAGGTTTATTAGTCTTTAGATCTACCAATCTAGTTGGCATTGGTGGAGGGAGCTTTGGAAATTCTGCCAAAGCTGCATATTTGTTTTGGAACGGTAACTGAAGTTACGGTTTTAGTTCAGGTCTCTGTGGGACTGATGGCCTCAAGGGATTTGTTGATGCTGACGGTAAATCAAATGGTCTAGGCATTTTGGTTTGGTCCTATTTGCTGCTTACTGAGATTTTTCCCAGTGTGGTGGGTCTCATTTTGGCCTTGTAAAAATTCTCTTGTTAGAAAATCGGGAAAGGGAATTATTTTCTCCTTTGATAAACTCAATTTGAAAATCAAAGCTAGATAGGAAAGCTTGCCATTTAGCAAATATTTGTTTTGAAACCAAGTTCTTAACGTTTTTTTGTAAAATTTCTTTAGCGGATTTGCAATCTACTCGTAGTAAAAATTCTTTGTTAACAAGATCATCTTGAAATATAGTGATACATAGCACTATAGATAAAACTTCCTTTTTAACAGTGCTATAGTTTCTCTGAGCTTGATTCCATATCCCGGACGTAAATCTGACTAACTGTTCAGAAGAATTATTAACATGTAGCTTCAGAATGCCCCCATACCCGATGTCCGAAGCATCTGTTTCAACAATCATAAAGGCTTCTAGGTTAGGAATTCCTAAGCATGGAAGGTTTTTGACTAATTCTTTAATCTTAATGACAACATTAGTTTGGTCAGAACTCCAAGGAACTGGCGTCTTTTTAAGTCTTTTGTAAAGAGGTTCACAGACCTATCTAATGTTTGGGATGAAGTCTGCTACATATTTAAGGCTTCCTAAGTATCTTTGAAGCTGGGTTTTATCTATAATCTCGTTACAGAATTTGGAGAACTCTATAGCTCTACAAATGGGTTTATAGCTACTTTGATAAAGATCATGACCTACGAATCTTATAGATGTCTGGAAGAGCTTCATTTTTTTGGCGCTAACTACCAAACCATTGAATTTAACAATCTTGAAGAAGGTGTCTAGATGCTTGAAATGGGAATCAATATTTTCTGAAAAAATAAGCACATCATCAATATAAACAATTTACATATAACTATAAGGATTGAAAATATTATTCATGATGTTCTGAAACTCTGAAGGAGCATTTTTAAGACCGAATAGTAAGACATTCCATTCATAATGTCCAAGCGGGACATTGAAGGCCGTTTTGTATTTATCTTTTTCAGCGATTTGAATTTGCCAGAATCCTGACTTCATATCAAATTTACTGTAAAGATTGGCCTTGAAAGTCCTTTTTAAAAGATCCTTTTTGTTAGGAATAGGATGTCTGATCCAATTCAAAACCGCATTCAAAGGCTTGTAATTTATTACAAGCTTGGGAGTTCCTCGCTCCTTTTCTGCACTGTTATTGACATAAAAAGCAGAGCAACTCCAAGGAGAATTTGAGGTTCTGATAATCCCATTTTTTAGAAGATGGTCGATTTCTTTTTTGCAGATTTCCATTATTTCTTGGTTCATTTGGATGGGCCTGGCCTTAGTAGGAATGGCTTGTTCGTTAAAACCAGTAATGTAAGGAAGTTCTACTAAATGTCTTTTTCTTTCCCAAAAGGCGTAAGGAAATTTAGAGCAAATTTCTTTTTCGAATTTTTCTTGAAGATTAGCAATTTTCGTAACCATCTCCGGGGTTTTTAAAATTTGCTCAATTTTTTTTATTTGAATTTCTTGTTTAAGAAAACAAATATGTGAAGAAAGTCTTTTAATTTTAAAAGCAGTTCTTTCTTTAATAAGGTTGCCTTCTTCTTGCGAGAGGGCCTTAGTAAGGGGAAGAACAGATTTTGATCTAAAATTGTTGTGCGAATTCCATCAAAATCGCTAATGAAAGGTCGAATTTGATTGACAAAAGGTATTCCTAGAATGATATCCTCAGTGATACCTTCAGTGATGACAAAATCGTTAACAAGACAAATGCCATTGTTACAGATATGAGCTTTAGGAAGCTCATAATGGATTTTCATCTTTTCTCCTGTGGCCGAGTAAAGACGAGAGGTGCTTTTTTGAAGGTACTTAGTGGGTACTAGTCCTTTGACGATATAGTTGTTATCTTCTCCAGTATCAAAGAGTGCGACTCTATTAAGAACGAAGTCTTTATTTATGACAATTTTTATGGCGATATGTTCGCTGTAAGCTTTAATAGCCGTAATAGTAGTGCCGGAGGTAGAGGGAGAATCGTAGCCAGGGAAGGAATTGGGCTCCTTTAGATGATCATTATGAATGATTGGGGAGGCCTTTGGAGACTCGGGTGGGGAGACATTTTAAGGAGGAGATATATTTTTCAGGACTTGATCCGTAAGAATGTTGAGTTCCACCCGATCAAGTATGACTTTTAAGTCTCTGATTTCTCCTTTGAGGGTGGAAATTTCACCCCTGAGATCAGCTATGGATGTTCTGCAGGTTTATCGAATCGAGACATAACCTGTTTCATGTTGAAAGGCTGAATTATGGGTTTGGGGGGCTTTTCTTCGTGAGAAAGCATCAATCATTTGAGTTCTAGAAGATATTTATTTCTAGCCTCATCATCCTGGATGTGTTCTATGATGTCAAACAGGATTTCTTTAGGATTTCCTGAAATGACATTAATGGTCTTTTTTGTGCAAGTACAGAAAGTACCATTACAAGCACAATCCTGGTCGGACTGGGATTGATCGGACTCATATGCGGCGTTGATGAATTCTTCGTCGCTATAGTCGTTACTAGAAGAGCTGAAAGAATCGGAAGAGTCTGATGAATCTTCCATTATAGAGAACAATTTCTCTTTGGTTTCTTCAGAGAAACCTAATTGGTTGATCTTATTCTTTTTGCCTGACTTACAGTCTTTATCTCTAAGGCCAGGTTTACCGCAAGTCCAACAATTATATTTGTTTTTAGAGGGTTTTCGCCTAGTTTTTCTACTAGTCTTGTAAGAATCTTTTTTGAAGGATTCTTTTCTAGGTTTCGATTTCTTATGAGACTTAAAGGATTTTTTCCTATGTTTTTTATTAGAGGGAGAGGATAGATTAGTGAATCCAAAATCTTGGCAAAAGGTTCCTAGCCCATATTTAGAAGTGTTGTCCTTCTTAAGTTGTTTCTTAAGCTTAAGGTAAGTGCAGAGGTCTACCCCTACAGTGGTAATGAAGCTTATTATATCTCCATAGGTTAAAATTCCGTAAGGAATTTTTCCTTCAAATCTATCTTTGATCTTGGTCCTAACTTTATCTGCGAACAGAGGAGGGAGACCACTAATAAAACGTTCTTTCCAGAAGTCATTGTTACAGTCAGGCCGAATCATGATTTTGACTAAAAAGGTATCCTTATACCACCTAAAGTCTGCTAGATCTTTGCAGGTGAGATTGTTAAGGATTTCTAAACTCCTATCCCGAAATAATTTGGGCTCTCCTATAAAATGTCTCGCTATGTGGTATAGAAGGGTGGCACAAGCATCTTCTTTTGCGACCTACTCAAGAATTTCTTGTCCATTTTCACTTTTGACGACCGTCTCCATAGCCGTGGCTTCATAGATAAGGTTCTTAATGTCATCTGTGAAATAGTTGTCCCACCAATGTTTTATCATACCAGTGAACCCTGCTACAATCATGGTGGCCGCCTCTTTATCAGAGGCTCCTCTAATTTTGTAAGCTGTGATGGCAGTGCCCATTTAATGGAGTTTGTTGTAGATTTGGTGTTCAGCCAAACCGTCAACATTCCATTCATTTATTCCTTTACCATTATGGTTGGAAGTAGAGAGGTAAAGATTTTCTTCAAACTGGACTTCTGGAGGAGAAGGTCGTTTGTAATAGTTTTTCTTAGTAGAAAAACGATCACTGGTGAGCTTAGAAAGAGAGTTCTTTTGGTTGTTGGACTCTCCTTTATCATAGATTTTAAACTTGGAAAGTTTTTCATTGATTTGTTCTAAGATTTTCCCCAACACCTTAAAGTCATCACTGAGATTAGGGAATTTCTCTTTCGAATCTTTCTTGAAGATTAGCAATTTTAGTAACCATCTCCGGGGTTTTTAAAATTTGCTCAGTTTTTTTTATTTGAATTTCTTGTTTAAGAAAACAAATATGTGAAGAAAGTCTGTTAATTTTAAAAGCAGTTCTTTCTTTAATAAGGTTGCCTTCTTCTTGCGAGAGGGGCCTTAGTAAGGGGAAGAACAGATTTTGATCTAAAATTGTTGTGCGAATTCCATCAAAATCGCTAATGAAAGGTCGAATTTGACTGACAAAAGGTATTCCTAGAATGATATCCTCAGTGATACCCAGGCTTGTAATAAATTACAAGCTTTTGAATACGATTTTGAAATGGATCAGACATCCGATTCCTAACAAAAGGGATCTTTTAAAGAGGACTTTCAAGGCCAATCTTTACAGTAAATTTGATATGAAGTCAGGATTCTGGCAAATTCAAATCACTGAAAAAGATAAATACAAAATGGCCTTCAACGTCCCATTTGGACATTATGAATGGAATGTCTTACCATTTGGTCTTAAAAATGCTCCTTCAGAGTTTCAGAACATCATGAATAATATTTTCTATCCTTATAGTTATATGTCGATTGTTTATATTGATGATGCGCTTATTTTTTCAGAAAATATTGATTCCCATTTCAAGCATGTAGACACCTTCTTCAAGATTGTTAAATTCAATGGTTTGGTAGTTAGCGCCAAAAAAATGAAGCTCTTCCAGACATCTATAAGATTCTTAGGTCATGATCTTTATCAAGGTAGCTATAAACCCATTTGTAGAGCTATAGAGTTCTCCTCCAAATTCCCTAACGAGATTACTGATAAAACCCAGCTTCAAAGATTCTTAGGAAGCCTTAATTATGTAGCAGACTTCATCCCAAACATTAGACAGTTCTGTGAACCTCTTTACAAAAGACTTAAAAAGACGCCAGTTCCTTGGAGTTCTGACCAAACTAATGCTGTCATTAAGATTAAAGAATTAGTCAAAAACCTTCCATGCTTAGGAATTCCTAACCCAGAAGCCTTTATGATTGTTGAAACAGATGCTTCAGACTTCGGGTACGGGGGCATTCTGAAGCAACAGGTTAATAATTCTTCTGAACAGTTAGTCAGATTTACGTCCGGGATATGGAATCAAGCTCAAAGAAACTATAGCACTGCTAAAAAGGAAGTTTTATCTATAGTGCTATGTATCACTAAATTTCAAGATGATCTTGTTAACAAAGAATTTTTACTACGAGTAGATTGCAAATCCGCTAAAATTTTTTTACAAAAAGACGTTAAGAACTTGGTTTCAAAACAAATATTTGCTAGATGACAAGCTCTCCTATCTAGCTTTGATTTTCAAATTGAGTTTATCAAAATGAGACCCACCACACTGGAAAAATCTCAGTAAGCAACAAACAGGACCAAACCAAAATGGCTAGACCATTTGATTTACCGTCAGCATCAACAAATCCCTTGAGGCCATCAGTCCCATAGAGACCTGAACTAAAACCGAAACTTCAGTCACCGTTCCAAAACAAATATGCAGCTTTGGAAGAATTTCCAAAGCTCCCTCCACCAATGTCAACTAGATTGGTAGATCTAAAGACTAATAAACCTTTTGATAAAGGGAAATCCTCAAGCTCATCGGTACAGTCGAAGCAGAGTTACGCCATGAAGGCTCCAGAAACTGTTGCACAGGCCGTAAACCCCACAGCAGCCAAAACAATACCAACTCCTCCCGCCAAGGAAGAATTTAAATTCGTTACCACTCAGGTAATGCCTATTATTGCATTAGATAAGGAATATGAGGGATATCCATTGGACCATTTTATCAAGCCAGTCTACAATGACAAAAACTTCGTGGATACAGAGAATCCACTTAAAATAAGGCGATATTATGAAGCCATCTTAGTAGACACCGATTCCATTGAGGTCGAGCATTCCATGAATGACAAAAATCCAGAATACATCGATTATTCTAGGTTCACCATTAAGAGGGTATTAACCTCATTTAATTGGTTTGCAGATCACCTGCATACCTCTATTGCACTATCTATGCCACATAGGTCACAAACTTATAATTTGTACGACTATAAGTCGGCATGGTTCAACTTTTTATATGTTAGGCCAGGACACACCTGGTTTATTAAATATTGTCCTGCCATGGTAGATTCTGTTATACCTAGATGGTTCTACGAATGGTGGATATACTTTGGAGGAATCAAATAAATCCTTCCCCAATAGTTTCTTAATCGATTCACAGAGTTCTGTTCAAAGGAAGGGTGTGTAACCCTCCCAGAGCATATCCAAATGTGCAAGTTCTTCATCAAAAAGAAAGTTTCTTACATCATCTCCTGGAATTTTACTAAAGGAGAACAGGACCGAATTAAATATTTATCCAAAGAGATAAAAGTCAAAGGTTGGACCCCCAAGCCAACAGCTCCAAAAACCCTTGATAAAGGAAAAACAATAGCATCTTCAACCAGCATCTCGCAAAACAAGAAGGCACTCAAAGAAAAATTAAAGAAGGCTTTACAGGATATGGAAAGTCAAGAAACTAACGAAGAAGAAGTATTACAACTTCTAGAAGAAGCTTCCTCCATAGGAAGTAGTGACAACAATGGGGATATGCTAAATCCCAAAGGAATAGCCATGGCCTTTCTGGACCCCTATTAAGAATAGGGAAACGACCCTTCAAAGAGTAGAGGTTCAAAGAACCGAAATTACTTTTTGAAGAGACATTTTACTATTCCTAATTGGAATCCGTAGGACCAGATGCTTTCCTAAAAGCAATCAATCAGCTTTTCAAAACCCAAAGGAATCTGTTTTTCAAAAGAAAAAGCATCTGCAGCACTCCAGACAAAGGAATCTGCTTTTCAAAAGAAAAAGCACTCGCAGCACTCAAGACTGTCGGCTATCTAAAAATAATCTTAGCATTACAAGTGTACACTCTAGATGTATTATCTTTATTTCCCTTGTCTATATAAGACTTGTTGTATCATTAGAGAAGACATCAAAAAATTTCCTAGATTAGAAATATTTTCGCCTGCCTAAACTCTTCTCTTGTAATGTTTTCCGTTGATGTTTGAATAAAAAATTTGTAAGTTGTTTTTAACCTTTTTCCATTATTTTCTCATTATTACTTTTATTTGATTTTCTCAAATAATCACTTAGATCCGTTCAATTGGTCTCAAAGCTATGTTGGCAATATATGTACTTAGTATGAGCAGCTAAGTTTATATATTGTCTAGAGCATGGGAAAACTATTTTCATATAAGATGCATATTGCTTTAATCCATTCATGATGATACTTCTAATTAAATTATTTTAATATATCTTGTCTTATAATGGGATTTTTCAAAAGTATGGGGTATTCATCTTCTCTCTAAGTGTTTGAAGGAACCGATTAATCTTCGATTTTAGACGTTGGTCAGCCTGAAAGTGTGGTCTCAGCTAAGGTAAGCATTCGACTCTGTTGGTAGTCCCGTCACTAAGATAACACTAGAAGAAAACCGTTGTAACAGCCATTAAGACTTGCTAGATCCCATAAGCCATAGATGTATTATTGTAATTTATTATAGGTTGAATCATCAATGATTATTGTTGTATGCTATCTTATGTGAAAACTTAGATTTCCCAGTCAGTCTCTGGACAGTATTTTCTCCAAATGAATTTTAACAATCATATTAAAAACACTATTAACCTGTCTTCTCTAGCAACCCCGATTGCTAATATTGAAAATGATCTTCAAAACTGGAGTATTCCAGAAGAACCTTTAAAAACGATTTATCAGATTGGTAAATTTTGTTTTCTAAAAAAACATAACATCAAGACCTCTGAGTCTACTGTTGCCATTAATAATTCTATAGAAATTATCCAGTTATTAAATGAACTTAACATAGACCGATTTAAAAATCAATTTAATTATCTTCATGTTGGATTGGTTCAGGTGGATATTAAGCCACTCTTTCGACAAGGTCTTCATATCCCTGTCTGTGCTATCTTACGAGATGCCTGTCTTTTAAATTTCGACGATTCTCTCTTAGGCGTAATTCAAAGTAACCTAGCCGACGGCCTGGTGTACTTTAATTGCTACACAAATTTCTCTGTAGATATTAACGATCCTAACATCATGGATGTTTTGACACTTAATGTTAAGACAAAGAACATGAACAGTAAGGATAATACCAGAGAAATAACGATAATATACCGTGTATATTATCGGCTTATGGGTACAACCCTGGTTCCCAAAGCTAGATTCATGAGCCTTAGGGGTGTCACTACCCTCATGGAAGCTAATAAAGACAGAAGCAACGTCTTTGTTCCTAAGGCTCTCGTCTAATTTTGTATGCTGTGATGGCAACGCCCATTTCATGGAGTTTGTTGTAGATTTGGTGTTCAGCCAAATCGTCAACATTCCATTCAGTTATTCGTCTACCATCATGGTTGGAAGTAGAGAGATAAGGATTTTCTTCAAACTGGATGTCTGGAGGAGAAGGTTGTTTGTAATAGTTTTTCTTAGTAGAAAAACGATCACTAGTGAGCTTAGAAAGAGAGTTCTTTTGGTTGTTGGACTCTCCTTTCTCATAGATTTTAAACTTGGAAAGTTTTTCATTGATTTGTTCTAAGATTTTCCCCGAGACCTTGAATTCATCACTGAGATTAGGGAATTTTTCTTTTTGGAACTCAACGATCTTATAGATAGGGTTGGTAATAGGGTTAGGGCTGAGAGCACTCTTTGCAGAAGAGGGAGAACTAAAAGGAAGCATTGAGCTCTTAGTCTTTCCTATTTGCTGGGAGATAGTGTGAAGGAACTGATTAGTATAGTTGCTTTGTTCAACTATCCTATCTAGGACTCTGTTGATTGGGGCTGATAGGGGTCTATCATGCTTCTTCTTAAAGGGGGAAGCATTGAGGACTTCATTAGAATGAGGAATTTTTATCCCTTCGAGTGCAGGAGTAACGGATTCAACGACCTTATTACTCTGCGTGTACCATTTATTAATGATAACATGATGGGATTCATTTTGGTTTTCCATTCTTCCAGTGAATTCAAACCATCTAAAGAATTCGATATCGCATCGGAGTCTTTTCATATCTGCTATCCATAGCTAACCAAACTCCTTTTGCTGCTCTTTAGAATAAGTACTGGTGTACCATTTTCTTTTTATTGCGTCCTTTGGAAGGTACCAGAGGACTTCAAGATCTTTGAGGTCAGGAGTGTATTCCTCATCAGATTTGATGACTATTAAACCAGGGTCAGTCCTAATTTTTTGACGAGATATGATAGGGGGAGGTTCCATATCCGAGGCTGTAGGGAACTTAAATTTTTTTAGGAGAACTCAAATGTTTGTCCCCTTGATCCTTTTGAATTTGATGTATGGTATATTATTTTTGTCTTCTTTACCTGTTGCATGAAATTTTTCATATGTTTTACTTATTCGTTGAGCCCCTATTGAATTTTTTTAAAAAATCTTTCGGTCAAATTTTGTTCATATATCACTTGGACATTACTTCATAGCTTATTTTGTAAGTAAAATTATAATTTTTTTTGAATTTCATATTTGGTGTATCTAGTACTGCTACAATGGATAGAACTTGCAACATGAATCCAACATATGAGTCATCTATTGTAACAAGTGAGTTATTTGTTGCAATATATGACTAATCTGTTGCAACAGATGACCCATATATTGGATTCATATTACAAAACTATAAAATAAATCCAACAGATGAGTAATCTGTTGCAACAGATTAGTCATATATGTTGCAACAGATTACTCATTTGTTGAAACAAATTAGTCATATATGTTGCAACAGACTAGTCATATATGTTGCAACATATTACAAATCTGTGCAATAGATTAGTCATATATGTTGCAACAGATTACTAATATGTGCAACAGATTAGTCATATATGTTGCAACAAATACTCATCTGTTGGACATGTTACATGTTTTATCCACTATTAAAAAACAATAGTAGCAGACACATTCAGATGAGAAATTCAACTGAAAAATAACAACATTAAAAAAAATAACAAATACCAACAAATCAAGTTTCTCATTTTTGTCATAACTTAAAAGACCTGACTTTTTACTTGTAAAACTTGAAAAGAAACGATGAAGAACTCGAAGTTGTTGTCGCCGGAGAATGTTATCACGTCGACTGACGGTTGAAAGTAAAAAAGGAATGGGTAAGAACTCAAAACTATTTGTTACCAGAGGTTGAAGTTGCACAAGATTGAAGGGAGACATTTGAAAAGTTGTTGGTTGGGAGAAGTTAGAGAGAGAAACTATCGAGAGAAAGAGAGAAAAGACAGAGAGATTGATTTGCAGAGGGAAGAAAGTTTTGTGGGTGTGGGCTAATTTGTAGTTTTGAAAAGATTAAAAAGTTTAGAAAATATTAATCTAATCCACAATTAACCTAATCAAGTTTTTTAATTATGTTTGACCCTTTAACTTGATCAATGTCACTAATCCTTTGTTCAAAACTTAAAAGACACCTTTCCTTCAATTTTCTCAAGTCAACTTGTATTATTAAAATTTAAAAACTTTTATTTGAAAAAGGTGTGTTATTAAGAAAGAACAAAATCTCCATATTTATATGGTCCAAGATCCATATATAAAGATAAGTTTGGAAAAAGGCTTGTGCTTGACACCTTACCAGCGTATAAAGGCGAATTTATGATTTAAAGTTTATAAATTACTAAGATGACTTTAAATTAATATACAATAATAAGTAGATTCATGTCAAATATTTATAAATATTTTGTGTCTCTATATGGATACAAAATTTGAACAAATTCTATTAGGTTCACATGAATCCATACCACGTTGGCTAAATACACCCATGTCCATGCCACAACCTGCAATATTAATCATCTTAGAGTAAAGCATCTAGTACCTCCTGAATTTGCTATGACACTGTCACGATCCGAACCGGGGCCCTGGCCATGACGAGCATTCCGAACCATAAAGGCCCAAAACACCACTATCTATCTTGTAATCATGCACATAATTCATATGATAATAAGAAATGCGGAAGATACGCAATATTACGGAAACATGGTCATAAGTCAAATGAAAAATCAATAAAGGGGAAATCAATGTCCTACAACATCTATCGACATCTGAACAACCGTCTGCGAAATCTCTACTACATGACTGAAACAAATTACTGTCTAAAAACTGGGACAAGGCCCCCAGTAAACCCAAAACTACTAAATGATAAATGAACTGACAGGCATCAGGATTTTCGAAACATAGAAGGCTCACCACTTGATTCTGCAAATCTATTGGAAGAGATCTACTGGTTATTTGGACCCCTAGACTGTGCCTCTGAACCTAGGAGGGAAAGGGGTCAATACAAAAGTACTGGTACACAAGAAATCAAAACAGAAATATAATATTTTTACACAATATAGGTGAGAGCCATTATAAAGCAGTTTCATATCAAATCATTTGAAAACACATGGGCATAATGTAATGATTTTTCAACACCAATGCAATGCATTTGAGCTAGGTGGAATACCCTACAATTTGTAATTCTACGACTATGTGGAATCCACCTTTTAGCTCGACGGTCGAGCCTCCAATCCAAGTAGCCTCCAGGATTTGGAGCCAGTGATACCCCCCATGTGAGCACACCCGGGAATCCCCCCATGTGAGATCCCCCAAATAATTTTATTAATCCTCCCATGTAGGATACAATATCATATAACCCGCATCGGCAACTACGGTTTCCAGCGATGAGCTCTTTCACTCAAACTCCTTCTTCGGATATCCACCTTTCTCATGAAAATTAATGCACTCAAACTTTGTTCAAATCAATCACATGTCATACTTTGTAGGGTATCGTCATACCCGACTTGCAAGTCATCAGTATCATATCATTCAATCATTATATGCACATATTTCAATATGAACAAAACAACCCTCTCTTTGAAAGTCAAAAACCATATCCAACATTTTATTTTTAAGACATTTTATGACATGCATTTCAAGATGATTTCAAACAATTCATATCATGTGAAAATTTAAAACAGCATCATATCAAGAGAGGGGTTCCATGTAATTCATGCTATCAATTTATCACCATTATGAAACACATACATATAAATATATATATATACCAAATGATTTCGGGAAAAGGCCTAAAAGACCACAATAATATTATTAAAACATTTAAAGCATAATTATATTCATAATTTCAAAACCCCCGTTGAAAAACATGAATTTTTAAAGTCCATGAGATTTTTGAGATAACTAGCCTTTTTCCACCTAGCAACTCAACGGTACCACTAGCCACACGAATCATGTAATAGCCTTAGAAAATACTGCAACGTCATATCACCTTGGCATACTTCTACATCATACATACAACATCATACTTCATTGCGAATCAATTAAACTTAATCTCTTGCATACACTGTTCAAGCCTATTAGATCACTTCTATAAAACTGGTATCATTACCCGAGCAATCATCTCATCCACGTTCATGGACTTTAATGGTTCAAACTTGATGTCTAGTGCTAAACATAATTTTTGACAACCCAACCTTACGCATAATTCTAACTTGGAAACTATGAAATAAACATCAAGAAACACTAGTATGCTAGAACTTCACAACCACAATAATCGATCATGACCTTACGACTTTCCTTATCATAATCCATTTGCACGTACTATTTCAATAAATCAAGCCTACTAATTTAATCTCACAAAACATGCATCATCAATCTCATGCCATCATTCTTACATCTACATTCTACATTAAATTTAAGCCAATGGTCTAGCATCAATCATCTACCACCAATGACGAGTGCAACATACTATGCTAGTCCATAAAATTGACACAATCTATTCAAACACCTCAAAATCCACTACATACCTTCTCACAAGTTGTACTAGTTTACAACTACCAACGAAAAGAAGGTCAAGGGGTAAAGTTACATAATAGACACGATCAACCTTAATCTTATATTATAACCCCATACAATCTTTTCTAATTATACAGATTTGTCACCTCAAACTTACTTACCCAAACATACATTTAAACTACCTTCAAATTCCACAAACAACCATGAGTCTATACTTATAACTTACTGGCTAATATAGACATTTTCACACTTCAAGCAACCGACAAATCACCCTAACTAACAACTCTTTCTCTACCTTCTACTAAACTAACACACAAGGACGAATCATCTCTTTACCGGCCCAATCTCATGCAACCAGATTCAGCTATACATACATTAAACGTACACAAGAACAACAAGTTGGACAACAAGTTGCTAGTGAATCGAAATAGGACTCACACGGCTTCACTAGACTTTGATTTTGTATTTTGAACAAGAAAATGGGATGAATGGCAAGTCAACTATGCTAGTTAATCAAAAGATCCCCGCAGCTTCACTAGACTTTATTTTTCAACAACACTTTGATGACAATATTTCATGAGATAGAGATTTAATATGCAATATTCAATGAACTAAGAATACACATCTTACTCTGTAGAAATAAAATAGAAGTCAATCACTTCCTCCATGGACTACCATATTATCCACACATGCTGCTAGCTACCAAATTAGTTTATCACTATATAAAGGGGTAAATCATCCTCACTCTGGCTTCTAACTTTGTGACTTCACATCACCAACTTCTTGGTCTAATTTTATTACCAATAGGTCATGACAACAACACTTTAACACACACTACTATTCGGATGAAAATACAGTTCCAACATTCTGCTACACCTTATTACCTCTGAAGCATGACACTGGAAACATAAGTTCTGAAAAGAATTGAATACACTTAATATTGCAGGCTGAAAAACACAATTTCATCAAAATCAAGGTTCACACTAGGACCAACACACTCTGAAGTACTAACGGACTCTTCTCAAGTCCTTACAAAAATCTTATATGATTCGATCAGAACGAACCATACCATTTAGACTCTAAACTTCTGTACTTGAATCCGCCCAATGATGAGATATGTTTGAGTATGTTCGAGTAAGGAAAGAATTGGGATGACTGTTACTTTTGCATGGGCAAAACCATAGCACGAATTTGAGTATGAAAGAGGAACATTCTGACTCTATTGTACGAACTAGAACATAAAGAAAGAGAGACATTCCTAAACGTCTAGTAGTCTCCTCCTTATAAGTGTGGCGCGCTACACACCCATAAAGAAGACTCTACCCGACGCGATTTCGCAGACACCCTGGGACCATGAACCGTTCTTTGATACTAAGTTTGTCACGACCTGAACTGGAGCCCTATCCGTGACGAGCATTCCAAAATATGAATGCCCGAAACACCCCTATCTATCTAGTATTCATGGACATAATTCATATGATAATAAGAAATGCAGAAGATATGCAATATTACGGAAACATGGTCATAAGTCAAATGAAAAATCAATAAAGGGGAAATTAATGTCCCACAACATCTATCGACATTTGAACAACTGTCTGCGAAATCTCTACTACGTGAATGAAACAAATTAATGTCTGAAAACTGGGACAAGGCCCCAGTAGACCCAAAACTACTAAATGATAAATGAACTCACATACATCAGGCCTTCCGAAACATAGAAGGCTCACCACTTGATTCTACAAATATGTCGGAAGAGATACACTGGTTATCTGGACCCCCTAGACTGTGCCTCCGAACCTGGGAGGAAAGGGGGTCAATACAAAAGTATTGGTATGCAGATAAATTAAAACAGAAATATAATATTTTTACACAATATAGGTGAGAGCCTTTATAAAATAGTTTCATATCAAATCATTTGAAAACACATGGGCATAATGTAATGATTTTTCAACACCAATGCAATGCATTTGAGCTAGGTGGAATACCCTATAATTTGTAATTCCACGACTATGTGGAATCCGCCTTTTAGCTCGACGGCCGACCTCTAATCCAAGTAGCCTCTAGTATTTGGAGCTTGTGATACCCCCCATGTGAGCACACTCGAGAATCCCCCCATGTGAGATCCCCCAAATAATTTTATTAATCCTCCCATGTAGGATACAATATCATATAACCCGCATCGGAAACTATGGTTTCCAGCGATGAACCCTTTCAGTCAAACGCCTTCTTTGGATATCCACCTTTCTCATGAAAATTAATGCACTCAAACTTTGTTCAAATCAATCACATGTCATACTCTGTAGGGTATCGTCATACCCACCTTGCAAGTCATCAGTATCATATCATTCTCTTCATTCAATCATCATATGCACATATTTCAACATGAACAAAACAACCATCTCTTTGAAAGTCAAAAACCATATCCAACATTTTATTTTTAAGACATTTTATGACATGCATTTCAAGATGATTTCAAACAATTCATATCATGTGAAAATTTAAAACAACATCATATCAAGAGAGGGGTTCCACGTAATTCATGCTATCAATTTATCACCATTATGAAACACATACATATACATACATACATATATATATATATATATATATATACCAAATCATTTTGGGAAAAGGCCTAAAAGACCACAATAATATTATTAAAACATTTAAAGCATAATTATATTCATAATTTCAAAACCCCCATTGAAAAACATGAATTTTTAAAGTCCATGAGATTTTTGAGATAACCCCATGTACCTCTATATGCGAATATGATAGGTGCTTCTTGAAGCCTAAGTTTCGGAGATTCCAAATCTTCAATTTGTTTAGAAAACCCATGGTTGAATCTTGAACTACTTGGATTTTTGTTTTGAAACCCTAGAGAGAGTTTTTGAACAATTTTGATGAATGAAGGTGTATTTTGGGGTCTTTGGGAACTGAATTTCGTGTTTAGGGCTAAGTAAGGGTGGAAAAAGACCATTTTGCCCCAAAAACGGAGTGTCTAAGTCACTGAAAACCTTTACATAGGCGCTGCCTATGCTATCACCTATGTTTACATAGGCGCCGCCTACTACTTTGAAAGGCCCTAACTTCTTGATCGGGTGCCGGATTTTAGCAAAATTGGTATCGTTGGAAAGTTAACTCAAAGACCTATCATTTGACACATAAGTAGGCTCTCTAATTCGACATATATAGAGAGAGTTATGGTCGATAGAAGCAGGCACAAATTACTACGTCCGTTAAAACTTAATCGATCGAAATAGTTTCAGCTCATCTTTGAGTTGAAGGACCTCTATGGTTTAAATTCAAGCTTGAATGGATTCACATACTATGCAAATAATTAACATGCCATATTGGCATGGGATTTATGGCTTCGGGATTATCAACGCATCGAAATCATGGTCCATATTGTAGCTCAAAAATACGGTGTGTTATAGACACACACCAACTTCTTGGGGTCGGGGGCCCTATAACCTCCCTGAACTAAATTCTAGCATATTTTTGTCAACTTTTTTAGCTGTTGTGGCACTTTTTTAGCCGAAGTAATGATACAAGAATAACAAGGAAAGACACAAAATATACACCAAAATAGTCTACAAGTTCTACGAACCGAGGACCCCTTTGATGATCACTATCAGATTCCATAAATAAGAGCAAGAATGAAGAGATTACAAGGTGTTTAACGCACCAAGGCAACCAACAACCAAACTAAGTTACAAAATAAGAAGAAGGACACAACAATATTGTAACAACATTTCACGGCTTCCCTCGAAACGAGAATAAACTAGTACAAACAATTACAAGAATAAAATGAACAAGGGATAGATAGTTAGACCTTGGTTGGTATAATCTTAAGAACCCAAGAACATGTGATACTCCTGGACCTTTAACATTACACATAACGGTTAACCTAACTCCTATGTTGACACAAGAGGGACTTTACCTTCTCTAAACACCAACGTCTCAAGCCATAAATGCAACATTAGTGATTCCACACTAGTATCACCCTAGTTTCGGGTTGCCTCCTAAAGAGAAGAGAGGAGTTGTCTTTCAAAGTGTTATATAACTTACTAATATCATCAAAGTCTAAGACAAAATGATCTGCAATGTTCTATTTATACTTGGTTACAACTAGAATACAAAATGAACAAAAGGCCTTTTACTGAAAAACCTCAAAATGCCGCCCATGGAGTGTAGTGTAGGTTCAGTTTTGGTGTGTGTTTTAGGCCCTCTTTCGCATTTTTGTTACACATTCCAAGTCTCGGGTTCATTACACTTTCACACGTCCATCCTCATGGTAGTACTTGTATCATACTCCCCTTCTTGAAAAGGATTCGACCTCAAATCCATACCTTGCAAAATCAAGAGAATACAAACAAGCACACATCCTCAAAACATGAGGGGTTAGGGTTAGCAAAAAAGAATAACACATCAACATGTCATGCCGAGGCGGAACAAACTTAAAGTATAGCCACGGGTCCTTTGTTTTAATCATGAAAAGAGTAGTATAAATGCTAGAAAGGAGGTGGCTCGGGCAAGCATCAAGATAAAGGGAAAATAGGCCAAGAGTAATCCTTTCCCACCCTAAGATGGTACCGGGATCAAATGGGTGGAGTAACCAATGACTTAGGCCTCGGCCACTCTCACTTTTCACCAAGGTGCCGGCTTCAAAATTAGCATAATCTCTATATCCCTATGGAAAATATCATGAGCACAAAGAGGATAAATAAAGTTGTCACACGAGTCAACTCCAACTATGGTCTCTTTATGCGTGCACTCACTAGTTTCAAGTCCAACAACACTAGTAAGCTTAACTTAGGAAGCACATAAAGAAAAAGTAGATGGAATTTCTAAGCATTTAATACTTTCTCTTTCAAGAGAGTAGTCCCTACATAAACATAAACTATCATGGGTAGCAAAGGGATCATAACCAAAACCATCTTAATCAAGACAATCACAATTCAGGTTTTCTAAACAATCAAGCACGTCATGGTCACTTCCACCCAATTGATCATTGTCCACAACCTCACTAGTTTTTGGCAACTCATATACCAACGTATACCTACCTTGGTTTTCACAATGATCAACTAGTGTGTGAATACTCTCGTCACTTGGTAATGGAACCTTAGACAAGTTAGAAGTGCTAACACTAGACGGACACAAATCATTCTCACGAGGAACATCAATTTCGTCATCTAAAGAACCAACTAGTACTTGTGTACCTACAACATGAGTTGGTCCTCATGCGACCTAACAATACCAAGAGTATCACAAAAAGAGACTCGAGCACCTCTACCCTAGACAAAGCCGCAACTACACCTACTTAGCTCCTACTAGCCACAACATAACATTCTAAGTTCATAGAACTGTAAGGGATAACGTTTTTAGCTCGTAGCTCACATGATCTACAGCCTTCTTCTTGACGTGTGTCCGGGCAACCCACTTTCTCCGTTTTACCTACCATACGATTCAACCTTTCATTTGCCATAGCTAGGTTCGAGACATAGTGTCAAGGTGGGCCAAAATAACATTGGTGGCATTGTTTTCCATGGGTTGAAAGGTTGAAACCGTAGGTTCCTTTGTAATTGTACCTAAAAAAAAGAAAAGAAAAGAACAAGCCAACAAATCAAAACACAAGTTAGTTCAAAACAACCTTACCACACTCTCACACACTTGATCGTCTCACTCTTCGAGTCACAAGTATTGCAAGTCGACTTATAGTTCGTGATGAGTCGAGGGATGAGTACTCCTTGGTCAAAATGAATTCTTTGTTTGAAGACTCAAGGAAATTAATGTCCGAACTTGAACCAAGAAGTACTACGATTTTAAAAACGACAAAAGCACAAAAGAAATATAGACATGAACAATGGATTCAAAGGACTAATTGACAATCTAGTAGGAGTTTACTAGTTTCTTAATTAGTTGTAGGATCAACTAGTGAAACCAAGAATCAATAATTAGAGACTAGAAACTCAAAATTTGAGCATAATATTGATGGTAAACATTAATTTGGGTGATGTGGAAGCATGCAATTGGTCTCGATCCCATACAACTTTAGTCACAAATTAGAAATTTCAATCTTCACACAACTTGGAAGGGATGACAATTGGTTTTGGAGGGAAAGTAAATGTCTTATGATCTTTTTCAACTTTTCAAACTCAAAAAGGTGAGATTTGACTTTACTAGTCCCATAAGACAAGGTCCCTTGATTTAAGAAAAAGTGGTTGTCAAGTCTAGGAAGTGATGTGTGCAAGTCTTCTCAAAACAACTTTACAACTTTTTGGATCTATTTTACACTTTTTGTTGTCTTAAGTTGTTAAGTTGTAAGAATAAATGAAGAACAACATGAACACAACAACCTTCAAATACACAATAACTTCTTCAAAAACACAACACAACACCACCAGTTGTCAACAACATGATACAACATACGGCCATCATCAAGTCACCACAACAATGGTCAATATTATAAGCTCAACTTTAGATCTAGATACTTTTAGTGTTGGTGAGAAAGGATCCAACACTAGAAACACACTAAACAAGTAAAAGGCTACTAGATCTAGTCACAAAACTCTTGGCCAAGTCAACGTAACAATACTTCAAATTTCGGCCAAGGTCCAACACAACACAATGTCTCTAACTTTGGTAAGATCTTCCCAAGATTGATTTTGTAAGAACAAAATCAAGCTTTGAGCTTTGATACCAAATGATATAAGAATAAAAAGGAAATGCACAAAACATACACCCAAATAGTCTACAAGTTCTAGGAATCAAGGACCCCTTTGATGACCATTCTCAAATTCAACAAATAAGAGAAAGAATGAAGATATTACAAGGTGTTTAACTCACCAAGACAACCAACAACCAAACTAAGTTACAAAACAAGAAGAAGAACACAACAATATTGTAACAACAATTCACGGCTTCCCTCAAAATGAGAACAAACTAGTACAAACGATTACAAGAATAAAATGAACAAAGGATAGATAGTTAGACCTTGGTTGGTATAATCTTAAGAACCCAAGAACATGTGATACTTTTGTACCCTTAACACTACACACAACGATTAACCTAACTCCTACGTTGACACAAGAGGGACTTTACCTCCTTTAAACACCAACATCTCAAGCCATAAATGCAACACTGGTGGTTCCACACTAGTATCACCCTTGTTTCAAGTTGCCTCCTAAAGAGAAGAGAGGACTTGTATTTGAAAGTGTTATACAACTTACAAATATCATCAAAGTCTTGAGACAAAATGATCTACAATGTTCTATTTATACTAGGTTATAACTAGAATACAAAATGATGAAAAGACCTTTTAATGAAAAGCTTCAAAATGCCGCCCATGGAGTGTAGTGTAGGTTCAGTTTTGGTGTGTGTTTTAGGCTTGCTTTTGCATTTTTGTTACACACTCCAAGTCTCAGGCTCATTACACTTTCACACGTCCATCCTCATGATTGTAATTGTATCAAGTAGACCCTATTTTTATATAATAAAGGTGTCACGTCAATGTCACACCCCCTTTTTTAACTCCAAAAAAGGATTTATTTCTATGGTTTCGAAAAGGTTTATATTATTAAGTGACAAAAGATGAAAAATTATTTCGGAAAGGATTTATTTTATTCAAAAACTCAGAGTCGCCACTTGGTATAAATTAGGTGTGCCAAGTCTCCTTTGGAAATCCTTCGAAAAGGATTTATTTTATTCAAAACTCAGAGTCGTCACTTGGCATAAATCAAGTGTGCCAAGTCACCTTTGGAAATCCTTTTTCAAAAATGGTTTGACTCTAAAACTGATCCGCGAACAAAAATTCCAACTAAGGAATTCTGTTGACCGAAGGGAAAGTATTAGGCACCCTTTGGTCCTGTGGTTTGACCACGATCGATTAGTGAAGAGTCTCGGCTAATTTTGACACTAAGGACGTATAAACCACATAAACAAGCATCCAAAAACACAAACAAAATAAATCCAAAATATAGTGTTCAGTCCAATTATACAGTCCAAAATAAACAAAAATGCAAAAATAAATTCTATCTAACCTACACTAATCCTAACTACACTCCCGTGCTATACCCGAAGCCTTGGACCTTCATCACGAATGTCTTCCTCCAACGTAGTACGTCGGGGCATTCCCCGGTGAATAAACACAATGTGTCTCGGGGCATTACCGGCTAAATGAATACATTTGAATTAAACATGATAAACTAGAAAGAAACATTCACATGCACATTCCATCATTCAACCAAAACAACAAGTTCTAAAATTTGTCTACCCGAACCTATATTGCGTATCCATTTCAACATATCAATCTAACCAATGATCCAAATTCAATACCAATTCACTTTATCATGATTATTCCCTTCTCGAATTTCTCTTAACACATAAAACAACTAAGCGGTTATCAAACCATATCAATATCGAATCAATACCATGATTAGTTATTCAACTAATTTGACCAAATAGCGCCAGACATCAACAAAGTTGTCCAATCGGCACTCATCAACACGCAACCATGACATTCCAAAGAAGGTCATTTGTAATAGTTTTTCTTAGTAGAAAAACGATCACTGGTGAGCTTAGAAAGAGAGTTCTTTTGGTTGCTAGACTCTCCTTTCTCAGAGATTTTTAACTTGGAAAGTTTTTCATTGATTTGTTCTAAGATTTTTCCCGATACCTTAAAGTCATCACTGAGATTAGGGAATTTCTTTTTTTGGAACTCAGGGATCTTAAAGATAGGGTTGGTAATAGGGTTAGGGCTGAGAGCACTCTTTTCATAAGTGGGAGAACTAAAAGGAAGCATTGAGCTCTTAGTCTCTCCTATTTGCTGGGAGATAGTGTGAAGGACCTGATTAGTATAGTTGTTTTGTTCAACTATCCTATCTAGGTCTCTGTTGATTGGGGCTGATAGGGGTCTATCATGCTTCTTCTTAAAGAGGGAAGCATTGAGGACTTCATTAGAATGAGGAATTTTTATCCCTTCGAGAGGAGGAGTAACGGATTCAATGACCTTGTTACTCTGCGTATACCATTTATTAATGATAATGTGAAGGGATTCATTTTGGTTTTCTATTCTTCCAGTGAATTCAAACCATCTAAAGAATTCGATATCGCATCGGAGTCTTTTCATATCTGTTATCCATAGCCGACCAAACTTCTTTTGCTGCTCTTTAGAATAAGTACTGGTGTACCATTTCTTTTTATTGCGTCCTTTGGAAGCTACCAGAGGACTTCAAGAGCTTTGAGGTCAGGAGTGTATTCCTCATCAGATTGGATTCACTAATCTATCCTCTCCCTCCAGTAAAAAACATAGGAAAAAATCTTTTAAGTCTCATAAAAAATCCAAACCTAGAAAAGAATCCTTCAAAAGAGATTCTTACAATACTAGTAGAAAAACTAGGAGAAAACCCTCTAAAAACAAAGATAATTGTTGGACTTGCGGTAAACCTGGCCATAGAGCTAAAGACTGCTAGTCATCTGTTGATTCAAATTAAGCAATTACTAGTAATAACTAAATTGTTTTAGCTAAAATTAAAGACGTCTCTACGACAATGGGACAAACATTTGTGTTCTCCTAAAAATATTTGAGTTCCCTAGTATTTTAATTATTTTCCAACAGATTATCTATTTGTTGCAATAAGTTAGTCATCTATTGCAACAGATGTTTATAGCAGGTTAGTCATTTGTTTATTCAAATTAAGCAATTATTAATAAGAACTAAATTAATTTATTTAAAATTGAAGACAAGTCCTTAATACAAGACCTTAGACAAGGGGACATATGTTTGAATTCTCCTAAAAATATTTGAGCTTTAGTTTTTTAAATTTCTTTTCAACATATATCGAACTCGGAATCAAAATGAGCAACGGAATTAAAAAAGTTACCAAAATAGGCCACCTATGTAAATATTTTCAAAAATAGGCTAAACATAATAATTTATTACATTTTCTACTTTTTTCTTAACGGTTAACTAAAGGAGTTGACTTTTACAAAAACGTAAGAATTTCTTACATTTTATATTTTTTTGGTAAAACGTAAGAATTTCTTACATTTTATATTTTTTTGGTAAAACGTAAGAAATTCTTACGTTTTATTAAAAAAATATAAAACATAAGAATTTCTTATGTTTTACACGATAACTGAGGAAAAATACAATGAATAGTTAAATCAATCAAAAAGGTACTTAAAAGAAAGAGTTGTTCAACGTAACAAAAAGTTACGTTCTTAATTTTTTATAGCTGTGGTCCCCCACCCACAATTCCTTTTTCCACAAATGTCTCATCACTTCTACTTTTTCCTCTTTTACATATGATAATTATGAATTTTTTAATTAGTTTAATTTATTTATATTTGAGATGTAGTTCAAATAAAAAAAAATTCTAATAGATTTTTACGTTTTACATTAAAAAAATTTAAAAAGAGATGTATCAATTACCTCATTAACTTAACAATTTTCTTATATTTATTTTATATCAAAAAATAATCACTTCTATCCTTAATTATCCGATTTCTCATTAAAAAAATTATACTTTTGAGTTTTCCTCTGCTCCAAAATCGTAAAATGTTGAATTATCGTCAATCAAATATGCTACTATATACAAGAATTATATTTTTTTATATTAATTTAGTTATTACTAATATAATGGCTTAATATGAATTAATAGAAGACTAAGATGTTGCAGAAGACGAGTAATCTGTTGAAAATGACCAAACAGATAAAGACATCTGTTGCAATAGATTAGTTACCTATTGTAATAGATTAGAAATTTGTTGGAAATAACAAACAGATAAAGTCATATGTTGCAACAGATTAGTCATCTGTTGAAAATGACCAACAGATAAAGACATTTGTTATAACAGATGAATAATCTATTGCAACATATGTGTATATCTGTTTGATAATTTTCAACAAAT
The DNA here is from genome assembly GCA_030864225.1 of Capsicum baccatum var. pendulum. Lineage (NCBI taxonomy): Eukaryota > Viridiplantae > Streptophyta > Magnoliopsida > Solanales > Solanaceae > Capsicum > Capsicum baccatum. The sequence continues at coordinate 7,017,398 of CM061552.1, forward strand.
GACTCATCTGTTGCAACAGATTAAATCCGTTGCAATAAGTTATACACTTAAATGATCATGTATTTACTATGACATTAATTGAAATTATAATTATTAATTCAATTTGGCTATTACTAATAATAGCTTAATTTGAATCATTTCAAATAAAATTAGTCAATTGATCACTCTATTCATAACGAACACACTAAGATGATCGTGTAATTAATATGAGAATAATTGAAATCGTAATTGAACTTATCAATTTATCTTTATTTTTAGTTATATCAATGTAGTTATTAGTAATAATATCTTAATTTGAATCATTTCAAATAAAATGGGTCAATGAACACTTTACTCAAAATGAATACACTTAGATGATCATGTAATTACTATGAGATTAATTGAAATCATAATTAAAATTATCAATTCATATTTAATTTTAGTTAAATTAATTTAATTACTACTAATAATTTCTTGATTTTAATTATTTCAAATAAAACTGGTCAATTGATCATTCTACTTAAGACGAAACACTTAGTTGATCATGTAATTACTATAAAATTAATTGAAATTGTAAGTCAACTTACTAATTCATCTTTAATTTTAGCTAAATCAATATAGCTATTTCTAATTAAGGTTTGGTTTTAATTATTTCAAATAAAATTGGTCAATTGATCACTCTACTCAGGACGAACACACTTAGTTGATAGTGTAATTATCATGAGATTTATTGAAACTGTAATTGAACTTATTAATTCATGTTTAATTATAGTTAAATAATTTAGTTATTACTAATATATTGTATTAATATTAATCAATAGATTACTAATATGTTGCAAAAGATGAGTAATCTGTTGAAAATGAATAAACAGATAAAGACATCTGTTGGAAATGACCAAACAGATAAAGACATCTGTTGGAAATGATCAAACAAATAGAGACATATGTTGCAGCAGTTGAATAACTTGTTGCAATAAATGACTCATCTATCGAAAAGTATCAAACAAATATAGATATCTGTTGCAACAGATGACTAAGTTGTTGCAACAAATGACTCATCTATTAAAAATTATCAAACATATAGGATATATGTTGGAAAATAATTTAAAATACTAAAGTTCATATGTTTTTAAGAGAACTCAAATGTTTGTCCCCTTGTCCAAGGTCTTGTCTTTAATTTTAGTTAAATCAATTTAGTTATTACTAATAACTGCTTAATTTGAATCATTTTAAATAAAATTTATCAACTGATCATTCTATTAAGGATGAATACATTAATTGAAATTGTAAGTGGACTTATCAATTCATCTTTAATTTAGTCAAAATAAATTTATTTATTACTAATAATGACTTAATTTGAATCATTTGAAATAAAATTGGTCGATTGATCACTCTCTTCGAGACGAATATACATAGTTGATCATGTAATTACTATGAGATTAATTGAAATTGTAAGTGAACTTATCAATTCATCTTTAATTTTAGTTATATCAATTTAGTTATTACGAATAATGACTTAATTTGATTCATTTCAAATAAAATTGGTCAATATTGATCACTCTAATCATGACGAATACACTTAGTTGATAATTTAATTACTATGAGATTAATTGAAATTGTAAGTTTATCTTTAATTTTAATTAAATCAATTTAATTATTACTAATAATAGCTTAATTTGAATTATTTCAAATAAAATTGGTCGATTGATCACTCTACTCGGGACAAATACACTTAGTTAATCATGTAATTACGATGAGATTAATAGAAATTGTAAGTGAACTCATTAATTCATATTTAATTTTAGTTAAATCAATGTAGTTATTTCTAATAATAGTTTAATTTGAATTATTTCACATAAAATTTATCAATTAATCATTCAACTCAGTACGAAATACTTAATTAATCATGTAATTACTATGAAATTAATTGAAATTGTAATTGAACTTACAAATTCATCTTTAGTTTTAGTTAAATCAATATAGTTATTTCTAATGATGAATTAGTTTGAATCATTTCAAACAAAATTGGTCAATTGATCACTCTATTCAGGATGAACATACTTAAGTGATCGTGTAATTACCATTAGATTAATTGAAACTGTAACTAAACTTATTAATTTATATTTTATTTTAGTAATCAATTTAGTTATTACTAATAATGACTTAATGTAAATCAATAGATGACTAACATGTTACAACAGATGAGTAATTTATTGGAAATGACCAAACAAATAAAAACATCTGTTGAAAATGACTAAACAGATATAGACATTTGTTGCAGCAAATGATTCACTTGTTGCAACTACTAATTCATCTATTGAAAATTATCAAACAGATATAGACATCTGTTGCAACAGATGACTAAGTTGTTGCAACATTTGACTCATTTGTTGGAAATTACTAAATAGACAAAATATATGTTGAAAAATAATTTCAAATACTAAAGCTCAAATGTTTTTAAGGAGAACTCAAGCGTTTTTCCCCTTGTCTAAGGTTTTGTTTTCAATTTTAGTTAATTCAATTTAATTATTATTAATATTTGCTTAATTTGAATCAACAAATGACTAACCTGTTATGAGCATTTATTGCAACAGATGGCTAACTTGTTGCAACAAATAGCTGATCTGTTGGAAAATAATTAAAATACTAGGAAACTCAAACATTTTTAGGAGAACTCAAATTTTTGTCCCATTGTCTTAAAGACTTGTCTCGAATTCTAGCTAAATCAATTTAGTTATTACTAGTAATTGCTTAATTTGAATCCACAGATGATTAACATGTTGCAACAAATGATTCATCTATTGGAAATTATCAAACGGATAGAAAATTTGTTATAATAGATAGGTTATCCATTAGAAAGCAATTTAAATACTAGAGAACCTAAATGTTTTTAGGAGAACTCAAACGTTTGTCCCCTCGATCCTTTTGCATAATACACTATTTTTGTCTTCTTTACCTGTTTCATAAAATTTTTCATGTGTTTCACTTTTTCGTTGTGCCCTTGTTGAAATTTTTAGAATTTTTTTAAGTCAAATTTTGTTCGTATATCACTTGGACATTACTTCATAGGTGATTTTGTAAGTATAATTATGATTTTTGTTAAATTTCTTATTTGATATATTTGCTACTACTACAATGGATAGAACCTGCAACATGAATCCTATATATGAATATTTTATTGCAACAAATGAGTAATTTGTTGCAACATATGACTAATTTGTTGCAACGGATGACACATATGTTGGATTCATGTTACAACACTATAATATAAATCCAACAGATGAGTAATCTGTTGTAATATATTAGTCATATATGTTGCAACAGATTACTCATATGTTGCAACAGATTAATCAATATGTTGCAACGGATTAGTCAATACTTCCTCCGTTAATAATAAGTGAATTATTGGAGTATTTTTTATATTTCAAAATAAGTGAATGGTTCACAATTCAAGGTAGATGTTGGAAATTTTTTCCAAATTTACCCTTCATTAAATGTGCATTGGAAGTGATGTACCATGTGTCTTTGCTTTTTGAAGACGGTAAAAAATGAAAAAATATGATAATTTATATCTTTATTTTTTTTTCTTAATATGTGTGCCAAAATTCAACAATTAACTTATTGTGAAACGGAGGGAGTATGTTGCAATAGATTACACATCTATGCAACAAATTATCATCTGTTGGATTCACGTTACATGTTTTATCTTCTGTTGAAAAAACAGCAGTAGCAGATACACCCAGATGAGAAATTCAACTAAAAATTATAATTTTACTTACTAAAATGACCTATAAGTAATTCCCAAGTGATATACGAATAAAATTTGACTTAAAAAAATTTGATCAAGTAGCAATAGTAGCAGTAACAACAATGTTCAACAACAGGAAGATGATGATGATGAATAAGAAGAGATGATAATGAAGAATAAGATGATGATAATGAAGAAGATGGTGAATAAAGCAACAACAACAATGAATAACAAAAATCACGAAGAGAGAGAAAACTCCAATAAATGAGAAGAGAGAGAAACGTGCCTTTTTTTCCTTCATTTCTAGTTATATTAGGTTTTATATTGGACCAAAGTGTAAATTAAAAAACTTGTGAGTTATTTTCAAACTTTTCTTACTTTCTTAATCCTTAATAAAATAATTGTCATCTCCACTCAATTATTAAGACTTGTGTCACCCACACTTCATTTTAAAACTCTTTTGTCACTTAGAGCCCAAAGCCTCGACTTACTTTTCTCAATCAATAATCTTCAGTTTACGCAATCCACTAATCTTCTTGTGCATTTGTCTTCACAATGTACTTCTCAATGTGATGACATTTCAGTAGAAGTTTGTGAAAATCACAATCATTTAACTTTTTAGTATGTTCATAAAAAAAATATTTTATACCAAAAAATAGTTTAAACAACTCATTTTGCTTAACTATAATAACTTTTAATGGTATTTTACAAAATATTTAAGACTAGAAGTTTCAAAAGTCGTCAAGGTGGAGAATCGAACCCTTACTAATAAGATGGAAGTTCAGGTTGCTAGACAAACATCTTGATTGCTATAATTAATGTGACATTTATTTTTGGTTTGGAAAAAACTTCTGAAAATAAATTTTGATCAGACCTTTCTATATTCCTCTTGATTCTCTTTACCCCCTTCCCCCTTCCCCCTTCCCCTACCTCTAATTTGTTTTTCAAAAAATAATAATAATAATAATTTGCTACTTCACTCAAATTAAAAGGCCACTCAAGACAAGAGGGAGTTGTTCGGATAGTAATCACCCCCAACCTTCATCTTTAAAGTTGTGGATTTGAGTCAGTAAGAGAGCAAAAAAGTTGTGGATTTGAGTCAGTAAGAGAGCAAAAAGGGTGGGAGCTTCTAGGAAGGGGGTGAACAAAAGGGTCGTCATTCAGGCCAGAAAGTGATATATTCGGCTACTTGATGATACCTGATTTTTAAAGCAAAAAATAAAAAATATAATGCAGTAACTTTGGCAATCAATCACACAAATCAATTTTCCAAATCCCTTCGTGGAAGTGCATAGTAACAATTTGGAGAATCACATTTACTTATTGATTCTTCTCTTTCTAATTCAATATTACTCTCTTTCTATGTCAACTTCGTCAAATGAAACAGATCAACAAGCTCTACTAGCTTTCAAAGATCTTGTTACTAGTCCTAGTCATTTTTTGGCGAATAATTGGACCATGAATACTTCTTTTTGCTCTTGGTTCGGTGTCACGTGCAGTCCAAAAAGGCAAAGGGCTGTAGCCGCGGCTCTTCCCGATATGCAACTTCAAGGCACAATTTCCCCCTCTTTGGTCAATTTGTCCTTTCTCAGTGTGCTCAATCTCGGGAACAACAATTTCCATGGTGGCATCCCTTACGGACTTGGCCATTTGCCTTGCTTGCGAGTCATTGACATTCAGAACAATCAGCTAGAAGGAAGTATTCCAGAGGATATTTTTAATATATCTTCTTTGGAAAAAATTAATTTCAGTTCCGACAACCTCTCGCATAGAATTCTAACCTCTATAGGTCTTCCTCTTCCCAACCTTAAACATCTTCAGTTGTCGGACAATCAGCTGACATTAGTATCCCTTTGCTTGACCTTGCAAATTCTATGCCAAGAACCTTAACTCACTTAAACCCGATAAAGAATAGTAAATAAATTCATAATAAAGAAAACTTAATATAAATTAAGTAAAAATTATTCTTTGACAAGAAATAAAATATCTCAAATAGTTATATCTCATAGTATACAAAAAAATAAAATGTTTAAATATTTTTTTTTTAAGTAACATAGTAAATAGTATCAAAGTAAGTTCACATTGGGTGCCAAAAAAAAAAATATTATCTAAGTTAGACGAGAGATATAGTAATTAGTATACAAATAGTTACGGCTTGACTTTAGAATAATTAGATAAGCTAATTTTTTCTGTGTGTATGCACTCATTGTTCATGCTAATTGTGAGAATGAAGCATGTACGTACATAACTATTAAATATTCGACAATTCGTATTTATTATTTAAAAATAAGTTGCACTTTAGTGAAGAAATCTGTAGGGCTACAGAGTGTGAAAGCGTGATAAATTCAACCAAAGATTACGAGAAATTAATAAAACAGTAAAATTGACACCAAGGTTTTAGGTGGAAAACCCCCTCTTTAAATAGAGGTAAAAAACCACCGGCGAGAGAGCCAAAGATTCCACTAATATTGACGAGAGTACAAAATATTTTCTCGGGACTAACAAGACAAAATAGCCCCTTACAAATTCTCTACGAGTATAGAAATACTCAACCAAGAAGTAGAGAAAGAAGAAAATATAAAGGAGAGATTGGCTATTGAAATGTTGTGTGGGTGTCTTTGCAAATGAAGTAGCATTGGCTTTTATAGCCAAATTTGGACCTCAAAAGTCTTGCCTTCATATATGAATGCAGCCACCGATATTGAAAACACAAAGTCACAAATGTCTTCATCATCCACAATTGTTGAAATATGAGCAACAATTGTTGACAAAAGGAGAGCAACAATTGTTGACCAACAAATCTCCACCTTGATCTCCTTTTGACCGGAAATACTCTCTCGCCATGAAAACCTGTTAACAATGAATAATACCAGCTAAGTCCAAGCAATGATCGAACTTAGCGGCTGGAAGTGGTTTGGTTAACATATCTGCAGGATTTTCAGTTGTATGGATTTTTTCCACAGTAATTTCTCCTGCATCAACAATATCTCGGATAAAGTGGCGTTTAATATCAATATGCTTGGTCTTTGAGTGATGCTTGCTATTCCTGGCCAAGTGGACAGCACTCTGACTGTCGCAGAACATAACAAGAATGTGTTGTTGTAAACCAAGTTCAGCAACCAAGCCTCGGAGACAGATAGCCTCTTTCACTCCTTCAGTAGCAGCAATATATTTTGCTTCAGTGGTGGACAAAGCCGCAATGGCTTGAAGTGATGAATACCAACTGATAGCAGAGCCGCAGAGTGTAAAGATATAGACTGAAAGTGATCTTCTCCGATCTAAATCACCACCGTAGTCGGCGTCAACATAACCAACTACGCCTCCTGGATCAGACCTTTGTCTATCTAATACCAAACCAATATCAGGAGAACCCTTCAAGTAACGAAGGATCCATTTGACAGATTCCCAATGTTGTTTTCCTTGGTTGTGCATGAATCTGCTAACAACACTAACCGCATAAGCCAAATCAGGCCTAGTACATACCATAGCGTACATAAGGCTTCCGACTGCATTAGAATACGGGACATGTGACATGCGCCTTTGTTCCTCTTCTGATTGTGGACACTGATCTGATGACAACTTGAAGTGGGCAGCAAGTGGAGTATTAACAGCTTTGCAATCTCGCATTCCAAATCTGTCAAGCATCTTCATTACATACTTTTTCTGTGATAGAAAAAGTTTTCCAGCTTGACGATCTCTGTTAATCTCCATTCCAAGAATCTTCTTGGCGGGACCTAGATCTTTCATATCAAATTCACTGTTGAGCTGCACCTTTAACTTGTCAACAAGAGTTTTATCTCTTGCAGCAATTAACATATCATCAACATATAAAAGCAAGTATACTAGTGATCCATCAGATAATTTTTGAAAATAGACGCAGTTATCATAACTACTTCTAGAATAGCCATGTCCAGTCATGAAGGAATCAAACCTTTTATACCATTGTCTTGGTGATTGCTTCAAACCATAAAGAGATTTCTTCAGACGACATACATGGTTCTCCTTTCCAGGAACAACGAACCCCTCTGGCTGCTGGATATAAATTTCTTCCTCAAGATTACCATGAAGAAAAGCAGTTTTCACATCTAACTGTTCCAGCTCCAAATCATACAAGGCAACTAGAGAAAGTAATACACGAATTGAAGAATGATGAACAACGGGAGAAAATACTTCGTTAAAGTCAATACCTTCCTGTTGATCAAAACCTCTTACTATGAATCTTGCTTTGTACCTTGCATTTTCAACACCGGGGATGCCTTCTTTTCTCTTAAAAATCCATTTGCAACTAATGACTCGCTTGCCTTCTGGTAACATCACCAAATCCCATGTTTCATTTTTTAGAAGACTCTCGACTTCTTCTTGCATAGCAGCAGTCCACTTTGTTGAGTCATCACCAGAGATAGCTTCAGAATAATTCTTGGGTTCACCATCTTCACCCATCTCTTATGCAACAGTCAATGCATAAGCAATGTTGGCAGATTCTGTGATCAGTCTTTGAGTCGGTTTTCTTGGCCTTTGTTGTGGAAGTTGTTGAGCCATAGACCATGGTTGTGGTAAACCTCGACGTTGAGGTAGATGTTGTCGTGGACTCATTTGTTCAGCAGTGACTTCATCTTTTTGAGTGGTGCAAGAATTAGGGATATTTGTTTCCAGAGTGGGAGCTTCAGTCTCAAACTCCACCTTCTCTCGAACATCCTCCTGATCACCTGTATCAGTGGAGGGAACAACAGTATCTTTTCCAGAAGATAGCATACCATTTTCATTAAAGGTTACATTCCGACTATGAAATATTTTGCGAGATTCAGGGTCATACAAACGATAGCCATTAAGCCCTAGGCCATAACCTAAGAAAATGCATTTCTTAGCACGAGGTTCCAATTTTCCCTCGTTCATATGAGAATAAGCAGGGCAACCAAATATTCTAAAATTAGAATAATCAATAGGGTTACCTGACCAAACTTCTTCTGGAATTTTGCAGTCGAGTGATCGATTTGGTGAGCGGTTTATCAAGTAGCATGATGTTGAAGCTGCTTTTGCCCAAAATTCTTTCCCCAGAGTAGAATGGGAGAGCATTCAACGAACTTTCTCCAAGATAGTTCTGTTCATCCTTTCAGCAACTCCGTTTTGTTGTGGAGTTCTTGGAACGGTGAATTGTCTGGCAATACCTTCTTTCTTGCAGAGATCATTAAACTCATTAGAACAAAATTCGAGGTCATTGTCTGTCCTTAGCCTCTTGATCTTCTTGCCAGTCTGGTTCTCAATTAATAATTTCCACTCTTTAAAGGTGGAAAAAACTTCATTCTTTTGCTTGAGAAAATATACCCAGAGTTTACGTGAAAAATCATCAATAAATGTCAACATATAATGACATTTACCTATGGAGGGAACTCTCGATGGACCCCAAAGATCTGAATGGATGTAGTCCAAAGTACCTTTGGTCCTGTGAATGGCTTTTGAAAAGCTAACCTTTCTCTGCTTACCAAAAATGCAATGCTCGCAGAAATCGACCTTACCGGTACAATGGTTGCCAAGATAGCCTTTCTTTTTGAGAATTTGGATTCCCTTCTCACTCATGTGGCCCAACCTCAAATGCCACAACTTCGTGTTGTCTTTGTTGGATGAGGCGACAGCTGCAGAACCTATAACAGTTGAACCCTGAAGCAAATACAAACTACCAGATCGAATTGCCTTTAGTAACACAAGAGCTCCTTTGGACACTTTTAAAACTCCACCTTCAGCTGAGTATCTACACCCTTGAGATTCAAGAGTGCCTAGGGAAATGAGATTCTGTTTCAAATCAGGGACATGTCTGACACTGGTCAAAGTTCTAACGACTCCATCATGTGTCTTGATTTTGATTGTGCCTTTGCCGACAACTTTGCATTGAGCATCGTTGCCCATTAAGACAAGACCGCCATTAAAAGATTCATAGGTGGTAAACCAGTCTCTATTAGGAGACATATGAAATGTACAACCAGAATCAAGAACCCACTCATTTTTTGACCTTTGATCAGTACCAGAAGCAACAAAACACTCTCCATCAGATTCGGTTTCTACAAAACTAGCTTCGGCAGATTTTTCGTGTTGCTTACCCTTATCTTCTCTGTTTTGCTTATTTTTCAATTTCTAGCACTCAGAGATTTCATGATTTCTTTTCTTGCAATAACGGAAATACTTAGAGTTTTTACCTTTGGATTTGGATTGGTTTTTACCGCTAGCACCTACTTCATGGTTTCTCCCTCTAACTACTAGTCCCTCACCCGAACTTTCAGAATGAATTTGGGTATCAAATTTTTCTTTGGACAGTAGGTTAGACTTGACATCATCAAAGCTCAAGGTAACATTATTACCATATAGCATAATTTCTTTGAAATGTCTATATGAGGGTGGCAAAGAAACAATAAGTAGTACGGCTTTATCCTCATCATCAATTTCGACATCCAGATTTTCCAAATCAATTATGATGGAATTAAATTCACCAAGATGAGATTGGATGGGTGTACCTTCAGACATACGGAGCGTGAAAAGTCTCTCCTTTAACCGGAGTTTATTTGCAAGACTTTTGGTCATGTACAGAGACTCCAATTTACTCCATATGCCGACTGCAGTTTTCTCATTGATGACTTCGCGTAGCACCTCACGGGACAAGCATAATTGGATTGTGGATAATGCCTTTTCATCCGTCTCTTCCCACTGCTCCTCCGTTGTAGTGGCTGGCTTCGCCGATTTGCCGGACAGAACCTTCTTTAGGCCATTCTGGGTAAGAACAGCCAGCGTTTGGACTCGCCAGATAGCAAAACTAATTTTACCATCAAATTTCTCAATATCGAACTTCGTCGACATTTTTAATAAAAAAAAAATCCCGATTGAATTATCGTGGCTTTGATACCAATTTGTAGGGCTACAGAGTGTGGAAGCGTGATAAATTCAACCAAAGATTACGAGAAATTAATAAAACAGTAAAATTGACACCAAGGTTTTAGGTGGAAAACCCCCTCTTTAAATAGAGGTAAAAAACCACCGGCGAGAGAGCCAAAGATTCCACTAATATTGACGAGAGTACAAAATATTTTCTCGGGACTAACAAGACAAAATAGCCCCTTACAAATTCTCTACGAGTATAGAAATACTCAACCAAGAAGTAGAGAAAGAAGAAAATATAAAGGAGAGATTGGCTATTGAAATGTTGTGTGGGTGTCTTTGCAAATGAAGTAGCATTGGCTTTTATAGCCAAATCTGGACCTCAAAAGTCTTGCCTTCATATATGAATGCAGTCACCGATGTTGAAAACACAAAGTCACAAATGTCTTCATTATCCACAATTGTTGAAATATGAGCAACAATTATTGACAAAAGGAGAGCAACAATTGTTGACTAACAAAATCAAGCAAGCAACATACTGTGAATCTCACGAATAAGATAAATAAAATACTGTAACCTTTTTTGAAATGTTACCAATTATGAGAAAATAATTTGGAATCAATTGATAGCTAGACAGGAGGGAGAAAGAGAGAGTGCATTAATTTTATTTGATGAAGAGGAGTGCTTGAATTTTTTGTGAATTAAAATAACATACTTATGAATATCTGAATGATTAAGATCCTATAACATAATTATTTGCCACATTAAATACTTGTGTTTAAGAGACACATAATAATCAAATTAAACTTTCTAGATGATCACTGAAATAAATTTAAGTATCAAATTGATAGTTGATGGCAAATTTAAATATTTGTATATGTATTTTGCCAAAACACAAAAGATAGAGGAAGTTGAAGAAGAGCAATCAACTAAACATCAATTTTCGCCGTTGGCACACTCATTTATTTTGAAAACGTTATGGTTATTTTAACTAAGAATAATATTTTGGAAAAAAAGACATAATTATCCCCTCAACCTACGATCGAATTTCGAGCAATATACTCTTATCTTTATTGGGTCATCCTATTACTCCTAATTTAAAAAGAATTTTTTGTTTTTTTGCACCTTATATGCTGACGTGGAGTCATAATGTGAAAACACTTACCTCAAGTGTGTGGGAAGCTTTTCAAAACAGAAAAATACTCAAATTTATCATTGAACTATTAAAAATGCCATCATCAAAAATTTGACTTATCTATGTCACTACTGTTACAAAATGATTAAGGCACAAATAAATCTGTTTTGTAATTATAGTGACATAGATGAACCAAACTTTTAGCGTATGACATAGATGAGCATAGGGGTGGCTCAAGCCTGTTGGTGGCCCTATGAATTGGAGGCCTTAAGCTTTCGAAAGAAATTAACATTTTTTTTAAATTCAAAATTTATTCTTTTAATTTTTTAAGATACAAAGTTATTAATATATTTCTTATAAAATTATTTTGAGATGCAAAGTTTTTTTTTTTTTTTTTGATAGATATGCATTATTTTTTTACCTTTTCTACAAATAATATTCCTTTCATTTCAGTTTGTTTGTTTATTTGACTTGACATGGAATTTGAAGTTTAAAAAAGTGAAGAAGATTTTTGAATTTTAAAATCTTAAACTAAAGATATAAGGAATACGCTAAAATACTTTTTAATCTGATTATCTTAAACATATCATATAGAACGATAATATTAAAATATTGACCGAATAAAAGAAAAATATTCTTTTTATAACTGATCAAAAATAAAAAGATAAATAAATTAAAATGAATGGTACAAAATATATTGAGCAAAAATTGTATAATAACTCTATTATTTCTCTAAAAAAAAAAAAAGGCCCCTTCAATTTAGGGGCCTAAGGTGGGTTCGTAATTCTGCAAGGCATAGAGCCGCCCTTGGATGAGTAATTTCTAATAATTTAATGATATATTTCAGGTTTTTTTTCACTTGTCAGTTTCAAAGTTGATTTTCAAAAAAACTTTTAAAAAATTGCTATGTTGTTCATCATATTGGTTAGAGTTTGTGACCTGAATTTTTGTTGATCCGGCCGTGACAAGATCGCAGTGCGACCCATGTTTGAAATTTTTTGAGGGGTCTATTGTTTATCATATGGTTTTGGGCTTTGGATTTATTTATACGCACGTATTATATAAGGGTGTTTAGTGGGTTGATCTTGGTGGTTTTAATATACGTCATTGACTATCGTCTCCTCCTTGTACTCCACTCCAGTATAGTGAATTTCCTCCTCCGTTAGTGGTTTTTTCCGTCAAAGATTTCCACGTAAAATCTATGTGTTTTTGTGGTATTACTTATTTCTGTCTGTTTCTATAACAATATTCATTTTTATGTATCAAAATTCAACAAAAACTCAGCCATATCCCACCAATCGAGCTCAAATTTCAATTACAACTTGGCAGCACTATCATCACTAAACCCCAACAATCAATTTGGCTAACAACCAAGAACTTGGACAAAGCAATTTTTGTTCGGTCTTCAAGCTTAACATTTATGGAAACATAGAAGTTAGCATCTCTTCCCATGGCGTCCTTTCTGAGCTGCAAATTAATATGTTGCTTTTTGTTTGCCTGGTTTCTGTAATAACTGTCTGAACCAAATCGAAGTGATAAGCTTCCTTGGCCTAAACGTTTAAACATGATTGAAGGCGTTATATGAGATAAACATCCAATATCCTCGAACTATGGTCAAAGTTACGACATAGTCCAAGTTCACACGGGTCCTATTAGCCCCATGAACTCAATTTTAGTGTATTTTTGTGCACCTTTTGTGCTAATGTGACACTTTTATTACATATAATGGGTCTTACGTCAACGGTACCACGTCAGCTAAAAAAATTGACAAAAGGTGCCACATCAGCTAAAAAATTGACGAAAGGTGCTACATTAGCTAAAAAAATTGACAAAAGATGCCACATCAGCTAAAAGGATTGATAAAAATACACAAAAATTTAGTTCAGGGGTAATAGGACCCCGTGTTGGAGTGTGTCGTAGCAAAGTCATAGTTCAGGGGTACTAGATGCTTTACTCGCATGTGACCAGGAGGTCACGGGTTCAAGTCTTGGAAACAGCCTCTGGCAGAAATGCAAGATAAGGCTGTGTACGATATACCCTTGTGGTGGGGCCCTTCTCCGGACACCGTGCATAGCGATAACTTTAGTGCACCGGGCTGCCCTTTATTTTTTATATTGCTAGAGGAATTCTTTACCCTTACTGTGATTCTTTGTTTAAGGGTCATTCATGTTGAACCTTCTTAGTTATGTAAACGCAAAAATTAGCAGGATCTCGTGCCATGAACTCGTATTGAATTTAAAGAAAGACTGCTCTTACCACTTATGATTCAGCCATAACAGAAGCAATTTTCAACAACTCATTATTCAGTGGTATCTGCTAAATTATCATGACGAAATGATTTTAGGCTTAATGGAATATCAATTTTCAACGGATACGCCATTAATGTCATCTATAGTTCTTATGCTAAGTAGTTAGATGGATCAACAGACGAAAGCTGTAATTGAGTAACAATATTTTGATATATCATATGAGTTCGGCAGAACCCGGTAGGTTTTGTCCAAACTTAGTGTATCTGTATTTAAAAGATTACTAGGTATTGCGTAATTTTACACTGTTATGCCTTTAACTGTGTACGCCCTTGTTACAATAAATATTTTCCTGTTATATTATTTTCATTTTTCAATAATGCAAACATGAAGTCTGGTCAAACAAAGAAGAAAAACATGTCTCAACTTATCTTAATTGATTGTCAAACCAAACTATGTGGGGGACAGACATGACATAGCCATATTGGCATTTTTGTCAATCAACAACAACTAGATCCACGCAGCTTTAAAACGCGTCGCTGGGGAGAAAGACCTATTTACTTATACACTCAGTATCTCTTTTGTGTTTTGCCTATGTGGACTCTTTATCCAAAGTTGGGATGTTACATGCACCCTTTCTTATGGACTCAGCGTTTGCCCCACCAAATGGAATTTGCTTAGACTCAGGACTGAGGTTTGCCCCACCTTATTGGAATTTACCTAAACTCAGTTTGAACTCTAACCCACATCTACAAGGCTAACAAACGAGTGATACTGGGTATATAAGTAAATAGGCTCCGAAGCGGATAATATCACTAGTGGTTTGGGCCGTTACAGATTCTCTGGTTGACAGTACACTTGGGGGCGAGTTTATATCACAAGATAGAATTCTAGCTGCCTTTTTTGAAAGTAAAAATATAAAACATATACAGGGGTAATACAAGCAAAGGGGCTAGATCTTTCCTTACCAATCTTAACGCGACTACGAACCTCTACTAATTAACAAATATTCATTCCTCATTGACGTCTTCGTCTTGGATCTTAACAACCAAAGTAATGTCAATAATCCAGGAAAATTGGACAGATTCTATTTTTTTGTGCTACTTATTTTCCACCTTTTAATCTGTTTTCACATTGCTCTTTTTGCTACTTTTTTTTTTTTTTTTTTTAATCAAAGAGTGGCAAAGCCACCAAAATATAAAATTAATAAAGAAATGTTTACATAATTTTTTGCTACTTATTTTCCTTCTCAGCATTAATATGTTTTCACATTTTGGAAAATATAATCTATTCTTTTCAACATTTTACGTATTTGTTTTGATGCTATATAATGGAGTGTAACAGTTATCTTTGAAAATACCACACACAAACTAATTCAGTGACCAAATTCCCTTGAAACATACTATTTCCACTGCATAGTAACATGAGAAAATTGAAGGAAAGGTGTTTTAAGTCTTGAACGAAGTATTGGTGATATTGACCAATTTAAAACATCAAACATAATTAAAAACTTGATTAAGTTAATAGTGGACTTGATTAATATTTTCTAAACTTTTTAATCTTTTCAAAAATACAAACTAACTCACACCCACAAAACTTCCCCCTCTGCAAATCAATCTCTCTCTCTTCTCTTTTTCTCTCGATAGTTTCTCTCTCTAACTTCTCCCAACCAACAACTTTTCAAATCTATCCCTTCAATCTTGTGCAACTTCAACCTCTGGCAACAAATAGTTTTGAGTTCTTGCCCGTTCCTTTTTTACTTTCAACCGTCAGTCGACGTGACAACATTCTCCGGCGACAACAACTTCGAGTTCTTCATTATTTCTTTCCGATTTTTCACAAGTAAAATATTAGGGCTCTTAAGTTATGACGAAAATGAGGAACTTGATTTGTTGGTGTTTGTTATTTTTTTTGTTATTTTTTTTAATGTTTGTTATTTTTTAGTTGAATTTCTCATCTGGATGTATCTGCTACTGCTGTTTTTTAATAATGGATAAAACATGTAACGTGAATCCAACAGATGAGTTTGTTGCAACAGATGTGACTAATCTGTTGCACAGATTAGTAATCTGTTGCAACATATATGACTAATATGTTGCGCAGATTAGTAATCTGTTGCAACATATATGACTAATCTGTTGTACAGATTAGTAATATGTTGCAACATATATGACTAATCTGTTGCAACATATATGACTAATCTATTGGAACATATATGACCAATTTGTTGCAACAAATGATTAATCTATTGCAACATATAGGACTAATCTATTGCAACATATATGACTAATTTGTTGAAACAAATAAGTAATCTATTGCAACATATATGAGTAACAGATTAGTCATATATTGCAACATATTACTCACTTGTTGCAATAGATGACTCATATATTGGATTCATATTGCAGGTTCTATCCATTATAGCAGTACCAGATACACCAAATAAGAAATTCAAAAAAAATTATAATTTTACTTACAAAATAAGCTATGAAGTAATATCCAAGTGATATACAAATAAAATTTGACCTAAATTTTTTTTAAAATATTTCAACAAGGGCACAACAAATAAGTAAAACACATAAAAAATTTCATGAAACAGGTAAAGAAGACAAAAATAATATACCATACATCAAATGCAAAAGGATCAAGGGGACAAACATTTGAGTTCTCCTAAAAACGTTTAAGTTTCCTAATATTTTAATTGTTTTTCTAATAGTTGACCCATTTGTTACAACAGATTTTCTATCTGTTTGATAATTTCCAACAGATAAATCATCTGATGCAACATGCTAGTTATCTGTTGATTCAAATTAAGTAATTATTAGTAATAACTAAATTGATTTAGCTAAAATTAAAGACGTCTCTACGACAATGGAAAAAACATTTGTGTTCTCCTAAAAATATTTGAGTTCCCTAGTATTTTAATTATTTTTCCAACATATTATCTATTTGTTGCAATAAGTTAGTCATCTATTGCAACAAATGTTTATAACGGGTTAGTCATTTGTTTATTCAAATTAAACAATTATTAATAATAACTAAATTAATTTAATTAAAATTGAAGACAATTCTTTAATACAAGACCTTAGACAAGGGGACAAATGTTTGAGTTCTCCTAAAAATTTTTGAGCTTTAATATTTTAAATTACTTTTCAATATATATCAAACTCGGAACCAAAATGAGCCACGGAATTTAAAAAGTGACCAAAATAGACTAAACGTAATAATTTATTACGTTTTATACTTTTTTCTTAACGGTCAACTAATGGAGTTGACTTTTACAAAAACGTAAGAATTTCTTGCGTTTTATATTTTTTTGTAAAATGTAAGAATTTCTTATGTTTTACATGATAATCGAGGAAAATATAATGAATTGTCAAATCAATTAAAAAGGTACTAAAAAGAAGAGTTGTTCAACGTAACAAAAAGTTACATTCTTAGCCTTTTTGTAGCAGTGGTCCCCAACCCACAATTCCTGTTTTCCACAAATGTCCCACCACTTCTAATTTTTCCTCTTTTTATATATGATAATTATGAATTTTTTTACTAGTTAAATTTTTTTGTATTTTACATTTAGTTCAAATAATTTATTTTTTCTAATAAATTTTTACGTTTTACATAAAAAAAATTAAAAAAAGAAGAATCAATTACCTCATTATCTTAACAATTTTCTTATATTTATTCTATATAAAAAAAAATCACTTCTATCCTTAATTATCCGATTTCTCTTTAAAAAAAAAATTATACTTTTGAGTTTTTTCTCTACTCCAAAATAGTGAAATTTTGAATTATCGTCGATCAAATATGCTACTATATACAAGAATTATATTTTATAGGAGTGTTCCTAAAAAATATATATTTTCTTATATTAATTTAGGAGTGTTCCTAAATTAAATTGTAATTTTTTACTCCATTAATTATAATATGAAGCGTATTTATGCATGTGAGTCTCCTCAATATCCTAATCAAAAACTACGATGAATCACTATCCGAAAAAATTAATTTCATATTTTAAACGCACCAAAAAAATATAATTCTTCTATATAGTAGCATATTTGATCGTCGATAATTCAACATTTCACTATTTTGGAGTAAAGGAAAACTCAAAAGTATAATTTTTTGTAGAGAGAAATCGGATAATTAAGAATAGACATGATTATTTTTTAATATAGAATAAATATAAGAAAATTGTTAAGTTAATGAGGTAATTGATACTTCTATTTTTTAAATTTTTTATGTAAAACGTAAAAATTTATTACATAGAGAAAAAAATAAATTATTCAAACTATATGCAAAATATAAATAAATTTAACTAATCAAAAAATTCATAATTATCATATGTAAGAGAAAAAAGTAGAAGTGATGGGACATTTATGAAAAAAAAAAATTGTGGGTGGGAGACCACTGCTATAAAAAAGTTAAGAACGTAACTTTTTGTTATGTTAAACAACTCGTTTTTAGTATCTTTTTAATTGATTTGATAATTCACTGCTTTTTTTCCTCGATCATCGTGTAAAATGTAAGAAATTCTTACATTTTATATTTTTTTTATAAAACGTAAGAATTGCTTATGTTTTACAAAAAAAAATGTAAAACGTAAGAAATTCTTACGTTTTTGTAAAAGTCAACTCCGTTAGTTGATCGTTAAGAAAAAATAGAAAACGTAATAAATCATTACGTTTAGCCTATTTTGGTAACTTTTTAAATAGGTGACCTATTTTGGTCACTTTTTAAATTTTGTGGCTTATTTTGATTCTGAGTTCGCATATATCTTGTCTATTTAATAATTTCTAATATATGAGTCATATGTTGCAACAATTTAGTCATCTGTTGCAACCGATGTCTATATTTATTGGATAATTTTCAATAGATGAGTTAGCTATTGAAACAAGTTAGTCATCTCTTGCAACAAATGTCTATATATGTTTGGTCATTTTCAACAAATGTCTTTAACTGTTTGGTCTTTTCCAATAGATTACTCATCTATTGCAACATGTTAATTGAAGTTATAATTGAACTTACCAATTCATCTTTAATTTTAGTTAAATCAATGTTGTTATTACTAATAATGTCTTAATTTGAATCATTTCAAATAAAATTGATCAATTAACACTTTACTCGAGACGAATATACTTAGATGATCATGTAATTACTATGAGATGAATTGAAATCGTAATTAAATTATCAATTCATCTTTAATTTTAGTTAAATCTATTTAGTTATTACTAATAATTACTTAATTTTGATTATTTCAAATCAAATTGGTCAATTGATCATTCTACTTAAGACGAAACACTTAGTTGATCATGTAATTACTATAAAATTAATTGAAATTGTAAGTGAACTTACTAATTCATCTTTAATTTTAGTTAAATCAATATAGTTATTTCTAATTATGGCTTGGTTTGAATTATTTAAACTAAAATTGGTCAATTGATCACTCTACTCAGGACGAACACGCTTAGTTGATCTTGTAATTACCATGAGATTAATTGAAACAGTAATTGAACTTATTAATACTAATTAAATCAATTTAGTAATTACTAATATAATGGCTTAATATGAATCAATAAATGATTAAGATGTTGCAAAAGATGAGTAATATCTATTGAAAATGACCAAACAAATAAAGACCTCTGTTGCAATAGATTAGTCACCTATTGCAACAGATTAGTAATCTGTTGGAAATAACAAATATATAAAGTCATATGTTGCAACAAATTGGTCATCTGTTGGAAATGACCAACATATAAAGACATTTGTTACAACAGATGACTAATCTATTACAACATATGTGTATATTTGTTTGATAATTTTCAACAAATGACTTATCTGTTGCAACAGATTAAATCTGTTGCAATAGGTTATACACTTAAATGATCATGTAATTACTCTAAGATTAATTGAAATTGTAATTATTAAATCAATTTGGCTATTACTAATAATGACTTAATTTGAATCATTTCAAAGAAAATTAGTCAATTGATCACTCTACCCAGAACGAACACACATAGATGATCGTGTAATTAATATGAGAATAATTGAAATCGTAATTGAACTTATCAATTCATCTTTAATTTTAGTTATATCAATGTAGTTATTACTAATAATATCTTAATTTGAATCATTTCAAATAAAATTGATCAATTAACACTTTACTCAAGACGAATACACTTAGACGATCATGTAATTACTAACTATGAGATTAATTGAAATCGTATTTAAAATTATTAATTTATATTTAATTTTAGTTAAATTAATTTAATTATTACTAATAATTGCTTGATTTTAATTATTTCAAATAAATTTTGTCAATTGGTCATTCCACTTAAGACGAAACACTTAGTTGATCATGTAATTTCTATAAAATTAATTAAAATTGTAAGTCAACTTACTAATTCATCTTTAATTTTAGTTAAATCAATATAGTTATTTCTAATTATTGTTTGGTTTTAAACACTTCAAATAAAATTGGTCAATTGATCACTCTACTCAGGACGAACACACTTAGTTGATAGTGTAATTACCATGAGATTAATTAAAATTGTAATTGAACTTATTAATTCATGTTTAATTATTGTTAAATAAATTTAGTTATTACTAATATAATGGCTTAATATGAATCAATAGATGACTAACATGTTGCAAAAGATGAGTAATCTGTTAACAGATAAAGACATCTGTTGGAAATGACCAAACAGATAAAGACATCTGTTGGAAATGACCAAACAAATATAGACATATGTTGAAACAGATGACTAACCTGTTGCAATAAATGACTCATCAATTGAAAATTATCAAACAAATATAAACATCTGTTGCAACAGATGACAACGTTGTTGCAACAAATGACTCATCTGTTGAAAATTATCAAACATATATGATATATGTTGGAAAATAATTTAAAATACTAAAGCTCAGATGTTTCTAAGAGAACTCAAATTTTTATCCCATTGTCTAAGGTCTTATCTTTAATTTTAGTTAAATTAATTTAGTTATTACTAATAATTGCTTAATTTGAATCATTTTAAATAAAATTTATCAATTGATCATTCTATTAAGGACGAATACATTAATTGAAATTGTAAGTGGACTTATCAATTCATCTTTAATTTAGTCAAAATAAATTTATTTATTACTAATAATGACTTAATTTAAATCATTTGAAATAAAATTGGTCGATTGATCACTCTCCTCGAGACGAATACACATAGTTGATCATGTAATTACTATGAGATTAATTGAAATTATAAGTAAACTTATCAATTCATCTTTAATTTTAGTTATATCAATTTAATTATTGCAAATAATGACTTAATTTGATTCATTTCAAATAAAATTGGTAAGTTGATCACTCTAATCAAGATGAATACACTTAGTTGATAATTTAATTACTATGAGATTAATGAGATTGTAAGTTTATCTTTAATATTAGTTAAATCAATTTAGTTATTACTAATAATATCTTAATTTGAATTATTTCAAATAAAATTAGTTTAGTTAATCATGCAATTACAATGAGATTAATTGAAAATGTAAGTGAAATCATTAATTCATGTTTAATTTTAGTTAAATCAACATAGTTATTACTAATAATGACTTAATTTGAATCATTTAAAATAAAATTTGACAGTTAATTATTCTATTAAGGATGAAACACTTAATTGATCATTTAATTACTAAGATTAATTGAAATCGTAATTGAACTTAGTAATTAATCTTTAATTTTCGTTAAATCAATTTAGTTATTTCTAATAATGGTTTAATTTGAATTATTTCACATAAAATTTGTCAATTAATCATTCTACTCGGTAAGAAAAACTTAATTGATCATATAATTACTATGAAATTAATTGAAATCGTAATTGAAATTACTAATACATCTTTAGTTTTAGTTAAATCAATATATTTATTTCTAATGATGACTTAGTTTAATCAGTTCAAATAAAATTGGTCAATTGATCACTCTACTCAGGACGAACATACTTTGTTGATCGTTTAATTACCATGAGATTAATTGAAACTGTAATTGACCTTATTAATTTAATATTTTATTTTAGTAATCAATTTAGTTATTACTAACAACGACTTAATGTGAATCAATAGATGACAAACATGTTACAACAGATGAGTAATCTGTTAGAAATGACCAAACAAATAAAAACATCTGTTGAAAATGATCAAATAGATATAGACATGTGTTGCAACAAATAACTCACTTGTTGCAACAACCAATTCATCTATTGAAAATTATCAAACAGATATAGACATCTGCTGCAATAGATGACTAAGTTGTTGCAACATATGACTCATCTGTTGGAAATTACTTAATAGACAAAATATGGGATGAAAAGCAATTTAAAATACTAAAGCTCAAATGTTTTTTAGGAGAACTCAAACGTTTTCCCCTTATCTAAGGTCTTTTCTTCAATTTTAGTTAATTCAATTTAATTGTTATTAATATTTGCTTAATTTGAATCAACAAATGACTAACCTGTTATAAGCATTTATTGCAACATATTATTAACTTATTGCAACAAATAGGTGATCCGTTGGAAAATAATTAAAATACTAGGGAACTCAATCAATTTTAGGAGAACTCAAATGTTTGTCCCATTGTCTTAAAGACTTGTCTTTAATTTTAGCTAAATCAAATTTAGTTATTACTAATAATTTCTTAATTTGAATCAACAGATAACTAACATGTTGCAACAGATGATTCATCTGTTGGAAATTATCAAGTAGATAGAAAATCGGTTATAATAGATAGGATATCCATTAGAAAACAATTAAAATACTAGGGAACTAAAATGTTTTTAGGAGAACTCAAACGTTTGTCCCCTCGATCCCTTTGCATTTGATGTATGATACACTATTTTTGTCTTCTTTACCCATTTCATGAAATTTTTCATGTTTTTCACTTATTCGTTGTGCCCTTGTTGAAATTTTTAGAATTTTTTAAGTCAAATTGTGTTCGTATATCACTTGGACATTACTTCATAGGTGATTTTGGAAGTATAATTATGATTTTTGTTGATTTTTTTATTTGGTATATTTGCTACTGCTACAATGGATAGAACCTATAACATGAATCCAATATATGAGTCATTTATTGCAATAAGTGAGTAATCTGTTGCAACATATGACTAATCTGTTACAACAGATGACCCATATGTTGAATTCATGTTACAAAACTATGATACAAATCCAACAGATGACTAATCTGTTGTAACAGATTAGTCATATATGTTACAACAGATTACTCATATGTTGCAACAGATTAGTCAATATGTTGCAATAGATTAGTCAATATTGCAACAGATTACTCATCTGTGCAACAGATTACTCATCTGTTGGATTCACGTTACATGGTTTATCTACTGTTGAAAAAACAGCAGTAGCAGATACACCCAGATGAAAAATTCAACTAAAAATTATAATTTTACTTACTAAAATAACCTATAAGTAATTCCCAAGTGATATACGAATAAAATTTGACTTATAAAAATTTGATCAAGTAACAATAGTAGCGGTAACAACAATGTTCAACAACAAGAAGATGGTGATGAACAAGAAGAGATGATAATGAAGAATAAGATGATGATAAAGGAGAAGATGATGAATAAAGCAACAACAACAATGAACAACAAAAATCACGAAGAGAGAGAAAACTCCAATAAATGAGAAGAGAGAGAAATGTGCCTTTTTTTCCCTCCATTTCTAGTTATATTATGTTTTATATTGGATAAAAGTGTAAATTAAAAACTTGTGGGTTATTTTCAAACTTTTCTTACTTTCTTAATCCTTAATAAAGTAATTGTCACCTCCACTCAATTATTAAGACTTGTGTTACCCACACTTAAAGCTAATTTTCTTATTGATTCTTCTCTTTCTTGTTCAATATTATTCTCTTTCTATATCAGCTTCTTCGTCGAATGAAACAGATCAACAAGCTCTACTATCTTTCAAAAATCTTGTTTCTAGTCCTAGTCTTTTTTTGGTGAATAATTGGACTAAGAATACTTCTTTTTGTTCTTGGTTTGGTGTCACTTGTAGTCCAAAAGCCAAAGGGTTGTAGCCTTGGCTCTTCCTGATTTGCAACTTCAAGGCACGATTTCCCCA
This sequence comes from Capsicum baccatum var. pendulum, assembly GCA_030864225.1. Lineage (NCBI taxonomy): Eukaryota > Viridiplantae > Streptophyta > Magnoliopsida > Solanales > Solanaceae > Capsicum > Capsicum baccatum. The sequence goes on from CM061552.1 coordinate 7,041,489, forward strand.
TCATTGGCCAATTTGTCCTTTCTTAGTGTGCTCAATCTTGGGAACAACTTATTCCATGGTGGTGTCCCTAATGGACTTGCCCACTTGCCTCGCTTGCGAGTGATTGACGTTCAGAACAATCACCTCGAGGGAAGTATTCCGACAAGTCTATTTCAACATCGGGAGAATTCAAGTAATCTCATTGGCTTACAATAAATTCAGTGGTGAAAATTGGAGAGGGCCATGGTATGTACCCAAACTTAGAGTCCTAAATCTCAGGAACAATAGTCTCACTGGTATTATCCCGCAATCTTTTGGAAATGCCACAAAGTTGTCGAACTTCAGTTTGTATGGAAATAGGGTCCGCGGAAACATTCCAAAGGATATTGGCAATCTGAGCCAACTTGAATTTTTGTCCTTGGTCGATAATCAGTTGACAGGTTCTATTCCTGTAGCACTGTTTAATATTTCATCACTTCGTGCCGCATCTCTGGCACACAATAGCATTTCCGGTCCTCTCTTGCTTGATGAAGGAAATATTGTGTCAAATCTGGAGTATTTAGTCTTATCTAACAATCAAATTTCTGGTCGCATTCCTTCCAACATATGCCAACTCAAGAAACTTAACTTTTTTTCCATATCTTTGAACAATATAATTGGAGATATACCCAGAAATATTGATTGTTTATCCAAACTCGAGGAGTTTTATATTGGTGATAATCCAATAACGGGAACTATTCCCACTTCATTGGGCAATATCTTCTCTCTACAATATCTTTATTGTGGAAACAATAACATTATGGGGCAAATTCCTCCAGAATTAGGGAAGCTATCAAATTTGAGGCAATTAATCATTGCCCAGAATTATAATCTTAATGGTCAGATTCCAGAGTGTATTTTCAATATATCTTCTTTGGAAACAATTTTTTTCAATTTCAACAACCTCTCAGGGAGAATTCCAGCCACTACAGGTCTTCATCTTGCTAACCTTGAAGGACTTTACTTGGCACACAATCAGCTCGACGGGGAAATTCCATTGTTTATAACAAATGCTTCCAAGCTTGAGATACTGGAGTTAGCACATAACTTTCTCACAGGACCTATTCCTACTAATTTGGGAAATCTTCGTGAGCTGCAACATCTGTTCCTACATACCAATCAACTTACTAATGAACCAAGAGACTATGAGTTGCGGTTCCTCAATTCTTTGGTGGACTATGGGATGTTGCGATATGTACAGGTGGGTTCAAATCCGTTGAATGGCATTCTTCCTAATTCTATTGGGAATCTGTCATCAAGTATTGAACTTATTTTTATAGGCGATGCGCACATCAATGGCCTCATCCCCACAAGTATAGGAAATGTGAGTGATCTAACAGCCCTAGACTTGGGAGGCACCAACTTGGCGGGTAGTATTCCTTATGATGTTGGTAAGCTTAAGAAAATCGAAGGGCTGTATCTGAATAACAATAAGTTGCATGGCCATATTCCAGAGGCGGTATGCCATTTGACTACTTGGTTGAATTAACTCTAGATTTTAATGAACTCTTTGGATTAATTCCAGAATGTTTAGGAAATCATAGCACGCTACAAAAGATTTCTTTGAGTTCTAACAAATTATCATCGAAGTTTCCTTTGATGCTTTGGAAAATGAGTGGTCTTCTTAGTTTAGACGTGTCACAGAATTCAATAGAGGGAGAAGTTCCATGGGATATTGGAGGACTAAAAGCTTTGGTATATCTTGATCTTTCTGCTAATCACTTTTCAGGAATGATTCCAAGCAGAGTGGGGGAACTTCAGAATCTACAGTCTCTTGACCTGTCGAACAATTCATTTTTTGGCCAAATTCCATTATCCTTTCCTAACTTGATAAGCTTGGAGTTCTTGGATTTGTCTTTAAATGCTTTGTCAGGTACTATTCCTAAGTCCATGGGAAGACTCTCATACCTTAAAAGCATTAATGTTTCCTTTAATGACTTAGAAGGTGAAATACCCAGTGGTGGTGTGTTTGTGAATTCCACTTGGAAATCATTTCTCGGGAACAAAGGTCTATGTGGGGTGCACATATTGGAGGTTCCTACTTGCGCTAATCCGGGAAAACAATCAAAGTCTAAGGATCTTGTGCTAAAAGTTGTTACCCTCGTGGTTATTTCATCCTGTCTGATATTCTTCTTGGTTTCAATTTTGATAATGAAACGAAAGAAGAAAGGAAAGTCTAAAGATGTGGAAAAGGTGCCGGAGATCAAGACTCATCAATTAGTTTCCTATCATGAGATTCAACGAGCAACAAATTATTTTGATGAATCAAATTTAATTGGTGTCGGAAGTTCTGGCTCTGTGTACAAAGGCACATTATCTAGTGGAATTGTGGTAGCCATAAAGATTCTGGATTTGGAATATGAGGAAGTATGCAAGAGGTTCGATACTGAATGTGAAGTGATGAAAAATGTTAGGCACAGAAATCTTGTGCCCGTGATCACAACTTTTTCTAGTGACTATTTAAGAGCCTTTGTTCAGCAATATATGTCTAACGGGAGCCTTGAAAATTGGTTGTACAGAGAAGACTGCCAATTGAACCTTCTTCAAAGAGTAACTGTAATGCTTGATGCGGCTATGGGAATTGAATATCTACATCATAGTCGTATCACTCCAATAGTTCATTGTGACCTAAAGCCAGGCAACATTCTTTTGGATGATGATATGGTGGCTCATGTTGGTGATTTTGGCATCTCTAAAATTTTAGCTGTAAGCAAGTCCATGGCATATACTGAGACATTGGGCACTCTTGGTTACATCGCATCAGGTAAATAATATCTACCCTCTTTGGTTTTCTCTTAGCATAATTAGGCGTATCCAAATTCTTGAAGTAAAAAAAGCAAGTCTCTATTTGCACATAATCGGTGTTATATTTTAAGTAACTTTCTTTCCTTTCATTCTTTTCAAAGAATATGGCTCGGAGGGAATAATCTCCACTAATGGGGATGTTTATAGTTACGGTATCATGTTAATGGAGGTTTTGACCAAAAGAAGGCCAACTGATGAAGAGATATGCAATGAAAATATTGACTTGAGGATTCATTTTCAGGGTCTATGATGGACGTTATGGATGACAATCTTTTTCCTAAGGAAGAACAAATCACATCAAAAAGTGAAATCTGCATAGCCTCAATGGTAGAATTGGCTTTAGACTGCACAAAGGAAACACCAGAATCAAGAATAACCATGAAAGATGTAGTCAAGAGGCTTAACAAAATCAAGATCACATTTCTGGAAATGTAGAAGTTAGCATCTCTTTCGACGGTGTTGTTTCTCAGCTGCAAGTTAATATACTGTTTTTGGTTTCCTGGTTTGTTTAGTAAAGTTTTCATATACTAGTTTTTGGAGTCATGTACTATTTGTACTAATAGAGGGTTGCATTTCCCTCATTTACTTTCCTTTTGTGATTTCAGATGTGAGTGGTATCGAAGTGTTCAGTTGCACTATTTTACTTGCTGTTATCTTTAGTGGTTCCATATATCTTGTTTTAGTATCCGTAATTGATAGTCAAAATGCAATCCAAAATTTGTTTGCGAGCTTCATTTTGGAGGTCTCGCCTTTAATCAGCATATTGGCTATTAGCATGGAATTGAGTTCTAAAGTGGAGGTAGTGTGGCCTTGAAGGTAGCACCATTTCACCCCAAACTCAGCAGCTAAAGCTTCGGCCATGTTGGTACTACTACAGTGAACTAACACCACGAAGGCCATAATCAAATTACCGTGGCTATTCCTGATCACTCCACCAATTCCGGCTCTGCTTATTAATATCGGGATATATAATACTGTGAAATCCATGATTAATGGAGAGAAATGTGAAAGTAGAACTGAATTTTATTGATCCATTCTACTGTACACTGCATTGTGCCCTTATTTATAGACAGAGTAGTGAGCTTAGTAAGCTTTCCTCCAGTTCATTGATAGCTCAACATAACCAACTAACAACTTGACAACTTGCCTAACAACTTCTTCAACTAACTCAACTAAATCTCTAACTAACTAACTAACTACTTCATCAATATAGTCGTGAAGACTCCAATGAAATACTAACTATGTACATATATATATGCCCATGGAAGGTGCAGTGATGAAGGTGCAATGATCACATTGTGAATCACATGTGAAAACACTCCCCCTCAAGCTACAGGGTGCAGTATGTTTAGCACACCAAGCTTGCCTAATTAGTGTGCATGTTGATCTTGACTTAGGCCCTTGGTGAGAAGGTCAGCAATCTGATCATGAGTGTTGACATATGTAGCCTGTATCAAGCCACTTTTGATCTTGTCCCTGATAAAGTTGCAATCAATCTGTATGTGTTTTGTTCTTTCATGAAACACAGAATTATTGGCCAGTCGTATAGCTAAATTGCTATCACTGAACACTGATATGTTATTTAGTATGTGTTTTTCTCGGGTACACAGAATCTGTATATGTAGAACAACAACTTCAACTTTAGTTCTATGTTTTAAAACAAGAACACAATGAAGTGCAGGAAATACCCACAACACAATATCAAAGTGATCTTTCTAAGAGGTGTATTTTATTTGTAGAAATAAAGATGAAATAGAAATGGCCCAGTCATCGGAATTCACAGAGTTTCCTTAAGGAAATAATTCCCCTCACTGTACCCGAGGTTGTGGAATTTTTCCTCCCAAGATAAAATGGCCTAACAAACAAACTGTAGCGGTACCTCAAACAATTGGAATATCTTTGAACTCACTGAATGTTTTGAGTGATCACACAGAATATTTTTAAAGCAAGAAGAGTGTTTTTATTCTGAAAATTTTACGTGTCTAAACCTGTGAATGAAAGCAGGTTTATATAGCCATAACATGCCTCTTATGAAAAGAGGCAATGGTTCACTTTAAAGGTTGCACCTCTTTCTGAAAATTCATATCTATTCATCAAAGATTGCATCTTTTCCTGAACAGTCATCTCATTTCAGGAAACAGTGTGTCACTTCATTGAAGGATTGTACCCTTTTGAAGCATGCATCAGTTCATGAAACAGTGCATCAGTTCACTTGAAACAGTACAACTGAACAGTTCTGTTTGAAACATTGCTTTTGTACGAAAAACATTGCAACTGTTACTGCATGCATAAATAAAAATGGAGTATTAGTATTAAACTCAAAAAAATTTTCCTGTGTTTTTGCTTTTGGTATGTTCGAATCTCAAATAAATTTTGTCCAAAAAGATAGATCTCATCGATCGATCATTTTCCAAATCAAAATCTGAATCCGAAGTCGAGCGAGAGACGACGACGACGGCACGAGGCATCTTTTATTTCTTGCCTTACTTACTATGTGGAGTAAGTGTTCTTGGTTATAAACACTTCCAAGTTCTCTTCTTCCACCAATGTGGGAGAAAGAGTAAACTTTCTAATTTGAGAGTACACTTTCCATTTTAGTGTCTCTTTTCCTCCACTATTTTACTCTTCATTTTTTCATTCACACTTCTTTCATATACTATGAACCCAACAATCCCCCACTATTTTTTCATAAAATTTTTATGGAAAAGTATGTGATCAACAATCGAAGACTGATTGCATCTGGATAAGTGAGTTTCCCTTTGAACTTTTCGTAGTGAACATGCATCGGATGCACTCAGTCAATTGGTAGATTTAATATCTTTAAACCGTTGAGCTTTAATGTACACCTAGCCAATACATGTCACACAACCATCCTTTTAACATTTATGATTCTCATGGTTTTGTTCTTTTCAGCCATGAACATGTCCCGGTTTCATGAGAGCTTAGATAATAGGACTTTACTAACATTCTTTTTGAAACGGCTTCCACTTCGGCCTCACATAGGTGATTTCTAAACGTTCAATACTACAGATTAAACTATTTGGTCAAATATGCCAAATTTAGATAATCACTAAAAGACTTTTCACCTTAAGTCTTATTCTTATTTACTAAACATTGTCTACATCATGAGAATGGGTTGGGTAATTGACAATGTTGAACCTGTCAGACACCACTTTGTTTGATCTCCTTGAACCTAGCTCTTTGGATCTCTAGTCTTCAGGTAGATTTACCGCTATGCTAACTCATACTAGGCCTTAAACCCACTCTCTTGGATTTTCTTTCCACTCCTTCTCTAGATAGGCCTTTTGTAAGTAGATCCGACACATTATCCTTTGACATTACATAGTAAAGAGTTATAATTCCACTAGAAAGAAGTTTTATAATGGTATTATGTCTCCGTCGTATGTTACAAGATTTACCGTTGTACATCATACTCCCTGGCCTACCTATTGCCGCTTGGTGCCACTGGCTTGGGCTAATACGGAATATCTTCCAAGAAATTTCGGAGCCATTCTGCTTCCTCACCGGCTTTATCCAATGCGATAAATTTAGATTTCATTGTAGAGCGAGCAATACAATTCTGTTTGGATGATTTCCAAGAGACTGCTCCTCCACCAACAGTAAATACATATCCACTTGTGGATTTTACTTCGTTCGATCCGGTGATATAATTTGCATCAATATATCCTTCAAGTACCGCAGGATATTTATTATAATGCAAGGCATAATTTTGAGTGTATTTAAGATACCTCAAAACTCTTTTCATTGCCAACCAGTGAGTTTTGTTGGGATTACTCGTGTACCGACTCAATTTACTGATAGCGCATGCTATGTCTGGTTGTGTACAATTCATTATATATATATTAAACATCCCAATATTCTTGCGTACTCCAATTGTGAGTCACTTTCACATTCATTCTTTCAAAGTGCAAAGATCACATCCAATGGAGTCTTGGCAATATCGAATTCCATATACTTAAACTTGTCAAGTACTTTTTCGATATAATGAGACTGTGACAATGCCAACCCCTGTGGATTTTGATGGATTCTTATACCTAAAATCACATCTGTAACTCCAAGGTCTTTCATATCAAACTTGCTCTCGAGCATTCGTTTGGTTGCATTTATGTCAGAAATGTCTCTGCTGATGATCAACATATCAACCACATATAAACATACAATAACTTGGTGATTTGGAGTGTCTTTAATATAAAAACATTTATCATATTCATTTATTTTGAATCCGTTTACCAACATGGTTTGGTCAAACTTTGCATGCAATTGTTTAGGTTCTTGCTTTAGTCCATACAATGACTTAAAAAGTTTACACACCTTTATTTCCTTTCATGGAACCACAAAGCCCTTAGCTGTTCCATATATATTTCTTCCTCCAATTCTCTATTTAGGAAAGCAGTTTTCACATCTATTTGATGGATTTCAAGACCATATACAGCAGCCGAGGCAATTAACATTTGGAATGATATTATCCTTATTATTGGCGAGTATGTATTGAAGTAATCAAGACCATTTTATTTGAAACCTTTTACTACAAGTCTTGCCTTGTATTTATCAATAGTACTGTCCACTTTCATCTTTCTTTTAAAGATCCATTTAGAACCTAAAGATTTATTTTCGGTAGGAAGATCAACCAATTCCCATGTATGGTTGCTTAAGATTGAATCAATCTCACTATTGATAGCCTCTTTCCAAAAGAATGAGTCCGAAGATGCCATCGCTTCCTTAAATGTTTGAGGCTCATTTTTCAAAAGAAATGTTACAAAATCTGATCCAAATGAAGTAGACGTTCTTTGACGTGTACTTCGTCTTGGATTTTCTTCATTATGTTCATTATCAATTGGTTCATCACGAGGTCTTTTAGACCCCCACTAGATTGTTAATGTCTAATTTTATCTGGATAAATGTTTTAAAAGAATTCAGCACTGTTTGATTCAATTACCGTATTTTCATTAATATCCGGATGTTCGAATTTATGAACCAAAAATCGACATGCTTTACAAGTTTTAGCATATCCTATGAACACACAGTCCACCGTCTTAGGTTCTATCTTAACCCTTTTAGGCATAGGTGATGATAGGCGAATTTACACGCCTATAGTGCTATATTTTACCCATATTTTAGCCTAGTTTCGAGAACAAATTATATATTTCATGCACTTTTAGTCCTTTTTCCTGTAAGTGAGCTAACGAACATGATTAGCAAAGTTTCAGGTGTAAATGATGCAGAATTCAGCATTTTATGGATTACTTGACGCCAAAGAAAGCTTCACGGAAGGAGAAAAGGAAGCTTGGACACCTAAGGACCAAAAGTGATGCATGGAAAATCTGTCCCGGGCTAAAACAGCATTTCTGAAGACTTGGGGACTTGCAGTAACTTATTTGGATTAGGATAATAATACATTAACCTAGTACAATTGGGTTAAGTATTTCATTAGTCTATTTGGATTTGAGAAATGTTACATTAACCTAGTACAATTGGGTTAAGTATTTCATTAGCTTAGTAGGATTTGGTTAAGTATTTCATTAGCTTAGTAGGATTAGGATATGGGTATTATAAATACCCTATCATGCTAGAGATTTTTATGCATCCATATTCATTCTTCAACTATTAATCTTTTCTACTCTTCCAACAATTCTAATCTTTCCATTAATTCTATTTTTCTTCTTCTATTCATCTATTCTTAAATTCCACAACAAGAGAATCGTTACTTTGCCTAGGAATTCACGCCTAAACGCCTACCACCTGTGCTACACGAAATTAATCAGTATTGTGGTATAATAACAATGTCAACCGTGAGCTCCTTCGCATTCATGGGTAACTAAACTTCTCTGTTGGGGTTATGGAAGCTGAATGAGGTACTATCTATTACTATGAGCTTGTGAGTTCGTGACACGTATGCTGCTTATATCATTATTCTCTTCATCTTAATCTAAATTCTTTGTGGTTGCAAACGCAAGAATATGCCAGTATAACATCTAACTTGTTCGAAAGAAAGGTTATTTGTCTGGAAAAGAGATAGTGTCAAGGTAGTAGGGTCCCATCCCCTATTAAACAGTTAGTGCTGTAACTGGATTAACCTCTTGGAGAATTCGTACCGTTAGACACGCTTTAAGCTCGAAAGAGTTAAAGTGAAATAATCCTCGAATAGGTTGAAAGATGCCTGGATTTACCATCGAATACAATTCTCTATAAGCACGTACATGTTTGAAACCTACACACTCATAGCCAATAGAGACGTATAACTCAGAAGGTGGACATAACCCCAACTCCTCAATTCCCATTGTCTTACAACCTACTAAACATTCTTTCTTTTTACGTTGCTATTTTCAGTTTTTACTTTAATATTTTGGTTACACATTACAATTCCCCCTTCTTACGAGACTTGCACTAAAAGTCTAGTAATCGTTGCATACTTGTTGACCAAGATATTCCCTGTGGGATCGATACCCAACCCAGTTGGGTTCTATATTTGCTAGCGACCGCTTTACACTCCTACGAGAGCTGTAGATTGAGCGTTATCAAAAATTGGCGTCGTTGCCGGGGAATACGAGTGTTAATTAAGTTCGTGATAATTACTAGACCCTTTGGTCAAAGATTCTCGTACTTTTACTTTTAGTTGTTGTTTTTGTTTACTGCAGGTTTTTATTCAGTGCATGGCCCATACTCGAAGTTCTCATCAACCGTTATTATCGATCAATCCTGAACCACAACGGATTGGCAGAATGGAGGCACAAATAGAAATTGAATGGCCGCTCAACAAGAACAGGCGAGATTGGCTGCTCTTGCTGCCGCCCAAGTTCAACAGCAAAACTTTGATAACCCTGGGCAAGCAACAAATCCTGACGATGAGGATTTAGGTGATGACGAGTTACTAAACCCAATGCGTGATGCTGAAATCGCAACACCTGCCAATAGAAGAGGTCGTCAAGCTCGGTTTAGGTATGATCGCCAACCCATGCAACCAGCTTTTGACGACGATGATAATGATCTTGATGGAGCCGGAGCCACTGGAGCCATAATTCCTCCACCATTAGCTCCCGGAGCCAAGTTCAACATCACAAGCACCATGATTCAGTTATTGCAACTCAAGGGATTATTTGGTGGACTAGCAGGCGATGATTCGAATATGCATCTCATCAACTTTATTTCTATATGCAAGTCGTTTGACAATCCTGGTGTTGGTCAGAATGCAATTCGATTACGTCTATTTCCATTGTCTCTGTCTAGGGAGGTAACTCTATGGTTGAATGGGCTGACTCTTGATTCTATTACAAATTGGAGGCAATTGAGAGACGCTTTCCTAGAAAGATTCTTTCCGCCATCCAAAAGAGCATAATTGAGAGATAAAATCAGAAACTTTCGTCAGCTTCCAACTGAAGCCCTTCATGAAACATGGGAGAGGTTCAAGACAAAGCTAACGAGATGCCCAAACCATCATATGACTAATGTTCACCTAATGGAGATATTATACAGAGCCTTGAATTCAATAACTAAACTAGTGGTGGATAATGCAGCTGGAGGATCTTTTATGGACCTCACCTTTGGTAAAGCAAGCAATATGCTAGATCGTATGACAAAGCAAAGTAGAGCTTGGCATACCAGGGATTCTGAGGTAGCAAGCCCCACTTTATCTATTGGCATGACTACAGACCAAAGAAGAAGAGAAGAAGAACGCGATCAAGATATGGCGCACATGAAAACACAAGTGGATCTTCTTACAAAGCATTTATTATCAGAGAAGACCAAAAAAGTGAAAGCTATTGCGTCAAAAGGAAGAGACGAATCTAATTCGGAAGAAGAGGCCAACTACTTGAACAATCAGGGGGGTTTCTGAGAGAATACCCAAGGAAACCAAGGTCGGAACTACTATGATAAATCTGGAAACAAAGACCAAGGTAGTTGGAGGAACAAGAATGAAAAGAGTGGTTTGTACGTTCCCCCTGGAAGACGTGACGCCACCACATCTAGCTCTGGAAGTATGGAAGACATGCTGACCAAAATATTGAAAGGAGTGGAAGCAACAAGTGCTGCAGTAACGGAGGTAGTTAATAATTTGTCCTCTATGAAACAAATAGTTGATTCTCATTCCACTTCAATCAAGCAAATAGAGCAGCAATTGAGCCAACTTTCAGCAGCACTCAATCAAAGAAAGGCTGGCACCTTACCTAGCGATACTGTGCAAAACCCAAGGAATGATGGGTCATGCATGGCCATTACTACCCGAAGTGTTAAGGTGATGGAAACTTCAGCAAAAAGCAAGAAAGTGGATGACGAAGTAGTGGACATTGATGATAAGGCGAAAGGAAAAGAATCCGCAGAAACAGGGCACAACGTCCATGACGTCAATCCCAATGGATTGCAACCTGAAAAATCTGAAAAATGGAAGCAAGAGGAGAAGAAAGCCATGGAGAGAACAATTCCATACCCACCACCACCTTTACCTCAGAGATTGAAGAAGTTGGCAGATGATACAAAGTTCAGTAAATTCATGACTATGTTGAAGCAACTGACCATTAATGTTTCATTGGTGGAGGCAATTGAACAAATGCCTGGGTATGCGAAATTTATGAAGGATCTTTTGACAAAGAAGCGGGCAACAAGTTATGAGTTGAAAGATGATGTTCATCACTGCAGCGCAATCGCTACCCGATCAATAGTTCAGAAGAAGGCCGACCTCGGAGCTTTTACTATTCCTTGCACCATTGGGTCTTTGAATTTTGCCAAAGCATTATGCGACTTAGGAGCCAGCATCAATTTGATGCCATTATCTATCTATAAGAAGTTGGGGTTGGGTGATCCTACTCCAACCAACATGAGGCTCGTAATGGCGGATAGGTCGGTAAAACGACCTGTTGGTATTCTATGTGATGTCTTGGTAAAGGTTTATTCATTTATCTTTCCGGAAGACTTCGTTATTTTGGATTGTGAGGCAGACTTAGAAGTTCCCATAATCTTTGGAAGTCCCTTCCTTGCTACGGGAAGCGTGCTTATTGATTTGAGAGCTATTGAGCTTTCGTTCCGAATAAATGACGAAGTGGTTCGCTTTGATGTTTGCAAATCAATGAAGCAACCCAAAGATCTGAGTGTATTTTCGGTGGCTAATGTTTTCTTTGATGATGAGAAAGAATTACTTGAAGACGAGCAACTTATTGATGACCCATTGGCGACTTTGCTTATGAATGGAGAAAATAAGGATGCTGAAAATTGTGAAGAAGCTATTTGCGATCTATCAGGATTAGGGACATATCGCTATGCTCCCAAGAAGCTGGACCTTGATCTCAAGAATCGACCCACACCACCAGCTAAGCCATCTATTGAAGAGCCACCCACATTAGAATTGAAGGATCTGCCAAGTCATTTAAAGTATGCATTCCTAGGAAGCGGAAACACACTTCCAGTCATTGTTGCAGCAGATTTGGGTGAGCAACAAGTTGCAGCTCTCACTGCTATTCTACGGAAGTACATTCGAGCCATTGGATGGACCATTGTGGATATTATTGGTATTCCACCTGGGATTTGTACACACAAGATTCAGCTTGAAGAGAAGTGCACACCCATCATTCAGCATCAAAGACGTCTAAACCCACCTATGCAAGAAGTGGTGAAGAAAGAAATTATCAAGTGGTTAGACACGGGGGTTGTGTATCCAATCTCTGATAGTACATAGGTAAGCCTGGTACAATGCGTTTCCATGAAAGGAGGCATAACGGTGGTCGCGAATGCGAAGAATGAGCTTATTCCACTCAGACCCATCACTGGATGGAGAGTATGCATGGACTACCGAAAGTTAAATTTTTGGACACTCAAAGATCACTTTCCAATGCCATTTATGGACTAAATGCTAGATCGATTAGCGGGGAAAGGATGGTTTTGTTTATTGGACGGTTATTCAGGCTATAATCAGATTTGTATTACCCCCGAAGACCAAGAGAAGACAACGTTTACATGCCCATATGGTACGTTTGCCTTCAAACGTATGCCATTTGGGTTATGTAATGCACCAGCCACCTTTCAATGTTGTATGATGTCTATTTTTCCTGATATGGTTGAAGACACTTTGGAGGTATTCGTGGATGCTTTTTCAGTTGTTGGTGAGTCTTTTGAAGCGTGCTTGGCAAACCTAAGCATGGCATTGCAAAGATGTGTAGAATTCAACCTAGTGCTGAATTGGGAGAAGTGCCACTTCATGATTAAAGAAGGTATCGTTCTTGGGCACAAGATCTCTGAAAGAGGGATTGAGGTTGATCGAGCAAAAATAGAGGTTATTGAGAAGCTACCGCCTCCAATTTCGGTGAAGGGAGTTCGTAGTTTTCTCGGCCATGCAGGTTTCTATCGTCGGTTCATCAAAGACTTCTCCAAAATTGCTAGTCCATTGTGCAAACTCTTGGAGAAGGATGCGAAGTTTGACTTTAATGAAGATTGCTTAAAGGCATTCGAATGCCTCAAAGGAAAACTCATTGAAGCCCCTATCATGGTAGCACCAGATTGGTCTCTCCCGTTCAAAGTCATGTGTGATGCTAGTGGTGTAGCCGTTGGAGCTGTGCTTGGTCAGAGAAAGGAGAAATTATTTCATCCTATCTACTATGCAAGTAAGGTCCTAAATGAAGCCCAAAGGAACTACACTGTGATAGAACAAGAGCTCCTAGCGGTTGTGTATGCGTTTGAGAAGTTTCGTGCCTATCTATTGGGTACTAAGGTGATCGTTCATACAGACCATGCAGCTCTTAGGTATTTAATGACAAAGAAGGATGCAAAACCAAGATTAATTTGATGGGTATTGCTACTGCAAGAGTTCGATTTCGAGGACAAAGATAGAAGAGGTTGCGAGAACTAAGTGACCGACCACCTATCTAGACTCGAGAATGAGCATGTGGCGCAACCTGAAATTCAGATTGATGATGCATTCCCTGACGAGGAGATATTAGCGACAACAATGAAAAAATTACCATGGTATGCCGACTTTGCAAATTTCATGGTGAGTAATATGACACCTGCCAATTTATCTTACCACCAAAGAAGGAAGTTTATGCATGATGTACAACACTACTATTGGGATGAGCCATATTTGTTACGACGATGTGCGGATGGTATTATTCGACGATGTATATCCCATGTAGAGGTGCCTAATATTTTGGAAGCATGCCACACTTCACAAGTTGGAGGACATCATGTAGGCAATCGAACGACAAGGAAAGTATTGCAAAGTGGTTACTATTGGCCTTCGATATTTAGAGATGCCTGTGACTATGTTAGAAGGTGCGACCAATGCCAGCGACAAGGTGCTATTTCGAAACACCATGAGATGCCCATGTACAAAATTCTTGAGGTAGAACTCTTTGATGTATGGGGTATTGATTTCATGGGTCCATTCGTGAATTCGTTTGGAATGAAGTACATCTTAGTTGCTGTAGATTTCGTCTCGAAATGGGTTGAAGCTGTAGCGTTGGCTGACAACGAAGGAAAGCGTGTTTTAGCGTTCTTAAAGAGGAATATCTTCTCTCGCTTTGGAGTACCACGTACTATCATAAGTGATGGAGGATCTCACTTTTGCAATAAGCTATTCAAATCCGTGTTGGCCAAGTATGGTGTCAAGCAACATAAGGTAGCCACGCCTTATCACCCACAAACTAGTGGAGAAGTAGAGGTTTCCAATCGGGAGATCAAGCAAATCCTTGCAAAGACGGTAAATGCTAATAGGAAGGATTGGTCTCGGAAGCTAGATGATGCACTATGGGCGTATAAGACTGCATTCAAAACACCCATTGGCATGTCCCCTTATCAACTAGTTTATGGGAAGGCTTGTCATTTACCCATTGAGCTCGAACATAAGGCATTGTGTGCGTTGAAGCAATTGAATTTGAATTGGGATGATGCGATGAATCTGAGGTTGGAGCAGCTGAATGAATTAGATGAGTTCCGTCTCCATGCATATGAAAGATCGGACCTATACAAGGAGCGGATGAAGAAGTATCATGATCAGCGGATTGTTCGACGAAACTTCCAAAAGGATGATATGGTACTTCTCTTCAACTCTAGACTGAAGTTGTTCCCAAGTAAGTTAAAGTCTAAGTGGTCTGGTCCATACAAAGTCATCCAAGTCTACTCGTCTGGAGTAGTTGAATTAGAAGACAATAATGGTGTTGTCTTCAAGGTGAATGGCCAACGTGTTAAACCTTATATCGGTCCTCTTGACTCGATGAATTATCTGGCTGTCACTTATCTCGACGAAGTCTAAGTACTCGAGGTAACTATGTCGAGCCACGACAATAAATAAGGCGCTAGATGGGAGGCAACCCATCGTTTATCGTTTGTCGTTTATCGTTTTTGTCTTTCTTTCATTCTAAGTACTTGTCTTACTTTTGATAAAAGAAAATCCAAAAATAAGAGTCGTGCCACGACCAAAACCAAGGTTCTTGGTGGGAGGCAACCCATCGTACTAATCGTTTTCATTGGTTTTGAGCAAATATAGGTGCAAGAGGTATTCAACGAGGAGATTGGTTTCAAATAACGATTTGGACGTATTGCATGGTAAAGGTGGTAAGTTAGGAATCAAGATGCATAAGGCTATGGATTGAGCATTGCTCATGACAAAATAGGCATCGAGCAAGGCTAGGCCTAGGTAAAACTAGGTCACGAACAATGCAAAACCTATACTATAGCCTAAGGTCTCGGAATCTAGTGTGCAAAGACATAGGCGCCGCCCATGCTCAGGTATGCTATAGCATAGGCGCCGCCTATGCTAAAGCATTTGGTTTCAGTATCTCATATGCCATGCACTAGGCGCCACCTATGGCCCCTTTATGCATTACACTAGGCGCCGCCTATGCTTGCTTATGCTTTGCATTAGGCGCCGCCTATACCATGCATAGGCAAAGCTAAAGGCGCCACCTATGGTCCTTTTTTGTCTCCAAAACCGATTTTAAATGGGTCAAAACCCGACCCATTCTTTTCCTATATAAAGGGGACTTAGTCTTGAAACATAAACACATTGAAACTTGACCTAAAGGCGCCGCACAACCACTCCAAATCATCTCAAAATTTTTTCTTTTTGCTCTTTCAATTCATAAGAACATCTCCAAAGGCTTCAATCACGTAAGTACTCTTTTATTCTTCATCTATTTCTCGTAAGTACTACGTTGCTAAGTCTATCATGAATTTCTACATCTTGAAGAAATATTTTTGATGTTAAAGTGTTTGAATTGTTGATGCAAAACTATGTGAGTGAACATGTACGTTAGGATAATCTTAACTTGTTTCCGACTTGAATTTGGTTTTAATTGCATTGTTATACTCTTTGCAGAATTGCTATGGTTATGAACATTGCATAGTCTTGTCACTTGTATACCTATATGTTAGGCTATCCCGTTCATCGGGATAAGACTTATAGTTGCCTACCGACATAGGAGGTTGTAATTGTTGATAGAAACTATACCATGATGAAACCCCTATGAAGTAGTCTTGTTTTACCTAACATGAACATATTGCAAAGGTTGCAAGAAGTGATACATCACTGATTTTCTTGTCGGAATATTGCTCCTTAAACGTATGTTGACAAAGTCTAAGTAATCGACCACTTTCACTTCACTGATTTGTATCAACGAACCTAAGTGTGGGGTGGTACCCCGATGGCTTGTTTATAGATTTTTTCCATTGAGTTGATGCTAACATGAAATATCGGTTAAATCTCAGGAACAATGGCACCTAAAGTGAGACAATATAAGGCTACCACATTCCAAAAGGGCAAGAAGAGAGGTCGCAAGGACCAAGGAGAATCATCCTCAATGCAATTACACCGCTGAATGTTTGGAATAAAATGGGTTCTTGAGGAGGAAGCCAAAGAATGGTATAGGAACAACAAGGAAAGCAAATATGTTCATGTCGACTTGATCAACAAGGACAGCCTAGCGAAGAAGGAACCGCGTATGTTGGCAAAAATCATGGCATTGAATCTGGATTTCATCTTCCGCGACATGGGAGAATGTAATCTTGATTTGACAAGAGAATTTTACGCCAACTGGTCGCCGAAAACCATGGGCAGCGAAGTCAAGATTCGGGGCCAAGTTTTACAGCTCAACACGGATTTGATCAACTCCTTTCTTGGCTTACCTTCTGTTGATCCAGCACTATTCAAAGAGCTGTGCAGCAGACCTCCTTATAGAGAAATTCGACACACACTTTGTGGAAGTAGATCCATGGCAAGGTGGAGCAGACACCAAGACACCGGACGACACAACACCTTCCCCTATGCTCTTTTAAATAGGGAAGCAAGAATCTGGTTGCGCATCGTCAACTCATGCCTTATTCCCAGGACTCAATACACAAAAATAACAAGAGATAGAGTGTGTTTGGTCTATGCATTGATGACGAATGTCCCTATCAACATTGGGGCAATCATTCGCTCTACAATGCGGAAGGCCAGACTACACAAGAGGTCCCACTTCACTTTTGGTAATTTGTTGACAGCAATCTTGCGGAAGGAGGATATCGAAGAGGAACCAGCTGATCACAAACTCCCACATAACCCGAAGAAGGTTGACCTTACAAAGGTCAAAGATGGTGAAACAACACATGGTGTCAACCTTACTACTGCGGAGAGACATGCTCGAGATGAGAGTTTCTTCCGTCATCTTTATGGCATGACACGGTTCACAATGATGAGTGGAGGTCGTGTTCCAACTGCTGCAGAGTTCCAACAGCTGGACCATGACTATCCAATGAATATGCATGCACGGGAGATGTGTGGAGTAGGCACATACTTTGAGGAACCTCTAGACGATGATGTACATTAGTTTAAGTTAAGTTTTTTTAGTAGTAATTTTTTTTTACTTAGCTTCGCACGAAATTATTCTAATAGTCAGCATGAGATCATAACAAGAGTAGGTGCTAAAATCATGACTATTAAGACGTTTAGCCTTTAATTCTGACTCATTATGTGATATTGTGTGGTTCAATTCCTTCACTTGTTGGGTCGAGAGTCTATACTACTTCCAATAAAGTCGACCATGTGCCTTGTGTGTGTGAGATTAATAGTATATTCTATGTTTGTAGCTGATGCTAGAACTTGCCTGGTATGTGTGCAAAGCGAAAATAAAGAATGCAAGTTTAGGAGATGATTTAGGCATTTCTTTGGCAACCTATGATTATTTACCTTCATTTTTACATACCCATGGACATTATCCTAGTTAACCCTTTTGAGCCTTTAGCCTATTTTCTTTGACAACCTCATATGTAAGCCTAATCCATTTTTTCAAGACCATAATTTGATCCAAATTCCTAAGTACTTTAAAGTGTAAGGTCATGTGACAAAATAAGAGGAAATTGGGTGAGTATGATGCTTTAAGAATGCATTGGTGCTTGAATGTGTTATGAAAAAGAATTGCTATCATAAGAGGTATGTTATGAAAACAAAAAGGAAAGGAAATCTGAAAAGTTGCTTAAAATTGAAAAAACAAAAGAGGAGAAAAAGGGTGGTAGAATAAAACAAAGTAGAAAGGTTGTTTGAAAGAAAAAGTGTTAATGATATAATGTGATGTATTAAAGCGCTTAGGAACATAGTCACTATTTCTGGCCAAAATAGTCCTACCTGTCCCTTAGCCTACATTACAACTATCAAAAGACCTACTTGATCCTAAGCCTAGCATTCTGACATTTAGTGGAGCATTACACTAAGGGCAAGCCTATGGTC
Organism: Capsicum baccatum var. pendulum; assembly: GCA_030864225.1. Lineage (NCBI taxonomy): Eukaryota > Viridiplantae > Streptophyta > Magnoliopsida > Solanales > Solanaceae > Capsicum > Capsicum baccatum. The sequence goes on from CM061552.1 coordinate 7,060,015, forward strand.
ATCAGTTGCTGCATATGAATTCTTTGTGAGAGCGAGAGCAAGGATATTTTTATACCCATGTTTGAAAAAGATGCTATACTTGTGAGTAATTATGGGTAATATATTATGAGACACACATGGTTGATAAGTTTTGGGTAGTTGTGTATGATTCTTTGTGCCTTAACTTTAGAATATAAGTTGACCACCATCACGAGTCTATACTAGAGGTTAAATTGTTTCTACTAATGATCGGAAAACTACTCTTTGTTGGTAATTATTGCGCTTGTCTTGACGAATATTTTGTGTTGTTGCTGTGAAACCTAAAGTAATGTTTAGAGGGACATGATAGTTTGGTCGTGGACGAACAAAGCTTCAAGTGTGGGGTGCTGATAATAGGCAAATTTACACGCCTATAGTGCTATATTTTACCCATATTTTAGCCTAGTTTCGAGAACAAATTATATATTTCATGCACTTTTAGTCCTTTTTCCTGTAAGTGAGCTAACAAGCATGATTAGCAAAGTTTCAGGTGTAAATGATGCAGAATTCAGCATTTTATGGATTACTTGACGCCAAAGAAAGCTTCACGGAAGGAGAAAAGGAAGCTTGGACACCTAAGGACCAAAAGTGATGCATGGAAAATCTGTCCCGGGCTAAAATAGCATTTCTGAAGACTTGGGGACTTGCAGTAACTTATTTAGATTAGCATAATAATACATTAACCTAGTACAATTGGGTTAAGTATTTCATTAGTCTATTTGGATTTGGATAATGTTACATTAACCTAGTACAATTGGGTTAAGTATTTCATTAGCTTAGTAGGATTTGGTTAAGTATTTCATTAGCTTAGTAGGATTAGGATATGGGTATTATAAATACCCTATCATGCTAGAGATTTTTATGCATCCATATTCATTCTTCAACTATTAATCTTTTCTACTCTTCCAACAATTCTAATCTTTCCATTAATTCTATTTTTCTTCTTCTATTCATCTATTCTTAAATTCCACAACAAGAGAATAGTTACTTTGCCTAGGAATTCATGCCTAAACGCCTACCACCTGTGCTACACGAAATTAATCAGTATTGTGGTATAATAACAATGTCAACCGTGAGCTCCTTCGCATTCATGGGTAACTAAACTTCTCTGTTGGGGTTATGGAAGCTGAATGAGGTACTATCTATTACTATGAGCTTGTGAGTTCGTGACACGTATGCTGCTTATATCATTATTCTCTTCATCTTAATCTAAATTCTTTGTGGTTGCAAACGCAAGAATATGCCAGTATAACATCTAACTTGTTCGAAAGAAAGGTTATTTGTCTGGAAAAGAGATAGTGTCAAGGTAGTAGGGTCCCATCCCCTATTAAACAGTTAGTGCTGTAACTGGATTAACCTCTTGGAGAATTCGTACCGTTAGACACGCTTTAAGCTCGAAAGAGTTAAAGTAAAATAATTCTCGAATAGGTTGAAAGACGCCTGGATTTACCATCGAATAATATTCTCTATAAGCACGTACATGTTTGAATCCTACACACTCATAGCCAATAGAGACGTATAACTCAGAAGGTGGACATAACCCCAACTCCTCAATTCCCATTGTCTTACAACCTACTAAACATTCTTTCTTTTTACGTTGGTATTTTCAGTTTTTACTTTAATATTTTGGTTACACATTACAATTCCCCCTTCTTACGAGACTTGCACTAAAAGTCTAGTAATCGTTGCTTACTTGTTGACCAAGATATTCCCTGTGGGATCGATACCCAACCCAGTTGGGTTCTATATTTGCTAGCGACCGCTTTACACTCCTACGAGAACTGTAGATTGAGCGTTATCAATAGGAACTTGTACCTTTGCTAGACACCCCTACACTTTGAAATATTTCAAGTTGGGTTTCCTTCCTTTCCATTTTTTATAAAGAATGGATTGTGTCTTACTATGGGGAACTCTGTTGAGTATATGATTGGCTGTAAGGATAGCCTCCCTCCATAAGTTTTACAGTAAACCCGAACTTATAAGTAAGGCATTCATCATTTCCTTCAAAGTTTGGTTTTTCCTTTCCACAATTCCATTAGATTGAGGTGAATACGGGGCCGTAGTTTGATGGATGATTCCATTTTCTACACATATTTCGGTGAAGAGAGATTCATATTCTCTGTCCCTATCACTTCTTATCATTTTTATCTTTTTATCTAACTGATTTTCAAATTCCATTTTATATTGCCTAAATGCATCTATTGCTTCATCCTTACTATTTAGCAAATAGACATAACAATATCTAGTGCAATCGTCAATAAAAGTTATGAAATATTTTTTCCCACCACGTGATGGTGTTGACTTCATATCACAAATGTTAGTGTGTACTAAGTCTAAGTGATTGAAATTCCTTTCAACGAACTTATAAGGATGCTTTGCATACTTTGATTCCACGCATGTTTGACACTTTGATTTATTGCACTTAAAGTTCGGCAAAACTTCTAAGTTAATCAGTTTTCGTAGTATTTTGTAATTAACATGGCCTAAACGTTCATGCCATAAATCATAAGAGAGTTAGACATGTAGATCATTTCTTCTACTTGAGCCAGAGCGAATGACGAAAATAACTCTTTGTTGGCACACACATGTCGGGTGGCACCAAAATCCATCCACCATTCGCGAGGATTCCCCACCAAGTTGCATTCTGAGAACATAGCACACAGATCATCACATTCTTTGTTGGACTCAAGCATATTTTCTTGATCCTTCTTTTTGCCTTTCTTTGGGGCACGACAATCCGTAGAATTGTGACCAATCTTGCCACAATTAAAGCATTTTCCCTTGAATTTTTTCTTGGGTTGATGGCTTCCTTGTTCAGTTTTCTTCCGTTTCTTAGAATTATTTTGGTAATTTTCCACAATATGTGCTCCATTATTTGCAGAATTCCTTTTTGACATTCTCTTGACAAATTTTTTATCCTCTTCAATATGCAGTCAGACAATAAGATCTTCGATCGTAATCTCCTTACATTTATGCTTCAAGTAGTTTTTGAAGTCTTTCCACATTGGTAGTAGCTTCTCAATTATCACTGCTACTTGGAAAGCATCATTCACAATTAAACCTACAAAATAGTTTATGTGAGTATTAAGAACTTTTTCAATTTGTTCAACTAAGGTATTTTTCAAAAATATACCTTTCGCTAGGAGATCGTGGATGATTACTATTAATTCCTGTGCTTGAGAGAAAACTGAATTTCCATCTATTGTTTTAAAGTCCAGGAACCTTGCAACAAGGAATTTCTTAATTCCGTCATCCTCTATCTTATATTTTCGTTCAAGTGCCCCCCACAATTCCTTTGATGTCTTGGTTCCTCTATATACTTTGTAAAGTTCTTCTTGGAGACCACTCAGAATATAATTCCTACAAAGGAAGTTTGAATGTTTCCAAGCCTTAACAATTGCGAAACACTCTTTGTCCGAAGTTACCTTGGGCACCTCAGGAGCGTCTTCACTAGTGAACCGTTGTAGACACAAAGTGGTGAGGTAAAAGAACATCTTTTGCTGTCATCACTTAAAGTCAATGCCTGCAAATTTTTCGGGCTTCTCCGTAGGTGCCATTGGTTGCAGATCATTTACTCGACTTGTTGAAGCAATACTATTTGCCCCCACAGTCGTAGCCACATCTTGCATTTGACTATTGTTAGTCATTTTTTATGTCACCACAAGACAGTAAATTTAGTATTTTTAGAATACTAAAGTTAAACAACTTTAAACTATTCTTCTTGTTTCTAGTTAACAATGATGTTTTTATAACTTCCAATTGTCAACCAAATGATATTTAACTTGTGATGAAGTTTTTTTGACTTCGAATCACTAGTTAAGTTCAGGCAGAGTACAAATTTAAAACTTTAATCTTCAAAAACAAGCAATACAGATTCTTTAATAGTAAAATTATTTTCTTAATATTGTTATTTAGTATGTGTTTTTCTTGGTTACACAAAATATGTATATGTAGAACAACAACTTCAACTTTAGTTCTATGTTTAAAAACAAAAACACAATGAAGTGTATATAATACCCTCAACACAAGATCAAAGTGATCTTTCTAAGAGGTGTATTTTATTTGTAGAAATAAAGATGAAACAGAAATGGCCAAGTCGTCCGAATTCACGGATTTTACTTAAGGAAATAATTCCCCTCACTGTACCAGAGGTTGTGAAATTTTTCCTCCCAGGATAAAATGGCCAAAAAAATCAACTCTAGCAGTACCTCAAACAATTGGAATATCTTCGAACTCACTCAACCTTTTGAGTGATCAAAGAATATTTTTAAGGAAAGAAGAGTGTTTTTATTCTAAAATTTTTGTGTGTCTAAACCTGTGAATGAAAGCAGGTTTATATAGCTATAACATGCCTCTTCTGAAAAGAGGCAATGGTTCACTTTAAAGGTTGCACCTCTTTCTTAAAATTCATATCTGTTCATCAATGATTGCATCTTTTCCTAAATAGTCATCTCATTTCATGAAACAGTGTGTCACTTCATTGAAGGATTGTATCCTTCTGAAGCATGCATCAGTTCATGAAGCAGTGCATCGGTTCACTTGAAACAGTGCAACTGAACAATTCTATTTGAAACATTGCGTCTGTTCGAAAAACATTGCAACTGTTACTGCATGCACATATATAAATGGTGTATTAGTATTAAACTCAAAATTTTTCCTGTGTTTTTCCTTTTGGTATGTTCGAATCTCAAATAAATTTTGTCCAAAAATATATATCTCATCGATCGATCATTTGACAAATCCAAATTCGACACCAAAGACAAGCTGAGCAACAGACGACAACGACGACGGTGTGAGGCATCTCTTATTTCTTGACTCACTTACCATGTTGAGTAAGTGTTCATGATTAAAAACACTTTCAAGTTGTCTTCTTTCACCAATGTGGGAGAAAGAGTAAACTTTCTAATTTGGGAGTACACTTTCCATTTTAGTGTATCCTTTACTCTCTATTTTTCCATTCACACTTCTTTCATATACTATGAACCCAACATGATATGGGCAGAGTATTTAGAATATTGAGTTCTTGGAATAAGCCAACAAACTAAGTAATTTCTGCTACTGCTGAACCCATTCTTCTATACTCAGCTTTAACAAAACTTCTGGACATAGTGTGTTGTTTTTCGGACTTCAAAGATATTAAGGATTCACCAAACTGAACTGTATATCTAGTGACTGAACGTCTAGTGTTGGGACAGGCAGCCCAATCCGAGTCACACCAATAAGTGAGAGTGGTAGAGGGATCAACCTTTAACCAAATTCCTTGATCAACAGAGCCTTTTAGGTACCTGACTACTTTGGTAACAGCCTCCCAATGTGATTTCTTATGATGCTGCATAAATTGGCTAAGAGTTTGGAGAACAAAATTTATATCAGGTCTTATGATAGTAGTAGACATAATATTTCCCATAAGTCTTTGATAAGAAGAAACATTAGATAATAATTCACCTTCTTGTATACCTGTGGATTGATCATCTTCAAGTGTGGTTAATCTGAGATTAGACCATAAAGGGGTGATTGCAGGCTTAGAACCACCAAGGCCTATGTCTGAAATCAAATCAAGGATGTTCTTCCTTTTGATTCAATATCACCACTGAAGCTGATCTGAGGATCTCAATACCTAAGAAGTACTTGAGATCACCCAAGTCCTCCATTTTGAATTATTTGTGTAACTTATGTTTGGTTGCATTAATCAAGGCAATATTTTTTATTCTTCAATGTTTTCGAGTACAAGAATCTGTATATATATATATATATATATATATATATATATATATATATATATGCAACAACAACTTCAACACAAGTTCAAGTCTAAGACAAGAATACTTATGAAGTTCCTTAACACCTTCAACACAAAATTATGAATGATCTATCCAAGAACTATATTAAATTTCAGAAATGAGATGAAACAAATTTTAAGTCCATGTCCCCCAACTTCACAGAGTGTCCTTAAGGAATAATTCCCCTCATTGTATCCAAGGTTATGGAATCTTCCTCTGAGGATATAGTAGTACCTCAAATTGTTGGATTCAACAAACTCACTTAACCTCGGAATGTTTTGGAAGACAAGAAGAGGTTTTTATATTCAGAATTTTATTTTTCATGCCTAAACCTGCGGATGAAAGAAGGTTTATATAGCTGTAATGCCCCGCGAAAAGTCATGGATGCATTATCTCATAACAGCTAGCATTTAGAGTTGAGGACTTGAAATTTTCTAAGTGTAAGAAAGGACTTAGAATTATTTTTAGCTTGTAAACTTCAGGGATTTTATTTTCAATCTTCCCAACCTCCGATTTTAGATTTTTTTGTTGCGTTATGATGGGGAAAGTTAAGAGTACGTCTCGGGTGAGTTTTGGAATTTTTAGATGAGATTAAGGGAAAGTTTGTCTTGACAAAATAGTGAGCTAGGGCGATTAGCCTGCAGCGCTTCACTGATCACCTCAACTAGGAGTGAGCTAGGCGATAGGCGAGGCAACGCCTTAGCTATCGCGGTGCTCAACCCAGGGCGACACCTTGCGTATTGCCCCAGGCCATTTTTCAATTTTCTCCAAAGATTTTAAGGGTATTGTGGGTATTTTCAATTCCCCAATCATTTTAAACATGGGATTTAATCCCAAATACACCAAAATCCCTTAGAATTCACCCAAAATACTCAAAAACACTCCCAAGGGTTTCAAACTAAAAACTCAAATAAATCAAGATTCAACCGTAGGTTTTCAAAAGCGATTGAAGATTTGGAATCCCCACTCCGTAAGCTTCAAGAATCACCTATTATTTTCCGAGATTGAGGTAGGCGGGTTTTTTTCTAAAATCTCATGGGCATAGAAATCATGTTTTTAAGAAAAGGATTTCAGATTTATGAATATATTCATGTTTTAGGAACATTGATGATATTGTTTTGGTCTTATGGCCTTCCCCAAAATTGATTTGAATTGATATATGTATGTGTTTTAATGTTGATGATTGAATTGAGAGCATCATTCATGTAAAAATCCCTCTCTTGTTGTGATTTTCTTTACTTATCATATGCTATGGATTATCTTGAATGTATCATTGAAAAGCTTGATATGAAATGCCTTAAGTATTGTTATAATTAGATTATGATTTTGATTTCAAAAGAGAGGGTAGCTATGTTGATAAATATTGAAAATATTCATATAATGAAAAAGTGCATGATTTTTTCAAAAGAACATGACCACCATATGTTTTAAGGATTCTTGCATAGTTTTGACTTATATTTCGGAACATGAAATCTCTTAAACTATTTGCATGTTTGGGTGGTCTGAATTGAGTTTTCATGAAAGAATCATGCATCATACAATATGGCTCAAATTATGACTTGCAAGTCTTGGTGTGACGACACCAATTCAGTTAAATCCATAGTAATTCAGAATAGAATAGAACACATGTTTGAAATCAGATTTTTAGATGTTGAAACTAGAAAAATGCATAATTCAGAATAGGATAAAATTGGTCATAAAGAGAGATTACGTGGTTCCCCAAAGAAGGCATGAGTTCAGGTAACTCATTGACCAAAACCGTGATTTGCCGATCTGGGTATATTATCATACGCTGGCCTAGTGCCTTGTGGCGTATCAGACTCAGACACTCCAACCCTTGCGGCATACTTGGGTTGGGGGCTTGCCCGCTGAGTCAATGGCGGATTCCATATATCCCGTTGAATATCAGACTTATAGGGGAGTGCCACCTAACTCAGAAGTAATACAAAGATCAGAAACTGCATTGACAGAAAAGTTTATGTTTTCAAGAATGCCCATGTACTTTGAAAATTATATCTTTCATGATGTTTATGACTAGTTCTCAACTATTTTATTTATATACAAGTTTTATTTTGGATTACTTTGTCTACCAGTACATCTTTATTGACCCCATCCCCTTACTTTTCTATCACGACCCGAACCGAGGCCCTGGTCGTGACGAGCATCCCGAACCATGAAGGTCCGAGAGCCATTCTAACTTGTAATCATATACACCATTCATATATAAATAGGAAATGCGGAAATAAAATCTGCTACGGAAACATGGTCATATTCTAAATTTAGTTCAACAATGAAGAATAAAAACCAATACCAACTAACAATATCAGAAAACTATTTGTGAAATATCTACTACATGAACAAGTAACAAATGTCTGAAAACTGGGACAAGACCCCAGTAGACCAAAACAATAACTAATGATAAATGTCTGAAAGTAAATAAGCTTTTTGAAATATAGAAGGTTCATCAACTGAACTCTATACTTCTGTCTAAAGAAATAAACTGCTTATTAGGACCCCTAAATTGTACCTCAGAACCTGGAAGGTTGGGGGTCGATACAGATGTACTGGTACGCAGAGTAATCCAAAAACAAAATAGAAATTTTTAGATAACATAAGTGAGAGCTACTATAAAACACTTTATCGCAAAATAGTGTGAAAGCACATGGGAATAGTGTAATGATTTTTCAACAATAATGCAACATTACTAAGCTAGGTGGTACACCCTATAATTCCATGTTCTCACCAACTGCCGAATCTCAGTTGCCGCCAAGATTTGGAATATTAGTGAGGGGGAGGCACACAATATCATACAAAAGGGTGCCATACCCCGTCAATATGTCATGGTAGGTCTCCAGATTACAAAGCAGGGCTCCTAACCTTTAGTTCCAATTTGGGATGACATAATACTAGGTACTCAAGATCACACAGTAGGGTATCAAGTTCCCATGTCGGCAATCACGGTTTCCAGCATAACGTCATTTGACTCGTTCTTTCTTCGGGTAACCACCTAACTCATACAAATTTAAGATTTAAACTTGATTCAAGGCAAAACATCCATCTTACTCTGCGGGGTATCATCATACCCCAATCTGCAGTCATCAGTACTACATCAACTCTCCAATTTCTTATTTCATTCTCAACATGCACACATAAGAGACTTCCACACATCAAAAACATACACGATGGTACTCAACATATAATAGTTCAAGAAGTTTTGTCATTTATAAACTGGTATCAAAATAGTTGCAAAGCTCATGCTCTCGATAATTTGACACTATTATTATGTGGGATACTAAAACATTATCATGGGGAAATTATAGAGTTCACAATTCATATTCATCACATCCTTTGAAATTCAATTCACATGTCCACAAATTCAACACATTGAGATATATGGAAAATAACCCTATGTTATTTCAATAATCCTTTCAAAATTATATCACAAAATATAGTATTGGAAATAAAATGAAAACCCCACTTATAATACATGCATATACTTGTATGAAATATTAAAGTCTTGAGTAAATTCTTTTGAAAATCATGCCCATGAAATTTGGGACAACCCTACGTACCTTAGGTTCCTTAGTGTGGAGAGGAGAAATCGAGTCTTGATTTAATTCTAGGAAATCCTTAGACTGAAAGGATTGGATTCTTGATTTTTTTGGAAATAGAGGAGGGTTTCTTGAGGGAAATTTTGAGAAGATGGGCAAATAATGCCCTTTTGGATGCTATAACTTGTCCTTTGGACATTTGGGGTTTAGGGAAAAGGACCAAAGTGTCCCTTGACCCTTAAGGAGCTAAAATAGAATGGGAATTACCATTGTATCGTGACCCCCAATCCGGCTAAGTATCCCTCGCGAAGCGACCCCTATTTGGGTCAAGCAGACCTCGCGTCGTGAGGCTATCGCAACCCCTCACTGCCATACATGGCATAGCTTTTCACTTGGTTATTGGAATTTGGCAAAATTGGTACCATTGGAAAGCTAATTCGATGATATTTGATTTGATATATAGTAGGCCCTCTATTTCGTTATATACAAAGTGATATGACTGATTGAAGTTGATCCAAATTTTGATGCTCACTAAAACTTGAACGATAGGAAAGCATCCAACTCATCCTTGAGTTCAAGGGACCTTATGATCTCATTTCATGCTTATATAGGTTCACACACTACATAATTGATTAACATGACAAGTTTTCATAGAATTTATGGCTTTCGGATCCTCTGTGCATAGAAACGACAATTTTTGTTCTAGCCCAAAATGTGGGGTGTTATATTATCCCCCCTTGGGATCATTCGTCCCCGAATGATGAGTAGGAATGTTGAAGTATTTAAGGTATGAAATAACAAGGACATGATATGTCTTCTAAGAAAGGATATAAGCGAGCTGAAACATTTAAACTTCTATTGTGAAACTGAATGCTGAGCTGACTTGACTTTTCTTGCTTCAAAAAGCTGATTCGTGCTGAAAGTTTAGGTTTGCCTTGAAATGTTCATGACCCAATCATAAATACTGAATTTGATAGTGATAAATTATGAAAGTAAAAATCATAAGACAACAAGACTTAGATCGTACAAGGGTATTACACTGTCTGGGCTAACATATTAGGAAAAATTTGAGATTATGCGCTGAAATGAACTGAGTCAAGACTAAATAGTTGAATCTGAAACATGATGCTTGGACTTAACTGAATTTGCAATTTTCATAGATGGAATAGATTATCTATTGGGGATGGTCATATGCATGAGACTTCGGATAGGAGGACTGGGTGAGAAAGGTGGAAAATCACAGTAACTTGTCTTCCTGACTGTTTAACTGAATTACACTAGAAACTTATACTTAACTGGAATATCTCTTCAACACTCTTTCTAAAGAAGTTATAGTAACATCAGGAAGCCAAGAATCTCGGGCATGTGTTACACCAGAAATTCATCTAAGGAATCACAACAATGACACCATTCTATAGCATGGAATATAAACATATGACTCATAAACTAGGATAGAATTATCAGGCCTTAGGCAATGCAACTTCTTACTTTCAAGCTTAGCACACTTCTCGAATATTCCTCAACTATACTATTCTTCTTAAATAACATACTTGTTGTTTCAAATTGTAATCCTCATATGGGAATTGATAAATCTTTCTACTAATGTCTAAAGTAGCTTAAATCCTTTCACCGTGATCAAGCCTAATCGCAAAATACAACATGCCACACTACAAAACTAGTCCAAACCATATTATTCAACATTCTATATCTTTTTAAAGTTCACACCTTACGCATATCGTGCCTTACCACTTCAATGACTAACTCTGATCTCTTACTATGAATTCAATAGCGCATATTATGTTCCTCCACTTAAATCCCAACACGTCATTCAAGCCTATTTTTACAACCATATATGAACTTCAAGGAAAACACCCATGAAGACATACTTTATATATTCCTGAAAAAACTACCAATACAACTTCCACTCGCTACCCCAAGAACATACATACATAAATTTCCACTCACATATATTAAAGACTTGGCTCCAGATCATACTTTATACTTATGGTCTTATCTATAACAAGCATACTATGATCTTCCATTAACAAGAAACATTTACTCATCACCATAATCATTACATAAGGAGGAGTCAAAAAATGGTAGAACATAAGACCTTGAAGCATAGAAGGATACCATATGAGGCTTGACACATAACTGAGGCCTAAGAAATAAAAAATCAACATTAAAGATTCATCAAAGTGATCTGAATCGAGAGTATACTTGTCTATAAGCTAAATCTCTCCAATCATTTGGCGTGTAGCATGAGTTATAGGAACTAAGCATACTATAAAGCGTGAGTACATAGGTCATGAGCTGCATGACCTCAATTTGGAGTTCGTAACTTATGGAATGTGATTCTGACTACTGAATGAACTTGAATTCGTCATTTAGGAACTAGAAGAGCACGTGATTATCCATCATATACATGGACATGAACTATGATCATGGAACTGAAACGTGAGGCATGAGTAGGTTTTGGGATGATTGAAAAATACTAAGATAAGAATGGGTTCAGTCTCACCCCCCCTTTATGTCGTTCTATATCATACTGCATTATTACTAGAATCTGAGATCCTCACTTGGTTATTCTTTTATCATCTCCCCCTTAGCTTCAAGCCATCATTTTAAGTTTGAGATATTGCTTACTAGATTCTAACTGAACTAAACTTATTGTACTCTAGGTTCTGGAAAATGAGACACGCATATCATAGAAATTAACATGAATGACTACACCTGGAAGGGGGAAAACCCACTGCTAATCCTACCTTCTGAGACACACTCTTTCTTTCCATATCCCCAATAGTCAATCACATAATACTTAAACACTTACCAACTTTGATTCCTCTTGAGTATCCTCATAGTCGGAGTGCATACCCTATAGCACTTCAACTCTTATTTCTATTAGCTCAATCTTCAAAAACTCAAATTTAGATTCTAACACTTAACATGGATATCAGCAAGCCTTTGATGAACCATACTACTTCCATCATACCCTACCAATAACGTGACTCCAAACTTATATCTCTCCACAATGGGAATCAAGATCATATCATAAGGCTCAACACTATCAATCAAAACTCCTTAACTTGGCTATTTAGAACACCATATACCATCTACTAGTATTTCCCCACCTAGCAACTCAACGGTACTACTAGCCGCACGCAATATGTAATAGTCTTATAAAATGCCACAACTCCATATCACCTTGGGCATAATTCTTCATCATACATACAACATCATACTTCATTACGAATCAAATAAACTTAAGCTCTTACATAAACCGTTCAAGCCTATTAGACCACTTCCATATAACTAGTATCATTAACCAAGAAATCTTTACATCCACCTTCATGGACATCAACTGTTTAAACTTAATATGTAGTGCTATGCATGATTAACAACCCAACCTGATGCACAATTATCACAAAACATTCATCATTAATCTTAAGCCACTATTCTTACATCCACATCCTATATTAAATTCAAGCCAATAGCCTAACATTAATCATACACCACCAATGAAGAAGGTAACATAATATACTAGTCCATCAAATTGGGACATTCTATCCAAATACCTCAAAAATCTACTACATACCTTCTCACAAGTAGTACTAGTTTACAACTACCAACGAAAAGAAGGTCAAGGGGGTAAAGTCACTTAATAGACATGGTCAACCTTAATCTTATATTATAACCCCATACAATATTATCTACTTATATGACTTACTCATATCACACTTACTTACCCAAGAGTATATTTAGAATACCTTCAAATTCCACAAACAGCCATAAGTCTTTAATTATAACTTACTAGGTTATTTGGCCATTTTCATACTTCAAGCAGACAACAATTCACCTTAACTAATAGCTCCTTCTCTACCTTATACTAAACTAACACACAAGGATGTATCACTTCATTACCAACTCAATATCATGCAAAAAGATTCGACTATACATATATTCAACCAACACAAGAACAACAAGTTGAACAACAAGTTGCTAATGAATCAAAATAAGCCTCACACGGCTTCACTAGACTTTGATTTTTTATATTGTACAAGAAAATGGGATGAATGATAATGCAACTATCCTAGTGAATCGAAAGAGCCCCACACAGCTTCACTAGACTTTGAGTTTCAACAATACAATGATAACAAGGTTACAAGGGATAGAAACTTGACACACAATAATCAATAATCTACGAATACATATCTTACTCTGTATAAATAAAAGTCTGAGTCAAACACTTCCTCCATGAACTACCATACAACCCACAAATGCTACTAGATACCACATTAGTCTATCACTATAAAAGGGTAAATCATCCTCAAATATCGGTTATTCAACTATAACTATTTAGTTAAGCAAAAGTCACCCTCACAGTGACCTCTAAACTTATGACTTCATTTCACCAACTTCTTGGTCCCACATCACTACCAATAGGTCATGACACTGACACTTTAACTTATACTACTACTCTGGTGGAAATACAGTTCCAACATTTTACTAACCTCATTACCTTGGAAGCGTGACATTGGTAACATAAGTTCTGAAAAGGACTGAATACACTTAATACTGCAGGCTGAAAAGAATGATTTCATTAAAATCAAGGTCACACTAGAACCAACACACTCTGAAGCACTAACGGACTCTTCTCAAGTCCTTGTAGAAAATTGATATAATTAAATCAGAAAGGGTCATACCATTTAGACTCTAAACTTCTGTACTTGAATCAACCCAATAATGAGACATGTCTGAGAACATCAGAGTAAGGAAAGTATTGGGATAACTGTTACTTTTGTATGGGCAACACCATCACATAAATTAGAGTATAAAAGAGGGACATTCTAGCTCAATAGGACGAACTAGAACACGAAGAAAGGGAAATATTCCTAAACTCCTAGTAGCCTTCTGCTTATAAGTGTGGTTTTCTATACACCCATAAATAAGACTCTACCAGACGCGATTTCGCAGAAACCCTGGGACCATGAACCATGCTCTAATACCAAATTTTTCACGACCTGTATTGAGGCCCTATCCATGACGAGCATCCTAAACCATGAAGGCTCGATAACCTTTCTAACTTGTAATCATATACACCATTCATATATAAATAGGAAATGCAAAAATAAAATCTACTATCGAAATATGGTTATATTCTAAATTTAGTTTAACAATGAAGAATGAAAACCATTAGCATCTAACAATATCTGAAAACTATCTACGAAATCTCTACTACATGAACAAGTAACAACTGTCTGAAAACTAGGACAAGGCCCCCAGTAGACCAAAACCATAACTAATGAAAAATGTCTAAAATTAAATTGGTCATCTGAAAAATAGAAGGCTCACAACTGGACTCTGCACTTCTGTCTGAAGAAATTAACTACTTATCAGGACTCCTAGATTGTACCTCAGAACCTGGAAGGTAGGGGGTCAATATAGATGTACTGGTATGCAGAGTAATCCAAAAATAAAATAGAAATTTTTAGATAACATAAGTGAGAGCTACTATAAAACAATTTATCACAAAATAGTTTGAAAGCACATGGGCATAGTGTAATGATTTTTCAACAACAATGCAACATTACTGAGCTAGGTGGTACACCCTACAATTTCATGTTCTCACCAACTGCCAAATCTTGGTTGCCGGCCAGATTTGGAATATTAGTGAGGGAAAGGCACACAAGATCACACAACAGGGTGCCATACCCTATCAATATGTCATGGTAGGGCTCAAAATCACAAAGTAGGGCTCCTAACCTTTAGTCCCAATTTGGGATGACATAATACTAGGTACGCAAGATCACACAATAGGGTAACAAGTTCCCATGTCGGCAATCACGGTTTCCAGCATAAGGTCATTTGACTCGTGCTTTCTTCAGGTAACCACCTAACTCACACAAATTTAAGATTTAAACTTGATTCAAGGAAAAACATCCATCTTACTTCGTGGGGTATCATCATACCTAACCTGCAGTCATCAGTACTACATCAACTCTCCAATTTCTAATGCCATTCTCTACATGCACACATGGGAAACTTCCACACATAATAAACATACACGATGGTACTCAACATGTAACAGTTCAAGAAGTTTTGTCATTTATAAAATGGTATCAAAACAGTTGCAAAACTCATGCTCTCAATAATTTTACACTATTATCATGTGGGGTACTAAAACATTATCATGGGGAAATTAAAGAGTTCACAATTCATATTCATCACATCCTTTCAAATTCAATTCACATGTCCACAAATTCAACATATTGAGATATATGACAAATAATCACATGTTATTTCAATACTCCTTTCAAAATCATATCACAAAATATAGTATTGGCAATAAAATAAAAATCCCACTTGTAATGCATGCATATACTTGTATGAATATTAAAGTCTTGACTAAATTCTTTTCAAAATCATGCCCATGAAATTTGGGATAACCCCACGTACCTTAGGTTCCTTAGTGACCGAATCTTGATTTAATTCTAGGAAATCCTTGGACTGAAAGGATTGGATTCACAATTCTTTGGAAATAGAGGAGGGTTTCTTGAGAGAAATTTTTAGAAGACAGGTAAATAATGCTTATTTGGATGCTATAAATCGTCCTTTAGACGTTTGGGGTTGAGGAAAAAGGCCAAAGTATCCCTTGACCCTTAAGGAGCTAAAATAGCATGGGAATTATATTGGTTTTGGGACTTCGGGAGTCCTATAATAAAGTCCATATTAATCATCTCCCACTTCCACAAGGCTAAAGCTATCTTGGGAAGAATTGCCTAGCCTCAAATGCCGTACTTTAACTTGTTGGCTGTTCAAACACTTGGGTATAAAGCCAACCACATCACGTTTCATATTATTCAACCAATACATGATTTCAGATCATGGTACATCTTAGTAAAGCCTGGCTGAACAACATACCTTGAAGTGTGAGCTTCGTCAAGGATTCTCTTCCCCAACCCATCAATATCTGGTACACACAATCTACCTTGATACCTCAAAAAACCATCACCACAAATTTTGAAGGACATCACCTTCTGCTGACCCACATCTTTCTTGATCTGTATCAAGATGGGATCTTCAACCTGCTTCTCTTTAACTTCTGCACAAAGGGAAGACTTATCTATCTCATGAACAACCATTACCCCATCTTCAAAATCTAAGAGCCGCACTCCTAAATTTATAAGCCGGTGAAAATCTTTCACCATCTCTCTCTTCCCTTCCTCAACATGAGAAAGACTACCCATAGACAATCTACTGAGGACATAGGCTACAACATTTGCTTTACCCAGATGATAGTGAAGGCTCATATCATAGTGTTTCAAAAGCTCCATCCAATGCCTCTGCCTTAGATGCAATTCTTTCTATGAGAAAACATACTGTAAACTTTTGTGGTCAGTGAATATATCAACATGTACCCCGTACAAATAGTGCTACCAGATCTTAAGTGCAAAAACCACAACCGCTAACTCCAAGTCATGAGTGGGGTAGTTTCGCTCGTGCACCTTCAACTGCCGAGATGCATAAGCTACTACCTTACCATGCTGCATAGGTACAAAACTAAGTCCTACATGGGACGCATCACAGTACACAGCAAAACCTTTTGTACCTTCCAGAAGAGTCAAAATAGGAGGAGTAGTCAACTTGTTTTTCAGCTTCTCAAAACTATTCTCACAAGAGTTAGACCACAAAAACTTCACCTTTTTTTGAGTCAACTTACTAAGTGGTACAGATATGGAAGAGAAAATCTCAATGAACCTTCTGTAATAACCCACCAAACCCAACAAGCTCTGAATATCGGTTGGAGTCGTGGGTATGGGATATTTTCTCATTGCCTCAACCTTTTGGGGATCAACCCGAATATCCTCACTAGACATGATATGCCCTAATAAAGCAATAGCACTTAGCCAAAATTCACACTTGGAGAATTTCACATACAACTTATGATCTTTGAGAGTCTGAAGACTAATTCAGAGGTGATTGGCATGGTCCTCCTCACTTTTGGATTAAATCAAGATATCATCAATAAAAACTATGACAAATAGGTCTAGGAAATGATGGAAGACCCTATTCATTAGGTTTATGAAAGCTACAGGGGCATTAGTCAACCCAAAGGACATAAAAAAAAATTTCATAATGGCCATATCCGGTTCGGAAAGCTGTCTTGGGAATGTCTGATTCCCTAACTTTCAACTAATGATATCCCGAAGGAAGGTCTATCTTAGAAAAACACTTAGCACCTTGAAGTTGGTAAAAAAGGTCATCAATCCTGGGATGAGGATATTTATTTTTAACAGTGACCTTATTTAGCTGACGGTAATCTATGCACATACGCAGGGAACCATCTTTCTTTTGCACGAAGAGTATAGGTGCACCCAGAGAGAAACACTTGGTCTAATAAAACCTTTATCTAAGAGATCTTCTCACTGTTCTTTCAACTCTTTTAGCTCTACAAGATCCATTCTATATGACAGAATAGAAACCCTTGGAAATAAGTTTACGGGCTCTGAGATAAGATATAAAGTGACCTCTAGGTGCTAAAGAATGCCCTTCCCACTCTATTGCTGGCTTATTCAGAAAATAAAAGGTAACCTTTTGGGTCCTACAGTTTAGTGTGGCATAACATCGATGGAGCCAGTCCATCCCTAGGATAGCATCAAAAGCAACCATATCAAGTTCTATGAGGTCTGCCCCAGTATTCCCACCAAGGATAGACATAGCATAATTTTTGTACACCCTCCTAGCCATAATAGAATCAGCCACCAGAGTGGAAACAGACAAACGTTTAGCAATCACATCGGGCTCAAACCCAAAACTAACAACCACATATGGGGTCACATAAGATAAGGTAGACCCAGGATCAAGCAAAAGATATACATTATGGGAAAAGAGTTATAAAGTATCGGTGACTATGTCTAGAGAGGCTTCCATCTCCTGGCGATTAGTCAAAGCATATAGCCGGTTGCGACCACTCCCGACAATTGAAGTGGCACCCTTTTGAGGCGTTGGTGCAGAAGAGTTTGCCTGAGACTTGTCACCCCCAAAATTCCTTTTTGTCGTAGGGCAATCCCTCTGAAAGTGACCTCTCTGACCATAAGAATAACACACACATGCGCCAAGCTGACATCTTCTCAGATGATGCCTACCACAAGTCTCGTACTATGGAAAAGTATGATGTTGCGGCACCACACTGCCCTATGACAGAGTATCCTGAGCTCTGGGCCATGACTAGTCTGAAAATTTTGAGCGAGTTGAGGGCACTATCTGCAGACTGTGCGTTACTCTAAAACTTCTTCTTTTACCATTTGCTACCCCAATTACCACTCCGCTGCTGATTGGGGTTCTGATTCGATGATATGTGCCTCTTCACTTGCCTATCCCTCTCTCTAGATTCAGAAATTTTCTTTTTCTTCTCTTCTACCTGCAACATATGGACTAAAAACCTAGCAAAGTCCATCTCCCTATTTAGCATCGCCCCTTGACATTCGAGTGCTAGATCATCGAAAAGGTTGGATGCAAATATCCTCATTCGGGCTCTCATACTTTTTGTTACTTCTGGTGCATAACGAGCCAACTGGTTAAATTTCAGAGTGTACTGTTGAACACTCGTCTTCCCTTTCTTAAGATTCATGAATTTCCCAACGTTGGCTTCCCTCAACTCTAGAGGAAAGAATCGGTCAAGAAAATTTTCTACAAACTTATCCTAAACTATGGGCTCAGCACTCTCTCTTTTTGTATCCTCCCACTCGCTGTACCATTGGTTCGCTACATCCTTAATTTGGTATGCCACTAGCTTAACCCCTTCCACCTGGTCCACATGCATCACCTTGAAAATCTTTTTCATTTAATCTACGAACTCCTGTGGGTCCTCTTCCACCTTGGTGCCAGAGAATTTGGGCGGGTTCATTCTCATGAACTGGCCTACTCTTGTACCTTAGAAGTAACAAATGCAGACCCACTATCCTCCGATGTAACGCCCCAAAAATGGGTCCCGTAGCATCACACGATGCTTGAGGCTACGAGTAGCCCCAAGCTAACCCTTTGAGCCATATTCATTCAATTCAACACAAATCAACGGAGTTTTCATAAATAACCCTCAAATATCACCAGAGTAATCATCATCCAAGAATAAAGGAATTTCAGAAAGATAACAAAATACAACTTATTAGTCAACTCCCAATATCTATACTAGTATGGCAAGCCTCTAATAAAATCAATAAAACCAGCGAGCCATTGAGACATGCCCTAACTGACTCATACACAGTTATCAAATGTAAACAATTCCGTGAAACCAACATCAGACATCACGTCCTCGGAACATGAGGACTAACCACAATAGAGCATGTAGAACAGCGTGCCCAAAGAATCACTGTCAAACCTAGAACTGAGCACCTGAACCTACATTCCGAGAAAATGCAACCCACATCTGAAGATGTGGGTCAGTACCATGGAAAGGAACTGAGTATATGGGGGTGTATGCATTTGTGTAAATATCATCATCATAACTATTAATAAGAAATATGCAGGATGTATGAAAGACTCACATAACCCGAAGAAAATCATCATAATCATGAGAGGATGAAATAAGTATAATAACACATGTGAGTCATCATATAATTTGTCAATCACTTTCAGTTCATCCAGAATATCAATTCTCATAATGTAAATGTAATTTAAATCTTTTGAAAGAATAACTTTCACAATTCCACTTTCCAATCACTTCACCATTCTCCATAGACACAAGGAAATGCCTATAACCGACATAAACTGTGTGAGCTACATGGAGTTCAACGTACAACCCACTTTGGGGAGAGACATCCTATCCTTGCCATCAGAGTAGGACTATCGATATCAAAACTAGTGATTACTATATAAATCAGCGTCAGGATCACTCCTACGGGGGCACGTAGGTCTAGGGAAGTAAGGTCGCTTTATACCTCCAACTCGATGATAAAGATTTCTCCCGTACTTAGCTTAGATCATTTTAAAGACAATACACAACAAAATAATTTCAGTAATATATAAATATACATCGGGAGCCATCATGCTTCCCATCTGTTAAAATCAACCACATTGTGGATTTCTTTCACACTCGAGTTCAAAACAACTCCATTAAGATCAAAAGGTCAAATCATTCAAAATATCTAAAATATTCAACATCAATGTGCTTATATCACACACTTTCTCAAAAAAATATAATTTCCGATGGGGATTCACGACCCAAATATAAAAATCATGATAAATATCGTTCAAGATTCATGCTTTATATCACCACCTATGTAAATTCATCTTTTAAAATCACAAACATCAAGATGTCATAATAATCATCATAAGATATGGTTTCATGCTTCAAATTCATAAAAATCAAATAAAAATCATGCCTTTGTAAAGAAAATTACTTTTGGGCACAAGAACGAAAGAGAGTTCTTGTTGAAAACCCCCACATACCTTGAATGATGAAATTTAGATCGATACTTGTTTTTGAGATGTTAATCGTGCCTCTGAATGATGGTTCTTGGAGTTCTTGAACTAGGAACTTGGAATCTTGAATAAATTTGCAGAATTAATGGTGAACTTTGGAGGTTCTTGAAGTTGGACGCAGGAGCTTAGGGTATTCTTTTTGTTGGAATTTGATGAAATATAACATTTAATGCTTCTAATAGGATTTAATATAGGGTTTGGACGGATTTTGGGTGTGGCGGACTGACCAAAACGCCCCTAAAAATCATAAATTCTTGAATTTGTCCTTTAGTGGAATGTTTTGATAGTCTGAAGTAGATCAACCATAACGTTTTACTTCGATATCCAAATTACATGAAACCAATTTCATTTGAAAGAGGACTCTCATATCTTTCTGTTTATATATAGTATCTCACCCAGATCATTGTGTACGAGGAGTTATGATTGTTTGAAATTGACCCAAAAATTCACTTTTGATAGGCTGAAGTACACCGACCATAACCTTTTGCTTCGATAGGAAAATTAGACGAAACTAATTTCATTAGAAAGAGGAATCGCAGAGATTTCTGTTGATATATAGTAGATCACCCAGATCATTGTGTACAGGGAGTTAAGATCGTTTAAAGTTGGAGAAAAAATACGCCATACCTCAGTACTTGTTCCTGCACGTTTTACTGTTCACTACTATTCACGGTTCGATCGGAATGTTCATAACTTGTCGCTCGGGTGTCCGTTTTTGATGATACACATATCGTTCGAAATATTATTCGATACTCTACGTAATGGTGGGTCATAATCTAATACATTCCGCATAGAAAATTTATAGTTCATTCGAGAAGATAGAACCTAACACGTTTACGCACAAAATTTTAATGAAAAGTTTCCCGAGGTATTACATCATCCCCCCTTGGAAACATTTGTCCTCGAATGACGCTAGACATGACAATATTAGATAGGGAATAGGGCATACAACTGAAACCATTCGTTAGGCTCATCACCACATCGTTTCTCACTCCGAATGCAATATAGAATGCATAAATTCAAGAAACTATGCACACATAATAAATGATAGCTAAACTGCTGCAACTTTTATCAAAAGTACATGATTTAGGAAAGAATGGAACCTACGGCTTGATCAGAGTTCACGGAAAATAGGTGCGTGTACTTGGATCACATATCCGCCTCAGCTTCCCAAGTTGCACCCTCAATAGATTGGTTTTGCCACAACACCTTGACCAAGGGAACTTCTTTGTTCCTTGGTCTTCGGACAGTGAAATCAAGAATCTCAACAGGAATCTCATCAAAAGAAAGATTTTCTTGAATGTCACCACTCACAGAGGAATCCACTACCACAGCATCACTAATATGCTTTCTAAGCATGGAAACATGGAATATTGGATGAACAGAGGACAACTCGGAAGGCAACTCGACCTCAAAAGCTACCTTACCAACACGGCTAAGAATTTTGTAAGGACCAACATAACGGGGACTTAGCTTCCCCTTCTTTCCGAATCTCTTCACCCCCCTCATGGGTGAAATTTTCAGATACACTAGGTCACCAAATTCAAACTCAAGGTCTCTCCTTCTAACATCCACATATAACTTCTGACGACTCTGCGCAATTTTCAACCTTTCCCTAATCAACTTAACTTTTTCTATAGCCTCAAATACCGAATCAGGACCACTAAAAGCCGCTGCACCCACCTCGAACCAACCTATGGGTGATCTACACTTCCTCCCATATAAGGCTTCAAATGGAGCCATGCCAGTACTAGAGTGGAAACTGTTATTGTAAGCAAACTATATCAACGATAAGTGATCATCCCAACTTCCCTTAAAGTCAAGTGCATAAGCTCTCAATATATCCTCTAAGGTCTGGATGGTCCGCTCAGCCTGCCCATCGGTCTGCGGATGAAAAACAGAACTCAAGAGTACTTGGGTACCAAGATCCTTCTGAAAAGTTTTCCAAAATTGCGAAGTGAACTAAGTACCCCTATCCAAAATGATAGTCAAGGGAACTCCATACAGTCTGACTAGCTCTCGGATATACAATATAGCGTAATCCTCAGCAGTATATAAAGTATGACCAGAAAAGAAATGATCAGACTTAGTCAATCTATCAACCACAACCAAAATGGAATCATGATGGCATCGGGAAGGAGGTAAACCAATTACAAAGTCCATATTTATCTCTTGCCACTTCCAGGTGGGAATACTAAACTCTTGCATCATACCACCAGGTCTTTGGTATTCAACCTTAACTTGTTATCATGTTGCACGCTTAGCTACAAACGCTGCTATATCTTTCTTTATGCCACTCCACTAACAAATTTCTCGCAAGTCTTGGTACATCTTGGTGGCACCAGGATGAATAGAATATCGTGCCCCGTGCGCTACAGCCATAATCCTCTATCTCAGATCATCAATATTCGAGACACACAATCTACCCTACAATCTCAACACACCATCTCCCCATTGGGAGAAAACCTCTACTGTCCTTGACTGACTCCTTCAGTCTGACCAAACTAGCATCTAAGTATTGCATTTTCCTTCACTTCCGAAACCAAAGAGGATTCGGAACTACTCTGAACCCTTATACTACCTTCATCAAAGTCAAACAACCTAACCCCAAATCTATCCAAACGATGTACATCACGAGCCAACTCTTTCTTACCTTCTACCACATGCGAAACACTACCCATGGACACTCTACTTAGGGCATCCGCCATAACATTGGCCTTTCCCAAATGGTACAACACACTCATATCATAGTCCTTTAATAATTCTAACCATCGTCTCTGCCTAAGATTCAATTATCTCTGGGTAAACACATACTGCAGACTCTTATGATTAGTGAAAACATCAACACGGACACCATACAAATAGTGTCTCCAGATTTTCAAAGCAAACATAATAGCAGCCAACTCAAGGTCATGGGCGGGGTAATTTTTCTTATGGGGTTTCAACTGTCTAGAAACATAAGCTATCACCTTACCCTTCTGCATCAATACGCAACCCAAACCAACTCTCAAAGCATCACAGTACACCACAAACTATCAACACCATTAGGCAAAGTCAAAATAGGGGCTAAAGTGAGTCGAGTCTATAACTCCAGAAAACTCTTCTCACAAGATTCGGACCACAAGAACTTCACTTTTTTTGGGTCAACCGAGTCATTGGAGACGCTATAGAGGAGAAACCCTCAACAAAACGACGGTAATAGCCAGCTAAACCCAAGAAACTTTGGATATCAGTTGGAGAAATAGGTCTTGGACAATTTTTAACAGCTTTGGTCTTTTGGGGATCAACTCTAATACCCTCAGAAGAAATGATATGACCTAGAAAGAAAATTGACCTTAGCCAACAATCACACTTACTGAACATGTCAAACAACTTATGATCTCTAAGGGTTTGCAAGACAGTTCGGAGATGATCAGAATATTCATCCTCACTACGGGAGTACACCAATATATCATCGATGAACACTATGATATGGAGGCATATTTCTGAAAGAAGAGAGCACGAATCAATAGCAGAGAGAGACACTTTAAGCATGATAGACTTCTGAAAGAAAGAATCACAACTTTTCCTAAAACGTCTTGTAACCTCTTGCTTATAGATGTGGCGTGCTACACACCGATGATCAAGACTCTACTTAACGTGGCTTGTTAGACTCCCTAGGATACCTTAAAATCTTTGGCTCTGATACCAAGTTTGTAACGCTCCAAAAATGGGTCCCAAAGCGTCAAACGATGCGTGAGGCTACGAGTAGCCCCAAGCTAACCCTTTGAGCCATTTTCATTCAGTTCAACACAAATCAACGAGGTTTCCATAAATAACCCTCAAATATCACTAGAGTAATCATCATCCAAGAATAAAGGAATTTCAGAAAGATAACAAAATATGACTTATTAGTCAACTCCCAATATCTATACTAGTCTGGTAAGCCTCTAAGAAAATCAATAAAACCAGCGAGCCATTGAGACATGCCCCAACTAACTCATACACAATTATCAAATGTAAACAATTCCGTGAAACCATCATCAGACATCACGTCCTTGGAACATGAGGACTAACCACAATAGAGGATGTAGAACAGCATGCCCAAAGAATCATTGTCGAACCTGGAACTGAGCACCTAAACCTACATTCCGAGAAAATGCATCCCACATCCAAAGATGTGGGTCAGTACCATGGAAAGGAACCGAGTATATGGGGGTGTATGCATTTGTGTAAACATCATCATTATAACTATAAATAAGAAATATACAGGATGTATGAAAGACTCACATAGCCCGAAGAAAATCATCATAATCATGAGAGGATGAAATAAGTATAATAACAAATGTGAGTCATCATATAATTTGTCAATCACTTTCAGTTCAACAAGAATATCAATTCTCATAATGTAAATATCATTTAAATCTTTCGTAAAAATAACTTTCATAATTCAACTTTTAAATCACTTCACCGTTCACCATAGACACAAGTAAACACACACACTGGGAGATCCTATAACCGACATAAACCATGTGAGCTACATGGAGTCTAACGTACAACCCACATTGGGGAGAGCCGTACTATCCTTGCCATCATAGTAGGACTATCGATATCAAATCCACACAAACTAGTGATCACAATATAAATCAGCCTCAGGCTCACTCCTACGGGGGCACGTAGTTCTAGGGAAGTAAGGTCGCTTTATACCTCCCACTCGGTGCTAAATATTTCTCCTGGACTTAGCTCAGATCATTTCAAAGACAATCCACAACAAAACAATTTCATTAATATATAATTATACATCAGGAGCCATCATGCTTCCCATCTATCAAAATCAACCACGTTGCGGATTTCTTTCTCACTCGAGTTCAAAACAACTCCATTAAGACCAAAAGGTAAAATCATTCAAAATATCTCAAATATTCAACATCAACGTACTTATAACACACACTTTATCAAAAAAAAATACAATTTTCAATGGGAATTCACGACCCAAATATCAAAATCATGATAAATATCGTTCAGGATTCATGCTTTATATCACCACACATGTAAATTCATCTTTCAAAGTCATAAACATCAAGATTTCATAATAATCATCATAAACTATGCATTCATGCTTCAAATTTATAAAAATCAAATAAAAATCATGCCTTTGTAATAAAATTACTTTTGGGCACAAGAACGAAAGAGAGTTCTTGTTGAAAAACTCCATATATCTTAAATGATGAACCTTAGATCGATACTCATTTTTGAGATGTTAATCGTGCCTTTCAATGATGGTTCTTAGATTTCTTGAACTAGGCACTTGGAATCTTGAATAAATTTGCAGAATTAATGGTGAACTTTGGAGGTTCTTGAAGTTGGATGTAGGAGCTTAGGGTTTTATTTTTGAGGGAATTTGATGAAATATAACTATAATACTTTTAATAGGCTTTAATATAGGGTTTGGACTGATTTTAGGTGAGGGTGAATGACCAAAATGCCCCTAAAAATCATAAATTCTCGAATCTGTCCTTTGGTGGACTATTTTGATAGTCTGAAGTAGATCAACCATAACATTTTACTCCCATATCCAAATTGGATGAAACCAATTTCATTAAAAAGAGGACTCTCATATCTTTCCGTTTATATATAGTATCTCACTCAGATCATTGTGTACGAGGAGTTATGATTGTTTGAAATTGACTCAAAAATTTACTTTTGTTAGGCTAAAGTAGATTGACATAACTTTTTGCTCCGATAGACAAATTGGATGAAACCAATTTAATTTGAAAGAGGACTCGCATAGATTTCCGTTGATATATAGTAGATCACCTATATCATTGTGTACAAGGAGTTATGATTGTTTAAAGTTGGAGCAAAAATACGCCAGGCCTTATTACTTTTTCCTGCACGTTTTACTATTCACTACTATTCACAGTTCGATCAGAATGTTCATAACTCATCGCTCGGGTGTCTATTTTGGATGATCCATATATCATTGGAGAGATTATTAGATACTCTACGTAATGGTGGGTCATAATATAAGAAATTCAACACAGTATATTTATATTTCATTCTAGAAGATAGAACCCAACACGTTTATGTACAAAATTTTAACGAAAAATTTCACGGGGTATTACATCCGACCTCTGAGTCTGTGCTGCTACTAACTGGGAAAGCATGTGAATGGATTGTCTCAATTCTGCATTCGATATGTCCCTTTAAGAAGACTAAGGATGTCTAACATTTGTCCTCAGAGCTCTAGGAGGGCTGGTCAGGATCGGAGGTACTCCCGTAGTAGGAACAGGTTCTGGGGTGCGGGCTCTGTTACGGGTCCGCATTCCATGAGTGGGGCAGACTTCATCATCCTGAGTATCCTGGTTGTTGGAATGATGAGGAGGCATGACTATTTTCTAAAATACAGTAGATCACTGATTAGGGGACAATTTCTTATTCAAACTCTGAGGAACGAACTAAATCACAAAGAAGAGAAACATTCCAAAACGTCTGGTAGCCCCCTGCTTATAAGTGTGGCGCACTACACACCCATAAACAAGACTCTACCCAACGCAATTTCATAGACACCCTGGGACTATGAACCTGGCTCTAAAACCAAGTTTGTCACGACCCAAACTAGGGCCTGGCTGTGACGGACATCTCATACCATGAAGTCCCAAAATGCCCTTCTCTATCTGGAAATCATTCACAACATTCATATAATAAAAGAAGATGTGGAAAACATAATCTTCTATGGAAACATGGTCATTTCTAAATTCAACATAAGCATGAAAAACTGTAAATCAACTACATCTTAATAACATCTGACTCAGTCTGTGAATTCTCTACTACATGGAAATTTGACAACTGTCTGAAACTGGGACAAGAACCCCAGTATACCAAAATGGAAATAAATGACATAATCTTGAAAGACAGACCTTCTGGAATAGAGAAGGATCACCAACTGAACATTGCAACTCTATCTGATAATCTACTGCCTGCTGGACCCCTAGACTGAGCCTCATAACATGGAGGAAGGGGGGGGTCAATACAGATGTACTAGTATGCAAAGCAATCCAAAATAAATCTTTTATATATATAAGATAAAGAGAGCAATTTGTCAAAATATAATGCATGTAATAGTTCTAAAACGCATGGGATTTTTTTGGAAAAATCATAATCATTCTTAACAATGTGGTTTTTTATTTTCGTATTAATTCTGAGTTAGGTGGAACTCCCCTAAAATTTTGATATTCCACGGGCGGCATGGAATTCGCCATTGACTCAGCGGGGAAGCTCCCAACCCGAGTGTGCCGCAAGGGTTGGAGTTTCTGATTCTGATATACTACACGACACTAAGCCAACATAATATAATATACTCGGCTTAGTGATTTGCCGATCCGAGTAACTCATGCCTTCTTCAGAGAACCACCTAAGCTCTCTTTATGCCCATATTTATTCTGTTCTGAATTATGCATTTTCTAGCTTCAACATCTACAAAGTCTGATTTCAAACATGCCTTCTATTCTATTCTGAAATATCATGGCATAATCTAAATTGGTGTCGCCACACCAAGACCTGCAAGTCCTATTTCTGAGCCACAATTCTTCTTGCATAATTCTTTCATTAAAACATAGTTCAGACCACCCAAACATGCAAATAGTATAAGAGATTTCATGTCCGGAAAGAATAAGTCAAAACTATGCAAGAACTCTTCAAACATAAGGTGGTCATGTGCTTTTGGCAAAATCCATGCACTCTTTCATTATATGTATTTTCAACATTTTTCAATACAAACATCCTTATCTTTGGAATTCAAGATTCATAACCAAATCATTCATAAATTAAGATACTTCGTAACATGCTTTTCAAGATGCATTTAGAAAACAATCCATATCTTACGATAAGTAAGGAAAATCATATCAAGAGAGAGATTTTCACATGAATCATGCTCTCAATTCAATCATCAACATTAAAACATGTACGTATATACATATATCAATTCAAATCAATTTGGGGAAGGCCTAAAGACCAAAACAATGTCATTAAAGCTTCTAAAACACGAATAAATTCATAGTCCGAAATCCTTTTCTTAAAAGCATGATTTCTATGACCATGAGAATTTTAGAAAAATCCCGCGTACCTTAATTCCGAAAGATATAGGTAGTTCTTGAAGCTTAAGGATTGGGGATTCCAAATCTTCAATCACTTTTGAAAACCAACGATTGAATCTTGAGTTATTTGGGTTTCTAGTTTGAAACCCTTGGGAGTGTTCTTGGTGATTTTTGTGAAAAGTATAAATGATATGGGTATTTGGGAGCTTAATCCCATGTTAGAGGTGATAAGGGGTTGGAGAAGTGCCATTTTACCCTTAATGAGATGGAATAGGGTGCTGAAAATTGGCCGTGCGTGATACCCCGGGCAGCATCCTGCCTAGAGCACCGGAGTACCCTAGGCTTTTCCCGCCTTAAAGCGGTGGGGTAACCCGGGCGGCGCCTGCCTTAGAGCGGGGAGAACCCCAGGCGGCGCCCCCTTATTGACTGGAGCTACTGGAATGAATCACCAAACATGCTATTAGGCTCATCTTAAAATTCTGAAACTCACCCGAGATGTACTACGACTTTGCCCCATCGTAACGCAACAAGAAAATCTAAAATTGGAGATCGGGAGGATCGAAAATAAAATCCCCGAAGATTAAGAGCTAAAAATGAGACTAAGTCTCTTGACACTTAGAATATTTTCAAGTTTCCAAGGCTGAGTACACCACTCGGTCTGGCACGTGCACACATTTTATGGGGCATTACACAAAAAGATCGTCATTCAAGCCAGAAAGTGATATATTTGGCTACTTGTTTGATGACATAACACCTGATTTATAAACCAAAAAATAAAATATATAATGCAGTAACTTTGGCAATCAATCAAACAAATTAATTTTCAAAATTCCTTAGAAGCAGTGCATAATAACAGCATGGAGAATCACATTTACTTATTGTTTCTTCTCTTTCTATTTCAATACTACTTTCTTTCTATATCAGCTGCTTCCTCAAATGAAACAGATCAACAAGCTCTACTAGCTTTCAAAAGTCTTGTTACTAGTTCTAGTCATGTTTTGGTGGAAAATTGGACTAAGAATACTTCATTTTGCTCTTGGTTCAGTGTCACTTGCAGTCCAAAAAGGCAAAGGGTTGTAGCCTTGGAGCTTCCCAATATGCAACTTCAAGGCACAATTTCCTCCTCTTTGTCCAATTTGTCCTTTCTCAGTGTGCTCAATCTCGAGAACAACAGCTTCCATGATGGCATTCCTTTCGGACTTGGTCACTTTCCTCTCTTGTGAGTGATTGATGTTAGAAACAATCAGCTCCAAGGAAGTATCCCAACAAGTCTATTTCAACATCAAAGAGTTCCAAAAATTTCAGTGTCTTTCAATAAACTCGGTGGTGAAATATGGACAGGGCCATGGTATGTACCAGAGCTAAGAGCCTTAAATCTGGGGAACAATAGCCTCACGGTTATAATCCCTTCTTCTGTTGGAAATGCCACAAAGTTGATCAACTTCAGTTTGGCTGGGAATAGAATCAGAGGCAACCTTCCAAAAGAGATCGGTAACCTGAGCCAGCTTGCATTTTTGTCCTTATATGATAATCAATTAACAGGTTCCATTTCTACATCGCTATTTAATATCTCGTCGCTGGTTACTGTGTTTCTGGCATTAAATAGACTTTCCGGTTCTCTCTTGCTTAATGAAGGGAATATTGTGTCAAATCTAGAGTTTTTAAGTGTATCTAACAACCAAATTTCTGGTTGCATTCCTTCTAACATATGTCAACTCAGAGAGCTCCAAGTTTTGTCCATATCTTTGAACAACATAACTGGAGAGATACCCAGAAATATTGGTTGTTTATCCAATCTCGAGGAGTTTTATATTGGTGATACTCCAATAAAAGAGACCATTCCCACTTCGATTGGCAATATTTTCACTCTGCAATATGTTGACTGTACAAGAAATAGCTTGGAGGGGCCAATTCCACCAGAATTGGGGAAGCTATCAAATTTGAGGCTATTAGGCTTTGGCCATAACATAATCTTAGTGGTCAAATTCCAGAGGCTATTTCAATATGTCTTCTTTGGAAAGGATAACTGTCAATTTCAACAACCTTTCGGGGACAGTTCCAGCCGCTACAGATCTTCATCTTCCCAACCTTAAACTGCTTCTCTTGGGAGAAAATCAGCTGGAAGGGGAAACTCCATTGTTCATAACAAATGCTTCCAAGATTGAAGCGGTGGGATTAGAAAATAACTTTCTCAAAGGAACTATTCCAACTAATTTGGGAAATCTCCGTGAGCTGCGTGGACTGTTCCTAACTAGTAATCAACTTATGAATGAACCAAGAGAGCATGAGTTGCAATTTTTCAATTCTTTGGCAGACTGTAGAATGTTGCGATATCTAGAAGTATGTTATAATCCGTTGAGTGGCATTCTTCCCAATTCGATTGGGAACCTTTCATCTATTACTGAAGCAGTAAATTTAGCAGATGCACACATCAGTGGCTTCATACCCGCTAGTACAGGCAACATAAGTGGCCTTATTACCCTAGTCTTTAAAAATAACAACTTGATGGGAAATATTCATTCTGAGATTGGTAAGCTAAAGCAACTCCAAGGTCTATCTCTAAGTAACAATAAATTACAGAGGCATATTTCAGAGGCGGTATGCCATTTATCTAACTTGGTTAAGTTATTTCTGCAAGTTAATGAGCTGTCTGGAGAGATCCCACAATGCATAGGCAGTCTAAGCATGCTACGAGACCTTTCGTTGGGTTCTAACAAATTTTCATCAAAGATTCCTTTGAGCCTTTGGAAAATGAGTGGTCTTCTCAATTTTGATGTGTCACGAAATTCTATAGAGGGAGAAGTTACACCAGATATTGGAGAACTGAAGGCCATTCTAGAACTAAACCTTTCCAGTAACAACCTTTCAGGCGTAATACCAAGTAGACTGGGGGAACTCCTGCACCTTCAGTATCTTGATCTATCAAACAATTCATTTTGCCAAATTCCATTTTCCTTTTCCAATTTGATAAGCATAGAAGACTGGGATCTGTCTTTATATGACTTGTCAGGTACTATTCCTAAGTCCTTGGAAAAACTGTCATACCTTAAAAGCATTAATGTTTCATATAATGTTTTAGATGGTGAGATACCAAGTGGTGGTGCGTTTGCAAATTCCACTTTGCAATCATTTGTTGGTAATAAAGGTCTATGTGGAATGCACATATTGGAGGTTCTTCCTTACCCTATCACTAAATCTGGACAACAATCAAAGTCTAAGAAGCTTGTGGTAAAAATTGTTATTCCAGTCGTTACTTCTTCCTTTATGATATTCTTGGTCTCGATTTGGATAATGAAAAGGAAGAAGTGTAATGCCCCGTAAAAGTCATGCGTGTATTAGACTGTAATTTCTGAGCTTTAGACTTAAGTTTTAAATTCTTCTAAGTGTTGAAATGACTTAGACTCATTCTTAGCTGGCGACCTTCGGGATACAACTTCTCGACCTTCCCGACCTTCATTTTTGGATTTTTTTTGTTGCGTTATGATGGGGAAAGGTTGTAGTACGTCTCGGAGAAAATTCAGAATTTTTGGACGAGCCTAAGGCCTCGTTTGGATTTCGATCCAGTGGCAGCGCGCGATTAGCCCGCGCCGCCTGCTGGATCGCGCCCGGCCAAAATGTTCAGTCCATCCGGATTTTTAATGGCAATTCCGTAAATACTCATTCTCCTATCAACTTAAACACGGGATTAAATCCCTAAAGAGCCAAAATATCATTATATTCTTCAAATTTGCTCAAGAACTCTCCCTAGGGTTTTAACATTAAAACCCAAGCAACTCAAGATTTAACCGCGGTTCGTGAAACAAATTATAGATTTGGAATCCTCTCGACGTAGGCTTTGATAGACACCTAAAATTGGTGGAGGACAAGGTACGCGGGGTTTTTCCCAAATTCTCATGGGCATAGAAAAATCATGTTTTAGAAATGGGGTTTTAAATTATGTATATATATTTATGTATAAGATGTTTTAACATCATTGTTTTGGTCTTTTGACCATCTCCAAAGCGATTTGATAGTTTATATACATATATGAATGAATGTGTTTCAATTTTGAATACATGAACTTGCTAAAGACATTTGACCACCAGGTGTTTGATGAAATTTCTGCATGAATTGAACTTTAAGTTTCGGAATATGAAATCCTTTATATCAGTAACATGTTTTGGTGGTCTAAACTATGTTTTGAATGAAAGCACTTGCTGAATACATTATTGCTAAGAAAAATCATGACTTGCAATGTCTTGGTATGACGATACCAATTCAGACTAATGCCATATCAGACTCAGACTAATAGACATTTCAGACTTTTATGATTTTAGACATTCATAATGTTGCATGTACAGAAAAGGTTAAAAATGGGCATACAGAGATGTTAGGTGGTTCCCCGAAGAGGGATTGAGTTCAAGCGACTCATTGCCTAAAAACGTGGTTTGCCAACCCGGGTATACTATTATACGCTGACTTAAATGTCCTGTGGCGTATCAGACTCAGACACTCCAACCCTTGTGGCACACTTGGGTTGGGGGCTTCCCCGCCGAGTCAATGGCGGATTCCATACAGCCCGTGGAATATCAGACTTGTAAGGGAATACCACCTAACTCAGAAGTAAAACACAGATCATGATTTGAAATGAACAGACAGGTTACATGTTTTCAAAAAGTGCCCATGTATTTTTCAGAAACAGTTTTATACATGATGTCTTGACGAAAACTTGCTTTCACTTAATATATATATATATATGTATCTTCCATTATACTATTTTTGGATTGTTTCGCGTGCCAGTACTTTTGTGCTGACCCCCCCTCCTTCCAGATTTTGAGGCACAGTCTAGGGGTCCAGCTACTCAGTAGACATTCTCGGGTTTGCAGACTTGATCTCACAGTGGTGAGCCTTCTATTATTCGGAAAGCCTAATTATGTCAGACATTATCTTATTTATTATGTTTGTGGTTTATTGGGGGCCTTGTCCCAGTTTCTTTTCAGACAGATGTTGGTGTTCTTAGTAGAGATTTTGCAGACTGATGTCAGATAGTATTATTCAGAAATATTGCAGAACTTGACCATGTTTTCCGTACTCAGTTTCAATTCCGCATTTTATTATGATTATGAATGTTGTGCATGATAACCAGATAGAGAATGGGTGTTCCGGGCTTTCATGGTTCGGGATGCTCGTCACGGCTAGGGCCTAGGCTCAGGTTGTGGAAAACTTGGTATCAGAGCATGGTTCATGGTCCCAGGGTGTCTGCGAAATCGCGTCGAGTAGAGTTCTGTTAATGGGTGTGTAGCGCGCCACACTTATAAACAGGAGGCTACTAGGCGTTTAGGAATGTTTCCCTTCTTTGTGATTTAGTTCGTGCTTCAGAGTCTAAACTGTCCCCTAATCAATGATCTCTTATATTTCAGAAACACGACTATGCCTCCCCGTCGCAACATCGATCAGAGTGCTCAGGCAGATGTGGTCCGTCCCACCCATGGGATGCAGACCCGTAATAGAGCTTCCACGCCATAACCTGTCCCTACTCTGGGAGTCCCTCAAGTCCCAACCAGTCCACCTCGGGCTCCGCATACTAATGTCAACCGTCCACCAACTGCTCAGAGAGATATCTCCAATACATAGTTTAGACGGTCTATCCATATGCTGACACAACTGGTAGCTAACCAGGCTCACCGATCGGAAGATGCTGGGTATGCATCCATTACGTCTGAGGCTACTAGAGTCGGGCATTTCATGAAGATGAATCCACCTAAGTTCACTGGTACAAAGGTGGAGGAAGATCCACAGGAGTTTGTGGATGAGATGGAGAAGATCTTTAAGGTAATGCATACAGATGAGATTGAAGGAGTGGAATTGGCAACTTATCAGCTTAAGGATGTTGTAAATCAGTGGTATACAGACTGGGAAGATGCAAAAGGTGTGAGTGCTGCGCCTACAGTTTGGGGTGAGTTTGTAGAAGCTTTCCTTGACAGATTTTTTCCTATGGAGTTGAGGGAGGCCAAAGCAGAGAGTTCATGAATCTGAAGCAGGGCAGTATGAGTGTACAGGAGTACACTTTGAAGTTTAATCAACTAGCCCGCTATGCACCAGAATTGACTAGCAATATGAGATCCCGGATGAGGAAATTTGCATCCGGCCTTGCTGATAACCTGATAGTTGAGTTCCAGGGGGCAATGTTGAATAAGGAGTTAGACTTTGCTAGACTGACAGTCCATATGCAGTAGGTGGAAGAGAAGAAGAGAAAGATCGCTGAATCTAGAGAGAAGGACAGACAGTCTAAGAGAGTCAAATCTGCGGACCAGCACCAGAGCCAGCCGCAGAATGGTAACTGGGGAAATAGGTGGTCGAAGAAGATGAGGTTTTGGAATAATACACAGTCAGCAGCCGGCTGCCTAGTGCCCAGACCCCCTGCAGACAGACAGACTCAGAGCTTTCAGACTCCTCATGGATCTAGAGCACCAGATACTCAGTCGCAAGGTAGTGTGGCTCAGCAGTATTGCACTTACCCGCGATGTGAAAATTGTGGTAGGAATCATCCCGGGAAATGTCAGTTGGGCACACTTGTATGTTATTCATATGGTCAGTCAGGCCACTTTCAGTGGGACTGTCCATCTGCTAGGAGGAGTGCTGGTGGTCCGACGTTTTAGGGCAATTCCATAGCGCCACTCCCATCTCAAAAGGGCGCCACATCAGCTTCCGGGAACAGTTATATGCCTTGACCAACCGCCAGGAGGCGGAAGCTTCCCCAGATGTTGTTACTGGTACGTTACAAATCTTTTCCCGTGATGTCTGTGTGTTACTTGATCCCGGATCTACCTTATCCTATGTGACCCCTTATGTGGCTGTTGGTTTCGGGTTTGAGCCCAGTGTGATTTCTAAACCCTTTTCTGTTTCTACCCCGGTGGGGGATTCTGTTGTTACTAGAAGGGTATATAGGGGTTGTGTGGTGACTGTTGGTAGTCGAGATATGGTGGCAGACCTTATAGAGTTGGACATAGTTGCATTTGATTCTATCTTAGGGATGGATTGGCTCCATTCATACTATGCCATATTGGATTGTAGGACCCGTAAAGTTACCTTTTCTTTCCTGAATGAACCAATGATAGAATGGGAGGGACATTCTTTAGTACCCAAAGGGCACTTTATATCTTATCTCAGAGCCCGAAAACTCATTTCTAAGGGTTGCTTGTATCACCTTATTCGAGTCAAGGACTCTAAATATGAAAATCCTCCTTTTCAGTCTGTCCCTGTGGTGAATGAATTTCCAGAAGCCTTTACCGAAGATCTCCCAGGGATACCCCTGATAGGCAGATAGAGTTTGGTATTGATGTGTTACCAGATACCCGTCCCATTTCTATTACGCCATATAGAATGGCTCTCGCAGAGCTAAACGAGTTGAAAGAGCAGCTAGTATACCTCCTAGATAAGGGATTTATACGCCCCAGTGTATCTCCTTGGGGTGCACCTGTACTTTTCGTGCGTAAGAAAGACGGTTCCCTTCGTATGTGCATAGATTACCGTCAGTTGAATAAGGTCACAATTAAAAACAAATATACTCTTCCTAGGATTGATGATCTTTTTGACCAGCTTCAGGGTGCTAGATGTTTTTCAAAAATAGAACTTCATTTGGGCTATCATCAGTTGAAAGTTAGTGAGTCAGACATTCCCAAAACAGCTTTCCGAACCCGATATGGTCACTATGAGTTTCTTGTCATGTCCTTCGGGTTAACTAATGCCTCTGCAACCTTCATGGATCTTTTGAACAGAGTTTTCCGTCAGTTTCTTGACTCGTTTGTTATTGTATTTATTGAATTCTGATTTATTCTAAGAGTAAGGAGGATCATGCTGATCACCTCCGAATCATTCTTCAGACCCTTAAGGATCATTGGTTGTATGCCAAATTTTCCAAGTATGAGTTCTGGTTAGATGCTATTGCCTTCTTAGGGCATATTGTGTCCAGTGACGGGATTAGAGTGGACCCCCAGAAAGTTGAGGCAGTGAGAAAATGGCCCAGACCCACGACTCCAACCGATATTCGGAGCTTCTTGGGTTTGGTAGGTTATTATAGAAGGTTTGTAGAGAGTTTTTCATCCATAGTGGCCCTACTCACTAAACTGACTCAGAAAAAGGTAAAGTTTGTGTGGTCTGATTTATGTGAAAATAGTTTTGAGAAGTTGAAAGACAGACTGACCACTGCACCTGTTTTGACTCTTCCCAAGGGTGTTGATGGTTTTGTGGTTTACTGTGATGCGTCCCGTGTGGGACTTGGCTGCATTTTGATGCGACATGGAAAGGTGGTAGCTTATGCATCTAGTCAGTTGAAGGTGCACGAGCGGAACTACCCTACTCATGATTTGGAGTTAGCGGCTGTGGTGTTTGCCCTTAAGATTTGGCGGAACTACTTATACGGTGTTCATGTTGATATCTTTACTGATCACAAGAGTTTGCAGTATGTTTTCTCGCAGAAAGAATTGAATCTCAGGCAGAGGCGGTGGTTGGAACTTCTGAAAGACTATGATATGAGCCTGCATTACCATCCAGGCAAGGCAAATGTTGTAGCCGAAGCCCTCAGCAGGTTGTTTATGGGCAGCCTTTCTCATGTAAAAGAAGAAAAGAAAGAGATAGTGAAGGATATTCACCGCCTTACGAATCTGGGAGTGCGACTGTTAGATTCCAAAGACGGAGGGGTGATTGTTCATAAGTTAGATAAGTAGGTTAAAGATTCCATCTTGATGCAAATAAAGAAAGATGTGGGTCAACAGAAGGTGATATCTTTTGAAATTGGTGGTGATGACATTCTGAGGTTTCAGGGTAGATTATGTATTCCGAATGTCAACGGGCTTCGAGAAAGAATTCTTGATGAAGCTTACACCTCGAGGTATGTTGTTCATCCTTGTTCTACTAAGATGTACCATGATTTGAAATCTATGTTTTGGTGGAATAATATGAAGCGAGATGTGGCTAACTTTGTTTCTAAGTGCTTGAATTGCCAAAAAGTGAAAGTAGAACATTTGAGGCTAGGAGGTACTTCCCAAGAAATAGCGTTGCCCTTGTGGAAGTGGGAAATGATCAATATGGACTTTATTACAGGACTTCCGAAGTCCCGAAATCAGTATGACTCTATATGGGTGATTGTAGATAGGCTGACCAAGTCAGCTTACTTTCTGCCTGTCAGGACTAACTATTCGGGGGAAGATTATGCTAAGCTGTTCATTGCAGAAATTGTCCGCCTGCATGGAGCGCCTGTCTCCATTATATCCGACCGAGGTACGCAGTTTTCTTCTCAGTTTTGGAGATCGTTTCAGAAAGGTTTAGGTACCCAGGTGAACTTAAGTACAGCATTCCACCCTCAGACTAATGGGCAAGCTGAACGCACCATCCAGACCCTGGAGGACATGTTGAGGGCCTGTGTGATTGACTTTAAAGGTTGTTGGTTTGATCACTTGCCACTGATAGAGTTTGCCTATAACAATAGTTTCCACTCTAGTATTAAGATGGCACCTTTTGAGGCACTGTATGGTGGAAGATGTAGGTCTCCAATAGGCTGGTATGAAGTAGGTGAGATGCAGACGTATAGGCCTGATCTTGTTCATCGGGCAATGAAGAATGTGAAACTCATTAGGGAACGACTTAAGACAGCTCAGACTCGTCAGAAATCCTATGCCGACGTCAGAAGAAGAGAGTTAGAGCTTGAGATTGGAGATTGGGTTTTCCTCAAAGTTTCTCCCATGAAGGGAGCTATGCATTTCGGGAAGAGGGGTAAGCTAAGTCCTCGCTATATAGGCCCATATTAGATTGTAAGAAGAATAGGTGGAGTTGCGTATGAATTAGAATTGCCTGCAAGTTTGGGTTCTGTTCATCCAGTATTCCACATATCCATGTTGAAGAAGTGCATTGGAGATCACTCTTTGGTGGTGCCCATTTATGAGATCAAGGTGGGCGATTCCTTGTTTTACGAGGAAGAGCCCGTGGAAATCCTAGATCGACAAGTGAGAAAATTGAGGAGTAAAGAGATAGTCTCAGTTAAAGTGTTATGGCAAAATCAGAAAGTTGAAGAAGCAACTTGGGAGTCGGAGCATGACATGAAAGTGAGATACCCAAGCCTATTTGAACTAGTAAATAACGAATTGGAAGGTACAATTCTTGCTTTATGTTTCCTTCTATGTATGAATCTGTTTGAAATCGTGCGTGACTAATTCCGCGTCATCATTCGGGGACGAATGATCCCAAGGGGGGGATAATGTAACGCCTCGTAAAAGTCATGCATGTATTAGACTGTAATTTCTGAGCTTTAGACTTAAGTTTTAAATTCTTCTAAGTGTTGAAATGACTTAGACTTATTCTTAGATGACGACCTTCGGGATACAACTTCTCGACCTTCCCGACCTTCATTTTTGGTTTTTTTGTTGCGTTACGATGGGCCAAGGTTGTAGTACGTCTCGGAGAAAATTCAGAATTTTTGGACAAGCCTAAGGCCTCGTTTGGATTTCGATCCAGTGGCAGCGCGCGATTAGCCCGCGCCGCCTGCTGGATCGCGCCCGGCCAAAATGTTCAGTCCATTCGGATTTTTAATGGCAATTCCATAAATACTCATTCTCCTATCAATACTCATTCTCCTATCAATTTAAACACGGGATTAAATCCCTAAAAATCCAAAATATCATTATATTCTTCAAATTTGCTCAAGAACTCTCCCTAGGGTTTTAACATTAAAACCCAAGCAACTCAAGATTTAACCGCGGGTTCGTGAAACAAATTACAGATTTGGAATCCTCTCAACGTAGGCTTCGATAGACACCCAAAATTTGTGGAGGACAAGGTACGCGGGGTTTTTCCCAAATTCTCATGGGCATAGAAAAATCATGTTTTAGAAATGGGGTTTTAAATTATGTATATATATTTATGTATAAGATGTTTTAACATCATTGTTTTGGTCTTTTGACCATCTCCAAAGCGATTTGACAGTTTATATACATATATGATTGAATGTGTTTCAATTTTGAATACATGAACTTGATAAAGACATTTGACCACCAGGTGTTTGATGAAATTTCTACATGAATTGAACTTTAAGTTTCGGAATATGAAATCCTTTACATCAGTTACATGTTTTGGTGGTCTAAACTATGTTTTGAATGAAAGCTCTTGCTTAATACATTATGGCTCAGAAAAATCATGACTTGCAATGTCTTGGTATGATGATACCAATTAAGACTAATGCCATATCAGACTCAGACTAACAAACATTTCAGACTTTCATGATTTTAGACATTCAGAATATTGCATGTACAGAAAAGGTTAAAAATGGGCATACAGAGATGTTAGGTGGTTCCCCGAAGAGGTATTAAGTTCAAGCGACTCATTGACTAAAACCGTGGTTTACTGACCTGGGTATACTATTATGCGCTGACTTAAATGTCCTGTGGCATATCAGACTCAGACACTCCAACCCTTGCGGCACACTTGGGTTGGGGGCTTTCCCGCCGAGTCAATGGGGGATTCCATACAGCCCGTGGAATATTAGACTTGTAGGGTAATACCACCTAACTCAGAAGTAAAACACAGATCATGATTTGAAATGAACAGACAGGTTACATTTTTTCAGAAAGTGCCCATGTATTTTTAAAAACAGTTTTATGCATGATGTCTTGATGAAAAATTGCTTTCACTTAATATATATATATATATATATATATATATGTATGTTCCATTATACTATTTTTGGATTGTTTCGCGTGCCAGTACTTTTGTGCTGACCCCCCCCCCTCCTTCCAAGTTCTGAGGCACAGTCTAGGGGTCCAGCTAAGACATTCTCGGGTTTGCAGACTTGATCTCACAGTGGTGAGCCTTCTATTATTCGGAAGGCCTAATTATGTTAGACATTATCTTATTTATTATGTTTTTGGTTTACTGGGGGCCTTGTCCCAGTTTCTTTTCAGATGTTGGTGTTCTTAGTAGAAATTTCGTAGACTGATGTCAGATAGTATTATTCAGAAATGTTGTAGAACTTGACCATTTTTTTCGTACTCAGTTTCAATTGCGCATTTTATTATGATTACGAATGTTGTGCATGATAAACAGATAGAGAATGGGTGTTTTGGGCCTTCATGGTTCAGGATGCTCGTCACGGCTAGGGCCTAGGCTCGGGTCGTGACAAGAAGATAGCAAAGTTCGAAGATGTTGAAAAGGTTCCGGATATTAACACTTATCCATTGATTTCTTATCATGAGATTCAATGAGGAACAAGTAATTTTGTGTCACGACCCGAGCCTAGGCCCTAGCCGTGATGAGCATCCCGAACCATGAAGGCCCGGAACACCCATTCTCTATCTGGTTATCATGCACAACATTTATAATCATAATAAAATGCAGAATTTAAACTGAGTACGGAAAACATGGTCAAGTCTTGCAATATTTCTGAATAATACTATCTGACATCAGTCTACGAAAATCTCTACTAAGAACACAAACATCTATCTGAAAAGAAACTGGGACAAGGCCCCCAGTGAACCAAAAATATAATAAATAAGATAATGTCTGACATAATTAGGCCTTCTGAATAATAGAAAGCTCACCACTATGAGATCAAGTCTGCAAATCCGAGAATATCTACTGAGTAGCTGGACCCCTAGACTGTGCCTCAGAACCTGGAAGGAGGGGGGGGTCAGCACAAAAGTACTAGCACGCGAAGCAATCCAAAAATAGTATAATGGAACATACATACATATATATAAGTGAAAGCAATTTTTCATCAAGACATCCTGTATAAAACTATTTCTGAAAAATACATGGGCACTTTCGAAAAACATGCAACTTGTCTGTTCATTTCAAATCATGATCTGTGTTTTACTTCTGAGTTAGGTGGTGTTCCCCTACAAGTCTGATATTCCACGGGCTGTATGGAATCCGTCATTGACTCGGCGGGGAAGCCCCCAACCCAAGTGTACCGCAAGGGTTAGAGTCTCTGAGTCTGATACGCCATAGGACATTTAAGTCAGCGCACAATAATAGACCCGGGTCGGCAAACCACGGTTTTAGGCAATGAGTCGCTTGAACTCAAGCCCTCTTCAGGGAACCACCTAACATCTCTGTATGCCCATTTTTAACCTTTTCTGAACATGCATCATTCTGAAATTTCTAAATCATGAAAGTCTGAAATGTCTGTTAGTCTGAGTCTGATATGGCATTAGTCTGAATTGGTATCGTCATACCAAGACCTTGCAAGTCATGATTTTTCTGAGCCATAAGGTACTAAGCAAAAGCTTTCATTCAACACATAGTTTAGACCACCCAAAACATGCAACTGATGTAAAGGATTTCATATTCCGAACTTAAAGTTCAATTCATGCAGAAATTTCATCAAAACATATGGTGGCCATGTGCATTTTGGCAAAACCATGCATTCTTTCATTACATGCATATTCAACATTCACAACCCTCTCTTTCGTGTTCAAGAATCGTATTCCAAACATAGCAAAAGTCAAAGCACTTCATATCATAATTTCTTTTCTTCAAGATGTCTTTCAAAACAATTTATATTACGTGAAACATGGAAAAATTTACATTAAAAGAGGGGTTCCATGAAAATCATGCTTTAAATTCATATTTCAGAACAAACACATATATACATATACATATAATTTTCAAACCACTTTGGGGGAAAGCCAAAAGGCCAAAACAATATCATTAAAGCTTCTAAAACATGAGTATGCACATGAATTCGAAAACCCGATACTTAAAACATGATTTCTATGCCCATGAGATTTTAGGGAAAACCCCGCGTACCTCTATTTCCAAGGATAATAGATGTTTCTTGAAGCTTGCGGATTGATGATTCCGAATATGTAATTATCTTTGAAAACTTACGGTCGAATCTTAAACTATTTGGGTTTTTATTTTGAAACCCTAAGGAGAATTCTTGAGAAATTGTGAGGAAAGCATGTGTATTATGGTGTTTGAGGGATTAAATCCGTGTTGGTGGTATATATAGGGGTGGAGGATGACCAAAATATCCCTAAGGAACAATTAAGGTCAAATCTGTCCCTCAATTGACAGTTTGATAGGCTGGAGTAAATCGATTATAACGTTTTACTCATATATTCAAATTGGATGAAACCAACTTTATTTGAAAGATGACTCAAAGAGCTTTCGTTTGATATATTATAGCTCACACAGTTCATTATATACAGGGAGGTATGATCGTTTGAAGTTGACCCTGAAATGCTGAAAAAAACTGGGCAATAGGCTATGCGTTTTGCTACTGTTTTGAAATCCAAACGCAGCCTTATGCATTCCGAAAAATTCCAAAACTTATCCGAGATGTACTATGAGATTGAACGATCGTAACGCAACTTGAAAATCTAAAAATGAAGGTCGGGAAGGTCGAGAAGTTGTATCCCGAAGGTTGCCAGCTAAGAATAAGTCTAAGTCATTTCAACACTTCGAAAAATTTTAAAACTTAAGTCTAAAGCTCAGAAATTACAGTCTAATACATGCATGACTTTTACGGGGCGTTACATTTTGATGGATCAAATTTAATTGGTGTGGGAAGTTCTAGCTCTGTGTACAAAACAACATTATCTAGCGGAACTGTGGTGGCCATAAAGGTTTTGGATTTGGAAAATGAGCAAGTATGCAAGAAGTTTGATACCGAATGCGAAGTGATGAGAAATGTTAGACATAGAAATCTTGTCCCTGTGATTACTACTTGTTCTAGTGAGTATATAAGGGCCTTTGTTCTGCAATATATTGTGATGCTTGATGCAGCTATGGCAATTGAATATCTACATCATGGTAATGAAACTCCGATAGTTCACTGCGACCTAAAGCCATCAAACATTCTTTTGGATGAAGATATGGTGGCTCATGTTGGTGATTTTGGCATCTCCAAAATTTTAGCGGTAAGAAAGTCTATGGCACACACCAAGACATTGGGCACTCTGGGATTTTTTTATCATAATAATGCATCTCCAAATTCTAGAAGTGAAAAAGCAAGTATTTATTTGTACAAAATTGGTGTTACATTTCAATTAACTTTTTTCATTTCATTCCTTTTCTAAGAATATGGCTTGGAGGGAATAGTATCCACTAGTGGTGATGTTTATAGTTACGGCATCATGTTGATGGAGGTTTTGACTAAAAGAGGGCCAACAGATGAAGAGATATGC
Organism: Capsicum baccatum var. pendulum; assembly: GCA_030864225.1. Taxonomy (NCBI): domain Eukaryota; kingdom Viridiplantae; phylum Streptophyta; class Magnoliopsida; order Solanales; family Solanaceae; genus Capsicum; species Capsicum baccatum. The sequence continues at coordinate 7,104,078 of CM061552.1, forward strand.
AATGAAAATCTCGACTTGAGGAAACGGATAACACAATCATTTTCAGGAACTATCATGGAAGTTGTGGATGCAATCTTTTTCTTGAGGAAGAACAGATCACTTCTAAAGGTGAAATCTGCATAGCTGCCATGGTCGAGTTGGCTTTAGATTGCACTAAGGAAAATCCAGAATCAAGAATAACCATGAAAGACGTAGTCAAGAGGCTTACCAAAATCAAGAACACATTTCTGGAAACGTAGAAGCTAGAATCTCTTCAAGCGGTGTTGTTTCTCATCTGCAAGTTGATATGTTGCTTTTTTTGTTTACTTGGTTTCTTTAGTAAATTTGTTGTATGGTACTACTTGGAGTCATGCACTGCTTGTAATTCAAAGTGCTGTATTCCCAGCATTTGTAATTTCATTTGAACCTATTTTGCTCATTTCTTTTTTAAAAATAAAAATAAAAATTTGTAATTATATTTTGAGTGCTTGTATGATTTTAGGCATCACAGCTCTGGATGGAAAGCAAAGGACTTGACTAATGGATAAATCAATTTTAGACTCATATTGGCCTGTTGATACAAGTACAACCACGAGGATGGACGTGCATGAGTGTGTAATGAATCCGTCCAAGGAAGTGCACAAGTGAAGTGTAAAAGAGGGCCTAAACATACCAAAATCAGCCCATTTCTTGCACTTGATGGGCACATCACCCTTGAGGTGTATTATGGACATTTCACACTATTTTTGTTATATCTATAAATAGAACCTTTAGGGTTTCATTCATTAGACTTTGATGATAATTGTAACTTGTTTATTGATGTAAGACTTGAAAACCTGAAACACCTTTAGTTGTAGGGCTTGGAATAAACACCACACCGAAATGAGGGCAACAAGAGTGGATATCACTTGTGTTGCAATGTTGGCTTGATACGTTAGTGTTTAGAGGAGGTAAAGTTCCTCTTGAGGCAACGTAGGAGTTAGGTTAACCGTTGTGTGTAGTGTTAAGGGTCTAAGATTACCATATTCTTGGATTCTTAAGATTATACCAACCAAGGTCTAACTATCTATCCATTTTGTTTATGTTGTAATCATTTGTTTGTGTTCCTGTAATTCAAATCCGTGACTTGTTGTTCTTGTTCCATTGTCGTTGTTCAACATCTTGTTATTGTTAACATAGTTTGTTGTTAGCTATTTTTAGGTGTTAAACACATCAATACATTGTGTTCTTGTTGTTGTTTGTTCAATCCGAGTGTGGTCTTCAAAAGGGTCCTCGGATGACTGATTTTGAAGTGTGTTTCGTGTTGTCCTTGTACTTCTTGTATCACCTGCTCTGTATCCATGCAGCGATATGCCATTAATGTCATCTGTAGTTCTTATGCTAAGTAGTTAGATGGATCAACAGACAAAAGCAGCAAAGCATGATCCATTAATGGTATTAATCAACTGAAAAATACCAAGAATTATGTAATTGAGCAACAATATTTTGACTCTACTGTTTTGATATGTGTACACAGTATGTCTATTAATCTGATCAGTTGTTCCTCTTTTTGTTTTCATTATTTTTTGTCCTTTCACACTTCAGTATTGACTCACTTTTCTTACCTGAAAAATAAAATTATGGAACGTCATAATCAGTTTCTGATATTGAACTCTGCACGTATAACTCACACAAACTTTAATATCGGAAATCAAACTTTGGTTTAGTTATTTGGAGGTTACAACAGCTATGTAAAGATTTATATTCAAAGCTAGACATATTATAAGTAATCTAAATTATATCAGGAGATTAATTTTACCATACTTAAAACCACACGACCCCTATAAATGATTTACTAGCAGTTTTAAGTTGGCCTTGTTCTCTCATTAGATTTTTCTTTTTCATGACTCTTCATAGGTGGGGAATTCTTGCATTTGCCGTAAAGACTTGCAGGGTCGGCTCGACAGATATGGTTTCTCAAAGGCAACCTTTTTATGTGAAATGAAAGTTTGAGAGAAAATGTGAAAAGGAATGTACTACTCAACTTATTTTACGGAACATATTTTATAAATTTTATTGCTTGTTTGACTTCCTTCCAACTAAAACATGTGAACTTAGAAATGTCATTTTAATTTGAAGAAAAATAAACCAGCTAGAGTAGGTGTTTAGACATGATTTTGGGTAATATTTGATAAAACTAGCATTTGATGGTAACTTGGAAAAGGATATTTAAAATTTTAAGTTGTGTTTGGACATTTAAAGTTTAGTGAGGGAAGCTGTTTTTTAGTTGAAAAATTCACATTCAAGTTAGAGTTAAAAATTAACTACATCATATAACCAAATTTGACTTGGACAATACAATTGCTCTGTGAAGTAAACTCCATGATACGTGTGGAATTTGTTTACCGCAATTAGTCAAGTCAAGAAGTAAAGACTTTAAATGACTCGACACAACTCATTTGGAGTTAAATGTCAGAAATGAAGCACTGTATTATTTATTGAGAGAATACGTTAGTTACGCTAAATTTTATACGGAAACTAGACAATAATTGTATAAGTAATACAAATTTATATACGGAGAGTAAATTTTATCATTCTATAAACCAAATGATCCTGGAAATAGTCAAATTAAGGTTCTGAAAAGCATTTTGGAAATAGTCAAGGTTGTGAGTGATATGATTATAATAAATTGCTTATACTAATTCTTAACACTGCGTTAGAATAATATGATTGTATCATGTATGACACAGGAACCGTATCCAATTAAATTTTGGTGGTAAAAAACTGATGGCGTCTGTTTCAGTTTATCTTATAGTTTAATCATTATGCGCTGATGGATATTGCTATATAATGGTGAAACTATTCCAACAAAACAAATAAAAAACAAATGGAGAAGCACATTATCAAATACAAGATCGAACACACAACACGGATTCAAGAGATCTACAAGATCAACAACAATAGAGAATCAAAGGCCCCGCTCGGCTTCTCTATGTTTTCAAGACAACAACAACAATATTCAACAAAGTAGATGGAGAATACAAGATTATAAGGAATATAGTGAATCGAAGAGGCCCCACACGGCTTCACTATGTCAATACATAAACAACAAGATTACAACAACAAGAAGGTTACGGGTACATTAACAACAACAAGGAACCACGGATTCAATGAGATACAAGATAAATAGTTAAACCAAATGAAGGAATCTTAAGAACCCAAGAATTGTTACACTCTTGGACCCTTAAACACTATCCGCGAAACAAACCTAACTCTACGTTGACACAAGAGGGCCTTTACCTCCTCTAAACACCAACGTTTCAAGCCAATATGCAAACACAAGTGAATCTTCACTTGTCTAGCCCTAGATTCGGTTGGAGCTCTTCAGAGAGAACTAAAGTTTTGCAAATGTTTCAAATCTCAAAATATGATCAACTAATTGAATAAAAACCTAAGTGGTTCTATTTATATTACATTCCCCAAAAGAGTTAAAATGACAAAGGTGCCCTTTTAGTGAATAAGGCTTCAAGGCCACCCATTTAGTGCACACATAGGGGTGATTTTTGGCTTCTCCCACACTTAAGATCGGGCCTTCTCTCGGTTGCATTTGACATACCAAAAAAGGATCCATCTACGAGATCACACTTGTATCATCCTCTCCATCTTGAGAGGAGTTTGACCTCAAACTCAAGCAATCTTCACCCGCAAGCTCTCCTCTTCGAATAATCTTTTCTCGGCTCCTCCCAAGGTTAGGATATTCAAAAAAGGGTGTCATGAGATCATCAAGATTCATCCTTGGGCTTGGATATCCTTCAACCTGCAAATAAGAAGAATGGATGCTAGGTTAAGTACTAGCATCTCGGTTAGTAAGCATCAAAGGATCTTTGTGGACAAATCCCACTTCTTGAACTCTCGGATCCTCCTCTTCTTCATCATACTCACCCTTGGTTTACTCTTCTAAACCATCACTAAGCATGATTCTCCTTGCCATAAACAAGGGTACTACACAATCTCCATCAACCGGCCAAATATCTTCCACGCCTTCATCTATTTCTACCTCAGCTTCTTGCTCTCCCTCTTGAGTGTTTTCATAAAACTCATTTGATGCAAGCCCCACCTAATCACCAATACTAATAAAAATTTCCTTCCCTAAGGATTATATTTCTCTGATTTGGGCACTCATTAACCTTGTGCCCCCACCCTTAACATTTAAAACATTGAAATTCTTTAGGACGAGAAGTGGAATTTGGTTTACCTCCATTTCTCAGAAGACACCTTTGGGAAGCCTTGGTCTCAGCTTGGATCAGCTTGGCCTCGGATTTCTCCTCATTGGATGAGTCAATCTTGTCCTTGTGCCAATCTGAGGGTATTTCCCCTTGAACTTGATGCCTGCCCTTTCCCGTATATCTCTCTCTCAATCTCCAAGGCGGCTTGGAAAATGACATGAATTGTGTCAAACTTGTGTAAGTTCAACCGTGAAGTAATATCTATATTCAACCCCACCTTGAATCTTATGATGTCATGACTTACTTGTTCCCCTCTATGATCAAGTTTCAAGATGAGTTGTTGGAACTCATCGTCGTAAGCCACAACACCTTTGTTTCCTTGACTCAAGTTATACAACTTGGCAAGGAGCTCTTGATAATATCTTTTGGGTAGGTACCTTTGTCTCATGAGGTACCTTAACTGAAACCAAGGAGGGGGCTGCCCCTCTACCAACACATTGCCAAAACGCTTAACATACTCCCACCATGTAGTAGCATAACCCTCAAAGTGAGCAATTGCATAGCAACTCTTCCTCTCTTCGGTAAGATCAATGAATTGAAAGACCCTCTCACATGAAGATTCCCATGCAATAAACTCTTTGGGATCACTCTTACCCTTGAAGATTGGAAGCCCCATTTTGATGGTATTTAGTCCTACTTCACGGATTTGGTTCCCTTGTTGGTTCCAATGACCAACTCTTCCTTCTCATCCATGAACCTCCCTTGGATCAACATGTCTACCTCGTACCTCTTCCCCCATCATGTAACTATCATCAAATCGAACATACCCCTCATGTTGGATAGGTCTATTTAGGTTAAGTGGAGCTTGTAGTGGCGGGTTTGGATTTGGTGGATAATAAGGTCTTTGGCCAAGTGGAGTTTGGTTTGGAGGGCTAGGGTTGTGGGGTCGAATTTTGGTTCCAATTCCTTCTTGTTGGACTTGGTGAAGTGGTGGTTGGATTGTCTTCTCATGGTCTTGGGTGAGGGGGTATAGTAGAGTTCGGTTTGTGACATTGGAGGGTTGTCTCGGTGGATGGAACATTTGGTGCAAGGCCTCGGGAGTAGTGGTCGGGGAAATGTGTTGAGGGGTTGATGGTCGACTCCTTTGACTTTGCAAACGATCTAATCTCCCACTCATTGATCCCACATCCATATCTAGTTTCTCAAGGCCCACATTCAAGCTATCCACATCTTGGGACATAGTTTCAAGGCAAGCCAAAATGAGATTGATGGCATTACTTTTGAAGCCTCAGGTTCCATATTAATGGTATCAGAATTAATCCTTCAAGTTACGATCCAAAAAGTTACCAGATCAGTCCAATATGTCACATACAGCAATACAACACAAAACCTACAAAACAAAACACAAGTTAGTTCAAACAACCTCACTATTCTCTCACTCACATTGTGGCCTCACACTTGATGTCACAAATGTTTGCAAGTCGGCTTGTAGTTGTGGTGAGTTGAAGAGTAAGTCTACTCCTTAGTCGGAATGGATTCTTTGTTGGATGACTCAAGTAATTAATGTTCTGACTTGAACCAAGAAGCACTACGATTATAAAAATGACAAAAGCACTAAAGAAACGTAGACACGAACAAGGGATGCAAAGGACTAATTGACAATCTACTAGGAGTTTACTAGTTTGTTAATTAGTTCTAGGATCAACTAATGAAACCAAGAATCAACAAGTAGAAACTAGAAAAATCCAAATTTGAGTTTAATTATTGACATGAATAGTAGCAAGTGGTGACATGGAAACATGTAATTTGTCTCGGGCCCACACAACTTAGTCACAAATTTGAAATTCTCAACCTTCAAAGAATTTAGAATGAAAGACAATTGGTGTTGGAGGGAAAGTATAAGTCTTGAGTTTTTTGTAAGTTTATTCTCAAAAGGATGATCTTGACTTGTACTATTTCCACCAAACAAGGCTCCTTGATTTAAGGATAGTAGTTGAAAAGTCTATGAAGTGATGGTTCAAGTCTTCTCACCAACAAACTTTAGAACTTTTATCTTCACCTTTTTGAATCAAGTTTGCACATTTTGTAGTTTAAGTTATAAGACTAGGTGAAGAATAAGATGAACACAGTAACAGTCTTCATGAACATGACAACACCACCACCAATCGACCACCAATCTTTAACAACAAGGTTCAACACATGGCCAACTTCAAGTCAACACAACAATAGTCAATATTACAAGCTCAACTTTAGATTTGGACACTTTTGTGTTGATGAGAAAGGAACCAACACAAGAAAAAAAATAAACAATTAAAATCTTTTGTCGATCTACAACCAATTTCGACCAAGACAACAACACAACACCATTTTCTCAGCCAAGAACAAGCTGGACAAATTTCTCCTCTTTTTTTTTTTTTTTTGGAATTTTTTAGATTTCAACAATTTTTTTTTTTGTATTTTTCAACTACCATGCCCAAGATTGATTTTGTTGGAACAAAATCAATCACAAGCTCTAATACCAAATGATATAAGATTGAGCACACAACACGGATTCAAGAGATGTACACGATAAAAAAAAATAGAGAATCAAAGGCCTCGCTCGGCTTCTCTATGTTTTCAAGACAACAACAACAATATTCAACAAAGTAGATGGAGAATACAAGATTACAAGGACTATAGTCAATCGAAGAGGCCCCACACACATAAACAACAAGATTACAACAACAAGAAGGTTATAGGTACATTAACAAAAATAAGGAACCACGGATTCAATGAGATACAAGATAAATAGTTAGATCAAATGAAGGGACAATCTTCAGAACCCAAGAATTGTTACACTCTTGGAACCTTAAACACTATCCGCGAAACAAACCTAACTCTACGTTGACACAAGAGGGCCTTTACTTTCTCTAAACACCAACGTTTCAAGCCAATATGCAAACACAAATAAATCTTCACTTGTCTAGCCCTAGATTCGGTTGGAGCTCTTGAGAGAGAACTGAAGTGTTGCAAATGTTACAAATCTCAAAATATGATCAACTAAGTGAATAAAACCCTAAGTGGTTCTATTTAGATTACATTCCCCAAAAGACTTAAAATGACAAAGGTGCCCTTTTAATGAATAGGCTTCAAGGCCACCCCTTTAGTGCACACATAGGGGTGATATTTGGCTTCTCCCACACTTAAGCTCGGGCCTTCTCTCGGTTGCCTTTGACATACATAAAAAGGGTACATATAAGAGATCACACTTGTATCATTATCTTATTGATTCTTCTATTTCTTGTTCAATATTTTACTGTTTCGATATCAGCTGCACTCTCTAATGAGACTGATCAAGAAGTTCTACTTGCTCTCCAAAATCTTATTACAAGTCCTAATAATTTTTTGGCGAATAATTGGACCAAGAATACTTCTTTTTGCACTTGGTTCGGTGTCACTTGCAGTTTAAAAAGGCCAAGGGTTGTAGCCTTGGCTCTTCCTAATTTGAAACTTCAAGGCACAATTTCGCCATCTTTGGCCAATTTGTCCTTTCTCAGAGAGCCCAATCTCAAGAACAACTTATTTCATGGGGGCATCCCTTATGGCCTTGGCCACTTGCCTCGCCTGAGAGTCATTGATATTCAGAACAATCAACTCAAAGGAAATATTCCGACAAGTCTATTTCAACACCGGAGAGTTCAAAAAATTTCACTTGCTTTCAATGAATTCAGTGGTGAAATGTGGAAAGGGCCAAGGTATGTACCCGAACTCAAAATCTTAAGTCCGAGGAATAATAGCCTCAAGGGTATAATCCCTCCATCTGTTCGTAATGCAACAAAGTTGATGAATTTCGGTTTGACTGGGAACAGAATCAGCGGCAACCTTCCTAATAAATTCGGTAATATGAGTCACTTGCATTTTTGTCCTTGATCGACAATCAATTAACAGGTTCTATTCCCACAGCACTGTTTAATATCTCATCGCTAGTTGGTATGTCTGTGTCATTGAATAGTGTTTCGGGTCCTCTGTTGCTTGATGAAGGGAATATTGTGTCAAATCTTGAGGTCTTAAGTATGTCTTACAACCAAATTTCTGGTCACATTCCTTCCAACATATGCCAACTCACACAGCTCAAAATATTGTCCATATCTTTAACAATGTAATTGGAGATATACCAAGAAATATTGGTTGTTTATCCAAACTCGAGGAGTTTTATATTGGTCATAATCCCATAAAAGGTACTATCCCTGCTTCACTGGGAAATACATCCACTCTGCGAAATCTTTATTGTGCGCTCAATTCCTTGGAGGGGCCAATTCCTCCAGAATTGGCGAAGCTATCTAATTTATGGGAAATAGTCTTTTCTCAAAATAGACTTATTGGTCAAATTCCAGAAGCTATTTTTAACATATCTTCATTGAAATACATTGGTTTCAATTTGAACAACCTTTCGGGGAGAATTCCTACCACTACCGGTTTTCATCTTCCAAACCTTATATCCCTTGTCTTGGGGGGAAATCAGCTGGAAGGGGAAATTCCATTGTTCATAACAAATGCTTCCAATCTTAAGATACTGGATCTAGCCGGAAACTTTCTCACAGGAACTATTCCTACTAATTTGGGATATCTTCATGAGTTGCAAAGACTTCTCCTACATAGTAATCAACTTACCAATGAACCAAGAGAACATGAGTTGTGATTCTTCAATTCATTGGTGGACTGTAGGATGTTGCGATATCTACAAGTAGGCTCCAATCCATTGAATGGCGTTCTGCCCAATTCTATTGGGAATGTTTCATCTACAATTGAAATATTATATATAGGAGATGCCCACCTCAATGGCCTCATCCCCCAGGTATAGGTGAGCGGTCTTATTATCCTAGTCTTTGAACATAACAACTTGATGGGAAATATTCCCCCTGAGATTGGTAAGCTTAAACAACTCCAAGGGATGTTAAGACGAAACTGTAAATTGCAGGGACATATTGCGGAGGCGGTATGCCATTTATCTAATTTGGTCAAATTAGATATGGATCGTAATGAGCTCACAGGAGTGATCCCGGAATGTTTAGGAAATTTTAGCATGCTTCAACACCTTTATTTGGGTTCTAATAAATTTTCATCAAAATTGCCCTTGAGCCTTTGTAAAATGAAATGTCTTCTCTTTCTAAACGTGTCACGAAATTCTATAGAGGGAGAAATTCCACCAAATATTGGAGAACTGAAGGCCATTGTTGATTTAAATCTTTCCGGTAACCACTTATCGGGTAAGGTAACAAGCATATTGGGGGAACTCCAAACTTGAAATCTGTCAACCTATCGAACAATTCGTTTTCAGGAACAATTCCATTCACCCTTTCAAACTTGAAAAACTTGGAATTCTTGGATTTGTCTTTAAATGCATTGTCAGGTACTATTCCAAAGTCTTTGGAAAATCTATCACAGCTTACAAGTGTCAATGTTTCATATAATGATTTAGAAGGTGATGTCACACCCCCTTATTTACCAAAAAGATTGTATTGGTTTTAACGGTTTGAAAGGGTTGTTATTAGTAAAGTGACAAAAAGTGAAGATTTGTTCCAAAAAGAACTATTTACATTTTTAATTCAGAGTCTCCAATTGACATAATCCGGTGTGACAAGTCACCTTTACAAGATCCTTTTCAAAAATGATTAGACTCTTTCAACTGGTTTGCGAACAGAGATTCTAGCTAAGGAATTATGTTGACCGAGGGGAAGGTGTTAGGCACTCCTCGATCCCGTGGTTCAACCACGGTCACTTGGTGGAGCGTATCGGCTAATTTGACATTACGAATGTATAAACCACACAAAATCACACAAAAGAACAATCAATCAACAAACAAAACAAAAAAAATCCAAAATTTAATGTTTAGTCCGATTATACAGTCCAAAATAAAAAATACAGAAATGTAAACCTCCACTAACCTAAAATAGGCTCTACCCGATGCCTCGAGCCTTGATCACAAACATCCTTCGCATACAAAATTCTTTGGGGCATTCCTCGATGAGTAAATACAAATGGCTTCGGGGCATTCCCTGACTAAATGAATACACTTTCAAATATGGTAAACAAAATATTCGACAAGTATTCCAATTTCCAAACATTCCAAAAAACCACCAATTCTAAGTTTGCCTACCCGAGGCCTACTGCTTGCCTACCTGCTCGACGACATATCACGTTCGACATCAACAATTAATCAAAATACCCTAATATTTACTTTTATCAATTTTTGATTCCCGCCCCCAAATTCAACTCAAGGTTCCAACGTGATAATTCACAATTGCTACTTTGAACGATCCATAACCAATAACAATAAAATCAAACAATGAATCAAAATCACCAAAAAACACTCATGTCATGTCATGCTTCACAAATATCAAACATGTAAATAAAATAAAAGTGAGAAGAGACACAATTGGACCTCCGATCACGCTTTCAAAATCAAGGTATTATTCCAATTAAAACCGGGGGAATCCGCATCCGATGACCTCGACTCAAACCTCAACCACGAACTGAGTTCGATATAAACACAAACTTCAAAACCCGATATCAAAACGAATTGTGAGAATAGCGAACCCAAAATAGATTCCGGCGAGTTTCAGTAGTTTTGGTATGGATTCGCTTAAAAATAAAAAGAAACAAGGAGCTTTCTGGGATATCGATACTAGGTTGGATCTGCTCAATGTACCAGAGCTAATTCCAGCCAATAATTTCATTGGAAACCTGAAACCTACCGGGAAGCTCGACCAGAATCCAGTGTTCGTCTCACCAAATCCTTCTCCCTATTCCGATAGGTGTGTGTGGGCACGTTAATCTATGTATGTGTGTGTTAGTATCTTTAGTGAATTGAGAGTGAAGCCTATCTAAGAAATGAAAAATGGGAGATCTTGTGTGTGGCCATTTTTGTGTTTTATTAGTGGAGTCTCGCAGGTGAGTAACGATGGAGATGATTGTTTTCCCCCATGATTAGAGAAATGGGGATCTTTTTTTATGTGAGTTGTGTGATCAATTATGTTAGGGGAATATGTTGTGGGGTCCTTGTATTTGTTATGTGGAGTGTATTTTGTTATGGTTTGTTACCAAAAAGAAGAAAATGTGAAGGGGTATATGGCGTAGGGTAGGGGTAGGGGTAGGGTAGTGAGGTGGATGAGTTGGTTAGGATAAGGTATGTTAGGATAGGGAATGGATTTATTTAATTTTGTTATTGTTTGTATTTTTGTGGGGTATAATTACACGGGTGAAGGCACTTAGTAAGACGGGGGTAAAATGGTAAAAATACTTTTGGGGAGGCACAAAATTAGGTGTCTACATCATACCCCCTTTGAGAGCAAACATGAAGTGTTTTCAGTCAAAGAAGTAAGAGCTAGATCAAAATTGTGACCCGACCATTATTCTTGGAAAGAAACAGAAGGAAGAAGGACAACCGAGTAGAAGAGTCGAGTGAGGTCCCATTGAGGTTCCGGTCCGCGACTCTGTCATTACATCAAAAAATAAAAATTATAAGTTAAAAACATAAATGAAATTACAAAAAATCTATCTATGCATCTTTCCTTGACTCTTGACTCGCTACTTCATCACCCAATTCTTTAGGCGGTCTCCTGATTTGCAATTTCTCCAACTTATTGCTTGGTTTTCAATTTCTTTACCCTGTTCTTTAGGCGGGTTTCTGACTTGCTATTTTTTTATCTATTGACTTTCAATTTCTTCACTTTGTTGTTTGACTTTCAACTTCTTCACCATGTTGCTTGACTTTTCATTTATTCATCTTATTCTTCAGGCGGGCTCCTGAAATCACATCAAAACTAAAAAAGAAAATTATCCCAAACAAAGAAATGCATCTTCTATTAGTTAATTGGAATGATTCAACTAGAACGGTACATCTTATAGTAATCAAGGTGATGACTTGACTAAAATGTACGTCTTATAGGAATCAAAGGAGATGACTCAACTAATAGGTACGTCTTATAGGAATCATGGGGGATGACTTGACTAAAAGGTACATTTTCTAGGGATCAAGGGGAATGATTCGGCTAAAAGGTACGTCTTATAGGAATCAAAGGGAATGACTCGACTAAAAGGTACGTCTTTTAGGGGTCAAGGGGAATGAATCGACTAAAAGGTATATCTTATAGGAATCAAGGGAATAACTCGACTAAAAGGTACGTCTTCTAGGGTTCAGGGGGGATGACTCGACTAAAAGGTATGTCTTACTAGGAATCAAGGGAAATGACTCAACTAAAAGGTACATATTATAGGAATCAAAGGAGCGACTCGACTAAAAGGTACGTCTTCTAGGGGTCAAGGGGGAATGACTCGACTAAAAGGTACGTATTATAGGAATCAAGGGAAATGACTCGACTAAAAGGTTCGTCTTCTAGGGGTCAAGAGAAATGACTCGACTAAAAGGTACGTCTTATAGAAATCAAAGGAGCAACTCCACTAAAAGGTATGTCTTCTAGGGGTCAAGGGGGAATGATTCGACTAAAAGGTACATCTTATAGGAATCAAAGGAATGACTCAACTAAAAGGTACGTCTTCTAGGGGTCAAGGGGAATGACTCGACTAAAAGTTATGTCTTCTAGGGGTCAAAGGAAATGACTCGACTAAAAGGTAAGTCTTATAGGAATCAAAGGGAGTGACTTGACTAAAAGGTATGTCTTCTAGGAATCAGTGGAATGACTCAACTAAAAGGTACGTCTTCTAGAAGTGAAGGTTTAATTTAAGAAATGTATCACCCAACAAATGAAAACTGAAATCCCTGGACCAGAAAGTGTGTCTCCGAGGGATATAAGATGATGAATTGTTAATATGATTTAATTATCAAACCTGTGCAACAACATTGCTTCCTGTATTTGTAAAAGTGAGAAATTACAGGCCTTGATGTTTAGGCTTTTAAATCCTTGATTCGAAGGTAACATGTGTTCCTATTTCATGCAAAGAAAACTTGTGAGTATAAAAACATGGTGGTTCGTTTGTGGCTTTATCTTTCATGGAACACGATCTTGCCATTATCACATTTAACCTTGCTTCCAACCGTTAGTATGCATCATTGACTTGCTGTATAATTGACCCAAACTCAGGTTATTAAGAGTGACTCTAAAACAAACACAGTATTTCTGCTTTGCCATGTTTCTCAGATAAACCCTTAGGTATTTCCATGGGTTCCTAGAGTTGTCTATTGACAAAACTTTCAGCATGTCCTTTTTTGGCTCACAATCATGTCTCTTTCATGTGTTGGCTATTGTCTTTCTTTGTGCAATTAAAGAAACTGGTGGCCAGCTTTGAAATCTTTTCTCACTTATTTTTGATACGGACTTGACTCAAAGACAAGAGAAAAAATGATAATGATTTTTTTATTTGGTTAACTAACTCAAGAAAAATAAAATAAAAATAAAGAGAAGAAAGAAAAGACAATGAATGTCCCCATTTGAAACAATGAAATGAAAAATTCATCTAAAAATGACAATCAACACTAATGATTATGCCATGCATTTTGGATTAAGAAGCTTGATCTTTTCATCCAAACTTTCTACTCATTCTTGTTAAGTTAATGAACTTGAAACTAAGTTGCTTCCTTAGATCAATTGTATTTAAGTCCACATTCAGATAGTGTCCCCTTGGAGGGATTTCACTAACAAACTTCTCTCATTTTCTTTTCCTCAACTCACCATTGTCTTATGGTGTCTGTAAGGGTTTTCCACTAATGAGACTCTGTTATTTTCTTTTTCCTTAACTCACAGTCGTCTTACAGTGCTCGTGAGAGTTTTCACTAATAAAACTCTCTCATTTTTATCTCTCTCAACTTACCATCGTCTTACGGTGCCCGTGAGGGTTTTCACCAATAACACTCTCTCATTTTTCATTTCTCTCTTAATTCCTTATGCTGAGGAAGAGAAGTAGTTCCCAAAATGCACCATCACATCTATTGCATGATTAGCCTTAACATTATCAAAGATTGATCTCAAGGTCTTTCTTTTGTTGTAACTTGGATTTTGGCTAGGGTTAAAAAGAATGGGTATCATGAGGCCCAAACGACACCTGAAGTGGGGTAAGACTTACAACTTTTGGAATCAACTCAAACAATGATGATTAACTCATGCTCCGGTTTTGTTTGACTGGGCTATTCTAAACTATTTATTTGGTTGGACCGAGCCCTTAGTAGGGCAGCCTACGTATCTTACCCTTGAGAGAGGAGAATCAGGTTATGCGTAGTTCTGGCAGCTTGTTCTTTCACTTGATTCTAATTTTTTTCTTTTTTTTGTTGACTCTTTTTCTCTTTGGGACTTTTCTGACTTTATTTTTCTTGACACTCATCTTTTCTTTCTATTTCGACACATTTTTTTGAATTTTGTTGACTCTATATTGATTCCAAAAGAGGGGTATGAAAGAAAATAACAGTAAGGCCCAAATGGGGGTAAACAAAGGATGAAACAATGTTTGGATAGCAAAATGAAATCCCTTCATCATATCAATTCTTGAAAATGCTAATACATAACATGCAATGCGAAAGTGGATGATCAAGATCACTTATGAAATGTTTTACAACACTAACTTTCCCCGCGCATGTGTACCATGCCTTTTTCTACACTTGCCCAGCATACAACTCCACTTTGTTGTACATTCCTCATGATGAAGGACTCACGACTTTGTGGAGCTAATTTTTTTCCTGTTCCATTTGACATAGGATCACACATTCACTAATTGACCTAATTGAGATATGATTTCAGTGGATGACCAAGTTATTCTCATGATTCTCAAAATAATAGCCTTAATTTTTAAATAAGGATTCAAATTGATCACCAAATGCCTCAGCACTCTATCTATTATCTCAGATGCTCTCTTTTTCTAACTTTAACCCTCTGATTCAATGTTCATGCTTAAACTAATTTTAAGATCTGACTGTAAATTTCACTAGCATGTCATGTCACTAGAGTCAACATAAAATGTACTCTGTAAAGAAAAAAAACAACACATGTAAAACAAAAATAATAATAAGACACTTTATTTAATAAAAATGATAGATAGAAGGGTTTGAACATAACGACAAAGGGACAAAACAAGATAGATCCCAAACTACAATCCAGATATAATTCGGATAACCTAAAATAAAACAAAACAAAATACCGGACCTCTTCCTAGTAGGGAGGGGTGACTTCTCAATTGATCAGCCTAATATCTTAGCCACTGGTTTGCATATCATCAAGACTAGAACTTTCCTCACTGTCAATGTTCTGCACCATATTGATTTATCTTGAATCATCTTTTCAATTTCTCTTTTCAAAGCACGACAATCTTCAATACTATGACCTTGAACATTAGAATGATATGCACATCGTACATTAGGATAAAACTTCTTGAATGTGGGTCAGGAGTATACCCAAGGAGAGGAGTGATCATGCCCTGCTGTACCAATCTCTACAATAAAATAGAATAGGATTCCCTAATAGGAGTGAAATTATCTTTTTCCATCCTCCTCTTTGTGAAATCTGGCATCGGATGAAATTGGGATTTAGAGATTCCTTGGTAAATTTATGGGGGTCGAGGACTATATTGAGGTACAGGTGTATGCCACTATGGATAAAAATATGGATGAGCATACAATTGTGCATTGTTCAAAGGATATTGAGGAAGTGGAATGGGATTTCTTGGATTTTGGGGAAAAAATCCTTGTTGCAAGTGGTTATGTGGATCTAATATGTAAGCTCAGGATTGAGGCTGACAGAATTGGTGGGTTGAACCTCTCAAAGTCTGCTTTGGCCCGGGCATGACAATACGTGCGTTTTCCTTCTTGTTTTCTTTAATTTTCCTTGGTTGATTGCAATGTCGTCCTAAATGTTTCACAGAATGTTTCTTTCCTTCAGGCTCCCAAATTTTGATGTCTCAAAGCTAGGAGTAAGGTTCACACTTGAAGACATGCCCCAGTTTTTATATTAAACATCTTCATAGCCCATAAGGGGAATTTTTTATATCATTTTCTACACTCTTAACTTTCCCAACCACTTTCTATAGCTCTTCTAGTATACTAGGCTTCTTAGAAAGAAATTTTGGTGGTCTACTTAATTTAACGGTAGGATCAAGAGTATAACAATGATCATCAAGAGTATTGAACGTGAATTCACTAGTGGACTGGGGAAGCACAATCGTTGTATTGATAGCCAAAGTGGAAGTCTTAGTAGAAGGTTGAGCAACAAAAGCACAAACGGTATGTGGTGCTGTGAATGTGGTAGACTTACACTGAGGAGCTAAAGAAAGAGTTGTGGAAGTATTGAGACAAATTTGACGTGGACTGGATTCTAAAGCATGCTGTGGTGTATCAACAATAGTAGGAAATTGACTTTGCGATTTTGGTGGAAGACTCAAGGTACTTGCAGGGTCAAAAGTGGGGAACGAGGGTGGACGCAGCCCACTGGCCCAAGCTTGATACATTTCCATCATTTGTTGTCTCAGTCTCAAATTCTCTTCCTTTAAACTCTCAATTGCATGAATCTTTGTTTCATCCATGGTACCACTCTCTATATCCTTGTTGGACACAACTAAACCTTCCTTGGATTTGGTGTGATATGCAGGACCATCCAGGAAGCCACAAACTAACCACCTTAAACTAACTGAACAAGAGACAACAAATATATTAGAGTTCAACATTTTTCAAAACCTCTTTTTTTTTTTTTTTTTGAAAAGATCACCTAACCCAAGAGGGGCGCCTCCATATCTCACCCCTGAGAGGGGAGAATCAGGTGCGCATAGTTCATGAAGTCCTGCCAAAATGGCCAATTAAACTCCTTTTCTTTTTCTTGGAACTTTAAGAAGAAAAGAAAATAACAAATTATCAAAAGAATTGATGAAAATCCTTTTTGCATTTTTCAGATTTAAATTCCCTATACAAAATGAAATTTATGACAACCAAAGAAAAATATCTTTTTGAATTTTCGATTCTAAATTTCATATGAAAATGAAACTTGAAACTATTAAAGGAAAATCTTTTTGTAGTTTTCTTTTAAAGAAATATATGACACCTACTCTAATAAAGAGTGAAGAAAATATTTTTTGATTTTTTTTTTCATATTCCTATACAATATAAAACCTATGATTACCAAAGAAAATCTTGATGGAATCGTGCTTTTCAGCTTCAGGTATTAATTGCATTTAGTCCCTTTCAAATTTATGTTACAAATGTCTTGCTTAAGGGAGGATGATGTGTAGAAGAATGTTGGAACTGTATTTCCACCCGAATAGTAGTATGCGTTAAAGTGTTGTTGTCATGACCTATTGGTAGTGAAATTAGACCAAGAAGTTGGTGATGTGAAGTCACAAAGTTAGAAGTCAGAGTGAGGGTGACTTTTGTGTAAATGAATATTTTAGTTCAATAACCGATGTTCGAGAATGATTTACCCCCCTTATGGTGATAGACTAATGTGGTAACTAGTAGCATGTGTGGATGGTATGGTAGTCTGTGGAGGAAGTGTTTGACTCCGATTTCATTTATACAGAGTAAGATGTGTATTCATAGTTCATTGGATATTGCGTATTAAATTTCTATCTCATGTAATCTTGTCATCAAGGTGTTGTTGAACAAAAAAATAAAGTCTAGTTAAGCCGTGTGGGGCTCTTTCGATTCACTAGCATAGTTGACTTGTCATTCATTTCATTTTCTTGTTCAAAATACAAAATCAAAGTCTAGTGAAGCCGTGTGAGGCCTATTTCGATTCACTAGCAACTTGTTGTCCAACTTGTTGTTCTTGTGTTGGTTTAATAGATGTATAGCTGAATTTGTTTGCATGAGATTGAGTTGGTAAAGAGGTGATTCGTCCTTGCGTGTTGTTTAGTAGATGTAGAGAAGGAGTTGTTAGTTAGAGTGATTTGTAGGTTGCTTGAAGTGTGAAAATGGCTATATTAGCCAGTAAGTTGTAAGTATAGACTCATGGTTGTTTGTGGAATTTGAAGGTAGTCTAAATGTCTGCTTGAGTAAGTAAGTGTGATGTGAGAGGCCGTATAAGTAGATAAGATTGTATGGGGTTATAGTATAAGATTAATGTCGATCATGTCTATTATGTGACTTTACCCCTTGACCTTCTTTTCCTTGGTAGTTATAAACTAGTACTACTAGTGAGCAGATATGTAGTAGATTTTTGAGGTGTAGTAGTAATGTTATAAAGGTGCTTTGGTCGTGGATAGTATCTAGATAAAATCAAGTATTTGGGGTAGAATGTCCCAATTTGATGGACTAGTAAATTATGTTGTAATCTTCATGGGTGGTATTTACTGAATAAAACAAGTATGAGCTGATGCCTATGATGTCTTACACCATGTATTTATAGTACCTAAAAGTCCCTAAGTCAACAAGGTACAAAAATGCAAGCTATACAATTATCAACTACAAGCTGAAAATCTGAAATTCATGCACATGCATGCTGAAATTTCTGCACATGCTTGCCAACCTTTGTGGACCTTTTAAAGTGGAAAATTTGCAGTTTCATACCAGCCCGTGTGAACTTCCTAAAGTCGAATAAATGTGCTACCAGACTATTTTGACCATCTAGAAGGTGCTGGAACGTTGGCAGCAATGCGGGGCAATTATCGAAGCCCCGCCAAGCTCGAAAACGCGCCCGAATAGTTCGAAACATGCCCAAAACGTGAGGAGTTTAATGGGTTGTGATGTTGAGCGTCACAATGTGGTTGTAAAAATAGTGACTTAAGATTAATGATGTATGTTTGGTAAGAATTATGTATAAGGTTGGGTTGTAAATCATGTTAAGCACTAGACATTAAGTTTGAACAATTGATGTCCATGAAGGTGGATGTGATGATTTCTTGGTAATGATACTAGTTTTATGGAAGAAATCTAATAGGCTTGAATGGTGTATGCAAGAGCCTAAGCTTATTTTATTTGTAGTGAAGTATGATGTTGCATATATAATGTAGAAGTATGCCCAAGGTGATCTGAGGTTGCGGTATTTTCTAAGACTATTACACATTTTGTGTGACGAGTGGTACCATTGATTTGCTAGGTGGAGAAAGACTAGTTAGATGGTATATGGTGTTCTAAATAGTCAAGTTAAGGAGTTTGTATTGATAGTGTTGAGCCTTTTTATATGATCTTGATTCTCATAGTAGAGAGATGTAAGTTTGGAGTCATGATATTGATAGGCTATGTCGGAAGTAGTATGATTCATTGAATGCTTGGTGACATCCATGTTGAGTGTTAGATTCTAAGTTTGAGTTTTTGAAGGTTGAACTAATAGAAATAAGGGTTAATGCACTAGAGGGTGTGCACTCCGACTATGGGGATACTCATGAAGACCTGAAGTTAGTAAGTGTGCAAGTATTATATGATGACTGCTGAGTCTATAGAATGATAAAGTGTATCTCAGAAGGTAGTATTAACAGTGTGTTTTCCACTTTTAGGTGTAGTCATTTGGGTTAAATGCCATGATATGTGTGTATAGTAGTTTTTTAGACCCCAGAGTGCAGTGAGTGTACTTCAGTTTAAAGTCAAGTAAGGGATCTCCCAAACTTAATATCATGGCTTGAAGCTAAGGGGGAGATGATAGAGCGAATAACCAAGTCAGGCCTTCAGATTCTAGTCGTGATGTCATGATGATATAGAACATTAGAAAGTGAGGGTGAGACTCAACCCATTCTTATATCAGTATATTTTTTTTTAGTTATCCCAATATCTACTCATGCCTTACGTTTCAGTCCAATGATCAAAATTCATGTTCATGCTTATGATAGAGAATCATGTGCTCTTCAAGTTCTAACATGAGAAGTTTCAGTTCATTCAGTAGTCGGAATCCCATTCCATAAGTTATGAACTCCAAATTGAGGTCATGTAGCTCATGACTCATGTACTGACGCTTTATAGTATGCTTGTTTTAGATAAGACCATAAGTGTGAAGTAAGATCTGGGGCCAAGTTTTTGATATATATGAGTTTTAGTGGAAATTTGTATGTGTATGTTCTTGGGGTAGCACGTGGGAGTTATATTAATAGTGGTTTAGAGAATATGTGAAGTGTTTCTCATGGGTGTTTGGGTTGAAGTTCATATGTGGTTATAAATTAGGCTTGAATGACGTTTTGGGATTGTAGTGGAAGGTTGCAATATGCATTAGTGACTTCATATTAAGAGTCCAGATTAGTCATTAAAGTGGTAAGGCATGTTATGCTTGGAATGTGATCTTTAAAAGAGGCATAGAAGGTGGCATCATATGGTTTAGAATAATAGCATGGTGTAGCATGTTGTATTTTTGTGACTTAGAGTTAGGCTTGATCGCGGGGTAAGGATTAAGCTATTTTAGACATTAGTAGAAAAATTTGTCAATGCTCATATGAGGATTTTAAGCTGAATTGAATGAATATGATATTTATTGGGAATAGTATAGTTAAGGGACATTCGAGAAGTGTACTAAGCATGAAAGTAAGAAGTTTTATTGCCAAAGGTCTGGTAATTCTATCCTAATTTAGGAGTTATATGTCTATATTCCAGACTGCAGAGCAGTGTCAATGTTGTGATTTCCTCAGTGGGATGTCTTGTGTAATCCATACCCAAGATTCGTGGCTCCCTATTACTGTTAGAACTTCTTTAGAGAGAGTGTTGAAGAGATACTCCAGTTAAGTATGAAAGTCCAGCATAATTCAATCTGTATAGTCAGTAAGTCAGTTATTTGGAAGATTCGCATGACTTGTTTTCTCGTCTTTTCATTTATTCATGCTACCCGAAATCTCAGACATGCTACTATTCCAAGATAGAGTATACCAGTAGTTGCGAGTATAGCTCAGTTCATGTGTCATGGGTTAGATTCAAATTCCAGGGGTTCAGTCATGAATCAAATCGTAGGTGCCGTGTGCATTGCCTCTGTTTTCCGAGTATCTTAGTGAATTGAACACTCATAGAGGGATATAGGATCCCAAGAGGGAGATACCCCATTCGGTTGCATGCATAGATTCTTATTACAAGCTTCACATCAATTGTTATTGCTTATTTAGTTCTGCATTCATGAGATCAACTCAATAACAAATCCATACATTAGGTTTGCATGTTCATTATGAGAACTCAGCTTATGAGTAGCTCCAGTCGTGTATCCCATGCATCAGATATGCATGTCCGATATAAGAATTCAGAATATCAGTAGTTCCATCCATATGGTCATGTTTCAGATCAGTGTATTCTTTATTAGAAGACATGTCGTGCCTGCGTTATTCCATACCTTTAAGGCTTCAATAAGTTCCTATCCATCATTCGGGGACGAATGATCCCAAGGGGGAGATAATGTAACACCCTGCATTTCGGGCTACAATATAGACCATGACTCTGATGTGTTGATAATCCAGAAGCCATAAATCCTATGCCAATTTGGCATGTTAATCAATGTTGTAGTATGTGAATCCATTTGATCACGAATTTATACCATTGAAGTCCTTCAACTCAAGGACGAGTTAAAACCATTTCGATCGATTAAGTTTTAGTGGACGTTGTAATTTGTGTCAAATTCTATTGACCATAACTCATTGTATATGATGAAATGGGTGGCCTACTATATAGCAAATTGTATATAATTGAATAAGCTTTCCAACGATACCAAATTCGCCTAAAACGGACACCCAGTGAAGAAGTTATGGTCTTTCAAAGTTGAATGTGTCGCCTATGCACATATAGGCGATGCATAGAGCGGCGCCTATGCAAATATAGGTGATTCATAGGGCGGCACCTATGTAAATTTAGGCAATGCAAAGGGCGGCGCCTATCCTAGTCTATGCGATGCAAAGGGCGGCGCATACTTATGGTTTCAGGTGATGAAAACACTCCGTTTTCAGCATTTCAAAGTCAACTTGAAATGATCATAACTCTCTGAATATAATGAACTGGGAGATATGCTACCTATCAAATGAAAGCTCTTTGATTTTTATTTCCAATGCAACTGGTTTCATCCAAATCCAACATCTGAGTAAGGAGTTATACCCATTTTACTTCAGCCTGTCAGTTTGTCAACTGAGGGATATTTCGACTTTTTTTGTTTTCTTAGGGGCATTTTAGTCATTTCACCTCACCCAAATTTCGTCTATAACACCAGATTTAGCTCCCAATTCATCAAAATATAATCCTTTTCTCAAATTCTCTCTCAAGAACACCCTTTAGGGTTTCAAACAAAAATCTCAAATAACTCAAGATTCAACCGTCGGTTTTGGAAGATAATTAGAGATTTGGAATCCCCACATTGTAGGCTTCAAGGATCATCCCTCAATTTTCTTAAATAGAGGTACGCGGGGTTTTCCTAAATTCTCATAGGCATAGAAATCATGTTTTAAGAAAGGGGTTTTTGAATTCAAGTACATATTCATGTTTTAGAAGCTTTATATGATATTGTTTTAGCCTTTTGGCTTTCCCCCGAAGTGACTTAAAAATTATATGTATATGTATATATGTGTTTTTGCCTTGAAATATGAATTGAGAGCACAATTTACATGAAATTCCTCTATTGATGTAATTTTCCCATGTTTCACATGATATAGATTGTTTTGAAATAAGTCTTGAAAAATCATGATATGAAATGCTTTGACTTTGCTATGTTTCGAATACGATTTTGAACACGAAAGGGAGGGTTGTAAATGTTGAATATACATATAATGAAAGAGTGCATAATTTTGCCAAAAGCACATGACCACCATATGTTTGATGAAAGTTTTTGCATGGTTTTGACTTGAGTTTCGGAACATGAAATCTTTTATGCAAATTACATGTTTGGGTGGTCTGAAACTACACTTTTATGAAAGATCATGCTTAATGCATTATGGCTCAGAAATAGAACCTGCAGGTCTTGGTATGACGATACCAACTCAGACAAATGCCATACAGACACAGACTAGTTCAGAAATCATATTTTTATCAGACTTTCATGATTTAGAAATTTCAGAATGATACATGTTCAGAAAAGGTTAAAAATGGGCATACAGAGATGTTAGGTGGTTCCCCAAAGAGGGCTTGAGTTCAGACAACTCTTTGCCTAAAACTGTGGTTTGTCGAGCCGGGTATATTATTATGCACTGACTTAAATATCCTGTGGCATATCAGACTCAGACACTCCAACCCTTGAGGCACACTCGGGTTGGAGGCTTCCCCGCCGAGTCAATGGCGGATTCCATACAGCCCATGGAATATTCAGAATTGTAGGGGAATACCACCTAACTCAGAAGTAAAAAACAGATCATGATTTGAATGAACAGACAGGTTGCATGTTTTCAGAAAGTGCCCATGTACTTTTCAGAAATAGTTTTATACATGATGTCTTGATGAAAAATTTGCTTTCACTTAATATATATATATATATATATATATATATATATATATATATATATATATATATATATATATGTTCCATTATACTATTTTTGGAGTGCTTCGCGTGCTAGTACTTTTGTGCTGACCCCCCCTCCTTCCATGTTCTGAGGCACAGTCTAGGGCTACTCAGTAGACATTCTCGGATTTGCAGACTTGATCTCACAGTGGTGAGCCTTCTATTATCCAGAAGGCCTAATTATGTCAGACATTATCTTATTTATTATGTTTTTGGTTTACTGGGGGCCTTGTCCCAATTTCTTTTCAGACAGATGTTTATGTTCTTAGTAGAGATTTCGCAGACTGATGTCAGATAGTATTATTCAGAAATATGTCAGAACTTGACCATGTTTTCCGTACTCAGTTTCAATTCCGCATTTTATTATGATTATGAATGTTGTGCATGATAACCAGATAGAGAATGGGTGTTCCGAGCCTTCATGGTTCGGGATGCTCGTCACAGCTAGGGCCTAGGCTCGGGTTGTGACAACGATTCATGGTTTGATCGAAATGTTCATAACTCGTCGCTCGGGTGTTCGTTTTGGATGATCCACATATCTTTGGAAAGATTATTCGATACTCTATGCAATGGTGGGTCATAATCTAACACATTCCGCATGAAAAATTTATAGTTCGTTCTAGAATATAGAACCCAACACGTTTACGCACAAAATTTCAATGAAAAATTTCCCGGGGTATTACATCAACCCTCCCTTGGAATCATTCGTCCTCGAATGATCCTAGACATGCAAAGATTAGATAGGGAATAGAGCATACAGCTGAAACCATTCTTTAGAACCATCACCACATCGTTTCTCTCTCCGAATGCACATAGAATGCATAAATTCAAGAAACTACAGATGAAAATATAATAAATGATAGCTTAACTGCTGCAACTTTTATAAAAATTGCATGATTCAGGAAAGAAAGGTACCTTCGGCTTGATCGGAGTTTGCAGAAAATAGGTGCGGGTACTTGGATCGCATATCCGCCTCAGCTTCCCAAGTTGCACCCTCAACAGATTGGCTTCGCCACAACACCTTAACCAAGGGAACTTTTTTGTTCCTTAGTCTTTGGACAGTGAAATCAAGAATCTCAAGAGAAATCTCATCAAAAGAAAGATTTTCTTGAATGTCAGCACTCACAGAGGAATCCACTACCACAACATCGCTAATATGCTTTGTAAACATGGAGACATGGAATATTGGATGAACAGAGGACAACTTGGAAGGCAACTCGACCTCATAAGCTACCTTACCAACACGACTAAGAATTTTGTAAGGACCAATATAATGGGAACTAATCTTCCCCTTCTTTCCAAATCTCTTCACCCCCCTCATGGGTGAAATTTTCAGATACACTAGGTCACTAACTTCAAACTCAAGGTCTCTCCTTCTAACATCCGCATATGACTTCTGACGACTCTGCGCATTTTTCAACCTTTCTCTAATCAACTTAACTTTTTCCATAGCCTTAAATACTGAATCAGGACCACTCAAAACCGCTTCACCCACCTCGAACCAACCTATGGGTGATCTACACTTCCTCCCATATAAGGCTTCAAACGGACCCATGCCAATACTAGAGTGGAAACTGTTATTGTAAGCAAACTCTATCAACGGTAAGTGATCATCCGAACTTCCCTTAAAGACAAGTGCACAACTCTAAACATATCCTCTAAGGTATGGATGGTCTGCTGAGCCTGACCATCGGTCTGCAGATGAAAAGCAGAACTCAAAAGCACTTGGGTACCAAGACCCTTTTGAAAAGCTTTCCAAAATTGCAAAGTGAAGTAAGTACCCCTATCTGAAATGATAGACAAGGGAACTCCATGCAGTCTGACTAGCTCTCGGATATACAATCTAGCATAATCCTTAGCAGTATATGAAGTATGAACAGGAAAGAAATAAGAAGAATTAGTCAATCTATCAACCACAATCCAAATGGAATCATGATGGCATCGGGAAATAGGTAAACCAATCACGAATACTAAACTCTTGCATCATACCACTAGGTCTTTGGTGTTCAACCTTAACCTGTTGGCATGTTGCACACTTAGTTATAAATGCTGCTAAATCTATCTTTATTCCACTCCACCAATAGATTTCCCACAAGTCTCGATACATCTTGGTGGCACAAGGATGAATAGAATATCTCACCCTGTGCGCTTCAGCCATAATCCTCTGTCTTAGATCATCAACATTCGGGACACACAATCTACCCTGCAACCTTAACACACCATGTCCCCCTTGGGAGAAAACCTCTACTTTTTGGTGCTTGACTGACTCCTACAGTCTGACCAAACTAGCATCTAAGTATTGCTTTTCCTTCACTTCCAAAACCAAGGAGGATTTGGAACTACTCTAAACCCCTATACTACCTTCAGCAGAGTCAAACAACCTAACCCCCAATGTATCCAAATGATGTACATCACGAACCAACTCTTTCTTACCTTCTACCACATGAGAAACACTACCCATGGACACTCTACTTAGGACATCCGCCACAATATTGGCCTTGCTCGGATGGTACAACACACTCATATCATAGTCCTTTAACAATTCTAACCATTGTCTCTGCCTAAGATTCAATTCTCTCTGGGTAAACACATACTGCAGACTCTTATGATCAGTGAAAACATCAACATGGACACCATACAAATAGTGTCTATAGATTTTCAAAGCAAACACAACAACAGCCAACTCAAGGTCATGGGCGGGGTAATTTTTATCATGGAGTTTTAACTGTCTAGAAGCATACGCTATCACCTTACACTTCTGAATCAATATTCAACCCAACCCAACTCTCAAAGAATCATAGTACACCACAAAACCATCAACACCATCAGGCAAAGTCAAAACAGGGGCTGAAGTGAGTCGAGTCTTCAACTCCTGAAAACTCTTCTCACAAGATTCGGACCACAAGAACTTCACTTTCTTTTAGGTCAACCGAGTTATAGAAGATACTATAGAGGAGAAACCCTCAATAAAAAGGCGGTAATACCCAACTAAACCTAAGAAATTTCAGATATCAGTCAAAGAAATAGGTCTAGGCCAGTTTTTAACAGCTTTGGTCTTTTGGGGATCAACTCTAATACCCTCAAAAGAAATGATATGACCCAAAAAAGCAATTGACCATAGCCAAAACTCACACTTACTGAACTTGGCAAACAACTTTTGTGATCTTTAAGGGTTTGCAAGATAGTTCAGAGATGATTAGAATGTTCATCATCACTACAGGAGTACACCAGTATATCATCGATGAACACTATGACAATGATATCCAGATATGGTATGAACACTCGATTCATGAGGTACACAAAAGCTGTTAGGGCATTAGTTAACCCAAAAGACATAACGAGAAACTCAAAATGGACATAACGAGTTTGGAAAATGGTTTTCGAGATGTCACACTCCCTAACTTTGAGTTGATGATAGCCGAAATGAAGGTCTATCTTTGAGAATTTTTCTAAAAGAGGAGAGCACGAATTAATAGTAGAGAGAGACACTTTAAGCATGATAGACTTCTGAAAGAAAGAATCACACTTTTTCCTAAAATGTCTTGTAGCCTCTTGCTCATAGATGTGGTGCGCTACACACCAATGATCAAGACTCTACTTAATGCGGCTTGTCAGACTCCCTAGGACACCTTAAAACCTTAGGCTTTGATACCAAGTTTGTAACACCTCAAAAATGGGTCTCGGAGTGTCACACCGAGGTTGAGGCTATGAGTATCCCCAATATAACCCTGTAAGCCATTTTCATTCAGTTCAACACAAATCAACGGGGTTTCCATAAATAACCCTCAAATATTAACAGAGTAATCATCATCCAAGAATAAAAGATTTTTAGAAAGATAAAAAAATACGACTTATTAGTCAACTCCCAATATCTATACTAGTCTGACAAGCCTTTAAGAAATTCAATAAAATCGGCGAGCCATTGAGACATGCTCCAGCTGACTCATACACAGTTATCAAATGTAAACTATTCCGTGAAACCAACATCAGACATCACGTCCTCGGAACATGAGGACTAACTACAATAGAGGATGTAGTACAGCGTGCCTGAAGAATCACTGTCAAACCTGGAACTGAGCACCTGCACCTACATTCTAAGAAAATGCAGCCCACATCCAAAGATGAGGGTCAGTACCATGGAAAGGAACCGAGTATATGGGGGTGTATGCAATTGTATAAAAAACATCATCATAAATATTTAAGAAATATGCAGGATGTATGAAAGACTCACATAGCCCGAAGAAAATCATCATAATCATGAGAGGATGAAATAAGTATAACAACACATGTGAGTCATCATATAATTTGTTAATCACTTTCAGTTCATCAAGAATATCAATACTTATAACATAAATATCATTTAAATCTTTCAAAAGAATAATTTTCACAATTCCACTTTCAAATCACTTCACCGTTCACCATAGACACAAGGAAACACATGCACTCTGAAAGATCCTATGACCGACATAAACCATATGAGCTACATGGAGTCCAATGTACAAACCACGTTGGGGAGAGCCGTCCTATCCATTCCATCGGAGTAGGACTATCAATATCAAATCCACACAAACTAGTGATCACTATATAAATCAGCCTCAGGCTCCCTCCTATGGGGGAACATAGTTCTAGGGAAGTAAGGTCGCTTTATACCTCCCACTCGGTGCTAAAGATTTCTCGCAGACGTACCTCAGATCATTTCAAAGACAATCCTTTAAAAAAAAATTTTAGTAATATATAAATATACATCGGGAGCCATCATGCTTCCCATCTATGAAAATCAACCACGTTGTAGATTTCTTTCACACTCGAGTTCAAAACAACTCCATTATGACCAAAAGGTCAAATCATTCAGAATATCTCAAATATTCAACATCAACGTGCTTATAACACGCACTTTCTCAATAAAACACAATTTCCAGTTGGGATTCACGACCCAAATATTAAAATCATGATAAATATCGTTCAAGATTCATGCTTTATATCACCACACATGTAAATTCATCTTTCAAAATCATAAATATCAAGATTTCATAATAATCATCATAAGATATGGGTTCATGCTTCAAATTCATAAAAATCAGATAAAAATCATGCCTTTGTAAAGAAAATTACTTTTGGGCACAAGAACGAAAGAGAGTTCTTGTTGAAAAACCCCACATACCTTGAATGATGAACTTTAGATCGATACTCATTTTTGAGATGTTAATCGTGCCTTTGAATAATGGTTCTTTGAGTTCTTGTACTAGGAATTTGGAATCTTGAATAAATTTACAGAATATATGGTGAACTTTGGAGGTTCTTGAAGTTGGATGTAGGAGCTTAGGGTTTTCTTTTTGAGGTAATTTGATGAAATATAACATATAGTGCTTCTAATAGGCTTTAATATAGGGTTTAGATGGATTTTGGGTGAGGGGGAATGACCAAAACTCCCCTAAAAATCAAATAATTCTTGAATCTATCCTTTGGTGGACTGTTTTGATAGTCTGAAATAGATCAACCATAACATTTTACTTCGATGTCCAAATTAGATGAAACTAATTTCATTCAAAAGAGGACTCTTATTTCTTTCCGTTGATAGATAGTATCTCACCCAGATAATTGTGTCGAAGCAGTTATAATAATTTGAAGTTGACCCAAAAATTCACCTTTGATAGGCTGAAGTAGATCGACCATAACCTTTTGCTCCGACAGACAAATTGGATGAAACCAATTTCATCGAAAAGAAGACTCATAGGGATTTTCGTTGATATATATTATATAACACAGACCATTATGTACAAGGAGTTATGATCGTTTAAAGTTGGAGAAAAAATATGCCAGGCTTCAGTACTCTTTCCTGCACGTTTTACTGTTTACTACTATTCACGGTTTAATGGAAATGTTCATAACTCGTCGCTCGGGTGTCCGTTTTGGATAATCCGCATATCTTTGGAAAGATTATTTGATACTCTATGCAATTGTGGCTCATAATCTAACACATTCCGCATGAAAAATTTATAGTTTGTTCTAGAATATAGAACCCAACACGTTTACGCACAAAATTTCAATGAAACATTTCCCAGGGTATTACATCATCCCTCCCTTGGAATCATTCGTCCTCGAATGATCCTAGACATGCAAAGATTAGATAGAGAATAGAGAATACAACTGAAACCATTCGTTTGAACCATCCCTACATCGTTTCTCAGTCCGAATGCATGTAGAATGCATAAATTCAAGAAACTACAGATGAAAATATAATAAATGACAGCTTAACTGCTGCAACTTTTATCAAAATTGCATGATTCAGGAAAGAAAGGTACCTTCGGCTTGATCGGAGTTCGTAGAAAATAGGTGCGGGTACTTGGATCGCATATCCGCCTCAGCTTCTCAAGTTGCACCCTCAACAGATTGGTTTCGCCACAACACCTTAACCAAGGGAACTTTTTTGTTCCTTAGTCTTCGGACACAGAAATCAAGAATCTAAAGAGGAATCTCATCAAAAGAAAGATTTTCTTAAATGTCAGCACTCTCAGAGGAATCCACTACCACAGCATTTCTAATATGCTTTCTAAGCATGGAGACAAGGAATATTGGATGACTAGCGGACAACTCGGAAGGAAACTCGACCTCATAAGCTACCTTACCAACACGGCTAAGAATTTTGTAAGGACCAACATAACGGGGAC
Source organism: Capsicum baccatum var. pendulum (assembly GCA_030864225.1). NCBI lineage: Eukaryota > Viridiplantae > Streptophyta > Magnoliopsida > Solanales > Solanaceae > Capsicum > Capsicum baccatum. The sequence goes on from CM061552.1 coordinate 7,134,279, forward strand.
TAAGCTTCCCCTTCTTTTTGAATCTCTTCACCCCCCTCATGGGTGAAATTTTTAGATACACTATGTCACCAACTTCAAATTCAAGGTCTCTCTTTCTAACATCCGCATATGACTTTTGACGACTATGCGCAGTTTTCAACCTTTCCCTAATCAAATTAACTTTTTCCATAGTCTTAAATACCGAATTAGGACCACTCACAACCGCTTCACCCACCTCGAACCAACCTATGGGTGATCTACACTTCCTCCTATATAAGGATTCAAACGGACCCATGCCAATACTAGAGAGGAAACTGTTATTGTAAGCAAACTCTATCAACGGTAAGTAATCATCCCAACTTCCCTTAAAGTCAAGTGCACAAGCTCTCAACATATCCTCTAAGGTATGGATAGTCCGCTCAGCCTGACCATCGATTTATAGATGAAAAGTAGAACTGAAAAGCACTTGGGTACCAAGACCTTTCTGAAAAGCTTTCCAAAATTGTGAAGTGAACTGATTACCCCTATCCGAAATGATAGACAAGGGAACTCCATGCTGTCTGACTAGCTTCGGATATACAATCTAGAGTAATCCTCAGCAGTATATAAAGTATGAACAGGTAATAAATGAGTAGACTTAGATAATCTATCAACCACAATCCAAATAGAATCATGATGGCATCAGGAAAGAGGTAAACCAATCATGAAGTCCATATTTATCTCTTCCCACTTCCAGGTGGGAATACTAAGCTCTTGCATTTTACCACTAGGTCTTTGGTGTTCAACCTTAACCTGTTGGCATGTTGCACACTTAGCTACAAAAGCTGCTATATCTTTCTTCATTCCACTCCATGAATAGATTTCCCACAAGTCTCGGTACACCTTGGTGGAACAAGGATGAATAGAATATCTTGCCCCGTGTGCTTCAGCCATTATCCTCTATCTCAGATCATCAAAATTCGGGACACACAATATACCCTGAATGGGATTATACCTCTACTTTTTGGTCCTTGACTGACTCCTACAGTCTGACCAAACTAGCATCTAAGTATTGCTTCTCCTTCACTTCCAAAACCAAGGAGGATTCGGAACTACTCTAAACCCCTATACTACCTTCAACAGAGTCAAACAACCTAACCCCTAATATAGCCAAACGATTTACATCACGAGCCAACTCTTTCTTACCTTCTACCACATGAGAAACACTACCCATGGACATTCTACTTAGGGTATCCGCCATAATATTGGCCTTGCCTGGATGGTACAACACACTTATATCATAGTCCTTTAACAATTCTAACCATCGTCTGTGCCTAAGATTCAATTCTCTCTGGGTAAACACATACGGCAGACTCTTATGTTCAGTGAAACCATCAACATGGACACCATACAAATAGTGTTTACAGATTTGCAAAGCAAACAAAAGAACAACCAACTCAAGGTCATGGGCGGGGTAATTTTTATCATGGGGTTTCAACTGTCTAGAAGCATATGCTATCACCTTACACTTCTGAATCAATATTCAACCCAACCCAACTCTCGAAGAATCATATTACACCACAAAACCATTAACACTATCAGGCAAAGTCAAAACAGGGGTTGCTGTGAGTCGAGTCTTCAACTCCTGAAAACTTTTCTCATAAGATTTGGACCACAAGAACTTCACTTTCTTTTGGTTCAACCGAGTTATAGGAGACTCTATAGAGGAGAAAGACTCAACAAAATGGCGGTAATAGCAAGCTAAACCCAAGAAACTTCATATATCAGTCAGAGAAATAGGTCTAGGACAATTTCTAACAGCTTCGGTGTTTTGGGGATCAACACTAATAACCTCGGAAGAAATGATATGACCCAAAAAAGATACTGAACTTAGCCAAAACTAACACTTACTGAACTTGGAAAACAACTTTTGATCTCTAGGGGTTTGCAAGACAATTCAGAGATGATCAGAATGTTCATCCTCACTACGGGGGTACACCAGTATATCATCGATGGATACTATGACAAACATACCCAGATATGGTATGAACACTTGATTCAATAGGTCCATGAAAGCTGCTGGGGTATTAGTTAACCCGAAAGACATAAGAAGAAACTCAAAATGGATATAACGAGTTTGGAAAGCTGCTTTCAAGATGTCACACTCCCTAACTTTGAGTTGATGATAGCCAAAATGAAGTTCTATCTTTAAGAATATTTCTAAAAGAGGAGAGCACGAATCAATAGCAGAGAGAGACACTTTAAGCATGATAGACTTCTGAAAGAAAGAATCACACTTTTTCCTAAAATGTCTTGTAGCCTCTTGCTCGTATATGTGGCGCGCTACACACCAATGATCAAGACTCTACTTAACGCGGCTTGTTAGACTCTCTAGGAAACCTTAAAACCTTAGGCTTTGATACCATGTTTGTAATGCCCCAAAAATAGGTCCCATAGCGTCACACAGAGCTTGAGGCTACGAGTAGCCCCAATATAACCCTTTTGAGCCATTTTCATTCCGTTTAATACAAATCAACGGGGTTTTAAAAATAATCCTCAAATATCAACAGAGTAATCATCATCCAAGAATAAAAGAATTTCAAATGTAAATAATTCCATGAAACCAACATCAGACATCACATCCTCAAAACATAAGGACTCACCACAACAGAGTATGTAGAACAGTGTGCCCAAAGAATCACTATCGATTTGGAACTGATCACCTGAACCTACATTCCGAGAAAATGCAGCCCATATCTGAAGATGTGGGTCAGTACAATAGAAAGGAATCGAGTATATGGGGGTGTATGCAGTTGTATAAACATCATCATCACAAATATTTATAAGAAATATGCAGGATGTATGAAAGACTCACATAGTCTAAAGAAAATCATCATAATCATGAGAGGATGAAATAAGTATAATAACACATGTGAGTCATCATATAATTTGTCAATCACTTTCAGTTCATCAATAATATCAACTCTCATAATGTAAATATCATTTAAATCTTTTGAAAGAATACTTTCACAATTCCACTTTCAAATCACTTCATCGTTCACCATAGACACAAGAAAACACACACACACTGGGAGATCCTATAATTGACATAAACCATGTGAGATACGTGGAGTCCAACGTACAACCCACGTTGGGGAGAGCCATCCTATCCTTGCCATCGGAGTAGGACTATCGATATTAAATCCACACAAATTAGTGATCACTATATAAATCATCCTCAGGCTCACTCCTACAGGAGCACATAGTTCTAGGGAAGTAAGGTCTCTTTATACCTCCCACTCAGTGCTAAAGATTTCTCCCAGACATAGCTCAGATCATTTCTAAGGCAATCCATAAAAAAAGAATTTTAGTAATACATAAATATACATCGGGAGCTGTCATGCTTCCCATCTATCAAAATCAACCACGTTGTGGATTTCTTTCACTCTCAAGTTCAAAACAACTTTATTAAGAACAAAAGGTCAAATCATTAAAAATTTCCCAAATATTCAACATCAACGTGCTTATAACACATACTTTCTAAAAAAACACAATTTCCAATGGGGATTCACGATCTAAATATCAAAATCATGATAAATATCGTTCAGGATTCATGATTTATATCACCACACATATAAATTTATATTTTAAAATCATAAAAATAAAGATTTCATAATAATCATCATAAGATATGGGTTCATGCTTCAAATTCATAAAAATCAAATAAAAATCATGCCTTTGTAAAGAAAATTACTTTTGGGCACAAAAACGAAAGAGAGTTCTTGTTGAAAAACCCCACATACCTTGAGTGATGAACGTTAGATCGATACTTGTTTTTGAGATGTTAATCGTGTCTTTGAATGATGGTTGTTGGAGTTCTTGAACTAGGAACTTGGAATCTTGAATAAATTTGCAGAATTAGTGGTGAACTTTGGAGGTTCTTAAAGTTGGATGTAGGAGCTTCGAATTTTCTTTTTGAGGGAATTTGATGAAATATGACATATAATGCTTCTATTAGGCTTTAATATAGGGTTTGGATGGATTTTGGGTGAGGAGGAATGACCAAAACGCCCCTAAAAATCAAATAATTCTCAAATATGTCCTTTGGTGGACTGTTTTGATAGTCTGAAGTAGATCAACCATAACGTTTTACTCTGATATTCAAATTGGATAAAACCAATTTCCTTAGAAAGATGACTCTTATATCTTTCTGTTGATATATAGTAGCTCACCCAGATAATTGTGTTGAAATAGTTATGATCGTTTGAAGTTGACCTAAAAATTCACTTTTGATAGGCTGAAGTAGACCGACCATAACTTTTTGCTCTGATAGACAAAATGGATGAAACCAATTTCATCGGAAAGAAGACTCACAGAAATTTCCGTTGATATATATTAGATCACCCAGATCATTATGTACAAGGAGTTATGATCATTTAAAGTTAGAGAAAAAATACGCCAGGCTTCAGTACTCTTTCCTGCACGTTTTACTGTTCACTACTATTCACGATTTGATCGAAATATTCATAACTCGTCACTCGGGTGTCCGTTTTGGATGATTCACATATCGTAAAAAATCTTGTTCGATAATCTACGCAATGATGGGTCATAATCTAAGACATTACACATGAAAAATTTATAGTTCATTCTAGAAGATAGAACCTAACATATTTACGCACAAAATTTCAACAAAAAATTTCCCGAGGTATTACAAGTATCTTGTAGTTGGAGGATGTTCTTCATGAAGGCCCGAGACATCGGGTAGTGCATAGTTTAGGATTAGTTTAGAATAGAATAGGTTTTACATTTTTGTATATTTTTATTTTTGGACTGTATAATTGGACTGGACATTATATTTTTAGGATTTATTTTGTTGATGTTTGTTTGTTTAAGTGTTGTGTGTTTTATGTGTTTTATACACTTTTAGTGTCAAATTATCGGATATGCTCCACCAAGAGACCATGGTTGAACCACTGGATCGAGGGGTGCCTAACACCTTCCCCTCTGTCAACAGAATTCCCTAGCCGGAATCTTTGTTCACAAATCAGTTTAAAGAGTCAAATCATTTTGAAAAGGATTTTCCAAAGCTGACCTGGCACAACCGATTATGCCAAGTGGAGACTCTGAGTTTGAATATAAATAATTCCTTTTTTGAAACAAATTTTCCATCTTTTGTCACTTTAATAATAAAAACTCTTTCAAACATAAAATCTAATTCTTTTTGGGAGTGCAAAAAGGGGTGTGACAGATCTGGCGACTCTGTTGGGGATTTTTTAGAATTCGAGCTTATTTTTTGGAGTTGTATTGGCTTAGTTTGGCATTAGGGGTGTATAAACATTGTTTGTGTTGTTTTGTGTTTTTGTATTATCGCTGTTGAGTGCCTATGTGCTTTTTGTTTACCATTTTTATCTTATGTGTTACCACTTTATATCTAGCATCATGTGCATAACCTGAGTCATTCTTTCTACAACAAAGTCCATATTACACGTGTGGTACACGACCTCTAGTTGAGTCACCCTTATTTTAGGGGGGAGCCGTCGGTGTTATGGAGTAGGTGGAAAGCAAAGAAGCCACTATTGACCATACGCTCTCCCAAACAACTTTGTTAGTGAACCCTAATGTAGGTCACCCTTTAGGTCATGCTTATGTGCATCATATTGAAGACCATGTGGGGCCCACTTGGTCCTTTGTAGGAAACTCACCTCTAAAGCATCCCTACCTGCTAAATATTGCATCTTTAAGGGTAACAAGGTCATTTGACAGATTGATTTGGGCAAAAGCATGAGTTAGAAGCAACGTGTTTCGGAAGGAAATTGTTGAAAAAAAAAGATTTGGTAGTTTTTAGGGTTCTTATGGCTTTTGTTTTTCAAATTCAAAAATTCAAAAAAAATGTTTTTTTTCTTTTACTTTTTGCACTCATTTTCCAAAAAATCAAAAATGTTAAAATGATTTTTCTTTTATTTCTTTAGTAAGTATTCATAATTTGAAAACTCAAAAAATATTTTTTCCTTTCAATAGGAGCTTTGAACATTTTTATGTAACGAAAATATCAAAAAGTTTTTTTCTTTAATAGTTGTTGGTGTTAGTTTCTAATTAAAAATCTAAAAAGATTTTATTCGTCTATCTTTAGTCGTGTCTCTCAATTCAGGGTTTAGTTTTTCATTTAATCCTTAATTTTCCAATCTGGATGAACTACGCACCCCTGATTCTCCTCTTTTAGGATATGAGATATGTAGGCAACCTATTGTTGGTTTGGGGATCTTATTTTAAAAAATTCAAAAAAATATTTTATTCATGCTTCATTAAGAGTAGGTGTCTATGCATCAATAAAAGAAAACTACAAAAAGATTTTCCTTTAATAGGTTTAAGTTTCATTTTCGTATGAAATGCAAAATTTAAAACCCCAAAAAAGAGTTTCTTTGGTAATCATAGGTTTCATTTTGTATAGGTTATTAAATCTGAAAATTTCAAAAAAGATTTTCGTTTATTCTTTTGACAATTTGTTATTTTTCTTTTCTTCTTAAAATTTCAAGAAAAAAAAGAAAAAGAGTTTAATTGGCCATTTTGACAAGACTTCACGAACTATGCATACCTGATTCTTCTCTCTCAGGGGTGAGATACGTAGGCACCCTTCTTGGGTTCGGTGAACTTTACAAAAACAAAAAAAAGGAAATTTTGAGAAAGTGTTAAACTCTAACGCATTTTCTATCTCTTGTTCAGTTAGTTTGAGGTGGTTGGTTTATGGCATTTTGGCTGGTCCTCCATATTTCACCAAGTCACAAAGAAGGTTATGGCCAACAAGGATACCGAGCTTGTTGTCACTAATCAGATAGGGAGTTCGGGAAATGAGAATTTAGGAGTTAATGAAGAGATTAAAAAATTAAGGCAGCAAATGATAGAAATGCATAGAGCTTGGTCTAATGGGTTGCCGCCTCCTCCAGTTCCCACTAATAATCTGGAATTTCTTTCTAGCATGCCTTTCATGTCACATGCACAATTTCCTATTTTTGTTGATATGGAACAACATGCATAAGGATCGACTCCGGGGCAATGATATCCAACCACTTCCAATGTTTATTTTCTCACTCCCTAATTCAAGACTACCACATACTCGGCTTCACCTGTTGTTTATGCTTTTGCGGTGCCACCCCACCTAAATCTCCTACTTTTGATGTTCATCCACAAGTTATGCATCCCTACTCTGCTAGAGAGCCTACATTGGATATTATTGGGGATCAGTGTTACACTTCCGAGCCTACATTCAAGTTGAATGGTCTTTACGGTGACACTCACCCGCCTGAATTTCCTCCTAACACAGAGAAGCCTGTTATGATAGAAGAACAAGAGGAAATGACTAGCAAATTTAGAAGTTTGGAACTAGCTATGAAGAACTTGCAAGGACGTGGGGGTTACAAAAGTGTCTCATATAAGGACTTATGTATGTTTTTAGGTTTCAAACTTCCACCTAGATTTAAAATTGCAAAGTTCAAGAAATATGATGGACATGGGGATATGGTGGTGCATTTGAGACATTATTGTAACCAATTAGTTGATCAAGATATTGATAGGTAGAATAGTTGGGATGATTTAGATGATTAATTTGTGAAACAATTACAATATATTGTAGAATTGAACCCTGATGAAAAATCCCTAACCAGTATGAAGAACAAGAATACTGAGAGTTTCAGAGAGTATGTGATCAGATGGTATGAACAAGCTGCTAGGGTGAAGCCACCAATGAAAAAAAGCAAGATAGTGGAGGTATTTATTCAAGCACAAGATGAAACATATTATCAACATTTGTTACCTGCGTTAAACAAGTCGTTTATTGAAGTCCTTAAAATAGGGGAGATGATAGAAGAGCAAATTAAGACTGGTCGTATTGTGATTTTTGCAACATTGAAAGTGACTACTCAAGCAATTCAAAAGGGTTCAGGAAGTGTTGGGGAGAAAAAGAATGAGGAAGATGCATTTGCTATTATAGTTGGACAACAGGAAAGGTCAAGAAAACCACATCATTGTCTCTTTCAGGCATAAGCCCAAGTTCATGCCCAAACTTCACATAATCACTCCCAAAATCCACTATACTCTGCTCCTCCCTCTCCATATCTAGTATATAATGTACATCCATATATTCAACCCCCATCTTACCCAGATTGGAACACACCAACTCCTCAGAGTCATCCTCTAACTCCATAAACATACCAAAATCTTTCTTAGCCTAATTTTTGATCCAAGCCAAATGATGAAATGAGGCATAAGTCGAGAGATAGCTTCACACCAATTGGAGAGTTGTATGCTAGTTTATTAAGGAGATTGGTATAATGGGGCATGATCACTCCTCTTCTTGGGTGCACTCTTAATTGGCGTTCAAGAAATTTTGATCCTAATGAACGATGTGCATGCATATCATTCAGATGTTTAGGGTCACAGTATTTAAGATTGTCGTGCTTTGAAAAGAGAAATTGGAAAGATGATTCAAGATAAATCAATTATGGTGCAGAACATTGATAGTGAGGAAATCTCTAGTCATTATGATATGTAAACCAGTGGCTAAGATGTTATACTGAGCAATAGAGAAGCCCCCCCTCTCTCCTAGGAAGAGGTCTGGTAGTTTATTTGGTTTTATTTTCTGTTATCCAAATTATTTTAGGGTTGTAGTTCGGGATCTATCTTGTTTCTGTCCCTTTTGTCGTTTATGGTCAAACTTTTTCTATATGTTATTTCAGCTAAATAGAGTGTCCCTTTTTTCTTTGTGTTTAAATATATGTTATTTATTTATTTTCTTTACATAGTACATTTTATGTTGGCTTTAGCGATATGACATGCTGGCAGAATTCTTTGCTAGATCTTAAAATCCAATTTGAGCATGAACTTTGAATTAGAGGGATAAATTTAGAAAAAACATCTAAGAAATAGGTAGCGTGTTAAGACATTTTGTGACCATGTTGAAAACTTCTTTCAAAATTATAGCAATTGTTTTGAGAATCACCAAAATAACTTGGTCATCAATTGTAAGGCATGCCTCAAGTAGGTCAAACAGTGGATGTGTGATCCTATATCAAGTGGAACAGAAAGAAAATGAGCTCACTAAAATCATGAGTCATTCAATGTAAGAAATGTACAACTAAAGTGGAGTTGTATGCAATAAAAGCGCAGAAGAAGTAGTGACGCACAGACTCAATCAAAGTTAATGTTGTAAAATACGTTGCATATGATCTTCCTCTCCAACTTTCAAATTGAATGTTATGTACTTACATTTTCAAAGATTGATATGACGAAGGCATTTCATTCTGTTATTCAAACATTGTGTCATCCTTTGTTTATCCCATTTGAGCCTTAGTTTTATTTTCTTTCATACACCTCTTTTGGAATCAATATAGAGTCAACAAATTTCAAAAGAAAAGGTATCGAGAAAAATAGTAGAGTCAGAAAAGTTTCAAAAAAATGAGAAAAAGAAGAGCGTCTAGAAAAATAAAGTCAGAAAAATTCTAAAGAGAAAAAGAGTCAACAAAAGAAAAAAAATCAGAATCAAGCAAACGAGCAAGCTATTAGAACTACGCATAATCTGATTATCCTCTCTTGGGGTAAGATGCGTAGGCTTCCCTACTTCGGGCTCGGTTCAACCAAATAAACAATTTAGAGTCACCCAGTCAAAAGAAACTAGGGCATGAGTTAATCCTCATTGTTTGAGTTGATTCCAAAAGTTGTAAGTCCTACCCCACTTTAAGTGTCGTTTGGGCCCCATGCCATCCTTTCTTTCTAACCCTATCAAAAGCCAAGTTATAACCAAAGAAAGACCTTTAGATCAATCTTTGAGGATGTTAAGGCTAAACATCCAAGGGATTTGATAATGCATTTAGGAACTACTTGTCTTCCTCAACATAAGAAATTAGGAGAGAATTAAAAATGAGAGAGTCTTATTGGTGAAAACTCTCATGGGCACCGTAAGATGATGGTAAGTTGAGAGAGATAAAAAAATGAGATAGTTGAATTGGTGAAAACTCTCATGAGCACCGTAAGACGACTGTGAGTTGAGAGAAACAAAGATAAAAGAGTCTCATTAGTGAAAAACCCTCACAGACAGCATAGAAAGATGGTGAGCAGAGAGAAAAAAATGAATGAGGCTTATTGTCAAAAACCCGTCAAGGTGCCACTAGCTGAATGAGGTCTCCGAATGCACTGGGCCCAAGGAAGTAACTCAGTTTCAAGGGTATTAACTCAACAACAATTGGTACAAGTTTGGATGGAAAGATCAGGCAATTTAATCCAAAATGCATGACATAATCATTAGAGTTGACTGTATTTTCTAGATAAATTTTCATTTCTTTGTTTCAAATGGGGACAATCATTATATTTTCTTTTCTTGAGTCAGTTAAAAAAATAAAAAATCATTGTCATTTTTTCTCTTGTCTTTGAGTCAAGTCCATATAAAAATCAAGTGAGAAAAGATTTCAAAACTGGCTACCAGCTTCTTTAATTGCATAAAGCAAGATAATAGCAAACACATGAAAGAGACATGATTATGAGTCAAAAAAGGACATGCAGAATGTTTTATCAATAGAAAATTCTGGGAACCCATGGAAATACCAAGGCACAAAGGGTTTATCTGAGAAACATGGAAAAGCAGAAATACTCACTCTTAATAACCTGAGTTTGGGTCAATGATGCAGCAAGTCAATGATGCATGCTAACGGTTGGAAGCAAGTTTAAATGTGATGACGGCAAGACTGTTTTCCATGAAAGCCAAAGCCACAAACCAGCCACCATGTTTTTAAACTCATAACCTTTCTTTGCATGAAACAGGAACACATGTTACCTTCAAATCAATGATTTCAAAGCCTAAACATCAAGGCCCATAATTTCTCACTTTTACAAATGCAGGAAGAAATGTTGCTTCATAGGTTTGATAATTAAATCATGGTAAAAATTCATCATCTTATATCACTCGGAGACACACTTTCTTGTCCAAGGATTTCAGTTTTCACTTGCTGGGTGATACACTTCATAAATTCAACCTTCACTCCTAGAAGATGTACCTTTTAGTCACGTTATTCTCTTGGAACCCTCGAAGACGTACCTTTTAGTAGAGTCATTCCCTTTGATTTATATAAGATATACCTTTTAGTTGATTCATTCCCTTTGATTCATATAAGACGTACCTTTTAGTCGAGTCATCTCCATTGATTCCTAGTAAGATGTACCTTTTAGTTGAGTCATCACCTTTTATTCCTATAAGACGTACCTTTTAGTCGAGTCATCTCCCTTGATTCCTAGTAAGACGTACGTTTTAGTTGAGTCATCTCCTTTGATTCCTATAAGATGTACCTTTTAGTCAAGTTATTCCCTTTGATTCCTATAATACGTACCTTTTAGTCAAGTCATTCCTTTTGACCCCTAAAAGATATAACTTTTACTCGAGTCATTCCTTTTGATTCCTATAAGATGCACATTTTAGTCAAGTCATCTCCTTTGATTCCTATAAGACATACCTTTTAATTGAGTCATTCCCTTTGATTCCTATAAGACGTAAATTTTTATCAAGTCATTCCCCTTGACCCCTAGAAGATATACCTTTTAGTCGAGTCATCCCCATTGATTCCTATAAGGATACCTTTTAGTCGAGTCATTTTCTTGGATTCCTATAAGACGTTCCTTTTAGTCGAGTCATCTCCCTTTGATTCCTATAAGATGTACCTTTTAGTCGAGTCATTTCCCTTTGATTCCTATAAGACGTACCTTTTAGTCTAGTCATTCCCTTTGATTCCTATAAGACGTACCTTTTAGTCAAGTCATCTCCCTTGATTCCTAGTAAGATGTACCTTTTAGTCGAGTCATCACCTTTGATTCCTATAAGACGTACCTTTTAGTCGAGTCATCCCCATTGATTCCTATAAGGATACCTTTTAGTTGAGTCATTTTCTTGGATTCCTATAAGACGTTCCTTTTAGTCGAGTCATCTCCCTTTGATTCCTATAAGATGTACCTTTTAGTCGAGTCATTTCCCTTTGATTCCTATAAGACGTACCTTTTAGTCTAGTCATTCCCTTTGATTCCTATAAGACGTACCTTTTAGTTAAGTCATCTCCCTTGATTCCTAGTAAGACGTACCTTTTAGTCGAGTCATCACCTTTGATTCCTATAAGACGAACCTTTTAGTCGAGTCATCACCTTTGATTCCTATAAGACGTACCTTTTAGTCGAGTCATCACCTTTGATTCCTATAAAATTTACCTTTTAGTCGATTCATCTCCTTTGATTCCTATAAGACGTACCTTTTAGTCGAGTTATTCCCTTTGATTCCTAAAAGACGTACCATTTAGTCAAATCATCACCTTTGATTCCTATCAGACGTACCTTTTAGTCGAGTCATTCCCTTTGATTTCTATAGGACGTGCCTTTTAGTCGAGTCATTCCATTTGACCCCTATAAGACGTACCTTTTAGTCGAGTCATTCCCTTTGATTCCTATAAGACATACCTTTTAGTCGAGTCATTCCCCTTGACCCCTAAAATTTGTACATTTTAGTCGAGTCATCCCCCTTGATTCTTATAAGTAATACCTTTTAGTCGAGTCATTTTCCTGGATTCCTATAACACGTACCTTTTGGTCTAGTCATATCCCTTTGATTCCTATGACGTACCTTTTAGTCGAGTCATTCCCCTTGACTCCTAGAAGACGTACCTTTTAGTCGATTCATTTCCTTTGATTCCTATAAGACGTACCTTATAGTCAAGTCATTGCACTTAATCCTTATGAGACACACTTTAATTCTTAGGAGATGCACTTTCTAGTCTTGGTCATTCAATTTTACTCTCAAGAGATGCATTGCTTGGTCAAAGTCTTGATTCATTATTGAAACATGCAAGTAGGTATGATCTGACTTTCTCAAAAGTCTTCTGATGGAATACTGGGGAAAAAAATAATATCTATTTTGGAACTTTACTTTTTTGGCAAACGATTTTCTTCTTACAATAATTTTGTTAGGGATAATTTTCTTTCTAGTTTTGATGTGATTTCAGAAGCCCGCCCGAAGCACAGGGCGAATAAATGGAAAGTTAAGCAGCATGGTGAAGAAATTGTAAGTCAAGCAACAAGGTGAAGAAGTTGAAAGTCAAGTAAAAAAGTGAAGAAAATGAAATTCAACAGATCAAAAATAGAAAGTCAGGAGTCCGCTTGGAGAACAGGGTGATGAAATTGAAAACCAAGCAACAAGTTGAAGAAATTTCAAATCAGGACCCCGCCTGAAGAATAGGGTGATGAAACTCAAGTCAAGAGTCCAACAGAAGCTGTATAGATAGGATTTTGTAATTTCATTTATATTTTTTACTTGTAATTCTCATTTTTGATGTAATAACAGAGTCGCGAACTGGAACCTCGATGGGACCTCACTAGACTCTCCAACTCGGCATAGTCTATTTACTTCCAATCCTTTGAGATTACTGTTACTCGATTCCATCATAACTTGGGTAGGTAGGATGTCCTAAGTTAAGACCTGGTTTCCCTCCTTCCTCGTGCTCCGTGCTTTTGAATAAAGGTAAGGACAAAAATCTATCTCGTCGTCTACTGTTTTGTATGAAAACACCATGTGCTTACAGCCAAAGGGGGCATGATGTAGACACGTAATTTTGTCCTTTCCCAAAAATATTTTAATTATTTTTATTTTATTTTATTTTTTAATTTATTTTTTATTTTTATTTTTATTTTATTCACCTTACTATACTTTTGTTTAATTGATAATTTCTTCCAAAAAAAGAAACGAATTGAGAATAATTAAATACATAGAATCTTTTCCACCTTACTTTGCCTTTTTCATTAGATACATGCAAAAGGCACACGCCCTACTCATTTTTTTCCACACACCACCTTCATCTTTCCATATGCTACACTAAATTTTCCACTTGCCACACACTTATTTCCACAAGCCACCAATTATATGCTTCCACATAGGAAAATAAATAAAGAAAAAGAAAAATCAAATAAAAATATCAAAGGAAAATTCTAAAAGGGGAAAAGAGAGGCCAATTCTTTCATCATCATCTTCTCGATAATAACAACAATCACTGAATAATCTTCGTCACAAAAACAAAAAGAATGAGGGAGACACAGAGAGAATCACGCGAGAGAAAAAAAATTGAGAGAGAAAAAGGGTCTGGACAATGGGAATTCGGCGTAAACAGTGCCGGTGAACAGTAATAGCGTGAACAGTAACAGAGTGAACAGTAACGGCGTGAACAGTAACAGAATGAACAGAACAACGTGAACAGTACAGAGTGAACAATAACAGTGTGAACAGTGAGGGTGAACGGGTCATTATTTCTCATTATCGAATTGGATTGTTGGTGTTAAGGTTCAGCTCGAGGTTTCTGGGTGCGAACTCTCTTTATTCAAATAACATTGAGTTTGAAAGATTTAAATTGAGGTCCAATTCTACTCTCTTTCTCTTTTTATTTCATTGTTTATTATATTTGGTGTTTGATTGAATATTGTGTGTTATTTGGTCCTTGTTGGTGATAAATGCGTGTTTATTTTGACTCGTGGTTGGTTTGCTTGATTATGGTTTGGTGAAATGGTATCTCGTTTGAGAATTGAAATTAGTTGTTTGGGGATTGAATTGAGAAATTGATAAAAAGTTGAATTTAGATTAACTTTGGTTTATTGTTGTTTTGTTTAATTCGTAATGAGCATGAATATTGTTGGAATGTGATAGAATTATGATGCGTCGATTGGTGTAGGAAAACATACGTTGGGTAGGCAAAGTATAGAATTTGTGGCTTTGGTTGAATGTTGAAAATTTCGTGGAATGTTTGAAATTTTGTTGAATAGTTTGATTTTCTCGCACTAAAAATGTATTCATTTGGCCGAAGAATGCCTTGAGGGATTTGTATTAATTTATCCGGGGAATGCCCCGAAGTATCTTGTACTTGGAGGACGTTCATGATGAAGGCTCGAGGCGTCGGGTAGTGCATAGTTTAGCATTAGTTTAGAATAGAATAGGTTTTACATTTTCGTATACTTTTATTTTTGGACTGTATAATTGGACTGGACATTATATTTTTAGGATTTCTTTTTTTGATGTTTGTTTGTTTAAGTGTTGTGTGTTTTATGTGGTTTATACACTTTTAGTGTCGAATTATCCTATATGCTCCACCAAGCGACCATGGTTGAACCACGGGATCGAGGGGTGCCTAACACCTTCCCCTCGATCAACAGAATTTCATAGCCGGAAATCTCTATTCGCAAACCAGTTTAAAGAGTCAAATCATTTTGAAAAGGATTTTCCAAAGGTGACTTGGCAACTCCAATTTTACTCCTTTTCTCTTGATTCTCTCTCTAATCATTGGTGTGCGTACGAATTTTCGATCAGCTGTGCATGTGTGCATTTTTGGTGAGTTGCGTAGGTATATGTGTCTATATCCATAGTGTATGGTGTGCGATTTTTCGTGCATAAAAATATGTGTTAATGGTGGTTTCTTGTGCATGAATTGTGAGCTCTCCCACTTTATTGTTGCTGACAATGTATGCCTATGGAATTGTGTGGTGATGGTGTTGTTTCTTTTGTGATGAAAAAATGTCAGTGAAGTGTGTATTTCCCTATAGTCCCACCCCTATTTGTGAGAATTGTATATTGTTTATAACTGTGGATCCCTTTTCTCTTTTGTATTATGGCTTTTGAATTTTGTATCCCTTTGTGTGACGTGTAACAGTGAGGTAGTGTGGGGTAGTGGGGTAGGGTAGGGGGTGTGAGATGGTGAGTAGGGAAGGGGGTAGGGGTAGGTTGTTAGGATGATTAAAACAAGATTAAATTTGATAGAAAATTTAATAAGGGTTATTATTTTTTGTATTTTTGTGGGGTATAATCACATGGGTGAGGGTACACGATAGGATAAGGTAAAAAATGAGTAAACGTAATACCGGAGAGGGACAAAATTAGGTATCTAAAAATAACATATCTAAATCTCTTCTTTCAACACTTAAGGTTTGGGACCACCATATCAATAAATCAATTCAAAGAAATCATTCTTTAAACTCATGTAAACACATGCAAGAAACTCTTTTTTTCAACATTTCAATAACATAAGGTAGTTATGTCAATTTACTCAATCACATGAAATTCTTTTTCCAAGGATAAATTTATATCAAGAATACTCCCTCTCATTATCTCTAAATCATGTTCAAATACTATGAAATCAAGAAAACCCACTTTCATACAATAAAACATGCATTTTAAATCATCCCCGGTAAGATCATAAACTTCAATTTATCACAAGAGAGGGGCGTCATAATTATGCTCTCCATCAATCTTCAAAAACCAATTTCATACGTATACATATCATATGATTATCAATAAGTTCAAGGGGAAAGGACTCAAGGTCAAGACAATAATAGCATTGAAACATTCAGGATGCAATATTTAAAACATAGATTTCAAAACCCCTTCGTAATTTCATGCTTGATAAACTTTAAATCATATTCAAGTGTTCAACAAGTCCATGTTGTTTTATGATAAACTCCACATACCTTAGATTATAAAATTTGAAAGATGAAACCCGAATCTTGATCCGTTTGTTAGAATTCTTGCTCTTAGGGATTAGTTCTTGATCTTTAGGGATGGGATTAGGATTTTGATTTTGAGAGGAAAATTGAATTAGGGAGTGCATTATGCTTTTAGAGCATGAATCTTATGTTATGGATAGACCTTGGGTGAGGTAAAGGTTCAAACTTCCCTCAAAAATGTGAAAACAGAACCTGAAAATTAGGTGCATGTGATGCAGCGTGCGTCGCACGCTAATCGCGCGCAGCTACTGCCTCTCTCACAAAAATGGTTGTACCTGTTTGCTAGGGTATCAGATTTTGGCGAAATTGATATAGTTGGAAAGATACTTCGAAGACCTTTCATTTGATATATAGTAGGCTCTTTAATTTAATATATACAAGAATTTATAGTCGATGGAAATTGACCCAAGTTTAAACATCCACTGAAACTTAATCGCTAGAAATGTTTTCAACTCGTCTTAGAGTTAGGGGTTTTTTGTGACATCAATTCATATTTAAATGTATTTAAACACTATAGGATTGATAACCACACATATATTAACAAGGAATAATCTAGTTCAGGTCTATACATGTAGTAAAGACTGTCTAGATTCTAGCCCAAAAGTACGGGGTGTTACAGTTGGTTAATTGGTCAGTCAGCTACAGAGTTAGCTGTTAGGTTTTTATGAAAGTTGTTAGGTTATTAGTTAGTTATGCTGAGCTGTGTAGACATTCACTTACTTAGCTCAACAATTGTCTATAAATAAGAGAAAAAACAACAATGTAAAGCGAATGAATCAATAAAACTGAGTTTCTCTTTCACATTTTCTCCATTGATCATGAATGAATCACATGGTCATAGATAAGTGTGTAATTGTTGTGGCAGTATCTAGAGACTGGACTCTCCATCAAATGGATATCCATAATGCATTCTTGCAAGGTGATCTTGAATATGAGGTGTATATGGAACTACCAGTAGACAGGGGAGAATAGAGTTTACAAGTTACTTAAGTTGCTATATGGTCTCAAGCAAGCTTCCAGACAATGGAATCTTAAACTAACTAATGCATTACTTGAGGCTATTTTTACACAGAGTGCTTATGGTAATTCTCCGTTTACTTTACATAAAGGTGCTGATACAGTGATAGTTGTAGTTTATGTTGATAACCTACTCATTACTGGTAGCAGCAACACTTTGATTAATGCTACCTAAGAAAAGCTTCATAAGTATTTTAGAATGAAGGACTTGGGTGATCTCAAGTACTTCTTGGGTATTGATATCCTGAGATCAACTCCTGGAGTGATTAAATCAAAGAAAGTACATCCTTGAGTTAATTTTTGATATAGGTCTTAGTGGTTCTAAGCCTTCCTTCACTCCTTTAGAGTCCAATCTCAGGTAGACATCCATTAAATATGATCAATCCATAGGTGTGTAAAGAGATGAGTTGTTATCTGATGTTTCCTCCTTTCAAAGACTAATAGTATAACAACCCGTACTTTCAGGCTAGAATCTAGATCGTCATTCCTATGCGTATAGACCCATGCTAGATAATTCTTTGTTAATATATGTGTGATTATCAATCCTATTGTGTAGGAATACCTTTGAATATGAATTGAGGTCACAAAAATCCCCTAACTATTAGACGAGTTGAAAACATTTCAGCAATTAAGTTTAAGTGATGTTTAAACTTGGGTCAACTTCCATCATCCATAACTTCTTAAATATATCGAATTAGAGGTCCTACTATGGATCAAATGAAAGGTATTCGAAGTAGCTTTCCTACTATACCAATTTCACCAAAATCCGATACCCGAGCAAAAAGTTACAGCCATTTTTGTGAGAGAGGCAGTAGTTGTGCGCGATTAGCGTGCGACGCACGCTCCGTCACACGTACCTAATTTTCAGGTTCGGTTTTTACGTTTTAAGGGAAATTTGGACCTTTACCTAACCCAAGGTCTGTCCATAATATAAGATTCACGCCCCAAAAGCAGAATACACTCCATAATTCAAATTTTTCTCTCAAATTAAAACCCTAAAAACTTTCCCTCAAGATCAAGATCAAGATCTTAAGTTCAAGACTCCAAGAAAAGGGTCAATATCCAGGTTTCATCTTTCAAATCTTATATTCTAAGGTGCGTGGGGTTTATCCTTAGAACTACATGGGCTTGAAAACACTAGAGTATGATTTAAAGATTATTAAGGATGAATTTTATAGGGGTTTTGGAATCTATGTTTTAAATTATGTATTATGAATGTTTCAATGTTATAATTGCTTTGGTCTTGTGGTCCTTTCCCCTAAATTGATTTACATGTATATGTATTTGTATGAAAATTGAGATTGAAGATTGTTTGAGCGCGCAAATTATGAACTCCCTCTCTTGTATTGAATTGAAGTTTATGATTTTATCAAAAAAGAGATAAAATGCATGTTTTTATGATTGACAATAGTTTTCTCAAAGTCATAGTATTTGAACATGATTTAGAGATGATAAAAGGGTGTTTATTAATATAACTATGTTTTTGTGTCAAAGAGAAAGAAAAGCATGAAATTAAGAATTTTGACTTGACCACCTTTGTTTATTGAATTGTTGATAAAGAGAATTGCTTGCATGGTTTTACATCAGTTTTAAAGAATGAGTTTCTTAAAAAGAGTTGTTGATATGGTGGTCCTAAATTCCATGAACTTATAATAGAGACATAAGTTGCTATAAATGGCTCAGAGTGTGTGACTTGCAAGTCAATGGTACGACGATAACGTGTAAATATATGCCATAGCAGAATTAAAGTCTTCAGAACTTGATTTCAGAGTTTGCATGTTGTAAAGAATTAAAAATGGGCTTAAAGAGGGTTAGGTGGTTGCTTGAAGAAGTCTTGAGTTCAAATAACTCCTAGCCCAAAACCGTGTTTTGTCGATACGGGTATGTTACTTTTGTATGCTGGCGACGTCCCTGTGGCATAGTAGAGATTCAGAGACTCCGACCCTTGCGGCAAACTTGAGTTGGGGGCTTGTCTGTCGAGTAAAGGATAGATTCCATATAGCCCATGGAATTACAGAGTTATAGGGTATACCACCTAGTACAAAAGTAAAACAAAGAGTGTCACAGAGTTCAGATGATTTTATAAAGTCTTTTAAATAAGCCCATGTGATTTTACCTTATGATAGACTTATGAATTGTTTTAAATTTCTATCATATATGTTGAATACCAATTATTATTTTGGATTTGCTCTGCATACCAGTGCAATTATATTGACCCCCTACCTCTTAGGTTCTGAGGCACAATCTATGGGTCTGGATAAGCAGTAGATTTCTTCAGACCGAAGTGCAGAGTTCAGTTGGTGAGACTTCCATATTTTAGAAAGACTAATTCTTTCAATCATTTATCATTATTATGATTTTGGTCTACTGGGGTCCTAGTCCCAGTTTTCAGACAGCCTTGTTCTTATGTTGTAGTGATTTTACAGACTGAGTTAGATATTATTTTAATGTCGTTGAATTGCAGTCTTTAACATTATGTTATTTTTAGAGCACAACCATGATCCCTTATTTAGTTATATTTTCACATTTCTTTTCTGTATATGAATGGTGTATGTGATAACAAGTTAGATGGGCATCCGGGCCTTTATAGTTCGATTTCCTCGTCATGGCCAGGGCCTAGGATTGAGTCGTGAAAGATACGCAAGCTCATGTATGCTACTATCACAAGACCTAATATCAGTTTTGTTGTCCAAACCCTTAGCCAGTTCATACAACATCCCAAGCACTCACATTGGGAGGATGCTACTAGGGTAGTCAAATACCTCAAGGGTTCAGTGGGTCAAGGCATTTGGTTGAAAGCTAATCCTTCTAATACTCTTACTTGTTGGTGTGACTCAGTTTTGGTTGCCTACCATAATACTACACGTTCAGTTACTGGCTATACCATTCACTTTGGTGGCTCATTAATCTCTTGGAAGTCCAAGAAGCAACACACTGTATCCAGAAGTTCTGTTGAAGCTGAATACAAATTCATGGCTTCAGCTATAGGAACCTAATTTAGTCCCTCTCCGGTATTAATTTTACTCATTTTCACCTTATCCTATCGTGTACCCTCACCCATGTGATTACACTCCACAAAAATACAAAAAATAACAACCCTTAATAAAATTCCTAACAAATTAAATCTTGTTTTAATCATCCTAACAACCTACCCATACCCTCTTCCCTACTCACCATCTCACACCCCCTACCCTACCCCACTACCCCACACTACCTCAAGGTTACATGTCACACAAAGGGATACAGAATTCGAAGGCCATAATACAAAAGAGAAAAGAGACCCACAGTTATATACAATATATAATTCTCACAAATAGGGGTGGGGCCCATAGGGAAATATGCACTTCACTAACATTTTATCACCACAACAAAAATAGCACCATCACCATACAATTCCATAGGCATATGTACATAGTCAGCAATAATAAAGGGGGAGAGCTCACAATTCATACACAAGAAACCACCATTAACACACATTTTAACGCATGAAAAATTGCACACCATACACTACAAATCTCACTCATATTGATGGAACATCACTCTTACACAAAAAAATAGACCACATAGTCATAGACACATATACCCATGCAACTCACCAGAAACACACACATACACAGCTGGTCGAAAATTCATACGCACACCGATGATTATAGAGAGAGAGAATTGAGAGAGAATCAAGAGAGAAGGAGTGAAATTGAGAGTTGGCGAGAGTGAAATCAAGAAAATAGGTACTTTCTCTGGTGGATTCTCGCCAGAGATCCACTGAAATCACTACCCCAAATACCAAAAGCCACAGTTTGGCTATTGTTCCAATGAAACACATCGAAAAATAGTACCACAGGCTCTAGTACAATCTGAAATACCGTCAGGAGTTCATTCCTCTTATTCTCGATTAAATATCACCTGCTAATGTCAATTCTAGCCATTAAATTGTCATTTAGGGTTGTGGCCTTCTTCTTCTTCTTTGTTTCAGTTTTGGGTATTTATTTGTCTTTCTTTTTGTGGCTTTTGATTCAAGTCGGATTTTGGGTCTATCGCGATTGAAGGTTTCATAATTGATTTGGGAACAACTCTTTATTCCCTTCATAAATCAATCAAAAGTATTCAGAAGGTCTAATTCTATCTTCTATCCCTTTAATTTTTACATAATCATTAATAATATATGTGTTTGGAATGTTTGAATCTTAATTTTGTGGTGATGGATGTTGGCTATGAAAACTTGGATTGGTAGTTGAAGAATTAGTTAATTGATTGGAGAATAAATGCGGGAAGGATTGGTCTCTATAAAAGTAAATTTAGATAAATTTTGATTTATTGATGATGTTGTACGTGATAGAATCATGATAGGTCAAGCCAGGTAGGTAAATTGTAGGTTCGGGTAGGCAAATTTGAAGCTTGTTGGTTGTTGAATGTGGAATGTTTGTTGAATGGTTCTTTTTTTCTCTTATTTCAAAAATGTATTCATTTAACTAGAAAATGCTCTGTAGTAATTTGTATTTATTAATCGTGGAATACCCGACGTCTTATGCATGCAAAGGAGGTTCGTGATGAAGGCCCGAGGCATCGGGTAAAGCACGGGAGCGTAGTTCAGGATTAGGATAGGTTAGAATAAGATTTATTTTTTGCATTTTTATTTTTGGACTGTATAATTAACTAAACACTATATTTTGGATTTGTTTTATTTCGTGTGATTGATTGATTGTTTTATGTGTTTTTGTGTGGTTTATACATTTGTAATGACAAATTAGCCAATATGCTCCACCAAGAGACCGTGGTCGGACCATGGGATCGAGGGGTGCCTAACACCTTCCCCTCGGTCAAAAGAATTCTTCAACTAAAATCTCTGTTCGTAGATCAGTTTGAAAGATTCAAAATCATTTTTGAAAAAGGATTTTCAACGGTGACTTGGCACACTGGATTATGCCAAGTGGCGACTCGGAGATTAAATTTAAGTAATCCATTTTGAAACATAATTTTCATTTTTTGTTACTTTAATAAAATCCATTTGGAAACCTTAAAATCCAATCTTTTTGGAGTTAAAAAAAGGTGTGCGACAACTCTGGCGACTCTGCTGGGGGTTTCTTCAAAATTCTAGCTTATTTTTTGTGCTGTATCAGCTTTGTTTGGCATTATGGGTATATAAACACTGTTTGAGTTATTATTTGTGTTACTGTTATCATTATTGTGCGTCTACATGCTCTTTGTTTACAGTTTTTCTTTATGTGTTACCGCTTTATATCTAGCATCATGTGCATAACCCAAGTCATTCTTTCTGTAACAAGTCTATAGTACACGTGTGTACACGACCTATAGTTGAGTCACCCTTATTTTAGGAGGGGGGATCTATTGGGTTGTATGGATTAGGTGGAAAGTTGTTGCATCCACTATCGACCATACGAGTAACACCCCGTTTTTCTGAACTAAAGTGCTACACGGTGATCATGACCCCGAAGGACCGCAAACTAACCCATGACTGATATCTATACCTGTAAACTTCATAATATCTCATAAAATATGTGGAAACATGAATAGTAAGGCCATAAGGTTCAATACTGATACATATCTAAAAAACATGGTATAATAATACCAAAAAGAAACATAAATACTGAATTCTGAACATCTAATCTGACATCTAGTCCGAAAGCCTCTAACTAAACAGAATAAGGAGTTGAAGGAACATGTATCCAACTAAATCCATGAACTGAAAAACTAATCTGAAATAGCATAATAAAGTAATAATAATATTGTCCTCAAAACAGGAGCACTGACTGCTGAAATCTGCAATGCTACTGAGTTCTATTAGCTGACTGAGTTTACTGAAGTCTGAACTGAATACTGAACTAAATTGTACTGATACTAAAACTTACTAAATTGCATAGACTGACGAAATATTATTGAGATTACGTAGATTATTGAGTACTGAGTAAAACTGAACTGATACTGCCTTTACATGAGTTTTCCTGAGTCATGAGACTGACTGAACTCTACTGAACATGGCTTGACTGAGATTATCATGAAAATATGACATGGCTTTAGGCACACAACTATATTTTTTGGGTACGAATACCCCCAAGACTCGATGGAAGGAAATTGACATGACTTGACATACAACAGTACTTGACCAACATTAACAATCCATAGTATATCATCTAAGGGGAATTCATAAGTCATGTGGTTTTCATAACCTTTTTATATAGCTAACATCATGGTGAATTCTAATATCATGACAAGCCAACAACATATTCATAGCACATTAATAGCATAGAAATCATCTTGATCAAGTAGACATGACATAACTTAAGAGACACGGAAAAATCTTGGATCAAGAAGACTAGGTACTTGATCATCATTTATTCATTGAGGCACATTATCAAACTCATGGTAGGCATAAATTTATCATGGTAATTAACTTAAGCACATGGATATGGCATGGAATCATAATTTAGATAACAAATAGGTCCAAGTGCTCAATTCTTTAACTTAGGCATTTTAACAAACACCTTGCATGCACTATTTAGTGCATAGGCCTAATGATCAATTTTATACACCATAACACCATAATTCAACTCAATTCCACCAATTGAATACATAAAATATCATGGTATCATGAACAACATGTAAAGATTCTAACTTTATTTTCACAACATGGAATTCATGTGAAATCATAAAACATGGAGTAAGGACATGTTAATTGAGCACTCTTAAATCATGAAAACATGATTATGCCTATTCAAGGCATTTTGTTGACACCTTGCATGCACAATTTATGGCATAGGTGTTATTAATAATTTAGTCATCTTAAATCAACCAATTTCATGGGTTTTAACTACAAGTACACATACTTCATCAACATTTACATGATCGTATCTCATGTACATGATTGTATCTCAACAAGACAATCACAATATAGTATTTAAATCATGGTTCTTGGAATCTTACGGATGAAAGGAATCTGTGGATGAACACTACGCATACCTTAGGTGGAAGATTCTTGAAGAAATTCTTAGACATTTTCTTGATTCCTTGACTAGGGTTCTTGTTCCTTTGAGAGAAAATAAATTGGCTCTTGAGTTTGAAAAACATGAATATCATATATTCTTGAAGAAGGATTTGATTCTTGTTCTAGGTTATGATCTTGAGAGAAACCCTTTCTTTTGATGTTGAAGATAAATGAGGAGTTATGTTCTTCAACTGATGGGATTTGGGTCTTCAAATTGAAACCCTAGCTTGAGTTCTTGAGAGGATTTTGAGAAGAGGAGTATATTTTTCTACATATAAGCCTTAATCCCGTGTTTGGAGTATATATAGGGGTGGAAGATTACCAAAATACCCCTAAGGAACAATTAAGGTCAAATCTGTCCCTAATTGACTGTCTGATTGGTTGAAGTAAATTGATCATAAATTTTTATTTAGATGTCCAAATGGGATGAAACCAATTGCATTGGAAAGAAGAATAAAATATCTTTTTATTGATATATGTAATATCTCATAGTTTATTATATTCAGGAAGTTATGATAGTTTGAAGTTGACTAAAATTTTTGACCTAAAATGCGCCTGGAATGAGGAAGCATTTCAAACTAGTGAGTTAGCCACTGAAATGCACCCGGAATGTGTCCAATACGTACTAGGGACTTTCCCCATCACAACACAACTTGAAAATCTAAAAACGGAGGTCGGGAAGGTCATCAAATGGATCCCTGAAGTTAGGAGGTCTAAAATGTGAGTAAGTGTTGAACTTGAACACTTAGCATAAAAAATTTCTAAGTGTTGGAATCTCTCATGGAGCTTTACGAGATGAATTTGACATTCGATTTTTATGGAGTCTTTCAATATCTCCCCCTTAGTAAAATTCATCCTCGAATGAGACTGACTGAATGGGGAGAAAAGACAACTGACGTGAGTACTGAGCAAGAACGACTGAATATGATTTCATGGCTGACATGACTGACAAGATGAATATATCATACTGAACATGCATAACTTATTTATGAATGAAGGACTGAGTGTTCTGATGAACTAAGTTTTCTCAAAATAAGAATGCATATCTGATGCATAACTGATAAGCTGAGTCCACGAATATCTGATGCATGATTATATGACTGACATGATACGTGAATGCATAACTGAAAGTATTTATAAGCTGACCACATGTATCTGATGTGTGGATACATGACTTAACTGACTCATGAATATACGACTGAACATGCAATGGTAATGGTAACAAGTTTGGTACTGAAATATGAACATGAGAATGACTAAGCTCAAGGAGGACTATTATGTTGAACTGAAAATGCTGATGAGTCTGAGATTAATCACTCAATATGCATGAGCGAAAACATGAGAACATAACAGAGTCTGGAACATGATACATGATTTGAACTGAGTCTGTAATGCATGACATGGATAGACTATGGTGGGCTAAACTGAGCCATTAAGAACATAGATTACGACTAAAATTTTGATATAGAGGGTCAGCTTATAAGTAACCCTTCCTCCAGTTGGATTCATCTATAGAAAAGAAAGTGGCATGTTTAAATCACATAAAGTCGGGGGATATAGGGTATCTTCCCCTTGGGACTCTTGGTACCTTGAAGAATACTGACTTAGCTGAGATACTAAGGGAAACTAAGGTGGTGTACAAGGCACTTACGAACAGAATTGTGACATAATAGTTGGAAGCTGAAACTGAGACATGATGCATGAACTTTGCTGATTACAAGTGCATAAATATACTAATTTATCTGATTAAATGAATAATTGGTAAATGAATACTTGATATACAAGACTGAATTGTACTTAGTATGTATAGCTAAACTGAGACCATAGAGTATTATGCATATGAGAAGGGACTGACTGACTAACATGAGGTAGCTGAGCATGGATTTACCAAAAAGGTTTGAACTGAGGATATACATGATGTGATATGAATTTATCTAATCTGTCTGTAGGGGCATAGAATGAGTCATGAAAGATGAGTATAATGTAAATCATGATACGTGTACATGAGTTATGAGTTGCATGACCTAAGTTTCAAGTTTTTTGTATTCGTGCGACATGATTCGTGACACTGAGTGATTTAGATATGACTCTCTATGCTAGGAACTGAAAGCGCACATGATTCTATGGAAAACGTGTGAACATAAGTCGTGTTCATGGAATTTATTCGTACTGTGAGGTAAACTGAGATCCTTTATACTGGGAACTGAAACCATACATGATTTATGGAAAAGTGCATGATCGTGGTCTGTGACCATAGAGTTGATATGTAAGACCTAAGTGGATCTCGTGATAACTGAAGTACAAATATTTGTACTGAGAAAAGGATGGGTTAGGAATCGTCTTCCCTTACTGCTTTTCTATACATAATGCCACTACTACTGGAATCTGAGAGTCTGAATTGGTCACTTGATCTATCATCACATACTTATACATTGTTCGACACCTACCTATCCTGCTAAACACATCAGCTACTTCTGTTTCCTCATGTACTACTAATATCACATCCATACCTTCATGATTAATTTCAAGTAAATAAACTTAAATTCTAGCTTACACGATTCAAGCCTCTTGATTTACCTTGGTACAACTATACCCATGAATACATAATCTTATCAGACTGTATAATACTATACCAACTCATCTATTGCTAAACTCTTGGGTCCATGCTTAAAATTCTAAGTCTATACTATCATAGGATTTTGAGAAGGGATTTAGTGGCATATCAAAAATTGGATTTGAGTTTACGAAAGATTTCTCATGATTATAAATGCAATCTGTACAACTTTGGAACATGACTAAACTGAGGGGATATTGTCTGAGCATGTGGCAAATACCATAATTGTCTCCAGAGACTGCACGAGAAAGCCCTATCTTTAGGACTTGAGATTCACCGCTTCTGTTACCTTAAAAGTAAGTTAAGGTTGACATGAGGGGAGCCTGATGTGAATCTACATGGGTTCCTTAGAGAAACTTAATATAGCACAATCTTGAAACATGAAAGAAGGGAAACTATTCCTAAAACGTCTTATAGCCTCCTGCACATAAGTGTGGTGCACAACACGACCATGTACAAGACTCTACTTGATGCAGATTTCAAACTTCCTAGGACACTATTGAACCTTGGGCTCTGATACAAAGTTTGTAACACTTTGATTTTCCGAATCGAAATGCTACACGATGTTCATGACCTCGATAGACCACAAGCTAGCCCATGACTGATATTTGTACCTGTAAACTGCATAATATCTCATAAAATATGAGGAGACGTAAACTTTAAGGCCATAAGGTTCAAAACTGATACATATCTGAAAAATATGGTATAACAATACCAAAAGGAAACATAAATACTGAATTCTGAACATCTAATCATACATCTAGTCTGAAAGCCTCTAACTGAACTGAACAAGGAGTTGAAGGAACATGTCTCCAACTAATTCCATAAACTGAAAAACTAATCTAAAATAATGTAATAAAGTAATAATAATATTGTCCTCGAATGAATAGGAGCACTGACTGCTAAAATCTGTAATGCTACTGAGTTCTGTTAGCTGACTGAGATTACTAATGTCTGAACTGAATACTGAACTAAATTTTATTGATACTGAGATTTACTGAATTTCATAGACTGATGGAATATTACTAAGATTACATAGATTACTGAGTATTGAGTAAAACTGAACTGATACTGCCTTTACATGAGTTTTCCTGAGTCATGAGACTGACTGAAGTCTACTAAATATGGATTGACTAAGAGTATCATGAAAACATGACATGGCTCTAGGCACACAGCTAGATTTTTTGGGTACGAATGCCTCCAGGACTCCATGAAAGGAAACCTACATGACTTGACATACAAGAGTACTTGACCAACATTAACAATCCATAATATAGAATATACGAGGAATTCATAAATCATGTAGTCTTCATAACCTTTTCATATAGCTAATATCATGGTCAATTCTAATATCATTAAAAGCCAATAACATATTCATAGCACATTAATAGCATAGAAATCATCTTGATCAAGTAGACATGGCATAACTTAAGAGACATGGAAAAATGTTGGAGCATGAAGACTAGGTACTTGATCTTTATTTATTTGTTGAGGAACATTATCAAACACATGGCAGGCATAGCTTTATCATGGGAGTTAACTTAAGCAGTAGGATATAGCATGGAATCATCATTTAGATCACAAATAGGTGAAAGTTCTCAATTCTTCTTCAATTAGGCATTTTAACAAACACCTTGCACGCACTATTTAAGGCATAGGCCTAATGATCAATTTTATACACTATAACACCAAAATTAAACTCAATTCCACCAATTGAATCCACAAAATATCATGGTATCATGAAAAACATGTAAAGATTCTAACTTTATTCACACAACATGGAATTCACGTTAAATCATAAAATATGGAGTAAGGACTTGTTAATTGAGCACTCTTAAATCATGAAAACATGATTATGCCTATTCTAGGCCTTTCGTCAAACACCTTTCAGGCATACTTTATGGCATAGGTTTTCTAAATAATTTAGTCAACTTAAACCACCCAATTTCATGGGTTTTAACTACAAACACACAAAATTCATGAGAATCACCCTAAATTAACATCTTGAAGCATAAACAACAACCATCAATATGTACATGATCATATCTCAACAAGACAATCACAATATAGTATTTAAAGCATGGTTCTTGGACTCCTACAGATGAAAGGTATCCGTGGATGAACACTACGCATACCTTAGGTGGAAGATTCTTGAAGAAATTCTTAGACATGTTCTTGATTCCTTGACTAGGGTTCTTATTCCTTTGAGAGAAAATAAATTGGCTCTTGAGTTTGAAAAACCTGAATATCATATATTCTTGAAGAAGGATTTGATTCTTGTTTTATGTTATGATCTAGAGAGCAACCCTTCTTTTGATGTTGAAGATAAATGAGGAGTTATGTTCTTCAATTGATGGGATTTGGGTCTTCAAATTGAAACCCTAGCTTGATTTCTTGAGAGGATTTTGAGAAGAGGAGTATATTTTGCTGCAAATAAGCCTTAATCCCGTGTTTGGGGTATATATAGGGGTGGAAGATGACCAAAATACCCCTAAGGAACAATTAAGGTCAAATCTGTCCCTAATTGACTGTCTGATTGGCTGAAATAAATTGATCATAAATTTTTATTTAGATGTCCAAATGGGATGAAACCAATTGCATTGGAAAGAAGAATCAAGCATCTTTTTATTGATATATGTAATATCTCATAGTTTATTATATTTAGGAAGTTATGATAGTTTGAAGTTGACTAAAATTTTTGACCTAAAATGCGCCTGGAATGTGGAAGCATTTCAAACTAGTGAGTTAGCTATTGAAATGCACCCAAAAAGCGCCCGGAATGTGTCCAATACGTACTTGGGACTTTTCCCATCACAACGCAAATTGAAAATCTAAAAATGGATGTCTGGAAGGTCATCAAATAAATCCCCGAAGTTAGAAGGTCTAAAATGAGAGTAAGTGTTGAACTTGAACACATAGCAAATTTTTTTTCTATGTGTTGGAATCTCTCATAGATCTTTATGAGCTGAATTTGACATGCGATTTTTTTGGGGTCTTACAATACGCTACCCCGAATAGTATTGTTAGTGAACTAGGTCAACCTATGTGCATGATAATGAGACCTAGCAGGGCCCACTTGGTCCTTTGTAGGAGACTCACCTCTAAAGCATCCCTACGTGCTAAATATTGTATCTTTTAGGGTAGCGTAGTCATTTGATGGACTGATTTGGGAAAAAACATGTGTTAGAAGTAAAATGTGTTGACAAAAAAAGGCTGAAAAAAGAAAAAAATGCAAGGTGAGCAAAAAAAAAAGTGTTTCGTAGTTTGTTTAGAGTTCTTTATGGCTTTCATTTCTCAGAATTTAAAAATCCAAAAAGATTTTTTACCTTTTGCACTCATTTCCCGAAAAAATCCAAAAAATCATCAAAAAGATTTTCCTTTGTCCCTTTAGTATGCATTCACAATAGAAAACTCAAAATTATATTTTTTACAATAGTAGATTTTTATAAAAGAAAATTCAAAAATGGTAGAAGTTTTGTACATTTCTTATAATGAAAATACAAAAAAAATAATTATTCATAGTTGTTGGTATCAGTTCTACGTGATGTGTCATTTTGAAAACTCAAAAAAAAAATTATTAGCATTGTTTGTCATCTGTTTGTGGTCGTGCCGCTTAGGTTAGGATTCAGTCGGTTGTCTAATCTTTATTTGTCCAATCTGGATGAACTATGCACCCCTGATTCTCCTCTTTTTGGAGTGACATCCGTAGGTAACCTATTGTTGGTTCGGGGATCTTATTTGAAAAATTCAAAAAGATTTTCTTCACTCTTTATTTAGAGTAAGTGTTTGGTATACATCTTTAAAAGAAAACTACAAAAAGACTGTAGACACCTAATTTCATCCCTCTCTCATATCCTTTTTACCTATTTTTTACTTTATCCTACCGTGTACCCTCACCCATGTAATTATACCCTGCAAAAATACAAAAAATAACAACTTAAAACAAACTACCTAACAAATTTTATCCTATCCTAACCCCCTTTACACCTCATCCTAACAACCTACCATACCCCATACCCTACCTTACCCCACCCTTACCCCAAATACTCCCACCCCTTCACTTTTTCCCCCTTTTTTCACCTTAACAAAATGAGGATAAGGGAATGGACTAAATACAAAAAAGAGGGTAGGGCCTACGTGAGGATTCTTTTTCTTTTCTTCTCTATCTAATTGAAAATAGCTATATAGGGAATAGGTATATACATAAAGGAGGGCTCTAAAAAAACAAATTTAAGAGAGAGGGGGACCATTTTCCCTTTTTTGAAAAAGAGAATATACACCTCCTACCCATTTTTTGTCCATTCCAGTGAACAACCTCACCATTCTTCCATGAATATCGACACACACTCTCTCATACATTACTCCTCACTGATACATACATTCTGACATACACAAGAGAGAACACTGGCCATTCTCATGACTACTAGATCATCATCCATATCCTCTTCACTGAACAAAAATATAGACACCGAACCATTTTATTCAAGAATTCACACTCACCATCACAAAATCATGAGACACTCACAAAATTCTCACTCACCTTTGCTGGTGGACAAAAATCACCAAGAATCATGTGGGTCAAGTGTTTCCCAATGACTTGTTTGCTGGAGCTGTCCGTTTCTTAATATTTTCAGGCAGCTCTAGCTAAAGAACATCAAAAATCGCTGGAGAGCTGACCATTTTGTCAATTTCTGCCCATCGTTTCTCTCACTATAATCTCTTTGTTTCGTTTGATTTTTGTTCAGATTCAGTAAGATATTGGATACGGATGTTCTCAGGTTTTTGTAAATTCAGTCTCGGGATTCTTGTTATTTCTTCCTTCTTAGGATTCAAATCTGACTCATTATTCCTTAATATCAAAGTTGGAGTTTGTCACTGTTGAGGCCCTATTCAGAGTTCTAAAGTTTGGGTCTTCTTAAATCTTATTACCAATGAAATCGGTTCTTCAAAGGTCTATTTCTTAAATCTACTTTTGAATTATACCGAGGTGGTTAATATCGTGATTTTTGTGATGTGGTTTTGAATATTTTGAGCAAAATGTTGATTGTTGTTGTGGATGTGAATGATCGGTATGCTTAAATGTTTGAGTCCTCATTTGGGTATGTGTTTGATATTGATTTTGGATGTTGAAAAAGTAATTTGATAGTCGAATTGGTTGTTTGGGGGCTGGGATCAAAAATTGATAATCGAATAAGTCGAAGGTTGTTTATTTTGATTCATTACTGAATATTATTTAATTGGATAGAATCATGATGAGGCCATCGAATGAATAGGTGAAAGTAGGTTCAGGTAGGCAAAGATTTAAGAATAAGTGTTTGCTCGTTGAATTATTGAATCCTTGAAATGAGTGTTGAATGGTTTGGTTGTATTGCTTTTGGATCGAATGTATTATTTAGTCGGGGAATGCCCCGAGACACATTGTATTTATTCACCGGGGAATGCCCCAACCTACTATGTTGGCGAAAGACGTTTGTAAGAAAGGCTCGACGAGTTGAATAAAGCCTGGCAGCGTAGTTAGGATTAGTGTAAGTTAGATAGGATTTATTTTTTGCATTTTATTTATTTTGGGTATGTATAATAGGACTGAACACTATACTTTGATTCATTTTGTTTGGTTTCTTTGTTTGGTTTATGTGCTTCTTTGTGGTTTGTACATTCGTAGTGTCAAAATTAGCCGATACGCTCCACCAAGTGACCGTGGTCGAACAACGGAATCGAGGGGTACCTAACACTTTCTTTCGTCAACAGAATTCCTTAGCCGGAATCTCTGTTCGTAAACCATTTTAAAGAGTCAAATGATTTTGAAAAGGATTTTCCAACGGTGACTTGGCACACCAGATTATGCCAAGTGGCGACTCTGATTTTGAATGTAAAAACAATCCTTCTTCAAAACAAATTGTTTTCTTTTGTCACTTAATAATAAAAACCCTTTTGAACATAAAATGAATCTTTTCGGAGTACAAAAAAGGGGCGTTACACTATTAATGGCTCAGAGATGCGACTTCCAAGTCAATGGTATAACGATACCATAACATAGCTAGAGTTTTTTAGAGTTTGATTTCTGAGAATTAAATATTTTAAAGAGATAAAAATGGTCTTAAAGAGGGTTAGGTGGTTACCCAAAGAAGTCTTGAGTTCAAGTAACTCATAGCCTAAAATCATATTTTGTCAATACGTGTATATTATTATTGTACGCTGGCGACGGTCCTGTGGCGTAGTAGAGATTCAGAGACCCCAACCCTTGCAGCAAACTTGGGTTGGGGGCTTGGCTTCCAAGTTAATGGAAGATTCCATATAGCTTGTGGAATTTCAGAGTTGTAGGGTATACCACCTAACACAGAAGTAAAACAAAGAGTACGTCACAAAGTTTAGATGATTTTATAGAGTCATTTAATTATGCCCATGTAATTTTTACCATACGATATATTGATGAACTATTTTAAATTGCTCTCATATATGTTTAATATAAATTATTATTTTGGATTTTCTCTGCATGCCAGTACAATTGTATTGACCCCCTATCTCTCAGGGTTTGAGGCTCAGTCTAGAGGTCCGGCTAAGCAGTAAAGTTTTCAGACAAAAGTGTGCAGTGGTAAGCCTTTTTTATTCCAGGAGGCCTCTTTCTTTTCATACTAGGTTATTTATTTTGTTTTAGGTCCACTGGGGGCCTTGTCCTAGATTCAGACAGTTGTCATTTGAGTATGTAGTAGAGATTCGTTCAGATGTTGTCTAGTTATCATTGAATTTTTATTCTTTTTGTTAAGTTGTATTCAGAGTATGACCATGACTCCGTATTATAATACATTTTCGCATCTTCTTTTATTGTATGAATATTGTGCATGACTACCAGATAGAAGGGCGTCCGGGCCTTTATGGTTCGAGACGCTTGTCACGGCCAAGGCCTCGATTTGGGTCGTGACACTAACTAACTACTTTATCAATGTAATAGTAACTCTGCACCTTTACATATACTATCTGTGATGCAGTGTGGATCGTATATATGTTGAAACATGTAAGTAATTAATTCATCGTAGTAGTCAAGAATTTGGATATAAATGAGTGGCAAATTTGCCACTCATCACACAACCTCCCATTGACTTGGTTTTGGACCATATAAATACGGAGGGTTTTTTCTTTTTAATAATGCAACCTTTTTCTAAATAAAATGTTTTTAAATTTTAATAATAAAAGTTGACTGACTTCTCCCAATCAATACCCTTACCCGTCAGTTTACGCAATTCACTAGTTTTCTTGTGCTCCTGTCTTTACAAAGTTGGCCAACAATGTACTGCTCAATGTTAGATGACATTTCAATAGAAGCTTGTGAAAATCACAATTATTTAACTTTTAGTATGTTCATAAAAAAATCATTTTATACCAGAAAATAGTTTAAACATTTAATTTTGCTTAGTAAAAATAACTTTTAATGGTATATTATGGAATGCTTAAAACTACTTGTTTAGTGACATAACTGTGTAAGCCCTTGTTACAATAGATATTTGCCTATCATACTATTTTCCCTTTTCAGTAATGCAAATGCAAACATGGAAGTCTAGTCAAAAAAAGAAGAAAAACATTTCTCAGTTTATCTGTATTGATTGTCAAACTATGTGGGGACTGAAATGACATAGCCATATTGGCATTTTTGTCAATAAAAAACAGCGTACCAAACAAGTTTGCGGGTATTTTGGTTGATGGTAACTTGGGGCCAATTTATATCACGGATAGAGTTCTTGCTGCCTTTTTCTAAAGTAAGAATATAAAACGTAAATAGGGGTAATACAAGCGGGCTAAGTCTTACCTTGCCAATCTTAATGAGTATACGAATCTCTACTAATTAACAAAGAGTAAAGCATGTAGTCCTCCTAGACTATGACCAAATCTGCTACAACACCTAGGCGGATTTACATCTTTAAGAAATAGGCGGCCGCATTAGACCCCCAAATTTTACGGGCCTCATTTTTTGTAAATATTATTTATAGAAATTTTTTTTTTTTACATAAAAGAAAAGAATTATTAGAAGTAGTTCATATATTTAGAGTATTATGTCTCAAGAAATGCATTAATTATATTATTACTTACAAAACTAATTAAAAAACCGATTATATAATTTTGAAAAAAGAGTTTATTAAAAAAATTATTTTTTCTTAAATATTTAATGCCTCCATTTAATTTTCTCCTTAAGCCATGAATATTCTTGAGCCACCCATGTACGACACACTCCAATTTCACGAGGGTCCTGTTATCCCAAACTAAATTTTAGCATATTTTTATCAAACTTTTTAGCTGATGTGACACCTTTTGTCAACCTTTTTAGCTGACATGACACCTTTGACATGAGTTATGTAATGAAGGTGTCACATTAGCACAAAAGGGTGACACGTATATGATAAAATTTTGTTCATGTAAAGTTAGAGTATATCATAGAAACTTTGGCCATAGTTTGGAGGATACAGGATGCTTATCTCAATCTACAAACATTCATTCCTCATAGAAGTCTTCGTCTTGGATCTTAACAACCCAAGTAATGTCAATAATCAATGAAAATTGGACAGATTCTGTTTCTTTGTGCTACTTATTTTCCACCTTTTAATCTGTTTTCACATTAATCTTTTTGCTGCTTATTTTACTTCTCAACAATTTATTTGTTTTATGCTATATAGTGGAGTATATCATTGATCTTTGAAAATACCACACACAAATTAATCCAATGGACAAATTCCTTTGAAACATACTATTTCCACTGCCTAGTAACATGGAGAATCACATTTTCTTATTGATACTTCTCTTTCTAGTTCAATATTATTCTGTTTCTATATCAGCTTCTTTGTCGAATGAAACAGATCAACAAGCTCTACTAGCTTTCAATGATCTTGTTTCTAGTCCTAGTCATTTTTTGGCATATAATTGGACTAATAAGACTTCTTTTTGCTCTTGGTTTGGTGTCACTTGCAGTCCAAAAAG
The DNA here is from genome assembly GCA_030864225.1 of Capsicum baccatum var. pendulum. Classification (NCBI taxonomy): domain Eukaryota; kingdom Viridiplantae; phylum Streptophyta; class Magnoliopsida; order Solanales; family Solanaceae; genus Capsicum; species Capsicum baccatum. Next base: position 7,170,389 of record CM061552.1, read on the forward strand.
GCAAAGGGTTGTAGCCTTACCGCTTCCCGACATGCAACTTCAAGGCACAATTTCCTTTTCTTTGGCCAATTTGTCCTTTCTCAGCATGCTCAATCTGGAGAACAACAACTTCCATGGTGGCATTCCTTTCGTACTTGGCCACTTGCCTCGCTTGTGAGTGATTGATGTTAGAAACAATCAGCTCCAAGGAAGTATTCCAACAAGTCTATTTCAACACCAGAGAGTTCAAGTAATTTCATTGGCTTTCAATAAACTAGGTGGTGAAATGTGGAAAGGGCCATGGTTTGTACCGGAACTCAGATTCTTGAATCTAAGGAACAATAGCCTCACAGGTATAATCCCTCCTTCTGTTGGAAATGCCACAAAATTGATGAACTTCAGTTTAGCTGGGAATAGAATCAGTGGCAGCCTTCCAAAAGAGATCGGTAATCTGAGCCAGCTTTCAACTTTGTCCTTGTATGATAATCAATTAATAGGTTCGATTCCTGCACCACTGTTTAATATATCATCGCTTCTTCTTGCAACTCTAGCATTGAATAGCCTTTCCGGTTCTCTCTTGCTTAACAAAATCAAGAACACATTTCTGGAAAGATAGAAGTTAGCATCTCTTCCAGTGGTGTTGTTTCAGAGCTGCAAGTTAATATGATGCTTTTGTTTACTTGGTTTATATAGTAAAGTCACCAATTACTAGTTTTTTAGAGTCGTGTACTGTTTGCACTAGTACAATGTTGCATTTCGCTCGTTTACTTTACTTTTTGTGATTTCAGATATGAGCAGTATGGAAGTGTTCAGCTGCACTATTTTACTTTCTGTTTGCAAGTTTTACTGGTTCCATATATTGGCCTGTAATTTTGGTATACAGTTACCTTGGCAACACAAATTTTTTAGATAGACAAACTGTTACTTTTGCAAGTTAAAATGTGAAGTTATTACCCAAATACCTACAAAAGGTTGTTCTGATGCGGCAACATTTGTAACAAAGAGAATGCAGGTAACAATTAAAAAATAATCTGATAGCAAACGAAAAGAGAAGACATGTGTGTGATGTTATAATCCATGTCAAGGTTATTTTCCATTACCGATATACATGTTAAAATATTAAAGTAGATTTTTTGGAATCATAGATTTCAAGTTAAGTCTCTAGCATAGTCTAGTAAATTTTTAGGATAATTATGTTGAAGAAATATCTTGACATTTATGTAATTCTTGTTAGAAGAATCTAGAAAGGAATGGTGTAGAAAGAAATATCTAGGTATGTTGGAATGGTGTACTCTAGAAAGGAAAAGTCTAGAGAGTGCTAGATATTTGAGGGAGATATTTGTATAAGAACACTCTAGATTTGTAGTATCTAGAATCATCCCTACACAAGCATAAATTGGGGATGACATTAGGCATTTCCAACCATCCAGTAAAATTGAAACACTCAATAAAAATTTCCATCTTCTCCTTCTTCACTAAAGTCTTTTTTTGTGGCAATTTAAAGCTGCATCATTTTCATTGTTTTCAACTTCTTATTTTTCAAGCCCACTTCCCCTTCTTTTGACATGGTATCAGAGGACATTTCTTAGGGGATCTGAATCTGTTTTTTGTTGATTGGCACATCTTTTTTAAGCTATTTTCTTGGATCTCTTTGCTGAAAACATGGCAACATAAAATCAACCAACAACGGGTCCTCCGATTTTCTCGGGGGAGAAATACCATATTTGGGCCATTAAAATGAAGGATTATTTGAAGGATCTCAACCTGTGGGATGTCGTTGAGAGAGAACCTTTTGTCCAGGCATTGACGGATAATGCAACTCTCAAGGAAATCAAAAAGTATGATGAGTTGGTGACTAGATCTCCAAGAGCTCTTACTTGCATACAATCAAGTCTTATGGAAGTGATATTTACAAGGATTATGGCTTGTGAGACAGCAAAGGAAGCCTGGGATAAGCTAAACAAGGAGTTGGTAGGCAGTAACAGAGTTAATTCTGTTAAGGTCTTAGCTTTGAAGAGGGAGTTTGAGCTCTTGAAGATGAAGGATTCAGATACTGTGAAGGAATACTCTTCCAAGATGATGGATATTGTGAACCAAATAAGGATACTTGGTGAAAAGTTTCCAGATCAGAAAGTTGTAGAGAAAATTGTAGGGCTACAGAGTGTGGAAGCGTGATAAATTCAACCAAAGATTCCGAGAAATTAATAAAAACAGTAAAATTGACACCAAGGTTTTAGGTGGAAAAACCCTCTTTAAATAGAGGTAAAAAACCACCGGTGAGAGAGCCAAAGATTCCACTAATATTGACGAGAGTACAAAATATTTTCTCGGGACTAACAAGACAAAATAGCCCCTTACAAATTCTCTACGAGTATAGAAATACTCAACCAAGAAGTAGAGAAAAAAGAAAATATAAAGGAGAGATTGGCTATTGAAATGTTGTGTGGGTGTCTTCGCAAATGAAGTAGCATTGGCTTTTATAGCCAAATCTGGACCTCAAAAGTCTTGCCTTCATATATGAATGCAGCCACCGATGTTGAAAACACAAAGTCACAAATGTCTTCATCATCCACAATTGTTGAAATATGAGCAACAATTGTTGACAAAAGGAGAGCAATAATTGTTGACCAACAAATCTCCACCTTGATCTCCTTTTGACCGGAAATACTCTCTCACCATGAAAACCTATTAACAATGAATAATACCAGCTAAGTCCAACCAATGATCGAACTTAGCGGCTGGAAGTGGTTTGGTTAACATATCTACAGGATTTTCAGTTGTATGAATTTTTTCCACAGTAATTTCTCCTGCATCAACAATATCTCGGATAAAGTGGCGTTTAATATCAATATGCTTGGTCTTTGAGTGATGCTTGCTATTCCTGGCCAAGTGGACAGCACTCTGACTGTCGCAGAACATAACAAGAATGTGTTGTTGTAAACCAAGTTCATCAACCAAGCCTCGGAGCCAGATAGCCTCTTTCACTCCTTCAGTAGCAGCAATATATTCTGCTTCAGTGGTGGACAAAGCCGCAATGGCTTGAAGTGATAAATACCAACTGATAGCAGAGCCGCAGAGTATAAAGATATAGGCTAAAAGTGATCTTCTCCGATCTAAATCACCACCGTAGTCGGCGTCAACATAACCAACTACGCCTCCTGGATCAGACCTTTGTCTATCAAATACCAAACCAATATCAGGAGAACCCTTCAAGTAACGCAGGATCCATTTGACAGATTCCCAATGCTGTTTTCCTGGGTTGTGCATGAATCTGCTAACAACACTAACCACATAAGCCAAATCAGGCCTAGTACATACCATAGTGTACATAAGGCTTCCGACTGCATTAGAATACGGGACATGTGACATGCGCCTTTGTTCCTCTTCTGATTGTGGACACTGATCTGATGATAACTTGAAGTGGGCAGCAAGTGGAGTATTAATAGCTTTGCAATCTCGCATTCCAAATCTGTCAAGCATCTTCATTACATACTTTTTCTGTGATAGAAAAAGTTTTCCAGCTTGACGATCTCTGTTAATCTCCATTCCAAGAATCTTCTTGGCAGGACCTAGATCTTTCATATCAAATTCACTGTTGAGTTGCACCTTTAACTTGTCAACAAGAGTTTTATCTCTTGCAGCAATTAACATATCATCAACATATAACAGCAAGTATACTAGTGATCCATCAGATAATTTTTGAAAATAGACGCAGTTATCATAACTACTTCTAGAATAGCCATGTCCAGTCATGAAGGAATCAAACCTTTTATACCATTGTCTTGGTGATTGCTTCAAACCATAAAGAGATTTCTTCAGACGACATACATGGTTCTCCTTTCCAGGAACAACGAACCCCTCTGGCTGCTGGATATAAATTTCTTCCTCAAGATTACCATGAAGAAAAGCAGTTTTCACATCTAACTGTTCCAGCTCCAAATCATACAAGGCAACTAGAGCAAGTAATACACGAATTGAAGAATGACGGACAACGGGAGAAAATACTTCGTTAAAGTCAATACCTTCCTGTTGATCAAAACCTCTTACTACGAATCTTGCTTTGTACCTTGCATTTTTAACACCGGGGATGCCTTCTTTTCTCTTAAAAATCCATTTGCAACTAATGACTCGCTTGCCTTCTGGTAACATCACCAAATCCCATGTTTTATTTTTGAGAAGACTCTCGACTTCTTCTTGCATAGCAGCAGTCCACTTTGCTGAGTCATCACCAGAGATAGCTTCAGAATAATTCTTGGGTTCACCATCTTCACCCATCTCTTGTGCAACATTCAATGCATAAGCAATGTTGGCAGATTCTGTGATCAGTCTTTGAGTCGGTTTTCTTGGCCTTTGTTGTGGAAGTTCTTGAGCCATAGACCATGGTTGTGGTAAACCTCGACGTTGAGGTGGATGTTGTCGTGGACTCATTCGTTCAGCAGTGACTTCATCTTTTTGAGTGGTGGAAGAATTAGGGATATTTGTTTCCAGAATGGGAGCTTCAGTCTCAAACTCCACCTTCTCTCGAATATCCTCCTGATCACCTCTATCAGTGGAGGGAACAACAGTATCTTTTGCAGAAGATAGCATACCATTTTCATTAAAGGTTATATTCCGACTATGAAATATTTTGCGAGATTCAGGGTCATACAAACGATAGCCTTTAACCCCTAGGCCATAACCTAAGAAAATGCATTTCTTAGCACGAGGTTCCAATTTTCCCTCGTTCACATGAGAATAAGCAGGGCAACCAAATATTCTAAAATTAGAATAATCAACAGGGTTACCTGACCAAACTTCTTCTGGAATTTTGCAGTCGAGTGATCGATTTGGTGAGCGGTTTATCAAGTAGCATGATGTTGAAGCTGCTTCTGCCCAAAATTCTTTCCCCAGAGTAGAATGGGAGAGCATACAACGAACTTTCTCCAAGATAGTTCTGTTCATCCTTTCAGCAACTCCGTTTTGTTGTGGAGTTCTTGGAATGGTGAGATGTTTGGCAATACCTTCTTTCTTGCAGAAACCATTAAACTCATTAGAACAAAATTCGAGGCCATTGTCTGTTCTTAGCCTCTTGATCTTCTTGCCAGTCTGGTTCTCAATTAATAATTTCCACTCTTTAAAGGTGGAAAAAACTTCATTCTTTTTCTTGAGAAAATATACCCAGAGTTTACGTGAAAAATCATCAATAAATGTCAACATATAATGACATTTACCTCTGGAGGGAACTCTCGATGGACCCCAAAGATCCGAATGGATGTAGTCCAAAGTACCTTTGGTCCTGTGAATGGCTTTTGAAAAGCTAACCTTTCTCTGCTTACCAAAAATGCAATGCTCGCAGAAATCGACCTTACCGGTACAATGGTTGCCAAGATAGCCTTTCTTTTTGAGAATTTGGATTCCCTTCTCACTCATGTGGCCCAACCTCAAATGCAATAACTTAGTGTTGTCTTTTTTGGATGAGGCGACGGCTGCAGAACCTATAACAGTTGAACCCTGAAGCAAATACAAACTACCAGATCGAATTGCCTTTAGTAACACAAGAGCTCCTTTGGACACTTTTAAAACTCCACCTTCAGCTGAGTATCTACACCCTTGAGATTCAAGAGTGCCTAGGGAAATGAGATTCCGTTTCAAATCAGGGACATGTCTGACACTGGTCAAAGTTCTAACGACTCCATCATGTGTCTTGATTTTGATTGTGCCTTTGTCGACAACTTTGTATTGAGCATCATTGCCCATTAAGACAAGACCACCATTAAAAGATTCATAGGTGGTAAACCAGTCTCTATTAGGAGACATATGAAATGTACAACCAGAATCAAGAACCCACTCATTTTTTGACCTTTGATCAGTACCAGAAGCAATAAAACACTCTCCATCAGATTCGGTTTCTACAAAACTAGCTTCGGCAGATTTTTCGGGTTGCTTACCCTTATCTTCTCTGTTTTGCTTATTTTTCAATTTGTAGCACTCAGAGATTTCATGATTTCTTTTCTTGAAATAACGACAATACTTAGAGTTTTTACCTTTGGATTTGGATTGGTTTTTACCGCTAGCACCTACTTCGTGGTTTCTCCCTCTAACTACTAGTCCCTCACCCAAAATTTCAGAATGAATTTGGGTATCAAATTTTTCTTTGGACAGTAGGTTAGACTTGACATCATCAAAGCTCAAGGTAACATTATTACCATATAGCATAATTTCTTTGAAATGTCTATATGAGGGTGGCAAAGAAACAATAAGTAGTATGGCTTTATCCTCATCATCAATTTCGACATCCAGATTTTCCAAATCAATTATGATGGAATTAAATTCACCAAGATGAGATTGGATGGGTGTACCTTCAGACATACGAAGCGTGAAAAGTCGCTCCTTTAACCGGAGTTTATTTGCAAGACTTTTGGTCATGTACAGAGACTCCAATTTACTCCATATGTCGGCTGCAGTTTTCTCATTGATGACTTCGTGTAGCACCTCACGGGACAAGCATAATTGGATTGTGGATAACGCCTTTTCATCTGTCTCTTCCCACTGCTTTTCGGTTGTAGTGGTTGGCTTCGCCGATTTGCCGGACAGAACCTTCTTTAGGCCATTCTGGGTAAGAACAGCCAGCATTTGGACTCGCCAGATAGCAAAACTAATTTTACCATCAAATTTCTCAATATCGAACTTCGTCGACATTTTTAATAAAAAAAAATCCCGGTTGAATTATCGTGGCTTTGATACCAATTTGTAGGGATACAGAGTGTGGAAGCGTGATAAATTCAACCAAAGATTCCGAGAAATTAATAAAAACAGTAAAATTGACACCAAGGTTTTAGGTGGAGAAACCCTCTTTAAATAGAGGTAAAAAACCACCGGCGAGAGAGCCAAAGATTCCACTAATATTGACGAGAGTACAAAATATTTTCTCGGGACTAACAAGACAAAATAGCCCCTTACAAATTCTCTACGAGTATAGAAATACTCAACCAAGAAGTAGAGAAAGAAGAAAATATAAAGGAGAGATTGGCTATTGAAATGTTGTGTGGGTGTCTTTGCAAATGAAGTAGCATTGGCTTTTATAGCCAAATCTGGACCTCAAAAGTCTTGCCTTCATATATGAATGCAGCCACCGATGTTGAAAACACAAAGTCACAAATGTCTTCATCATCCACAATTGTTGAAATATGAGCAACAATTGTTGACAAAAGGAGAGCAACAATTGTTGACCAACAAAAATTATGGTCAGCCTTCCGGACAAGTTTGAATAAAAAATCTCAGCTATTGAAGAGTCTTGTGACTTGACTACTCTTTCAATAGCTGAGCTGATCTCGAAATTGCAAATTCAAGAGCAAAGGGTGACCATGATAAGTGAAGGGACAGTTGAAGGTGCCTTTCAAGTAAGGCATAAATTCAAGCCACAAAAGGAAGGAAAAAAGTCTCTTTAGACCACTCTGGAAAGGTGAAATCTGGTGGATATCAAGGTGAATTGTTGAGGAAAGGAAAATTTCCACCTTGTGGTATTTGTAAGAAGACAAACCACTTGGAGAAGAATTGTTGGCAGAACTCCTAGAGGTCTCCTATTCAATGCAGATACTGCAAAAAGTATGAGCACATTGAGAAGTATTTTTGGCAAAAGCAAACTCAAAGTGGTCAGTCTTCTCAACGAGTAAATTTTGTGAAAGATCACTAAGTTAAAAAAATAGAGGTGGAGGTATTCATGGCTTCACACACATCACTTGTTGATCGATATAATTGGTATATCGATAGTGAGTGCACAAGGCACATGGCAATTGATGAAAACTGTTTGTTAGCCTGAACGGGTCTGATAGGACCAAAGTGAAGCTTGGATATGGTGTATTGGTGAAATCTCAAGGAAGACGATCAGTGAAATTCCCAACAGACGAAGGTATGAAAATCATAAACGATGTTCTTTAAGTGAAAGCTTAACTCAAAATTTGTTGAGTGTTGCTCAGTTGCTTCACAATCATTATTCATTTACTTTTAAGGATAAAAAAATGTGTCATTTATGATCCTAAAGGTTGTGAAGTAGCTAAAATTAGCATGATTGGTAACTCCTTTATAATTTCATGCTATTCTACTGAAAGTTGCTCTTTCAATGTTGAAATGAGTGATACTCCGCATTGGCACAAGAGATTCGATCATTACAACATTAGTTCATTGGTGTATATGCAGTTCAAGGGTATGGTTCTTGATGTACCCAATATTGACATGTGCCGAGATGTTTGTGAGTAATGTCAATTTGGTAAATTGCATAGATGATCCTTCTTAAAGAAAGTCTTTGGAAGGTAAAGGAAAAGCTATATTTGGTTCATACAGATATATATGGACCAATGAGGACATCTTCTTTGAGTGGGAATAAATATTTTATTCTCTTCATAGATGATCTAACTCAAATGTCATGGCTCTATTTTATAAGTAGCAAAGTTCAAGTGTTTTTTGTTTTCAAAGAATTCAATTCTATGGTAGAAAGGGAGAATGGATGCCAGTAGAAGTATATCAGGTCAGATAATGGAATTGAATATTGTAACACCCCGCATTTCGGGCTACATTATAGACCATGATTCCGATGTATTGATAAATCCTGAACCCATAAATCCTATGCCAATACGGCATGTTAATTATTTGTATATCATGTGAATCCATTCAAGCTTGAATTTAGACCATGGGGTCGTTTGACTTAAGGATGAGTTGAAAACTACTTCGATCGATTAAGCTTAAGTGGACATTATAATTTTTGTCAACTTCTATCAACCATGGCTCTTTGTATATGTCGAATTAGAAAGCCTACTATGTGTAAAATGATATGTTTCCAAGTTAGCTTTCCAACGTTACCAATTTTGCTAAAATCCAGCACTCGAGCAAGAAGTTATGGCCTTAAAAAATAATATGTGTTGCCTAACCAATCGCACATGGCCACCGCAAAGCACAGGTGATAACGCTCAATCTACAGCTCTCGTAGGAGTGTAAAGCGGTCGTTTGCAAATATAGAACCCAACCTGGGTTGGGTGTCGATCCCACAGGGAATAGCTTGGCCAACAAGTAAGCAAAATTAATAGACTTTTGGTGCAAGTCTCGTAAGAAGGGGGGATTGTAATAAGTAACCAAAGTAATGAAATAAAAGCTGAAAATAGCAAAGTAAAAAGAGAGTATTTCGTAGGTTGTGAAACAATGAGAATTGAAGCGTTGGGGTTATGTCCACCTTCTGAGGTATACGTCTCTATTGGCTATGAGTGTGTAGAGTCTTGACATGCAATTGCTTATAGAGAATTGTAGTCGATGGTAAATCCAAGCGTCTCTAGACCTGAACAAGGACTATTTCACTTTAACTCTCTCGAGCTTAAAGCGTGTCTAATGGTACGAATTCTCCAAGAGGTTAGTCCAGTTACGGCACTAGCTTTTTAATAGGAAAGGGTGTCCTACTACCTTGACATTATCTCTTTTCCAGACAAATAACCTTTCTCTCGAACAAGTTAGATGTTAGACTGGCGTATTCTTGCGTTTGCAGCCACAAGAATTTGTATTAAGATGAAGAGAATAATGATATAAGCAGCATACGTGTTACGAACTCACAAACTCACAGCAATAGATAGTAACTCATTCGGCTTCCATAACCCCAACAGAGAGGTTTAGTTACCCATGAATGCGAAGGAGATCATGATTTGCATTGTTATTGTTGAGTAATTGCGTGTGGATTAGGTGATAGGCGTGTGGCGTGTTTCCTTGGCTTGGTAACGATTCTCTTGTTGTGGAATTTAAGAATAGAAGAAGAATAGAATTAATGGAAAGATTAGAAGAGTTGTAATTGAGAAGTAGAATGTGTCTCTCCACTAAGGGAGGACTTGCCTCTCCACTAAGGGAGGACTTCATTAAAATCTCTAGCATGATAGGGTATTTATAATACTCCTATCCTACTCCTACTATGTTAATGAAATAAATAACCAAATCCTACTAAACTAAGGAAATACTTAACCCATTTGTACTAGGTTAATGTAACATTATCATAATCCAAATAAACTAATGAAATACATAACCCAATTGTACTAGGTTAATGTATCATTGTCAAAATCCAGCTTTGTGTCTGTAAGTCCCCAAAGTCTTCAGAATTGCTGTTTTAGCCCGGGACAGATTTTCCATGCAGCAGTTTTGGTCCAGGTCCCCAGAGTCTTCAGAAATGCTGTTTTAGCCCGGGACAGATTTTCCATGCAGCAGTTTTGGTCCTTAGGCGTGTAAACTCCCTTTCCTTCCTTCGTGAGCTTTCTTTTGCGTCAAGTAAGCGATAAAATGCTGAATTTTGCATCATTTATACCTGAAACTTTACTAATCATGTTTGTTAGCTCATTTATAGGAAAAAGGACTAAAAGTGCATGAAATATATAATTTGTTCTCAAAACTAGGCTAAAATATGGGCAAAATATATTGATATAGGCGCGTAAATTCGCCTATCATCAACACCCCACACTTGAAGCTTTGTTCGTCCTCGAACAAAATATCATGTCCTTCTAAACATCAACTTAGGGTTTTACAGCAACAACACAAAACATTCTTCAAGACAAGCACAACAATTATCAACAAAGAGTAGCTTTCTGATTATAAGTAGAAACAATTTAACCTCAAGCATAGACTCGTGGTGGTGATCAACTCGCATGCAAACTAAGGTGCATAGAATCATATACAACTATCCAAGACTCATCAACCATGTGTGTATCACAATATAGTACCCATAATCACTCACAAGTATAGCATATTTTTCAAACATGGGTATCAAAATATCCTTGCACTCACTCTCACAAAGAATTCATATGTAGCAACTGATGACCATAGGCTTTCCCTTAATGTAGTACTCCACTAAATGTCGGAATGTTAAGATTAGGATCAAGTAGGTCTTTTCATGGTTGTAATGTAGGCTAAGGGACGGGTAGGATCAACTATTTTGGCCAGAAATAGTGACTAAGTTCCTAAGCACTTTAATACATCACATTGTATTATTGACACTTTTTTATTTCAACCTTTCTTTATTTTATTCTTCCACCCTTGTTCTCATCTTTTGTTTTTCAATTTTAAGCACAACTCACTTTTCAGCTTTCTTTTCCTTTTTCTTTTCACAACATACCTCTTATGATAGCACTTTCTTTTTCATAACACATTCAAGCACCATTACAATTTAAAGCATCATACTCAACCAATTTCCTCTTATGTTGTCACATGACTTTTTCACTTTAAAGCACTTAGGAATTTGGATCAAATTACGGTCTTGAAAAAAATGGATTAGGCGTACATACAAGGTTGTCAAAGAAATAGGCTAAAGGCTCAAAAGGGTTTAACTAGGCTGATGTCCATGGGTAGGTAAAACTGAAGGTAAACAAATATAGGTTGCCAAAGAAATGCCTAAATCATATCCTAACTTACACTCCTTATTTTCGCTTTGCATACATACCAGGCATGTTCTAGCATCAACCACACACATAGAATATACTATTATCTCACACACACAAGGCACATGGTCGACTTGATTGGAAGTAATATAGACTCTTGACCCAACAAGTGAAGGAATTGAATCACACAATATCACATAATGAGTCACAACTAGAGCCTAAACATCTCAATAGCCACAATTGTAATACATACTCTTGTTATAATCTCATGCTGCCTATCAAAATAATTTCATGCAAAGCTAGAAAGATTTTACTCCTAAAAAAACTAAAAAAAAACGTCAAACGGAAAAAAAAACAAAAAAAAAACGAACTCAAATAAACAAAGTAAACAAACAAACATAGGTGCAAACAGAGAAGTATAGCATGCAATGCCACCCCACACTTAGACGGGACACTGTCCTCAGTGGAAAATAAATACGAGGAACCTGGTCAGTCGGACTCCTCCTCTATGTCTGGGGTCATACCCCTTGCGTTGGGATCATCATAAGAGTCATCATCCTCATAAGTTCCGCATAAGTATCCCACTTAATTCCAAGCGTGAGTCGAGGTGTTTGCAGCGAGGAGGGTTCTCCTTGCTCCTTGCGGCCTCTTTTCTTGCCCTTTTGGGAAGTGGTAGCCTTCTTCCTTGCCTTGTCTCTCTTTAGGTGCCATTGTACCTGAGACTTGAAATAGTGTTAATGGTAGCACAATCTCAATGGATACAATCTATACACAGACAGTAGGGGTACCACCCCACACTTAGGGTGTTGGCACCAACTAGTGAGGTGAAAGTGATCGATTACTCAGAATTCATCGACATACGTTTTAGGATTGTATTCCGACAAGAAAATCAGCAATGCATTACTTACTTGCAGCCATTGGACTACTTTCATGGTAGCTATAGCAACACTACTACATAGGGGTTACCATATGGAATAGTTATTCTTACAACAATCACAACCTCTTATGTCGGTAGGCACTATAAGTCTTATCCCGATGGCCGGGATAGTCTAACATGTAAGTATCTAAACAACAATCTTAAGCACTGTTCATAGCCATAGTAATTCCGCAAATAGTATAACAATGCTATTAAAACCAATTTCAAGTCAGAAACAAGTCAAGATTTTCCTACGTACATGTTCACTCACATGATTTTGTATCAACAATCCAAACACATGATCATCACCAATAATCTTTCAAGATGTAGCAATTCATGATAGACATAGCAACGTAGTACTTATGAGAAATAGATGAAGAATCAGAGAGTACTTACTTGCTTGAAGCTTTTTGGAGATGGTTTTGTGATTTGGAAGAGCAAGAAAAAATTTTGAGATGATTTGGAGAGGGAATGCGGTGCCTTTAGGTCAATTTTTAGTGTGGTTATGTTTCAAGAGTAAGTCCCCTTTATATAGGAAGAGAATGGGTCGGGTTTTGACCCATTTACAAATGGTTTTGGAGACAAAAATAGCCTATATGCGGCGCATAAAGCTTGGCATAGTCATGACATATGCGGCGCATTGTCTATGGCATAATGGGACATATGCGCCGCATAGTCTATGGCATTTATAGACATATGCGCCGCATAGTCTATGGCATATGAGATACTGAGACCAAATGCCATAGCATAGGCGGCGCATAGTCAAAAGCATACCTAAGAATAGGCGGCGCATAGTGTATAGCACACTAGATTCCGAGACCTTAGGCTATAGGATAGGTTGTGCATCGTTCGTGGCCTAGTTTTACCAAGGCCTAGCCATTCTCGATGCCTATTTTGACAAGGAAAAGGCTCAATCCATAGCCTTATGCATCACCATTCCTAACTTACCAACTTTACCATACAATGCGTCCAAATCGTCAATTGAAATCAATCTCCTCGTTGAATACTTCTTGCACCTATTTTTGCTCAAAACCAAACAAAAACGATTAGTACGATGGGTTGCCTCCCACCTAGCGCCTTAGTTTTGGTCGTGGCACGACTCTTATTTTTGGATTTTCATTTATCAAGAACAAAACAAGTACTAGAACGAAAGAAAAATGATAAAACGATAAAATGATAAAACGATGGGTTGCCTCCCATCTAGCGCCTTATTTATTGTCGTGGCTCGACATAGTTACCTCGTGTACTCAGAATTCGTCGAGGTAAGTGATAGATCATTTTCTGAAAGGATTTAGACGACAATGAGGCTTACCTGTGGTCATGCGATCTTTTTCGAGCTGGCTCATACGTTTCTCCGGAGAGTCACCAATTATATCATCAATAGTCCAACCCATAGCTCTCTTGTACCTCATCAGAGCAGAGATGAGAGCCTCCACGTGCTGTTCACTTAAATCATCCGCCATACTTATTGGAAGTATACTTCCACTTTCCAAGAATACATACCTTAGATAATCGGGGAGCTCTTGCGATTCTAGCATTGGTGGCTCGTCAATGTGAGTCTTCGCTGTTGGTTGATTCTTGAGATCACAATTCGGTTTCTTAGGAGTATAAGACTCTATTTCTGTTAGATCACCCATAAGTTCTTCATAATCTTCATTATCCTCATGCTCAACATTCAGTGGCACAGCAGACAATGGCTCAACAGTAGGTTGTTTCTCTATAGATATTGCTTTCATATCCTCTTGATGAACATCAGCTACAGATGACTTATTCATATCGCTGGGCTGCTTCATTGTTTTGAATATATCAAACCGTACCACTTCGTTAACCACTTTCTTGCCTTTTGCTGAAGTTTCCAGCAACTTACCACTTCTGGTAGTGATGGCCATGCATGAACCATCATTCTTTGGGTTTTGCACAGTATCGCTTGGTAAGGTGCCAGCCTTTCTTTGATTGAATGCTGCTGAAAGTTGGCTCAATTGCTGCTCTATTTGCTTGATAGAAGAGGAATGAGAATCAACTAGTTGCTTCATGGAGGACAAATCATCAATCACCTCCTTAACTCCCGCGCTCGTTGCTTCCACTCCTTTCAATAACTTAGCCATCATGTCTTCCATACTCCCAGAATTAGATGTGGTGGTATCACGTCTACCAGGGGAAACGTACAAACAACTCATTTCATTCTTGTTTTTCCAACTACCTTGGTCTTTGTTTCCAGGTTTATCATAATAGTTCCGACCTTGGTTTCCTAGGGCATTCCCACGGAAACCCTCCTGATTGTTGAAGTAGTTGGTCTCCTCTTCTGAATGAGATTCGTCTCTTCCTTTTGACACAATAGCTTTCACTTTTTCAGTCTTCCCTAATAGATGCTTTGTAAGAAGATCCATTTGGGTTTTCATGTGTGCCATATCTTGATCACTTTCTTCTTCTCTTCTTCGTTGGTCTGCAGTCATGCCAATAGATAAAGTGGGGCTTGCTACCTCAGAATCCCTGGTATGCCAAGCTCTACTTTGTTTCGTCATACGATCTAGCATATTGCTTGCTTGACCAAAGGTGAGGTCCATAAAAGATCCTCCAGCCGCATTATCAACCACTGGCTTAGTCACCGAATTCAACGCTCTGTATAATATCTCCATCAAGTGGACATTGGTCATATGATGGTTTGGGCATCGCATTAGCTTCGTCTTGAACGTCTCCCATGTTTCGTGGAGTGCTTCAGTTGAAAGCTGACGGAAGTTGCTGATTTCATCTCTCAATTGTGCTCTTTTGGATGGCGGAAAGAATCTTTCTAGGAAAGCGTCTCTCAATTGCCTCCAATTTGTAATAGAATCAGGAGTCAGCCCATTCAACCACATATTTGCCTCCCCAGACAGAGACAATGGAAATAGACATAATCGAATTGCATTCTGTCCAACGCCAGGATTGTCGAATGACTTGCATGTAGAAATAAAGTTGATCAGATACATATTCGGATCATCGCCTGCTAGTCCACCAAATAATCCCTTGAGTTGCAATAACTGAATCATGGCGCTAGTGATATTGAACTTTTCTCCAGGTACTAAGGGCGGAAGAATAATAGCTCCGGTGGCACCAGGTTCATCCAGATCGTCCTCATCGTCATGATTTGTTGCACGTCCTGGGTTATCAATATTCTGTTGATGCACTTGAGCAGCCATCCTTTCAATTTCACGTTGTGCCTCCATTGATGCACTGAATAAACCTAAAAGAAAACAAAAACAACAACTAAAAGTAAAAGTACGAGAATCTTTGACCAAAGGTCTAGTAATTATCACGAACTTGATTGACACTTGTATTCCCCGGCAACGGCGCCAATTTTTGATAACGCTCAATCTACAGCTCTCGTAGGAGTGTAAAGCGGTCGTTTGCAAATATAGAACCCAACCTGGGTTGGGTGTCGATCCCACAGGGAATAGCTTGGCCAACAAGTAAGCAAAATTAATAGACTTTTGGTGCAAGTCTCGTAAGAAGGGGGGATTGTAATAAGTAACCAAAGTAATGAAATAGAAGCTGAAAATAGCAAAGTAAAAAGAGAGTATTTCGTAGGTTGTGAAACAATGAGAATTGAAGCGTTGGGGTTATGTCCACCTTCTGAGGTATACGTCTCTATTGGCTATGAGTGTGTAGAGTCTTGACATGCAATTGCTTATAGAGAATTGTAGTCGATGGTAAATCCAAGCGTCTCTAGACCTGAACAAGGACTATTTCACTTTAACTCTCTCAAGCTTAAAGCGTGTCTAATGGTACGAATTCTCCAAGAGGTTAGTCCAGTTACGGCACTAGCTTTTTAATAGGAAAGGGTGTCCTACTACCTTGACATTATCTCTTTTCCAGACAAATAACCTTTCTCTCGAACAAGTTAGATGTTAGACTGGCGTATTCTTGCGTTTGCAGCCACAAAAATTTGTATTAAGATGAAGAGAATAATGATATAAGCAACATACGTGTTACGAACTCACAAACTCACAGCAATAGATAGTAACTCATTCGGCTTCCATAACCCCAACAGAGAGGTTTAGTTACCCATGAATGCGAAGGAGATCACGATTTGCATTGTTATTGTTGAGTAATGGCGTGTGGATTAGGTGATAGGCGTGTGGCGTGTTTCCTTGGCTTGGTAACGATTCTCTTGTTGTGGAATTTAAGAATAGAAGAAGAATAGAATTAATGGAAAGATTAGAAGAGTTGTAATTGAGAAGTAGAATGTGTCTCTCCACTAAGGGAGGACTTGCCTCTCCACTAAGGGAGGACTTCATTAAAATCTCTAGCATGATAGGGTATTTATAATACTCCTATCCTACTCCTACTATGCTAATGAAATAAATAACCAAATCCTACTAAACTAAGGAAATACTTAACCCATTTGTACTAGGTTAATGTAACATTATCATAATCCAAATAAACTAATGAAATACATAACCCAATTGTACTAGGTTAATGTATCATTGTCAAAATCCAGCTTTGTGTCTGTAAGTCCCCAAAGTCTTCAGAATTGTTGTTTTAGCCCGGGACAGATTTTCCATGCAGCAGTTTTGGTCCAGGTCCCCAGAGTCTTCAGAAATGCTGTTTTAGCCCGAGACAGATTTCCCATGCAGCAGTTTTGGTCCTTAGGCGTGTAAACTCCCTTTCCTTCCTTCGTGAGCTTTCTTTTGCGTCAAGTAAGCCATAAAATGCTGACTTTTACATCATTTATACCTGAAACTTTACTAATCATGTTTGTTAGCTCATTTATAGGAAAAAGGACTAAAAGTGCATGAAATATATAATTTGTTCTCAAAACTAGGCTAAAATATGGGCAAAATATATTGATATAGGCGCGTAAATTCGCCTATCATCAACAGGCGATAGCATAGGCAGCGCCTATGTAAACATAGGCTATAGCCTAGGCGGCGCCTATGTAAACATAGGTGATAGACTAGGCGGCGCCTATGTAAATATAGGCGATAGACTAGGCGGCGCCTATGTAAATATAGCCGATAGCATAGGCGCGTATGTAAAGGTTTCAAGTGACTTAAACACTCCATTCTTGGGGAAAAATGGTCCTTTTCCACCCTTACTTAGCACTAAACACGAAATTCAGTTCCAAAGACCCCCAAATACACCTTCATTAATCAAAAGTTCTCAAGGATTCTCCTTAGGATTCTAAAATAAAAACCCAAGCAACTCAAGATTCAACTGGGGTTTTAGAAACTAATTGCATATTTGGAATCCTCTCAACGTAGGCTTCAAGAAGCACCTAATATTCATAGTAATCGAGGTATGTGGGGTTATCCAAAAATCTCATGGGTGTTGTTTTATGAACATGCATGCTTTTAAATGGAGGTTTTCAATAAAATACTAATAACTTGCTTTTATTATGATTTCTAAGTCATTTTTTTAAGGTCATGGTAATTGTTTGCCTATATACTTCAATAGTTGAAACCATGCATATATGATTTGAGATTTTCCATGGAAGTTTGATAAATATGAATGATAAATTGCTTTCAAAATCCCATGATAATGTTTTGATACCCCATATTATATTGTGACCAACAAAACAGAGCATGAATTTGAAATAATTATTGTCCACTACATGTAAATGATAAAAACAACTTGATTTTTACATGATTATGCATATGTTGATGTGATATTGATGACTTGCAAGTCGGGTATGATGATACCCTACAAATAAGATATGTGATTAAATCAGATGAAATTTGAATGCATTAATTTTACATGAGATAGGTGGATTCCCTAAGATAGCACTTGAGTGTAAGGGCTCATCGCTGGAAACCGTGTTTGCGAACATGGTAATTTGGTAACCTGCTTTGTGATCTTGCGTACTGACTTTATGTCATTCCTAAATTGGGACTATGTTTAGGAGCCCTGCTTTGTGATATTGTGCACTACCATTAGGTTGAGACACCCTACTGTGTGATCTTGTGTGTCTTCCCCTCATGTATACTCTAATCTCGGCGGCAACCGAGGTTTGATAGTTGGTGTAAATGTGATATGTAGGGTATTCCACCTAGCTCATCTGTATTACATTGGTGTTAAAAAATAATTTCATTATGCCCGTGTGTTTTCAAATGGCTTGATATGAAACTGCTTTATAATGGCTCTCGATTATATTTTGTAAAACTATTTATGTTTTGTTTAGATATCTCAGTGTACCGGTACTTTTGTATTGACCCCCTTCCTCCCAGGTTCGGAGGCGCAGTCTAGGGGTCCAGAAAATCAGTAGATTCCTCGGACAGATTTGCAGAGTCACTTGGTGAGCCTTCTATATTTAAGAAGGACTAATTATCTGGCAATGTCATTTATCACTTATTAGTTTTTGGTCTACTAGGGGCCTTGTCCCAGTTTTTAGATAGACATTTGTTTCAGTCATCTAGTAGAGATTTCGCAGACGTTATAGAGGTATTGATTAGAGATTTTGGGACATTATTCCTTATTATTGCTTTCATATGAATCTTGACCATGTTTTTCGTAATGTTATTTCTATTTTGCATTTCTTTATCATTTGAATTATGTGCATAATTACCAAAAAATAGGGGTGTTTCGGCCTTCATGGTTCGGGATACTCGTCACGGCTAGGGCCCCTGTTCGGTTCATGACAAACTTGGTACCAGAGCATGTTTATGGTCCTAGGGTGTCTGCAAAATCACGTTGGGTAGAGTCCTATTTATGGGTAAGTAGCCCGCCACGCTTATAAGCAAGAGGCTGCTACGAGTTTAGGAAATGTTTCCCTTCTTTGTGATTTAGTTCATGCTTCAGAGTCTGAACTTTCCCCCAATCAATGATCTCTTGTATTTCAGAAACACAATTATACCTCCACATCGTTTCATTGATCAAAATGCTCAGGCAAATGAGTTCTGTCCCACTTGTGGAATGTGGACCCGTAATAGAGCTCACACTCCAAAACTTGTCCCTACTCCGGGAGTCCTTCCGATCCCGACCAGTCCACCTCTAGCTCCACGGACTAATGTCAACCGTCCCCAACTACTCAGGGACATATTTCAAATGCAGAATTCAGATGGTATATTTATATTCTGACACAATTGGTAGCTAACCAGGCTCAAAGATCTGAAGATGTTGGGTTTGCATCTGTTGCATCTGAGGCAACTAGGGTAATGCATATGGATGAGGTTGAAAGCTTGGAACTAGCAACTTATCAGCTCAAGGATGTTGCAAATCATTGGTATGCCAACTAGGAGGATGCAAAAGGTGAGAGTGCTAAGCCCACAGTTTGGGGAGAATTTGTGGAAGCTTTCCTTAATCAATTCTTTCCTCTAGAGTTAAGGGAGGCAAAAGCGGAAGAATTTATGAATCTGAATCAGGGAAGTATGCGTGTCCAGGAGTACACTTTGAAGTTTAATAAACTAGCGTGCTATGCCCCAGAGTTGACTAGTAATATGAGAGCCTGAATGGGAAAATTTGCATCTGGCCTTTCTGATAACATGGTGCTTGACTGCCAGGGGGAAATGTTGAATAAGGAGCTAGACTTTGCTCGACTGACCGTTCATATGTATAAGATATAAGAGAAGAATAAGAAAATTTCAAAAACAAGAGAGAAAAACAGGCAAGCAAAAAGATCTAGAACCGCGGATCAGAATCACAGCCAACCACAGAGCGGCAACTAGGGAAATAGATGGCCAAAGAAGAAGTCTTGGAGTAATACACTGTCAGCTGCCAGTGCCCCAGCTCCCAGAACACCAACAGACAAACGATCGCAGAGTTTTCAGACTCCTCATGGATTCAGAGCCCTAGATACTCAGTAACAGGGCAGTGTGTCCCAACATCGTCGTACTCATCCACGGTGTGAGACTTGTAGGAAGTATAAATCATGGAGGTGTTATTTTGATGGGAGGAATTGTTATACTTGTGGTAAGGTGGGCCATCTTCAGAAAGACTGCCCTTCTGCTGGAGAAAATGCTGGGGGAACTAAGCCTCAAGCCACATTCACAACTCCTCCTCATAAGGGTGCCCCTTCAGCTGTCGGGAATAGTCACAACTGGTTATATGCTTTGACCAACCGCCAGGAGGCGGAAGTTTCCCCAGATGTTGTTACCGGTATGTTATAAATCTTTTCCCTTGATGTATATGTGTTACTTGAACATGGATCTACTTTATCCTATGTGACCCCTTATGTGGTTGTTGGTTTTGGGTTTCAGCCCAAGGTAATTTTTGAACCCTTTTCTGTTTCCACCCTCGGTGGGGGATTCTATTATTGCTAGGAGGGTGTACAGGGGTTGTGTTGTGACTGTTGGTAGCCATGTTACGCTAGTGGATCTCATAGATTTAGATATGGTTGCTTTTGATGCTATCTTGGGAATGGATTGGATCCATTCGGGTTGTGCCACATTAGATTGTAGGATTCGAAAGGTCATTTTTTATTTCACGAAGGAACCAGTGATAGAGTGGGAAGGACATTCTTTAGAACCTAGAGGGCATTTTATATCCTATCTCAGAGCCCGCAAACTCATTTCTAAAGGTTGCTTGTACCACCTTATCTGAGTTTAGGACTCTAATGCTGAGATTTTTCCTCTTCAGTCTGTTCCCATAGTAAAATAATTCCCAGAAGTATTTCTAAATGATCTCCCAGGAATACCACCTGATAGGGAGATTGAGTTAAGTATTGATGTGTTGCTAGACACTCGTCCTATTTCCATTCCGCCATATAGAATAGCTCTTGCAGAACTAAAAGAGTTGAAAGAATAGTTAGCAGATCTCCTAGGTAAGGGTTTTATACGCCCTAGTATGTCTCCTTAGGGTGCACCTATACTTTTTGTGCATAAGAAAGATGGTTCCCTTTGTATGTGCATAGACTACCGACATCTGAATAAGGTCACGATTAAAAATAAATATCCTCTTCCTAGGATTAATGACCTTTTTGACCGTCTCCAGGGTGCCAAGTGTTTTTCAAAAATATACCTTCGTTCGGGTTATCATCAGATGAAAGTTAGGGAGTCAGACATATCCAAGATAGCCTTCCAAACCCGATATGGTCATTACGAATTTCTAGTCATGTCCTTTGGGTTGACTAACGCCCCTGTAGCATTCATGGATCTTATGAATAGAGTATTCTATTAGTTTCTTGACTTGTTCGTCATTGTATTTATTGATGATATTCTGATTTATTCTAAGAGTAAGGAGGGTCACGACAATCACCTCCAAATTATTCTTTTAGACCCTTAAGGCTGATATGCCAAATTTTCTAAGTGTGAACTCTGGTTAGATGCTATTGCCTTCTTGGGGCATATTGTGTCCAGTGACGGGATAAGAGTAGATCCCCAGAATGTTGAAGTAATGAGAAAATGGCCCAGACCCTTGACTCCAACCTATATTTGGAGCTTCTTGGGTTTGGCGGGTTATTATAGAAGGTTCATAGAGAGTTTCTCTTCCATAGCTGCTCCACTCACTAAATTGACTCAGAAAAAGGTGAAGTTTGTGTGATCTCTGTGAGAAAAGTTTTGAGAATTTGAAAGACAAACTGACCACTTCTCCTATTTTGACCCTCATCGAGGGTGTAGATGGCTTTGTTGTATACTATGATGTGTCCTTGTGGGACTTGGTTGTGTGTTGATGCAGCATGGCAAGGTAGTGGATTATAAATCTAGGCAGTTGAAGTTGCACGAGCGGAACTACCTCACCCATAATTTGGAGTTAGCGGCTGTGGTGTTTGCACTTAAGATTTAGTGGCACTACTTGTACAGTGTTCATGTTGATATCTTTACTGACCACAAGATCCTGCAGTATGTTTTCTTGCAGAAAGAATTAAACCTCAAGCAGAGGCGCTGGATGGAGCTTCTGAAATACTATGATATGAGCCTGCATTACTATCCGGGCAAGGCAAATTTTATATTCAACGTCTTCAGCAGGTTTTTTATGGGCATCCTTTCTCATGTAGAAGAAAGAAAGAAAGAGATGGTGAATGATATTCATCACTTTTTAAATCTAGGAGTACGACTCTTATATTCCAAAGATGGAGGGGTGATTGTTCATGAGTTTGATAAGTCATCCCTTTGAAATTGGTGGTGATGGTATTCCGAGATTTCAGGGTAGGTTGTCCATTCCGAACATTGATGGACTGTGATAAAGAATGCTTGATGAGGTGCACACTTTGAGGTATGTTGTTCACCCAGGCTCTACTAAGATTTACCATGATCTGAAAACCTTATATTGGTGGAATAACATGAAATGTGATGTAGCTGATTTTGTGTCCAAGTCTTGAACTATCAACAAGTAAAGATAGAACACATGAGGCCAAGTGGTACTTCCCTAGAGATAGCCCTTCCATTATGGAAGTGGGAGATGATAAACATGGACTTCATTACAGGACTTTCGAGATGTTGAAACCAATATGATTCTATATGGGTGATTGTAGATCGGTTGACAAAGTCAGCCGACTTTTTGCCTATGAGGACTAATTATTCGGGAGAATGTTATGCTAAGATTTACATTGAGGAGATAGTTTGGTTGCATGGGGCATCAGTGTCCATTATATCTGATAAAGGTACGCAGTTTTCTTCTCAGTTCTGGAGATCTTTACAGAAAGGTTTAGGTACACAAGTGAATTTGAGCATATCTTTCCACCCTCAGACGGATGGTCAAGCTAAGTGGACCATTCAAACCCTCGAGGATATGTTGAGGGCATGCATCATTGATTTCAAAGGTAGTTGCGTAGATCACCTGCAAGATGGCTCCTTTTGAGAATTTGTATGGGAAGAGATGTAGGTCTCCGATAGGATGGTATGAAGTGGGTGAGACTCAGTCGATGGGCCTGATCTTGTTCATCAGGCGATGGAGAAAGTCAAGATCATTAGAGAATGACTCAAGACTGGCCAAAGTCATCAGAAGTACTATGCCGATGTTTGGAGAAGAGAACTAGAGTTTAAAGTTGTTGATTAGGTGTTTCTCAAGGTTTCTCCTATGAAAGGAGTTATGCGGTTTGGAAAAAGGTGTAAATTGAGACCTCTCATATAGGGACCACATCAAATTATGAGAAAGATTGATGCAGTTGCTTATGATCTAGAATTGCTAGCAAGTTTGGGTTTAATTCATCTGGTATTCCATGTATTCATGTTGACAAAATATCTTGGAGATCATTCTTTGGTATTGCCAGTGGAGGGTGTTAAAGTGACAGATTCCTTGTCTTACGAAGAAGAGCCCGTTGAAATTTTAGATCGCCCAGTTTGAAAGCTAAGGAGCGAAGAGATTGCCTCAATAAAGGTACTGTGGAGGAATCAGAAAGTCGAAGAAGCAACTTGGGAGTTAGAAGATGACATGATAATTAGATATCCTAATTTGTTTGCTTCGATGGAGGATGAGACAGAAGGTACTATTCCTATCTTATCTTTCCTAGTCCTTTATTATGCTTGAAATCGTGTCTATCTGTATCCCGCATCATCATTCGGGGACGAATGAACCTAAGGGGGGATAATGTAATGCCCCGCATTTCGGGATACAATATAGACCATGATTCCAATGTGTTGATAAATCCCGAAGCCATAAATCCTATGCCAATACGGCATGTTAATTATTTGTGTAGCATGTGAATCCATTCAAGCTTGAATTTAGACCATAGGGTCATTTGACTCAAGGACGAGTTGAAAACTACTTCGATCGATTAAACTTAAGTGGACATTATAATTTGTGTCAACTTCTATCGACCATGACTCTTTGTATATGTCGAATTAGAAAGCCTACTATGTGTAAAATGATAGGTTTCCAAGTTAGCTTTCCAACGATACCAATTTTGCTAAAATCTGGCATCCGAGCAAGAAGTTATGGGCTTTCAAAGTAATATGCGTCGCCTAACCAATCGCACATGGCCACTGGAAAGCATAGGCAATAGCATAGGCGGAGCGTATGTAAACATAGGCGATAGCATAAGCAGCGCCTATGTAAACATAGAGATAGCATAGTCGGCGGCCTATGTAATGGTTTCAAGTGACTTAAACACTCCGTTTTGGGGGCAAAATGGTCTTTTTCCACCCTTACTTAGCCCTAAACACGAAATTCAGTCCCAAAGACCCCAAAATACACCTCCATTCATCAAAAGTGCTCAAGTATTCCCCTTGGGGTTCCAAAATAAAAACCCAAGAAACTCAAGATTCAACTAGGAGTTTTAGAAACTAATTGCATATTTGGAATCCTCTCAACGTATGCTTCAAGAAGAACCTAATATTAGTAGTAATCGAGGTACGTGGAGTTTTCCAAAAATCGCATAGGTGTAGTTTTATGAACATGCATGCTTTTAAATGGGGGTTTTCAATAAAATACTAATAACTTAATTTTATTATGATTTCTATGTCATTTTTTTAAGGTCATGGGAATTGTTTGCCTATATACTTCAATGGTTGAAACCATGCATATGTCATTTGAGATTTTCCATGGAAGTTTGATAAATATGAATGATAAATTACTTTCAATTCCCATGGTAATGTTTCGATACCCCATATTATATTGTAACCAACAAAACAGAGCATGAATTTGAAATAATAATTGTACACTACTGTAAATGATGAAAACATCTTGATTTTTACATGATTATGCATGTGTTGATGTGATATTGATGACTTGCAAGTCGGGCTTGATGATACCCCACAAATAAGATATGTGATTGGATGAGATGAAATTTGAATGCATTGATTTTACATGAGATAGGTGGATTCCCTAAGAAGGCGCTTAAGTGTAAGGGCTCATCGCTGGAAACCGTGTTTGCTGACATGGTAATTTGGTACCCTGCTTTGTGATCTTGCGTACGTCACTTTATGTCATTCCCAAATTGGGACTATGGTTGGGAGCCCTGCTTTGTGATCTTGTGCACTACCATTGGGTTGAGATACCCTACTGTGTGATCTTTGATGTTGGGCAATATTTCCGCTCATCAAAATCTTTTTTGTGGAAAAAATTGGTTAGTGGAGCAAATTCCTCCGGAATTAGGGAAGCTATCAAATTTGAGGCAGTTATATTTTGCCCAGAATGATAATCTTATTGGTCAAATTCCAGAAGCTATTTTCAACATATCTTCTTTAGAATCATTGCTTTCAATTTGAACAACCTTTCGGGAAGAATTCCAGCCACGACAGGTCTTCATCTTCCAAACCTTAAAGAAGTTATCTTGGGAGTCAATCAGCTTGAAGGGGAAATTCCATTGTTCATAACAAATGCTTCAAAGCTTGAGATACTGATGCTAAATAATAACTTTCTCATTGGAAATGTTCCTGCTAATTTGGGAAATCTTTGTGAGCTGCAATCACTGTTCCTACATACTAATCAAGTTACCAATGAACCAAGAGAGCATGAGTTGCGATTCTTCAATTCTTTGACGGACTGTAGGATGCTGCGATATGTAGAAATTGATGACAACCCATTGAATGGCGTTCTTCCCAATTCTATTGGGAATCTTTCATCCACTATTGAAAACTTCTACATATCAGATGCACTCATCAATGGCCTCATCTCCCCAGGTATAGGCAACACGAGCAGTCTAACAGAACTAAATTTTGAAGGAAACAACTTGGCGGGAAGTATTCCTTCGGAAATTGGCAAGCTTAAATAACTCCAGGGACTGTTTCTAACTTGCAATAAATTGCAGGGACACATTACAGAGGCGGTATGCCATTTATCTAATTTGGTTTAATTGACTTTAGCTGGTAATAACCTCACTGGAGAGATCCCAGAATTTATAGAAAATCGAAGCATGCTACAACTTCTTCCTTTGTTTTATAACATATTATCTTCAGAGCTTCCCTTAAGCATTTGGAAGATGAGTGGTCTTCTCTATCTGGATGTGTCACAAAATTGTATAGAGGGAGAATTTCCATCGGATATTGGAGAACTAAAGGCCATTATAAAACTAGATTTTTCAAGTAACCACTTTTCGCGCAAGTTACCAAGCAAACTGGGGGAACTCCAGAAACTTCAGTATCTTGACCTATCAAACAATTCATTTTTTGGCCAATTTCCATTATCCTTTGCCAAATTGATAAGCTTGGAATTCTTGGATTTGTCGTTAAATGCTTTGTCAGGTACTATTCCCAAGTCAATGGGAAGACTCTCATACCTTAAAAGCATTAATGTTTCATTTAATGATTTAGAAGGTGAAATACCTAGTGGTGATGTTTTTGTGAATTCCTCTGCAATCATTTATTGGAAACAAAGGTCTATGTGGAGTGCACATATTGGAGGTTCCTGCTTGCACTAATCCTGGACTACAATTAAAGTTTAAGGAGCTAGTTCTAAAGGTTGTTATTCCAGTGGTTATTTCATTCTTTCTGATATTCTTGTTGGTTTCAATTTGGATATTCAAACGGCAGAAGAAAGTAAAGTCCAAAGATGTGGAAAAGGTACCAGATATCAGGACTCATCAATTAGTTTCTTATCACGAGATTCAGAGAGCAACAAATTATTTTGATGAGTCAAATTTAATTGGTGTCGGAAGTTCTGGTTCTCTGTACAAAGGCACATTATCTAGTGGAATTGTGGTAGCCATAATGATTATGGATTTGGAATATGAGGAGGTATGCAAGAGGTTTGATAGTGAATGTGAAGTGATGACAAATGTTAGGCATAGAAATCTTGTGCCCGTGTGCACAACTTGTTCTAGTGACTAATAAAAGCCTTTCTTCTGCAATATATGTCTAACGGGAGCCTTGAATATTTGTTGTACAGAGAAGACTGCCAATTGAACCTTCTTCAAAGAGTAACTGTAATGCTTGATGCGGCTATGGGAATTGAATATCTACATCATGGTCATATCACTCCAATAGTTCATTGTGACATAAAGCCAGCCAACATTCTTTTGGATGAAGATATTGTCACGACCCAAACCGGGGCCCTGGCCGTGACGAGAATTCCCGAACCCGAAGGCCCGGAACACCCTCATTCTATCGGGTAATCATGCACATAATTCATATGATCAAAGTAATACGGAATAGACACAATAATACGGAAACATGGTCAATAATTTAAAACAGTTAAAGGCCTGAAAACATGCCCAACAATATTTAATAAACATTTGCAACAGTCTGCGAATATCTCTATTGACATACTACCTGAATAACTGGGACAAGGCCCCAGCAGACCAAAAACCATACAGAAATAAATACCTAAATGACTAGGCCTTCCGAAGCAAAGAAGGCTCACCAACTGAAATCTGAGACAATCCTGTCTGTAGACTCTACTAGGATCTAGACCCCTAGGCTGCACCTCAGTACCTGGGAGGAAAATGGGGTCAGCACAATTGTACTAGCACGCGAAGCAATCCAAAATAGATTAATTGAACATATATATATATATATATATATATATATAATTTGTGAGAGAAAATTTTCATCAAACATTATGCATAAAAAAGTTTCTGAAAACACATGGGCACCTTCTGAAAACATTTAACCTATGTGTAAATCTCAAACTCTTATCTGTGTATTACTTCTGATTTAGGTGGTATCCCGTACAAGTCTGATATTCCACACGCGATATGGAATCCGCCATTGACTCGGCGGGGAAGCCTCGAACCCGAGTATGCGGCAAGGGTTGGAGTTCCTGAATCTGATACGCCACACGACACTTAAGTCAGCATATAATAATATACCCGGGTCGGCAAACCACGGTTTTAGGCAATGAGTTGCTTGAACTCAAGCCCTCTTCAGGGAACCACCTAACATCTCTGTATGCCCATTTTTAACCTTTTCTATACATGCAACATTCTAAATATCTAAAATCATGATAGTCTGAAATGTTTATTAGTTTGAGTCTGATATGGCATTGGTCTGAATTCGTATCGTCATACCATGACTTGCAAGTCATGATTTCTGAGTCATAATACATTAACAGATTTGGAACATAGCTTAGAACACCAAAAACATGCAACTGATATAGAAGATTTCATGTTCTGAAACTTCATGTCAAAATCATGCAAAAACTTCATCAAACATATGGTGGTCTAGTACTTTTAGCAAATCAATGCACTCTTTCATCACATGCATTATGAAAATAAAAAATTCATGCTAAATTCTCTCCTTAGTGATTTAAAACCACCCTTAAATCATAACAAGAGTTCAAACATTTCATATAGTGCTTTTCAAGAATGCATTGCAAAACAATTCATATGCTATGAAAAATCTGAAAATTCATAATAACAGGGAATTCACCAAAAGTCATGCTCTCAACCAGAATTCATTCTTAAATACATGCTTTCATACATACATATTCTTTGGGGAAGGCCAAAAGACCAAAACAATGATGTTAAAACATCTAGTACGTGAATATATACATAGTTTGAAAAACTCCATTGTAAAACATGATTTTTCTATGCCAATGAGAATTTAGGAAAACCCCCATGTACCTCTAGTTTGAAAAATAATGGGTGCTTCTTGAAGCCTGTGGATTGGGGATTCCGGATCTCTAATCAATTTTGAAAACTCACGGTTGAATATTGATTTATTTGGGTTTTTAGTTTGAAATCTTTGGGAGTGTTCTTGAGAATTTCTAGATGAATGTGGATGTATTTTGGAGAATTGGGGACTGAATTTCGTGTTTATGGCTGAATAAGGGTGGGAAAAGGACCATTTTGCCCCAAAAACGGAGTGTTTAGGTCACTTGAAACCACTATATAGGTGCCGCATATGATATCAGCTGTATTTACATAGGCGCCGCCTATGCTATCGCCTATATTTACATAGGCGCCACCTATGCTATCGCCTATGCTTTCCAGTGGCCATGTGCGATTGGATAGGCGACGCATACTACTTTGAAAGGTCATAACTTCTTGCTCGAGTGTCGGATTTTAGCTAAATTGGTATAGTTGGAATTTAACTCGAAGACCTATCATTTGACACATAGTAGGCTCTCTAATTTGACATATACAGAGAGTTATGGTCGATGGAAACTAACAAAAATTACAACGTCCACTAAATCTTAACCGATCGAAATAGTTTCAAATTGTCCTTGAATTGAAGGACCTCTATGGTCTAAATTCATGCTCAAACGGATTCACATACTACAGAAACATGCCAAATTGGCATAGGATTTAAGGCTCTGGTATTTCAACGCATCAGAGTCACGGTTTTAATTCTATCCCGAAATATGGGGTGTTACGTTATCTCCCCCTTGGGATCATTCATCCCCGAATGATGGATAGAATGTCGAAGTTTTAAGGGTATGGGATAACGCGGACATTATATGTTCCCTAAGAAAGAATACACTGATCGAAAACATGACTATAAGATTGGAACTACTGATGTTTTAAATGCTTATGCCGGACATGCATATTCGAGGCATGGAATACACAAATGAAGCTACTCATAGGCTGAATTCTCATAATGAATCATGCATATTTAATGCATGGATCTGTGACCGATTTGTTCTTATGAATACAAGACTGAATACACTGATAAGCTGAACTTTTCTATTAAACATGCATTTCTAATGCATGCATATCTGACTGAACTAACATATGAATTTATGGCTAAATACGCAGTAATAACTGATGTAAAGCTTGTAATAAGAATCTATGCATGCAACTGAATGGGGTATCTCCCCCTTGGTACCCTATGTCCCTCTATGAGTGCTCAATTCACTAAGATACTCGGAAAACTGAGGCGATGCACAGGGCACCTACGAATTGAATCATAACTGAACATCTGGAATCTGAGTTTAATGAATGATGCATGAACTGGGCTATACTCGTAACTACTGGTATACCCTATCTTGGAATAGTAGCATCTCTGAGATTTCGAGTAGCATGAATAAGTGCAAAGACGAGAAAACAAGTCATGTGAATATGACTGCTAAACTGACTTATTGTCCATACAGACTGCATTATACTACACCCTCATACTTAACTGGAGTACCTCTTCAGCACAATTCTCTAAAGAAATTCTAGAAGTAATAGGGAGCCATGAATCTTGGGTATGGATTACACAAGACATCCAACTGAGGAATCACCACATTGACACTACTCTGCAGTCTGGAACATAGGCATATAACTCCTGAATTAGGATAAAATTACCAGGCCTTTGGCATTAAAACTTCTTACTTTCAAGCTTAGCATACTTCTCGAATATCACTTAACTATACTATTCTCCTAAAATATCATATTCATTCAACTCAGATT
Organism: Capsicum baccatum var. pendulum; assembly: GCA_030864225.1. Taxonomy (NCBI): domain Eukaryota; kingdom Viridiplantae; phylum Streptophyta; class Magnoliopsida; order Solanales; family Solanaceae; genus Capsicum; species Capsicum baccatum. The sequence goes on from CM061552.1 coordinate 7,200,780, forward strand.
AAAATTATCATATTAGCATTGATAAATCTTTCTACTAATGTTGAAAATAACTTAATCCCTTCACCGTGATCAAGCCTAACTCTAAGTCAAACAAAAATACAACATGCCAGACCATGTTATTATTCTAAACCGTATGATGCAATCTTCTATATGTCCTTTAAAGATCACATCCTAAATATAACATGCCTTACCACTTCAATGACTACTCTTAACTCTTACTATGAAGTCGTTAGCGCATATAGCATTCCTTTACAACAATCTCAACATGTCATTCAAGCCTATCTTTATAACCACATATGAACTTCAAAGCAAACATTCATAGAGGCATACTTCACATATTGTCTAAACCACTATCATTATCACTCCCACGAGCTACCCCAAGAAGATACACATACAAAATTCCACTAACCATCACATAAATAAAAACTTGGCCCCAAATCTTACTTTATATTTATGGCATTATCTAAACAAGCGTGCTATGATCTTTCATCAACAAGGAATAATTACTCACCACCACTATCATCGCATAAGGAGGAGTCACAAAAAGGTTAGAACATAAGATCAGGAGGCATGGAATGATACTATAGGAAGCCTGACACTCATCTGAGGCCTGAGGAATAGCAAAACAACAACAGGGACACACCAAAGTGCTCTGAATTTACGGTAGTCATGGCTATAAGATGAATCTCGCCAATCATTTAGCGTAAAACATGAGTTATGAAAATGGAGCACATTATAAAGTGTGAGTACATGACTCTCTATCATATGTATGAACGTGAACTGATCATGGAACTAAATTATAAAGCATGAGTAGGTATTAGGATCACTGAGAAATACTGAGATAGGAATGGGTTAAGATTCACCCTTACTTTTTGATGTTCTATATCATTATGACATCAGTACAAGAATCTGAGAGACTTAGTTATTCATTTAGTCATCTCCCCCTAGCTTCAAGCCACCATCTGAAGTTCTTGGGAGATACCTTACTAGACTTTAAACTTAACTACCTCACTACTCTCTGGGTTCTGAAATATGACAATACACAAAATTAATAAAACTTAACCCGAAAGACCACATATAAGAGTGGAACGCCCACTGCTAATACTACCTCCTGAGGCACACTCTATCATTTTGTAACCCCAAAAGTCATCATCTATTACTCAAAAACTTACTAACTTCGAATCTTCATGAGTACCCCCAAAGTGGAAGTGCACACCCTCTAGTGCCTCTACTCTTATTTCTATTAGCATGACTTTCAAGGACTTGAGCATAGATTATAACAACTAAAATGGGTATCACCAAGTCTTCAATGAGCCACTCTATTTCTATCATAGTCTACCAACATAGCAACTTCAAACTTATTTTCCTCTACAATGAGAATCAAGGTCATATCAAAAGGCTCAACGCTATCAATCAAAGGTCCTTAACTTGGCTATTTAGAACACCATATACCATCTAGATATTCCTTTTCCACCTAGCAACTCAACGGTACCAGTAGCCACACACAACATGTAATAGCCTTAGAAAAATACTACGGCTTCATACCACCTTGGGGATACTTCTACATCACATATACAACGTCATATTTCATTACGAATCAAATAAACTTAGGCACTTGCAATGATTTTTCAAGCCTATAGATGACTTCCATATAACTATTATCATTAACCAAGAAATTATCACATCCACCTCTATGGCAATCAATTGTTTCAAACTTAATGTCTAGAGCTAAACATGATTTACAACCAACCTTACACATAATCCTCACTTGGAAACTATGAAATAAACATCAAGAAACGCTAGCACACTAGAAATTCATAACCACAATAATCAATCATGACCTTACGATTTTCCTTGTCATAATCCATTATCACGTACTATTTCAACATATCAAGCTTACAAATATAATCCCACAAAACATGTATCATCAATCTCTTGCCACTATTCACCAACACACCATTTAAATTCAATCCTATAGTCTAGCATCAATCATTTACAACCAATGAAGAGTGCAACATAATATAAATATACTAATCCTTCAAATTGGGATATTCTACCCAAATACTTCAAAAATATAGTACATACTTTCTCATAAGTAGTATTAGTTTACAACTACCAATGAGAAGAAGGTTAAGGGGTAAGGTCACATAATAGACATGATCAACCTTAAGCTTATATTATAACCATAATCTTATCTACTTATGCGGCTTTCTCACATCACACTTACTTACCCCAATGGGCATTTAGACTACCTTCAGATAACCCATATGACAATGAGTCTATACTTACAACCTACTAGCTAATGTAGACATTTTCATTCATAGCCTATAAGGGGTTTCTATAACCAGCTTAAGTATCTAGTCTGGGCTATTTCTCTATTTTGAAAGGAAGAAAACAAATAACATTCTGATTCAACACTTCCTCTATGGACTACCATACAATTCATAAATGGTACCACCACATTAGTCTACCACTACGAAAGGGTAAATCATTCTAAATCAATAGTTATTCAACTATAAATATTTAATCTCAAAAGACACCCTCACTCTGACCTCTAACCTTATGACTTCATATCACAAAATTCTTGGTCTAATTTCACTACCAATAGGTCATGACACCGACACTATAACTTATACTCCTACTCGGGTAGAAATACAGTTCCAACAAACACAAGAGCAACAAGATGAATAGAAAGTTGTCAGTGAATCGAAATAGGCCTCACACGGCTTCACTAGACTTTTGTTTTCAACAACACAATGATATCAAGATTACAAGAGATAGAAGCTTGATACAAAATATTTAATAACTCCAGAATACACATCTTACTCTTGTCTTAACTAAATGAATCATAAGAACGAGGACAATATTTTACACTAGAGAACTCCTCTCCCGTCCTTTGTGGGACTATCGAAATTTCAACTAGATAATCAGAGAATATCTGTAAACACCAGAATGAGGAAGAAATTAGGATAAATTTTATTTTCGTATGGGTTACACCATAGAATAAATTAGAGTATGAAGGAGGAACATTCTGACTCTATAGCACGAACTGGAACATGAAAAAAAAAAGACATTCCTAAACGCCTTGTAGCCTGCTACTTATAAGTGTGGCACGCTACACACCTATAAACAAAACTCTACCCTATGTGATTTCGCAGACACCCTGGAACCATGATCCATGCTTTGATACCAAGTTTGTCACGACCTAAACTGGGACCCTGGCCGTAACGAGCATTCCTGAACCCAAAGGCCCGAAATACCCTCTATCTATCTGGTAATCATTCACATAATTCATATGATCAAACTATTACGTAATTAACACAATAATACGGAAACAAGGTCAACAATTTGAAATAGTTAAAGGCCTGAAAACATGCCAAACAATATTTAATAAACATCTGCAACAGTCTGTGAAATCCCTACTGACATACTATCTGAATAACTGGGACAAGGCCTCAGCAGACCAAAAACCATATTGAAATAAATACCTAAATGAATAAGCTATACAAAGCAAAGAAGGCTCTCAAACTGAACTCTGAGACAACCCTGTTTGTAGACTATACTGAGGATCTAGACCCCTAGGCTACGTCTCAATACCTAGGAGGAAGGGGGAGTCAGCACAATTGTACTGGCATGCAAAGCCATCCAAAATATAGTAATTGAACAGATACATATATATATAATATGTGAGAGAAAATTTTCATCAAACATTATTCATAAAACAGTTTCTGAAAACACATGGGCATCTTCTGAAAACATGTAACCTGTCTATAAATCTCAAACTCTGATCTGTGTATTACTTCTGAGTTAGGTGGTATCCCCTACAAGACTTATATTCCACGGGCGATGTGGAATCAACGCATTAGAGTCATGGTTTTTATTCTAGCCCAAAATACGGGGTGTTACATATATGGTGGCTCATGTTGGTGATTTTGGCATCTCTAAAATTTTAGCTGTAAGCAATTCCATGGCATATACTGAGACATTGGGAACTCTTGGTTACATCGCACTAGGTAAATAATATCCACTTTCTTTGGTTTTCGCTAATCATAATTTGGCATTTCCAAATTCTTACGGTAAAAAAAGCAAGTCTCTATTTGTACATAATTGTTGTTTATCTTTTAATTGAGCAACTTTTTTTCCTTTTATTCTTTTCAAAGAATATGGCTCGGAGGGACTAGTGTCCCCTAGTGCTGATGTTTATTGTTATGGCATCATATTGATGGAGGTTGTGACCAAAAGACGACCAACAGATGAAGAGATATGCAATGAAATTCTAGACTTGAGGAAGTGGATAACACAATCATTATAAGGGACAATGATGGACATTGTGGATGTGAATCTTTTTTCTAAGGAAGAACAAATCACTTCCAAAAGCAAAATCTGCATAGCTTCCCTTGTCGAATTGACTTTAGATTGCACAACGGAAATGCCAGAATCAAGAATAACCATGAAAGATGTAGTCTAAACGCTTAACAAAATCAAAAACAGATTTCTATAAAGATAAAATTTAGCGTCTCTCTGATGGTGTTGTTTCGGAGCTGCAATTTAATATGTTGCCTTTATTTACCTGGTTTGTTTAGTAAAGTCATCATATACTAGCTGTAGAGAATAGCAGAAGAAAGGTGTAGTTGGAGAGACCTTCTGCTAGCCCAAGATCATTAACTAAGACTGGAAGATTCAACTAAGAAGAGGAAGCTAGAAAGGTGAAGGAAGATATTGAAAGGAAACTTGGGTATAGAAGAAGAGTACTTGAATTGATTTGATTTTTAGTTGTTTTTTTTGTTGAGTTACAATTGTCCAAGACCATCCTATTTATACTTATCCATTGATGGTTCTAGATACTATTCTAGATATTTATACAAGAATAATCTAGGTAACTTTTATCTTCTATGAAGATTTTTCGCTAATAATCGGCCCTGTGAAAGGAAAAGAATATGTATTGACAAAATTTTCATCTTTGTAACAGACTGGATTGCCACTCATCGTTAACCTTTTCGAACAATATGAATCAGCTTTTTGCCAAATTTCATATAGTTGAGTTTTTGAGCTCCCCCTTTCTATGAACTCCTCAACAACTATATATTCTTTGGAGAATCATTTGTCATGGACAAATCTAAAACTCCTGGGTTCAATATTTTAGAACCCTCTCCTTTAGATAAAACTCCAAATTACAATGAAATTTCATCAATATCAACCTCTTCATCATCCATTTCTCCATTTGAGTTTACACGATCAACTTCATCACTTGCTTGATCTTTAGTTTCCTCATCATCTTCCAATATTTTCACTAAACCAGTGATTGATCTTGATACAGTAGATGATTGATCGAAGACTTCAACTACATATCCGTTAATGTTTACTTCGATAAATTTATCGCTGGAATAGAGAGTTTCAGACATTGTCGGCACAGAGTCTACTTCAATATCCTTCACGTTCAAACTTTTATTTATATTTTTAGGATCTGCTTCTTTAATTTCCTTGATAGCAGCTACCACGTCTCCAGTCTGAACGTCTTTAGTATCATCTTGTTGCTTGTTGTTGCCTTCCTGCTCCACATGATATCTTTCCAAAATTATGGAAGCCAATGCACTTATTGCTCGACTCTCATCTTCCACACATCTTTCCCATCATTCTTCTTCATCAACAACTTTTTCCATTAGAGCCATGTGCTCTCTGTGGCTTGACAATATCTCCTGATGTGTCCTACTTTATGATGATAGGCGAATTTACGCGCCTATATCAATATATTTTGCCCATATTTTAGCCTAGTTTTGAGAACAAATTATATATTTCATGCACTTTTAGTCCTTTTTTCTTTAAATGAGCTAACGAACATGATTAGGAAAGTTTCAGGTATAAATGATGCAAAATACAGCAATTTATGGCTTACTTGACGCAAAAGAAAGCTCACGAACGAAGTGGAAAGGAGCTGGACGCCTAAAGGACTAAATCTGCTGCATGGAAAATCTGTCCCGGGCTAAAACAGCAATTCTGAAGACTTTGGGGACTTACAGACACAAAGCTGGATTTTTGCCATAATACATTAACCTAGTGCAATTAGGTTATGTGTTTTATTATTCTATTTGGATTATAATTTTGTAACCTTACCCTAGTACATTTGGGTCAAGGATTTCATTAGTATATTAGGATTTGGTTATTTATTTCATTAGCTTAGTAGGAGTAGGATAGGAGTATTATAAATACCCTATCATGCTAGAGATTTAAAGACACATTCTTACAATTCATTCATCTCCTTACAATTAAGACATCTTCCTACAATACATTCTTAATTCTTCATTCTTCTACTCCTAAATTCCACAACAAGAGAATTGTTACTTGCTGCGGAATCACCAAAACCACACGCCTAACACCTCTTTTACACGCCATCCACCATGCAAAACGTGATATCCTTCGCATTCATGGGTAACTAAATCTCTTAGTTGGGGTTATGGAAGCCGAATGAGTTACTATCTATTGCTATGAGCTTGTGAGTTCAAGACACGTATATTGCTTATATCATTATTCTCTTCATCTTAAATCTACAATCTTTGCGGTTTCAAACACATGAACACGCCATTCTAACATCTAACCTGTTCGAGAGAAAGGTTACTTGTCTAGAAAAGAAGACGCATAGACTAACGCCAGTCTAACATTTAACTTGTTCGAGAGAAAGGTTATTTGTCTGGAAAAGAGATAATGTCAAGGTAGTAGGACACCCTTTCCTATTAAAAAGCTAGTGCCGTAACTGGACTAACCTCTTGGAGAATTCGTACCGCTAGACACACTTTAAGCTCGAGAGAGTTAAAGTGAAATAGTCCTTGTTTAGGTCGAGAGACGCTTGGATTTACCATCGACTACGATTCTCTATAAGCAATTGCATGTCAAGACTCTACACACTCATAGCCAATAGAGACGTATACCTCTGAAGGTGGACATAACCCCAACGCTTCAATTCTCATTGTTTACAACCAACGTGACAATCTTTCTCTTTTTACTTTATTATTTTCAGCTTTTATTTCATTACTTTGGTTACTTATTAAAATCCCCCCTTCTTACGAGACTTGCAACAAAAGTCTATTAATTTTGCTTACTTGTTGACCGAGCTATTCCCTGTGGGATCGATACCCAACCCAGGTTGGGTTCTATATTTGCTAACGACCGCTTTACACTCAAACGAGAGCTGTAGATTGAGCGTTATCACTTTACCACATCGATAACACCTATGAGTCATTTTACCATAATTGTCATAAAACTTTTTCATCTTTCTAGGCGAGCTTGAACCACCAAAGAATCGAGAGTGGGGGATATCTCTTGTCTTTCCTATAACGTTACTCTTGTCAGCTACAAGAGAATTTCCTTCTCTTTCTTTGACAAATTCACCAGCCAATTGTTTGGCTAGTAACTCTTGTGACGGTAGCAAATTCTCAAATTCCTCCAAGGATGGTTATTGAGCCCATCCTTGAATCGATATCACAAAGGGAATAAATTCTGGCTTCAAACCATGTATACCATTTCTTCTTATTCGTGCTTTAAAGATAACCTCGTCCGTATTCAATAAAGAAATCTCAGAACATAAGTTCTTAATCTTTGAAAAGTATTCGGCAATAGAAAGATTACCTTGAGTTGTGCTATCAAATTCATTCTCCAATATTTGTAACCGAGCTTTATTCTTCTTATTAAATAGCTGATCGAGCGTTCTCCAAATATCATGAGCTGATTTACACCTTATAATATGGTCAAATAAATTTGAGGAGATGGACCTCTTGAAAATGAACTCTGCCTTCGCATTAATCCTCTTCCACTTCTTGCATGCATTACTATTCTCCGGTCCTTCTTTCGGAGGACTTCTATTACTTCCATTAACAAAATCCCACAAATACTCCCCCACAATGTATGATTCCATACAAGTCTTTCATACCTTGTAATTGGACTGATTCAACAACTCCATTCCCAGTCCATTAACGCAACCACTTAAAACCATTAGGACAAATTAGTTGAATCGACCACAAACTCGATCTTGAAATAAACTTCAGAAGCCAACGTGTGGCTATGGCTCTGATACTATGTAGAGAATAGAAGAATAAAGGGGTAGTTGGAGAGACCTTCTGCTAGCCCAAAATTGTTAACTAAGATCGGAAGATTCAACTAAGAAGAGGAAGCTAGAAATGTGAAGGAAGATATTGAAAGAAAACTTGGGTATTGAAGAAGATTACTTGAATTGATTTGATTTTTGGTTGGTTTTTTGGTTGAGTTACAATTGTCCAAGACCATCCTATTTATACTTATTCATGGATGTTTCTAGATATTTCTACAAGAATAATCTAGGTAACTTTTATCTTCTAGATATGTAGAAGAATCTAGATACTAGGATAATTATCCTAAATACTATGCTAGAGTATTCTAAAGATTTTACTAGAAAATTATGATATTAATTCACTAGACTATTCTAGAAATTTAACTAGAAAACTATGATATCCATTCCTCAAAAAAATTCACTTTATATATTTTTTACACTCCCCCTTAAAGTAATTTTCTTGGAAGTTATCCCAAACTCGTTGTAGAAGAACTCAAACGAAGCTTTGAACCATGCCTTAGTGAAAATCTTTCCAATTTTTGTGTGACTCCTCGAGCTTCTTTATGCAATGAAGATTTTTCGCTAATAATCGGCCCTGCAAAAAGACAAGAATATGTATTGACAAAATTTTCATCTTTGTAACAGACTGGCTTGACAATCATCATTAACCTTTGCGAACAATATGAATCGGCTTTTTTCCAAGTTTCATATTGTTGAGTTTTTGAGCTCCTCCTTTCTCCAAACTCCTCAACGACTATATTCTTTGGAGAATAATTAGTCATGGACAAATCTAAAACTCTGGGTTCAATGTTTTAGAACCCTCTTCTTTTGATAAAACTCCAAAGTACTATGAAATTTCATCAATAGCAACCTCTTCATCATTCATTTCTCCATCTAAGTCTACACGATCAACTTCATCATTTGCTTGATCTTTAGTTTCCTCATCATCTTCCAATATTTGCACTAAACCAGTGATTGACCTTGATACAATAGATGATTGATCAGAGACTTCAACCACATCTCTGTTAATGCTTGCTTCGATAAAGTTATCACTGGCATAGAGAGTTTCAGATGTTGTCAGCGCGTGTCTACTTCAATATCCTGTACGTTCAAACTTTTATCTATATTTTTAGGATCTGCTTCTTTAATTTCCATGATAGCAGCTACCACGTCTCCAGTATGAACGTCTTTAGTATCATCTTGTTTCTTGTTGTTGCCTTCCTGCTCTACATGATCTCTTTCCGAAATTATAGAAGCCAATGCACTTATTGCTTGACTCTCAGCTTCTAAGCATCTTTCCCAACCTTCTTCTTCTTCAACAACTTTTCCCATTAGATCCATGTTGCTCTTTGTGGCTCGACCATATCTTCTAATGTGTCCTACTTTATCACATCGATAACACCTAAGAGGCATTTTACCATAATTGTCATAAAACTCTTCCATCTTTCATGGCGAGCTTGAACCACCAAAGAATCGAGAGTGGGGCATATCTCTTGTCTTTCCTCTAATGTTCCTCTTGTCAGCTACAAGAGCATCTCCTTCCCTTTCTTTGACAAATTCACCAGCCAATTGTTTGGCTAGTAACTCTTGTGACGATATAAAATTCTCAAATTCCTCCAAAGATAGTTGTTGATCCCATCCTTGAATTGCTGTCACAAAGGGAATATATTCTCGTTTCAAACCATGTATAATATTTCTCCTTTTTTGTGCTTCAGAGATAACCTTGTCCATATTCAATAAAGAAATCTCAGAACATAAGTTCTTAATCTTTAAAAAGTATTCGGCAATAGAAAGATTACCTTGAGTTGTGCTATCCAATTTATTCTCCAATATTTATAACCGAGCTTCATTCTTCTTATTAAATAGTTGATCGAGCGTCCTCCAATATCATGAGCTGATTTACACCTTATAATATGGTCAAATAAATTTGAGGAGATGGACCTCTTCAAAATGAACTCCGCCTTCGCATTAATCTGCTTCCACTTCTTGCATGAACTATTATTCTCCGATCCGTCTTTCGGAGGACTTGTGTTACTTCCTTTAACAACATCCCACAAATCCTACCCCACAAGGTATAATTCCATACAAGTCTTCCATACCTTGTAATTGGACTGATTCAACAACTCCATTCCCAGTCCATTAATGCGACCACTTAAATCCATTAGGACAAACTAGTTGAATCGACCACAAACCCGATCTTGAAATAAACTTCAGAAGCCAACGTGTGGCTATGGCTCTGATACCATGTAGAGAATAGTAGAAGAAAGGTGTAGTTGGAAAGACCTTCTGCTAGCCCAAGATCGTTAACTAAGATCAGAAGGAAGCTAGAAAGGTGAAAGAATATATTGAAAGAAAACTTGGGCATAGAAGAAGATTACTTGAATTGATTTGATTTTTGGTCGGTTTTTTGGTTGAGTTATAATTGTCCAACACCATCCTATTTATACTTATCCATGGATAGTTCTAGATACTATTCTAGATATTTCTACAAGAATAATCTAGGTAACTTTTATCTTCTAAATATGTAGAAGAATCTAGATACTAGGATAATTGTCCTAAATACTATGCTAGAGTATTCTTGAGATTTTACTAGAAAATTATGATATTAATTCACTAGACTGTTCTAGAAATTTTATCTAGAAAACTATGACATCCATTCCTCCAAAAAATCCACTTTAGATATTTTTCACACTAGTTTTGAGTCATGTACTATTTGTACTGGTAGAGTGTTGCATTTCCCTCATCTACTTTACTTTTTATGATTTCAGCTGCACTATTTTACTTTCTGTTTGCAAGCTTTAGTGATTCCATATATCCTGTAATTTTGGTATCCATTTTACTTGGCAACACAAATTTTTTATGTTTACTTTTATACTATATTAAAAAACCTATAGACAAATTGTTGCTTTTGCAAGTTAAAATGTGAATTTATTACCCAAAAACCTACAAAAGGTTGTTTTGATGCTGCAACCTTTGTAAAGTAGAGAATGCATGTAACAATTAAAAAAAAAAAAAACTAATAGCAAACAAAAAGAGAAGACATATGCATATGATGTTATAATCCACGTCAAAGTTTTTTTCCGACTGATATACAATTACGCATTACATTAACTAATTAAGATACATGGAGAAACGGATAGTTAGAGTTAATATAGCCGCGGGCTCCAACTAGTCTGGGATTTTAGCGAAATTGTATCAAATGGGTACACAAATTAGATGAATTGATTAGGCATGGGAGTAACATTCTCCAGTCCATTTTTTTATTCTATGAAAACAAATGGAAAACTCTTGGTGATTCAGCAGAGAAAGAAATGGAAAACCTCAAGTCTGAAATGAGGTAGACCTAAAATTATATGAAACTAGTAAATTTTCCCGAAAAATCTACAGTTTCATTTGGAGGTTCATTTCATACGAAAGAATTATTTGATGTAAAAGTACATTTGTGTAAAACCATAAACTTTCTGGCTAAAAAAACTAGTTGGACCGCTCTTCATATGTACTTATACCTGAGTCTAGAAAATTTATTGTATCTAGGTGTAAATGTCATGTCTTAAGTGTAGGGGTTTTGGATATGAATTAAGGGTATAGGAAATCTTTGAAACAAATTTGAGCTGAAAGGTCCTTTAATAATTAAGTTTTAGTATAGGTTCATACAAGGACCAAATTTAAACAAGCATTTCTCCTAGAATATTTAGAGTTACGTGGGCCATTACCTATCAAATTAAAGGTTTTTGAGTCTTGTTTCCAATGCCACTAACAAATTATTAATTCAAGACCTATTAAAAAGTTACGTGTGATATAATAAGAACAGTCAGAACAGCTACCAGACAAAAATTTTCTGTTCTTAACTTTTCACATTCCAAGAGGGGTTATTTCTTCCTTTACTTTTCCCATAACCTCCAATACCTTTTAAAAACTCTTTCTCTGTCAGTTTTAAACCTTTTTTCTGACTTAACACCTCTCTCCTTTCTCTCAAACTCAAGCTTAAGAAATCCAAGAAAATTGGCTCAAGAAATCAAGTTTGGTTCCCTCTTTGCCAACAAAATTTCATCAACGGCTTGTGGTATGTAAAACTACTCTTTCCTTGTAATTCTTTGAAATTCATGGTCTCCAATACAAGATGTTACAAATAAGCTAGGGTTGACGAAATTCTCATACTCCTATCCCTCAATTGAAGGAATAAATATGTTCTCCCAGATACTTGGGATAAGAAAACAAGATAAATAAAAAGCTTTCCTTGTCTATCTTCTTTCATCCTTTTAACTGTTGAATTGACCTGATCCAATTGTAGCTCTATTGTATTAGTTATATGAAGACTGAACTTGTCGTATAACTGCTTCACTGGTTGTTTTGTATGATTTTCTTCTTGTTTTCGCAGAATATTGACCTGTTTGCCTGGTAAATGGCTCTTTAAAAATTGAACTCTCCATATTGATATCGTCTGATTCTTAGATTGGGATTTTGAGTTCTTTTTTACTGTTAATAACTGGTTTTATGTTCTATTGGGATCTCATGTTAATCCGTTTTCCAACATATCAGGTTGTAAACGATTTGTAATACAATATCTTAGCCAATCCTCCATGTCAAAATCTCAGTCATGCCATCATGTGAATGTTTCTATTAGATAAAATTTTATGAAACTCTTAAAGTATGATTCCAATTCCATAATCCGTAAGAAAGACACCTTCTCGCAAAAATCCTAAAACTCTGTGCACTATGAACTTTCAAGCCCTAGTATAATAATACCAAGTTCTCAAGTATTTTTCCATTGACCTAATTAATAGATACTAATATTCATATGAATATTTTAAGAAGAATGCTTCCAGTCATGTACATGAATTATATCATATTGAACCATGAAATTACCTATCATGACACTCCAATATTGATAGTGTTAACTCATGAATATGAGCCTATTACGGTTAACTCTCAATATGAGCTTAAAGTGGTTATACATAATTATGAGCCTAAAGAGGCTAAACCATGAGCATGAACCTAAAAAGGCTAAACTATGAACATGAATGTACAAGACTAGCATTTTGATCAAGAACTAATCAGATAAATAAGACAACGTCATGAGAATAAGGGAGTTAGTTAGCGGACCGTGAAGGCATAGGTTGAAATGACAATTGCCAGAAACTATGTTTGCCGACATAGGATAGAGATTATTCCGCAAGTGTGGATACTTTCTAGAAAATTATGTCATGTCACGTCCTATGTCTGGCAAGGTATAGGACGGCTCAGCTGATACAATACTAAGTGTGTATCAAGAGATTACAACCAACACAAGAACAACAACATGAACAACAAAGTGCTAGTGAATCAAAAATGGCCACACACGGCATCACTAGGCTTGCAACACTTGTTTGAACTAGAAAAGTGAGTTTAACAACAAGAACAACAAAGACAATATTGCTAGTGAATCGAAAGAGCCCCACACAGCTTCCCTAGACTTTTATATTCAACAACACAATGTTAACAAGATTTACAAAGAAAGAGATAGAAACTTGACACACAATATTCATTAATCTAAGAACCCTAACAAGATAAAGGACCCTAAGACTAATAAATATTAATACATAGTTCTTACTTGGAACAAGAGGAACTCAAAGAACCCCAAGAACCTAGTTTCTAGCCAAGATACAACACTAGTATCACTCTACTAGTGAGAATTCGGTTTTGGCCTCTCCAAATGAGAAAGAGAAGTCAAAAAGTTGCAAGTCTTTTGTTTCTTGAATAATAGGAATGAACTAAAGCAAGACTAGCCCTATTACATGTCTTATATAGTCACTTAGAAAGGAGGGACAAAGGTAAAAATACCCTTGGCATTTAAGTGGGTGGGTTTGGGGTGTCTTGGTGGGCCTCTTCACATTTTATTAAATATAGACCCTTAGATGGGCTCACAAGGACCTCACACATGGCCAAGAATGTGAACAAGGCTTGGAGTCGTTGTAACTCACGTTCTTGGATTCGTGTGAAAGGTCTCGAACTAGGAATTCCCGTATCATCCTCTCCATCTTGAAGGGAATTTGTCCTCGAATTTGGATTATTGCCATCCACCGCCGTTTCCACCTGAGAGAGATCACACACGTTGAAAGTGTTGTACACTTGATATTCCAGGGGTAGATCAATCTTGTAGGCATTGTCGTTGATCCTTTCTAATACTTGGAATGAGACATCACCCCATGGAATCAACTTAGCATTCCTTTGAGATTGGAATTTATCCTTCCTTAGGTGCACCCATACCCAATCTCCCGGTTCAAGAATGAGCTTTCTTCTTCCTTTGTTGGCTCGCCTTGCAACTTCTTGGTGTTTCTTCTCTAACAGCAACCTCACCTTATCATGTAGCTTCTTAATGGCCTCGACCCATTTTCTTCCATCTAAGCTTATCACAAGATCACTTGGCAAAGGGGTTAAATCCAAAGAGGTGAGGGGGTTAATGTCGTATACATACTCAAAGGGTGTTTTCCCCATGCTCGAGTGTATAATACGATTATAAGCAAACTCAATCAATGGTAAGTATTCCTTCCAAGAAGTTATTTTTCCTTTAACCATGGACCATAGCATAGACCCTAAGGTCCTATTTACTACATCCGTTTGGCCATTGGTTTCTGGGTGGCATGAAGTCAAAAACAACAACTTAGTACCGAGTCTACGCCACATGGACTTCCAAAAGTGGCTTAAGAATTTAGAATCCCTATCACTCACTATGGTCCTCGGAACACCATGAAGTTTTACAACATTATCAACAAACAAAGAGGCTACACTAGGCACATTATCACATTTAGAATAAGGAATAAAGTGAGCCATCTTGGAAAACCAATCCACTACGACAAAAATACTATCCTAACTCCTTCTAGTCCTCGACAATCCCAGCATGAAGTCCATTGATATGTCATGCCAAGGACGCAAAGGGGTGGAAAATGGGGTGTACAACCCGTGGGGTTGGAGTCGTGTCTTGGATCCTTTACACTCAACACATTGGCTACAAATTCGGGCCACATCCTTGTGCATTCTAGGCCAATAAAATTGTTCTTCCAAAATTTCGAGGGTCTTCTCAACCCCAAAATGGCCCATTATACCGCCATTATGTGCTTTCCTCATAAATAATTCTCTCTACAAAATTGAGGAAACACACAATCGTCTACCTTTAAACAAGTATCCATCAAATTTGGTATAGGGATGGGAACACCTATCCGCAACCCACCTATCCCTATCCAAATCTTCACTTTCCCTATAGATAGGAGTGAAGTGAGGGTCCTCGAGATATAAAGACTTGAGGCTTTCAAACCCCATCAACTTAGACCTCAAAGTAAACAAAAGCACATGTTTTTGGGACAAAGCATCGGCAATCACATTGTCTTTACCCTTCTTGTATTGAATAACATAAGGGAAAGTTTAAAGAAATTCAATCCATTTGGCATGCCGCCAGTTAAGCTTGTCTTGTGCCTGTAGATTCTTCAAGGATTCAGGATCTGTTCGGATCATGAATTCTTTAGGCCACAAATAATTTTGCCAAGTGGACAAGGCTCTAATCAAGGCATACAACTCTAAATCGTACGTAGAGTACTTCAGAGTTTCTCCTTTGAGATTTTCGCTAAAGTAGGATATAGGATTTAATTCTTGCATTAAAAATGCCCCTATGCCAAATTTTCTAGCATCACATTCGACCTCAAAAGTCTTGTCAAAATTCGGCAATTGTAGAAAAGGGGCCGAGATGAGCATCGTTTTTAAGTCCTCGAAGGCCTTAGATTGTTCATCTCCCCACTTGAAAGGCCGATAATTTGTAATCACTTCGGTTAAGGGGGCGGAAATAGTGCTAAATCCTTTGACAAAATGTCTATAAAAACTAGCCAACCCATGGAAGCTTCTCACTTCACCTATGGTTTCGGGAGTTGGCCAATTTTTAATGGGGTCAATCTTAGATTCATCCACTTAGACCCCTGTTGATCTCACCACAAATCAAATAAATACAACCTCATAGACACCAAAAGAAAACTTTTCTTTATTACCATATAACTTCTCCTTTTGGAGGACATGAAACACATATTGTAAATGCTTCACATGCTCATCTAAGAAGTTACTATACACCAACACATCATCTAAGTAAAAAACAACAAAATTTCGAATAAATGGCTTTATCACATGATTCATTATCCTCATGAAAGTACTTGGAGAGTTTGTTAGGCCGAATGGCATAACCATCCATTCATAAAGATCGAATTTGGTCTTGAAGGCGGTTTTCCATTCATCACCCAGTTGCATAGGAATTTTGTGATAGCCACTCCTCAAATCAATTTTAGAAAACAAACACAAACCACTTAATTCATCAAGCATGTCACTTTACCTAGGAATAGGGTGATAATATTTTACCATTATCTTGTTGATGGCTCGGAAATCAACGCACATATGCCAAGTCCTATCTTTCTTGGGAACTAGTAGCATGGGGACTGCACAAGGTCTCATACTCTCCTTGATATACCCTATGTTGAGGAGTTCCTCAACTTGGCATTGCGATTCCTTGTATCCATCGGGTTGCACCTATAACCCGGCACATAATCTATTTGGTGTTCAATTCCCTTAAGTGGGGGCAATCCTTGTGGTAATTCCTTTGGGAAGACATCCTCGTAATCCTGCAAAACATGAGAAATATTAGGAGAAATGGAAATGTTAGTGGTGTTAGTATTAAAACAAAGAGCCAAGAGGAACATCGAAGTATCCTCGTCATGATCCACAAATAATTCTTTCCTCCTAGACATCATCACCACACTTCCTTCCTCCTTAGAAATTAGGAGCCCCTTGGTTTCCCATATTCTCTCACTCTCGGGTTACCCTCTTTTCCCCTCACTCTTGGCCTTTTTTCCTTTTTCCCTCAATTCTCGCAACTTTTGGTGTAATTCATTCACTTGTGAAGGCAATAATGGATGAAGAGAGACCTTGAGGCCATCCTTCTCAAGTGTATACCGATTGGACCTTCCATCATGTTTGGTTGACCTATCATATTGCAAGGCCTTCCTAATAACGAGTGACAAGCTTGCATTGGTATCACGTTATAAAGCACCTCGTCATGGTAGTTGTCTACCTTATAATGTATCACACATTTCCTTGTGACCTTTAACTTGCCGCATCCATTCAACCATTGCAACTTGTAAGGAGTAGTGTGAGGTGTAGTCGGAAATTTCAAGAAGTTCACCATTGCAGCACTAACCACATTCGTACAACTTCCACTATCTATTACCATAGTGCACACACTTCCCTTCACAAGACATTTAGTATGGAATAGATTGTCCCATTGGCTAGGATCATCTATTGCCTTACTAATCATTGCACGCCACAATACAAAGTTTGGAACCACACACTTCCCTTCTTGTGGATAAGCATCCTCACAATCATCATCATCATCATGTGGATTATTTTTGGGTTTTTCTCCATCTTGAGGCTTGGCCTCATTCTCTTCTTTTTCAAGACCCACTTCCTCACCAAGGTAATACAATCTCCCTTCCCTTAGGATCACATTACGCCAATTTGGACATTCATTGGCTTTATGTCCCCAACCTTGGCACTTGAAACATTGGAACCCTTTAGGATTAGGATATTTGTGAGCTTCTTGCCGGGAAGGAAATTTGTGGACTGTTTTAGTCATGGGAAGCCTTTTAGTGGTGGGTTGGTCCTTGTTTTTGGGCCAGCCCGAAGATTGTTGAACCATATCTTTGCTCCTCGGCCAACCTGAGGTTGATGGTCCCTTTGCCTTGAACGACGACCTCTCTTTAAGCTCCCTTTCAATCTCAAGAGCCGCTTTGAAAATCCCTTCAATGGTATCAAACTTGTGAAGCGTCAAATGGGTGGAGATCTCTTTGTTCAACCCAAACTTGAACTGAATAATGTCATGGCCAATTTGTTCTCCCCGATAATCAATCTTTAACATGATAAATTTTGGGAAAATACTGTTGCCTCAAGGTACCTCAACCAAAACCGTGGTAGCGGTTGTCCCTCTACCAACTTGTTGCCAAACCTCTTGACATATTCCCACCAAGTGTTAGCATAGCCTTCAAAATGAGCTATGGCATAACAACTCTTCTTCTCCTTCGAGATATCATTTATTTGAAACACTTTATCACATGCGGACTCCCAAGCAAGATACACCTCGGGGTCACTTTCACCCTTAAAGATAGGTAGGCTTAATTTGATGGTATTGATGCCTACGTCTCTCTCTAGGTGTTAGTTTCCCCTTTCTCCATACCCTCGGTATCTCCTTGGATCCATACGACCCCCTCTCATCTCTTCCTCCATCATGTAGGCATCGTCAAAGGCTCCATACCCTTCATAATATCTATACCATATTCATCAAGGTGGATGGGACGGTTTTGGACGTTTGGAACTTGATTCGGAGGAATTGGATTTTGTGGAGATGGTCATCTTTGGTTTAGTGGATCTTGGAAGGGGGGTTCAGGTTTTGTGGAGGAATTTGACGTCCGAGTACCTCTTGCGGAACTTGAGGCATTTGGGAATTGGTTGGTCTATTGGAGTCTTGGTTTAGAGGGTTATAAGTGGTTTGGCTTACGGAATTTAGTGGAGCTAGTGAAGGATTTGGCAATTGTGGCCATGTTTTGGGTGTAATGGTGGCGGAGGAATTTCTATCATGTCTACTTGATGAAACATGTCGAGGACTAGAAGGATGATAGTTCCTTTGAATCTCCATTTTTTCTAACCTCCCACTAATATTCTTCACTTCTCCCCTTATGGTTCCTACTTCTGTACTCCACCTTTCAAGAGCTCGGGTCATATCCTCAAGAGTGACTCTCATATTCTCCATTTCATTAGAATCCATGGTTTGATACTTGGTTCCCTCCATTATTAAGGTATCACCTATACAAGCAACAAAAAATTTATTTTAAAATCCTCTCCTCACTCACACTCTCTTGATTCACTCACACTCAAGTTCCACAAGTGTTGTAGATTGGCTAGGAACCCGGGAATCCATAAGCTATGAGTATGCTCTTGTCCGGAATGGATTCTTGTTTGAAACTCAAAGAATTATCATAGGACTAGAGCCAAGATTTACAACTTATTCAAACGAAAAAAGAACACAAACAAACAACATTAACATGAAGAATGTACACAAAACTTACTTACAAGCTAGTAGGGTATTACTAGGTTGTCAATTAGTATCGAGCAAACAAACGAAACTAGGAAACAATAAAATGAAACGAAGAAATCTAAAATTTGAACTCACAAATATTGTGTGAACATTACTTTAGTGACGTACAGTCCACTATTGGCCTTGAGTTTTATCAAAATTTTATTTCCCGATTTCAAGTCTTGAACAATATACAATTTGGAATTGGTGGATTTGGTTAATGGAGGGAAAAGTGGTCTTGGAGACTTTTTGTTCAAATTTCAAAAGAAAAACTTGACTTCTTGGAACTTTCTCCTTGAAAAAAGGTCCTTAAATCAAGGAAAAGTAGATAAAAAGTCTTTGAAGTGATAGGGACAAGTCTTTCACTAACAACTACTACAAGCTTGTCTTTCACTCTTTAGATCTAGTTTGCACTTTAAGGATTAACAAGATGATGAAAGGGTGAAGAACCTTAAGAAAACAACAAAAAATCCAAGAACAACCACAATTTATATTTCCAACTCCACTACATCATACCATCAAATCGGCCAAGGTTTAGGTAACAGCAACATCCAACTTGGCCACACCTTGTTCACATCTACAACTTCAACAAGTTCAAGTTCAATCTTAGATTTGGACACTTTTTAGTGTTGATGAGAAAGAAACCAACACTATAAACACTCTAGACAAATAAAAGACTACAAGTTCTAGACACACAACAAACAAATCTTGGCCAAGATAACAACAACACAATTTTCGGGCAAGAACACAAAATGGATAGATTTGCACTTTTCTGGAATTTTTTTTTAGTTTTCAGGTTTTTTTTTCTTAGAAAGAAAGCCCAAGATTGGTATTGTAAGAATAATATCAAAGATGGATTTGATACCAAAGTATACAATACTAAGTGTGTATCAAGAGATTCCAACCAACACAAGAACAACAACATGAACAACAAAGTGCTAGTGAATCGAAAATGGCCACACATGGCTTCACTAGGCTTGCAACACTTGTTTGAACTAGAAAAGTGAGTTTAACAACAAGAACAAAAAAGAAAATATTGCTAGTGAATCAAAATATCCCCACACGACTTCACTAGACTTTTATATTCAACAACACAATGTTAACAAGATTTACCAAGAAAGAGATAGAAACTTGACACATAATATTCATTAATCCAACAACCCTAACAAGATAAAGGACAACCCTAACAAGATAAAGGACCCTAAGACTAATAAATATCAATACCAAGTTCTTAATTGGAACTAGAGGAACTCAAAGAACCCCACGAACCTAGTTTCTAGCCAAGATACAACACTAGTATCACTCTACTAGTGAGAATTCGGTTTTGGCCTCTCCAAATGAGAAAGAGAAGTCAAAAATTTACAAGTATTTTGTTTCTTGAATAATAGGAATGAACTAAAGCAAGACTAACCCTATTACATGGCTTATATAGTCACTTAGAAAGGAGGGACAAAGACCAAAATACCCTTGGCATTTAAGTGGGTGGGTTTGGGTGTCTTGGTGGGCCTCTTCATATTTTATTAAATATAGGCCCTTAGATGGGCTTACAAGGGCCTCACACATCGCCAAGAATGTAAATAAGGCTTAGAGTTATTGCGACTCACTGCTTGGCTTCCCGTGAAAGGTCTCCTGTATCATTAGCTGATCGGGTCGAGATCAGACTCCATGCACTCACATGGTGGTTTATGACAGTTCATTACATTCTCCCACTAATAATCAAAGGAATTAAATCTACTTTACTTGGTCAATTAGAAATTTAGTTTACACTCTTGTTCCTTTCCAGTTGCCTTCACTTATATTTGAATATCATCGTTACTTATATTCTCCTATTGTACTACCCTCCTAAAATTATTTTGCATACCAATACATTCCACATATTGATTTTCTTTGGCGCTACATCATTTTGTGATGTAGGTTTTGGATCTCAAGTCCACGGTCAAGCGCATCATTAGGATTATCATCTTCTGCTATTGATGAGCCTCCTTTCTACCTGGGGAAAATTTAGATATGACAATTTCTCTATGTTCCTTTCAGTGTCAGGATATGCCGAAGTCTTTTCCCGACAGTTATAGTTAGTCATTAGAGGCTTCACAGACTGATTTAGTTGTTAGACAGATCTTGTAATTTTTAGCCTTATTTGCCATGACTATTGTATCTTCAGATGTTAAGTGATATTAATGAACAATGTTGAAAGACTTTATCCTTTAAGAAATCTTATTCTATTATGTTTCCTCTCTATTTATTATGTTAGTTGTATTTTCATGTGATATTCCAAAACGTTCACTCGTACTAGCAATATTATCGAGTGCGTGTCACGTCTAGGGCCTTGGCTCGGGGTGAGACAATTTGTGGGTAGGGCTGGGCATGTTTTGGTTTAAATCGAAAAAAACCAAAAAATCAATCCAAAATTTAATTTTAATTTAGTTTTTCGGATTGGTTTCGGTTTAAAATTTTAGAAATCCATTTATAAGTTTTGATTTTTGTATTTTCCAAAAAAAAATTTGGACAAACCGAAATTGTATAAATAAAATTTTATAATTTATATATATATATATATTAATTATATATGTAAATACACTAAAAATATAATATAATTTGATATAACATATAAATATATAAATTGTAATCATTTAGTAACCCTAAATTGTAACACCCCGCATTTTTGAACTAAAAATTGAACCGTCGTTGTAACACCCCCGCAAGAAATCCTACATATGTTATCACCTAGTAGCATAGTTATAGAGTTGAAAACATGAAAAAAAATTCTAAGTGTCAAAGAGACTTAGTATCATTTTCAACTCTCAATCTTTGGAGATTTTATTTTGAATTTTCTGACCTCCGATTTTAGATTTTCTTGTTGCGTTGTGATGGGGCAAGGTCGTAGTACACTCCGGGTGAGTTTCAAAATTTTTAGACGAGCCTAAGGGAATATTTGGTGTTCAATTCCAGTAGCTCAGGACGGTAATGAGGCTTCGCCCGGGGTACCCCGCCGCTATAAGCAAGGCACCTCCTGGGCTACCTCACCGCTCTAAGGCGGGCGATGCCTAGGGTACACCGGTGCTCTAGGTAGGTCACCGCCCCGGATATCGCGCCCAGCCTATTTTCAGCATCCCTGTCCGTTTCATTAAGGGTATTCTGGGTATTTTCAATTCCCCAATCTTCTTAAACAAGGTATTACAACCCCAAAACACCACATTTCTCATATTTCTCTCAATTTTCTTCAAGAACACTCCCTAGGATTTTAAACAAGATTCCCAAATAACTCAAGATTCAACTTTGGGTTTTAGAAGATAATTAGAGATTTGGAATGCCCAATCCATAAGCTTCAAGAATCATCCATTATTTTCCGAAATAGAGGTATGCGGGGTTTTCCTAAAAATCTCATGAGCATAGAAATCATATTTTAAGAAAAAGGGTTTTGGATTTATGAATATATTCATATTTTAGAAGAATTCATGATATAGTTTTGGCCTTCGGGCCTTCTCCCCAAATTGATTTGAATTGATATATGTATATATGTACATGTTTTAATGTTGATGATTGAATTGAGAGCATGATTCATGTGAAAATCCCTCTCTTGATATGATTTTCCTTACTTATCATATGATATGGATTATTTTTTAAATGCATCTTGAAAAGCATGTTACGAAGTATCTTAATTTATGAATGATTTGGTTATGAATCTTGAATTCCAAAGAGAGGGTTGTTTGTTTTGAAAAATGTTGAAATTACATATAATGAAAGATTGCATGGATTTTGTCAAAAAGCACATGAACACCTTATGTTTGAAGAGTTCTTGCATAGTTTTGACTTATACTTTTAGGACATGAAATCTCTTATACTATTTCCATGTTTGGGTGGTCTGAACTATGTTTTAATGAAATAATTATGCATGATGCATTATGGCTCAGAAATAGGACTTGCAAGTCTTGGTGTGACGACACCAATTCAGATTATGCCATAATAATTTTAGAACAGAATAAAATGAATGTTTGAAATCAGACTTTTTAGATGTTGAAACTAGAAAATGCATGATTCAGAACAGGATAAAAATGGGTAGAAAGAGAGCTTAGGTGATTCCCCGAAGAAGGCATGAGTTCGGACAACTCATTGCCCAAAACCATGATTTACCGATTCGGGTTATTATGTCCCCTAGAGGGATTTTACGTTATCCTAGATCCTTGTGGCGTATTAGAATCAGAAACTCCAACCCTTACGGCACACTTGGGTTGGGGGCTTCCTTCCCGAGTCAATGGCGAATTCTATACCGCCCGTGGAATATCAGAATTGTAGGAGAGTGCCACCTAACTTAGAATTAATATGAAGATCAGAAACCACATTGTTAAGAATGATTATGATTTTTTAGAAAAGTGCCTATGCGTTTTAGAAGTATTACATGCATGATATTTTAACAAATTTCTCTCTCTATCTTATATATATAAAAGATTTATTTTGGATTGCTTTGCGTACCAGTATATCTGTATCAACCACCCCTCCTCTCCCCAGGTTCTGAGGCTCAATCTAGGGGTCCAGACAGGCAGTAGATTATCTGACAAAGTTGTTGTGTTCAATTGTTGAGCCTTCTCTATTCCAGAAGGAACGTCTTTCCAAATTATGTCATTTATTTCTATTTTGTTCTACTGGGGTCCTTGTCTCAGTTTTAGACAATTGTCAGATTTTCATGTAGGAGAGATTTTGCAGACTGAGTCAGATGTTATTTAGATGTAGTTAATTTACAGTTTTCATACTTATGTTGAATTCACATATGATCATGTTTCCATAGCAGATTATGTTTTTCGCATTTTATTTTATTATATGAATGTTGTGCATGAGGAGAAGGGCATTTCGGGTCTTCCTGGTTTGGGATGTCTATCACGGCCAGGCCCTAGTTCGGATCATGACAAACTTTGTATCAAAGCACAGTTCATGACCCCAGGATGTCTACAAAATTGCATCGGGTAGAGTCTTAATCATGGGTGTGTAGCGCGCCACTGTTATAAGAAGGAGGCTACTAGGCGTTTAGGAATGTCTCTCTTTCTTCATGTTCTAGTTCATGCAATAAGGTTAGAATGTTCCTCTTTCATACTCTAATTCGTGCTATTGTGTTGCCCATACGAAAATAATTGTCATCCCAATACTTTACTTACTCTTATGTTCTCAGACATATCTTATTATTGGGCTGATTCAAGTACAGAAGTTTAGAGTCTAAATGGTACGGTTCTTTTTGATTGAATCATATAAGATTTTTGCAAGGACTTTGGAAAAATCCTTTAGTGCTTCAGAGTGTATTGGTTCTGATGTGAACCTTGATCTTAATGAAATCATTCTTTTCATCCTACAGAACTAAGAATATTCAGTCCTTTTCAAAATTCATGTTGCAGATGCATACTTCAGAGGGAATAATGTGTAGAAGAATGTTGGAACTACATTTCCCCCAGAATAGCAGTATAAGTTAAAGTGTCGGTATCATGACCAATTGGTAGTAAGATTAGACCAATAAGCTGGTGATTTGAAGTCACAGAGTTAGAAGTCAGAGTGAGGGAGACTTTTGTGTAAATAAATATTTTAATTAAATAAACAATGTTTGAGGATGATTTACCTCTCTATAGTGGTAGATTTATATGGTAGCTAGTAGCATGTGTGGATTGTATGGTAGTCTGTGGGGGAGGTGTTTGGCTCATATTCTTATTTATACAGAGTAAGATGTGTGTTATTAGATCATTGAACA
This sequence comes from Capsicum baccatum var. pendulum, assembly GCA_030864225.1. Lineage (NCBI taxonomy): Eukaryota > Viridiplantae > Streptophyta > Magnoliopsida > Solanales > Solanaceae > Capsicum > Capsicum baccatum. The sequence goes on from CM061552.1 coordinate 7,225,722, forward strand.
TCGTGTGTCAATTTTCTATCTCTTATAATATGCAATGTTGTTATCATGGTGTTTTAAAAAAAAAAAAAAAAAATCAAAGTCTAGTAAAGCCGTGTGGGGATCTTTCGATTCACTAGCATAGTTACCCTATCATTCATCTCCTTTTCTTATTCAAAATGCAAAATCGAACTCTAGTAAAGCTGTGTTAGGCCTATTTCAGTTCACTAGCAACTTGTTGTTTATCTTGTAGTTCTTGTGTTGGTTGGAACTGGGGGTTTAGAGGCGTAAGAGCAAGAAAAGTGGTAAGGGTGATTTATTGAATTTATGTATAGCCGAATCTTTTTGCATAAGGGTGAGTTAGCAATGGATTGATATGTCCTTGTGTGTTATTTTAGTAGAAGGTAGAGAAGGACTTATTAGTTAAAGTGAATTGTTATTTTCTTGAAGTATGAAAAGAGTTGTTGACGGTGTTTGTTTTGAGCAAGGAAGGTATAGTTTATTGATTAAGGTACTTGGTGGAAGAGTGTTGTTGAATTAGATGCCCCTGAGATTGTAAAAGAGATTTTAATTGAGACTTATAGAGCTTTGCCCTAATTTTAGCTGTATAAATCGTAGATCATAATTTTGTGTAGAAGGATGACGTTTTAATGGGTTTTAAATAAGATAGATCATAGGATTATGATTGATCCTTACTATTACGAAGTTTTGGCGGGTTAATGTTTTCATATGTTTGGCATGTAAGAATATGTGTGAAGTTGTGGTTCTTCATAGCTAGAACTAGACTCTAGGTTGGAATAGTAGATGGTGATCAAGGTGGGTATAAGGAATAATGTGGTAGAAGTTAGTTTTGTCGAAATAACCCAGTAGACTTGAACAGTGTATACAAAAGCTTAAGTTTATTTGATTGAAATCAAGTCTGGTGTTGTAAGTATGATGTAGAAGTACGCCCAAGGTGCTGTGGAGCTGTATTATTCTTCTTTTTTTTAGGATCACTGCATGCTGTGTGGATTAGTAGTACCGTTGAGTTGCTAGGTGGAGAAAGACTAGTTAAATAATATGTGATGTTCATGATAGCTAAGTTATGGAGTTGTGATTAAGGATGTTGAGCCTTTTTAAGTATGATTTTGATTCTCATGGTTTAGAGAAGAGATATAAGTTTTGAGATGCGATACTGGTAGACTATGATGGAAGAAGTATGATGGTGGGAGGTTGGTGATATCTATGTTTAGTGTTAGAATATACGTTAGTGAATTTTTAAGTTGTTATATGAAGACTTTTAGGGCTATAGAAGCCTAAGGGTTGAATGTTTGAATGAGATATTAGTATTGGGTGTTATACACGAAGATACTGTCTTTCCGAGTAAGTTTAGTTTTATGTGTATTGTATATCCCAGACTCTAGAGTAGAGTGATTTCAGTTTATACCAGTGTGTATACAGTGGTTCACAGACTCAGAGTGATGGCTTGAATCTAAGGGGGAGATGATAGAACGAGTAACCAAGTCAAGCGTTTAAATTCTAATTGTTGTGCCATTAAGTAGTGGAATAGCCGTGAGAAGAGTGGTGCTCAATCTATTCTTATTTCAGCAGTTTGCTTCAGTTATTTTGATACATACTCATGCTTTATTTTTCAACTCCACGATCATAGTTCGTATTCATGAATATGATAGAGAATCATGTACTCTCCTAGCTCCTAGTATGATGAGTTCCCAGTTGGTGCAACAGTAAAAATCATTTTCCGTAAATAATGAATTCCAAAATTCAAGTCATGAAGTCCATGACTCTTGTAAGCATGTGGTACTCTTAACGATTTCAGATTTTATATCAGGTACGTCCTCAGATTAGATCTCTTTAATGAGTGCATGCCGTGAGTGCTCTATTCCTCACGCTTCATAAGGGTATCAAGTTATTCTTAGTACTTTCCTTGTGTTCCTGATCACGATATTCCAACTTTTCAGTGACCTTTCCCTTAGGTCGAGATAGTGTTGATGAACAATTGTCTATATGGGAGAGAGTAAACATTTCGTGTTGATGAAAGATGGTTGTGTGCTTATTTGAGCTAAGGCAGTAATTGTGGAGTAAGATTGAGTCCAAGTCTATAAGTTTGAAAGAATTTTGAGGTGATGTTTCGTGTATGGCTTGGTTAGTTGAGAATATTTTAGGTATATCATCTGAATAGAGCAGGGAAGTAGGTATGGATAGAAGTATTAGAGAATATAAGGAAGGTGCTTTACTAGTTATGTTTAGAAGTGCATATGTGGGAAAGAATATAGGCTTGAATGTCATGTTTGTATACATACGGATGGATGCTTTGAGTGTTTGTGAATGTCTAATCTGAAGAAGGTGATTGTGGGAGTGGCAATAAGAATTAATGCATGAGATGAGGAATTGTAAAATGCAGGGTATACTAAATTTATGATTCTGACTAGTACTACGGTATTATGTGGTGCGTCTTGTGGTTTGAGTTAGGCTAGAAGAAAGTGAGGGGATTTAGTTCAGTTTAGATATTAGTAGATGGAGATTCATAGTCCATGTGAGGAAAATAAGTGGAATCAATGAACATGATATTTAAGGGGAAATGTAGAGTTGAGAGAGTATTTTAGAAGTGTGGCTAACCTGAAAGTAAGAAGTTTCTTTGCTTAAGGCATGGTCATTCTATCCTAGTTTATGAGTTATATGTCTATATTCCGTGTTAAAGAGTAATGTCATTCTTGTGATTCCCTAGTTGGATGTCTTGTGTGACTCATGCCCAAGATCCCTTGCTTTCTAATGCTACTAGAACTTATTTAGAAAGGGTGTTGATGAGATACTCCAGTTAAATACAAGTGTCCAGTGTAATACAGTCTGTATAGCTTGCAATTCAGTTTGACAATCAGGCTAATCTATGGTTTTCCAACTTTTCACGTAGTCCTACTATCCGAAGTCTCATGTGTATGACCATCCCAGGATATAATCTATTCCATCCATGTAAATTGTGAACTCAGTTCATTCCAAGCATCATGTTTCAGATTCAGCTATTTGGTCATGGCTAGGTGCATAAAAGTTCAGCGCATAATCTCAAAGTTTCTAAGTATTTTATCCCAGACAGTGTAATACCCTTGTGTGACCTAAGTCTGGTTGTCTCATGATTCATACTTTCATAAGTTATCACTTCTCAATTCAATATGTATAATTAAATCATGAATACTTGAAGAGAATGCTGAACTATCAGCATAAGTCATCTTCTTGAAGCAAGGAAAGTCAAGTCAGCTCAGAATTCAGTTTCATGATAGAAGTTTAAATATTTCAGATTGGATATATCTTTCTTAGAGAACACATAATGTCTTATTCCATACCTTAAGCCTCAGCAAGTTCCTACCCATCATTCGGGGATGAATGATCCCAAGGGGGAAATAATGTAACACCCCTCATTTTAGAACTAGAAATTGAACCGTCGTTGTAATAGCCCTTCAAGAAATCCTCCATATGTTATCACCTAGTAGCATGCTTATAAAGTTGGAAACTTGAAAAAAAAATTCTAAGTTTCAAAGAGAGTTAGTCTCATTTTTAACTCTCAATCTTTGGAGATTTTATTTTGACCTTTTCGACCTCCGATTTTAGATTTTCTTGTTGCGTTGTGATGGGGCAAGGTCGTAGTACACTCCGGGTGAGTTTCAAAATTTTTAAACGAACCAAAGGGCACGTTTGGTGTTCAATTCCAGTAGCTCGGGGCGATAAGGAGGCTTCTCTTGGGGTACCCCGCCGCTATAAGGCAGGAGTCGCCCGAGATACACCACCGCTTTAAGGCGGGTGACACCTGGGGTACACTAGTTCTCTAGGAAGGGCGCCGCCCGAGATATCACGCCCAACCTATTTTCATCATACTTGTCCATTTCATTAAGGGTATTCTGGGTATTTTTAATTCCCCAATCTTCTTAACACGGGATTACAACCCGAAAACACCACATTACTCATATTTCTCTCAATTTTCTTCAAGAACACTCCCTAGGGTTTCAAACAAGATTCCAAAATAACTCAAGATTCAACTTTGAATTTTAGAAGATAATTAGAGATTTAGAATCCCCAATCCTTAAGCTTCAAGAATCATCCATTATTTTTCGAAATAGAGGTACGCAGGATTTATGAATTAAGAAAAAGGGTTATGGATTTATGAACATATTCATGTTTTAGAAGCATTAATGATATAGTTTTGGCCTTTAGTCCTTCTCCCTAAATTGATTTGAATTGATATATGTATATATGTACATGCTTTAATGTTGATGATTGAATTGAGAGCATAATTCGTGTGAAAATCCCTCTCTCGATATGATTTTCCTTACTTATCATTTGATATGGATTATTTTTGAAATGCATCTTGAAAAACATGTTATGAAGTATCTTAATTTATGAATGATTTGGTTATGAATCTTGAATTCCAAAGAGAGCGTTGTTTGTATTGAAAAATATTGAAATTACATAAAATGAAAGAGTGCATGGATTTCGTTAAAAAGCACATGACCACCTTATGTTTGAACAGTTCTTGAATAATTTTGACTCATGCTTTCGGGACATCAAATCTCTTATACTATTTGCATATTTTGGTGGTCTGAACTATGTTTTAATGAAAAAATTATGCATGATGCATTATGGCTCAGAAATAGGACTTGCAAGTCTTGGTGTAACGACACCAATTCAGATTATTCCATGATAATTTCAGAACAAAATAGAATGCATGTTTGAAATCAGACTTTTCAGATGTTGAAACTAGAAAACGCATGATTCAGAATAGGATAACAATAGGCATAAATAGAGCTTAGGTGGTTTCTCGAAGAAGGCATGAGTTCAGATAACTCATTTTCCAAAACCATGATTTTTCGATCCGGGTTATTATGTCCCCTAGAGGAATTTTATGCTAGCCTAGAGCCTTATGGCGTATTAGAATCAGAAACTCCAATCATTGCGGCATACTCGAGTTGGGGGCTTCTCCGCCGAGTCAATGGCGGATTCCATACCTCCCGTAGAGTATTAGAATTTTAGGGGAGTGCCGCCTAACTCAAAATTAATACGAAGATCAGAAACCACATTGTTAAGAATGACTATGATTTTTAAGAAAAGTGCCCATGCATTTTAGAACTATTACATGCATGATATTTTGACAAATTTCTCTCTCTTTTTCTTATATATATAAAATATTTATTTTAGATTGCTTTGCATACCGGTACATCTGTATTGACCCCCCCTCCCCTCCTCCCCCAGGTTCTAAGGCTCAGTCTAGGGGTCCAGACAGGCAGTAGATTATCAAACAAAGTTGTTGTGTTCAGTTGGTGAGCCTTCTCTATTCTAGAAGGACCGTCTTTCCAGATTATGTCATTTATTTTCGTTTTGGTCTACTGGGGGTCTTGTCCCAGTTTTAGACAGTTGCCAGATTTTCATATAGTAGAGATTTGAGTCATATGTTATTTAGATGTAGTTGATTTACAGTTTCCATACTTATGTTGAATTCAGAATTGACCATATTTTCGTAGCAGATTATGTTTTCCGCATTTTCTTTTATTATATGAATGTTGTGCATGATTACCAAATAGAGAAGGGCATTCCGGGCCTTCCATGTCCATCATGGCCAGGCCCTAGTTCGGATCGTGACATAAATCCTAATACATTGCTTTGCTTTAAACCCTAACCTTAACGTGAAGGTTGCAGTGGTGCTCAGCCATCCTCAGTTCGTCAGTTCGTTTGAAATTTGAACATCGTCAATGATAGTCGGCAATTGTTTGCTCAGTTTGTAACTGTCGTCGGTAGTCGCTCAAGCCAACGGCGATGACTTAGCGAGGTCGACACTTATGGTTATTTCATGTATGTTGAATTAATTATATTTGAGAATGAAAAATAGCTTTGAAAAAAATATTATTTTTCTAGAAAAATCACCAATTTTAAATGCTCACTACTTTAATCTTTAAAATTGATATAAAAATACTAAATAACTGTTTAGGTTATACTGATCACTTATCCTTTTCTGTTTGTTTAATTTATTTTCTTGGAAATCTTTGTGCTATATATAATGCAGTAACTTTGGCAATCAAACAAACAAATCAATTTTCCAAATCCCTTCGATGCAGTGCATAGTAACATCAGATATGGAGAAACACATTTTCTTATTGATTCTTCTCTTTCTAATTCAATATTACTCTCTTTCTATATCAGCTGCTTCCTCAAATGAAACAGATCAACAAGCTCTACTAGCTTTCAAAGGTCTTGTTACTAGTCCTAATCATTTTTTGGTAAACAATTGGACTAAGAATACTTCCTTTTGCTCTTGGTTTGGTGTCACTTGCAGTCCAAAAAGGCAAAGGGTTGTAGCCTTGGTGCTTCCCGATATGCAACTTCAAGGCACAATTGCGTCCTCTTTGGCCAATTTGTCCTTTCTCAGCATGCTCAATCTCGAGAACAACAGCCTCCATGGTGGCATCCCTTTCGGACTTGGCCACTTGCCTCGCTTACGAGTGATTGATGTTAGAAACAATCAGCTTCAAGGAAGTATTCCAACAAGTCTATTTCAACACCGGAGGGTTCAAATTATTTCATTAGCTTTCAATAAACTCGGTGGTGAAATGTGGAAAGGGCCCTGGACCGGAACTCAGAGTCTTGAATCTGAGGAACAATAGCCTCACAGGTATAATCCCTCCTTCTGTTGGAAATGCCACAAAGTTGATGAACTTCAGTTTGGCTGGGAACAGAATCAGTGGCAACATTCCAAAAGAGATCGGTAATCTGAGACAGCTTGAATTTTTGTCCTTAAATGATAATCAATTAATAGGTTCAATTCCTGCAGTACTGTTCAATATTTCGTCGCTTCTTGTCGCATCTCTGAGATTCAATAGCTTTTCTGGTTCTCTCTTGCCTAATGAAGAGAATATTGTGTCAAATATAGAGTTTTTAAGTGTATCTAACAACCAAATTTCTGGTTGCATTCCTTCTAACATATGCCAACTCACAGAGCTCCACGTTTTGTCCATATCTTTCAACAACATAACTGGAGAGCTACCAAGTAATATTGGTTGTTTATCGAAACTTGAGGTGTTTTATATTGGCGCAAATCCAATAACAGGGACTATTCCCGCTTCATTGGCCAATATTTCCACTCTGCAGTATGTTTCCTGTACAAGAAATCGCTTGGAGGGGCCAATTCCACCAGAATTGGGGAAGCTATCAAATTTGAGGCGATTAAGCTTTGGCCAAAATTATAATCTTATTGGTCAAATTCCAGAGGCTATTTTCAATATATCTACTTTGGAAACGATAGATGTCAATTTCAACAACATTTCAGGGACAATTCCAGCCACTACAGGTCTTCATCTTCCAAACCTTAAACTGCTTCTCTTGGGAGAAAATCAGCTGGAAGGGGAAATTCCATTGTTCATAACAAATGCTTCCAAGCTTGAGATACTGGACCTATCAAATAACTTTCTCAAAGGAACTATTCCAACTACTTTGGGCAATCTCCGTGAGCTGCGTGGACTGATCCTGCATAGTAATCAACTTACCAATGAACCAAGAGAGCATGAGTTGCGATTCTTCAATTCTTTGGCGGACTGTAGGATGTTGCGATATCTAGAAGTGGGTTCTAATCCGTTGAATGGTGTTCTGCCCAATTCTATTGGGAATCTTTCATCTACTATCGAAGACTTCCATATAGGAGATGCACACATCAACGGCCTCTTCCCCACAAGTATAAGCAACATGAGCGGTCTTACAAGGCTAGGCGTTCGCAATAACAACTTGATCGGAAATATTCCTCCTGAGATTGGTAAGCTTAAACATCTCCAAGGGGTGTATCTACAAAACAATAAATTTCAGGGACATATTCCAAAGGCGGTATGCCATTTATCTAATTTGGTAGCACTCTATCTAGATGTTAATGAGCTTATCGGTTTATTCCAGCATGTATAGGAAATCTTAGCATGCTACAACAACTTTATTTGTGTTCTAACAGATTTTCATCAAAATTTCCCTCGAGTCTTTGGAAAATGAGAGGTCTTCTCTTTCTAAACGCGTCACAAAATTCTATAGAAAGAGAATTTCCACCGGATATTGGAGGACTGAAGGCTATTGTAGAACTATGTCTTTCTGGTAACCACTTTTCGGGCATGATACCAAGCAGATTGGGGGAACTCCAAAACCTGCAGTATCTTGACCTATCAAACAATTCATTGTTTGGCCAAATTCCAGTATCCTTTGCCAACTTGATAAGCTTGCAATTCTTGGATTTGTCTTTAAATGCTTTGTCAGGTACTATTCCTAAGTCCATGGAAAGGCTCTCATACCTTAAAAGCATTAATGTTTCATTTAATGATTTAGAAGGTGAAATACCCAGTGGTGGTGTGTTTGTGAATTCCACTCTCCAATCATTTCTTGGGAACAAAGGTCTACGTGGAGTGCACATATTGGAGGTTCCTGCTTGCACTAATCCTGGACGACAATCAAAGTCTTAGGACCTAGTGCTAAAGGTTGTTATTCCAGTGGTTATTTCATCCTTTTTGATATTCTTATTGGTTTCAGTTTGGATAGTGAAACGGAAGAAGAAAGGAAAGTCCAAAGATGTGGAAAAGGTACCAGATATCACGACTCATCAATTAGTTTCCTATTACGAGATTCAGCAAGCAACAAATTATTTTGATGAATCAAATTTAATTGGTGTCGGAAGTTCTGGTTCTGTGTACAAAGGCACATTATCTAGTGGAATTGTGGTAGCCATAAAGATTCTGGATTTGGAATATGAGGAGGTATGCAAGAGGTTCAACACTGAATGTGAAGTGATGAGAAATCTTAGGCATAGGAATCTTGTGCCCGTGATTACAACTTGTTTTAGTGACTATATAAGAGCCTTTGTTCTGCAATATATGTCTAATGGGAGCCTTGAAAATTGGCTGTACAGAGAAGATTGCCAATTGAACCTTCGTCAAAGAGTAACTGTAATGCTTGATGCGGCTATGGGAATTGAATATCTACATCATGGTCATATCACTCCAATAGTTCATTGTGACCTAAAGCCAGCCAACATTCTTTTGGATGAAGATATGGTGGCTCATGTTGGTGATTTTGGCATCTCTAAAATTTTAGCTGTAAGCAAGTCCGTGGCATATACTGAGACATTGGGAACTCTTGGTTACATCGCACCAGGTAAATAATATCCACTTTCTTTGGTTTTCGCTTATCATAATTTGGCGTTTCCAAATTCTTGCAGTAAAAAAAGCAAGTCTCTATTGTACATAATTGCTGTTTATCTTTCAATTGAGTAACATTTTTCCTTTCATTCTTTTCAAAGAATATGGCTCGGAGGGAATAGTGTCCACTAATGGGGATGTTTATAGTTACGGCATCATGTTGATGGAGGTTTTGACCAAAAGAAGGCCAACAGATGAAGAGATATGCAATGAAAATCTTGATTTGAGGAAATGGATAACACAATCATTTCCAGGGTCGATGATGGACATTCTAGATGACAATCTTTTCCCTGAGGAAGAACAAATTACTTCTAAAAGTGAAATCTGCATAGCCTCAATGATAGAATTGGCTTTAGACTGCACAAAGGAAACGCCAGAATCAAGAATAACCATGAAGGATATAGTCAAGAGGCTTACCAAAATCAAGAACACATTTCTGGAAAGATAGAAGTTAGCATCTCTTTTGGTAGTTTTCTTGATCGGTTGTGTATACAGTTTGTCTATTAATCTGATCAGTTGTTCCTCTTTAGTTTTTCACTATTGTTTTTCAGTAGGTTTCAGAGACAGACAAATTCACTCCTACAAAAACGTGCTATTAACTCTGTCTATAAGCAAGTATGGTATCTATGAATTAAAGATAGATACACCGATAGCAACAACTGTTCAGTATATATATGGATATATATTTTAAAAATAACTAGATATGTACAAAATCAAATTCAGGACCTGGTACCAGCACTTGATGTCATGTTGTAGGATCCAAAACCCGTACGGTTCAAATCTGTCATGACTCAGACCCAGATCTGACCGTGACAGGCATCCAAGCCAACCAAAGCGGGAGTGTAACACCCTGCATTTCGAGCTAGAATAAAAAATCGTCGTTTCTATGCGTAGATGATACAAAAGCCTTAACTCCTATGCAAATTTGGCATGTTAATCAATTATGTAGTGTGGGAACCTATTTAAGCATGAATTGAGATCATAGAGGTCCCCAACTCAAGGTCAAGTTGAAAGCTTTCCTATCGTTCGAGTTTTAGTAAGCGTCTAAACTTTGGTCAACTTCAATCAATCATAACTCCTTGTATATGAATAAATAGGTGTCATACTATGTGTCAAAGGAAAGCTCTTCGAATTAGCTTTCCAACGATTCCAATTTCTCCAAAATCCGATACCTGAGCGAAAAGTTACAGCCATTTTCGTGAGAGGCAGTAAGCTAGGGTGATAAGCGAAGCGGCGCCTTGCCTTTTCCTGCCAGTGTATTTTCCTGCAGTCAAGCTCCGCGTCCAAGAGGGGTATTTGGGTCATTTCCTATCCTTAAATAGCCCCAATAACATGAGATTCAGCCTCTAATAACCAAATTATGCCCTCGTTCTCTCAAATTCTCTCAAGAACACTTCTTAGGGTTTCAACCCAAAGATTAAAATATCTTAAGATTTCACCATACGTTTTCAATTATTCTTCGAGAATCGGAATAGCCATTGTGAAGGCTACAATCAATCGTACATATAGCATCCCAAAAGCTAGAGTTCATTCAAAAGCTTCTAATTTAAGGTACGTGGGATTTTCTTAAAAATTCATGGGCACAAAAACCTTTTTTAATTCATGCTAAAGGTTTAGAAATCATGATTTTACGGAAAGGGTTTGAATTTTACTATTACTAGCATGTTTTAGAAGCCTTGATTAATATTGAATTGGTCTTTAGGCCTTCCCCCAAATTGATTTGAAATTATATTTATATATATATATATATATATATATATATATATGCAAGCATGTGTTTTAAGGTTGATGATTGAATTGAGAGCATGATTCATGAAAAATCCCTCTCTTGTGATGATTTTCAATTACTTATGATATACTATGAAATCGTTTGAATGCATCTAGAAAAGCATGTTATGAGGTGTCTTGAATAATGTTATATTTGAATTAGTATTTTGATTTCAAAAGAGAGAAGGTTGTTTATGTTGATGAATGTTGAACATAATCATATAATGAGAAGAGTTGCATGGTTTGTTAAGATTACATGACCACAACTTGTTTATTGAAAGGATAGGAATTTTGCATAGTTTTAACTTATGTTTTCAGAACATGAAATCTTTAATACTATTTGCATGTTTCGGTGGTCTAAATTGAGTTTTGATAAAAGAACTATGCATGATGCATTATGGCTCAGAAATAGGACTTGCAAGTCTTGGTGTGAAGACACCAATTCATATTATGCCACGGTAATTCAAAAAAGAATAGAATACATGTTTGAAGTCAGAATTTTCAGATGTTAAAAGTAGAATAATGCATGATTCAGAACAAGATAAAATTAGGCATAAAGAGATGTTAGGTGGTTCCCCGAAGAAGGCATGAGTTTAGACAACTCGTTGTTCGAAACCGTGATTTGCCGATCCAGGTATATTATATTACACTGTCCTAGTGTCGTGTGTTGTATCAAAATCAGAAACTCCAACCCTTATGGCACACTCGGGTTGGGGGCTTCCCCACCGAGTCAATGGTGGATTCCATACCGCTCGTGAAATATCAGAATTGTAGGGGAGTGCCACCTAACTCAGAAGTAATATAAAGATCAGAAACTACTTTTGATAGAAAGGTTTTTATGTTTTTTCAAGAATGCCCATGTGTTTTGAAATTATATCTTTCATGATGTTTATTACTAGCTCTCAACTATTTTATTTATATAAAATCTTTATTTTGGATTGCTCTACGTACCAGTACATTTGTATTGACCCCCCTTCCTCCCAGGGTCTAAAGCTTAATTCAGAGGTCCTACTAGGCCATAAAATTTTTAGAGTTGGTGAGCCTTCTAAATTCTAGAAGGCCTATGTCTTTCAAATTATGTTATTTATCTTGGTTTAGGTCCACTGGGGGCCCTGTCTCAGTTTCAGAGAGTTGTCACTTTCAGATATAGTAGGGATTTCGTAGACTGGTTCAGATGTTGTGTAGTTGATATTGGATTTCATTTTTCATAGTTTAATTGAACTCTGAGTATGGCCATATTTCCGTAATGACTTACAATTCTGCATCTTCTATTATAATTTATGAATATTGTGCATGATTACCAGATAGAGAAGAGAATTCGAGCCTTCATAGTTCGAGATGCTCATCACGGTCAGGCCCTGCTTCAGGTTTTGACAAACTTGGTATCAGAGCACTATTCATGTTCCCAGGGTATTTACAAAATCGCATTGGGTAGAGTCTTATATATGGGTATGTATACAAAATCGCATCGGGTAGAGTCTTATATATGGGTGTGTAGTGCGTTATACTTATAAGCAAGAGGCTACTAGGCGTTTAGGAATGTTTCCCCATTCGTTATGTTCTAGCTCGTGTTATTGAGCCAGAATGTTCCTCTTCCATACTTTGATTCGTGCTATGGTGTCGCCTATACAAAAGTAAAGATATCCCAATTCTTTTCTTACTTTGATGTGCGCAGATATGTCTCGTTTTTGGGGTGATTCAAGTGCAGAGGTTTAGAGTCTAAATGGTATGGTCCTTTCTGATTGAGCCATATAAGAGTTTAAGATTTGCGCATAGACTTGAGAAGAGTCCGTTAGTGCCTCAAAGTGTATTGATTTTTGTGTCAACATTGATTTTTATGAAATCGTGCTTTTTGTCCTATGGTATTAAGAGTATTCCATCTGTTTTCAAAAATTTATGTTGCAGATGTCATGCTTCAAGGGGAATGATCTTTAGCAGAATGTTGGAACTTTATTTCCACCCGATTAGTAGTATAAGTTAAAGTGTCGGTGCCTTGACCTATTGGTAGTGAGATTAGACCAAGAGGTTGCTGATATGAAGTCACAAAGTTAGAAGTCAGAGTGAGGGTGACTTTTGTGTAAATAAATATTTTAGTTGAATAACTGATGTTATTTACCACTCTATAGTGATAGACTAATATGGTATCTAGTAGTATCTGTGGATTGTATGGTAGTCTGTGGGGGAAGTGTTTGACTCGGATTTTTATTTATACAGAGTAAGATGTGTATCCTTAGTTCATTGAATATTGTGTGTCAATTTTCTATCTCTTGTAATATGTAATCTTGTTATCATAGTGTTTTTGAAAAAAAAATCAAAGTCTAGTGAAGCCGTGTGGGGCTCTTTCAATTCACTAGCATAGTTTCTTTGTTATTTATTTCATTTTCTAGTTCAAAACACAAAAATCAAAGTCTAGTAATGCCGTGTGAGGCCTATTTTGATTCACTAGCAACTTGTTCTTCTTGTGTTGGTTGAATATATGTATAGTTGAATTTTTTCGCATAAGATTGTGATAAAAAAAATATCACGAATATGGTGCGCGTTGGTCCCAAGACTTGGTGTGTACAATTGAAGTGTAGAAGAGGCCCAAAACACACCAAAATCAGCCTATAACTTACACTTGATAGGCAGCCCACTCTTTGAAGGCCCTTTTGGTCATTTTAACTTATATCTTGTAATAGCTATATAAAGAACAATGTAGGGTTTTATTTACTTAGTTTATGAATGAAGTTGTAAGTCTTACAAGACAAAGGAATACAAGTCCTCTTTCCTTGAGGCACCCAAAACAAAAATTAGGGCTTAGACAAGTGTAGAATCACTTGTGTTTGCATTTTCTTGGAAACATTGATGCTTGGGAGGTGGATTCCGATCTTTGTCTTTGTAAGAGATAGGTTTATTATTATGTGTAGTGTTAAGGGTCCAAGAGTTACCATTCTTTGCTTCTTAACATTATACTTTCATATGGTCTTTCTATCTATCTTTTTTCTTTTGTAATATTGTATCCGTTTTGTATCTTGTATTGTGAAGCTGTTTTTGTTGTTGTTGTTGTCGTTCTCATTGTTGTTTCATCTTGTGTTGTTAACTTAGTTTGTTGTTGGCTGCAAAAGGTGTCAAACACCTAGTTATATTGTCCTTCTTGTATTTCATTCTTGAATCTGAGAGTGATATTCAAAAGGGTCCTCGATTCTTTGAATTAGTGGACTATTTTTGGAGTGTGTTTGGACTATTATAAGCCAATTCTGTGTGTTCCTTAGCTTTCTTGTATCAGATTGAGTTGGTAATGAAGTGATACATCCTTGTGTGTTAGTCTAGTAGAAGGTAGAGAAGGAGTTATTAGTTAAGGTGAATTGTTTTCTGCTTGAAGTATGAAAATGGCTAGATGAGCAAGTAAGTTATAATTATAGACACATGGTTGTTTGTGGAATTTGAAGGTAATCTAAATGTACGCTTCGGTAAGTAAGTGTGAGATGAGAAAGTCATATAAGTAGATAAGGTTGTACGGGATTATAATATAAGATTAAGGTTGACCATGTATATTATGTGATTTTCCCCCTATTTACCTTCTTTTCGTTGGTAGTTGTAAACTAGTACTACTTGTGAGAAGGTATGTAGTAGATTTTTGAGGTATTTGGATAGAATGTCCTAATTTGGTGGACTAGAATATTATGTTCCCCTTTTCATTGGTGGTAGATGATTGATGCTAGGCTATTGGCTTGAATTTAATGAAGGATGTGGATGTAAGAATAGTGGCTTAAGATTAATGATGAATGTTTTGTGAGAATTGTGTGTCAGGTTGGGTTGTAAATTATGCTTAGCACTAGACATTAAGTTTGAACAGTTGATGTCCATAAAGGTGGATGTGATGATTTCTTGGTTAATTATACTAGTTATATGGAAGTGATGTAATAGGCTAGAATGGTGTATGTAATAGATTAAGTTTATTTGATTAGTAACAAAGTATGATGTTGTATGTATGAGGTAGAAGTATGCCCAAGGTGATATGGAGTTGCGGCATTTTCTAAGACTATTACATATTGCGTGTGGCTAGTAGACATAGTAGTACTGTCGAGTTGCTAGGTGGAGATAGACTAGTAGTATGATTCATCAAAGGCTTGGTGAAATCCATGTTAAGTGTTATAATCTAAGTTTGAATTATTAAAGGTTGAACCGATAGAAATAAGAGTTGAAGCGCTATAGGGTGTGCACTCCGACTATGGGAATACTCACGAGGATTCGAAGTTAGTAAGTGTTCAAGTATTATGTTATTGACTATTGGGGATATAGAAAGATAGAGTGTGTCTCAGAAGGTAGGATTAGCAGTGGGTTTTTCCCTTCCAGGTGTAGCCATTCGAGTTAAGTTCTATTAATTGCATGTACTATCGTATTTCAGAAGCCAGAGTGCAGTGAGTGTAGTTCAGTTTAGAGTCTAGTAAGGGATCTCTCAAACTTAAGATGATGGCTTAAAGCTAAGGTGGAGATCATAAAACAAGTGACCAAGACAAGCTCTCAGATTCTAGTAGTGATGTCAGTATGATATAGAACATGAAGAAGTGAGGATGAGGCTCAACCCATTCTTATTTCAGTATTTTTCAGTTATCCCAATACTTACTCATGCTTTACATTTCAGTTCAATGATCATAGTTTATGTTTATGTATATGATAGAGAATCACATGCTCTTCCATTTCTAAAATGAGGAGTTCCAGTTCATTCAGTAGTCGGAATCAGATTCCATATGTTATGAACTTCAAATTGAGGTCATACAGCTCATGACTCATTTACTTACTTTTTATAGTGTGCTTAGTTCCCATAATTCATGCTATACTCTTTATGATAGATGAGATTTAGCTTATAGTCATGTATGCCCCAATTCAGATCACTTTGATGAATTTTTTATGCTGATTTACTATTCTTTCGGCCTCAGTTAAGTGTCAAGTCTCGTATAATATCCTCTCGTTCTTCAAGGTCTTATGTTCTAACCTTTTAGTGACTCCTCCTTATGTGATGATAGTGATGATGAGTAAATGTTTCTTGTCAATATAGTATCATAGTATGCTTTTTTCAGATAAGGCCATAAGTGGAAGTAAGATCTAGGGCCAAGTCTTTGATAGATGTGATAGTTAGTGGAAATTTATGTGTGTATGTTCTTGGGGTAGTGCGTGGGAGTTATATTGATAGTGGATTAGATAATATGTGAAGTATGTCCTTATGGGTGTTTGCCTTGGAGTTCATATGTGGTTATAAATATAGGCTTGAATGACATGTTGAGATTTAAGTAGAGGAACGCAATATGCGCTACTGAATCCATAGTAAAAGATCAGAGTTTGTCATTGAAGTGGTAAGGCACGATATGCTTAGGGTGTGATCTATAAAAAAAATATATAGAAGATTGAATCATATAGTTTAGACTAGTATCGTGGGGTGGCAGGTTTTATTTTGTTATCTGAAGTTAGGCTTGATCATGGTGAGAGGACTTATGTTACTTTAGGCATTAGTCGAAAGATTTATCAATGCCCATATAAGAATTCTAAGTTGAATAAAATGAGTATGGTATTTAAAGGGAATAATATAGTTAAGGGAGTATTTGAGAAGTGCTCTAAGATTGAAAGTAAGAAGTTGAATTGCCAAAGGCTTGGTAATTCTATCCATGTTTTTGAGTTGTATGTCTATATTCCATGCTATAGAGTAGTGTCATTGTTGTGATTCATTAGTTGGTTGTCATGTGTAACTCATGCCCAAGATATGTAGGAATCTCCAATTCTGCTAGAACTTCTTTATAAAGAGTGTTGAAGAGATACTCTAGTTAAGTATAAGTTTCCAGTATAATTCAACCAGTATAACCAGCAGTTCAGTTTAACAGTCAGGCAGATAAGTTACTGTAGTTTTCCACCTTTACACCCAGCTACTATCCGAAGTCCCATGTGTATGACGATTCCTAGAGATAATCTATTCTATCTATGTAAATTGGGAATTCAGTTCAGTCCGAACATCATGTTTCAGATTTAGCTATTTAGTCATGACTCAGTTCATAAGAGTTCAGCACATAGTCTCAAATCTCTCTAGGCATTTTATCTTAAATAGTGTAATACCTTTATACGATCGAAATCTTGTTATCTCAAGATTTGTACTTACTTAAGTTATAACTTCTCAATTCGATATGTATGATTGGATCATGAAAACCTCAAGGGAATCCTAAATTCTCAGCATAAATCAGCTCCTTAAAGCAAATAAGGGTAAGTCAGCTCAGAAATCAGTTTCATGATGGAAATTTAGATGTTTCAAATTAGTATATTTTTTCTTAGAAGACATATCATGTCCAAATTATTCCATACCTTTAAGACTTCAACATTCCTACCCATCATTTGGGGGCGAACGATCCCAAGGGGAGATAATGTAACACCCTACATTTTAGGGTAGAATAAAAACCATTGTTTCGATGCGTAGATAATCCAAAAACCTTAAATCCTATTCAAATTTGGTATGTTTCTCAATTATTTAGTGTGGGAACCTATTTAAGCACAAATTGAGATTATAGAGGTCCCCTAACTCAAGGTCAAGTTGAAAGCTTTCCTATCGTTCGAGTTTTAGTGAGCGTTTAAACTTGGGTAAACTTTAATCTAACATAACTCCTTGTATATGAAGAAATGGGTGTCATACCATACATCAAATGAATGATCTTCAAATTAGCTTTCCAACGATATCAATTTCTCCAAAATCAACACCTAAGCAAAAAGTTACAACCATTTTCGTGAGAGCCAGTAAGCCAGGGCGATAAGCGAGGCGGCGCCCTGCCTATTCCTGCCAGTGTAATTTCCTGCAGTCAAGCTCTGCATACAAGAGGGATATTTGGGTCATTTCCTATCTTCAAATAGCCATAATAACACGATATTCAGCCTCTAATAACCAAATTATACCGTAATTCTCTCAAATTATCTCTAGAATACTTCTTAGGGTTTCAACCCAAAGGTCAAAATATCTTAAGATTTCATCATTGGTTTTCAATAATTCTTCGAGATTCTGAATACCCATTGCGAGCCTACAAGAAGCACCCATCAATCATACGTATAGCATCCCAAAAACTGGAGTTCATTCAAAAGCTTCTAATTTAAGGTATGTGGGGTTTTTCTAAAAATTCATGGGCAAAGAAACCTTCTTTAATTCATGCTAAAGGTTTAGAAATCATGATTTTATGGAAAGGGTTTGAATTTTACTATTACTAGCATGTTTTAGAAACCTTGATTAATATTATTTTGGTCTTTAGGCCTTCCCCAAACTGATTTGAAACTATATATATATATATATATATATATATATATATATGTATGCAAGCATGTGTTTTAAGGTTGATGATTGAATTGAGAGCACGATTCATGAAAAATCCCTCTCTTGTGATGATTTTCATTTACTTATGATATACTATGAAATCGTTTGAATGCATCTTGAAAAGCATGTTATGAAGTTTCTTGAATAATGTTATATTTGGATTATGATTTTTATTTCAAAAGAGAGAGGGTTGTTCATGTTGATGGATGTTGAACATAATCATAAAATAAGAAGAGTTGCATAGTTTGTTAAGATTACATGACCACCACTTGTTTATTGAAAGGATGGGAATTTTGCATAGTTTTAACTTATGTTTTCTGAACATGAAATCATTTATACTGTTTGCATGTTTGGGTGGTCTGAATTGAGTTTTGATGAAAGAATCCTGCATAATGCATTATGGCTCAGAAATAGGATTTGAAAGTCTTGGTGTGACGAAACCAATTCATATTATGCCATGGTAATTTAGAATAGAATAAAATGCATGTTTGAAGTCAGAATTTTAAGATATTGAAACTATAATAATGCATAATTCAGAACAAGATAAAATTAGGCATAAAGATATGTTAGGTGGTTCCCCGAAGAAAGCTCGAGTTCAGACAACTCATTGCCCAAAATCGTGATTTGCCGATCCGGGTATATTATATTACACTAGCCTAGTTCCGTGTGGCGTATCAGAATCAGAAAATCCAACCATTGCAGCACACTCAATTTGGGGGCTTCCATACCAAGTCAATGGAGGATTCCATACCACTTGTGGAATCTCAGAATTGTAGGGGAGTACCACCTAACTCAGAAGTAATACAATGATCAGAAACTTCTTTTGATAGAAAGGTTTTTATGTTTTTTCAAGACTGCCCATGTGTTTTGAAAATTATATCTTTCATGATGTTTATGACTAGCTCTCAACTATTTTATTCATATAAACGCTTTATTTTGGATTGCTCTGTATACCAGTACATTTGTATTGACCCCCCTTCCTTCCAGGGTCTAAAACTCAGTTTAGAGGCCTTGCTAGGCCGTAAAGTTTTCAAACAGCAGTGATGTGTGAAGTTGGTGAGCCTTCTTTATTTTAGAAGGCATATGTATTTCAGATTATGTTATTTATCTTTGTTTAGGTCCACTGGGGGCCTTGTCCCAGTTTCAGACAGTTGTCATTTTCAGATGTAGTAGAAATTTCACAGACGGGTTCAGATGTTGTGTAGTTGATATTGGATTTCATTTTTCATAGTTTCATTGAACTCAGAGTATGACCATGTTTCCGTATTTACTTATAATTCCGCATCTTCTATTACAATTTATGAATATTGTACATGATTACCGAAGGGCGTCCAGGCCTTCATGGTTTGTGATGTCTGTCACGGCCAGGGCCCCGGTTCGTGTCTTTACAGGGAGATGACCCCTTAGCCTTACCTCAATAGGATAATAACATAAACAGCAGAAGACAACCAAGATAATAACAAAAACTAAACCAAGATAATATAAAAAGTATGTAAGTCAAAGGAAACTTTGAGAGTCAAATCAAAACAACAACGATAACCCAATATTGTCCAAACCCTCTAATCCAAAAATTTCCAAATAAGTCGGGACATGCCCCAACTATAACGAAAGAAATCCAAAAGTGCTAGAATAGTATTTATGAAAAGCAATTGAAATTGCGCCTTCCGAAAGATGGAGGGCTCACCACTTCTACAACTGTTTAACCAAGATACTAAACCACCTAACACTGCACAGGGTCACAAGAAAAGCTCTCGGAACCTACATCATGAAACGATGTAGCGTTCGAGAACGATCAGTACGGTGAGTACCGGATGCAACCCAAAGAAAGGGATAAAATATATGCATTTACCAAAATCCAGTCAAAAATCACATGCACAACAAATATCTCTCTCTCTATAGAGAGAGAGAGAGAGAGAGATGATGTCGGGATAGCAATAGGGACAACGGACATGTTTGGGATTGAAACGTAATTAACTATTATTATTATTATTATTATTTTATTATTATTATTATTATTATTATTATTATTATTATAGATCCATACATTCTGCTATCAGATATTGCATTATTAGATGATCAATATTGCAAGTTGCGATGTGGACATGGGTGGATCTTGCCAATATGGTATGGATTCACGTGAATCTAATAATGTTTGTTCAAATTTTGTATCCATATAGAGAAACACACAAAATATTTATAAATATTTGACATTAATTCAGTTATTATCGTAAAAATTCATAACTCTAAATCATGGATCCTTTTCTATATGTGGCTAGTTAGAGGTCAAGCAACATGCTTTTTTCCAAACTTATCTTACACTGCACAACCTCCCATTGACTTGGTTCTGGACTTTAGTCTTTCTTAATAATGCAAACTTTTTTTTTTAAAAGAAGTTTTAAAATTTTAATAATACAAGTTGACTAAATTTTCTCAATCAATACCCTTACCCGTCAGTTTACGCAATTCACTAGTCTGCTTGTGCTTTTGTCTTTACAAAGTTGGCCAACAATGTACTTCTCAATGTGAGATGACATTTGATTTCAAAGAGAAGCTTGTGAAAATCACAATCATTTAACTTTCTAGTATGTTCATAAAAACAATTATTTTATACCAAAAAACAGTTTACACTCTTCATTTTGTTAGAAGTTTTATTTTTCTTAAAGAAAAATAAAAGTAATCCCATAATTACTTTTATTTTTCCTAAACGGAAAATAGAAAACTTTTCCATATTTGGCAAACCTCTTTCTTGAAAATGATTTTTAATCTATATAAATAAAAAAAACCCTCTTCTCATACAACAACATAGTAGTATCCACAATGTAGTCATTTACGAGTCTTGTATAGGAGGAGATTTTCTCCCAATAGTTTATATTTTCTTTAATATTAGTTTTCATGTGTAGGCCAGTTTGACAAATTATATCAATTATATTATATTTTTAGTGTATATTTGTTATCTGAATTATCACTGTCTTGGTTTACAAACTTTAAGCTTCCACATGATGCCCTCTCGATTTTGAACCCTACAAGTGGTATCAGAGTCTACGGTTCAAAGATTCATTCGTTTGGTGAAACAAGGTTGAAAACAAGTTTAAAGCGGTTCAAATCAATTTACAACCAATTTGATGATAATGAAGATTTTTGTCCAACTAAATGTGGAGAGAACAAGTTTCAACCATATGCTGCATCTTTAAAATAAATATAAAATATTAATTTTTTAATCAATTTTTAACCATGATATTTTAAACCTTATTTTTAACCATGGCAAGCAGCAGTTATGAAGATTATATCAATAATGAAGTTCATGCATTTGATCTGAAGAAGGAGGATCATGTAAAGAAAATCAGGCCAAAAAGGGGAGATTTGTTTGGGTTTTTGCCCTGATTCTCTTACCAAATTTAAGTTTTATTTTTCTTAGAAGAAAATAAAAGTAATACCATAATTATTTTTATTTTTTCTAAATGAAAAATATAAAAAAAATTCATATTTGACAAACCTCTTTCTTGGAGGAATGATTTTGAACCTCTATAAATAGAAAACCTCTCTTCTCATACAACAACACAGTAACATTCACAATGTAGTCATTTACGAGTCTTGTTTTTTTCTCCCAATAATTTATATTTTTTTTAATATTAGTTTTCATGTGTAGGCTAATTGGCCAAATTATATCAATAATATTATATTTTTGGTTTATATTTTGTCATTTGAATTATCAATGTCTTGATTTGCAAACTTTAGGCCTCCGCATGACGCCCTCTCGATTTCGAACCCAACACATTTTGCTTAAACATAATAACTTTTAATGGTGTATTATGAAATGTTTAAGATCACAAGTTTCAAAAGTTTTCAATTCACTACTAAAAAAAAGGGGAAACTGACCACAAAAATCGACCACATTTGGTCGGTTTCCCCCAAAAACAGACCACAAAACCGATCAAAACCTGTGGTCGGAAAAGTTGTGGTTTCTTTTTAAAAACCGTCCACAAGTGCTCGGTTTTTTGAAAATATATATATATATCTTTTTAAATTTCATTATTATTTTATTAAAATTGGAAAAAATAATTTTTGAGAAAAAATACCAACCACACGTGGTCGGTTTTATAATAAATTAAATAATTAATTTAATGAAAACCCGACCTAACATTATTGGTAAAATAGTTTTTTCGATATCCAACCAAATGTCCTCTATATTCAGGACCCACAACTTTTGCCCATAACTCCTCCTCTACATGTTGGGGCATTGGGTCACCTTGACTTTCAAGAGACTGACTACTACGATACGCACCAACAAGACGCATATATTCATCCTATATTCAAAGTAAAGTTAATGCTAAAAGTCAAAAAATATTAAAGTAGTTATAATTGAATAATATCAACTTCGAGAAAAAGATTCATAAATTCAGAATTTGTTTCTTACATGGTCAGCTTTTGCACGAGTTTCAACCTAAACATCTTCAACAGTCGGATTCTTTTTTTCTTCACATTAGTCTCAACGTATATCACATCATGTGGTATTCTCCTACCCTGTTATTTTTCCTGCATATGAAAAAATTATCAATGTTCAAATAATAAAATAATTTAAATAGAAACAAACAATTAAAACTGCAAAAGTTACATACCATTTTTTGGATCACTGCAAGAGTACTTCTGGAACCCGTAATATGTAGGGATCCACCCTTGGATGATGCCCGTGCTTTCTTTCCCTTTTCACTCAACAATCTGTATTATGCGCTATTCCAATGGAGAAGATACAGTTGCCATGCGTGTTCAGGAATCCACGTAGGTTTAACCGATTTATGTCGGGCATAATCTAAGAGAGAGTTAAATCTGGCTCTACATCTTATGAAAAAATTCTTCTTTATAAAAAATGCATTTGCATCATCCCAACAGTAAAATTTCTACTACAAAAATATAATATTCAATCTTTTGTTCTAACAAAGTGTTAATAAGTACTAGATAAGTTAAGATCATTACCTTAAATTCATCAAACATTCTATCCCTGTCAAGTTCTTGTACCTTTTGCCAGCTGGTCCAGTAGCCGCTGAAGTACCGAGTAATGCATATCATGCCCTTTTTCCAATTCCAGCATCCGGCCTAAACCTACAACACAAGATTAAACAATAATTTCATAGAGCATAATAATATAGTAATGAAAAAATGTGTAACATTATTATATTTAGAAATATCACCCTCTCACAAATGGAATAAGATAAATCCATCTAGAATCATCTAGGTCTCCTAACTTCATAGTAAGTGATGGTGGATGCACTAGCTTGGGCGGATCTAAAGAACCAGATAGAGTGCCTCCAAGCTAAAGATCTGACAACCCAATAGATCCAGCAGAATCACTTTGCGAAGCTATATAACTGCTGTAGGAGGGTCTCGATGATGATAAATGACTGGAGTAGCCAACCGCCATCTGATAGTGCTGTTCTGGCAGTGGAATAGTTATAGTAGTAGGATGAGTCAGTGTAGACCCATGCAGTGGCCCCCACATGCGTAGGATTAGGTATAGAATCCTTGGAGAACCTAGAATATGAGGGTCATGCTGGCGTGTAGGTAAAACAACCCTCAGATATATGAATACCGGTCGGCCAGATATAAGGTGGAGGTTGTCTTTTATTTTTTGGTTTCGTAGTATCAACTATTCCCTTACCTCTAACATCTCTGCCTGACATCTAAATTATGTTAACAAGTAGTTAGTTCCTACAACATGAATATATATATATATATATATAAGAAAACATTCCTAGTAACTAATTTGAAGTTACTAATTCACATTTCAAATCACTCTAACATATAACACGAGACATGGACAGGAATATTTTTATTACTATATAAATCATGGAAAAGTGGAAACAACAAACTTAAATAGTATATTACATATCAATCATAAACAAGAAACATAAAGTTATATATATAGTACAAAGTATAAAGACATCAATACATAATAAATGCAACCTACACAACTAATCCTCCTCTTCTGAAGACTCTTCACTAAACCATTCACCCTCTTCTGAGGTTTCCTCATCTGCTACCCACTCAGCCTCTTCTTCTACAATATTAACTTCTTCAAATATATTTTTTGGGTGATTCAAACTGTCCACTAATTCAACGTCCACTAGCTAGTGATTAGTCTGCATTTCATTTTGATACGCAGTCTCCAACACATTCTCAACTTCCACCTGTCCTATAGGCTTTATTTTGCTTACAACCCACCAATTAGACTTGTCATTGCACAATGGATAAGGAGCATAATACACTTTATTAGCATTTTACGCTAGCACTAATGGATCGTAAATAGGATACGACCAATTGTGTTTCACTTCGATGATATTATGCTCCTTACGTACTCTTATGCCTGTTGTGCTTGGATCAAACCACTTACACTAAAAGAGAATAATTTTTTTTTATTGTGTAACCAGCATACTCCAGTTCTAAGATCTCATGTATAATGCCAAAGTAATCAACATAATCATCACCATTAACCCAAACACCACTATTATTTGTTTTCCTTGTTCTGGAGTGTTGTTCGGTCGAAAATTTTAACCCATTTACTTTGTATTGGGACATTCCATTAGTTTCAATTGGACCCAAAGAAATATCTCTCAAAACATGATCGTATGCAGCTGCATTTGGTGAATGGTGTACCTAAAAATATTATACATATATATATTTTAGTTGAGGAATGTGTAAATGTTTAAACTTTGTAGAAATATTAATACACTTACGAACCTCATTTTTAAACCATGTTGCAAAGGATACATACACTTGATTTTTATGGAATTGAGTCTTAAATGAACTGACCATCCAACATAGGAAACACAATTAGTTTCTTTAAGGAAATGAGTAAAAAAATAAGATATGTTAAAATTTTAATCTCCTTACTTCCGAAAGGGCTCAATTTCTGGGAAATTCAATAAGACTTACAAAGTTGTTGATTTACACTCCATGAGAGTGAGCCAGTGAGGTATGGTCTTTTTAGCTTTACAACTAGAATGATTGAAAATTGATATCGGTTGAAAATGAGGCTCATTCATATCATCCTGGTGATGATTCGGTCGGTTTCTTGAACAAGAACTTCATCACGAAAGTAGTATGAACAAAATTGAGAAGTTTCTCTTGCAAGATATGCCTCAACGAAAGAGCCTTCCACCCTATGTTTGTTTTTTGGACCCTTTTTCAATTTTCTAATTGCCCCGTACAATCTTAAGGTTAGATTTTTAATATATTCAAAAAAGATATGTATGAATTTAAATACTTCGCAAATGATTACCGTTCGAATGGATACATCCACCTACTTTGAACTGGACTGCTTAGCCGAGCTTTGTGCACAAGGTGAATGGAAAGATGTTCCACCACATCGAAGAACGATGACAGAAAAATCTTCTCCATCTTCTTGGTGATAATAACAATATTACTTTCTATTCGCACCAGATTTCTTCTTTTAATGTGGTGGCACATAAGCCTTTGAAGAACAAACTGATCTCATCTATTGGATTTCATATATTTTCAGGTAAACCAATAAAAGCAATTGAAAGTAATTGTTTCATGAAAACATGACAATCATGGCTTTTTATTCCATGCAAGATTCCTTATGTCATATCAATCCTCTTTCCCCAATTTGAGGCATGTCCATCAGGCATTTTCAAACTTTGAATCCACTCATATATTTGATGTTTTTCACCCAACTTGAATGTAAAACTAGCCTTGAGCGTAAGAACATTGCTATTGGCCCCTGCTGTAAGTGTAATTCTCTGCGTTTGCAATATTCCGGTAAGAGAAGTCATATTTCAAACAAAAAATCACCACTAAAGTCCCTAGACTTAACCATTTTCAAGTGACTAAGTCAAAAAACGAACCACATTCCAAACAAAAAAATCACCACTAGAGTCCCTAAACTTGAACAAGTCCCTACACTTAATCATTTTCAAATGACTAAGACAACAAACAAGACACATTCCAAACAAAAGAATCACCTCTAAAGTCCCTAGACTTAACCATTTTTGAGTTACTAAGTCACTAAACAAATCATATTCTAAACAAAAAAATCACCTCTAAAGTCCCTAGACTTAACCATTTTCAAGTGACTAAGTGTAATACCCCAGAAAATTTTTCGTTGAAATTTTGTGCGTAAACGTGTTGGGTTCTATCTTCTAGAATGAATTATAAATTTTTTGTGTGTAATGTCTTAGATTATGACCATCCATTGCATAGAGTATCGAATAATATTTCCAACTATATGTGGATCATCCAAAACGGAGACCCGAGCGACGAGTTATGAACATTCCGATCGAACCGTGAATAGTAGTGAACAGTAAAATGTGCAGGAAAAAAAACTGAGGCCAGGCGTATTTTTGCTCTAACTTTAAACGATCATAACTCATTGTACATAATAATCTTGGTAATCTACTATATATCAACGAAAATCTCTGCGAGTCCTCTTTCCAATGAAATTAGTTTCATCCAATTTGTCTATCATAGCAAAAAGTTATGGTCGATCTACTTCATCCTAACAAAAGTAAATTTTTTGATCAACTTTAAACGATCATAACTCCTTGTACACAATGATTGGGTGATATACTATATATAAAATGAAAGATATGAGAGTCCTCTTTCTAATGAAATTGGTTTCATCCAATTTGGATATCGGAGTAAAACATTATGGTTGATCTACTTTATACTATCAAAACAGTCCATCAAAGGATAGATTCTAGAATTATTTGATTTTTAGGGGCGTTTTGGTCATTCTCCCTCACCCAAAATCCGTCCAAACCCTATATTAAAGCCTATTAGAAGCATTATATGTTATATTTCATCAAATTCCCTCAAAAAGAAAACCCTAAGCTCCTACATCCAACTTCAAGAACTTTCAAAGTTCACCATTAATGCTATAAATTTATTCAAGATTCCAAGTTCCTAGTTCAAGAACTCCAAGAACCATCATTCAAAGGCAAGATTAACATCTCAAAAACTAGTATCGATCTAAAGTTCATCATTCAAGGTATGTGGGATTTTTTCAACAAGAACTCTCTTTCGTTCTTGTGCCCAAAAGTAATTTTCTTTAAAAAGGCATGATTTTTATTTGACTTTTACAAATTTGAAGTATGAACCCATATCTTATGATGATTATTATAAAATCTTGATGTTTATGATTTTGAAAGATGAATTTACATTTGTGGAGATATAAAGCATGAATCTTGAATGATTTTTATCATGATTTTGATATTTGGGTCATGAATTCCCATTGGAAATTGAGGTTTTTTGAGAAGTGTGTGTTATAAGCACGTTGATGTTGAATATTTGAGATATTTTGAATAATTTGACCTTTTGATCTTAATGGAGTTGTTTTGAACTTGAGTGTGAAAGAAATTCACATTGTGGTTGATTTTGATAGATGGGAAGCATGATAGCTCCCGATGTATATTTATATATTACTAAAATTGTTTTGTTATGGATTGTCTTTGAAATGATCTGAGCTAAGTCTGGGAGAAATCTTTAGCACTGAGTGGGAGGTATAAAGCGATCTTATTTCCCTAGAACTATGTTTCCTCATAGGAGTGAGCCTGAGGCTGATTTATATAGTGATCACTAGTTTGTATGGATTTGATATTGATAGTCCAACTTCAATGGCAAGGATAGGACGGCTCTCCCAAACGTGGGTTGTACATTGGAATCCATGTAGCTCACATGATTTATGTTGTTTATATGATCTTCCATTGTGTGTGTGTTTTCTTGTGTCTATGGTGAATGGTGAAGTGATTTGAAAGTGGAATTGTGAAAGTTATACTTTAGAAAGATTTAAATGATATTTACATTATGAGAATTGATATTCTTGATGAACTGAAAGTCATTGACAAATTATATGATGACTCACATGTGTTATTGTACTTATTTCATACTCTCATGATTATGATGATTTTCTTTGGGCTATGTGAGTCTTTCATACATCCTGCATATTTCTTATAAATATTTATGATGATGATGTTTATTGATAACGCTCAAACTACAGTTCTCGTAAGAGTGTAAGCGGTCGTTGTCAAATATATAACCTAACTGGGTTGGGTATCAATCCCACAGGGAATAGTCGGTCAATAAGTAAGCAAAGATTATTAGACTTTTGGTGAAAGTCTCGTAAAAGGGGGGATTGTAACGTGCAAGTACTGTAAACAAAATAGTAAAGTATAAACGGAAAATACCAAAGTAAAAAGAAAGAATGTTTGGTAAGATGTTAACCAATAAGAATTGATAGTTGGGGTTATGTCCACCTTATGAGTTATACATCTCTATTGGCTATGAGTTATGTGGAATTCAGACATGCATGTGCTTATAGAGAATCGTATTCTAGGGTAAATCCAGGCGTCTTTCGACCTATCAAGGATTATTTCACTTTAACTCTTTCGAGCTTAAAGCGTATCTAACGGTACAAATTCTCCAAGAGGTTAATCCAGTTACGGCACTAACTTTTTAACAAGGGTTGGTGCCCTATTACCTTGACATTATCTCTTTTCCAGACATATAACTTTTCTTTCGAACAAGTTAATGTTATACTGCGTATTCTATGCGTTTGCAACCACAAGAATTTGCATTAAGATGAAGAGAATAATGATATGAGCAGCATATGTGTCACGAATTCACAAACTCATAGCAATAGATAGTATCTCATAAGGCTTCCATAACCCCAACAGAGAAGTTTAGCTACTCATGAGTATGATGGAAATCACAATAGACATTATCATTATACCACAATAAAGATCTCACGTTTAGTAGGGTTTGGTATGGCGTTAGGCGTGAATTCCCTTTTAGAATATCTTTTCTCTTGTTGCAGAATTTAAGAGTTGATTAGATGAATAGAAGAGAAGAATGAATGAAAATTAGAATTGTCTGAATAGTAGATGATTGATAGAAGAATGAATTAAAACTAGAATGAATACAAATCTCCAGCAGAATAGGGTATTTATAACACCCATATCCTATTCCTACTAAGCTACTGCATTGTTTAACCTACTCCTACTAGGTTACTGCATCATTATCCTAATCCTAATAAGTTACTGCTGATCCCCAAAGTCTTTAGAAATGCTATTTTTTCCCGGAACAGGTTTTCCATGCGTCACTTTTTGTCCTAGGCGTCCAAGATCTTCTGTCCTTTTTTCGTGAAGCTTTCTTTGGCGTCAAGTTATCCATAAAATGCTGAAATCTGCATTATTTATACCTGAAAACTTGCTAATCACGTTTGTTAGCTCACTTACAGGAAAAAGGACTAAAAGTGCATGAATTATATATTTTGTCCTCAGAACTTAGCTAAAATATGGGTAAAATATAGTACTTTAGGCGTGTAAATTCGCCTATCATCAACGCCCCATACTTAAAGCTTTGTTCGTCCTCGAAAAAATATCATGTCCATCTCAACATCCACTTAGGATTTCACAGTAACAACACAAAATATTCATCAAGACATGCACAGCAATTATCAACAAAGAGTAGTTTTCTGATCATTAGTAGAAACAATTCAACCTCCAATATAGACTCGTGATGATGGTTAACTCATGTTCAAAATTTAAGGCACAAAGAATCATACACAACTTAAACAAAACTCATCAACCATATGTGTCTCACAATATATTACCCATAATCACTCACAAGTATAGCATATTTATCGAAACATGGGTATATGAGTATTCTTGCTCTCACTCTCACAAAGAATTCATATGTTGCAACTGATGACCATAGGCTTTCCCTTAGTGTAATGCTCCATTAAATATCAGAATGCTAAGCTTAGGACCAAATAGGTCTTTTACAGGTTGTAATGTAGGCTAAGGTACGGGTAGGACTATTTTTGCCAGAAATAGTGACTATGTTCCTAAGCGCTTTAATACATCACATTATGCCATTATCAACCTCTTTTAATCAAGCTTGTTACCTTTCTTTTATCTATCACCCTTTTTCACCTATTTCGCCATTCAAACATAACTCTCTTTTTATTAGCTCATAAACACAACTTATCTTTTTGTTTTTCTATTTCTTTTTTTTTCTTTTTCTTCTCTCTCTTTTTTTTATAACACACCTCTATAATAGCCACTCTTTTTCATAACAAATTCAAGTACCAATACATTCTAAGGCATCACTCTCACCCAATTTCCTCTTATTTTGTCACATGACTTTTCAATTTAAAGCACTTAGGAATTTGGATCAAATTATGGTCTTGAAAAAAATGGATTAGGCTTACATATGAGGTTGTCAAAGAAAATAGGCTAAAGGCTCAAAGGGGTTAACTAGGATAATGTCCACGGGAAGGTAAAAAGAAGGTAAACAAGTATAGGTTGCCAAAGAAATGCCTAAATCATCTCCTAAACTTACACTCTTTATTTCGTTTTGCATACATACGAGGCAAGTTCTAGCATCAGCCACAAACATAGAATATACTATATCCTCACACACACAAGGCACATGGTCGACTTTATTGGGAGTAGTATAGACTCTTGACCCAACAGATGAAGGAATTAAACCATACAATTATCACATAGTGAGTCACAATTAGAGCCTAAACATCTCAATAGTAATGATTTTATCACTGACTCTTGTTATAATACCATGCTGCCAATCAGAATAATTTCATGCAAAGTCAAGTAAAAAAAATTAACTACTAAAAAAAAACAAGCATAAATGCAAATGCAGATAGAGAAGTATAGCATGCAAATACCAGCACCCCACACTTAGTCGGGACACACTGCCCTCAGTGGAAAATAAATAAGAAGAACCTAGTTAGTCGGACTCCTCCTCTATGTCTGGGGTCATACCCCCTTCGTCGGAATCATCATTTTAGTCGTTGTCATCAGAATTCTCCTCCACGTCGGAGTCTGGCATTCTTCGATCATCATTGGTTAGCACATCATCATCAAGAGGTTTCTCAAAATATGTACCTACTCCACACATCGCCCTTGCATGCTCATTAATTAGGTAGTCATAATCCAGCTGTTGGAGCTCTGCAGCAGTTGAAACCAATCTCCTACTTTACACCTCTTGCACCTATTACTCAAAGACAACAAAAATGATTAGAATGATGAGTTGCCTCCCATCAAGCGCCTTAGTTTTGGTCGTGGCTCGACTCTTCTTTTTGGATTTTTATTTGTCAAAAGCAAACACGTAATAGAACGAAAGAAAGACAAAAAATTGAAAAACGATGGGTTGCCTCTCATCTAGCGCTTGATTTATTGTCGTGGCACGACATAGCTATCTCGATTACTTAGACTTCATCGAGATAGATAGGGCATCATTTTATGAATGGATTCAGATGACGCTGATGCTTACTTGTAGGCATACAGGCTTCTTCGATATGACTCTTGTGCATACATATCCCAGGAGGGATACCAATTATATCATCAATAGTCCAACCCATAGCTCTTATGTATCTTTTCAGAGCAGTGATGAGAGCCTCTACGTGCTGTTTACTTAAATCATCTGCCACACTCACCGGAAGTGTATTTCCACTTCCCAAGAATGCATACCTTAGATAATTGGGGAGCTCTTTCGATTCTAGCACTGGTGGCTCTTCAATGGAAATCTTCGCTGTTGGTGATGGTTGATTCTTAAGATCAAGGTCCGGCTGCTTAGGAGTATGAGAATAGGACTCTATTTCTATTAGAGCACACATAGTTTCTTTATAATCTTCATCGTCCTCATGCTCAATATTCAGCAGTGCAGCAGACAATGGCTCAACAGTTAGCTGTTTCTCTACAGATAATGCTTTCTTATCCTCATAATGAACATCAGCTACAGAGAACACATTCATATCGCTGGGCTGCTTCATTTCTTTGCATATATCAAAGCGGACCACTTTGTCATTCAATCGAAATAAAAGCTCATTAGCTCTCAAGTCAATAAGCACACTTCCTGTTGCAAGGAAAGGACGTCCTAAGATTATGAGAACTTCAAAATCCACCTCACAATCCAGAATAATGAAGTCTGCAGGAAATATGAATGAAGAAACCTTCACCAACACATCATTTAAGATACCCACAGGTCATTTTACCGACCTATCAGCCATCACAAGCCTCATATTGGTTGGTGTCGGATTGCCTAACCCCAACTTCCTTTAGATGTATAGTGGCATCAAATTGATGCTAGCACCCAGATTGCACAATGCTTTGGCAAAATTCAAAGATCCAACAGTGCAAGGAATAGCGAAGGCACCAGGGTCGGCCTTTTTCTGAACTAGCAATCTTGTAGCGATTGCACTGCAATGGTGAACATTATCTTCCGGATCATAGCTTATCGCCCGATTCTTTGTTAAAAGGTCCTTCATGAATTTTGCGTACCCAGGCATTTGCTCTAGTGCCTCCGCCAACGGAACATTAATGGTCAGCTGCTTTAACATCGTCATGAATTTACTAAACCTTGTATCATCCGCCTTCTTCTTCAATCTTTGGGGAAAAGGTGGTGGTGGAAGTGGAATTGTTTTCTCCACGGCTTTCTTCTCCTCTTGCTTCCGAATTTTGGTCTTTTCAGGCTGCAAACTACTAGGGGTGACGTCATGGACGTCTTGGTCAGCTTCTATGGCGTCCTCATCTTTTTTTTATCGGCCACTTGCTTTCTTTGGGATGAATTTTCCAGCACTTTTACACTTCTCATAGTAATAGCCATGCATGATCCGTCGTTCCTTGGATTTTGCACAGTGTCGCTAGGTAAAGTTCTAGCCTTTCTTTGATTGAGTGCTGCTGAAAGTTGGCTCAGTTACTGCTCTATTTGTTTTATTGAAGTGGAATGTGAGTCAACCAATTGCTTCATTGAGGACAAGTCATGTATTACCTCCGTTACTCCCGCACTGGTTACCTCCACCCTTTTCAACAGTTTAGCCATCATATCTTCCATATTTCTAGAACTAGATGCAGTGGCGTCACGTCTTCCCGGGGGAACATACAGACGAATATTGTCATTCTTGTTCTTCCAACTACCTTGGTCCATGTTTCCAGATTTACCATAATAGTTCCGACCTTGGTTTCCTTGGGCATTGCCTCGGAAACCCCCCTGATTGTTCAAGTAGCTGGCTTCTTCTTCCAAATCAGATTCGTCTCTTCCTTTTGACGCAACAGCTTTGACTTTTTCGGTCTTCCCTGATAATAGATGCTTTGTAAGAAGATCCACTTGTGTTTTCATGTGCGCCATATCTTGATCGCGTTCTTCTTCTCTTCTCCTTTGGTCTGCAGTCATGCCAACAGATAAAGTGGGGCTTGCTACCTCAGAATCCCTGGTATGCCAAGCTCTACTTTGCTTCGTGATCCGGTCTAGCATATTTCTTGCCTGACCAAAGGTGAGGTCCATAAATGATCCTCCAGCCGCATTATCCACCACTGGTTTAGTTATTGAATTCAAGGATCTGTATAGTATCTCCATTAGGTGGACATTGGTCATATGATGGTTTGGGCACCGCATTAGCTTCGTCTTGAACCTCTCCCATGTTTCATGGAGAGCTTCAGTTGGAAGCTGACAAAAGTTGCTGATTCATCTCTCAATTGTGCTCTTTTGGAT
Source organism: Capsicum baccatum var. pendulum (assembly GCA_030864225.1). NCBI lineage: Eukaryota > Viridiplantae > Streptophyta > Magnoliopsida > Solanales > Solanaceae > Capsicum > Capsicum baccatum. The sequence goes on from CM061552.1 coordinate 7,259,505, forward strand.
GGCGGAAAGAATCTTTCTAGGAAAGCGTCTTTCAGTTTCCTCCAATTTGTAATAGAATCCGGAGTCAGCCCATTCAACCATAGAGTTGCCTCCCCAGACAGAGATAATGGAAATGAGCGTAATCGAATTATATTCTGACCAATGCCAGGATTGTCAAATGACTTGCATGTAGAAATAAAGTTGATTAGATACATATTCGGATCATCGCCTGCTAGTCCACCAAATAATCCTTGGAGTTGCAATAACTGAATCATGGTGCTCGTGATGTTGAACTTGGCTCCAGGTGCCAATGGTGGAGGAATAATGGATCCTGTGGCTCTGGCTCTATCAAGATCATCATCATCATCGTCGAATGCTGGTTGCATGGGTTGGCGTTCATACCTAAACCTAGCTTGACGATCTCTTCTGTTAGCAGGTGTTACTATCTCAGTATAACGCCTAGGGTTTAGTAACTCGTCATCACCTAGATCCTCATCATCAGGATTTATTGCTCGCCCAGGGTTATCAATATTTTGTTGATGTACTTGAGCGGCGGCTAGATCAGCTAGTCTAGCTTTTTCCTGTTGAGCAGTCATTCTTTCAATTTCCGTTTGTGCCTCCATTCTGCTAATACGTTATGGTTCAGGATTGATAGGTAATAACGGTTGACCAGAACTTCAAGTATGGGGCATGCACTGAATAAAAACCTGCAGAAAACAAAAACAAAAACTAAAAGTAAAAGTACGAGAATCTTTGACCAAAGGGTCTAGTAATTATCACAAACTTAGTTGACAACTGTATTCCCCAGCAACGGCGCCAATTTTTGATAACGCTCAAACTACAGCTCTCGTAAGAGTGTAAGCGTTCGTTGTCAAATATATAACCCAACTGGGTTGGGTATCGATCCCACAGGGAATAGTCGGTCAATAAGTAAGAAAATATTATTAGACTTTTGGTGAAAGTCTCGTAAAAAAGGGGGATTGTAACGTGCAAATACTGTAAACAAAATAGTAAAGTATAAACGGAAAATACCAAAGTAAAAAAAAAGAATGTTTGGTAAGATGTTAACCAATGAGAATTGATAGTTGGGGTTATGTCCACCTTATGAGTTATACGTGTCTATTGGCTATGAGTTATGCGGAATTCAGACATGCATGTGCTTATAGAGAATCGTATTCTAGGGTAAATCCAAGAGTCTTTCGACCTATCAAGGATTATTTCACTTTAACTCTTTCGAGCTTAAAGCGTATCTAACGGTATAAATTCTCCAAGAGTTTAATCAAGTTACAGCACTAACTTTTTAATAAGGGTTGGTGCCCTATTACCTTGACATTATCTCTTTTCCAGACATATAACTTTTCTTTCAAACAAGTTAATGTTATACTGGCGTATTCTATGCGTTTGCAACCACAAGAATTTGCATTAAGATGAAGAGAATAATGATATAAGCAGCATATGTGTCACGAATTCACAAACTCATAGCAATAGATAGTATCTCATAAGGCTTCCATAACCCCAACAGAGAAGTTTAGCTACTCATGAGTGTGATGGAAATCACAATAGACATTATCATTATACCACAATAAAGATCTCACATTTAGTAGAGTTTGGTATGGCGTTAGGCGTGAATTCCCTTTTAGAATAGCTTTTCTCTTGTTGCGGAATTTAAGAGTTGAATAGATGAATAGAAGAGAAGAATGAATGAAAATTAGAATTGTCTGAATAGTAGATGATTGATAGAAGAATGAATTAAAACTAGAATGAATACAAATCTCCAGCAGTATAGGGTATTTATAACACCCATATCCTATTCCTACTAAGCTACTGCATTGTTTAACCTACTCCTACTAGGTTACTGCATCATTATCCTAATCCTAATAAGCTACTGCTGATCCCCAAAGTCTTTAGAAATGCTGTTTTTGCCCGGAACAGGTTTTCCATGCATCACTTTTGGTACTAGGCGTCCAAGATCTTCTTTCCTTCTTTCGTGAAGCTTTCTTTGGCGTCAAGTTATCCATAAAATGCTGAAATCTGCATGATTTATACCTGAAAACTTGCTAATCACGTTTGTTAGCTCACTTACAGGAAAAAGGACTAAAAATGCATAAATTATATATTTTGTCCTCAGAACTTAGCTAAAATATGGGTAAAATATAGTACTTTAGGCGTGCAAATTCGCCTATCATCATTTATACCACTGCATACATCCCCATATACTCGGTTCTTTTCTATGGTACTGACCCACATCTTCGGATGTGGGCTGTATTTTCTCAGAATGTAGATTCAGGTGCTCGGTTCCAGGTTCGACAATGATTCTTCGGGCACACTGTTCTATATCTTCTATTGTGGTGAGTCCTCATGTTCCGAAGGCGTGATGTCTGATGTTTGTTTCACATAATTATTTATATTTCATAACTAAGTTTGAGTCAGCTGGGGCATGTCTTAATGGCTCACTGGTTTTATTGATTTTCTTAGAGGCTTGTCAGACTAGTATAGATGTTGGGAGTTGACTAATAAGTCATATTTTGTTATCTTTTTAAAATTCTTTTATTCTTGGATGATGATTACTCTGTTGATATTTGAGGTTTATTTATGAAAACCCGTTGATTCATGTTGAACTAAATGAAAATGGCTCAAAGGGTTAGCTTGGGGATACTCGTAGCCTCAAGCACCGTGTGACGCTTTGGGACCCATTTTCGGGGTGTTACAAACTTGGTATTAGAGCCTAAGGTTTTAAGGTGTCCTAAGGAGTCTGACAAGCCGCGTTAAGTAGAGTCTTGATCATCAGTGTGTTCTTTCTTTCAGAAGTCTATCATGCTTAAAATGTCTCTCTCTCTGCTATTGATTCATGCTCTCGTCTTTCAGAAATATGCCTCCACATCAAGCGAGAAGAAATAATAATGGTCTGGGAATTCTGTGTCACCCAAGAGTCATTTTATCTCTTACCTCAAAGCTAGAAAGCTTATTTCCAAGGGGTGTATTTACCATTTGGTTAGAGTCAAAGACACTAAGTCTGAGACTCCAACTCTCCAGTCTGTTGACGTCGTTAATGAGTTTTCTAATGTCTTTCGCATGATCTCTCAGGGATACCTTCTGATAGAGAGATAGAGTTTGGGATTGATCTCCTTCCCGATACTCAGCCCATTTTTTTTCATTCTTACCGTATGGCCCCTACAGAACTTAAGAAGTTGAAAGAGAAAATCAAAGATCTACTAGATAAGGGTTTCATAAGGCTGAGTGTTTCTCCTTAGGGTGCTCCTATGTTTTTTGTAAGAAAGAAAGATAGCTCTTTGCATATGTGCATTGATTACCGCCAACTGAATAAAGTCACCGTCAAAAATAAGTACCCCTTTTCGAGAATAGATGATTTGTTTGATCAATTGCAAGGTGCAAGTTATTTATCAAATATAGACCTTCATTCCGGCTATTATCAACTCAAAGTTAGGGAGTGTGACATCTCAAAAACCGCTTTCCAAACTCGTTATGGCCATTTTAAGTTTTTTTTTATGTCTTTCGGGTTAACTATTATCCTAGCAGCTTTCATGGACCTCATGAATCGAGTGTTCAGACCATATCTGGATATATTTGTCATAGTGTTCATCGATATACTGGTGTACTCTTGTAGTGAGGATGAACATTCTGATCATCTCCGAACTGTCTTGCAAACCCTTAGAGATCACAAGTTGTTTGCCAAGTTCAATAAGTGTAAGTTTTGTCTAAGGTCAGTTGCTTTTTTGGGTTATATTATTTCTTCCGAGGGTATTAGAGTTGATCCCTAAAAGGCCAAAGCTGTTAGAAATTAGCCTAGACCTATTTCTCTGACTGATCTCCAAAGTTTCTTAGGTTTAGCTGGCTATTACTACCGTTTTGTTGAGGGTTTCTCCTCTATAGAATCTCCTATGACTCGGTTGACCCAAAAGAAAGTGAAGTTCTTGTGGTCCGAATCTTGTGAGAAAAGTTTTCAGGAGTTGAAGACTCGACTCACTTCAACCCCTGTTTTGACTTTGCCTGATGGTTTTGTGGTGTACTGTGATGCTTCGAGAGGTTGGTTGGGTTTCGTATTGATGCATAAGGGTAAGGTGATAGCTTATACTTCTAGATAGTTGAAACCCCATGAGAAAAATTACCCCACCCATGACCTTGAGTTGGCTGCTGTTGTGTTTGCTTTGAAAATCTGGAGACACTATTTGTATGGTGTCCATGTTGATGTTTTCACTGATCATAAGAGTCTGAAGTATGTGTTTACCCAAAGAGAATTGAATCTTAGGTAGAGACGATGGTTAGAATTGTTAAAGGACTATGATATGAGTATGTTGTACGATCTGGGCAAGGCCAATGCTGTGGCGGATGCCCTAAGTAGAGTGTCCATGGGTACTGTTTCGCATGTGGTAGAAGGTAAGAAAGAGTTGGCTCGTGATGTACATCGTTTGGATAGATTCGGGGTTAGGTTGTTTGACTCTACTGAAGGTAGTATAGGTGTTCAGAGTATTTTCGAATCCTTCTTAGTTTCAGAAGTGAAGGAAAAGCAATACTTAGATGCTAGTTTGGTCAGACTGAAGGAGTCAGTCAAGGACAAAAAAGTAGAGATTTTCTCCCAAGGGGGAGATGGTGTGTTGAGATTGCAGTGTAGATTGCGTGTCCCGAATGTTAATGATTTGAGATAGAGGATTATTGCTGAAGATCATGGGGTACAATATTCTATTCATCCTGGTGCCACCAAGATGTACCGAGACTTGCGGGAAATCTATTGGTAGAGTGTCATGAAGAAAGATATAGCAGAATTTGTAGCTAAGTTTGCAACATGCCAACAAGTTAAGGTTGAACACCAAAGACCTGGTGGTATGATGTAAGAGTTTAGTATTCCCACGTAGAAGTGGGAAGAGATAAATATGGACTTTGTGATTGGTTTACCTCCTTCCCGATGCCATCATGATTCCATTTGGCTTGTGGTTGATAGGTTGTGCCATCATGATTCCATCTTGCCTGTTCATACTTCATATACTGCTGAGTATTACGCTAGATTGTATATCTGAGAGAGCTAGTCAGGCTGCATGGAGTTCCCTTATCTATAATTTCAGATAGGGGTACTCAGTTCACTTCGCAATTTTGGAAAGCATTTCAGAAGGGTCCTGGTACCCAAGTACTTTTGAGTTTTGGTTTTCATCCGCAGACCGATGGTCAGGCTAAGCGGACGATCAAGAACTTAGAGGATATGTTGAGAGCTTGTGCACTTGACTTTAAGGGAAGTTGGGATGATCACTTACCGTTGATAGAGTTTGCTTACAATAACAGTTTCCTCTCTAGTATTGGCATGGCTCCATTTGAAGCCTTATATGAGAGGAAGTGTAGATCACCCATAGGTTGGTTCAAGGTGGGTGAAGTGGCTGTGAGTGGTCATTATTCGGTATTTAAGGCTATGGAAAAAGTTAAGTTGATTAGGGAAAGGTTGAAAACTGCGCAGAGTCGTCAGAAGTCATATGCGGATGTTAGAAGGAGAGACCTTGAGTTTGAAGTTGGTGACCTAGTGTATCTAAAAATTTCACCCATGAGGGGGGTAAAGAGATTCGGAAAGAAGGGGAAGCTTAGTCCCCATTATATTGGTCTTTACAAAATTCTTAGCCGTGTTGGTAAGGTAGCTTATGAGGTTGAGTTGTCTTCCGAGTTGTCCTCTGTTCATCCAATATTCCATGTCTCCATGATTAGAAAGTATATTACCGATGTTGTGGTAGTGGATTCCTCTGTGACTGCTAACATTTAAGAAAATCTTTCTTTTGATGAGATTCCTGTTGAGATTCTTGATTTCAGTGTCCGAAGACAAAGGAACAAAGAAGTTCCCTTGGTCAAGGTGTTGTGGCGAAACCAATCTATTAAGGGTGCAACTTGGTAAGCTGAGGCGGATATGCTATCCTAGTACCCGCACCTTTTTTCTGTGAACTCCGATCAAGCCGAACCTATTGTTCTTTCCTAAATCATGCACTTTTGATAAAAGTTGCAGCAATTCAGCTGTCATTTATTATGTGTTCAGTTGTAGTTTCTTGAATTTATGGATTCTATGTTGCATTCGGAGTGAGAAATGATGTTGTGATGTGTCCAACAAATGGCTTAAGTTGTATGCTCTATTCCCTATCTAATCTTGGCATGTCTAGCATCATTTGAGGATGAATGTTTCCAGGGGGGGATGATGTAATACCCCGAGAAATTTTTCGTTGAAATTACCTATATATCAACGGAATGCTTTGTGAGTCATCTTTCTAATGAAATTGGTTTCATCCAATTTGGATATCGAAGTAATACATTATGGTTGATCTACTTCAGACTATCAAAACAGTCCACCAAAGAACAAATTCGATTATTATTTGATTATTAGGGGCGTTTTGGTCATTCCCCCTCACCCAAAATCCGTCCAAACCCTATATTAAAGCCTATTAGAAGCATTATATGTTATATTTCATCAAATTCCCTCAAAAAGAAAACCCTAAGCTCCTACATCCAACTTCAAAAACCTCCAAAGTTCACCATTAATTCTGCAAATTTATTCAAGATTCCAAGTTCCTAGTTCAAGAACTCCAAGAAGCATCATTCAAAGGCATGATTAACATCTTAAAAATGAGTATCAATCTAAAGTTCATCATTCAAGGTATGCGGGGTTTTTTCAACAAGAACTCTCTTTCGTTCTTGTGCCCAAAAGTAATTTTCTTTACAAAGGCATGAGAAGCATGAACCCATATCTTATGATGATTATTATGAAATCTTGATGTTTATGATTTTGAAAGATGAATTTACATGTGTGGAGACATAAAGCATGAATCTTGAATGATTTTTATCATGATTTTGATATTTCGGTCGGGAATCCCCATTGAAAATTATGTTTTTTTTGGGAAAGTGTGTCTTGTAAGCACGTTGATGTTGAATATTTGAGATATTTTGAATGATTTGACCTTTTGGTCTTAATGGAGTTGTTTTGAACTCGAGTGTGAAGGAAATCCACAACGTGGTTGATTTTAAGATATGGGAAGCATGATGGCTCCCAATGTATATTTATATATTACTGAAATTGTTTTGTTAGGGATTGTCTTTCAAATGATCTAAGATAAATCCGGAAGAAATATTTACCACCGAGTGGGAGGTATAAAGCGACCTTACTTCCCTAGAAATACGTGCCCCCATAGGAGTGAGCCTGAGGCTGATTTATATAGTGATCACTAGTTTGTGTGGATTTGATATCGATAATCCTACTCCGATGGCAAGGAAAGGAAGTCTCTCCCCAACGTGGGTTGTATGTTGGAATCCATGTAGCTCACATGATTTATGTCGGTTATAGAATCTCCCAGTGTGTGTGTATTTCCTTGTGTCTATGGCGAATGGTGAAGTGATTTGAAAGCATAATTGTGAAAGTTATTCTTTCGAAAGATTTAAATGATATTTACATTATGAGAATTGATATTCTTGATGAACAGAAAGTGATTGACAATTTATATGATGACTCACATGTGTTATTATAATTATTTCATCCTCTCATGATTATCATGAATTTCTTCGGGCTATACATCCTGCATATTTCTTATAAATATTTATGATGATGATGTTTATACCACTGCATACACCCCTATATACTCTATTTCTTTCCATGGTACTGACCCACTTCTTTGGATGTGGGATGCATTTTCTCGAAATGTATGCTCAGGTGCTCAGTTCCAGGTTCGACAGTGATTCTTCAGGCACGTTGTTCAACATCCTCTGTTGTGGTGAGTCGTCATGTTCCGAGGACGTGATGTCAGATATTTGTTTCATAGAATTGTTTACATTTGATAACTGAGTGTGAGTCAGCTGGGGCATGTCTCAATGGCTCACTGGTTTTATTGATTTTCTTAGAGTCTTGTCAGACTAGTATAGATGTTGGGAGTAGACTAATAAGTCGTATTTTGTTATCTTTCTGAACTTCTTTTATTCTTGGCTAATGATTACTCAGTTGATATATGAGGGTTATTTATGAAAACCCCGTTGATTCGCGTTGAACTAAATGAAAATGGCTCAAAGGGTTAGCTTGGGGCTAATCGTAGCCACAAGCACCGTGTGATGCTCCAGGACCCGTTTTCGGGGCGTTACACTAAGTCAACAAAAAAAACAAATTCCAAACAAAAAAATAACCTCTAAAGTCCCTAGACTACCATTTTCAAGTGACTAGGTCACCAAACAAGCCGCATTCTAAATTAAAAAATCACCTCTAAAGTCCCTAGATGTAAGCATTTTCAAGTGACTAAGTCACCAAACAAGCCACATTCTAAACAAAAAAAGTTCCTCTAAAGTCCCTAAACTTAACCACTTTCAAGTGACTAAGTCACCAAACAAGTCACGTTCGAAACAAAAAAATTAAATCAAATGTCCCTAGACTTAAACATTATTAAGTGACTAAGTCACCAAACAAGTCACATTCTAAACAAAAAAATGACCTCTAAAGTCTCTAGACTTAACCTCAAGTGACTAACTTAACAAACAAACCACATTCCAAACAAAAACATAAAATCTAAAGTTCCTAGACTTAACCATTTTTAAGTGACTAAGTCACCAAAAAAGTCACAGTCTAAATAAAAAAATCACCTCTAAGGTCCCAATAGTTAACCATTTTCAAGTGATTAAGTCACCAAATAAGTCACATTCTAAACAACTAAAACACCTTAAAAGTCCCTAAACTTAATAATTTTCAAGTGACTAAGTCAATAAACAAACCACATTCCAAAAATAAAAATCACCTCTAAAGTCCCTAAACTAAATCATTTTCAAGTGACTAAGTCACCAAACAAGTCACATTCTAAACAAACAAAACACCTCTAAAGTCGCTACACTTAACCTTTTTCAAGTGACTAAGTCACTAAGCAAGTCACATTCTAAACAAAAAATCACCTCGAATGACCCTACACATAACCATTTTCAAGTTACTAAGTCACCAAATAAGCCACATTCTAAAACAAAAAAACACCACTAAAGTCCCTAGACTTAATCATTTTAAAGTGACTAAGTCAACAAATGAACCACATTCCAAACAAAAAAATCACCACTAGAGTCCCTAGACTTGAGCAAGTCCCTACACTTAACCATTTTCAAATGACTAAGTCAACAGACAATCCACATTCCAAACAAAAGAATCACCTCTAAAGTCCCAAGACTTAACCATTTTCAAGTTACTAAGTCGCCAAAAAAGTCATATTCTAAACAAAAAATCACCTCTAAAGTCCCAAGACTTAACCATTTTCAAGGGACTAAGTCAACAAACAAACCACATTCCAAACAAAGAAATCACCTCTAAAGTCCCTAGACTTAACGATTTTCAAGTGACTAGGTCACCAAACAAGCCACATTCTAAATTAAAAAAAAATCACCACTAAAGTCCCTGGACTTAAGCATTTTCAAGTGACTAAGTCACCGAACAAGCCACATTATTAACAAAAAAACTACCTCTAAAGTCCCAAAACTTAACCACTTTCAAATGACTAAGTCACCAAACAAGCCACATTAGAAACAAAAAAAATTACCTCAAAAGTCCCTAGACTTAAACATTATTAAGTGACTAAGTCACCAAACAAGTCACATTCTAAACAAAAAAAATCACCTCTAAAGTCCCCAGACTTAACCTCAAGTGACTAAGTCAACAAACAAACCACATTCCAAACAAAAAAATCAAATCTAAAGTTCCTAGACATGACCATTTTTAAGTGACTAAGTCACCAAACAAGTCACATTCTAAATAAACAAATTACCTCTAAAGTTCCATTACTTAACCATTTTCAAGTTACTAAGTAACCAAATTAGACACATTCTAAACAACTAAATCACCTTTATAGTTCCTAAACTTAACAATTTTCAAGTGACTAAGTCAATAAACAAACCACATTACAAACAAAAAAATTACCTCTAAAGTCCCTAAACTAAACCATTTTCAAGTGACTAAGTCATCAAACAAGTCACATTCTAAACAAAAATAAACACCTATAAAGTCCCTACACTTAATTATTTTCAGGTGACTACGTCACCAAACAAGTCACATTCTAAACAAATAAATTACCTCTAAAGTCCCTAGACGTGACCATTTTCAAGTGACTAATTCACCAAACAAGTCAAATTCTAAACAACTAAATCACCTTTAAATTCCCTAAATTTAACCATTTTCAAGGGAATAAATCAACAAACATGCCACATTCTAAAAAAAAAAATCACCTCTAAAGTCCCTAGACTTAACCATTTTCAAGTGACTGAGTCAAAAAATAAACCACATTCTAAATAAATAAATCACCTCTAAAGTCGTCCCTAGACTTCACCATTTTCAAGTGACTAAGTCAACAAACAAACCACATTCCAAACAAAAAAATAACCTTTAAAGTCCCTAGACTTTACAATTTTCAAGTGACTAAGTCACCAAATAAGTCATATTTTAAACAACTAAATCACCTTTAAAGTCCCTAAACTTAACCATTTTCAAGTGACTAAGTCACCAAACAAGACACATTCTAAACAAAAAAATCACCTCTAAAGTCCCTAGACTTAACCATTTTCAAGTGACTAAGTCAACAAACAAACCACATTCTAACCAAATAAATCACCTGTAAAGTCCCTTGGCGTAACCATTTTCATGTGACTAGGTCACCAAATAAGCCACATTCTTAAAACAAAAATCAACTCTAAAGTCCCTAGGCGTAACCATTTTCAAGTGACAAAGTCACCAAACAAGCCACATTCAAAACAAAAAAATTACCTCTAAATTCCCTAGACTTGACAATTTTCATGTGACTAAGTGAACAAATAAACCATATTCCAAACAAAAAAATTCCCTAGATTTAACCATTTTCAAGTAACTAAGTCAGCAAACAAACCACATTCCAAACAAAAAAATCACTTCTAAAGTCCTTAGATTTAACCATTTTCAAGTGACTAAGTCACCAAACAAATCACATTCCAAACAATTTTCAAGTGACTAAGTGAACAAATAAACCACATTCCAAACAAAAAATTTCCTAGATTTAACCATTTTCAAGTGACTAATTCACCAAACAAGTCACATTCTAAACAACTAAATCACCTTTAAATTCCCTAAACTTAACCATTTTCAAGGGAATAAATCACCAAACATGCCACATTCTAAACAAAAAGTCACCTCTAAAGTCCCTAGACTTAACCATTTTCAAGTGACTAAGTCAACAAATAAACCACATTCTAAACAAATAAATCACCTCTAAAGTTGTCCCTAGACTTCACCATTTTCAAGTGACTAAGTCAACAAACAATCCACATTCCAAATAAAAAAATAACCTTTAAAGTCCCTAGACTTTACCATTTTCAAGTGACTAAGTCACCAAAAAAGTCACAGTCTAAATAAAAAAATCACCTCTAAGGTCCCAATAGTTAACCATTTTCAAGTGATTAAGTCACCAAATAAGTCACATTCTAAACAACTAAAACACCTTAAAAGTCCCTAAACTTAATAATTTTCAAGTGACTAAGTCAATAAACAAACCACATTCCAAAAATAAAAATCACCTCTAAAGTCCCTAAACTAAACCATTTTCAAGTGACTAAGTCACCAAACAAGTCACATTCTAAACAAACAAAACACCTCTAAAGTCGCTACACTTAACCTTTTTCAAGTGACTAAGTCACTAAGCAAGTCACATTCTAAACAAAAAATCACCTCGAATGACCCTAGACATAACCATTTTCAAGTTACTAAGTCACCAAATAAGCCACATTCTAAAACAAAAAAACACCACTAAAGTCCCTAGACTTAATCATTTTAAAGTGACTAAGTCAACAAATGAACCACATTCCAAACAAAAAAATCACCACTAGAGTCCCTAGACTTGAGCAAGTCCCTACACTTAACCATTTTCAAATGACTAAGTCAACAGACAATCCACATTCCAAACAAAAGAATCACCTCTAAAGTCCCAAGACTTAACCATTTTCAAGTTACTAAGTCGCCAAAAAAGTCATATTCTAAACAAAAAATCACCTCTAAAGTCCCAAGACTTAACCATTTTCAAGGGACTAAGTCAACAAACAAACCACATTCCAAACAAAGAAATCACCTCTAAAGTCCCTAGACTTAACGATTTTCAAGTGACTAGGTCACCAAACAAGCCACATTCTAAATTAAAAAAAAATCACCACTAAAGTCCCTGGACTTAAGCATTTTCAAGTGACTAAGTCACCGAACAAGCCACATTATTAACAAAAAAACTACCTCTAAAGTCCCAAAACTTAACCACTTTCAAATGACTAAGTCACCAAACAAGCCACATTAGAAACAAAAAAAATTACCTCAAAAGTCCCTAGACTTAAACATTATTAAGTGACTAAGTCACCAAACAAGTCACATTCTAAACAAAAAAAATCACCTCTAAAGTCCCCAGACTTAACCTCAAGTGACTAAGTCAACAAACAAACCACATTCCAAACAAAAAAATCAAATCTAAAGTTCCTAGACATGACCATTTTTAAGTGACTAAGTCACCAAACAAGTCACATTCTAAATAAACAAATTACCTCTAAAGTTCCATTACTTAACCATTTTCAAGTTACTAAGTAACCAAATTAGACACATTCTAAACAACTAAATCACCTTTATAGTTCCTAAACTTAACAATTTTCAAGTGACTAAGTCAATAAACAAACCACATTACAAACAAAAAAATTACCTCTAAAGTCCCTAAACTAAACCATTTTCAAGTGACTAAGTCATCAAACAAGTCACATTCTAAACAAAAATAAACACCTATAAAGTCCCTACACTTAATTATTTTCAGGTGACTACGTCACCAAACAAGTCACATTCTAAACAAATAAATTACCTCTAAAGTCCCTAGACGTGACCATTTTCAAGTGACTAATTCACCAAACAAGTCAAATTCTAAACAACTAAATCACCTTTAAATTCCCTAAATTTAACCATTTTCAAGGGAATAAATCAACAAACATGCCACATTCTAAAAAAAAAAATCACCTCTAAAGTCCCTAGACTTAACCATTTTCAAGTGACTGAGTCAAAAAATAAACCACATTCTAAATAAATAAATCACCTCTAAAGTCGTCCCTAGACTTCACCATTTTCAAGTGACTAAGTCAACAAACAAACCACATTCCAAACAAAAAAATAACCTTTAAAGTCCCTAGACTTTACAATTTTCAAGTGACTAAGTCACCAAATAAGTCATATTTTAAACAACTAAATCACCTTTAAAGTCCCTAAACTTAACCATTTTCAAGTGACTAAGTCACCAAACAAGACACATTCTAAACAAAAAAATCACCTCTAAAGTCCCTAGACTTAACCATTTTCAAGTGACTAAGTCAACAAACAAACCACATTCTAACCAAATAAATCACCTGTAAAGTCCCTTGGCGTAACCATTTTCATGTGACTAGGTCACCAAATAAGCCACATTCTTAAAACAAAAATCAACTCTAAAGTCCCTAGGCGTAACCATTTTCAAGTGACAAAGTCACCAAACAAGCCACATTCAAAACAAAAAAATTACCTCTAAATTCCCTAGACTTGACAATTTTCATGTGACTAAGTGAACAAATAAACCATATTCCAAACAAAAAAATTCCCTAGATTTAACCATTTTCAAGTAACTAAGTCAGCAAACAAACCACATTCCAAACAAAAAAATCACCTCTAAAGTCCTTAGATTTAACCATTTTCAAGTGACTAAGTCACCAAACAAATCACATTCCAAACAATTTTCAAGTGACTAAGTGAACAAATAAACCACATTCCAAACAAAAAATTTCCTAGATTTAACCATTTTCAAGTGACTAATTCACCAAACAAGTCACATTTTAAACAACTAAATCACCTTTAAATTCCCTAAACTTAACCATTTTCAAGGGAATAAATCACCAAACATGCCACATTCTAAACAAAAAGTCACCTCTAAAGTCCCTAGACTTAACCATTTTCAAGTGACTAAGTCAACAAATAAACCACATTCTAAACAAATAAATCACCTCTAAAGTTGTCCCTAGACTTCACCATTTTCAAGTGACTAAGTCAACAAACAATCCACATTCCAAATAAAAAAATAACCTTTAAAGTCCCTAGACTTTACCATTTTCAAGTGACTAAGTCACCAAAAAAGTCACAGTCTAAATAAAAAAATCACCTCTAAGGTCCCAATAGTTAACCATTTTCAAGTGATTAAGTCACCAAATAAGTCACATTCTAAACAACTAAAACACCTTAAAAGTCCCTAAACTTAATAATTTTCAAGTGACTAAGTCAATAAACAAACCACATTCCAAAAATAAAAATCACCTCTAAAGTCCCTAAACTAAACCATTTTCAAGTGACTAAGTCACCAAACAAGTCACATTCTAAACAAACAAAACACCTCTAAAGTCGCTACACTTAACCTTTTTCAAGTGACTAAGTCACTAAGCAAGTCACATTCTAAACAAAAAATCACCTCGAATGACCCTAGACATAACCATTTTCAAGTTACTAAGTCACCAAATAAGCCACATTCTAAAACAAAAAATCACCACTAAAGTCCCTAGACTTAACCATTTTAAAGTGACTAAGTCAACAAATGAACCACATTCCAAACAAAAAAATCACCACTAGAGTCCCTAGACTTGAGCAAGTCCCTACACTTAACCATTTTCAAATGACTAAATCAACAAACAAGCCACATTCCAAACAAAAGAATCACCTCTAAAGTCCCAAGACTTAACCATTTTCAAGTTACTAAGTCGCCAAAAAAGTCATATTCTAAACAAAAAATCACCTCTAAAGTCCCAAGACTTAACCATTTTCAAGTGACTAAGTCAACAAACAAACCACATTCCAAACAAAGAAATCACCTCTAAAGTCCCTAGACTTAACGATTTTCAAGTGACTAGGTCACCAAACAAGCCACATTCTAAATTAAAAAAAAAAGCACCACTAAAGTCCCTGGACGTAAGCATTTTCAAGTGACTAAGTCACCAAACAAGCCACATTATTAACAAAAGAACTACCTCTAAAGACCCAAAACTTAACCACTTTGAAATGACTAAGTCACCAAACAAGCCACATTAGAAACAAAAAAAATTACCTCAAAAGTCCCTAGACTTAAACATTATTAAGTGACTAAGTCACCAAACAAGTCACATTCTAAACAAAAAAAATCACCTCTAAAGTCCCCAGACTTAACCTCATGTGACTAAGTCAACAAACAAACCACATTCCAAACAAAAAAATCAAATCTAAAGTTCCTAGACATGACCATTTTTAAGTGACTAAGTCACCAAACAAGTCACATTCTAAATAAACAAATTACCTCTAAAGTTCCATCACTTAACCATTTTCAAGTTACTAAGTAACCAAATAAGACACATTCTAAACAACTAAATCACCTTTATAGTTCCTAAACTTAACCATTTTCAAGTGACTAAGTCAATAAACAAACCACATTACAAACAACAAAATTACCTCTAAAGTCCCTAAACTAAACCATTTTCAAGTGACTAAGTCATCAAACAAGTCACATTCTAAACAAAAATAAACATCTATAAAGTCCCTACACTTAATTATTTTCAGGTGACTACGTCACCAAACAAGTCACATTCTAAACAAATAAATTACCTCTAAAGTCCCTAGACGTGACCATTTTCAAGTGACTAATTCACCAAACAAGTCAAATTCTAAACAACTAAATCACCTTTAAATTCCCTAAATTTAACCATTTTCAAGGGAATAAATCAACAAACATGCCACATTCTAAACAAAAAAATCACCTCTAAAGTCCCTAGACTTAACCATTTTCAAGTGACTGAGTCAAAAAATAAACCACATTCTAAATAAATAAATCACCTCTAAAGTCGTCCCTAGACTTCACCATTTTCAAGTGACTAAGTCAACAAACAAACCACATTCCAAACAAAAAAATAACCTTTAAAGTCCCTAGACTTTACAATTTTCAAGTGACTAAGTCACCAAACAAGTCACATTCTAAACAAAAAAATCACCTCTAAAGTCCCTACACTTAACCATTTTCAAGTGACTAAGTCACCAAATAAGTCATATTTTAAACAACTAAATCACCTTTAAAGTCCCTAAACTTAACCATTTTCAAGTGACTAAGTCACCAAACAAGACACATTCTAAACAAAAAAATCACCTCTAAAGTCCCTAACTTAACCATTTTCAAGTGACTAAGTCAACAAACAAACCACATTCTAAACAAATAAATCACCTGTAAAGTCCCTTGGCGTAACCATTTTCATGTGACTAGGTCACCAAATAAGACACATTCTGCAAACAAAAATCAACTCTAAATTCCCTAGGCGTAACCATTTTAAAGTGACAAAGTCACCAAACATGCCACATTCTAAATAAAAATATTACCTCTAAATTCCCTAGACTTGACAATTTTCAAGTGACTAAGTGAACAAATAAACCACATTCCAAACAAAAAATTTCCCTAGATTTAACCATTTTCAAGTGACTAAGTCACCAAACAAACCACATTCCAACCAAAAAATTCACCTCTAAAGTCCTTAGATTTAACCATTTTCAAGTGACTAAGTCACTAAACAAATCACATTCCAAACAAATAAATACCTCTAAAGTCTCTGGACTTAACCATTTTTAAGTGACTATGTCACCAAGCAAACCGCATTCCAAACAAAAAAATCACCTCTAAAATTCCTAGACTTAACCATTTTCAAGTGAATAAGTCAACAAAAAATCACATTACAAACAATAAAAATCACCTCTAAATTCCCTAAACTTAACTATTTTAAAGTGACTAAGTCACCAGACAAGTCACTTTCTAAACAAAAAAATCACCTCTAAAGTCCCCACACTTAACAATTTTCAAGTGACTAAGTCACCAAACAAGTCACATTCTAAACAACTAAATCAACTTAAAGTCCCTAAACTTAACCATTTTCAACTGACTAAGTCTACAAACAAGCCACATTCTAACCAACAAAATCACCTCTAAAGTCCCTAGACTTAACTATTTTCAAGTGACTAAGTCAACAAACAAACCACATTCTAAACAAATAAATCGCCTGTAAAGTCCCTTGGCGTAACCATTTTCATGTGACTAGGTCACCAAATAAGCCACATTCTAAAAACAAAAATCAACTCTAAAGTCCCTAGGCGTAACCATTTTAAAGTGACAAAGTCACCAAACAAGCCACATTCTAAACAAAAAAATTACCTCTAAATTCCCTAGACTTGGCAATTTTCAAGTGACTAAGTGAACAAATAAACCACATTCCAAAACAAAAAATTTCCCTAGATTTAACCATTTTCAAGTGACTAAGTCACCAAACAAACCACATTTCAACCAAAAAATTCACCTCTAAAGTCCTTAGATTTAACCATTTTCAAGTGACTAAGTCACTAAACAAATCACATTCCAAACAAAAAAATACCTCTAAAGTCTCTGGACTTAACCATTTTTAAGTGACTATGTCACCAAGCAAACCGCATTCCAAACAAAAAATTCACCTCTAAAATTCCTAGACTTAACCATTTTCAAGTGAATAAGTTAACAAAACAAATCACATTACAAACAATAAAAATCACCTCTAAATTCCCTAAACTTAACCATTTTAAAGTGACTAAGTCACCAGACAAGTCACTTTCTAAACAAAAAAATCACCTCTAAAGTCCCTACACTTAACAATTTTCAAGTGATTAAGTCACCAAACAAGTCACATTCTAAAAAACTAAATCAACTTAAAGTCCCTAAACTTAACCATTTTCAACTGACTAAGTCTACAAACAAGCCACATTCTAACCAACAAAATCACCTCTAAAGTCCTTAGACATAACTATTTTCAAGTGAATAAGTCAACAAACAAACCACATTCTAAACAAATAAATCACCTGTAAAGTCCCTTGGCGTAACCATTTTCATGTGACTAGGTCACCAAATAAGCCACATTCTAAAAACAAAAATCAACTCTAAAGTCCCTAGGCGTAACCATTTTAAAGTGACAAAGTCACCAAACAAGCCACATTCTAAACAAAAAAGTTACCTCTAAATTTCCTAGACTTGGCAATTTTCAAGTGACTAAGTGAACAAATAAACCACATTCCAAACAAAAAAATTCCCTAGATTTAACCATTTTCAAGTGACTAAGTCACCAAACAAACCACATTCCAAACAAAAAAATCACATCTAAAGTCCTTCGATTTAACCATTTTCAAGTGACTAAGTCACCAAACAAATCACATTCCAAACAAAAAAATACCTCTAAAGTCCCTAGACTTAACCATTTTCAAGTGACTAAGTCACCAAGCAAACCACATTCCAAACAAAAAAATCACCTCTAAAATCCCTAGACTTAACCATTTTCAAGTGAATAAGTCAACAAACAAATCACATTACAAACAATAAAAATCACCTCTAAATTCCCTAAACTTAACCATTTTAAAGTAACTAAGTCACCAAACAAGTCACTCTCTAAACAAAAAAATCACCTAAAGTCCCTACACTTAGCAATTTTCAAGTGACTAAGTCACCAAACAAGTCAAATTCTAAACAACTAAATCACCTTAAAGTCCCTAAACTTAACCATTTTTAAGTGATTAAGTCTATAAACAAGCCACATTCTAAACAAAAAAATCACCTCTAAAGTCCCTAGACTTAACTATTTTCAAGTGACTAAGTCAACAAACAAACCACATTCTAAACAAATAAATCACCTCTAAAGTCCCTAGATTTAACCATTTTCAAGTGACTAGGTCACCAAACAAGCCACATTCTAAACAAAAAAATCACCTCTAAAATCCCTAGACGTAAACATTTTCAAGTGACTAAGTCAACAAACAAGCCACATTCTAAGTAAAAAATGTCACCTCTAAAGTCCCTAGACTTAATCCTTTTCAAGTGACTAGGTCACCAAATAAGCCACATTCTAAACAAAAATAATCACCTCTAAAGTCCCTAGACGTAACCATTTTCATTTGAATAAATCACCAAACAAGCCACATTCTAAACAATAATAATATCTCTAAAGTCCCTACACTTAACCATTTTCAAGTGACTAAGTCAACAAACAAATCACATTCTAAAAAAAAAAATCACTTCTAAAGTCCCTAGACTTAACCATTTTCAAGTGACTAAGTTAAAAAACAAACCACATTCTAAACAAAAAAAATCACCTTTAAAGTCCCTACACTTAACCTTTTTCAAATAACTAAGTCAATAAATAAACTACATTCTAAACAAAAAAAAATCACCTTTAAAGTCCCTAAACTTAATCATTATCAAGTAACTAAGTCAACAAACAAACCACATTCTAAACAAAAAAAAATACCTTTAAAGTCCCTAGACTTAACCATTTTCAAGCCCCTAAACAAGTCACATTCTAAACAAATAAATCCCCTTTCAAGTTCCTAGACTTAACCATATTCAAGTGACTAAGTATCAAAATAAAACCACATTCAAGAAACAAGCAACAACAATGCTATGAATTGCACAAGGCCACACATAGCTTCACTAAACTTTAATATGAACAATAACAACATGATAACAACAATGCTAGTGAATCGAATAAGGCCACACATGACTTCACTAGACTTCAATATGAACAATAAAAATACTTCATTAAAACAAATTAGTGAAAAGTCAACTTACCTTTGCTTGGTCCAAATTAAAGTTAAAGAGACAAGCGTCAATGGAAATAAAAGAAACACCCTCCTTTTCCTAAATTCGGATTCTGTCAAACGGTAACATCAAATTCCAAGTAACCCATTATGCAAGTAGAGTTAAAAAAATCTTCATCATTACACAAAATAACAAATATGATCTTGCCATCCTTATTTTCTCATATTTTTAGCTTAAAATTAAACAAACTACCAACATACTAAAACTACAATGGAGTATCAATAAAATTAAACCCTAATATACTTGATAAAACACACAAAGAGAGGATCTTGATAAGCTTTACTTGACAAAATACACATAGAACAAACTAAAATTACGTTACTAAATGGAATCTTGAACTAACTAAAAGGAAATTTCCTAAAATTGATCAAGCTAAAATTGAAACTTTACTTTGAACTAACTAAAATTTAATCCTGAACTAACTATATGAAAATTTCCATTACTTTTTTTACTTTAAACTATCTAAATGTATGTAATGAAGCATAATAACTAGAACAAATGTTTTAAAATAGAAATTTTTTTTACTTTGACCTAAATAAAATTAGTACCAAAGCTTATATTCTTGAACCTTTAGCAAGTATCTAACAAGAAAAACATAGAGTTGAAGTTTTTGGAACTTATCGGAGCTAGGGGCGGCATGAAACGGTGGTAGATAGTGGTAGAGTTGAAGTGTGGCTTTGATTTGGAGATTTTTTGTGTGTGTATATGGTGTTTTCGAATGGGGGGGAGGGTTTCTATTTTGGGGATTTAACGTTAAAGGGGTCGGGTCGGGTTGGGTTTTTATTTATAATATTTTTTATACTTAATAAAAATCGACCACATGAGGTCGGTTTTTCGAAAATATTAAAAAAATTATTTTGATAAAAATAAATATTCTGATTAGTTAAAATATAACTATTTTTATAAATTAGTTTTAAAAAAATATTAATCAATTAATTAATTAATTAAGTCAATTAAAATTTTACAAAAATGATCACAAAGTAAAATATAAGTGTTCGATTTAATTTTTTATAATACTTATTATCGAAAGAAATTACATGTGCTCAATGCGTATATGTACAAATCATATAATTATTTATGTTATCATCATATTAACACAATCCGTATATGTACAAATCAGATAGTTGGTTATTTTGTCAACATATATATTCACAGGAGTAGTATACTTCCTTAATAATATAATAATATCAATGAATTTTGCGAATTATGATATATATATATATATATATATATATATATATATATATCGTAATTAAAAGTTAAGTAACAAAAAATTTATCAAAATTTGCAAAATTCATTGATTATATGGAAATTGAACAAACTAGAATTGAAACTTTACTTTGAACTAACTAAAATTTAATATTGAACTAACTATATGGAAATTTCCATTACTTTTTTTACTTTGAACTATCTAAATGTATGTAATGAAGCATAATAACTAGAACAAATGTTTTAAAACAAATAATTTTTTACTTTGACCTAAATAAAATTAGTACCAAAGCTTTATATTCTTGAACCTTTAGCTAGTATCTAACAAGAAAAACATAGAGTTGAAGTATACCTCGCTCATAAAACGTGTTAATCGAATAAATTATCGATTATACGTTAATTTACGTGTGTCAACACTATATTGACACAAATTAGTATATCTATTTCATCACTACATGAGATATACGTATATATAAATATATTCAATTGGCTATCAACATTAAAAGACGTACTATATACAACACATACCCGATTTTACTAACCCATAATAATATACAACGTATTTTAGAAACTCAGTTGGTTTATCTTATCATTAATATAGCTTCACTAAATAATATGTAAATTATATATATACACACACATATATATACACATTATCGACTATATCAATAAGTACTATATACATCACATACGTACACGAGTATCTTATCCAATAATATGATGCGATGTATTTCATATATGTACTATATACATCACATACCTGATTTTACTACCCCATTGAATTTCACATATACTCAAATAAATTATAAGTTGATTTATCTTATATCGTTAATATACCGTTGCTATATAATTTGTATATATTATATATACATATATACATACACACACATATGCATATTATCGATTATATCAAGTACAA
This sequence comes from Capsicum baccatum var. pendulum, assembly GCA_030864225.1. Lineage (NCBI taxonomy): Eukaryota > Viridiplantae > Streptophyta > Magnoliopsida > Solanales > Solanaceae > Capsicum > Capsicum baccatum. The sequence continues at coordinate 7,281,276 of CM061552.1, forward strand.
CATACTTATTATACACATCACATAACCATTTTCAAGAGACTATTAACATTCAAGGACGTACTATATATACATCACATACCCGATTTTACTACCCCATACACCATAATAATATACAACGTATTTCACAGAAACTCAGTTGAATTATTAGTTGGTTTATCTTGTGTCACTAATATACCTTTACTAAATAATATGTAAATTATATATATATATATACACACACACACACACACATTATCGACTATATCAATAAGTTCTATATACATCACATACGTACACGAGTATCTTATCCAATAATATAATGCAACGTATTTCATATACGTACCATATACGTCACATAACCGATTTTACTACCCCATTGTATTTCATGTATACTCAAATAATTATCGGTTCATTTATCTTATGTCATTAATATAATATACCACCTCTATATAATATGTATATATTATATATATACATATACATCGCACACATATGCACACTATCGACTATATCAAGTTCAAAATATGTATTATATACATCACATATGAATACAAGTATAATATCCAATATAATAATATATAATGCGTTGTGTTTCTTATACATAGATTAGTGATCGATTAATTATGTTTGATTAGCTTAATATATTAGGTTTTGATTATATATATAATTAGGCGTTACTAAAAATTATTTAAGTCTTTTTACTTCAAAAACCGACCACAAGTGGTCGGTTTTATTGAATTATTTTTTACAAAAATCGATCATAGGTGGTCGGTTTTTATAAATATTTTTCAATTATATTTTTTTAAATAAAACGACCACTTGTGGTTGATTTTTTAAAAAATTTGTATTTGTTAAATAAATAATAATTATTATTAAAATTATTGTATTAATTAATTTGAATTTTTTAAATAAAAAAGCTACTACTTGTGGTAGCTTTTTAAAAATATATATAAAAAATTTTAAAAAATAAAAAACTGACCACTAGTGGTCGATTTTTTCCGACCACATCTTGTGGTCGGTTTTCTTGTGTCGGTTTTACCAATTTTTTTAGTAGTGAGTGGGAATTGAACCCACACTAATAAGGTGGAAGTTCGGGCTGCTAGTCAATCAACTGAGCTACTGATAAGATTCTTGTCACGCCCTAAGCTGAGGCCCTGGACGTGACACATACCAAATACTATTGCTAGTATGAGCGAACGTTCTATCGTAACACATGAGAATACAACCAACGTGAAAGAATATAATTGAAACAATATGATATTGAAATAAGATTTTTTAAAAGAGAAATATTTTCATCAAGGTTTATTAACATCACTTAAAATTATACAGTACTATAGACATGATAAAGACTAGAAATTATAAAATTTGTTTGACAACTACACCTGTGACGCCTCTAATAAGTACCAATACTGAAAGGAAATCAAATATAAAGAAGTCATCATATCTTGTTCAACCTCTAAATAGGAAAGAGGCTCACCAATGGCAAAAGATAGAGATTCTAATGAGGTGCTTGACCGCGGACTTGATAGCCAAAACCTACACCATGAAATGATGTTGAACCAAAGACGGTCAATACGTGGAATGTATTGGCATGAAAAACCATTTCAGGAGGGTAGTGCATCAAGAAGAGATTAGAAATGACAATAAAATTTAAATGTAAGTAAAGACAAGAAGAATATAAGCTAAATTCATAATTGACCAAGTAAGGTAGATTTTATTCCTTTGATTATTTATGGAACAAAAATTAATATTGTTCTGTGAAACTATTGCTTCCAGTTCAAGGAACAGATGATGGACAGAAGTTTTGTGTTACGATTCGGATAGAATAAGAAAACCACAACTAAAAGAAAAACAAGAACAACACATCAGATTTACATAGAAACCCTCGCAGGAAAAACCATAGGCAGAGGAAAGAAGAATTTCACTATGAAAAGAGAGGAGTACAATGTGGAGCACAACGTAATTTCTGAATTATCCAAAATATCCCACTAAATCGCACTTATATAGTAAGCAGTAGCAGAGCTAGAATTTTTACTAAGTCTAATGGCCCTACTAAGGTTAGTGGAAACACACACCTCATCTTCCCCAAAGGTGCCCCTCATAATATACTCCCCACTTTACCATCAAGATGTAGACATCATCATTCATACACCACTTATTCTGCTTTATTTAATTTATTCTCCATTTTTATAAGATATATACTCACACAACGCTACATAGATCCACACACATACATAGCTCCCACACACAAATACACAGAACATTCTCTCATCTTCTACAATTAATACAATACTCGGAATTGACCATGTTTCCATAGCAGATTATGTTTCTGCATCTTCTTTTATTATATGAATGTTGTGCATGATTACCAGATAGAGAAGGGCATTCCGGGTCTTCATGGCTCGGGATGTCCGTCACAGCCAGGCCCTAGTTCGGGTCGTGATAGTATATTATATATATTTATGGGATCGGAGTGCACTCCTGCACAGTATTATATATATTTATGGGATTGGAGTGCACGCTGGCACAGTGTATACATTTGCATAGCATTGCATTGATTATTTGTTTCACATTAATTAAAGTGGATTGTGACCTTGTACTTACTGTATATGTGTTATTTGTTTTATCGGATTGAGAAATTCTTGGATTTTATTATAATATCTTTATGAAAGCTAAACTGGACTATTCTATTAGATTAATGTGGTCTTCCTGAGTGCAGGTTGTGTGTTTGTGTTTAAATATTTTATGTGGTGTCACTCATCACCACTTTAAATTAGGGTCGGTCGACGATGCTTGCTGAGTACACGTAGTTCCATACTCACTCTTTCTTTTTCTGTACCTTATGTGCAGGTACAGATTCGACGGCCTTTGGATATTGATTTTTGTGGTTCCTTCATTGCTAGCATCATTGGATATTCGAGGCAGCTTCTACTGGCTTCAGTGACTACTAAAATCTCCTTGAGCTTTATTCTTATGCATTTGTCGCATTTTGAAGGACTAAAACTTTCTTTTGGTTCTGTATTTAGTGGCTTTTATTAGTGACTTTCAGACCTGGGATCATCTACAAATTGATTTTACTAGACTATGTATCTACTTATGAGATTACTCAGAATAAGTTATGTTCTATTTTCTCCCGCTTCTATGAGTTTGAGATGTTGTTCTTGAAATTGGGTATTTGTCTTACCTATCACGAAGGATGAGATAGGTTCCATCACGATCCCGAATTTGGGTCATGACAAGATGGTATCAGAGCGCCCAGGTTCATTGGTCTCACAAATACAAGTCGAGTCTAGTAGAGCCCCATGGATCGGTGTGGAGACGTCCATTACTTATCTTCGATAGGCTATAGGACTTTAGGAAATATTCATTTTATTCTCTCTCTTACCGTACAATATTGATCTTTTAACTTTAGATACTGAAATTCTTGTCTTATTCTCTTTCGTCTCCGTTTGTCATTGACCTGGTTCAGTATTATTTAATCCTAGTTCTACTTTATCCTATGTGTCTTCTTACTTCGCTTCTAGTTTTGATATGATTTTTGAGTCTATGGTTGTACCTATTCGTGTTTTTACTCCGGTAGTTGATTCCTTAGTGGTGGATCGGGTATATCGATCCTACATTGTTTCTATTTTGGGGTGATACCTGGGTAGATTTGATAATCCTAGATATGGTTGACTTTGATGTAATTTTAGGCTTGGATTGGTTTTCTCCTTATCATGTTATCTTGGACTATCATGCCAAGATAGTTACTTTATCCATGCCTGATCTCCCTAGATTAGAGTGGACCGGTATTTGAAGTTCGTATCCTAACAAGGTGGTTTCATTCATTCAGGCTCAGCGGTTAGTTGAGAAGGGTTATTTATCATATTTTGCTTATGTTCATGATACTGGTACTGAGACACCTTCTTTAAAGTTAGTAGAGGTGGTTAGAGAGTTCATAGATGTATTTCCTACTGATCTTCCAAGTTCTCCTCCTAATAGAGATATTGATTTTGCTATTGATCTGGAGCCGGCACTAAGCCCATTTCTATTTCTCCTTATAGGATGGCGCCAGCTGAGCTGAAAGAATTGAAAGATCAGCTTCAGGACTTATTAAGCAAGGGGTTTTTTTTGACCAAGTATATCACCTTTGGGTGCTCCGATGTTATTGATGAAGAAGAAAGATGGGTCTGTGAGAATGCACATTGATTATCAGCAGTTGAACAAGGTGACAATCAAGAATAAGTATCCTCTTCTGCGTATTGATGATTTGTGTAATTACTTTAGGGTACTTCTGTGTTTTCAAAGATTGACTTAAGATCAGGGTATCATCAACTAAAAATTCAAGCTTCGAACATTCCTAAGACTACTTTTTAGACTAGATACAGCCACTATGAGTTCTTAGTTATGTCTTTTGGCTTGACTAATGCCCCAGCAGCATTTATGGAGTTGTTGAACTGGGTGTTTCGGCCTTATCTTGATTCTTTTCTGATTGTGTACATCGATGACATTTTGGTGTATTCTAAGAGCGAGGCAGATCATGCAAAACACATGAGGATTGTACTCCTAATATTAAGGGATGAGAAGTTATATGCCAAGTTTTCAAAGTGTGAATTTTGGATCAGTTCTATGGATTCTTGGTACATGTGGTGTCTAAGGATGGTGTTATGGTCAATCCGTCCAAGGTTGAGGTAGTTAGGAATTGGTCACGACTTATTTCACCTTCTGATATTTGGATTTTTCTTGGGTTTGTAGGCTATTACAGGTGATTTGTGCAGGGTTTCTCTTTTATTATAGCTCCTATGACTCGATTGACTTAGAAAAATATGGCTTTTCAATGGTCAGATAAGTACGAGGAGAGCTTTCAAAAGCTCAAGACTTTGTTGACTTCAGCTCTTATCTTGACCCTACCTATTGAAGGTGAGGGTTTCATTGTGTTTTATGATGCTTTTGGTTTTGGCTTGGGTGGTGTGTTGATGCAGAAAAATAAGGTGGTAGCGTAGCTTCAAGGAAGTTGAAGCCACATGAGAGGAATTATCCTACTCATGATTTAGAGTTACTAGCAGTTGTGTTCGTATTGAAATTGTGAAGACACTATTTGTATGGAGTTCATTGTGAGGTATACACTAGGTATACACTGATCATCGCAACCTTCAATATATCTTCAAACAAAAGGAGTTGAATTTGAGACAGCGTAGGTGGATGGAGTTATTTAAAGATTATGATATGACTATCCTGTATCATCCAAGCTAGGCTAATGTTGTGGCAGATGCCTTGAGTAGGAAGGCAATTAGCATAGGTAGTCTTTCCTTGTTGAGTGTAGAGGAGCGATCATTATCTAAGGAGGTTCAACGATTGGCTAACATTTTTATGTGTCTTGATATTTCTGAGTCAGGTAAAGTTTTGGCATATGTGGAGGCGAGATCCTTATTGTTAGAGAAAATTCAAGATCATCAGTCTTAGGACAAAAAGTTGTGTATTATTAGGGATAAGGTGATGCGACGTGAGGCTAAGAAGACAATTTTGGACTCAGAGGGTGTTTTCAGGATTAAGGGACGGATTTGTGTTCGTAGAGTAGGTGACCTAACTATATCTATTATGGAGGAGGCCCATTGGTAGCGCTACTCCATTCATCCAGGTACGACGATAATGTATCATGACCTTAAGAAACATTAATGGTGGTGTGGGATGAAGAGAGACATTGCAGAGTTTGTAGCTAAGTGTTTGAATTGCCAGCAGGTGAAACATGACCACAGGAGGCCAGGTGGTTTGCTTCAAATGATGCCTATTCCCAAGTGAAAGTGGGAGCGTATCACTATGGACTTTGCAGTCGGGTTGCCTAAGACCTTGGGGAGGTTTGATTCTATTTGGGTAATTGTGGACAGATTTACCAAATCAGGCCATTTTGTGCCTGTGAAAATGAGTTATAATGCAGAGAAATTAGCTAAGATTTACATTCGGGATATAGTTCGATTGCATGGAGTTCCTATTTCCATCATTTCGGATAGAGGTACTAAATTCACTTCAACCTTTTGGCATACTTTACAGTGGGAGTTGGGTACTCAGTTGGATATAAATACAGCATTCCATCCGCAGATAGATGGAGCGGACTATTCATGTTACGGGTTTGTGTGATGGATTTTGGGGGTCATTGGGATCAGTTTTTGCCCTTAGTAGAGTTTTCTTATAATAATAGCTATCACTCTAGTATTCAAATGGCTCTATTCGCGGCTTTATATGGTAGAAAGTCTAGGTCCCCAATTGGATGGTTTGATTCTTTTGAGGTTAGACCTTGGGGTACTAATTTGTTGAGAGATTCCATGGACCGAGTGAGATTGATCCAGGATCAGCTCTTGGTGGCTCAGAGTAGACAGAAGAGTCATGCTGATAGGAGGGTCCGTGACTTGGAGTTCATGCAGGGTGAGCGAGTTTTGTTAAAGGCATCACCAATGAAGGTTGTGATGAGGTTTGGAAAGAAAGGAAAGCTTAGTCCAAGGTTTATTGGCCCTTTTGAGATTCTTTGGCGTGTTGGTCCAGTTGCTTACGAGTTGGCTTTACCACCAGCTCTTTCGGCCGTACATCCAGTTTTTCATGTTTCTATGTTGAAAAGGTACCATTTGGATGGTTCGCATGTGATTCAATGGGACTAAGTGAGTCTGGACCAGAATTTGACTTTTGAGGAAGAATTTATAGCTATCTTGGATAGTCCGGTTAGAAAGTTAAGATCCCATGAGATAGCCTCTATGAAGGTGCAGTGGAAGCACCCCTTGTTACTGAATCCACTTGGGAGGTTGAGGCTGACATGCGGAGTAGATACCCTCATCTCTTTGAGAGCTTAGGTACCTTCTTTCTCTTTACGTTCACGTTCGAGGTCGAACGTTTATTTTAGTGGTGGATGATGTAATGGCCCTACTAAGGTTAGTGGAAACACACACCTCATTTTCCACAAAGGTGCCCCTCATAATATACTCCCCACTTTACCATCAATATGAAAACATCATTATTCACACACCACTCATTTTGTTTTTTTAAAAAAAAAATTTATTCTCCATTTTTATAAGATATATACTCACACAACACTACATAGATCGACACACACACATAGCTCCCACACACAGATGCACAGACCATTCTCTCATCTTCTACAATCAATACAATACTCGGGAAGGAGAGAGATCGAGGAAAAGAGGAGAATAGGGAGAGCTCGAGAAAGAGAGTGACGAATTGAGCAAGAAGAAGTCCGCAGTTACGATCTTATTTTTATTTTCTCTTTTCTTCTCACGGCTACAAGATACTTTGAGGTTAGTGTACGAATTTTTCCTTTTTCCTATGGATTCGTTGTTGTTGTTAGGACTTTTATCTATAAGAAATTGTAGGAGTAAAGTTTTTTTTTTTTTTTGTTAAAGTACTTAATACTAGTATTACTACCACCTTTTGGCAGATTTCTCGGGCAAATCAGTAGTAGTATATGAATTATATGCTTATTCTTATTCGGTCAAGGTTGGTCACTAATTTAATGGGAAAAGTCAAAAATTGTCATATGGTTTGCTGGAAACCAAGAGTAGTAATAATATATTGTTAAAATGGTTCACTGGAAACGAATTTAGTTCACTGGAAATTAAGTTTACATGGCCTATTGATTTTGGTCAATATTGATGGCTTGACTGTTTCCTTATTCTTATTGGAAGTTATTGGAAAAGGGAGCAAAGTAAGATTTCTGTAAAGAAAATTAGTACTATCGTTACTACCAGCACCCAGGACGTACTTGCTGTCAACATTTCTGGCTTTCGTTTAGGTTGTAGAAGCAAGTTACATTGTTAATATGCTGAGTTTGAGTGCAGGGAAATTTATAAAAGAAAGAATGATTTGTTTTCTTTAGTCCTATTTCATGCTATGAAAAAAAAAAAACGTGAGTTGTACAGTTATTTTGAGAAAGTGTCCATGGTTGGCAGTAGTTTCCAGGCTTTTGGAGATTAAAACTATTTTTCTTGTCAATTTTTGACATTTAATGTAGGTAACAATAGGTGACTTTATGATGACATTGTGAATAGGATACTAAAATAGATAGACAAAATCCTGATTTAACTAAATTTACGGGTCAAAAAATATATAAAGATATGGCTGTCATTATATCTGTATTCTTATGGAGATTATACAGATTTTGATTATTCAGAGAATTTATGAAACGTGAAGTTTGTAAATTGATGTTTGGCTTCGATTGAGGCAAGTTGAGACTTTCCTTAGACTCTTTTTTCAACGTGCTTACTTGAATATTTGTTAGTTATGTGTAATGGGAGTAATGAGGATTTGGGGGTCCCGTATAGATGATTGTGACGAGCATCTATGCGGAGGGTTAAAATGAGTTAATTGTATGTTTGAACTGTTTTGAGAATACACTTACTTGATAAGTTGAGTTAACTTTGAAATTAATGGTTGATCTGACTTGAGACGTGAAGTGCTTTGCTTGACTTTACTATAGATTTGGGATCGGAGTTGCACGCCTGCACATCATGCATTGCATTGCACAATGTTATATATATTTATGGGATCGGAGTGCACGCCTGCACAGTATATTATATATTTATGGGATCGGAGCGCATGGGGTCGGAGCGCACGCCTGCACAGTATATTATATATATATTTATTGGATCCGAGTGCTATATTATATATTTATGGGATCGGAGTGCACGCCTGCACAGTAAATGTAACGCCCCGTAAAAGTCTTGCATGTACTAGCCCCTAGTAGTGCACTCTTAGCCTTGAAAACTTGAAAATATACGAAGTGTCAAGAGACTTAGTCTCATTTTTATCTCTTACACTACTTGCATGTTTGGATGGTCTGAACAATGTTTTAATGAAAGAATTATGCATGATGCATTATGGCTCAGAAATAGAAATTGCAAGTCTTGGTGTGATGACACTAATTCAGATTATGCCATGATAATTTCAAAACAGAATAGAATGTATGTTTGAAATCAAACTTTTCATATGTTGAAACTAGAAAAAAAATGCATGATTAAGAACAGGATAAAATTAGGCATAAAGAGAGCTTAGGTGGTTCCACGAAGAAGGCATGAGTTCAGACAGCTCATTGCCCGAAACCGTGATTTGCCGATCCAGGTATATTATATTACGCTGGCCTAGTGTCGTGTGACGTATCAGAATTAGGAACTCCAACCCTTGTGGCATACTCGGTTTGGGGCCTTCCCCGCCGAGTCATTGGAGGATTACATACGGCCCATAGGATTTTAGACTTGTAGGGGTGTACCACCTAACTTAGAATTGATACGAAGAACAGAAATTGCACTGTCAAGAATGTTTTAAGATTTTTAGAAAAGTGCCCATGTGTTTTGAAAACCACTTTATATATGATGTTTTGATGAAATTGCTCTCTATTATTTTATGTATAAATATATAAAAGATTTATTTTGGATTACTTTACGTACCAATACATCTTTATTGACTCCCCCCCTCCCCTCCCTACGTACCAATACATCTTTATTGACTCCCCCCCTCCCCTCCCTCCAAGTTCTGAGGCTTAATCTAGGGGTCTAGAAAAACAGTAAATTTCATTTAGACAGAGTTGCAGTGTCCAGTTGGTGAGTCTTCTCTATTCCAGAAGGCCAGCTTATTTTTAGACACTTATTATTTATTAGATATGATTTTCGGTCTACAAGGGGCCTTGTCCCAGTTTCAGACAGTTGTCAAATTATTATGTAGTAGAAATTTCGCAGACTGAGTTAGATGCTATTCAGATATAGTTGATTTACAGTTTTCATACTTATGTTGAATTTAGAATTGACCATGTTTCCTTAGAAGATTATGTTTCCTCATTGTTTTGCGAAAATTTTTGACTTTTGAAAGAGAGTCGCCACTTAATTTTGAAAAGGAATTAAGAAACCTTTTAATTTTACTTCAAACGATCCAAAATAGAAAAATCGTTTAAGTTAAGAAATTCTGAGTAAGCGGTTCTTATTAATGTTTTAGGAAGGTGTTAGGCACTTAAAACGTCCGCTAACTTGCGGTTATCCAGACTGTTTGAAAACATTCTTTTGATTAACTTCAGAAAATTAATTTGTTGAAAAAGTAATTGATTAAGAAAAAAGTTTTTGTGAAATCAGTTTTTTAGCGACATAGTTATTGATTTAACTAGGTTCGCAAAGAGACAAGCAAACAAATAAATGAAAGGAAGAGGGGAAAAAGCGGGGAAGTAGTGATTTAGGATTTTTGAGCCCAAACCATCGACCATGTCCTAATCTAGTTGGGTTTTCGACCCATTTTCACTTGTCCTAATTCTATGTTTTCAAGCCTTTAGCTCGAGTCTCGATCCACCTGTATTAAATACAACTCTGGCTTCGTGGCCCAAATGAATGAATGAATAAGGAAATAAATAAATAAAATAGATAAAGACAACAAATAAAGAATATAAACAAATAAATAAAAAGAGACTTTCTAGTCCCTTTGCTACTTCAAAGAAGGGATTTTAGCCCATTCTTCTCTTGAATCCTTGTATTTGTACACCACAGGATCACTTTTTGGAACTTAGGCCTTCAGACTTGAATCAATGAAATGGGCCTCACTAGCCCAATGAGGGATGCAAAGGGAAAGAGTCCGTTTGGACTCCAAAGTGGATCCATGTGAGACAAGAAAAATAAAGAATGTTAAGATGTGATCAACTAAACAAGAAAAAGAAAAGGGAATTGAAGAATGTAAACACGAAAATCAAATCAAGGAAGTAAGTAAGACAGGTAGCATACGACCATCTGAAGGAAAGAAAGCATATAGGGCGAACTAACTTATACTCTGTCACTGAAAAGTAAAGATGTAGAAAAGGCTCATAAGAAAGAAGGAGGGTGCGTCCATATAGTCAAACAGCATGCTAAGCAGATATGTCTTGATGTAAACCTTTAAGTGTAAGTAACATGTTTGATATCTAAGAGCATATCATGTGTAATAATGTAGGTAGCTCATGAACACACTGTAAACTCATTTGAACGGGTATTCATGGCCAAAGTACTATTTCTTCATAGCCAATCAATCAAAGCAACATGAAAAGAAGACTTATTCAAGATTTTATAAAGAAAAAAAAAAAATCGAAATGTGGACAAGATTGTGAAAATTCGCCGAGACACCAAAATATAGGGTTTACATATTATACAATTTTATCCAAAAAAAGAGGTATTTTTGGGAATCAAAACTTAAGGAAAGATAATGATGAAAGCAACGATCACAACTTTTAACGACTGGAAGTTTTGAGCCTTTTGTGAAGGCAAAGAATAGATTTTCACACACATATGTAGAGAATCAAAAGGGAATTTAAGCTATAACAAAACTCAACATACTTCCTGGGTATACTAATACACAGATAAACATCGTGTACATAATGCGAGCCTACGTGTGCAAGCGACATCAATGGATATTTATCAAATAAAAATTCAATGAGTGATAAGAAATTTTGGAATAAGGAGCAGCCTAGAAAACCGAGTTAGGATACTCAAGGTTCTCGCTAGAGCTCAACTTTTTAAATACTTTCTCATTCCCATTGAACCGAATTCTAATCAAACAAGGGAGGCAGCTTGGTCATCTAATTTGGGATCAATGAAATTCTACAGGAAACCATCATAATTTGCAAAACAAATGGTTAAACATGTTGGAATGATTAACGACCGAAACACATAGTCAGTGAGATTAGACACTTCAAAATTAAATCAGGGAAAGCCAAAGATCCTAAACAAAAACAGCAAACCAATATAGGGATCGGGATACCATCCTTAGACCCGAGGTAGCAAGCCGAAACTACGAATTAGAAATCAAGGTATGAAACTTTAATGATAAAATCAATCTATAACAAGATACTAGCAACCCGAACTACTCAAAATCGAAATATGACACTTTAGTATGAAATCAGCTATAACGAGATACTAGTCACCCAAACCAAAATAAAAAGCATGCGACTTTACTATGAAAATAGCTACCATGACACACCATTAGCCAGAAACTATCCAACAGACTCAAAGAAAGAGACTTTATTATGAAATAGCTTAACGATACACCAACAGACGGAAACAAAATCAAAGCATGAATCTTTGTCACGGAACCAACTATTCATCTCAAGCAGTAAAGTCACGTCGCAAATTCACCAACAATATTAAGAGTAAGCGAAAGATTTCAAATCTAAGGCGAAATCATTAAAGATTGCATATAGGCAATCACGACAAAGGTTATCCTAACATAACGAATGTGACCAAATATTGTCTTCTATAAAGAGAAGAGAAACCAATGGCCTTTTAGGCCTCTACAGCAAACAACCCAGCCTCAGTCATTTCAAACAGATAACTACTTCTACGAAGAAAGAGGGATGAAGCAGGAAACAATGAAATTAAAAGGGACGAGCGTGTGTTTACCTCCTTCCGGGCAGCAAAACGGGCCGACGAGCTATCAGCAAACTTGTCGCTACCGGAATCTCGCAACATCGACCACCAATAGAGCGTCCCTTTTTTTTTCCTCTTAGAGATTTTGAAACCCCCAAAATTTTCAACTAAGATTTAGAAACTTCAAAAATTCTCCTTTCTCTGTTTCCGAATCAGAAACTCACTCAAAAGATTTCCCTTTTCAACCCTCGAATCTCTCCCTAGCAATTTCGAAAACCTAAAATTTCTAAGAAACAGAATTCGAGTTCCCAAAGCTTTTTCTAAACACAATTTCTAAACCCTCAAATTTCTGAACCTTTTTCTTGATCCCCCAATTTTGAGACTCTAATTTTCGAACCCAGACTTTCGAACCAGCCTAAAAAAAGTTTTCTTCTTCAGTTCCTTTTTTTTAAAAACCTAGAATCTCTAACCCTCAAAATTTTTTTTCTTTTCTTGCTCTAAAGAGGACTACCTATAGAAGGGATTGAGGGTTAAATTTTGAAATTCAAAAGATCAGGGCCCTAACAAATTGTAACCCCCTATTTTTGGATTTTTCTTCAACAAATCTGAAATTATGGACCAAAAACAATCGGGAAAAAATCAAATCGTACTCAAACCAATGAACATCAACCAAATAGGTATGAATTCGTACCATGGTACCCGAGATTCGTGGAGTTGGACGTTGGAGGATGACACCTAATCGATATTCTAGAATGATCTCGAGTCTTTTTTGCACAAACTCGCATGAGACGCGTGGAGAAGGGTCGGGTCAGATCGATTTTATGATTTTTGGGTTGAGGTCGGGATGACGATATTGAAGGTGTCTGATGTTGATCGATGTTGGGGACAGGTTTCAGAGCTGGGTCAGGTTCAAGGTGGTTGGGTTGGGTTCGTGGTGTTGTCGATGGAGGAGGTTGTCGCGATTTGGAATTGTGCATATACTGTTGGTGTTGCTGCTGTTTCTTGTTGAATCAGATAGAGAAGTAAGGGGGTTTGGGCCGGGTTGGATCATTTATTAGATTGGGTTGGTGTGGTTGGGCCACTAATGTTGTTGGGTTGATAATTATTCTTTTTGGGCTGCTAAAGTTGTTTGGAAAAATTGGATCCAAATTGGGAATTTGGCCATTCCTTTATGTTTTGGTCAAATTGAAGATTAATTGACCAATTGCATCGCAATGGCGGCGAATTTGATTTTGATTATGGTCAAATCTAATAGATTGGCTAAATTAAATCAGTAATTGAAATGAATTAATAGCTCATTTAATCCCGAGCTTCTTGATTTGATAAAATTAAACACATTTATCCGAATAAATTATTTTGAGAGTAAGTCATATTTAAATCAAGATTTTAATTATTATATTTATTTTCAAAATGTTCCTTAATTAAAATCCGATATCCTATAGAATAAATATTTAAGTAATCAAATTACATAATATCATATAACTGAACACTATAATATATAATAGCTACTTAAAATGACAAAATTACGTACAAATATATCTTGAAAGAAAAAAAAATTATTCGGATGAAATAAATATTTTGATTTTATTCAAAATCAAAGAAACTCAGGATTAAAATTAGTTGTAGAGGGCAAAAAATTAGGTATCAACACTCATCTTCTTTTACTATATGAATGATGTGCATGATTACCAAATAGAAAAGGGTGTTTCGGTCTTCATGGTTTGGGATGCCATCACGGCCAGGCCCTAGTTCGGGTCGTGAAAAACTTAATATCAGAGCACGGTTCATGGTCCCAGGGTATCTGCAAAATCACGTCGGGTAGAGCCTTGTTTATGGGTGTGTAGCGTGCCACACTTATAAGTAGGGGGATACTAGGCGTTTAGGAAATGTTTCCCCTCTTTGTGATTTAGTTCGCGCTAAAGATTCTGAATTAGAATTGCCCTAGGATCAGCGGTCTATTATGTTTCAGAAAATAGTCATGCCTCCTCGTCGTTCCAACAACTAGGATACTCGTGATGATGAAGTCCGCCCCACCTATGAGATGCGTACCTGTAATAGAGCACACACTCCAAAACCTGTTCCTACTCCGGGAGTACCTCCAGTCCTGACCAGTCCTCCTCAAGCTCTAAGTACAAATGTTAACCATCCTCAATCTTTTTATAGGGACATATCAAATGCAGAATTCAGATAATCCATTCCTATGCTTACACACTTGGTAGCTGCACAGACTTAGAGGTTAGAGGATACTGGGTCGGCATATGTTACTTCGGAGGCTATTAGGGTAAGCCAGCTTATGAGGATGAACCCACCCAAATTTTCAGGCTCTAAGGTAGAAGAGGACCTGCAGGAGTTTGTAGATGAAATGGAGAAAATTTTCATAGTTATGCATGTGGATCAGGTGGAAGGGTTCAAGCTAGCAGCATACCAGCTAAAGGATGTAGCAAACCAGTGGTGCAATGAGTGGGAGAATGTGAAATGAGAGAGTGTTGAACCCACAGTTTGGGATGAGTTCGTGGAAACTTTCCTTGACCGATTCTTTTATCTAGAGTTGAAGAACCCCAAGGCAGAAGAGTTCATGAATCTTAAGCAGGGGAAGATGAGTGTTCGAGAAAATCCTCTAAAGTTTAACCAACTGGCTCGTTATGCACCAGAAATGACCGGTAATATGAGATACCGAATGAAGAAATTTACATTCGAACTTTTCGATGATCTACAGCTTGAATGCCAAGGGGCAATGCTAAACAGGGAAATAGACTTTGCTAGGTTGTCAGTTCACATGCAGCAGGTAGAAGAGAAGAAAAAGAAAAATTCTGAATCTAAAGAGAGGGACAGGAAAGTGAAGAGATCCAGATCAGCAAATCAAAACCCCAGTCAGTAGCGGAGTGGTAATTGGGGCAACAAATGGAAAAAGAAGAAGTTTTTGAGTAACACAGAGTCTGCAGCTAGTCCCCAACGCCCAGACCCCCAGTTGATTGACGTCCTCAGAATTTTTAGACTAGTCATAGACCTAGAGCTCGGGATACTCAGTCTTAGGGAATTGTAACTCAGCAGTAATGTCCTTATCCACGGTGTGAGACATGCGGAAAGCATCATCCAGAAAAGTGTCAGCTGGGCTCGCTAGTATGTTATTCATATGGCCAAATGAATCATTTCCAGAGAGATTGTCCCTCTGCTAGGGGGAACGTTGATGAGCCAAGTATCAGGAAAACTCTTTTGCACCACCACCGCCTCAAAAAGGCACCAATTCAGCTATCGGGAGCGGTCACAACCAACTGTATTCTTTGACTAATTGCCAGGAGGCGAAATCTTCGCCAGACATAGTCACCGGTACGTTACAAATATTTTCTTGTAATGTATATCTGTTGCTTGATCCCGGGTCTACCCTATCCTATCTCACCCCTTATGTGGATGTTGGTTTCGGGTTTGATCCCGACATGATTCCTGAACCCTTTTCTATATTCACCCCGGTGAGGGATTCTATTGTTGCTAGGAGAGTGTATAGGGGTTGTGTTGTGACTATTTGTAGCCGGGATACTATGGCAGATCTCATGGAAATAGATATGGTTAACTTTGACGCTATCTTAAGGATGAACCGGCTCCATTCATGTTATTCCACACTAAATTGTACGACCTAAAAAGTCACTTTCTCTTTTCCCAATGAACCAGTTATAAAATGGGAAGGTCATTCTTTAGCACCCAGACTGAACTTTATATCCTACCTCAGAGCCCATAAACTTATCTCTAAGGTTTGTTTATACCATCTTATTTGGGTTAAATATTCTAAGGCCGAAAGCCTTCCTCTTCAATCTGTCCCTGTAGTAAATGAATTTTCAGAAGTTTTTCCGGATGATCTCCCAGGAATTCCACCTGATAGGGAGATAGATTTTGGCATTGATATATTGCCAGATACCCGTCCTATTTCTATCCTTCCATATAGAATGGCTCCTACAAAGCTAAATAAGTTGAAAGAATAGCTAGCAGATCTCTTAGATAAAGGTTTTATCAGACCTGGTGTTTCTCCCTAGGGTGCACCTGTACTCTTCGTGTGAAAGAAAAATGGTTCCCTACGTACATGTATAGATTATCATCAGTTGAATAAGGTTACTATTAAATATAAATATCATCTTCCTAGGATTGATGACCTATTTGACCAACTTCAGGGTGCTAAGTGCTTTTCTAAAATAGACCTTCCTTCGGTATATCATCAGTTGAAAGTTGGGGGGGTCAGACATTCCAAAAATAGCTTTTTGAACCAGATATGGTCATCATGAATCCTTAGTCATGTCCTTTGGGTTGACTAATACTCTTGCAGCTTCCATGTACCTAATGAATAGGGTCTTCTATTAGTTCCTAGATCTGTTTATCATAGTTTTTATTGATGACATCTTGATTTACTCCAAAAGTAAGGAGGACCATGTCAATCACCTTAAAATTATTCTCCAGACTCTCAAAGATCATAAGTTGTATGCCAAATTCTCCAAGTATGAATTTTGGTTGAATGCCATTGCCTTTTTGGGGCAGATTGTATCTAGTGAGGGGATTCGGGTTGATCCCTAAAAGGTTGAGGCAATGAGAAATGGCCCAGACTCATAACTCCAACAAAAATTTGGATCTTCTTGGGTTTGGCGGGTTATTACAGAAGGTTCGTAGAGAGTTTCTCTTCCATAGCTGCACCACATACTAAGTTGACTTAAAAAAAGGTGAAGTTTATATGGTCCAACACTTGTGAAAATAGTTTTGAAAGTTGAAAGACAAGTTGACTACTGCTCCTGTTTTGACTCTTTCGGAAGGCACAGAGGATTTTTTTTATGTACTGTGATGCATTATGTGTGGGACTTAGGTGTGTACTTATTCAGTATGATAAGGTGGTGGCTTATGCATCTAGGCAGTTAAAGGTGTATGAGCAGAATTACCCCACTCATGACTTGGAATTAGCAGATGTGGTGTTTGCGCTTAGAATTTTGAGGTATTATCTTTATGGGGTGCATGTTTATATTTTCACTAACCATAGGAGTTTGCAGTATGTTTTCTCATAGAAAGAACTAAACCTCAAGCAGAGGTGTTGGATGGAGTTTTTGAAAGACTATGACATGAGCCTTCACTATCATCTGGGTAAGGCAAATGTTGTAGCTGACGCCCTTAGTAGATTGTCTATGGGCAGTCTTTCTCATGTTGAGGAAGGCAAGAGATAGATGGTGAAAGATATTCACCGACTTGCAATTCTAGGAGTGTGACTCTTGGATTCTGAAGATGGGGGAATGGTTATTCATGATATAGCTAAGTCTTCCCTTTGTGCAAAAGTTAAAGAGAAACAGGCTGAAGATCCCATTTTAATGCGGATCAAGAAAGATGTGGGTCAACAGAAGGTAATGTCCTTCAAAATTGGTGGTGATCATGTTTTGAGGTATCAGGGTAGATTATGTGTACCAGATATTAATGGTTTATGGAAGATAATCCTTGATGAAGCTCACACTTTGAGGTATGTTGTTCACTCAGGCACTACTAAGATGTACCATGATTTTAAATCTATGTATTGGAGGAATAATATGAAGCGTGATGTGGCTAACTTCGTTTCCAAGTGCTTGAATTGCCAACAAGTTAAAGTAGAGCATTTGAGGCCAAGTGGTTCTTCCAAAGAGATAGCTTTACCCTTGTGAAAGTGGCAGATGATAAATATGGACTTCATTACAGGACTTTTGAGGTCCCAAAACTAGTATAATTCTATTTGGGTAATTGTAGATAGACTGACCAAGTCAACCTACTTTCTGGCTGTAAGGACTAACTATTCGGGAGAGGATTTTGCCAAGTTGTTCATTTCAGAAATAGTTCATTTGCATGAGGCACCTGTTTCCATCATAATCGACCGAGGTACACAGTTTTCATCTCAGTTTTGGAGATCTTTTCAGAAAATTTTAGGTACCCAAGTAAACATAAGCACTGGTTTTCACCCCAGACTGATGGGCAGGCTGAGAGCACCATTCAAACCCTTGAAGACATGTTGAGGGCCTATGTGAATGATTTTAAAGGTAGATGGGTAGAGCACTTGCCATTGATAGAGTTCGTATATAATAACAGTTGCCATTCTAGTATTAAGATGGCACCATTTGAGTCATTGTATGAGAGAAGATGTAGGTCTCCAATAGGGTAGTATGAAGTGGGTGAGACACAGGTGTTTGGGCCTGATCTTGTTCATCAGGCGATGGAAGACATGAAACTTATTAGGGAACGACTTAAGATAGCTCAGAGTCGCTAGAAATCTTGCGCTGATATTAGAAGAAGAGATTTAGAGTTTGAGGTTGGATATTGGGTATTCCTAAAAGTGTCTCCTATGAAGGGAGTCATGTGATTCGGGAAGAAAGGTAAGTTGAGTCCTCGTTATATAGGACCCTATTAGATCTTGAGGAGGATAGGTGTAGTTGCGTATGATTTAGAGTTGCCTGCTAGTTTGATTTTTGTTCACTCGGTATTTCACATATCCTTATTGAAAAAGTGTATTGGGGACCATTCATTAGTACTTCCTGTTGAAGAAATCAAAGTGACAGACTCCTTATGATATGAAGAAGAACCGGTGGAAATCTTATATCGTCAAGTTCAAAAATCGAGGAACAAAGATATAGCCTCAGTTAAATTGTTGTGGAGGAATCAGAAAGTTGAAGAGGCTACTTGGGAATTCGAAGAGGACATGCGAGTTAGATACCCAGACTTATTTAATCCAGTGAATGATAAAACGGAAGGTACGAATCCTTGTCTAATTCTTCTATATCCTAGTATGCTTGAAATCGTGCTTGGCTGTATTTCCGCATAATCATTCGGGGATGAATGATCCCAAGGGGTGGATAATGTAACGCCCCGTAAAAGTCATACATGTACTAACCCCTAGTAGTGCACTCTTAGCCTTGGAAACTTGAAAATATACTAAGTCAGAAGAGACTTAGTCTCATTTGTAGCTCTTAAAGTTTTGGGATTTTATTTTTAGTCCTCCCGACCTTCGATTTTAGATTTTCTTGTTGTGTTGTGATGGGGAAAGATCGTAGTACATCACGGGTGAGTTTTAAAATTTTTAGATGAGCCTAAGGGCATGTTTGGTATTCAATTCCAGTAGCTCAGGGTGATAAGGGGGTGTCGCCTAGTGTACCCCACCTCTCTAAGGCAGGTGCCACCCGGGTTACCCCACCGCTTTAAGGCGGACGAAGCCTGGGGTATTCCGGTGCTCTAGGCAGGGTGCCTCCCTAGGTATCGCGCCCGGCTAAATTTCAGCACCCTATTCTGTCTCGTTAAGGGTAAAATGGTACTTCTCCAACCCTTTATCATCTCTAACACGGGATTTAATCCCAATAACACCAGAGTAAGAGTATTTTCATCAAAATCTCTCAAGAAACTCCATTAGGGTTTCAAACTAAAAACTCTAATAACTCAAGATTTAACTGTGGGTTTTCAAAAGGGATCGAAGATTTGGAATCCCCAATATGTAAGCTTCGAGAATTACCTATTATCTTCCGGAATTAAGGTACGGGAGGTTTTCCTAAAGTATCATGGGCATAAAAATCATGTTTTTAAGAAAAGGGTTTCCGATTTGTGAATAAATTCATGTTTTAGAAGTTTTGATGGTACTGTTTTGGTCTTTAAGACTTCCCCAAATTTATTTGAATTGATATATGTATATATGTATATGTTTAATGTTGATGATTGAATTGAGAGCATGATTCATGTGAAAATCCCTCCCTTGTTATGATTTTTCCTTACTTATCATATCATGTGGATTATTTTTTAAATACATCTTTAAAAGCATGTTACGAAGTCTCTTAATTTATGAATGATTTGGTTATGAATCTTGAATTCCAAAGAGACGGTTGTTTGTGTTGAAAAATGTTGAAAATACATCTAATGAAAGAGTTCATGGGTTTTGCCAAAAGCATGTGACCACCTTATGTTTGAAGAGTTCTTGTAGGGTTTTGATTTATGTTTTCGGGACATGAAATCTCTTACACTACTTGCATGTTTGGGTGGTCTGAACTATGTTTTAATGAAAGAATTTTGCATGATAAATTATGGCTCAGAAATGGGACTTGCAAGTCTTGGTGTAACGACACCAATTGAGATTATGCCATGATAATTTAAGAACAAAATAGAATGTATATTTGAAATCAGACTTTTCAAATATTGAAAATAGAAAAAAATCCCTGATTCATGATAGGATAAAATTGGGCATAAAGAAAGCTAAGGTGATTTCCCGAAAAAGGCATGAGTTCAGACAACTCATTGCCCAAAACTGTGATTTGCTGATCCGAGTTTACTATATTACGCTGACCTAGTGTCATGTGGCGTATAAGAATTAGAAACTCCAACTCTTGCGACACACTCAGGTTGGGGGCTTCCCCGCTGAGTCAATAATGGATTTCATACGGCCCGTGGGATTTTAGACTTGTAGGGCTGTACCACCTAACTCAGAATTAATACGAAGACCAGAAATTGCATGGTTAAGAATGTTTTATGATTTTTAGAAAAGTGCCCATGTGTTTTGAAAACCACTTTATGTATGATGTTTTGACCAAATTGCTCTGTATTATTGCATATATATATATATATATATATATATATATATATATATATATATATATATATATATATGCGCTTTATTTTGGATTTCTTTGCATACCCGTACATCTGTATTGACCCCCCTCCACCATCCAAGTTTTGAGGCTCAGTCTAAGGGTCCAGAAAAGTAGTATATTTCATTCAGACA
Organism: Capsicum baccatum var. pendulum; assembly: GCA_030864225.1. Classification (NCBI taxonomy): domain Eukaryota; kingdom Viridiplantae; phylum Streptophyta; class Magnoliopsida; order Solanales; family Solanaceae; genus Capsicum; species Capsicum baccatum. Next base: position 7,302,348 of record CM061552.1, read on the forward strand.
GAGTTGTAGTGTCCAATTGGTGAGCCTTCTGCATTTCAGTAGGACAGTATATTTTCAAACAACTATTATTAGATATGGTTTTCGGTCTACTAGGGGCCTTGTCCCAGTTTTAGACAATTGTCAAATTATTATGTAGTAGTTTTCACAGACTAAGTCAAATGTTATTCAAATGTAGTTGATTTACAGTTTCCATACTTATGTTGAATTCAGAATTGACCATGTTTTTATAAAAGATTATGTTTTCGCATCTTCTTTTACTACATGAATGTTGTGCATGATTACCAGATAGAGAAGGGCATTTTGGGCCTTCATGGTTCAGACTGTCCATCACGGTCAGGCCCTAGTTCGACTCATTACAGTATATTATATATATTTATGGGATCGGAGTGCACGCCTGCATAGTATTCTATATATTTATGGACAGTATATACATTTGCATAGCATTGCATCAAATTGTATTGATTTATTTGTTTCACATTGATTAAAGCGGATAATGACCTTGTACTTACTATATATGTGTTATTTGATTTATCGGATTGAGAAATTCTTCGATTTTATTATGATATCTTTATGACTGTTAAACTGGACTATTCTGTTAGATTAATATGGTGTTCCTGAGTGCAGGTTGTGTGTTTGTGTTTAAATGTTTTATGTGGTGTCACTCGTAACCAATTTGAATTAGGGTTGGTTGATGATGCTTGCTGAGTACACGTGGTTCCGTACTCACTCTTTTTTTTTTCTGCACCCTACGTACAGGTACAGATCCGACGACCTTTGGATATTGATTTCTGTGGTTCCTTCGTTGCTAGCATCATCAGAGATTCGAGGTAGCTGCTACTGGCTTCAGCGACTACTAAAATCTCCTTCAGCTTTATTCTTATGCATTTGTCGCATTTTGAAAACCTTGAACTTTCTTTTGGTTCAGTATTTAGTGGCTTGTATTAGTGACTTTCAGACCTGGGATCATCTACAAATTGATTTTACTAAACTATGAATCTACTTATGATTACTCGGAATAAGTTATGTTCTATTTTATCCTGCTTTTATGAGTTTGAGATGTTCTTGAAATTGGGTATTTGGCTTGCCTATCACGGAGGATGGGATAGTGTAATGACCTGTACGATCATTTTACTGCATTTTCATATAATTTTAGTACTATCTAAATTTATCGTGGATTATTTAATTTAATTTGTAATTTGGTAGAAATATATTTTAGTACCCTTCTAGAATATTTTCGATATTTGTAAAATTCTTTAAGTGATGATATATTTATATCATTTTATAATAGACTTTTATGATTTATTAATATTTTAAGCGAAGATAATAAATTTAGAAATGTTGAAATATTATTATTATATAATAGAGGTTTTGTTAGAAATAATTTTCTATTAATTATGGTATATTCAAAATATTATAATTATTTTACTAAAAATTTATGCAATACCCGAATATATACGCGATGTAGAAAATTATTAATTATGGCAACACCACCACACACGTGGGAAAGGGTGGACCACAAGTGGGTTGCCACTTAGCTTCTAACATTATGCGATCTTTATTTATATATATACATATATAGTAACATTTGACCATTTGAAGGTGGGAAAAAAAGGGTTAACTTTCTGATTGTTATACGTATACACGCCCATATCTCTATATTGGCGTTTCTCGGTTTGCTTCTGTTTTTTTTTTCAATTTTTATTTAGAAAATCAATTAATCTCATAAAATTTCATATAAGTTAATTATTCGAATCAATTATTCAAGCTCGGGTTCTACTAGTATTATTTGGAGGCTTCACATAAAGATATTCTAGTTTTGACATCCAAGTAGCTTTGAATAAATACTTGTACATGCATATTATCTGATTTTTATAAACTGTCTTATATATCTGAATTAGGGCCCCGTTCTAGTAAATATTGAAATATTATCTTTTAACATAATACAACATCTATTACTTTAGAACGTGAAACTAAAATGCAAAATCTTAAATTTATCACTTTTTAATTAAAATTGGAAGATGATTATTTAGACGTTGACAATATTATGATATGGTATGGATTTTAATAATATAGTTGGGTGTGGTTACTATGAGTTTTGGTTCGATTCCGGCATTAGATTAGTAATGTTACCATGAGTTCCGGTTAGAGTACGACATTTGACTATTATGGTTACTATGAGCTCTGGTTCGAGTCCGTCATTTGACTATTATTGTTACTATGAGTTCCGGTTTGAGTTTGGCATCTGATTATGGTTGTGATTCTTCTGTGTTCTAGTTTGAGTCCGGCATCTGATAATGAGTTCTGTATATGTGGCCTATCGTTATTACCCACTATGTCCTATTCAAATCCGGCATGTTTTCTCTCGTCACTACCCATTGGTATCGGTTTGAGTCCGGTGCACATCTGGATAACTATCATGATTGCTTGAGATCAGTTCGGTTACGGATTATTTATGTTTATTTTCATTACTTGTGTGTCCCATCGGCATATGGGGGTATGTTTGGGTTAATTGTCTTCGTCAGTGTGCCTAGCGGGCTTATGGGGGCCCAACTAGGTTATGTTTGATTTGTCTATCATTACTGCATTATTTATTTTCTATACCACTTGCATTTATTTCCTTATCTCAGTGGCGTAACTTGGCAGTTGTTTGCCCTTTCTGTCCCTTTACTGTTGACTCAGATTACGTCTTTCCATTGTAGTTACACCTTTTTTGTATTAAGTTCAGTCGGACGATGATTCCTACTAAGTACCCATTGTTTTTGGTACTCATACTACACTTCTGCATCTTTTTGTTGATAGAGATCCAGGTACTAGCAGTCGGCATTAACGTGGTTCCTATCTTTCAGTGCTGGTTTAGAGCAGGGTGAGCTTACTATCGTCCGAGGTTGATCCTTCTCTATCTACTCTAGTTAGTCTTTTTCACTCGAGACTACTTGTGTACATTTTAGATTTTTGTCTAGTACTCTGGGTACCTGTTATTAGTGGCTCTAGTACTTACCTTATCAGGTCTTGGGAGGGATTCATTTTTATATTTGGTCTTTTTTCCTCTTCTCGTTTTGATATAATACATATTCTCTCTTCTTAGTTTTCACTTATTATTGTGGTTGTTATTATCATACGCGATCTTTTATTTTGTCTCTGCCTATTAGCCCATTACCTATCATTCCGGGATATGGTTTGGCTTGCCTACTGGTGGGATAAGGTAGGCGCCATCACGACTTGAGAAATCGGGGCATGACAAGTTGGTATCAAAGCTTAAGTCACACTAGTATTGTTAGTACTAGAGTCGATGTTTGGTAGAGTCCTGCGGATCGGTATAGAGACGTCTGTATCCTATCCTTGGGAGGCTGCAGAGCATTTTTAGGGAAAAAAATCTTATTTTTCTTGATCCATTTTATGCGTTGAGTCTGGGTTGGTTGTAGTTTTTTTATTGGTTCACTCTTTACGCAGATGGCTAGGACATGAGGTTCGAGAGTATGGTGTCGGGATCGTGGGTCCACTTTTAGAGTTCTATCTTGGGGTCGAGGTCGACCCAGATATCATGGGTAGGGTAGAGCAGCAGCCTCTATTCCAGATTAGGTCAAGGATCTGACACCTAATCCTGTTATATCTCTAGGGATTGAGGTAGCTCCAGGTATTCTGCCACATCAGTAGGTGGGCCAGTGGAAAGCCCAGGCTCCACCCGACTTTATATCTTTTTTAGTTATTTGGGATACATTAGTTCAGTTATTGGGGTTAGTTGGAGATCTACCAGTAGTAGGAGCTCAGACAGCAGCGCAGGGTGATGTTGATTTAGGGGCACAACCTGCAGCAGCGGTGCCTAGGGTAGAGGTTCCTCCAGTACTAGTAGTCCAACAGCCGGCGGTAGACCATCCATTTATGTCTGCAGAGGAACAGAAGATATTGGATCGATTTTTGAGATTGACTCTACCCAGGTTTGTTGGGACCTCAGGAGAGAATGCTTATGAGTTCCTATCCAGTCGCAAGGAGCGGTTGAGAAATTTAGGATTGGTTGAGGCACGATGAGTAGACTTTGTTTCTTAACTTTTCAACACAGCAGCGAGGAGGTAGTGAAGAGGTTATCTTGATTCCAGGACAACTGGATCTCCACCAGTGACTTGGACTCAGTTCTCTGAGGCTTTCTTGGGGAAGTATAAGCCTCGTAGCGTGTGTGAGCATCTCTGGGATGATATTACCACATTGAAGTAGGGTTTTATGACTATGGCGGAGTATGAGGCAAGGTTGCATAAGTTAGCTTGACATGCCACTATGATTCTAGATACGATGTACAAGCAGATTCGATGCTTTGTTAAGGGATTAAGATTGTCACTCCATAAGCGTACTCAGAGTTTGGTAACTTCAGGAAAGTCTTTTTTGGAGATAGCCGAGCATGTTTAATCCATAGAGGAGATAGATCGTGAGGCCCAATGGGGAAATGATAAGAGACCACGCTACCAGGGTAGTTACAGTGGTTGACAATCCTCAGGCTGAGGATTTCATGGTTGATACCCTCATCAGTAGCCTTCTCAGTATTAGGGTCAGCCTAGTCAGCCAGTTCAGGCATCGATTCAGATATTCGATAAGGGTCAGCCCATCTATTGTAGTTCTAGTAGTTAGAGTAGCAGCTAGTCGTAGAGGGTTGTTCAGTCAGGATCATTGAGTAGGGGTGGCCATTCTAGATTCGCTAGACCTTCTAGTCAGAATAGGGTGCTCGGGGCATGTTATGACTGCGGAGTTGTTGGTTACTTCGCCCATAAGTATCCTCAGCATAGGATAATTGAGCCTTCAGTTCTCACTGCGTAACCGATTATATCAGTGCCGCCGTTAGGTAGGGGTGGTGTACATGGTTGTGAAGGTAGTTCCCAGGGTTCTACAGGTGGTCCGCAGGGAGGTAGGGAAAATAGTTAGGTATGTACCCAATTTAGTAGTGCACAGGGTAATTTGTATATTGTTGCAGGTAGATCAGGGGCTGAGGCTTCGGATACTGTGATTACAAGTATGATTTCCGTGTTCCATCAGCCAGCTTCTGCTTTATTTGATCTTGATTTCACCTTTTCATATGTTTGTACTTATTTTGCATCGCGACTGAGTTTATGTTCGGAGTCTTTATCTGTGTCATTACATATGGCTACCCTAGTGGGTGACTCTTTAGTAGTGGATCAAGTATATAGATCTTGTTTGGTCATTATTCAGGCATTTGATACTCATATTGACCTTATTGTCCAAGATATGGTAGATTTTGACGTGATTCTAGGCATGAATTAGTTGTCTCCCTACCGTGCAGTCTTAGATTATTTTGCTAAGATCGTTACTTTAGCTTTTCCTGGCATACCCCCAGTTGTGTGGCAGGGTTCTGTTAGCCGCGCACTGATGGGGATTATTTCGTTCATTCAGGCTAGGAGACTGATATCGAGGGGTTGTAAGTCTTTTCTTGCATATGTTTGGGATGTTATTACAGAGAGTCCCCCGCTAGACTCTGTCCCTGTTGTTCGCGAGTTTTCTAATGTATTTTCGACTGACCTACCTGGCCTTCCTCCTGAGCGTGATATAGAGTTTATTATTGACCTCGAGCCTGGCACCTAACCTATTTCTATGGCTCCATATCGTATGGATCCTATGAGTTGAAGGAGCTGAATAGTCACCTTCAGGATCTTCTGGGTAAGGGATTTATCAGATCGAGTGTATCTCCTTGGGGTGCTCCAATTTTGTTTGTGAAGAAGAAAGATGGCTCCTTGCGTATGTGTATCGACTATAGGCAGTTGAATAAGGTTACTGTGAAGAATAAGTATCCTACGCCTCGCATTGGCGATTTGTTTGATCAGCTTCAGGGTGCGGCATTGTTTTCTAAGATTGATTTGAGGTCCTATTACCATCAGTTGAGAGTTAGGGATGCGAACATCCCTAAGACAGCCTTCAGGACTCGTTATGGTCATTATAAGTTCCTGGTGATGTCTTTTGGGTTGACCAATGCTCTAGCAGCTATTATGGATCTAATGAATTACGTGTTCAGGCCATATTTGGACTCCTTCGTGATAGTATTTATTGATGACATTCTGGTATATTTGAGGAGTAAGGTGGAGCACGAGCAGTATTTGAGGACTATACTTTGCACTTTGAGAGACCACAGGTTTTATGCCAAGTACTCAAAATGTGAGTTTTGGCTTGAGTCTGTAGCTTTCTTGGGTCACATAGTGTCCAAGGATGGTATTATGGTGGACCCAGCCAAGATTAAGGCTATTCGTAGTTGGGCTAGGACTACGTCACCTTCTGAGGCTCACAACTTTATTGGGTTGGCAGGTTACTATAGGCAGTTCATTGAGGGTTTTTGTTCTATTGCATTCCCTATGACTAGATTGACCAGGAAAGAGGTTCCGTTTTAGTGGTCTACGATTTGTGAGGCGAGCTTTATGAAGCTCAAGGATTTGCTTACTTCAGCTCCTATTCTAACTCTTCCTGATGTGGGCGAGGGTTTTAATGTCTATTGCAATGCATCTGGTCTTGGTTTGGGGTGTGCTATACAGCGTGGCCGTGTTATTGCATATGAATCGAGGCAGTTGAAGGTGCATGAGCGCAACTACCCCACTAACGACTTAGAGTTGGCAGCGGTAGTATTTGCTCTTAGGATTTGGAGGCATTATTTGTTTGGGGTCCGCTGTGAGATATTTATTGATCACCACAGTCTTCAGTATATTGTGACCTAGAAGGAACTTAATTCGAGGTAGTGCAGGTGGATTGAGTTTCTGAAAGACTATGATATCTCTATTCTCTACCATCCGGGAAAGGCAAATATGGTAGTGGATGCCTTGAGTCGGAAGTCAGTAAATATAGGTAGCTTAGCTTTCATGTTAGCTTCTCAGCGGCCGTTGTCTTTGGACATTCAGTCCTTAGCTAACATGATGGTTCGTTTGGATACTTCTGACCCTCGGAGAATCATTGCTAGTGTTGAGGCTAGATCCACCTTAAAGGAGCAGATTTAGAGTCGTCAGTTCGAGGATGACAAGCTTCGCAGCCTTCGAGAGCAGGTGTTGAGGGGTAAGTCTCAGTGGACTACCCTAGATTCTGAGGGTGTCTTGAGGTTTGATGATCGTATTTGTGTTCCAAAGATTCGAGATTTGATCCAGTTGATAATTCGTGAGGCTCATAACTCCAGATACTCTATTCACCCTGGGACAGCTAAGATGTATAGAGATTTTAGGCAGCATTATTGGTGGAGTGGTATGCAAAGAGATAAAGCAGGGTTTGTGGCTCGATGTCTTTATTGTCAGCAGGTAAAGGCACAGCATCAAAGACCTAGCGGATTACTTCAGCAGCTACCCATTCTCAAGTGGAAATGGGAGCGAGTTACTATGGATTTCGTAGGTGGAATGCCTCGTACATCGTGTGGTTTTGATAGCATTTGGGTCATTGTGGATCCATTGACCAAGTCTGCACATTTTATCCCCATTCGAGTTTCCTTCAATGCTGAGAGGTTAGCTCGTGTTTACATTCAGGAAGTGGTTCGCCTACATGGGGTCCCAGTGTCCATTATTTTCGACCGAGGCTCTCAGTTTACTTCTACTTTTGGATGACATTTCTAGAGGAGTTGGGGACCCTGGTTGACCTTAGCACAACTTTTCATCCCTAGACTGATGGGCAGTCAGAGCGGACTATCCATGTTATAGAGGATATGCTCCGCGCTTATGTGTTAGATTTTGGAGGTCAGTGGGACCAGTTTCTACCTTTGGCAGAGCTTTCTTATAATAATAGCTTTCACTCGAGGATTCAGATGGCCCTATTTAGGGCATTGTTGGTAGGAAATATCGATCTCCTGTTGGTTGGTTTGAGACTTCTGAGGCTAGACCTCGTGAACCAGATTTGCTTCGTGATTTATTAGACCAGGTTCGAGTGGTTCAGGATAGGCTACGAGCAGCTCAGAGCAGACAAAGGAGTTATGCTGATCGCAGACATCATTCATTGAGTTTCAGAGTTGGTGATAGGGTCTTCCTGCGAGTATCACCCATGAAGGGCGTGATGGGTTTGGGAGAAAGGGCAAGCTTAGCCCTAGATATAATGGACCTTTCTAGATCCTACTGAGAGTTGGGGAGGTAGCTTATGTGTTGGCATTGCCACCTGCCTTCTCGGCCATTCACCTGGTGTTTCATGTATCTATGTTGCGGCAGTATATTCCAGATAAGTCACACGTACTTCAGTGGGACTCGGTTCAGTTGGACGAGGGGTTGGTGTTTGTAGAGGAGCCAGCGTCTATTTTAATGAGGGATGTTCGACGGTTGCGCTCCAGGGACATTCCGGTAGTTAAGGTTCAGTGGTCTCACCATCAAGTTGAGGAGGCTACTTGGGAGATCGAGCATGATATGCGCGCCCAGTATCCCTATCTGTTTGAGGCTTCAGGTACTTATTCATCTTTTACTTTCACGGATGAAAGTCCTTTTAGTAGTGGATGTTGTAATGACAAGTACGGTCATTTTACTGTATTTTCATATAATTTTAGTACTATCTAAATTTATCGTGGATTATTTAATTTAATTTGGCATTTGGTAGAAATATAATTTAGTACCCTTTAAGAATATTTTCGATATTTGTAAAATTCTTTAAGTGATGATATATTTATATCATTTTATAATAGACTTTTATGATTTATTAATATTTTAAGCGGAGATAGTAAATTTAGAAATGTTGATATATTATTATTATATAATAGAGGTTTTGTTAGAAATAATTTTCTATTAATCATGGTATATTCAAAATATTATAATTATATTACTACAAATTTATGCAATACCCGAATATATACACGATGTAGAAAATTATTAATTATGGTAACACCACCACAGACATGGGAAAGGGTGGACCACAAGTCGGTTGCCACTTGCCTTCTAACATTAGGCTATATTTATTTATATATATACATATATAGTAACATTTGACCATTTGAATGTGGAAAAAAAAAAGGTGAACTTTCTGATTGTTATACATATACACGTCCATATCTCTATATTGGCCTTTCTCGGTTTGCTTCTGTTTTTTTTTCTATTTTTTCTTGAGAAAATCAATTAAAGTTCTTGGTTAAGTCTCATAAAATTTCATATAAGCTAATTATTCGAATCAATTATTCAAGCTCGGCTTCTACTAGTATTATTTGGAGGCTTTTTGCAAAGATATTTTAGCTTTGGCGTTCAGGTAGGCTAGGTTTACCCTACTTTTAGATTGATCTTATATACCGAAATTGTGAACTATTTTGCTAGCTTTGAATAAATACTTGTAGATGCATATTATTTGATTTATATAAACTGTCTTATTTATCAGGATTAGGGCCCCATTCTAATAAATATTGAAATATTATCTTTTAACATAATATAGCATCTATTACTTTAGAATGTGAAACTAAAATGCAAAAATCTTGAATTTATCCCTTTTTAATGAAAATTGGCGGATGATTATTTAGACGTTGACATTGTTATGATACAGTATGGATTTTAATATTACAGTTGGGTATGGTTACTATGAGATTCGGTTCGAGTCCGGTGTTTAATTATGAATGTTACCATGAGTTCCGATTCGAGTCTGGCATTTGACTATTATGGTTACGATGAGTTCCGGTTCGAGTCCGACATCTGATTATGGTTGTGATTCCTCTGAGTTTCGGTTCGAGTCCGGCATTAGATTATGAGTTCTGTATATGTGGCCTATCATTATTACCCACTATGTCCAGTTCAAATTCGGCACGTTTCCTCTCGTTACTACCCATTGTTATTGGTTCAAGTCTAGTGCACATCTAGATGACTATCATGAGTGCTTGAGATCAGTTCGGTTATAGATTATTTATGTTTATTTTCATTACTTGTGTGTTCCACCGGCTTATGAGGGTATGGTTGGATTAATTGTCTTCTTCAGTGTGCCTAGCTGGCTTATGGGGGCCTAGCTAGCTTATGTTTGACTTGTCTGTTATTACTACATTATTTATTTTCTATACCGCTTGTATTTATTCCGTTATCTTATTGGCATAACTTGGCAGTTGTTTTCCCCTTTTGTCCCTTTACTGTTGACTCAGATTACGTCTTTCCATTATAGTTACACCTTTTCTGTATTAAGCTCAGTTGACCGATGATGCCTACTTAGTACCCTTTGTTTTTGGTACTCATACTACACTTCTGCATCTTTTTCCTGATGCAGATCTAGGTACTAGCAGTCAGCGTTGACGTGGTTCCTACCTTTCAGTGCTGGTTTAGAGCGGGGTGAGCTTATTGTCGTACTAGGCTGATCCTCCTCTATCTACTCTTGTTAGTCTTTTTCACTCGAGACTACTTGCGTACATTTTAGATTTTTGTCTAATACTCTGGGTACCTGTTTTCTGTGGCTCTAGTACTGACCTTATCAGGTCTTGGGAGGGATTCATTTGTATAGTTGGTCATTTTTCCTCCCCTAATTTTGATATAATACATATGATCTCTTCTTAGTTTTCACTTATTATTGTGGTTGTGATTATCATATGCGATCTTTTATTTTGTCTCTTCCTATTAGCCCATGACCTATCATTCCGTGCTATGGTTTGGCTTGCCTACTGGTGGGATAAGGTAGGCGCCATCACGACTTGAGAAATTGGGGCGTGACAGATAGGTGCCATCACGATCCCGAATTTGGAACGTGACACTAAGGGGGTTCAAAATTGAAAAAAGTAAGCAAACGAACAAGCCAAAGAGGGTTCAATATCAACTATACATACAAAATAATTTTAACCACATATAAATAGCATAATTTTTCATCAAAGGGGGTTCGGATAACCCCCCCAACAACATAGTGGCTCCGCCACTGATAGTACGTGTGTATAAATAAGTCCTAGACCCAAAAACATAAAGGTCCATATACCACGGGGGGCTTTGCCCCCACACCCCATCGGGATCAGTGGTGGGTCGCAAACTGATCCTATTGAAAATCACAAACATGGATCGCACCGCAAAAATTTTAGGATTGAACCAACAAAATTCGGGTCACAAGAGAATTTGGACATTAGACATAGGCGTGCAATGAGGTTAAAAAAAATTACCTTACCCCAAGTGTCATTTAGCTTCTGCTATTTTACTCAAGAAATCACCATTTTTAGGTATCAAAAGTCCCCTATTTTTGTTACTTGTCTAGTGACATATAACTGTGTTAGTGTCATGACCCGATTTCTCAAGTCATGATGGTGCCCTCTTTAACCCAGCAGTAGGCAAGCTACGGGCTAACAAGCAGAAATCAAATAAAAGATCATGTATAATAATAATAATAATAATAATAATAATAATAATAATAATAATAATAATAACAATAATAATAATAATAATAATAATAATAATAACAATAAAAATTGAAAGCTAAGAAAGGAGCATATATATATATATATATATATATTATATCAAAACGAGAGGAAGAAAAAGAGCCAACTATACAGTAAGTCCCTCCCAAGACCTGATAAGGTCAGTACTTGAGCCACTACCAAAAGTTACCTAGATTACTAGACAAAAATATAAAATGTACACAATATACACAAGCAGTCTCGAGTACAAAAGACTAACTGAAACAGATAGAAGAGGATTAGCCTCGGATGACAGCAAGCTCACCCTGCTCTGAGTCAGTGATGGAAGGGAGGAACCACGTCAACGTCGACTGCTAGTACCCTGATCTACATCAGAAAAAGATGCAAAAGTGTAGTATGAGTACCAAAATCCACAGTTACTCAATCGGCATCATCGGCCGACTAAGCTCATTACAGAAAAGGTATAACTACAATGCGAGGGCGTAATTTAGGAAATAGGGATGGAAAGGTAAACAACTACCAAGCTATACAACGACTGTAAATGAAAAACGTATGCGATACAGAAAAATAATGATGCATTAATAATAGAATAAATCAAGCATAACCTAATTGGGCCCTCATAACCCCGCTAGGCACACTGAAGAAGACAATTGACCCAACCGTACCCCATAAGCCGGTGGAACACACAAGTAATGAAAATAAATATAATTAATCTATAATTGTGTTGATCCCCATAAATCATGATAGCCATCCAGATGTGCACCGGACTTGAACCGGGTCTCATAGTAACCGTAATAATCAATTGCCAGACTCGAACCGGGACTTATATTAACCATAATAATCAATTGTCGGACTCGAATCGGAACTTATAGTAACGATAATAATCAATTGCCGGACTCGAACTGGAACTCATAGTAACCGTACCCACCAGAAATATTAAAATTCATACCATATCATAACAATGTTAATATCTAAATAATCATTCGTTAATCTTAATTAAAAAGAATAAATTCAAGGTTTTGCAATTTAATTTTTACGTCCCAAAGTGATAGGTTTTATATTATATTAATAGATAATTTTTTTTCAAAAATGTACTAAAAACGGGGTCCTAATCCGGATAAATAAGACAGTTTATATATATCAAAAATACGCATCTACAAGGATTTATCCAAAGCTAACATAATAGTTAACATTTTCAGTAAATAAGCTCAATCTAAAAATAAGGTAAACCTATCCTACATGAACGCCAAAGCTATAATATCTGTCCACGAATTCTTCAAATAATATCCTGCTAGAAGCCGAGCTTGGATTAATCTTGCTTTAGATAATTGACTTCTATTTGGAGATCAAATAAATTGTCAAAATATTTGCTACCACTAAACTCCTCTCAAACGCATGCATAAGAATATATTTGAAGTTGTTGGTAGATAATATACTACACCAACTTTAGCGTAACCTTTGAGCAGAATTGGAGGAACTATCCGTTTTTATAATAGGCTATATGACAAAAGAAAAGTTAAATATTTGAAATTGGAATCTTTCAGGAAAAGAAAGTGGTACAATTGGTTTGCCTTTTGTTACAAAGAATTTTGGTTTATGAATGAAACCACTACCAAGTATATATATATATATAGTGTAAAAGAAGATAAAACTTTAACTAGTATGTTGTACCATTGATTCGCTTCATCCTTTAGCTGGTATGTTGTTAGCTCAACACCTTCCACCTGATCAATATGCATTACTTTGAAAATATTCTCCATTTCATCTACAAATTCCTGCGGATTCTCTTCTACTTTAGTACCTGTGAATTTGGGAGGATTCATCCTCACCTATGTAGCTTCAGAAGTAACAGAGGCAAACCCAGTATCTTCCGACCGTTGAGTCTGCGCAGCCACCAACTGTGCTATCATATGAATAGATTATCTAAATTCTGCATTTGAAATATCTCTATGATTAGTCGAGGGACAATTCCTATTGGTCCGTGGAGCCCTAGGTGGACTGGTCGGGACTGGAGGGATTCCTGGAGTAGGGACAGGATCTGGAGTGGAAGCTCTGCTACGTGTCCTCATCCCATGAGTGGGATGGACTTCATCATTCTGAGCACTATGATTACTATTGTAACGAGGAGGCATGACTGTTATTTCTGTAAGACAAAAGATCACCGATTAGGAACAGACTTGACTCTGAAGCACGGACTAAATCACAAAAAGGGAAACATTTCCTAAACACCTAGTAGCCTCCTTCTTATAAGTGCGGTGCTCTACACACCCATAAATAAGACTCTACCCGATGAGATTTCGCAGATACCCTAGGACCATGAACCATGCTCTGATACCATGTTTGTCACCACTCGAGCCGAGGCCCTAGCCGCGACAAGCATACCATACCATGCAGGTCTGGAACACCCTTCTCTATTTAGTAATCATGCACAATATTCATAAAACAAAATATAATGCATAAATAAAAATCTAATATAGAAACATGGTCAATCGGAATGAGATCATAATACTGAAACTGAAATTTGAAAGTGTATCTGAATAATAATGTCTGACATCAGTCTGCAAAATCTCTACTATGAACTAAAACAAACTGTCTGAAAACTGGGACAAGGCCCCCAGTAGACCAAAACATAACTAAAGATAATTATCTAAAATAACCACGCCTTCTGGATCATAGAAGGCTCACCACTGTACAATCTGATCTGCGATCTAAAATATCAATCGTTTATCTGGACCCCTAGACTGTGCCTCAAAACCTAGAGAGATGAGGGGGGTCAATACAGATATACTGGTATGCAAAGCAATCCAAAATAAATCTTTTATATAGATAAAATAGTGAGAGCAAATTTTTATCAAACATCACATATACAATGGTTTCTGAAACACCTGGGCACTTTCTGTAAACATATAACCTGTCTGTAAATTTTAAATTCTGATCTGTGTATTACTTCTGAGGTAGATGGTATCCCCTACAAGTTTGATATTCCACGGGCGATATGGAATCCGCCATTGACTCGGCGGGGAAGCCTCCAACCCGAGTGTGCCTCAAGGGTTGGAGTTCCTAAATCTGATATGCCACAGGGATCTAGGCCAGTGTAATATATAAACCTGGATCAGCAAATTACGGTTTGGGGAAATGAGTTGTCTGAATTCATGTCTTCTTTGGGAAACCACCTAAGCTCTCTTTATACCTAATTTTTATCCTGTTCTGAATCATTCATGTTTCTAATTTCAACATCTGGAAAGTCTGATTTCAAACATGCATTAAATATGTTCTGAATTATCATGGCAAAATCTGAATTAGTGTCGTCACACCAAGACTTTCAAGTCCTAATTCTGAGCCATATTACAATAAGTATGATCTTTCATTAAAACATGAGTCAGACCACCGAATCATCCAATTTACATAAGAGAATTCATGTTTCAAATATATAAGTCAAAACCGTGCAAGAATCCTTCAAACATATGGTGGTCATGTGTTTCTAGCAAAATCATGTACTCTTTCGTTATATGAATATTTTCAACCCGTGTCAACACAATTACCCTCTCTTTTGGGATCCAAATCATAATCCAATCATAACACAATCAAGACATTTTATACCATGTTTTTCAAGAATGCATTCAAAACAAATCGTAACATATCATGAGTAAAGAAAAATCATAACAAGAGCGGGATATCATTGTAATGCACGCTCTCAATTGAATATTCATTCTTAAACACATTCATACATATACATATAATTTCAAATCAATTTTGGGAAAAGGCCTAAAGACAAAAACAATTCCATCAAGTATTCTAAAACATGATTATATTCATAAATCTGAAAACCCCTTTCTTAAAATTTTGATTCCTATTCCCATGAGACTTTTAGGAAAACCCCGCGTACCTCGAATTAGGAGGACAATGGGTGCTTATTGAAGCCTATGACCTGGGTATTCCAAATATGCAATCAGCTTTGAAAACCTACGGTTGAATCTTGAACTACTTGGGTTTTTATTTTAAAATCCTAGAGAGTGTTCGTGAGAGAATTTGATGAATATGGGTGTATTTTGGCTCTCTAGGGATTAAATCCCATGTTAAAGAAAGGAAGGGTAGCGAAAATTACCCAAATTCCATTAATGAAACGGATAGGAAATGCTGAATTTTGGCCTGGCGCGATTAGGCAGGCGTCGCCTAGCCTAAAATGGTGGAGTTCACTGGGCGGCGCTTGGTCTATCATGCGTGATCCAACGGGTAGCGCCTGCTATATCATCCCCCCTTAATCCTAACACAGCCTCGCGATCTACCAGGAGGCGCGGGCTAATTGCCCAATACTACTAGAATTGACACCCAAACGTGCCCTTAGGCTCGTCTAAAAATCTCAAAAATCACCCGAGATGTACTACAACCTTGCCCCATCGTAACGCAACAATAAAATCTAAAAACGAAGGTCAGGAAGGTCAAAAATAAAATTCTTGAAGATTAAGAGCTAAAAATGAGACTAAGTCTCTTTTACACTTAGAATAATTTTCATGTTTTCAAGTCTAAGACCACACCACTATGAGTTAGTACATGCATGACTTTTACAGGGCGTTAAATATTTGCTTTGCATACTATTACATCTGTATTAACCCCCTCTTCCGTACCTCTCAAGTTCTGAGGCTCAGTTTAGGGGTCCAAATAAGAATTAGATAATTGAGATAGCAGATCAGATTGTGCAGTGGTGAGCCTTCTCTATTCCAGAAGGCCTGTCCTTTCAGATTATGTCATCTATTACAGTTTTGGTCTCTAGGGGCCTTGTATAAGTTTTCAAATAGTTATCAGATTTGCATGTAGTAGAGATTTTGCAGACTATTCCAGATGTTGTTAGTGATTTTTGGATTTCATTCCTTATTGTTAAACTTAATCCAGAGTATGACCATGTTTATGTATTAGATCATAATTCCGCATTTTTTTATTATATTAATGTTGTGCATGACTACCGAATAGAGTAGGACGTTCGGGCCTTCATGATTTAGGATGTCCTCTATGGCCAGGCCCTTGTTTGGGCCTTCATGGTTTGGTATCAAAGCATGGTTCATGGTCCTGGGGTGTCTGAGAAATCGCGTTGAGTATATTCTTATTTATGGGTGTGTAGCGCGCCACACTTATAAGCAAGAGGCTACAAGGCATTTAGGAATGTCTCTCTTTCTTCAAATTCTAGTTCGTGCTATAGAGTCAAAATGGTCCTCTTTCATACTCTAATTCGTGCTATGGTGTTGCGATATGAAAGTAAAATTATCACAATTCTTTCCTTACTTTGATGTGGTCAGATATGTCTCATTATTGAGGTGAATCAAGTGTAGAAGTTTAGACTTTAAATGGTATGGTCCTTTCTAATTGAGCCATATAAGATCTTAAAATTGTGCAAGGACTTGTGAAAAGTCTGTTAGTGCCTTAGAGTGTATTGATTCTAGTGTGAACTTTGATTCTGATGAAACTGTGCATTTCAGCTTGCGGTATTAAGTGTGTTCAGTCCTTTTCAAAATTTATGTTGCAGATATCATGCTTAAGGGAGGATGATGTGTAGCAGAATATTGGAACTGTATTTCCACCTAATTAGTAGTATAAGTTAAGTGTCAGTGTCATGACCTATTGTTAGTGATGTTGGACTAAGAAGTTGGTGATTTAAAGTCACAAAGTTAGAAGTTAGAGTGAGGGTGACTTTTGTATAAATAAATATTTTATTTGAATAACCGATGTTTGAGTATGATTTACCCCTTTATAGTGATAGACTAATATGGTAGCTAGTGGCATATGTGGATTGTATGATAGTCTGTGGGGGGAGTGTTTGACTCAGATTTTTATTCATACAGAGTAAGATATGTATTCTTAGATCATTGATTATTGTGTATCAAGTTTCTATCTCTTGTAATCTTGTTATCATTTGTTGTTGTAACTAAAAGTTTAGTGAAGCCGTGTGAGTCCTATTTTGATTCACTAGAGACTTGTTGTTCATCTTGTTGTTCTTGTGTTTGTTGGAACTAGGGTTTAGAGGCTTATTGGCAAGAAAAGTGGTAAGGGCGATTTATTGAATAAATGTATAGCTGAATCTTTTTTCATGAGATTGAGTGGGTATTGAAGTGTTACGTCCTTATGTGTTAGTTTAGTAGAATACAGAGAAGGAGATATTTGTTAAGGTGAATTGTTGTTTGCTTGAAGTATGAAAAGAGTTGTTGACGGTGTTTGTTGTGCAAGAAGAGTATAGGTTATATATGAAGGTACTTGGTGTATGAGTGTTGTTAATTTAGGCGTCCCTGAGATTGCAAGAAGGAGTTTAGTTGAAACTTATAGAGTTATGGACTAAGTTTTGTTGCATAAAAACGGTAGATAGTAATGGTGTGTAGAAGGAGGATGTGTTAATAGATTGTGAATAGGATAGGCCATATGATTATGATCGATTATTATTGTTATGGAGTTCTAGTGTACTAATGTTTCTTGATGTTTTATTTCATAGTTTCCAAGTAAAAATTTGTAATGCCCCGAAAAACGGATCCCGAAGCGTCACACGGTGCTTGAGGCTATGAGTAGCCCCAAGATAACCCTTTGAACCATTTTCATTCAGTACAACACAAATAAATGGGGTTTCCATAAATAACCCTCAAATATCAACAGAGTAATCATCATCCAAGAATAAAAGAATTTCAGAAAGATAACAAAATACGACTTATTAGTCAACTCCCAACATCTATACTAGTCTGACAAGCCTCTAAGAAAATTAATAAAACCAGCGATCCATTGAGACATGCCCCAACTGACATATACTCAGTTATCAAATGTAAACAATTCCGTGAAACCAATATCAGACATCACGTCCTCGGAACATGAGGACTCACCACAACAGAGGATGTAGAACAGCGTGCTCGAAGAATCACTGTCCAACCTGGAACTGAGCACCTGTACCTATATTCCGAGAAAATGCAGCCCACATCCGAAGATGTGGGTCAGTACCATGGAAAGGAACGGAGTATATGGGGGTGTATGCAGTTTTATAAACATCATCATCATAAATATTTATAAGAAATATGCAGGATGTATGAAAGACTCACACAGCCCAAAGAAAATCATCATAATCATGAGAGGATGAAATAAGTACAATAACACATGTGAGTCATCATATAATCTATCAATCACTTTCAGTTCATCAAGAATATCGATTCTCATAATGTAAATGTCATTTAAATCTTTTGAAATAATAACTTTCTCAATTCCACTTTCAAATCACTTCACCATTCACCATAGACACAAGGAAACACACACACACTGGGAGATCCTATAACCGACATAAACAATGTGAGCCATATGGAGTCCAGCGTCCAACACAAGTGGGGGAGAGTCATCCAATCCTTGCCATCGGAGTAGGACTATCGATATCAAATCCACACAAACTAGTGATCACTATATAAATCAGCCTCAGGCTCACTCCTATGGGGGCACGTAGTTCTAGAGAAGTAAGGTCATTTTATACCTCCCACTCGGTGCTAAAGATTTCTCCCAGACTTAGCTCAGATCATTTCAAAGACAATCCATAACAAAATAATTTCAGTAATATATATAAATATACATTGGGAGCCATCATGCTTCCCATCTATCAAAATCAACCACGTTGTGGATTTCTTTCACACTCGAGTTCAAAAACCAAAAGGTCAAATCATTCAAAATATCTCAAATATTCAACATCAACGTGCTTATAACACACTTTCTAAAAAAAACACAATTTCCAATGGGGATTCACGACCCAAATATCAAAATCATGATAAATATCGTTCAAGATTCATGCTTTATATCTCTACACATGTAAATTCATCTTTCAAAATCATAAACATCAAGATTTTATAATAATCATCATAAGATATAGGTTCATGCTTCAAATTTGTAAAACTCAAATAAAAATCATGCCTTTGTAAAGAAAATTACTTTTGGGCATAAGAATGAAAGAGAGCTCTTGTTGAAAAACCCCACATAACTTGAATGATGAACTTTAGATCGATACTCATTTTTGAGATGTTAATCGTGCCTTTGAATGATGGTTCTTGGAGTTCTTGAACTATGAACTTGAAATCTTGAATAAATTTGCAGAATTAATGGTGAACTTTGGAGGTTCTTGAAGTTGGATGTAGGAGCTTAGGATTTTCTTTTTGAGGGAATTTGATGAAATATAACATATAATGCTTCTAATAGGCTTTAATATAGGATTTGGATGGATTTGGGGTTGGAGGAATGACCAAAACGCCCCTAAAAATCAAATAATTCTCAAATCTATCCTTTGGTGGACTATTTTGATAGTCTGAAGTAGATCAACCATAACGTTTTACTCCGATATCCAAATTGGATGAAACCAATTTCATTAGAAAGAGGAATCTCATATCTTTCCATTTATATATAGTATCTCACTCAGATCATTGTGTACAATGATTTATGATTATTTGAAGTTGACCCAAAAATTCGCTTTTGGTAGGCAGAAGTAGATCGACCATAACTCTTTGCTTCGATAGACAAATTGGATGAAACCAATTTCATCTGAAAGTGGATTCGTAGAGCTTTCCGTTGATATATAGTATATCACCCAGATCATTATGTACAAGGAGTTATGATTGTTTAAATTTGGGGGAAAAAATACGTCAGGCCTCAGTACTTCTTCCTGCATGTTTTACTGTTCACTACTATTCACGGTTCGATCGGAATGTTCATAACTCGTCGCTCATGTATCCGTTTTGGATGATCCACATATAGTTGGAAAGCTTATTAGATACTATACACAATAGTGGGTCATAATCTAAGACATTCCGCACGGAAAATTTATAATTCCTTCTAGAAGATAGAATTCAACATGTTTACGCACAAAATTTCAATGAAAAATTTCCCGGGGTTTTACAACATCCCCCCTAGAAACATTCATCCTCAAATGATGCTAGACATTCCAAGATTCGATAGGGAATAGAGAATACAGCTGAAACCATTTGTTAGACTCATCACCACATCATTTCACTCTCCGAATGTAACATAGAATGCATAAATTCAAGAAACTACAGCTGAACACATAATAAATGACAGCTAAACTGCTGCAACTTTTATCAAAAGTGCATGATTTAGGAAAGAACGATACCTTCGGCTTGATCGGAGTTCACGGAAAATAGGTGCGGGTACTTGAATCGCATATCCGCCTCAGCTTCCTAAGTTGCACCTTCAACAGATTGGTTTCGCCACAACACCTTGACCAAGGGAACTTCTTTGTTCCTTAGTCTTTGGACACTGAAATCAAGAATCTCAATAGGAATCTCATCAAAAGAAATATTTTTTTGAATGTCAGCACTCACAGAGGAATCCACTACCACAACATCTCTAATATGCTTTCTAAGCATGGAGACATGGAATATTGGATGAACACAGGACAACTCAAAAGGCAACTCGACCTCATAAGCTACCTTACCAACACGGCTAAGAATTTTGTAAGGACCAACATAACTGGGACTAAGCTTCCCCTTCTTTCTGAATCTCTTCACCCCCCTCATGGCTGAAATTTTCAGATACACTAGGTCACCAACTTCAAACTCAAGGTTTCTCCTTCTAACATCCGCATATGACTTCTGACGACTCTGCGTAGTTTTCCACCTTTCCTTAATCAACTTAAATTTTTCCATAGCCTCAAATACCAATTAGGACCACTCACAGCCGCTTCACCCACATCAAACCAACCTATGGGTGATCTACACTTCCTTCCATATAAGGCTTCAAATTGAGTCATGCCAATACTAGAGTGGAAACTATTATTGTAAGCAAACTCTATCAACGGTAAGTGATCATCCCAACTTCCCTTAAAGTCAAGTGCACAAGCTCTCAACATATCCTTTAAGGTTTGGATGGTCCGCTCAGCCTGACCATCGGTCTGCGGATGAAAAGAATAACTCAAAAGCACTTGGGTACCAAGACCCTTCTGAAAAGCTTTCCAAAATGCGAAGTGAACTGAGTACCCCTATCCAAAATGATAGACAAGGGAACTCCATGCAATCTGACTAGCTCTCGGATATACAATCTAGCGTAATCCTCAGATGTATATGAAGTATGAACAGGCAAGAAATGATAATGGCATCGGGAAGGAGGTAAACCAATCACGAAGTCCATATTTATCTCTTCCCACTTCCATGGGAATACTAAACTCTTGTATCATACCACCAGGTCTTTGGTGTTCAACCTTAACCTGTTGGCATGTTGCACACTTAGCTACAAACGCTGCTATATCTTTCTTCATGCCACTCCACCAATAGAGTTCCCGCAAGTCTCGGTACATCTTGGTGGCCCCAAGATGAACAGAATATCGTTCCCCATGCGTTTCAGCCATAATCCTCTGTCTTAGATCATCAACATTCAGGACACACAATCTACCCTGCAATCTCAACACACCATCTCTCCCTTGGGAGAAAACCTCTACTTTTTGGTCCTTGACTGACTCCTTCAGTTTGACCAAACTAGCATCTAAGTAATGCTTTTCCTTTACTTCCGAAACCAAGGAGGATTCGGAACTACTCTGAACCCCTATACTACCTTCAGCAGAGTCAAACAACTTAAACCCCAATCTAGCCAAACAATGTACATCATAAGCCAACTCTTTCTTACCTTCTACCACATGCGAAACACTACCCATGGACACTCTACTTAGGGCATCCGCTACAACATTGGCCTTTCCTGGATGGTACAACACACTCATATTGGTGGCCCCAAGATGAACAGAATATCGCGGCCCATGTGCTTCAGCCATAATCCTCTGTCTCAGATCATCAACATTCAGGACACACAATCTACCCTGCAATCTCAACACACCATCTCTCCCTTGGGAGAAAACCTCTACTTTTTGGTCCTTGACTGACTCCTTCAGTTTGACCAAACTAGCATCTAAGTAATGATTTTCCTTCACTTCCGAAACCAAGGAGGATTCGAAACTACTCTGAACCCCTATACTACCTTCAGCAGAGTCAAACAACTTAAACCCCAATCTAGCCAAACGATGTACATCACAAGCCAACTCTTTCTTACCTTCTACCACATGCGAAACACTACCCATGGACACTCTACTTAGGGCATCCGCTACAACATTGGCCTTGACTGGATGGTACAGCACACTCATATCATAGTTCTTTAATAATTCTAACCATCGTCTCTGCCTAAGATTCAATTCTCTCTTGGTAAACATATACTGGAGACTCTTATGATCAGTGAAAACATCAACATGGACACCATACAATAGTGTCTCCAGATTTTCAAAGCAAACACAACAGCAACCAACTCAAGGTCATGGGCGGGGTAAATTTTCTCATGGGGTTTCAAATGTATAGAAGCATAAGCTATCACCTTACCCTTCTGCATCAATACGCAACCCAACCCAACTCTCGAAGCATCACAGTACACCACAAACCCATCAACACCATCAGACAAAGTCAAAACAGGGGCTGAAGTGAGTCAAGTCTTCAACTCGCGAAAACTCTTCTCACAAGATTCGGACCACAAGAAATTCACTTTCTTTTGGGTTAACCGAGTCATAGGAGATGCTATAGAGGAGAAACCCTCAAAAAACAGTGGTAATAGCCAGCTAAACCCAAGAAACTGTGGCACGCTACACACCGATGATCATGACTCTACTTAACGTGGCTTGTCCGACTCCCTAGGACACCTTAAAACCTTAGGCCCTGATACCAAGTTTGGAAAGCCCAAAAAATGGGTCCCGAAGCGTCACACAGTGCTTGAGGCTACAAGTAGCCCCAAGATAACCCTTTGAGTCATTTTCATTCAGTTTAACACAAATCAACGGGGTTTCCATAAATAATCCTCAAATATCAACAGAGTAATCATCATCCTAGAATAAAAGAATTTCAGAAAGATAACAAAATACGACTTATTAGTCAACTCCCAACATCTATACTAGTCTGACAAGCCTCTAAGAAAATTAATAAAACCAGCGAGCCATTGAGACATGCCCCAACTGACTCATACTCAGTTATTCAATGTAAATAATTTCGTGAAACCAACATCAGACTTCACGTCCTCGAAAATGAGGACTCACCACAACAGACGATGTAGAACAACGTGCTTGAAGAATCACTGTCAAACCTGGAACTGAGCACCTGAACCTACATTCTGAGAAAATACAGCCCACATCTAAAGATGTGGGTTGTAACATGGAAAGGAACCGAGTATATAGGGGTGTATGCAGTTTTATAAACATCATCATCGTAAATATTTATAATAAATATGCAGGATGTATGAAAGACTAACATTGCCCAAAGAAAATCATCATAATCATGAGAGGATGAAATAAGTACAATAACACATGTGAGTCATCATATAATTTATCAATCACTTTCAGTTCATCAAGAATATCAATTCTCATAATGTAAATATCATTTAAATCTTTCGAAAGAATAACTTTCACAATTCCACTTTCAAATCATTTCACCATTCACCATAGACAAAAGGAAACACACACACACTGGGAGATCCAATAACTGACATAAACTATGTGAGCCATATGGAGTCCAACTTCCAACCCACGTTGGGGAGATCCATTCTATCCTTGCCATCGGAATAGGACTATCGATATCAAATCCACACAAACTAGTGATCACTATATAAATCATCCTCAGGCTCACTCTTATATGGGCACGTAGTTCTAGGGAAGTAAGGTCGCTTTGTACCTCCCACTCAGTGCTAAAGATTTCTCCCAGACTTAGTTCAGATCATTTCAAAGACAATCCACAACAAAACAATTTCAGTAATATATATAAATATACATCGAGAGCTATCATGCTTCCCATCTATCAAAATCAACCACGTTGTGGATTTCTTTCACACTCAAGTTCAAAACAACTCCATTAAGATCAAAAGGTAAAATCATTTAAAATATCTTAAATATTCAACATCAACATGCTTATAACACACACTTTCTCAAAAAAAACACAATTTCCAATGGGGATTCACGACCCAAATATCAAAATTATGATAAATATCGTTCAAGATTCATGCTTTATATCTCCACACATGTAAATTCATCTTTCAAAGTCATAAGCATTAAGATTTCATAATAATCATCATAAGATATAGGTTCATGCTTCAAATTTGTAAAAGTCAAATAAAAATCATGCCTTTGTAAAGAAAATTACTTTTGGGCACAAGAACAAAAGAGAGTTCTTGTTGAAAAACCCCACATACCTTGAATGATGAACTTTAGATCGATACTCATTTTTGAGATGTTAATCGTGCCTTTGAATGATGGTTCTTGGAGTTCTTGAACTAGGAACTTGAAATCTTGAATAAATTTGTAGAAATAATGGTGATTTGGAGGTTCTTGAAGTTGGATGTAGGAGCTTAGGATTTTCTTTTTGAGGGAATTTGATGAAATATAACATATAATGCTTCTAATAGGCTTTAATATAGGGTTTGAATGGATTTTGGATTAGGGGGGATGACCAAAACGCCCCTAAAAATTAAATAATTCGCGAATCTGTCCTTTGGTGGAATGTTTTAATAGTCTGAAGTAGATCAACCATAATGTTTTACTTCGATATTCAAATTGGATGAAACCAATTTCATTAGAAAGAGGACTCTCATATATTTCCATTTATATATAGTATCTCACCCAGATCATTGTGTACGAGGATTTATGATCATTTGAAATTGACCCAAAAATTTAATTTTGATAAGCTGAAGTAGATCAACCATAACGTTTTGCTCCGATCGACAAATTGGATGAAACTAATTTCATTGGAAAGTGGACTCGAATAGCTTTCTATTGATATATAGTAGATCACACAGATCATTATGTACAAGGATTTATGATCATTTAAAGTTGGGGCAAAAATACGCCAGCCTCGGTACTTTTTCCTGCATGTTTTACTGTTCACTACTATTCATAATTCGAGCAGAATATTCATAACTTGTCTCTCGAGTGTCCGTTTTGGATGATCCACATATTGTTGGAAAGCTTATTCGATACTCTATGCAATAGTGGGTCATAATCCAATACACACAGAAAATTTAAAATTCATTCTAAAAGATAGAACCCAACACGTTTATGCACAAAATTTCAATGAAAAATTTCCCAGGGTATTATAGAATTTTGTGTAAAAATTGGGTTATAAATTATGTTTATCACTAGACATTAAGTTTGAGCAGTTTATGGCCATAGAGGTGGATGTGATAATTTCTTAGTTAATGATACTAGTTATATGGAAGTGATCTAATAGGATTGAACAATGTATGCAAGAGCTTAAGTTTATTTGATTAGTAATGAAGTATGATTTTGTAAGTATGATATAGACGTATGCCCAAGGTGATATGAGGTTGCGGTATTTTTTCTAAGGTTATTACATGTTGTATCTGGCTAGTGGTACCGTTGAGTTGCTAGGTGGAGAAAGACTAGTTAGATAGTATATGGTATTCTAAATAGCCAAGTTGAGGAATTTAGATTGATAGTGTTGAGCATTTTGATATGATCTTGATTCTCATGGTAGAGAGATATAAGTTTAGAGTCGCAATATTGCTGTGCTATGATGAAAGTGGTATGGTTCATCAAAGGCTTGGTGATATCCATGTTACGTGTTAGAAGCTAAGATTGAGTTCTTGAAGGTTGAGCTCATAGAAATAAGAGTTGAAGCATTAGAGGGTGTGCACTCCGACTATGGGGATACTTATGACGATCCGAAGTAAGTGTTCCAGTATTATGTGATGACTATTGGGGATATAGATTGATAGAGTGTGTCTCAAAAGGTGGTATTAGCAGTGGGTTTTCCTCTTCCAGGTGTAGTCAGGTCAAGTTCTATTAATTACATGTATTGTCATATTCCAGACCCCATAGTGCAGTGAGTGTAGTTCAGTTTAGAGTCTAGTAAGGGATCTCTCAGACTTAAGATGATGGCTTAAATCTAAGGGGGAGATGATGGAACATGTAACCAAGTTAGGATCTTAGATTCTAGTAGTGATACCAGTATGATATGGAACACCATAAAATGAGGGCGAGGCTCAACCCATTCTCATCTCAGTATTTTCAGTTATCCCAATACCTACTCATGCCTTATGTTTCAGTTCCATGATCATGGTTCATGTTCATGCATATAATAGAAAATCATGTGCTCTTCTAGTCCCTAAATGAGGAATTCTAGTTGATTCAGTAGTTGGAATCACATTTCATAATTTATGAACTCCAAATTAAGGTCATGCAGCTTATGACTCATGTACTCATGTTTTATAGTGTGTTCAGTTCTCATAACTCATGCTACACGCCAAATGATTGGAAAGAATCAGCTTATAGCCAGGTATTCCCTCAATTCAGATCACTTTGATGAATCCCTGGTGTTGATTCGTTGTTCTTCAGGCCTCAGTTAAGTGTCAAGTCTCGTATAATATCCTTCCATGCTTCAAGATCTTATGTTCTAACCTTTTAGTGACTCCTCCTTATGTAAAGATAGTGGTGATAAGTAAATGTTTCTTGTTGATAAAAGATCATTGTATGCTTGTTTTGGATAAGGCCATAAGTGTTAAGTAAGATTTGGGGCTAAGTTTTTTATACATATGATGGTTAGTGAAAAATTTATGTGTGTATGTTCTTGGGGTAATGCATGGGAGTTATATTTATAGTGGTTTAGAGAATGTGTGAAGTATGTCTTTATGGGTGTTTGCCTTGAAGTTCATATGTAGTTATAAAGATAGGCTTGAATGACATATTGGTATTTAAGTGGAGGGACGCAATATGCGCTTGTGAATCCATAGTAAGAGTTTTGAGTTAGTCATTGAAGTGACTTTAAAAAGATACAGAAGATTGAATCATATGGTTTAGACTAGTATCGCGGTGTGGCAGGGTGTATTTTGTGATTTAGAGTTAGGCTCGATTATAGTGAAGGAATTTAAGCTATTGTAGACATTAGTAGAAAGTGTTATCAATGACCATATGAGAATTATAAGTTGAATCAAATGTATATGGTATTTGAAGGGGATAGTATAGTTAAGGGAGTATTCTAGAAGTGTGCTAAGATTCAAAGTGAGACGTTGCATTGCCTAAGTCCTGGAAATTCTATCCTAGCTTATGATTTAAATGTCTATATCCCATACAATAGATTAGTGCCAAGGTTGTGATTCCTTAGTTGGATGCCTTGTGTAAATCATGCCTAAGATTCTTTGCTCCCTAATGCTACTAGAACTTCTTTAGAAAGAGTGTTGAAGAGATAATCTATTCCATCCATGTAAATTGTGAATCTAGTTCAGTCCAAGCATCATGTTTTAGATTCGGCAATTTAGTCATGACTCGGTTTATAAGAGCTCTACGCATGATCTCAAAATTTCCCAAGTATTTTAGCTCAGACAATGTAATACCCCGATACGATCTAAGTCTAGTTGTCTCATGATTCATACTTGCATAAGTTATCACTTCTCAATTCAATATGTATGATTGGATCATGAACATTTTAGAGGAATCCTAAACTTCCAACATGAATTAGCTTCTTAAAGCAAGTAAAGTCAAGTCAGCTCATAATTCAGTTTCATGATAGAAATTTAAATGATTCAGCTCTGCTGTATCCCTTTTTAGAATACTTATCATGTCCACGTTATTCCATATCTTTAAGACTTCAACATTCCTACCCATAATTTGGGGACGAATAATCCCAAGGGGGAGATAATGTAACACCCCGCATTTCGGGCTAGAACGAAAACCATTATTTCTATGCGTAGATGATCCAAAAGCCATAAATCCCATGGAAATTTGGCATGTTAATCAATTTTGTAGTGTGGGAACCTATTTGAGCATGAATTGAGATTACAGAGGTCCCAAACTCAACGACGAGTTGAAAGTTTTTCTATCGTTCGAGTGTAAGTGAGTGACGAAACTTGGATAAACTTCAGTCGACCATAACTCATTGTATATGACAAAATGGGTGTCCCACTATATATCAAATGAAAGGTATTTGAGTCCTCTTTCTAACTCCACTAATGTTTCCAAAATTCGATGTCAGAGAAAAAAGTTATGCCCATTTTACTCCTGAGAATTTCAGCAACTGGGAAGTGCTTTCGTAGGGGTATTTTGGTCTTTCCCTCACTCCAAAAACCTTTCACACTAATTAAATCACCCCTTAAGTGTTATTAACCAATCATTATCAGTTTTACAACATCAAAAAAAACTTTCTCTTCACTCTCAAAATAAGATCAAATTAGGATTTTCTCCAAGAACAAGAAAATCAAGAAAATCAAGCCTTAAGTTCAATATCTCCTATAAACAAATCAAGATCCAGGTTTCATCTATCAAGATCTAGGTTTCATCTTTCAGATCTTATAATTTAAGGTACGTGGGGTTTATCCTAAAAACTACATGGGCTTCAAAACACTAGAACATGATTTAAGAACTTCAAGCATGATTTTAGAAAGGTGTTTTGAAATACATGATTTTATTATGCATTATGAATGTTTAAATGCATTGTTGATTTGGCCCTTAGTCCTTTCCCCCTAAGTTGATTTACGTGTATACGTATGTATAAAATTTGAGGTTTAAGATTGTTTGAGAGCATAAATTATGGACTCCCTCTCTTGTGATAAATTAAGATTTTGGTTTTGTTGGAAAAGAGTTGAAATGCATGTCTGTGATTTGAAAGATGTTTTTTCATTGTCATAGTATTTGAAACATTGATTTAGAATTATTGAGAGGGTGTCTTGAGATAACTATGTTTTGTGTTAAAGAGAAGAATTGCATGAGATAGAGACTTTGGACATGACAACCATTGTTTGTTAAATGGTTGATAAAGAGAATTGCTTGCATGGTTTTACATGAATTTTAAAGCATGAGTTCCTTGAACAAATTATTGTTATGGTGGTCCTGAATTTCATAATTTGAAAACAGAGATATAAATTGCTATAAATGTCTCAGAGAAGGTGACTTGCAGTCAATGATATGACGATACCATATATGTGTATATTCCATGATAGAGTTAAAGACTTCAGAGTATGTTTTCAGAGCATGCATGCTTAAAGAACTACACATGGACATAAAGAGGGTTAGGTGGTTACCCGAAGAAGGCATGAGTTCAAGTAAATCTTAGCCTAAAACCGTATTTGCTGATATGGGTAGATTATTATTGTACGCTGGCGACAGCCGTGTGGCGTAGTAGATTCAGAGACTCCAACCCTTGCGGTACACTTGAGTTGGGGGTTTGGCTGCCAAGTTAATGGAAGATCCCATATAGCCCGTGGGATTGCAGATTGTAGGTTACACCACCTAGCGCTGAAGTAAGACAAAAAGTGTCACATATTTTAGATGTTTTCACCGAGTCTTTTAAAATTCCCATGTGATTTCTTACTATATGATATGTTTATGAAATACTTTAAATTTCTCTCATATATGTTGAATATAAATGATTATTTTGGATTTACTCTGTGTACCAGTACATCTGTATTGACCCCCCCTTCCCTACCTCTCAGGTTTTGAGGCTCATTCTAGGGGTCCAGATAAGCAGTAGATAATTCAGACAGCAGATCAGATTGTGCAGTGGTGAGCCTTCTCTATTCCAGAAGACCTGTCCTTTCAGATTATGTCATCTATTACAGTTTTGGTCTACTGGGGGCCTTGTCCCGTTTTTTAGATAGTTGTTAGATTTTCATGTAGTAGAGATTTCGTAAACTATTTCAGATGTTGTTAGTGATTTTTGGATTTCATTCCTTATTATTAAACTTAATCCAGAGTATGACCATGTTTCCGTATTAGATTGTAATTCCACATTTTCTTTTATTATAAATGTTGTGCATGACTACCAGATAGAGTAGGACGTTCGGGCCTTCATGGTTTGGGATTTCCGTCACGGCCAAGCCTTAATTCAGATCGTGAAAGAAACGAAAGAATAAAAGGAAGTCCAAAGATGTTGAAAATGTTCCGGAGATCAAGACTTATCAATTAATTTCTTTCCATGGTATTCAACGAGCAACAAGTAATTTTGATGGATCAAATTTAATTGGTGCGGGAAGTTCTGGCTCTGGGTCCAAAGGCACATTATCTAGTGGAACTGTGGTGGCCATAATGGTTCTGGATTTAGAAAATGAGGAAGTATGCAAGAGGTTTGATACCGAATGCGAAGTGATGAGAAATGTTAGATACAGAAATCTTGTCCCTGTGATTACTACTTGTTCTAGTGACTATATAAGAGCTTTTGTTCTGAAATATATGTCCAACGGAGCCTTGAGAATTGGTTGTATGGAGAAGACTGCCAGTTGAACCTTTTCCAAAGAATCACTGTAATGCTTGATGCGGCTATGGCAATTGAATATCTACATCATGGTAAAGAAACTCCAATAGTTCACTGCGACTAAAGCCATCAAATGTTCTTTTGAATGAAGATATGGTGGCTCATGTTGGTGATTTTGGTATCTCCAAAATTTTTTCTGTAAGCAAGTCTATCGCACACACAGAGACATTGGGCACTCTTGGATATATTGCACCAGGTATAAGAAAAATCCCCTCTCTTTGATTTTTGTATCATAATTATGCATCTCCAAATTCTAGAAGTAGAAAAGTAAGTATTTTTTTTGTACAAAATTGGTGTTATATTTCAATTAACTTTTTTCATCCTGTTTTAAGAATATGGCTCAGAGGGAATAGTATCCACTAGTGGTGATATTTATAGTTACGGCATCATGTTGATGGAGATTTTGACAAAAAGACGGCCAACAGATGAAGAGATATGCAATGAAAATCTTGACTTGAGGAAATGGATGACAATCATTTTCAGGAACTATGCTGGAAGTTGTGGATGCCAATCTTTTTCCGGAGGAAGAACAAATTACTTCTAAAAGTGAAATCTGCATAGCTTCCATGGTCGAATTGACTTTAGATTGCACAAAGGAAAATTCAGACTGAAGAATAAGCATGAAAGACGTAGTCAAGATGCTTAATAAAATCAAGAACACATTTCTCGAAACTTAGAAGCTAGTATCTCTTCAAGCAGTGTTGTTTCTCAGCTGCAAGTTGATATGTTGCTTTTTGTTTACTTGGTTTCTTTAGTAAAGTCATGTAGTGCATGTAATTCAGAGTGTTGTAGTCCCAGCATTTGTAATTTCATTTGAACCTCTTTTTCTTTTAAAAAAAAAAAAAGAAAAAAAAATTGTAACTATGTTTTAAGTGCTATATGATTTTAGGCATCACAGCTATGGACGGAAAGAAAAGGACTAGACTAATGGATAAATCAATTTCAGACTCATATTGGCCTGCTCAGTATCCATGCAGTGATATGCCATTGATGTCATCTGTAGTTCTTATGCTAAGTAGTTGTCACAATCCGAGATTACCCCCTAACCGTAACACGGTGCTTGGAACCACAAGTGATCCAAGCTAACCCATGGCCTAGCATACTGTTGTGCAACTGATTTAATATGTAAAACAAAACTTAATTTGCTCAGCAGAAGCATACTCATGAAAAGTTTGAATAAAGTTAATGCTAATATAGTTTTCACCATAATAAAAGTAAAGAAAGAAACTCAAATTACATGACTGACTCTGACTGACATCTATGAAGCCTCTACTATACTGACTATAGATAGCTGGGATATGCCTCCAACTATCACTAATCAATACATATGGAAAATAAAAAATATAGTACATGATCTACAATTGTTTGGAGTTCTCGAAATAGAAGAACTTGTCACTTGCTGGCTGAAAGATGCAAACTGTTTGACCTTTATGGTACCTACATTATGAAGAATGTAGCCACAAACGTAAATATGTGGTCAGTACATTGGAATGTACTGAGTATATGGAGACATGCATTACATCATGAAATATTTCAAACATGCTATAAAACTGAGGATATAAATTATTTGCTGAAATATACATTTGACCGTATGTGAAAACTGAAAATCGTAAAGAATTTATAAATCATGAGCTGAAAATAATTTTGTAAGCTAGGAGGTGTTAGAAACATAAATGTTGTCAGCCATTCTCTTGTAAGGCTGAATATACTGTAAAAATTGTACTGAGGATAATGTATGAATATTAGGTCTAAAACTATGTGGTGGGAACTGACCTAACTCATGGATCTGAATATGCAAATATACTGAGCCTGAATGAATAAACTTACAAAACCAACATAACATGTATTAAGTAGATCTAATTAACTGAAAGACTAACTGAACAATAGAAATTTAAGTAAAGGGTCAACTAACATCGGTATGCTGAGTAGCAGATATATGAATATTGATCATGTAAAAATGAATTGTACTTAGTCTGAATAACTGGACTGAAACTGTGGGGTACTGTGCATATGAGATAAGGACTAACTGAACAACATGAGATAACTGAGTATGACTGCATGAAAACTATAATATCTGAGAATGCAAGACCAAGCATGAGCATATTTTTGAAGTAATTTGTAAATTGAAAGACTGAAATCTGATAACTAAATAACTAAGAATTTGTACACTTGATCATGCAAATTTGAACTCAAAATACAATGAATACTGTACTGAGACTGTGAGAGTTATTATGTAACCGACATAAACCATGTGAGCTATCATGGAGTTCAACGTCTAACCCACATTGAGTAGAGATGCTCTATCCTTGACATTGGAATAGAATATGAACTGTAGTGATCACTAAACTGATCTTCCAAAGGGATAAAGAGTCACCCTCTATTGGCAGGTTCTCTCACGAGATATGTGCCAACCCTTAACTGGTAGGAAGACATCCAAAACCTACGCTGGCTACGTAGTTCTGAAACTCAGGAACTGCTACTAAAGGTCACACCCTCTACTGGCAACTGAGCCCCTATCCTTGGATTCTCTCTATGCTAAATCCTACTCCTAACTGAAAGACATTGAAATACTAACTGGTACATACATTGATTACTGATAAGCTTAGGTCATGGTATTCTGAAGATAATAGGGCATATAGATTTTGAGGTAATTATTAACATATAAACTGATACTGCTCAACATGATCATGATGTTCTGAATATGATATTAAAAATCATGGTCTGACTAACTCATTACTTGAAAACAGAAATCATGTAAAACACATAGGTATCGGGTGTTCATAACCCACCACCACTGAATTATCATTAAAACATGACATTTAAACTTAAAATGTACTATTGAATCATGGTTCAACTCAAGACATAGGCATTTTATTAAATATGGGGAAAACATGAATTTAAAACATGAGAATGTTGCTAAAAATCATGAGTTTAGGATCTATCACGAAATTCACTTGAATAAAGCATGAGAAACTTAAATTCATAGCATGGGAAATTCAAAATCTTGCATGGGATCCTACACGGGCTGAATTGAATTAAAATCACCATGAAAACATGAAATTCAATCTTTCTTGAACATATAAAATATCATAATAATAGAAAATTCACTCTTTAAGTGAAAGAAAAAGGTTTTTGGGTTTCATGGGTGAAAGGGACCTATGAATCAATATCCCACAAATTGAAAGAGAAACACCAATCTTGATGCTTTCTTGAAGGTTCTTGAACTTGGGAACATGAATTCTTAATTTTTTGAGGATAAATGAATCGAATTCTTGTTCTTGGGGGAAGAGAATGGTTTTCTTGAGAAGAAAATTGGAGAATAAGGGGAAAAATTATGTCCTAACTGATGCTCAAGTTGTGTTATGACTGATTGGGTTGAGGGGGAAAAGACCCAATTGTCTCTCAGTCATTTAAATCAAAATAACTGGACATAACTACGTCACCGCGCTGCGGTCTTATCGCAGTAGCTTACTGTTTCTTACAAAAATGATCATAATTTTCCGTTCGGGTATCAGATTAAGGCGAAATTGATATAGTTGGAAAGCTAATTCAATGATCTACAATTTGGTGGGTCTTGAGCTGAAAAATTTTATATATGTAAGATGTTGTAAATGTTCAAAGTTGACCCTTGTAGAATCAAATGCCAAAATTTGGCTGAATCAAAGGCTCTTAGCCTGGGTCGGCTCAAGCATATTTGTGGCCTAAGGTAGAAAATTAAACGAAGGCCTTAAATTTTTTTAAAAAAAAATAACTTTCTTTTAATGAACTCTATTTTTAAAATTATATAATAAATTTTTAAAATTATTATTTTTTAAGTAATAATATATTCAATACACTTAATCTTTCTTGAGACATAGTACTCTAGATATATAAACTTCTTCTAATAATTTTTTTTTATATAAAAAAAATATTTTGTCTATAAATAATATTTAACTTTTTTAAAAAAAAACTCTATAATATTATTATAAAAAATGAGGCCTCTCAAATTTGGGGGCCTAAGGCGGACGCCTATTTTTTAAAAAAGGTAGAGCCGCCCCTGCTCTTAGCTCAACTTTGTTCTAAGTGATTCCCATGAACATTTTTCACCTCAAAAGCACTTCACACACTAGGATAAAGATCATGACAGACATATTCAATTATAAATCAAGACCTGGACACAACACCTTCACCACGACGTGGTCAGCATGCGATCTGGACTAATGTCGCGTCGTGGGCCTATCGCGGTGACCTACTAGTTCCGTGACCCAAACATGCCCCAAACCTTGTCTGAAAAATCTGAAACTCCTTCGAGACACAATTCTTGCATTCCTGAACATGAATTAACTCAAAAACTAACGTCTCAGAGTCAGGAAGACCAAAATGAAAAATCTTCGAAATTTAGAGGTCTTGAAAATGCTAAGTCCCCAACACTTACTGAAAATTTCATGCCTTAAGCCCCTTAAGCATGCAACTAAGAGCTGAATCGAGCTAAGATTAGTACGGGTATTAAAGTAGTTAGATGGATCAACAGAAGAAAGCAGCAAAGCATGATCCATTAATGGTATCAGCTGAAAAATACCAAGAATTATGTAATTGAGCAACAATATTTTGACTCTACTGTTTTAATAAGTGTACACAGCTTGTCTATTAATCTGATCAGTTCTTCCTCTTTTTGTTTTCACTATTTTTTGTCTATTGCAACCATCTTTTCCTTTAACACTTCAGTATTAGCTCACTTATCTTTCCTGAAAAATAAAATTATGGAACTTATCTGCGCATTATTTGTTATCTGATATTGAACTCTGCGCATATAACTCACACAAACTTTAATATCGGAAATCAAACTTTGGTTTAGTTATCTGGATGTTACAACAGCTATGCAAAAATTTATATTCAAAACTAGACATAGTCTAAGTAATCTGAATTATATAGGGAGATTAATTTTACCACACTTTAAACCACGCGACCCCTATAAATGTTCTACTAGCAGTTGTAAGTTGGCCTTGTTTTTTTGGAAAAATCGGTTAAATTTTCCCACTACAACAAAACAACTGGAGATATTGTCCGCTTTGGGCCAAGCCCTTACGGATTTGGTCCGTGGTTTTTTCCCTTCTTCAGAAGGGTTTCACGTAAAAATCTTGGTGTCATTATCGCTCTTGTTGTTTTTTTTGATTAACCGTATTATCGCTCTCATAAATATTTTTCTTTATTACCGTAATATTATTATCGTGGCGGAATTTATTCCCAAAAACTGATATCATAGCACAGGATTTGCTCATTCATGAAAATAATATTTGCGGTTGGTGGTACTATACTCGGTAAAAATAAAATGTCGGAAGTAACGTGTGCGGTAGCAAATTCAACGATAGTGGTTTTGGGAGGTGCCCAAAAACAAATCCGTGAGGGGTTGGCCCAAAGCATATTATACTAGTGCGGAGTTTGGGTTTAATTACACGAGGTCCCAACAAGTGGTATCAAATCCAGTTATTCTGTTGTAGTGGAAAATTTACCCGATTTTCCCAACAGTTTTCTCATTAGATTGTTTTCCTTTCATGCCTCTCTATAGGTGGGGAATTCTTGCATTTGCCGTAAAGACTTGCAGGGGCGGCTTCGACAGATATGATGTCTCAAAGCTAACCTTTTTATGTGAAAGTTTGAGAGAACATTTGAAAAGGAATGTACTACTCAAATTATTTTACAGAACATATTTTATAAATTTTATTGCTTGTTTGACTGCCTTCCAATTGAAACATGTGAACTTAGAAACGTCACGTTAATTTGAAGAAAATAACCCAGCTAGAGTAGGTGTTCAGACATGATTTTGGGTAATATTTCAGAAAACTGGCATTTGATGGTAACTTGAAAAAGGATATTTAAAATTTTAAGTTGGGTTTGGACAGTTAAAGTTTAGTGAGGGAGGCGGTTTTTTAGTTGAAAAATTCAACTTCAAGTTAGAGTTAAAAATTAAGTACATCATATAACCAAATTTGACTTGGACAATACAATTGCTCTATGAAGTAAACTCCATGATACGTGTGGAATTTGTTTATCGCAATTAGTCAAGTCAAGAAGTAAAGACTTTAAATAACTCGACACAACTTATTTGGAGTTTATTGTCAGCAATGAAGCACTATATTGTTTATGAGAGAGAAGTTAGTTGCGTTAAATTTTATACTGAAAACTAGACAATAATTGTATAAGTAATAAAATTTATATACGGAGAGAATTTTCACATTTTTTAAAACAAATGGATCCTGGAAATAGTCAAGTGTTGGGTTGTGGAGCCTGATTAATATGTGATGTATTGTTATACATTAATGTTCACGCGGTTCAACCTCCGCGGTGAGGTTGCCGGGGGTGTGGGGGCGGGAGCCCCCCACCCGAAGGTGGGGTTCGGGGCAAAGGCCCGACTCAAATTTTAGGTTGTACCTTTTATTCTCATTTCTCTGTGTAATTGTACATACTCTGAATCATTAATATAAATAGCCCATCCATCGTGGAGTTTACCCATGGGTGTTACCACGAAATTCATTTCTTTCTCTCCCCTCACGAACTCTCTCTCTCATTTTTCTTCATCCTCTCCGCAGATCCAGTGTGTGTGCGCTCGAATCGATCCTAACAACTGGTATCAAATCTTAGGAGATTCATCACGATCACTGAAGATGGAAGGATCGAAGATTGGAATCTAGAAGTTTGATGGATCCGATTTTGATTTCTGGAAGATGCAGATGAAGACTATTTGTACTAGAAAGATCTTCACGAATCCTTGATCGGGGTGAAGTCGGAGTCCATGACGTAGGAGCAGTGGAAGCTTAAGGATCGGCATGCTCTAGGGCTGATCCAGTTGACTTTGACGAGAAATATGGCGTTCAACATGATCAAGGAGAAGACCACGTCCAATCTGTTGAAGGTGCTATCAAATATGTACGAAAAACCATCTATGATGAACAAGGTTTATTTGATGCGTAGATCGTTTAATTTACAAATGACTGAGAATGGATCTATTGCTGATCATATAAATGAGTTCAATATGATTGTTAGTCAACTGTGTTCTGTGGATATTAATTTTGAAGATGAAATTAAAGCATTGATTTTGATGTCATCTCTGCCCAAGTCTTGGGATACTGTTGTTGCTGCGATTAGCAATTCTCGTGGATCTGAGAAGCTGAAGTTTGATGAAATCCGAGATGTTGTTCTTAGTGAAAGCATTCGCAAACGATAAATTGGGGAGTCATCGAGTAGTCTCTTAGCGTTGATCAAAAGGTGAGAAGCAAATCGAAGGGTCAGAATACACAAGACAGATCAAAATCAAAGAATTGTGGAAAATCTCCACATAAAACCAACATGACATGTTGGAATTATGGAGAGAAAGGATAGTTTCAGACAAATTGCAAGAAACCCTAGAAGAAGAAGAATAAAAAATCTGGAGATGATAATGATTCTGTTAATTCAGCAGAAGACATTACGGATGCTATAATCCTTAGTGTGGCATCCCGGTTGAATCCTGGATATTAGCTTTTGGTGCATCTTTTCATTCATCTCCAAGCAAGGAATTATTCCAAAATTTCAAGTCTGAAAATTTTGGAAAGGTGTGTCTTGCTGACAACAAGCCGTTGGCAATTGAAGGAAAGGGGGATGTCTGCATAAAAACTCTAGCTAAAAATTAGTGGACATTTGAGGATGTCAGATATATACCTGGTCTCAAGAAGAATCTGATCTCTGTTGGTCAATTAGATAGAACAAGCTATGTAGCAGAGTTTAGGATAGGTTCATGGAAGATTGTGAAGGGTTCTATGGTTTTAGCATGTGGCACAAAATCTAGAACTTTATACACCACTGGAGGGTGTATAAACATGGTTGTTGTTGTTTGGGGGTGATTCTGGTTCATGTCTGTGGCATAACACACTTGAACACATGAGTGCCAAAGGAATAAAGATGATGGCTGCAAAAGGAGATTTAGAAGGCCTGAAATCTATTGACATGGGTCTTTGTGAGAGTTGTGTTATGGGCAAACAGAAATGAGTAAGCTTCACAAAGACTGCGAAAGAGCCTAAAAAAGTTCGGTTGGAAATGGTCCATACAGATGTTTGGGGACCATCCCCTGTTTCATAACTTGCTGGATCCAGATTCTATGTCACCTTCATTGATGATTTTAGCAGAAAGGTATGAGTTTACTTCTTGAAGCATAAGTTAGATGTGTTTGATACTTTCAAGAGATGGGAAGCTGAAGTTGAAAATCAAACTGGTTTGAAAATCAAATGCCTGAGGTATGACAATAGAGGAGAATATGACAAGCCAGAATTCAAATAACTCTGGAGGGAATCAGATTGATGAGGACAGTTCTCGAGAAGGCAAGGTAGAATGGAGTTGCTGAAAGGATGAACAGAACATTGAATGAGCCTGCAAGGAGCATGAGGATACATTGTGGGCTACCTAAGATGTTTTGGGTAGATGTTGTGAGCACAGTTTCATACTCGTTCAACAGGGGACCATCAGTTCCTATGGGGTTCAAGATTTCAGAAGAAGTATGGACAGGAAAAGAACTCAAGTATTCTCACTTAAGAACTTTTGGTTGCACTGCTATGCTCATGTTGATCCAGAGAAGAGAGATAAGCTTGATGCTAAAGCTATAAAGTGCTACTTTATTGGTTATGGTTCTGACATATTTGGGTACAAGTTTTGGGATGACAGAAACAAGAAGATCCTAAGACATTGTGATATGACATTTGATGAAAATGTCTTATACAAGGACAGAGAACAAAAGATTCAAGAGACTACAAAGGAAGTGGGAGTTGAGCTTGAGTTGCCAAAAAGTACACCTAAAGATGGTACAGTAGAAACTCAACAAACTCCAGAGACTGTCGTTGAAGATCCAAAGGTGGAGCAAGTGACACCTGAGTAGGTTTGGAGGAGATCATCCAGGACCATTAGAGCACCAGATAGGTATTCACCATTATTGCACTATCTGTTCTGACTGATGAAGGGGAACCAGAGGCCCTATAGGTGGAGTATTCAATTAAGTAGGAGTAATCTATGGATGATGAGATGAAATCACTTGATAAGAATAACACGTGGATATTGACTGAGTTACCTATAGGGAAGAGAGCCTTGGTGAACAAGTGGGTGTTCAAAATCAAGGCAGAACCAGATGGCAAAAAATGGTTTAAGGCTCGATTAGTAGTTAAAAGATATTCACAAAGGAAAGGTACTGATTATGCTGAAATGTTTTCTCCTTTTGTGAAATTAACTACTATCCGAATTTTATTAAGTATTGTTACATCATAGGATTTGTATCTTGAGCAAATTAATGTAAAAATTGTGTTTTTACAAGGAGAATTGGATAAGGAAATCTATATACAAAAACCAGAGAAGTTTGTAGTTCCAAGCAAGGAACACATGGTGTGCAACCTCAACGGGAAATTGTATGGTCTAAAACAAGCACCTATACAATGGTACAAGAAGCTTGACTCCTTTATAAGCAAGAGTGGGTTCCGTATGAGTGAAAAAGATCAGTGTTGCTACTTCAAGAAATACACTAATTCTTATGTATTTTTACTCTTGTATGTGGATGATATGTTAATTACAGGATCTAGTATGAAGGAGATAAACTCTCTGAAGGCAAGTCTATCTTCTGAGTTTGAGATGAAAGATTTAGGTGCAGCAAAGAAGATTTTTGGGATGAGGATTTCTTGGGATAGATCTGCTGGCACTTTGAATCTATCCCAAGAGCAATACGTTGAGAATGTACTTCACAGATTTAGAGTTAATGATGCTAAACCCAGGACTACTCCATTGGCAAATCACATAAAATTATCAAAGAAGCATTCACCAAAGACAGCTTAGGAGCGGGAGCATATGGCACTTGTTCCATATGCTTCGGCAGTTGGGAGTCTGATGTATGCTATGACCTACAATAGACCTGACATAGCACATGCAGTGGGAGTTGTTCGCAGGTACATGACAAACCCTGGAAAGATCATTGGGAAGCAAGATCACTTCCGGATACATTTACAGTATAGGTGGTACAGTAGTGCGTTGGATGTCCAGGCTTTAGAAGTGCGTTGCTCTTTAATCTACTGAGGCTGAGTTTGTCACAATAGTTGAAGCTGGAAAGGAGATGATATGTCTGGAAGAACTGGGCAAGAAGCAGCTTGAGAATATTCTTTACACAAATAGCCAGAGTATCATACCGTTGGTGAAGAACCTGGTCTATCATTCGAAGATGGAGCACATTAGAAGACTGTACCATTTCACTCGTAGGGCAGTGGAAGAAGGTGATATGTGTTTGGAAAAGATAGAGGGTGCAAAGAATTCAGCAGACATGTTGAAAAAATGTGTTGGCGTTGGTAAACTAAGGTTATGCAAAACCTTAGTTGGTCTTCTGTAGTCGTGTCTACAGATGTTACGGTGCGGCAAAGATATTGATGATGGAGGAATATCATTTTTTAGTTTTTGAGAATGCAATTCTTGGATGACAGAATCAGTTTTCAAGTGGGAGAATTTTTGGGTTTTGGAGCCTAATTAATATGTGATGTACTGTTATATATTAACGTTCACTTGGTTCAACCTCCATGGTGAGGTTTCCGGGGGTGGGGTAGGGATCCCCCCTCCCGAAGGTGGGGTAGGGGCATTTGGCCCGACCCAAATTTTAGGTTGTACCTTTTATTCTCATTTCTCTGTGTAATTGGCAAAGGCCCGACCGAAATTTTAGGTTGTACCTTTTATTGTCATTTCTCTGTGTGATTGTACATACTCTGAATCATTAATATAAATAGCCCGTCCACCATGAAGTTTACCCACGGGTGTTACCACGAAAAATTCATTTCTCTCTCTCTCCTCACACACTCTCTCTCTCCTTTTTCTTCATCCTCTCCGCAAATCTAGTGTGTGTACTTGAACCGATCCTAACATCAAGGTTCTGAAAATCATTTTGGAAATAGTCAAGGTTGTGAATGATGTAATTATAATAACTTGATTATACTAATTCTTAACACTTTGTGTTAGAATAATATGGTTGTATCATGTATGACACAGGAACCGTAGCCAATCAAATTTTGGTGGTAAAAAATTGATGGCGTCTGTTTCAGTTTATCTTATTGTTTAATCATTTTGCACTGGTGGATATTGCTATATAATGGCGTAAATTTGCCAACAAAACAAAGTAAAAACAAATGGAGAAGCACATTATCTTATTGATTCTTCTATTTCTTGTTCAATATTGTACTGTTTCTATATCAGCTGCACCCTCTAATGAGACCGATCAAGAAGCTCTACTAGCTTTCCAAAGTCTTATTACAAGTCCTAATCATTTTTTGGCAAATAATTGGACCAAGAATACTTCTTTTTGCTCTTGGTTTGGTGTCACTTGCAGTTCAAAGAGGCCAAGGGTTGTAGCCTTGGCTCTTCCTAATTTGCGACTTCAAGGCACAATTTCGCAGTCTTTGGCCAATTTGTCCTTTCTCAGAGAGCTCAATCTCGAGAACAACTTCTTTCATGGGGATATCCCTTATGGCCTTGGCCACTTGCCTCACCTGAGAGTCATTGATGTTCAGAACAATCAGCTCAAAGGAAATATTCCGACAAGTCTATTTCAACACTGGAGAGTTCAAGTAATTTCATTAGCTTTCAATAAACTCAGTGGTGAAATGTGGCAAGGGCAATGGTATGTACCCGATCTCAGAATCTTAAATCTGAGGAACAATAGCCTCAAGGGTATAATCCCTCCATCTATTGGAAATGCCACAAAGTTACTGAACTTTAGTTTGTTTGGGAACAGAGTCGGCGGCAACATCCCAAAGGAAATTGGAAATCTGAGCCAGCTTGCATTTTTGAACTTGGCCGTTAATCAATTAACAGGTTTCATTCCTTCATCACTATTCAATGTCTCAACACTACTTGCCATAGCTCTGGGACTGAATAACCTCTCTGGTCCTCTCGTTCTTGATGAAGGAAACATTGTGTCGAATCTAGAGTCTTTAAGTATATCTAGAAACCAAATTTCTGGTCACATTCCTTCCAACATCTGTCAACTCACAGAGCTCAAAATACTATCCATATCTTTTAACAACATAACTGGAGAAATACCCAAAAATATTGATTGTTTATCCAAGCTCAAGGAGTTTTCTATTGGTTATAATCCAACAGATGGGACTATTCCTTCTTCACTGGGCAATATTTCCACTCTGCAATATGTTTACTGTGTAAGCAATCGCCTGGAGGGGCCAATTCCTCCAGAATTGGGGAAGCTATCAAATTTGATACAATTAGATTTTGAAGAAAATTATATCAAAGGTCAGATTCCAAAGGCTATTTTTAATATATCTTCTTTGAAACTCATTGCGTTAACTTTGAACAAACTCTCGGGGAGAATTCCAACCTCTACTGGTCTTCATCTTCCTAACCTTGAAGAACTTCACTTGACTGGCAATGCGCTAGAAGGGGAAATTCCTGCACACATTACAAATGTTACCAAGCTTAAATATTTGGGGCTAGCGGACAACTTTTTCAGTGGCAGTATTCCAACTAACTGGGGAAATCTTCGTGATCTGAGACTTCTTTTCCTACATATTAATCAACTTACTAGTCAACATGAGTTGCCGTTCTTCCATTCTTTGGCAGACTGTAGGATGTTGGAATATCTAGATGTGGGTAACAATCCGTTGAATAGCATTCTGCCTAATTCTGTTGGCAATCTTTCATCTACCATTAAATTCTTTGAAATAAGCGATGCTCACATCAATGGCCTCATCCCCCCAGGTATAGGCAACCTGAGTGGTCTTACTACCTTAGTCTTTCAACGTAACAACTTGATGGGAAATATTCCTCCTGCGATTGGTGAGCTCAAACAACTCCAAGGGCTGTATCTAAATAAGAATAAATTAAACGGACATATTCCTGATGTCATATGCCATTTATCTAATTTAGATCAATTAAATTTAGATGATAATGAGCTCTTTGGGTTAATTCCAGCATGTATAGGAAATCTTAGCATGCTACAACATCTTTATTTGGGTTCTAATAGATTTTCATCAAAATTTCCCTTGAGCCTTTGGAAAATGAGAAGTCTTCTCTTTCTAAGCATGTCACGAAATTCTCTCGAGGGAGAAGTCCCGACAGATATTGGAGGACTGAAGGCCATCGTAGAACTAGATCTTTCCAGTAACCATTTTTCAGGCATGCTACCCATCACATTAGGAGACCTCCAAAACCTGAAGATTCTTAATCTGTCGAACAATTCATTTTCAGGCCCAATTCCCTTATCGTTTGCCAGCTTAATAAGCTTGGAAATCTTGGATTTGTCTGTAAATACCTTGTCAGGTACTATTCCTAGGTCACTGGAAG
This sequence comes from Capsicum baccatum var. pendulum, assembly GCA_030864225.1. Lineage (NCBI taxonomy): Eukaryota > Viridiplantae > Streptophyta > Magnoliopsida > Solanales > Solanaceae > Capsicum > Capsicum baccatum. Next base: position 7,346,247 of record CM061552.1, read on the forward strand.
AACTCTTGTACCTTAAAGCCATCAATGTTTCATTTAACGATTTAGAAGGTGAAATACCCAATGGTGGCGTGTTTGCAAATTCCACTCTGCAATCATTTCTTGGGAACAAAGATCTATGTGGAATGCACAAATTAGAGGTTCCTTCTTGCCCTATCACTAATTCTGGGGAACAATCAAAGTCTAAGGAGCTTGTGTTAAAAATTGTTATTCCCGTGCTTACTTCATCCTCTCTGATATTCTTTTTGGTTTCAATTTGGATAATGAAACGAAAGAAGAAAGGAAAGTCTAAAAATGTCGAAAAGTTTTGGGAGATCAAGACTCATCAATTGATTTCTTATCATGAGATTCAACGAGCAACAAATTATTTTGATGGATCAAATTTAATTGGTGTGGGAAGCTCTGGCTCTGTGTACAAAGGCACATTATCTGGTGGAACTGTTGTGGCCATCAAGGTTCTGAATTTGGAAAATGAGGAAGTATGCAATAGGTTTGATGCCGAATGCGCAGTGATGAGAAATGTTAGACACAGAAATCTTGTTACTGTAATTACTACTTGTTCTAGTGACTATATAAGGGCCTTTGTTCTGCAATTTATGCCCAATGGAAGTCTTGAGAGTTGGTTGTACGAAGAAGAATCCCACTTGAACCTCTTTCAAAGAGTCGCTATAATGCTTGATGTGGCTGTGGCAATTGAATATCTACATCATGGTCATAACACTCCGATAGTTCATTGCGACCTAAAGCCGGCAAACATTCTTTTGGATGAAGATATGGTGGCACATGTTGGTGATTTTGGAATCTCTAAGATTTTAGCCGTAAGCAAGTCCATGGCACATACCGAGACACTGGGCACCCTTGGATATATTGCACCAGGTATAAAATTCCACTCACTTAGATTTTCTCTTATCATAATAAAGCCTCTCCAAATTCTAGAAGAAGAAAAACAAGTCTTTATCTGTATAGAATTATTTTTAACTTCAATTTGAATAACTTTTTTTCATTTCTTTCTTTTCTAAGAATATGGCTCAGAGGGAATAGTGTCCACTAGTGGTGATGTTTATAGTTATGGCATCATGTTGATGGAGGTTTTTACCAAAAGAAGGCCAACAGATGAAGAGATATGCAATGAAAATCTTGACTTGAGGAAATGGATAACACAATCATTTCCAGGGTCTATGATGGACGTTGTAGATGACAATCTTTTTCCGGAGGAAGAACATCTAAAAGTGAAATCTGCATAGCCTCAGTGATAGAATTGGCTTTAGAATGCACAAAGGAAACACCAGAATCAAGAATAAACATGAAAGATGTAGTCACGAGCCTTAACAAAATCAAGATCACATATCTCGGAACCAGAATTTAGTTGTCACGATCCGAACCGGGGCCCTAGCCATGACGAGCATCCGAACCGTGAAGGCCCGGACGCCCTTCTAACTTGTAATCACATGCACTGCTCATATATGTAGAAGGATAATGCGGAAATATATAATGAAACAGAATCATGGTCATAAGTCTGATATTAATTCAACAATCGAAAATGAAATCCAAAACCATCTGACAACATCTGAAAATCGTAATCTCTACTACATGATCAAATAACAACTGTATGAAAACTGGAACAAGGCCTCAGTAGACCAAAACCATAATATATAATAACTGTTTGAAAGAAACTAGGCCTTCTAAAATATAAAAGGCTCACCAACTGGTACTCTTCACTCCTGTCTGATGAAATCTACTGCTTATCAGGACCCCAAAACTGAGCCTCAGAACCTGGAGGGAGGGGGGTCAATACAGTTGTATAGGTATGCAAAGTAATACAAAATAAATCTTATATATAAATAAAATACTGGAGAGCAATTTGTCAGAACATCATACATAAAATAGTTTTCAAAACACATGGGCACTTTTCTGAAAAATCATAAATCATTCTTGACAATGCAGTTTCTGATCTTCGTATTAATTCTGAGTTAGGTGGAGCTCCCCTACAAGTCTGATATTCCACGGGCTATATGGAATCCGCCATTGAATCGGCAGGGAATCCCCCAACCCAAGTGTGTCGTAAGGGTTGGAGTGTCTGAGTCTGATACGCCACAAGGCACTAGGCCAGGGTATAATAATATACCCGGATCAGCAAATGACGACTTTGGGCAATGAGTTATCTAAACTCACACCTTATTCGGGGAACCACCTAACATCTATTAATGCCCAATTTTAGCCTGTTGTGAATATGAGTCATTCTGAAGTCTAAATCATGAAAATCTGATAAAAATCTGATTTATGTATTAGTCTGAGTCTGTTATGGCATTGTCTGATTTGGTATCGTTATACCAAGACTTGCATGTCATGTTTTCTGAGCCATAGAACATTAAGCATGATCTTTCATTAAAACATAGTTCAGATCACCCAAACATGCATTTTAAGAAAGAACATTCATGTTCCGAAAACATAAGTCAAAACTATGCAAGATTTTCATCCTTTCAATAAACGAGTGGTAGTCATGTAATCTTTAACAAACCATGCAAACCATGCAAGTCTTCTCATTATCTGATTATGTTCAATATTTATCAACATAAACAACCTTATTTCTTTTGAAATCAAAGTCATAATCCAAATATAACATTATTCAAGACATTTCATAACATGCTTTTCAAGATGCATACAAACAATTTCATAGAATATCATAAGTAAATGAAAATCATCACAAGAGACAGATTTTTCATGAATCATGCTCTCAATTCAATCATCAATCTTGATACACATGCTTATATATATATAATTTCAAATAAATTTGAGGGTAGGCCTAAAGACCAAACCAAGATCATCAATGTTTCTAAAACATGAATATATTCATAAATTCGAAATCCTTTTCTTAAAAACATGATTTCTATGCCCATGAGATTTTAAGAAAAATCTGTGTACCTATATTTAGGAAATCAAAGGATGCTTCTTGATGCCTACGGCTTGGGGATTTCAAATCTCTAATTTATTTTGAAAATCCACGGTTGAATCTTGAGTTATTTGCTATTCTTACTTGAAACCCTTGGGAGAGTTCTTGAGAGAATTTGATAGAAGTGAATGTATTTTGGTGTATTTGGGATTAAATCCCGTGTTTAAGATGATTGGGGGATTGAAAATACCTAAAACACCCTTAATGATTCGGGAAAAACTGAACAAAATAAGCCCAGACGGACTTCCTAAGGCGGCGCCCTGCTTAGCCCGGGGGACTACCCTGGGCAGCGCCTTGGCTAGTCCAGGGAAGTAACCTGAGCGACGCGGGCTAATCGTCCCGAGCTACTGGTTTGGCATACCAAACATGCCCTTAAGCTCGTCTAAATATTCTGAAACTCATCTGAGACATACTCCTAACTTTTTCCATCGCAACGCAACAAAAAAAATTAAGAAACGGAGGTCGTAAAGGTCAAAAATAAAATACCCGAAGATTGAGAGATAAAAAATGAGACTAAGTCTCTTTGACACTTAGAAAAATTTCTAGTCTTTTCAACTCTTTGAGCATACTACTAGAAGCTAACACCCGCATGGATTTTACAGGGTGTTACATTATTTCCTCCTTGGGATCATTCGTCCTCGAATGATGGGTAGGAACTTGTTGACGCTTAAAGGTATAAAATAATGCAGACATAATTTGTCCTCTAGGAAAGGATATATCTTATCTGAAATATTTAAATCTCTATCATGAAACTGAATTCTGAGCTAACTGGACTTTACTTGCTTCAAAAAGCTGATTCATGCTGAGAGTTTAGAATATCCTTGGAGTGTTCATGATCCAATCATACACATTGAAGTGAGAAGTGATAATTTATGCAAGTAAGAATCATGAGGCAACAAAAATTAGCTCGTACCAGGGTATTTATACTGCCTGAGCTAAAATACTTGGAAGTATTTGAGATAATGTTCTGAACTCTTATGAACTGAGTCATGACTAAATAGCTGAATATGAAACATGATGCTTGGATTGAACTGAATTCGTGATTTACATGGATAGAATAGATTCCCTCTTGGGATGGTCATACACATGAGACTTCAGATAATAGGACTGGGTGAAAAAGGTGGAACACCACAGTAACTTTCCTGCTCGACTGTTAAATTGAATTACTGGTCATATATGCGGAATTATACTAGGACTTATAGTTAACTGGAGTATTTCTTCATCACTCTTCCTAAAGAAGTCATAGTAGCGTTAGGGAATAAAGAATCTCGGGCATGATTTACACAAGGCACCCAACCAAGGAATCACAACAATGACACTACTTTATAGCATGGAATAGAATTACCATGCCTTAGGCCATACAACTTCTTACTTTCAAGCTTAGCACACTTCTCGAGTATCCCTTAACTATACTATTCTCCTTAATTACCATACTCATTGATTCAAGTTATAATCCTCATAAATCTTTCTACTAATGTCTAAATTTGCTTAAATCCTTTCACCGTGATCAAGCCTAACTCCAAGTCACAAAAATACACATGCCACACCACGGTACTATTCTAAGCCATATGATTCAACCTTCTATATCTTTTTAAAGATCCCACCCTAAGCATAACGTGCTTTACCACTTCACTGACCAACTTTGAACTCTTACTATGGATTCAATAGCTCATCTTGAGTTCTTCCACTTAAATCCCAACATATCATTCAAGCCTATCGTTATAACCACATATGAACTTCAAGGAAAATACCCATAAAGACATACCTCACTATTCTCTAAACCACTATCAATATAACTCCCACGTGCTACCCCAAGAATATACACACACACATTTCAACTAACTATCACATGTATCAAAGATTTGGCTCTAAATCTTACTTCATACTTATGGCCTTATCTAAAATAAGCACATAATGATCTTTCATCAACAAGAAACATTCGCTCATCACCACTGTCATTACATAAGGAGAAGTCACTAAAAGGTTAGAAGATAAAACCTTGAAGCATGTAAGGATATTATATGAAACTTGACACTCAACTAAGGCCTGAGAATAGCAAAACAACATCAAGGATTTATCAAAGCGATCTAAATTAGGGGTATACGTGGCTATAAGCTGATTCTCGTCAATCATTTGGCGTGTAGCATGAGTTATGGGAATTGAGAACACTATAAAGAATGAATACATGAGTTATGAGTTGCATAACCTCAATTTGGAGTTCATAACTTATGGAATGTGATCCCGACTACTGAATGAACTGGAACTCCTCATTTTGGGACTGGAAGAGTACATGAATCTCTATCACAAACATGAACATAAACTATGATCATGGAACTGAAATGTAAGGCATGAGTAAGTATTGGGATAACTGAAAAATACTGAGATAAGAATGGGTTGAGCCTCACCCTCACTTTCTGATGCTCTATATCATACTGGCATTTCTACTAGAATCTGATAGCCGGACTTAGTTACTTGTTTTATCATCTCCCGCTTAGCCTTAAGCCATCATATTAAGTTTGGGAGATCCCTTACTAGACTCTAAACTGAACTACACTTACTGCACTCTGGGGTCTGGAAAATGACAATACACGTATATCATAGAACTCAACTCGAATGACTACACTTGAAGGTGGAAAACCCACTGCTAATACTACTTTCTGAGATACATTCTATCTTTCTATAGCCCCAATAGTCATCATATAACATTTTAAACATTCACCAACTTAGATTTTTCTAACACTAAACATGGATATCTCTAAACCTTTGACGGACCAGACCATTTCGATCATAGTCTACCAGCATTATGCCTGCAAACTTATATTTCTAAACCATGATAATCAAGAGTATATAAATAGGCTCAACATCATTAATCATAAATCCATAACTTACCTATCAAGAATATCACATATTATCTATCTAGTCTTTCTCCACCTAGCAACTCAATGGTACTACTAACCACACAACATGCAATAGCCTTAGAAAATATCGCAACTCTATATCACCTTGGGCATACCTCTACATCATACATACAACATCATACTTCATCACGAATCAAATAAACTTAAGCTTTTGCATACACTGTTCAAGCCTATTAGATCACTTCCATATAACTAGAATCATTAATTAAGAAATCATCACATCCACCTTCATGGCCATCAACTGATCAAACTTAATGTCTAGTGCTAAACATGATTTACAACCCAACCTTACGCACAATTCTCACTTGGAAACCATGAAATAAACATCAAGAAACACTAGTACACTAGAACTTCATAACAACAATAATCGATCATGACCTTACGGTTTTCCTTATCATAACTCATTAGCACGCACTATTTCAACACATCAAGCCTACTAATTTATTCCCACAAAACATACATCGTTAATCTTATGCCACTATTCTTACCACCACATTCTACATTTAAATTCAAGCCTATAGTCCAGCATCAATCATCTACCACCAATGAAGAATGCAACATAATATACTAGTTCATCAAATTGGGACATTCTACCCAAATACCTGAAAAATCTACTACATACCTTCTCACAAGTAGTACTAGTTTAGAACTACCAACGAAAAGAAGGTCAAGGGTGGTAAAGTCACATAATAGACATGGTCAACCTTAATCTTATATTATAACCCCATACAATCTTATCTACTTATATGGTTTCTCACATCACACCTACTTACCTAATCATACATTTAGACTACTTTCAATTTCCACAAACAACCATGAGTCTATAATCCTAACTTACTAGCTAATCTAGCCATTTCATACTTCAAGCAAACAACAATTCACCTTGATTAACAACTCCTTCTTTCCCTTTTACTAAACTAACACACAAGGACGTATCACTTCATTACCAACTCAATATCATCCAAAAAGATTCGGCTATACATATATTCAACAAATCGCCCTTACCACCTTTCTTACCATTTCGCCTCTAAACCCAGTTCCAACCAACACGAGAACAGCGAGATGAACAACAAGTCGCTAGTGAATCAAAATAGGCCTCATACGGCTTCACTAGACTTTGATTTTTATGTTTTGAACAAGAAAAGGAAATGAATAACAAAGAAACTATGCTAGAGAATTGAAAGAGCCCACACGGTTTTACTAGACTTTCAGTTTCAAAAACACAATAATAACAAGATTACAAGAGATAGAAACTTGACACACAATAATCAATGATCTAAAAATACGCATCTTACTCTGTATAACTAAAATTCTGAGTCAAACACTTCCCCACAAACTACCTTACAATCCACATATACTACTAGCTACTACATGAATATCACTATAAAGGGGTAAATCATCCTCAAACATCGGCTATTCAACTAAAATATTTATTTACATAAAAGTTACCCTCACTCTGACTTCTAACCTTGTAACTTCACATCATCAACTTCTTGGTTTAATCTCACTACCAATAGGTCATGACACCAACACTTTAACTTATACTACTACTCAGGTGGAAATATAGTTCCAACTTTCTGTTACACATCATTCCCCCTTAGGCATACCATCAACAACATAAATTTTGAAAAGGACTGGATACTCTTAATACTCTAGGACGAAAAGAATGATTTCATCGGAATCAAAGTTCACACTAAACTTCTGCACTCGAATCACCCCAATTATGAGACATATCTGAGCACATCAAAGCAAGGAAAGAATTGAGATGACTTTACTTTCATATGGGTGACACCATAGAATGAATTACAGCATGAAAGAGGAACATTCTGACTCTATAGCACGGCCTAGAACATGAAGAAAGAGAGACATTCTTAAACACCTTGTAGCCTACTGCTTATAAGTGTGGCGCGCTACACACCCATAAACAAGACTCTACCCGATGCAATTTCACAGACACCTTGGGATCATGAACCATGCTTTGATACCAAGTTTATCATGACCCGAACCGAGACCCTAACCGTGATGAGAATCCCAAACCGTGAAGGCTCGGACACCTTTCTAACTTGAAATCCCATGCACTGCTTATATATGAAGAAGGATAATGCGGAAATATATAATGAAACTAAATCATGGTCATAATTCTGATATTAATTCAACAATGAAAAATGAAATCCAAAACCATCTGATATCATCTGAAAACCATCTGCGAAATCTCTACTACATAATCAAATAATAACTATCTGAAAACTGGGACAAGGCCTCAGTAGACCAAAATGATAATAAATAATAACTGTCTGAAAGAAACTAGGCCTTCTGAAATATAGAAGGCTCACTAACTGGTACTCTTCACTCCTATCTGATAAAATCTACTGCTTATTAAGCCCTCAAGACTGAGCCTCAGAACTTGGAGGGAGGGGGGTTATTATAGCTGCACCGGTACGGAAAGTAATCCAAAATAAATCTTTTATATAAATAAAATACTGGAGAGCAATTTGTCAGAACATCATACGTAAAATAGTTTTCAAAACACATGGACATTTTTCTGAAAAATCATAAATCATTCTTGACAATGCAGTTTCTGATCTTCGTATTAATTCTGAGTTAGGTGGATCTTCCCTACAAGTCTAATATTCCACGGGCTATATGAAATCCACCATTGACTCAGCGGGGAAGCCCCGAACCCAAGTGTGTCGCAAGAGTTGGAGTGTCTGAGTCTGATACGCCACAGAGCACTAGGCCAGCGTATAATAGTATACCCGGATCGACAAATCACGGTTTTGGACAATGAGTTATCTAAACTCACACCTTCTTCGGGGAACCACCTAACATCTCTTTATGCCTAATTTTAGCCTGCTCTGAATATAAGTCATTCTGAAGTCTAAATCTTGAAAATCTGATAGAAATCTAATTTCTGTATTTGTCTGAGTCTGTTATGGTATTGTCTGATTTGGTATCATCATACCAAGACTTGCAAGTCATGTTTTCTGAGCCATAGAACATTAAGCATGATCTTTCATTAAAACACAGTTCAGACCACCCAAACATGCAATTTAACAAAGAGAATTGTGGTCATGTAATCTCTAATAAGTCAAAACTATGAAAAATTTTCATCCTTTCGATAAACGAATGGTGGTCATGTAATCTCTAATAAACCATGCAACTCTTCTTATTATATGATTATGTTCAACATTCATCAATTCAACATTCATCAACATAAACAACCCTCTTTCTTTTGAAATCAAATCCATAATCTAAATATAACATTATTCATGACATTTCATAACATGCTTTTCAAGATGCATTCAAACGATTTCATAGAATATCATAAGTAAATGAAAATCATCACAAGAGAGGGATTTTTCATGAATCATGCTCTCAATTCAATCATCAATCTTAAAACACATGCTTACATATATATATAATTTCAAATCAATTTGGGGGAAGGCCGATCAAAACAATATCATCAACGCTTCTAAAACATGAATATATTCATAAATCCGAAATCCTTTTCTTAAAAACATGATTTCTATGCCCATGAGATATAAGAAAAACCCCACGTACCTCTATTTAGGAAATCAAAGGATGCTTCTTGATGCCTATGGCTTGGGGATTCCAAATCTCCAATTATTTCGAAAATCCACGGTTGAATCTTAAGTTATTTGAGATTCTTGTTTGAAACCCTTGGGAGAGTTCTTGAGAGAATTTGATAGAAGTGAATGTATTTTGGTGTATTTGGGATTAAATCCCGTGTTTAAGATGATTGGGTGATTGAAAATACCCAAAACACCCTTAATGATTCGGGAAAAACTGAACAAAATAAGCCTAGCCGAACTTCCTAGGTAGGCACCCTGCCTAACCCGGGGGACTACCCTGGGCGGCACCTTGGCTAGTCCGGGGGAGTAACCTGAGCGACGCAGGCTAACCGCCCCAAGCTACTGGTTTGGCATACCAAACATGCCCTTAAGCTCGTCTAAATATTCTGAAACTCACCCGAGACGTACCCCTAACTTTCTCCATCGCAAAACAACAAAAAAATCAAGAAACGGAGGTCGGAAAGGTCGAAAATAAAATTCCCGAAGATTGAGAGATAAAAATGAGACTCTGTCTCTTTGACACTTAGAAAAATTTCTAGTCTTTTCTACTCTTTGAGCGTAATACTAGAAGCTAACACTAACATGGATTTTACGGGGTGTTACATAAGCATCTCTTTCGATGGTGTTGTTTTTAATCTGCAAGTTAATATGTTGCTTTTGTTTCGATCACATATACTAGTTCTTAGAGTCATGTGTTGTTTGTACTAGTTGAGTGATGCATTTCCCTCATTTACTTTATTTTTGTGATTTCAGATGTGAGTGGTATGGAAGCGTTCAGTTAACTTGGCAACACAATTTTTTTATATATACATTTATACTATATTAACAAACCTAATTAGATAGACAAACTGTTACTTTTGCAAGCTAAACTGTGAAGTTATTACCCAAATACCTACAAAAGGTTGTTTTAATGCTGCAACATTTGTAACGAAGAGAATGCAGGTAACAATTAAAAAAAAATCTGATAGCAAACGAAAAGAGAACACATATTCATATGATTTTATAATCCATGTCAAAGTTATTTTCCGCTACTGGTATACAATGGGTATATTGTCAATTAGCGTTGAAGGAAATTGCTCCCGAAGCACATGTTAAAAGTTGCTTTAAGGAATAATGCACGTGATTTATTTTTTATTTTTCTCCAACTTTTTTACATACAACTCCTAGTCAAATTAGGATTTTTATTTTTGGTAGGAAACTGATTAGTTATTATTTTTGGTAGCAAATAGGTTTTATTTTATGGTAAGTTTAATTTATTTTTAATTGTAATTAGCATTATTTAAGGAGGTGTTGATGATCAATAAAACAAACAGCTTTATGAGAAAAAAAAACTCTCTGCGTCCTTCTCTAACTCATCCTTATTAAAATCAAAAATTGGTATCAAAGCTATTTTTCTTGAGGGACCTTTGAGTGAAGAGATGGATTCTAAAAATAGTTTTTCACAAATGGCTCCATCCGTTTTTATGACGAAAATTATTAATTATGAGCTATGAGAATGAAAACTTAAGTGGAGGCTCTTGATCTATGAAAAGTTGTGGAAGAGGATTATGAAATTAATCTGCTGCCAAATAATCCCACCAGAGCCCATATCACGAGTCACAAGAAAATGAAAATCACGAAGTCCAAGGCAAAGGAAACTATGCTTGCTTCTGTTTCAACAACTATTTTTACAAGAATTATGTCTCTCACATCACCAAAAGAAACTTGGGATTATCTGATGAAAGAATATGTTTGAGATGAAAGAATTCGAGGAATGCAAATACTAAATTTAATAAGAGAGTTTGAGTTGCATAGAATGAAAGACTCTGAGATAGTCAAAGAGTACTAGGACAGATTACTTGGCATTGTTAGCAAGGTAAGATTACTAGGCACTAAATTTAAAATTCAAGAATTGTTGAAACAAATCTTGTTACAATGCCCGAAAGATATGAAGAATGTATAACTAACTACCTTGGAAAATACACAAGACTGTCCAAGATTACCTTGGCAGAGTTGTTAAATTCTTTTCAGGCACTGAAACAAACAAAACTTATGAGGCATAATAGTATGGTTGAAAGATCCTTAATAGCCAATCACGAAACTCAAAGAAGGGGTAAAAATATAAAAAATTACCCACCTTGTGAGCACTGTGGAAAAATGGGTCATCCACCATACAGATGTTGGAAAAGGCCAGACGTGAAGTGTAACAAGTGCAATCAACTTGGCCATGAAGCATCTATTTGTAAAAGCAAATTTGAAAATCATGAAGCAGATGCACGTGTAGTTAATGAAGAAGAAGAAGACCATCTTTTTGTTGCAACATGTATCTCATTTCAATAAATTTCTGGTTGATTGATAGCAGTTGCACCAACCACATGACTTACAACAAAAGTTTGTTTAAAGAATTAAAAGCTACTGAAATATTCAAAGTTAGGATCGAAAATGGTGACCAGATTCTTATTGAAGGAAAAGAAACTGTTGTCATCAAAACAAGTTCAAATAATAAAAAAAATTTAGATGTTCTTTATGTACCTGGAACTGATCAACACTTGTTAAGTATATGTCAGTTGGTAGAAAAAGGATACAAAGTATCCTTTGAAGATAAACATTGCTTCATCAATGATGGTGCTGGAAAAGAAATTTTAAATATTAAGATGAGAGGTAAACATTTCTTATTTGAACCAATGAAAGATGAATCTGTAGAACATAAAAAAGGTCATAGGCTAGAATAATTAGAAGATAATCCTCTAATTGAAAAAGTACAAGCAATATGTGAACCTGCTAGATTTAAAGGAGCTTTCAATGTCCCTAAAGGAATTGAACCTAAGGAGAAGTTATATATGTTTTAGAAAAATAAAACAGGCAAATTTAAATTCAAGATGCAAATGAATAAGGAAGACATGCCAAAAGGATTTAATAGTCAAGGTTGCGTTCAAGACAAGAAATGAATTTAGTTCACTACAAGCCAAAAGATGAATTTGCAGATTTATTCGCAAGGTCACTTTTGGTTATCAAGTGTGGAGATCCCAAAATAAAAGACCAAAATTTTGCAGTTCCTAAATCAAGGAGGAGTGTTAAAAGTTGTTTTAAGGAATAACACTCATGATTTTTTTTTATTTTTTTCTCCAACTTTTTTACATACAACTCCTCGTCAAATTAAGATTTTTATTTTTGGTAGCAGACTAATTAGTTATTATTTTTGGTAGAAAATAAGCTTTATTTTACTGTAAGTTTAATCTATTTTTAGTTGTAATTATTTAAAAAGAAGTTGATGATCAATAAAACACATAGCTTTACAAGAAAAAAACTCTCTGCGTTCTTCTATTAAAACCAACAACATATAAGGTAGACCTTGCTGATTCGACAGAGAAAGAAATGGAAAGCCTTGAGTCTGCAATGAGGTAGACCTAAAATTATTAGAAATTAGTAAATTGTTCCGAAAAAATCTTTTGGAGATTCATTTCATACGAAAGAATTATTTGATGTAAAAGTATATTTGTGGGGAATCCTTCCGTTTGCCGTGAAGACTTGGGCAATAGCAAATTTCTAATTCCATGGAATATGTCATTATCTGCAACTAGTCAAGTCAAGAAGTAGATAATTTCTACACTAGTTGCTATATCGTGTTGGTGAATTCAGTTCGAAAAAATTGCAGAAAAAAAATTGTACAATATATATATATATCGCTCGTGTCTCACACTGTAACATTTAATTATTTAAAATTAAATAATTTTATCTATTATGGAGATTTTTAATGAAGTATAAAAGTTTAAATCACTTTTTCAAAGATTATTCACACTTTAATAAGATATAAATATATATGTTAGTGTAAGCATATATATATATATATATATATATATATATATATATATATATATATATATATATATATATATATATTAGATAATCACTTTTGCGTTGGTCATGTAATAACTCTTTTTCTTACTGCCAGAGGCTAACAATAACACATAAATTTGAACAATATTTGTGGTACGGTTGTTTTTCTTTCTTTTTTTTCTACATTTAAAATCTTTCCTTGTTTTTTAAAGTCAAATCTTTACAAAATCATTGACTACATTCTTATTAGTACTTAAAACTTTTTAAAATTTGATAATTCTTAAATTTTTCTTATTCTGATACTTTTAAATTTATTTCTAGATTTTTCAAATCTTCTTAAAATCAAATTTAGCGTATTTTGAATTCTAAAACTAATGAAAAAAGTATTAGTTGTCATTAATTCATATAAAAATTTCCCATAAATATATTTAATTAATTTTTAACTCTTAAATACTAGAAAAAAATAGTGAATCCGAATATGTGTCTGTGGTAGGTCCATAAAAAGAAGGTGATGGTCGATATCTGAGCTTGCCTAGACAATATTGGACTCCTGTTTACTTGTTTACACTTTATTAGCTACCGTTTCGCTAGTTTTAATATTCATAGATTTGTTGAATATTGATTCAAAGGTCGTTAGTGCTTCCTAGTTAGTTGTGAGAGTAACACGTTTGTTAGGAGTCCTAGTTTAGTTGAAGCATATCTCTGTTAGTTGCTAATATTTAGGTTAGTGGATAATTAGTGTCTAGTAAGTGGGCATGTTTTCAGTAAGTGGTTAGGTTATTTTTTATTCCTATTTAAAGAGTCCTATGTAACTTTGTTTAGTTGTATGAATGAAAATGTATGAAGTTCTCTGCAACTATATTCTTCTTCTTATACATTGCTCCTATTTTCTTCAATTCCCCAACAGTTTTTGGTATCAGAGCGCAGAGAGAGTATCTTTCTCTTAATTTTTTCTCTCTGTCCAGGTTAGGTCAAACTGGGAGAGAAGGCAAGAGCAAGAAGAAAATGAAAATTGAGGGCAAAGAATGGCTACCAATTCAACATCTTCCATATCTCAGCAACTAATTCCCATCTTTAATGCAGATAGATATGAATTCTGGAGCATAAAGATGAAGACGTTGTTCAAGTCTCAAGAATTGTGGGATTTGGTGGAGAATGGCTATGCTGAGGAAGATGAAGCACAAAGGTTGCGGGAGAACAAAAAGAAGGACTCTAAGGCGTTGGTCTACATCCAGCAGGCTATGCACAACTCGATTTTTTCAGAATTGCTGCTGCAAAAACCTTAAAGCAGGCATGGGATATTCTGAAGAAAGAATTCCATAGCTCAACAAAGGTAATGACTGTCAAACTCCAGTTACTTCACCGTGATTTTGAAAATTCATTCATGAAAAGTAGTGAATCTGTACAAGACAACTTATCTAGAGTCAGTAAAATTGTTAATCATATGAAGGCATATGGTGACAAAATTATTGATAACATTGTAGTTGCTAAAGTTCTAGTACAATTGTTAATCATATGAAGGCATATAGTGACAAAATTACTGATGAAATTATAGTTGCTAAAGTTCTAAGAAGTCTTAATAAAAGATTTGATCATGTCGTAGCTGCCATTAACGAATCCCATAATTTATCTGATTATGGTTTTGATGAATTGATGAGTTCCTTACAAGCTCATGAGGAAAGATTGAATGCCTCTCAAGAGAAGGGTGAAGAGAAGGCATTTCAAATCAAGGGAGAGTCTTCTTTCAAAGGCAAATCAGAAGTCTTAAATGCCAGAGGATGCAGAGGCAGAGATAGTTTTCGTGGTTGAGGTCGTGGCAGAGGACGAGTTCAATTTGGTGGTAAGAACCGGAGTTCAAGAGCAATATTTAGTGCCGCTATTTCAAAAAACTGGGGCACAAGGAAGTTGATTTCTGGACTAAACAGAAGGATGAAGAACAATAGGAAAATTTTACTAAAAAACAACAAGAGGAGGTTAATCTGTTCATGGCTCACTCCTCAGTAGATGCTGGTTCAGATGAAGTTTGGATCATTGATAGTGGTTGCTCCAACCACATGTCTAGCAGAAGGTCATTGTTCAAAGAACTTGATGAATTAGAGAAGTTAGAAGTTCGGCTTGGGAATGACAAGGCAATGAAAGTCAAAGGAAAAGGCATAATTACTCTAAAAACTTATCCTGGTTATGTAAAACTTCTCCACGATGTGCAGTATGTTCCTTGTCTAGCTCATAACTTGTTGAGTGTTGGGAAAATGATAACTTGTGGATACCCCATTCTATTTGATGACAATTCTTGTAGCATTCAAGATAAAAAATAGGATACAAAATTGTTGACATTTGTCACACCCTTTTTTTTCACTCCCAAAAAGAATTAATTTTTAAGTTTCAAAAGGGTTTTATTATTAAAGTGACAAAAGATGAAAATTGTTTCGAAAAAGGATTCATTAGTTACAAAACTCAGAGTCTCCACTTGGCATAAATCAGGTGTGCCAAATCACCCGTGGATATCCTTTTTCACTACGGTTTTGACTCTATAAAACTGATCTGCGAACAGAGATTCCGGCTAAGGAATTCTGTTGACCGAGGGAAAAGTGTTAGGCACCCCTCAATCCCGTTATTCAACCACGGTCGCTTGGTGGAGTATATCGGCTAATTTGGACACTATAAATGTATAAACCACACCAAACATAAATAAAATGATCAATCAAGCAAACAAATCCAAAAATAATGTCCGGTCCAATTATACAGTCCAAAATAGAAGAAGAATGCGAAAATGTAAATCCTATTCTACCCTACACTAATTTGTATACTATGATCCCACGCTACCCGATGCCTCGGACCTTCATCACGGATGTCCTCCAAATACAAAATACTTTGGGGCATCTTTCGGCGAATAAATACAAGTGATCGTGGGGCATTCCCCGATTAAATGAATACATTTCCAAATGCAAGAACTAAAACCAAACCATTCAACTCAAACTCCACATTCAAACATTCAACAAGAAAACTTATTCCTAAATTTTTGCCTACCCGAACCAACATTCGCCTATCCATTTCAACATATCATAATTTTATCACATTCCAACAATAACTCATTACGAATTAAACAAAACAACAATAAATCAAACCTAATCTAAATTCAACTCTTTTATCAATTTCTCAATTTCATCCCCCAAATCCTTTTTTTAACCACATTATTAAACCAGTTCGACTATCAAATCACTTTTCAAAATTTGAAACCAACAACACATACCCCAATGAAGATTCAAACATTTAAGCATACCAATCATTCATATCCACAACAACAATTAACATTTTTGCTCGAAATATTCAAAACCGCACCACAAAATCACGATATTAACCAACTTTGATATGATAAAAAGTAGAGTTCAGAGATGGACCTTTGAATAATTGATTTTGTTGATAATAAAATCAAGAAAGCCCGGACTATAGAATTCCTAATAGGACCTCAACAATGACGAACTCCAACTCCGTATTGAAAATTTGAGACCCAAAACTGAAGCTCCATAAATCCAATCAAACCCAAAAACCAAAACTTTTCATGGCACTATTCAACGTACTGGTCACAACACCGTTCACGGCACTGTTCACAGCACTGTTCACAATACTGTTTCTCTCTCAATTTTTTTTCTCTCGCGCGCGATTTTCTCTTCTCTCCCTCAGTTTTTTTTGTTCTTCTTGTGAGGAAGATGATTTGATGATTGTTTTTATTGTGGAGAAGATGATGATAAAAGAATGAGCCTCCCCTTTTACCCTTTTAGAATTTTCCTTTTATATATTTTTTATTTGATTTTTTTTCTTTATTTATTATCCTATGTGGAAGCATATAATTGGTGGCTTGTGGGAATAAGTGTGTGTCATGTGAAAAAGTTTGTGTGGCATGTGGAAAGATGAGGGTGGCGTGTGGAAAAATGAGTAGGACGTGTGCCTTTTGCATGTATCCAACGAAAAATGGAAAGTGAGGTGTTGAGGTGGCATAGTGAGGTAGCAAAGATGCTTTGTATTTAATTATTTTCAATTCTTTCTTCTTCTTTTTCTTTTTTTTTGGGGAGAAATTATCAATTAAATAAAAGTATGGTAAGGTGAAAAAAATAAAAATAAAAATAAAAAAAGATTAAAATATTTTCGAGAAAGGACAAAATTACGTGTCTACATCATGCCCCCTTTGGATATAAACACATGGTGTTTTCATACAAAGCAGTAGACAACGAGACAGAATTTTGTCCTGATCTTTATTTAAAATCATGGATCACGAGGAAGGAGGAAAATCAGGTCTTGACTTAGGACATCCTACCTACCCAAGTTATAAGGGAATTGAGTGACAGTTATCTCAAAGGATTGGAAGGAGATGGACTATGCCGAGTTGGAGAGTCGAGTGAGGTCTCATCGAGGTTCTGGTCTGCGGCTCTATTATTACATCAAAAGAATGAAAATTACAAGTTAAAAACACAAATGAAATTACAAAATCCTATCTACACAGCTTCTGTTGGACTCTTGACTTGAGTTTCATCACCCTATTCTTCAGGCGGGCTCCTGATTTGAATTTCTTCAACTTGTTGCTTGGTTTTCAATTTCATCACCCTGTTCTCCAGGCGGGCTCCTGACTTGCTATTTTTGATCTGTTAACTTTCATTTTCTTCACTTTGTTACTTGACTTTCAACTTCTTCACCTTGTTTCTTGACTTTTCATTTATTCGCTCTGTGCTTCGGGCGGGCTCCTGAAATCACATCAAAACTAGAAAGAAAATTATCCCAAACAAAATTATTATAAAGAGAAAATCGTTTGCCAAAAAATTAAAGTTCCAAAATATATATTAATTTTTTTTCCCCAGTTTACCTTTAGAAGACTTTTGAGAAATTCAGATCATACCTACTTGCATGTTGCAATAATGAATCAAGACTCTGACCAAGAAATGCATCTCTTAAGCGTAAAATTGAATGACCAAGACTAGGAAGTGCGCCTTCTAAGAATTAAAGTGAGGAATTCTGACTAGAAAGTACTTCTTCTAGAGATAGAAGTTTAAATTAAAAAGTGTGTCACCTAATAAATGAGAACAAATAAGGAAGTACATCTCATAAGGATTAAGTGCTATGACTCGACTAGAAAGTGCATTTTCTAGAAATCAAAGAAATGACTCAACTAAAAGGTATGCCTTATAGGAATCAAGGGGGATGACTCGACTAAAAGGTACGTCTTCTAGGGGTCAAGAGGAATGACTCGACTAAAAGGTACGTCTTATAGAAATCAAAGGGAGATGACTAGACTAAAAGGTACGTCTTATAGGAATCAAGGGGGATGACTATACTAAAAGGTACGTCTTATAGGAATCAAGGGGGATAACTCGACTAAAAGGTACGTCTTATAGGAATCAAGGGGGATGACTATACTAAAAGGTACGTCTTATAGGAATCAAGGGGGATAACTCGACTAAAAGGTACGTCTTATAGGAAACAAAGGGAGATGACTCGACTAAAAGGTACGTCTTCTAGGGATCAAGGAAAATGACTCGACTAAAAGGTACGTTTTATAGGAATCAAGAGGGATGACTCAACTAAAAGGTACGTCTTCTAGGAATCAAAGGGAATGACTCGACTAAAAGATACGTCTTCTAGGCGTCAAAGGGAATGACTCAAATAAAAGGTACATCTTATAGGAATCAAGGAAAATGACTCGACTAAAAGGTACGTATTCTAGGGGTCAAGGGAGATGACTCAACTAAAAGGTACGTCTTATAGGAATTAGGGGAATGACTTGACTAAAAGGTATGTCTTATAGGAATCAAGGGAAATGACTCGACTAAAAGGTACGTCTTCTAGGGGTCAAGGGAGATGACTCGACTAGAAGGTACGTGTTCTAGGAGTGAAGGTTCA
The DNA here is from genome assembly GCA_030864225.1 of Capsicum baccatum var. pendulum. Taxonomy (NCBI): domain Eukaryota; kingdom Viridiplantae; phylum Streptophyta; class Magnoliopsida; order Solanales; family Solanaceae; genus Capsicum; species Capsicum baccatum. The sequence continues at coordinate 7,365,410 of CM061552.1, forward strand.
ATTTAAGAAGTGTATCACCCAGTAAATGAAAACTTAAATCCCTGGACAGGAAAGTGTGTCTCCGAGATGATGAATTTTTACAATGATTTAATTATAAAACCTGTGTAGCAACATTACTTCCTGCATTTTTAAAAGCGAGAAATTAGGGGCCTTGATGTTTAGGATTTGAAATCCTTGATTTGAAGGTGACATGTGTTCCTGTTTCATGCAAAGAAAATTTGGATTTTGTGGCAAACGTTCTTGCCGTCATCACATTTAACCTTGCTTCCAACCATTATATATATCATTGACTTGATGCATCATTGACCCAAACTCAGATAATTAAGAGTGACTTTAAAACAAATACAATATCTTTTTTTTGCCATATTCCTCAGATAGACCCCTTGAAACCTTGGTATTTCATGAGTTCCCAGACTTATTTATTGACAAAACTTTTTGTTTGCCTTATTTTGGCTCACAATCATGTCTCTTTCATGCGTTGGCCTTTCTTCCTTGCTTTGTACAATTGAAGAAGCTGGTAGCCAGTTTTGAAATCTTTTCTCACTTATTTTGACATAGACTTGACTCAAAGACAAGAAATGAAAAAAAAAAGAATGACAATTTTTGTTTGGATAACTGACTCAAGAAAGATAAAATAAAAATAAAGAGAAGAAAGAAAAGACAATGAATGTCCCCTTTTGAAACAAAGAAACAAAAAATTCATCTAAAAATGACAGTCAACACTAATGATTATGCCATGCATTTTGGATTAAGCAGCTTGATCTTTTTATCCAAACTTTCTACACATAGTGGCGCCTTGAAGGGTTTTCACTAACAAGCTTCTCATATTTCTTTTTATCACCTCAGCATTGCCTTATGGTATCCGAGAGGGTTTTTCACCAATAAGATTCTCTTATTTTCATTTATCTTAACTCACAGTTGTCTTACAGTGCCCGTGAGGGTTTTCACTGATAAGACTCTCCCATTTTATCCTTCTCAACTTACCATTATCTTATGGTGCCCGTGGGGTTTTCACTAATAAGACTCTCGTATTTTTATTTCTTTCCTGATTTCTTATGCTGAGGAAGACAAGTAGTACCCCAAAATGCATCATCATATACATTGCATACTTAGTCTTAACATTATCAAAGATTGATCTAAAGGTCTTTCTTTGGCTATAACTTGGATTTTGGATAAGGTTAGAAAAAAAGAGATGACATGAGGCCCAAACAATACTCGAAGTGGGGTAGGACTTACAACTTTTGGAATTGACTCAAACAATGAGGATTAACTCATGCCCTAATTTTTTTTGACTGGGCAATTCTAAATTTTTTATTTGGTTGGACCGAGCCTTGAGTAGGCCAGCCTACATATCTCACCCTCAAAAGAGGAGAATCAGGTCACGCGTAGTTTTGGCAGTTTGTTCTTTCACTTGATTCTATATTTTTTTCTTTTGTTGACTCTTTTTCTCTTTGGGACTTTTCTGACTTTATTTTTCTTGACACTCATCTTTTCTTTCTTTTTCATAACTTTTTATTGGAATTTTGTTGACTCTATCTTGATTCCAAAAGAGGGGTATGAAAGAAAATAACACTAAGGCCCAAATGGGGAAAACAAAGGATGACACAATGTTTGGATAGCAGGATGAAATGCCTTCGTTATATCAATTCTTTAAAATGCTAGTACATAGCATGCAATGCGAAAGTGCACGATCAAGATCACTTGTAAATGTTTTACAATACTAACTTGCCCCGAGCATGTGTGCCACCTCTTTTTCTACACTTTTCCAGCATACATCTCCACTTTGTTGTACATTCCTCATGCTGAAGGACTCATGACTTCGTGGAACTAATTTTCTTCTTGTTCCTTTTGGCATAGGATCACACATTCACTACTTGACCTAATTGAGATTTGTCTTTCAATTGATAACCAAGTTATTCTCACGATTCTCAAAATAATAGCCTTAATTTTCAAAGAAGGCTTCAACTTAATCACCAAATGCAACAGCACTCTATCTATTTTCTCAGATGCTCTTTTTTTCTAACTTTAACCCTTTGATTCAATGTCCATGCTTAAACTGGATTTTAAGATCTGGCTGTAAATTTCACTAGCATGTCATGTCACTAGAGTCAACAAAAAATGTACTATGTAAAGAAAACAAACAAACAATACATATTTAAAACACAAAGAAAAATGGGACACTTCATTTAATAAAAATAAAAGATAGAAGGATTTGAACATAACGACAAAGGAACAAAATAAGATAGATCCCAAACTACAACCCTAAAATAATTTGGATAGCAGAAAATAAATTAAAACAAACTACCAGATCTCTTCCTAGTAAGGAGGGGTGACTTATCAATTGCTCAGCCTGACATCTTAGCCACTAGTTTGCATATCAGCATGACTAGAGCTTTCCTCACTGTCAATGTTCTGCACCATAATTGATTTATCTTGAATCATCTTCTCAATTTCTCTTTTCAAAGCACGACAATCTTCAATATTGTGACCCTAAACATCAGAAAGATATGCACATCGTACATTAGGATCAAAAATTCTTGAATGTGCGTTAGGAGTATACCCAAGGAGAGGAGTGATCATGCCCTACTGTACCAATCTCTGGAATAAACTGGCATAGGATTCCCCAATAGGAGTGAAATTATCTTTTTCCTTCCTCCTCTTTGCGAAATCTGGCCTTAGATGAAACTTGAATTTAGAGGCTCCTTGGTAAATTTGTGGGGGTCGAGGATGCTGTTGAGGGATAGGTGCATGCCATTGTGGATAAGAAGACGAATGAGCATAATTGTGCATTGTTCAAAGGATATTGATGAAGTGGAATGGGATTTCTTGGATTTTGGGGAAAGAAACCTTGTTGCAAGTGGTTATGTGGATCTAATATGTAAGCTCGGGGTTGAGGCTGACAGTATTGGTAGGTTGGACCTCTCAAACTCTGTTTTGTCCCTGGCATGACAATAGGTGTGTTTTCCATCTTCTTTTATTTAGTTTCCCTTGGTTGATTGCAATATCGTCCCAAATGTTTAACAGAATCCTTCTGTCCATCAGTCTCCCCAAATTTTGATGTCTCAAAGCTGGGAGGAAGGTTAACACTTGAAGACATGCCCCAGTTCTTATATGAAACATTTTCATAGCCCATAAGTCCAGGGGAATTTTTCATATCATTTTCTACACTCTTAACTTTCCCAACCACTTTCTCTAGCTCATCTAGTGTGCTAGGCTTGTTAGTAAGAAATTTTGGCGGTCCAATTAATTTAACGGTAGCCTCAAGAGTATAATAATGATCATCAAGAGTATTGAACGTGGATTCACTACTGGACTGGGGAAGCACAATCGTTGGATTGATAGCCAAAGTGGAAGTCTTAGTAGAAGGATGAGCAATAAAAGCACAGACGGTATGTGGTGCTGTGAATGTGGTAGACTTATACTGAGGAGCTAAAGAAAGAGTGGTGGAAGTATTGAGGTGCATTTGACGTTAAATAGATTCTGAGGCATGCTGTGGTGCATCAACAACAGTAGAAAACTGACTTTGCGATTTTGGTGGAAGACTCAAGGTATTTTCAAGGTCAAAAGTGGGGAACGGAGGCGGAGGCAGCCCACTGGCCCAAGTTCGATACATTTCCATCATTTGTTGTCTCAATCTCAAATTCTCTTCCTTTAAACTCTCAATTTCCTGACTCTTTGTTTCATCCATGGTGTCACTCTCTATATCCTTGTTGGACACAACTAAACCTTCCTTGGATTTGGTGTGATATAGAGGATCAGCCAGGAAGCCACAAATTAACCACCTTAAACTAACTGAACAAAAGGCAACAAATATGTTAGAGTTTAACATTTTTTTAAAACCTCTTTTTTTTAAAAGATCACCGAACCCAAGAAGGGCGCCTACGTATCTCACTCCCGAGAGAGGAGAATCAGGTGTGTGTAGTTCGTGAAGTCGTGCCAAAATGGCCAATTGAACTCTTTGTTTTCTTTATTTTTTTTCTTTTTCTCGAGACTTTAAGAAGAAAAGAAAATAACAATTTGTCAAAAGAATGGACGAAAATGTTTTTGAATTTTTCAGCTTTAACATCCCTATCCAAAGTGAAACTATGATTACCAAAGAACATCTTTTTGGGTTTTCAGTTTTAAATTTCATATAAAATGGAACTTCAACCTATTAAAGAAAAATCTTTTTGTAGTTTTCTTTTAGAGATGTATATGAAACATCTACTCTAAGTGAAGAGTGAAGAAAATCTTTTTTAATTTTTTAAAATACGATCCCCGAAACAACAATAGGCTACCTACGTATCTCACATCCCGAAAGAGGAGAATCGGGGGTGCATAGTTTGTCCAGATTGGACAATTAATGATTAAATGACAAATTAAACGCTGAATTGAGAGACACGACTAAAGACAGAAGAATAAAATCTTTTTTGGATTTTTAATTAGAAACTAACACCAACAACTATGAAAGAAATTTTTTTTTTGATATTTTCATTATATAAAAATGTACAAAGCTCTTATTGAAAGGAAAAATTTTTTTTTTTTTTTCGAATTGTGAATACTTACTAAAGAAATAAAAGGAAAATCTTTTTATTTTTAATTTTTGGGGAAATGAGTGCAAAAAGTAAAAAAATATTTTTTATTTGAATTGTGAAAAACAAAAGCCATAAAGAACCTTAAAAACTAATAGACTACATATATAATTATTAAATACATCTGGGTTATTCTGTAATTAGTTATTCTTCAGTTCTCTATATATACAGCTGTAACCCCTTCAATATCAATAAGATCAATTATTATTAAATTATATCATGGTATCAAAGCTAGGGTTTCTTCTTCCGCCCAAACCCTAATCTCTCCTCTTTTCCGACGTGTGTGCGCCGCCGCCACCGTCTACACCACGCCGCACGGCCTCCCTCCTCCGCCGTAGGTCGGCGCCATGGACAAGGTTGTTGATCCTCTGTCAAATTTACCGTCTGGTGTAAAATTACTGCTCAGGAATCTCCACAATCTCATCCCCGAAAAATTATCTGACAACAACTACCCGGCCTGGGCACTTAACGTCCGCACCGCCCTCGCAGCCAACTTGCTGCTCGGATGGATTGACGCTGCGGAGAAGCCGCCGCCCGAGACAGCCGAGGAGGACGGCGTCATGCTCCCAAATCCCGACTACCTTCCGTGGATGATCGTAGACACTCAGATCCGAGCCTGTCTTCTCGCAGTTATTAGCCCCTCTGTGCACAAACACGCCCGGGGTTTTCTCACATCGGCTTCACTTTGGGACGCACTAGCCACAAGGTACAACTCTGTGTCCACGGCTCATATTTTTCAGTTGCGTGACAGATTGCATACTCTTCGGAAGGGAACGAAGACGATGACTCAATACCTTGATGATGTGGCCTCTATTCTGTCTGACCTAGATGCTGTGAACGAGATTATTCCTGAATGAGACGTGGTGAATGCCGTGCTACGTGGTCTTCCGTCTGGCTATTCCTCTCTCAAACAGCATATTCGCCTCTCATCTGTCGAAATATGCTTATTTGAGAGGCGAAATATGCTAAATATTCACCTCTCACCTGTCGAAATCACTATTTGGAATGACAGACTACAACAATTTCTTGCCTACACACTTTGTTCTAACTCATGTTTTTGCCTAAATTAGTATGTCAAATGACTTCGTTACCCTCAAAGATGCAATATTTAGCACGTAGAAATGCTTTAGAGGTGAGTCTCCTACAAAGGGCCACGTGGGTCCCGCTAGACCTCAATATGATGCAAATAAGCATGACCTAAAGGCTGACCTGCGCTGGGATTTACTAACAAGGCCGTTCGGGGGAGTGTATGGTCGATAGTGGTTGCGCTAGCTTTCCACCCACTCCATACCAGCCAACGGCTCCCCCTCCTAAAAAATAAGGGTGACTCAACTATAGGTTGTGTACACAGTGTGTACGACAGAACTTGTTGCAGAAAGAATTGACTCTGGTTATGCAAATTATGTCAGATATAAAGCGGTAACACATAAGAGAAAAACTATAATCACGTATCACGTAGGCACACAACAACGATAAACAAATACAAACAATAACACAAACAATGTCAATACAATCATAATGTCAAAACTAAGCCCATATAACTCCAAAAATAAGCTTAAATTCTCAAAAGATCTCCAGCAGAGTCACCAGAGCTGTCACACCCTTTTTTTCACTCCCAAAAAGAATTAATTTTTAAGTTTCAAAAGGGTTTTATTATTAAAGTGACAAAACATGAAAATTATTTCGAAAAAGGATTCATTAGTTTCTAAACTCAGAGTCTCCACTTGGCATAAATTAGGTGTGTCAAGTCACCCGTGGATATCCTTTTTCAAAACGGTTTTGACTCTATAAAACTGATCCGCAAATAGAGATTCCGGCTACGGAATTCTGTTGACCGAGGAAAATATGTTAGGCACCCCTCAATCCCGTGGTTCGACCACGGTCACTTGGTGAAGTATATCGGTTAATTTGGACACTATGAATGTATAAACCACACCAAACATAAATAAAACGATCAATCAAGCAAACAGATCCAAAAATAATGTTCAGTCCAATTATACAGTCCAAAATAGAAGAAGAATGCGAAAATAAAAATCCTATTCTACCCTACACTAATTTTATACTATGCTCCCACGCTACCCGATGCCTCGGGCCGTCATCACGGAAGTCCTCCAAATACAAAATACTTTGGGGCATTTTCCTGCAAATAAATACAAGTGATCGTGGGGCATTCCCCGATTAAATGAATACATTTCCAAATGCAAGAACTAAAATCAAACCGTTCAACTCAAATTCCACATTCAAACATTCAACAAGAAAACTTATTCCTAAATTTTTGCCTACCCGAACCAACATTCGCCTATCCATTTCAACATATCATAATTTTATCACATTCCAACAATATTCATGCTCATTACAAATTAAACAAAACAACAATAAACCAAAGCTAATGTAAATTCAACTTTTTTATCAATTTCTCAATTTCATCTCCCAAATCCTTTTTTTAACCACATTATTAAACCAGTTCGACTATCAAATCACTTTTCAAAATCCGAAACCAACAACACATACCCCAATGAAGATTCAAACATTTAAGCATACCAATCATTCATATCCACAACAACAATTAATATTTTTGCTCAAAATATTCAAAACCGCACCACAAAATCACGATATTAACCAACTTCGATATAATAAAAAGTAGAGTTGAGAGATGGACCTTTGAAGAATCAATTTCGTTGATAATAAAATCAAGAAAGCCCGAACTATAGAATTCCTAATAGGACCTCAACAATAACAATCTCCAACTCCGTATTAAAAAATTTGAGACCCAAAACTGAAGCTCCGTAAATCCAATCGAACTTGAAAACTGGCACTATTCACGTACTGTTCACAACACTGTTCACAGCACTGTTCACGGTACTTTTCACAATACTGTTCACGACACTGTTCACAGCACTGTTCACGATACTGTTTCTCTCTCGATTTTTTTCTCTCGCACGATTCTCTCTTCTCTTCCTCGGTTTTTTTTGTTCTTCTTGTGAGGATGATGATTTGGTGATTGTTGTTATTGTGAAGAAGATGATGATGAAAGAATGAGCCTACCCTTTTCCCCTTTTAGAATTTTTCTTTTATATAGTTTTTATTTTGTTTTCTTTTTCTTTATTTATTATCCTATGTGGAAGCATATAATTGGTGGCTTGTGGGAATAAGTGTGTGGCATATGGAAAAGTTAGTATGGCATATAGAAAGATGAGGGTGGCGTGTGGAAAAATGAGTAGGGCGCATGCCTTTTGCATGTATCCAATGAAAAATGGAAAGTGAGGTGTTGAGGTGGCATAGTGAGGTGGGAAAGATACTATGTATTTAATTATTTTTTCTTTTTTTTGGAGAGAAATTATATAAAATAAAAATAAAAATAAAAATGAAAATGAAAATTTATAAAAATAAAATAAAATAAAAATAATTAAAATATTTTCGGGAAAGGACAAAATTACGTGTCTACAACATTCAAATGACTCAAAATAAAATGTTTCCTCTTGAAGTTTCTGATGTTAAAAGTTTTGCATTAGTTACCAAAGATAGTACAGAAGCTAATTTATGGCATTTGAGGTATGGTCATTTGAATGTAAAGGGGTTGCAATTATTAGGTCGTAGAAATATGGTTCTAGGTTTGCCTAGAATTGATGCTCTTGAATTTTGTGAAGGATACGTGTATGGGAAACAAAATAGAAATTCATTTCCTGTAGGCAAGTCTTGGAGAGCTTCTGGTTGTCTTGAACTGGTGCATGCTTATCTATGTGGTCCTATGAGTGTTGAGTCCTTAGTGTCACACCCCTTTTTCGTACTCCAAAAAGATATCGATTTTAAGTTCGAAAGGGTTTTTATTATTAAAGTGACAAAAAATAAAAATTTATTTCAAAAAGGATTCATTATATTCAACAAATCAGAATCTCCACTTGACATAAATCGAGTGTACCAAGTCACCCATGGATATCCTTTTTCAAAACAGTTTTGACTCTGTAACACTGATCCGCGAACAGAGATTTCAGCTAAGGAATTCTGTTGACCGAGGGGAAAGTGTTAGGCACCCCTCAATCCCGTGGTTCGACCACGGTCACTTGGTGGAGCATATCAGCTAATTTGACACTGCGAATGTATAAATCACATAAAACATGCAAAACAATCAAGCAAGCAAACAAAACAAAACAATCCAAAATTTAGCATCCAGTCCAATTTATTACAAACCGAAATAAAAAATACTGGAATGACCTACTCTAGTCCTAAACTATGCTTTACCCGATGCCTCGGGCCTTGATCACGAACATCCTTCGCGTACAAAATTCTTCGGGGCATCCCCCGATGAGTAAATACAAATGACCTCGGGGCATTCCCCGGCTAAATACACTTTTCGAATGCAATAAACAAAACATTCAACAAATATTCCAAGCATTCCCACAATCCAACAATTCTAAATTTGCCTACCCAAACCTATATTTGCCTATTCATTTCAACATACCATGATTCTATAGTGTTCCGACAATATTCATGTTTATTCTAAATTCAATAATAATAAACCAAAAATTAATTTAGATTTGCCCATTTTATTAATTTCTCAATTCCAACCCCCCACCTAGCTTTGTTTCCATCAATTACACCAAACATTACTCTAATTCATTCCACATATCACCGAAATCACATCGACAAACACATAAAACATCACAACATCGACAAAATCCACCAACCATGATCACACCACACATAATCACAATAATTTAACCAATCAAGGCAAAGAAAAGAGAATGAGTTAAGAGAATGGACCTCAATGGAACTTGTTTTCGCTAATAATAAAAAAATCCAAAATCAAAATCCTCAAATGGGAGCCTCAACAATGAACCAACTCAATAAAAAACCCAAACTTAAGGTCCGATCCAAATACCAAATCCACGAGACGTCCGAACAGATCGAAATCTAACCCAAAACTGACCAAAAACAACTCGTAACCCCCTCAAAAATCTGATAGAAACTGAAACCAAGTAGAATCGAGCTCAGGCAAATTGACGACAACAACACCAGCTGGGATAGACTGGATTCTGAATAAGTCTCATCCCAATATCGAAAGAAAATGAATAACTTTTCAGTGAGTTTATTACTGATTCAACCCATTCCTGACGACGAACATCGATTCTGGTGTGGATACCTCTGGAAAACTCTAACCCGCCGATCTCTCTCTGTCTTCGTCACTCTCTCTACAACTCTCTCTCTCGTTGTTTTCTCTCTATGCTATTTTTTGTATCCTATACCTCAGAGAATGCGTATGTAGTGTGAGTTTGTTGGTGAGGAAAGCCGATATATGTAGTTTTGTATCTAAAAATGGAGAAGCGCCTATGATCGTGTCTACCAGTGAGGATGATGGTGAGTGAGTGTATCTGGGAATTCCATGGAAATTTTGGTATATGGAGATGGGTGTTTTGTGTGAAGGTTCTTCTATGTATATATATTAACTCATAAATATGGAGTTTCTATGGGTCCAAGGAAAAAAATAGCGTCCATCTGCTTCCTTCTATTTCTGAATGGGAAAATGGTAGTCCAAAATTGAAGGGTCTCTGTGTGGGTATGAATGGGTGAATTCCTAGAAGGTTCCCCCATTTTTCTTTCACTGTGGGCCCCCTCTTTATTTTTGTTTTCTTGTTCTTTTATAATATTATCCTAGGTGGATGAGTGCTATTGGTGGTTAGAGGTAGAGTATGTGTGGCATATGTAAGATTGAGTATGACGTGGAAAGATTGGTGTGGCGTGTGGCAAAGTGAGTAGGGTGTGTGCATGTGCATGTATCTAATGGAAAATGAGGGGTGAGATGTTGAGGTGGCATGGTGAGGTGGATGAAAAATAAAAAATAAAAATAAAAAATAAAAAATAAAAAATAAAAAATAAAAATAAAAGTAAAATAAAAATAAAAACAAAAATAAAAAATAAACTAAAATAAAATAAAAATAAAAATAAAATTAAAATAAAATAAATGAAATAAAAAATAAAATAGAAATGATTGGAATATTTTCGGGGAGGGACAATGTCTACACTTAGGTGGAAGTCGATATTTTCTACTTTTTACGAATGATTATAGTCGAATGAGTTGTGTATATTTCTTGAAATTCAAATCTGAAACATTTGAGAATTTCAAGAAATATAAGTGTTTTGTTGAGAAACAAAGTGGTTGTAGAATCAAGACTCTTCGAACAGATATAAGTGGTGAATTTATGTCAAATGAACTCAACATTTTTTGTGAGGAAAATGGTATTCACAGAGAGCTCACAGCACCATATACATCGGAGCAGAATGGTGTAGCGGAATGAAAGAACCGGACAGCTGTTGAAATAGGCAGAAGCATGATGCAAGCCAGAGGTGTACCAAAGTGTTTCTGGGGTGAAGCTGTTGCTACTGCTGTCTATGTGCTGAACATTTCACCCACCAAGGTTGTTCTTAATCAAACACCATATGAAGCATGGAGAGGTAACAAGCCCAAGGTAAGCCACTTACGTGTCTTTGGATGTATAGCTTATACTTTGGTGAACTCACAGGCTAGGCAAAAGCTTGATGAAAAATCAAAAAAAATGTGTCTTTGTTGGATATAGCACATAATCCAAAGCTTATAAGCTATATGATCTAGTGAGTGGCAAAATTATGATAAGTAGAAATGTTATGTTTAATGAAGATACTAGCTGGAACTTTGATTCAGGGAATGTTAATTCAAATATTAAATTGTCGCCTACTGATGAGATTTTTTAGCAAGAACCTGCAGCAGTTTCCATTCCAGAGAACATATCCAGTTCTTCTCCAGCAAGTAGCAGACTTTCTACACCTCAATCAAGCACCTTTGCTCCAGCAAGTGATCACGGCTTAACCCCTCAAAGAAGTGGCAGTAGTTTCTCTTCAACAGACTCTTCTAGCAAGACTCCACCAACGAAATTCAAATCGTTAAGGGAGATTTATGAGACTTGTTCTTTTTCTTTGTATGGTGCAGAACCCACTTGCTTCAAAGAAGCTGCAGAGATTCAAGTGTGGAAAAATACAATGATAGAAGAGATGATAGCAATTGAGCAGAACCAAACATGGGAGTTGGTGAATCTTCCAGATGAACCATTGGACTCAAATGAGTGTTCAAAGTCAAGAGCCATGCAGACGGGAGCATACAAAGATACAAAGCCAGGCTCGTAGCTAAGGGATATGCACAACATCAAGGTATTGATTATGATGAAATATTTTCACATGTTACTCGTTTTGAAATGGTTAGAATACTCTTTTATTTGGCTACTAAATTGTGCCCGTTTATCAATTTGATGTTAAATCTGCATTCCTAAATTGGGATTTGGAAGAGGAAGTTTATGTTTCCCAACCTAATGGTTTTGTCATTAGTGGAAATGAGAGCAAAGTTTACAAACTCAAGAAGGCACTTTACGGGATAAAACAAGCACCAAGGGCATGGTACAACAAAATTGAGTCCTACTTTCTGAGGTATGGATTTGAAAGGAGTGAGAATGAGCCTACGTTGTATATAAAGAAACAAGGTATGAGTGATTTTTTGGTAGTTTGTCTCTATGTGGATGACATGATTTAATTGGATCATGAGAAACTTTAGTTACTAAATTTAAATCTTGCATGATGAAGGAGCTTGAAATGTCAGATTTAGGTATTTTGCAATACTTTCTTGGTCTTCAAGTGAAACAGGTGGAGAACGGGATTTTTATTTCTCAAATGAAGTATGCAAAAGACCTCTTGTTCAAGTTTGGTATGCATAATTGTAAAGTGGTTGCCACACCCATGAATGCAAATGAAAAGTTTTAGCTTGAAGATGGCACAGATCTTGCCGATCCTAGTCATTACAGAATCTTGATTGGAGGTTTGAACTACCTAACACATACTCGTCCTGGTATCATGTTTTCTGTGAGTATGTTGTCTAGGTATATGCATTGTCCTACCAAGCCACATCTTGGTGCTGCCAAAAGAGTGTTGTGTTATATTGCTGGGACTGTTGACTTTGGGATTTGGTACTCCAAAGTTGCAGATTTCAGCTTGATAGGGTACAGTGATAGTGATTGGGCAGGAAGTATAGATAACAGAAAGAGTACTTCTGGAAATGTTTTCAATTTAGGATCTAGAGCAATTTCTTGGAGTTCAAAGAAACAAGATGTGGTTGCATTATCATCATTAGAAGCAGAGTATGTTGTTGTAACTTCAGCAGCATGTCAGGCTATATGGTTACAACGATTGTTGATTGACGTTTTCTATCGGCAGAAGGATGCAACAAAGATATTCTGTGATAACAAGGCAACAATTGCAATGACAAAGAATCCATCTTTTCACAGCAAAACAAAGCACATTGACATCCGTTATCATTTCATTCGTGACCTGACAGCAAAAGGTGATAGAGTTAAAGTTCTGCGGTACAAAGGATCAAATTGCAGAAGTCTTCACCAAGGCACTCCCACAAGCCAAGCATGATCATTTCCGGCAGAAACTTGGAGTTTGTAATTTTGAATCAAGGAGGGGTGTTGAATATTGATTCAAAGGTCGTTAGTGCTTCCTGGTTAGTTTGCAGAGTAACACGTTTGTTAGGAGTCCTAGTTTAGTTGAAGCGTATCTCTGTTAGTTGCTAATATTTAGGTTAGTGGATAATTAGTGTCTAGTAAGTGGGCATGTTTTCAGTAAGTGGTTAGGTTATTTTTTATTACTATTTAAAGAGTCCTATGTAACTTTGTTTAGTTGTATGAATGAAAATGTGTGAAGTTCTCTGCAACTATGTTCTTCTTCTTATACATTGCTCCTATTTTCTTCAATTTCCCAACAAGATTTTCAATCAATTTAATATTATCAAGAACTCATCACTATTTCGAATAATATTCATGATTCTATACCTTTTTCTTAACAACTGTTTTTGAGCTTTTTAACTTCTACAAGGACAGGCATAATTAGTTTCACAAATCACACTGTAATGTCCATATATAACCTTTTTCCTTTAAACAAAATAGAAATTAAACCAGATTTAACCGACTAAGTAATTAATAGTTAATGCATGGTATAAATAGTTAGGAAAACAAGACAATGACTGACATATGTGCTTGAACCAAATAAAGGACTAGCTAGGTCTCTTTTTCTAAAGCAAAGTTGACGGACTTTCTATTACTATTTTTTGGAAAAGATAACTACATTATTTTTTTTCAATCTATTAACCAAATTATATTCTAGGAACCAAAAAACACTCCAACTCAAGGAGTGGGTCCTATGTTGTTATGTTTGAAATAATCAGATGTCAAGCGAAAGCTAGTAAATCAAACCTCGAAAGATGCAAAATAAGAAGACATCCGAGAAATACATCCAAAGAGATACAATAATTTAACGTGGTTCGGTCAGTCGACCTACATTCACAAAAGAAGATGAGCAATTCACTATATAAAACACAGTACAAACTATATAGAGAGACAACCTCACACAATTCACTCGGAACAAAAGAGGTTCCCACAAGTGACACTGCAATACTTGTGTCTCACAAATTCTCCCCCCAAAAAATACTCTCTAAACTCCTAGGACTACATTGTGAATGCTACCAAACTAGAAGAAAGGAGCCTCTATTTATAGAGTCTACAACCTTTTTCTACAAAAACAAGGATTAGCCAAATATGGAGAATATGTTTTCCTTTTTCTAACCTAATTATGACACCTAAAAGAAAATCCAATTATGATAAGAAAGTCAGGACAAACACTTAATATATGTAACAAAGAGAGTGATTGTTGGATTTGCGAACAAAAGTTCCACTTTGCTAGCTGAGAATATTAGAAAGTTACAATAGCTACATGTTAATCAATGAGTTCTCATTGGGAAAGCCACAGGGGCTTGGCCAAAATAGAAAATATCACGTCATGTTAACACATGCCATTAATACGAGTTTCTAGTGGTGCATTACAAAAAGCTTATACGCCACATACATGACTAGTTATACTCTATCCTATCACTTCAATCTATTATTTAACCAAGGTTATAAAAGGTGAACTTTTCTTCTGCTTTGTGGAAATAATTAATAATCCAAAAATTGAGTCAACTAACATTTTTTATTTCTTTACATATGTTTTTGGGAAACCTTGGTGCTATATATAATGCAGTTTTTTTGGCAATCTATCAAACAAATAAAGTTTCCAAATCCCTTCAAAGCAGTGTGCATTATAACAGCATGGAGACGCACATTTCCTTATTGATTCTTCTCTTTCTAGTTCAATATTACTCTCATTCTATATCACTTGCTTCTTCAAATGAAACCGACCAACAAGCTTTACTAGCTTTCAGAAATTTTATTACAAGTCCTAGTCATTTTTTGGCCAGTAATTGGACCAAAAATACTTCTTTTTGCTCTTGGTTCGGTGTCACTTGCAGTTCAAAAAGGCAAAGGGTTGTAGCCTTGGCGCTTCCCGATATGCAACTTCAAGGCACAATTTCCTCCTCTTTGGCCAATTTTTCCTTTCTCAGCATGCTCAATCTCAAGAACAACAGCTTCCATGGTGGCATCCCTTACGGACTTGACCACTTGCCTCGCTTGCGAGTGATTGATGTGAGTATTCCAACAGAGTTCAAGTAATTTCACTGGCTTTCAATAAACTCGGTGGTGAAATGTGGAAAGGGCCATGGTATGTACCAGAGCTAAGAGTCTTAAATATGGGGAACAATAGCCTCACGGGTATAATCCCTCCTTCTGTTAACTTCAGTTTGTCTGGGAACAGAATCAGTGGCAACATTCCAAAAGACATCGGTATCTGAGCCAACTTGCATTTTTGGTCTTGTAAGATAATCAGTTAACAGGTTCCATTCCCACATCGCTATTTAATATCTCGTCGCTTTTTGTCGTGTCTCTGGTATTCAATAGCCTTTATGGTCCTCGCTTGCTTGATGAAGGGAATATTGTGTCAAATCTGAAGTTTCTAAGTGTATCTAATCACAAAATTTCTGGTTGCATTCCTTCCAACATATGCCAACTTAGAGAGCTCCAAGTTTTGTCCATATCTTTCAACAACATAACTGGAGAGATACCCAGAAATATTGGTTGTTTATCCAAACTCGAGGAGTTTTATATTGGTGATAATCCAATAAAAGGGACCATTCCCGCTTCATTGGCCAATATTTCCATTCTGCAATATGTTTCCTGTAAAAGAAATTGCTTGGAGGGGCCAATTCCTCCAGAATTGGGGAAGCTATCAAATTTGAGGCAATTAGGCTTTGGCCATAATTATAATCTTATTGGTCAAATTCCAGATGCTATTTTCAATATATCTTCTTTAGAAAGGATAGCTGTCAATTTCAACAACCTTTCCGGGACACTTCCAGGCACTACAGGTCTTCATCTTCCAAACCTTAAAGAACTTATCTTGGGAGTCAATCAGATCGAAGGGGAATTTCCATTGTTCATAACAAATGTTTCCAAGCTTGAGATACTGGACCTATCAGATAACTTTTTTACAGGAACTATTCCAACTACTTTGGGTAATCTCCATGAGCTGCGTGGACTGTTCCTGCATAGTAATCAACTTACCAATGAACCAAGAGAGCATGAGTTGCAATTTTTCAATTCTTTGGCGGACTGTAGGATGTTGCAATATCTAGAAGTGGGTTCTAATCCGTTGAATGGCGTTCTTCCCAATTCGATTGGGAACCTTTCATCTACTACTGAAGTAGTACGTTTAGCAGATGCACACATCAGTGGCTTCATACCCGCTAATACAGGCAACATAATTGGTCTTATAATCCTAGACTTTCAAAATAACAACTTGATGGGAAACATTCCTGCTGAGATTGGTAAGCTAAAACAACTCCAAGGTTTGTTTCTACAGTACAATAAATTTCAGGGATATATTCCAGAGGCAGTATGCCATTTATCTAATTTGGTTAAATTATTTTTGCAAGTTAATGAGCTCTATGGACAGATCCCCGAATGCATAGGCAATCTAAGCATGCTACAAGACCTTTATTAGGGTTCTAACAAATTTTCATCCAAGATTCCTTTGAGCCTTTGGAAGATGAGTGGTCTTCTCTATGTAGATGTGTCACGAAATTCTATAGAGGGAGAAGTTCCACCAGATATTGGAGAACTGAAGGCCATTCTAGAACTATACCTTTCCAGTAATAACCTTTCAGGCGTAATACCAAGTAGACTGGGGGAACTCCTGAGCCTGCAGTATCTTGACCTATCAAACAATTCATTTTCCTGTCAAATTCCATTATCCTTTGCCAACTTGATAAGCTTAGAATTCTTGGATCTGTCTTTAAATACCTTGTCAGGTACTATTCCTAAGTCCTTGGAAAAACTCTCATACCTTAAAAGCATTAATGTTTCACTTAATGTTTTAGATGGTGAGATACCAAGTGGTGGCGTGTTTGCAAATTCCACTCTGCAATCATTTCTTGGGAATAAAGATGTATGTGGAATGCACATATTGGAGGTTCCTTCTTGCCCTATCACTAAATCTGGACAACAATCAAAGTCTAACAAGTTTGTGCTAAAAATTGTTATTCCAGTGTTTACTTCCTTTATGATATTATTGTTGGTCTCGATCTGGATAATGAAAAGGAAGAAGATAGCAAAGTCCAAAGATGTTGAAAAGGTTCCGGAGATCAACACTTATCCATTGATTTCTTATCATGAGATTCAACAATTAATTTTGATGGATCAAATTTAATCGGTGTGGGAAGTTCTGGTCTGTGTACAAAGCAACATTATCTAGTGGAACTGTGGTGGCCATAAAGGTTTTGAATTTGGAAAATGAGCAAGTATGCAAGAGGTTTGATACCGAATGCGAAGTGATGAGAAATGTTAGACATAGAAATCTTGTCCGTGATTACTACTTGTTCTAGTGAGTATATAAGAGCCTTTGTTCTGCAATATATGTCCAACGGGAGCCTTGAGAATTGGTTGTACAGAGAAGATTGCCACTTGAACCTTCTCCAAAGAATCACTGTAATGCTTGATGCGGCCATGGCAATTGAATATCTACATCATGGTAATGAAACTCTGATAGTTCACTGCGACCTAAAGCCATCAAACGTTCTTTTGGATGAAGATATGGTGGCTCATGTTGGTGATTTCGGTATCTCCAAAAATTTAGCTGTAAGCAAGTCTATCGCACACACAGAGACATTGGGCACTCTTGGATATATTGCACCAGGTATAAGGAAAAACCCCTCTCTTTGATTTTTGTATCATAATTATGCGTCTCCAAATTCTAGAAGTAAAAAAGTATTTATTTGAACAAATTGGTGTTATATTTCAATTAACTTTTTTCATCCTGTTTTAAGAATATGGCTCAGAGGGTATAGTATCCACTAGTGGTGATGTTTATAGTTACGGTATCATGTTGATGGAGGTTTTGACCGAAAGACTGCCAACAGATGAAGAGATATGCAATGAAAATATCGACTTGAGGAAGTGGATAACACAATCATTTTCAGGAACTATGCTCGAAGTTGTGGATGCCAATCTTTTTCCTGAGGAAGAACAAATCACTTCTGAAAGTGAAATCTGCATAGCTTCCATGGTCGAATTGGCTTTAGATTGCACAATGGAAATTCCAGAATCAAGAATAACCATGAAAGATGTAGTCAAGAGGCTAAACAAAATCAAGAACACATTCCTGGAAATGTAGAAGTTAGCATCTCTTTCGGTAGTGCTCTTTCTGAGCTGCAAGTTAACATGTTGTTTTTCAGTTACCTAGTTTCTTTAGTAAAGTCGTTGTATGGTACTACTTTGAGTCATGTACTGCTTGTAATTCAGAGTGTTGTAGTCCCAGCATTTGTAATTTCATTTGAACTTGTTTTACTTATTTTTTTCTTATAAAAATATTTGTAATTATGTTTTGAGTGCTTATATGATTTTGGGCATGGCAGCTATGGACGGAAAGCAAAGGACTAGACAAATGCATAAATCAATTTCAGACTCATATTAGCCTTCTCTATATCCAGGACCAGGCAGCGATAGGCCACTAATGCCATCTGTAGTTCTTATGCTAAGTAAGATAGATCAACTGACGGAAGCAGCAAATTGTGGTCCATTAGTTATATTACTATGAAAGAACTTGCTATTAACTTTGTCGACGAGCATCGTACTAACCAAATCTCTAATAATTAACAGAAAGATCAAACTTGTTAGCAGAACTTCCACTAGTTTTAAAGAACCTACGCTACTGAACATTGGACTAGTAGAGGGTTGCATTTCCCTCATTTACTTTACTTTTGTGATTTCAGATGTGAGCGGTATGGAAGTGTTCAGTTGCACTATTTTACTTGCTGTTTGCTTTAGTGGTACTGTCACGACCCGAACCTAAACCCAAGACATAACAGGCACCTGGAACCATTAATGGCCCAAGAGAACCACTTAGCTCACATCATGAGCATTCATCCACATGTATGAAAGAAACGTTTAAATAACGTGAGTAATAGACTGAAAAACAAAAACCTACTTAGCTTATAAACTGATAAAAAGTCTTAAATCATGATTGAGGAAATTTCAAAAGTCATATGAATAAAACTGAACATAACTGAATATGATATTTACTACTATCTATGAAGCCTCTAAACATATGAATCAATGTCAGTAGGAAACAAGACCCCGAAATACTCCACAACATAGAACTAGGCAATAACAGTATAAACAATGCCTTCCGAAAAGATGGAGGGCTCACCAACAGTTGATTTGATTGGACCTAGTAATCCATGGAATTACAAATGTATGTCTCAGAACCTACATTATAAGACAATGCAGCGTCCAAGACGATCAATATGTAGAATGTATTGGTATGCAAAACCACATAAGAAAGTAATAAAGCATGAAAATACAGAGATGATAAGTACAATTAAAAACATGATAAGATAAAAAGGGACGAGCATAAACTGAAAAATAATTGGTAACGTAGAATAAATTAATCCCTTTAGTTATTTGTGGGAGAAAGTAGTGAACCATCATAAACCACCATGTGAGCGCATGGAGTTTGATCTCGACCCGATCAGCTAAGCCAATACCTTGCCGGGCATAGGACATGACATAATTTGCTAAGCAAGTATCCATGGTTAGCCCCTTTCGGGACACATGCAAAAAAAAAAAAAAAAGAGTCATTCGACTTGCAGAATGATCTCTATCCTATGTCGGCAAACATAGTTTCAGGCATTTATCGTTTGAACCTATGCCTTCACAGTCAGCTAACTAACTACCTTATGCTCATGATGATCTCTTTATGAATTCATGTTCAGAGGTTAGACTTATTAGGCTCATAAAGTTCTGTTTTTTTGTTTTTCTTGACTAGTATCCATGAGTTAGCTGCTTTAGGCACATGTCTCGAGTTAGCCACTTTAGGCTCATGAATTCTGAATTAGCCATTTTAGGCTCATACTTGATAAGTTACATAATTCATTAATATTATTGGAGACTCATGGAAAGTAGTATCATAATACATGTCATGGTTCATAAGATCTAGATTCTTATAACTTTATGAAGAATGAAATTCTGGATGTGTCCATGTCACTTTTAGCATAGCTTAAGATTATGGAGATATATATGATACCATGAGGATATTCTTGAAGAAATTTCATAATGTTAGAAGTCCTGCGGACCAAATTATCA
Source organism: Capsicum baccatum var. pendulum (assembly GCA_030864225.1). NCBI lineage: Eukaryota > Viridiplantae > Streptophyta > Magnoliopsida > Solanales > Solanaceae > Capsicum > Capsicum baccatum. The sequence continues at coordinate 7,385,571 of CM061552.1, forward strand.
TGCCAATTCTAAAAAAAAGGATTTCATAACATAATAAAAATTTTTGGAGATTTTTGAAGATTCAAGTCATTTTGGCGGTCTAAAAAGTTATAATTCTTATTAACTATTTGTTTTGGTGGCCATTTGTCATATTCATTTTTTTTAATATAATTTTTCTTATATCTGCTACATTTATATCTCTAAGTGCATACAAAATAAGTATCTTAAATTTATCTACCATTACATCAGATAATTTATCATTCTCAGTACCTAGTTATATCTATTCTATAGCCTAGTTATCCGCACCCTGGTATATACAGTACTAAGTAGTCCATATTCATAGCAAGTTTTAACTAAACTTGGTTTAGTCTTTAGCTTTAGCTTTTCTATCTCAGTACCAATCCATTTAAAATCTAGAAGAATGAGACACATACCACCTAATTATGATAAAATTAGATTTAGATATCCACCAAGATATTATAAATATAATTTAAATGGATAAAGAGCAAAAATATAAAGAATTAAAATAATTTATCTCTGAAAAACGTAAAGAATTAAAAATAAGAAAAGAAAGATTGCATTATAATATATTTGCCGGAGTTAGTAAAAATTCAATTAATACACAAAAAGATGAAATATCAAAATTAGAATCACAAATAGATAGTTTAGAATATATATATATATATCAACATGAACTATTCACAATAAAATGAACAAAAAAAAATTCATAATAGATGAAAAAATATACGAAAATCACGAGGATCAAAAATAAAAATAGTATTTTCTAATCTAGGAAGAAGGTATAAGAAAATAGGAGAACATTTATATCTAATGTTAGAAAAAAAAGAATTAAAATTAGAAGATAAATTAACAGCAATGGTAAGAATAGAAAAAGAAAATGAGGAAATGGATAGAAAAAAAGGAAACAGAAAAAATTAAACAACAAACTACGGAAGAAATACGAAAAATAAAAGAAACTAAAAATAGTAGAATTGCTGAATTAGAAAAAGAACTACAAATGCTAAAAGATTTGTACGAACAAAGGCAAAAAGAAAAGAAGAAAAAGATAGAGAACAAAAATTACTAAACGAGATAAATCAATTTAAGGAAAAATTAGAAATAAATAATATAGATATTGAAGAAATAGATAATTATGATTCAGAAGATAGTAAAACATATACAGAAATATTAACAAGTACAAAAAATTTAGAAATTAACGAAAAACAAGAAATAATTAATGAAGAAAACTTAGAAAATACCAGCACAGAAATAAATACTCTTGATAAAAAAGAAGATTAAAATATAATACCTAAAACAACAGAAATAAGAAAACCTATATACTATAAAAATAAATTTAAAAAATATAATGAATATGACAAATGGACACCAAAACAAATAGTTAATAAGAATTATAACTTTTTAGACCTAGACTATGTAATAGATACAGAAAAAACAATACAATTATGGATAGGATATATGACAAAACAATTATTAGATAATAATATAAACATAACAGACGCACCAGAATATATAGAAAGAACACTAATAGGATCAGTAAAACTATGGTTTTCAAATCTAACTGAAAATAGTAAGAAAGTATTAAGAGCTAATAAACAGATGGAAGGAACATCATCAACAACAACTAAACTAACACCTATAGAGTTATTGAAAAAATATGAAACAGCTATAAAAGATGAATTTGGTAGTATGACAACAGTAGAAGAAGAACAAGATGAAGAAAAAGATACAAATAGGAATTTAATGTTAAAATTAACAATATGTAATATGTGTTATATAGACGAATATACTTGCGCATTTAAAGAATATTATTATAAAGGAGCATACAGTATAGAAGAAAGTAAGGAAATAAGAAAATTATATTTTAATAAATTACCCGAACCATTTAGTTCAAAAATAATAAAAAGTTGGGAAGAAGCAAAAATAGTAGATACATTAGGAGCTAGAATAAAATTTTTACAACAATGGTATAGAAATTTATGTGAAAAATATAGAGAAGAATTAAAAATGAAAAAAACATTAATAAGAAATTTAGCATGTTGCAAAAATAAAATAGCACCCCAATTTGAATGTGAATAAAGATATTATAAGAAAAGAAAAAGACATAAGAAATATAAGAAATATAAAAAATTAAAATATAAATACAAGAAACCAAGAAAAAGATATTATGTAAAAATTTATAAAAATAAAAGACCATATAGAAAGAAAAAATCTATAAAAGAATGTACATGTTATAATTGTGGAAAGTTAGGATATTTAGCTAGATATTGTAAATTACCTAAAAACCCAAAAAATAAACAAATATCAGAAATAAAAATAGAAAATACAGAATATATGCAAATAGATTATATAAATTATGAATTAGAAAGTGAAGATAGTATATATGAAATTTCAGAAAACGAAACAGATACTGAAATAGATAGTGAAATAGATGAATCAAATGACTGAAGAAGATATAAAAATAATAATAAAGGAAGAATATTTAAATGATGAAGGAACTGAACAAAAGATAATATTTGATAGTAATATATTTGATGAAATAAAAGGAAAAGAATTAGATTTAAGTATAGAAAAAATATTTAAAATACCAACAATAAAAAATATTTTTACTAGGAAAAAAGATGAATATTATGTAGTATGCCAAAAAGAACATGTAATAGACTGTAGATATGCAAAAGGTAAAGCTAGTATACCACTAGTAACAAAAAGAATAATTAATAAAGAGATAAATGATATAAAAAGTAAAGGAGATCCAATAAAATATGTACACCTTGGAGGTACAGAAATATTAATAAAAGCATATTTTAGAGAAGAAATAGATACACCGATAGAATTATATTTAGCAGATGGTAGAATTATAAAACCTATAGAAAAAAGCATAATAACTGTCGTAAAAGGAAATTCAATATACCAAAAATTTAAATTCATAATAAGTGCAAATTACTCAGTAGCGGTAACAGATAGAAATATAGATAAATCACTAGTATTATATTGGAAAATATCAGGAATAGAACAAACCCCAGGAAGTAAAATATTTACAGCAAGATGTAAAACTTTATATGTGTTAACAACAAAACATAAAATAACAGGAAAAAATAAGATTAACAAGATACAAATAGATAGCCCAATCGAACAAATTGTAAAAACAATAGATTATAATGATTATAGCTATAGAGACATAGATATAGAAGAAAATTAAGAAATAGTAAATGATAGAATAAGTACAACAAAAAGAATAGTTAATGAAAAACCAGAATCATCAAGCTCATCAAAAAGAACAAGTTATGAAACAAATTCAATAAGTAATCTAAATTAATATTACATAACAGGAAAAATAAATGAAAAAGAATATTTAATACTCTTAAATACGGGACAAGAAGAAAATTATATAGCAAAATCTCTAGTAAAAAATGAAGAAATAAAAACTGATAATGATATATGCCCAGATCTACCGAGAAGTTTAATAAATAGTAAAGATATAACAGAAAAAGAAATAATAATAGGAGGAATTAGAAAAATAAAAATAGAATTTGAAGTAAAAGAAGAAATGCAAAAAGCAGATATAATATTAAGAATAAAATGGTTAGAACAAGTAAAACCATATAATATAGAACATACACAATTAATCATAACATATAACAGGGAAAGATTATTCTTAAAAAGAGCCTTAACATAAAATGAAAATATACATATTAATGAAGATAATAGTGGAAGAATATTACAGTAGATATTATACGTCTATGATAGATACAGGAGCAGAAGCTAATTTATGTAAATATAATTGTTTACCAAAAAGTAAATGGGATAAATTAAAAATACCAATAGTAGTTAAAGAATTTAATAATGAAGGAAGCTTAATTACTTATAAAGCTAGGAATGTAAAAGCACAAATATGGGATAAGATATTAACAATAGAAGAAATTTATAATTATGAACTAACGTCAAAAGATATACTTTTAGGAATGCCATTTTTAGATAAATTATACCCACATGTAATAATTAGAAACGATTGGTTCATGTAAACAGAAAGTAAGAGCAAAAAGAGTTAATAATAAAATAAGAAAGAAAACTGATTGGATAAAAGAAAGTGAAAAAAATTACACAAAAGTTAGAAAATATAAAAACCACTGAAGATACAATACAATTAGTAGTATTTTCGATAAATAAAACAGAAATAACTATATTTTCAATAAATAAGATAGAAATAGTTAAGAAAAAATTAGAACAATTATATAGTGAAGATCCATTAAAAGGATGGGAAAAACATAAAACTACCATAAAAATTGAATTAATAGATAAAAATAGTATAATAACCCAAAAACCATTAACATATAATTTTGACGATTTAAAAGAATTTAAAATGCATATAGATGAATTATTAGAAAAATAATATATACAAAAAAATAATAGTAAACATAATAGTCCAGCATTTATAGTAAATAAACATAGTGAATAAAAAAAAAGAAAAAAGTAGAATGGTTATTGATTATAGAAATTTAAATGCAAAAACTATAACATATAATTATCCAATACCAAATAAGATATTAAAAATAAGACAAATACAAGGATATAATTATTTTAGCAAATTTGATTGTAAATCAGGATTTTACCATCTGAAGTTAGAAGAAGAATCTAAAGAGTTAACCGCATTTACGGTACCACAAGGATTTTATGAGTGAAATGTATTACCATTTGGATATAAAAATGCACCAGGTAAATATCAACATTTTATGGATAATTATTTTAAACAATTACCTAACTGTATAGTATACATAGATGATATATTATTATATACAAAAACTAAAGAAGAACATGTAAAATTATTAGAACAGTTTACAGATATAATAAAAAAATCAGGAATAAGTCTGAAGTGAAAAGAAAGCCGAAATTATGAAAAATCAGATAGAATTTTTAGGAATACAAATAGATAAAAGTGGAGTAAAGATGCAACAATATATAGTACAAAAAATAATAAATTCGAAAGAAGAATTAGATATAAAAAAGAAATTACAATTATTTTTAAGATTAATAAACCAAGTAAGAATATATTCCAAAATTAGCAGAAAACTTGAAACCACTACAAAAAAAATTAAAAAAGAATATAGAATATATAACTATAACGAAGAAAATGAAAAACAAATTCAAAAAATAAAATTACTTTGCAAAGAATTACCAAAATTACAATTTCCAGATGAAACAAAAAATTTTTATATATAGTAGAAGCAAATGCTAGTGAATATAGTTACGGAGGAGTACTTAAATATAGATATGAAGCAGAAAAAATAAAACACCATTGTAGATACTACTCAGGTACGTTCAACGAGACAGAAATAAAATGGAAAATAAATAGAAAAGAATTATGTTTATTATATAAATGTTTGTTAGCATTTGAGCCATATATTGTATATAACAAATTTATTGTGCGAACAGATAATACACAGATATGCTGGTGGCTAACAAAGAAAATACAAAATTCAGTTACAACAAAAGAGATTCAAAGACTAGTTTTAAACATATTAAATTTCACATTTATAATAGAAGTGATCAGTACTAACAAAAATTTTATTGCAGATTACATATCAAGACAAAGCTACACAGACTGAAATGATAGAAGAAAATACTCTTGAAAAAATACTGAACGCCCTAACTACGCTTTCATTGAAAGTGGACAGTATGGGTACTGAGATAGTAAAGATGGGTACTGAGATAGAAAAGCTAAAGCTAAAGACTAGTGAAGATAAACTAAAGTCTATAGCTATGAATCAGCTAACTCAGCAATGCGCAGCTATATCGATCGGAAGACAATAAAATTACAGAGCTAGAAGGAGACGTTGGGATACTCCATAAAACTCATAACGTTTATCAATCTAGTTCTGCAGGTACAAGCAAAGGAGTTAGAAAAAATATGAACCTAAACAAGTTATTTGATAAATCATATACAACAAATACATCAAAAGATCCCATGTTTATACCCCACAAATTATCACATACCGAGATAGTCTAAACCAAGACAAAAAGACCTACAACTGCACAGCCCGTACATACATAGAAAATATCTACAATGTACAAACCTTTTTAAATAGCAACATAGAAAATATCTACAATGTACAAACCTTTTTAAATAGCAACCCCAAAGCTACAAATATCCAAGAACCAGATACAAACTATATAACCCAGAGATTGACCGGATACAATAAACTAATTGTTTTATCTAAAACTAAACCAAGCTTAGTTAAAACTTGCTACGAATATAGACTACTTAGTACTGTATATACCTCGGACGAAAATGAGATATCCAGTATACCAAAAATATATGAAGCATTTATCACTTTTAAAAGAATAACCAAAGGTACCTTGTTTTTTATAAAAATTTACACGGCACCAGCAGAGATATTATATGATGAAGTTAAAAAAACCCATACAAGTTGTAAAGATAGGAATGACACGAGATATGATTATACCACAAGATATTATTTCACAGCCAGAGATACCTAGAATCGAGATACCAAAATTTTATGCGAACAAAAGGATTATCGAACTATCTACAATCTTGCAAGAGCTAGCAAATACATACTGCAACCAAAATCCCATATGGAGCTACTATTCAAGAAATCATGTACTAATATATTCAAATTCAAAAGAGTTACGAGAAACAGATATGGAAACTATTAGGCAATGGATTCTCACGTTGCTTAAACCAGAAACGGAACCTATCCCAGAGCTATCAGAGAAAAATTTATTTTGGAAGAATTATTAATCAGATATTGCAAGACGATTGGACATAAATATCCAGATCACAAATGTTCAAAATGTAATGGAGGAGATAATGATGTCCCAGCAGTTCAGCTAGAATAAAGAGAGATAAGGACGTCAGCTGGAAAAATAAGATCAGAGCAATAATGGAGATACAACAGATATGACAAAATAAACGGAAGATAAGATATTTGATATATTATATAAATTTGTCTTTAGATTGTTTACGTAAAAGATAAGATAACATCTAAAGTAGCTGATAGCATTAAATGTACATTTAATATAATTTGAATTTTAACTTTATAGCCTTAGGGTAGCCTTTATAGGTTAGAAGACTTTTTTAAGTCTTTCTTTATTTGTTTTTGTTTGTTTTTAGACAGATGTAAAAAAAATGTATACTTTCGTTCTATAAATAAGAGACGAAGAAGGCATTGCAGAGGCAAGCCTTCTCGCATTAAGCCAAAACTCTCTCCCTTCCAAAATATTTTGCCCAGTTAATTAAATATATACACTTTAATGAAAAAAGCTATGGAGCAACAAACCTCAGAAATATCAGAGCTACCGGAATAGGTATATCTATTTATGATTATGAATAGCTAAATTCATAATTCCCAACAATCATGATATGATAAAATAAATTCATATTATTTACTTTATAGTAGAATTATTCGAAGAATAATATGTTAAGAAGTTTATTAGCAAAGTGGAAATGGAGAAAAATCCCTAAGAACTATGTCATCCTAAAGGTGAAACCAATGAGGCAAGAAGCCGTGGCGGGGAGTAACCAGAAAAAGTATCCGAATTACCATACTAATAGTGACCGAAGAACATGTTATTTAAGGATAATCTAGTATATAGTAATCTGAGATGGCTATATTTTATTATGTACATGATTGAAGGAAATATTTTGAAAAAAGCAATTTTATGAAAATGAATGATAAATTATCTGATGTAATGGTAGATAAATTTAAGATACTTATTTTGTATGCATTTAGAGATATAAATGTAGCAGATATAAGAAAAATTATATTAGAAAAAGCATTCGGTGAATATTATATAGCTAGAGTAAATTATATACCATGCCTACCTAACTACTCTTATAAATGCTTATTATGTTAAAATTACGTAGAATTTTTAAAGATATGTGAAATATACAGTTACTAGAAAAAAGATAAAAATAAATATAGACAAATACATGGAAAATAAAAAATATATAAAATCTCTTAATAAAAATATGCAAAAACTACTAAGGCTAAAACAAACAACTATAAAATATCAATTTTAAAAATAGATCATTTAGACCATCTTAAAGTTTTAATCTTTATATACTTAAAGATATAGAAATTATAGATATTAAGAAAATATTATTAGAAGAGGTAATAAACTACGAAATTGAAATAATAAATGCGTTAGAATAGATATACGAAGACATTTACCCAGAAGGATATTATTCAGATCAAGACTGTGGATGTTAGAATATATTAGAAAAACTAGGAAAAACCAAGATAATCTAAATAATGAAATTAATTATAGAAATCGAATTAGAAAAATAATGGAAGATCTAAAAGAAAAGTTAATATGGATAGAAAAAACCTTAGAAAATTTAGCAAAAAGTACATGTGATAGTTTACATAATTTAAAAAAACTCACTACGAGAAGAACAATACAAGATAATAAATGACATAGAAAATCTAGAATTAGATATATACTACAGTACAGATAGGATAAATTATTATACAGAAATTTGTAACTCTGCAGTTACTACAGGATAAAATAATATACCAAATAAATTAATGGATATGTCTCACAAAAAGAATAATTTATTGAAACAAAATCTAAAAAATATCTACGCACAAAAAAAAATAGATTCATTAGATATAATAAATCTATTTATTAGCCTAGTTATCCGCACCCCCTATAAGTGGTATCAAAGCACAGTAATTTAAAATGTAAAGAAGTAAGGTATAAGTTAGAGTTAGTCCTTTTCCTCTTTTTTGTTCACTATGTTTATTTACTATAAATGCTGAACTATTATGTTTACTATTATTTTTTTGTATATATTATTTTTCTAATAATTCATCTATATGCATTTTAAATTCTTTTAAATCGTCAAAATTATATGTTAATGATTTTTGAGTTATTATACTATTTTTATCTATTAATTCAATTTTTATGGTAGTTTTATGCTTTTTCCATCCTTTTAATGGATCTTCACTATATAATTGTTCTAATTTTTTCTTAAGTATTTCTATCTTATTTATTGAAAATATAGTTATTTCTGTTTTATTTATCGAAAATACTACTAATTCTATTGTATCTTCAGTGTTTTTTATATTTTCTAACTTTTGTGTAATTTTTTCACTTCCTTTTATCCAATCAGTTTTCTTTCTTATTTTATTATTAACTCTTTTTGCTCTTACTTTCTGTTTACATGGTGTTGTAAACCACCAATCGTTTCTAATTATTACATGTGGGTATAATTTATCTAAAATTGCATTCCTAAAAGTATATCTTTTGACGTTAGTTCATAATTATAAATTTCTTCTATTGTTAATATCTTATCCCATATTTGTGCTTTTACATTCCTAGCTTTATAAGTAATTAAGCTTCCTTCATTATTAAATTCTTTAACTACTATTGGTATTTTTAATTTATCCCATTTACTTTCTGGTAAGCAATTATATTTACATAAATTAGCTTCTGCTCCTGTATCTATCATAGGCGTATAATATCTACTGTAATATCCTTCCACTATTATATTCATTAATACGTATATTTTCATTTTATGTTTAAGACTCTTTTTAAGAATAATCTTTCCCTATTATATGTTATGGTTAATTGTGTATGTTCTATATTATATGGTTTTACTTGTTCTAACCATTTTATTCCTAATATTATATCTTTTTGTTGCATTTCTTCTTTTACTTCAAATTTTATTTTTATTTTTCTAATTCCTCCTATTATTATTTCTTTTTCTGTTATATCTTTACTATTTATTAAACTTCTCGGTAGATCTAGACATATATCATTATCAATTTTTATTTCTTCATTTTTTACTAGACATTTCGATGTATAATTTTCTTCTTGTCCCGTATTTAAGAGTATTAAATATTCTTTTTCATTTATTTTTTCTGTTATGTAATATTAATTTAGATTACTTATTGAATTTGTTTCATAACTTGGTTCTTTTTTATGAGCTTGAAGATTCTGGTTTTTCATTAGCTATTCTCTTTGTACTTATTCTATCATTTACTATTTCTAAATTTTCTTCTATATCTATGTCTCTATAGCTATAATCATTATAATCTATTGTTTTTACAATTTGTTCGAATGGACTATCTATTTGTATCTTGTTAATCTTACTTTTTCCTGTTATTTTATATTTTGTTGTTAACACATAAATTTTTACATCTTGCTGTAAATATTTTACTTCCTGGGGTTAGTTCTATTCCTGATATCTTCCAATATAATACTAGTGATTTATCTATATTTCTATCTGTTACTGCTACTGAATAATTTGCACTTATTATGAATTTAAATTTTTAGTATATTAAATTTCCTTTTACGACAGTTATTATGTTTTTTTCTATAGGTTTTATAATTCTATCATCTGCTAAATATAATTCTATCGATTTATCTATTCTTTCTCTAAAACATGTTTTTATTAATATTTCTGTACCTCCAAGGTGTACATATTTTATTAGATCTTCTTTACTTTTTATATCATTTATCTCTTTATTAATTATTCTTTTCTACCGTCTATTACATGTTCTTTTTGACATACTACATAATATTCATCTTTTTTCCTAGTAAAAATATTATTTATCGTTGATATTTTAAATATTTTTTCTACACTCAAATCTAACTCTTTTCCTTTTATTTCATCAAATATATTACTGTCAAATATTATCTTTTGTTCAGTTCCTTCATCATTTAAATATTTTTTCTTTGTTATTATTTTTATATCTTCTTCACTATTTCACTATCTATTTCAGTATATATTTCATTTTCTGAAATTTAATATATACTAGCTTCACTTTCTAATTCATAATCTATATAATCTATTTGCATATATTCTGTATTTTCTATTTTTATTTCTGATCATTCAATTAATAAATATCTAAGTTCAAGAATTTTATACAATACATGATTTCGTAAGTCACAAGATCTCCCAACACTGACAAAGTTCTTGAAGAACAAATAGAGTACTAACCTCTTCGGCAAACAAAAGGAATGAAGTAATAAATCAAGAAATACAAAATAAGTGAGAAAATCTCAGAGAAGCAATGCTGAATTTATAATTTATATGAGGATTGAGATCATATTCAGGGAAAATTGAGTGATAAGGAGTTTACCAAAGACATCTCAAGAACCCTACTTTTAGATTTTGTTTGGAAAATAGGATTACGGGAATTTATTCAATCCTAATCTATCTTGTAACAACTTGAATTGGAGAATACGAAACCCAAAAAATTACAAAGTAGTAGTAGTATATACCTCAATACAATAGACAAACTAGTAATTGGAAGAAGAGGAGCTGGGCTTGATTCTTGAAGCAATTATCTTGTATTCTCGAGATTTTGTGTTGAGAGAATAATGAAGTTGATAATACCTAAAATTACCACTATGACTTAAACATAAAAGGCAAGGTCTAAGGGAAAAAGGTGAAAATTATAGTAGCTGGAAAGTAAAGGTAGGTCCCTTGAAAACAGTCCATCAGCATTATTGATGCCTTAGAGATATTTTATATTATTACTTTAATATGAATTATGTCAAAAGTTGTACACTAAACTCCAACTTTATCCGGTTCTTACAGGTACCATATATCTCGTTATTTTAGTATCCATAATTGATCAATCCAAAATTTGTTTGCGAGCTCCGTCTCACCTTTAATCAACATATTGGCTATTAGCATAGAATCGAGTTCTAAACTGAAATTAGTGTGGCTACTACTACAGTGAACTGACACCGCGAAGTCCATAATAATTACCGTGGCTGGTCCTGATCACTCCACCAATTCCCGCTCTGCTTATTAATATCGGTATATATAATACTGATATTAATAATTTAATAATTATGTTTAGCATGTACAACCATGATGATTGAAGGAGTTCAAATTAAAGGAAGTAAGCTAGAAATAAATATACAATTTCTTAGAATCCATGTAGACTTAGCAAAATATCAACAGATAATGGTTAAAAAGACACCTGAAATATCTTTTTTTTTTTTTTCGAGTTTCATGCCTGAACCATTAAGTGTTTGTGTTCACTATCACCAACTAAATACAAAAAGACTTCTACAATCAAAGAACCTAAATGTTATTGTAGTACAGAAGAGTTAATATCTTCTCTTTAGGTTGGTTGGTGCAATTGAACTTTCACTTAGCATGTTTGGGATTGAAACATAATTGATTATTATTTTTATATATCCATACATTCTGCTATTAGATACTGAAATATTAGATGATGAGATAAGTATCTAGTATCTTTAAATTATGATCAAGGTTTCTACGATACACTTAAATTTCACAGGATCTTATTATCCCCTGAAGTCAATTTTACTGTATTTTTATCAACCTTTTATGCTGACGTGACACCTTTATTACATAAAAATGGGGTCCACGTCAAAAATGTCATGTCATTTAAAAAGGTGTCACATCAACTAAAAAGGATGACAAAATATGCTAAAATTTAGTTCAGGGAGGTGAAGTTGGTGTGTGTTGTAGTAAATTCGGTTATAGTTCGGGAGGTACTAGATGCTTTACTCTTAGATGATCAATATTGCAAGTTGTGGCATGGACATGGGTGTATCTAGCCAACGTGGTATGGATTCACGTGAATCTAATAACGTTTGTTCAAATTTTTTATCTGTATAGAGAAACACACAAAATATTTATAAATATTTGAAATGAATCCAGTTATTATTGTATATAAATTTCAAGTCGTCGTAAAAATTAATAACTTTAAATCATGAATTCGTCTCTATACGTGGCTGGTGAGAGGTCAAGCACCTTTTTCCAAACTTATCTTAGACTGTACAACCTCCAACCTTTTTTAAAAAAAAAAGAAAAAAAATCTTTTAAATTTTAATAATACAAGTTGACTGACATTTCTCAATCAATACCCATACTCCTCAGTTTACGCAATTCACTTGTTTTCTTGTGCTTTTGTCTTTACAAAGTTGGTCAACAATGTACTTCTCAATGTGAGATGACATTTCAATAGAAGTTTGCAAAATCAAAATCATTTAACATTTTAGTATGTTCACAAAAAAAATATTTTATACCAAAAAATAGTAAAAACACTTATTTTGCTTAATTATAATAACTTCTAATGGTATATTACGAGACATTGAAGACTAAAAGTTTCAAAAGTCGTCAAGGTGGAGAATCGAATCCTTACTAATAAGATGGAAGTTCAGGTTGCTAGCCAACCAAATAACTCAATCTTATTCTTGTGTAACTTTTGTATATTAAGAAGTACAAAGCTTTATGAGACTAATATTGAGAAACTCTGAGATTCTCCTTTGAAGTTGCATAAGTGCTTCGATCTTCAGTCTTCTCTTTTATACTCTTCAGCTACTTCAGCTTCTATTCCTCATAAGAAAACCCAAGAGATTTCATTGATTCCTTGATTAAGGGATCGTACCATAAAGTATTTCCATATCAAATATATTCATATGTGGTGAAACCTTTACAACCGTACATGTACATATCAGATATGTCCATATAGAGGGTATGGTCTTCTTTCCTTTTGTTTTTGTCTTGATTGATTCGTTTGCCATAAATCTGGAAAGTCGATAATCTTCGTGATTGATACTCTTCTAATCTTGGAGCCTGCTTTCTTGTGAGTGAATGTTAGTTGATCTCTGTGATTGATACTATTTCAATCTTGGCGCCGACTTTTTTGTGAGTCAATGTATCACGATCCGAATCGGGGCCCTGGCCGTGATGGACATGCCAAATCATGAAGGTCCGAGAGCCCTTCTAACTTGTAATCATATACATCATTCATATACAAAAAGGAAATACGAAAATATATAATGAAGCGGAATTATGGTCATAAATCTGAAATCAGTTCAACAATGAAGAATGAAATCCAATACCAACTAACAACATTTGAAAATCGTCTGCAAAATCGCTACTACATGGTCAAAAAACAACTGTCTGAAAACTGGGACAAGACTCCCAGTAGACCAAAACTATAATAGTGATAAATGACCGAAAGAAAATAGGCCTTATAAAACATAGATGGCTCACTAACTCGACTCTTCACTCCTGTCTGAAGAAATCTACTGCCTATCAGGACCCCTATATTAAGCCTCAGAACCTGAAAGGGAGGGGGTCAATACAGATGTACTGGTATGTGAAGAAATCCAAAATAATGCATTTGTGTATATATAAAATAGATGAGAGCAATTTACGAAACATCATGCATGATATAATTTCAAATACTTGGGCATTTCGTGAATACACGTAAAATATTCATGATAGTGAAATTCTAATCTTTATGTTACTTCTGAGTTAGGTGTCACTCTCCTACAAGTCTGATATTCCACGGGCTATATGGAATCCACCATTGACTCGGTGGGGAAGCCCCCAACCCAAGTTTGCCGCAAGGGTTGGAGTGTCTGAGTCTGAATACGCCACAGGAAACTAGGCCAGCGTAGAATAATATACGCGTATCGGCAAAACAGGATTTTGGGCAATGAGTTGTTTGAACTCATGCCTTCTTCGGGGAACCACCTAACGTCTCTTTATGCCCAACTTTATCCTTTTCTAAACATGTATCATTTTGAATTCTAAATCATGAAAGTCTGATAAAAGTCTGATTTCTAAACTAGTCTGTGTCTGTTATGGCACCGTCTGATTTGGTATCGTCATACCAAGACTTGTAGGTCATGTTTTCTGAGCCATAATATATTATGCATGATCATTCATTTAAAACACAGTTCGGGCCACCCAAACATGCAAATAATATAAGAGATTTCATGTTCCAAAAGCACAAGTCAAAACTATGGAAAGATTCTCATGAAATATTTATGTTTAACATTTATCACATAAACAACCCTCTCTTTTGAATTCAAAGCCATAATCAATTCATAGCATTACTCAAGACATTTAGTAGCATGCTTTTCAAGATGTATTCAAACAAATCATAAGTTGGAAAATCATAACAAGAGAGAGATTCCATATGAGTCATGCTCTCAATTTAAATATCAACCTTAAACACATGCATACATATACATAAGATTTTAAATCAATTTGGGGGAAGGCTTAAATACCAAAACAATATCGTCAAGGCTTCTAAAACATGGTTGTAATCATAAATCCAAAATCCTTTCCTTGAAATCATGATTTTTAAACCCTTTGCATAATTAAAAAAAGATTTCTTTGCCCATGAATTTTTAGGAAAACCCCACGTACCTCAAATTAGGAATTTGATAGATAATTCTTGAAGCCTACGATTTGGGAATTCCAAATCTTCAATCAATTTCTAAAATTCATGGTTGAATCTTCAGTTATTTGAAATTTTAGTTTGAAATCCTAGGGAGTGTTCTAGGTGAATTTTGATGAAAATATGAATAAAGTGGTCATTTGGGAGTATAATCTCATGTTTAAGATTAGCAAGGGGTTGGAAATACCCAAAATGCCCTAAAACTTTTGGGGTGGAGGCTGAAAATGGCCTAGGACGATAGGCAGGTCATCACCCCGCCTAGACCACCATTGTAAGAATGGCGCTGCCTTGACTATCGCGTGGCTCCTCCCCAGGCAAGGCATTAGGCAGGCTGCGGGCTAATCGCCCCAGCTCACTGTTTCGCAACCCCAAACGTGCCCTTAAGCTCATCTAAAAATTTTGAAACTCACCTGAGATGTACTCTTGACTTGACCTATAGTATATTAATAAAAAAAGCAAGAAACGGAGGTTGGAAAGGTCAAAAATAAAATCCTCAAAGATTGGGAACTCAAAATGAGACTAAGTCTCCTTGACACATAGAAAAATTTTCAAGTTTTTAACTCTCATATGCATGCTACTAGGAGCTAATACATGTACGACTTTTGCGGGGTGTTACATTATCTCTCCCTTAGGATGATTCATCCCCGAATGATGACGCAGAACACTAACAAGCACGATTTTAAGCATACTAGGGCCATAAAAGAATAAGTCAAAGATTGTACCTTTTGTTTCGGCATTCGTCGGATCAAAAAAGTTTAGGTATCTAACACGCATGTCATCTTCTGATTCCCGAGTTGCTTCTTTAACTTTTTGATTTTTCCATAACACTTTAACCGAAGTTATCTCCTTACTCCTCAACTTTATAACTTGATGAGCTAAGATTGAAATAGGTTCCTCTTCATATGCTAAGAAGACTATCACTTTGATCTCTTCTAGAGGCAACACTAGGGAATGGTCCCCAATACACTTTTTCAACATGGACACATGGAATACCGGATCTACAAAACCTAGACTTGCAGGCAATTCTAACTCATACGCAACCCCACCTATGTTTCTTAAAATCTGATATGGCCCTATATAGCAAGGACTCATCTTACCTTTCTTCCCGAATTACATGACTCCCTTCGTAGAAGAGACTTTGAGAAACATCCAATCACCAACCTCAAATTCTAGGTCCCTTCTTCTAATGCCAGCATAGGACTTCTGTCAACTCTGGCCTTTTTTAATTCATTCTCTAATAATTTTCCTATCCTCCATTGCCTGATGAATACGATCAGGCCTAAACAAATGCGTATCACCTACTTCATACCACCCTATTGGTGACATACATCTTCTCTCATACAATGCCTCAAATTGAGCCATCTTAATACTGGCATGGTAGCTATTATTATATACAAACTCTATCAATGGAAAGTGATCCACCCAACTACCTTTAAAGTCAATTACGCAGGCCCTCAACATAGCCTCAAAGGTCTGAATGGTCCACTCAGCTTGCCCATCCGTCTGACGGTGAAACGCAGTACTTAGGTTCACTTAGGTACCTAAACCCCTCTAAAAAGATCTCCAAAACTGTGAAAAGAATTGCGTACCTCGGTCAGATATGATGGATACAGGTGCCCCATGCAAATGAACTACTTCTACAATGAACAACTCAGCATAATCATCTCCCGAATAGTTGGTCCTGATAGGTAGAAAGTGAGCTGACTTGGTCAGCTGGTCAACAACCACCCAAATAGATTCATACTGGTTTTGGGACCTCGGAAGTCCCATAATGAAGTCCATATTGATCATATCCCACTTCCACAAAGGCAAAGCTGTCACTTGGGAAGTACCACCTGGCCTCATATACTCCACTTTAACTTGTTAATAATTCAAACAGTTGAAAATAAAGTTAGCCATATTGCATTTCATATTATTGCACTACTATATATCTTTTAGATCATGATACATCTTAGTAGAGCCTGGGTGAACAACATACCTCAAAGTGTGAGCTTCATCAAGGATTCTTTTTCGCAACACATCTACATCTGGTATACATAGTCAACCTTGGTATCTCAAAATCCTATCACCACCTATTTCAAAAGATATAACCTTTTTTTGACCCACATCTTTCTCGATCTACATTAAGATGGGATCTCCAACCTGCTTTTCCTTTACTTCAGCACAAAAGGTAGATTTAGTTATCTCATGCATAATCACTCCTCCATTTTCAAAATCCAAAAGTCACACTCCTAAATTTGCAAGTCGGTGAATATTCTTCACCATTTCCCTCTTTCCCTTCTCAACACAAAAAAGACTGCCCATAAATAACCTGTTGAGGGCATCGGCTACCACATTTACCTTTCCCGGATGATAGTGCAGGCTCATGTCATAATCCTTTAAAAGCTTCAACCAACGTCTCTGTCTGAGGTTCAATTCTTTCTGCGAGAAAATACACTATAAACTCTTGTGGTCAGTAAAATTATCAACATGTACCCAATAGAGGTAATGCCGCTAGATTTTAAGTGCAAACACCATGGACGCCAACTCCAAGTCATGAGTGGGGTAATATTGCCCATACACCTGCAACTGCCTAGATGCATAAGCCACCACCTTGCCGTGCTGCATAAGTACACACCCAAGTCCCAGTGGGGATGTATCACAGTACACAAGAAAACCCTTTGTACCTTTTGAAAGAGTCAAAACAGGAGTAGTTGTCAACTTATCTTTCAAGTTCTCAAAACTCTTCTCACATGAGTTAGACCACACAAACTTTACCTTTATTCTGAGCCAGCTTAGTAAGTGGTACAGCTATGAAGGAAAAACTCTCTACAAACCATCTGTAATACCCCGCCAAACCCAAGAAGCTCCAAGTGTCGATAGGAGTTGTGGGTCTGGGCTATTTTCTCACTGCCTCAACTTTTTGGGGATCAACTTTAATCCCATCACTAGACACAATATACCCCAAGAATGCAATAGCATCAAGCCAGAATTCACACCTGGAAAATTTTGCATACAATCTATGATCTTTGAGGGTCTAAAGAATAATTCGGAGGTGATTGGCATGGTTCTCCTCACTTTTAGAATAGATCATAATATCATCAATGAAACCTATAACAAACAGGTCTAGAAACTGACGGAATACCCTATTCATTAGGTCCATGAAAGTTGCAGGGGCGTTAGTCAACACGAAGGACATGACTAAGAATTTATAATGACCGTAGCGGGTTTGGAAAGCTGTTTTGGGGATATCTGACTCTCTAAACTTCAACTGATGATATCCCGAATAAAGGTCTATCTTTAAAAAACATATAGCACCCTGAAGCTGGTCAAAAAGATCGTCAATTCTAGGAAGGGGATATTTGCTTTTAACAGTGACCTTATTCAACTGACGAGAATCTATACACATACGGAGGGAACCATCTTTCTTTTGCACAAAGAGTACAGGTGCACCCCAGGGAGAAACACTAGGACAGATAAAACCTTTGTCTAAAAGGTCTGCTAGTTGTTCTTTCAACTACTCTTTCAGTTCTGCAGGAGCCATTCTATATGGCGGAATAGAAATGGGACGGGTATCTGGTAATAAATCAATACCAAAATATGTCTCCCTATCAGGTGGTATTCCTGGGAGATCATCTGGAAAGACTTCTGGAAATTCATTTACCACAGGGATAGACTGAAGAGAAGGACTCTCAATATTAGAATCTTTTACTTAGATCAGATGATATACACAACCTCTGGAAATAAACTTACGAGCTCTATGATAAGATATAAAGTTCTCTCTAGGTGCTAAAGAATGTCCCTCTCATTCTATTGCTGGATCATTCGAGAAGAAAAAAGTAACATTTTAGGTTCTACAGTCTAGCATAGCATAACACGAATGGAGCCAGTCCATCTCTAGGATAGCATCAAAATCAATCATGTCTAGGTCTATGAGATCTACCACGATATACCAGCCACACATAGTCACAACATAATTTTTATATACCCTCCTAGTCACAACAGAATCACCTATAGGAGTGGAAATAGAGAAAGTTTCTACAATAACTTTGGGCTAAAACCCAAAACCGACAGCCACATAAGGGGTCACATAAGACAAGGCAGACTAGGGATCAATCAAAACATACACATCATGAGAAAATTTTTAATGTACCGATGACTATATCTGGTGAGGCCTCTGTCTTCTGACGGTTGGACAAAGCATACAGTCAGTTGTGACCGCTCCCGGCAGCTGAAGTAGCGCATTTTTAAGGTGGTGGTAGTACAAAAGAGTTTGCCTGGGACTTGGAACCACCAACATTCCTTATAGCAGAAGGAAAATCTCTCTGGAAATGACCCGACTGACCAAATGAATAGCATACTAGTGTGCCCAGCTGACACCTCCCTGGATGATGCTTACTGCAAGTCTCACACCACAGAAAATGTACGATGTTGCTGAGCTACACTGCCCTACGACTGTGTATATTGTGCCTTGGATCCATGATTAGTCTGAAAACTCTGAGATCATCGGTCAACTGAAGGTCTGGGCACTGGGGAACTGGCTGCAGAGTGCGTACTACCCCAAAACTTTCGTTTTCGCCATCAGTTACCCCAATTACCACTCTGTGATTGACTGTGGCCCTGGTCTGTTGTTTTGGCTCTCTTTTTCTGCCCGTACTTCTCCCTAGATTCAATGATTCTCTTTTTCTACTCCTTCACCTGCTGCATATGCACTGACAGTCTAGAGAATTCCATATCCCTGTTCAGTATTTCCCCCTTACATTCGAGCACTAAGTCATTTGAAAGGTCGGATGCAAAATTCCTCATTCGATCTCTCATATTACTAACCATCTCTAGAGCATAGCGGGCTAGTTAGTTGAATCTCAGAGTGTACTCCTTGACACTCATCTTTCCTTTCTTTAGATTTATAAACTCCTCAACTTTGGCCTCTCTCAACTCTAGAGGAAAGAATCGATCTAGGAAAGTTTTCACGAACTCGCCTCATACTATGGGCTCAGCATTATTACCCTTAGAATATTCCCACTCGTTATACCACTGATTCACAAATTCTTTGAGCTGATAAGCTAATAATTCCACTTCTTCCACCTCATCTACATACATCGCCCTAAAAATTTTCTCCATCTCATCCATAAACTCCTGTGGATCCTCCTCTACCCTGGTGCCAGAAAACTTGGGTAGGTTCATCCTAATGAACTGACCCATCTGGTTAGCCTCGGATGTATCGAATAGAGACCTAAAACCCTCTGACAGTTGAGTCTGTATGGCCACCAACTGCATAAGCATATGAATAGACTGCCTGAATTATGTATTAGATACCTCTCTCTAGTGAGGTTGAGTGCGGTTAGTCCCAATCTGGGGTGCTTGAGGTGCCCTGGGTGGGCTGGTCTGAGTAGGTGGGACTCTCTGAGTAACAACAACCTCTGAAGTCTGAGCTCTATTTTGTACCCTCATCCCATGAGTGGGACGGACCTCATCAGTCTAGGCATTTTGATCGTTAGAGTGACGTAGAGGAATAGTTGTTTTCTGAAATACAAGAGATCATTGATTAGAGAAAAGATTAGACTCTAAAGCATAAACTAAATCACAAAGAGAAGAAATATTACTAAGCACCTAGCAGCCTCCTGCTTATAAGTATGGCGCACTACACACCCATAAATAAGACTCTAGCCGACATGATTTCACAGACACCCTGGGACCATGAGCTATGCTCTGATACTAAGTTTGTCACGACCAGTACTGGGGCCCTGGCCGTGACGGACATCCCGAACCATGAAGGCACGAGAGCCCTTCTAACTTATAATCATATACACTATTCATATACAAAAAAAATAAATGCAAAAATATATATAACATAGAACAATCATGGTCATAAATATGAAATCAGTTCAACAATGAAGAATAAAATCCAATACCAACTAACAATCTTTGAAAACTATCTAAAAATTGGGACAAGGCCTCCAGTAGACCAAAACTATGATAGTGATAAATGACTAAAATAAAATAGGCTTTCTAAAATATAGAAGGCACACCAACTCGACTCTTCACTCCTGTCTGAAGAAATCTACTGCCTATCAGGACCCTTAGATTGAGCCTCAGAACCTGGAAGGGAGGGGGTCAATACAGCTATACTGGTACGCGAAGAAATACAAAATAATGTATTTGTGTATATATAAAATAGATGAGAGCAATTTATGAAACATTATTCATGATATAATTTCAAACACTTGGGCATTTCTTGAATACACGTAAAACATTCATGACAGTGAAATTCTATTCTTTGTATTACTTTTGAGTTAGGTGGCACTCCCCTACAAGTCTGATATTCCATGGGCTATATAGAATCCACCATTGACTCGGTGGGAAAGCGCGCAACCCAAGTTTTTCGCAAGGGTTGGAATGTTTGAGTCTAAATACACCACAGGATACTAGGCCAGCGTAGAATAATATACCCGTATTGGCAAAACACGGTTTCAGGCAATGAGTTGTCTGAACTCATGCCTTATTCGGAGAACCACCTAACATCTTATTATGCATAATTTTATCCTTTTCTGAACATATATCATTCTAAATTCTAAATCATGAAAGTCTGATTTCTAAACTAGTCTGTGTCTGTTATGACATCGTCTGATTTAGTATCATCATACCAAGACTTGCAAGTCATATTTTCTTAGTCATAATATATTATGCATGATCTTTAATTTAAAATACAGTTCAGGCCACCCAAACATGCAAATAATATAAGAAATTTCATATTCTAAAAGCACAAGTCAAAACTATGCAAAGATTCTCATGAAATATTTATGTTCAACATTTATCACATAAATAACCCTCTCTTTTGAATTCAAAGCTATAATCAATTCATAGCTTTACTCAAGACATTTTGTATCATTCTTTTCAAGATATATTCAAACAATTCATATCATATCATAAGTGGGAAAAATCATAACAAGAGAGGGATTCCATATGAGTCATGCTCTCAATTCAAATATCAATCTTAAACACATGCATACATATATATAAGATTTCAAATCAATTTGGGGGAATGCCTTAAAGACCAAAACAATATCATCAAGGCTTCTAAAACATGGTTGTAATTGTAAATCCAAAACCCTTTCCTTGAAATCATGATTTCTAAACCCTTTGCATAATTAAAAAAAGATTTCTTTGCCCATGAATTTTTAGAAAAATCCCACGTACCTCAAATTAGGAATTTGATAGATGATTCTTAAAGCCTGGGATTTGGGGATTCCAAATCTGCAATTAATTTTTAAAACCCATGATTAAATCTTGA
Organism: Capsicum baccatum var. pendulum; assembly: GCA_030864225.1. Lineage (NCBI taxonomy): Eukaryota > Viridiplantae > Streptophyta > Magnoliopsida > Solanales > Solanaceae > Capsicum > Capsicum baccatum. The sequence continues at coordinate 7,408,047 of CM061552.1, forward strand.
GCTATTTGGAATTTTAGTTTGAAATCTTAGGAAGTGTTCTTGGTGGATTTTGATGAAAATATGAATAAAGTAGTCATTTGGGAATATAATACCGTTTTTAAGATGAGCAAGGGGTTAGAAATACCCAAAATGCCCTTAAAATTTTAGGGTGGAGGCTAAAAATGGCCCAAGGCGATAGGCAGGGCACCGCCCCACATAGACCACTGTTGTAAGCAAGGCGCCATATTGCCTATCATGGGTATCCTCCCCAGGCAAGGCATTAGGCAGGGAACCGCGGGCTAATCACCCCAGCTTATTATTTCACAACCCCAAATGTGCCCTTAAGCTCATCGTCTAAAAATTCTAAAACTCACCCGAGGCGTACTCTTGACTTGCTCCATCTTATATCAATAAAAAAATCAAGAAACGGAGGTCAGGAAGGTCGAAAATAAAATCTTCAAAGATTGGGAACTCAAAATGAGACTAAGTCTCCTTGACACTTAGAAAAAATTTCAAGTTTTTAACTCTATAAGCATGCTACTAGGAGCTAATACATGTACGACTTTTGTGGGGTGTTACACAATGCTATCTTCCTTTCTGAAAATTCTAAATTGATTCCTTAGGGATCTTTTTCACATTCTGTATCTTCAGTGTATCCTACAAGATATTTGTTTATTATTTTATCCTTATTAAAACATACAATGAGAATATGGGGCTAAGAATCTCTCTTTTTTATTATAATGACAAATAATAAACATCAGTTAACTTTCCTATTTTTGGTTGACTTGCTCCCCTTAACTTGTAAGCACATCTGATGTTCCTGCTTGTTTTTAGCATTAGTTGACTCTCATTCTTTGATAGTCGACTTGCTTCTCCTGACTTATTTGTATAAGAAAGTATCGTTAAGTGTGAGAATGAACTTATGAATTAAATAGATTCCATATTAAAAGTGTTGATCTTTTTAAATTGGCTAAAAAGAAAATTCAGATAAAATCAAATGGAGGGTCCATATTTTACTGATTTTGAATTAAAGTTAAAGACTACATATCAAAAAACATATAATTGAAAGGGTTCATAGGATCTTGGTATCAGAGCCAGATTCACGGTCCTAGGGTGTCTGCAAAGTTGCGTCAGGTAGAGTCTTATTTATGGGTATGTAAAGCACTACACTTATAAGGAGGAAGCTACTAACCGTTTAGGAATGTTTCACTTTTATTCATGTTCTAGATCGTGTCATTGTGTTGTCCATTTTGAAGTTATCCAGATTTCTTCTTTACTCTGATTTTATTAACTATGTCTCATTGTTGAGTCGATCCAAGTGCAGAATCTTAGAGTCTAAATGAGGTGGTCCCTTCAAATTGAGTCATAAAAGATTATGAAATTGCACAAGAACTTGATAGGATTCCATAAGTACTATAAAGTGTATTGATTTAAACTTATACCCCTATCTACATCAATCATGCATTTGAGCCTGAGGTATGAACTGTATTCAGTCCCTTTCAAAATTCTTATTGCGGATGTCATTCTTAAGGATAGTGATATATGTCGGAACAATATTTTCATCCGAGTAGTAGTATGTGTTACGGTGTCATACCCTATTGATAGTAATGATCCCTAAGTTAGTGATTGAAGTCACAAGGTTAGAAGTTAGGGTGAGGGTGACTTTTGCATGAATAAGTAATTTGAGTTGTATAACCCTTGACTGAGGGGTAGGTTGCTCGATATTTTATGATGATTGGCCAATATTGTAGCAAAATTTTTAGAGTGTATGGTGGTCGGTGGAGGAAGTGTTTGGCCATGATTATTATTTATTCAAAATAGTGAAGGATCTCAGAATGGATAGTGGTGGTGGTCGTAGAAATTATTTAAAGGTTGTGAATGGAAAGGGGTATATTAGTCAATAAGTTATGGGTGGAGACTCATTGGCGTAAGTGGAATTTGAAGGTAGTCTAAATGTATGCTTGGGTAAGTAAGTAAGAGAGTAGAATATGTAGATAAGATCATAATGGGTTATAATATAAGATTAAGGTTGACTATGTCTATTATGTGACTCTAACCCCTTGACTTTGTTTTCTTTAGTAATTGTAAACTAGTACTACATGTGAGAAGGTGTGTAGTGAATTTTGAGGTGTAGTAATAATGTCTCATGAAGAAACCAAAGGGAAGACAAAAAAAGAATAAGAAGTTCATAGAAGAAACAAACTATAATATAGAGATTAATTAATTAAGATGAAAGCAAAAACAAACAAATGTACTATTATTCACTAATCATGATTCCATTAATTAAGGACGTACAATATAATCTTGAGGATAATTAAATTTTCTATAAGTAGGATCAAGTTTATTATGACATGGAGATGGATCAGAAGTGGCACTGGTCCTCTTGGAAGTTGATTTAGTAATAATTTCTCATAATCCAATTTCTCCTTCATAACTCTTATGCTTTCAACAACTCTGATTGAATCCGTTGTTGTAATTAGTAGAAGAAATAATACCAAATCCCTCATAAGAAGTATATTAATTCGTCGATCACACATCGACATTTTCTTCTCTAGCATGCTATGAAAAAGTCGATGATGAACATGACTCTGAAAGAGTGGCTTACTATTGAGGTTGCTTTTGAAAGGCTTGTAAACAAGTCGGTAAAAAAAAGAACCAGAGAGAACTTGTGTGAGAAAGAGAAGAAGAATGAGAATTTGCTAACAAATGAGTTGATTGGGAATATTGTAACTCCCCGCAAAAAGTCATACGCGTGTTATCTCATAATAGCTAGCTTTTAAAGTTGAGACCTTAAAATTTTTCCTAAGTGTAAAAAGGACTTAGAATCATTTTGAGCTTTTAATATTCGGAGATTTTATTTTCGACCTTTTCAACCTCCGTTTCTTGATTTTTTTGTTGATATACGATGGGGCAAGTTAAGAGTACGTCTCGGGTGAGTTTCGGAATTTTTAGACGAGTTTAAGGGCGTGTTTGAATTTGCGAACCAGTGAGCCGGGGCGATAAGCCCGCAGCGCCTCACTGATCGCCTCACCTAGGAGTGAGCAAGGCGATAGGTGAGGCGGCGCCCTGCCTATCACAGTGCTCAACCCATGGCGACGCCTTGGAGATCGCCTCATGCCATTCTTCAGTTTTTCTCCGAGATTTTAAGGGTGTTTTGGGTATTTTTAATTCCCCAATCATCTTAAACACGGGATTTAATCATAAATACACCAAAATACATTCACTTCTATCAAATTTTCTCAAGCACACTCTCAAGGATTTTAAAAAAAAATTCAAATAACTCAAGATTCAACCGTGGATTTTCGAGATTGATTGAAGATTTGGAATCCCCTAACCGTAGGCTTCAAGAATAATTCATTAATTTCCTACTTTGAGGTACGTGGGGTTGTCCTAAATTTCATAGGCATGATTTTGAAAAGAATTTACACAAGACTTTAATATTTATACAAGTATATATGTTATTACAACTAGGGTTTTCATTTTAATACCAATAACATGTTTTGTGATATGATTTTGAAAAGATTATTGAAATATCATGAGGTTGTTTGTTTGAATATATTTTTGTCAAATTTGTGGACATGTGATTTGAATTTAGAAAGGGTGTGATGAATATGAATTGTGAATTCTGTAAATTCCCCAGATGATGTTTTTGTACCCTCATGATACTCGTGTTAAACTACTGAGAGAATGAGTTTTATAACCACTATTGTGCTACTTTATAGATGATGAAGTTTCTTGACTATTACGTGTTGGGAATCTGTTGTGAACGTGCTTTTTTAGAGGGCTGCTTTTTTATTATTATTATTATTTGGAAGACGTTGAATTTTGTTTTTAGAAATATAAGTTGAAAAATGAAGTGTTGGCAGACATTTTAGAATTGGGGAGGAAAATGTATGTCATTTTCTTTCAAGTATAATATATATATTACTACGACCCCATTGACCTGTCCTCAGTGCATGTTGCTTGACTATCAAAAATAGCGGACATATTTTTTTTCCCTTTGCTACTTATTTTCTGTAATGACCCTTCAAGTCTTTTTTCATGTTTATGCTTATCTTCATCGTTTGAGCTTCTCCATAACTTTTCCAAGTCACTTATGACTTGCTAGGACTGAGGGATCGGTTACCAGGCAGTTCGATTGGTTTTTAGAGTCAATTCCCTGTTTAGAAGTCTTCGTTGGTTCCAAATGGCCACCGATCAAACACTTCAGCAAAATGATCTCAGATGAAAATTTTGACTGGACCAGCATATCCAAAATATCGATTTTATTCTAGGTAGACCTTTGGTTCGGGTCCCAATGCACCTGAGCTCAATTTGACTTATTAGTCGAAAAGTCATAAAATCGAAACTATATATGTGGGCCCCAATTTTTGCCTAAACGACTTTGTGTGGAAGTTTTGATAATTCCAATGGATTTGAATTGTGGTTTACACTCAAATTTCTTTATTGGATAATATATTTTGAGTCCCGGATGAGTTCTGAGGATCAAAAATAAGTTTTTGACTTTGCTGTCATAGGTACCGCGTCTCTTCGCCCAGGGGGTCTATAAATAGACCCCAAGGTCGCGATTTTGAGATTTTTCATTCACCTTTGAGAGCTTAAAACCCTAAATGGGTATGATAACTTGAAATTTAGTCTTGTGGGTGTCTAGGAGCTTGGTAAACATTTTTTATCATGATTATCATCCGGATTAAGATAAGATTTCATCACTTTATTAGTGAATTTCATTGTTCTTGACCCAAAACCCCAATTTAGCTTAGGACTTGATTATCCCCAAATTTCGTTTGTTTGCACCCATCAATTGAGGGTCATGGTTCCTTGGTGATAGATGAGCATTGGGTTGACCTCGGAAACGCAATTTTCGTACGTGGGACCCACTTGGGCTTTTTGGTGTTATTTTTGGACCTGAAGCACAATAGTGCAATATGGGTATCGTTAGACTCGTATTGATGAGTAGATTATATTTTTGATAGTGTGATGAAATTTTGGGAATTGTGAAGTGAAGACGAGCATGTGGTGCTTGAAGTGTGATTTTGCGGTTTAGCCTTGAGGTAGGCTTTTATCTACTCTTCTTCATGGATGATGTATGATATATATTGCGTGTGAATGTGAATGTTAAGATTGATATTGGATAGAATGACTTAGTATTGAATATACATATAAGTTTGGAGATTAGATAGGATTTTGGACTCGTAGGTTGAATTACTTAATACCCTTGTAGAATTCTATTGCCTTCTCCCTAGTTTGGGTAAATTTGTAGCATGGATATGATATAATGCTATGCTCAAAATATGGTTTTTATCATTTGAAGCATGATTTGTATATTTAGCCTTATTGGGCTAGTGTGATAGTTTTGGAACCGTAAGTTTGGTAGAGTTGACTTGAGTACCCTTGTTTCTAGTCGAAGTTACTATCTTAGGCGTTAATAGGGCTTGCTTGACATCTAGAGGATGAACTAGATGCCTTAGTCTAGTTTGGAGCATAGTATGCCTAATTATGGAAATTATAGATTAGAAGTGGGATCATCCGGCCCACTTAGGCGAAGATTTGTATTAGCCCTTGTGGGCTTAGTTGCGGATAGTAGACCTAGTTGAGACTAATGAGCCTTATGTATGAGAATTATTTGGTGAATTGATAAATTGTGATGATTTTCATCGGATTATGATTAGTGGCTCATAGAGATGCATTTGCCTCTTTACTATGATATTTGGCCCCTGGAGATGCATTTTACTCTTTATTATGATATTTGGCCCGTAGAGATGCATTTTCCTCTTAATTATGATATTTTGCTCATAGAGATGCATTTTCCTCTTAATTATGATATTTTGCTCATAGAGATGCATTTTCCTCTGAATTATGATATTTGGCCCATAGAGATGCATTTTACTCTTAATTATGATATTTTGCCTATAGAGATGGACTATCCTCTTTATTATGATATTTGGCCTTAGAGATGCATTTTCCTTTTAATTATGATATTTTGCTCATAGAGATGCATTTTCCCCTGAATTATGATATTTGGCCCATAGAGATGTATTTTTCTCTTAATTATGACATTTTGCCTATAGAGATGCATTTTCCTCTTAGTTATGATATTTGGCCCATAGAGATGATTTTCTTCTTAGTTATGATTATTGAGCTTATAGAGATGATTTCCCTCTTGGTCATGATGCATAACCTATAGGTATGAGATGTCTAATAGAGGCGATATGCTTGTTGATATTATGTCTTCTAGATGTGAGATGCCTCCTATATGTGAGATGATTATAGATATGCTACGGTTTATAAATATGATTATTGATATGAGTCTCGGATATGTATATGGGCCTAAGGCCATGATTATGATGTTATGATTATTCCGGATAAATTAATGGGCCAAGGGCTATGTTATGGTATTGATTAAATATCCAAGAAGTGTTTATCATTGTGAATGATGTGATTGCGATTTATGAATATAAATATGTATATGTTTGTATACACATCTCTCCGGTATGGGACGGAGGAAGATGCGGTATGATGCTTATTATTCCATTGATTGAATACGGGTGATGGGATGCATAGGTTTGGTACGTTCATGATTATTTACCATTATAAATGATGTGATTATAGCCGAAATATGATCTTATGGTTTTTCTTCTTGTTAGACGGTTAAGCTATGTAGTAACTAGTTGTCTATTAGCTGACTATTGTAGGAAGCTAATGTATTAGTTAATGAATCTTGCTTAGTTGGATTATGGTAACTAATGATGGTCAGTTAATGAATGATGTCTTTTAATAAAAGATGGTTAGGCGACAAGTAGTAATGTGTTGTCTAGTATGATTAACAAAAATAGGATGAATAGTTGATAATAATGAATGGTGGATAAATGACGGTTTTGGTCTAGTGATGAACCTAGACTAGATGTTAGATGTTGACTATTAAATGAATAGTGGTTAGTTGTTATCCCGTGAATAAGGATTATGTGAAGGATAATGTTTAGGCTAATAACTAGAGGTTATGTGATGACTAGCGAACTAGCGGTTTAATAATAATAAATGTTGGTTAGCTAATAATGAGTAATTGGGATGTATTGATACGATAGATATCTTTACGGTTATGAGTATATCGGCTTGCGTTTGTGCACCTATTATATGCCTATATTTATGTGTCGAGAGTTATGATGATACATTGATACCCGACAAGGTCGGAGGATATAATGATGATATTGATACCCGGTTCGAGTTCAGAGGATACTATTGAGATGATATTGATACCCAAAAAGGCCGAAGGATATTATGATGATATTGATACCCGGTTCGAGTTTGGAAGATACTATTGAGATGATATTGAAATCCGGCAAGGCCGGAGGATATTATGATGATATTGATACCCGGTTCGAGTTCGGAGGATACTATTGAGATGATACTGATACCCGGCAAGGCCGGAGGATATTGTGATAATATTGATACTCGGTTCGAGTTCGGAGGATACTATTGAGATAATATTAATACCCGGTGAGGCCGGAGGTTGATGACGATGATGATGGTCCTAATGAGGACAGTTATGATGCATTGTGATATTGATGATATATTTTGCATTCATTCCTGCATGCGCATCGCCTATCACCAGTATGCACCTATGTCTATCAGTCGGTATGGGACAGTCGCATAGATATGGGTGAAGAATATGTCTTGTGTTATTATTTGTTGATTGAACCTTCCGAGTCTGGGGTGGTGGGGGTACGCATAGGCTCTGCTAGGTATTTGGTTGTTCGGAGTAGCCGGTTATTTACGGTGTTATTGATATTGTTATTATCATGGTTATGATCATTATTATGGCTAGCTTATGACAGATTGGTCATGGATCCAGTATTGGAATTAAGGTATGTTTTCGGCCTTTGCTATCTTATGATTGAATTACTATGCACGATTATTCTATGTCTAGCCATATGGATTAGAAATCCTGAGTATATTGGTATTGAATTCTGATAGCATTATAATAAGGTCTTAAAATGAGAACATGACGATGTAGGTTATGTTGAGATGACCTCTTATTTATATATATATATATATATATATATATATAGCTATATGAAATGGTACTATCGGATATCCCTTTCTTCGTTGTTCATATTGTATAGTCGTTCCTTCGCCTTGTATATTACAATATATCTTTGTTTCACTCTTTATCCGTATATTGACCTGGGATATACTGTATAGCTTTGGCATATATTAAATGTAGCTGGAATAAGATAGTTCGCCTTGATACTTTCTTAGTCTTATTATGTTAGACTCTTGGACATGAATAGGATAGTTGTCCCTAGTTATTCTCATTGACATATTACATGATTTATGAACTCTTGATTGTAGTTTCCATTCTGTTTATATGTTGTATATATCTACTTTATCTTTGGAGCTCATTGGCAGTTGCCTACTGAGTACCATTCGTTTGGTACTCATACTACACCTCTGCAGCCTAAAGATCATAATACGAGTTATTGTCATTGATGTATGCATCGTGTGGAGTAGGCCTGATTCGGAGACTTAGAGTGAGCTCCTAACGTTCGGAGTATTGCTTATCTCTCTCCTATGTATTAGACTAGCCTCTAAGTTATATTCAGAGGTAAGTTGAATCAGTGTATTTCTCCTTGATATATCACTTTTGTACTCTTATTATGTTTAGAAGCACTTGTACTGATGCCACCAAGTTTAGGGATTCATCTATGTATTGATTTTTATCTCACATATTCCTTATTCTTTTTCGTATGTTATTAAGTAATCCGTTACTAGCCGTTCCGGACTACGGGTTGGCTTGGCAACTGGTGGGTTATGGTAGGCACCATCATGACTTGAAAAGTTGGGTCGTGACATTTTCCACCTTTTAATCTGTTTTCACAATACTATATTTGCTATTTATTTTCCTCTGTATAATCTGTTTTTACAACTTGGAAATATTATAGTCTATCCTTTTCAATATTTTATTTGTTTTGGTACTATATAGTGGAGTATATTTTTGATCTTTGGAAAGAACGCTCACACAAATTAATCTAGTGCCCAAATGGAGAAGCACATTTTCTTATTGATTCTTCTCTTTGTAATTCAATATTACTCAATAAATATATCAGTTGCTTCCTCAAATAAAACTGACCAACAAGCTTTACTAGCATTCAGAAATCTTATTACAAGTCCTAGTCATTTTTTGGCCAATAATTGGACCAAAAATACTTCTTTTTGCTCTTGGTTTGGTGTCAGTTGCAGTACAACAAGGCAAAGGGTTGTTGCCTTGGCTCTTCCTAATTTACAACTTCAAGGCACCGTTTCCCCGTTTTTGGCCAATTTGTCCTTTCTCAGTGTTCTCAATCTTGGGAACAACAGCTTCCATGGTGACATCCCTTATGTCCTTGGCCACTTGCCTCGCTTGCGGGTGATCGATATTCGGAACAATCAGCTCCAAGGAAGTATCCCAACAAGTCTATTTCAACACCAAAGAGTTCAAAAAATTTCATTGCCTTTCAATAAACTGAGCGGTGAAATGTGGAAAGGGCCATGGTATGTACCAGAGCTAAGAGTCTTAAATCTGGGGAACAACAACCTCACGGGTATAATCCCTCCGTCGGTTGGAAATGCCACAAAATTGATGAACTTCAGTTTGTCTACGAATAGAATCAACGGCAACATTCCAAAGGAAATCGGTAATCTGAGCCAACTTGCATTTTTGGTCTTGGGCGATAATCAGTTAACAGGTTCCATTCCCACATCACTATTTAATATCTCGTCTCTGGTTGCCGTATCTCTGGCATTCAATAGCCTTTCTGGTCCTCTCTTGCTTGATGAAGGGAATATTGTGTCAAATCTAAAGCATCTAAGTTCATCTGACAACAAAATTTCTGGTTGCATTCCTTCTAACATATGCCAACTCACAGAGCTCCAAGTTTTGTCCATATCTTTCAACGACATAATTGGAGAGATACCCAGAAATATTGGTTGTTTATCCAAACTCGAGGAGTTTTATATTGGTGATAATCCAATAAAAGGAACTATTCCCGCTTCATTGGCCAATATTTCCGCTCTGAAATATGTTTACTGTACAAGAAATCGCTTGGAGGGGCCAATTCCTCCAGAATTGGGGAAGCTATCAAATTTGAGGCAACTAAGCTTTGGCCATAATTATAATCTTGCTGGTCAAATTCCAGAGGCTATTTTCAATATATCTTCTTTGAGAAGGATAGCTTTCAATTTCAACAACCTTTCGGGGACAATTCCAGCCACTACAGGTCTTCATCTTCCAAACCTTGAACAACTTATCTTGGCAGGAAATCAGCTGGAAGGGGAAATTCCATTGTTCATAACAAATGCTTCCAAGCTTGTGGTACTGGAGCTAGCAAACAACTTTCTTACAGGAACTATTCCTAATAATTTGGGAAATCTTCGTGAGCTGCAATATCTGTTCCTACATCATAATCAACTTACCAATGAACCAAGAGACCATGAGTTGCAATTTCAATTCTTTGGTGGACTGCAGGATGTTGGGATATCTAGAAGTGGGTCACAATCCATTGAATGGTGTTCTGCCCAATTCTATTGGGAATCTTTCATCTACTATCAAAGACTTAGATATATCAGATGCACACATCAATGGCCTCATCCCCCCAGGTATAGGCAACATGAGTGGTCTAACAGAACTAAAGTTTGAAGGAAACAACTTGGCGGGAAGTATTCCTTCTGAAATTGGTAAGCTTAAACAACTCCAAGGACTGTTTCTAACTAACAATAAATTGCAGGGACATATTACAGAGGTGGTATGTCATTTATCTAATTTGGTTAAATTAAGTCTAGCTGGTAATGAGCTATTGGGGTTAATTCCAGCATGTATAGGAAATCTTAGCATGCTACAACAACTTCATTTGGATTCTAATAGATTTTCAACAAAATTTCCCTCGAGTCTTTGGAAAATGAGAGGTCTTCTCATTCTAAACGCGTCACAAAATTCTATAGAAGGAGAAGTTCCACAGGATATTGGAGAACTGAAGGCCATTGTAGAACTATATCTTTCTGGTAACCACTTTTCGGGCATGTTACCAAGCAGATTGGGGGAACTCCAGAATCTGCAATCTCTTGACCTATCGAACAATTCATTTTTTGGCCAAATTCCATTATCCTTTGCCAACTTGATAAGCTTGGAATTCATGGATTTGTCCTTAAATGCCTTGTCAGGTACTATTCCTAAGTCTTTGGAAAAGCTCTCATACCTAAAACGCATTAATGTTTCATTTAATGATTTAGAAGGTGAAATGCCCAGTGGTGGTGTGTTTGCAAATTCCACTCTGCGATCATTTCTTGGGAACAAAGGTCTATGTGGAATGCACAAATTAGAGGTTCCTGCTTGCCCTATCAATAATCCTGGGAAACAATCAAAGTCTAAGGAGCTTGTGCTAAAAATTATTATTCCAGTGGTTATGTCATCCTCTCTGATATTCTTGTTGGTTTCAATTTGGATAATGAAACGAAAGAAGAAAGGAAAGTCTAAAGATATCGAAAAGTTTTGGGAGATCAATACTTATCAATTGATTTCTTATCATGAGATTCAACGAGCAACAAATTATTTTGATGGATCAAATTTAATTGGTGCGGGAAGTTCTGGCTCTGTGTACAAAGGCACATTATCTAGCGGAACCGTGGTGGCCATAAAGGTTTTGGATTTGGAAAATGAGCAAGTATGCAGGAGGTTTGATGCCGAAAGCGAAGTGATGAGAAATGTTAGACACAGAAATCTTGTTCCTGTAATTACTACTTGTTCTAGTGACTATATAAGGGCCTTTGTTCTTCAATTTATGCCCAATGGAAGTCTTGAGAATTGGTTGTACAAAGAAGAATCCCACTTGAACCTCCTTCAAAGAGTTGCCATAATGCTTGATGTGGCTGTGGCAATTGAATATCTACATCATGGTCATAACACTCCGATAATTCATTGCGACCTAAAGCCAGCAAACATTCTTTTGGATGAAGATATGGTTGCGCATGTTGGGGATTTTGGAATCTCTAAGATTTTAGCCATAAGCAAGTCCATGGCACATACTGAGACATTGGGCACTCTTGGATACATCGCACCAGGTATAAAATTCTATTCTCTTAGATTTTCTCTTATCGTAATAAAGCCTCTCCAAATTCTAGAAGAAGAAAAACAAGTCTTTAACTGTACAGAATTCTTTTTTAAATTTCAATTGAATTGCTTTATTTTCATTTCTTTTTTTTCCGAAGAATATGGCTTGGAGGGAATAGTGTCCACTAGTGGTGATGTTTATAGTTACGGCATCATGTTGATGGAGGTTTTGACCAAAAGAAGGCCAACCGATGAAGAGATATGTAATGAAAATCTTGACTTGAGGAAATGGATAACTCAATCATTTTCAGGGGCTATGATGGACGTTGTAGATGGCAATCTTTTTCCTGAGGAAGAACAAATCACTTCTAAAAGTGAAATCTGCATAGTTTCCATGGTCGAATTGGCTTTAGACTGCACAAAGGAAACGCCAGAATCAAGAATAACCATGAAAGATGTAGTCAAGAGGCTTAACAAAATCAAGATCACATTTCTGGAAAGATAGAAAGCATCTCTTTCGATGATGTTCTTTCTGAGCTGCAAGTTAATATGATGCTTTTCGTTCACCTAGTTTTTGTAGTAAAGACAACTGTACTCCTTGGAGTCTTGTAATTTTATAACTGCACTATTTTATTCTATTTGCAAGCTTGGAAACATATCTTCCACCTCTTTTTGGATTTTTGGTTCATTAACTTCTTCCATTGAACTAGTGTGATAAACAATTGGTGCATTATTATTGGGAGAGAGTATAATATCTCATATCCAATGCAATATATCACCCTTAATTCCCTGATACAAATGTTCATTTAGCAGTAATTAGAAGCAGTTATAGAAGAGCACTTGATTCTTTGAGGATAGTCACTTAGCTGCACAAGTGAAAATTCACTATAGTCTGTTTGGCCGAACTTCGAAAAATATTTGCTTATTAAAAGACAAAGGTATGCAGAGTTAACTTGTCTGTTATTCAACGATTACAATGGTATAAATCCATGAGGGAATAAGCTAACTATGGAAACTAAATATCCATCATGCCCAACTTGTTACAAAGATAACCATCCCGAGTTCCATTCAACACTTTTGTGAACAAATTGGCTAGTTGCTCTCTTGTCTTCACTAAATATCCATCATGCCAGACTTGTTAAAAAGATAATCATCCCGAGTTTCATTCAATGCTTTTGTGAACAAATTGGCTAGTTGCTCTCTTGTCTTCACTAAATATCCATCATGCCCAACTTGTTACAAAGATAATCATCCCAAGTTCCATTCAACACTTTTGTGAACAAATTGGCTAGTTGCTCTCTTGTCTTCACATAGCCAGTGGAAATAAAGATTTTTTGAATCTTCTCACAAATAAAATGAAAATCAAACTCAATATGTTTAGTTCTTTCATGATACACCGGATTTGAGGCAATATGAAGAGCAACTTGATTTTCACACCGGAGTTTTGCTGGTGTATGATGCTTAAACCCAATTTCAGTTAAAAGATGATGTATCCACAATCTCACAGTTAGACTGTGACATAGCTGTATACTCAGATTCTGCACTAGATCGAGATTCAACACCTTGTAGTTAATAGGATCCCTAGCCCAGTCAGCATCTACAAAGTACTCCGCACCTAAGTAGCTCGGACTTTTCAAAAATGTCTTTGGTTGCGTGTCGGATCCTTCAAAACTAATGTATTTTTGAAGTATCCGACACGAGTGCGGCAACATTTTTGAAGAGTCCGAGCAACTTAGCTCCGCACGAGTATGACCGTGATTACTATACAATATGCAATATTCTTATACAACAAGTTGTGGTATAAGAATTGACTTGTTAATCATCAGATTTGGACCAATTCTCAGAAAGTCAAATGTTTTGTGTATGAAAAGAAAAGATATAATACATAAATATGACCCTAAACTTGACACAAAGTACAATATTGAAGATTTAATAATTAGGTGGGTCAACCTCATACGAAAAAATCAAGTGGGTATGTATATATATTATAAAGCAAAGACCGAATTTATGTTATATAATATATCTAAATGTAATTTATTTAAATATTAAATTAAAGATGAAACTATACTAATAATAAAAAAAATTATAGTTTCAATAAAACATTATTAAATGAACGTTATTAAGGATAGTAGTAGTAGTATATTAAATTAACGTTATCAAATTAACGTTATTAAAATGTTAGTATTAAATTAACGTTATCAAAACGTTATTAAATTAACACAGGGGTGGACCAATGTGGTTGTCATGGGGTTCACCCAAACCCCCTCAGTAAAAAGATTATATAAGATAGAAAATCTATATTTATGTGCGTATATTAATGTTGAACCACATGAAATAAGGCACTTAGATAGCCCAGTGGTGTTATTTGCTCTTCTTGGGCACTTCCTTCAGCCTACTGCATGGGTTCGATCCTTGCTAGTGGCTTTTTTTTTTTAATAAAAAAAAGTTAGGTGTTGCTGTATATAGAAATAAATAAATAATAAAAAAAAAACATTTTGTAAGTAATTACACTCTCTCCCACTTTTTTAATTACTTTACTCTCTCCCTATTAATATACATAACATAGCCGATATATACATAACATTTTGTTTATATGTTGGGATTTTTGTAATATGCTCAAGGAGTTGAGATTTTTTGTAATATTGGAAACATAAGTTGTGTATTTGTGTAATTTTTAGTAATAATAATAAAAACGACGCCGTTTTAACATAAAAAGTAAAACTTTGACAGTGCACAAATATGATTTTTAACTATTCAAAACTGCACAAATATGACTTCCCTCCAAGTTAGCCCTTTTAACGACGTGGCACCGTGTGATTGGATGAGCTTTCCACGTAGGCGCGAGTGAAACTCACGCATGAGGTTTCAAAATCGAAAGTCATAGTTGTTCAGGTTTTGAATAGTTAAAGATCTTATTTGTGCACTATCAAAGTTTAAGGTCAAAGTAATAATTTGATGTCAAGTTTAGGGTCATATTTATATATTATGCCATAATTCAAACACCAAGACAACCCACATTATTTCTGTATCTTTATACAAACTGTGGGATTAAATAAATAGGGGATGTTACTTAATTATGCTAAAATAATCATATCAATCATACTGCTTGAAACATGAAAAGTTCAAAGTAGACAAGTAAAGATGAACATCTTGAAAAAGATTTAAGACTACTTTCGCTCGTTTCAATATGTTTGTCTTGCTCTCTGTTCTAGTCTACAAGATTCAAAAATCCTATTTACATTCTTATACTTGTTGTCGAGCAGAGAAAAAAGATACTGAAACTTGTTAGTCGTTAGATTTTGAACAATTCGCAGAAAGTCAACACTTTGTGTATGAAAAGAAAAACTAAATCCACATATTGAAAGTGGGTCAATAATGTAGTATGATATTTAAAATCTCTGCAAGTTCTCACTAGAATATGAAATTAATTAAAGTATATTATACAACAAGGTGCTATAAATATGATGCAGCAACTCTGGCAATATATCAAACAAATCAAGCTTCTAACAGCATGGAGAACCACATTTTCTTATTGATACTTCTCTTTCTAATTCAATATTACTTTGTTTCTATATCAGCTGCTTCGTCAAATGAAACAGATCGTGAAGCTCTATTAGTATTCCAAAATCTTGTTGCAAGTCCAGGTCATTTTTTGGCCAATAATTGGACCAAGAATACTTCTTTTTGCTCTTGGTTTGGTGTCACTTGCAGTTCAAAAAGGCAAAGGGTTGTCGCCTTGGCTCTTCCTGATTTGAAACTACAAGGTACAATTTCCCCTGCATTGGCCAATTTGTCCTTTCTCAGTGTGCTCGATCTCGGGAACAATAGCTTCCACGGTGGCATCCCTTACGGACTTGGCTACTTGCCTCGCTTGCAAGTGATTGATATTCAAAATAATCGGCTCAATGGAAGTATTCCAGCAAGCCTATTTCAACACCGTAGAGTTCAAGTAATTTCATTGGCTTTCAATGAACTCAGCGGTGAAATGTGGAAAGGGCCATGGGATGTACCCGAACTCAGAGTCTTAAATCTCATGAACAATAGCCTCACAGGTATAATCCCTCCTTCGGTCGGAAATGCCACAAAGTTGATGAACTTCGTTTTGTCTGGGAATAGAATCAGCGGCGACCTTCCAAAGGAGATCGGTAATATGAGTCAACTAACATTTTTGTCCTTGGTCGATAATCAATTAACTGGTTCCATTCCCGCAGCACTGTTTAATATCTCGTCACTACTTGAAGTGCGTCTAGGATTCAATAACCTATTTGGTCCTCTCTTGCTTGATGAAGGAAACATTGTGTCAAATCTAGAGTTATTAAGTATATCTAAAAACCAAATTTCTGGTCACATTCCTGCCAACATTTGCCAACTCACAAATCTCAAACGGTTGTCCATATCATACAACAAGATAACTGGAGATATACCCAAAAATATTGGTTGTCTAGCCAAGCTCGAAATATTCTATATGGGTACAAATGAAATAAGTGGGACTATTCCTGCTTCATTTGGCAATATTTCCACTCTGCAATATCTTGAGTGTCCAAGAAATCACATAACGGGGCAAATTCCTCCGGAATTAGGGAAGCTATCAAATTTGAGGAAATTAATTTGTCCAGAGAATTATAATCTTACTGGTCAAATTCCAGAGGCTATTTTCAACATATCCTCGTTGGAAGTCATTGATTTCAATCTCAACAACCTTTCGGGGGGGATTCCAGCCACGACAGGTCTTTATCTTCCAAACCTTGAAGAACTTTACTTGGGAGTCAATCAGATCAAAGGGGAAATTCCTTTGTTCATAACAAATGCTTCCAAGCTTGAGATACTGTCGCTAGCAAGTAACTTTCTCACAGGAACTATTCCTACTAATTTGGGAAATCTTCGTGCGCTACGAGGACTGTACCTAGGTGTTAATCAACTTACCAATGAACAACAAGGGCATGAGTTGGGATTCTTCAATTCCTTGGCGGACTGCAGGTTCTTGCGAACTCTACACGTGGGTAGCAATCCCTTGCATGGCATTCTGCCCAATTCTATTGGGAACCTTTCATCTACTATAGAAATATTATACATGGGAGATGCAAATATCAATGGCTTCATCCCCATGAGTATAGGCAACATGAGTGGTCTAAAGACCCTAGAATTTCAAGACAACGACCTCACGGGAAATATTCCTCCCGAGATTGGTAAGCTTAAACAACTCCAAGGGCTGTATCTACAAAGCAATAAGTTGCAGGGACCTATCGCAGACGTGGTATGTCATTTATCTAATTTGATTGAATTAACTCTGGATAGAAATGAGCTCACTGGAGTGATCCCAGAATGTATAGGAGATCTAAGCATGCTACAACAGCTTTATTTGGAATCTAACAAATTTTCATCCATTATTCCTTTGAGCATTTCTAAGCTGAGTGGTCTTTTGTATCTACACATCTCACGGAATTCTATAGTGGGAGAAGTTCCGTCAGATATTGGAAACCTGAAAGCCATGGTAGATCTGGATCTTTCTGGTAACCAGCTTTCGGGCGTGATACCAAGCGGAATAGGGGAACTCCAAAACCTGGAGCATCTTGACCTATCAAACAATTCATTTTTGGGAAAAATTCCATTATCTTTTGCCAACTTGAAAGGCTTGGAATTCTTGGATCTGTCACTAAATGCCTTGTCAGGTACTATTCCTAAGTCTCTGGAAAAACTCGCATATCTTAAAAGCATTAATGTTTCATTTAATGACTTAGAAGGTGAAATACCCAATGGTGGGGTGTTTGCAAATTCCACTTTACAATCATTTCTTGGGAACAAAAGGCTATGTGGAATGCACATATTGGAGGTTCCTGCTTGTGCTATCACTAATACTAGAAAAAAATCAAAGTCTAAGAAGCTCGTGCTTAAAATTGTTGTTCCTGTGGCTACGTCATCATTTCTGATATTATTGTTGGTGTTAGCTTGGATGGTGAAACGAAAGAAGAAAGCAAAGTCTGATGATGTGGAAAAGGCACTGGAGATCAAGACTCATCAATTAGTTTCTTATCACGAGATTCAACGAGCAACAAATAATTTTGATCAATCCAATTTGATTGATGTGGGAGGTTCTGGCTCTGTGTATAAAGGTATATTATCTGGTGGAATCATTGTTGCAATAAAGGTTCTGGATTTGGAAAATGAGGAAGTATGCAAAAGGTTTGATACCGAATGCGAAGTTATGAGAAATGTTAGACACAGAAATCTTGTCCCCGTGATTACTACTTGTTCTAGTGACTATATAAGAGCCTTTGTTCTGAAATATATGTCCAATGGAAGTCTTGAGAATTGGTTGTACAAAGAAGATCGCCACTTGAACCTTCTTCAAAGAGTTGCCATAATGCATGATGTGGCTATGGCAATTGAATATCTGCATCATGGAAATGACACTCCGATAGTTCATTGCGACCTGAAGCCAGCCAACGTTCTTTTGGATGAAAATATGGTAGCTCATGTTGGTGATTTTGGCATCTCTAAAATTTTAGCTGTAAGTAAGTCCATGGCACACACCGAAACATTGGGCACTCTTGGATATATTGCACCAGGTATACTACTCTTTCTTTCTCACTTATCTTATACCCTTTCTCTTTGATTTTATCCTTATCTAAATCAAGCCTTCGCAAATAAAAAGAAAGTCTTTGGTAGTACGAGCTAACTCTTTTTCATTTTTGTTCAAATGAGTGACTCTTTTTCATTTTTGTTCTTTTAAGAATATGGTTCAGAGGGAATAGTCTCCGCTAGTGGTGATGTTTACAGCTATGGCATCATGTTGATGGAAGTTTTGGCCAAAAGAAGGCCGACAGATGAAGAGTTATTCAATGAAAATCTTGGTTTGAGAGAGTGGATAAGGCTAGCATTTCCGAGAACCATAATGGAAGTTGTGGATGCCAATCTTTTTCCCGAGGGAGAACAAATCACTTGTAAAAGTGAAATCTGCATAATTTCCATGATAGAATTGGCTTTAGATTGCACAAAGGAAGCTTCAGAATCAAGAATAACCATGAAAGATGTAGTCAAAAGGCTTAACAAAATCAAGAACATGTATCCGGAAACATAGAAAGTAAGCATCTCTTCCGATGGTGTTCTTTCTGTGCTGCAAATTTTTGGAATGAATGTAAAAAGTTAGCATCTTTTAAAGTGGTGTCATTTCCGAACCCTCAAGTTAAATGTTGCTTTTCGTTCAGCTGCTTTCTTTAGTTTAAGGCACAATACATAAATATGTCATTTAACTTGACCTCAGATTACATCTATGACCTCCAACTTTGGGTGTGTACTTAAACTTGTATAGTTGAACAAGTACACATATGTCCTATGTTACGTCATACATGCCCAATTCTTGTCCTACATGGCGTCTTATGTGTATTATGCCACATAGGATGTGTGTGTCTACTTGTTCAACTTGATACAAGTGTAAGTGTCTACCTATACACACCCAAAGTTAAAGGGTGTGTTTATGTATTACACCTTAGTTTAATGAAGTCGTTTGTACCTGATTTCAGATTGACAATGAGAACAAGATGGTGAGTGATCTAATTTTTGTAAACATAATATTCGAAACAAACTGCAGATGAGAGTGGTATTTACTGTATTTAGATAGATTTCAAACTTTAACAATGAATTTTTTATTTCTTTCCACACAAGGTAAACAAATAGTTGTAATAAGACTCGATAAAAATGTAAAACCTATAGATGAATAACACCAAAAATAATGTTAATTTTCGTGAAGTAGAGAACTTGAAATAGGCTCACAAATATCATTAATGTCTATTGGAGGACAACAATTAAGGCAATAATAAGTACATATTGACACTGATTTTGATCGACACAAAAATGGACCAACTCTCATGCTTCAAACCCCACATTCTTTAGTTGGGAAGTTTGCAAACAAATTCTTGATTTATTCCTTTTTGAGGCTGTATTTTCGATGAATACTGATGGAGTTTGATATTTTTGTCAATCTTTTTAGCTTACATGACACCTTTGTTAACCTTTTTATCTGAATGGACCCCATTTTATGTAATGAAGGTGTCAAGTCAGCACAAAAGGGTGACAAAAATACATTAAAATTGAGTTCACGGGGTAATAAGGTCCCTATAAAGTTGAAGTGTATCGTAACAACTTTTGCCATAGTTCGAGGGGTACTGGATGCTCATCTCCAACATAATCCATAAGTATGATTGGCAGCCACTACTGCTCCATGAAAAACTAAAAAAGAAATCAATCATATATGAGGTGATGTATTATTGTATAGATGAATACGTGTATTCAACATACACAGAGACAAAAGTACCAAGTATATTTATGCATTCACAACAAGTAGCCCCTTTTTTATATTTTTAATAAATATGCTCAGTAGTTTTGTTTTTTTCCACAATAGGGTTCAAGCAGTGGAAACAGTCCCTTACAGAGATGCAGGGAAAGACCGCATATAATAGATTTTTGTGCTTTGGTCTTTTTCTCCAATTCCGCGCATAACGGTAGTTTTAGTGCATCGTGCAGTCCTTTTATATGAATATAATTATTATTATTATATATTAATTTGAAATCGCTAAAAAAAAATCATAAACTTCAAATCTCAAATCTGCAACGACAATAGAGTATCCAATATAATCTCATAAAATGAGGTCTTAAAAGAATAAAGTATACGCAAATCTTATCTCTCAAAAATATAAAGGTTGTTTTCAATAGGTCCGCATCTCAAGAGATAGATCTCATGTATGGAGGGGGCTACCCTTGGGCCAGGGGGTCATCTGAATCCACTTCAGCAGAAAATTATACTATTTATATATGGTTAAAATTATTTTTTATGTATATATAGCAGAAAATTAACTATATTTTTTATGTATATATAGTTAAAATTATACTATCCTTTTCAACATTCTTGGAAATCTGTATAATTTTGATCTTTGGAAAGACCACACACACAAATTAATCCAGTGCCCACACAAATTAATCCAGTGCCCAAATGGAGAAGCACATTTTTTTGTTGATTCTTCTCTTTCTAATTCAATATTACTCAATTAATATATCACTTGCTTCCTCAAATGAAACAGACCAACAAGCTCTAATAGCTTTCAGAAATCTTATTACAAGTCCTAGTCATTTTTTGGTCGATAATTGGACGAAAAATACCTCTTTTTGCTCTTGGTTTGGTGTCACGTGCAGTTCAAAAAGGCAAAGAGTAGTGGCCTTGACTCTTCCTAATTTGAATCTTCAAGGCACACTTTCCCCGTCATTGACCAATTTATTGTTTCTCAGTGTGCTCAATCTTCGAAACAACAACTTCCACGGTGACATCCCATATGGCCTTGGCCACTTGCCTCGCTTGCGAGTGATTGATATTCTGAACAATCAGCTCCAAGGAAGTATCCCGACTAGTCTATTTCAACACCAGAGAATTCAAATCATTTCATTGGCTTACAATAAACTCAGCGGTGAAATGTGGAAAGGGCCATGGTATGTACCCGAACTTAGAGTCTTAAATCTCAGAAACAATAGCCTCACGGGTATAATCCCTCCTTCGGTTGGAAATGCCACAAAATTGATGAACTTCAGTTTGTCTGGGAATAGAATCACCAGCAACATTCCAAAGGAGATCGGTAACCTTAGCCAGCTTGCATTTTTGGACTTGCACGATAATCAGTTAACAGGTTCCATTCCTGTAACACTCTTCAATATCTCGTCGCTACTTGTTGTATCTCTGCGAATCAATAGCCTTTCCGGTCCTCTCTTGCTTGGTGAAGGGAATATTGTGTCAAATATGATGTTTCTAAGTATATCTCATAACCAAATTTCTGGTCCCATTCCTAAAAACATATGCCAACTGACAAAGCTCAAAGTGTTGTCCATATCTTTCAACAAGATAACTGGAGATATACCTCGAAATATTGGTTGTTTATCCAAACTCGAGGAGCTTTATATTGGTGATAATCCAATAAAAGGGACCATTCCCACTTCGATTGGCAATATTTCCACTCTGCGAAAGCTTTATTGTGGAAACAATCGCATAGTGGGGCAAATTCCTTTGGAATTAGGGAAGCTATCAAATTTGAGGCAATTAAGCTTTGAGCAGAATTATAATCTTACTGGTCAAATTCCGGAGGCTATTTTCAACATATCTTCTTTGGAAATCATTGATTTCAGTTCCAACAACGTCTCGGGTAGAATTCCAACCACTACAGGCATTCATCTTCCAAACCTTGAAGGCCTTTTCTTGGGAAGCAATCAGCTCGAAGGGGAAATTCCGTTGTTCATAACAAATGCTTCCAAGCTTGAGATACTGGCGCTAGCAAATAACTTTCTCACAGGAAGTATTCCTACTAACTTGGGAAATCTTCGTGAGTTGCGATATTTGTTCATACATACTAATCAACTTAACAATGAACCAAGAGAGCATGAGCTCCGATTCTTCGATTCCTTGGTAGACTGTAGGATGCTGCGATATCTACAAGTGGGTTCCAATCCGTTGAATGGCGTTCTTCCCAATTCCATTGGGAATCTCTCATCTACTATTGAAAATTTTAATATAGCAGATGCACACATCAATGGCTTTGTCCCCACTGGTATAGTCAACATGAGCGGTCT
Organism: Capsicum baccatum var. pendulum; assembly: GCA_030864225.1. Classification (NCBI taxonomy): domain Eukaryota; kingdom Viridiplantae; phylum Streptophyta; class Magnoliopsida; order Solanales; family Solanaceae; genus Capsicum; species Capsicum baccatum. The sequence goes on from CM061552.1 coordinate 7,430,710, forward strand.
TACAGCCCTAGACTTTCGAGGAAACAACTTGACAGGGAGTATTCCTTTTGAAATTGATAAGCTTAAACAACTCCAAGGGCTGTATCTAACTACGAATAAATTGCAGGGATATATTCCAGAGGCGGTATGCCATTTGTCTAATTTGGTTCAATTAAGTTTGGAAGCTAATGAGCTCTCTGGATTAATTCCAGAATGCTTTGGAAATCTTAGCATGCTACAAATGCTTTATTTGGATTCTAATAAATTATCATCAAAATTTCCCTTGAGCCTTTGGAAAATGAGTGGTCTTCTCTATCTAAGTGTGTCACGAAATTCTATAGAGGGAGAAGTTCCATCAGATATAGGAGAACTGAAGGCCATTGTAGATCTAGATCTTTCTGGTAACCACTTTTCAGGCATGTTACCAAGCAAATTGGGGGACCTCGAAAGCGTGAAGTCTCTTGACCTGTCGAACAATTCATTTTCAGGCTCAATTCCATTATCCGTTGCCAACTTGATAAGCTTGGAGTTCTTGGATTTGTCTTTAAATGCTTTGTCAGGTACTATTCCTAAGTCTATGGAAAAACTCTCATACCTTAAAAGCATTAATGTTTCATTTAATGATTTAGAAGGTGTAATACCCAGTGGTGGTGTGTTTGCAAATTCCACTGTGCAATCATTTCTTGGGAATAAAGGTCTATGTGGAATGCATATATTGAAGTTTCCTGCTTGCCCTATCACTAATCCTGGAGAACATACAAAGTCTAAGAAGCTTGTGCTAAAAATTGTTATTCCAGTGATTACCTCACTATTTCTGATATTCTTGTTGGTGTCGGCTTGGATAATGAAACGAAAGAAGAAAGGAAAATCCAACGATGTAGAAAAGACACCGAGTATCAAGACTCGTCAATTAGTTTCTTATCACGAGATTCAACGGGCAACAAATAATTTTGATGGATCCAATTTAATTGGTGTGGGAGGTTCTGGCTCTGTGTACAAAGGCACATTATCTAGTGGAATTGTGGTGGCGATAAAGGTTCTAGATTTGGAAAATGAGGAAGTGTGCAAAAGGTTTGATACTGAATGTGAAGTGATGAGAAATGTTAGGCACAGAAATCTTGTTCCGGTGATTACCACTTGTTGCTGTGAATACATCAGAGCCTTTGTTCTGCAGTATATGCCCAATGGAAGTCTTGAGAATTGGTTGTACAAAGAAGATCGCCACTTGAACCTTCTTCAAAGAGTTGCCATAATGCATGGTGTGGCTGTAGCAATTGAATATCTACACCATGGCCGTGACACTCCGATAGTTCATTGCGACCTGAAGCCAGCCAACATTCTTTTGGATGAAGATATGGTGGCACACGTTGGTGATTTTGGCATCTCTCAGATACTAGCCGTAAGCAAGTCCATGGCGCATACTGAGACATTAGGCACTCTTGGTTACATTGCACCAGGTATGTACGCTAGTTTCGCTCTTTTTCTACCTATCATTAAACCTTTCTCTTAGATTTTCTCATCATAATTAGCCCTTCTGCGAATTCTAGAACTAATAGAAATCAAGTCCTTGACTATACAAAACTATTATTATATTTCAAACGTAATTTATTTTATTTTTCATAATCATTCTTCTTAGAATATGGCTCGGAGGGAATCGTGTCCACTAGTGGTGATGTTTACAGCTATGGAATCATGATGATAGAGGTATTGGTCAAAAGAAGACCAACCGATGATGAGATATTCAATGAAAATCTTGGGTTGAGGCAGTGGATTAGACGAGCATTTCCCAAGACGATTATGGAAGTTGTTGATGTCAATCTTCTCCACGAGGAAGAACATGTCAATTCCAAAAGTGAAATCTGCATAGCCTCCATGACGGAATTGGCATTGGATTGCACAAAGGAAAAGCCAGAGTCGAGGATAGATATGACAGACGTAGTCAAGAGGCTTAACAAAATCAAGAACACATTTTTGGAAACATAGTTGCAAGTTAAGATGTTGCTTTTTAATCAGATTTTTGTGTTTAAATTGTTCATATGGAATGAAGTTGGAGGGCTATAATGGAACAATGTTGAAATGAAGTGTCAAAATGAAAATTGAGTGCAAGTTAGATAGGCTAAGTATTTGGCCTTGTATGAATGTACTTGTCTTGTTGTTCACATGGGTACTATCAAACAGCTCAAACTTTGAATACATCATTTTAACTTGTAGTTAGACTTTTTTAAATGCTATACTACACAAAGCTGAGCTGTGTTGAGATGAAAATAAAGTATAAATAATTGAAAAGATCCAAGAATTTTTCATATTTGCCTTCATAAGTTACTACAGAGAGTTGGATATGATTAACCTGTGGTAAATCTTTTGCATAAACTTGAGTTAATGTTTTTATTATTTCAAGTTGCCCACTTTTTGCAAAGTTTTGATGGACAAAGTTATTGGTATTTGTGTGCTAGTTGGACATAGTAGCTGTTCCGCGAAATTAATCAAAATGTGAGTTGAGTCAGTAGTCATGTAAATGGTCAAAAATAATATGAAGTATTACTTTTTTTTGTGAGTTTTCTATCTGAATTATCGGGTGTTTGCATTTCCTATCTGAACTATCATTAAATATTTGTAGAACATCTTGAAACTGAATTAATCAAGTGTTGAAATACAATCGCCAAAAATCACATAACTTAGTTTGCCCATAAGATATCATCCTCGTGAAAAACGACTCATTAATTTCGAGGCTTGTTTTGGTATAAGTTGATTATGGTCTAGATAGGAAACACAAAAGCTTGATAATTTAGGTAGGAAATTCTAGCAAAAGTGATATTTAAGCTATGTTTTTGACCATTATCTCTTAATACTTTAATTTTTCGGTTAATTTATTTAATTATCTGCGTGGAGTGTCATTTAGCACCATTTTTAAACCGAAAAGAAATGAAGTGTAAACCATGCACCATCAGATACTAGATGAAGTGTGTTTTGATAAATGATTGATGATGGTTTTGCAGGTGACACAAACACCTGATAATGAAAACTTGAAAGAAAGTGATACTTCTGATGTGTTTTTATTATTATCTCAAAATAAAATAAAAAAGTTGTCAACCTTCATGAATGGTTGACAAGGAATTAAGTACTCCTTCCTTTCAAAATAGTTGACCTGTTTAGTCCTTAAACTTGACACTCTCCTTAAGAAAATATTTAATAGGACTTATTTATCAAATTAGCCTTATTAATTATGTTTTAAAATATAAATTTGAATATATACTTTATTTAGTCATTTAGTTATAAGGATAGTACTGGAAGAACATAATAAAATCTTTTTGATTTCATCAAAAGAACAACTAAACTGAAATAAATATTTTTTAAAATAGGACCAATGAAAATGAAACAAAGAGAGTACTTGTATTTTTTTATTAGGCATAAGACCTTTAACTTGACATCAAATTATAACTATGACCTTTGACTTTACCAGTGCACAACTAGACCCTATAACTATACAAAAACTGAACAAAAAAACACTTCAATCCTACCTGGTAAAATGCATATATACACTCAAAACCACGCACGTTGGAGTTAGAATTGAAGTGTCTTTTTGTTTAGCTTTTGTATAGTTAAAGGGCCTACTTATGCACCGGCAAAGTTAAAGATCATAGTTATAATATGTCTTTTTAATTAGGTGGCAGCATCTGAGGGGATTACTAATCCACGTAGGAGCGATTGAGTTTCACGTATGTAAGTTGCAAAATTTCAGCTTTTATATAGGCAAAAGGCCTACTTATGCACGGATAAAGTTAAAGGATATAGTTATAATTTAATGTTAAAAAGTCAATTTTGTTTATGTATTATGCGTTTTGATTATTATCTCAAAATAAAATAAAGTTGTCAACCTTCTTGAATGGTTGAGAATGTGTGAGCCTGCTACACTGTATGGATGAAAGTCTGGACCCACTAGACATTGAAAACTTCAAAGAACGTTTACTTTGTATGAACCCCAATTAATGCCCTTTTGTAACAGTCAAAAGACACATTGCCTTCATATAACTGCAACTATGCAAGTCAACCAACCAGCCACAAGTTCACATTCTAATAGGCGTTGCAAAATTCTGTATTGACAATGTATGCACATTGGAGGAGACATTGATGGCATAAAAGCTATGTTGGTCGAACTCTTCAAAAATTGGATGCACGTTAGATTCTCCAAAAGTATAGTTTAGCCGTCAAAAAAGTCTAATTCTATCATCAATACTTACAGCATTTGAAGTTTGATTGAAATTAACATAATACATAAACGTGCTCTATAATTTCTCCTTGGCTTGCGTCTACGTCCTCCAACTTTGAGTGTACATAAGTACATACTTAAACTATCAACTCTCCTGTGTGGCATCCTACAATGGCATCTCACGAGAATTGTCACATAGGATATTTGTGTCTACTTGTACACATCCAAAATTGAAGACATAGATGCAAGCTAAGGACCAAGTCAAATGACACGTTTATGTTCATGTTTTTGAAATTTCAAACCAAAAATTCATAGAGAGAATCTCGACCAAACTAGACAGCTAACCAATGAGATGTTGCCGCCCCAAATGAGGACTTCATTCAAAGAAGTGAAAGAAGGCAAGGACAATGGCTGGCCTCCCTTTATTACAACAACAACAAATTCAATGTATTCTCACATAGTATTATAATCTTATAAGGAGATTACTAGAGGAGAGTGATCAGAGGATACTGATGGCAAATGGTCGACTCTGGCGGAAGCAAAACGGCTTTTATATAGAAGTGGGCAGTCTCCGTTCAAAAGGATTCTATCTAGTCTGGCCCAGATACAATGTTGACCGGTTTGATTATTGCTCCAAGTCAATTTGCTGTCATTGAAAGCTCAATCAAATAATCCAAACGAGAAAATCATATTTTCAAAGCTCATCACTTGAGGTCTGGGGAGGGTAAGATGTACGCAGTCCATACCTCTACCTCTAAAGAAGTGGAAAGGTTATTTCCGATAGACCCCCGACTCGAGACACGGAATACTAAACAAATTCATAGTAAAGCATGGAACAAGATGACATAACATAAATACGACACCCACGAGTAATAGTAAACAGAGAAAAGTAAACAGACTCGTAATAAAGCATGAAACAAGGTATCATAACAAGAATAATACACCCACCAAGTAATTCCCTACACTAGCGACCCAAACTGACCCTAGCCTTCTGCCTTAACTGCTCCATGTCCCACCTAATCACCTCTCCTCAGTACTTCTTCGGCTTACCCCTACCTCGCCCAAAACCATCCAAAGCTAGCCTCTCACACCTACGAACTGGGGCATCCATGCCCCTCCTCATCACGTGTCCGAATCATCTCAATCGGACTTCCCACATCTTATTCTCCACTGGAGTTACACCAACCTTCTCCCTGATAGTCTCATTCCGAACTCTATCCCCCTAGTCAACCCACACATCCAACGCAACATCCGCATTTCAGCCATCTTCATTTTTTGAATGTGGGAGTTCTAAACTGGCCAACACTCCGCTCCATACAACATGGTCGGACGGACTACCACCCTGTAGAATTTGTCTTTAAGCTTGGATGACACCTTCTTATCACACAACACCCCCGAAGCGAGCTTTCACTTCATCCATCCCGCCCCAATACGGTGCGAAACCTCCTCGTCAATCTCACCGTTACCCTGAATCACGGACCCGAGATACTTGAAACTATCCCTCTTACATACCACCTGTGATTCCAACTTCACTACCACCTCATTCTCCAGCCTCACGTCATTAAACTTCCATTCCAAATACTCTGTCTTGCTCCTACTCAACCTGAACCCTTTAGACTCAAGAGTTTGTCTCCACACCTCTAATTTATCATTCACACACACACACACCGCGTCTCATCAATCAAAACTACATCATCTGCAAAAAGCATACACCAAGGCACCTCTCCTTAAATACGTCGTGTCAACACATCCATCACCAAAGCAAACAAAAAGGGACTAAGAGTAGATCCCTGATGTAATTCTGTCAAGACAGTAAAATGTTCTGAGTCTCCTCCCGTCGTCCTCACCTGAGTTTTAGCTCCATCATACATGTCCTTAATTGCTCTGATATATGCCACCGGGACTCCACTCACCTCTAAGCATCTCCAAAGCACCTCCCTAGGGACTTTGTCGTATGCCTTCTCCAAGTCGATAAACACCATGTGCAGTTCCTTCTTTCTTTCCCTATACTGTTCCACCAGCCTCCGTACCAGGTGAATTGCCTCCGTCGTCGAACGGCCAGGCATAAATCCAAACTGGTTCTCCGAAATAGACACTATCCGTCTCAGCCTCACCTCGACCACTCTCTCCCAAATCTTCATAGAGTGACTCAATTAACTTAATACCCCTATAGTTATTGCAACTCTGAATGTCACCCTTGTTCTTATAAAGAGGGATCATAGTACTCCACCTCCAAGCCTCGGACATTTTCGCCGTCTTGAAAATTCCGTTAAACAATCCAATCAACCACCTTAAACCAGCCTCGCCAGAAAACTTCCAAAAATCCACAGGTATCTCATCAGGCCCCGTCGCCCTACTCCTTCGCATCCTGCGAACAGCCTCTCTAACCTCCTCTACCTTAAAACGTCTACAATAACTAAAATCCCGACACTCCTCTGAATGCTCCAACTCCCCTAACCTAATAGCTCTATCCCCTTCGTCATTCAAGAGCCTATGAAAATACGACTACCATCTATTCTTAATGTGGCCGTCCTCTACCAACACTGTACCGTCCTCCCCCTTAATGCACTTCAGCTGATCGAGGTCACAACCCTTCCACTCCCTAGCCTTAGCGAGTCTAAACAACATTTTTCCCCTCCTTTCTCCTATAACCCTGCATACAAGTTCTCAAATGTTGTCGTCTTAGCCGCCGTAACTGCTAACTTAACCTCCTTCCTAGCTAACTTGTACTCTTTCTTGTTTACCCGCTTCTCTTCTTCGTCCTTACTCTCAACCAACTTAGCATACGCCCCTTCCTTGGTCTCCACTTTCTTCTTAACCTCTTCATTCCACCACCAATCACCCTGATGATGCCCGGCCCGACCCCTAGAAACACCCAACACCTCACTAGCATTCACTAGCATTCTCCCTGATGCACCTAGCCACCCTATCCCACATACTATCCACGTCCCCCCTAGTGTGCACATCATGCTTGGCAAAATAGTTTAAAATTAGAAAAAAGAAACCAGAAGTCAACCGTTTACTTGCCAACCTGGAAATAGAACAAACGTCATTCCCAAGAATTGTCACATTTATCTATTGTTAAAACAACAACGCCGGTGTAGTCCTACAAGTAGGATCTGAGGCGTATACATAAATCTTACCCCTACCTTGAGAGATATACATAGATCTATCATAAAGAGCAGCCCGGTGCACTAAGCTCCTCGCGTTATGCACGGGGTCGGGGAAGTGAATATGTGAATGCAACACAAACGATGTCTCCCAAGAAAAATTCAAGTCTTGAATTGATCAAAGTTACTAGACACATCCATGTACACACAAGATGAAGTAGGCAATCAAAATGCAGAATTTAAAGGGAGATCAAATGTGCAATTGCCCATTTCTCTATGAAAAGGGAAATACAAAGTGTTCCGTAAAAATAAGAATTCATTTCCGCGAAATAAGAGTGCTTCATCAGAGCATCCAAATACAAGAGAAATACTGAGACAAAAAGTAATCTTTGCTGAAAACAATAAATGGCAATAAACAGCGCCTTTAGGTAATAGGTATTACAAATCACAGGATAAGGTCTACAAACAGCCAATTTTGATCAATGAGCAAAATTACATCATCGGTTTTCAATCCTAAGCGAAGAGATTTCACTCACGTTATTACTGCTCATTATCTGCTTTCGATGGTTCTTTGATCTCATCGGTTCCATCATCCTGAAGAAGTAAATTCAACAAGAAATGGATTAGCCAAACTATCACAAAACCAAAAAACAAAACAATCCAATTAACAAGAGAACACAAGAATTTACCTGCATATCCGAGGTCCACAAAGTGAGGTTATCACGCAGAAGTTGCATAATCAAAGTGCTATCCTTGTAGGACTCCTCTCCCAGGGTGTCAAGCTCCGCAATTGCCTCGTCAAAGGCCTTTTACACAACCACACAAACGATAAACATCATTGAATAGACCCAAACATCTATTTTTCTTTCCAGAATTACTGTGAATACTCAAACAAGAGATGCAACAAACTTGTTACCTGTTTGGCGAGATTACAAGCACGATCAGGAGAATTCAAAATCTCATAGTAAAACACTGAGAAATTGAGAGCTAGCCCCAATCGGATAGGATGTGTTGGGGCCAATTCGGCATTAGCAATATCCTGGAAAGTAAAGAAATATCAGCTTCATCGAAATGCTTTGATGAAATAATACTACATTATTCAACACGGAAAGCTTATCTTTTTAACCTTTAACAACAAATTTTAATGGAACTCAGGTACTTTTCACATAAAAATTGTAAATTTCCATACTTGTTTATGCAATTTCCAAAACTGAAACACACAGAACATCGACATTCCTTCCAGAGCAGAAAATCATGCGAAATTTTTCTCCAACATTTGGAAAAAGGATAGAGTTAAGGGTCAAAAACACACCTAAATTATCTTAATTCTTCTACTTTCATGCCTAAATTATACGGGTGTGAGAGTTCCACACATGAACTATCACCAAATTGCTTATCGAAACACAACTCAACTCAACGATTAGGTGTTTGAGTTCCATACATAAACTATTACCAAATTGTTTATCACCTGTTTACTTCACTTTTACAACCTGAACAATGGTGATTGTCCGATAGGAAAGGTGCGCGTTTTTATCTTGATCACTCATTCGAAAAGATAAATAATGAGAGTCTAACCATATGAACTGCAAACTTCCACATACTTGTATTAGGTGTATGAATTTCCTACATGAATTATCACCAAATTGTTCTTCGAAACACATATCAAATATCCATGCTTCATTTTTACCACCTAAATTATCAGGTCCACGAGTTTCCTACAAAAACCATCACCAAATTGTTTGCCAACACACACCTCAACCATCAATTCTTCACTTTGACTACCTAAGCAATGGTATGAAACTCAAAAAATCAGGATAAAATAGCTGCATTTTCAATCGTTCATTCAAAAAGATAAAAAACAAAAATCAAATGATACAAAAAGGAAAAAAAAAAAAAAAAAGCAAACCTCTGAATTAGCACTTTTACTACCCAAATTATCAGGTGTGCGTGCTTCCTACATGACCTATCACCAAATTGTTTATCGAAACATATCTCAAATAACGATTCTTTCATTTTTACTACCTGTGTGTCAGTTTCCTACATAAACTATCACCAAATTGTTTATCAAAACACACCTCAACTATCAATTGTTCACTTTTACTACCAAAAAATGGTATGAAACTCAAAAAATGGGAATAAATCAGGATAACATAGCTGCATTTTCAATCGTTCATTCAAAAATATAAAAGAACGAAAATCTAAAGCAAACCTGAGCAGACTTATAAGCCGAAAGAGTATTCTCAGCAGCTTCTTTTCTCTCAGCTCCAGTTTTAAACTCAGCCAAATACCGATAATAATCTCCCTTCATTTTCAAATAAAAAACCTTCGAATCACCAGTAGCAGCCGAACCAATAAGTTTCGAATCAAGCAACTTCAGTATACCATTACAAATCGAAGTTAATTCAATTTCAATTTTAGATCTATAATTTTTAATCGAAGTAACATGATCTTCATTACCACGACTCTCTTCTTTCTGTTCAATTGATGAAATTATCCGCCATGATGCTCGTCTTGCTCCGATCACGTTTTTATACGCGACGGAGAGGAGATTCCGTTCTTCGACGGTGAGTTCGTCGCCGCCGTCTAAGGAAGCGACGACTTTCTCCATGAATTCTACCATTTCTTCGTAGCGTTCAGCTTGCTCGGCGAGTTTCGCCATGTATACATTCTCTTCTCGTTGAGATGCCATTGATGGTTATGGTTTTTTTAGAGAGAGAAAGTTGAGGGTTTTAGAGAGAGAGAATTGGGAAAATGAAAAGTGTTGATTTTGGGATTTTTGCTCTGTGTTGTGGATTTTATAGGTGGGAGAGTTGGGCTTCATGGGCCGGATTGTTGGTTAACTTGGCCCGTCATAAAAATGGACGTTCTCAGGGATCGTTTGGTTGAAAAACAAGTTATCCTGAGATTACAATATCAAAATTTAGTTATCCATCCTCAAGGAGAGATAAGAACGCATTACAATCTCGAGATAACTAATCCCCGAAAAATTTATTCCATGCATTTTGTCCTAACCAAACATGAGATGTGTTTCTCTTCTAAATTAATCTCGGGATTATCTATCCTTATCTCTTCTACCAACCGACCCGTTAAACTTTTGATTCTCGAGTAAACTTTCATAGTTACAAGTTAAAAATGTTGCTTATCGGACAAGACGTATTAAATTTAGGGTTCGTTTCATACGTAGGATAAGAATAATAATCTCGAGATATGATTTGAGATCATTTTATTCTATATTTGGTGTGAGATATTAACTAATTCTGAAATTATTTTTTCCATTAAAATGATGGGATTTAAATCTTATATGAAAGTAGGATAAAATAGTACCATTAGGTCAACTACACATCCAATGCAGTCCCACGAAATGGAGTTTAAGGAAAATATAGCGTATACATATCTTACGTCTATCTCAAAGGTAAAGATGTTACTTCTGATATACCTCAGCTCAAGAAAAACTCATGAGATAAGTATAAAATACTCCTTCCGTTTTAAAAAGAATAATCCGTTCTCCGTTCTTTGCTTGACTAACACATTAATTTTAGCTTTAAATGTGGTTATATTTTAAATTAAAGGGACTTAAAAGTGGCTATTTTACTAACTATCCATATACTGGGCCGGCCCAAGTTTCTGTTACTTTTGGCCCATTAACTGGACTCCAGCTTCTTAGGCTGCACTCTCTCCATTTCACCCTCTGCCGGCGAAATTCAGTTGTAAGTTTCCTTTTCGTTCTATTTACATTTTTCCGATGAATTTCAGCTGTAATTTGTCAAATACTGAATTGGATCTGCAATTTTTATTTTCTTAATTCTTCTTAATTTGTGATTCTCTACTCTTAATTATTTTTAATAAGGCCAGAATTTATGATGATTTTTTTTTATAATCAATCTTGATACTAAGGAAGTGTTTGGTAGACCGTATATGAATAATACTGAATTAGTATAGTGTGTTCGTTGTTAACTTTATATGTAGCGTAGTGATGTTTCTCGAATTTGCATTTTCATATTTGGTGAATGTTCGGCTTATATATATGTGTGTATATGTATATATTCCGTAATAATATATGTGTGGTGAATGTTCGCATTGTTTGTAGTGTTTTGAGGATGTTTGTGATTTCGAATAGATAGTTTATAATATTACTCTGTAGTGTCTGATTTCTTTTATTGTATAGTAGTGTGTTACCCCATTTTGTTGTTTGTCTTTATGTTTTCCCCTTGTTACTCGAAGGGGAGCCTTGGAGTAACATGGTTCAAGCCTTGGAAACAGCCTCTTGCAGAAATGCAAGGTAAGGCTGCTTACAATACATCGTTGTGGTGGGGCCCTTCCCCATACACCACCCTTTATTTTTATACTATTATTTGTCATGAGCCGGGGTCTATCGAGAACAACCTCTCTACTTCATTTGAGGTAGTGGTATGTACTGCGTACAATTTACCCTCCCAGGCCCCATTGGGTATGTTGTTGTTGTTGTTTAAATATATATTTTTATATATATATATATATATATGTGTGTGTGTGTGTGTGTGTGCGCGCGTGCGCGTGCAATGTTAGTGGTTATTGATATGCTATTACTTGTTAGGATTGAAATCGGTAGAATCATGCTATTAGGTTGTGATAACTGCTATTCCCTCCATTCCTTTTTAGATGTCATGTTTCGCCTCTCGAGAGTCAATATGACTAATTTTCAAAGTTGAATTAGATTAGATTAACTTAATATTTTACAATTAAATTATACGTGAATTTGTTGCACTTGAGCCGAGGGTCTTTTGGATACAGCCTCGCCGACTCCCCGAGGTAATGGTAAGATCTGCATACACTCTGCCCTCGTCAGACCTCACTTGTGGGATTCTGCTGGCTATGTTGTTGTCTTTAATATTTTAAAATTAAAGACTGGTAAAAAAAAAAATAGATTGAGGATTGTAATTTCTTTTAGGATAGATTGAGAAAAAGTTCGATGAATTGATAAATTAGTGTTTTAAGACAAAATAGTTTTAAGCACTTTTTAGTGTTTGGCTAAAATAAAAAGGTACTTTTAAGAACTAATTTCTAAATAATACCATGACTAATACATGTATTAGATTCTCTAATAAATCCTACCAAATGATCCCTTAGTTTCCTGCATTTGAGAAAGTTATAATATGTTTCTTGGAATTGTGTCAGATTTAGCTCGTCGTATCCTTAGTTTCCGGAAGAGTTGTTAATCACATAATTAAGCTAACATTAGTAACAAAGGATCTTGGTATTCTATGTTTTAATTTATAAACTGTTGTTCAAATTAGGAAACTTTATTTCCAAAAGTGAAGTGGAATGGTGAAATCATTTCCATAATTTTAGTACTCTTTAGACGGGTGGATGTTGAAGGTAACTTGTGGTTCATCAAGACACAGTATTTTTGGCTCAGGCCCTGTATATGTGTTACAAGATCCACTAAATAAGTATAACTAATAGATGTCGAACCCAGCGAATCAAATGTGTTAGTGCTAGAATCCTAACCTCAAGTACATTAGTGTTCAATTTCTGAATCTGTCCTTGTCTTTAGATGTCTATGTACCATCTGTGCTACATAAATTTCTGATAAACGAGTAATTCCTGTGAGTAAACTAGTTCGGTGCAGATGTCATCTCCAAGATATACGCTTAATTGATCAATGAGTACATTCCTTAATTGCTTGTCCTTGTCCTTACTATTGTATCAGCTTGCTTTGGTCTCCTATGCAGTAAATGATCATTCTTTGTTTATGTCTCTTTCTAGCTTTACCTACTCTTCTCTTTAACATCTTGAATGTTCTAAAAGGTTTCACCTTATTGTTGTTCCCCTTTGTCTTTATTCAAAAGCTTTTCCTTTAACCACTATTTGGAAGGTTAGGTTAGTCAGAATACAAAATGTGTTCCGTTATGCTTCTTTGTGCAACTGCACAATTCTTTGGGTTTGGGCAGCAGCTTTTACAATAAAACAAAGAGATTAAACTAGTTTGGCAAGTGTTTGCTCTCTGTTTAGCGCACGACGCACACAAAAAGAAGAGGAAGGAAGAATGGTGATTAATACTGCTTCTACAGAAATCATTGCTGACCTTTAGTATTCTTTGATGAAGTCTAAGTTTAAGCTATTGTAGACTACACCATTTCTTTCTCCCTCTCTCTGCTAGATTTGTGAGGTAGATTGATACAACAATGATCTTTGTGGACAAAATAGTTTGGCCTTAACCCAGAATTTGAAAGTCACAAGCTAGTCAATACTTGTAGTCAATACACCATAGGTGAATTGACCAAATATGCGCTTCATAAGCATGAAAATGAAACAATTTTTCTCTTTGAACAGAGTTATCTTACACTGCTCCAGGGAGAACTTGAAGTAGGGGAAAATCTCTTAAGTTTCGGCTGTATAGAGCGGTTGTTTAGTTTTCCATCTCTTCTTTGGGATAGCAAAAACAAGAATGTCGAAAAATCTCTGCATCCAGGGAGAACCTAAGATTCCTAAAATCGCTGTAGTTTCTTAGACGCTGTTTGATGCATGATCGACATGACCAATACAGCTTCTTTTACTCAAGGTACTCAAATCAGTCCTAAAAGGTATCACAACCCCAATCTGTGTTTCTTCTGTAAGATGTGTAGGTATTCATTATGCTCAAGATTATTTGGCCCCAAGGATCCGACCTGTGTGCGATACTTACCTTGAAATTATATGAACTTCTGCATAGGATGCAATAGATTTTTGTGGAGGAAAAATAAGAAAGGCCCTAGGAGTTCTACCATATTTGTTCCTGTACTAGCACATCAGTGATGATATTCCAAGGTCATAACCGATATCCGGACGTGTTTTTGGCTTAATTGTGATTTTAAATGGTTAGTCTTGATAATAACATGTCCTCTTCTACCTTGTTTCGTTGGAACTGATTATAATATACTAATCATAATAGTTGCTGCAGGAAAAAAACATGGCGTCAACCTATATCAGATCATTGAGAAACATAAACATTCCCAAAGAGTTGATTCAAATGGGAGGCTGCAGAACATTTGCTGTGGGCAGTAAAGGGGGTGCAGCTGCCAATGCTCCAAAGGCCTCAGCGATCAGCAAATACTTATTTCCAAGATCTAATTCCAGTCTTTTCTTATGTAGGGGAAACGCCTTACAATCTGAAGTTGTACGCTTAAGGGAAGAAATGTTCTTGGTGGATGCAGGACTTGGGACTCCCAGAATTTGTATGCAAGATGAGCTTACAGGAGTGCCAACTGACCGAGCCACCACCAGGTTTGAGAATAGGGTGGGATTGGATCTAGTGGCCAGTGAATCACCGATCAAAGAACAGATTTTGGAGAGATTCTTCGTCGATCTAGTGGCCGGTGAATCAGTGATCAAAGAGCGAGCAGCTGCCAGGTTTAATGATTTGGTGGGATCTACAGATGTAGTGGCTGGTGAACCGCTTCTTCTTCTTCCACGAAAATTCCGACAAAACCGAGCTTTGATGGAACTGAAAAAGATTTGGCGAATGAATAAAAAGGTCAACGGCTTTATTCTTGATAAAGTGAGAAGAAGCTTTATTAATGAGAAGATGACAGGAGGTTATGCAGTAGCCATTGCAGGTTACATTGCTTTTCTTCCAATCCGTAGCAGAGTGAATAGGTTACAGAATGGTCGGTTCATCATTCAGAGCATTAACCCCCAAAAGAATAATATTGTGTTGTTCTAACCGCGACAGATCAATCTATCACTCAATTACAGGCCGCTCTGTCAGAACTCGGAATGGATGTGGCACCTACTGGATAAACACCCTGCACTTAGCGAACTGAGAAGGAAAGACATTGATTCTCTCCCTTACGAGTACCTCAAAACACTTTTGAAGATGGTGCATATCGCCCTCCAGTCTTTTATTCATATAAGATCTGGAATTTGAATAATGGTTTCTCTAGGGACATTACTAGGATATACATGCAAGTTTTTATTTTCTAGTTTCTTATATTTTGGGGTCATGTTACTATATCCGAGCACATGCCGATGATATTAACCCTCTAAATCTTGTTTTTGAAGTCTCTAAGTGAATGCTATTACTTAATTGTAAGGTCATGATTCTGGAGTTGTTGGTGATAGGATTTGGTTGGTGGTGAAGGATTTAAAAGTTTCATCTACTTTACCAACTTGTTTGGGGTTAAGGTGTTGTTATTGTTGTTGCTGTTGTTTAGTGTATGGTAGCACTCGATCGAGCTAAAGTAGCTACTGTTTGCAAGACCCTAAACCAACTTGTTTGGGATTAAGGCATTGTTGCTGTCGCTTGTAGTGTATGGATGCACTCGATCGAGCTAAAGAATAGCTACTGTCGAGTGATTTTGCAAGACCCTAAACCTTCTTTGGGATTAAGGCGGCGTTGTTGTGATGCTGTTGCTTATAGTTTATGAAAGCACTCGATCGAGCTAAAGAATAGCTACTGTTGAGTGATTTTGCAAGACCCTTAAGCAACTTGTTTGGAATTAAGGCGTTGTTGTTGTTGCTTATGGTGTACGGAAGCACTTGATCGAGCTAAAGAATAGCTACTATCGAGTGATTTTGCATGACCCTAAACCAACTTGTTTGAGATTAAGGCGTTGTTGTTGCTGCTGTTGATAGTGTATGGAAGCACTCAATCGAGCTAAAGAATAGCTACTATGGAGTGATTTTGAATGACTCTAAAACTCGCTTTCATCCTCTCCTTCTAATGTCAGACTCATAGCTCACTTAAGCTTTGTAACGAGTTCTTTGTTTTATCGTGACAAAAAAAAACAAAAAAAAACAGCTCCTTATAAACTTCAAATGCTAGATCCGTCTCAGAATTTTCGCCTCAAGAAAACAAAAAATGGTACATTGAACTTTTTGCCAAGCATGTTCCATGAGTGGGAGCTACTTTCTATGCTGATCACTTTAAGCACCTAATTTTATGCTTAGAATTTCTAAACATTGAAATCTTCACTAAAAGTATCATTACATAACTAATACTATTAAATAGATCTTTGCTAGTATTTAGATTTAGATTCATCTTTTTTATTTTGCCTAGTTCAAAGAATCTGGATTAAATTTTTGAAAATAGTACCAAGTCCTGATTGAGCCGGGATCTATCGGGAACATCCTCTCTACAGGTGAGGTAGTGGTATGGACTCTGTACATTCTATCCTTTTCTCTTACTGAGGTAGTGATTGGGACTACGGACACTCTACTTTCTATGAACTCACTTTATGAGAATATTGTTGTAGTACCAAGTCATGATGATTATAAACTCTTCCAAATGCACCAAGAAATAGTCTTCATTTTTTTCCTTTTGTTTCACTTAATTTCTTGTTTTGGGAATGAAACTTAAATCATATCAAGTTAGGTGGTGCAACTAGTTTTAGGCTATACCCAAATTGTAAAACATTGGAATGGGTGACATGTGTTCGTTCACCTTTCTCCAATGTGTCAAATAATGAAGAATTCAATGTCCTTGAAAGACATTAGATAGTGATATGGTTGATGAACATACTAGGAGAGTGACAAATGACAATGTCTACGTGTTAGACTAAATCAACTTAAAATATATTTTTAATATGGTGAGATATTATTTATTTCAACTAGGCATTACAATAACAACAACATATTCAGTGAAATTTCACAAGTGAGGTCTGCGAAGGATAGCGTGTGTGCAGATTTTATCGCTGCCTCATGAAAGTGGAGAGGTTGTTTCTTGAAGAGACATTATGCTAATATGAGACTTTGCTGACGCATCCAACAATATTTCGCTCGAATTAAATTATGCATGGTGTATCAACAAGTTTCCCAATCACACACCTAAACCTGTCAAATGGACCGGTTTGAACCAGACTGGCCCAATAAGCATCCTCGACCGGTCTGATCGGATACCAGTACTAGAGTTGGCTGGTTCCTGGGCCACGGTCCCGGGCTGGGACACACCCACAACAACACTAGGCCATCATCAAACCAAACCCTTCCAACTAAGCTTCACGTGACTCATCAAACATTATTCCTTGATCAATTTTCGAGATTCTCTGCATGCCACCCATATGATCGAACATTTATGGTCACTTAAACCCAGAGTCTAGTTGCTTCTTATGCGCGCTTGTTTCCAAGCTACCTTTCCGCATGGTAAAGGCAGTAAATTGAGAGTCTTGAGCGCTATGCCATGACTCTATAATCGTCCTACTTGTCCTACCGAATCAATAATATCAGTTGTTAGGCCAAGTCGATCCAAAAGAATGACATAAAAAGTCTAGCTAAGTTCATATGATTTTTTTCAAAAGGTCTCATAATTATTCATATACACCTCGTATAAGACTTTGTTCACACATTTATTTGTGTTAAATCCCCAACAAGAAGACTAATTCATCCATTCACAATGAATGAAGTTCAAAGGCTCAAAGTCAGACACATGGACGACAGTAAATATTGACAAAAAAAATCAATGCAACTAATTAATTTGGTTTCTTCATCATTTTGAATTGGAACTTCCAACACACACTAGCAACCAAAGTTTGATTGACTTAGTGGTTTTTATTTTCCCTTTATGAACCAGCAACAACAGTAATTCAATTATTGCTCTTACTGATTTAATTTGTACTTAATATAATAGCATAATATGATTGAGCGTCTATTGAAAACAGCATCTATTGAAAACAGTCCATCTACATTGATCTCTAAGATTGAAGTTTGCTTGCACTAGTATAGTAATTGATTGCTCTTTAGGAAAAGGGAAAAAGGTTCGGAATATAACTAAACTTTGACGAAATTTATTATAACACGCTTCAACTTTGCGGGGGTCCTATGACCCCCTCAACTATTTATTACCGTATTTCTGTGGCATATATTTTCCCAGCTGGACCACTGCGTGAATACACGTGCACTGGCGCGTAAGGTTCTGAAATGGTCAAGTTGGACAAATATATGTCACAGAAATATGGTAATAAATAGTCGAGGGTGGTCATAGGACTCCTGCAAAATTGATGCATGTTACAACAAATCTCGTCAAAGTTTAAGTATATTTCTGACCTTTTTTCCTAAGGAAAAATATTACAATAACAGGGTCTCATAGGTTCGTGAAAAGTTACTATTATAGAAGTAAGATCTATCTATACTAAACGATTACATTAAATATATTATTGTTGTTGCATACCACAACAAAGTTTTAGAAATTAGATAATACTAGCATTATTTATTTCAATATGATAAAGTCGGTTAGAAATTTATACGAAGGGATTTAAGTACTTATTTCAGTATATTAAGAAGTACTTTTTTGGATTTAAGAAATTAGATAATACTAACATTACTTATTTCATACTACTAAAATATAGTAGTATGAAATTTTTCCTCATACTTGGTGATTCATAGAGTTTATATATAGTCAAAAAAAATTAATATACAAACAAACTATGCAAGAATTTGTTGTATTAAAATGGTATGTTATGTGAAATGTTATATAGGCGTTTATAGTTTTTACTATTGGAGTGTAATCTTGTCATTTTTGTTTGTCTTAATTATTCATATATTATTAAATATTTGTATGTTTACTATATATTCCACCTTGAATTAAGGACAGCCTGAACATTAAAGGTTCTCATATTCTATCTTACCTCGAATTAAGGATAATCTGATACGCTAAAACTTCAACTATTCTATCTCGCATTGATAACACAACAAATTTAATTATAACTTATGCATGAATTAATTTTACAGAAAAGAAGAAGTGAATGAATGTCAAATGCACCCTCAAGTTATCTGAATACAAATTCCAAATAGGTAGACGATTTATTGCCCTATAAAGGATAATTCGTTGCACTAAAACTTCTGTTATATGCGAGATCCGGGGTAGAATAAAACCAAAGGTCTATTATATGTACAGTCTTACTCAATTTCAACAAAAGGTTGTTTGCACGGCTTAAACTCGTGATCTCCTAATCACATGGTAGCAACTTTATTAGTTACTCCACAATTTAAACTTAAACATTATAAACACATGCGGCATAATACATTAACATTGTTCTTTAACTCAACTTCACCTTGCATTTAATTATATCCTTAAGCTTTGGTGTGTGCACAAGTAGACACACAAATTTATATAAAGTTGAATAAGCAGATACACCAGCGTTACGTGGCATCCTACATGGCAATGGTCGTGTGTAATTACTTTTTTTAATTTTATATAAATTTAAGTATCTATTTATATATATTTTAATATTATATTGGAGGACATAAATACAAATGAGGTCAAATTAATGAGCACGTTTATCAATTATGCCAAAATTTTCTATTGGCTGAATGACTCAAGTGAGGAGAAAATGGTTCAATGACGATGATTTGTTCAAACTTTTAGAAAGGAACAAAAGGACAAAGCTAGCGTTTTCCTATGAATTTCATTATTCTTAATAGTACTTCTTCCGTCTATAATACTTTTTTTTTTTTTAACTCGATACATATTTTAAAAAAGAGAAAATACATAAAAGTATTCTCTTAAGTTATTAGACTTTTTTAAAAATATATTTAAATTATACTTCCTAGCTATTACCTCACGAAACTAGTTAAGATCATTAAGAATAACTCCCTTTTCAGTCAATACCAGTTGCAAGATAAGAGTGTACAATTACACACCAATTACAGTTTACTACGTGTTAAATATTTATTTTTTATTTTTATTTATATTTTTCTTATTTTATTAAGTCTAATTCTTTTTTTTTTCTCTGACTCTAATTCTTTTTTATTTATTTCTTCCATCCTCATTTTACTCATACCTAAAGAAGAAGATTTGAACTGCTACCAAACACTTAGATTCACATTTCTTTTAAAGATTTCGTAGAAAGAAGCAGTTAATATTGGATGCGCACGTCCACAGTTTGCTAAGCCCACAATGGTGTTCAACATAAGATGCATTAAACAGATGCATTCATGTTTTTTTTTTCAATGGAATGATAATGGAGATGCATACAACCATTAAGGTTTCTCAAGAAAACATTCGACAGAAAAACCTGTTCGCGACTTGCTCAATCACGGGCTGAAAACCTGTCCGCGATGGCAAAACTGATACCGCTCATAGATGTCATCACCAAATCAAATTAAAATCGAAAAAACAAAATCGCTATCGAATTAAAAATTGAAAATCCTATCAAGAAGAAGATTTGAAGATACCACATTCATCATATTTATCACCAAGTTATCATCAAATTAAATCAAAATCCTTCAATTTTATACGAAATCAACGGTGGCTAACATACTAATATTCTAATTAACAGTACATAAAATAGTGAAATCTCATTACTCATTAGTACTGAGTAATTCCCTGAAATTCGCAACTCTATATATCCATGGAGAAGAAGAGAAGAGGAAAAACAAAGACACCATTAATAGGGAAGAAGGAAGAAACCCAAAAAAAAAAGATAGAAAATGAAGAAAAAAATATTATAATACAAAATGAAAAAAATGGAACTTTTTTATTACACGTAACATCTTCTAATTGGTTATTTCAATCCATTTTTAAGCACTCACGCGTCTGTTTTGCATGTCTACACACATAGTCAAAATGGTGTATTTATAATAGTTTAGGTAAGTTTTGTGAGCTAATAGATCGAAAATATAGTTTAAATATTTTCTTTTAAAATCGGACAACTTCAGGAAGTACTTTATGTATTTTCTTTTAAAAAATAATAAATAGAAAAATAAATAATTTTTTACTTTAAAAATATATTAATTGATATATTATATTTCATATCAAAAATAAAATAAATAAATAAATTATTAATTTTATAAATTAGACATATATTATTGTATATTTTAAAATAGAAAACTGAACATGGTGTTGTTTCTCCAATCGTTTAACTTCACATTCTCAAAACAAATATTGAGAATTTCGAGGTTATCTTAAGTGATAGCAACGTCGTTTTCTACTTGATGGCCTTGTCGTTTCAATGTATGTGGTGGTCCAATACTTTGCAAATTTTCCATAAGATGAAAAAAAAAAAGGAATATCAGAAATTACAATTTTTTCCTAGTGACTTTCTTGTTTATTTTCTTATATTTGATACATAAATAAAAAAAATATATTAATCTTAACATATTTATATAGAATTTAAATTAATATCATGAATAATAATGGTGTGGAGCAGAGACGAATCTAGAAATTCTAAAATGCAGGTGCAATATTAAAAAATGTATTAAATAGGTAAATAACTTATGATTTAATTAAAACCGCAATTTAATTTTTTTGTAGTATGGGTGTCAATAAATAATATTATATCAAGATGTGAAATATATTTGCTCTATTTATACTTAAAAAAATATTTTTTTTCATTTTTAAAGTAAAAAGAAAAGTATATATATTGTCCAAAAATATTAACTAATCAAACATGAAAATTTTTTTAAAATATTTTTCTCAAATACGACAGGGTGTGTTGGATTCAATGAACATTAATTGACGATACATTGTTCATAGGAGAAATCGAATACGTTGTGTCCTTTTCTATTCCAAATTAGTGGTATTTTTTTAAAAAAAGTTTATTTATTTTGTTTTTCGAAGGTTAAATTAGATTAGATCAGTTTAATATATTTTATTTAAAATTTAGATGTGTAAGAAATACATGATAAATATTAGTATAAGTTGTAACTTTTCTCATATTAATTTGATAAGAAAATATATTTTAAAATGCTAGTCAAAATTCATATAATTAAACTACAGTTGATTGATAGTATAAATTTATTCACACCTTATGTGTTCATATATATTGATACTTTCTTTGTTTATTTAAATATTATTATATTATATATTTCAAAAGTGTAATAAATTCATGATAATTAAGAATTTAAAAGTTGAACCCGTTTAAATATAGTTATTAGAATTCTTCGGAATAATATTACCTATCTTCTTATATTGTCAAAAGTCAGTGGTCCTCTCAACTAATATTTTTATTCCTTTATAATAAGCTTTTGATGACTTTCCTTGGTCAATAAAATTAATTTGTAAATTAAATTTCTGTTCAAATTCGACGATTTTAATTTAATAATTCAATAAATACACAAAACTAGTTGTATTTTTTGATTTTGTTATTATGTCTAGTTGCTATCGGTTAGGTCACGCTTAACAAATATGTAACGAAAGCAAATTGCATGTAGAGCCTACTAAGGTACCAAGTTGTAGTATTTATCATCAACGAGGATTATAGAGGGATGAATAAGATTATTTCTCCGTTTTTAACTTAAAATTTTCGAGTTCGAGGTATCAAAAATTATATTATTGAGTGTTTTCCCTTAAACGAGCCTTATATATACACCACGTTAACCTAAATTTGTCAAGTTCCTATGTGAATATTGAACGTCGAGTGAGAACCCCCAAGTCGTACTCTTTTGTTCAACAATAAGGGCTGAGGTATAATGAACAGGATTTTTCCATCTTAAATTAAAATTCTCAAGTTCGAGGTATCAAAAATCATGTAATGAAGTGTTTTCCCTTAAATGAGCCTTACACGACGCTAATCTAAATTTGTCAGGTTCCTATACGAATATTTAACGTCGAGTGAGAACTCCCAAGTTGTATTCTTTTGTTTAACAATAAGGGTTGCGGTAGAATGAACAAGATTTTTCCGCCTTAAACTAAAATTCTCGAGTTCGAGGTATATCAAAAATCATGTTATGGAGTGTTTTCCCTTAAATGAGCCTTACACGATGCTAATCTAAATTTGTCAGGTTCCTACATAAATATTGAACGTTGAGTGAGAACTTCCAAGTTGTATTCTTTTGTTCAGCAATAAGGGCTGCAGTAGAATGAACAATATTTTTCTGCCTTAAACTAAAATTCTCGAGTTCGAGGTATCAAAAATCATGTAATAAAGTGTTTTCCCTTAAACGACCCTTACACATATACAAACGATGCTAATCTAAATTCGTTAGATTCCTATATGAATATTGAAAGTCGAGTGAGTACCACCTTTGTCAGCAATAAGGGTTGCGGATATGATCAGTATTTTTCCGCCTTAAACTAAAATTTTCGAATTCGAGATATTAAAAATAATGTTATTGAGCGATTTTTCTTTAATGAACCTTATACAGTACGATTTTTAATTAACTGAATTTCAATATAGGTACTAAATACTCAACAACAATCTAAAGAAAAATGTTAGCGAAAATGGTCTGTTACCCCCCCCCCCCTAACTTTTACCTCAAATTTCAACTACACACTCAACCTTTAAAGGTGGTCCCTATTATCCCCTGAACTTATTTTTCCTCCTCTTCTTCCTCCTCTTTTTCTTCTTCTTCCTCCTCCTCTTCCTCCTCCCCTTCCTCCTCCTCCTCTTCTTCTTCTTCTTCTTCTTCTTCTTCTTCTTCTTCTTCTTCTTCAATGACATCCAAGACCCCATCAATGACATTTCTTCATCAATTGCATCCAAGAACTCATCAATGACATTTAAGATTAATTTATCATCATCATCATCTTCTTCTTCTTCTTCTCCTTCTTCAATAGCATCCAAGAACTCATCAATGACATTTAAGATTAATTTATCATCTTCATCATCTCCTCATTCAAGAATTCAAGTTCTTAAATTTTTTCAAGTTAATTCGGGTTCAATGACATTTCTTCTTCAATAGCATCCAAGAACTAATCAATGACATTCAAGATTAATTTATCATCTTCCTCATCTCCTCATTCAAAAATTCAAGTTCTTAATTTTTTTCAAGTTTTTTGAATCGAAGTTCTTAGTTCAAGTGAAAACTCATTAATGATATTTCTTCTTCTTCTTCTTCAATGGTATCCAAGAACTCGAATTATGTGAGAATGTTGAATCTAAAAAGTCGAATGCCATTGATTACATGAAGCTGAATCGAATGTTGAATCAACGTGTTGAATCAAAATGTTGAATCGAATTACGTGAAATTCATCAAAAAAAAAAGTCGACGGAATTTTGAATTTTCTGGCACCGTCACTGTTCATCGGCATTTCACCATTGAAGCTGCACCATTGAAGGAATTGAAGAAGAAGAAGAAGAAAAAGAAAAAGAAAAAGAAGGAGAAGAAGAAGCCATTGAAGAAGAAGAATAGAAGAAGAAGCCAATATTTATTAAGAAAAGATAATAATTATTAAAAATAATGACATGACAATCAAAAAATAATGATTTTAAAGTGAAAAAAAGTCAACTGACGCGCCTATGGGCGTGTGTAGTCACGTCCAGTGACACGTCAGCAACTGGGGGTAATAAATCCTGTAAAAATAAGTTCAGGGGGTAATAGGTGATATTAAAAGGTTGAGTGTATAGTTGAGATTTCGACTAAAGATCGGGGGGGGGGGGGGGGGGGGGGGGAGGAGGGCGTAACAGACCATTTTCTCAAAATCAAAATGTTATAATCTCTTTATCTTTTTTTTCTAATTAATGTTATGAAGTATTAGTTCTTATATGGATATTGATCATCGAGTGAGAACCACCAAGTCATATTTTTTTATCAGCAATAAGGGTTGCGGTAGAATGAACATGATTTTTTTGTCTTACACTAAATTCTCGAATTCGAGATATTAAAAATCATGTTATTGAGCCCTTTCTCTTAAGTGAACTTTATACAATGCATATTTTAATTAATTGAATTTTAATATAGATACTGAATATCAAAAAATAATCTATAGAAAAAAAGTCTCTTTTATCTTTTTTTCTCTTTTTTCTAATTACTGTAGTATTTGATAACTAGAATTACACTAGCACGTTTGAGTTATGCAACTTGTTTTTGCCATCCTCTAATTTCAAGCTATTGGAATATTGGTGGTGTCCCAATTAGATAGAATTCAACCAAATTTTCTTCGTTCAAAAATTATATTTAATATTTTATCGTATCTTACGTGGAATAAACATTTTTGTGTTTAAATGTAACTGAACTTAAAATTCCTTATTTTACCTGTAACGACATAATTTTATAGCCATATAAAAGTCTATGTATATTTTAAACAATAAAATTCATAATTTTTATTTTTTAAAAAAAAGTTACGTCCAGTTAAACATCATTATATAAAACAAGACAAACGAAATACTACAAAAATAATTCTTCTTATGAAAAAATAACATAAACATACACCTTAACTTATTATATTTACACCAATCTTCAACCTTACAAAGTAATTATAAAAATACCAACTAACTATATATCTTTATTGGATGTATCGAAAGCTAACTATATATCTCGACAGATTCAATATAGAAAAAAAATGTGTTGAGAGCTAATTATGTATCTTTACAAAGAAAAAAGTGTATCTTTGTTGAATGTATTTTGTATCTCGACAGATTCAAAATAAAAAAAAATATATTGGGAGCTAATTATATATCTTTACAAAAAAAATTTATATCTTTGTTGAATGTATCGGGAGATAATTATTTATCTCGACAGACTCAAAATTGACATTTTCAGTAATTATGCAAAATGTAGAAATTTTCTATAATCAAGCTTGTAACTGTCAGAATTTATGTTGTTTATCCTTTTTTATTCCCACGTTCAAATTTCAAGTATGACATTCTTGCATCTTTTAAATTTCTTATTTAGAATTTTGCACCATTAAAAGATTGTTATTTTCCCATTGAATTTTCATAGATATTTTGATTAATCAATGAAAAAAAATAGTAGGATTTTTCACACGAAATTAGGAAGTTTTTGGGTGCTTCAATCTTTTTTACAAACTACAATTTATTATATTATGTAATTATGCAACTACTACTATAAAACTCATAATTAAAGGGATAAATATGTTATTTCTCAATTTTGTAAAAAAAAAAAAAAAATTGTCATTAATTTGCAGTAGAAAAAGCCTCCGAGGTGGGTCCCACTATTCTATGCCCCCATTACAAATATAGGAAGCATGTTATTGGACAAAAACCAGAAAATCACTAACATAAAGTTTCTTTCTTTCCAGTTAGCAAGATTTAGACATCTTCTTCACATTTACATATTCAACTTTAAGCAAAGTAAAATTATTATTATTAGTATTGTTAATAATAATAATCTTGTTATGCATGATTATTATTTGTTGTATTAATTGAAGCTGAAATATTATTATATTATAGTAAAAAAAAAAATGGAAAGATATGAAATTCAGAAAGACATTGGTTCTGGAAATTTTGGTGTTGCTAAGCTTGTCAAAGATAAATGGAGTGGTGAACTTTTTGCTGTCAAATATATTCAAAGAGGCAAAAAGGTTTGATCTTTATCTTTATTTTATTTAATTCTTCTAATATTTCGAGTTTATGAGTTTTGAATTCTATTCTTCATATACTATTTATATACATATGAAGTGGATTTTTTAACCAAGTTATTTGGTTATAAATGGTGTGGTGAATTTTTTTGTTGTTAAGTATATTGGAAGTGGGAAAAAGGTTTGATCCTTATCTTCATTTTATTTAATTTTTTTAAAATTTCGAGTTTATGAGTTATAAATTCTAGAAAAATGCAGTTTTATGTATTCTTGATATATATATATATATATATATATGAAGTGGATTTTTTAACGAAGTTATTTGGTTATAATGGTGTGGTGAGTTTTTTTTTGTTAAGTATATTGGAAGAGGCAAAAAGGTTTGAATTTCATCTCTTTAAAGATTTCGAGTTTATGAGTTCTGAATTCTAGAAAAACGCAGTTTACTGGATTTTGATAAGTTGTTTATACAAATTTAGTGGATTTTTTTTTATATCAAGCTATTGAGTTCTACCGAACCTATAAGAAAAAAGGTTTGATCATTATCAATCCCTTTCATGTAATTCTTTTTGAAGTCGGAGTGGGAATTTTAAGTTTATGAGTTCTGAATTCTAGAAAAACGTAGTTTACTGGATTCTTGATAAGTTAATTTATACATATTTAGTGGATTTTTTTAGACCAAGCTATTGAGTTCTACTGAACCAGTAGGAAAAAAGGTTTGATCATTATCTCTATTTCATCCAATTCATTTTGAAGTGGAGTTAGGATTTCAAGTTTATGAGTTCTGAATTTTAGAAAATCGCAGTTTACTGGATTCTTGATAAATTATTTATATATATTAAGTGGATTTTTAATTACGAATATGGTGTTTGAGTCTAGCTACTGTGTTTTGCCGAACCTGTAGGCATCGAGTTTCTCTTGATCAGTTCTTCTGAATCGAATTCTTGTAAGCCGGAGCTAGGATTTGGAGTTTACGAGTTCTAAATTCTAGAATTGATAAATTATTATACACATTAAATGGATTTTTAAATACAAATATGATATTTGAGCATAGCTATTGAGTTCTGCCAAATTTAAATATGTTCATTTTAAAGATTCCCTTGTTGTTACCCTGTTAATACTTTTTTTTTCTTTTAATTCATTTTTTGTTTTTTTGGCAGATTGATGAGCATGTTCAAAGGGAAATAATGAATCACAGATCTTTGAGGCACCCAAATATCATTAGATTTAAGGAGGTAAATATTAATTGACGACAAAATAGAGAAAAACTAGCGATTGGTGTGGAGGGGAAGATTTGTTTTATGATATAGTTCAAGAAAGAATTGTCGATACTATATGTGTATTCCCTTATTTTTACGTGTGTCTACTTTTTTTTTTAAAATTTTGTGACAGTGCTTAGTAAAATTCCTGTCTCCGCCACTGCTTTCGATTATATAATCCGGCTTTCTTGGTATGAGAAGTTGGTTATGTAGGCTGATAACTTCCCCTAGGTTGTTCCGATCAGGCAAAATAATCGATTAGTAGTATGCCTGAGATTGCTGTAAATTGTGCTTTATGAAGTTTCATTTTAGTAAATATGTTAGTTAATTGTTCTTAATACACTTTGTTTTTGTGTTTCATCAATTATTGTATCAACAATAACATATTTATGAAATCTTAAGACATAGTGATTTGTTAGGAAGTGAAATTCTGATTATGTGAAGGTGAAGTTTCCTCTTTGAATCAGATTCCTTTTGTGTGTTTCTATCAACTGATTCTTCCACACAAAGTGAAAGTTATTTTTCCACTAAGTGGAAACGTGGAATCATGTAATGTAAAGATCCTTCTAACAAATTGTCTAAACTTTTGTTCTTCATTTGTAATATTTTGATGTTATCGCTGATCTTATAGCATTGACGTAACTGGTAAAGTTGCTGTCACGTGTCCAGGAGGTCAGGGGTTCAAGCCGTGGAAACAGCCTCTTGCAGAAATGCAATGCAAGGCTGTGTACAGTAGATCCTTGTGGTTCCGGCCCCGGACCAGCAGGAGTTTTAGTGTGTTGGTCTCTTTAGTAACAAATTTTAGAAGCTTAAGTTGCTTTATCAGATTATCTTTTAATACGTGAGTTGGTTAATCCGGTTCTTGACTTTGCACATGATTACTTTTTGTAATTCTGTGCTACTAAGCGGGATCAGACTCTGGCTAATTTGATAGAGCCTCATAGCTCGGAGAACTCTAATGCAGGTTTTCATGATTGTGCAGGTATTTCTCACACCGGTTCATCTAGCTATAGTGATGGAATATGCTTCCGGAGGAGAGCTTTTTGAACGAATATGCAATGCTGGAAGATTCAGCGAAGATGAGGTAGCGCAACATTTCAGAATTCTCTTTTTCATTTTTGTAATCGTCATTGCAGCAAAGATTATCGTGGAGCAATAAGCCACCATACTAGTCCCTCTTCTTGATGAAAATCTAGCGTTAAATGTTCGATCATACGATGTGATTTGTCCAAATTGTTGCTGTTTTTCAACAGGCAAGGTTTTTCTTTCAACAACTTATATCAGGAGTCAGTTACTGTCATTCAATGGTATGCGTTAGGCCTGTGCTAGTCCTTTTCGAATTGTTTTTTTACCGAAAACATTCATTTACTCTTTCGGTTTATGAGCTTGTGATGTGATCATTTTCTTGAATTGCAGCAAATATGCCACAGAGATCTTAAGCTCGAAAACACGTTGTTAGATGGGAGCTCTACACAACGTCTGAAAATATGCGATTTTGGCTATTCTAAGGCAATGAAACACAACCGTGTTCGATCTTTTTGATTAATTTCTTTGTTAATTCAATTTCTGATTTGTGTTATTTCATTGTTTTAGTCAGCAGCATTGCATTCACAACCAAAATCGACAGTTGGAACTCCGGCCTATATCGCACCAGAAGTCTTATCAAGAAAAGAATATGATGGAAAGGTATGACAATTGACCTTTGACAATTGACAATTGACATACAGATTCAAATAATTCATTAACCAACAATCTGTTAGACCTAATCTTCAAGATTTTTGTGTCATTATTCTGATGTGAAGATAGCAGATGTTTGGTCTTGTGGGGTCACATTATACGTGATGCTGGTTGGCGCGTATCCGTTTGAAGATCCTGATGATCCAAGAAACTTCAAGAAAACAATAACCGTAAACTTCTGGTTAATTCATTTCTTTTAAAAACCATAGTTGACTTCTTGATTTGCC
This sequence comes from Capsicum baccatum var. pendulum, assembly GCA_030864225.1. NCBI lineage: Eukaryota > Viridiplantae > Streptophyta > Magnoliopsida > Solanales > Solanaceae > Capsicum > Capsicum baccatum. The sequence continues at coordinate 7,460,382 of CM061552.1, forward strand.
TTGTTGATCTGTCTCAAAGATATGCATTTTTGTGAGGGGATCTTAACATAACTAGCCTGCCTGATTCACCGGTTACTTTTCCTAGCCGATATACATAGATTATACACAGTTATAAAGGCTGTTTTTAGTTTAAGCGATTGGATGGACAACTATTTAAGTTAATCGATCTTTTGTGTGACAGAGGATATTAAGCGTTCAGTACTCGATCCCTTACTATGTTCGAGTTTCCAAGGAGTGCAATCACCTCTTATCACGGATATTTGTTGCTGATCCTGAGAAGGTGGTTACTAGTTCTTAACCGTTTCGATTTTGCACATTGATCATAGAATATGCTAATCGTAGTATACTATGCTTGTAGAGGATAACGATCGAGGAAATAAAGAAGCATCCATGGTTCTTAAAGCACTTGCCTAAAGAATTTATGGAAGGAGAGGAAGCTAGTTTAGTACAAGTGAATGGTGGAGAAAAGCCATTACAAAGTATTGAAGAAGCATTGGCTATAATTCAAGAAGCAAGAAAACCAGAAGAGGGATCTACAGCAAGTGATTATTTTGTTAATAGTAGCATTAGTATGGATCTTGATGATTTTGATACTGATGCTGATTTAGATGATGAAATTGACACAAGTGGTGATTTTGTGTGTGCATTATGAGTGCTACTTTTGAATGGGACTGGAGTCTTGGAGCAACGATAAAGTTGTCGTCATGTCCGGTGACCTATAGTCACGAGTTCGAGCCGTGGAAGCAACTACTAATGCCTGCACTAGGTTAGATGTCTACATCATACCTATTTCAAGTGGTGATTTTGTGTGTGCTTTATGAGTGCTACTTTTGAATGAGATTGGAGTCCTGGAGCAACGGTAAAGTTGTCGTCGTGTCGTGTGACTTATAGTTACGAGTTCGATCGAGCCGTGGAAGCAACTACTAATACTAGGGAGGGTGTTTACATCATACCTCTTGAAGTACGGCCGGCTCATCTCGGACCTTGCTAACGCGGAATGTTTTGTGCACCAGATTGTCCTTTATTATGAGTGGTACTTTTCTTGGCCAAATGAAAAAATAATTTATATTTTAGTCTCTACTTTGCCCATAGTGTTGTACTATTTTTATATTGAGTTTCATAAATCTTCAATTTGATAGGAAGTTTGAAGGTCCTTTCTAAAGATACTATATATTCAAATATAGTAGTATATCATGTATAACACCTAAGGACTCCACATAGTTTTGTTTGTTTGTTTACAATTGTATATAAATATTGGGCAACTAGTTTGAATGTAAATTTAATATAAGATCTTTGTCAAGTTGATGATAATGCTAAATATTTAGATTAACTAATCCATAAAGATTTCCAAGAATTGGATCTTGATCATTACAAGGAACATAAAGAAGTATATTAATTGCTAACCATTGGTCATTGACATTTGATTTGATTTTATATTTTATTATTATTATTATTATTTTGCCTTAATGTTGGTATTAATTAATTTGTTGAAGTCACCATCAATTGTCTAAATTGACATGGACTTTTGACTATTTTTTGTTAGTGTCTTGTCATTTAGGATTATAACTATTTTCTTGTCACAACACAATGCATGTGATATATTTCCCTGTTTAATTTGTTTTAAATATTAGAAATAAATTAGTTTTAAAATTTTATTTTACTCATTGAAATGATTTATAGCCAGACAAATATTTATTGATTTTTTCTCCAGACCTTAATCGGAGAGGTATCATTTGACATTGTTTGTAAAAAAATTAACTAAACATGTCTATAAACATTATTTTTAAAAATGAGTATGTATATAAAAAAAGCCAGCAATGCTTGAAAATATTACAAAGTAAATATTTATAACAAAGCTTTAAGAATACCCACATCGCATATCTTAATTCAGATAGAAGCCAAATGATGATAATATGTCGACATAAAAAATTTCCTCATACGCTACTGATTTTTTCGATGCTATTTGATTTTGATAGGATCTCAATAATTTATGGCCATTATAATATTGATGTCTTTTTGTGCCCAAACGTTTATAAATTTTAACATAATAATTGTTTTACACTATTTGTTTCTCTATTCCTATTTAGGTAATGAATTGAGATTGATAAAGAAATAATGTTGGAGAAGATAAAGAAAATTATGATTGTCTTGTTGACCTTTACCGCCTTAAATGATGTGGCCATTCTTTTTTAAAAAATAATCGTGATATTGAGGCCAGCTTTCGCACGATTCGAGTAAAAATTATCGTGATATCGAGGTCATTTTTCGCGCAATTCGACTAAATTCACAGGACATTTGCTATCTCCTACCATCAACAAATATCAAGTAATTTTGTCTATCAAGACTAGGACAAATAGAGAAAATCACCTAGTTAGGGGCGGAGCCACCCTACGTTAGGGGGTTCGGGTTGAAAAATTATATTATTTATATATGGTTAAAATTATTTTTTATGTATATATAATTGATATTGAACCCCTTCGACTAATTCCTGGGTTTACTTCTTTCGATTTTGAATTTTTTTAATGAAAATTCTGACTCCGCTACTACACCTACTATTATTATCTCATTGAAATTTAAACCTGAGACATTGTGTCATGACGTGGACTTTTGAATGAATTATATGATGGAAGTTGATAGAGAAATGTATTATTTGAAAAAAGAAATCATTATTTTTGTATGAAGTGAAACATTTTTTATTAAAAAAAAAAATAATCAATAGTTTGTTGATGTTGTATGCACGCCATTGGTCATTGGTCTTATCCATTGAAGAAAGAGCAAATGGCACAAGAGATTATTAAAAATTTGCACGCCATTGGTTTACTGATCTATTTTTGAAAGATTCTAAAAAATAGAGTCGCCTTCGGCAGGAAGATTCTAAATATAAGAAAACAAATACACCAAGAAGTGAGGGGATTCAATCAGTGCGGAGCCAGAATTTTCACCAAAGGGATTCAACAACGAAGAAAATAGGTACAGAAACTAGTGGACGGGGGTTCAACATCAATTATATATATATATATATATATATATATATATATAATAATTTAAACCATGTATAAATAGCATAATTTCCGGTCGAAAGGGGTTCGGATGAACCCCTAATCATAAGGTGGCTCCGCCCCTGGTTCAATGTGTACTCTATGCACATCAAAAGTAACTTGAAATGTTTTTGCATGAATTGTCCCTATATCGGGATGATCTTTAATTTTTGCTCTCACGCTCATGTAACAAAAATGTGTGGGCAAAGTAACCTTAACTACGATCTTATTACGCAAGACAAACATTTTAGAGATGCTCGCTCTATGACATAAGTTCAGCAGAATCTAATTCGCAAGGCAAAATTTTTAAAAAACTTTGTCTAATCATAAGTTCAGCAGGCATAACTTGAGTCTTGGAGCATACGTTAAGTAGGCACTTGTACATCGAGGCGTAAGTTCAGTATTATGAACCTGTTAACGCATAGTTTGTGCCATGGGACACAAGTATACAAACTTCTTTTTTTGAGAATCATATTTTTATCATCCTTTTTAGCTGTCTACCTTTTTGACTGACGTGACACCTTTGACGTAGGCCCCATTTTATGTAATAAAGGTGCCACTTCATCACAAAAGGACGACAAAAATACGCTAAAATTGAATTCAGGAATAATAGGATCCTGTGAAGTTGAAGTGTGTCGTAGCAACTTTGGTCATAGTTCGAGGGGTACTAAATGCCTATCTCAAAACTAAACTTATGCCTTGAAACACAATTTATTTCTCAAGGCATACGTTCAGCAGTGTATGAACTTACGGCATAATATTCTACAACTGAACTTATGCCTATAAGGCGTAACCTGCCTTCCAATTTTCTTTTAGAAAAACATATTAGGGGTATTTTTTAATTTTTTTTACCTTGTAGCAAAAAATTCTCATAGAGCCAGGTAGATCAGTTTGAACAAATGCTGAAGTATGAACAATGGCCATAAATATACATTTACAAATTACAACAACGATATAAATTATAACCAAAAAATGATCTAATAGTAATCTAGATGGCGTCTAGTATGCAGCTCAGTCTCTTCAAAAATGTTGCCACGTGCATGTCCAATCCTTCAAAAGCAATGCATTTGGGGAGAGATCCGGCACGGATGCGACGATATTTTTGAAGAGTCCGAGCAACTTAGGTATCTACTAAAAATTAATACATTTGTTGTAATGGCTCAGAAATCTATCTCGTAGAATAGAAGTCATCTTTTGTAGGGCTAGGCATTCGGTTTGTTTGGTTTGATAGTTTAATGTTAGTTCGATTTTTCGATTGACAAAAATGACAACCGTAACCAAACCGAAATAAATTCAGTTCGGTTCGATTTCTACAAATTTGATTTGGTTATTTCAGATTTTTATTTCGGTTTTGAAGATTAAAGTAGTAAACCTCTCTTTGTTATGACTGGACATTTAAAATTAATGATTTAAAAAAAAAAAAAATTCAAACCTATTTTTCATTCCCAGATATAAATAACTCAACATGGATGAAACTAAATGATATAACCATAAGTTTAACATAATATTATGCATAAGTTTGCATAAACAGTCGGAACTCGGAAGAATGGTCGCTGCCGAAAAGACCACAGTCGACACTGCAAGTTGCAACCCACAATGGTCGTCTGGTCGCCGGCTCAAGTGTTGTTGTACAGACGACGATCTCGCCGGCAGTCTATGGTTCGATCGATTTCGCTGGCGGTCCATAGTTCGATCGATGTTCGACTATTGGACTGATATATGTTGTTAATTCTATGTGGCGTGCTATTACTTATTAGGGTTGCTATTATATATTTATATTATATATTAAATATTATATATATATATATATATATATATAATAAAATATATTTATAGAATTTCGATTAATCGATTTATCCGAATTATTTTTTTGAAAAACCAAAAACCAAATCGTTTAATCGAATTTCAAAAATTAAAAACCGAAACCGATCCGAAATTAAAAATTCGGCTTAAACCAAAATATGCCCGCCCTAATCTTCTGTACATTCTAATAAATCATTTTTGAAGAGTAAAGAGACTACATATATGTACACAATAATATATATACATCTCAAGGTTCCTCTGCATCCTAATTTTTTTTTTTCCGGTTTCCGTATTCGCTGCATAGGGCCCATTCAGGGAAGCACTTCCTATCCAAGATTCGAACCCGAGACTATGGTTGAGAGACGAGCAGCCTCATCTGCACTACATTGTTTGGTGGTTTTACTTCCAAACCTTAACAGCTCCATCTCTGCTGCCTGATATCAGAAGTCTCTGATTTAGTTTTACGGAAGCCAAAGAGAGAATACAATCACGGTGACATCCCGCCGCATCAACAGCAGCAGCTCCAAGGATTGCCTTTGCCGTTAATCTGGTGGCCAAAGGTCTCCTCTTCGCCTCCTTTTACGATGAGCAAGCGCAAGATATTAGACATCCAATAATCATAAGACAGAAATTGTATGTCACAACTGTGAAGGGAAGAAGTGGCTCGGGCTTAATTTATATGATAATTCACATACCTGCACTATTTGTACGCCAAAGCTAGATTTTGTCTCATAAAAATCATCATCAGCTACTCCTTTTATAGATGGTCCGCAAACACAATAACTTCGTTCCGGACTGAAATATGCAATAGGATTGTTGAGTTACACATGGAAAAATTGGGCTAATTTAACAGAGCTAGAGAAACAGTCTCGAACCTGCAATGGTCCCAACGACGTATTTTTAAGTCAGTACCCCCTGTTAACAAATCACCACCAGGTAATGGAAGCAATGCACGAATGCCAGAAAGGCGAGGTGGCGGTTCACTCAATTCGTCAACTCGGTACTTCGAAGCAGTATTTCTTCTTAGATTTTGTTTAGGATTAGCCTTATTTGACGGCTTCGCTAAAGCCCAAGGTAAGTCGGAGTTCTCAGCCTCATTCTCATTGTTTGCTACCCTCAAGACCTGCAGAAAAAATATCAAAATTGCAAAAAGTTGGAAAAGTCACGAGAGTAGAAACATATATTGTAACTCATAGTGTGTCCCAAGAACACTGCTTCATCTTAAATGATAAATCAAAAAAGTCAAGCCTCCGTATTTTTTATATAGGACCATCATCAATGTGAATGAAATCTCAAATTCAGTAGTTACATCCAAGACAAACAATGCTAGCATGAATTTTTCAATATTAAAACATCAGCTACCACCAATTACAATGGGCTGACAAAGGACCTCATTATCCAAACACTTCCAGTAGAAAAGGAAAGAAAGCTGGAAGGCGCAGATAGAGATTCAGATACTGTACTCTTTCCTTTAAGGATCTCAAATCCCCAGACACGGTAGCCACTTTCAAGTATATCTACACAGGATACATCACATAAATCAAATAAAGGAAAATGACAAGTCATATGGACTGAAAAAACTGACCGCATAAAGACAGTTATCATTAGGAACTAAAAGTACGTAAGTCGAGCCTTCTTTTCTCAAGGAAAATTCCACATTACCTGATGGCAGCTCCCATTCTCTGCATTCCAGAGAGAGACTTCATTACAACCTGCTGCAACATAAACAAGGGGTCTTGCCGCTACAGACAATGAGGTACTAGGAGGAGGAAGAAAAAGAGACATTCTCTCGATTGGGCAGGCAAGAGAATATTGCCACGTGTTAACTGGTATGCAGAATCTCAAATCCCAAAGTGTAAGTACACCTCTTGAGGAACCTGATACAAACCAGTTTCCACAAGGACCTGCAACTAGAGATGATATATAACCCTCTTTGGGATAAACTTTGGTGTTCCAGGCATGTGAACTTGTTCTGGTGTCCAACAGATGGAGCCCACAATTCTGAGTGCTGTACAAAATCATTTTTGAGGCACCAACATCTGAACAATAGTTCAAGAGGCTTGCAACAGCACCCTCTCCCACTTCATTCTTTTTCACATCAACAATACCAGAATACTTCTCGACAACATTACCGAGTCCTCGGGAGATATAATCAACAGAGAACATATGTATTGTTCCATCACATGCTCCGACAACAACTTGAGCAGAACCTTGGAGCACTGTAACACATAAAGCTCGGCTTCCATCTAAAGAATAAGTTAACCTTGACCTGAATGAGATATCCTTCTCCAGCTTTTTCGAATCCCAAACCTTAACAGTAGAATCGTCAGATGCGCTAACAAAAAAACTGTGGTCTGCTGAAATGGATATATCATTGACAGCAGAACGGTGCTCTTGGAGGTGAGCAACCAAAACCCCACGAGGCCTCCATCCTGAATCAGTAATCATAGATGTTCTGGCAAAAGATGACAAATCAGTTCTATCTGTTGCGGCTGTGTTGTCTTCCATTGTTAGGGAAGCCATTTTAGATGCGCCAGACCCAATGTCCTGAAACTTGTTATTCAGATATGCCGTTTGATCAGCTTCCCTGTCTTCCACTTCATGTACAACTCTCCGCAACAGTGTGGAGCTATTGCCAATGCTTATTGAACCTGACACAAGCTTAGGTGCTGGAACTGAATTTGCCAAGTTAAATGACTTGTTCACAGGATCCATCCAAGGCAAGGATGAAGAACCAAATCCAAATGGAGTATATGGAAATGGGGATTCAGAGGCTGCGGTACCAGTGCCTGCTGGTCTCTTGTTATCCTCCTTAAAATAGTACAAAGGAATGCCTTCAGGTGATTTATCAATAAAGCTGCTAATACCACTGACTTGTGGAGACACAAAGCCAGATAGCTGCAATTTTTCTGAAGGGAGGCGATCACCGCTATCCATTATGCTTGAAGGATCTTGTATTAAGCTACCCACAGCTTTCACCTTGGTTTGATTATCATCACAATCAGTAAAATCAGTTGGTTTTGTTAAATCACTAGCAGATTTATAACCTGGAAAATCATGTTTTCTCCCAGACCAGTGTTTCATTCGATCCAACTCACTGCAACTTCTCTCAAGTAAATCTACAGCTTCCCATTGTTTTGACAAAGGTGGTGAATTGTACCATATCTTTCTTTGTCTGTCCAGCATATCTGAACTCTTTGCATTTTCAACAAGCTGATAGTAGAGTTCTTTTGAAACTGATGGCTTCAGGCACGAAAGTAGAGCTTTCTCTGAAGCTAGAGATGCTGGCTGCCTGCGAAGGAAGGGCTTTATTACTGGGACAAGAAAAACATAAGAATCAACTGCTCCTAAGCTCTCACTGCTTGAAGCAATAAAGGTGACAGCTGACCTCCTTACCCATTGGCTAGGGTAGCACAACAAATGGAAAGAATGGTCTATCATTTCAAGTAGGACCCTCTTGCGCAGAAAGCCACTTTTGCAGAGAATGGCCATGCAATCTAGTGCATTGACAATTACAGCCTCAGTTGTATCAGTCAATGCCTGCTCAATGTACGGCAAAAGATATTCTTCAACACTTCTTTGTCCAACAAAAAAACAGACATATATGATTTGCCCATAAAATACTGCCCTGAGCTGCTCATCTCTATCATTCAGAAAAGCAGGGAGAATGGGCAACAGGAAGTCATTACTTTGCCTTTGCCCAAAAAACCAGCAAAGGTTACCAATATCTTGCAAAAGTGCTCTCCTGATGTTTGGAGTTTGCTTTGGGCCCATCACGAGTTCTTGAATAACCTCAGCAACTGACTTCCTTAATTGACCAAGTTGTGTATCACTATTTAGACTCTGTGGCCGTACTGGTTGGCCTGAGGTCGATATAGATGAATTCTGGGATGAATTTGTTTCATTTAGAACACCTGCCTCACTCAAGCTTATTGAGTGAATCAGAAAACCATAAGCAGTTAGTGCAAGCTTTGATATATTGCTGGCATAACAAATCCTAACACTCTCCTCTGGGTCATCAGGAAGCATGGAAAGCATAGGGAGAATGTACTCGGGAAAAATTTTGGCATCGCTTGGAGGAAAATCTCTAACCAAAGGAAGAATATCACATAAAGTCTCTACAGCAGCAGAACGAACAATTGCAGCTGGATCCGAAAGCATCGCTATCACATGTGGAAGTACTCGTTGCAACCGATCTTCGTCATCAATGTACAAGGAACAAGAGTTCAACAGTAATACAGCACCTCTCCTCATAAAAGGCAATTTGACATTACGTATGCAGGAACACAACAGTGAGGCTATCAGCACCATTCCTTCACAGCTCATTACATCTTCAGGAAGTGGTAAGAAAGGCATTCCAAAAGTGTCTGACTGATTATCATAGTCAGACATCAACAAAGTCAAATCTTCCATGGTGATCTTTTTTAATGGATGGTGACTTCTCTTGAAAGAAATGGAGCTGACTGGGATTTCTTCACCTGGTGATTGGATGTGACATTGTCTTTGCTTCTGAGAATCTGCTGTATTGGCTATACCTTCCAGCACTGGCTTCACAACAGAACATTGATTATTTTGTTTCACATCCCTGAGCAAAGTGTTCACGTTGCCAAGCAGATCAAAACGATCATGAGTTGAGCCCTTCTCCATCTCTTTTCTGTTGTTCGGTGAGCCCTTCACTGAATTCAGATTTCTATTCATATCATTCTCTTGATGTGTTTGACAGAGAGAAACTGAATGTGGACTCGCAGCAGGGAAGTTCCTGTTACCAGGCTTATCATTCATCATTTGTCTAAGGATCTCATGAAAAGAGGTTTGGCATATCAGAACCTACAAAAGAGATGTGGCTACTGATTAAAAATGTTGAAGCGGGTGACCAACAGAAACAATAGAGGTAAACTTATAGTCCTACCCTTGCATCGGAATTAAGGGGATTCAACAAGGAATAGAAATTATGAAGGAATGGTGAGAAGTAGTTTGGGAACACAACCCCTGCATAGTTCTGCAGGTAGCTTTCAGCAGAACACCGTGACTCTGGGTCCAATTGAATCATATGAAGAATCATCTTCCGGATTCCTGAATCTGGAATCTGCATTTAAGATATATGAACAAGCATTTATCAGAAAAAAATTGCAAGAATTGATGAATAGAACACAAATAACTCTTAAGAAAGCTTTTTGATGTGTAACCTTAAATTAAAATAATTATAAGTCATGCTCCAAAACATCCAATCAAAGAATATAATTCAACAGCTTAAGGTGCTAAAATACCATAAGAAGGTATAAAGCAGAAAAATGCTAAGTTAAGACACTAAGAAAAAGGAAAAGAAAATGATACCTTTTCCAGAAGTTGACTGGGATCGTGTTGTCCTCTGCGATAAGCAAGCAGTTGAGATAATTCAAATAATGGCTGGCCCTCGAGGAAAAGCTCAGCAATAACACACCTGGTGCAATGTAGATAATGTTCAAATACTCAAACCCTTATTACATACATGTGTATTTCTTACTTTGGTAAATCCAATTATTTATTTTAATCAGTTTTACTTACCATCGTGTTATGCATTATCTTACCTACAAGTGCCTCCATCTAATCCTTTTTCAGATATATTTTCTGTTTTTGTTTAAGTTCAGTAACCCCCTTTTCATGATAACTAGCAAATAAACCAAATTTCGGGCATAAATCCTCGGCCAAGTTATTTAGCGCAGCGATTAAGGGATACAACATGATGCTTTGCATCAGTAAGTCCTATTTCTTCTCGTCAAGGACTTCAAAGTACTATTATAACAAAATTTGCAAAAGATGTATTTCAATGTGCCAATATTTTATTTAAATACTGGTGAAAAAAACAAAATAATTATCTTAAATGATATTGGAATGATACAGATTAATACTCTTATTAATAATATAACTCCGCTACACAAGAAAAGGATAATATAATTCAAGCTAGGGCAAAAAACAACAACAACAACAACAACAACAAACCCAGTGTATTCCGACCTGGTGGGGTCTGGGGGGGGTAAGATGTACGCAGTCCATACCTCTACCTCTAAAGAAGTAGAAAGGCTGTTTCCGAAAAACCCCCGGCTCAAGACACAAGATACCACACAATTACAAAGCAAAACACCAAAAGAGGTTACAAAAATATATAACATAAATACGGCATCCAAAAGTGAAAGTGAAAGTGATAGTGAAAGTGAAAGTGAAAGTAAAAGTAAAAGAAAACAAAGGAGAGCACCCAGGTTCGTACTAGAACAAGGGACGCGGAAACATAACCAGGATACTACCCCCAGCAAGTAATTCCCTACACAAGTGACCCATAATGGCCCTAGTCCTCTAGTCCTCTGCCCTAATTCGCATCCTCCAGACTTTCCTATCTAGGGTCATGTCCTCGGTGAGCTGTAACTGCTCCATATCCCGCCTAATCACCTCACCCCAGTACTTCTTCGGCCTACCCCTACCCCGCCTAAAACCATCCATCGCCAGCCTCTCACACCTACGAACCGGGGCATCCATGCCCCTCCTCTTCATGTGACCGAACCAGCTCAATTGGACTTCCCGCATCTTGCACTCCACCGGGGTCACACCAGCATTCTCCCTGATAGTCTCGTTCCGAACTCTATCCCCTCTAGTCAGCCCACACATCCAGCGCAACATCCGCATCTCTGCCACCTTCATTTTTTGGATGTGGGACTTCTTAACTGGCCAACACTCCGCTCCATACAACATGGCCGGACGGACTACCACCCTGTAGAATTTGCCTTTAAGCTTGGGCGGCACCTTCTTATCGCACAGCACCCCCGACGCGAGCTTCCACTTCATCCATCCCGCCCCAATACGGTGCGAGATACTTGAAACTATCCCTCTTACATACCACCTGTGATTCCAAATTCACTACCACCTCATCCTCCACCCTCACGTCATTAAACTTGCATTCCAAATACTCTGTCTTGCTTCTGCTCAACCTGAACCCTTTAGACTCAAGAGTTTGTCTCCACACCTCTAATTTATCATTCACACCCCCTCGAGTCTCATCAATCAGAACTATATCGTCTGCGAATAACATACACCACGGCACCTCCCCTTGAATCCGCCGCGTCAACACATCCATTACCAAGGCAAACAAAAAGGGGCTAAGAGTAGATCCCTGATGCAATCCTGTCAAGACGGTGAAATGCTCTGAGTCTCCTCCCGCCGTCCTTACCTGAGTTTTTGCTCCCTCATACATGTCCTTAATTGCTCTGATATAAGCCTGCGGAACTCCACTCACCTCCAAGCACCTCCAAAGCACCTCCCTGGGGACTTTATCATATGCCTTCTCCAGGTCGATAAACACCATGTGCAGATCCTTCTTCCTTTCCCTATACTGCTCCACCAGCCTCCGCACCAGGTGGATTGCCTCCGTCGTCGAGCGGCCAGGCATAAACCCAAACTGGTTTTCCGAGATAGACAATATCCGTCTCAGCCTCACCTCGACCACTCTCTCCCAAATCTTCATAGAGTGACTCAATAACTTAATCCCTCTATAGTTATTGCAACTCTGAATGTCCCCCTTATTCTTATAGAGAGGGATCATGGTGCTCCACCTCCAAGCCTCGGGCATCTTTGCCGTCTTGAAGATTTCGTTGAACAATCCAGTCAACCACCTTACACCAGCCTCTCCAACGAACTTCCAAAACTCCACCGGTATCTCGTTCGGCCCCGTCGCCCTACCCCTTCGCATCCTGCGAACAGCCTCTCTAACCTCTTCTACCCTAAAACGTCTACAATAACTAAAATCCCGACACTCCTCTGAGTGTTCCAGTTCCCCTAACTCAATAGCTCTATCCCCTTCGTCATTCAAGAGCCTATGGAAGTACGACTGCCATCTATCCTTAATGTGGCCGTCCTTCACCAACACTCTACCGTCCTCCCCCTTAATGCACCTCACCTGGTCGAGGTCACGCCCCTTCCTCTCCCTAGCCTTAGCAAGTCTAAACAATATTTTCTCCCCTCCTTTCCCCTGTAACCCTGCATACAAGCGCTCGAAGGCGGCCGTCTTAGCTGTCGTGACAGCTGACTTAGCCTCTTTCCTAGCAAGCTTGTACTCCTTCCTATTTACCCGCTTCTCTTCTTCGTCCTTACTCTCAACCAACTTAGCATACGCCCCTTTCTTGATCCCCACTTTCTTCTCCACCTCTTCATTCCACCACCAATCCCCCCGATGGTGCCCGGCTCGGCCCCTAGAAACACCCAACACCTCACTTGCATTCTCCCTGATGCACCCCGCCGCCCTATCCCACATACTATCCACGTCCCCCCTACACTCCCAGACCCCCATACCCGCCAACTTCTCCCCTATCTCCCACGCCTTCACTGGCGTCAAGCCGCCCCACTTAATTCTAGGTCTACCCTCCTTATTCCTCCTCTTTCCAATCTTCTTAATACCCAAGTCCATAACCAAGAGCCTATGTTGGGTCGAAAGATTCTCACTCGGGATAACCTTACAGTCCCTACACAACACCCTATCCCCTTTCCGAAGCAACAGAAAGTCAATCTGGGTCCTGGCTACCGCGCTTCGAAAGGTGATCAGGTGATCGTCCTTCTTCGGGAAGCTCGAGTTCACCACCACCAGCCCGAAGGACCTCGCAAACTCCAAAAGAGTAGTCCCCTCTTCATTTCTGTCCCCAAAACCAAAACCACCATGCACATCACCAAAGCCTCCCGGTAACGCCCCGATGTGCCCGTTGAAGTCTCCTGCTACAACAATCTTCTCCGAGCTAGATAACTAAAACAAGGTAAATTGAATGAGTTAATCTATTGAAAGGAGCAACCCTTTAAATTAAGGATGACTGATTATTGTTCTTGTTGTTATGGAAAACATCCTTAATTTTTTTAGCAAAACTAGTTTAGTAGGATGTCTTGCAGAGACAACAGGAAAATAGTTGACAATTATCTGGAGAACTAGCAAGTGTGGAACTGTTAATAGTATGGAAGGCGTACACAGTAACTGCCAGTAAAAATAGGGAGCTTTGGTCCCTAAATGTTTGATATGACTCAAAAGTCTTAAGAGAAAAAGGATTTCTTTGCAACAATCATTGCTCTTATTGTAAAGCTAAAAGCAATTAGTGTTCTAATAGCTTCATCTCAAAAAACAAATAGTGTTCTAATTGTTACAGGAAACATCTTTAATTTTATAGTCTTGAATTATTTTCAACAACAACAGTCCAAGTGTATTCCCAAGGTCTGAGGAGGGTAAGATGTACGCAGTCCATACCACTACCTCCGCAGAAGTAGAGAGGCTGTTTCCGATAGACCCCCGGCTCAAGATAGAGAATAGTACACCAAGGTCATAATGAAACATGAATCCGGATGGATGACATAAACGAAATACGAAATAAGAAATAATAAACATAAAATACAAAATAAATATTAGAGAAATACGAAAATAAGCGAAATACTAACAATTCGCAATAAGATATAAGAAAGAGGACACCCACCTAGTAGTAACCTACACTTGCAGACCAAAGACACCCACCACACCCAAACACTCCTGACTAGAGGCTCCTACTCAAGGACACAGACCTAGGATTATTAACTCGGCTACACAAGCGCTCTCTTACCACCATGCAATAACCCACACACTCACACTAGCCTTCTACCCTAATCCGCAACCTCCACACCTTCCTATCTAGGGTCATGTCCTCAGTAAGCTGAAGCTGCTCCATGTCATGTCTAATCACCTCTCTCCAGTATTTCTTCGGCCTACCTCTACTTCTCTTGAAACCATCCGAAGCAAGCCTCTCGCACCTCCGAACTGGGGCATCCGTGCCCCTCCTCATCACATGCCCAAACCATCTCAACCTTCCATCTCGTATCTTTTCCTCCATCGAAGCCACTCTCACCTTCTCTCGAATAATCTCATTCCTAACTCTATCCTCTCTAGTAAGTCCACACATCCAACGCAACATTCTCATCTCCGCCACCTTCAATCTTTGAATGTGGGAGTTCTTGACTGGCCAACATTCCGCTCCGTACAGCATGGCCGGACGGACTGCCACTCTGTAGAATTTGCCTTTAAGCTTAAAGGGCACTTTCTTATCACACAGCACCTCCCGAGGCGAGCCTCCACTTCATCCAACCTGCTCCAATACGCTTAAAGACATCCTCGTCAAGTTCATCTTGAATTATTTTCCTTTTCAAAAAATAGTCGTGCACTGGTTTAAGTAAGATTTCTTGCTGATAACTAAATGGAAAATTATCTGGTTTTAATAACAACAACAACAACAAACCCAGTGAATTCCCACCAAGTGGGGTCTGGGGAGGGTAAAACGTACGCAGTCCATACCGCTACCTCCGAAAAAGTAGAGAGGCTGTTTTCGATAGACCCCCGGCTCAAGAGTGGTTTTAATAACACGTAGGATATATAAGGAAGTTGCTAGTAGAAGTATGGTGCTCTGGAGTTTGGTCAGTAGAAAGT
Organism: Capsicum baccatum var. pendulum; assembly: GCA_030864225.1. Classification (NCBI taxonomy): domain Eukaryota; kingdom Viridiplantae; phylum Streptophyta; class Magnoliopsida; order Solanales; family Solanaceae; genus Capsicum; species Capsicum baccatum. The sequence continues at coordinate 7,475,676 of CM061552.1, forward strand.
TTGATATGACTCAAAAGTCTTACAAAAGAAAAAGGATTTCTCCACGAGACTTTTCTGTAGATTTCTGTTTGACGTGAAATCATTACAAAAAATAAAAAAGGCAAACTAATGAGCAATTCATAACTTTCCTAAATCTTCCGATTGCTATACATAATGTCGAATTAGCAAATTATAAGTGGCCATCATGCTGATACCAGTGCAAACATGGTAAATGCCACAACACAGATAAAGCTGGGGGAAGTCATCACATGACGAGTTGATATATAAAGTTTTTTAAAAAAAACTGGTAACTTTGAGTTGATATATAAACAATATGATAACATTCTAGAAGAAATTTTACTTCAGATGTCTTAATAATAAATTTAAAAGGAGAAAAAAGTAAAGAAAGAGTAAACTTTTAAGAGGCCACTCCAAAATAATGACTCAAGAGAAAATCTCACCCAACAGCAAAGATGTCCATAGATGGCTTCAAAGGAGCATCTTGTGCAACGTGTATCTCACCTCCATGCTCATAAAATCTCTGAAAATTAGTGACATTGATGCAAACATTACTTTGACAACATGGCCCATTATGCATAAGAATAACGTATCTATTAAAGGGGGATATGGTGTGGGACAAGGATGCCTTTAGAAGAAACGTGCAGTTTTTTAATTTTCTTTTTTCTTATTTTTTGTTTTCCCTTCCTGTAAGGACACATGCAATTTTAGCATACTATTGCCTATTCAAGCTTATTGGTGTCTCCCAAAGTTCACTCTAATGCCTACACTCAACAGCTCTTGAACACACTTATCACCAATAATCCCTTTTTCTTGCTTAGTTTCTACTAACAAAACTACTACTCTAAATCTCTTTACAGCTATCCAACTGAATATGCAGGTTAAGAATATTATAATCACAAACAGGTCAGTCTTTGAAATACGGCACAGTTTCTCCCCTTCAAAGTGGGAAATAGTTAATAAGTGGCTGTGTACGAACTGCAATTGGGCAGTGGAGCAAGTGAAGAGAAACTCTGACTGTCCGCACCGGTCATCTACATGCACAAGATAACTGTTTGCCATTGTTCAAACTTAGATACTATTGGAACTCACACATATCAATATATTTGATAATAGTACTTCAACTAAACATTAGAAATTCTGTTACGCGTAGTGTTCACTACTCACAGCAATTATAAATACTGGAGAGACACTTAGGATTTGAAACATTGTGGTTAGATATGCAACTTGTTCGCATGAAATTTCAGATCAAGCTTCCTCTTTGTATTAAGCCAACAAATAACTAAAAAGTAGTTGGTTTTACTCATAGTAAACAACAAAGGGAAAAACTTAATCAAACCTCGGGTGCAAGATAACATCGCCTTCGTCCACCAGTATCAAAGAAGAAGGAAAAATCAGAAGGATCATCATGTGGAATATAGGTGGGTTTGAATGACGCAAAGTCTGCAAGATAAAGCCAGTTCCAAGACGTTACCAACACATTCTCACACTTGATATCACCTGCAACCAAGTTCATGCCAGTCTTTAAAAAGAGAAAAAATAAATGCCTGAGCCAGTGTAACATTTTCCAGGTAATGATTCATTCATTTCATATCATGAGTCATCTTACCATGACACACTCCATGTTCATGACTCTGCTTCACTGCATAAAGCAACTGCAAAAGTAGCAGTACATGATATGACTATTTGCAACTCGATAAACTAGAATTATACCAATGGAGATTACAGAACAAGAAATATTTACCTGGAAAGCAAGCCATTTCTTCTCAACAAGACATAGGAAAGGTCGGGTACTAAGACGATCATGAAGATTGTTAAAGAAGTATTGTCTCAACAAATAAGCAGCTTTATCTGTTTCAAGCCAGAACTGCAACATTTGACATCAAGCAAAGACACAATATTTAGATTCCTGTTAAACTAATACTCCCTCCATCTCAATTTGTTTGCCTGATATTGACTTGACACGGAGTATAATAAAGTAAAGAAGACTTTCAAAATCTAGCGATCTTAAACTAAAGATATATAGAGTATACCAAAATGTCGTTTAATCTTGCATAGAAAGTTGAAATTAATGAGATGCCAAAAAAGGAAAGAGAAATTCTTTTTGAACATACTAAAAACGAAAGTAAGCCAAACAAATTAAAAAGGAGGCAGTATGTCACTAATGTCTAATATAAGATCTTCCACCCACCTACTAGCTGGGAAAACAAAACAGAATGAGTGAAGGTAAAAAACATAATTAAAAGTATCCCGATTTTTCAAGTTCCATATCAGGTGCGTGAGATTCGTGCCTGAACTATCACCCACTATCTATCAAAACACACCTCAACTATCAATTATTCACTTTTCTACCTGAAATATCACTGTTATTCAGGTAGAAAAAGTGAATAATTGATAACTAAAGTTTGTTTTGACAAATAGTTGGTAATAGTAACTCGCACACCATCATTCAACTAGTAAAAGTTAGAAGTGAACAACTGATAATTAAAGTGTGTTAATTAAACTCTGTTCTGATAAATAGTTGGTGATAGTAACTCGCACATTATCATTCAACTAGAAAAGTGAACAATTGATAATAGAAGCGTAATTTGATAAAATAGTTATGATAGCACACCAACATTCAACTAGCCTAATTGAACAATTGATAATTTAAGTGTATTTTAATAAATAATTGGTGATAATAACTCACACGCTTAATAATTCACATTATGAAACTAGAAAAACCGAATCTTTAGCTACGTTTTTACCATTAACCAGCAAAAAAAAAAATCAAATTTGAACTCAATTAAGAAAAAATATAATGAAAACATTGCAAATTTTTACATAACCTGGAAAGGCCAAACATGTGAATGATCAAGACAGTAAATACATCACGAAATATTACCATAATTCAGCAAGCAAAAGTGAACAATCGATAATTGAAGCACGTTTAATAAATAATTGGTTATACTAACTCGCACACCTAACAATTCAGCTATGAAACTCGAAAAATCGTAACTTACACACCTAATAATTAACCTACAAAACTCGAAAACCGGAAACTTTACGCGTACATTTGACCATAAATTCACAAAAAAACATCAAACTCGAGCTCAATCAGCCAAAAAAATCAACAAAACACTGCAAATTTTTACTTCTTTCCGCACTAAATTATACGTGAAATCTCCTCTCTTGAAATACACCTTAACAAGTACAAGTCCTTCATCAGTTTACACAAAACGATTTCAAAAGTCGACCTCGGCCTAATACATCTGTCAGCACTAAATTATGCGCAATAATAACTCACACACCTAATAATTCACCTACGAAACTCAATAAAAAACCTGGATACTTTATGCATATTTTTAACCATTTAACTCGCAAAAAATCAAATTTGAAGTAAATCAAGCAAAAAATCAACAAAAACACTGATAATTCAGCTATAAAACTCAAAAAACTCAGATACTTTCATATTTTTACCATTTAACTCACAAAAAAAATCAAATTCGAAGTAAATCAAGTGAAAAAAATTAACAAAAACACCTGATAATTCAGCTATAAAACTCAGAAAACCCGGATACTTTAAGCATATTTTTACCATTTAACTCGCAAAAAAATCAAATTCGAAGTAAATCAAGCTAAAAAATCAACAAAAACACCTGATAATTCAGCAATAAAACACGAAAATGGAGCAAAAAACTAATAAAACCACTGCAAATATTTACTTAACCTGGAAAGGCCAAACATGCGGATGATCAAGTGAGGCAAATATATCTCTTATTTTCGATAAACGATGTTCATATTCACGTAAATCAATGAAATCTCCTCTCTTGAAATACACCTTAACAAGTACAAGTCCTTCATCATGTTTACACAAAATCGATTTCAAAAATCGACCTCGACCTAGTACTTCTTTCAGTACTAAATTATACGATGACGGTAAGTCGTGTAGGTAATACTCCATCGCTGATGCTTGCGTTGTTTTCGCGATCTTATTCCCCATGTTGTGCGAATTTTGGCACGAATTTCGAGGGTTTTTTTATGGTTCCAGTGATCGGAGTTGGGAGGAGATCGTCGGAGCTCCGGCGAGGTGAAGAGGAAATTTAGGTTGAGTGTTGCCGGAGTTTTATCTGAGAGTAATAAGGAGGAATTTTGAGAAAGAAATTTGGATATTTTTGAGTGAAAAGACAAAAATATCCATATCTTTAATGTGCTGTTAAGGTTATTTTGGTATATTTAAAAGTGGAAATTTTTTTAATAAGATTTATAAAAATTCAAATATTTTGATTAATCACCCACAAATGGTTACTCTCGAAAAGTACTTTCCCAAAGAGCATTTTTACAATGAAAAAAAGATAAATACATCATCAAACTATAATAAATGATACACATATATCCACCATCATAATTTAGGTACACGTCATGTCATATACTTTTAATTTCATTAACGATAGTAATATATATATATACAAAATATGACGAAAAATATATACATACTATTTATCATAATTTGAACATATTTGTCCTTTTTCCATTTTGACAAAAAATACTATTCAAAATAAACTTATTTCTAGAAGTTTGACCAAACAAACTAATAGTTTTCAAAGTCACATTTTGGTCATCTTATTTTTTTGGCCTGAAGAATTCCAATCATACATTTAGATCATTTACAACCCAATAAAATTGAATATGAATTTAACTACATACATATTATAAAACATGTAAAAGCACATATACTCTTTTGCTATTGTCCAGAGTCCTCACTCCACACAGAGAACAATCTAAGCATTTCCTTTCATATAAAAAATCACAAAAACAAAATGAATTTACAACAAAATATACGAGATTTTCAAGAATTACGCGCATATCAAGAGCTATAGTGCACTAGAAAATTTGAGACCTTAATACTCTCGTAACAATTGTCACCTAAAAAAGAGTGAATGAAGCGCCGAATTTGGATATCTTAAGATGTACAACATGCTTTCTTTTCTGGGATGACTTGTGCAGGACCAGGAACAAGAATCTTCTTCCCAGATAAAGATGCAGGATTCCCATTAGACGGATTCTCATCGGTAGCAAGAGTCTTCTTGTTTACGATGTTGAAGATCTCAGTCAACACAGTCGAGAATGCATCCTCTACGTTTGTCGCTTCCAATGCAGAAGTCTCTAAGAAGAACAGTCCTTCCTTCTGAGCAAATTCCTTAGCATCCTCGGTTGGGACAGCTCGTTGGTCTTCGAGATCTGTTTTGTTTCCGATCAGCATGATAACGATATTCCTATCAGCATGTCCACGCAACTCTTCCAGCCAACGGGGTATGTGATCAAATGTTTGGCGTTTTGTTATGTCATAAACCAACATAGCTCCAACGGCTCCCCTATAGTATGCACTTGTGACAGCTCTATATCTGAAAATAACAAGAAATCAATTAGATCAGTTGTGAAATTGTTCAGTTTCTACTCCGCTGATCGAGTCTAAAAGCGGTCTTAGACGAGGAAAAGCATTCAATGTGGAAAATCAAGCTATTCAAATACCGATTGTGATATCAGTGCAGGGAAACACCAATGCTTGGTAACAAGTATTTATAAGCTAAGACTCTTTACTTTTGATGCCGCAACCGTGTCGGTTTCTCCAAAAATACACTACTTTTGGCGAATCCGACACGCACCCACTGACATTTTTGAAGAGTCCGAGCAACATAGTTTATAAGAGCTGGTGAGAATCCATAAGGTCATACTTAAATACTCAACTCTAATAGACCACTTGGCGGTGCTACTAACTCCAACAGATCGTTTAGCAGCTGCAGCACTTTTACAACAGTAATTTGATAGAAACGTAGATGATGTTTTCTTTTGAATAAATATGGTATCGATAGCAGGCATACATAATACGTTGCACAATAATAAGTAGGAAGCAAATAGCAACCAGAAAAGCTTTCTTGTCCAGCGATATGATACTTGAACAATTATATTTCACAGCTATTTACAAATTCACTAATATACATTTCTTGATAGGTAATTTTACAAAAGATTTGAGTTACAAAACGGCAGAGATATTTCACATTATAGTGAAGAGAAAAACAACCTAATAGTTCCAAGAAAACAAAAAACAGTACAAGGCAATCTATCAACCTGATCGACAACATCCACACAGATACTTTTTGCATTCAAAAGTAGATCAAACTATTAATAGACCAAGGAACGCATTTGACAATTCTGTTTATGGTTCATAATCTTGAGAATGTACAACACTTACCATACAACGACAACAACAACATATCCTGCGTATGTTGTGGGATCTGGGAAGGGTAAAGTGTACACAGTCCATACCACTACCTCATACACTTACCATACACATAGGAAAACTAGGACTGAGCCTACCCAACTCAGACAGTTCAACTGATTCGTCAAAAACTTGCCCAAGTCTACTCAACTTGGTTAAATATTGTTGTTGATTCAAAACGATATTTTACCATATGATTCTACTCATACCACGTGGCTGTTCAATTTTTAACCAATTCTAAAAGATAAAATTATTGTTACAGTTACATTTATGTAAGAGATAACTAAGTAATGACAACTGAAAACCAAATATAATACTTTTAGGGGTCGTTTGGTATGAGAGATAGGGGATAATAGTCTCAAGATAACTGCATGGTTAGGGGTATTAGTTAGTCCCGTGATTATTTAATCCACCATTTGTACTACAACTCCATATATATGGTGCAATAACGAATCTCATGAGATAACTCTGTCTATCACATCCTTCAAACCAAACAACCCTCTTAGAAAGTTATATATTTATGCCCTTTAGTAGTCAAAAGAAAGTTGTGATTCTAATGAGTGTCTTCTATAATAGATAAATGAGTGTCTTAAATTTGGAGTTGGACTAACTATTTGCTTTAGCTCACTTCTTCTCATCAATTTGAGTGAGTTTTGAGAAGAGGCGTGTTGACATCCAATTTGTCCCACCTTTCGTCCAATTTACTTATTTGCGATTCTAATACCTTTCATAACATAAGAACACCTTTTTTTATTCTATTACAATTAAAATCTTTAAATATCATTGTTATACAACAACAACAACAAACCCAGTGTATTCCCACCTAGTGGGATCGGGGGGGGGGGGGGGGGGGTAAAGATGTACGCAGTCCATACCTCTACCTCTGAAGAAGTAGAAAGGCTGTTTCCGATAGACCCCCGGCTCAAGACACGAGACACCATACAAATCTTTAAATATCATTGTTATACATATTATTAATATAATTTACACATTTTTTAATCCCCTTGTCAAAATTTCTTGCTCTACCACTCTTTCATGTTCAAAATTATTCCCAAATGTTCTTTCTCAAAAAAGATTATTTCCAAAAGTTTGATCTTCTACTACTAATCCCTCCAATTTTTTTGGTGGAAGGGAGAGTAGTAATACAAATGATTCAAGTTATATACGCCGACAATGTAATGACTTTTTTTATTAACAGCGGTATCTTGTTCCCCTTGCGTAACGCGATTGATTCCACGGGATATCAACCACCTCACACCAGCAACACAACTAATTACACGAGATACCTGCCACCTCCCACCAATAGCCAGGTAACTCTGTCCACCAAGGCTAGGACATGACATACTGTAAGAAATGACCTAGTGTTTTTTTCTCCACTAGGACTTGGACTTGATACCTCGCGGTTCTCAACCACTTCATTTACCACTAGGTCAAACACTTACATGCAGATTACAGCAGTTTACATAACATTTATTCCAGTTTATCAATCAATACTATTTAAATACAGTTAATCAAAATTAAGTAACATTCAAGTAGTTAATTGATTTAAGCAAACTTAAAACATTATGCAAACAAGGAATAACTGAGTTTGAAGTACCACACCAAGAATCAAAGAACAACAACATACCCAGCGTAGTCCCACAAGTGGAGTCCGGAGAGGTATAGTTTACAAAGACCTTACCTCTGATATACCTGCCGCTCAAGACAAAAATACTCTAAAAAAGACATGATAAAAGTACAAGAAACAATAGATAGTACTAACAAAAACAACATATAATAGCAAAATAGTACTCCCTCCATTCCTATTTACTTATCACATTTTTAAGTCGCACACCCTTTAAGAAAAACATTAACTAGAAGGTAATTTGACTAAATTATCATTATGTATTACTCTTCTTTATTTAATGCTTCTTTTTTTTTTTTCACTATATTATTATCCCTCTATATGAGAGGGAGGTGAGGGAGGTGATCAGGCATGACATGAAGCGGTTCCAACTTACAAAGGACATAACCCTTGATAGGAAGGTATGGAGGATGCGAATTAGGATAGAGTGTTAGCAGATAGGAGTGTGTCCGTAGTAGTAGGGAGGAGTGCTTTGTTTGTATTTGAGCCTGTAATTTCTTGTTCGTAGTGTTGTGATGATGTTTGTGATATCGAATAGATAGTTTATAATATTACTGTGTGAATGTCTTGTTTCTTTTATTATCTAAAAGTGTGTTATCCCATTTTGATATTTATTTTTATGTTTTTTATTTGTTATACTGTTATTTGTCCGTAGCATCAAAAACAACCTCTACTTCGGTGGTACAGACTGTGTACACTTAACCCTCTCAGTTGGTCTATCAAAAACAAACTCTCTACTTCGGTGGTAGAGACTGTGTACACTTTACCCTCTCCAGTCCCGAAGTTTGTAGCCAAAGATAGAAAACAACAACTTGTGTCTTGATATTCAAGTATTATGGAATATCTCTTTTTAGTAATAACGACGGAGTACAACAAAACAAATACTATACTCGAACTACACGAACAACAGATAGTAACACAAATCGAAGAGTAAAAAAGTAAAAATAAAATGATACCGTTCTTGACCAGCAGTATCCCAGATCTGAGCTTTAACAGATTTATGTTGTATAACAAGTGTTCTTGTCTGGAATTCAACACCAATAGTTGCTTTTGAATCTAGACTAAATTCATTACGTGAAAATCTAGCTAGTATTTGTGATTTCCCTACTGCTGAATCACCAATCAACACTATTTTGAATACATAATCTACTTTCTGGCTCGAATCCCCATAACCACTTGCCATTGAAACAACTTTACAAAAATGGAAGAAAGAGGGCGTAGGGGGTGGGGGGAAATAGAGGAGAAGTAGATCTTTGTTTAGTCTTTGCTAGGATCTTAATAGTCTACCGCTGTCTTTATTCTTTTCCTTTTTTTACTCGCTAGTCCCTACATATTATTAAAAAGGGTAAAGGCTCAACTATTTCAGTCAATCAAATGATTTATTTATAACATCCGTTAAAAGTTTGATTATCATCACTACAAAACAAATTTATACATGCTATTAATTATTAATGGTAATTTTTTAAAAATAACTTTACCATGTGTCATATTACTAGAGGTTCATATCATTAATTAAAATAATGAAAAAAAGGCTCAGATATGCAATCAAACTATCAGAAGTGGTTCATTTATGTCATCCTTTAAAATTTTATCTCGTTTATTCTATTATCCTTATAAAACAAGTTCATCCATTCCATTACTTGTTAACGATGATTTTTCAAAAATAGTTTTACCACGCGTCGTCTTAATAGAGGTCCACAACATTAATTAAAATTATGTGATTGTCCTAATTAATTTAACTAAACAACTAAATATATTTTGAGATATTCTTAGGCCAAGCTCCAATAACTGTAAAAACAAGTGAGGTCTAAAATAGTCTCTTTCCAAGCCTTACAAACCATAAAATGACTAGTTAATCATTCTTCGTTGCATACATTTTGATCGATTAATATTTATGCTTCAGAGATTTTTTATTCAATGCTATGACATGTGATCTTCCTTAAAGATTCAAGGGACTGACTAGTATGAACAAAATGTAAGAGAAAATAAATCAATTTTTATTGATTTATTTTAATTAATGACGTGGACCTCTAGTAAGACACATGACAAATGTGTTTTTGAAAAACCACCATTAACAAGTACTGACATGTATGAACCTGTATTGTAACGACGATGGTATAAACGAGCCAAACTTTTAACCGATGACATAAATGAGCAATTTTTGATAGTTTGATGGCATATTTGAGTCTTTTCTATTTGTTTTAATTAATGATGTGGACCTCTAGTAAGACGACACGTGGCAAGTCTGTTTTTAAAAAACCACTGTTAATAATTAATGGTATGGATGAACATATTTTGTAACAACGATAACATAAACGAGCCAAACTTTTAACGAATGACATAAATGAGTCATTTCTGATAGTTCGATGATATATTTGAGCCTTTTTCCTATTAAAAATAAATGTGCAACAAGTATGTAAAAACTGAATTGATTAATAAATCAAATCGATAAAATATTATTGATTTATTGTTACTGGATTATTAGATTAGCGGTTTTGTTAATAGTTTTATAAATTGTAACACCCCGTAAAAGTCGTGCACGGATCAGCCTTGAACAATGTGCTCTTAGACTTAAGACTTGAAAATTTTTCTAAGTGTAATGAGGACTTAGAGTCATTTTAGCTGGCAATCTTCGGGATACAACTTTTCAACCTTCTCGACATCCATTTTTGGATTTTCTGGTTGCGTTGTGATGGGGCAAGGTTGTAGTATGCCTCGGAAGAGTTTCAGAATTTTTAGACGGGCTTAAGGACACATTTGGAATTCCATTCCAGTAGCTGCGCCGCGATTGGCTCGCGACGCTTGCTGGATCTTGTGTGCTGGGCCTTAGCCCGCGATTGAGCAGGTGACGCCTGCTTAATCGCGGTGCTCTAGACCAGGCGGCGCCTGGTGGATTGCCCCAGGCCTTTTTCAGTGAGTCCTTCGAATTTTTAATGGCATTTTTGTAATTTATCTTTCCCCTATCAACTTGAACACGGGATTTAATCCCTCAAACACCAAAATAGAGTCTCATTCCTCAAATTTTCTCAAGAACATTCTCTAGAGTTTTAAAATAGAATCCTCAATAACTCAAGATTCAACCGTGAGTTTTAGAAGAAAATTAGAGATTCGGAATCCCCAATCCGCAAGCTTCAAGAAGCACCCATTATCTTCGGAAATAGAGGCACGTGGGGTTTTTCCTAAAAACTACATGGACTTGAAATTTGTTAAAGGCATGATTTAAGTTTTTATGCACATATTTTATGGGGGTTTTGAAAACTATATTACAGATTTTGTGTTTTGAAGGTTTAAATGCTATTATTGCCTTACTATTGTGATTTTCCCCTTAATTTGAATTACATGTATACGTATATGTATGATTTTGAGATTTATAAATGTTTGAGAGCACAAATCATGAATTCCCTCTCTTGAGCTGATTTAAAGGTCATGACTTTAGTGAGTTGAAAGATGTTTTTATGACAACCTGACATTTGATTATGTTTTGAAAGTATTAAGAGGGTGTTCTAATATCAATATGTACTTGTCTTTGTAAGAAGGAATTGCATGTGTTTATACAGAGATTCATGACAGTTTAAAAATGGCTCAGAGATTTGACTTGCAAGTTAATGGTATGGCGATACCATGCGTAATTATGCCAATACAGAGTATGTTTTTAGAGTATGTGTTTAGAATATGCTTTCAGAGTATGTTTTCAGAGAATGCATGTTTTCATAGAGTTTTGAAAAGGGGATTAAAGAGTGTTAGGTGGTTACCCGAAGAAGGCGTGAGTTCAAGTAACTCTTAGCCTGAAACCGTATTTGCCGATATGGGTAGATTATTATTGTACGCTGGCGACGGCCGTATGGCGTAGTAGAGTTAGAGACTCTGACCCTTGCGGCACACTTGGGTTGGGGGCTTAGCTGCCGAGTCAATGGCAGTTTCCATATGGCCCATGGAATTTTCAAGAATTGTAGGGTATACCACCTAGCGCAGAAAAGTATAAAGAGTGTCGCAGATTTTAGATGTTTTTCACAGAGTTTCTTAAAGATGCCCATGAGATTTCCTACTATACGATTGTTTATGAATTGTTTTAACTACTCTCATATATGTTAATTATAAATGATTATTTTTGGATTAGCTCTGCGTACCAGTACTTTTGTGCTGACCCCCTCCCCCCTCCAACCTCTCAGGTTCTGAGGCTCAGTCTAGGGGTCCAGATAAGCAGTAGATATTTAGATTTACAAATCAGATTTTGTAGTGGTAAGCCTTCTTTACTCCAGAAGGCCTGCAGATTTTTTCAGAGTATTATTAGTAGTTATATTTTGGTCTACTGGAGGCCTTTTCCCAGTTTCTTTTCAGGCAGATGTTGAGTTCTTAGTAAAGATTTCGCAGACTGATGTTAGATATTACTATTCAGATACATTTTCAGATTTGACCATGTTTCCATATTAGATTTTAATTTCGCATTATCTTATGTTTTTATGAATGTTGTGCATGATTACCAGATAGCGAAAGGGTGTTCCGGGCCTTCATGGTTCGGGATACTCGTCACGGCTAGGGCCCCGGTTCGATAGTGACAAATTTGGTATCAGAGCATGGTTCATGGTCCCAGGGTATCTGCGAAATCACATCGGGTAGAATCTTGTTTATGGGTGTGTAGCGTGCCACACTTATAAGCAAGAGGCTACTAGGCGTTTAGGAAATTTTTCCCTTCTTTGTAATTTAGTTCGTGTTTCAGAGTTTGAACTGTTTCCTAATCAATGATCTCTTGTATTTTAGAAATACAGTTATGCCTCTCCGTCGTAACATTGATTAGAATGCTCAGACAAATGAAGTCCGTCCCACCCATGGAATGCGGACCCATAACAGAGTTCCCACTCCAGAGCCTGTCCTTACACCAGGAGTTCCTTCTGTCCCAACCAGTCCACCTTGGGCTCCACAGATAAACGTTAACCGTCCCCCAACTAATCAGAGAGATATTTAAAATGCAGAGTTCAGGCAGTCTATTTATATGTTGACTCAGTTGGTGGCTGCACAGACTCAACAGTCAGAGAATACTGTGTCTGTATCTTTTACTTCTGAGGCTACTCGGGTGAGCCAATTCATGAGGATGAATCCTCCCAAATTCACAGGTACTAAGGTAGAAGAGGACCCGTAGGAATTTGTAGATGAAATGGAGAAGATTTTCAAAGTGATGCATGTTGATAATGTAGAAGGGGTAGAATTGGCAGCCTACCAGCTAAAAGAGGTGGCGAATCAGTGGTATAACGATTGGGAAGATGCACAGGGCGACAATGCTGAGCCGTCGATATGGAATGAGTTTGTTGATACTTTTCTTGACAGGTTCTTCCCTCTAGAGCTAAGGGAATCTAAGGCAGAAGAATTCATGAACCTCAAGCAGGGTAAGATGAGTGTGCAGGAGTACACTTTAAAGTTTAATCAACTGGCCCGTTATGCTCCTGATATGACAAGTAGTATGAGAGCCCGAATGAGGAAGTTTGCTTTCGGCCTTTCGGATCATCTAGTGCGTAAGTGTCAGGGATTTATGCTGAACAAGGAGTTAGACTTTGCTAGGCTGACAGTTCATATGCAGTAGGTAGACGAGAAGAAAAAGAAGATTTCTGAAGCTAAAGAGAAAGAGAGACAGAAAAAGAGAGCCAGATCTGCAGACCAGGGTCATAGTCAGCAGCAGGGCGGTAACTGGGGTACTAAATGGCAGAAGAGAAAGAATTGGGGTAATGCACATGCAGAAGCCAGTGCTCCGGCACCCAGACCTCCAACAGATCAGCGGCCCCAAAGTTTTCAGCCTGGCCAAAGGCCCCGAGTGTAGGGTATGCAGTCTCAGGGAAGTGTAGCTTAAACTTTTCGGCCATATCCTCGTTGTGAGAAGTGTGGAAGAAATCATCCCGGAAAATGTCAGTTTGGTAACATGGTATGTTATTCTTGCGGTCAACCAGGCCATATTCAGAGAGAGTGTCCAGCAGCAAAAAGTAGCGCTGGGGGAGCCAAGACAAAGGTAAATTCTTCTGCACCACTACCTCCGAAGGGTGCCACTTCATCCGCCGGGATGGCCATAATCGATTGTACGCTTTGACCAACCTCTAAGAGGCAGAGGCCTCTCCAGATGTAGTTACCGGTATGTTGTAAATCTTTTCTCGTGATGTTTATGTATTGCTTGACCCCGGGTCTACCCTATCCTATGTGACACCTTATGTGGCTGTTGGTTTCGGGTTTGAGCTCGATGTGATTTCTGAATCCTTTTCTGTTTCCACCCTGGTGGGGGATTCTGTTGTTGCTTGAAGGGTGTATAGGGATTGTGTTGTGACTGTTGGTAGCCGGGATATGGTGGCAGATCTCATAGAGCTAGATATGGTTGCTTTCGATGCTATCTTAGGGATGGATTGAATCCATTCGTGCTATGCCACATTAGATTGTAGGACTCGAAGAGTCACTTTCTCTTTCCCGAATGAGCCAGTGATAGAATGGGAAGGGCATTCTTTAGCACCTAGAAGGCACTTTATATCCTATCTCAGAGCCTGCAGACTCATTTTTAATGGTTGTTTGTATCACCTTATCCAGGTTAAGGACTCTAGTACCGAGAGTCTTCTTCTTCTTCAGTCTGTCCCTATAGTAAATGAATTTCCAGAAGTCTTTCCAGATGATCTCCCAGGAATACCACCTGATAGGGAGTTAGATTTTGGTATTGATGTGTTAGAGACCTTCATTCGGGATACCATCAGTTGAAGGTTAGAGAGTCAGATATTCCCAAAACAGCTTTTCGAACCAGATGTGGTCATTATGAATTCTTAGTCATGTCCTTCGGGTTGACTAATACCCCTGAAGCTTTCATGGACCTTATGAATAGGGTCTTTTGTCAGTTCCTGGATCTGTTTGTCATAGTATTCATTGACGACATCTTGATTTATTCCAAAAATGAGGAGGATCATGCCACCCACCTCTGAATTATCCTTCAGACTCTTAAAGATCATAGCTTGTATGCAAAATTCTCTAAGTGCGAATTCTAATTGAATACTATTGATTTCTTGAGGCATATTGTATCTAGTGACGGGATTAGAGTGGATCCCCAAAAGGTTGAGGCAGTGAGAAAATGGCCCAGACCCACGACTCCAATCGATATTCGGAGCTTCTTGGGCCTGGCGGGTTATTACAGAAGGTTCGTAGAGGGTTTTTCTTCCATAGCTGCTCCGCTCAGCAAATTGACTCAGAAAAAGGTAAAGTTTGTGTGGTCTGATCTGTGTGAAAATAGTTTTGAGAAGTTGAAAGATAAGCTGACCACTGCTTCTGTTTTGACCCTTCCTGAGGGGTAGATGGCTTTGTGGTATACTGTGATGCGTCCTGTGTGGGACTTGATTGTGTACTTATGCAGCATGGGAAGGTAGTAGCTTCTACATCTAGGCAGTTGAAGTTGCATGAGCGGAACTACCCCACTCATGACTTGGAGTTAGCATCCGTGGTGTTTGCACTTAAAATCTGGAGGCATTATCTCTATGGAGTGCATATTGATATTTATACTGACCACAAAAGTTTGCAGTATGTTTTCTCCCAGAAAGAATTGAACCTCAGGCAGAGGCTTTAGATGGAGCTTTTGAAAGACTATGATATGAGCCTGCATTACCATCCGGGCAAGACAAATGTTGTATCCGACGCCCTCAGCAGGTTGTCTATGGGCATCCTTGCTCATGTAGAAGAGAAGAAGAAAGAGATGGTGAAGGATATTCACTGCCTTGCAAATATGAGAGTGCGACTCTTAGATTCCAAAGATGGAGGGGTAATTGTTCATGAGATAGATAAATCATACCTTTGTGCCGAAGTCAAAGAAAAGCAGGACGAAGATCCCATCTTGATGCAGATTAAGAGAGATGTGGGTCAACAGAAAGTAATGTCGTTTGAGATTGGTGGTGATGGTATTCTGAGATATCAAGGTAGATTATGTGTTCCAGATGTAGATGGTTTGCGGGAAAGAATCCTTGATGAGGCTCATACTTCGAGGTATGTTGTTCACCCGGGCTCTACTAAGATATATCATGACTTGAAAACTATTTACTGGTGAAATAATATGAAGTGTGATGTGGCTAAATATGTTGCCAAGTGTTTGAATTGTCAGGAAGTTAAGGTGAAACATATGAGGCCACGATGTACTTCGCAAGAGATAACTTTACCGTTGTAGAAGTGGGAGATGATCAATATAGACTTCGTTACAGGACTTCCAAAGTCCCGAAACCAGTATGACTCTATCTGGGTGATTGTAGATAGGCTGACTAAGTCAGCGCACTTTCTGCCTGTCAGGACTAACTATTCAGGAGAGGATTATGCTAAGTTGTTCATCGCTGAAATTGTCCGCTTGCATGGGGCACCTGTGTCCATTATTTTTGACCGAGGTACGTAGTTTTCTTCTCAGTTTTAGAGATCGTTTCAGAAAGGTTTAGGTACCCAAGTGAACCTAAATTACAACGTTCCACCCTCAGAATGATGGGCAAGCTGAACACACCATCCAGACCCTTGAGGATATGTTGAGGGCTTGTGTGATTGACTTTAAATGTAGTTGGGTAGATCACTTGCCACTGATAGAGTTTGCTTATAATAATAACTTCCATTCTAGTATTAAGATGGCACCGTTCGAGGCACTGTATGGTAGGAGATGTAGGTCTCCTATAGGGTGGTATGAAGCAGTTGAGATGCAGATGTTTAGGCCTGATCTTGTTCATCAGGCGATGAAGGATGTGAAGATCATTAGAGAACGACTTAAGACAGCTCAAAGTCATCAGAAATCCTACGCCGATGTTAGGAGAAGAGAGTTAGAGTTTGAAGGTGGAGATTGGGTATTTCTTAGAGTTTCTCCCATGAAGGGAGTTATGAGATTCGGGAGGAAAGGTAAGCTGAGTCCTCTCTATATAGGGCCATTTCAGATCATAAAAAGGATAGGTGGAGTTGCATATGAGTTAGAGTTTCCTGCAAATTTGGGTTCTGTTCACCCAGTATTCCGTATATCCATGTTGAAGAAGTGCATTGGAGAATATTCTTTAGTGTTTCCTATTGAGGTAATCAAAGTAACACACTCCTTGTCTTATGAAGAAGAGCCTGTAGCAATCTTAGATCGCCAAGTTAGAAAATTGAGGAGCAAAGTGATAGCCTCGGTAAAAGTATTGTGGAGGAATCAGAAAGTTGAAGAAGCAACATGGGAATCAGAAGATGATATCAGAAATAGATACCCACAATTATTTCATCCGGTGAGCGATGTGATGGAAGGTACAATTCTTGCCTTATGTCTTCTTTTCTATATCTATGTATACCTGAAATCGTGCGTGACTGTGTTCCATGTCATCATTCAGGGATGAATGATCCAAGGGGGGGATAATGTAACGCCCCGTAAAAGTCATGCACAGATTAACCTTGACAATGTGCTCTTAGACTTAAGACTTGAAAATTTTTCTAAGTGTAATGAGGACTTAGAATCATTTTAGCTGGCAATCTTTGGGATAGAACTTTTCAACCTTCCCGATATTCGTTTTTGGATATTTTGTTGCGTTGTGATGGGGCAAGGTTGTAGTACGCCTCGGAAGAGTTTCAGAATTTTTAGACGGGCTTAAGGACATGTTTGGAATTCCATTCCAGTAGCTGCTCGCGATTAGCCAACGACGCTTGCTAGATTGCGTGTGCTGGACCTTAGCCTGCAATTGAGCGGGCGACGCTTGCTTAATTACGGTGTTCTAGACCAAGCGGCGCCTGGTGGATCGCCCTAGGCCTTTTTTAGTGAGTCATCCAAATTTTTAATGGCATTTTTGTAATTTACCTTTCCCCTATCAACTTGAACACGGGATTTAATCCCTCAAACACCAAAATAGAGTCTCATTCCTCAAATTTTCTCAAGAACATTCTCTAGGGTTTTAAAATAGAATCCCTAATAATAACTCAAGATTCAATGGTGAGTTTTAGAAGAAAATTAGAGATTCAGAATCTCCAATCTGCAAGCTTTAAGAAGCACCCATTATCTTTGGAAATAGAGGTACGTGGGGTTTGTCCTAAAAACTACATGGGCTTAAAATTTGTTAAAGGCATGATTTAAGTTTATATGCCCATATTTTATGGGGGTTTTGAAATCTATATTACAGATTTTGTGTTTCGAAGGTTTAAATGCTATTATTGCCTTACTATTTTGATTTCCCCCATAATTTGAATTACATGTATGCGTGTATGTATGAATTTGAGATATATAAATTTTTTGGGAGCACAAATCATGAATTCCCTCTCTTGAGCTGATTTAAAGTTCATGACTTTAGTGAGTTGAAAGATGTTTTTATAACAACCTGGCATTTGATCATGTTTTGAAAGTATTGAGAGGGTGTTCTAATATTAATATGTACTTGTGTTTGTAAGAAAGAATTGCATGTGTTTATACAGAGATTCGTGACAGTTTAAAAATGGCTCAGAGATTTGACTTGCAAGTCAATGGTATGGCGATACCATGCGTAATTATGCCAATACAAAGTATGTTTTTAAAGTATGTGTTTAGAATATGCTTTCAGAGTATGTTTTCAGAGAATGAATGTTTTCATAGAGTTTTAAAAAGGGGTTTAAAGAGTGTTAGGTGGTTACCCGAATAAGGCGTGAGTACAAGTAACTCTTATCCTGAAATCGTATTTACCGATATGGGTAGATTATTATTGTACGCTGGTGACGGCTTTGTGGCGTAGTAGAGTTAGAGACTCTGACCCTTGCGGCACACTTGGGTTGGGGGCTTAGCTGCCGAGTCAATGGCTGTTTCCATACACAACCCAACCCAACTCTCGAAGCATCATAGTACACCACAAAACCATCAACACTATCAGGCAAAGTCAAAACAGGGGCTGAAGTGAGTCGAGTCTTCAACTCCTGAAAACTCTTCTCCCAAGATTCGAACCACAAGAACTTCACTTTCTTTTGGGTCAACTGAGTCATAGGAGACGCTATAGAGGATAAAACCTCAACAAAATGGCGGTAATAGCTAGCTAAACCCAAGAAACTTTGGATATCTGTCGGAGAAATAGGTCTAGGCCAATTTCTAACAGCTTTGGTCTTTTGGGGATCAACTTTAATACCCTCGGAAGAAATGATATGAACTAAAAAAGCTACTAACCTTAGCCAAAACTCACACTTACTGAACTTGGCAAACAACTTGTGGTTTCTAAGGGTTTGCAAGACAGTTCAGAGATGATTAGAATGTTCATCCTCACTACGAGAGTACACCAGTATATCATCGATGAACACTATGACAAACATATCCAAATATGGTCTGAACACTCGATTCATGAGGTCCATGAAAGCTTCTGGGGCATTAGTTAACCCGAAAGACATAACAAGAAACTCAAAATGGCCATAACAAGTTCAAAAAATGGTTTTTGGGATGTCACACTTCCTAACTTTGAGTTGATAATAGCCGAAATGAAGGTCTATCTTTGAGAAATAACTTGCACCTTGCAATTGGTCAAACAAATCATCTATTCTCGGAAGGGGGTACTTATTTTTGATGGTGACTTTATTCAGTTGGCGGTAATCAATGAACATACGCAAAAAGCCATCTTTCCTTTTCACAAACAACACAGGAGCACCCCAAGAAGAAACACTGGGCCTTATGAAACCCTTATCTAGTAGATCTTTGAGTTGCTCTTTCAACTCATTAAGTTCTGCAGGGGCCATATGGTAAGGAGGAATAGAAATGGGATGAGTATTAGGAAAAAGATCAATCCTGAACTCTATCTCTCTAGTAGGTGGTATCCCTGGGAGATCATCCGAAAAGACATAAAAAAACTCATTGACGACGTTAACAGATTGGAGAGTTGGAGTCTCAAACTTCGTGTTTTTTAATCTAACCAAATGGTAAATACACCCCTTGGAAATAAGCTTTCTAGCTTTGAGGTAAGAGATAAAATGACTCTTGGGTGACACATAATTCCCAGACCACTTAAACACGGATGCACCCGAAAACTGAAACTTGACCATTCGGGTTCGACAATCAATAGAGGCATAAGAAGAATACAGCCAGTCCATACCCAGCATCACATCAAAATCTACCATGTCTAACTCAATCAGATAAGCCAACAAGACTCTATGTAGAACGGTAATAGGACACTTTTTATGCACTTTCTGGGCAACAATCGAATCACCCACTGGGGTAGAAACTAGGATAGGCTCAAGAATAATCTCAGGACTCATTTCAAAATTCATAGCAATGAAAGGTGTAACATATGAGAAACTGGATCCAGGATCTAACAAAGCATACACATCAAACTAAAATATATGAAGCATACCAGTAACAACATCGAGAGATTCCTCCTGTTCCTGGCGGGACTGTAAAACATAGAATCTATTTTGGCGCTGCCCGCCAGCATTGCTAGAAGAGGTGCCTTGAGCTAGGTCTGGGTGAGTCGCTGGAACTAGAGCACTAACAGTCTGAGTCTGGGTCTGAGGGCGATAGTTATGACGCCCTTGTCCATCCTGTGGAAAATCTATAACTCTGTGACCCATGTTACCACAACAGAAACAACCCCTCTTCTCACCCCAACACTCACCTGAATGAGCCCTACCACACTTAGGACATAAGGGATGATTTGGCTTTCTACCTGTACTGGGACCTGGATGCATATGACCTGCTACCTTGCTCCTACCTACCTATAGGAACGGGAGCACTAGAAGATGATGGTGATGGCATCGACGAACGATCTTGATACTAAGGGCAACTCCCTCTCTACGATCTAGTTTGACCCTGTTCGTGCTGCTTAGACCTAGCTCTCTTATTCCCTCTCATTCTATCTCTCTCTTTAATCTTGTCTACCTCAATCTATTGGGCATGAGTCATTAGCCTAGAAAGATTCATCTCACTATTCAGCATAGCAGACGTGCACTCCTTAACCACATAACTAGACACTCCATTCACAAACTTACTCATACTAGCCCGATTATCAGCCACTAAGTCAGGAGCATACTTGGCCAACTGATTGAACTTTAGATAGTACTCCCTAACGGTCATAGAGCCCTGTCGTAGGTTCATAAACTCTTCCACCTTTGCCTCCCTCATCTCCAAAGGGAAAAACTTATCTAGGAATGCATCCTAGAACTCTTGCCAAGTCGTAGGGATAGCTACCTCACCTCTACCTTTCCTCCAAGCAACAACCCAGTCATAATCAAGGTCTTTCAACCTATACGCAACCAAATCCACACTATGTTCCTTAGATATATGCATCACCTGAGTAATCTTCCGAACCTCTTCTAAAAATAACCGTGGATCCTCATCAGACTTGGACTCATAGAATTCCGGCTGATTCATATGCATGAAGTCATAGATCCTGGCAGCAGCTGAATCACTTCCCTGCTGCTGTGGAGCCAGGGCCGGGTTGGCCTGAACATTTGCAGTAATAACTTGGGCCAGCGCCTGAAAGGCTGCCTGAAATTTAGCATGAGACACGTTTTCATTCAATGGGTCAGCAGGTTGAGGTTGCTGACTATCATTATTTCTTCTCGCTCGACGTAGAGGCATATTTCTGAAAGAGGAGAGCATGAATCAATAACAGAGAGAGACACTTTAAGCACGATAGACTTCTGAAAGAAAGAATTACACTTTTCCTAAAACGTCTTGTAGCCTCTTGCTAATAGATGTGGTGCGCTACACACCGATGATCAAGACTCTACTTAACGCGGCTTGTCAGACTCCTTATAGATACCTTAAAACCTTAGGCTCTGATACCAAGTTTGTAACGCCCCAAAAATGGGTCCCGTAGCATTACACAGTTCTTGAGGCTACAAGTAGCCCCAAGCTAACCCTTTGAGCCATTTTCATTCAGTTCAACATAAATCAACGGGGTTTCCATAAATAACCCTCAAATATCAACAGAGTAATCATCATCAAAGAATAAAAGAATTTTAGAAAGATAACAAAATATGACTTATTAGTCAACTCCCAAGATCTATACTAGTCTGACAAGCCTCTAAGAAAATCAATAAAACCAGCGAGCCATTGAGACATGCCCCAACTGACTCATACTTAGTTATCTAATGAAAACAATTTCGTAAAACCAACATCAGACATCACGTCCTCGGAACATAAGGACTAACCACAACAGAGTATGTAGAACAGCGTGCCTGAAAAATCACTATCGAACCTGGAACTGAGCACCTGAACCTACATTCTGAGAAAATGCAGCCCACATCCGAAGATGTGGGTCAGTACCATGGAAAGGAACTGAGTATATGGGGGTGTATACAGTTGTATAAACATCATCATCATAAATATTTATAAGAAATATGTAGGATGTGTGAAAGACTCACATACAACAACAACAACAAACCCAGTGTATTCCTACCTGGTGGGGTCTGGGGGGGGTAAGATGTACGCAGTCCATACCTCTACCTCTACAGAAGTAGAAATACTCACATAGCCCGAAGAAAATCATCATAATTATGAGAGGATGAAATAAGTATAATAACACATGTGAGTCATCATATAATTTGTCAATCACTTTCAGTTCATCAAGAATATCAATTCTCATAATGTAAATATCATTTAAATCTTTCGAAAGAATAACTTCCACAATTCCACTTTCAAATCACTTCACCGTTCACCATAGACACAAGGAAACACACACACACTGGGAGATCCTATAACTGACATAAACCATGTGAGCTATATGAAGTCCAAAGTACAACCCACATTGGGGAGAGCCGTCCTATCCTTGCCATCGGAGTAGGACTATCGATATCAAATCCACACAAATTAGTGATCACTATATAAATCAGCCTCAGGCTCACTCCTATAGGGGCATATAGTTCTAGGGAAGTAAGATCGCTTTATACCTCCCACTCGGTGCTAAAGATTTCTCCCGGACTTAGCTCAGATTATTTCAAAGACAATCCACAACAAAATAGTTTCAGTAATATATAAATATACATCAGGAGCCATCATACTCCCATCTATCAAAATCAACCACATTGTGGATTTCTTTCACACTCGATTTCAAAAAAACTTCATTAAGACCAAAAGGTCAAATCATTCAAAATATCTCAAATATTCAACATCAACGTGCTTATAACATATACTTTCTAAAAAAACACAATTTCCAATGGGGATTCACGACCCAAATATCAAAATTATGATAAATATCGTTCAAGATTCATGCTTTACATCACCACACATGTAAATTCATCTTTCAAAATCATAAACATGAAGATTTCATAATAAGCATCATAAGATATGGGTTCATGCTTCAAATTCATAAAAATCAAATAAAAATCATGCCTTTGTAAAGAAATTACTTTTGGGCACAAGAACGAAAGAGAGTTCTTGTTGAAAACCCCCACATACCTTGAATGATGAACTTTAGATCGATACTCATTTTTGGATGTTAATCGTGCCTTTCAATGATGGTTCTTGAACTAGGAACTTGGAATCTTGAATAAATTTGCAGAATTAATGGTGAACTTTGGAGGTTCTTGAAGTTGGATGTAGGAGCTTAGGGTTTTCTTTTTGAGGGAATTTAATGAAATATAACATATAATGCTTCTAATAGAGGGTTTGGATGGATTTTAGGTGAGGGGGAATGACCAAAACGCCTCTAAAAATCAAATAATTCTCGAATCTGTCCTTTGGTGGACTGTTTTGATAGTCTGAAGTAGATCAACCATAACGTTTTACTTCGATATCTAAATTGGATGAAACCAATTTCATTATAAAGAGGACTCTCATATATTTCCGTTGATATATAGTATCTCACTCAGATCATTATGTACGAGGATTTATGATCATTTGAAATTGACCCAAAAATTCACTTTTGGTAGGCTGAAGTAGATCGACCATAACTTTTTGCTCCTATAGACAAATTGGATGAAACCAATTTCATTAGAAAGAAGACTTACAGAGCTTTCCATTGATATATAGTATATCACCCAGATCATTATTTATAAGGAGTTATGATCATTTAAATTTGGAGCAAAAATATGCCAGGCGTCAGTACTTTTTCCTGCACGTTTTACTGTTCACTACTTTTCACAGTTCGATCGGAATGTTCATAACTCGTCACTCGGGTGTCCGTTTTGGTAATCCACATATAATTGGAAAGATTATTTGATACTCTACGCAATGGTGGATCATAATCTAAGACATTCCACACAGAAAATTTATAATTCATTTTAGAAGATAGAACCCAACACGTTTACGCATAAAATTTCAAGGAAATTTTTTTTGGGGTATTACATTATGGCTCGAGGCCGGAGTAGATTCTTGTTTGAAACAACTCAAGAAATGGTGTTTGAAATTGGACCAAAGAAAATACTATAACTTAAAAACGAGAAAAGCACCCAATATAATGCTTAACACGAAAGAAAACGTACTCAAAAACTAATCTACAACGTAGTTGGTATTTACTAGTTTGCTAATTAGCATGAGAATCAACAAAATTAAAGATAATGGAAACAAAAAAGTGAAACTAGAATATCCAATGTTCTTGAGCTCTTTGATGATGTGGCACTTAACTATTGGACGTTGGAATGTGGTTGAAGTTGAAAAATTTTTGTTTCAAGAAACTAGTGGTTCAATTTCATGTATGGAAGAGGAGAATTTCGGCCAAGTTATAGGACAAACAAGGTCTAGACTCCAATTTCAAGACTTATAAAGTCTTTCACCTACTTGCACCAAAATTGCAAGACAACCTTTTGGAGGTCTTGTCCCTCTTTCCTCTTTTGGCTTGTCTAGAAAAAATGAATTTACACCCTTTTGGTATGAAGACTTTTGGGAGGTGTTTTATTTTTTTTTCCCTTTCGTAATGTCTTGAAAGTTTTTTCAAGACTAACAAGAACCCACACTCTCTTTCCTTTGAATTTGGATCAAACAACAACCTTTTACAAGACTTCTTCAACACAATACAAGAACTCCAACAATAACAACAACAAAATCGTCCACTCTTCCCACAACAACTTGCAATTTTTTTGCTCAAGAACTTGGTTTAGACTCAAGTAGTGTTATAGAGAAAGAAAACCAACTCAAGAAACAACAAAGACAATCAAAACAACACCTAAATCTAGACACAAATTCGGCCAAACAACAACAACACTTCGGCCAAGACACCAAACCCGTGGAATAACTTCTTTTTGTGAGATTTTTGACCTTGGACACCTCTTCTAATGTTAGGAAACAAATATTTAACTCTAGAAAACAAAAAACACACAAAATCACAAGAAATCTAGGCTTCAAATTTTGGCCTAAGCACAAAAACATGGGCAGATTACTATTTTTGAGTTTTTCAGTTTTTCAACACTTTTTTTGACTTTTTGAGTGAACAAGCCCAAGATTGATCTTGTGTGAATGAAATAAATGATGGCTATGATACCAAATGATACATGAAATACCTATGAAGTGCTAAAATATCCCATGAAATGGCACAAAACAGTCCACTATCACGAGATGAACAAGCAACACAAAATGGAAAACAAGATGACTATAACTAAGAGAATAGATAGTGAGACATAATGTACTACACGTTATAGGAACTAAGGTGTATATTAAACATCAAAACACAAAAAACATGAATACAAGACACCTACACTCTTACGGAGATCTCAAGGAAATTGAAACCCCAAGCAACCACCGTTTTTAAGCAAGTTAACAACACAAGGATTCCACCTCGCCAAACACTCTCAATGAGTTTACAAGATATATCATCAAAGTTCTAAATGATAAAATGACCTAAATATTCTATTTATAGACTAGGGCAACACTTATTACACAAATAACCAAAAGGCCCTTAATGAGCCCAAACAAAGGGGCGGCCTTGAAGTGTACTCCTCGGACAGTTTTGGAGTGTTAGTACTTTTTCTCAACATTTCAAATCTTGTTCCTTGGATGGGAATCCCCACAAGCTCGGTGTAACACTTCGTATTTTTGTGCTAAAATTCTAACCATCGTTTCTATGCATCTAAGATCTAATCCAAGTGATTATTATTTGAAGACAAGTTTAATGATCATTATCCTAGTCTATGAAGTAGTTTATAGGTGAAAAATGTTTATAGCAATGACTTAGAACAAAGTTAAGCTAAGATCATTTGATTCGTCCAAAATTCGATGTTCGATTCTACAAGAGTCTACTTCAAACGTGTATAACTCCTTATATACATGGAATTTTTCATCCCAAGACCCACTAAATTGTACATAATTGAATTAGATTTCCAACTATACCAATTTTGCAAAAATTTGATACCGGAGCGAAAAGTTACAACCATTTTTGTGACCAGTTGCAAGAGGCTATAAGCAGGGCGCCGCCTGGGCTAGAGCGGTTCTCTAAGGGGGGCGACGTCCGGGCTAGAGCGGTGGACTAAGCAGGGCTCCACCCTAGGTATAGCCTAGGTCAATTTTCAGCTTCCTTCTCTGACTCATTAAGGGTAAATGCGATATTTTTCAACCCTATATCATATCTAACATGGGATTAAAATCCCATAACACCAAAATAGGTTTATTTCCTCTCAAAATCACCAAGAACTCCCCTTATGGTTTCAACCCAAAGATCAATATATCTCAAGATTTAACTGTGAATTTTCAAAAGCGATCGAAGATTTGGAATCCCAAATTCGTATGCTTTGAGAATTACCTAGTATCATCTGGAATTAAGGTAAGTGGGATTTTCCTAAAAATCTCATGGGCATAGAAATCATATTTCAAGAAAAGGGTTTTGGATTATGAATGTATTCATGTTTTAGAAGATTTAATGATATTGTTTTAGCCTTTTGGTCTTTCCCCGAAGTGATTTGATAACTTATATACATATATGTATGAGATTTGAGTTGATATTTGAAATTGAGAGCATGACTCACATGAAATCCCTCTCTTGATGTGATTGTTTCCATGTTTCACATGTTATGAATTGTTTTGAAATGCATCTTGAAAAGCTTGTTACGAAAGCCTTGGTTTATGAATGATTTGATATGAATCTTGAATTCAAAAGAGAGGTTTGTTTGTATTGATAAATATGAAATGTACATATAATGAAAGATGCATGGTTTTGCCAAAAGCACATGACCACCTTATGTTTGAAGGGTTCTTGCATAGTTTTGACTTATGTTTCAGAACACAAAGTCTTTTATACTGTTTGTATGTTTTGGTGGTCTGAATTATATTTTTATGAAAGATTATTCTTATTGCATTATGGCTCAGAAATAGGACTTTCAAGTCTTGGGGTGACGACACCAATTCAGATTATGCCATGATATGTCAGAACAGAATAGAATGCATGTTTTAAATTAGATTTTTCAGATGTTGAAACTAGAAACATGCATGATTCAGAATAGGGTAAAATTGGGCATAAAGAGAGTTTAGGTGGTTCCCCGAAGAAGGCGTGAGTTCAGACAACTCATTGCCTAAAACTGTGATTTGCCAATCCGGGTTTATTTATTACGCTGGCCTAGAGCCCTGTGACATATCAGATTAAGGAACTCCAACCCTTGCAGAACACTTGGGTTGGGGGCTTCCCCGCCGAGTCAATGGCGGATTCCATACAACCCGTGGAATATCAAACTTGTAGGGGAGTTCCACTTAACTCAGAAGTAATTCAAAGATCAGAATTTGAATTGATAGAAAGGTTCCATGTTTTCAGAAAATGCCCATTTGTTTTGAAAACCACTTGATGTATAATGTCTTGACAAAGTTGCTCTCTAATATTTTATTTTTATAAAATCTATATTTTGGATTACTTTTCATATCGGTACATTTGTATTGACCTCCCCTCCTTCTTTCAAGTTCGAGACTGAGTCTAGGGGTCCAAAAAAACAGTAGAGTTTATCAGACAAAGTTACAGGCGTCCTGTTGGTGAGCCTTCTTTATTCCAGAAGGCCGGTCTTTTCAGATTATGTCATTTATTTCCATTTTGTTCTACTGGGGGGCCTTGTCTCAGTTTCAGACAGTGGTCAGATTTTTATATAGTAGAGATTTCGCAGACTGAGTCATTTGTTATTTAGATGTAGTTGATTTACAATTTCTATACTTATATTGAATTCAAAATTGACCATGTTTCCGTAGCAGATTATGTTTCCAATCTTATTTTATTATATGAATGTTGCGCATGATTACCAGATAGAGAAGGGCGTTCCGAGCCTTCATGGTTTGTGATATCCGTCACGGCCAGGCCCTAGTTCGGGTCATGATACTCGGGTCTTTATTTATGTCTTTATGTCCTCGAGTGCTAAAATGCCTCTTTGTCCCATATCACTTAACACTACCCATGACACAAACCTAACTCTAACGTTGACAAGAGAGGGACGTTACCTCCTCTAAACACCAATGTATCAAGCCAACGATGCAGAACAAGTGATATCCACACTTGGGCAGCCCTAGGTACGGATTGATGGATTTTCCAAGCCCTACAACTAAGGGGTGTTACACTCCTCAAACTAGAGAGAGAGTTTTTTTTACATCAATAAACAACTAAGTCCTAAAAACACTATCTTATTCAATTTATATTACATTACAAAAAAGACAAATGACTACACTATCCTTAATGAGAGAGGTGACCATTAAGTGCATTTTTGGCAAAGTAAAGTGACCAAAATTCCCTTAATGAAGATGACCAAAAAACCGTGAGCTATTAAGTGTCCAAAAACGTGAATCCTCAAGTCTTCAATGCTCCAAGAAATCTTCTACTCATGACCTTGATGAATGGTATGCTCAATGGTAGGCTCAAAATGGGTCTTCCTTGCATATTCTTGTGCCCTCGGGGTGACCAAGTCTTGAGCCTTTAAGTGATGGTCTCCAATCATGTATTCAAAAATTAGGGTGGCCATTTGACTTGTATCATCCTCCCCTTCTTGAAAAGGATTTGACCTTGAATCCAAACCTTGCAAGAACGAAGAGAAAACAAACAAGCACCAAATCATCATGACATAAGGGTTAGACTTAGTACAATAAACAACATCAACATGCCAAGGAGGTACACAATTGATATATAGCCACACATTCTTGACTTTAATCATGATGGGCTTAGAAAAAATATTACAAAGGGGTGGTGCCCTAATTGAAAGTAAAGTCCACATAACACGTACAATAATATCACTCAAACAAGTGGACAGACCAATAATTATCCATCCTTCACACCCTTAGAAGTTACTGGGGTCAAATGGAAGACGTAACTAAGGACTTAGGTCTCAGCCACTCTCATTCTCCCCTAGGGTGACATCCTCAAGGTTAAGAAGCCCTCTTTATCACCGTTGGAAATATCATGTACAGAAAGAAGGTTGAGAAAGGTGTTCCTTAATCTAACTTCAAATAAAGGGTTCTCATGCATGTACTTACTACTAGTTTAAAAATCTCCACTAGGAATATGCCCAACATAAGAAACACTTAAAGAAGAAGTAGATGGAATTTTAACCACACATCACCTTCTCTTTCAAATGAGAAATCCTCACTTAGAAACAAACCACCACGGGCAGCCAAGGGATCACAACCAAAACCATCTTTACCAAGACAATCATAATTCGAGTTTCCTAAACAATCAAGCGCATCAAAGTCTTTTCACCCAATTGATCATTGTCCATATTCTCACTAGTTATTGGCAACTTATATACCAATGTAGACTCACGTTGCTTTTCACAAGGGTCATATAGTGTGTGAATACTCTTGCCACTTGGTAATGGAACCTTAGTCAAGTTATAAGTGCTAGCACTAGATGGACACAAATCATTCTCACGTGGAGAATCAATTTCGTCATCTAAAGGATCAACTAGTGCTTGCATACCTACAAAAAGAGTTTGGTCCTCATGCAACCTAACAATACCTAGAGTATCACAAAAGGGAGACTCAAGCACCTCTACCCTAGGCAAAGCCGCAAATACACTCACTTGGCTACTACTAGACACAACACAATGTTCTAAGTCCATAGGAGTGTAGAGAACAGTGTTTTTACCTCGTAGCTCACATGAGCTACGACCTTCCTCGTGAAGTGAGTCCGGGAAGCCCACTTGCACCCTTTGGCCTACCATACGATCCAACCTTTCATTTTTCATAGCCAGGTCTTGGGACATAGTGTCAAGGTAGGCCAAAATGACATTGGTGGCATTGTTGTCCATGGGTTGAGAGGTTGAAGCCGCAGGTTCCCTTGCAATTGTTCCTAAAAAAAAGAAAAGAAAATAACAAGCCTACAAAGTAAAACATAAGTTTGTTTGAAACAACCTCACCACACTCTCACATACTTGATCGTCTCACACTTGGATTTACAAGTGTTTCAAGATGGCTTGTAGTTCATGATGAGTCGAGGGGTGAGTCTACTGCTTGGTCAGAATGGATTCTTTGTTTGAAGACTCAAGGAAAGTAATGTCCGAACTTTAACCAAGAAGTACTATGATTTTTAAAACGACAAAAGCACAAAAGAAACATAGACACAAACAATGGATTCAAAGGACTAATTGACAATCTATTAGGAGTTTACTAGTTTGTTAAATAGTACTGGAATCAATTAAACAAAATGAAAGATCAACAAATAAGAAACTAAGAAATCTAAAATTTGATATTAAATATATTGTACGAAAGTAAAACGTGATGATGTGGCAGCACGTAATGGTTGCGGTTTTAGACAAGTTGTTATTTTCCAATTTGGAAGTCTTGGTTAATTTTCAATTTGGGAATTGGGGAATTTGTTTAAGGAGGGAAATTCAAAAAAATTTTGAAACCTTTTTCAACTTCAAGTTTAAAGACTTGTCTTTCTCGTACACCCTTAAAACATGGCCCCTTGTATCATG
Source organism: Capsicum baccatum var. pendulum (assembly GCA_030864225.1). Classification (NCBI taxonomy): domain Eukaryota; kingdom Viridiplantae; phylum Streptophyta; class Magnoliopsida; order Solanales; family Solanaceae; genus Capsicum; species Capsicum baccatum. The sequence continues at coordinate 7,506,296 of CM061552.1, forward strand.
GAAAGTTGTTGGATAGTGGTTGTTAACGTCTTTGGTGGTTGAGAAGTCTTGCAAGACTAACAAATTCTTATGCCTTTTCCCTCACATTTTTGAATCAAATAAGCACTTTATTTTTAACAAGGTATGAAGGTTGTGAAGAACATCAAGAACTATAACAACATTCACCAAGAACAACAACAACAATCTTAAGAACAACCAACAATTTCCACACTCCTCCTCCCAAATCCACAACAACAATATCTTCAACACTTGGCCAAGACAACTACTTCAACAAAGATGTTATTAGGCCACCAATTAAAAACAATATAACATGGTCAATCTTATAACAACAACAATTTGAAGACCGTACAGCCAAAATAGCCCACCACAACAATGTTCAACAAGAAGCGGCCAAGTCTTATGTTCATAACACCAACACTTAAAGCTCAAACTTAGATATAGACTCAACGTGTTAGTGAAGAACAAAACTAACACTTAGAGACAACAAATAAAATTAAAAATCTTGGACAATACACAACAAGAACACAATTTTCAGCCAAGAACACAAGATGAACAAATTGCTCTTTTTACAGGAATTTTAAGTTTTCAACAATAATTTTTTTTTTTGAATTTTTCAAGCAAGCTAGCCCAAGATTGATCTTGTGGCAATAAAATAAATCCATTATTATATACCAAATGATACAAGAACAACTAAGAACATACAAAACAAACACACAAAATAGTCCACAAGTTCAAGAGAACTAAGGACCCTTTGAGTGACCCCTCTCGAATTCACTACAATAACAAGAATGCAAGAATACAAGGGTGTTTTTGACAGCAAAAAATCCACCAAAATGTGATTAACACAAGAATCTAGACAACAATATGATAAGAACAGTAATAACAACAAACGACTTGCACTAAATGATATAAGTACGACCACGAGGATAGACGTATATGAGATGCATTGAACCTGAGACTTGGAGAGTATAAGTGAAGTGAAAAGGAAGGCCTAAATAGGATCCAAAACAGTCCACAAACTACACTCCAAGGGTTCCTAAAGTGAAGGATTTGACTAAGGGGTCTTTTGGATATTTCACACTATTTTTGTAACCTACTATAAATAGAACATTTTAGGTCATTTAGTCTTAGATTGTTGATGATATTTGTAATTATTGAATGACTTTTGAAACACCAAGTACTCTCTCCTTTGAGTAAAAGTCAAACCTAGGTTTTAACTTGAGTGTGGAATCACTCGTGTTGGATTCATGGCTTGGAATGTTGGGTGCTTGAAGGATTGAGGTCCCTCTTATATCCAAGAAGAGTTTAGGTGTTCTTATTACATGTTTCTAAGGATTTAGGTATTTAATACACACCCTAGTTCTTAGGTCTTGTAATAACAAATGTCTCACTACCTATCTTTACATTTCTTATACTCTTTGTTGTTGCTTTAGTAAAAAATATGTATTGTTGTCTCCATTGTGTTATTGATCATCTTGTTATCTTGTTAATATCTTTGTTAGTTTGTGGTGGCTGATTTGGTATCAAATACACCCTTGTTTCTTGTATTCTTATTGTATTTGTCAAATCCGAGATTGGTCTTCAAAAGGGTCCTCGGTTCTTGAACTAGTGGACTATTTTTGGAGTGTGTTTTCGTGTGTTACTTGTATTTCTTGTATCATATGGTATCAAATAAATATTTGATTTTGTTCTAACAAGATCAATCTTGGGCTTCAGAGTTGAAAAATGAAAATTCCAGGAAAAAGAGCAATTTGTCCATTTTGTGTTCTTGGCCGAAAATTATGTTTTTGTTGTTTCTTGGACAAGATTTTTACTTGTATTTTTTGTATATAAGTGTTATTTTTGTTCCTCACTAACACATTGAGTCTATATATTGATTTGATCTTGTATTTTTATGTTGTTATTGTGAACATAAACTTGGCCCATTGTTGTTGAACATTGTTGTGGTGCACTGTTTTTGGCCGTGTGGTTTATCCTTGTTGTTCTCAAGCTTGGCCGTGGATGTTGTTATAAATTGGTGTCCTAAGAACCTTTTGTTGAAGTTGTTGTTGAAAGGTGGAACTTGAGAAAGTGTTGATTGAAGTGTGAGACCAACTTGAACCTTAGACTCCAAGATTCAAAAGTTTGTGTTCTTGGTGTTCTTCACCAATATTCATCCTTTATTTAAAGAAAATTAGATGTTAGATCTAAAATGTTGGAGGAAAAATGTGTAAGGTTTGTTAGTATTGAAAGACTTCTCAACCACCAAAGACTTTAACAACCACTTACCAACAACTTTTCATGAATTAAGGGCCATGTTTTGAGGAGAGAGAACAAAGAAAGTCAAGTCTTATTTATTGAAAATTGAAAGAGGATTCCAAGACTTATTTTTCCCTCTTTAATAAATTTCACCAATTCCCAAATTCAAAAATTTACCAAGACTTCCAACTTTGGAAAATAAAAACTGTTAAATAACTGCAACCAATAGTGGCTACCACATCATCATTTATTGTTCACGCAATATATTTAAGCTCAAATTTCAGATTTCATAGTTTCCTTTTGTTTTTCCTTAGTTTCAATTTCTTTGTTTCCAATACTAATTGGCAAACTAGTACTCATCTACTAGATTGTTAGTTAGTCTTTGTGTTCGTTCATTCGTGTTTAGCGTTTGTTGTGTGCTTTTCTCTTTTGTGAATTCGTTGTATCTTGTTGGTTTAAGTCCGAGTCAACTCAAATGAAAATCTATTATGGGAAAATATAGACTCATACCTCAATCACTCACGAAGTACAAGACGACTTTCAACACTTGTGAATCCAAGTGTACGATGATCAAGTGTGTGAGAGTGTAGTGAGGTTGTTTTAAACTAACTTGTGTTTTGTTTTGTAGGCTTGTTCTTTTATTTTAAGGTACAATTACAAGGGAACTCGTAACTTCAACCTCTCAACCCATGGAAAACAATACCACCAATGCTATTTTGGCCTACCTTGATATTATGTCTTGAGACCTAGCTATGACAAATGAAAGGTTGGATTATATGGTAGGTCAAAGGGAGCAAGTGGTCTGCCCGAACACATGTCAAGAGAAAGGTCATAGCTTATGTGAGCTACGAGGTAAAAACTCTATCCCGTATACTCCTATGAACTTAGAATGTTATGTTGTGGCTAGTAGGAGCCAATTGGGTGTAATTGTGACTTTGACTAGGGCAGAGGTTCTTGAGTCTTCCCTTCGTAATACTCTTGATATTGTTAGGTCGCATGTGGACCAAACTCTTGTGGTAGTCACACAAGCACTAGTTGATCCTTTAGATAACGAAATTGATTCTTCTTGTGAGAATGATTTGTGTCCATCTAGTGCTAACACTTATAACTTGACTACGATTCCATTACCAAGTGACGAGTATTCACACACTAGTTGACCCTTATGAAAACCAAGGCGAGTCTACGTTGGTATGTGAGTTGCCAACAACTAGTGAGGGTGAGCAAAATTATCAACCAGGTGAAGATGATCTTGATTTGCTTGAATGCTTAGAAAACACGAATTGTGATTGTCTTTGTGAAGACGATTTTGATTATGGTCCTTGGGATGCCCGTGATGGTTTGTATGTATGTGAGGACTACTTTTGTGAAAGAGAAGGTGATACGTGTTTAGAAATTCCATCGTCTTCTTCTCTATGTGTTTCTTATGTTGTACATACACCTAGTGAAGATTTTGAAACTAGTAGTAAGTGCATGCATGAGAATCCTTTATTTGAAGTTGACTTGTAGAACACCTTTCTCAACCCTCTTTTTGTTCATGATATTTCCAATGGTGATAAAGAGGGTATGCTTAACTTTGGGGATGGCATCCTAGGGGTGAGTGAGCGTGGGCGAGACCTAAGTCCTTGATTGCTTCTACCATTTGATCTTGGTACCATCTTAGGGCGAGAAGCGATGAATCTTAGCCTATTGTCATTTTGTCTTGATGCTTATCCGATCCACTTCCTTTGTCACATTTGCACTAGTCTTTTCATGCTTAAAACAAAGGACCCGTGGATATACTTTAAGTTTGTTCTACCTCAGTATGACATGTTGATATGTTATTTTTGCTAACCCTAACACCTCTTGTCATGAGGATATGTGCTTGTTTGTCTTCTCTTGATTTTGTAAGGTACGAATTCAAGGTCGAATCCTTTTCAAGAAGGGGAGGATGATACAAGTACGACCACGAGGATGGAAGTATGTGAGATGCATTGAACTCGAGACTTGGGGTGTACAAGTGAAGTGCAAAGGAAGTCCTAAATAGGCTCCAAAACAGTCCACAAACTACACTCCAAGGGTGCCCAAAGTGAAGGATTTGACTAAGGGGTCTTTTGGACATTTCACTATTTTGTAACCTACTATAAATAAAACATTTTAGGTCATTTAGTCTTAGATTATTGATTATATTTGTAAGTCTTGTATGAATTTTGAAACGCCAAGCCCTCTCTCCTTTGAGGCAAAATCGAAACTAGGCTTCAACTTGAGTGTGAAATCGCTCGTGTTGGATTCATGGCTTGGAACATTGGGTACTTGAAGGATTGAGGTCCTTCTTGTGTCCAAGAAGAGAGTAGGTGTTCTTATTACATGTTTATAAGGTTTTAGGTGTTTAATACACACCCTAGTTCTTAGGTCTTGTAATAACATATGTCTCACTACCTATCTTTACATTTCTTATACTCTTTGTTATTGTTCTAGTCAAAAGCGTGTATTGTTGTTTCCATTTTGTTGTTTCTCATCTTGTTCTTCATCTTGTTATCTTGTTATCTTGTTATCTTGTTAATATCTTTGTTAGTTTGTGGTGGCTGATTTGGTGTCAAATACACCCTTGTTTCTTGTATTCTTATTGTATTTGTCGAATCCTAGAGTGGTCTTCAAAAGGGTCCTCGGTTCTTGAACTAGTGAACTATTTTTGGAGTATGTTTTTGTGTGTTACTTGTCTTTCTTGTATCACTAAACAAGAGGAAACACCATAAGATTACAATAAAAGAAAAGGGATAGATAGATAGACCAATGGTTGGTATAATCTTAAGAACCCAAGAGCCTATTCCACCCTTGGACCCTTAACACTACACACAACAAAAACGTATCTCTTACGTTGGTACAAGAGTGACCTCGATCTCCCAAGCATCCAACATTTCCAAGCTTGAATCCACACTCAATGTTGAAAACCCTTGTTACAAGTTTCGGCCATGGGGGCCTTTCTCTCAAGAGAAATATTTCCAAGTGTTACAACTTCAATATCCAACAAAAACTAATGACTAAAACCCAACATCATTCTATTTATTGTGTATTACAAATAATAGGTAAAATGACCAAAAGGTCCCTTTAATGAAATGAGACCAAGGGCGCCCTTGGAGTGCAAGTTTAGGGTCGGTTTTGATGTGATCCAAGACCTTCTCCACACTTCACTTGGATGCTTTATTAGGCGGGTCCAATGCATTCTCACATACGTGCATCCTCGTGATCATACCCGTATCAACCCTGAACCCTTTTTGCATAATAAAAGCGCGTGTAATACACCGCAACTCATTTACCGGGACCATGGTGCCATGTAAGCATAAAAGGCGTCAAAAATGCAGTAAAATTGAGTTAGGGGAATAATAGGATCCCGTAAAATCGGAGTGTGTTGTCGCAAATTTGATCATAATTCGGAGGTACTAGATGCTTATCTCAAAGTAAATCACAACAATGAAGTCTTTTCCAAATGATGGTAGTGTTGGCCAATTTACTCCTAGTATTGAAGTTTGATGGAGATGAGTATTACATAGTATTTCTTGATTTAGTTCAGGTTTATTCAACTATTGAAACCATAACAGTTAAAGTACAAACAATACATGACTTCAAGTGATACAAACAACTTTAATACATTAATAAAGGGAAACAAGATAAACAAAAAGCAACATATAAACTTGGAGCTCAGAAAGAACGGCATCGGCTGAGATGCAAATTGCTATATTTCCATAATGTGTTCTTGATTTTGTTAAGCCGTTTGACTACGTATTTCATGGCTATTCTTGATTCTGGCATTTCCATTGTGCAATCTAAAGCCAATTCGACCATGGAGGCTATGCAGATTTCACTTTTCCTCAAATCAAGATTTTCATTGCATATTTCTTCAAGTGTTGGCCTTCTTTTGGTCAAAACCTCCAGCAACATGATGCCGTAACTATAAACATCACCACTAGTGGACACTATTCCCTCCGAGCCATATTCTTTGAAAGGAATGAAAGGAAAGAAAGTTACTTAATTGAAATATAACACCAATTATGTACAAATAGAGACTTGCTCTTCTACTTCTAGAATTTGGGTAAGTTTAATTATGATAAAAACAAATTCAAAGAGAGCGGATTATTTATACCTGGTGCAATGTAACCAAGAGTGCCCAATGTCTCTGTATGTGCCATTGACTTGCTTATGGCTAAAATTTTAGAGATGCCAAAATCACCAACATGAGCCACCATATCTTCATCCAAGAGAATGTTGGCCGGCTTTAGGTCACAGTGAACTATCGGAGTGTCATTACCATGATGTAGATATTCAATTGCCATAGCCGTATCAAGCATTACAGTGACTCTTTGAAGTAGGTTCAAGTGGAAATATTCTCTGTACAACCAATTCTCAAGACTCCTGTTGGACATATATTGCAGAACGAAGGCTCGTATACTGTCACTAGAACAAGTAGTAATCACAGGAACAAGATTTCTGTGTCTAAGATTTCTCACCACTTCACATTCAGTATCAAACCTCTTGCATACTTGGTCATTTTCCAAATCCAGATCCTTTATGGCCACCACAATTCCGCTAGATAATGTGCCTTTATATACAAAGCCGGAGCTTCCTTCACCAATTAAATTTGATCCATCAAAATTATTTGTTGCTTGTCGAATCTCATGATAAGAAATCAATTGATAGGTCCCGATCTCCGTTACTTTTTCGACATCTTTAGACTTTTGTTTCTTCTGCCATTTCATTATCCAAATTGAAACCAACAAGAATATCAGAAAGGATGAAGAAACCACTGGAATAACAATTTTTAGGACAAGCTCTTTAGACTTTGACTTCTGTCCAGGATTATTGATAGGGCAAGAAGGAACCTCCAATTAGTGCATTCCACATAGCCTTTTGTTCCCAAGAAATGATTGCATAGTGAAATTTGCAAACGCACCACCATTGGGTATTTCACCTTCTAAATCATTAAATGAAACATTGATATTTGTGACGTGTGGTAGTTTTTCCAATGACTTAGGAATAGTACCTGACAACCCATTTAAAGACAAATCCAAGAATTCCAAGTTTGTCAAGTTTGAAAGGGAGAATGGAATTTGGCCTGAAAATGAATTGTTTGTTAGGTTAAGAGACTGTATGTTTTGGAGATCCCCCAATCTGCTTGGTATCATGCCCGAAAAGTGGTTGCGAGAAAGATCTAGATGTACAATGGCTTCCAATTCTCCAATATTTGGTGGAACTTCTCCCTCTATAGAATTTAGATAGAGAAGATGTTTCATTTTCCAAATGCTCAAGGGCAATTTTGATGAAAATTTATTAGAATTCAAATAAAGCACTTGAAGCATGCTTAGATTTCCTAAACATTCTGGAATTAATCCAGAGAGCTCATTACCATTCAGATATAATTCAACCAAATTAGTTAAATGACATACTGCCTGAGGAGTATGTCCCTTGGAGTTGTTTAAGCTTGCCAAAGTCAGAAGGAATATTTCCCGCCAAGTTGTTGCCTCCCAAGTATAGGGCTCTTAGACCGCTCATGTTTCCTATACTTGAGGGGATGAGGCCATTGACGTGTGCATTTGTTATCTGAAAGTTTTGAATCGTTGATGACAGATTCCCAATAGAATTGGGCAGAACACCATTCAACGGATTGTTACCCACTTGTAGATATTGCAACTTCCTACAGTCGGCCAAGGAATTGAAGAATCTGAACTCATGCTCTCTTGGTTCATTGGTCAGTTGATTAGTATGTATGAGCAAATGTCGCAGTTCACGAAGATTTCCCAAATTATTAGGAATAGTTCCTGCGAGAAAGTTCCTGTTTAGCCCAAGTTTCTCAAGCTTGGACGCATTTGTTATGAACGATGGAATTTCCCCTTCGATCTGATTGACTCCCAAGATAAGTTCTTTAAGGTTTGGAAGATGAAGACTTGTAGTGCTCGGAATTCTACCCGAGAGGTTGTTGAAACTGAAGTTAACGATTTCCAAAGAAGATATGTTGAAGATAGCCCCTGGAATTTGACCAATAAGGTTATAATTAAACATAAAGTTTAATTGCCTCAAATTTGATAGCTTCCCTAATTCAGGAGGAATTTTCCCTGCTATGCGATTGTTTCCACAATAAAGTTTTCGCAGAGTGGAAATATTGCCCATTGAAAAGGGAATAGTCCCTGTTATGGGATTATCACCAATATAAAACTCCTCAAGTTTGGATAAACAACCAATATTTCGGGGTGTATCTCCAGTTGTTGAAAGACATGGAAAAAATTTTGAGCTTTGTGAGTTGGCATATGTTGGAAGAAATGGGACCAGAAATTTGGTTGTAATGCTTAACTAAGAACTCTAGATTTGACACGATATTCCCTTCATTAAGCAAGAGAGGACCCGAAAGGCTATTGAATGACACTGACACGCCAACTAGCGATGAGATATTAAAGAGTGGTGCAGGAAGGGAACCCGTTAATTGATTATCGGCCAAGTTCAAAAATGCAAGCTGACTCAGATTACCGAGTTCCTCCGGAATGTTGCCGCTGACTCTATTCCCATACAAACTAAAGTTCAGTAACTTTGTGGCATTTCCAACTAAAGGAGGGATTATACCTGTGAAGCTATTATTCCTGAGATCTAAGACTCTGAGTTCGGGTACATACCATGGCCCTTTCCACATTTCACCACTGAGTTTATTGAAAGCCAATGAAATTACTTGAACTCTCCAGTGTTGAAATAGACTTGTTGGAATACTTCCGTTCAGCTGATTGTTCTGAATATCAATGACTCGTAGGCGAGGCAAGTGGCCAAGGCCGTAAGGGATACCCCCATGAAAGAAGTTGTTCTCGAGATTGAGCTCTCTGAGAAAGGACAAATTGGCCAAAGACGGAGAAATTATGCCTTGAAGTTTCAAATTAGGAAGAGCCAAGGCTACAACCCTTTGCCATTTGGAACTGCACTTGACACCGAACCAAGAGCAAAAAGAAGAGTTCTTCGTCCAATTATTGGCCAAAAATTGATTAGGACATGTAATAAGATTTTGGAAAGCTAGTAGAGCTTCTTGGCCGGTCTCATTAGAGGGTGCAGCTGATATCGAAACAGTAAAGTATTGAACAAGATATAGAAGAATCAATAAGAGAATGTACTTCTCCATATGTTTTTGATTTGTTTTGTTGCCAAAGTCGCATCATTATATAGCAATATCCATCAGAGCAGAATGATTAAACAACAAGATAAATTTAATTGGCTACGGTTCCTGTGTCATACATTACAATATCATATTATTCTAACACAAAGTGTTAAGAATTAGTATAAGAATGTTGTTATAAATCACATCATTTACAACCTTGACTTGACTATTTCCAGGATCCATTTGGTTTAAAGAAATGAGAAAATTTAATCTCCATATATACATTTGTGTTACTTATACAATTATTGTCAGTATAAAATTTAGCGCAACTAACCTATTTGCTGTTAATTATACAGTGCTTCATTTATGACATTAAACTCCGAATAAGTTATGTAGAGTTATTTAAAGTCTTTACTTCTTGACTTGACAAATTGCGGTAAACAAATTCCACACGTATCATGGAGTTTACTTCACAGAGCAATTGTATTGTCCAAGTCAAATTTGGTTATATGTTGTAGTTAATTTTTAACTCTAACTTGAAGTTGAGTTTTTCAAGTAAAAGAAACCGTTTCCCTCACTAAACTTTAAATGTCCAAACATAAAATGGTTGGCTTTGGGACACCATATCTGTCGAGCCGCCCCTGCAAGTTTTTACGGTAAATGGAAGAATTCCCCACAAATTCACTTTCACATCAGACTTGACTATATTTTGTATGTAATGATCCTTACAATGAAAATCCCTTAATTTAATTAAGTGAGAATTTTTATCTTCCTTAGAAGTACACTGTTATGGCTTAAGAAGAACCACACCTATAGAGAGGCACGAAGGCCAACTTACAACTGCTATCTAGCAAAACATTTATAGGGATCGCTTGAACCAAGTATGATAAAGAGATAAGCATCCAGTACACCCCCGAACTATGACCAAAGTTGCTACGACACATTCCAACTTCACAAGGGTCCTATTACCCCTGAACTCAATTTTAGCATATTTTTGTCACCCTTTTGTGCTGACGTGACACCTTTATTAAATAAAATTTGAGCCACATCAAAGGTGCCGCATCATCTAAAAAGAGTGATAAAAGGTGCCACTTCAGTTAAAAAGATCGACAAAAATATGCTAAAGTTTAGCTTGGGGGAGGGGGTAATAGGGCCCCCATGAAGCTGGAGTGCGTCGTAGCAAATTTGGTCATAGTTTAGGGGTACTAGATGCTTTACTCTATGATAAAATTTATCTCCCTATATAAATTCGGATTAATTATACTATGTCTAGTTTTGAATATAAATTTTTGCATTGCTTTTGTAGTCTCCAAATAACCAAACCAAAGTTTGATTTGCGATATTAAATTCTGTATGAGTTATGTGTGCAGAGTTCAACATCAAAAACTTATTAAGACATTCCATAATTTTATTTTTCAGGAAAGAAAAGTGAGCCAATACTGAACTATTAAAGTAAAAGATGGTTGTGATGACCATTGTGCTCCCAAGTTCTCATCAAATTGGAAAAAGATCAACACTCTAATTCGGATGACAGTGAGATTCTTAATTATATTTTTATCTCATCTGAACATTGCAGAATTGTCACACCTACCGCTTCCGTCCTATCTTTCCAAAGACAACACAAATAAAACACTGGAAAACAAGGGGGATGGGGTCAAATTCGTAAACACACCGCCACTGCGTATTTCACCTTCTAAATTATTAAATGAAACATCGATGGCTTTAAGGTACAAAGTTTTTCCAATGACCTAGGAATAGTATCGGACAAAGCATTTACAGACAAATCCAAGATTCCCAAGCTTATTAATTCTTGGCAAAGGATAAAGGATGAAAGTATTGTTGTTGTTAAACTGATGCATTATAATGCTCACACACACACGGAAGCCATTGAAGCATAGAAGAGAAGAAAGGAAAGAGCTAAGATATTGTTATTCAAGTGGTAAGGTATACAATGAGAGAGGCATGGTTGCTATTTATAGTATGTCACATGAGCTTCTAGAACATTCCTAACTAACTCTAACAACTTGGATAACTAATCTAATCAGCAACCACTAACTTGGTGCCTCCACTAACTTCACTAACTAACTTGGCTAATCAACCTTTTATCAATGTAACAGTAAAAACCAAAAAACAGTAAAAATGAGCTAATGATCTAACTCAGAAAAGTGATCAATAACTAATACATTTTAACACTCCCTCTCAAGCTGAAGGGTGCAAAATGTTTAGCACACCAAGCTTGCTCATAAGGTGTAGGTGTTGATCTTGAGTTAAAATTTTGGCAAGGATGTCAGTAACTTGGTGATTGGTTGGAACATACATAGGCTTAACCAATCCCTCCTTGATCTTGTCTCTAATGAAGTGACAGTCAACTTCAATGTGCTTTGTTCTTTCATGAAAAATGGGGTTGGCTGCTAACTCTATTGAAGACTTGCTGTCACTGAACACTGTGATAGGTTTACTGATAGATACACCTAGTTTTGGAAACAGGCCTTCCAGCCAAGTAATTTCGGATAAAGATGAAGCCATGCTTCTATATTCAGCTTCTGCTGAACTTCTGGATACTGTGTGCTATTTTTTAGACTTTCAAAATATTAGAGAACCACAAAAATGTACTACATAACCTGTAAAAGATCTCTTTGTATTTGGGCATGTAGCCCAATCTGAATCACACCAGCACACAAGCTCAGTTATAGGCTGAGCCTTAAGCCAAACACATTGTCCCACAGTGCCTTTCAAGTATCTCACAACCTTGTTTGCAGCTTCCAAATGAGACTTCTTAGGTTGTTGCATAAACTGGCTTAAAGTTTGTACTGTATAGCTGATGTCTGGTCTTGTAATAGTTACATACATTAGCTTCCCAACCAACCTTTGATAGGATGTAACATCTTGAAGAATATCATTTTCTGTAACCCCCACTGAATTGTCTACTTCTACTGATGTTAGCTTGGCATTGGTTTCCATTGGACTAAGGGCTGGTTTTGCACCAGCAAGTCCCGTGTTAGCAATGAGCTCCAAAATGTACTTTCTTTGGTTTAATATAACTCCTTTTGTAGATCTCAACACTTCAATTCCTAGAAAATACTTTAGTTCTCCAAGATCTTTGAGTTTTAACTGCTGATGTAGTATTCCCTTTGCCTTATTTATCATGGCATCATTGTTTCCTATAACAAGAAGATCATCTACATATGCCAATATCATCACCATTCCTTCTAATCTCTTCAAGGTGAAAAGAGAGTAATCATATATGCTTTGAGAGAAACCAGCTTTAAGTAGTGCAACAGTAAGCTTAATGTTCCACTGCCTGGAAGCTTGTTTAAGTTCATATAAGGACTTCACTAATCTGCAAACCTTGTGTGTCCCTTGTTTTTTGAATCCATCTGGTAATTCCATATAAACTTCCTTATTTAAGTCACCTTGGAAAAAAACATTGTAGACATCTATCTGGTACATGAACCAGCCTTTTGAAACTGCCAGAGCAATGACACTTTTTACAGTAACCATTTTTACTACTGGTGAGAAAGTATTATGATAGTCCAACCCTTTTAGCTGACTGTATCCTTTAGTTAAGAGTCTGGCTTTGAATCTTTCAACCTCTCTATTGACCTTATACTTGATCTTGTATACACATTTTTACCCTATGATATTTTTGTCTTGTGGCAAGTCAACGACCTCCCAAGTATGATTATCTTCAAGTGCCTTCACCTCTGCTTTCATAGGTTTAATCCACCTTTCGTCCTTAACTACTTGATTATATGATTGAGGTTTAACTAATACTGATAAATTAGACACAAAATATTGATAACTAAGACTAGTCCCAGCATACGACAGATAATTGGCTAAGGGATATCTTGTTCCTTTTCCCTTTCCTGGTGTTGCATAGTCCATCATCCAAAAAGGTTGCTTATGTACTCTGATTGATTTTTTTGGAGCAGATACAACAGGTACTTCAGGTTGTGAGGATGATGCAGTAGCATCTGATGAGTTGGAGGGAACATCATCTAGTATGCTAGCTGGAACATTGGAAATATTTATATTCTCATTTGAAGACATAGGAATCTGGTGACAAGACTCTGGTATAACAGGTGAATTTACATGATCATCCATGTCTACATCTGCACATTCATTCTCACTTATTATGAGAAAGTCAGTAGACAACTCTAAAGTAGTCTTGTCTTCAAAATGGAACAAATGTTCTTGAAACACATCTCTTGTAACAAATAGTTTGTTAGTAAGCAATTCCATCAACAAATAGCCTTTCTGAGAAGTGGAATATCCCATAAGTACTACAGTCTTGGCTCTTTCAGCAAACTTATCTCCTCTGGGTAGTACTGTGGCATAACACTTGTAGCCAATCACCCTGAGATGTGTTAGTGAGGGAATTTTATAGAATAGCACCTCATAAGGACTCTTACCTCCAATAGATGAAGAAGGTAACCTGTTCATAAGATAAACCGCAGTCTTGACATTCAATCCCCAAAACTTGATAGGTATCTGAGACTAAAACCTGATAGCTCTAGCAATATTAAGTATTTGCCTGTTCTTTCTTTCAACAATCCCATTCTGCTGTGGTGTGTAGGGGCAACTACTTTGATGCAATACACCCAAGGATTGAAATAACTCTCTAGATTGTGAGTTTATAAATTTTGTTCCATTATCTGATCTGAGAACTTTTATTTGAGCACCAAATTGATTTCTTATCAAATTCAAGAAGTTTTTAATAGCCACAATACATTCAGATTTCAACTGTAACAAGTGAATCCAAGTATACCTACTATGATCATCTACTATAGTCAGAAAGTAGTGCTTCTTATCAAAAGTAGGGACTTTATAAGGCCCCCAAAGATCCATATGTACTACATCAAAAGTCTTCACATCTCTAGAATCACTAATAGGAAATGTTATTCTAGTTTATTTAGCTAGCAGACAGACATGGCATTTATTTAGAACCTCTAAGTCTGTTTTGTGTCTTATTAGACTAAGTGATTACAAAGCCTGAGAAGAAGGGTGCCCAAGCCTTCTATGCCATAAGTTGCAGTCTTGCATATCTACTTCCATAACCAGCAGCCTTTGAGGACTTTTTTCATATGCTTCATTCAATCCACAGACCTTCTTAGGAATGTATAATCCCCCTTTCTCCTTACCAATCCCCTTCACCTTTCCAGTGTAAAGGTCCTGAAATACACAGAAATCAGGGTAGAATGACACAAAGCGTGAAACCTATTTGGTCATTTTTGCTACTAATAACAGATTCAGTTTAAAGTCAGGAACAAACAACACATCACTAATAGTTTCCTCATTTAGGATTTGTGTTTCTCCAATGTGTAAAATGTTTGCCTTGGCTCTAGTAGAAAGATTCACCATTTATTTTTCTGTATTAACTACTTTATGACAATGTGAGAATATTCCTTTATGTGCTACAACATGATGTGTTGCACCAGAATCTATTACCCATTCATGTGGAACAACATGTGTTGATAAACAAGTAACTATACCTGACATGTTGACCTGCTTTGAATTATGTGCATCTTTGTTCATGTCACGACCCAAACTGGGGCCCTGACCATGATGAGTATTCCGAACCATGAAGGCCCGAAAGAACACCCTTGTCTATCTGGTAATCATGGACAACATTCATATAATAAAAGATAATGCAGAAATAGAAATCTAATATGGAAACATGGTCAATCTAAATGAGATCATAATACTGAAAACTGAAATCCAAAATATATCTGAATAATAATGTCTGACTCAGTCTGCGAAATATCTACTATGAACTTAACAAAACTGTCTAAAAACTAGGACAAGGACCCCAGTAGACCAAAATATGACTAAAGATAAATATCTGAAAATAAGCAGGCCTTCTGGATCATAGAAGGCTCACCACTGCACAATCTAATCTGCAATCTGAAATATCTACTATTTACTTTAACCCCTAGACTGAGCCTCAGAACCTGGAAGGAGGGGGTCAACACAAATGTACTGGCATGTGAAGCAATCCAAAATAGTGTATTTGTATACGTATAAAGTAGATGAGAGAAATTTAACAAAACATCATGCATAAAATAGTTTCCAAAACACATGGGCATCATTTTGAAGACTTTGAAACATTTCTTTGAAACCATGACTTACTCTTTGTCTTACTTCTGAGCTAGATGGTACACCCTACAATCTGTAATTCCACAGGTTATATGGAATCCGTCCTTGACTCGGCAGCCAAGCCCCCAATCCACGTTTGCCACAAGGATTGAAGTATCTATAAGGGGGACACGCAAGATCACACAACAGGGTGCCAAAATCCCCAATCAAATCAACATGTCATGGTAGTGTACAAGATCATAAAACAAGGCTCCTAACCATAGTCCCAATTTGGGATGACATGAATCAAGGTACACAAGATCACAAAGCATGGTACCATAATCCCGTGTCGGCAAATCACGGTTTCTAGCATAGAGTTTTTCAACTCGCACTTTATTCGGGTAACCATCTAAATCTCTTTAAGACATTTTTAAACCTTTTCTAAACATGCATCTTTTTGAATTCATAATCTGAAATCTGATTTCAAACATATGTTCTATTCTGTTCTGAATTACTATGGCTTTAACTGAGTTAGTGTCATCACACCAAGACTTGTAAGTCCTATTTTTAAGCCATATTGTACCATTCATGATTCTTTAATTAAAACATAATTTAGACCACCCAAACATGCAAACAGTATAAAGGATTCCATTGTAACTCCCCGTAAAATTTGTGCAATTCATCGTCTCTTCTTAGAATGGGCATATGATAAGCAAACTTGTAAATATTCTAAGTGTTGAAAGACTTAGACTCATTTTTAAATAGTAATCTTTGGGAATTTTATTTTTGACCTTCCCGACCTCTGTTTTTAGATTTTCTTGTTGTGTTGTGATGGGGCAAAGTTATAGTACATCTCGGAATTTTTAGACGAGCTTAAGGGAAAGTTTGGATTGCATTTCCAGTAGCAGCGTGCGATAGGCCCGCGCCGCCCACTAGATCACGTGACCTGGAGGGAGGCCCGCGATAGAGTGGGCGACACCCACTAAATAGCAATGCTCTAGGGCCTGTGCCACCTGCTATATCTCCCTAGGCCATATTTTCAGCCTCCTTTGGGTAATTAATAGCATTTTGGTAATTCTCCATTCCCCTATCAACTTAAACACGGGATTTAATCCCAAATACTCTAAAATACACCCCCATTCATCAAAATTGCTCAAGAACACTCTCTAGGGTTTCAAAATAAAAACCCAACAAGTTCAAGATTCGACCATAGGTTTTCAAAGATAATCACATATTTGGAATCCCCACGACGTAGGATTCAAGGAGCACCTATTGTATTCCAACTTTGAGGTACGCGGAGTTTTCCTAAATTCACATGGGCATAGAAATCATGCTTTAATCAAAGGGTTTTTGAAATTTGTGTATATATCCATGTTTTAGAAGCCTTGATATCATTTTTTTGGTCTTTTGGCCTTCTCCAAAGTGATTTGAGATTATATATTTGAATACTCATTGAGAGCATGATTTATGATAAATTCCCCTCTTGTTATGAATTTTCTTATTTTAGTAGTATATGAATTGTTTTGCAATGCATTTTTGAAAAGCATTATATGAAATAGTTGGATTCTTTCTATGACTTAAATGTGATTTTTATCACTAAAGAGGGGATTGAGCATGATGTTTAATTTTCATAATGCATATAATGAAAGAATGCATGGTGTTTGCCAAAAAGCACATGACCACCATATGTTGATGAACTTTTGCATAATTTTGACTTGGGTTTCAGAGCATGAAATCTTCTATATCAGTTGCATGTTTTTGGTGGTCTAAGCTACGTTTTAACGAAACTTTTAGTTTAATATATTATTGCTCAGAACTCATGACTTGCAAGTCTTGGTATGACGATACCACTTCAAACTATGTCATATCAGACTCAGACTAATGCACATTTCAGACTTTCATGATTTTAGACATTCAGAATGTTGCATGTACAGAAAAGGTTAAAAATGGGCACACAAAGATGTTAGGTGGTTCCCCAAAGAGGGATTGAGTTCAAGTGACTTATTGCCTAAAATCGTGGTTTGCTGACCTGGGTATATATTATACGCTGATCCCGTGTGGCGTATCAGACTCAGACACTCGAACCCTTGTGGTACACTTGGATTGGGGTCTTCTCACCGAGTCAATGGTGGATTCCATATATCCCATGGAATATCAGACTTTTAGAGGAGCTCCACCTAACTCAGAAGTAATACAAAGATCAGAAACAGTTTTCATAAGAATGTCTTATGAGTTTTGAATGATGCCCATGTGCTTTTAGAAAACTATTTTATGCATGTTGTGTTGATGAAAATTTGCTCTCATATATTTTACATATATATATATATACACATATATATATATGTTCAAAATACTCTATTTTGGATTTGCTTCGCATGCTAGTACTTTTATGCTGACCCCCTCCTTCCAGGTTCTGAGGCACAGTCGGGGTCCAGCAAATCCGTAGATATCTCAGGTCACAGACCAGCCTGAGCAGTTGTGAGCCTTCTATGATCCTTGAAGGTTTGATTATTATAGATATTATGCTTAGTTATGTTTTGGTCTACTGGGGCCTTGTCCTAGTTATTCAGACATCTTGTTTAGTTCATAGTAGAGATTTTCTGATTGTGACAGACATTATTATTCAGATAGATTTTTAGATTGACCATGTTTCCATACTAATTTCTATTTCCGCATTATATTTTATATCAATATTGTGCATTATGACTAGATACACAAGGGTGTTTTGGGCTTTCATGGTTCGGGATGCTCGTCATGGCTAGGGTCCTGGCTCGGGTCATGATAAACTTGGTATCAGAGAACGGTTCATGGTCCTAGGGTGTCTGCGAAATTATGTTGGGTAGAATCTTGTTTATGGGTGTGTAGCATTCCACACTTATAAGCAGGAGGCTACTAGGCGTTTAGGAAATGTTTCCCTTCTTTGTGAATTAGTTCGTGCTTCAAAGTCAAGTCTATCCCTAATCCGTGATCTTTTGTCTTACAAAAATAACAGTCATGCCTCCTCGTCGCAATACCAATCAGAGTGCTCAGAATGATAAGGTTCGTCCCACTCATGGGATGAGGATGCGTAATAGGGTTCCCTCTCTAGAATCTGTCCTTACTCCGGGAGTCCCTCCAGTCCTAACCAGTCCACCTTGGGCTCCACGGACTAATATGAACCGTCCCCTGACTTCTCAGGGGAACATATCAAATACAGAGTTCAGGCAGTCTATTCATATGTTAACACAGTTGGTGGCTTCACAGACTCATCGGTCACAGGATACTGGGTCTGCATCTGTTACTTCCGAAGCTACACGGGTGAGCCAATTCATGAGGATGAATCCTCCTAAATTTATAGGTACTAAGGTAAAAGAGGATTCGCAGGAATTTGTAGATGAAATGGAAAAGATTTTTAAAGTGATGTATGTAGATGAGGTAGAAGGGGTAGAATTGGCAGCGTACCAGCTGAAAGAGGTGGAAAATCAATGGTACAACAATTGGGAAGATGCGAAGGGCGACAATGCTGAGCCCTCAGTATGGAATGAGTTTTTTGATGCTTTCCTTGATCATTTGTTTCCTTTAGAGTTGCAGGAGGGAAAGGATGAGGAGTTCATGAATCTAAAATAGGGGAAGACGAGTGTTCAGGAGTATACTCTAAAGTTTAATCAGCTAACCCATTATGCTCCCGAGATGATGTTACGATCCGAACCGGGGCCTTGGCCGTGATGAGTACTCCAAACCATAAAGGCCCAAAACACCCCTATCTATTTTGTAATCATGCACATAATTCATATGATAAAAGAAATGCGGAAGATACACAATATTATGGAAACGTAGTCAAGAATTCACATGAAAACAATAATGGGGATAATGTCCCAAAAATCTCTATCGACATAGGAAAAACTATCTGCGAAATATCTACTACATGACTAAAACAAATAATTGTCTGAAAACTGGGACAAAGCCCCTGGTAGACCTAAACTACTAAATGATAAATAAATTGTCAGACATCATGCCTTCTGGAATATAGAAGGCTCACCAAGTGACTCTGCAAATCTGCCTGAAGAATCTACTGATTATCCAGACCCCTAGACCGTGCCTCTGAACCTGGGAGGGAAAGGGGTCAATACAAATATACTGGTACGCAGATAAATCCAAAACAATAATACAATATTTTTACAAAATATAAGTCGGAGCCATATTAAAGCAGTTTCATATCAAATCATTTGAACACACATGGGCATAATGTAATAGTTTTTTAACAACAATGCAATGCAGCTGAGCTAGGTAGAACACCCTATAATATCACATTTACTCCAACTGTCAAACCTCGATTGCCACCGAGATTAGAGTATAAGTGAGGGGAATACACACAAGATCATACAACAGGGTGTCTCGACCCAATGAAGTATGGTAGTGCACAAGATCACAAAGCAGGGCTCCTATCCATAGTCCCAAATTGGGATAATATATATATATATATATATATATATATATATATATATATATATATATATATATATATATATATATATATATATATATATATATATATATATATATGAGGTACACAAGATCACCAAGTAGGGTACTAATTTCCTATGTCTGCAAACACGATTTCCAACGATGAGCCCATACACTCAAACGCCTTCTTTGGGCATCCACCTATCTTACGTAAAATCAATGCATTCAAACTTCATTTAATTCAATCACATATCATGTTCTTTAGGGTATCGTCATAACCGACTTGTAAGTCATCAATATCACATCATTCTTCTCATTCAACCATTGTATTCAACATGTTTCAAGACAAACAACCCTGTCGTTTCAAGTCAAAATCATATCAAATCATAACGATTTTCAAACATTTCATGTCATGCTTTTCAAGTTGTTTTTAAACAATTTACATCATATGGAAATTTAAAACAAATTCATATTAAGAGAGGAATTCCATATAATTCATGCTCTCAAGTTAACATCTTTTCAAAACACATGCATATACATATATAGTATATCAAATCACTTCGAAAATAGGCCTAAAGACCAAATCAATATCATAGAAACATTTAAAACATGATTATATTCACAGTTTCAAAGCCCCCATTATTAAAACATGAATTTCTAAGCCCATGAGATTTTGAGAATAACCCCACGTACCTCTATATGCGAAAATAGTAGGTGCTTCTTGAAGCCTACATTGTGGGGATTCCGAATACACAATCAATTTCAAAAACCCACGGTTGAATCTTGAGTTGCTTGGGTTTTTATTTTGAAACTCTTGAGAGATTTCTTTAACAATTTTGATGAATATGAGTGTAATTTGTCTCTTTAGGGATTAAATCCCGTGTTTAAGTTGATAGAGGAATGGTAAATTACCAAATTGCCATTAATTTCCCAGTGGATGCTGAAAAATAAGCCTGGCGCGATCCATTAGGCGTCGTGGGCCTTAGTTCACTACGATTAAGTAGGCATCGCCCACTCAATCGCGGGCTAAGGTCCGATGCATGTGATCCAGCAGGCGGCGCAGGCCTATTGCGTGCTGCCACTGGATTTGAAATCAATACTTGTCCTTAAGCTCTTCTAAAGTTTTGAGACTCTTCTGAGACATACTACAACCTTGACCCATCACAACACAACAAGAAAATCCAAAAACGGATGTCAGGAAGGTTGAAAAGTTGTATCCTGAAAATTGCCTGCTAAAATGACTCAAAGTCCTCATTACATTTAGAAAAATTTTCAAGTTTTAAGTCTAAGAGCACACTATTAAAGGCTAATCCATGCACTAATTTTACGGGGTGTTACATTATCCCCCCTTGGGATCATTCGTCCCCGAATAATGATACAGAAAGCAGGAAAGCACAATTTCTAGCATGTTAGGCATAGGAAAGAAAAATAAGGCAAGAGTTGTACCTTGCATCTCTTCGTTCACCGGTTCAAATAAATGTGGGTATCTATTTCTCATATCATATTCTGATTCCCAAGTTGCTTCGCCAACTTTCTTATTCCTCCTCAATACTTTCACCGAGGCTATCTCTTTGCTCCTCAATTTTCTAACTTGGCGATCTAAGATTGCTACAGGATCTTCTTCATAAGACAAGGAATCATTCACCTTGATTTCCTCAACAGGCAATACTAAAGAATGATCTCCAATGCACTTTTTCAACATGGATATATGGAATACTGGGTGAACAGAACCCAAGTTTGCAGGCAACTCTAACTTGTATGCAACTCCGCCTATCCTTTTTACAATTTGATATGGTCCTATGTAGTGAGGACTCAACTTAAATTTCTTCCCAAATCGCATAACTCCATTCATGGGAGAAACTTTATGGAGTACCCAATCTCTAACCTCAAACTTTTACTCTCTTCTTCTAATGTTGGTATAGGATTTCTGATGACTCTGAGCCATCTTAAGTGGTTCTCTAATTAATTTCATATCCTCCATTACCTGATGAACAAGATCAGGCCCAAACAACTGCGTCTCACCAACTTCATACCACCCTATAGGAAACCTGCATCTCCTCCCATACAATGCTTCAAATGGTTCCATCTTAATACTGGCATGGTAGCTATTATTATAGGCGAACTCTATCAACAACAAATGATCTATCCAACTACCTTTGAAATCTATTACACAAGCTCTCAACATATCCTTAAGGGTCTGAATGGTGAGCTCAGGTTGCCCATCAGTCTTAGGGTAGACTGTTGTACTTAGGTTCACTTGGGTACCTAAACCTTTTTAAAACGATATCTAAAACTGAGAAGAAAACTGCGTACCTCGGTTGTATATAATAGAGATAGGTGATCCGTACAAATGAACTATTTACTCAATGTACAACTTCGCATAATCGTCTCCCGAATAATTAGTCCACACAGGCAAAAAGTGGGCTGACTTTGTCAACCAATCTACAATCACCCAATTGGAGTTATACTGGTTTTGGGACTTTGGAAATCCTGTAACGAAGTCCATATTGACCATCTCCCACTTCCATAAAGGCAGATCTATCTCCTAGGAAGTACCTCCTGGCCTCAAATGCTCTACCTTCACTTGTTGAAAGTTCAAACACTTGGAAACAAAATCAGCTACATCACGTTTCATGTTATTCCACCAATACAAAGTTTTCAGATCATGGTACATCTTAGTATAGCCTAGGTGAACAACATATCTATAAGTGTGATCCTCATCAAGGATTCTTTCACACAGTCCATCAACATTCGAAACACACAACCTACCTTGATATCTCATAATACCATCACCACCAATTTCAAACGGCACTACCTTTTGTTGAGATTGGTAGCAATGGTATTCTGAGATATTAGGGTAGATTATGCGTGCCTGATATAGATGGTTTGCGGGAAAGAATCCTTGATGAGGCTCACACTTTGAGGTATGTTGTTTACCTAGGCTTTACTAAGATGTATCATGAATTGAAAACCATTTATTGGTGGAATAATATGAAGCGTGATATGGATAAATATGTTACCAAGTGTTTGAATTGTCAGCAAGTCAAGGTGGAACATATGAGGCCAGGAAGTACTTCACAAGAGATAGCTTTACCGTTGTGGAAATGGGAGATGATCAATATGGACTTCCTAAGTCCCGAAACTATTATGACTCTATATGGGTGATTGTAGATAGGATGACCAAGTCAGCGCACTTTCTGCCTGTCAGGACTAACTATTTGGGAGATGATTATGCTAAGTTGTTCATCGTTGAAATTATCCGTTTGCATGGGGCACCCATGTCCATTATTTCTGACTGAGGTACGCAGTTTTCTTCTCAGTTTTGGAGATCATTTCAGAAAGGTTTAGGTACCCAAGTGAAACTAAGTACAACTTTCCACCCTCAGACTGATGGGTAAGCTAAACTCACCATCCAGACCCTTAAGGATATGTTGAGGGCCTGACTGATGGACTTTAAAGGTAGTTGGGTAGATCACTTTCCACTGATAGATTTTGCTTATAATAATAGCTTCCATTTAAGTATTAAGATGATACCATTCGAGGCATTATATGGTAGGATATATAGGTCTCCGATAGGGTGGTATGAAGTAGGTGAGATGCAGATGTTTGGGCCTGATCTTGTTCATCAAGCGATAAAGGATGTGAAGCTCATTAGAGAACGACTTAAGATAGCTCAGAGTCATCAGAAATCCTACGTCGATGTTAGGAGAAGAGAGTTAGAGTTTAAAGTTGGAGATTGGCTATTTCTTAGAGTTTCTCCCATGAAGGGAGTTATGCGATTCAGGAAGAAAGGTAAGCTGAGTCCTCTCTATATAGGGCTATTTCAGATCGTAAAAAGGATAGGTGGAGTTGCATATGAGTTAGAGTTGCCTACAAATTTGAGTTCTGTTCACCTAGTAATCCATATATCCATGTTGAAGAAGTGCATTGGAGATCATTCTTTAGTGTTGCCTGTTGAGGTAATCAAAGTGACAGACTCCTTGTCTTATGAAGAAGATCCTATAGCAATCTTAGATCGCCAAGTCAAAAAATTGAGGAGCAAAGAGATAGCCTCGGTAAAAGTATTTTGGAGGAATTAGAAAGTTGAAGAAGCAACATGGGAATTAGAAGATGATATGAGAAATAGATGCCCACAATTATTTGATCCGGTGAGCGATGTGATGGAAGGTACAATTCTTGACTTATGTCTTCTTTTCTACATCTATGTATACTAAAAATCATGCGTGACTGTATTCCGTGTCATCATTTGTGGACGAATGATCCCAAGGGGGGATAATGTAACGCCCTGTAAAAGTCGTGCATGGATTAGCCTTGAAAAATGTGCTCTTAGACTTAAGACTTGAAAATTTTTCCAAGTGTAATGAGGACTTAGAGTCATTTTAGCTGTGAATCTTTGGGATACAACTTTTAAACCTTCCCTACATCCATTTTTGGATTTTCTTGTTGTGTTGTGATGGGGAAAGGTTGTAGTAGGCCTCAGAAGAGTTTTGGAATTTTTAGACGGGCTTAAGGACACATTTGGAATTCCATTCCAGTAGCTGCGCATGATTGGCCCGCGGCGCCTGCTAGATCGCGTGTGCTGGACCTTAGCCCGTGATTGAGCGGGTGATGCCTGCTTGATCGCGGTGCTCTAGACCAGGCAACGCCTGATAGATCGCCTCAGGCCTTTTTCAGTGAGTCCTTCTAATTTTTAATGGCATTTTTGTAATTTACCTTTCCCCTATCAACTTGAACACGTGATTTAATCCCTCAAACACCAAAATAGTGTTTCATTCCTCAAATTTTCTCAAGAACATTCTCTAGGGTTTTAAAATAGAATCCCCAATAACTCAAGATTCAACCATAAGTTTTAGAAGAAAATTAGAGATTCGGAATCCCCAATCTGCAAGCTTCAAGAAGCACCCATTATCTTCAGAAATAGAGGTATGTGGGGTTTGTCCTAAAAACTACATGGGCTTGAAATTTGTTAAAGGCATGATTTATGTTTTTATGCTCATATTTTATGGGGGTTTTGAAAACTATATTACAGATTTTGTGTTTCGAAGGTTTAAATGCTATTATTGCCTCACTATTATGACTTTTCCCCCTAATTTGAATTACATGTATACGTATATGTATGAATTTGAGATTTATAAATGTTCGAGAGCACAAATCATGAATTCCCTCTCTTGAGATGATTTAAAGATCATGACTTTAGTGAGTTGAAAGATGTTTTTATAACAACCTGGCATTTGATCATGTTTTGAAAGTATTGAGAGTGTGTTCTAATATCAATATGCACTTGTGTTTGTAAGAAAGAATTGCATGTGTTTATACAGATATTCATGACAGTTTAAAAATGGCTCAGAGATTTGACTTGCAAGTCAATGGTATGACTATACCTTACATAATTATGCCAATACAGAGTATGTTTTCAGAGTATGTGTTTAGAATATGCTTTCAGAGTATGTTTTCAGAGAATGCATGTTTTCATAGAGTTTTAAAAAGGTGATTAAAGAGTGTTAGGTGGTTACCTGAAGAAGGCGTGAGTTCAAGTAACTCTTAGCCTGAAATTGTATTTGCCGATACTGGTAGATTATTATTGTATGCTGGCAACGGTCGTGTGGCGTAGTAGAGTTAAAGACTCTGACCCTTGCGGTACACTTGGGTTTTGGGCTTAGTTGCCAAGTCAATCGCAGTTTCTATATGGCCCATGGAATTTTCAAGAATTGTAGGGTATACCACCTAACACAGAAAAGTATAAAGAGTGTCACAAATTTTAGATGTTTTTCATAGAGTTTCTTAAAGATGCCCATGAGATTTCATACTATACGATTGTTTATGAACTGTTTTAACTGCTCTCATCTATGTTAATTATAAATGATTATTTTTGGATTAGCTCTATGTATCAGTACTTTTGTGATGACCCCTCCCCCCTCCAACCTCTCAAGTTCTGAGGCTCAGTCTAGGGTTCAGATAAGCAGTAGATATTCAGACTTATAGTTCAGATTTTGCAGTGGTAAGCCTTCTTTACTCCAGAAGGCCGGCAGATTTTTCAGAGTAATATTAGTAGTTATATTTTGGTCTACTAGTGGCCTTGTCCCAGTTTTTTTTCTCAGACAGATGTTGAGTTCTCAGTAGAGATTTCACAGACTGATGTCAAATATTACTATGCAGATACATTTTCAGATGTGACCATATTTCCATATTAGATTTCAATTCCACATTATCTTATGTTTTTATTAATGTTGTGCATGATTACCAGATAGAGAAAGGGTGTTCTAGGCCTTCATGGTTCGGGATACTCGTCATGGCTAGGGCCTCGATTTGGGTCGTGACAATTCATCCTCATGAATTGGTTCACCCTAATAGCTTCAGAAGTAATAGATGCAGACCCAGTATCCTCTGACCACTGAGTTTGTGCAACCACCAACTGTGTCAACATATGAATAGACTGCCTAAACTCTGCATTTGATATGTTCCCCTGAGAAGTCGGGGGACGGTTCATATTGGTCCGTAGAGCCTGAGGTAGACTGGTTGGGACTGGAGGGACTCCCGGAGTCGGGACAGGGTATGGAGTGGGAGCCCTATTACGTGTCCTCATCCCATGAACAGGATGGACTTTATCATTCTGAGCACTCTGATTAGTATTACGCCGAGGAGGCATGACTGTTATTTCTGTAAGACAAAAGATCACTGATTAGGAATAGACTTGACTCTGAAGCACGAACTAATTCACAAAGAAGGGAAACATTTCATAAATGCCTAGTAGCCTCCTGCTTATAAGTGTGGCGCGCTATACACCCATAATCAAGACTCTACCCGATGCGATTTCACAAATACCCTGGAACCATGAACCGTGCTCTGATACCAAGTTTGTCTTGACTCGAACTGGGGCCCTGGCCGTGATGAGTACTCTGAACCATAAAGGCCCGAAACACCCCTATCTGTCTGGTAATCATGCATATAATTCATAAGAAATGCGGAAGATACACAATATTACAGAAACATGGTCAAGAA
The DNA here is from genome assembly GCA_030864225.1 of Capsicum baccatum var. pendulum. Classification (NCBI taxonomy): domain Eukaryota; kingdom Viridiplantae; phylum Streptophyta; class Magnoliopsida; order Solanales; family Solanaceae; genus Capsicum; species Capsicum baccatum. The sequence continues at coordinate 7,533,153 of CM061552.1, forward strand.
TTCACATGAAAACAATAGTGGGGATAATGTCCCAAAAATCTCAATCGACATATAAAAAAAGTGTGCGAAATCTCTACTACATGACTGAAACAAATAACTGTTTGAAAACTGGGACAAGGCCCCCCGTAGATCCAGACTACTAAATGATAAATAAACTGTCAGACATCAGGCCTTCCAGAATATAAAAGGCTCACCAAGTGACTCTGCAAATATGCCTGAAAAATCTACTGATTATTCGGTCCCCTAGACTGTGCCTCCAAACCTGGGAGGGAAGGGGGTCGATACAAATGTACTGGTATACAGAGAAATCCAAAACAATAATACAATATTTTTACAAAATATAAGTGAGATCCATTATAAAGAAGTTTCATATCAAATCATTTGAAAACACATGGGCATAATGTAATAGTTTTTCAACAACAATGCAATATAGCTGAGCTAGGTGGAATACCCTACAATATCACATTTACGCCAACTGTCAAACCTTCGTTACCGCTGATATTAGAGTATAAGTGAGGGGAAGACACACAAGATCAGACAGCAGGGTGTCTTGACCCAATGAAGTATGATAGTTCACAAGATCACAAAGCAGGGCTCCTATCCATAGTCCCAAATTGGGATAATATATATATTAGGTACACAAGATCACAAAGTAGGGTACCAATTTCCCATGTCGACAAACACAATTTCTAGCAATGAGCCCTTACATTCAAACGCCTTCGTCGGGCATCCACTTATATCATGTAAAATCCATGCATTCAAACTTCATTTAATTCAATCACATATCATGTTTTGTAGGGTATCTTCATACCCGACTTGCAAGTCATCAATATCACATCATTCTTCTCATTCAACCATTGTATTCAATATGTTTCAACACAAATAACCCTCTCGTTTTAAGTCAAAATCATGTCAAATCATAACTATTTTCAAACATTTGATGTCATGATTTTCAAGTTGTTTTCAAATAATTTACATCATATGAAAGTTTAAAACAAATTCATATTAAGAGAGGGATTCCATATAATTCATGCTCTCAAGTTAACATCTTTCTGAAACACATGCATATACATATATAGTATATCAAATCACTTCGGAAATAGGCCTAAAGACCAAATCAATATCATAGAAATATTTAAAATATGATTATATTCGTAGTTTCAAAACCCCATTATTAAAACATGAATTTCTAAGCCCATGAGATTTTGAGAATAACCTCACGTACCTCTATATGTGAAAATAGTAGGTTCTTCTTGAAGCCTACATTATGGGGATTCCGAATACGTAATCAATTTCAAAAACCCACGGTTGAATCTTGAGATTCTTAGGTTTTTATTTTGAAACCCTCGAGAGAGTTCTTGAACAATTTTGGTGAATATGAGTGTAATTTGTCTCTTTAGGGATTAAATTCCATGTTTAAGTTGATAGGGGAATGGTAAATTACCAAATTACCATTAATTTCCCAGAGGAGGCTGAAAAATAAGCCTTCCGTAATCCACCGGAGCCACGGGCCTTAATGCACTGCGATTAAGCAAGCATCGCCCGCTCAATCGCGGGCTAAGGTTCAGTGCATGTGATCCAGCATTGGAAATCCAAACTTGTCCTTAAACTCATCTAAAATTCTGAGACTCTTCTGAGACGTACTAAAACCTTGCCCCATTGAAACGCTATAAGAAAATCTAAAAACGAATGTCGAAAAGGTTGAAAAGTTGTATCCCAAAGATTTCCAGCTAAAATGACTCTAAGTCCTCATTATACTTCAAAAAATTTTCAAGTTTTAAGTCTAAGAGTACACTATTAAAGGCTAATCCATGCAAAAATTTTATGGGAGATTACATCAAGTAGTATGAGGGCCCGAATGAGGAAGTTTGTGTTCGGCCTTTTAGATGAATTGGTGCTCGTATGTCAGGAAGCTATGATAAATAAGGAGTTGGACTTTGCTAGACTGATAGTTCATATGCAACAGGTAGAGAAAAAGAAGAAGAAGATTTCTGAAGCTAGGGAGGTGGAAAGGCAGGCAAAAAGAGATAGATCTGCCGACCAGGGTCACAGTCAGCCTCAGAGAGGTAAGTGGGGAAATAAATGGCAGAAGAAGAAGAATTGGGGTAATGCACATTCTGCTGCCAGCGCCCCAGCGCCCAGACCACCAGCAGAACAACAATCTCAGAGTTTTCAGAATCATCATGGATCTAGAGCATCGGGTACTTAGTCACAGGGTAGTGTAGCTCAGCAACATCATACTTATATGCAGTGTGAGAATTATGGTAGAAATCATCCAGGAAAGTGTCAGTTGGGCACACTTGTATGTTATATGGGAAGCCGGTCACTTTCAGAGGGACTTCCCATCTGCTAGGAAGAAAATTGGTGGTGCAAAGTCTCAGGCCAATTCTTCAGCGCCACCCCCGCCTCAAAAGGGTGCCACTTCATCTGTCGAAAGTGGTCACAACCGGTTATATGCTTTAACCAACCGGCAGGAGGCAGAAACTTCCCCATATGTTGTCACCGATACGTTACAAATATTTTCACATGATGTTTATGTGTTACTTGATCTCGGGTCTACCTTATCTTATGTGACCCCTTGTGTGGCTGTTGGTTTTGGGTTTGATCCTGAAGTTATTGTATTATCCTTCACTGTTTCCACTTCGGTAGGTGATTCTGTTATTGCTAAGAGGGTGTATAGAAATTGTGTTGTGTCCATTCTTAACCGGGATACTATGGCAGACCTTATAGAACTTGATATGGTAGATTTTAATTCTATTCTTGGGATGGACTGACTCCATTCATGCTATCCCAAACTTGATTGCAGAACCCGGAAGGTTACTTTTTCCTTCCTAAACGAGACACCAATTAAGTGGGAAGGAAATTCTATGGCACCTAGAGGTCACTTTATATCTTATCTTAGATCCCGAAAACTCATCTCCAGAGGTTGTATGTACCATCTTATCCAAGTAAAAGATTCAAGTGTTGAAAATCTTCCTCTTCAGTCAGTCCCTGTAGGGAATGAGTTTCTAGAAGTCTTTCCGAAAGATCTCCCAGGGATATCACCTAATAGGGAGATAGATTTTGGCATTAAAAGAGCAGCTCTCAGACCTCCTAGACAAAGGCTTTATTCATCCTAGTATTTCCCCATGGGGTGCACCCGTACTTTTCGTGCGAAAGAAGGATAGGTCCCTTCGTATGTGCATAGACTACCGCCAGTTGAATAAGGTCACTATCAAAAAAAAAATATCCTCTTCCTAGAATTGATGATCTTTTTGACCAACTTCAGGGTGCTAAGTGTTTTTCAAAAATAGACCTTCATTCGGTCTATCATTAGTTGAAGGTTAGGGATTTAGACATTCCCAAAATAGCCTTGCGAACCCGATATGGTCACTATGAGTTCTTAGTCTTGTCCTTCGGGTTGACCAATGCCCCTGCAGTCTTCATGGATCTTATGAATATGGTGTTCCGTCAGTTTCTAGACTTGTTCATTATAGTGTTCATTGACGATATTCTAATTTGTTCCAAGAGTGAGGAGGACCATTCCAATCACCTCCGAATTATCCTTCAAACCCTTAAGAATCATCAGTTATATGCTAAGTTCTCCAAATGTGAATTATAGCTGAATGCTATTGCCTTCTTGGGGCTTATTGTGTTGTAACGCCTCGTAAAAGTCGTGCATGAATTAGCCTTTAATAGTGTGATCTTAGACTTAAAACTTGAAAATTTTTCTAAGTATAATGAAGACTTAGAGTCATTTTAGCTGGCAATCTCCGGGACACAACTTTTTAACCTTCCTGACATCCATTTTTGGATTTTCTCACCTATATTTTGTAAAAATATTATTTTTTGTTTTGATTTCTCTGCGTACCAGTACTTTTGTATTGGCCCCCTTCCCTCCCAGGTTCGGAGGCACAGTCTAGGGGTCCAGATAACCAGTAGATTTCTTTCAACATATTGCAGAATCAAGTGGTGAGCCTTCTATATATCGAAAGGCCTGATGTCTGTCTTTTCATTTATTATTTATTAGTTTTTGGGTCTACTGGGGCCTTGTTCCAGTTTTCAGACAGTTATTTATTTCAGTCATGTAGTAGAGATTTTACAGACGATTTTCAGATGTTGACAGAGATTGTGGGACATTATTTCCCATTATTGTTCTTATGTGATTTTGACCATGTTTCTGAAATACTGCTCATCTTCCGCAATTCTTTTATCATATTAATTATGTGCATGATTACCAGATAGATGGGGAAGTTTCGGGCCTTTATGGTTTGGAATACCCGTCACGGCCAGGGCCCCAATTTGGGTCGTGACAAACTTGGTATCAAATTATGGTTCATGATCCCAAGGTGTCTGCAAAATAGCATCGGATAGAGTCTTGTTTATAGGTGTGTAGCACGCCACACTTATAAGCAAGAGGTTACCAAGAATTTAGAAAATATTTCCCTTCTTTGTAAATTAGTTCGTGATTCAGAGTCAAGTCTGTTCCTAATTAGAAATCTTTTGTCTTACAGAAATAAAAGTGATGCCTCCTTGTCGCAATACTAATCAGAGTGATCAGAATGATGAAGTCCGTCCCAATCATGGGATGAGGACACATAATAGAGCTCCTACTCCAGACTATGTCCCTACTCCGGGAGTCCTAACCAGTTCACTTCGGGCTCTACGAACCAATGTTAACCATCCCCCGACTAATCAGAGAGATATTTCAAATGTAGAGTTCAGGCAATCTATTCACATATTGACACGGTTGGTGGCTGCGCAAACTCAGCGGTCATAGGATACTGGGTTTGTATCTGTTACTTCTGAAGCTACTCGAGTATGCCAATTCATGAGGATGAATCCTCCTAAATTCATAGGTACTAAGATAGAAGAGGATCCACAAAAAATTGTAGACAAAATAGAAAAGATTTTCAAAGTGATGCTGTTGATGAGGTAGAAGGGGTAGAATTAGCAGCGTACCAGCTGAAAGAAGTGGAGAATCAGTGGTACAGCGATTGGGAAGATGCGAAGGGTGACAATGCTGAGACCTCAATATGGAATGAGTTTGTTGATTCTTTCCTTAATAAGTTCTTTCCTCTGGAGCTGAAGAAAGTTAAAGCAGAAGAGTTCATGAACCTCAAGCAGGGTAAGATGAGCGTGCAGGAGTACACTTTGAAATTTAATCAGCTGGCCCATTATGCTCCTGAGATGACGAGTAGTATGAGGGACCGAATGACGAAGTTTGCATCCGTCCTTTCTAATGACCTGGTGCTTGAGTGCCAGGGAGCTATGTTGAATAAGGAGTTGGACTTTGCTAGGCTGACCGTTCATATCCAATAAGTAGACCGTTCATATCCAATGCATCATTTTATAGCCTTTTGCTTATAAGTGTGGTGCGCTACACACCCATAAACAAGATTCTACCCAACGCAATTTCACAGACACCCTAGGACCATAAACCATGCTTTGATTCCAAGTTTGTCGTGACCCGAACCAGGGCCCTCACCGTGACGAGTATCCTGAACCATGAACGCCCGGAACACCCTTTCTCTATATAGTAATCATGCACAACATTCATAAAAACATAAGATAATGTGGAATTGAAATCTAACACGAAAACATGATCAATCTGAAAATGTATCTGAATAGTAATATCTGACATCAGTCTACAAAATCTCTACTAAGAACTCAACATCTGTCTAAAAAAGAAACTAGGCCAAGTCCCCCAGTAGACCAAAATATAACTACTAATAATACTCTAAAAAATCTGCAGGCCTTCTGGAGTAAAGAAGGCTCACCACTGCAAAATCTAATCTGCAAGTCTGAATATATACTGCTTATCTGGACCCCTGGACCGAGCCTCAAAACCTAAGAGGTTGGAGGGGGAGGGGGCCAGCACAAAAGTACTGGTACGTAGAGCTAATCCAAAAATAATCATTTATAACTAACATATATGAGAGCAGTTAAAACAGTTCATAAAAAATCGTATAGTAGAAATCTCATGGGCATCTTTAAGAAACTCTGTGAAAAACATCTAAAATTTGTGACACTCTTTATACTTTTCTGTGCTAGGTGGTATACCCTACAATTCTTGAAAATTTCATGGGCCATATGGAAACTGCCATTGACTCAGCAGCTAAGCCCCCAACCCAAGTGTGCCGTAAGGGTCAGAGTCTCTAACTCTACTACGTCACACGGGCATCGCCAATGTACAATAATAATCTACCTGTATCGGCAAATACGGTTTCAAGCTAAGAGTTATTTGAACTCATGCCTTCTTCGGGTAACCACCTAACACTCTTTAAGACCTTTTTTAAAACTCTATGAAAACATGCATTCTCTGAAAACATACTCTGAAAGCATATTCTAAACACATACTCTATATTGGTATAATTACGTATGGTATCGTCATACCATTGACTTGCAAGTCAAATCTCTAAGCCATTTTTAAACTGTCATGAATATCTGTATAAACACATGCAATTATTTCTTACAAACACAAGTACATATTGATATTAGAACACCCTCTCAATACTTTCAAAACATGATCAAATGCCAGGTTGTTACAAAAACATCTTTCAACTCACTAAAGTCAAGATCTTTAAGTCAGCTCAAGAGAGGGAATTCATGATTTGTGCTCTCAAACATTTATAAATCTCAAATTCATACATATACGTATACATGTAATTCAAATTAAGGGGAAAATCACAATAGTAAGGCAATAATAGCATTTAAACCTTCGAAACACAAAATTGGTAATATAGTTTTCAAAACCCCCATAAAATATGTGCATAAAAACTTAAATCATGCCTTTAACAAATTTCAAGCCCGTGTAGTTTTTAGGACAAACCCCACGTACCTCTATTTCCGAAGATAATGGGTGCTTCTTGAAGCTTGCGGATTGGGGATTCTGAATTTCTAATTTTCTTCTAAACTCACGGTTGAATCTTGAGTTATTGGGGATTCTATTTTAAAACTGTAGAGAATGTTCTTGAGAAAATTTGAGGAATGAGACTTTATTTTGGTGTTTGAGGGATTAAATCCCGTGTTCAAGTTGATTGGGGATAGGTAAATTACAAAAATGCGATTAAAAATTTGGAGGACTCACTGAAAAAGGCCTGGGGTGATCCACCAGGCGCCACCTAGTCTAGAGCACCGTGATTTAGCAGGCGCCGGCGCCTGCTCAATCGCAGGCTAAGGTCCAGCACACGCGATCTAGTAGGCGCCGCAGGCCAATCGTGCGCAGCTACTGGAATGGAATTCCAAACATGTCCTTAAGCCCGTCTAAAAATTCTGAAACTCTTCCAAGGCGTACTAAAACTTTTCCCCATCACAACGCAACAAGAAAATCCAAAAACGGATGTCGGGAAGGTTGAAAAGTTGTATCCTGAAGATTGCCAGCTATAACAACTCTAAGTCCTCATTACACTTAGAAAAATTTTCAAGTCTTAAGTCTAAGAGCACATTGTTCGAGGCTAATCTGTGTACGACTTTTACTGGGCGTTACAGATAGTAGCATAGAATCCAAAATAGTATGGAGTATTGATACTTTCTCTAAACCTCCATGGATCGTTGCTCTGATACCATGTTAAACTGATGCATTATAATGATCACACACACACATGAAAGCCATTGAAGCAGAGAAGAGAAGAAAGGAAAGAGCTAAGATATTGTTATTCAAGTGGTAAGGTATACAATGAGAGGGATATGGTTGCTATTTATAGACTCACATGTATGTCACATGAGCTTCTAGAACATTCCTAACTAACTCTAACAACTTGGATAACTAATCTAATCAACAACCACTAACTTGGTGCCTCCACTAACTTCACTAACTAACTTAGCTAATCAACCTTTTATCAATGTAACAGTAAAAACCCAAAAACAGTAAAAATGAGCTAATGATCTAACTTGGAAAAGTGATCAATAACTAATACATTTTAACAGTTATGAACCAAGTTGGAAAGGGTGAATGCGATGGATTTAGTCGGGATTATCCGTCCAATTGAAATGTTGGAGAGTTTTATTTGGATTTTAGATCCAATTATCAATTGGTTAAATAGAGGACTTGGGATTAGACAGAACGGTTTATGCGTATTGTGAAGAAACTGTCTTTTCCTCTCGATCTTCTTTCTAGAGTCTAAGCTTCTCATCCCTATTCTTTTCTCTATTCCTTAGCTACTTGTTATTTCAATATTTTCCATTGTAATCCAATAGTTTAAGTGTTACCATTGTCATTTGGGCTATCTGTTATTATATAATATTTACGTGTTTGTGTTGAGAATTCGGGTTTGTTACAGTTTCCTGACAAATTGAATTGATGTCGAAGACTGGTGCAGAAGTAGCTAATAAACTTGACTTATAAAAACTTTAAAACAAAATAAATTTATAGGTGGAAAACTAACCAGGTTCCGATGAATGTAACAATAACGACCTACACCCTTGTAGGATTCAGCAATAAATTATTGCTAAATCTCTTTTTCATTATCCTTGATTATTTATCGAATAGAACACTTGTGAGAACAATTTTATGAAAAGCATATTTTATTTATTTAACAATCATCAAGAGGACACTCAAACAGGAATACTGGAAAATGGAAAGCATATACAATCAAATATAGTACACACATAAGCAATAACATTGAAACATGGTGGAGCTAGTTGCTTTGATCCTTCAAAGTGCTTCATTTCCAGTTTTTGGAACCCACACTAGATCATTACTTGATGGGAAGAAGTGACAGATAGGTGATGCTCCTGGTAATACACCGAGCACTCTGAAAGATACATGAGATGGATCCCATTCAGAGGTATCCAAGTGACATACAGCAATTGATTCCACTGTATCACCATTTGCTTCATTCCTCAATGAAACTTTGGACACCTTTCTTTCATCGCTAATCGTGTGATGACAATAGAAAACCGTGTAATCACAAGACAGGATATGACACATCACCATCTTAGGAGCGGAAACTTCTTGTGGAACATCCACAATAGTATAGTTCTGTGGGTGAGGAGTTGAGTCCTCGTTTGAGAAATGAGTTGTAGTGGATAGAGTTTCGACTTGGGTTTTCTTTCCCATGATCTCGTGAACAAAGTTGAGCATTCCCTCCGCGGATGTGGCACAGTACTGTGTCTCTCCCGTTATAGGTGATGATAATTCACATATTCTCAATGCATCTTCCATGGATTTAGCCTGTGGAGAGTTTTCAGACAACGAGAAACGTTGAAGAAGGTTTGGGAGTTCCTTGAATGAAAATGGAATGGAATCGGCTGCTTTTTTGGGAAAGAAATTTTGCGGGGAATTAGAAGGAGAAGAAATTAGATTTATTCTTTTTTGAAAGGAGAGAGTTACTGTTTTCCCCATCTTTAGATCATCCTGAAGGAAGAAAATTGATGCTATCGAAGGATCATCAATATGTGTATGGGATGATGAATGCATTATATGTTCATTCCTTCTTTTCACTTGCTCGTTGTTTCCCTCTTTATAAAAAAAGAAGGGAATCGCCAGCTTTTTGTTACCGGAAATCTCTTGCTGATGATTGTGTTCGGAATGAATATGTTCATTCTCTTTCTTCACTTGCTCATCATTGGCCTGTTTATAAAAGAAGAAGGGAATCGCCAACTTTTTGTTACCGGAAATCTCTTGCTGATGATTGTGTTCGGAATGAATATGTTCATTCTCTTTCTTCACTTGCTCATCATTGGCCTGTTTATAAAAAAAGAAAGGAATCGTCAGCTTTTTGTTACCAGATATCTCTTGCTGATGATTGTCTTCAGCTCCGTAAATCGCTTTTAATGCTTGCTGATGGTTGTCTTCAGAATGGATATGTTCGTTCTCTTTCTTCACTTGCTCATCGTTGTCCTGTTTATAAAAAAAGAAGGGAATCGCCAGCTTTCCATTACCGGAAATCGATTGCTGATGATTGTCTTCAGATCCATAAATCGCTTTTAATGCTTGCTGATTTCCGTCTTCAGAATTTCCTTGAACAACTTTCCTAGCTTCTGTTCCATAAGCAACCTGCCATATTATATTATAAGGTGATCAACAACATATATTTACAATCAATCATAGTTTTCATATAGTAATAAGTAGTAACAATAATATTATGTTATAAGGTGATCAGTGACATATATTTATAATCAATTAGAGTTTTTATATAGTAAGAAGTAGTACCAATAATATTATATTGAACAAAATATTACTTAAAGCTAGCTTGTAATTAAGATGGAGGAGAATATTAAATTACCAACAGAATTAGGGAGAGAAAACAATAATAAAACTTAAGATCCATTGTTTTCCTGTTGAGTTCTTGAGAAAATTCTTCTGAAATAAGAGATATATATAGTAGTGAATATAAATGGAGGAGGGTACTGTGCCATTTTTATCTGCACGAATAAGTAATAAGTAACACCAACATGGGTTGTGGTGTAGTGGATGAGGCTGCTCCACCCTTAACCAGAGGTCGAGGGTTTGACCTTGGGTATGGAGAAAACTCTGTTGGGAGCGCTGCCACCTTAATGGGCCCTGCAGCGCGCGATCCAAATTAGTCGGGGCTCCAATGCGGGAACTGAACACCGGATGGAAAACCAAAAAAAAAAAAAAGTAATAAGTGACAAGTAGCGCCAATAATATTGTCAAATTTCAATTGAATAACATTTTTTCATTTCTTTCTTCTCTAAGATATGGCTCAGAGGGAATAGTGTCCAGTAGAGGTGACATTATAGTTACATCATCATGTTAATGGAGGGTTTGGCCAAAAAAGATCTGCAATGAAAATGCTCATGCCAATGCTATATCGAACTTAATTCCTTGTTTACCAGGAATGCACATCAAAGTAACTGACAAGAGAGAGTTGTTCGGATAATAAGCACCCCTCACTTCCAACTCAAGTAATTGACAAGAGGGAGTTGTTTGGATGGTAAGCACCCTTCATGTCCAACTCAAGCAACTGACAAGAGAGAGTTTCTCGGATGGTAAGCACCCCTCACCTTCAACTCAAGCAACTGACAAGAGGGAGTTGTTCGGATGGTAACCACCCCTCACTTCCAACTCAATTAACTGACAAGAGGGATTTACTCGGATGGTAAGCACCCCTCACTTCCAACTCAAGTAACTGACAAGAGGGAGTTGCTCGGATGGTAAGCACCCCTCACTCCCAACTTGTTAGGATCGAGAATCCCGGATAGAGTGGAATTAAACAAAGTAATCGTTTGAAGACGATAATAAAGACGACAATTATAATGACCCTTCAGGTTATTTTCCATATTCCTTCTTATTTCACCATTTGAGCTTCTCCATAGCTTCCCCAAGTCATTTATGACTTACTGGAACTGACAGTTCAGTTACCGGGCAGCTTATTTGGTTTTTAGAGTCAATTCCCTATTTAGAAGTCTCCATTGGTTTTAAATGGCCACCGAGTGAAAGCTTCAGTGAAACGATCTTGGATTGAAAATCCGACTTCTCCATCACATTCGAAATATCGATTTTAGTCTAGGGATACCCTCGGTTCATGTCCCAAGGCTCCCAAACTTATATCGGGCTATTGAGCGGAATTTATGAAAATCAAACTACATGTGTGGGCCCCAATTTTTGCCGAAACTATCTCGAATGGAAGTTTTAATGATCCCAATGGATTTTAATTGTGGTTTACACTTAAAATTCACTATTGGATCATATATTTTGGATTCTGAATGAGTCCCTAGGGTCAAAAATACGTTTTTGACTTTGCTGTCACAGGTACAGCGCTCCTCGCCGAGGGGGTCTATAAATAGACCCCAAGCTCGCGAATTTGGGGAATTTTCATTCAATTTTGAGAGCTAAAACCCTAAATAGGTATGATAACTCAAAATTGAGTCTTGTGGGTATCTAGGGATCTTGGTAAACATCTTTTATCATGATTATCATCCGGATTAAAGTAAGATTTCATCACTTTATTGGTGATTTTCTTAGTTCTTGACCCAAAACCCAATTTAGCTTAGGGCTTGATTTAGACCTAAATTTGGTTTGTTTTTACTAATTAATTGAGGATTATAATTCCTTGGTAATGTATGAGCATTGGGTTGACCTCGAAAACGTGATTTATGTACGTGGGACCCACTTGGGATTTTTGGTATCGTTTTTGGACCCGAAGCACAATAGTGCAATATGGATATCGTTAGACTCATATTGATGAGTAGAATATATTTTTGACAGTGCATGATGCGAAGTTTTGCGGTTCGGCCTTGAGGTAGGCTCCTGTCCACTTTCCTTCATAGATGATGTATGATATGTATTGCGTGTGGTTATGAATGTTATGATTAATTATGAGTAAGATAGCTTATCCTTGATTATTGATGTTTTGGAAAATTAGATGATGGTCTTGGACCCGTAAAATAGTATGTTTATAACCTTGTGGACTCCTATTGCCTTCTCCCTAGTTAAGATTGAATTATATCATGGATTTGATACATTGCTAGATTACGGATATGGTTTTAGTGTTGAAAGCATTATTAGTATATTTGATCTTATTGGTCTAGTGTGGTATTCTTGGAATTATAATTTGGATAGAATTGACTTAAGTGCCCTTATTTCTAGTCGAAGTTCCTATCTTAGGCTTGTATGTGGATTACTTGACATTTAGAAGTTGAACTAGATACCTTAGCCTAGTTTTGGAAGTAGTTTACCTAAATATGGAGATTGAGGATTAGAAGTGGGATCATCCGGCCCACTTAAGCCAAGATTTGTGTTAGCCCTTGTGGGCTTTGTTGTGGATAGTAGGCCAAATTGAGACTAATGAGCCTTATTTATAAGATTTACTAGGTGAATTGATAAATAGTTATGATTTTCGCTGGATTATGATTGATGAACTATAAAGATGTTAATTTTCCTCTTAATTATGATATTTGGCCATAGAGATGTATTTTTTCTCTTAATTATGATATTTGGCCATGGAGATGCATTTTTCTCCTTAATTATGATATTTGACCATAAAGATGTATTTTCCTCTTAATTATGATATTTGACCCATAGAGATGCATTTTTCTCTTAATTATGATATTTGACCATAGAGATGTATTTTTCCTCTTAATTATGATATTTGGTCATAGAGATGCATTTTCCACTCACTTATGATATTTGACCCATGGAGATACATTTTCCTCTTAGTTATGATGTTTGGTCCATAGAGATGATTTTCCTCTTAGTTATGATAGTTGAGCTTATAGAGATGATTTCCTCTTGGTCATGATGTATAACCTATAGATATAAGATGTCTAATAGAGGTAATATGCATGTTGATATTATGCCTCCGAAATGTGAGATGCCTCCTATATGTGAGATGATTATAGATATGCTACGGCTTATAAATATGATTGTTGATATGAGTTTCGGATATGTATATGAGCCTAAGGTCGCGATTATGATATTATAATTATTCTGGACATATTATTGGGCCGAGAGTCGATATATGATATAGATTGAATATCTGAGAAGTGTTTATCCTTGTTGAGGATGCGACTACAATTCATGAATATATATGTGTGTGTGTGCATATACACATCTCTCCGGTATGGGACGGAGAAAGGTGTGCTATGCGCTTATGATTTCACTGATTGGATACAGGTGATGGCATGCATAGATTCAATACATTCATGATTATTATATCGGTTATTGATGTGATTCTAGTTGGATGCCATGTTATGACTATTCTTCCTAATTATGGTATAAGTTATGTGGTAACTAGTTTTCTATTAGGTGTCTATAGTACTTGATGCCTAGTTAATAATAATGCCTATTTACTGATGCTGACTAGCTAATAACGAGGACTAATTAAATGAGGATTAGTTGGTAAACAATATTAGATATTGATTAGCGTTAGTTAATAAAAGTTGTTTAGTTGAGAAAGGATGAATAGTGAACAGATGATGATTATGGTGTAATGGTGAACCTTAACTAGACGTTAGGTTTGGCTAATTATTGATTAATGGTTAGTTTTTATTCCATGATTAATGATTATGTGAAGAATCGGTTAGATTGATTAGCTAGAGATCATGTGATGACTAGTAAACTAGCGACATAATAATGGGTCATGGATAGTTAATAATGAGCAGATAGAATATAATGATAAGATAGTTATCCTTACGATATTATGATTACAGTTAAGAGTATATCCATTTGCGTCTGTACACCTATTATATGCTTATATTTATGTGTTGATAGTTATGATGATATATTGATACCTGGCAAGACCGGAGGTTATTGAGATGATATTGATACCCGGTTCGATTCCGGAGGATACTATTGTGATGATATTGTTACCCGGTTCGAGTCCGAAGGATACTATTGTGATGATATTAATACCCGATTCAAGTCCAAAGGATACTATTGTGATGATATTAATACCCGGTTCGAGTTCAGAGAATACTATTGTGATGATATAGATATCCGATTTGAGTCCGGAGGATACTATTGTGATGATATTGATACCCGATTCGAGTTCGGAGAATACTATGGTGATGATATTGATACCCGGTTCGAGTCCATAGAATACTATTGTGATGATATTGATACCCGGTTCGAGTCCCGAGGATACTATTGAGATGATATTGATAACCGATTCGAGTCTAGAGGATACTATTAAGATGATATTAATTCTCGGCAAGGCTGGAGGTTGATCATGATGATGATGGTCCTGATGAGGATAGTTATTATGAGTTGTGATATTGATGGTATACTTTGCATTCATTCTTGCATGCGCATCGCCTATCACTAGTATGCACCTATATTTATCAGCCGGTATAGGACGGTTGTATATATATTGGTGAAGAGTATGTCTTGTATTGTTGTATGTTGATTGAACCTTTCGAGCCTGGGGTAGTGGAGGTATGTATAGGCTCGTCTAGGTATTTGATTGTCCGGAGTAGTTGGTTATTAACGTTGTTATTGATATTGTTACTATCATTGTTATGATCATTATTATGGCTAGCTATGACAGATTGGTCATTGATCCGGTATCGGGATTTGAGGTATATCTTTGGTCTCTCCTGTCTTATGATTGCATTATTATATATATCTCTTGTCTAGCCATGTGGATTAGAATCCCCGAGATGATAGTATTTTAATCATGATAGTATTATAATGAGGTCTTAAAATGAGAACATGATGATCTAGGTTATGCTTTGAGATGGCCTCACGTCAATAGCTATATGTATATATACCTAACTATATGAAGTTATTACATTATCGTATATCCCTCCCTTCGTTTGTTCTTATTGTATATTCGTTTCTCTGCCTTGTATATTACTATATATCTTTCATTCGTCCTTTATTCGTATATTGGCTTGGGATATACAGTATAGCATTGACATCTATTGAATATAGCTCGAATAGAATAGTTCACTCTTGATGCTTCCTTAGTCTTATTATGTTAGTCTCTTGAACCTAAATAGGATAGTTGTTCCTTATTATCTCATTGACTTGTGATATGATTTCTGTACTCTTGGGCGTAGTTTCAATCTGTTTATATGTTGTATATATCTACTTTATCTTTGAAGCTCAGTTGGCAGTTTCCTATTGAGTACCAAATCGTTTGGTACTCATACTACACCTCTGCAGCCTGCAGATCATAGTATGGGTTATCGCTATTAATGTGTGCATCGTGTGGAGTATCCCTGATTCGGAGACTTAAAGTGAACTCTTTACGCTCGGAGTATTACTTATCTCTCTCCTATGTATCAGACTGACCTCTAAGTTATAGTCAGAGGTAAGTTGAATCAGTATATTTCTCCTTGATATATCACTTTTGTACTCTTATTATGTTTAGAAGCTCTTGTATTGATACCACCAGGTTTTGGGATTCGTCTATGTATTGATCTTTATTTCATATATTCCGCATTTTTTTCCTTATGTTATCGAGTAGTCCGTTACTAGCCGTTCCGGACTACAGGTTGGCTTGCCTACTGGTGGGTTATGGTAGGCGCCATCATGACCTGAAAAGTTGGGTCGTGACAACAATAACGATAAGTTGAGCAAATAAAAGAGGCACAAATTTAACGTGGTTCGGTCAACTCGACCTACATCCACAACCAAAAGAAGGAACAACTTTACTAAACACCAACAGAACAAAAGAGAGTACAAAAGTATAAAAGAGAACACAAAATTAGAGTAATTAAATACACTACTATCCCAAATACCCAAGAAAATAACCTCACAAAGAAGAAAAACGAACACAACTACATCTTCTCAAATGTTGGTGTTCTTCTCAAATTGGTGTTTCTTTCACCAATAGTGTCCTTACATTTTCTTGGTGTGTTGGTACTTATTACAAAGAGCTGATATGCTTCCTTTTTAAAGGCAAAATTGGCTCACACCTTTCTTGACCCTTTCTTTCCTTAGCAAACCAAGATCGAACAAAAGATGCAGTTGGACTAGCCAACATTTTTGACAAAGAACTATGCAGTACTATTTGACTTGATTTTTCTGCATGAATATGGGGCTGGACCCCAACACAACTCAAGAAACTGGCAAGAGGAAGTTGCTCGGATGGTAAGCACCCATTGCTTCCAACTCAAGTAATTGACAAGAGGGAGTTGCTCGAATGATAAGCACCCCTCACTTTCAACTCAAGGTACTGACAATAGGGAGTTGCTCAGATGGTACACTTTCTAAGGTTGTGCGTTCAAGTCAACAAAAGAGCAAAGAGGTGGGAGCTGCTAGGGACAGGTTAAAAAAAACACCAAATTAACTATCATGTCTTTTTCCTTTCAATGCAATATCACCCTAAATGTCCCTGATACAAATGCTCATTTAGCACTAATTAGAAGTTATAGAAGAGCATTTGATTCTAACTTTTTCTTAGAATAGATGTCTTGGAAGTAGTGAAAGTGGTGGGTGCGGTGCTATTATTGTCTGCACAAATAATTGAGAAGCATTATTGTTTCTAACATGAAACTCGTTTAAATGCAAAGGCCCAAAATACCCCTTTGTGTCACATTTTGTCCTCCACTTGCTTCCCTCTTCTTAACTTTTACTATTTTTTTCTTCTGCTTTTTGTTCAATTTTCCTTCAAATCTCTTCATCTTCATACCGTTTAACTTGACTTCAGATGAAGACTTCAACTTTTATCTATGTCCTCCAATTTTGGTTGTACACAAATAGACGCTTGAACTTGTATAAAATTGAAAAAGTAGATACATGCACTCTATGTGGCGTTCTACATGGCCAATCCATCTCCTATGTGGCGTCCTACGTGTATTATGCCATATAAGACGTGTGTGTCTACTTATTCAATTTTATACAATTTTAAGTGTCTACATCACATCCAAAGTTGGAGGCCATAGATATAAGTTGACGCCAAATTAAAGGGCATGCTTTTGTATTATGCAAAAAATAGAATATTAATTAAGCACAAAATGATATGATTAATGCTCAAAAGAAAATTAAAAATACTTAAATGTGAAGCAAATAATGACTAAATATATGTAGCTTTGACCTCACATCAGTTTACGTCTTTACTATTCTAGTAAAGCCCTCAGCTAAACAAGCATCTGCCGCTTATTTCATGACTGATTTTATTGCATACTAATTTATTTTATTGGAAACCGACAAATGAATTCTCCTCAGTGAGCTGGAGTTCCAGCCATCTTATACATCTTAGAAAAGAAATATCAGAAATATTTATTTACTTTCTGGACTTGCTGAGACAGACAATGGAATCTTCAAGAAGATATTCTTTTAATCTGAATCTTGGCCTCACATTTCTGATAATTCATGACGTACATTTGTCGTATAATTTTTTTCTTTAAAGCGACATTTTGTTATTAGTTAAATCAAAAACAAAACAGAACCACTTAAAGACCGTTAATTGATAACAAATATCTTATTGGTTTGGTTGTAACACATTTACAAATCGATAACCAATAAATCAAACCGATAAAGTACAAAATTGGACTAAGCCGACCAATAAGCTCTCCTAGTCGTACAAGTAATACAAGATGGTAAGTGTAGATATATTGTATCTATAGAGACTTGGAAGATGATTCAAATTCTTATTTCACTATTCGTAAAAGAACCAAATAATTCTTGAAATTGTTGTTATTTCACTATTAGAAACGCGTTTGTTTAAATCAGATGATGGAGAAGTCCAGGGTCTTGGCCTTATTGTTTTGAGTATCAATCACTCCCAAGAGAAGCAAGTGGCCGCCGCCATGAAATAAGTTGTTCTCGAGATTTTGTAGGAGTACATTTGTTTATCTCCGAAACCTACTGAAAAGGAATAGTGAAAAATTGGAAGGAGGACAACTGATCAGATTAATAGACAAGCTGTATACACATATTAAAACAGTAGTGCCAAATATTGAAACTCAATTACATAATTCTTAGTAGAATATTTTATTTGGTTATCGTCCTTCTGCCGATATATATACATATCAACAGTTCATTCACTCTGCCTGTATTGGATACTAAAATTACAGGATATATGGAGCAACTTAAGCATGCAAACAGAAAGTAAAAGTGAAAATATAGCTACAAATAAAGAAAGTGAATCAGGTTCAAAACTACATAAATCTGAAATCACAAAATGAGGGAAATGCAACACTCTGAAGTACAAATAGTACATGACTCCAGGTAGTAGTATACAACAACTTTACAGAAGAAACCAGGCAAACAAAAGGTAACATATTAATTTGCAGCTCAGAAAAGAACACCATCAGAAAAGATGCTAACTTTTACGTTTTCAGAAATGTGTTCTTGATTTTGTTAAGCCTCTTGACTACATCTTTCATGGTTATTCTTGATTCTGGTGCTTCCTTTGTGCAATCTTGTGAAATTTTACAAAACAACTGATACAAAGCTTGGTTTACCAAGCAGCATTAGACAGAGAAGAGAGAAGGGGGAAATTTTATTAACTGTCAAAATCATATTGCTATTACAACTTACACCTCTATAGAGAGATATATCTTTTGGAACCTTCTATTCAAGAATATTTTCACTACACTACACTCTCAACCTTCCAGCTCATCACACAGATCATTAAACACCTAACAAACTAACTGTAACACCCCGCATTTCAGGCTAGAACGAAAACCGTTATTTCTACGTGTAGATGTTCCAAAAGCCATAAATCCTATACAAAATTTGATATGTTAATAAATTATTTAGTGTGGGAACCTATTTGATCATGAATTGAGATCATAGAGGTCCCCTAACTCAAGGTCAAGTTGAAAGCTTTCCTATCGTTCGAGTTTTAGTAAGCGTCGAAACTTGAGTCAATTTCAATAGACCATAACTCCTTGTATATGATGAACTGGGTGGCCTACTATATATCAAATGAAAGATCTTCAAATTAGCTTTCCTTGTATATGATTCTTTTCTCTCAAATTCATCAAGAACTCACCCTAAGGTTTCAAACTAAAAAACCAAATATCTCAAGATTTAACCGTGGGTTTTCCTTAATTCTTCAAGATTTGGAATCCCCATTGCGAGGGCTAAAAGAGGCACCCATCAATCGTACGTATAGCATCCCAAAAGCTAGAGTTCATTCAAAAGTTTCTAATTTAAGGTACGTGGGGTTTTCCTAAAAAATTCATGGGCAAAGAAACCTTCTTTAATTCATGATAAAGATTTAGAAATCATGATTTTACGAAAAGGGTTTGAATTTTTCTATTTCTAGCATGTTTTAGAAGCCTTGATTAATATTGTTTTGGTCTTTAGGCATTCCCCCGAAGTGATTTGAAATCTTAAACGTATGTATGTGTTTTACGTTGATATTTAAATTGAGAGCATGAATCACATGAAATCTCTCTCTTGATATGAGTTTTTCTATTTTTCATATGATATGGATTGTTTTGAAAAGTATGATATGAAATGTCTTGATTTATACTATGACTTGAATATGATTTTGGAATCAAAAGAGAGGGTTGTGCATCTTGATAAATGTTGAGTATACATATAATGAAAGAGTGCATGGTTTTGCCAAAATCACATGACCACCATATGTTTGAAGAATTCTTGCATAGTTTTGACTTATATTTTGGAACATGAAATCTCTTATACTATTTGCATGCTTGGGTGGTCTGGATTGAGTTTTTGATGAAAGAATCATGCATGATGCATTATGGCTCAAAAATAGAACTTGAAAGTCTTGGTTTAATGACACCAACTCAGTTAATTCCATGGTAATTCAGAACAGAATAGAATGGATGTTTGAAATTAAACTTTCAGATTTTGAGATTCAGAATGATGTATGTTTAGAAATGATTAAAACTGGGCATAAAGAGACGTTAGGTGATTCCCCAAAGAAGGAATGAGTTTAGAAAAATCATTACCCGAAATCGTGATTTGCCGATCTGGGTATATTGTATTACGCTGGCCTAGAGCTGTGTGGCGTATTAGAATCAGAAATTCCAACCCTTGCGGCATACTCGGGTTGGGGGCTTCCTTGCCGAGCCAATGACGAATTTCATATAGCCCGTGGGATTTTAGAATTGTAGGGGAGTACCACCTAACTCAGAATTAATACGAAGATCAGAAACTGCATGGTCAAGAATGATTTATGATTTTTCAGAAAAGTTCCCATGTGTTTTGAAAACTATTTTATGTATGATGTTTTGAAAAATTTCTCTTCATTATTTTATTTTTATAAAAGCTTTATTTTGGATTACTCTACTAACCAGTACATCTGCATTGACCTCCCCTCCCTCCAGGTTCTGAGGCACAGTCTGGAGTCCTGATAAGCAGTAGATTTTATCAGACAGGAGTGAAGAGTACCAGTTGGTGAGCCTTCTATATTTCAGAAGGCCTAGTTACTTTCAGACAGTTATTATTTATTATGGTTTTGCTCTACTAGGGGCCTTGTCCCAGTTTTTGAACAGTTGTTATTTGATCATGTAGTAGAGATTTCATAGACGATTTTCAGATGGTGTTTAGTTGATATTGGATTTTATTCCTCATTGTTAAACTAAATTTAGATTATGACCATGTTTTCGTAGAAGCTTTTATTTCCGCATTTCGTATTTATATATGAATGGTGTATATGATTACAAGTTTGAAGGGCTCTCGGGCCTTCATAGTTTGGGATGTCCTTCATGGACAGGGCCCTCGTCCGGGTCGTGAAAACATGGTATCAGAGTGTCACGACCCGAGCCTAGGCCCTAGCCGTGACGAGCATCCCGAACCATAAAGGCCCGGAACACCCATTCTCTATCTGGTTATCATGCACAACATTCGTAATCATAATAAAATGCGGAATTGAAACTGAGTACAGAATACATGGTCAAGTTCTGCAACATTTCTAAATAATACTATCTGACATCAGTCTGCGAAATCTCTACTAAGAACACAAACATCTGTCTGAAAAGAAACTGGGACAAGGCCCCCAGTAAACGAAAAACATAATAAAGAAGATAATGTCTGACATAATTAGGCCTTCCGAATAATAGAAGGCTCACCACTGCGAGATCAAGTCTGTAAATTCGAGAATGTCTACTGAGTAGCTGGACACCTAGACTATGCCTCAGGACCTGGAAGAGGGGGGGGGTCAACACAAAAGTACTGGCACGCGAAGCAATCCAAAAATAGTATACTGGAACATACATATATATATATATATGTATATATATTAAGTGAAAGCAATTTTTCATCAAGACATCATGTATAAAACTGTTTCCAAAAAATACATGGGCCCTTTCTGAAAACATGTAACCTGCCTGTTCATTTCAAATCAAGATTTGTGTTTTACTTCTGAGTTAGGTGGTATTCCCCTACAAGTCTGATATTCCACGGGCTGTATGGAATCCGCCATTGACTCGGCGGGGAAGCCCCCAACCCAAGTGTGCCGCAAGGGTTGGAGTGTCTGAGTCTGATACGCCACAGGACATTTAAGTCAGCGCATAATAGTATACCCGGGTCGGCAAACCACGGTTTTAGGCAATGAGTCGCTTGAACTCAAGACCTCTTCGGGGAACCACCTAACATCTCTGTATGCCCATTTTTAACCTTTTCTGTACATGCAACATTCTGAATGTCTAAAATCATGAAAGTCTGAAATGTCTGTTAGTCTGAGTCTGATATGGCGTTAGTCTGAATTGGTATCGTCATACCAAGACATTGCAAGTCATGATTTTTCTGAGCCATAATGTATTAAGCAAGAGCTTTCATTCAAAACATAGTTTAGACCACCAAAACATGTAACTGATGTAAAGGATTTCATATTCTGAAACTTAAAGTTCAATTTATGACGAAATTTCATCAAACACCTGGTGGTCAAATGTCTTTAGCAAGTTCATGTATTCAAAATTGAAACACATTCATTCATATATGTATATAAACTGTCAAATCGCTTTGGAGATGGTCAAAAGACCAAAACAATGATGTTAAAACATCTTATACATAAAAATATATACATAATTTAAAACCCCATTCTAAAACATGATTTTTTTTCTATTCCCATGAGAATTTAGAAAAAATCCCACGTACCTTGTTTTCCATGAATTTTGAGTGTCTATCGAAGCCTACGTTGAGAGGATTCCAAATCTGTAATTTGTTTCATGAACTCGCGGTTAAATCTTGAGTTGCTTGGGTTTTAATGTTGAAACCCTAGGGAGAGTTCTTGAGCAAATTTGAAGAATATAATGATATTTTGGCTCTTTAGGGATTTAATCTCGTGTTTAAGTTGATAGGAGAATGAGTATTTACGGAAATGCCATTAAAAATCCGGATGGACTGAACATTTTGGCCGGGAGCGATCCAGCAGGCGGCGCGGGCTAATCGTGCGCTGCCACTGGATTGAAATCCAAACGAGGCCTTAGGCTCATCCAAAAATTCTAAATTTTTTTCCGAGACGTACTACAACCTTGACCCATCGTAACGCAACAAAAAAATCCAAAAATGAAGGTCGGAAAGGTCGAGAAGTTGTATCCCGAAGGTTGGGAGCTAAGAATGAGTCTAAGTCATTTCAACACTTAGAAGAATTTAAAACTTAAGTCTAAAGCTCAGAAATTACAGTCTAATACATGCATGACTTTTATGGGGCGTTACATTTTCCCCCCCTTGGGATCATTCGTCCCCGAATGATGACGCGGGAATAGTCACGCACGATTTCAAGCAGATTCATACATAGAAGGAAACATAAAGCAAGAATTGTACCTTCCAATTCGTTATTTGCTGGTTCAAATAGGCTTGGGTATCTCACTTTCATGTCATGCTCCGACTCCCAAGTTGCTTCTTCAACTTTCTGATTTCGCCATAACACTTTAAGTGAGACTATCTCCTTACTCCTCAATTTTCTCACTTGTCGATCTAGGATTTCCACGGGCTCTTCCTCGTAAGACAAGGAATCGTCCACCTTGATCTCATCAATGGGCACCACCAAAGAGTGATCTCCGATGCACTTCTTCAAGATGGATATGTGGAATACTGGATGAACAGAACCCAAACTTGCAGGCAATTCTAATTCATTTTAAAGAGGACTCAAATAGCTTTCGTTTTATATATTATATCTCACACAGTTCATTATATACAGGGAGTTATGATCGTTTGAAATTGACCCAGAAATACTGAAAACTGGGCAATAGGCTATGCGTTTTGCTACTGTCTTGAAATCCAAACGCAGCCTTATGCATTTCGAAAAATTTCAAAACTTATCCGAGATGTACTATGATCTTGCCCGATCGTAACGCAACTTGAAAATCTAAAAACTAATATCAGAAAGGTTGAAAAGTTGTATACCGAAGATTGCCAGCTAAAATGACACTAAGTCCTCATTACACTCACAAAAAAATTTCAAGTTTTTAAGTCTAAGGGCACTCTATTAAAGGTTAATCCATACACGACTTTTACGGGGTGTTACATTATCTCCCCCTTGGGATCATTTGTCCTCGAATGATGGATAGGAACTTGTTGAAGCCTTAAAGATATAGAATAACGCAGACACGACATGTCCTTTAATAAAGAATACATTGATTTGAAACATGACCATATGGCTGGAACTACTCATATTTTGAATTCTTATATCGGACACGCATATCTAATGCATGGAATGCACGACTGAAGCTATTCATAAGCTGAATTCTCATAATGAACATACATATCTGATGCATGGATCTGTCCTTGAGTTGTTCTCATGAATGCAGGACTAAATACACTGATAAGCTGAACTTTTTCTATTGAACATGCATTTTTAATGCACGCATATCTGACTGGACTAACGTATGAATGTATGACTGATTACGCAATGATAACTGGTGCAAGGCTTGTAATAAGAATCTATACATGCAACTGAATGAGGTATCTCCCCCTTGGGACACTATGTCCCTCTATGAATGCTCAATTCATTAAGATACTCGGAAAAAAAAATTGAGGCGATGCACTAGGCACCTACAAATTGAATCATAACTGAACATCTGGAATCTGAATCTAATGCATGACACATGAACTGAGCTATACTCGCAACTACTGGTATACTCTATCTTGGAATAGTAGCATGTCTAAGATTTCGGGTAGCATGAATAAATGAAAAGATGAGAAAACAAGTCATGCGAATCTGCCTGTTAAACTGACTTACTGACTATACAGATTGAATTATGCTGGACTTTCATACTTAACTGGAGTATCTCTTCAAAACTCTCTCTAAAGAAGTTCTAACAGTAATAGGGAGCCACGAATCTTGGGTATGGATTACACAAGACATCCAACTGAGGAAATCACAACATTAACTCTACTCTGCAGTCTGAAATATAGACATATAACTCCTAAATTAGGATAGAATTTTCAGACCTTTGGCAATACGACTTCTTACTTTCAGGCTTAGCGCACTTCCCGAATATCCCTTAACTATACTATTCCCTATAAATAAGATATTCATTCAATTCAGCTTAAATTTCTCATATGAGCATTGACAAATTTTTCTACTAATGTCTAAAATAGCTTAATCCTTACCCCGCGATCAAGCCTAACTCTAAGTCACAAAAATACAATATGCTACACCATGCTATTATTCTAAACCATATGATGCCACCTTTTATACCTCTTTTAAAGATCACATTCTAAGCATAACATGCCTTACCACTTTAATGACTTGTCACGGCCCAAAATCCCATCGGGCCGGACTGGCACCCGAAGCCGAGAAGGCCCGGGAGAACCCGTTCAAATACCTGTACTTTCACTTACATGTCACCAAAAATTTGGGCAGCACTTTGCTGCATATAAAAGGGTCTAATTACCTGTATCAGCACAACACGCACAGATATATATACATATATATAATACTTGGCCGTCGGGGCCACCCCATATACGAATATAACATCACTATATAAACTTCCATGACTTTACCCTTCTTTATGTCTACAAAGCCTCTAGGATATACATGACATAACTAGGGTCGGGACCAACCCCCGCCCACACATGACTCCTGTACAATAACAAAATATAAGAAACCGACTCGGAAAGCTCCGAAGCAAACTGGAGCTCACCAACAACAGTTGTATGACCTGGATCCTATCTATGCTGTGAATGAGCTGAAGTACCT
The DNA here is from genome assembly GCA_030864225.1 of Capsicum baccatum var. pendulum. NCBI lineage: Eukaryota > Viridiplantae > Streptophyta > Magnoliopsida > Solanales > Solanaceae > Capsicum > Capsicum baccatum. The sequence goes on from CM061552.1 coordinate 7,558,616, forward strand.
GATCCTGCAGCATGAAATGAAGGTCCCCTGTGAGGGACGTCAGTACGAAATATGTACTGAGTATGTAAAGCTGTAAATAATCATATGTGATATGGGGGATCAAGAAAATCATACGCATGTGAATAAATCATAATAGAAGTGAACCACACTTCATAAACACTTTTAGGATCATGTACATTATTATTAATCTGAATTGGGTTCTTGAATACAAACACATTTGTGGAACGGTATACATTCGTTCATTTCATTCTTTACAATTATTATTCGCCATTACCTCCTCCTCCCGAACCTCCAACCACCTAACAATAATCAATACTGTACCGTACTGTGACCATTAGGCTGCCCCCAGTACATATCAATTGGGATCGACCCATGCTAGGCTTATGCCCCTGGGATACCACCCATAAACACATAAAAGATTTTTCCAATAACTTAGTTCAAAAGCTTTGAGATTATTACATTAGTGTTCATGCCAATATAGCACCTTTGGAAAAATGATACATCAATAGGAATCAAGTAATAGACCTTCTATACAATAACGATGTAATAAGGACTCTTTGGTACATCAACAATATGTTTCAGAATCATCAATATAACAACAATGAAATAGGAGCCTCTTGGTATATCAATGAAACATTTTGACACTTTATAGAATGGAAACAACTTCATTGGTAATGTAGAACAATACATGTGTTTGGATAACCATCGGAATCTTACTTGATGGAACATTGGTGTTTTCATGCCAAAGAACATCGTTAGAGTATGCTTTACATACCTCGTTGTAGATTTGGATACCAATTCAACACAACTTCCCGCCTTTACAAATCACTTATCTACAATGAAATATTTGGCATCTAGTATTAGCAACCCAACACCACAATTCTCTTCCATAATTCCATACAACCAATATTTGCAAAGCATTCCAAAAACCTACTTGAACAATAGGTTTATGTGTATATATATATATATAATCATCATTTCAATACCATATCATCAATACCACATCATCCCTTCACAATTCAACATAATCCAACCATGCACAAGAATGATCCAACATCATTTCCAATCATCTTTCAACAACAATCAAATAACATACTTCTTATGCTCACATGCATATATATATATATATATATATATATACATATCCATATAAATAACACCAACATAATTTACATCCTTACCATAGAATGGCCCTTTGGGTTTTGAAGTCCTGTTGGCACAAATAAGGGGTGCTTCTCGAAGCCCTTGAGACGATGAACACAACTATGGAATCAATTTGGACTTTCCACGGTTGAATCACAAGATAATTAGAGTTGAAAATTAGGCTAGGGTTTGTTCTTTCCTATAATTGATGATGAATATGAGTTTTTGAACTCATATACATGTATATATACACATATTCCCGTCCATAATACCATAGAAAATGACCAAAGTGCCCTTAAAATTTAAATAATGTCAAATATGTCCTCCGGTGGACCGTTTTGACAAGCTAAAGTAGATAGACCATAACTCTTTGCTCCGATATCGGATTTGGGTGAAATTAGTATAATTGTAAAGACAATTCAAAGTGCTTTCATTTCATATAAATTAGGCCACCCAGTTCTTCCTGTACAAGGAGTTATGATCGTTTGAAGTTGACCCTAAAAATCTATTTTGAGAGGCTGAAGTAAAACGCGTATAACTCCTTCCACAGATGTTGAATTTGGATGAAACCAATTGCATTGGAAAGAAGACTCAAAGACATTTCTTTTGATATATGGTATCTCTCCCAGTTCATTATATTGAGGGAGTTATGATCGTTCAAAGTTGACCCAAAAAACTGGCAGGCCTCAGTATTTTCCTGCTAATTTACTGTTCACAAAAATCTGTTTTGAGAGGCTGAAGTAGAACGAGTATAACTCCTTACTCAGTTGTTGGATTTGGATGAAACTAATTTCATTAGAAAGAATACTCAAAGATATTTCTTTTGATATGTGGTATCTTGCCCAGTTCATTATATTGAGGGAGTTATGATCGTTCAAAGTTGACCCAAAAACTGGAAATTTTCCTGCAATTTTACTGTTCACATCCCGGCCACCGTTTTATAGTTTCGAACGTGCTCGCTTATATCTGAAACTTATCCGTTTTTGAAAATATTTATATCGTCGGAAAGCGTATTCAATAACCTTCGTATGGAAACATCGACGGGCAAATTCCGGTATAAATAAGGTCGATTCCTATACACATATAATCAAACTATACACTTGAAACCATCTCAAAATAATCAATACTCATATATACCTAACTTAGGATCAATACATATACTCCAACACATATAACAATGGCTAATGCACGTAATTAAGTACGGGGTGTTACATCCTTCCCCCCTTAAGGACATTCGTCCTCGAATGTGAATGTAGTTATTTAGCCGAAACAAGTTCGAATTCATAATTGATATTCACGTCATCATATAGATGTTATGCATATGTAAAAACTTACTGGTTAGTGTCCCAGTTCCACTCCTTGCACTTCTTTTTCACCTTTGAACAAATAAGGGTATTTCGATTTCATTGCTTCCTCCGCTTCCCATGTAATCTCTTCCCTTTGTTGATTTCTCCAAAGTACTTTCACCGATGCTACTTCTTTATTTCTCAACTTCTTAACTTGACGATCTAATATAGCAATAGGCATCTCCTCATAGGTAAGATCTTCCGTTACTTGCACATCTTCAGTAGAAGTAATAAGGGACGGATCTCCGATGCACTTTCGAAGCATCGATACATGAAATACTGGATGCACTGATGAGAGTTCCTGGGGTAGCTCTAATTCATAAGCAACTTGCCCACATCTTCGAATAATCCTATACGGGCCTATATATCGTGGACTCAACTTTCCTTTCTTGCCAAATCTCATCACCCCTTTCATTGGCGATACCTTCAAAAATACCCAATCGCCTAACGAAAACTCTAGCCCTCTTCTTCTACTATCCGCATATGACTTGTGTCGACTTTGGGCTGTTTTCAACCGTTGCTGAATCACCTTGACTTTTTCTATGGCTTGATACACAAGATCCGGTCCGAACATAAGAGTTTCACCCGCTTCGAACCATCCTATTGGTGATCTACACTTCCTCCCATATAAAGCTTCATATGGTGCCATTTTGATACTTGAATGATAGCTATTATTGTAGGCAAACTCAATAAGAGGTAAATGATCATCCCAGCTGCCTTTAAAATCTATAACACATGCTCGTAGCATATCTTCAAGTGTTTGAATGGTGTGCTCTGCTTGTCCATCCGTCTGAGGGTGAAAAGCTGTACTCAGATTCACTTGTGTTCCCAAACTCCGTTGGAAAGACTTCCAAAAGTTTGTAGTAAATTGAGTTCCCCGATCTGATATAATGGAAGTTGGCACTCCATGTAATCGGACTATTTCTTTAACATACAACTTCGAATATTCTTCAACTGTGTAAATGGTCTTAACGGGTAAGAAATGTGCGGATTTAGTAAGCCTATCCACAATCACCCATATAGAATCAAATTTCCGAGCTGTACGAGGCAAACCTGTAACAAAATCCATATTGATCATGTCCCACTTCCAAGTTGGAAGATCTATGCATTGCATATAGCCTCCGGGCTTTTGATGTTCCACTTTAACTCGTTGGCAATTTGGACATTCAGCTACAAATTCTGCGATGTTCTTTTTCATGTCATTCCACCAATACATATCTTTCAAATCTTGATACATTTTGGTTGATCCTGGATGAATGGAATACCTTGAAAAATGTGCCTCTGTCATAATCTTCTTTCTTAGCCCGTCTACATCCGGCACACACAATCGGTTTTGGCACTGAAGTACTCCTTCTCGCGTAAGCTCAAATGCCTTGGTTGCACCACTCTGAACGTTCTCCTTAAGCTGTAATAAAATAGGATCTGCATATTGCTTCTCTTTCACTTCAGCTACTAATGAAGATTCCGCAGCATTATGTACGATAAGCTCTTTGTCCGGAGTTTCAAGAAGGCGAACTCCCAAACTAGCTAACTGGTGAAGATCTTTAACCATCCCTTGCCTTTCTATAGGCATCATCATAGCTTTACGACTTAACGCATCAGCTACTATATTCGCTTTCCCTAGATGATACAAAATATCGACATCATAATCTTTTAATAGTTCCATCCACCTTCGCTGCCTCAGATTTAGATCCTTCTGACTGAAAATATATTGTAAGCTCTTGTGATCAGTATATATATCAACATGAACCCCATATAAATAGTGGCACCATATTTTTAAAGCAAAGATAACCGCTGCCAGCTCAAGATCGTGTGTAGGATAATTTTTCTCATGTGGCCGCAATTTTCTAGAAGCATATGCTATTACTTTACCGTGCTGCATCAATACACATCCTAAACCAATTCTAGAAGCATCACAATACACTGTATACCCTTCTGTACCTTCTGGAAGTACCAACACAGGTGTAGAAGTCAACTTATTTTTCAATTCTTGGAAACTCTCCTCACACGTATCATTCCATTGGAACTTGGATGCTTTATGCGTTAGCTTGGTTAAAGGTGCTGAAATGGAAGAAAGTCTTTAACAAACCTCCTATAATAACCGGCCAACCCGAGAAAACTACGAATCTCCGTCGGCGTTGTGGGCCTTGGCCAGTTCTTCACAGCTTCTATCTTTTGAGCATCAACCTTTATCCCTTCACTAGATACAATATGACCCAAAAATGCCACCGACTTTAACCAAAACTCACATTTAGAGAACTTTGCATAAAGCTTACAATCTTGAAGAGCCTGCAATGTCTGTCGTAAGTGATTGGCATGGTCCTCTTCTGATCTAGAATAAACTAGAATATCATCTATAAAAATTATCAGAAATACATCCAGGAATGGCTTAAACACCCTATTCATCAAATCCATAAAAGCTGCAGGTGCATTTGTTAGCCCAAATGACATAACTAGAAACTCATAATGACCATACCTTGTTCGGAAAGCTGTTTTGGGTATATCTTTTTCTTTGACCCTCACTTGGTGGTAACCTGACCTCAAATCAATCTTAGAAAAGCACTTGGCGCCCTGTAACTGATCAAATAAATCATCAATTCTTGGGAGAGGATATTTATTCTTAATAGTCACCTTATTCAATTGCCGATAATCAATACACATCCTCAGCGAGCCATCCGTTTTGCGCACAAATAACACTGGTGCTCCCCAGGGGGACATACTAGGCCTTATTAATCCCTTCTCAAGCAAATCTTTCAATTTCTCTTTCAATTCTCGCAATTCTGCTGGAGCCATTCTATATGGAGGAATGGAGATTGGTTGGGTGCCTGGAATTACATCAATACCAAACTCTACTTCTCGTTCAGGAGTCAAACCTAGAAGATCTTCAGGAAATACATCAGGAAATTCATTTACCACCGGAACAACGTGAAGAGTTGGTGGCTCCCGCTTCTGTATCCCTTACTCTAACTAAATGATATGGGTATCCCTTGGAAATCATTTTTCTTGCTTTGAAATAAGAAATAAATCTACCTTTTGGTGCGCCAATCTTACCTTGCCATTCAATAACTGCTTCATTCGGAAAATGTAAATACATCTTTTTTGTACAACAGTCAATTTTGGCATAACAAGACGCCAACCAATCCATACCCATTATAACATCAAAATCTACCATTTCTAGTTCCACGATATTGGCCATCGTGTCTCGACCACACACAGATACTACACAATCTTTATAAACTCTTCTAGCAATAATAGATTCCCCAACCGGGGTAGACACTTCCAACGGCTTATCTAACAATTCGGGGGTTCTTTTGAACTTTCCAACAACCAAAGAAGTAACATATGATAATGTAGAACCAGGATCAATTAGAGCATATACATCAAATGAAAATATGGACAACGTACCCGTAACCACATCTGGGGAAGCCTCTAGATTTTGTCGATCCGCTAAAGCATAAGTGCGATTCTGAGTCCCGCTGGAACTGGCGACTCTTGTTTTGTTTCTAGCGTGACCCATGGGTCGTGCGCCTCTACCAGAATAAGATACCGGTGATGATGATGCAACAGTTGATCCCAAAGGTCGTGCTACACCACCTGCGCCTCTTCGTGGGCAGTCTCTCATCATATGCCCCGTCATACCGCACCAATAACAAACATTTGTTCCCATTCGACATGCGCCCATATGATGCCTTCCACATTTATTGCATGACTCTCGAGGAGGTCTCAGTTGGATCATATTCCTTTGCCCATGATAACCCGCTAATCGCGAACTATGACCCTCACTTCTTTGCCCAATTTGACTGCCTCTGAACCCCTGATGCTGTGGTGGAGCACTAGCTGCAGAATAAGAAAATAATGGCCTAGGTGGTCTAGCAGAAAATTGAGGTCTAAAACCTCCCTGTGGAGCCATAAACTGCCCTGTAGATCTGGACCTCTTAGAAGATCCGCTTTCAAATTCCTGCGTAAGTCTTCTCTGCCTCTGATCTTCCATTTTCTGTGCAAATGCTTGGATCCTAGCTATATCCATATCTTTATTCAGTGCAGCAATAGTACAATCCCTAACCAAATACGGATCCAATCCGTTCACATACCGATGAACTCTGTCATCCATAGTAGCTATAACATTAGGAGCATATCTGGACAAGGAATTAAATCGAAGACTATACTCCCTCACACTTGTATTACCCTGCCGAAGATTTAAGAACTGATCTGCACGAGCCTGACGAGTCTCATATGGAAGATAATGATCAATAAATGCCTCTTTGAACTCTTTCCAAGTAGCTGGGGGTGCATCAATTCCCCTCGACCGTTTCCAGTCTTCATACCAATATATAGCCTCACCTTTGAATCTATACGCGGCTAACTCCACTGTTTCTCTGCCCGATACATGCATCACCTCTAGGGCCCTTTGGATCTGATCAATAAAGTCCTACGGATCTTCGTTAAGATCGAATCCGGTAAAAGTAGGAGGATCCATCTTAAGTAAATCTTGCGTCCGAAGACTAGCCGCCCTATAAGTACTGCTAGAACCCGCGACAGGAATGGCTTGCCCTTGGACTTTCCCAGCAACTATACGAGTCAAAAGTTGCACTGCATTTCTAAGATCTTGATCAACAACATTAATAGGTAGCTCTGGGGATATAGTTCTCCTCCCCCTTATTTCTTCTGGACTGGGGGAAGTTTCTGATGCATGCTCAGCTGGAGCCTCACTTTGATTAGCTGGTATAGTGGGTGACTTACTAGTCCCCTCTCCGGCAGCCACATCTACTTGTTTACCGGTATTCTTGCTTCTGGTAACCGGCATCATTACTATAATAAGAGAAACAAACTGATTCAGTGGTCAACTATGACTTCATATACAATATAAGCTCTATCGCACGATCTAAGACATGAAGAAAAGAAACAATTCCTAAATGTCCATAGCCTCCTGTTTATAGATGTGGTGCACAACACACCGATAAACAAAATTCTACGTAGACACGGCTTTGTAGACTCACTAGGACGAACCTCTCTGATACCACTTTTGTCACGACCCAAAATCCCATCGGGCCGGACTGGCACCCGAAGCCGAGAAGGCCCGGGAGAACCCGTTCAAATACCTGTACTTTCACTTACATATCACCAAAAATTTGGGCAGCACTTCGCTGCATATAAAAGGGTCTAATTACCTGTATCAGCACAACATGCACAGATATATATACATATACATAATACTTGGCCGTCGGGGCCACCCCATATACGAATATAACATCACTATATAAACTTCCATGACTTTACCCTTCTTTATGTCTACAAAGCCTCTAGGATATACATGATATAACTAGGGTCGGGACCAACCCCCGCCCACACATGACTCCTGTACAATAACAAAATATAAGAAACCGACTCGGAAAGCTCCGAAGCAAACTGGAGCTCACCAACAACAGTTGTATGACCTGGATCCTATCTATGCTGTGAATGAGCTGAAGTACCTGATCCTGCAGCATGAAATGCAGGTCCCCCATGAGGGACGTCAGTACGAAATATGTACTGAGTATGTAAAGCTGTAAATAATCATATGTGATATGGGGGATCAAGAAAATCATACGCATGTGAATAAATCATAATAGAAGTGAACCACACTTCATAAACACTTTTAGGATCATGTACATTATTATTAATCTGAATTGGGTTCTTGAATACAAACACATTTGTGGAACGGTATACATTCGTTCATTTCATTCTTTACAATTATTATTCGCCATTACCTCCTCCTCCCGAACCTCCAACCACCTAACAATAATCAATACTGTACCGTACTGTGACCATTAGGCTGCCCCCAGTACATATCAATTGGGATCGACCCATGCTAGGCTTATGCCCCTGGGATACCACCCATAAACACATAAAAGATTTTTCCAATAACTTAGTTCAAAAGCTTTGAGATTATTACATTAGTGTTCATGCCAATATAGCACCTTTGGAAAAATGATACATCAATAGGAATCAAGTAATAGACCTTCTATACAATAACGATGTAATAAGGACTCTTTGGTACATCAACAATATGTTTCAGAATCATCAATATAACAACAATGAAATAGGAGCCTCTTGGTATATCAATGAAACATTTTGACACTTTATAGAATGGAAACAACTTCATTGGTAATGTAGAACAATACATGTGTTTGGATAACCATCGGAATCTTACTTGATGGAACATTGGTGTTTTCATGCCAAAGAACATCGTTAGAGTATGCTTTACATACCTCGTTGTAGATTTGGATACCAATTCAACACAACTTCCCGCCTTTACAAATCACTTATCTACAATGAAATATTTGGCATCTAGTATTAGCAACCCAACACCACAATTCTCTTCCATAATTCCATACAACCAATATTTGCAAAGCATTCCAAAAACCAACTTGAACAATAGGTTTATGTGTATATATATATATATATAATCATCATTTCAATACCATATCATCAATACCACATCATCCCTTCATAATTCAACATAATCCAACCATGCACAAGAATGATCCAGCATCATTTCCAATCATCTTTCAACAACAATCAAATAACATACTTCTTATGCTCACATGCATATATATATATATATATATATATATATATATATATATATATATATATATATATATATATATATATATATATATATACATATCCATATAAATAACACCAACATAATTTACATCCTTACCATAGAATGGCCCTTTGGGTTTTGAAGTCCTGTTGGCACAAATAAGGGGTGCTTCTCGAAGACCTTGAGACGATGAACACAACTACGGAATCAATTTGGACTTTCCACGGTTGAAACACAAGATAATTAGAGTTGAAAATTAGGCTAGGGTTTGTTCTTTCCTATAATTGATGATGAATATGAGTTTTTGAACTCATATACATGTATATATACACATATTCCCGTCCATAATACCATAGAAAATGACCAAAGTGCCCTTAAAATTTAAATAATGTCAAATATGTCCTCCGGTGGACTGTTTTGACAAGCTGAAGTAGATAGACCATAACTCTTTGCTCCAATATCGGATATGGGTGAAATTGGTATAATTGTAAAGATAATTCAAAGTGCTTTCATTTCATATAAATTATGCCACCCAGTTCGTCCTGTACAAGGAGTTATGATCATTTGAAGTTGACCCTAAAAATTTGTTTTGAGAGGCTGAAGTAAAACGCGTATAACTCCTTACACAGATGTTGCATTTGGATGAAACCAATTGCATTGGAAAGACGACTCAAAGATATTTCTTTTGATATATGGTATCTCTCCCAGTTTATTATATGGAGGGTGTTATGATCGTTCAAAGTTGACCCAAAAAACTGGCAGGCCTCAGTATTTTCCTGCTAATTTACTGTTCACAAAAATCTGTTTTGAGAGGCTGAAGTAGAACGAGTATAACTCCTTACTCAGATGTTGGATTTGGATGAAACTAATTTCATTAGAAATAATACTCAAAGATCTTTCTTTTGATATGTGGTAGCTTGCCCAGTTCATTATATTGAGGGAGTTATGATCGTTCAAAGTTGACCCAAAAACTGGAAATTTTCCTGCAATTTTACTGTTCACATCCCGGCCACCGTTTTATAGTTTCGAACGTGCTCGCTTATATCCGAAACTTATCCGTTTTTGAAAATATTTATATCGTCGGAAAGCTTATTCAATAACCTTCGTATGGAAACATCGACGGGCAAATTCCGGTATAAATAAGGTTGATTCCTATACACATATAATCAAACTATACACTTGAAACCATCTCAAAATAATCAATACTCATATATACCTAACTTAGGATCAATACATATACTCCAACACATATAACAATGACTAATGCACGTAATTAAGTACGGGGTGTTACATGACTACTCTGAACTCTTAATATGAAGTCGCTAATGCATATTGCAACCTTCCACTACAATCCCAAAACGTCATTCAAGCCTAATTTATAACCACATGTTAACTTCAAGGAAAACACCCATAAATACACACTTCACATAGTTTCTAAACTATTATCAATAAAACTCCCACGCACTATCCTAAAAACATACACACACAAACTTTTCCACTAAACATCACATGTATCAAAGATTGGCCCCAAATCTCACTTCATACTTATGGCCTTATCTAAACAAACGTACTATGATCTTCCATCAACAAGAACATTTACTTCATCACCACTATCATTGCATAGGGAGGACACTAAAAGGTTAAAACATAAGACCCTGAAGCATGAGAGGATTTTTATATGGGACTGAACACATTATAAAGAGTGAGTACATGCGTCATGAGTTGCATGACCTCAACTAGAGTTTCTAACATAAGGAATGTAATTCCGACTACTTGAATGAACTAGAACTCATTATCTTGGAACTGGAAGAGTACGTGACTCTCTATCATATACAGGAATCACGAACTATGATCACGGAACTGAAACGTAAAGCTTGAGTAGGCATTGGGATCACTGAAAAATACTAAGATAAGAATGGGTTGAGTCTCACCCTCACTTTCTAACGTTCTAAATCATACTACATCACTACTAGAATCTGAGAGCCTTACTTGGTCATTCGTTCTGTCATCTCCCCCTTAGCTTCCAGTCATCATCTAGAGTTTGAGAGATCCTTTACCATATTCTAACTGAACTACACTTACTACACTCTAGGGACTAAAAAAAATAACAATACATGCATATCATAGAACTTAGCCCGAATGACTACCTTCCGGGATACACTCTATCTTTCTCTAGCCACCAATAGTCATAGTATAATGCTTGCACACTTATTCTATCAGTTTAACCTTCAAAAGTCAAGCTTAGATGCTAACACTTAACATGGATATCACCAAGCCTTTGATGAACCATATCTCTTTCGATAGAGCATACCACTATTGCGACTCCAAATTTATATCCCTCTACTATGAGAATCAAAATCACCGCAAAAGGCCCAACACTATCAATCAAAACACCTTAACATGGCTATTTAGATCACCATTTACCATCTAACTAGTCTTTCTCCATTTAACAATTCAATGGTACCACTAGCCACGCACAACAAGTAATAGCCTTAGAAAAATGCCACAACCTCATGTCACCATAGGCATACTTCTACATCATACATGCAATATCATACACCACTATGAATCAAATAAACTTACTCTATTGCATGCACCGTTTAAGTCTATTAGATCACTTCTATACAACTAGTATTCATTAACCAAGAAATCTTCACATCCACCTTCATGGACATCAACTGTTCAAACTTAATATCTAGTGCTATGCATGATTTACAACCCAACCTTACACGAAATTTTCACTTGAAAACTATGAAATAAACATCACGAAACACTAGTGCAATAGAACTTCATAACCACAATAATCGATCATGACCTAACAGTTTTTCCTTATCATAATCCATTAGCATGTACTATTTCAGCACATCAAGCCTACTAATTTAATCCCACAAAACATGCATCATCAAACTCGTGCCACTATTTACCACCACACCATTTAAATTCAAGCCTATAGTTTAGTATCAATCATTTACCACCAATGAAGAATGCAACATAATATAAATATACTAATCCATCAAATTGGGATATTCTACCCAAATATCTCAAAAATCTACTACATACCTTCTCACAAGTAGCACTAGTTTACAACTACCAATGAAAAGAGGGTCAAGGGGGTTAAAGCCTCATAATAGACATGGTCAACTTTATCCTTATATTATAACCCCGTACAATCGTATCTACTTATACTTCTTTCTCACATCACAATTACTTTCCCAAGCGTACATTTACACTACCTTCAAAATCCACAACAACCATGAGTCTATACTTATAACCTACTGGCTAATCTGGCCATTTTCATACTTCAAGCAAGGACAATTCACCTCGCCTAATAACTCCTTCTCTGTCTTCTACTAATAAACTAACACACAAGGACGAATCGCTTCATTACCAACTCTATCTCATGCAAAAACATTCAGCTATACATATATTCAACCAACACAAGAACCACACGTTGAATGACAAATTGATAGTGAATCAAAATAGGCCTCACACGACTTCACTAGACTTTGATTTTTTTGTAGTTTGAACAAGAAAATAAGAAGAATGACAAGGCAACTATGCTAGTGAATCGAAAGAGCCCCACACGGCTTCACTAGACTTTTTAGTTTCACCAACACGATGATAAAATATTTTCAAGAGATAGAAACTTGTCACACAACATTCCATAATCTGAGAATACACATCTTACTTTGTATAGATAAAAAAAAATCTGAGTCAAATATTTCCCCCACAGATTATCATACAATCCACACACGCTACTTGCTACCAATAGGTCATGACACCGACACTTTAACTTATACTACTATTTGGGTGGAAATACAATTCCAACACTTCTACTACACATCTTTTCCCTTAAGCATGACATCTGCAACATAAATTTCTGAAAAAGGCCGAATATACTCAATACAGAAGGCTGAAAAACACGATTTCGTCAAGATCAAGGTTCACACTGGAACCCATACACTCTGAAGCAATAACGGACTCTTCTCAAGTCCTTGCACAATTTTAAGATCTTATATGACGCGATCCGAAGGGACAATACCATTTAGACTCTAAACTTCTGCACTTGATTCACCCTAGAAATGTGATGGGTCTGAGAACATCAGAGTAAGGAAAGAATTTGGGATGACTTTACTTTCGTATGGACGTCACCATAGCACGAATTAGAGTATGAAGGAGGAACATTCTGACTCTGTTTCACGAACTAGAACATGAAGAAAGAGAGACATTCCTAAATGTCTTGTAGACTCCTGCTTATAAGTGTGGCGCGCTACACACCCATAAATAGGACTCTATCCGACGCGATTTTGCAGACACCCTGGGACCATGAACTATGCTCTGATACCAAGTTTGTCATGACCCGAGCCTAGGCCCTAGCCGTGACGAGCATCCCAAACCATGAAGGCCCGAAACACCCATTCTCTATCTGGTTATCATGCACAACATTCGTAATCATAATAAAATGCGGAATTGAAACTGAGTACAAAATACATGGTAAAGTTCTGCAATATTTCTGAATAATACTATCTGACATCAGTCTGCGAAATCTCTACTAAGAACACAAATATCTATCTGGAAAAAAACTGGGACAAGGCCCCAGTAAACCAAAAACATAATAAAGAAGATAATGTCTGACTTAATTAGGCCTTCTGAATAATAGAAGGCTCACCACTGCGAGATCAAGTCTACAAAATCCGAGAATGTCTACTGAGTAGCTGGACCCCTAGACTGTGCCTCAGGACCTGGAAGGAGGGGGGGTCAGCATAAAAGTACTGGGACGCGAAGCAATCCAAAAATAGTATAATGGAACATATATATATATATATATATATATATATATATATATATATATATTAAGTGAAAGCAATTTTTCATCAAGACATCATGTATAAAACTGTTTTCGAAAAATACATGGGCACTTTCTGAAAACATGTAACTTGCCTATTCATTTCAAATCAAGATCTGTGTTTTACTTCTGAGTTAGGTGGTATTTCCCTACAAGTCTGATATTCCACGGGTTGTATGGAATCCGCCATTCACTCGGCGGGGAAGCCCCCAACCCAAGTGCGCCGCAAGGGTTGGATTTTCTTATTCTGATATGCCACACGGTACTAGGCAAGTGTAATATAATATACCCGGATCGGCAAATCACGGTTTTGGGCAACGAGTTTTCTAAACCCATGCCTTCTTCAAGGAACCACCTAAGCTCTCTTTGTGCCCATTTTTATCCTGTTCTAAATAATGCATCTTTCTAGTTTCAACATCTGAAAAGTCTAATTTCAAACATGCTTTCTATTCTATTCTGAATTATCATGGCATAATCTAAATTGGTGTCGTCACACCAATACTTGCAAGTCCTATTTCTGAGCCATAATGCATCATGCATAATTCTTTCATTAAAACACAGTTCAGACCACCCAAACATGCAAATAGTAGAAGAGATTTCATGCTCCGAAAGCATAAGTCAAAGCTATGAAAGAACTCTTCAAACATAAGGTGGTCATATGCTTTTGGAAAAATCCATGCACTCTTTCATTATATGTATTTTCAACATTTTTCAGTACAAACAACCCTCTCTTTAGAATTCAAGATTCATAACCAAATCTTTCATAAATGAAGACACTTCGTACCATGCTTTTCAAGATGCATTTCAAAAATAATTCATATCATGTGAAACATGGGAACAATCGCATCAAGAGAGAGATTTCATGTGAGTCATTCTCTTCATTCGAATATTAACTTAAATCACACACACACACACACATATATATACAAGTTCAAATCAATGTGGGGAAGGTCAAAAGACCAAAACAATACCGTCAAGATTTCTAAAACATAAATGTATTCATAAATATGAAAAACCTTTTCTTAAAATCATGATTTCTATGCCCATGAGATTTTAGGAAAACCCCACGTACCTTAACCTCAAAAGATATTAGGTAATTCTCACAGCTTGCGGATTGGGGATTCCAAATCTTCAATCACTTTTGAAAACCCACAGTTGAATCTTGAGTTATTCTTGTTTGAAACCCTAGAGAGCGTTCTTGATGAATTTTGGTGAAAGTATATGTATTTAGGTGTATTTGGGATTAAATCCCACGTTTGGATGGGTTTGGGGCCATGGGAAATGTCTAATTTGACCTTGGAATTTAAAATCCTGGACTGGAATGACATAAAAGACTTCACCACGATGCGCTGAAAATCGTGGTGACCTACTGGAATTGACAATTGTCAATTTAAGGTTCATCGCGACACGGTGGCCAGTCAATCAGGAACACTAACACTAAAAATGCTCTAATTTCTTCACCGAGTGTCCATTTTAGGCAAATTTGGTATTGATTGAAAAATAATTCAAAGATCTTTCATTTGATATATAGTAATCCACTCATTTCATTATATACAAGTAGCTATGGTTAATTGAAGTTGACTCAAGTTTTGACACTCACTAAAACTCGAACGATATCAAAGCTTTCAACTTGTCCTTGAGTTAAGGGACCTTTATGATCTCGATTCATGCTCAAATAGGTTACCATACTGCATACTTGATTAACATGGAAAATTTGTATAGGATTTATGGCTTTTGGATCATATACACATAGAAATGTCGGTTTTCATTCTAGCCCGAAACATGGGGCATTACAGAAGGAAACTTTCAAGTGTTTATATTTAGGAGCACTTACTCCACATGGTAAGTGAGGCAAGAACCAAGAGGTGCCTCGCACCACCGCTGTCGCTTGGCTTCGGCTTTGGAAAAATGATCGATCGATGAGATCTATCTTTTTGGACAAAATTTATTTGAAATAGTCCAAAGAAGAAAAATGCAATAGTAAACAGTTCCTCCATTAAAATGCATGCATGTAGTGTAGAAACAACTGCAGAATGTGAAATGCTACTTTGGAAGGGATTCAACCCTTCGATGAAATGACACATTAATTCAGGAAAGGAAAAGTCTATTCGGATGGTTGTGAATGTCCAGAAAAATACACAATGATTCGATCTGGTGAATCATTGCCACCTTTTGGAAGGGGAACCCATTGGCTACATAAATCTGCATTCTTCAACAAGTTTAGACATGAAATTTTTTCTGCATTAATATACTTCTTGTTTTCTGAAATACTTCATGTGATCATCTAATTGTTGAGTGATTTCAAAGAGAATATGATCGTTTGAGGTACCACTACAGTCGGATTGTTAGGCTATTTTATCCTGGGAGGAAAATTCCACAACCTCGGGGTACTTGAGGGGAATTATTTTCTTAAGGACACTCTGTGAAGTTAGAGGAATTGGACTTTTCTTGTTCATCTATTTTTCTATAAAATTTTGAAGAAAAAAAACACTTCTTTGAAAGGTCATTTTGATCTTGTGTTGAAGGCGTTTGTCACGACCTGAGACGAAACCCTGGCCACGACGATTATCCCGAACTATGAAGGCCTGAGCACCCTTGGACATCATACACGTGTTCATATGCTATAAAAGACAATGTGGAAATACATATTGATATGGAATCCTAGTCAAATAATATAATTCAAAGAAACAACTCAAAATGGAATTCCATAACTTCTAACAACATATGACAATAGTCTGCGAAATCTCTAATACATAAGGACCAATATCTTATCTAAAACTGGGACAAGGCCCCAGTAGACCATAAACAAAAGAAAACAAAAAAATCTATAATTAGGCCTTATAGAGTAGAGAAGGCTCACCAACTACAACTTCTGATACACTCAAGCCTATTGCTGGATGGGACCCCGGGACTGTTCCTCAGATCCCAAGATAAAGGGGGTCAATACTTATGTACTGGTACATAGAGAAAAACGAAATAATGTACTTTATTAAATAACATAAGTGAGAGCATTTCACCAAAACCTAATGCATGAAGTAATTTTAAAACACATGGGCAGTTTCATATGATCTTAAAGAAATTTTGTGAGTGCAATCCCCTTTTCTTTGTTTTAATTCTGAGCTAGGTAGTACACTCTATATATCTGAAAGTACCCCACGGGTTATATGGGATCCACCCTTAACTTGGCGGCCAAGCCTCCAACCCAAGTTTGTCACAATGATTGGAGTATCTGAATCTGATATGTCATAGGGCACTAGTCCATCTTATAATCCCTTATTGGGGATATAATAAACCCATATCAACAAAACATAATTATGGACATGAATCGTATGAATCATGCCTACTTCGGGTAACCACCTAATTCTCTTGGGGCCCATCTGTTCGAAACATGGATCTTTCTGAATTTAAAATCTAAAAATCTAAATGAGATCTAACTTATGTTCTGTTCTGAGTCTATTATGGCATTATTTGATTTAGTATCATCATACCAAGACTTGCAAGTCATATCTCTAAACCACAAAATATTAAGTTCCACTCTTTTTATTCAAAATATAAAGTTTGGACCACCATATCATTCAAACAGCTTAAGAGAATTCATACTTCAAAATATATGTCAAATTATGCAAAGACTCTCTTTTCAATATTTCAACAAACATGTGGTGGTCAAGTATTTTGTTACAAGCCATGCAATCTCTTTGAATCACCACTTTTCATTTATATTAGCAAGAATCACCCTCTCTTCATTTCATATCTAAAATCAAGGAAAAAAAAATATTAAAGACATTTGAATCATGATTCTCAATTTGCAATTGAATAACACACCATATGAAAAAAGGGGTTTTATAACAATAGAGGGATTTTCTTCATGCTCTCAATTCAAGTTCCAACCATCAAACTATATGCATACATACGTATATATATATATATGAACAAAATTGAGTTTAAGGGGAAAGAACTCAAAGCCAAAATACTTATATCAAGAAGGTTTCATAATGCATGATTGAAATTGTAAATTCAAACCCCTTTGTAAATTCATGATTTCTCAACATTCGAATATTTGAAAAAACAATTTCACCATGCCCATGTAATTTAGAAAAACCACACATACCTTAGATTACAAGGTTTAAAGAGTAGAACTCGAAGGTTTAAAGAGTAGAACTCGAATCTTGATTTGTTCCTCGGAAATCTTGTACTTAAGGAGTGACTTTCTTGATTTCTTGTTCTTGGAGGAAACCCTAGTTTGATCTTATTTTTGAGAGTGGAAATAGGATTTTGATGTTATATAACTGATAATGATTGATTAATAACATTTAGAGTGTAATTAAATTCGTGGAAAAGGTTTTTGGAGTGAGAAAAAGACCAAAATATCCCTAAGGAAATCAAAAAAGTCGCAGAACTTCATCAGTTGACGACCAAGGTTGACGGGCCATCACTCAGGTGATAGACCATCACCTAGTTCAACACTTTTGGGATGTATTTTACCACTTTCTGCCCTAGGCTGACAACTAGGGATGATGGGTCATCACCTAGTTGATAGGTCGTCAGCCTCATCGTCATATTTTGGTAAACAAACACTTCGAAGAGCATAACTTTCTACTATGATATCATATTAAGGCGAAACCAATGGCGTTGGAAAGATTACAAAAAGACCTTTTATTTGATAGATAGTAGGCCCACTAATTTGATATATACAAAAAGTTATGATCGATTGAAGTTGACCCAAGTTTAGACGCTCACTAAAACTCAATAGATAGGAAGACTTTCAACTCGCCTTTGACTTAAGGGACCTCTATGATCTCAATTCATGCCCAACTAGATTCCCTCACTACATAATTGATTAAAACACTAAGTTTGCATAGGATTTATAGGCTTTTAGAACTATTACACGTATGAATGACAGTTTACGTGCTAGCTCCAAATGTGGTTTGTTACAGTGTTTCATAACTTCATAAGTGTTCTTGTTTTTGTACTTGAACTTATGTTGAAGTTGTTGTGCTGAAATACAGATTTTGTGAACCCGAACATAAAAATAATAAGCTAGAATTTGATAGTTGTCAATACAAGTCCCTGTGGGATCAATACTTGACTTGTAAAAGTCCATTTTACTACTTGGTGGGACCACGTACATTTGCATATGTGCTTCGGTGCAACACATAACAAATTCCATTGTGCATAACAAATGCTCCTGAGATTGACAGATTGGATCTAGCTAATAACTTTCTTACAGGAATTATTCAGAATATTTTGGGAAATCTTTGTGAGCTGTGATATTCGTTCCTACACAGGTCAGGATAAAAGGATAAAAGGTCCTGAAAGATACAAAAATCAGGATAAAAGGATACAAAACATGAAAGTTCCTTGGTTATCTTAGCAAAAGACAACAAATTGAGTTTGAAGTATGGAACAAGTAGAACATCTTTGATCACATCATCTGCAAAAATGTGGGCTTCTCCAGTGTGTGAGATTGTCACTTCATAACCTGTTTGAAGGTGCAACTTGTCCAAATGTTTAGAATCTAATCAGGTACTCTTTTGAATAGGTGTCTATGTGTAGACACATAATGTGTAGCACCTGAGTCTACAATCCAACTGTCAGGACATGCTCTGGACAAGAAACAAGTAGTAATACCTGTCATATTGTCACGACACGAGCCTAGGCCCTAGCCGTGACGAGCATCCCGAACCATAAAGGCCCGGAACACCCATTCTCTATCTGGTTATCATGCACAACATTCGTAATCATAATAAAATGCGGAATTGAAACTGAGTACGGGATACATGGTCAACTTTTGCAACATTTCTGAATAATACTATCTGACATCAGTCTGCGAAATCTCTACTAAGAACACAAACATCTGTCTGAAAAGAAACTGGAACAAAGCCCCCAGTAAACCAAAAACATAATAAAGAAGATAATGTCTGACATAATTAGGCCTTCCGAATAATAGAAGGCTCACCACTGTGAGATCAAGTCTGCAAATCCAAAAAATGTCTATTGAGTAGCTGGACCCCTAGACTGTGCCTCAGAACCTGGAAGGAGGGTGGGTCAGCACAAAAGTACTAGCACGCGAAGCAATCCAAAAATAGTATAATGGAACATACATATATATATATATATATATATATATATTAAGTGAAAGCAATTTTTCATCAAGACATCATGTATAAAACTTTTTCCGAAAAATACATGGGCACTTTCTGAAAACACGTAACCTGCCTGTTCATTTCAAATCAAGATCTGTGTTTTACTTCTGAGTTAGGTGGTATTCCCCTACAAGTCTGATATACCACGAGCTGTATGGAATCCGCCATTGACTCGGTGGGAAAGCCCCCAACCCAAGTGTGCCACAAGGGTTGGAGTGTCTGAGTCTGATACGCCACAGGACATTTAAGTCAGCGCATAATAGTATACCCGGGTCGACAAACCACGGTTTTAGGCAATGAGTCGCTTGAACTCAAGCCCTCTTCGGGAACCACCTAACATCTGTGTATGCCCATTTTTAACATTTTCTGTGCATGCAATATTCTGAATGTCAAAAATCATGAAAGTCTGAAATGTTTGTTAGTCTGAGTCTGATATGGCGTTAGTCTGAATTGGTATCGTCATACCAAGACATTGCAAGTCATGATTTTTCTGAGCCATAATGTATTAAGCAAGAGCTTTCATTCAAAACATAGTTTAGACCACCAAAACATGTAACTGATGTAAAGGATTTCATATTCCGAAACTTAAAGTTCAATTCATGCAGAAATTTCATCAAACACCTGGTGGTCAAATGTCTTTAGCAAGTTCATGTATTCAAAATTGAAACACATTCACTCATATATGTATATAAACTGTCAAATCGCTTTAGAGATGGTCAAAAGACCAAAACAATGATGTTAAAACATCTTATACATAAATATATATACATAATTTAAAACCCCATTCTAAAACATGATTTTTTTCTATGCCCATGAGAATTTAGGAAAAACCCCGCGTACCTTGTTCTCCACGAATTTTGGGTGTCTATCGAAGCCTACGTCGAGAGGATTCCAAATCTGTAATTTGTTTCACGAACCCGCGGTTAAATCTTGAGTTGCTTGGGTTTTAATGTTGAAACCCTAGGGAGAGTTCTTGAGCAAATTTGAAGAATATAATGATATTTTGGCTCTTTAGGGATTTAATGCCGTGTTTAAGTTGATAGGAGAATGAGTATTTATGAAAATGCCATTAAAATCCGGATGGACTGAACATTTTGGCCGGGCGCGGGCTAATCACGCGTTGCCACTGGATCGAAATCCAAATGAGGCCTTAGGCTCGTCCAAAAATTCTGAATTTTCTCCGAGACGTACTACAACCTTGCCCCATCATAACGCAACAAAAAAAATCCAAAAATGAAGGTCGGGAAGGTCGAGAAGTTGTATCCCGAAGGTTGCTAGCTAAGAATGAGTCTAAGTCATTTCAACACTTAGAAGAATTTAAAACTTAAGTCTAAAGCTCAGAAATTACAGTCTAATACATGCATGAATTTTACGGGGCGTTACATTATCCCCCCCTTGGGATCATTCGTCCCCGAATGATGACGCGGGAATAGGCGCGCACGATTTCAAGCAGATTCGTACATAGAAGGAAACATAAAGCAAGAATTGTACCTTCTAATTCGTTATTTGCTGGTTCAAATAGGCTTGGGTATCTCACTTTCATGTCATGCTCCGACTCCCAAGTTGCTTCTTCAACTTTCTGATTTCGCCATAACACTTTAACTGAGACTATGTCGTTACTCCTCAATTTTCTCACTTGTCGATCTAGGATTTCCACGGGATCTTCCTCGTAAGACAAGGAATCGTCCACCTTGATCTCATCAATGGGCACCACCAAAGAGTGATCTCCGATGCACTTCTTCAACATGGATATGTGGAATACTGGATGAACAGAACCCAAACTTGCAGGCAATTCTAATTCATACGCAACTCCACCTATTCTCCTTACAATCTGATACGGGCCTATATAGCGAGGACTTAGCTTACCCCTCTTCCCGAAATGCATAACTCCCTTCATGGGAGAAATTTTGAGGAAAACCTAATCTCCAATCTCAAACTCTAACTCTCTTCTTCTGACGTCGGCATAGGATTTCTGACGACTCTGAGCTGTCTTAAGTCGTTCCCTAATGAGTTTCACATCCTCCATTGCCTGATGAACAAGATCAGGCCCATACATCTGCATCTCACCTACTTCATACCAGCCTATTGGAGACCTACATCTCCTACCATACAATGCCTCAAAAAGTGCCATCTTAATACTAGAGTGGAAACTGTTGTTATAGGCAAACTCTATCAGTGGAAAGTGATCAACCCAACAACCTTTAAAGTCAATCACACAGGCCCTCAACATGTCCTCCAGGGTCTGGATGGTGCGTTCAGCTTGCCCATCAGTCTAAGGGTGGAATGTTGTACTTAAGTTCACCTGGACCTAAACCTTTCTGAAACGATCTCCAAAACTGAGAAGAAAACTGCGTACCTCGGTCGGATATAATGGAGACAGGCGCTCCATGCAAACGGACAATTTCTGCAATGAACAGCTTATCATAATCTTCCCCCGAATAGTTAGTCCTGATAGGCAGAAAGTGAGCTGACTTGGTCAGCCTATCTACAATCACCCATATAGAGTCATACTGATTTTGGGACTTCGGAAGTCCTGTATTAAAGTCCATATTGATCATTTCCCACTTCCACAAGGGCAACGCTATTTCTTGGGAAGTACCTCCTGGCCTCAAATGTTCTACTTTCACTTGTTGGCAATTCAAGCACTTAGAAACAAAGTTAGCCACATCTCGCTTCATATTATTCCACCAAAACATAGATTTCAAATCATGGTACATCTTAGTAGAAACAGGATGGACAACATACCTCGAGGTGTGAGCTTCATCAAGAATTCTTTCTCGAAGCCCATCGACATTCGGAACACATAATCTACCCTGAAACCTCAGAATGCCATCACCACCAATTTCAAAAGACATCACCTTCTGTTGAACCATATCTTTCTTGATTTGCATCAAGATGGAATCTTCAACCTGCTTCTCCTTCACTTCAGCACAAAGGGATGACTTAGCTAACTCATGAAAAATCACCCCTCCGTCTTCGAAATCTAACAGTCGCACTCCCAGATTTGCAAGGCGGTGAATGTCCTTCACCATCTCTTTCTTTTCTTCTTCTACATGAGAAAGGCTGCCCATAGACAACCTACTAAGGGCGTCGACTACAACATTTGCCTTGCCCAGATGGTAATGCAGACTCATATCATAGTCTTTCAGAAGTTCCAACCACCGTCTCTGCCTAAGATTCAATTCTTTCTGCGAGAAAACATACTGCAGACTCTTGTGATTAGTGAAGATATCAACATGAACACCGTACAAGTAGTGCCGCCAAATCTTAAGGGTAAAACCACAGCCTCTAACTCCAAATCATGAGTAGGGTAGTTATGCTCGTGTACCTTCAACTTCCTAGATGCATAAGCTACCACCTTACCATGTTGCGTCAAAACGCAGCCAAGTCCCACAAGGGACGCATCACAGTAAACCACAGAACCATCAACACCCTCGGGAAGAGTCAAAATAAGTGCAGTGGTCAGTCTGTCTTTCAACTTCTCAAAACTATTTTCACATAAATCAGACCACACAAACTTTACCTTTTTCTAAGTCAGTTTAGTGAGTGGGGCCGCTATGGATGAAAAACTCTCTACGAACCTTCTGTAATAACCTGTCAAACCCAAGAAGCTCTGAATATCGGTTGGAGTCGTGGGTCTGGGACATTTTCTCACTGCCTTAACTTTCTGGGGGTCCACTCTAATCCCGTCACTGGACACAATATGCCCTAAGAAGGCAATAGCATCTAACCAGAACTCACACTTGGAAAATTTGGCATACAACCGATGATCCTTAAGGGTCTGAAGAATGATTCGGAGGTGATCGGCATGATCCTCTTTACTCTTAGAATAAATCAGAATATCATCAATAAATACAATGACAAACGAGTCAAGAAAATAACGGAAAACTCTGTTCATAAGATCCATGAAGGTTGCAGGGGCATTAGTTAACCTGAAGGACATGACAAGAAACTCATAGTGACCATATCGGGTTCGGAAAGCTGTTTTGGGAATGTCTGAATCCCTAACTTTCGACTGTGATATCCCGAACGAAGGTCTATTTTTGAAAAACATCTAGCACCCTGAAGCTGGTCAAAAAGATCATCAATCCTAGGAAGAGGATATTTGTTTTTAATTGTGACCTTATTCAACTAACGGTAATCTATGCACATACAAAGGGAACCATCTTTCTTACGCACGAAAAGTACAGGTGCACCCCAAGGAGATACACTGGGGCGTATAAATTCCTTATCTAGGAGGTCTGCTAGCTGATCTTTCAACTCTTTTAGCTCTGCGGGAGCCATTCTATATGGCGGAATAGAAATGGGATGGGTATCTGGCAACACATCAATACCAAACTCTATCTCCCTATCAGGGGGTATCCCTGGGAGATCTTCGGGAAAGGCTTCTGGAAATTCATTCACCACAGGGACAGACTGAAGAGGAGGATTTTCAACTTTAGAGTCCTTGACTCGAATAATGTGATACAAGCAAACCTTAGAAATGAGTTTTCGGGCTTTGAGATAAGATATAAAGTGCCCATTGGGTGCTAAAGAATGTCCCTCCCATTCTATCATTGGTTCATTCGGGAAAGAAAAGGTAACTCTACGGGTCCTACAATCCAATATGGCATAGCATGAATGGATCCAATCCATCCCTAAGATAGCATCAAATGAAACCATGTCCAACTCTATAAGGTCTGCCATCGTATCCCGACTACCAACAGTCACCACACAACCCCTATATACCCTTCTAGCAACAACAGAATCCCCCACCGGGGTAGAAACAGAAAAGGGTTTAGAAATCACACTGGGATCAAACCCGAAACCAACAGGCACACAAGGGGTCACATAGGATAAGGTAGATCCGAGATCAAGTAACACACAGACATCACGAGAAAAGATTTATAACGTACCGGTAACAACATCTGGGGAAGCTTTCGCCTCCTGGCGGTTGGTCAAGGCATATAACCGGTTGCGATTGTTCCCGGCAGCTGATGTGGTGCCCTTCTGAGACGGGGGTGGCGCTGTGGAATTGCCCTGAAACTTCGCACCACCAGCACTACTCCTAGAAGATGGACAATCCCTCTGAAAGTGGCCTGACTGACCACATGAATAACATACAAGTGTGCCCAACTGATATTTCCCCGGATGATTCCTACCACAATTTTCACATCGCGGGTAAGTGTGATGCTGCTGAGCCACACTACCTTGCGACTGAGTATCTGGTGCTCTAGATCCATGAGGAGTCTGAAAGCTCTGAGTCTGTTTGTCTGCCGGGGGTCTGGGCGCTGGGGCATTGGCTGCTGACTGTGTATTATTCCAAAACCTCGTTTTCTTCGACCACCTGTTTCCCTAGTTACCACTCTGCAGCTGACTCTGATGTTGGTCCGCAGATTTGACTCTCTTGGCCTGTCTGTCCTTCTCTCTAGATTCAGCGATCTTTCTCTTCTTCTCTTTCACCTGCTCCATGTGGACTGTCAGTCTAGCAAAGTCTAACTCCCTATTCAACATTGCCCCCTGGCACTCAAGTACCAGGTTATCAGCAAGGCCGGATGCAAATTTCCTCATTCGGGCTCTCATATTGCTAGTCAATTCTGGTGCATAGCGGGCTAGTTGATTAAACTCCAAAGTGTATTCCTGTACACTCATACTGCCCTACTTCAGATTCATGAACTCTTCTGCTTTGGCCTCCCTCAACTCCAAAGGAAAGAATCTGTCAAGGAAAGCTTCTACAAACTGTAGGCTCAGCACTCTCACCTTTTGCATCTTCCCAGTCCGCATACCACTGATTTGCAACATCCTTAAGCTGATAAGTTGCCAATTCCACTCCTTCAATCTCATCTACATGCATTACCTTAAAGATCTTCTCCATCTTATCCATGAACTCCTGTGGATCTTCCTTCACCTTTGTACCAGTGAACTTAGGTGGATTCATCTTCATGAAATGCCCGACTCTAGTAGCCTCAGACGTAACGGATGCAGACCCAACATCTTTCGATCGTTGAGCCTGGTTAGCTACCAGCTGTGTCAGCATATGGATAGACCGTCTGAACTCTGCATTCGAGACATATCTCTGACCAGTTGGTGGACGGTTGACATTATTTCGCGGAGCCCGAGGTGGACTTATTGGGACTGGAGGGACTCCCAGAGTAGGGACAGGTTCTGGCGTGGAAGCTCTATTACGGGTCTGCATCCCATGGGTGGGACGGACCATATCTGCCTGAGCACTCTGATCGATGTTGCGACGGGGAGGCATAGTCTTGTTTCTGAAATACAAGAGATCATTGATTAGGGGACAGTTTAGACTCTGAAGCACAAACTAAATCACAAAGAATGGAAACATTCCTAAACGCCTAGTAGCCTCCTGTTTATAAGTGTGGTGCGCTACACATCCATAAACAGAACTCTACTCGACGCAATTTCGCAGACACCCTGGGACCATGAACCGTGCTTTGATACCAAGTTTGTCACAACCCGAGCCTAGGCCCTAGCCGTGACGAGCATCCCGAACCATAAAGGCCCAGAACACCCATTCTCTATCTGGT
Source organism: Capsicum baccatum var. pendulum (assembly GCA_030864225.1). NCBI lineage: Eukaryota > Viridiplantae > Streptophyta > Magnoliopsida > Solanales > Solanaceae > Capsicum > Capsicum baccatum. Next base: position 7,585,210 of record CM061552.1, read on the forward strand.
TATCATGCACAACATTCGTAATCATAATAAAATGCGGAATTGAAACTGAGTACGGAATACATGGTCAAGTTCTGCAACATTTCTGAATAATACTATCTGACATCAGTCTGCGAAATCTCTACTAAGAACACAAACATCTGTCTAAAAAGAAACTTGGACAAGGCCCCCAGTAAACCAAAAACATAATAAATAAGATAATGTCTGACATAATTAGGCCTTCCGAATAATATAAGGCTCACCACTGCGAGATCAAGTCTGCTAATCTGAGAATGTCTACTGAGTAGCTGGGCCTGGACCCCTAGACTGTGCCTCAGGACCTGGAAGGAGGGGGGGTCAGCACAAAAGTACTGGCACGCGAAGCAATCCAAAAATAGTATAATGGAACATATATATATATATATATATATATATATATATATTAAGTGAAAGTAATTTTTCATCAAGACATCATGTATAAAACTGTTTTCGAAAAATACATGGGCACTTTCTGAAAACATATAACCTGCCTGTTCATTTCAAATCAAGATCTGTGTTTTACTTCTGAGTTAGGTGGTATTCCCCTACAAGTCTGATATTCCACGGGCTGTATGGAATCCGCCATTGACTCGGTGAGGAAGCCCCCAACCCAAGTGTGCCGCAAGGGTTGGAGTGTCTGAGTCTGATACGCCACAGGACATTTAAGTCAGCGCATAATAGTCTACCCGGGTCGGCAAACCACGGTTTTAGGCAATGAGTCGCTTGAACTCAAGCCCTCTTCGGGGAACCACCTAACATCTCTGTATGCCCATTTTTAACCTTTTCTGTACATGAAACATTTTGAATGTCAAAAATCATGAAAGTCTGAAATGTCTGTTAGTCTGAGTCTGATATGGCGTTAGTCTGAATTGGTATCGTCATACCAAGACATTGCAAGTCATGATTTTTCTGAGCCATAATGTATTAAGCAAGAGCTTTCATTCAAAACATAGTTTAGACCACCAAAACATGTAACTGATGTAAAGGATTTCATATTCCGAAACTTAAAGTTCAATTCATGCAGAAATTTCATCAAACACCTGGTGGTCAAATGTCTTTAGCAAGTTCATGTATTCAAAATTGAAACACATTCATTCATATATGTATATAAACTATCAAATCGCTTTGGAGATGGTCAAAAGACCAAAACAATGATGTTAAAACATCTTATACATAAATATATATACATAATTTAAAACCCCATTCTAAAACATAACTTTTTTCTATGCCCATGAGAATTTAGGAAAAACCCCGCGTACCTTGTTCTCCACGAATTTTGGGTGTCTATCGAAGCCTACGTCGAGAGGATTCCAAATCTGTAATTTGTTTCACGAACCCGCGGTTAAATATTGAGTTTCTTGGGTTTTAATATTGAAACCCTAGGGAGAGTTCTTGAGCAAATTTGAAGAATATAATGATATTTTGGCTCATTAGGGATTTAATCCCGTGTTTAAGTTGATAGGAGAATGAGTATTTACGGAAATGCCATTAAAATCCAGATGGACTGAACATTTTGGCCGGGCGTGATCCAACAGGCGGCGCGGGCTAATCGCGCGCTGCCACTAGATCGAAATCCAAACGAGGCCTTAGGCTCGTCCAAAAATTCTGAATTTTCTCCGAGACGTACTACAACCTTGCCCCATCGTAACGCAATAAAAAAATTCAAAAATGAAGGTCGGGAAGGTCGAGAAGTTGTATCCCGAAGGTTGCCAGCTAAGAATGAGTCTAAGTCATTTCAACACTTAGAAGAATTTAAAACTTAAGTCTAAAGCTCATAAATTACAGTCTAATACATGCATGACTTTTACGGGGCATTACACATATTTACTTGTTCATGTCTTTTGTGTCTTTGCTCAACATAGTTATAATCTCAGTGTACTCCTTCGCAGTGAATTTTTTAGGCTTGTCCAGTGGAGCACGATTCATTTCATGACTAGAACTAGCAGCATCAATCTGACTAGCTACCATAGTTGAAGCTTAAGAAGACTTGTTGTCAGTGTTGACAAAGTTGTTACCACCATTGCATGTGGAGAAGCTGTTACTACCAGTGTTTTATGATCAAAAGTTAGAATTGTAGCTTTGTTTCTTCTTGTTCTTCTAGTCATTTGGATACCCTACCAACTTGTAACAAGTTTCCTTGGTATGACCTAAGACATGGCAGTAATCACATTTCCTGCCTTTATAGTTAGTGCTGCTTTGTCCAAAACCATTGTTTCGATTCACTTGCATAGCAAGTGGCTTTGATTTATCATTCACAGTCAGCATACAAGCTGAATGTTGGGTTTCATCCTCTATAAGCATAGTATAAGCTTGGTTAAGAGTAGGAGTCACTCCTTTGATCAATATCTGTCTTCTAGATTGATTATAGGACTCATTTAAGCCACTTAAAAACTGTAAAAGTCTAAGTTGACACATATGATCTAAGTACTCTCTAGACCTAGGGCAATCACAACTAGGATTTGGCACTAGTACATCATACACACTCCATAAACTCTTCAATTTGGTAAAATTGGTTGAGACTGAATCTGTACCTTGAGAGTGCATATTAATTTCATGATGCAATTGGTATATACGCATACGATTCACCTTGTCATACCTCTCCTTCAAATCCTCCCAAACTGCACAAGCACTCGTGGCATAAAAAATGTCAGATAACAGACTCTCACAGTGCTCATGATCCAGGAAAGCATAATTGCATTACATGTTTCCCACTGCTCATGAAGCTCTTCTCGATACGACTCCTTATTGCAAGTTCCAGTGACAAATCCAAACTTCCTCTTCCCTAAGAGAGCAATATGCATCGATCGACTCCATAGACTATAATTTTCTGAACTAGCTACCTTGATCGGAACAAGTACAACACTGGAACTATCAGATGCACCAATGAAAAGTGGATCACTTTGATCAATTTTAGGTTCCATGATTGATAGAATGTAACTACAATATAGATCTAAATTGCGAAAAAGGAACTGAAGACAGAGATCCAAAATGAGTAGAAAACTTAGTGAAATGTGATCGAAAAAACACAGTTAGTGTTGAGCTCGTGCCTTTGATACCATGTGAAAATACTTGCTAAGACTCCATTGATGGAGCTAAGAAGAGGAGAAGGATCAAAATTATAACTGCTTCTTAAACTTGTGTTACAATCTGAGATTTGTGAGATGTTGTGCCTTAAATAAGTTGTAAAAGGGATAGAAAATATCTAATAACCATCTCTTTCTAGAACATTCTATTTGACAGCTCATTGTAACTAACTAATCATTATCTAACAACCTCTAACAACCTTCAACCACTTATACAGCTGACTCATCAGTCGGCTAACTAACTAACTGAATAACTACTCCTATCAGTAATACATATCAATGGAACAGGTAGTCGTGTATGTGCCAGTGTATGTGGTAGTCAAAATAGAGACATTATCTAGTGGAACTGAAATGGCAGTAAAGGTTCTGGATTTGGAAAATGAGGAAGTATGCAACAGCTTTGATACCGAATGCGAAGTGATAAGAAATGTTACACAGAAATCCTGTCCCTGTGATTACTACTTGTTCTAGTGACTATTTAAGGGCCTTTGTTCTACAATTTGTGCCCAAAGGAAGTCTTGAGAATTGGATGTGCAGAGAATATTGCCACCTCAACCTTCTTATAAGAGTAACTATAATGCTTGATGTGGCTATGACAATTGAATACCTACATCATGGTCATAACACTTTGATAGTTCATTGTGACCTAAAGCCAGCCAATGTTCTTTTGGATGAAGAAATGGCGGCACATGTTGGTGACTTTGGCATCTCTAAAACTTTGGTCGTAAGCAAGTCCATGGGATATGTCGAGACATTGGCCCTCTTGGTTACATAGCACCGGGTATAAAATTCCACTCTCTTTGATTTTATCTTATAATAATAAAGCTTCTCCAAATTCTAGAAGAAAAACAAGCCTTTATCTGTACAGAATTATTTTAAAATTTCAATTGAATAACGTTTTCTTCATTTCTTTCTTTTCTAAGAATATAGCTCGGAGAGAATAGTGTCCACTAGTGATGATGTTTACAATTACGATATCATGTTGATGGAGTTTTTAACCAAAAGAAGACCAACAGATGAAGAGATTATATTGAAGAAGTTGTCATTTCTATTAAGCCAGATGCTTCAAAAGTGCAAAAGGAATTATCATATCCCATCCTTACGAGAGATTAAATTGATTTTTTTAAAGGGTATCCCAAGTGGCTTTCCAGTTAGTTATGTTTTCCTTCTTTTTAATTTTTCATCATTTGCTCTTTTTGCTTTTTTCTCTTGTTATATTTTTTTATATTTTTAATTTAAATAATGTGTTTATTTTCAAATAAACTTCAGATGATTTATATTATAATGTTTTGTATTTTCATCTAAATTAAATATTGTTAAATAGATTAAGAAAGTAAATTTTGTCTTTAATTGACCAAATCTACAAATATGGCTGTCAAAATCCATAATTAAATTATTTATTTTTAAATAAGGAAGTTAGATTACAAAATGATTTACCATATATCAACCATTTTATATTTAAAATACATTATTTAGAAAATTAACTGCATTATTTTTTAATATTAAGATACACTATTTTTGCAACAAACTTTAAAAGAAAATGTTTCAATATTTATTGAAATCCTGCATGCCACTAATCCGATTCTCAAACAAAAACAACTGAGGACCCTCTTTAGCATTAGCAACAAAAATTGTTAAATTTTGTGTTAGAAGAGAGATAAGAGCACCTCTTTTTTTGTTTGTTTTGAATGTACATCAAAACACAACTATAAATAAAGAAAAGGGTCTCCTCACCTGCAAAAAAACTAAAGGAAGTACGATGTGTGCATGATATTAATAATGATTATAATAAATATTTTGATATTTTAGTTTGTACATAACATATTTTTTTATATAATATTACTGCATAATATTTGAGCATGTTGTTATAGAGAGGTAATTTTACAAAGAGTGTATTGCTAAAATAAACGATATTATTGTTACAGATAGAATGTTGTTATTGATAGATAATATATAACATGAAAAATTGATTTAAGAGAAAATCAGATCGCTATAGAACGTGATAATAAGATGTCATTATAGAGAGATCTGACGGTATAAAGAGAAAGAGGCCGGATGGAGGAGTTAGAGGCACTGATAATCTGTAGAGATATACCGAACAATACATAATTATTTTATCTTTCCAGAAGAATTGATTTTAAGACGTGGAAGGAAGTTAAGGATAGTCTATATATTTTTTTCAAAGAAGTGGATTATGAGTTTTTAGAGATAAGATTAGTCACCTATTTTTTGAAATTTAAATTAATAATTTAGGCATCTGACAAACATGGATAATTTTGAATTTTTTTTTCAAGGATGTTATTTCTTACTTTTTGGATAGACAGTTGTATTTTTTGTCTTTTTGAATTTTCTACAATTAGCTAATTTTGGTATGTATAGTTTCTATTTTTTATTCATACTTGGCTAATTTTGATAGGTATAGTTTCTATCTTTTATTCATACTTGTGTAGTAATGACACTTGATATAAATCAAAACCATGCAAATCTGTTTAAGCGATTTTTATATTTATTTATAATCGTAAATCAGTAAATTTCAAAGACAATTATTTTTTAGTTATCTTTTCTTAATATTTAAATTAAATTTTTAATTTTGTAAATATGATTTTTCTGGTGTCAGCACTTGTAAGCATAGAAATGTTTTGCTTCTCCTATTAGTAATGGATAGATAAAAGATCAAACCTGAGGGCAAAATGGTCATTGCATATATGTAAAATTGCAGCCTTGTGTTCATTGAGACAAATTGGTGATCTACTTATCCAATAGGATCACACTCCACATTCTATACACCATTTCATTAGCTTTTGCGTGATCAAAGATGGATTCAGAATTTACCTTCAAGGTTCATAATTAGCATTGAATTCATCGTAAAGTGTTATAGGTTCACGTCCACTATTTATTATAATTTATGTAATTTTTTACAGAAATTTTGTACTCACCCAGTACCAAAAAGGTCAAGAAACATGTTTTTTTTTCTGATCATAAACTTTCTTAGATTGCGTGGACTCCCTTTGACTTGGTTCTGGACCATATAATTTAGATGATATATAATGCAAGTTGTGAAGTGGTCCTGGGCGGATCTAGCAAACATGGTATGAATTCACGTGAGCCTAATAGCTTTTGTTATGTCTAAGGCCTGGCTCGGATCGTTACAAACTTGGTATTCGAGCACGGTTCAAGATCTCAGAATTTCTATGAAGTCGTTTCACGTAGAGTCCTTTTGATGAGTGTGTAGCGTCGTCCCACACTTATAAACGGGAGGCTACAAAACATTTAGGAATGTATCTCGTTCTTCATGTTCTAGTTCATGCTAGAAAGTCTAGTTTCAAGTGAATTCTTCTAACTCTTGAATCTCTCTCGCGTTTCAAATCATGCCTTCAAGAAAAACTAATGGTCAAAGTACTTCAGGTGAAACCTCCACCCCCACTAGGGCAAATGTTGAAGAGGTTCGCTCTACTTATTTGCGGACCAAAAATAGAGTCTGTACTACTGATCCCCCTGCTCCCACTGGGGTTCCACTGGCCTCGACTAGTCCTCTATGGGCTATTAGGATCAGTGATTAGCGTTGAATTCATCATATAAAGTTATAGGTTCATGTCCACTATTTATTATAATTTAAGTAAATTTTTACACAAAAAAATTCAAGAACCATGTTTTTTTTTCTGATCCTAAACTTTCTTAGATTGTGTGGAGTCCCTTTGACTTGGTTCTGGAGTCTGGACCATATAATTTAGATGATAAATAATGCAAATTGTGAAGTGGTCTTGGGCGGATCTAGCGTATGTGGCATGACTAATTCACCTGAACCTAATAATCTTTGTTTAAATTATGTTAAATACTTGACTATAACCCTAGTTATTATTGTATAAAAATTTAAAGTCATGGTAAAAATTCATAAAACTTTAAATCATTAATATGTGGTTGATAAGAGGTCAAGCAACATGCTTTTTTCCAAACTTGTCCTAGACTGCATTACCTCCTACTGATTGGTTCTGGACCATATAAATATGGAGAATTTTGTCTTTCTTAAAAATGCAAGTTGACTGACTTTTAAAAAGGCAGCCCGATGCATTAAGCTCCCGTTATGCGTAGGCAGGGCGGCTCTATCCTTATAGAAAAAAAGGCAATCGTGTTAGGCCCCAAATTTGAGGGGCTCATTGTTTAAAGCAATTAATGATTGTAGATTTTTTTGAAAAATATTAAATATTATTTATAGAAAAAATAATTTTTTTTATTTTTAAAAGAAAACTATTAAAAAAAAAGTTTGATTTATCTAGAGTGCTATGTTACAAAAAAGATTAAATGCATTGATTATATTATTTTTTAAAAAAGAATTATTAGAAAGAATTAATTATATAATTTTAAAAATAAAATTTATAAAAAAAAAGTTTTTTTTTTTTTTTTGTAAAAACTTAAGGTCGTCGTCTGATTTTTGGCTTAGGCATCTAATGCACTTGAGACGCCCCTGTACATAGGACTGGGAATAAAATACCGCAAACCAAATTACTGAATCGAACCGGAAAATTTATTAGTTGGTATTCTGTAATTCGGTATTTGGGAGTAAAATTTTAGTATTTTGGTATTCAAAATTGGATTTGGTACTAGATATTAATACCGCTTGGTATTCGGTAACAACAACAACAACAACAAACCCAGTGAATTCCCACCAAGTGGGGTCTGGGGAGGGTAAAATGTACGCAACCCATACCGCTACTTTCAAAAAAGTAAAGAGGCTGTTTCCGATAGACCCCCGGCTCAAGATCAAGAAAAATGGTGAATAACATAAAACTTTTAAATTCTAATACTAATATAAGCTAACAACCCCCTCTCCTCTCTTTTCGGGACCTCAGTTTCATGAGTTTGTCTTTGTATTTTTATAATAATATGATAAACTAATCTATTTATTGAGTTTGTCTTTGTATTTTTAATTGTTTGACTAATCGATTAATTCTTTTAAAGTTTTTATTATAATATTCAATTTCTGATAAATTACATATTGTTTAATTAATTTAATTGATAAATATAAAAATTAGATATCCTATAATTTCTTTATCTATTAAAGTACTTATATTTTATAACTTTTATTAACAAAATTGTACATTAATATAATATTATTTGTATAAATTTTGACAATACTTATTCAATGACACAATTAAAAAGATTTTATTTTAAAATTATCTTTAACATGTTGATTTATCTTTAAAGAATTTAAATATTTTTTTTTAAAAAATAATATCATACATATATTTTTATTTTATGTGTTTTGAAGAATTTAACTTCTTTATCACTCTTTTTTCGTTGCACCATTTTGGCAGATGAATGCAATATTATGAAATATTTCATAAGAATATCAACCAAATTTTTTTATGTAAATAGTCTTCATTAGGTAATTTAATCTATTAAAAAATTTGTATTCTTTCATTAAATAATCCATAAGTAAAATTGGGTTGTGCACATATAAAAAAGGTGATACGAGTACGACCACGAGGATGGACGGGAACGAGTGCGTATTGAATCTGTCCAAGGAAGTGCACAATTAAAGTGTGAAAGATGGCCTAAATGCACCAAAAACAGCCCCTAAGTTATACATGATGGACACCTCACCCTTGAGGGGTATTGTGGTCATTTTGTATTCTATTTTGTAATACACTATATATAGGACCTCTTAGGATTTTTAGTCTTAGATATTTATTAATATTGAAAGTTGTAAGAAGAAAATTTCTCTTTTGTGAGAAAGGCCTATAGCCGAAACATTGTAACTAGGATTTCCAACTTGAGTGTGGAATCATTCATGTTGGATTCATGCTTGGAACGTTGGGTGCTAGAGGAGATTGAGGTCTCACTTGTGGTCACCGAAGAGATAGGCATTTTTAGTGTGTAGTGTTAAGGGTCCAAGAGTGGAATAGGCTCTTGGGTTCTTAAGATTATACCTTCACTTTGTCTATCTATCTATCTTTACATTTCTTGTACACTTTGTTGTTGTTCTAGTCAAAAACCGTGTGTTGTTGTTTCCATTGTGTTATTTTTCATCTTGTTCTTCATATTGTTATCTTGATACTCTCTTTGCTAGTTTGTGGTGGCTGTTTTGGTGTCAAATACACCACTGTTATCTCGCATTGTTGTTGTAGTGAATCCGAGAGTAGTCTCCAAAAAGATCCTTGGATCCTTAAGATTAGTGGACTGATTTGGAGTATATTTTTGTGCTTTCATTGTCTTTGTCGTATCATTTGATATCAAAGAATGGATTGATCTTGTTCCTACAAGATCAATCTTGGGCTTACTTGTTAGAAAATTAAAAAAAAAAAATTGTTGTTGAAAAACTAAAAATTCTAGAAAAAAAGAGCAATCTGTTCATTTAGTGTTCTTGGATGAAAATTGTATTTTTGTTGTGTATTGGCCAATATTTTTACTTATCGTTGTTGTCTCTAAGTGTTAGTTTTGTTCCTCACTAACACGTTGAGTCTATATCTTAGATTTGAGCTTGAAATGTTGATGTTGTTAATGTGAACAAAATATGGCCGATTGTTGTTGGTATTGTTGTTGCGGGTTCAAGACTTGAACGTGTGATATGTTGTTGGTTCAAGTTTTGAACGTGTATTGTGGATAATGTGTTGTGGAATTTAAGCTTGGGAAGTTGTTGTAGTTTGGGAGGTCCAACTTGAACCTTAGAACTTCAAGACTCAATGTTTGTGTTCTTGGTGTTATTCACCATCTTCATATATTGTTGACAAAGAAAGTGGTTGTTGATCTTAGAAGTTGAAGAAAAAGAGTGTGTATTGTGTTAGTCTTGCAATACATAGATCCAAGTTTCAAGGTGAAGTACTTGTGACTCAAAGACTTTTCCTACACACTAAAGACTTTACATCACTTCTCAACCACTTTCCCATGAAACAAGGGTCCATATTTTAAGGAAGAGTACTACAAAAGTCAAGTCTTGAAATGAGAAACTTGAAAAAAAAGGCTCCAAGATTTATTCTTCCCTCCTTAAAACAAATTTCAACAATCCTAATTAAAATTGATCAAGACTTGCACTTTTAAAAATAAAAATTGTAGAAACCGCAAACAGTATGTGGCTTCCACGTCATCAAGTTACTATTCACACATCAAATTTTGGCTCAAATTTCAGATTTTTTTAGTTTCTTTTTATTGTTCCGTAGTTTCATTTGTTGGTTCCAATACTAATGGCAAACTTATACTCATCTACTAGATTTTTAGTTAGTCTTTGTGTTCATTCATTTGTGTTTAGCATTTGTTGTGTGCGTTTTTTCTCTTTTGTGAATTCGTTGTGTCTTATTGGTTCAAGTCAGTAAATAATTTTTATTTTAAGTCAACTCAAACGAAAATCTATTTCGGGCAAGGATGGACTCATCCCTCAATCACGCACGAAGTACAAGCCGACTTTCAATACTTGTGAAACCAAGTGTGAGGAAAAACCGAGAGTGAGAGTGTGGTGAGGCATTTTGAACTAACAAGATTGTTTTGTTGTTGTCTTTTGCTTTAGGTACCATGGCGGCCATTAATCTCGATGCCACATTTGATCGCATCAATGATGATATTGAAGAAATGAAATGGCATGTGAAAAGGCTATGCCAATTGTTACCTAAACTTATCCCACAAAATCCAACTTCCCTTGTGCCAAGAGCTTCTCAAAGGAAGAGGTGGGCTTCCCCAACCCACACCAAGGTAAAGAGGAGATTGAAACATCTTTGGTACTTGATAGTGAACTTATAGAGAGTGAAACACTTGCTAGTTCCAAATCTATCCATGAGATAGATCATGCTCTCTTTAGGTTTAATGTTTTGTTTGAAGATGATATAAACACTCCTAATGAACCTAGTGGTAAAAATGATGGTTTAGATTTCCTTGAAGGCTATAGCCTATATGCTAACCCACTATGGTATGACAACATTCCTCCTAAAGATGGAAATCTCTTCTTGGAAGATGATAGTACTCTTATGGGCAAGAAATGTGTAGTCTCGAAAATGAGTACTCTTGGTAGTACTCTTTGTGTTCATGATGAACAATTTACTCTTAAATGTAGTTCACTACTTTAGCATGTGAATGAAGTACTTAAAAAATCGTAAGTTAGTGATGGTATCTATAGAATTGATCTTGATAATGCGCATGACTCTTTGAACATCTTGTGTGGTAAAAGCATTGCAATTAGTTTTGTTCATAGAAATCATGTGTAAATGTTTTTGTGTGTAAATGTGGGAGTGAAATTCTAGGGGAAGAAAGGTCTAGCCTCGGCTTAGGCACTTGGCTAATTGTTTCATTTGATCCCGGTACCATCTTAGGGTGGGAAAGGATAACTCTCGGCCTATTTTCCTTTTCTCTTGATACTTGTCCGAGCCACTTCCTTTGTAGCAATTGTACTAATCTTTTCATGATTAAAACAAAGGACTCGTGGCTATATTTCAAATTTGTCCCTCCTCGGCATAGCACGTTGATGTGTTATTTTTGCTAAACCTAACCCCTCATATCATGAGGATGTATACTTGTTTGTATTCTCTTGATTTACAAGGAAGTGCACAAGTAAAGTGTGAAAGATTGCCTAAATGCACTAAAAACAGCCCCTAAGTTACACTTGATGGGCACCTCACCCTTGAGCGATATTGTGGTTATTTTGTATTCTATTTTGTGATACACTATACATAGAACCTCTTAGAGTTTTTAGTCTTAGATGTTTATTAATATTGAAAGTTGTAAGAAGAACATTTCTCTGTTGTGAGAAAGGTCTATAACCGAAACATTGTAACTAGGATTTCCAACTTGAGTGTGGAATCATTCATGTTGAATTCATGCTTGGAATGTTGGGTGCTAAAGGAGGTTGAGGTCTCTCTTGTGATCACTGAAGAGATAGGTATTTGTAGTGTGTAGTGTTAAGGGTCCAAGAGTGGAATAGGCTCTTGGGTTCTTAAGATTATACCTTCACTTTGTCTATCTATCTATCTTTACATTTCTCGTACACTTTGTTGTTGTTCTAGTCAAAAACCGTGTGTTGTTGTTTCCATTGTGTTATTGTTCATCTTGTTCTTCATCTTGTTATCTTGATACTCTTTTTGTTAGTTTGTGGTGGCTGTTTAGGTGTCAAATACACCATTGTTATCTCGTATTGTTGTTGTTGTAGTGAATCCGAGAGTGGTCTCCAAAAAGGTCCTTGGATCCCTAAGATTATTGGACTGATTTGGAGTGTATTTTCGTGCTTTTGTTGTCTTTGTGGTATCAAAAGGTTAAGATATGAGTAATACATTATATATTCACTTAAAATTAAGAACTAATTAAAGTTGTAACATTATTTTTCTAATGAAATTATTGTAAAATCCAGTCATATGATGGTCGGAGTAAAGTTTAATGACCATAGATGAATTGAATGAAAGAAAAAAAGGGAAAAGACATCATTTCAACCCCATACTATACAAGAAAAGTCGAAGCCACACCTAAACTATATAAGTGGCCTATTACACACCTTAACTATATAAAAGTTATATTATTACCTCCCCGTGACCCCATTCTAAGGCGCGTATGTTACACTTATTTTAGACGCGTCCAGCCTATTAAATAACAAAAGTAAATGGCTAAAAGTACATTATATTTAATTTCCAATGGATCTATTCTTATTTATAAGCCAATTTGGGGCTTAAAACTAGGAAATCCTAATTCCCAAATTTGTCTCTCAAAATCTAAATTGAAGAACATTTGTTTGAAGAATTGGTAACGAAATCTTTTTAATCCTTCGATTTCTTTCTATATTGATGATTATCTTGTCTTAATTTTGTTTCCATTTTCATAATTTTTTCTTCCCTCAACTGTTGTTCAACCTCTCTTAAACCTTGTTTTCTTAATCAAGATACTTTGGCTAAGATAAGTTTAAGTAGACTTTGTAAGCAAGACGAAGATCATGAGTTGGTCGAGGTTCGATGCAAAAATGGACATGTTTTTTCTTTGATGACTTCATAGACCTCAAAAAATCTGAGTAGAAGATATTGGACTTATCCTTACTATGGGGTACATGAGTTTTTCCTTCGAACATTGATCTTGAATTGTATACGAATCTAATTGTTTTCATTTTTGAATGCTAGATCATGCAATTTTTGGCTTTGGAAGGATGATTCTATTAATGAACGATCAAAATTGTTATTCCTAAATTATTGAGAAGAATTGAGAAGCTTGAGGAAAGAGTTAAAACTTCGATAAATTATGCATTTTATGAACACAAAATAGTTGATGACAAGACTACTAGGACAACCAAATCCGTGGAGAACAAAATAGAGTTGCAAATAAATAATTTTCAGATGATTTGAAGATGATGAAGACAAATAAGAAGAAATGGAAGATCAAGTTGGTTAAGTCCAAGAAAAGGGAAAAACAACTATGGGCTACTCTCATTTGTGTATGTATTTTAGGTGTTAGTTTTCTATATCAATTCATGTTCCTGAAAGGAGCTCCAAGAAGGTTTCCCTAAACTAAGTTGCTTTGTTTTTGTTATGTTTTAAGGGGCTGAAATTTGTATCAATTATTAGGTTTTACCTTTGATAAAACTGTCAGGTTGTGTAATTAAGTTGTTGTGTAGTGAAATTATAAGGTTGAACTTGACAGTCTTGACTTTGTTTTCAGTGGTTCTTTGTGCTGCAATTTGTATACAACACCACAACACTAAATGCAGTCATAGCTGCTGCACAAATATAAACACAAATTTTAACATCACAATACAAATTTAATATTAGTAAATGCAGTCACAGCTACTGCACAAGCATAAACACAAATTTCAGCAACAATGAACTTACAACTGCATAATCAGTAACCAAATACATTTTAAAAAAGATCAGTACTATTAAACTAATTATAATTACAAAATGCAGTGAAAGTTGCCACCAATATCAGTGAACTAATTACAGTTACAAAAAGCAGTCACAGCTGCCAACATTAGCTAACTACCAAAAAATAGTCTTAAATGCAGTCCTAGCTGCTAGCATCAGTGAATTATCAAAAACATAGTCTTAAATGAAGTCACAACTGTCAAACTTTATACAAGGAAATGCAGTCACATCAGTAAATATAGTTTTAAATATAGTGTACACCCACTTCTCATAGAGATTGAATATTGAAGCTTTCTTGACTCAAATGTGCAGCCTTGGACCTTGTTTGCATCTGTTTTTTGCCTCTCATTTCTTGTAGTTGTCTGGAGATCATAGCTTGTTTTTATTTCTATTTTACACCAGTTTTTGGTGTATATCCGAGATTTTCAGTGACAAATGCTGAAGACTTGGTAGTTTTGAATCTCTCACTTGGCATTCCCGCCTGCTTAAATGAAGAAAGTGTTAACTTTAGTAAATAAAATTTAGATAGTAAATGCAGTAGTAAACTTACATTAAGAATTGTGCATCCACTTTGTGTGTGAAGTAATCCCATTCCAACCACTCTTGGTCTGCCAGCACACTAAAAAGAAATAAAAGAAGATATTTAGTATAAGGTAAGCATAATTAGTTCACAACACTGTCAAATTAAATAAAATACCTTTTCTGTAGAATTCTTTGGTGGTCTACCCCTTCATTTTCCAGTTGAACCTCTCCATTTTTCAATAGTAGGTGTTGCACTTGGGATTACACTTGAACCTGCACTTGGGTCTACACCAACAGATGAACTTGGTCCAGGAAAGTGCCAGCAACAAGTACACTTGTTGGACATCTTCTTTTGTTGTGACCCTTGGTATGGCATGTGCCACATGCAATCTCAATCCTCCTTTTGGACAACTTTCCATTTTTTTTTTGGTTTCACCTTTTCCTTTATTCCTATTCTTTCCATGCCTACCTGGAATCTTTCTAACAGGAGGTGGCATAATAGAGATACTATGTGATTGTGGCCACATATTCATATTCAAAAGTGGTTGAAAGTAGAAACTATATGTACCAGTGAGAGATGTAGTTTACTGGATCCAGTTTTTTTGTAGCGAAGAGCAGCCACTGCATAAGGACAAGGTATACCCTTCAACATCCGTGCTCTACAGCTACAATATTGTCCAGAAAGATCCACAATATGCCTATATCCTCTATCAAGCACCTCATACCTTGTATAAGAATTTCATTCTATGTTGCACTTCATAGACCTTGTTGTATTATCATTTCGTACTTTCATAGCCATTGAAGAAATGTCACTGATCCAAGTTTCACAAAAATCCCTCATCTGTCCCACTATTTTCATTATTTTTACCCTTATCTCCTCTAACATTGTTATTATAGTCTTGTGCCTAGCTCCTAAAATCCATGCATTAAAACATACTGCCATGTTGTTGTCTACAACATCACACTTTGTTACAAAGCTAAAGTAAACTTTGCTCCATCTCTCTCGATTAAAATACATCAACTTATCTAGTATGTCTCCCCCCCCCCCCCAACATCTTCATATAACTAATGTTGTCCCTAAGCTCAGCCTCAAAGGTAGATCTTTCACACCTCCAAAAATATTTTTTCTTCTCAACACCTCTACATATAGCATCTTTTGACTAATTTGTAAGGACATTCCTTGCACACATTCTATGTTCAGTATTTGGTAAATATTCAGTTACAACAATTTCTAATCCCTATAACAAAAATAAAGACAAAAACAATTACAACATAAACATAAATAGAAACAATTACAATATAAACAGAAACAAAAATAGAAACAAAAATAGCAACTTTTTACCTTTTGCATATTTGTTATCATTATCAAATCTGTCCCATCTTTAAGTTGAAGATCTTCTTTTACAATCCTAATAAATCAACTCCAAGTGGTCTTGTTTTTAATCTCAACCATTGCCCATGCCAGTGGCAACATTGACTGTTACCATCTTTACACAGAACAACTAATAACTATCCTTTTGTCACTCCTTTTAAAAAACATCTATCCAAACCAATACACTTCCTACAACTAGCTAGGAAGGACTTCTTCATTGCATCAAAACATATGTAGAAGCCTTAAAACAATTTTCTACAATCTTCAAGTGTTTCATCATGAAGCTTCACGACACATGTACTACCTGTATTTGATCTTAACAGCTCATCTCTATAATCTAAAATTCTCTCAAATTCTAGATTATCGTCACCCATCAGTTCTGCAATCACCTTAATTTTTGCTCTCCTACACACTGTTCTTCCAACATGTAAATCCAGTTCCTTTTTAATAAGCAGCTGAAACTCAAAAGTTCTAATATTCGGTTATTCCTTTATCCTCTCATTGATGTGGTTGGCTAAGAACTTGGTATTACAAAGTTTGTTCCTATTGATAGGATCATACTTATTGTTTTGTGGTGAAATTTTGACTTTTGAAAGAGAGTCGCCACTTAATTTTGAAAAGGAATTAAGAAACCTTTAGAGAGTTACTTCAAACGATCCAAAATAGAAAAATCATTTAAGTTAAGATATTCTGAGTAAGCGGTTCTTATAACATTTTAGGAAAGTGTTAGGCACCTAAAAAGTCCGCTAACTTGCGATTATCCGGATTGTTTGAAAATTGTCTTTGATTAACTTCTAAAAGATTAATTTGTTGAAAAGTGATTGGTTTTTAGAAAGGATTTGTGTAAAACAATATTAGGCGACTTAATAGGGATTTTAACTAAGTCTACACAAATTAAATAAACAAGTAAACAAATAAACGGGGAAAGGGAGGAGAAAGTAAATGATTTAGGCCATTGGGCCCAAACCAACAAAACCTGTCCTAATCTAATTGGGCCTTTGACCCATTTCACCTATCCTAATCTAGTTTTTGAGCCCTTTGCTTGAGTTTCGCTTCACCTGCATTAAGTACAACTTTGGTTTCGAGACCGAAATAAATAATTAAAGAAATACATAAATAAATACGACAACCATAAATAAATAACGACGACAAACGAATTAATAGAAATGAGACTTGGGTCTTGTCATCACTTAAAGAATGAGACTTTAACCCGTTTAAATTCTCTCAACTCCTTGCGTCCATATGCTATGTGATCGGCTTTCAAAGTCTTCTAAAGGATGGGCCTAAATGGCCCATTATGTAATGCAAGAGAAAAGAGCCCAATTGGACTCCCAAGCGGGTTCATGCAAAGAAAGAGATGGAGAAATTAATACTCGTTCCCTATTTGTAACCAAAACGCAGAATATAAAATGATTCAAGAATTTAGAGAGAAGCATGTATCGACCAAAGAATTCTATATTAATAGAAGATGAATTAGTAGCGATTCAAAATTGGCAATCCGAATACATGATTTGAAATTCACTCAAATTCAACTCATTCTAGCAAGCTAAAGGCAATATTTATCCGCTACGGTTCCGAGCATTGTATTTTGAAATATAAGCATCATTTGGAGTAACTTTCAAAACACCTAATACATTTAATCAATGGGAATATTAAATTAATTTATAAAGTCTTATTGCTGAACCCAAAAGCATATGCGTTATTATGAGGAACTCAAGCACAATAGGAAAATATAATGAAAATTATCACAAAACGCAACTATAGTTCGACCAACGACAAAATTTAGAAGGATCTTGTAACATGTCTATTCATTACTCACACACTGATTCAACCTCCCAACCTAATCTATTTGAGGGGAAAGGGTAATTGATAGTGAATAAGTAAAAGAGGAAGAGGGAACAATCTGAATACTAACAACAAATTGAATAAAAATCCTTTTAAAGTGTCAAAGCAATCAAAAGAAAGCAATTTTTCAAATGATTTCAAGCATGGAACCAACTATACTTAATCAAAAAAAAAAAAATTAAAAGTCCTAAACCAAATCTTCCATTCTCTTGATCAAGTTGTGCAAAAATAGTAAAGTCAGAAGCTTTAGCCGACCTTATTGAATCGGTGCTTCGGGACTTTTGACGAACTCATTGGTCTTTTATTTTATATTTCAAAGAGATAACAAACAAACAGAATTACAGAAACGCAAGCATTATGAACTAAAAAGGGTTAAATGAACATCATATGTATGTAAAGAAGGACAGTATGAGAACGTCCGATCGACAAGCTGAGAGATGCAAAAATGTATGATGACAAGCCGAAAGAAAAAACAATACACGATGAGTGCCAAAATATACGACGACGAGCTGAATGATGCAACAATACACGATGACAATACACAATAACAAGCTAAGAAGATGATTTTAAAAAAACTCGACGAAAATCATATTACCAACATTATAAACACAACAACAACCAGCATATTGATTCAAACTAATAGTTATTACAAACAAAACTTATGAGACCAAGGTCATCTACCACAACTATTCTCCAGCATGCAGTATTACAACTATGATGAAACAATGATGATGAAATGAAGAAGAAATAAAATTAAAACTAAATAGGAAGGAAGATTACCTGCTTTGGAGCAGCAAAACCGGAACAAGAACTTACGCCAGGATTTCTACCACCACCGAAAAGTAGATGTCTTTTACAAAAATCTCGACTAGCACGTTGCTCTCTATAGAGTTTTTGCTACAGAACAGTTCCCTTTTTCTCTAACCTTTTCTCTGTTTTTCTCTTGCTTTTCTTTTCAAAGAAAGAACGATTTTCCACTCTTTTGGTTTTGGACTTAGCTAGCTCAAAAAATTTTCCAACCTAAAGAAGAACTCTCAAATTTCCAAAAAAAAAAAAAGAGAAAAGCCCCCCCCCCCAAATACAGCGACCCTAGGGTCTTTATATAGAAGACGAATTGGAGGTAAATCGGGGATTTTTGAAATAGGATATTTTGGGATTTGAAAATCAAATCCTCCTACGATTTTCCCCTCCAAAACCAGTGCCAAATTTGGATTTTCTCCACACCATCCCAAATCGACCAACCAAGAAATTCCAGGATGGAAATTACCTCATGAGCCAATGAGAATTGGGAAAGTATGTACGATTTTGTACCATTCAATCTAAAATTCACGGCATTTCGCCGTTGGAATGGACACCTACACATTTTCTAGAGGATTCTTGGACATTACATGGTACGAACAACGCATGATAATCACGTGAGGAGTGTGATCAAAGCTAGGAAAGGGAATATGGTGGGTTTTTCAAGATCATTAGGTCGGAGCTGGGTTGTAGTCGACGTTGGAATCGGGTTTGGGTTTTCGGTACTGAGTCGTGGGATTTGAGATCACAAAGTTGACGAAGTTGTCGTGTATACGTTGTTAAGGGTGTCGTTTTCTTTGGTTGACATTATCGTCTTTTGCTTGTTGTTTGTGGATATTGAAGAAGGTATAAGGTGGGTTGGGTTGGGTTGCTTTTGGTGTTGGGCTTGTAACATTTAAAGGAGGAAGAAATGGGTTGCTTTGGGTCAAATTGGAATGGGCTAATGGGTTTAGATTAGGTTATGTTGGATTGTTTAATAACCCAATTAAATCTAACTGGAATTATTAAATACCCTAATTAAATTTGATTGGATCAAAATAATCCCAATTAGGAAATGGTAATTTTTAGGGATTAAGATTGGATTACAATTTAAACGACTTATTTAAATTATAACCAAATTGAATATCTATTGGTCAATTGCATTACAATTGGGGCCAATTTGGTTTCAATTGAGGTCATATTTAATTCGTTCGCTAAATTGAATTGCAATCTGACACGAATCAAGTAATAAATTAACCTCGAGATTCTTAATTTTATAAAAATCCAACAAATATTTCTCCAAATAAAATATTTTGAGAGAAAATCATATTTAGAACCAAGATTTTATCTATTTGAATTAATTTTCAAGTTTAATCAATAAAAAATCTAATTTTAATGAAAACGTTCATTTAAATAACAAAATTTATACACTCTCGTATATAAAAATGCGAGAAATATATAATCATTAATTAAATAATAAAATTGAATTGAATAAGTAATTTAAACTAGCATTTATTTGAACAAAATAATTGTTGTGATTTTATTTCAAAATTGAAGAAACTCGAAATTAAATTGAATTGTGGAGGACAAAAATTAGGTGTCAATACTTATGAATTGGATTGTAGGTCTTCACAATAAAGTTCATGGACCTAGAATCAATGCTAGCATAAAGAAGCCATGGACAACCAGTTGTACACCTAACCCTTACCCTTGTAGGTTCATTAATACATTTCTCAATTGCAACATGTTCAGCAACAACATACTTAGTAACAATAGCTCTAAATTCATTAACACTTTCAAAAACAAGTACTAACTCCCACACAAATTTCTAACAATCTGAACTATATGCAACTCCCTTACCCTTTTTCCTCTTTCTACCGTTATCTCTATGTTCAACTTGTTCAACTTCATCTTTTTCATCAGTTACATCATCTTAATCAGTTTCAAAGATGGAAGCTTTATCAGATGGTTAAAAAGGTTCATCACCAGCTAACTTACCCTCCAAACTATTTCTATCACCACCTACAGATTCAACATAGCCAATATCTGGTCCCTTTCTTTCAGTTCCTAACTTAATATGTTCTGGAATTACTGGTCTCTCTCCCCTATTTCTTCTTTTTATTTTCGTGTTTTCTTTCCTAAGATCTCTTAACTCTTCATCCACATATTCATCCACATCACTCCCAATCTCTACACCTCCATCAATAGATTCTACATCTGAATCTACAACAGATTCAGAAGGTGCAACATGTGAATTAGTAGGAGCAACAGTAGAACTACTAGGATCAGCAGCTATACGAGAAGATACATGAGCAATAGGTTGATCAGTAGGAGGAGAAGAGACATGAGCAGTAGGAGAAGAAGAAGTATGAGCAGTAGGTTGGTCAAAATGAGGGGCATCTTCAATATTTTTAGATGCTCTGTCAACACTCTCAATGTCATTTTCAGTCTCTTTATTAAAATACACACCATTTTCTCCCTCCTCATGTCTTTTCCCATCATTTGCAAAATCCAAAAGTGAGGCCAATTTAGGTTCAACAACCATGCAACACACAAAAGCTTCCAAAACATGCCCATTACCCAATTTCTTTAAAATCTTAATTGTATCCTTGTCTAACCTAATTTCTTTTAAATTAGAACACTTAGGCAGTTTAACATATATTAAGCACTGTTTGGGAATATACCCTAAATACTTTATATAATCCCTAAATTCAAATAAAGACAGCCTATCTACATCAATATCTAAAAATTCAGTAACTTGTCCACCCTTATATCTTTTTCTTTTTTTTCCCTTTCACCTTACCCATATTAAGTTCTCCACCATGGTGAAATCTCAAAGTGATCAGTTCAAAACTCATTTTATAAACCTGAAATCATTAACCACAAAAACACAATAAAGATAAAAGTGTAACAGTACACAAAAATCAAAAAGATACAAAAACACAACACACAAAAATAAAAAAATTACATATTGAACCTCATAGGTTATTTACATATTAAATTTATGCAACAATTAGAAGTATCACATGTTATTTGGGATCCCCAGGTTATTTATCACATATTGAACCTCACAGCTCATATTGTTACAGATTGAAGCACATAAATAAAATATAATAAATTAATTTTAAAGATAAATTAAAGACAACAAAAATTCTTAATTCAAAACCCTAATTCATAACCCTAGTCAAAACCTTAGTAAAATCGAACAATTATAAATGTCAAGGTTTATATTATCACATATTGAGCATCTAAATGGAAATAAAATAAATTAATTTAGAAAAATTAGAGACGGTAAAACCCTAACTCAAAAAATCCTAGATCTAATTTAGGAACGAAAATAAATCCCAGATCTACTATATTTAGGAACGAAGAAAGCTAACCTCCGAACTGAAAATCAATAGTTCCTACATAAATGATGCAACCTTTAGTTTTTACCTTAGATTGTACCACCTCTGTTGAAATCAACCCAACCAACTTCAACTGAGAAGAGATAAAAAAATATTTTTTTCTTGTCAACAACGAAAAACACAATAAAATTATTGTTTATCTTTTCTATCGGGTTCAAATTTCACAAAAAATTAAAAAAACAAAATAGAGGTGAATCTTCTATCGAGTTTTTGCTCTCAAACGATGACTTTTCGTTTGGATGGGTGAATGTTTTAATTGGGTTAGGGTTAGGATAAAATATGAGAGTTGGGTCGGGTCGGATGAATTAAATAGATAGGTTGAAAGAGTAATGGATCGGGTTAAGTTTTTAATAAAATAGGAAAATAAGTTTAGACACGTGGCACCATAAGAGAGCGAGTGGAGTGCGCTCCACTCATTAAATTTAGGCATGGAATCGCGAGGAGATAATAATATCACTTTTATATAGTTAAGGTGTGTAATAGGTCACTTATATAGTTTAGGTGTGGCTTCGACTTTTCATGTATAGTATGGGGTGGAAATGATGTCTTTTCCCAAAGAAAAATGACTTTTGCATAATAGATACAAAGTTAAGTGACCATGGATGAAATGAATGAAAAAAAAGTGATTTTTAGATAATAGATACAAAGCTAAGTGACCATGAATGAAATTTACCAATTCTTTTCTTTATAAAGTTGGCCAATATATTCCCCAATGTGAGGTGACATTTCACTAATGTGTAATACACCACAAAAAAACTGTGGAAATCACAATCATTTAACTTTATTAGTTAAAAAAAATATTTATCTTTAAATATTTCATCTTATCTATAATGACAATTTTGTAAACTCATATGTTGTAACATGTTTAAGACTAAACAGGTCAAAAGTTTTCAATTACTTCTCAAATTTTGTGTCGAATCAGACTATGTCCTACAAACTTGAACATAAGGAGTACAATATAAACAACACATACGTACAAATTAACTGAAGAGTGAATAAGTTAACCCCCGTAAACTCTACTATTGTTTTACAAGTTTCATACCTAAACTATTAGAATAAATTCAACATTTTAAAATGTTATCATATTATTTTGATTTTAAGAACCATTCCATGTAAAAGAAATTAATGTTTTGTACGTTTGATGTGACATTACATGTGGGCAGCACTAAAATTGAGTTTAGGGGTTCTTTCTGAGCTGCAAATTGAGTCAACTGTCAAGTCAACTAACATTTGGATAATTTTAATGTTATATAATGGAATAATAACCTTGACAATTACACAAATCAAGTTTTCAAATCCCTTCAAAGAAATAACAGAATGAAGAAGCATATTGTCTTATTGATTTTCCTCTTTCTGATTCAATACTACTCTTTTTCTATATCATTAGCTTCCTCAAATGAAACAGACCAACAAGCTCTACTAGCTTTCAAAAATCTTGTTGCAAGTCCTAGTCATTTTTTAACCAAAAAATGGACCAAGAATACTTCTTTTTGCTCTTGGTTTGGTGTCACTTGCAGTCCAAGAAGGCAAAGAGTTGTCGCCTTGACTCTTTCTAATTTGCAACTTCAAGGCAAAATTTCCCCCTATTTGGCCAATTTGTCTTTTCTCAGAGAACTCAATCTTGCGAACAATTTCTTCCATGGAGGCATACCTTATGGCATTGGCAGCTTGCCTCGCCTGCGAGTGATTGATATTCAAAACAATCAGCTCAATGGAAGTATTCCAGCAAATCTATTTCAACATCGGCGAGTTCAAATAATTTCATTGTCTTACAATGAACTTAGTGGTGAAATGTGGAAAGGTCCATGGTCTGTACCAGAACTAAGAGTCTTAAATCTCAGGAACAATAGCCTCACAGGTATAATCCCACTTTCTGTCGGAAATGCCACAAAGTTGTTGAACATCAGTTTGTACGGGAATAGAATCAACGGCAACATTCCAAAGGAAATTGGTAATCTAAACCAACTTGAATTTTTGACCTTGACTGGGAATCAATTAACTGGTCACATTCCTGCAACACTGTTTAATATCTCGTCGCTAGTTGCGGTGTATCTGGCAGTCAACAGGCTTTCGGGTCCTCTCTTGCTTGATGAAGGGAATGTTGTGTCAAATCTAGAGGTTTTAAGTATATCTGAAAACCAAATTTCTGGTCACATTCCTTCCAATATTTGCCAACTCGCAAAGCTCAAAGCATTGTCCATATCATACAACAACATAACTGGAGACATACCCAGAAATATTGGTTGTCTAGCCAAGCTCGAAATATTCTATAGTGGTACAAATGAAATAAGTGGGACTATTCCTGCTTCATTTGGCAATATTTCCACTCTGCAATATCTTGATTGTCCCAGAAATAACATTGCGGGGCAAATACCTCCGGAATTAGGGAAGCTATCAAATTTGAGGCTATTAAATTTTCCAGAGAATTATAATCTTATAGGTCAAATTCCAGAGGCTATTTTTAACATATCTTCTTTGGAAAAGATTGGTTTCAATTATAACAACCTTTCGGGGAGAATTCCATCCATGACAGATCATCATCTTCCAAACCTTAAACAACTTTACTTGGGGGCCAATCAGCTGGAAGGAGAAATTCCATTGTTCATAACAAATGCTTCCAAGCTTGAGATACTGGAGTTGTCACATAACTTCCTCACAGGAACTATTCCTAATAATTTGGGAAATCTTCGTGAGTTGCAAAGACTGAACCTACATAGAAATCAATTTACCAATGATCCAAGAGAGCATGAGTTGCGATTCTTCAATTCCTTGGTGGACTGCAGGATGTTGCGCTATCTACAAGTGGGTTCTAATCCGTTGAATGGCTTTCTTCCCAATTCTGTTGGGAATCTTTCATCTACTATTGAAAATTTTGAAATAGGAGATGCAGTCATCAATGGCTTCATCCCCACAGGTATAGGAAACATGAGCGGTCTTACAATCCTAGACTTTGAAGGAAACCACTTGACAGGGAGTATTCCTTTTGATGTTGGTAAGCTTAAGCAACTCCAAGGTCTATCTCTAAGTAACAATAAATTACAAGGGCATATTCCAGGGGCGGTATGTCATTTATCTAATTTGGTTCAATTATATCTGAAGGATAATGAGCTCTCTGGGTTAATTCCAGAATGTTTTGGAAATCTTAGCACACTTCAAATCATTTCATTGAGTTCTAACAAATTATCTTCAACGTTGCCTTCGAGCCTATGGAAAATAAGTGGTCTTCTTGGTCTAGATGTGTCACAGAATTCTATAGAGGGAGAAATTCCACAGGATATTGGAGCACTACAGGCCATTGTAGAACTATATCTTTCCGGTAACCACTTTTCGGGCACAGTACCAAGCAGATTGGGGGAACTCGAAAACATGCAGTCCCTTGACCTATCAAAAAATTCATTTTTTGGACAAATTCCATTATCCTTTGCCAACTTGATAAGTTTGGAATTGTTGGATTTGTCTTTAAATGAGTTTTCAGGTACTATTCCTAAGTCACTGGAAAAACTCTCATACCTTAAAAACATTAATGTTTCATTTAATGATTTAGAAGGTGAAATACCTAGTCGTGGTGTGTTTGCTAATTCCACATTGCAATCATTTCTTGGGAACAAAGGTCTATGTGGAATGCACATATTGGAGATTCCTGCTTGCCCTATCACTAATTCTGGAAAACAGTCTAAGGAGTTTGTGTTAAAAATTGTTATTCCCGTGGTTACTTCATCCTTTCTGATATTATTGTTCATTTCAATATGGATAATGAAACAAAAGAAGAAAAGAAAATCTAAAGATGTCGAAAAGGTTTGGGAGATCCAGACTTATCAATTTATTTCTTATCATGAGATTCAACGAGCAACAAATAATTTTGACGGATCAAATTTAATTGGTGTGGGAAGCTCTGGCTCTGTGTACAAAGGCACATTATCTGATGGAACTATTGTGGCCGTAAAGGTTCTGGATTTAGAAAATGAGGAAGTATGCAAGAGGTTTGATGCCGAAAGCAAAGTGATGAGAAATGTTAGACACAGAAATCTTGTTCCTGTAATTTCTACTTGTTTTAGTGACTGTATAAGGGCCTTTGTTCTGCAATTTATGCCCAATGGAAGTCTTGAGAATTGGTTGTACAAAGAAGAGTCCCACTTGAACCTCCTTCAAAGAATCTCCATAATGCTTGATGTGGCTATGGCAATTGAATATCTACATCATGGTCATAACTCTCCCATAGTTCATTGCGACCTAAAGCCAGCAAACGTTCTTTTGGATGAAGATATGGTAGCGCATGTTGGTGATTTTGGAATCTCTAAGATTTTAGCCATAAGCAAGTCCATGGCACATACCGAGACATTGGGCACTCTTGGATACATTGCACCAGGTATAAAATTCCACTCTCTTTGGTTTACTCTTATCATATTAAAGCCTCTCCAAATTCTAAAAGAAGAAAAACAAGTGTTTATCTGTACAGAATTATTGTTAAATTTCAATTGAATAACTTTTTTTTTCATTTCTTTCTTTTCTAAGAATATGGCTCGGAGGGAATAGTGTCCACTAGTGGTGATGTTTATAGTTACGGCATCATGTTGATGGAGGTTTTGGCTAGAAAAAGGCCAACAGATGAAGAGATATGCAACGAAAATATGGACTTGAGGAAGTGGATAAATCGAGTATTTCCAGCGACTTTGATGGATGTTGTGGATGTCAATCTTTTTTCCAAGGGAAAACAAATCACTTCTAAAAGTGAAATCTGCATAGCCTCCATGATAGAATTGGCTTTAGACTGCACAAAAGAAGCACCGGAATCAAGAATAACCATGAAAGATGTAGTCAAGAGGCTTAACAAAATCAAGATCACATATCTGTAAATATAGAAGTTAATATGCTGCTTTTGTTTACCTGGTTTCTTTAGTAAAGTCATCGTGGAGTCTTGTACTATTTGTACTTCAGAGTGTTTCATTTCCCTCATCTTGTGGTTTCAGATCTGAGTTGTTTTTAACCTGTTTCACTTTCTTTATTTGTAACTATGTTTTGGGTGCTTGAATAAACTAAGAAATATTATGAAAGTAATTTTTTCCTCAATTTAATAATTGGAATGCTCAGTGTCTTTAAGCTCCAAGTTAATAATTGGGATACTATTGTTTTTCTCTTTCAGTTGTTAGTATTTTAGTTGACCGAGTCTTTAGTAACTAATTAGCAGAATTTTTTGTTATTTTGCGGTACACAAGAATCTGTATATTTGGTTATTTTGCGGTACACAAGAATCTGTATATTTGGTAGATTAACTTCAATACCAGTTCAAGTATAAAAACAAGAAATCGTATGAAGCACAATATCACCTTCAACACAAGATCAAATTGACCTTTTATTAGGCGTGTGAAGTAACCGAATCGATAAAAATGTTATTGGTTTATTGTTATTGGATCAACGGTCTTTTAATGATTTTATAAAAAAAAAATTATTGGGTTATTAGTTTGGTTCGATTTTTTCTTATTGAGTAAACCAATAACCCAATAAGAATCTATATCTATACTACCTTAAAAGCACCAACTCTAAAAACTTAAAGTGAAATTACTAAAATGCTCTTCTTAACTCTAAAACCTAATTAAGTACTTTATGAAAACACACACCACTCTCCCGCGTAAATATTACCAACCAGCGCTTCAATACTACCGATGTGCCCCTTCAAAGTTCAAAGTAACACTGCTTTATGGATTTCGAGAGCCAGTGGTTGTGATTTGAAACTCAGCAAAAATAATGGATTTGCCTCTACCCATCTTCACTTAAATACTTGGTTGTTTGTCTGTGACAGGATTTAAGCTTGTGACGTGAGCCTAGCCTTTAAATCACAATGTGTGCGACAACTAACAAGATTCATTGATATTTCCTATAGTCAGTTTACTATGGTAATTCCATTCCTTGAAAACAAAACATATAGTCATTCCATGCCATTTTTTAATTAAAAAGATAATATATACAATGATTTCATGCCTAACATACTTGATATTCACCCAACAATCAAACATCAGATGAGATGAATTGTAAGATAATAGCAGTTATCTACCCCTAATAACATAATATTTAAGAGAAAGTTGGAGACGGACAACATTTAAGAGCAGGTTGGAGACATACATGTTAAAATCCTTTAACTTTCAATTGTTTGAACTAATAAAACGTGACAGCCCAAGTGCAGGACCAATCTGCATGCCTTTATGTCTCAATATTTTGACATCTTGCTGTCAAAATAATGAAACCAAGTCCTTTATATCTCGAAATCATTTTCCCAAGCTATTAATACACCTAGTAGTATATAGATATTCCAGTGCCCCTTGTTGTGTTTTGATTCCATTACAAATTTGTACATACATATAGAGGCTAGTACAAGATTTGGCACGAGGAAAAAATAAAAAGATGTGTTTCCATCCTAAGCTAACAAGCAAAATCTATGCCCACTGTCCATGTCACTCCCACCAAGACGCAGTGAGGAACCAACATGAGAGGAACTCAATAAGTATTTCTTATTGTTCAAAATAAGCAGAAACTTACACATACGTGAAACCAAATTTGAAATAAGTCGATTCTTATCTTATCATTTGTCAGTTGAGTTATAACACGCCTTTGTATACTTGTTAAGTTATGAGGGTCAACCTTCTTATTTGGTTAATTTGATTTATACTAGAGCTACACATGGTGTATATGAAATATGAGATATACAATGATGATTATCCATCAACGAAATATTTGTGAAATCTTAAAAAAGAATTTGCTAGCAGAAATAAAGTGTCTTGATTAAGATATTAGTGTTATTTGACACCAAAATATCTTTACGTATAAGTATAGCAACTCCAAAATTGCATTTACAGAGTTTGTATTTTTATGATGACATAAATGGTCATATGACCACACAACTCGAGCAATACGTAAACCATTAGCATCTATTGTTATTGAAATTGTAGGATGCCGATTAATGATTCAAAATGGCTTATTGAAATGAAAATATTCATAATAATTTTAAGAAGTATTATGTGAAGAATAACGTTTATATCAATGTATTACGTGTGATATACTTCATTGCATATTTGTACTTCAAATAAAGGAAATGCATCCACTGAAGCTTTGATTGTTAATCTTCATAGTTTTAGACAATGTCCAATCATCTTGACCTCGACAAACTTGCCATTACGGCGATCCACATTGATCATTTTTGAAATTTTGTGTTGTATCTTTTCATGTATAATTACTCATAAAATTCTTATTTTAATAATATTGGTATTAGTTTATTAATTAGCATATGCTACATGACTTGACCTACACGTGCAACTCACTTGTCGAGAAACTAGTATGTATGTATGTGTATATATATATATATATATATATTATTTTAATTATACATGCTCTTAATTTCTCCTAACAACATTTAGTTCAAACTTGAAGAATTTTGTAACTTTAAACACATCATGTAGGATTTTTGGTTGCAACTAAGATTCGATTTTTTTCATGTTAGTTACTACTATTTCTATTTTGATTATTTTCTTATCGGTTAAACCGAAAACCGAACCGTTAAGGACTAAAAATCGATAAATCAAAAATCGATCAAAAACATCTTATTGGTTTAGCATATTTAAAAACCAAAAATCGATAAACTGAATCGATAATATGTAAAACCGAACCGAACCGACTGATGCACACCTGGTTTTCAAAAAATTAGATGAAACAGAAAAGGGTTAAGTCCTCCGAATTCACAGAGTGTCCTTAAGAAAATAATCTCCCTCAAGTACCAGAGGTTGTGAAAGTTTTCTCTCAGAATAAAATGGCCGAACAATTCGACTATAGATGTACTTCAAACTGTCGAATTCTCTTCTAACTCACTCAACAATTAGATGATCACACAGAGTAATTTTAGAAGACAAGAAGAATTTGTAAATGCAAAATTTTTTTCGTATGTAAACCTGTAGATAAAAGCAAATTTATATAGCCATCAGGTGTCCCTTCCGAAAGGTGGCAATGGTTCACCGAAAAAGTGTATCCCTTCTGAAAAATTATGTCTGTTCATTCCAAAAAGTATCTTTTTCCAAACAGCCACAACCATCCAAACGGGCATATTTAACGAATCAGTGTGCATTTCGTCGAAGGTTTGCATCCTTTCTGAAGTGCACTGTATTTCGAAACAGTGTTTCTGTACTGCATGCATTTATTAATGGAGGATTAAAACACAAAAAAAAGTTGTGTTTTTTCCTTTAAATTTTTTGGATTAAATTTCTTTCAAATAAATTTTGTCCAAACATTTGACAAAGCCGAAGCCGAGCCGAGCGAACGACAATGATGGTTTGAGGCACCTCTTGGTTCTTGCCTCACTTACCATGTGGAATAAGTGTTTCTTAATATACACACTTAAAATTTCCATTCTCCCACCAATGTGGGAGAATTAGTAGATTTTCCAATTTTAGAGTACACTTTTCATATTAGTGTTTTCTTAATTTTTTCCTCCACTTGCGGTTCCCTCCATTTTATATTCACACTTTTTATATTGAACCCAACAATCCCCCATATGAATGGGGAATGGATACTTTTTCATAAAACTTTACGGACACGTATGTGATCATTAAGTAAAGACTGATTGCATCTGTATAAGTGGTTTCTCTTTGAACTTTTCGTAGTGAACATGCATCAGATGCACTCGGTCAATCGGTAGATTTGATATCTTTGAACCGTCGAGCTTTAACGTACACCTAGACAACACATGTCACACAACCAGCCTTTTACCTTTTATGGTTCTCACGGGTTTTTTTCAGCCATGAACATGTTCCGATCTCATGAGAGCTTAGAGAATAAGCCTTTACTAACATTCTCCTTGAAATGGCTTGCTCTTCGCCCTCACATAGGTGATTTCTAAATATTCAATCCTATAGATTAATCTGTGTGGTCAAATCTACCAAACTTAGATAATCATTAAAAGACTTCATTCCATAAGTCTTATCCTTATTTACTAAATATTGTCTACATTATGGTAATGGGTTGAGTATATTGACAATATTGAACCTGTCAGACAAAACTTTGTTTGATCTCCTTGAACCTAGCTCTTGGGATCTCCAATCTGCTAGTTAGAGTTACAGCCATGCTGACTTGTCCTAGGCCGTAAACCCATTCTCTTGGATGTCCTATAAACTCCTTATCTAGATAGTCCTTTTGCAAGTGAATCTGATACATTATCCTTTGAATTCACATAGTCAACAGTGACAATTCCACTAGAGAGAAGTTCTCTAAAGGTATTATGTCTCCATCTTATACGATGAGATTTATCATTATACATCATGTTCCCTATCCTACCTATTGTCGTTTGGCTATCACAGTGTATACATACTGGAGCCACTGGTTTGATCTAAGAAGAAATATCTTTCAAGAAATTTTGAAGCCATTTTGCTTCTTCACCGGCTTTATCCAACACGATAAACTCAGATTCCATTATGGAGTGACCAATACAAGTCTGTTTGGATGATTTTCAAGAGACCGCTCTTCCACCGATAGTAAACATGTATCCATTCGTGGATTTTAATTCATTCGATCCGGTGATCCAATTTGCATCACTATATCCTTCAAGTATTGCGGGATATTTATTATAATGCAAAGCATAGTCTTGAGTGTATTTAAGATACCCCAAAACTCTTTTCATTGTCATCTAATGAGTTTTAGGGATTACTCACGTACCGACTCATCTTACTTATAGAAAATGCAATGTTTGATCGTGTATAACTCATGATATACATTAAACATTCCAACACTCTTGCGTACTCCAACCGTGAGTCACTTTCACCCTCATTCTTTTGAACTGTGAAGCTCACATCCAATAGAGTTTTGGCAATACCAAATTTCAAATACTTGAATTTGTCAAGTACCTTTTCGATGTAATGAGACTGTGACAATGCCAATCCTTGTGAAGTTTAATGGATTCTTATTCCTAAGATCACATCTGCAACTCCAAGGTCTTTCATATAAAAATTGCTCTCGAGCATTTGTTTCATAGAATTTATGTCAGAAATATCTCTACTGATGATCAACATATCATCCACATACAAACAAACAATGACTTGGTGATTTGGAGTGTCTTTAATGTAAACACATTTATCACATTCATTTATATTGAACCCATTTATTAACATGGTTTGGTCAAACTCTGCATGACATTGTTTAGGTGCTTGTTTTAGTACATAAAGTGACTTAACAAGTTTACACACCTTATTTTCTTTTTCTGGAACCATAAAACCCTCAGGTTGTTTCATGTAAATTTCTTCCTTCAATTCTCCATTTAGGAATGTTGTTTTCACATCCATTTGATGGATTTCAAGATCATATACCACCGCCGAGGCAATTAACATCCGAATTGACGTTTTTCTTGTTACCAGGGCCCTGGCCATGATGAACATCCCGAACCATGAAGGACCAAGAGCTCTTCTAACTTGTAATCATATACACCATTCATATATAAATAGGAAATGCGAAAATAAGAGCTTCTACGAAAACATGGTCATAATCTAAATTTAGTTTAACAATGAGGAATAAAATCCAATATCAACTGAACACCATCTAAAAATAATCTCTGAAATCTCTACTACATGATCAAATAACAACTGTTCGAAAACTGGGACAAGGCCCCTAGTAGACCAAAACCATAATAAATAATAACTGTCTGAAAGAAACTAGGCCTTCTGAAAAATAAACGGCTCACCAACTAGTACTCTTCACTCCTGTCTGAAGAAATCTACTGCTTATCAGGACTCCAGACTGTGCCTCAGAACCTGGAGAGAGGGGAGGTCAATACAGATGTACTGGTTCGCAGAGTAACCCAAAATAAAGCTTTTATACAAATAAAATAATGAAGATAAATTTGTCAAAACATCATACATAAAATAGTTTTCAAAACACATGAGCACTTTTCTGAAAAATCATAAATAATTCTTGACCATGCAGTTTCTAATCTTCGTATTAATTCTGAGTAAGGTGGTACTCCCCTACAATTCTAAAATCTCACGGGCTATATGGAATCCGTCATTGACTCGGCGAGGAAGATCCCAACCAGAGTATGCCGCAAGGGTTGGAATTTCTGATTCTAATATGCCACACGGCTCTAGGCTAGCGTAATTTAATATACCCGGATCGACAAATCACGGTTTTGGGTAGTGAGTTGGCTGAACTCATTCCTTCTTTGGGGAACCACCTAACGTCTCTTTATTCCCAGTTTTAACCATTTCTAAACATACATCATTCTGAATATCAAAATCTGAAAGTCTGATTTCAAACATCCATTCTATTCTGTTCTGAATTACCATGGCATTAACTGAGTTGATGTCATTAAACCAAGACTTGCAAGTCCTATTTCTGAGCCATAATGCATCATGCATGATTCTTTCATCAAAAACTCAATCCAGACCACTCAAACATGTAAATAGTATAAAAGATTTCATGTTCCGAAATATAAGTCAAAACTATGCAAGAATTCTTCAAACATATGGTGGTCATGTGATTTTGGCAAAACCATGCACTCTTTCATTATATGTATATTCAACATTTATCAACATGCACAACCCTCTCATTTGATTCCAAAATCATATTCAATTCATAGTATAAATCAAGACATTTCATATCATG
Organism: Capsicum baccatum var. pendulum; assembly: GCA_030864225.1. Lineage (NCBI taxonomy): Eukaryota > Viridiplantae > Streptophyta > Magnoliopsida > Solanales > Solanaceae > Capsicum > Capsicum baccatum. The sequence continues at coordinate 7,618,676 of CM061552.1, forward strand.
CTTTTCAAAACAATCCATATTATATGAAAAATGGAAAAACTCATATCAAGAGAGGGATTTCATGTGAGTCATGCTCTCAATTCAAATATCAACTGAAAACACATACATACGTATAAGATTTCAAATCACTTCGGGGGAAGGCCTAAAGACCAATACAATATTAATCAAGGCTTCTAAAATATGCTAGAAATAGAAAAATTCAAACCTTTTTCGTAAAATAATGATTTCTAAACCTTTAGCATGAATTAAAGAAGGTTTCTTTGCCCATGAATTTTTAAGGAAAACTCCACGTACCTTAAATTAGAAACTTTTGAATGAACTCTAGCTTTTGGGATGCTATACGCACGATTGATGGGTGCCTCTTGTAGCCCTCACAATGGGGATTCCAAATCTTGAAGAATTAAGGAAAACCCATGGTTAAATCTTGAGATATTTGGTTTTTTAGTTTGAAACCCTAGGGTGAGTTCTTAATGAATTTGAGAGAAAAGAATCATATTTTGATATTTTGGGAGTTTAATCCCGTGTTATAGCTGGATAAGGGATGGAAGATACCTATTTTTCCCTTAAAACGCGGAAACAGAACCTAAAATTTTGGTGTGTGCGATAGGGCATGCGTCGCACGCTTATCGCATGATGCTACTGTCTCAGTCACTAAAATGGCCAAACTTTTCACTCAGGTATCAGATTTAGGCGAAATTGGTATCGTTGGAAAGCTAATTTGAAGATCTTTCATTTGATATATAGTAGGCCACCCAGTTCGTCATATACAAGGAGTTATGGTCGATTGAAGTTGACTCAAGTTTCGACGCTTACTAAAACTCGAACGATAGGAAAGCTTTTAACTTGACCTTGACTTAGGGGACCTCTATGATCTCAATTCATGCTCAAATAGGTTCCCACACTACATAATTTATTAACATATAAAATTGTGTATAGGATTTATGGCTTTTGGAACATCTACACATAGAAATGACGGTTTTCGTTCTAGCCTGAAATGCAGGGTGTTACAGTTAGTTTGTTAGGTGGTTAATGAGCTGTGTGTGAGCTGGAAGGTTGAGAGTGTAGTGTAGTGAAAAGATTCTTGAATAGAAGGTTCCAGAAGATATATCTCTATATATAGGTATAAGTTGTAATAGCAATATGATTTTGACAGTTAATAAAATTTCCCCCTTCTCTCCTCTGTCTAATGCTGCTTGGTAAACCAAGCTTTGTATCAGTTGTTTGGTAAAATTTCACAAGACAGCACAAAGGAAGCACCAGAATCAAGAATAACCATGATAGATGTAGTCAAGAGGCTTAACAAAATCAAGAACACATTTCTGAAAACATAAAAGTTGGCATCTTTTCTGATGGTGTTCTTTTCTGAGCTGCAAATTAATATGTTACCTTTTGTTTGCCTGGTTTTTTCTGTAAAGCTGTTGTATACTACTACCTGGAGTCATGTAGTAGTTGTACTTCAGAGTGTTGCATTTCCCTCATTTTGTGATTTCAGATTTAAGTAGTTTTGAACCTGATTCACTTTCTTTATTTGTAGCCATATTTTCACTTTTGCTTTCTGTTTGCATGCTTAAGTTGCTCCATATATCCTATAATTTTAGTATCCAATACAGGCAGAGTGAATGAACTGTTGATATGTATATATATCGGCAGAAGGACGATAACCAAATAAAATATTCTACTAAGAATTATGTAATTGAGTTTCAATATTTGGCTCTGATATAATTTAATAATAATTGATCTTATTGATATTGAAGGGGTTACAGCTGTATATATAGAGAACTGAAGAATAACTAATTACAGAATAACCCAGATGTATTTAATAATTATATATGTAGTCTATTATCCCCCCGCAAGCTGATCAGCGGTAACGAGGGGCAGCTTGGAGCAGAGATACTGAAAAGGCTGTAACGGAAGAGGCTTGGTGAGAATATCAGCAAGCTGGTCAGTAGATGGGACATAGTGCGTGGCCATCGTTCCTGCAAGTACCTCATCGCGAACAAAGTGAAAGTCGGACCCAACATGCTTCATACGATCATGAAGGACTGGATTTTTGGTAACACAATAGTGGACTAATTGTCACAATAAATCTGTGGTTTCGTCGGGGGAATGCCAAGTGCATCTATAAGGTATCGTAACCACATGGCTTCAGCAACACCCGCAGCCATGGCACGATATTCTGCTTCTGTGGAGGAACGGGACACTCGCGTTTGCTTCTTGGTGCACCAGGAAATCAGATTCGGTCCCATCATAACAATATATCCAGTAGCGAACTTCCGATCATCTTTGTCGTTAGCCCAATCCGAATCAGAAAAAACAGATATATCAAACGAGACCTTTTGAAATAAAATTCCACATTGAAGAGTACCTTTAAGATAGCGCAGAATGCGTTTCAAGGCCTGAAAGTGTTGTTCTGTGGGAGCATGCATTGATTGGGAGACTCGATTGACTGCATATTGGATGTCCGGACGAGTAACAGCAAGATAATGAAGTCCACCGACGAGGTTCCGATATAGTGTAGGATCGGCAAAGGGAGTATGCGGCCCTGAGGATTGGCGGACTGCCATGGGAGTGACCGCGGGTTTGCAGTCTGTCATTCCAGCTCGATTTAGAAGTTCAAGGGTATATTTTGTTTGATGCATCAATATGGTTCCCGATTTGCGGATGAGTTCGAGGCAAAGAAAGAACTCCAGAGGACCGAGGTCCTTAAGTTTGAAGTCACAATGCATAGCCTCAGTAATTTCAGTGATGAGTGATGACGAGCTGCCTGTAATAACAATATCATCCACATAGATAAGAATGATGACTGTCCCTCGAGAACAGTGAAGGGTGAAGAGGCTGTTGTCATGATGGTAGGTGCGAAAACCAAGACCTTGCAGAAAAGTAGAGAGGCGTGTGTACCAGGAACGTGGGGCCTGTTTAAGGCCATACAGTGATTTGCGAAGCTTGCAAACATAGTGAGGACGGTTGGGATTAACATATCCCGGTGGCTGAACCATATAGATGTCTTCCTCAAGATGACCATGAAGAAAGGCATTGCTGACGTCTAACTGATGAAGCGGCCAATCATAGTGAAGAGCAAGAGACAAGAACAGACGAATAGTCTGTTGCTTAACAACAGGGCTGAAGGTATCCTTATAATCCACACCATACTCCTGATGATACCCTTTTGTAACCAGACGTGCTTTATAGCGAGAAACAGATCCATCTGAATTTTGTTTGATGCGAAACACCCATTTGCACCCAATAGACTTTCGGTTACTAGGCAGAGGTACCAAATCCCATGTACGTTGTTCATTCAGAGCCTGAAATTCCTCATCCATAGCTTGGCACCAGAAACTATTTTTGGAGGCTTGGTTGTAGGTAGTAGGCTCAGTTATGGGATGTGCATCAAAGGGTATTTGAGTGTGGTAGACTTTGGGTTTGAAGGTACCGGCCTTGGCTCGGGTTGTCATAGGGTGAGTGTTGAGTGGAGGGTGATTAGGAAGGGGTGGTGGAGTTGTATGATGTGTGGACGGGGGTTGGGTGGGGCTGCCGTGGGAGCTGGGATGTGCAGCGGTGGATGGGGTGGTTGTATGTGTGTTAGGAGTATGATGTAGGGAAGTGGTGGGTTGTGTGGCAGTCGGCTGGGTGTTCGGGTGGGGGGTTTGGGGGTTCGGGTGGGTGGTTGGTTGGTTCGAGTGGGTAGTGGCGTAGTGGGGTACCGGGTTAGGTGCCGAGTGAGCCGGAGCATGAGCGTGTGAAAAGGACAGAAATAATGGCACAATGCCAAGTGGATTGGGGGAGTATGGAGTAGAGGAAAGACTTGTGTAAGGAAATTGTTCCTCCACAAAACGAACATGACGGGAAACATATGTTTTCTGGGATACAGGATCGAAACATTTGTAACCTTTGATAGTGGGATGATAGCCTAGAAAGACATAAGGGGTGGACCGAGGTTGAAGTTTATGTTGAGTGTGTGGACGCAACCAGGGATAAACCAGACACCCAAACGGGCGGAGATGGATGTAGTCGGGTGGACGATTGTAGAGACGGGCATATGGAGTAGAGTTGGAGAGAGTGTGAGTGGGCATGCGATTTATGAGGTAGTTGGCAGTAGCAAGGGCATCAACCCAAAAGGAAACAGGTAAGGTGGAATCATGGAGGAGCGCAACAACTGTTTCTATTAGGTGACGGTGTTTGCGCTCAGCAACGCCATTTTGTTCAGGGGTATATGGACATGAAGTGTGATGAAGAGCCCCTAGACTTTGAAGAAAAACACCAAATGCATTGTTGACAAATTCTTTGCCATTGTCACTTCGAAAAATTTTGATTTTGGCATTAAATTGATTTTGAACCATTCGGTCAAAGTTGACAAAAACAGTATAAGCTTCGAATTTAAATTTCAGAGGATAAAGCCAAGTGAATTTACTGTAATCATCAACAAAACAGATATAATAACGAAAACCTTGAACAGAAGGAACTGAGGTTGGACCCCAAACATCAGAATGAATTAATTGAAATGGCGCAGCGGCCTTGTGTTCAGACAGTGAAAAAGGTAAACGACAAGATTTAGACACTGAACAGGACTCGCAATGTAATTTCCCTGAAAAATTAAAACCTAAGGAAGATAAAATGGATTTGGTGATGGCGGATGATGGGTGCCCAAGCCGGCGATGCCAGGTGGACGAGAGAATGGCTTGACTCACAACAGACGGAGACCTGGATGGAAGAGTGTATAGCCCATGCTCACAGCGGCCCGTGTACCGCACCCGGTTCGTGGTATTGTCCACTATCTGGAAATTGGTGTCATTAAAAATGAGGGTGCAGTTATTTTCTTTAGTAAAGCGATAAACAGATAAAAGATTGGATGTGAGGGAAGGGACGTGGTGAAGGGTTGAGAGATGAAATTTACCATTTGGGGTATAGACATACCCAGAGCCGGTGTTTGTGATGGGAAGGGATTGACCATTGCCTACTGTAATAGTTTCTGAGCCATGATACGGATGAGGAGCTTGAAGTTGTGAATAATCCGACGTCACATGGGTGTTAGCACCTGTGTCTAGATACCAATCGCCAGATTGAGCGTTTGTGGACGCATGCATCGCCCTTGATCCGCCGGACTGGCGATTTACATTCTGCGAGTCATCATAACGATACCAGCAATTAGCCGCAGAATGGCCCCGTTTAGCACAAATTTGGCACGTCGGAAGATCTCGTGTGGTCCCCCGCTGGTTTCCTCATCCCTGTCCGCGACCTGACTGGAAGCTGTCCCTCGGTGGAGGCCCGCCTCTGCCTTGCTGCCCGGCGTTCCGACGGTCACCGCCGCCGCTGCCTCGCCCTTGGTTACGGCGATCGTCACCGCGACCCCTGGCCGAGCCCCCGCTGCCAGCCGAGTAAAGAGCCGTGACGCCAGGGGTGGAACTGGCTTCTCCGAGCAGTAATTTGTGTTCCATTTCTAGATTCAATTCTTCTGCATTAAGCCATCCAGACAGTTGATTCAGAGTGATTTCGACAGGTGAGAGGCGAATATGCTGTTTGAGAGAGGAATAGCCAGACGGAAGACCACGTATCACGGCATTCACCACGTCTCGTTCAGGAATAATCTCGTTCACAGCATCTAGGTCAGACAGAATAGAGGCCACATCATCAAGGTATTGAGTCATCGTCTTCGTTCCCAGAGTATGCAATCTTTCACGCAACTGAAAAATATGAGCCGTGGACACAGAGTTGTACCTTGTGGCTAGTGCGTCCCAAAGTGAAGCCGATGTGAGAAAACCCCGGGCGTGTTTGTGCACAGAGGGGCTAATAACGGCGAGAAGACAGGCTCGGATCTGAGTGTCTACGATCATCCACGGAAGGTAGTCGGGATTTGGAAGCATGACGCCGTCCTCCTCGGCTGTCTCGGGCGGCGGCTTCTCCGCACCGTCAATCCATCCGAGCAGCAAGTTGGCTGCGAGGGCGGTGCGGACGTTAAGTGCCCAGGCCGGGTAGTTGTTGTCAGATAATTTTTCGGGGATGAGATTGTGGAGATTCCTGAGCAGTAATTTTACTCCATACGGTAAATTTGACAGAGGATCAACAACCTTGTCCATGGCGCCGACCTACGGCGGAGGAGGGAGGCCGTGCGGCGTGGTGTAGACGGTGGCGGCGGCGCACACACGTCGGAAAAGAGGAGAGATTAGGGTTTGGGCGGAAGAAGAAACCCTAGCTTTGATACCATGATATAATTTAATAATAATTGATCTTATTGATATTGAAGGGGTTACAGCTGTATATATAGAGAACTGAAGAATAACTAATTACAGAATAACCCAGATATATTTAATAATTATATATGTAGTCTATTAGGCTTTACTGTTTTAATATGTGTACACAGCTTGTCTATTAATCTGATCAGTTGTCCTCCTTCCAATTTTTCACTATTCCTTTTCAGTAGGTTTCGGAGATAAACAAATGTACTCCTACAAAATCTCGAGAACAACTTATTTCATGGCGGCAGCCACTTGCTTCTCTTGGGAGTGATTGATACTCAAAACAATAAGGCCAAGACCCTGGACCTCTCCATCATCTGATTAAACAAACGCATTTCTAATACTGAAATAACAACAATTTCAAGAATTATTTGGTTCTTTTACGAATAGTAAAATAAGAATTTGAATCATCTTCCAAGTCTCTATAGATACAATATATCTACACTTACCATCTTGTATTACTTGTACGACTAGGAGAGCTTATTGGTCGGCTTAGTCCAATTTTGTACTTTATCGGTTTGATTTATTGGTTATCGATTTGTAAATGTGTTACAACCAAACCAATAAGATATTTGTTATCAATTCTCAGCTAATCAATTAACGGTCTTAAGTGGTTCTGTTTTTGTTTTTGATTTAACCAATAACAAAATGTTGCTTTAAAGAAAAAAATTATACGACAAATGTACGTCATGAATTATCAGAAATGTGAGGCCAAGATTCAGATTAAAAGAATATCTTCTTGAAGATTCCATTGTCTGTCTCAGCAAGTCCAGAAAGTAAACAAATATTTTTGATATTTCTTTTCTAAGATGTATAAGATGGCTGGTACTCCAGCTCACTGAGGAGAATTCATTTGTCGGTTTTCAATAAAATAAATTAGTATGCAATAAAATCAGTCATGAAATAAGCGGCAGATGCTTGTTTAGCTGAGGGCTTTACTAGATTAGTAAAGACGTAAACTGATGTGAGGTCAAAACTACATATATTTAGTCATTATTTGCTTCACATTTAAGTATTTTTAATTGTCTTTTGAGAATTAATCATATCATTTTGTGCTTAATTAATAATATATTTTTTGCATAATACAAAAGCATGTCCTTTAACTTGGCGTCAACTCACATCTATGACCTCCAACTTTGGATGTGATGTAGACACTTAAACTTGTATAAAATTGAACAAGTAGACACACACGTCTTATATGGCATAATACACGTAGGACGCCACATAGGAGATGGATTGGCCATGTAGAATGCCACATAGAGTGTATGTATCTACTTTTTCAATTTTATACAAGTCCAGGCGTCTATTTATGTACAACCGAAATTGGAGGACATAGATGAAAGTTGAAGTCTTCATCTGAAGTCAAGTTAAACGGTATGAAGATGAAGAGATTTGAACGAAAATTGAACAAAAAGCAGAAGAAAAAAATAGTAAAAGTTAAGAAGAGGGAAGCAAGTGGAGGACAAAATGTGACACAAAGGGGTATTTTGGGCCTTTGCATTTAAACGAGTTTCATGTTAGAAACAATAATGCTTCTCAATTATTTGTGCAGACAATAATAGCACCGCTCCCACCACTTTCACTACTTCCAAGACATCTATTCTAAGAAAAAGTTAGAATCAAATGCTCTTCTATAACTTCTAATTAGTGCTAAATGAGCATTTGTATCAGGGACATTTAGGGTGATATTGCATTGAAAAGGAAAAATACATGATAGTTAATTTGGTGTTTTTTTAACCTGTCCCTAGCAGCTCCCACCTCTTTTTGCTCTTTTGTTCACTTGAACGCACAACCTTCGAAAGCGTACCATCTGAGCAACTCCCTATTGTCAGTACCTTGAGTTGAAAGTGAGGGGTGCTTATCATTCGAGCAACTCCCTCTTGTCAGTTACTTGAGTTGGAAGCAATGGGTGCTTACCATCCGAGCAACTTCCTCTTGCCAGTTTCTTGAGTTGTGTTGGGGTCCAGCCCCATATTCATGCAGAAAAATCAAGTCAAATAGTACTGCATAGTTCTTTGTCAAAAATGTTGGCTAGTCCAACTGCAATCTTTTGTTCCATCTTGGTTTGCTAAGGAAAGAAAGGGTCAAGAAAGGTGTGAGCCAATTTTGCCTTTAAAAGGGAAGCATATCAGCTCTTTGTAATAAGTACCAACACACCAAGAAAATGTGAGAAGGACACTATTGTTGAAAGAAACACCAATTTGAGAAGAACAACAACATTTGAGAAGATGTAGTTGTGTTCGTTTTTCTTCTTTGTGAGGTTATTTTCTTGGGTATTTGGGATAGTAGTGTATTTAATTACTCTAATTTTGTGTTTTCTTTTATACTTTTGTACTCTCTTTTGTTCCGTTGATGTTTAGTAAAGTTGTTCATTCTTTTGGTTGTGGATGTAGGTCGAGTTGACCGAACCACGTTAAATTTGTGCCTCTTTTATTTGCTCAACTTATCGTTATTGTTGTCACGACCCAACTTTTCAGGTCATGATGGCGCCTACCATAACCCACCAGTAGGCAAGCCAACCTGTAGTCCGGAACGGCTAGTAACGGACTACTTGATAACATAAGGAAAAAAATGCGGAATATATGAAATAAAGATCAATACATAGACGAATCCCAAAACCGGGTGGTATCAATACAAGAGCTTCTAAACATAATAAGAGTACAAAAGTGATATATCAAGGAGAAATATACTGATTCAACTTACCTCTGACTATAACTTAGAGGTCAGTCTAATACATAGGAGAGATATAAGTAATACTCCGAACGTCAAGAGTTCACTTTAAGTCTCCGAATCAGGGATACTCCACACGATGCACACATCAATAGCGATAACCCATACTATGATCTGCAGGCTGCAGAGGTGTAGTATGAGTACCAAACGATTTGGTACTCAGTAGGAAACTGCCAACTGAGCTTCAAAGATAAAGTAGATATATACAACATATAAACAGATTGAAACTACGCCCAAAAGTCCAGAAATCATATCACAAGTCAATGAGATAATAAGGAACAACTATCCTATTTAGGTTCAAGAGACTAACATAATAAGACTAAGGAAGCATCAAGAGTGAACTATTCTATTCGAGCTATATTCAATAGACGTCAATGCTATACTGTATATCCCAAGCCAATATACGAATAAACGGCGAATGAAAAGATATATAGTAATATACAAGGCAGAGAAACGAATATACAATAAGAACAAATGAAGGGAGGGATATATGATAATGTCATAACTTCATATAGTTATATATATATATATATATATATATAGATATAGATATATATATATATAGATATAGATATAGATATAGATATAGACGTGAGGCCATCTCAAAGCATAACCTAGATCATCATGTTCTCATTTTAAGACCTCATTATAATACTATCATGATTAAAATACTATTATCTCAGGGATTCTAATCCGCATGGCTAGACAAGAGATATACATAATAATGCAATCATAAGATAGGAGAGACCAAAGACATACCTCAAATCCCGATACCGGATCAATGACCAATCTGTCATAGCTAGCCATAATAATGATCATAACAATGATAGTAACAATATCAATAACAACGTTAATAACCGACTACTCCGGACAATCAAATACCTAGACGAGCCTATACATACCCCCATTGCCCCAGGCTCGGAAGGTTCAATCAACATACAACAACATAAGACATATTCTTCACTAATATATATGCAACCGTTCTATACCGGCAGATAAATATAGGTGCATACTGGTAATAGGCGATGCGCATGCAGGAATGAATGCAAAGTATACCATCAATATCACAACTTATAATAACTGTCCTCATCAGGACCATCATCATCATGATCAACCTCCAGCCTTGCGGAGAATTAATATCATCTTAATAGTATCCTCCGGACTCGAATCGGTTATCAATATCATCTCAATAGTATCCTTGGGACTCAAACCGGGTATCAATATCATCACAATAGTATTCTCTGGACTTGAACCGGGTATCAATATCATCACAATAGTATTCTCCAAACTCGAATCGGGTATTAATATCATCACAATAGTATCCTCCGGACTCAAATTGGGTATCAATATCATCACAATAGTATTCTCTGAACTCGAACCAGGTATTAATATCATCACAATAGTATCCTTTGGACTCGAACCGGGTATTAATATCATCACAATAGTATCCTCCAGACTCGAACTGGGTATTAATATCTTCACAATAGTATCCTCCGAACTGGAACCGGGTAACAATATCATCACAATAGAATCCTCCGGACTCGAACTGGGTATCAATATATCATCGTAACTATAAACACATAAATATAAGCACATAATAGGTGTACAGACGCAAATTGATATACCCTTAACCGTAATCATAATATCGTAAGGATAACTATCTTATCATTATATTCTATCTGCTCATTATTAACTATCCATGACCCATTATTATGTCGCTAGTTTACTAGTCATCACATGATCTCTAGTTAATCAATCTAACCGATTCTTCATATAATCATTAATCATGAAATAACAACTAACCATTAATCAATAATTAGCCAAACCTAACGTCTAATTAAGGTTCACCATTAAACCATAATCGCCATCTGTTCACTATTCATCCTTTCTCAACTAAAAAACTTTTATTAACTAACACCAATCAATATCTAATACTGTTTACCAACTAATCCTCATTTACCTAGTCCTCGTTATTAGCTAGTTAGTATCAGTAAATAGGCATCATTATTAACTAGGCATCAAGTACTATAGACACCTAATAGAAAACTAGTTACCACATAGCTTATACCATAATTAGGAAGAATAGTCATAACATCGCATCCATCTAGAATCACATCAATAAACGATATAATAATCATGAATGTATTAAATCTATGCATGCCATCACCAGTATTCAATCAGTAAAATCATAAGAGTCATACCACACCTTCCTCCGTCCCATACCTGAGAGATGTGTATACGCACACACGCACATATATATATTCATGAACTGTAGTCGCATCCTCAATAAGGATAAACACTTCCCGAATATCCAATCTATATCATCTATCGACTCTCGGCCCAATAATATGTCCAGAATAATCATAATATCATAATCGCGACCTTAGGCTCATATACAACAACAACAACAACAAACCCAGTGTATTCCCACCTGGTGGGGTCTGGGGGGGGTAAGATGTACGCAGTCCATACCTCTACCTCTAAAGAAGTAGAAAGGTTGTTTCCGATAGACCCCCGGCTCACGACACAAGATACCAGGCAAATACATATTAAAGCACCGAACAAAGTTACAAGACTACATAACATAAATAACATAACATAAATAACATAAATACGACAGCCATAACTAGAAAGAAACAGGGGAAAGCACCCAGCCTCTTACTAAAACAAGGAGCACGGAATCATAACAAGAATACTACCCCCAACAAGTAAAACCCTACACTAGCGACCCAAACTGTCCCTAGTCTTCTGCCCTAATTCGCGTCCTCCAGACCTTTCTATCTAGGGTCATGTCCTCGGTGAGCTGCAACTGCTCCATATCCCGCCTAATCACCTCACCCCAATACTTCTTCGGCCTACCCCTACCCCGCCTAAAACCATCCAACGCTAGTCTCTCACACCTACGAACTGGGGCATCCATGCCCCTCCTCTTCACGTGTCCGAACCAGCGCAATCGGACTTCCCGCATCTTGCACTCCACTGGAGCCACACCAACCTTCTCCCTGATAGTCTCATTCCTAACTCTATCCCCTCGAGTCATCCCACACATCCAGCGCAACATCCGCATTTCCGCCACCTTCATTTTTTGGATGTGGGAGTTCTTAACTGGCCAACACTCCGCTCCATACAACATGGCCGGGCGGACTACCATCCTGTAGAATTTGCCTTTAAGCTTGGGCGGCACCTTCTTATCACACAACACCCCCGACGCGAGCTTCCACTTCAACCATCCCGCCCCGATACGGTGCGAGACATCCTCGTCAATCTCACCGTTACCCTGTATCACGGACCCGAGATACTTGAAACTATCCCTCTTACATACCTCCTGCGAATCCAGCTTCACGACCACCTCGTCCTCCAACCTCACGTCATTAAACTTGCATTCCAAATACTCTGTCTTGCTTCTGCTCAACCTGAACCCTTTAGACTCAAGAGTTTGTCTCCACACCTCTAATTTGTCATTCACACCCTTTCGGGTCTCGTCAATCAGAACTACATCGTCTGCAAAAAGCATACACCAAGGCACCTCTCCTTGAATACGTCGCGTCAATACATCCATCACCAAGGCAAACAAAAAAGGACTAAGAGTAGATCCCTGATGCAATCCTGTCAAGACAGTGAAATGCTCTGAGTCTCCTCCCGCCGTCCTTACCTGAGTTTTCGCTCCATCATACATATCTTTAACTGCTCTGATATAAGCCATCGGGACTCGACTCACCTCCAAGCATCTCCAAAGCACCTCCCTGGGAACTTTGTCGTAAGCCTTCTCTAGGTCGATAAACACCATGTGCAGGTCCTTCTTCCTTTCCCTGTACTGTTCCACCAGCCTCCGTACCAGGTGAATTGCCTCCGTCGTCGAGCGCCCAGGCATAAATCCAAACTGATTTTCCGAAATAGACACTATCCGTCTCAGCCTTCCTTCGACCACTCTCTCCCAAATCTTCATAGAGTGACTCAATAACTTAATCCCCCTATAGTTATTGCAACACTGGATGTCACCCTTATTCTTATAAAGAGGGATCACGGTACTCCACCTCCATGCCTCGGGCATCTTTGCCGTCTTGAAGATTTCATTAAACAGACCAGTCAACCACCTTACCCCAGCCTCTCCAACGTACTTCCAAAACTCCACCGGAATCTCATCCGGCCCCGTCGCCCTACCCCTCCGCATCCTGCGAACAGCCTCTCTAACCTCTTCTACCCTAAAACGTCTACAATAACTAAACTCCCGACACTCCTCTGAATGCTCCAGTTCCCCTAGCACAATAGCTCTATCCCTTTCGTCATTCAAGAGCCTATGAAAGTACGACTTCCATCTATTCTTAATAAGTCTGTCCTCCATCAACACTCTGCCATCCTCCCCCTTAATGCACCTCACCTGATCGAGGTCACGGCCCTTCCTCTCCCTAGCCTTAGCGAGTCTAAACAACTTTTTCTCCCCTCCTTTCCCCTGTAACCCCGCATACAGGCTCTCAAACGCGGCCGTCTTAGCTGTCGTGACTGCTGACTTAGCCTCCTTCCGTGCTAGCTTGTACTCTTTCCTGTTTACCCGCTTCTCTTCTTCGTCCCTGCTCTCCACCAACTTAGCATACGCCTCTTTCTTGGACTGTACTTTCTTCTCCACCTCTTCATTCCACCACCAATCCCCCTGGTGGTGCCCGGCCCGACCCCTAGAAACACCCAACACCTCACTTGCCTTCTCCCTGATACACCTAGCCGCCCTATCCCACATACTATCCACGTCCCCCCTACACTCCCACACCCCCATTCCTGCCAACTTCTCCCCTATCTCCCACGCATTCCCTGGCGTCAAACCGCCCCACTTAATTCTAGGTCTACACTCCTTACTCCTCCTCTTACTATTCGTCTTTATACCCAAGTCCATGACCAAGAGCCTATGCTGGGTCGAAAGGTTCTCACTCGGGATGACCTTACAGTCCCTACACAACACCCTATCCCCTTTCCTGATCAACATAAAGTCAATCTGGGTCCTGGCCATCGCGCTTCGAAAGGTGATGAGGTGATCGTCCTTCTTCGGGAAGCCCGAGTTCACCACCACCAGCCCAAAGGACCTTAGGCTCATATACATATCTAAAACTCATATCGATAATCATATTTATAAGTCGTAGCATATCTATAATCATCTCACATATAGGAGGCATCTCACATTTAGGAGGCATAATATCAACAAGCATATTACCTCTATTAGACATCTCATATCTATAGGTTATACATCACGACCAAGAGAAAAATCATCTTTATAAGATCAACAATCATAACTAAGAGGAAAATCATCTCTATGGACATAACATCATAACTAAGAGGAAAATGTATCTCCATGGGTCAAATATCATAAGTGAGAGGAAAATGCATCTCTATGACCAAATATCATAATTAAGAAGAAAAATACATCTCTATGGTCAAATATCATAATTAAGAGAAAAATGCATCACTATGGGTCAAATATCATAATTAAGAGGAAAATGCATCTCTATGACCAAATATCATAATTAAGAGGAAAAATACATCTCTATGGCCAAATATCATAATTCAGAGAAAAAATACACCTCTATGGCCAAATATCATAATTAAGAGGAAAATTAACATCTTTATAGTTCATTAATCATAATCCGACGAAAATCATCACTATTTATCAATTCACCTAGTAAATCTTATAAATAAGACTCATTAGTCTCAACTTGGCCTACTATCCGCAACGAAGCCCACAAGGGCTAACATAAATCTTGGCTTAAGTGGGCCGGATGATCCCACTTCTAATCCTCAATCTCCATATTTAGGCAAACTAGGCTAAGGTATCTAGTTCAACTTCTAAATGTCAAGTAATCCACATACAAGCCTAATATAGGAACTTCGACTAGAAATAAGGGCACTTAAGTCAATTCTATCCAAATTATGATTTCAAGAATACCACACTAGACCAATAAGATCAAATATACTAATCATGCTTTCAACACTAAAACCATATCCATAATCTAGCAATGTATTAAATCCATGATATAATTCAATCTAAACAAGGGAGAAGGCAATATGAGTCCACAAGGTTATACAAATAAAATAATGGAGAGCAATTTGTCAAAATATTATACATAAAAGAGTTTTCAAAACACATGGGCACTTTTCTGAAAAATCATAAATCATTCTTGACCATGCAGTTTCTGATCTTCATATTAGTCCTGAGTTTGGTGGTACTCCCCTAAAATTCTAAAATCCCATGGGCTATATGGAATTCGCCATTGACTCAGCGGGGAAGCCCCCAATCCGAGTGTGCCGCAAGGGTTTGAGTTTCTGATTCTAATACGTCTCACGGCTATAGGCCAGCGTAATATAGTATAACCGAAATGGCAAATCACAATTTTGGATAATGAGTTGTCTGAACTCGTGCCTTCTTCGGAGAACCACCTAACATCTCTTTATACCCAGTTTTAACCATTTCTAAACATACATCATTCTGAATCTCAAAATCTGAAAGTCTGATTTCAAACATCCATCCTATTCTGTTCTGAATTACCATGGAATTAAATGAGTTGGTGTCATCACACCAAGACTTGCAAGTCCTATTTCTGAACCATAATGCATCATGCATGATTCTTTCATCAAAAACTCAATCCAGACCACCCAAACATGCAAATAGTATAAGAGATTTCATGTTCTGAAATATAAGTCAAAACTATGCAAGAATTCTTCAAACATATGGTGGTCATGTGCTTTTGGTAAAACCATGCACTCTTTCATTATATGTATATTCAACATTTATCAACATGCACAACCCTCTCTTTTGATTCCAAAATTATATTCAAGTCATAGTATAAATCAAGACATTTCATATCATGCTTGTCAAAATAATCCATATCATATGAAAAATGGAAAAAATCATATCAAGAAAGGGAATTCATGTGACTCGTTCTCTCAATTTAAATATCAACTTAAAACACATACATACATACGTATAAGATTTCAAATCACTTCGGGGGAAGGCCTAAAGAACAAAACAATATTAGTCAAGGCTTCTAAAACATGCTAGAAATAGAAAAATTCAAACTCTTTTCGTAAAATCATGATTTCTAAACCTTTAGCATGAATTAAAGAAGGTTTCTTTGCCCATGAATTTTTTAGGAAAACCCCACGTACCTTAAATTAGAAGCTTTTGAATAAACTCTAGCTTTTGGGATGCTATGCGTATGATTGATGGGTGCCTCTTGTATCCTTCGCAATGGGGATTCCGAATCTTGAAGAATTAAGAAAAACCCACAGTTAAATCTTGAGATATTTGGGTTTTTAGTTTGAAACCCTAGGGTGAGTTCTTGATGAATTTGAGAGAAAAGAATCATATTTTGGTATTTTGGGAGTTTAATTCCGTGTTATAGCTGGATAAGGGATGGAAGATACCTATTTTTCCCTTAAAAACGCGAAACAGAACCTGAAATTTTGATGTGTGCGATAGGGCGTGCGTCTCACGCTTATCGCATGATGCTACTATCTTAGTCACTAAAATGGCCATAACTTTTTTCTCGGGTATCAGATTTAGGCAAAATTCATATCGTTGGAAAGCTAATTTGAAGATATTTCATTTGATATATAGTAGGCCACCCAGTTCATCATATACAAAGAGTTATGGTTGATTAAAGTTGACTCAAGTTTTGACGCTTACTAAAACTCGAATGATAGGAAAGCTTTCAACTTGAACTTGAGTTAGGGGACCTCTATGATCTCAATGCATGATCAAATAGGTTCCCACGCTGCATAATTTATTAACATACCAAATTTTTCATAGGATTTATGGCTTTTGGAACATTTACACGTAGAAATGATGGTTTTCGTTCTTGCCCAAAATTCGGGGTGTTACATTATCTCCCCCATGGGATCATTCGTCCCCGAATGATGGGTAGGAATGTCGAAGCTTAAATGTATGGAATAACACGGACATGATATGTCTTCTAAGAAAGAATATACTGATTTGAAACATTTAAATTTCCATCATAAAACTGAATTTTGCGTTGACTTGCCCTTACTTACTTTAAGGAGCTGATTCATGCTGAGAATTTAGGATTCCCTTGAGGTGTTCATGATCCAATCATACGTATAAAATTTATAAGTGATAAATTATGTAAGTACAAATCTTGAGACAACAAGATTTAGATCGTACAAAGGTATTACACTATCTGACCTAAAATGCCTAGAGAGATTTGAGACTATGCACTGAACTCTTATGAACTGAGTCATGACTAAATTGCTGAATCTGAAACATGATGTTCGAACTGAACTGAATTCGTAATTTAAATGAATGGAATAGATTATATCATGGGATGGTCATAGACATGGGACTTCGGATAACAGGACTGGGTGTAAAGGTGGAAAACCATAGTAACTTGTCTGTCTGACTGTTAAACTGAACTCCTGGTTATACTGGCTGAATTATACTGGAAACTTATACTTAACCAGAGTTGTAGGGGAATACCACCTAACTCAGAAGTAAAACACAGATCTTGATTTGAAATGAACAGGCAGGTTACATGTTTTCAGAAAGTGCCCATGTATTTTTCGGAAACAGTTTTATACATGATGTCTTGATGAAAAATTGCTTTCACTTAATATATATATATATATATATATATATATATATATGTATGTTCCATTATACTATTTTTGGATTGCTTCGCGTGCCAGTACTTTTGTTCTGACCCCCCCTCCTTCCAGGTCCTGAGGCACAGTCTAGGGGTCCACCTACTCAGTAGACATTCTCAGATTTGTAGACTTGATCTAGCAGTGGTGAGACTTCTATTATTCGGAAGGCCTAATTAAGTCAGACATTATCTTATTTATTATGTTTTTGGTTTACTGGAGGCCTTGTCCCAGTTTCTTTTCAGACAGATGTTTGTGTTCTTAGTAGTGATTTCGCACACTGATGTCAGATAGTATTATTCAGAAATGTTGCAGAACTTGACCATGTATTCCGTAATTAGTTTCAATTCCGCATTTTATTATGATTACGAATGTTGTGCATGATAACCAGATAGAGAATGGGTGTTTCGGGCCTTCATGGTTCGGGATGCTCGTCACGGCTAGGGCCTAGGCTCGGGTCGTGACAAACTTGGTATCAAAGCACAGTTCATGGTCCCAGGGTGTCTGCGAAATCGCATCGGGTAGAGTCTTATTTATGGGTGTGTAGCGCGCCACACTTATAAGCAGGAGTCTACAAGACGTTTAGGAATGTCTCTCTTTCTTCATGTTCTAGTTCGTGAAACAGGGTCAGAATGTTCCTCCTTCATACTCTAATTCTTGCTATGGTGACGTCCATACGAAAGTAAAATCATCCCAAATTCTTTCCTTACTCTGATGTTCTCAGACCCATCATATTTCTAGGGTGAATCAAGTGCAGAAGTTTAGAGTCTAAATGGTATTGTCCCTTCGGATTGCGTCTTATAAGATCTTAAAATTGTGCAAGGACTTGAGAAGAGTCCGTTATTGCTTCAGAGTGTATGGGTTCCAGTGTGAACCTTGATCTTGATGAAATCATGTTTTTCAGCCTTCTGTATTGAGTATATTCGGCCCTTTTTAAAAAATTTATGTTGCAGATGTCATGCTTAAGGGAAAAGATGTGTAGTAGAAGTGTTGGAATTGTATTTCCACCCAAATAGTAGTATAAGTTAAAGTGTCGGTGTCATGACCTATTGGTAGTAGGTAGCGTGTGTGGATTGTATGATAATCTGTGGGGGAAATATTTGACTCAGATTTTTTTTTTATCTATACAAAGTAAGATATGTATTCTCAGATTATGGAATGTTGTGTGACAAGTTTCTATCTCTTGAAAATATTTTATCATCGTGTTGGTGAAACTAAAAAGTCTAGTGAAGCCGTGTGGGGCTCTTTTGATTCACTAGCATAGTTGCCTTGCCATTCTTCTTATTTTCTTGTTCAAACTACCAAAAAATCAAAGTCTAGTGAAGCCGTGTGAGGCCTATTCCGATTCACTAGCAATTTGTCATTCAACGTGTGGTTCTTGTGTTGGTTGAATATATGTATAGCTGAATCTTTTTGCATGAGATAGAGTTGGTAATGAAGCGATTCATCCTTGTGTGTTATTTTATTAGTAGAAGACAGAGAAGGAGTTATTAGGCGAGGTGAATTGTCCTTTCTTGAAGTATGAAAATGGCCAGATTAGCCAGTAGGTTATAAGTATAGACTCATGGTTGTTGTGGATTTTGAAGGTAGTGTAAATGTACGCTTGGGTAAGTAATTGTGATGTGAGAAATAAGTATAAGTAGATACAATTGTACGGGGTTATAATATAAGGATAAAGTTGACCATGTCTATTATGAGGCTTTAACCCCCTTGACCCTCTTTTCATTAGTAGTTGTAAGCTAGTGCTACTTGTGAGAAGGTGTGTAGTAGATTTTTGAGATATTTGGGTAGAATATCCCAATTCGATGCATTAGTATATTTATATTATTTTGCATTCTTCATTGGTGGTAAATGATTGATTCTAAACTATAGGCTTGAATTTAAATGGTGTGCTGGTAAATAGTGGCACGAGTTTGATGATGCATGTTTTGTGGGATTAAATTAGTAGGCTTGATGTGCTGAAATAGTACATGCTAATGGATTATGATAAGGAAAACCGTTAGGTCATGATCGATTATTGTGCTTATGAAGTTCTAGTGCACTAGTGTTTCGTGATGTTTATTTCATAGTTTCCAAGTGAAAATTTCGTGTAAGGTTGGGTTGTAAATCATGCATAGCACTAGATATTAAGTTTGAACAGTTGATGTCCATGAAGGTGGATGTGAAGATTTCTTGGTTAATGAATACTAGTTGTATAGAAGTAAGTTTATTTGATTCGTAGTGGTGTATGATATTGCATGTATGATGTAGAAGTATGCCTAAGGTGACATGAGGTTGTGGCATTTTTCTAAGGCTATTACTTGTTTTGCGTGGCTAGTGGTACCATTGAATTGTTAAGTGGAGAAAGACTAGTTAGATGGTACATGGTGATCTAAATAGCCATGTTAAGGTGTTTTGATTGATAGTGTTGGGCCTTTTGCGGTGATCTTGATTCTCATAGTAGAGGGATATACATTTGGAGTCGCAATAGTGGTATGCTCTATCGAAAGAGATATGGTTCATCAAAGGCTTGGTGATATCCATGTTAAGTGTTAGCATCTAAGCTTGACTTTTGAAGGTTAAACCGATAGAATAAGTGTGCAAGCATTATACTATGACTATTGGTGGCTAGAGAAAGATAGAGTGTATCCCGGAAGGTAGTCATTCGGGCTAAGTTCTATGATATGCATGTATTGTTATTTTTTTTAGTCCCTAGAGTGTAGTAAGTGTAGTTCAGTTAGAATATGGTAAAGGATCTCCCAAACTCTAGATGATGACTAGAAGCTAAGGGGGAGATGACAGAACGAATGACCAAGTAAGGATCTCAGATTCTAGTAGTGATGTAGTATGATTTAGAACGTTAGAAAGTGAGGGTAAGACTCAACCCATTCTTATCTTAGTATTTTTCAGTGACCCCAATGCCTACTCAAGCTTTACGTTTCAGTTCCGTGATCATAGTTCGTGATTCCTGTATATGATAGAGAGTCACGTACTCTTGCAGTTCCAAGATAATGAGTTCTAGTTCATTCAAGTAGTCGGAATTACATTCCTTATGTTAGAAACTCTAGTTGAGGTCATGCATCTCATGACGCATGTACTCACTCTTTATAATGTGTTCAGTCCCATATAAAAATCCTCTCATGCTTCAGGGTCTTATGTTTTAACCTTTTAGTGTCCTCCCTATGCAATGATAGTGGTGATGAAGTAAATGTTCTTGTTGATGGAAGATCATAGTACGTTTGTTTAGATAAGGCCATAAGTATGAAGTGAGATTTGGGGCCAATCTTTGATACATGTGATGTTTAGTGGAAAAGTTTGTGTGTGTATGTTTTTAGGATAGTGCGTGGGAGTTTTATTGATAATAGTTTAGAAACTATGTGAAGTATGTATTTATGGGTGTTTTCCTTGAAGTTAACATGTGATTATAAATTAGGCTTGAATGACGTTTTGGGATTGTAGTGGAAGGTTGCAATATGCATTAGCAACTTCATATTAAGAGTTCAGAGTAGTCATGTAACACCCCGTACTTAATTACGTGCATTAGCCATTGTTATATGTGTTGGAATATATGTATTCATCCTAAGTTAGGTATATATGAGTATTGATTATTTTGAGATGGTTTCAAGTGTATAGTTTGATTATATGTGTATAGGAATCGACCTTATTTATACCGGAATTTGCCCGTCGATGTTTCCATACGAAGGTTATTGAATAAGCTTTCCGACGATATAAAGATTTTCAAAAACGGATAAGTTTCGGATATAAGCGAGCACGTTCGAAACTATAAAACGGTGGCCGGGATGTGAACAGTAAAATTGCAGGAAAATTTCCAGTTTTTGGGTCAACTTTGAACGATCATAACTCCCTCAATATAATGAACTGGGCAAGCTACCACATATCAAAAGAAATATCTTTGAGTATTATTTCTAATGAAATTAGTTTCATCCAAATCCAACATCTGAGTAAGGAGTTATACTCGTTCTACTTCAGCCTCTAAAAACAGATTTTTGTGAACAGTAAATTAGCAGGAAAATACTGAGGCCTGCCAGTTTTTTGGGTCAACTTTGAATGATCATAACTCTCTCAATATAATGAACTCGGAGAGCTACCATATATCAAAAGAAAGAGCTTTGCGTCATCTTTCCAATGCAATTGGTTACATCCAAATGCAACATCTGTGTAAGGAGTTATACGCGTTTTAATTCAGCCTCTCCAAACATATTTTTAGGGTCAACTTCAAATGATCATAACTCCTTGTACAGGACGAACTGGGTGGCATAATTTATATGAAATGAAAGAACTTTGAATTATATTTACAATTATACCAATTTCACCCATATCCGATATCGGAGCAAAGAGTTATGGTCTATCTACTTCAGCTTGTCAAAACAGTCCACCGGAGGACATATTTGACATTATTTAAATTTTAAGGGCACTTTGGTCATTTTCTATGGTATTATGGACGGGAATATGTGTATATATACATGTATATGAGTTCAAAAACTCATATTCATCATCAATTATAGGAAAGAACAAACCCTAGCCTAATTTTCAACTCTAATTATCTTGTGTTTCAACCGTGGAAAGTCCAAATTGATTCCGTAGTTGTGTTCATCGTCTCAAGGGCTTCGAGAAGCACCCCTTATTTGTGCCAACAGGACTTCAAAACCCAAAGGGCCATTCTATGGTAAGGATGTAAATTATGTTGGTGTTATTTATATGGATATGTATATATATATATATATATGCATGTGAGCATAAGAAGTATGTTATTTGATTGTTGTTGAAAGATGATTGGAAATGATGTTGGATCATTCTTGTGCATGGTTGGATTATGTTGAATTGTGAAGGGATGATGTGGTATTGATGATATGGTATTGAAATGATGATTATATATGTATATACACATAAACCTATTGTTCAAGTTGGTTTTTGGAATGCTTTGTAAATATTGGTTGTATGGAATTATGGAAGAGAATTGTGGTGTTGGGTTGCTAATACTAGATGCCAAATATTTCATTGTAGATAAGTGATTTGTAAAGGCGGGAAGTTGTGTTGAATTGGTATCCAAATCTACAACGAGGTATGTAAAGCATACTCTAACGATGTTCTTTGGCATGAAAACACCAATGTTCCATCAAGTAAGATTCCGATGGTTATCCAAACACATGTATTGTTCTACATTACCAATGAAGTTGTTTCCATTCTATAAAGTGTCAAAATGTTTCATTGATATACCAAGAGGCTCCTATTTCATTGTTGTGATATTGATGATTCTGAAACATATTGTTGATGTACCAAAGAGTCCTTATTACATCGTTATTGTATAGAAGATCTATTACTTGATTCCTATTGATGTATCATTGTTCCAAAGGTGCTATATTGGCATGAACACTAATGTAATAATCTCAAAGCTTTTGAACTAAGTTATTGGAAAAATCTTTTATGTGTTTATGGGTGGTATCCCAGGGGCATAAGCCTAGCATGGGTCGATCCCAATTGATATGTACTGGGGGCAGCCTAATGGTCACAGTACGGTACAGTATTGATTATTGTTAGGTGGTTGGAGGTTCGGGAGGAGGAGGTAATGGCGAATAATAATTGTAAAGAATGAAATGAACGAATGTATACCGTTCCACAAATGTGTTTGTATTCAAGAACCCAATTCAGATTAATAATAATGTACATGATCCTAAAAGTGTTTATGAAGTGTGGTTCACTTCTATTATGATTTATTCACATGCGTATGATTTTCTTGATCCCCCATATAACATATGATTATTTACAGCTTTACATACTCAGTACATATTTCGTACTGACGTCCCTCACAGGGGACCTGCATTTCATGCTGCAGGATCAGGTACTTCAGCTCATTCACAGCATAGATAGGATCCAGGTCATACAACTGTTGTTGGTGAGCTCCAGTTTGCTTCGGAGCTTTCCGAGTCAGTTTCTTATATTTTGTTATTGTACAGGAGTCATGTGTGGGCGGGGGTTGGTCCCGACCCTAGTTATGTCATGTATATCCTAGAGGCTTTGTAGACATAAAGAAGGGTAAAGTCATGGAAGTTTATATAGTGATGTTATATTCGTATATGGGGTGGCCCCGACGGCCAAGTATTATGTATATGTATATATATCTGTGCGTGTTGTGCTGATACAGGTAATTAGACCCTTTTATATGCAGCGAAGTGCTGCCCAAATTTTTGGTGACATGTAAGTGAAAGTACAGGTATTTGAACGGGTTCTCCCGGGCCTTCTCGGCTTCGGGTGCCAGTCCGGACCGATGGGATTTTGGGTCGTGACAAAAGTGGTATCAGAGAGGTTCGTCCTAGTGAGTCTACAAAGCCGTGTCTACGTAGAGTCTTGTTTATCGGTGTGTTGTGCACCACATCTATAAACAGGAGGCTATGGACATTTAGGAATTGTTTCTTTTCTTCATGTCTTAGATCGTGCGATAGAGCTTATATTGTATATGAAGTCATAGTTGACCACTGAATCAGTTTGTTTCTCTTATTATAGTAATGATGCCGGTTACCAGAAGCAAGAATACCAGTAAGCAAGTAGATGTGGCTGCCGGAGAGGGGACTAGTAAGTCACCCACTATACCAGCTAATCAAAGTGAGGCTCCAGCTGAGCATGCATCAGAAACTTCCCCCAGTCCAGAAGAAATAAGGGGGAGGAGAACTATATCCCCAGAGCCACCTATTAATGTTGTTGATCAAGATCTTAGAAATGCAGTGCAACTTTTGACTCGTATAGTTGCTGGGCAAGTCCAAGGGCAAGCCATTCCTGTCGCGGGTTCTAGCAGTAGTTATAGGGCGGCTAGTCTTCGGACGCAAGATTTTCTTAAGATGGATCCGCCTACTTTTACCGGATTCGATCTTAACGAAGATCCGCAGGACTTTATTGATCAGATCCAAAGGTCCCTAGAGGTGATGCATGTATCGGGCAGAGAAACAGTGGAGTTAGCCGCGTATAGATTCAAAGGTGAGGCTATATATTGGTATGAAGACTGGAAACGGTCGAGGGGAATTGATGCACCCCCAGCTACTTGGAAAGAGTTCAGTGAGGCATTTATTGATCATTATCTTCCATATGAGACTCGTCAGGCTCGTGCAGATCAGTTCTTAAATCTTCGGCAGGGTAATACAAATGTGAGGGAGTATAGTCTTCGATTTAATTCCTTGTCCAGATATGCTCCTAATGTTATAGCTATTATGGATGACAGAGTTCATTGGTATGTGAACGGATTGGATCCGTATTTGGTTAGGGATTGTACTATTGCTGCACTGAATAAAGATATGGATATAGCTAGGATCCAAGCATTTGGACAGAAAATGGAAGATCAGAGGCAGAGAAGAATTACGCAGGAATTTGAAAGCGGATCTTCTAAGAGGTCCAGATCTACAGGGCAGTTTATGGCTCCACAGGGAGGTTTTAGACCTCAATTTTCTGCTAGACCACCTAGGCCATTATTTTCTTAATCTGCAGCTAGTGCTCCACCACAGCATCAGGGGTTCAGAGGCAGTCAAATTGGGCAAAGAAGTGAGGGTCATAGTTTGCGATTAGCGGGTTATCATGGGCAAAGGAATATGATTCAACTGAGACCTCCTCGAGAGCCATGCAATAAATGTGGAAGGCATCATATGGGCGCATGTCGAATGGGAACAAATGTTTGTTATTGGTGCGGTATGACGGGGCATATGATGAGAGACTGCCCACGAAGGGGCGCAGGTGGTGTAGCACGACCTTTGGGATCAAATATTGCATCATCATCACCGGTATCTTATTATGGTAGAGGCGCACGACCCGTGGGTCACGCTAGAAACAAAACAAGAGTCGCCAGTTCCAGCGGGACTCAGAATCGCACTTATGCTTTAGCGGATCGACAGAATCTAGAGGCTTCCCCAGATGTGGTTACGGGTACGTTGTCCATATTTTCATTTGATGTATATGCTCTAATTGATCCCGGTTCTACATTATCATATGTTACTTCTTTGGTTGCTGGAAAGTTCAAAAGAACCCCCGAATTGTTAGATAAGCCGTTGGAAGTGTCTACCCCGGTTGGGGAATCTATTATTGCTAGAAGAGTTTATAAAGATTGTGTAGTATCTGTGTGTGGTCGAGACACGATGGCCAATCTCGTGGAACTAGAAATGGTAGATTTTGATGTTATAATGGGTATGAATTGGTTGGCGTCTTGTTATGCCAAAATTGACTGTTATACAAAAAAGATGTATTTACATTTTCCGAATGAAGCAGTTATTGAATGGCAAGGTAAGATTGGCGCACCAAAAGGTAGATTTATTTCTTATTTCAAAGCAAGAAAAATGATTTCCAAGGGATACCTATATCATTTAGTTAGAGTAAGGGATACAGAAGCGGAGCCACCAACTCTTCACGTTGTTCCGGTGGTAAATGAATTTCCTGATGTATTTCCTGAAGATCTTCTAGGTTTGCCTCCTGAACGAGAAGTAGAGTTTGGTATTGATGTAATTCCAGGCACCCAACCAATCTCCATTCCTCCATATAGAATGGCCCCAGCAGAATTGAGAGAATTGAAAGAGCAATTGAAAGATTTGCTTGAGAAGGGATTCATAAGGCCTAGTATGTCCCCCTGGGGAGCACCAGTGTTATTTGTGCGCAAAAAGGATGGCTCGCTGAGGATGTGTATTGATTATCGGCAATTGAATAAGGTGACTATTAAGAATAAATATCCTCTCCCAAGAATTGATGATTTATTTGATCAGTTACAGGGCGCCAAGTGCTTTTCTAAGATTGATTTGAGGTCAGGTTACCACCAAGTGAGGGTCAAAGAAAAAGATATACCCAAAACAGCTTTCCGAACAAGGTATGGTCATTATGAGTTTCTAGTTATGTCATTTGGGCTAACAAATGCACCTGCAGCTTTTATGGATTTGATGAATAGGGTGTTTAAGCCATTCCTGGATGTATTTGTGATAATTTTTATAGATGATATTCTAGTTTATTCTAGATCAGAAGAGGATCATGCCAATCACTTACGACAGACATTGCAGACTCTTCGTGATTGTAAGCTTTATGCAAAGTTCTCTAAATGTGAGTTTTGGTTAAAGTCGGTGGCATTTTTGGGTCATATTGTATCTAGTGAAGGGATAAAGGTTGATGCTCAAAAGATAGAAGCTGTGAAGAACTGGCCAAGGCCCACAACGCCGACGGAGATTCGTAGTTTTCTCGGGTTGGCCGGTTATTATAGGAGGTTTGTTAAAGACTTTTCTTCCATTTCAGCACCTTTAACCAAGCTAACGCATAAAGCATCCAAGTTCCAATGGAATGATACGTGTGAGGAGAGTTTCCAAGAATTGAAAAATAAGTTGACTTCTACACCTGTGTTGGTACTTCCAGAAGGTACAGAAGGGTATACAGTGTATTGTGATGCTTCTAGAATTGGTTTAGGATGTGTATTGATGCAGCATGGTAAAGTAATAGCATATGCTTCTAGACAATTGCGGCCACATGAGAAAAATTATCCTACACACGATCTTGAGCTGGCAGCGGTTATCTTTGCTTTAAAAATATGGCGCCACTATTTATATGGGGTTCATGTTGATTTATATACTGATCACAAGAGCTTACAATATATTTTCAGTCAGAAGGATCTAAATCTGAGGCAGCGAAGGTGGATGGAACTATTAAAAGATTATGATGTCGATATTTTGTATCATCCAGGGAAAGCAAATATAGTAGCTGATGCGTTAAGTCGTAAGGCTATGATGATGCCTATAGAAAGGCAAGGGATGGTTAAAGATCTTCACCAGTTAGCTAGTTTGGGAGTTCGCCTTCTTGAAACTCCGGACAAAGAGCTTATCGTACATAATGCTGCGGAATCTTCATTAGTAGCTGAAGTGAAAGAGAAGCAATATGCAGATCCTATTTTATTACAGCTTAAGGAGAACGTTCAGAGTGGTGCAACCAAGGCATTTGAGCTTACGCGAGAAGGAGTACTTCAGTGCCAAAACCGATTGTGTGTGCCGGATGTAGACGGGCTAAGAAAGAAGATTATGACAGAGGCACATTTTTCAAGGTATTCCATTCATCCAGGATCAACCAAAATGTATCAAGATTTGAAAGATATGTATTGGTGGAATGACATGAAAAAGAACATCGCAGAATTTGTAGCTGAATGTCCAAATTGCCAACGAGTTAAAGTGGAACATCAAAAGCTCGGAGGCTATATGCAGTGCATAGATCTTCCAACTTGGAAGTGGGACATGATCAACATGGATTTTGTTACAGGTTTGCCTCGTACAGCTCGGAAATTTGATTCTATATGGGTGATTGTGGATAGGCTTACTAAATCCGCACATTTCTTACCCGTTAAGACCATTTACACAGTTGAAGAATATTCGAAGTTGTATGTTAAAGAAATAGTCCGATTACATGGAGTGCCAACTTCTATTATATCAGATCGGGGAACTCAATTTACTGCAAACTTTTGGAAGTCTTTCCAACGGAGTTTGGGAACACAAGTGAATCTGAGTACAGCTTTTCACCCTCAGACGGATGGACAAGCAGAGCACACCATTCAAACACTTGAAGATATGCTACGAGCATGTGTTATAGATTTTAAAGGCAGCTGGGATGATCATTTACCTCTTATTGAGTTTGCCTACAATAATAGCTATCATTCAAGTATCAAAATGGCACCATATGAAGCTTTATATGGGAGGAAGTGTAGATCACCAATAGGATGGTTCGAAGCGGGTGAAACTCTTATGTTCGGACCGGATCTTGTGTATCAAGCCATAGAAAAAGTCAAGGTGATTCAGCAACGGTTGAAAACAGCCCAAAGTCGACACAAGTCATATGCGGATAGTAGAAGAAGAGGGCTAGAGTTTTCGTTAGGCGATTGGGTATTTTTGAAGGTATCACCAATGAAAGGGGTGATGAGATTTGGCAAGAAAGGAAAGTTGAGTCCACGATATATAGGCCCGTATAGGATTATTCGAAGATGTGGGCAAGTTGCTTATGAATTAGAGCTACCCCAGGAACTCTCATCAGTGCATCCAGTATTTCATGTATCGATGCTTCGAAAGTGCATCGGAGATCCGTCCCTTATTACTTCTACTGAAGATGTGCAAGTAACGGAAGATCTTACCTATGAGGAGATGCCTATTGCTATATTAGATCGTCAAGTTAAGAAGTTGAGAAATAAAGAAGTAGCATCGGTGAAAGTACTTTGGAGAAATCAACAAAGGGAAGAGATTACATGGGAAGCGGAGGAAGCAATGAAATCGAAATACCCTTATTTGTTCAAAGGTGAAAAAGAAGTGCAAGGAGTGGAACTGGGACACTAACAAGTAAGTTTTTACATATGCATAACATCTATATGATGACGTGAATATCAATTATGAATTCGAACTTGTTTTGGCTAAATAACTACATTCACATTCGAGGACGAATGTCCTTAAGGGGGGAAGGATGTAACACCCCGTACTTAATTACGTGCATTAGCCATTGTTATATGTGTTGGAGTATATGTATTGATCCTAAGTTAGGTATATATGAGTATTGATTATTTTGAGATGGTTTCAAGTGTATAGTTTGATTATATGTGTATAGGAATCGACCTTATTTATACCGGAATTTGCCCGTCGATGTTTCCATACGAAGTTTATTGAATAAGCTTTCCGAAGATATAAAGATTTTCAAAAACGGATAAGTTTCGGATATAAGCGAGCACGTTCGAAACTATAAAACGGTGGCCGGGATGTGAACAGTAAAATTGCAGGAAAATTTCCAGTTTTTGGGTCAACTTTGAACGATCATAACTCCCTCAATATAATGAACTGGGCAAGCTACCACATATCAAAAGAAAGATCTTTGAGTATTCTTTCTAATGAAATTAGTTTCATCCAAATCCAACAACTGAGTAAGGAGTTATACTCGTTCTACTTCAGCCTCTAAAAACAGATTTTTGTGAACAGTAAATTAGCAGGAAAATACTGAGGCCTGCCAGTTTTTTGGGTCAACTTTGAATGATCATAACTCCCTCAATATAATGAACTGGGAGAGCTACCATATATCAAAAGAAATATCTTTGAGTCTTCTTTCCAATGCAATTGGTTTCATCCAAATTCAACATCTGTGGAAGGAGTTATATGCGTTTTAATTCAGCCTCTCAAAACAGATTTTTAGGGTCAACTTCAAACGATCATAACTCCTTGTACAGGACGAACTGGGTGTCCTAATTTATATTAAATGAAAGCACTTTGAATTATCTTTACAATTATACCAATTTCACCCAAATCCGATATCGGAGAAAAGAGTTATGGTCTATCTACTTCATCTTGTCAAAACGGTCCACCGGAGGACATATTTGACATTATTTAAATTTTAAGGGCACTTTGGTCATTTTCTATGGTATTATGGACGGGAATATGTGTATATATACATGTATATGAGTTCAAAAACTCATATTCATCATCAATTATAGGAAAGAACAAACCCTATCCTAATTTTCAACTCTAATTATCTTATGATTCAACCGTGGAAAGTCCAAATTGATTCCGTAGTTGTGTTCATCGTCTCAAGGGCTTCGAGAAGCACCCCTTATTTGTGCCAACAGGACTTCAAAACCAAGTTCAACATGACAGATTTGGAACCCAAATACCACCAAACCCAAACCCTCCACTTATCCAAAGACCTCACTTTCTAATCCAAACTCCATTGAACCAAAGGCCTTACTATCCTCCAAATCCAAATCTACTTAATCTAAATCCACCAACCGTTTTGAGGGTTATGGTAGGAAGGAACAACATGGGGGTTATGGTGATGCTTACTTGAGGGAAGAAGAGGAGAGGGGTAGGCAAGGTGATTTAGGCTGAGAAGTGAGTGGTTGTAACCAAACCCGAGAGCTTGGCCTCAATTCCATCAAAGTTAGTCTTCCGATCTTCAAGGGTGAGAGTGATCCCGAGGAATATCTTGCTTGGGAGTCATCTTGTGATAGTATATTCCAAGTGAATGATCTAACCGAAGAGAGGAAGAGTTGTTATGCAATCGCTCACTTTTAGAGGTATGCAAACACTTGGTGGGAGTATGTGAAGAGGTTTGGTGATGTGTTTATTGCCGAGTTTCCACCTCCATGGTTTAGATTAAGGTACCTTAAAGGTACTTACCCGAGGGCTACAAACAAGAACTTCTTGCCAAGTTGTACAACTTGAGGCAAGGAAACAAAAGTGTCATGGCATACTAGGATAAGTTTCAACAATTGATGTTGAAGCTTGACCATAGTGGAGAACAAGTGAGCCATGATATTATACGATTCAAAGTCGGGCTGAATAGGGACATAGCTTCTAGGATGACCCTCTAAAATTTTGACATGATCGATGGCATTTTCCAAGTGGCCTTGGAAATTAAAAGAGAACTCTCGGCCTCCAAACCCAAGAATCACCAAGGACCTTTCTCGGAGTGGCACCAACATCAAGAGCATTCATCCAATGCCAACCGAATCGAGAAAAAGGTTGTACAAACCGAAACCAAGGCTTCCCAAAAGTATCCTCCAAGAAATGAAGTAAACCAAATTCTACTTCTCATCCTAAGGGATTTCAATGTTTTAAATGTCAAGGGTGAGGGAACAAGGCTAGTGAGTGCCCAAACTAGAGGAATGTAATCCTTAGGGAGGGAAAATTATATCACCTTGGTGAGAAGGTAGGACTTGAATCGAATGAGGGTGATGAAAAAGCTCACGATGGAGAGCTTGAGGCCGAGGTAGAAATTGATGAAGGTGGGGAATATATTTGGCCAATAGATGGAGAGTGTATTGTGCCAATATATATGGCAAGGAGAATCATGCATAGAGAGGTTGTGGAAGAAGAAGGTGAGAGTGTGGTGGTTGAATAAGAGCAGCCGAGAGTTAGGATTGTGGGGTTTGCCCACAAAGACCCTTTGTTTCCTACTAATCAAGATGGTAGCACTTTTCCTAGCATCCTTTCTTCTTATGTTCAGGTTAAAGAACAGTGAAGTCCAACTATTAAGATTTATGACCTCATGGAACCCTTAGGAGGAACATTGAAAAGATGATTCAAAGAGGAGAGCTTACGGGTGATGATTGCTTAAATTTATGGACAAATTCCTCTCAAGATGGAGAGGATGATACAAGTGCCATCACGTATATGGACTTATGAGGATGTGTATTGAATTCTTCCCTCTGTGTGTGCAATAAAAGTGGAATTAAGGGCTTAAAACATATCAAAACAACCACTAATTCACACTAGAGGGGCACCTAATCTCTAAGGGGCATTTTAGACCTTTTGCCTTTTATTTGTAATATACTATATAAGAAACATTTTAGGATTACTTAGTTTTTTGATATTGAATATTGTATAACACACTTGAAAAACACAAGTTCTCTCTTCCATAGATACTTAGGTGAAACTAGGAAACAACTTAGGTGTGGAATCATTTTTGTTGTTTGTTTGATTGGATCGTTGGGTACTAGACGGATTGAGGTCCTCTCTTGTGTCCACCGCATAGTGTAGGTGTTTCTACTATCTTTATCAACGGTCTTCGTGCTTGAATACACTTAGGTTCTTGGTCTTTGTAGTAGTGTATATCACACTCTATCATTTCCTTTGTTGTAATCTGGTAGCTGTGTGGTGTATTATTTCTCTTGTAACCCATGTGCTGCTATTATTATATTGTTTTTTTCCATCTTTTTCTTTATAAATTATTGTTAATATGAGCTTGGGTCTCTGATTTGGTGTCAAATACACCACGAAATCTTGTATTCTTATTGTTGGTAGCGAATCTGAGAGTTGTCATCAAAAGGGTCAACGGTTCTTTCAACTTGTGGACTAATTTTGGTGTTGTTTGCATGTTCCTTGTCGATCTTGTATCAGAACATGACCATGATTCCCTAATGATTTATATTTCCACATCCTTTCTTTATTATATGAGTATTGTGCATGATTACCAGAAATAGAAGGGTACCCAAGCCTCTATGATTTGGGATACTCATTACGGCCAGGGCCCTAGCTAAGGTCATGAAAAACATGGTAGTAAAGCACAGTTCATGGTCCCAGGGTGCCTTCAAAATTGCGTCGGGTAGAGTCTTGTTTATGGGTGTGTAGCACACCACACATATAAGTAGGAGGCTACTAGACATTTAGAAATATCTCCTTTCTTTGTGGTTTAGTTCATGTTGTCGAGTCTGAATGTTCTATAATCAATGGTCTCTTGTATTTTAGAGAAGCTATCATGCCTCCATTTCGCCCCAATGAACAGAATGCCCAAACTAAAGATGTTCGTCCCATCCATGGGATAAGGACATATAATAGAGCTCACACTCCTGAATTCATTGCTACTCTGGGAGTCCTTCCCATACAGACTAGGGGACCTAGGGCTCCCCGATCTGGGACTAATTGCATAGTTGGTGGCTTCACAACCCGATGGTTGGAGGATATTGGGTCTGCGTCTGGTGCATCTGATGCCCAAGTTATGGGTACAAAGGTAGAGGAGGATCCACAAGAGTTTGTGGACAAGATGGAGAAAATGTTTTGAGTGATGCATTTGAATAAAGTGAAAGGGTTTGAACAAGCGGATTATCAACTTAAGGAGGTATAAAATCAGTGGTATAATGAGTGGAAAGATTCAAGGGGTAAAAATGTTGAACCTTCTTTGTGGGGAAAATTTGTGGAAGCCTTCCTGGACCGATTCTGTCCATCTGCAAGAGGAAACTTCAGTGGTCCAAAATCCTAAGCTGATTCATCGGTGCCACCACCACCACTTAAGGGTACTACTACTGCTACCAGAGGTGGTCGCAACTGGTTGTATTCCTTGTCCAATTGCCAGGATGTAGAGGCATCACCAAATGTAGTCACGGGTACGTTAAAAATTTTCTCCCGTGATGTGTATGTGTTACATGATCCCTGGTCTACTTTGTCTTATGTGACCCATATGTAGTAGTCGTTTTGGGTTTGATCATGAAGTTATTGTAAAACCTTTCTCTTATTCCACTCCTGTAGGTGATTCTGTTGTGGCTAGGAGGGTATATAAAAATTTTGTGGTGTCCATTTGTAGCTGTGATACCATGGCAGATCTCGTAGAGCTTGATATGGTTGATTTTGATGCTATTTTAGGAATGGACTGGCTCCATTCATGTTATGCCCGAAAGGTTACTTTCTCTTTCCGAATAAACCAATGATAGAATGGGAGGGACATTCTTTATCACCTAGAGAGAAATTCATATCTTATCTTAGAGCGATAAGCTTATTTCCTATAACGCCCCGCATTTTTGAGCTAGAAATTAAATTGTCGTTGCAATGTGTGTAAGCTATAATTCCATGATTTATGTTTAGATTCATGTGTCATGATCTTTCTTCTAGTATATGAAGTGATAATGAGGTGAAAAATGTTCATAGAAAGTGCCTAAAGCAAAGTCGAGCTAAGAACCTTTCATTCATTCAAAATTGAATATCTGATTCTACAAGGGTCTACTTTGAACGTGTATAACTTTTGATTCATATATAATTTTTCAGATCAATACCACCAAATTTTATAGAATTGAAATAGCTTTCCAACGATACAATTTTTTTCAAAATCCAATAACCGAGTGAAAAGTTATGACATTTTCCGTGTGAGGCAGTAAGCTGACGCGATGTCGATGCGATGCGTTGGCCTGCGTGTTACGGAGCTGTTTCACATGCTATTTCAGTTTCCAATGGGTCTAGGAGAATTTAGGTCATTTCTCCTCACCCAAAATCCGTCTATAGCATACGATTTCAGCACCAAACATAAATTGCCCCTTTTATTCAATCTTCCTCTCAAAAACTCCAAGAACAAGTTACAAGTTTCCTTCCCTTCCATATATCAAGAATTTACCCTCCTAAGTGAAGATATTCAAGGAAAGAGTCAAGATCCAAGTTCCATCTTTCAAATTAAATAATCTAAGGTATGTGTGATTTTCCTAAAACTACATGGGCATAGTAAACTCTTCTTAATCATGCTAAAGGTTTTGAAATCATGAATTTACAAAAAGGGTTTTGGATTTACAATTAGAATCATGTTTTTGAAGCCTTTGATTTGGTTTTGAGGCCTTTCCTTGAAAGTGATTTGACTAGTATATATGTATGTATGTATTGTATGTAATGCTGAATTTTTATTGATCATTCATTATTCTGTATTATTGGGAGAGAGGACAAAGGCGTCTTAGCTTAAGGAGAGAGAGAGAAATGTGTTTCTCTCTTACTTTAACTATTCGTACACCAAGATCGTCTTCTAGTTTTTGGTATGATGAATATATTTATGATGCTTTTCATTTTATTCATGAGTGGCTATGTTTATTAGTTAGGGTTATGGAAGCCTTGTAGCATGCAATCTATCACATATTGTTAATTTGTGAACTGAATCATATCCCCCCTATTTATTTTACGGAAATGAACGATTAAAAGTCAACTAATCTGCATACAACTTAATTAACACCATATTCCCTGTGGGATTCGACCCCAACCTAGTTGGGTTATATATTTGACAACGACCGCTTACTCTCTCATAAAAGAGGTGTAATTTGAGCGTATCAGTTATCCAAAAAAGGCACAATTTCAGATAACTCATTTTCTGAAATTGTGTTTTGTCTATATGGATTATTATGTCCCCTAGAGGGATTATACGCTGGCCTAGTGCCTTGTGGAGTATCAGGATCAAACACTCCAACTCTTGCGGCAAACTTGGGTTGGGGGCTTGGCTGCTCAGTTAAGGGAAGAGTCCATATGGCTTGTGGAGTTGCAGACTTGTAGGGTGTACCACCTAACTCAGAAGTAATACAAACAATAGAACTGTATTGACAAAAATGTTTTATGATTATTAAAGATTTGCCCAGGTATTTTAAACTATATTATACAAGATGTTCATGACCTGCTCTCATCTATTTTATATATGTAAATGCATTATTTTGACCCCCTATATTCCAGGATCCGAGGCACAGTCCCACAGTCCCATACAACAGTAGATCCGTGTGTAACAGAAGTTGCAGTTGGTGAGACTTCTCTTTTTTGGAAGCCCTGATTTTCAAATTTTGTTGTTTCTTTCTTCTTATGGTCTTCTGGGGGCCTTGTTCCAATTTTGTCTCAGATGTATGATGGCTAATGTAATGTTAGAGATTTCGCAGACGGTTGTCACATGTTTAGAATTTTCATAATTTCCTTTTTAAATTGTTCAAGTTTATGAAGTTGACCATGGTTCCGTCATTTATTGTTTTCCACAATTTTTCTTATACCATATGAATATTGTTCATGATTACCAGATTTAGAAGAGAACCCGGGTCTTTATGGTTCGGGATGCTCGTTACGATTAGGGCCCTAGCTCGGGTCATGACATTTCCAAAGATTGTTTGTATTATTTGATTTGGGTAAAGGATTCTAATGAAGAAAGTCCTTTTCTTCAGTCTTTCCATGTGGTAATAAATTTCTAGAAGTCTTTCCCAATTATCTCCCAAGGATACCACCTGATAGGGAGATAAATTTTGATATTGATTTATTGCTAGACACCCGTCCTATTTCTATTTCGCCATATAAAATAGCTCCTGTAGAACTGAAGGAGTTGAAAGAACAGCTAACAGATCTTCTTGACAAAGGCTTTATCCGTCCTAGTGTTTCCCCCTGGGGTGAACCTATTCTCTTTGTACGTAAAAAAGATGGTTTTCTCCGTATGTGTATAGACTATCGTCAGTTAAATAAGGTCACTGTAAAAAACAAATACCCCATTCCTAGAATTGATGATCTCTTTGACCAACTTCTAGGTGCTAGGTATTTTTCAAAGATAGACCTTCATTCGGGGTATCATCAGTTAAAGGATAAGGAGGCTGATATTCCTAAAACAGCTTTCCGAACCTGATATGGCCATTATGAATTCTTAGTCATTTCCTTCGGATTGATTAACGCCCCTGTAGCTTTCATGGACCAAATGAATAAGGTGTTCCATCAATTTCTAGATATGTTTGTCATAGTTTTTATTGATGAAATTTTGGTTTATTCTAAGAGTGAGGAGGATAATGCTAGTCACCTCTGAATCATCCTTCAGACCCTCAAAGATCATAGATTGTATGCAAAATTTTTCAAGTGTGAATTCTGGCGTAATGCTATTGCTTTCTTGGGGCATATTGTGTCTAGTGAGGGAATTAAAGTTGATCCCCAAAATATTGATGCAGTGAGAAAATGGCCAAGACCCACGACTACAACCGACATTCAGAGCTTCTTGGGTTTAGCAAGGTATTACAGAAGGTTCGTAGAAAGTTTTTCTTCCAAAGCTTCTCCACTTATCAGGTTGACGCAGAAAAAGGTGAAATTTTTGTCGTCCGACTCTTGTGAGAATAGCTTTGAGAGATTGAAGGACAAGTTGACTAATGCGCCTATTTTGACCCTTCCAGAAGGTACCGAGGGTTTTGTTGTGTACTGTGATGCATCCCGGGTAGGACTTGGGTGTGTACTTATGCAGCATGGTAAGGTGGTAGCTTATTCATCTAGGCAGTTGAAGGTGCATGAGGAAAATTACCATACCCATGACTTGGAGTTAGCAGTTATTTTGTTTGCACTAAAAATCTAGCGGTATTATCTGTAGGGGGTACATGTTGATATGTTCACTGACCACAAAAGTTTACAATATGTTTTTTCACAGAAAGAGCTGAATCTTAGACAGAGGTGTTGGTTGGAACTGTTGAAGGATTATGACATGATCTTGCACTATCATCCGGTCAAGGAGAACGTGGTGGCCAACGCCCTCAATAGATTATCTATGGTTCGTCTTTCTCATATTGAGGAAGGAAAGAGGAATATGGGAAAAGATATTCACCGGCTTACAAATCTAGAGGTGCAACTTCTGGATTCCAAAGATGGACGAGTAGTTTTGCATGAAATAGTTAAATCTTCCCTATGTGCGGAAGTTAAGGAGAAGCAGGCCGAGGATCCTATCTTGATGCAGATTAAAAAAGATGTGGGTAAACAGAAGGTGGTGTCTTTTGAAATTGGCAGTGATGGTGTTTTGAGATATCAAGGTAGGTTATATTATACCAAAAGTGGATGGGTTGTGAGAAAGAATCCTCGATGAAGCTCACACTTGGAGGTATGTTGTTCACCCTTCTCTACTAAGAAGTAGCATGACCTTAAGTCTATATATTGGTGGAATAATATGAAACGTGATGTTGCTGATTTTGTTTCTAAGTGCCTAAATTGTCAACAAGTCAAAGTGGAACACTTGAGGCCAGGTGGTACTTCTCAAGATATAGCCCTACCCTTGTGGAAATAGGAGATGATCAATATGGATTTCATAACAAGACTTCTGAGGTCCCAAAACCAATATGATTCCATCTGGGTGATCGTAGACTGAATGACCAAGTCAGCTCACTTTCTTCCTGTGAGGACTAACTACTCGGGAGATGATTATGCCAAGATGTGCATTGAGGAAATAGTTCGCTTGCATGGGGCACCAGTATCTAGTATCCATTATATCCTATCGAGGTACACAATTATCTTTGCAGTTTTGGAGATCTTTCCAGGGGTTTTAGGTACCCAAGTGAATCTGAGCACTGCGTTCCACCCCCAGATGGATGGGCAAGATGAACACACCACTCAAACCCTGGAGGACATGTTGAGTACTAGTGTAATTGACTTCAAAGGTAGTTTGGTAGATCATTTGCCATTGATAGAGTTTGCCTACAATAACAACTACCTTGTCAGCATTAAGATGGCTTCTTTTGAGGCACTTTATAGGAGAAGATGTAGATCACTGATTGGCTAGAATAAAGTGGGTGAAATGTGGTTGTTTGGGCCTGATCTTGTACATCAGTCAATGGAGAAAGTGAAAATCATTAGAGAACGACTCAAGACAGCTCAGAGTCGCCAGAAATCCTACGTCGATGTTAGAAGGAAGGAGCTAGAATTCGAGGTTGGTAATTGGGCATTTCTAAAGTCTCCCCCTATGAAGGAAGTCATGTGATTCGGCAAGAAGGGAAAACTGAGTCCTCTCTATATAGGACCATATTAGATTATGAGAAGGATAGGTGGGGTAGCTTATAAGTTAGAGTTGCCCACAAATTTGGCTTCTGTTCAACCGGTATTTTATGTATCCATGTTGAAAAGTGTATTGGAGATCATTCCCTAGAGTTGCCTTGTCATGACCCGAACCGGGGCCCTGACTGTGACGAGCATCCCAAACCATAAAGGCCCGAGTGCCCTTCTCTATCTAGTAATCATACACACTATCATATAATATGAAGGAAAAATGCAGAAATATAAAAGAATACAGAATCATGGTCATGCTTTAAAATAAGGATATCAATACTTAAGAAGACCCATCAACATCTAAACAATATTTTTTTCTGACTGCAAAATCTCTAATACATACAAAATGAACAAACTGTCTGAATCTGGGACAAGCCCCCCAGTGGACCCAAAATAAAATAAATAACATAGTCTGAAATAAACAGGCCTTCTGGAAT
Source organism: Capsicum baccatum var. pendulum (assembly GCA_030864225.1). Lineage (NCBI taxonomy): Eukaryota > Viridiplantae > Streptophyta > Magnoliopsida > Solanales > Solanaceae > Capsicum > Capsicum baccatum. The sequence goes on from CM061552.1 coordinate 7,657,727, forward strand.
AAAGAAGGCTCACCACTGCATAGGTCGCTTCTGTCTGAAAACTCTACTGCTTAGTTGGACCTCTAGACTGAGCCTTATACCCTGAGAGGTGGGGTCAATACAATTGTACTGTTATGCAGAGTAAATCCAAAATAATAATTTTTATTCAACATAGGTGAGAGCAATTTAAAAACAGTTCATACATATAAATATGATTAGAAAACACATGGGCATATATAAAAAGACTCTGAACAATTATCTGAACTCTGTGACATACTCTTTGTTTTACTTCTGCGCTAAGTGGTATACCATACAACTCTAAAATTTTATGGGCTATATGGAATCTACCCTTAACTCGGCAGCCAAGCCCCCAACCCAAGTTTACCGCAAGAGTTAGAGTCTCTGTCTCTGTACGTCACAGGGCACTAGGCCAACATAAAATCCCTCATGGGGAAATAATGAACCCATATCAGCAAAACACGGTTTTGGGCTAAGAGTCACTTGAACTCAAGCCTTCTTCGGGCAACCACTTAACCTTTTTTGTGCCCATTTTAAACTCTTTAAAACATGTATTCTCTAAAATCAAACTCTAAAAACTCTTACTCTGTTATGGCATACACTCATATTATATCGTCATACCCTTGACTTGCAAGTCATATCTCTGGGTCATTATTAGCATATTAAAATCTCTGTTTTCAAAACATAAGTTTGGGACCACTATATCAATAAATCAGTTCAAAGAACTCTTTCTTTAAATTCATGTAAGCACATGCAAGAAACTCTCTTTTTCAATATTTCAAATACACAAGGTGGTCATGTCAAATTTCTCAATCACATGCAATTCTTTCTCTTTAACACAAGAACATAATTATACCAAGAAACTCCCTCTCATCATCTCTAAATCATGTTCAAATACTATGATATTGAGAAAACTATTTTCAAACCATAAATCATGCATTTCAAACCATTCACAATAAGATTGTAAACTTAAATTCATCACAAGAGAGGGATTTCATAATTTGTGCTCTCAAACAATCTTCAGTCTAATTTTTCATACATATATGTATACGTATAAATCAATTTAAGGGGAAAAGGCCTCAAGGACAAAACAATAATAGCATTGAAATATTCAGAATGCATAATTTAAAACATAGAATCCAAAACTCCTTTTTAAAATTCATGTTTGATAAACTTTAAATCTATTCAAGCAAATTTCAACAGCCCATGTAGTTTTTAGGATGAACCCACGTACCTTAGATTATTTAGGAGAAAGAGAGAAACCTGGATCTTGATCCGTGTTTTGAAATCTTGAACTTAAGATCTTGATTCTTGATCTTGAGGGAAAGGATTAGGGTTTGGATTTTGAGAGGATTAGAGTAAAATAAGTAATTTTGGCTTCTTCGGACTGAAATTCTATGTTATAGACAAATTTTGGGTGAGGTTACTAACATCCCTTTAAGAAATTTCTTCACCTTATCAATATCACCAAAACCCCTTGGGTTTTTATTACGAGGATACTAACCACATAGCACATAGGTTTGTATTTTCAGCAACCACAACATTCAATCCTAATCATTACTATACCCACTACATGGATTTCCCCACTAAGACCAATAATTTCAATCACTCTAACAAATATTTTCGCCATATTCCTCCTTCTTAGCTATTTCACACCACAAAAGTTTATTTTTTTTTCTCCTTTTCACCTATAACCTCAGCTCAAGAATCACATCAATTTTTTTTTTAGTTTTTTAACCTTCAAGAACATCTACTCCTCTACCTAACACATCACCACGCTCCCACAGCCACCATCATACTTGCCACGACTCGAATCGAGGCCCTGACCGTGATGATCAATCCGAACCATGAAGGCCCAAACACCCATCTAACTTGTAATCACATACACCATTCATATACAGAAAAGAAATGCAGAAATATGACTGACTATGGGATCATGGTCATGCTCTGAAATCAACAAAACGTTAAAGACTGCAATTCAACAACATCTAAAATAATATCTGACTCCATCTGCAAAACCTCTACTACATATGAAACAAAGATGTCTGAAAACTGGGACAAGGCCCCCAGTAGACCAAAACTATAAATAAATATCTTAAATTAAACAGGCCTTCTGAAACATAGAAGGCTCACCAACTAAACTCTACACTTCTTTCTGGAAAGATCTACTTCTTAGCCGGACTGCTAGATTGACCTCACACCCTGAGAGGTAGGGGTCAATACAGTTGTACTGGTACACAGAGAAAAACCAAAATAATATTTGATATTCAACATATATCAGAGCAATTTAAAAATGGTTCATAAATATTTCACATAGTAAAAGTCACATGGGTGTGGTCAAAAGACTCTATAAAACCATCTGAACTCTGTGACATACTCTTTGTTTTACTTCTGCGCTAGGTGGTATACCCTACAATTTTGTAATTCCACAGGCTATATGGAATCTTCTCTTAACTTGGCAGCCAAGCCTCCAACCCAAGTTTGCCACAAGGTCCGGAGTCTCTGAATCTCTACTACGCCATAGGGTCGTCGCTAGCGTACAAAAGTAATATATCTGTATCAGCAAAACACAATTTTAGGCTATGAGTCGATTGACTCGTGCCCTTTTCAAGTAACTACCTAACCCTCTTTAAGCCCATTTTTAATTCTTTACAACATACAATCTTTGAAAATCAAACTCTGAAGACTCTAGTTCTATTATGGCATATATTTACATGGTATCGTCATACCATTGACTTGCAAGTCATATTCTCTGAGCCATTTATAGCAAATTATGTCTCTATTCTCAAATCATGGAATTCAGGACCACCATATCAATAATTCTTTTTAAGAAACTCATTCTTTAAAACTCATGTGAAAACACACAAGCAATTCTCTTTATCAACGATTCAATAAACAAAGGTGGTCATGTCAAAATTCTTAATTTCACGCAATTCTTTCTCTTTAACACAAAATATAGATATCTCAAGAAACACCCTCTCATCATCCCTAAATCATGTTCAAATACTATGACATTGAGAAAACTACTTTCACATCATAAAATATGCATTTCAACTCTTTTCCGAGAAAACCATAAACTTTAATTCAATACGTGAGTGGGAATTCATAATTTGTGCTCTCAAACAATCTCAAATCTCAATTTTCATACATATACATATACATGTAAATCAATTTAAAGGAAAAGACCATAAGGCCAAAGCAATAGTAACATTGAAACATTCGGAATACATAATTTAAATATAGATTCCAAAACCCCTTTAAAATTCATGCTTAATAATCTTTAAATCATGCTCTAGTGTTTACAAGCCCATGTAGTTTTTAGGATAAACCCAACGTACCTTAGACTATAAGATTTGAAAGATGGAATCTAGATCTTGATATATGGAATCCGGATCTTGACCCTTGTCTTGGAGTCTTGAACTTAAGATCTTGATTCTTGATCTTGAGGGAAAGGATTTAGGGTTTTAATTTGAGAGGAAAAATTGAATTATGGATTGTATTCTGCTTTTGGGCGTGAATCTTATGTTATGGACAGACCTTGGGTGAGGTAAAGGTTCAAATATCCCTTAAAAATGCACAAACAGAACCTGAAAATTAGGTGTGTGTGATGGACCATGCGTCGCACGCTAATCGCGCGCACCTACTGCCTCTCTCGCAAAAATGGCTATAACCTTTTGCTCGGGTATCGGATTTTGGCAAAATTGATATCATTGGAAAGCTAATTCAAATACCTTTAATTTTATATATAGTAGGTCCTCTAATTCGATATACACAAGAATTTATATTCAATGTAAATTGACCCAAGTTCTGAAACTTAATCTCTAAAAATGTTTTCAACTCATCTTAGAGTTAGGGAATTTTTGTGACCTCAATTCATATTCAAAGGTATTCCCACACTATAGGATTGATAACACACATATATTAACAAGGAATTGTCTAGTTCGGATCTATACGCGTAGGAACGACGGTCCAGATTCTAGCCTGAAAGTTTGGGGTGTTACAATACTATTATACGGAGGGTCATTAAGGGACCCAAGCATAACTGTCATAAATGAAAGTAACACTATTAGACCATAACTTATACCTATTGCACTACTGAAGGAGGGATATGAAATGAAGATACGATAAAATAAACACGAGTACTCCATATATTAAGTGTTTGGATCCAAAGTAGAGAGTCATTCGGAAGACACAATACAACATGAATTCTTAGGATAGGGCACAGTAAGAAACATTGGTGCACATATCAAGACAAAAAGAGGGAAAGAGATTGAATTATCCTCATAGACTCGAAAACTAGTAAGAGGACTAGGCACCCGACGTGATTGCCAACGCAACGCGTCGAGATTGCATCGAGAAACGGGTTTGGCCAACGCATTTACCAACGCAACACGCCGATATTGCATTGAGCCACTAGTTTTCTTACTCAAACTTGGTCCAAAAAATCCAAAACTTTCTCAGAATAACCCCCTTTATACTCCTGAACATGAATCAACTCAAAAATCTACGTCTCGGGGTTGAGAAGATCAATTTTAAAATCATGGAAGTTAAGAGCTCATAAATATGACTAAGTCATTTAACAACTAAATTTCTTTTCATATTGTTAGATCTTCATACATGCAACTAAGAGTGGTATTGAGTCGAGAATGCTATGGGTTGTTACATTACAACTAAGACAAATATTTTCGCTTGAAGAGATTGCTCCTCATTTAGGGAACTGAGATTTTTCCATGAGTTTGCATAAACTTTAACACCTTGAATAAACTTGACATGGGATGAATCAGTGACATATAGAAATATATGCTCCCCAAAAATCATAATACACTCTATAATTCAATTTTTCTCTCAAATCAAAAACCTTAACTCCTTCTCCAAAGATTAAGAACTCATCCCTAAGATCAAGAATTCTAAGAAACGAGTCAAGATTCAAGTTCTGCTCTTCAAACCTTGTAATCTAAGGTACGTGGGGTTTTCCTAAAACTACTTGGGCATAATAAAATTGTTCAACAACTTTTAACATTGTGAAATCGATGAATTATTGAAGGGGTTATGGAATTTACACTGAAATTTGCATTATGAATTCTTTAGTGACATTATTGTTTTGGTATTTCCCCTAAATTGATTTGAAATCTTATATATATATGTATGTGTTAAAGTTCATGATTGAATTGAGAGTATGACTATTTACTCTCTCTCATGTTGCAACACCTCTTGATTTTAGAATGTTATTTAGAAGCATAGTATCAATGTTTTGACTATTGTTGAATAATTTAAGATTGATCTTTAATTTTATAAGAGGGAGGTTTTGCATGGTTGATAAATGTTGAATGTATATAATGAAAGGATTGTATGATTTTCCAAAAATTCATGACCACCACATGTTTGTTGAAATGATTGAAAGGAATGATCCTTGCATAATTTCATAATTGTATTGAAGAATAAAGCTTCTTGAATTATTTGAAATATGGTGGTCTGAACTTTATGTTTTGAAAGATAAAAACGTGATATGATATTTTATGGCTCAGAAACATGACTTGCGGGTCTTGGCATGATGATACCAAGTTTGCCACGATCCAAACCGGCGCCCTGGCCGTGACGAGCATCCTGAACCATGAAGGCCCGAATGCCTTTCTCTATCTGGTAATCATACACACTTTCATATAATATGAAGGAAAAAATTAGAAATATAAAAGAATACGGAATCATAGTCATGCTCTGAAATAAGGATATCAATACTAAAGAAGACCCATCAATATCTAAACAGTATCTATTTCTGTCTGCGAAATCTCTAATACATACAAAATGAACAAATTGTTTGAATCTGGGACAAGGCCCCCAGTGGACCCAAAACAAAATAAATAACATAGTCTGAAATAAACTGGCCTTCTGGAATAAAGAAGGCTCACCACTGGATAGTCCGTTTCTGTATGAAAATTCTACTGCTTAGTTGGATCTCTAGACTGAGCCCCAGACCCTGAGAGGTATGGGTTCAATACAATTATATTGGTTTGCAGAGAAAATCCAAAATAATAATTTTTATTCAACATAGGTGAGAGAAATTTAAAAACAGTTCATACATATAAATATGATTAGAAAACACATGGGCATATTTAAAAAGACTCTGAACAATTATCTGAACTCTGTGAAATACTCTTTGTTTTACTTCTGTGCTAGGTGGTATACCCTACAACTTAGAAATTCCACGGGCTATATGGATTTTGCCCTTAACTCGGTAGCCAAGCCCCTAACCCTAGTTTTCCAGAAGGTTTGGAGTCTCTGTCTCTGTACGACACAGGGCACTAGGCCAGCGTAAAATCTCTCGTGGGGAAATAATGAACCCGTATCGGCAAAACATGGTTTTGGGCTAAGAGTCACTTGAACTCAAGCCTTCTTCGGACAACCGCCTAACCCTTTTTGTGCCCATTTTTAACTCTCTAAAACATGTATTCTCTAAAATTAAACTCTAAAAACTCTTACTCTGTTATGGCATACACTCATATGGTATCGTCATATCATTGACTTGCAAGTCACATCTCTGAGCCATTATTAGAATATTAAAATCTCTGTTTTCAAAACATAAGTTTGGGACCACCATATCAATAAATCAGTTCAAAGAACTCTTTCTTTAAATTCATGTAAGCACATGCAAGAAACTCTGTTTTTCAACATTTCCAATACACAAGATGGTCATGTCAATGTTCTCAATCACATGCAATTATTTCTCTTTAACACAAAAAAATAATTATACCAAGAAACTCTCTCTCATCATCTATAAATCATCTTCAAATACTATGATATTGAGAAAACTATTTTCAAATTATAAATCATGCATTTCAAACCATTCCCAATAAGATCGTAAACTTAAATTCATCATAAGAAAGGGATTTCATAATTTGTGCTCTCAAACAATTTTTAGTCTAATTTTTCATACATATACGTATACGTATAAATCAATTTAAGGGGAAAAGGCCTCAAGGCCAAAACAATAATAGCATTGAAACATTTAGAATGCATAATTTAAAACATAGACTCCAAAACTCCTTTTTTAAAATTCATGCTTGATAAATTTTAAATCATGTGTTCAAGCATTTCAATAGAACATGTAGTTTTTAGGATGAACTCCACATACCTTAGATTATTTAGGAGGAAGAGAGGAACCCGGATCTTGATCCGTTTCTTGAAATATTGAGCATAAGATCTTGATTCTTGATCTTGAGGGAAAGGATTAGGGTTTGGATTTTGAGAGGATTAGAGTAAAATAAGTAATTTTGGCTTCTTAGGGCTGAAATTCTATGTTATAGATGGATTTTGCGTGAGGGTAAATGACCAAGGTGCCCCTAGACCCATTAGAAACTGAAATAATTCATAAAAAAAGCCTTATATCCGAGTCTGGTTTTGTGTCGACGTGATCTCAATGCGACGTATCATGATCGCGTCGGCTTATTGTCTCACATGGGAAATGTCATAACTTTTTGCTTGGTTATCAAATTTTGGCAAAATTGGTATCGTTGGAAAGATAATTCAATTATCTATAATTTGGTAGGTCTTGAGCTGAAAAATTATATGTGTATCAAGAGTTTTACACAATAAAAGTAGACCCTTGTAGGATCAAATATCCAATTTTGGATGAATGAAAGGTTCTTAGCTCAACTTTGCTTTAGGACATTTCTATGAACATTTTTCATTTCTTATTCACATCACATACTAGGCAAAAGATCATGAAATATGAATCTAAGCATAAATCATGGAATTAGATCTTATACACGTAGGAACAACTGTTCAATTTCTAGCTCAAAAATAGAGGGTGTTACATGCCTATAGAGGAGATCAATATGAAAGACTCCTTGTCATACAAGGAAGAACCCATTGCAATCTTAGATTATTAAGATCAAAAGTTGAGGAGTAAGAAAATAGCTTCGGTCAAGGTGATGTGGAAGAATTAAAAAGAGGAGAAAACTACTTGGGAGTCAGAAAATGACATGCGAGCTAGGTACCCAAACCTCTTTGAGATAGTGGGTAACGACATAGAAGGTACCACTCATTTACTCCCTCTATATATTTTCTTCCTTTTAGCTTGGTCTATTTGAAGTTGTTTTTATCTGTGTCCTAAGCCATCATTCGGGGACGAATAATCCCAAGTAGGGATAATGTAATGTTCTGTAGTTTTATTGACTTGATATCACTTAGTAGCATGCTTAAAGAGCTGACAACTTGAGTGATTCCCCTTTCTAAGTGTTAAAGAAAAGGACTTAATCACATTTTGAGCTTCTAATCTTTGATGATTTTATTTTTGACCTTCCTGACCTTAGAATATCGATTTGTAAGTTGATTTATGATTGGGGGTATCAAAGGTACATCTTGGGTAAGTTTTGGAATTTTAGGACAAGCGTAAGGACATGTTTGGAACTCAAAAATAGTAGCTCAGAGTGGTATACCCGCAACGCCCTGCATAGTTCGGCACTTGGGAGAGCCGCGATAGAGACCGTGGTGCCCTGACTTGTCTCTCCTGTGTATTTTTTGTAGTCAAGCTCCACATTTTTAAGGGCAAATTGATCATTTTCCTTCACCCCAATTCGCCCAAACACGAGATTCAAGCCTATTCTAAGCACATTAGGCTTGATTCGATCAAAACTCTCTCAATTGGAAACCCTAAGTTTTAATATTCATCTCCAAGAATCCCAAGATTCCACAATCCTTCTTCCAAATAAGTTCTAGATTCAAGATTTTCAAACCAAGAATTTAGCATCATAATTCAAGAATCTCAAGAAAGCATTCAAGATCATCTCCTAGGATTTCAAAGTCAAAGTCTCTAAATCCAACCATGTCTATTGGGGTACGTGAAATTTTTCTAAACTACATGGGCATAAGAAAATTGTTTCAACAACATTTAAACATTGTGAGATCATGAGTTTTGAAGGGGTTTTAGAATTTATGTTACAATTTTGCTTTCTGAATTCTTTAATGACATTATTATTTTGGTCTTGAGGCCTTTCCCCAAATTTGATTTATAACTATGTATAAGTATATATATGTATGTGTTTGATGAATTTGAATGATGAATTGAGAGCATGATCTATTAGAAATCCCCATCTTGTTTACAAGCTTCCTGTTTTCATAAGTTATGATTTATTCGAAATACATTGTTAGAAGCATGATACAAATGTCTTGATTTTTCTTATGACTGATTCTGGATTTGGATTGAAGAGAGAGTTTTTTTCTTGGTGTTAAAGGTTAAATATGTATTCTAAGAAGAGTTCATATTTTGTCACAAATTTCATGACCACCACATTTTTGTTGAAATGCTGAAAATAGTGATCTTTATATAATTTGATAAATGCTTTGAAAGTTTGAATCTTCTTGAACTGTTTGAAGTATGGTGGTCCAAACTTTATGTTTTGAAAGAAGTGACTATAATATGATATTTTATTACTCAAAAATATGACTTGAAAGTCTTGGTATGACGATACCAATTCAGATAATGCCATAGTAACACAGAACCTAACAGAATGCAGATTTTCTTTCAAAATTTAAAATTTTGAACTTAGAATGATACATGTTTAGAAAAGGCTAAAATTGGGCTTAAAGAGAGTTTGGTGGTTACCCGAAGAAGGCACGAGTACAGAAAACTCATTGCATGAAATTGTGTTTTGTCGATACGGGTTACTATATTCCCAAAGAGGAATTATACGCTTTCCTAGTGCCCTTTGGCATATCAGAACAGAAACCCCAACCCTTGAGGCAAACTTGGGTTGGAGGATTGGCTGCCGAGTTGAGGGTAGATTCCATATAGCCCATGGACTGTTAGACTTATAGGGTGGACCACCTAGCTCAGAAGTAAAATAAAGAATGGTATTGTATCTACAGAATTATTTAAATGACCATTTGACGTTGCCCATTTGTTTTAAATCATTATATGCATAACAACTTATGAAATTCTCTCACTTATGTTATATATAAGAGTACATTATTTTAGATTGCTCTGCGTATCAGTACAATTGTATTGACCCCCTATATTTTTGGGTCTAAGGCTCAGTCTAGGGGTCCTGCTAAGTCGTAGAGTTATTCAGACAAAAGTAAAGTGTGCAGTTTATGAGCCTTCTTTATTCTGAAAGGCCTATTTCTTTCAGTCACTTTTTATTTACTTTGGTTCAGGTCTACTGGGGGAATTGTCCTAGTTTCAGATAGTTTGTTAAATTTCGTATGTATTAGCGATTTCACTGATAGAAATAGATGTTGTTTAGATATTGATTGGTTTTCTTTCATATTGATATTTTTGACTCAGAACATGACCATGATTCCATAATGATTTATATTTCTGCATCCTTTCTTTATTGTATGTGTATTATGCATGATTACCAAATGAAGAAGGGCGTCCAGGCCTCCATGGTTTGGGATGCTCGTTATAGCTAGGGCCCCGCTTGGGTCATGATAGGGCTACATGCCTTAACACCGGGAGGTCTATCACAGGCTATGTGATCAAGTTAAGAGATTCATTGGTTTCTTGGAAGTCCAAGAAACAACAAACATTTCCTAGAAGTTCAGCTAAGGTTAAGTATAGGAGCCTAGCTTCTGCTACAGTTGCTCACATGGCATCTTGGCTTATTTACTGAATAGGGAGCATCAATGCAACTACCTGTCCCTCTTATGAAAGATAGCAAATTAGCCATTCAATTAGCTACCAATCCTCTCTTCCATGAAAATACCAAACACATACGCATAGATTGTCTTTTCATCAAAGATTAAATCAAAGCAGGATCACTTGAGACTAACTATATTCATACATATCAACTGGTTGCAGATTGATATGGATATGATCATGATCGGGGTCCAATGCGTCAAGACTCGAGCTCGGAGGGCTTCCCATCCAAGGAAAAAGCTTTGAAGTATAGAGAACAAGTTTCACAAGCTCCAAAACTATTTCACTATTCATCCGCCCTTTGCAAGGGTTTTTTAGTCATTTGTAATAAGTTAACCTAGGTATAAATAGAACCTCATTAGGTCATTTTTGGGAGATTTTTGGAGAATATATTTTGTAGCCTCTTTGAGAGTCTTTAGCAAGGTGCAATCCTTGGACAAGATGGAATCCTTGTGTTGATCATTTGCTTAGAAACGGAGATTTCTTGGGAATTTCGGTTCCCTTGAGGTTACGTAAGAGATAGGTTTAGGTTGTGTGTGATATTAAAGTTCCAAAAGTGGAATAAACTTTTGGATTGTTAATATTATATCATCCCTTTGTCTATCTATCAAACTTTACTTTCTTGTAATCGTTTGTCTATACCTATGTAATCCATTTGTGTTCTTGTCTTGTAACCGTGTGTTGTTGTTATTGCATTTTATTCATCAAGTGTTGTTATTGCATTTTGTTCATCAAGTGTTGTTGCTATTTTAGTGTGATTTACTCTTGATATCACTTCCCTTCTTATTCTTCTTGCGAATCCGAGAGAGGTCATCAAAAGGGTCCATAGTTCTTGGACTACTGGACTGATTTTGGTGTTTGTGTTGTTGTGTTCTTATCGAGTTTGGTATCATTTAGTATCAAAGAAAGGGTGGTTGTGTTCCTACACTACCAATCTTGGGTTCTCTTGGACGAAAATTCAAAAAAAAAAAAGCTGAAAACTGAAAAAAAAATCCAAAGTGCAAATCTGTCCATTTTGTGTTCTTTGCCGAAAATTGTGTTGTTGTTATCTTGGCCAAGATTTGTTTGTTGTGCATCTAGAACTTGTAGTCTTCTGTTTGTTTAGAGTGTTTATAGTGTTGGCTTCTTTCTCATCAACACTAAAAAGTGTCCAAATCTAAGATTGAACTTGAACTTGAACTTGGTGAAGTTGTTGATGTGGACAAGGTGTGGCCGAGTTGGATATTGTTGTTGCCTAAACCTTGGCCGATTTGATGGTTTGGTTGTAGTGGAGTTGGAAACTGAAATTGTTGTTGTTCTTGTAGTTGTTGTTGTGTTCTTAAGGTTCTTCACCCTTTCATCATCTTGTTAATCCTTCAAGTGCAAACTAGATCTAAAAAGGTGAAAGAAAAGCTTGTAGTAGTTGTTAGTGAAAGACTTGTCCCTATCACTTCAAAGACTTTTCATCTACTTTTCCTTGATTTAAGGACCTTGTTTCAAGGAGAAAGTTTAAAGAAGTCAAGTTTTGCTTTTGAAATTTGAACCAAAAGGCTCCAAGACCACTTTTTCCTCCATTAACCAAATCCACCAATAACAAATTGTATATTGATCAAACCTTGAAATTGGGAAATAAAACTTTGATAAAACTCGAGGCCAATAGTGGACTGCCATGTCACTAAAGTACTGTTCAGGCAATATTTTTTAGTTCAAATTTTAGATTTCTTAGTTTCATTTTATTGTTTTCTAGTTTCGTTTGTTTGCTCGACACTAATTGACAACCTAGTAATACCCTACTAGCTTGTAAGTTAGTTTTGTGTATGTTCTTCGTGTTAACATTGTTTGTTGTGTGGTTTTTCTCATTTTTGAGTCGTAGTATCTTTTTTTGTTCAAGTTCATACATTACTTATTTTAGTCGTTTCAAACAAGAATCTACCCCGACCTCGAGCCACAATTGGGACCAAGTTACCTCATTGGAGTATAAGAGAGTTATACTCTTGAGTTCAAAATCATTATCAAGTCATAAGCCAAAATAAAAAAAAAAATCATATCTTGCTCCTCAAAATGAAATCGTATAATCCATAACACATATAGAACAAATAACTTAACAACAAAAGAGGGATTTTGTAGGCTCATGATCTCAATTCAATGTCAACTTAAACCACATACGTATACATAAGATTTCAAATCAATTCGGGGAAAAGGCCGAAAGACCAAAACAATAATGTTAAATAAGAATACATAATGTGATTTCAATGTAAATTTCAAAACCCCGTTGAGAATTCATGATTTTACATGGTGAAAAAGTTGTTGAGACTCTTTCATTATGCCCAAGTGGTTTTAGGAAAAACTCCACATACCTTATATCCCTTATAAGGAAGAGTAGTATCCGAATCACACCTTAGTTCTAGGAATTCTTTACTTGATGAACTCCTGCTCTTAGATGGAGGGACTAGGGTTTTGATTTAAGAGATTCTAAGTAGTTTCTGATGATATGAGCCCTCAATACTTAATAATTCTGTCTTATGGTAGAAATAAGATGAGTAAAAAGACTAATATGTCCTTCCCAAAGCCGATTATGATTTAAAATAATGCAAACTGGGCACCGATGCGCCAAATGATGTGACACATCGATATCACATCAGTTCACTACTTCATCGACGCGACGCATCAACTTCACGTTGATCCACTAATTCCAATATCCAAACACACCTCTAACGTCATCCAAAAAATTCAAAACTTCCCCAACACATCCCTATTACTCCCCCGAACATGAAACAACTTAAAAATGAAATCTCCGGGGTCGGGAAGGTCAAAAATAAAATCTACAAAGACTAGGGGTTCAAAATATGACTATTTCCTTTAGATACTTCGAAAAATTTTCAGAAGATCGACCCTTTTAAGTATACAACGATGTGATATTAAGTCGAGAAAACCCCGGGGTATTACAGGTTAACCGTTGCATGTAGTGTTAAAGGTACAAGAGTATCACATGTTCTTGGGTTCTTAAGATTATACCAACAAGGTTCTAACTATCTATCCTTTGTTCATTTTATTCATGTAATCATTTGTACTAGTTTGTTCTCGTTTCTAGGAAATCCGTGAGTTATTGTTACAATATTGCTGTGTTTTTTTTCTTTTTTTGTAACTTAGTTTAGTTTTTTTATGCCTTTCCTTATTATTCTTGTATTATTTGGTATCAAAGTTTATGTTTGATTTTGTTCCAACTAAATCAATCTTGGGTTTGCTAGGAAAAAAAAAGGGAGAAGTGTTCTTGTTATTGACTTGGCCAAGAATTTTGTGACTAGATCTAGTATATTTTTCCTTGTTGAGTTGTTCTTCTAGTATTGGTTTCTTACTCACCAACCCTAAAAGTTTCTAGATCTTAAGTTGAGTTTACAATATTGACTAATGTTGTGGTGACTTGAAGTTGGCCATGTGTTGAAGATTGGTGGACAATTGGTGTTGTTGTTGTCGTGTTCTTGAGAAGTTGTTGTTTTGTTCTTGAAGATTGTTATTGTGTTTATCTTGTTCTTCGCCTAGTCTTATAACTTAAACTACAAAAAGTGCAAACTTGATTCAAAAAGGTGAAAATAAAGTTGTAAAGTTTGTTGGTGAGAAGACTTGAACCATCACTTTCTAGACTTGACATCAACTTTTTCAACTACTATCCTTAAATCAAGGAGCCTAGTTTAGTGGAACTAGTATAAGTCAATATCATCTTTTTTTTTAGAATAAACTTACAAAAGACTCAAGACTTATACTTTCCCACCAAAACCAATTGTCTTTCAATCTAAATTGTGTGAAGGTTGAAAATTTCAGATTTGTGACTAAGTTGTGTGGGCCCGAGACAAATTGCATACTTCACGTCACCACTTTCTACTGTTCACATCAATTAATCCTTTGCATTTGTTGTTTGTGTCTACATTATTTTGTGCTTTTCTTGTTTTTGGTTGGTAGAATTTCCTGGTTCAAGTTCGGACATCATTTCCATGAGTCTTCAAACAAAGAACTCATTCCGACCAAGGAGTAGACTCACCCTTCAACTCATCACGAACTACAAGCCGACTTGCAATACTTGTGAATCCAAGTGTGATACGATCAAGTTTGTGAGAGTGTGGTGAGGTTGTTCTGAACTAACTTGTGCTTTGCTTTGTAGGCTTGTTCTTTCCTTTTTCCTTTTAGGTATAATTACAAGGAAACCCGTGGCTTCAACCTCTCAACCCATGGACAACAATGCTATTAATGTCATTTTGGCCTACCTTGACACTATGTCCCAAGACCTAGCTATGGAAAATAAAAGGTTGAATCATATGGTAGGTCAAACGGAGCAAGTGGGATTCCCGGAAATACGTCAAGAGGAAGGCCATAGCTCATGTGAGCTATGAGATAAAAACGGTATCCCCTACACTCCTATGAACTTATTATGTTGTGTTGTGTCTAGTAGGAGCCAAGTAGGTGTATTTGTATCTTTTTCTAGGGTATAGGTGCTCGAGTATTCCTTTCTTGATACTCTTGGTGATGTTAGGCTGCGGGAGGACCAAACTCTTGTTGTAAGTATGCAAGAACTAGTTGATTCTTTGGATGACGAAATTGATTCTTCTCACAAGAATAATTTATATCCATCTAGTGCTAGCCTTTATAACTTGAGTAAGACTCCATTACCAATTGAAGAGAGTATTCACACACTAGTTGACCCTTTTGCGAGCCAAGGTAAGTCTATGTTGGTATGTGAGTTGCCGACAACTAGTGAAGATGTGAATGAAGATCAACTTACTCATGAATATATTCCACTACTTAAGCATATATGTAGCGTGCTTGAAAAATCTCAAGATAGTGATGGTGTTTATAGGGTTGATCTTGATGGTGCACGTGACTCTTTGAACATCTTGTGTGGTAAAAGCCTTGCTAGTATTTTTATTCATAGAGATCATGTGTATGGAAATGTTGTAAATAATGGCATATGTCTTTTTTTGGTAGGACTTCTAGGCCATATCTATCTATTCTTGAATATTAGTCTTCTCTTAAAAGCAAATGTCATGCGTGATTGTAGGAGTGACATTCTAGGGGAAGGAAGGGTTAGCCTTGGCCCTTGGCTACATCTCCCATTTGAACCCGACACCCTCTTAGAAAGTGGAAATTTCTACATTTCCCACTTAATACTTGGTCAATACGACAAGCAATGTTTGATTGTGGGTGCTAATAAAGGAAGGTAAGGTTCTTCCTTACCTCCTTTTGTTGATGATGACCTCTTCCTTTGTTCCATTTATAATAAGGTATTCATGTTCAACACAAAGGATCCGTGGGTATACTCCAAGTTTGTCCCACCTCGGTATGGCATGCGATGTGTGTATTTTGCTAATCCTAACCCTCATATCATGAGGATATTTTTCTTGTTTGTCCTTCTTTGATTTTGCAAGGAGCGGATCCGAGGTCGAATCCTTTTTCAAAAAGGAGAGGATGATACGAGAATGACCACGGAGAGGGACATATGTGAGATGTATTGAGCCTGAGACTTGAAGCGTACAAGTGAAGTGCAAAGGAGGGCCTATATAGTCTCCAAAACAGTCCACAAACTACACTCCAAGGGCACCTAAAGTGAAGCCTTTGACTAAGGGGTCTTTTGGATATTTCACACAATTTTTGTAACCTACTATAAATAGAATATGTTAGGTCATTTACTACTTAGACTTCGATGATATTTGTAAACTGTATAACACTTTGAAAGACAAGTCCTCTCTTCTCTTTAGGAGGCAACCCGAAATTAGGGTGATACTAGTGTGGAATCACTAGTGTTGCATTCATGGCTTGAGACGTTGGTGTTTCGAGGATGTAGGTTAACCGTTGCATGAAGTGTTAAGGGTCCAAGAGTATCACATATTCTTGGGTTCTTAAGATGATACCAACCAAGGTCTAACTATCTATCCTTTGTTCATTTTATTCTTATAATCATTTGTACTAGTTTATTCTCGTTTCTAGGGAATCCGTGAGTTATTGTTACAATATTGTTGTGTTCTTCTTCTTGTTTTGTCACTTGGTTTGGTTGTTTTGTGCCTTTCCTTGTTATTCTTGTATCATATATATAAATAATAAAGAAGTATGTTAGAAAATTATGGTGAATTTCAAAAGCTGATAACAAATGTCTCCACAAATGACTAGATATGCACTTGACAACACATACAACAGATGACCTTTTGCATGTAAGAGTTTGGACAAGTGGCAAGCCACTTATTGTGTTGGAAAACTATTGTGTATTTCTAAAGCTAATAACAAATGTCGGTGATCTAAAAATGACTAGATACTGCACTTGGCAATACATACAACAGATGGCGTTTCCATGTAAGAGTTTGGAGGAGTGGCAAGCCATTCTTCATCTATTGAATTCTGTGACACGTCTAGAATAAGAAGACCACTCATTTTCGAAATGATCAAAGGAAACTTCGATGATAAGATTTCCTAAACATTCTGGAATTAATCCAGAGAGTTCATTAACCAAGTTAGTCAAATGGCATACCGCCTCTGGAATATGTCCCTGCAACTGCAACTTATTGTTATTTAGATACTGCCCTTGGATTTTCTTAAGCTTACCAACATCAGAAGGAATACTTCCCGCCAAGTTGTTTCCTACCAAGTCTAGGCCTGTTAGACCGCTCATGTTTCCTATACCTGTGGGGATGAGGCCATTGATGTGTGCATCGCTTATATAAATATTTTCTATAGTTGATGATAGATTCCCAATAGAATTGGGCAGAACGCCATTCAACGGATTGGAACCCACTTGTAGATATCGCCACATCCTGTAGTCTGCCAAAGATTTGACGAATCGGAACTCATGCTCTCTTGGTTCATTGGTAAGTTGATTAGTATGTACGAAAAAATATTGCAGCTCGTGAAGATTTCCCAAATTAGTCGGAATAGTTCCAGTGAGAAAGTTATTTGCTAGCGACAGTATCTCAAGCTTGGAAGCATTTGTTATGACCAATGGAATTTTCCCATAGAGCTGATTGTGTGCCAAGTAAAGTCTTTCAAGGTTAGGAAGATGAAGACCTACAGTGGTTGGAATTCTTCCCGAGAGGTTGTTGTAACTGAAACTAACGATTTCCAAAGAAGACATATTGAAAATAGCCTCTGGAATTTCACCAATGAGATTATAATTCAGCACAAAGCTTAATACCCTCAAATTTGTTAGCTTCCCTAATTTCAGAGTTTCCCACAATTAAGATTTTGCATAGCGAGCGGAAATATTGCCGAGTGAAGTAGGAATAGTCCCTTTTATTTGATTATCACTAATATAAAAGTGCTCGAGTTTGGATAAACAGCCAATATTTTTTGGTATTTTTCCAGTTATTTTGTTGAAAGATAAGGACAACACTTTGAGCTCTGTGAGTTGGCATATGTTAGAAGGAATGTCACCAGAATTTTTGTTGAAAGATAAACTTAGATACTTTAGATTTGACACAATATTTCCGTCAAGCAAGAGAGGACCAGAGAGGCTATTGTTTTGCAGATGTATGGTAAATAGCGTTGAGATATTAAACAATACTGCAGGAATGGAACCTGTCAATTCATTATCATACAAGGACGACTCTGCAACTTTGCTCAGATTACCAATCTCCTTTGGAATATTGCCATCTATTTATTCCCATCCAAACTTAATTTCAGCAATTTTGTGGCATTTCCAACCGAAGGAGGGATTATACCCATGAGGCTATTGTTGATGAGATCCAAGATTCTGAGTTCGGGTACATACCATGGCCCTTTCACCACCGAGTTTATTGTAAGCCAACGGAATTACTTGAACTCCTCGATGTTGAAATAGACTTGTTGGTATACTTCCTTGGAGCTGATTGTTCTAAATATCAATCACTCGCAAGCGAGGCAAGTGGCCAAGTCCGTAAGGGATGCCACCCTGGAAGCTGTTGTTCCTGAGATTGAGCACACTGAGAAGGGACAAATTGGTCAAAGAGGGGGAAATTGTTCCTTGAAGTTGCAAATTGGGAAGAGCCACGGCTACAACCCTTTGCCTTTTTGAATGACAAGTGACACAAAACCAAGAGCAAAATGAAGTATTCTTGGTCCAATTATTGACCAAAAATTGACTAGGACTTGTAACAAGATTTCTGAAAGCTAGTAACTCTTGTTGGTCTGTTTCATTTGATGAAGCAGCTGATATAAAATCTGACTAATATTGAACTAGAAAGAGATGAATCAATAAGAAAATGTTCTTCTCCATATGCACTAGAACTAGAATGTTTCAAGGGAATTTGGACACTGGATTAATTTGTGTGTGGTATTTCAAATGATAAAAGTTACTCCAATAAGTAGCAAAATGATTAATGTGAAAACATATTAAAAGTAGCAGCAAAAAGAGGAAAAGAAAGGAGAATCTCTCAATTTTTCCTTGAGAGTTTACACCACTTGGGTTGTGTTTCACAAAATGGAATAGTAGAAAGAAGAAATGATGCTATCATATCAAGTTTCTTTATATTGTTAAAAGCAAGTCAATAGGAGTCAATCTTTTAAGTAAAATATCTACCAAAATAATCCAAAATAGTTTTTATGTGATAAATTGCACGATCTAGTATCTCCAATGAGTTGATTGCCTACTAATGTCGCAGGTCAGCTAACGTGTTCCAGTTACGTGAATGACAATAGAAAGCACTATTTTTACATGAAAAACACCCGGTTCACAGAGGTGTAAAAACCCATGACCTATACCTCTACACGATTTGACCCCAATTCATTAAAAGACAATGATCCTCAACGACGAATTACAAAGCTATGTAATCCTAAGGAATTAACTCTAATTCCTATTACACAAACCTATCAAGTCTTCGAGTTATCCCAAATGAAGACAAACTCCTAATTCAGTTTATAGCACATTGTTTCTATTAAAGCATGAAAATTACAATTCAAGAAACAATCCTAATACATCACGACTAAACCTGTCAAGCAACAACTCCCTAACTAGGATCAGGTTCTTTAATGTGACCAGCACCTTCAATGTGATTCACTGTATTAGGCTGCACTTCGATAGCTAGGCAGAACTCTCTCAGTGCGTGTCACGACCCCTTTTGGAGTCATGATGGACCTACCACATCCCACCGATAGGTAAGCCTCTACCACAACCCAGAGCTATGGCAATGGGTTACCTCGGTAAGAACGTCCAACATGGACTCTATATATGAACATAATATGTAACAACAACATTTCACAACTAAGGACAACCGATATTCAAACACAAATTCCACGACCTGATAGTATTAATACAAGGTCTTTTAAACTTGGCAAGAGGAATTTACAATGCCAGAATCGAAAATGTCTTAAATAATCTCATACATTTGTCTCGAAAGCAAAAGACAAACAAGGATAGAGGGAAAAGAGGGCAACTCGATCTCCAAAATCTCACTCTGTCTCCGAATAGTCAACTCGCATG
Source organism: Capsicum baccatum var. pendulum (assembly GCA_030864225.1). Lineage (NCBI taxonomy): Eukaryota > Viridiplantae > Streptophyta > Magnoliopsida > Solanales > Solanaceae > Capsicum > Capsicum baccatum. The sequence continues at coordinate 7,677,772 of CM061552.1, forward strand.
AACTAGCCCAATGGCGGCAACTAAAATCTGGGTCTGCACCAAAAAGGTACAGAAGTGTAGTATGAGTACCAAAACACGGGTACTCAGTAGGCATCATCGGCCTACTAAGCTCAAATATAATGTAAAGACGATATAAAGTAAGACAATGATTTTAAAGTCAAGGGGTAGGATTAGACCTGAATCAACTTTGATACCACTGTAACAACATCTATACTACTAAGGCAATAACATGACATACTACTTCAATATACTCCATAATCACCATAACAACTGAGTTATATTTGCCATAATCATCATCAACCATCTTTAGAACATACACATAAGAACTTACCACGATGTTCTATACCGCCGGGAAGTACACGAAAGAGAGCACAATAAAGAACTCATCACGACGTCCCATACCACCGGAGAGCACATAAAAGAATACAACCAATAATACCATAAAGCACAAGTACTCAATCAATTTATCAAAAACCGTGGGTAGCACAACCCCGCCATGACTCATTACCGAAATTTACTTCCAAATACCCATACCGTAATTCAACATAAAGAAAGTAACATTGTCAAGAATAGGCATATAATCATTAATTCTATAATTCATTGATAAATACCACTAAGTTCATACTAATTAACCTTATTTTTTCCAAAGTCAAAAGATTACAAGACTTAAAATAACTAGTCATCAAATTGAGGAAAAAATACAAGCCATCCATAGTATAGGTTATTCAACTATCATAAGGCCATTCTTTAACTAGCATCATCATGACATGAGTTATCAACTAAGCCATCTCAACTTCACATGTTAGGAGATAATTTAACTAACCATCACGCAATGCTAGATCCATTATCACTAAGCATGTCACAACCTTACGGACTAGTTTACATATTTTAATCAAGTAAAGTCCATGATACAAGACAAGCCACGGAAGGCACAAAACACACTCCAAAATAGTCCACAAATCTTAAGGATTTGAGTACCTTTTGGAGACCACTCTCGGATTCACTACAACAACAAGAATACAATAATACGAAGGTGTTTTTGACACCAAAATGTGATGAACACAAGAAGCTCGACAACAATATGATAAGAAAAATAACAACAACAAATGGCTTGCACTAAAAAAGAGTAAACACCACAAGATTATAATAAAAGAAAAAGGATAGATAGATAGATCAATGGTTGGTATAATCTTAAGAACCCAAGAGTCTATTCCACCCTTGGACCCTTAACACTACATACAAAAAAATCTATCTCTTATATTGGTAGAAGAGTGACCTCTATTTTTCAAGCATCCAACGTTTCCAAGCTTGAATCCAAGCCGAGTGAATCCACACTAAATGTTGAAAATCCTAGTTACAAGTTTCGGTCATGGGGGCTTTTCTCTCAAAAGAAATATTTCTAAGTGTTACAACTTCAATATCCAACAAAAACTAATGGCTAAAAACCTACATCATTCTATTTATAGTGTATTACAAATAATAGGTAAAATGACTAAAAGGTCCCTTTAATGAAATGTGACCAAGGGCGCCCTTGGAGTGCAAGTTTAGGGTCGGTTTTGATGTGATCCAAGGCCTTCTCCACACTTCACTTGGACGCTTTAATAGACGGGTCCAATGCATGATCACATATGTGCATCCTCGTGATTGTACCCGTATCAGTCCACCAACTAGTTTACTAGGTTTCTAGGTTCCAAATAATAATCATATATTTTAGAAGTTGCTAGTTATCACATAAGTCACCTTACTAGGCAAGATTTAATACTATAACCTTTTATTCAAGTCAAGTATATATATTAGGTTAGCCCTTGAATTTTATGTAAGTTTACACATAACGCTAAGCCTTAACTCAATATTAGGCATAAATTTCCTCTAGTAGCTAATTTAGCATCAACAAGGGTCACACCTCTTATATAGTGGTTTGGAACAAAAAACGAATAACAATTTACCTAGAGAGATCTCACAATTCAAGCACATAGGAGGTTAGCCCCATACGGCATCATAATGTTCTTACCTCTTTCGGATTCACCAGGTATTATCACAATTTCAACTTATTCCTCCAGATTCATCGAGCATCATCATAATATCACACATTCCTCCGGACTCAAACCGGGCATCATTATAATATCATGTATTTTTTGGAATTCATCGGGCATCATCATAATATCACACATTCCTCCGAACTCAAATCGGACATCATCATAATATCATATATTCCTCCGAACTCGAATCAGGCATCATCATAATATCACATATTTCTCTGGATACAAAAACATACATCCACATGCATAGACAAACCAATAAGCATACACAAAAGCTCCTAATATATAAAGAAGTAGGGATGTGTGATAACACTTGTCATTTTACCTTACTAATAACCTTCACATATAATATGAGCATCAACAAGAGCATGAGTATTTACCAAACATGCACAATAATCACTTAAAAGGGTATTAAAGTCATGATCACAAGATAATCCGATAATCGAGTGCAACCATCACAACTCCTATACATATGTATATAGCTTGGACAATCACCACGTATCTAGGTCGCTAAGCATTTACTTAGTTCAAGCTTAAGGTGGGTCAAGTCCCACTTCTAAATCTCGAGAATTTCAAGCTTACTAACACATGTCTAGCTTCTACCCGAAATTAGGCTAAGTCATCCATACCTCACCATAAGGGCTTATCAATCCTTTCTAGGTCTATAGGGAAAGTCTTTTCAAGAATCCTTTCTAAGTCAACCCAACACCAAGTTCATCTCCTATCTACGCATTATATAGGTCAACACACTCCTAAGGATAGAGAAGTATACCATTCATGTCTACTTAGAATAACTATAGTGTTCTCACACTAGTCATGAGACCACAATTAAGCTAACCAAGGTCCTAGACTAAGGGTCAAATATCATACCTTTACAAATCCATGGCCTATAGCAATTAATGAATCCCAAGTTCACCATTTAATCAACTATCATCTAAAATCCCCACCCAATCTCACAAGATATCAATGATTACATTACAAACAAGCTCAATCTATACTACGAGTATGCCTAACCTACCTTGAATCCAAGCAACTCACGAACCAATAAGCTTTTTCTTTCCTTTTCAAGAATATTCTCCTTCCACAAGCAATGCTATCAACAATACAATCTAAGCATTAGAAAAAGAATGACAATATCCATCATAGCACCATTGTGTCATGGGTTTCAAATGGACACCAAAACTCCAATTGGGTTTCCCCCTTGGAAAGAAGTTTCTAAGACCAACCCATATCCTAATTATCTTTAGGGAGTTAAAACCCATAAGTAATTTGAGTCAATCAATCAATTTTGGTTCTAAAATTGACCCACAATGATTTAGGTGTTTTGAGTGAAGAAACCATGAAATAAATATCAAATTAAAGGAATTCTTACCTTAAATTTTTAGCAAAAGGATGCATTACACAAGTTACTAAGCTACTAATCAACTCACAAGACCCATTTTTTTAGCCACCAATCTCCTATGATAGAGTTTTAATAGAAATGAAGAATGCCCCAAAATCTGCCAAAAAGACTCTTTTATACGATTTTAGATGACCGGCAGTTTTGACCTTTTGGACTAATTTGGACTCTGTTTTTCGCAAACGAACTATGTAACCTCACTAAATACGACATTCCGGACGCATTGGTGAAGTTATATTTTCCATCCAAGACCATTTAGGCCACTTGTGGATCCCACACCCATATATTTTGATTTTTTGACTTTTCAAATAATGGGTCGAAATGAGCTCGGGTGCTGTGGGATCCAAACCAAGGGTCTATCTATCCTAAAATCGATATTACATAGCTGCTGGCATAGTCAAAATTTGAATTCAAAATTATTTTACTAAATTTTTCGTGTGGCGGGCATTTGGAATCGACGAAGACTTCAAATTCGAAAAGTGGTTCTATAAACCAAACGAACCGTCAGGTAACCAAACTATCGATTCCAGCAAGCCACTAATGTCTTGGGATGCTATGGAAGAGCTATATCGGCAAAAATAAGCAAGAACACGGCTAATGACATGAAGGGTATTACAGTGCGTGAGACTCATGTTGGAAGACCTTATATACTTATAATTCTTTAGTGTTTTTCTTAGCCAAGTAGACTTCTAACTCCGCAAGAACTCTCTTCTTTCTTTAATTCTCTTCTTACTTGGACTCACTTGGTCTATCCATATATATACTCCTTATCATATGCAGATGAGTTGCGAAAACTTCTAGATCTTCTATTTGATTCATGCTTTGTGCAGACTTTGAGATCTATTCTACTTCAGACTCCTTTATTTCAAAGAATCCAACTGCAAGTTAGACTCTGCGTGATGAAATAGGTAATAGCAACGGGTTAATGTACATTTTTCATTGCTTTGTCAATCATCAAAACATACATGAACCCAACATTATGATTATCGGCGTATTCAAGATTCCAGGAGGATGGGTGCTGGGTGCACTGTACTATCATTTGGATTGATGCTATGATAGGAGTCGATCTTTTTAGTGAAAAGAACATCTACCAAAACACTCCAAACTTGTTTGGCACTGACAAAGACACCAATGCGGCTATGTCATGTCAATTGACCAACCAAATGAGGAAAATTTTCTTTACAAATTAAAATATTGAAGAAACAAGAAAGAAACCAATAATATTAGGGAAAACATGCTATCTCATTTTTAGAGAATACTTTATTTCTCTCTGAACTATACCCAAAATGGTTGAGACACACCTCAATTTAACGGGGTTCCTATTACCCCAAAATAATTAAAAGTGTAATTTTGATATCCTTAGTGCCTACGTGGCACACAGTTGTGCCTACGTGGACCCTCCAGTATGTTGTGCCACATATGTGCCACATAACCACTAAGGACGTAAAAATTATACTTTCAATTAGTTCGGGGGAAATAGGACCGCCTTTAATTTGAGATGTATCTTAGCCGTTTTGGGCATATTTCAAGGATGAAATAGAGCATTTTCTCTCATTTTTATAAATATATTGCAAAAAAAAATCAGATAGAGAGATCATTATGGAGGAAATGGATATTTTTATTTTCTAAGGACTTTAAAATTCAAGAATAGTCAACTAGGAAAAGAAAGAAAAACAAAAAAGGAAAAGAAACAAAAGCATCAAAGTAGATAAAAGACTAAAGGGAAAAAGAAGCACCAAAAAGGAACCCCAAAAAGAAAAAAAGAAAACAGAAAGCCATAATACATAACTATGACCCTAAACTTGACATCAAATTATAACAATAACCTTAAATTTTGACAGTGCACAAATAGGACCCTTAACTATTTAAAACCTGAACAAATAAAGACCCCAATCCTATGTGGCAAAATGCGTGTTGTACACGCAAAACAACGCGCTTCGGATTTGGAATTGAAGGGTTTTTTTATTCAGCTTTTGTATAGTTAAAGGGTCTATTTGTGCACCAACAAAGTTAAAGGTCATAATTATGATATGTTTTTTTAATTAGGTGGCACCATACGAGTGGATTAGTAATCCATGTCAGAGCAAGTGAGGTCCACGCATGTAGTTACAAAATCGGAATGTCTTTTTGTTCAGGTTTTGTATAGTTAAAGGGTTTACTTATGCACTATCAAAGTTTAAGGTCAATGTTATAATTTGGTGTCAAGTTTAGGGTCATATTTATGTATTATGCCAAAAGTAAATAAAGAAATGAAAGAAAAAACAAAATAATGAAGTTACTTTCTCCGTCTATTTTTATTTGTCTAGTATAATAAAAATAAATTGTGCAACTTTTCTTGTTCAGTTTGAAAAATCAAGATAAAATTTAGTGCTTGTGTCTATTTTATTCTTTCTATTAAATACTGGTTATTTTTCTTCATTAAGATAGCGTATAATTAATAGAGGTGATATAGTAAAATTACACCATTCTATTTATTATTTCTTATGTAATTCGCAATGTTGCACACAACAGCCACGCACTCTTTAACCCCGGGAGTGCTTCATGGGTTCAAGTGAATTCATACCGCTCTTTGTAAATGTGCTTCTGATTATAAGGTTATGGCTTTTAATTAGTTCTGTTATTAGCAAAATATTCTAATACTTATAGTAGGAAATCCCTCTGTGTGAAATTCGATTACTAAAATACCTTTTAAAAGTTGAATGACATTTTACCACTTATCTAAATGTAAAGTTACTCTCTATAAAAAGTGTTACTTCCACCTTTCACTTTTTACTTGTCTAATAATATTTCAACAATAGATTTTCATTATTACGTGTGACTTGTAATATATCAAGAAAAGATAATTATTCTTTTTAATGATTTACCGTCACGACCCAAGACTATTTCTAATCATAACACGGTGCTTAAAATCACAAGTGATCCCAAGCTAACTCATGGTTCTGGCATAATGCTTGAGCAATAGATTAAACTGTCACGATCTGAGCCGAGGCCCTAGACATGGTACGCATCCGATACTATTACTAGTACGAGCGAATGTTCTGCATATCACATGAGCATACATCTAACATTATGAATAGAGCGGAAATAATATAATATAAGATTTCTTAAAAGAAAAAAAGTCTTTCGTCAATATTCATTAATACCACTTAATGTCTGAAGATACAATAGTTATGATAATAAGACTAGATTACAAAATCTGCCAGACAACTAAACCAATTTGTGAAGCCTCTAATGAGTAAATATAATTTTCGGAACAAGGCCAGGGCATGCCCCAATTTGAAAGGAACATAGTGACACTTGCCATATCTAAACTTGCCCCAAGTAGAAAGGAGGCTCACCGATAGCAGAAGATGGTAATCCTAACGGTGATCTTGGTCACGAGTATGAGTGCCTGACCCTACATCATGAAATGATATAGTGCCAAAGACGTTAAATACGTGGAATGTATTGGTATGTGATGTAATTTAATAATAATTAATCTTATTGATATTGAAGGGGTTACAGCTGTATATATAGAGAACTGAAGAATAACTAATTACAGAATAACCCAGATGTATTTAATAATTATATATGTAGTCTATTATCCCCCCGCAAGCTGATCAGCGGTAACGAGGGGCAGCTTGGAGCAGAGATACTGAAAAGGCTGTAACGGAAGAGGCTTGGTGAGAATATCAGCAAGCTGGTCAGTAGATGGGACATAGTGCGTGGCCATCGTTCCTGCAAGTACCTCATCGCGAACAAAGTGACAGTCGGACCCAACATGCTTCATACGATCATGAAGGACTGGATTTTTGGTAACACAAATGGTGGACTGATTGTCACAATAAATCTGTGGTTTCTTCGAGGGAATGCCAAGTGCATCTGTAAGGTATCGTAACCACATGGCTTCAGCAACACCCGCAGCCATGGCACGATATTCTGCTTCTGTGGAGGAACGGGACACTCGCGTTTGCTTCTTGGTGCACCAGGAAATAGATTCGGTCCCATCATAACAATATATCCAGTAGTGGACTTCCGATCATCTTTGTCGTTAGCCCAATCCGAATCAGAAAAAACAGATATATCAAACGAGCCCTTTTGAAATAAAATTCCACATTGAAGAGTACCTTTAAGATAGCGCAGAATGCGTTTCAAGGCCTGAAAGTGTTGTTCTGTGGGAGCATGCATTGATTGGGAGACTCGATTGACTGCATATTGGATGTCCGGACGAGTAACAGCAAGATAATGAAGTCCACCGACGAGGCTCCGATATAGTGTAGGATCGGCAAAGGGAGTATTCGGCCCTGGGGATTGGCGGACTGCCATGGGAGTGACCGCGGGTTTGCAGTCTGTCATTCCAGCTCGATTTAGAAGTTCAAGGGTATATTTTGTCTGATGCATCAATATGGTTCCCGATTTGCGGATGAGTTCGAGGACAAGAAAGAACTCCAGAGGACCGAGGTCCTTAAGTTTGAAGTCACGATGCATAGCCTCAATAATTTCAGTGATGAGTGATGACGAGCTGCCTGTAATAACAATATCATCCACATAGATAAGAATGATGACTGTCCCTCGAGAACAGTGAAGGGTGAAGAGGCTGTTGTCATGATGGTAGGTGCGAAAACCAAGACCCTGCAGAAAAGTAGAGAGGCGTGTGTACCAGGCACGTGGGGCCTGTTTCAGGCCATACAGTGATTTGCGAAGCTTGCAAACATAGTGAGGACGGTTGGGATTAACATATCCCGGTGGCTGAACCATATAGATGTCTTCCTCAAGATGACCATGAAGAAAGGCATTGCTGACGTCTAACTGATGAAGCGGCCAATCATAGTGAAGAGCAAGAGACAAGACCAGACGAATAGTCTATTGCTTAACAACAGGGCTGAAGGTCTCCTTATAATCCACACCATACTCCTGATGATACCCTTTTGCAACCAGACGTGCTTTATAGCGAGAAAGAGATCCATCTGAATTTCGTTTGATGCGAAACACCCATTTGCACCCAATAGACTTTCGGTTACTAGGCAGAGGTACCAAATCCTATGTACGTTGTTCATTTAGAGCCTAAAATTCCTCATCCATAGCTTGGCACCAGAAACTATTTTTGGAGGCTTGGTTGTAGGTAGTAGGCTCAGTTATGGGATGTGCATCAAAGGGTATTTGAGTGTGGTAGACTTTGGGTTTGAAGGTACCGGCCTTGGCTCGGGTTGTCATAGGGTGAGTGTTGAGTGGAGGGTGATTAGGAAGGGGTGGTGGAGTTGTATGATGTGTGGACGGGGGTTGGGTGGGGCTGCCGTGGGAGCTGGGATGTGCAGCGGTGGATGGGGTGGCTGTATGTGTGTTAGGAGTATGATGTAGGGAAGTGGTGGGTTGTGTGGCAATCGGCTGGGTGTTCAGGTGGGGGGTTTGGGGGTTCGGGTGGGTGGGTGGTTGGTTCGAGTGGGTAGTGGCGTAGTGGGGTACCGGGTTAGGTGCCGAGTGAGCCAGAGCATGAGCGTGTGAAAAGGACGGAAATAATGGCACAATGCCAAGTGGATTGGGGGAGTATGGAGTAGAGAAAAGACTTATGTAAGGAAATTGTTCCTCCACAAAACGAACATGACGGGAAACATATGTTTTCTGAGATACAGGATCGAAACATTTGTAACCTTTGATAGTGGGATGATAGCCTAGAAAGACACAAGGGGTGGACCGAGGTTGAAGTTTATGTTGAGTGTGTAGACACAACCAGGGATAAACCAGACACCCAAACGGGCGGAGATGGATGTAGTCGGGTGGATGATTGTAGAGACGGGCATATGGAGTGGAGTTGGAGAGAGTGTGAGTGGGCATGCGATTTATGAGGTAGTTGGCAGTAGCAAGGGCATCAACCCAAAAGGAAACAGGTAAGGTGGAATCATGGAGGAGCGCAACAACTGTTTCTATTAGGTGACGGTGTTTGCGCTCAGCAACGCCATTTTGTTCAGGGGTATATGGACATGAAGTGTGATGAAGAGCCCTTAGACTTTGAAGAAAAACACCAAATGCATTGTTAACAAATTCTTTGCCATTGTCACTTCAAAAAATTTTGATTTTGGCATTAAATTGATTTTGAACCATTCGGTCAAAGTTGACAAAAACAGTATAAGCTTCGGATTTAAATTTCAGAGGATAAAGCCAAGTGAATTTACTGTAATCATCAACAAAACAGATATAATAACGAAAACCTTGAACAGAAGGAACTGAGGTTGGACCCCAAACATCAGAATGAATTAATTGAAATGGCGCAGTGGCCTTGTGTTCAGACAGTGAAAAAGGTAAACGACAAGATTTAGACACTGAACAGGACTCGCAATGTAATTTCCCTGAAAAATTAAAACCTAAGGAAGATAAAATGGATTTGGTGATGGCGGATGATGGGTGCCCAAGGCGGTGATGCCAGGTGGACGAGAGAATGGCTTGACTCACAACAGAAGGAGACCTGGATGGAAGAGTGTATAGCCCATGCTCACAGCGGCCCGTGTACCGCACTCGATTCGTGGTATTGTCCACTATCTGGAAATTGGTGTCATTAAAAATGAGGGTGCAGTTATTTTCTTTAGTAAAGCGATAAACAGATAAAAGATTGGATGTGAGGGAAGGGACGTGGTGAAGGGTTGAGAGATGAAATTTACCATTTGGGGTATAGACATACCCAGAGCCGATGTTGGTGATGGGAAGGGATTGACCATTGCCTACTGTAATAGTTTCTGAGCCATGATACGGATGAGGAGCTTAAAGTTTTGAATAATCCGACGTCACATGGGTGCTAGCACCTGTGTCTAGATACCAATCGCCAGATTGAGCGTTTGTGGACGCATGCATCGCCCTTGATCCGACGGACTGGCGATTTACATTCTGCGAGTCATCATAACGATACCAGTAATTAGCCGCAGAATGGCCCCGTTTAGCACAAATTTGGCACGTCGAAAGATCTCGTGTGGGCCCCCGCTGGTTTCCTCGTCCCTGTCCGCGGCCTGACTGGAAGCCGTCCCTCGGTGGAGGCCCGCCTCTGCCTTGCTGCCCGGCGTTCCGACGGTCACCGCCGCCGCTGCCTCGCCCTTGGTTACGGCGATCGTCACCGCGACCCCTGGCCGAGCCCCCGCTGCCAGCCGAGTAAAGAGCCGTGACGCCAGGGGTGGAACTGGCTTCTCCGAGCAGTAATTTGTGTTCCATGTCTAGATTCAATTTTTCTGCATTAAGCCATCCAGACAGTTGATTCAGAGTGATTTCGACAGGTGAGAGGCGAATATGCTGTTTGAGAGAGGAATAGCCAGACGGAAGACCACGTATCACGGCATTCACCACGTCTCGTTCAGGAATAATCTCGTTCACAGCATCTAGGTCAGACAGAATAGAGGCCACATCATCAAGGTATTGAGTCATCGTCTTCGTTCCCTTCCGAAGAGTATGCAATCTGTCACGCAACTGAAAAATATGAGACGTGGACACAGAGTTGTACCTTGTGGCTAGTGCGTCCCAAAGTGAAGCCGATGTGAGAAAACCCCGGGCGTGTTTGTGCACAGAGGGGCTAATAACGGCGAGAAGACAGGCTCGGATCTGAGTGTCTACGATCATCCACGGAAGGTAGTCGGGATTTAGGAGCATGACACCGTCCTCCTCGGTTGTCTCGGGCGGCGGCTTCTCCGCACCGTCAATCCATCCGAGCAGCAAGTTGGCCGCGAGGGCGGTGCGGACGTTAAGTGCCTAGGCCGGGTAGTTGTTGTCAGATAATTTTTCGGGGATGAGATTGTGGAGATTCCTGAGCAGTAATTTTACTCCATACGGTAAATTTGACAGAGGATCAACAACCTTGTCCATGGCGCCGACCTACGGCGGAGGAGGGAGGCCGTGCGGCGTGGTGTAGACGGTGGCGGCGGCGCACACACGTCGGAAAAGAGGAGAGATTAGGGTTTGGGCGGAAGAAGAAACCCTAGCTTTGATACCATGATATAATTTAATAATAATTGATCTTATTGATATTGAAGGGGTTACAGCTGTATATATAGAGAACTGAAGAATAACTAATTACAGAATAACCCAGATGTATTTAATAATTATATATGTAGTCTATTAGTATGCAAAACCATTTCAGGAGAATAGTACAACAAGAGATTGTTAATGACAATAAAATTCAAATGTAAGTGAAGACAACCGGAAAGGAACAAAAATATAAACTAAATTTATAATTGACCAAGTGAGGTAAATTTAATTCCTTTAATTAGTAGTGAACCATCATAAACCACCATGTGAGAGCATGGAGTCTGATCTCGGCCCGATCAGCTAAGCCATCCTATACCTTGTCGGGCATAGGACATGACATGACATAATTTGCTAGCAAGTATCCATGGATAGCCCCTTTTTGTGACACATAAAGAAAAGAGTCATCCGACTTATGGAATAATCTCCATCCTATGCCGTAAAACATAGTTTTGGGCATTTGTCGTTTGAACCTATGCCTTCACAGTTAGCTAACTAACTCCCTTAAGCTCATAAAGTTATCTTACTTATTAATTCTAGATAAAAACATCAGCCTTGTTAGGCTCATTCTCATGGTTTAGCCATTTTAGCTCACATTGATATGTTTTCCATTTAGGCTAATGTTCGTGAATTTGTCCTTTAGGACTCATGCTTGGAAAAAATCAACCTCTTTGGGATCCTACCTCATGAATTATTATAGTTATTGAGCATTTTTGTAGTGTGGTCAATAGTAAGGTGTTGTTACATTATAACAATATTTCATGTCACAGCTTCCACCGCACTTAATGAAACTAATGAACAACTTGAAGTGTTCTAGTCAAGGCTTGAAATTCATATCTAAAAGCTGGAGTTCCCAGTTATGATTCCTTACCAAAACTAATTAAAATTTATATCCTTTAGTTTAAGAACCCCAAAAAGATTATGTTAAAGATCATAAAACAAATGAAACTCTTGACTGTTTGGTTGCAGCATGGAAGAGACTAAAGAGATTTTGGGTAAATGTACAACTTGATCGACTGTTTTGAGGCATAGGTACTGAATTTTTTACCATCAGTTCTTTGCTTTTCTTCTCTATTATGTTGCAAGTGATATGTGGAGAAGAATATTGGCCTAGTTGGGGTACATTTAAATATGAAAATCTGTCAAGACAAACTGTAGCGGACATGCTCCTAAGCTAAGAATAAATTCGACAGAGGTGCAATAGTTAGCTGTGTGTTTGTGATGGCGGTGTATGTCATATGGTGGAAAAGGAAAAAGCTCAATTATTAGGCTGGCCATTTCCATTATGACATGAGTCTTCTGAGAAATTTAAGCTCTTGTTTTTTTGAGACAGAGCAGTGGAAAAATGGCAATCTACCTTGGAAACTTAAACGGAGTACCTAGAAGAGGATGTTGCTCTTAGTTACTATGCAATGTATTTTCTTAATAATAGAGTAGGATAGATTGGAATTAGCGATGTAACAGTATGTATTTTATTGTCTGAATGTTGCAGCGAGAAAACTAGCAGTCTGCACTGGTTCTTGTTTTGTATATATGCACTTGGAAAAAGTAAAGAGGCATATTGTAACTATAAGGTCGGGGGCACTGGTGTATCAACTATGGACTGCTCGAAACTGGATGCTATACAGAGACCACGTTATAGACAGAGATACAATCTCCCAACAAATACAAAATGAAGTCAAAGAAAGAGTAGATATGCTTAGAAGTTCAAAAGTGTTAGGAGATGTCTTTTTCAATCAACAGATTATGTAATTAGTTCTCTTTGTTGAGACTTAAGTTCTTTAGTTTTTTTTTTATGGCTAGAAAGTTGTTGTGCTCTTGTAACTTTCATATTTTTCGGTAAGTTTCTTTTTGTCATTATAAGTTCTATTAATTTGTTATCAATGATAAGAAATAGATCCAATCGAAACGACATTCAACTAGTAATTACACATACTTAATAAACTTAAAGAGATTTAGCATGTTGACATACAATCTGGAATGGGTATCAACTTAAGAGACAAAAGGGAACAGTGGTTCTGTCTAAGCAGGCTTTAATAATTTTCACAAAAGAAAAAAGTAAGTATTCATGATTTGAGGTGATATGCCAGATTTCCAGAAAACTTATTTAAAGAACTAACATGATGGATGAAGATAAAGAAACTCCTGAATACCCAGATTACTTAATTAAAGAACCTAGACATGTTAAAAGTAATTTGAACTGTGAGGAACAATAGAACTTACAGATGCATAGAGACAGTTCTACATACCTCAAAATGTTTGAACATTTTGAGATCTGGAGAAGGGATTAGAATTGTTTTTCTAAAACCAATTCCGTTAGATTCTTGAGAGCTGAGTTTGAGAGGAGAACTAGGATTGCTGGATGATGAAATAGTTTATAAAATTGCTGGAGAAAGTGGCACTTTTTTAATGTGTATAACTGAGGAAGACTGAGAGATTGTAACTGGTGGAGTTTTTAGTGTGTGTAACTGAGTGTGAGATGTTTCATAAACCATATATAAAAGTTAAACTTACTTAGTTGAAGTATAATCATGAGATAAGTTGTTTCAATACGTTATTGTTAAAATTTTACAACACTATAGTCTGAAAGAAAGGGGAACTGAAACTACATATAATAACTCTAACTGACTATCTATGAAGCCTCTACATTTAGTGCAATTTCATGTCTGATAGTGTCACGACCCGAGCAGGCTCTGGTCACAACGGTTATCCTAAACCACGAAGGCCTAAGAGACCCCTTAGCATTATATCATAAGCATAATCCATACATAAACTAAAGTGCGGAAGATATAGTAAAATTTAAGGGAAACCCATTATCAAACTAGGTCATAAAAGTTGTGACTATGAAGCCTCTACTGAGAACTAACTATCTAGGCCGGGACAAGGCCCTCGGCTGGACCATGAACTGAATTAAATAAACAAATAAAGAACATGCCTTCCTAAATATTGATGGCTCACCAAGTTGGTCATTATCCCAAATGTTTTACTGGTGTGATAGACTATAGGACTAAGCCTCAGAACTTGTACTACGTGGGGGTCAATACTTGGAGAGTACTGGTATGCAAAACTAACAAAAAATAACATATATTCCATGTAAAATAACTGAGACCATTGTGAAAATAATTTATCATAATATATATATATATATAAAAATGCATGGGCATAATTAAAAAGCTTCATAACATTCTTGTAAATAATGAACTCAACTCTTTTTGCTTTATCTTAGTTTTGAGCTAGATGGTACACTCTACATTTTCTATAATCCCACGGGCCATATGGAATCCTTTCTTGGCTCAGCGGCCAAGCTCCCAATCCATGTTTTTTGCAAGTATTAGAGTATTAGCAAGGGGGACACACAAGATCACAAAGCAGGGTACCATAATCTCCAATCAAGTCAACATGTCATGGTAGTGCACAAGATCACAAAGCAGGGCTTCTAACAGTAGCCCCAAATCAGAAAAACATGAATCAAAAGTACATAAGATTACAAAGCAGGGTACCATATCCTGCTTTGGCCAATCACGGTTTCCATCGATGAGCCTTTTAACTCATGCTTTCTTCGAGTAACCATCTAACTCTCTTTAAGCCCATTTTTAATTCTTTAAAATCATGCCTCATGATTATTAAAAATTTTCATTTATGATTTTGTTAAGGGCATGTCATTCAAGGGTATGATCATACCCAGACTTGCAAGTCATTCATATCATACCATATCATATCCATTGCCCTTCTTATTAAAAGGAATATTAATGACCACCCAAAAGATTTGCATAACACATGGGAGTTCTTTTTTCAAAAGCATATGAAAACTTAAGTAAATCACTCTCTTTTCAAGTCTATAACATACGATGGCCAATTCTTATATAAAACACATGCAATTCTTCATTAGGAAATAAGAGCCTTAAGAATAAGAATCGCCTCTTTGAAAATATGAAAAATAACAAAGCATAATTGATAAAGACACATTTATAACTCAGGAAATATAATCATTCATAAAGTATCCCCCAACATTAGTTATATGTAAATATCATGATCAAAGTGAGGACTCATAATTCATACTCTCAAACCCATTTCAGAATTTATAACATGTTAAGACAATAAATTTCATTATGCGAAGGGAATTTCATATATCATGATCTTAAATCACTTTTTAAAACTCATAACACATGTACACATAACCACAATTCACGTTCATGGGAAACCCCCTTAGTAATTTCATAATTTCATCAAACATGGGTTCAAGATGCATGCTCGTTAAACGATTTCCAAAAACCTTTATATATACATAATTATACATCTTTAAAACTTGTTAAAATAATAAATTTACACCTATAATATTTAGGATATTCCCACATACCTTAGTAACGAAAAGAACATAAGAAAATTTGACCCTTATGACCCTAGATGACCACCTTCTTGAACCCTAGCCTTGGCTTGAAAAGGGGGATTTGACAGAGGATTTTTCAGAGTAAAATAATCGATGTTGTGTCATAAAAACTCATGGAAATAGGTTAATATAGGGTTTAGGGGTCGTTTATAAGTTAAAGTACTTCAAGACCCTTCTTCCCAGGTAAATAAAATCATAAATTGCCCGAATATAAAGCATTAGTGCGTTGTGGAGGTAAATCTCTGCAATAAGCTGTAATACCCTGTATCATTCTTGACTTGATTTCACTCTTAGTTGCATGCATAGGGATGAAAAAATTTCTAATTATTGAGAGACTTAGGCTTATGTTGAGCCTCCTAACTTTGAAGATTTTAAATTTGATCTTCTCGACCTTGAGAAATAGATTATTGAGTCAATTCATGTTCAGGGGGTGTAAAGTGCATGTCTTGGGAGAGTTTTGGATTTTTTGGATAAGGATTGGGTCGAGTTTGTATCACGAAAATAGAGGGTCACCACGATTGCACCGCGTCGTGGTGTCTATGGCGATGAGCCCCTTGGCGCATCATGGTAGGCCTCCAAAACAGGATTCAGTTATGAGTTTAAATTCCTAACGGACAATTATGTCCTATCTTAGCAATTTTATTCATCTAACCTCAATTAATAATGTAATTAGGGAACGAAAATCCTTATTCCTTTCCAAATTACTCTCAAACAAACCCTTCCCTCTTCCCTAAGATCAAGAATCTAATCCTTCCAAGTTTAAGATTTTTAAGAAAGTGTCAAGATTAGGATTAAATCCTTCAAGATAAGCAACTTAAGGTACGTGGGCCTATCCTAAACTTCATGGACACAGCAAAATTGTTTTTAGTAAGTTTGAAAGTTATGAAATCATGTATTTATGAAAGGTTTTGAGAATACTTTGAAGAATATGCATTATGAACCTATTTCGATGACATAACATTTTGGTCTTAAGGCCTTTTTCATGGAATTGAACTATGTTTGTGTATATATATATGTGTTTTTGGTTTTTGAAATATGAATTGAGAGAATGAATATCAATTTCCTTCTTATATTATGATACTTTTTGATTTACAAGTTATGGGTTACTCAATTGCATGTCTTAAAGTATGAGCCCAGTGTTTTACTATCGATCATGAACTTGATGTTGGTTATAAATTGAAGAGAGGGAGATTTATTGTTTGTAAATGTCATATGTGATAATAGAAAGAATTGCATGGGTTGCTATGAAGTAATTGACCACCACATGTTTAAGAATTGAAAGAGAGAATCTTTATATAAGTTTCATATATTTTGAAATGCAAATCCTCTTGTGCTGTTTAAATGTTTTGGTGGTCCACTAACATGTTTTGAATGAAAATACTATAACATGATATGATATGGCTTATATTACTTGCAATTAATGGAATGACAATACCAAATCAGATAAATATCATAATAGACTCAGTCCAGACTAGACTACAGAATTTTTCAGACATTAGACCACTTTTCAGAATGATGCATGATTTGAAAGGCTAAAAATGGGCTTAAAGAAAGTTAGATTGTTACCCGAAGATGGCACGAGTTTACATAACTCATTGATGGACATCGAGTTTTGCCGATTCGGGTGATACGATTGGCTAAGGCCAATGTATACTTGTTCTAGAGACACTGGAATACTAGACTAGTATGTAGGATCCCTATCCTTGCAGCAAACTTGGATGTTGGGGCTTGGCCGACGAGTTAATGGAGGACCCATATAGCCCGTGAGTACTAGACTTACAGGGTGTACCATCTAGCTCAGAAGTAAGATAAAGAGTGAGTCATGATTTCTAAGAACTATTTCAAAGTCTTTTAAGTATGCCCATGTGTTTTTATATATTGTATGTAAAACGTTTTTATGAATTTCTCTCATGTATGTAGTATAAAAAGTATTCTATTTTTGGTTGCTCTGTATACCAGTACAATTATATTGACCCCCTATATTTTAGGATCTGAGGCTCAGTCCCAAGGTCTCACTAAGCAGTAGATCATTGTCATACGTTAGAAGTTGGTGAGCCTTCCTTATTTCGGAAAGCCTTGTCTCATGTGATTTTTCATTTGGTTTTTAATTAATGGTTCGATCGGGCCTTGTCCCGATTTTCAGACAGATGTTTTTTCAAGCATTGATAGAGCTTTCACAGAATGGTGTTAGATGTTTTTGAATCTTTATGAACCCATTTCAGTATTGAGTAGTTTGAAATAAAAAGATGACCATGTTTCCATTTTTTTTTTTTTTCGTATTTATATAGTATATGAATTGTGCTTGTGATTGCCAGTTAGAAAGGGGTTCTTAGGCCTCTCTATTGTCATACCCTATTTTTACCTGAGGTTAAAATGAGCACGACGTTATGGACTCTAAAAGAATGAAAATTTGTACAGAGTCGCTACCTAATTTTTAAGGAAAATAAGGAAACCTATTGAAGTATTAACATGTGATTAATGTTTTTAGTCTGTGAAAAACCAACTGAGATTCTAGGTAAGGGTTCAAGTTATTCCGAAGGGAAGGGTTTAGGCATCCTTCAGAATCCACACGTGTGGTACCCGGCTAGTCTAAATTTTTCAAAGAGGAAGGAGGTATAAAAAATAATGTAGAAGTATATGTATTAAATATAAAATAATATAAATGTTTAAAATTATGTAAAGATGTATATATATTAAATATATAAATAAAACATGTTATTATAAAAAACGTAAAAGATATGTATAAAAATACATGTGAAAAGAAAAGTATTTTATATTGTGTGAAAGAAAGTATATCTTGATATGTCATGAAGAGAAAGAGAAAAATAATGTTCTTTGTTTGATTAAAGTTTATGAAAACGTAAAGATTTACTTTAACAAAAATATCACAATGTTTATGATGTCAAAGGATGTAAACTAATTTGATTAATTTAATTTATTAGCGTAAACATTAATGACCTAAGTTTGCATAAACGCGAGGTGAAGTTGTATAAAGAAAAATCCGCCCAACACCCCAAAAATAAAGTTTTCACTATAATAACATTTGTACAAATATAAAAATACAATACAAAATTAAAAGGGTCTCTTTGAATGTAACTCTCGACGAGTAATCCAAATAACCTGTATAAAGACTAGTAAAAATGTTAGTAACGAATAAATAATAATCAAAATAAATTGAACAAGTATGTGTGTATATAAATATTTAAAAAGATATTTTTTAGTTAAAAAATGGGCTCAGATAAAGTTATGACTGTGAAATGATTGCTCAATTAATTGGTCATCCTAAATCGTTTTGCTACAAAGTGGTTGCTCAATTAATTGGCCATCCTAAATCGTTTATCAAAATCTGAATTGTAAAATCTTGTATTGTTCTAAAGTTTCATCATCTCCCAAAAAATATTTTTTATTTCGTATCTGTATACGTAAAGTCTGTCTTTTATTTACGGAGGCCTCAAATTAATAATAATTTTTCATCGGCCACGATAGTATTTGTTCATTATCAGTGTATAAATGATAAAAGGATACAATCAGTCCGAAAAGGACACCAACATAATGAGCAACTCTAATAGTCGTGAAGAAATATCCAAACATATAGCCAACTTCACAAAAAATTCAATACTCCAACCAACAACATCATGAGCAATAGTGAAAATCCACTAATCCAAAACATCATATGCAACAGTGAAAATCCACTAATCCAGAATAATATTAAAATGAAGCAACAAACCATCAGCCTAAAAACAACCATAAATGGCAAGAACAAATCACAAATGGATCCGAAAAATAGGCACATTCCTCCCAAAAAAATTAAGATCTCGCCGGATAATTCACACCAAAAATATCAAAAGATCCAAAATAAAGAGGGGGGAAAATATTAGAGCACCATAAATAATTCAAATCCATAAAATAAGTACATTATTAAGTGAATCGTGTAATAACAAATAAAGGTTGGCGTCGCTTCAACGATGTATACTGGAGCAACGTCGAAACCCAGATTCCGGCTAGATATGCATATCAATAGGTGAAAAACAAGAAAATATGAACCAAAATAAATGAGAGGATATTTCCGCGAAGGTGGTGGTTCACCAGGCGGCAGTGGAGCGATGGGGAGTGCGGCTGGTGTATGGTGGTTGTGGCGGCTGAAGCTCATCGAATCTAGTGGTTCGCCGGTGGTTATAGGGGTTTGCCGGTGTTGCGTCGTTGGTGGTGTTGGATCTCGAAGGTTGAAAAAGGGGCTGATGGCGTGGTTGCTGCTCGCCCGTCGGCGATGAACTCTGGCGAGGCACGACAATGGTAAGGAGAAGAGAGATCCGTGAGTTGAGAGAGAGAATGGGTTTTGTATATATGTGTAGTGTATGTAAGTTCATGTGTGTGTATTGTATGAAAAAAAAAGGAGATATAATATGTATGTGTCTGTTCAAGTGTATGTGATCTTTGAATAAAGAAGAAGGAAAAATTAAAAAAATGAATTCTCTGTATTTTTATAATGTGAGAGAGATTGTATATTGTTGTTCTGACTTCATGGTCTTTCCGTGAATGGATGATAGCATCGCTATTTATTTTGTGAAGAAAAATGTCAAAAATAGAGGTTGTTGTTTAATGTATCCGTTGGAGTGTTTTGAAGAGCAAAACAGAAAAATGGAATAAATAAAATATGCTTGTGTATTTATGAATATGTGTGTGGGTTTACAAAGGAAAAATGTTTGAGTTATAAAAATAAATATATGTGTATTTTGAAAGAGAGGAATAAATAAATAAATGTGTGTATTTAAAGTGTCCTCCCACCACCTATTTATACAAAAAAATTGAGCACCCTTTTATCCAATAGATAAAAGGATGTCTTCTCTTTTTATAATAGAACACTCTTAAGTCCTTAAATTATTAGCCAAAGAATTTTCATCCTTTTGACCAATGGACAAAGTAATTATTCAAAGGGTAGTGTCATTGAGTGATCATTGTCAGATGAGACAAGACAACACTGAGTGGTCATTATCAAACGTGACAAGACATTATTGTGTAGTCATTGTCGGATGTGATAAGACATCGAATTATTATACTGCACAAAAATAATTGATCCGACTCAGTATTTGCGGAATGCAAAATATAGATGTTGAATGAAAAATGTATAGAGTATTAAAATTATTAAAATATAATTAATTTTAAAATACTATATATATATATATATATATATATATATATATATATATATATATATATATATATATATATATATATAACGTCATGTCGTGCACGTGTGCAGGTGATTGTAAAATGTTAAGAACGATAATGAAGTGATAAAAATTCTAAAATTAAAAAAATTATTAATAAATTATAAAAAAATAAAAACATGACAACAAATTGATTAAAATCCTAAAGAAAGGATAATTATCAATAATTTATCAAACAATTGTAAAAAAATGTGAAAATTATGCTTCGTGCCCTTTAACGAACAGAAAGCCTGAAAACATTAATTTTAAGCACGGAGAGCAAAAATTGAGTGTCAACACCTATCACGGCCAGGATCACATCTTGGGTCGTGACATAAGCTCCGCGCCACATCGCGAACCCTTGCTGGTTCCTCATGAAAATGCTCTAAGCTTTTCGCTTGAGTATCGAATTAAGTAAAAATCAAATGCATTGGAAAGAGGACTCATTTATATTTAATTTGGTAGGCCTTGAGACCCAAAATTTCACATGTTTCAAAAGTTATACACTTTCAAAGTCGATCCTTATTTGTTTTGCAGAGAAATTTTGACTTTTAGGAAAGAGTCGCCACTTAATTTTGAAAAGAAATTAAAACCTTTAAAGAGTTACATCAAACAATTCAAAATAGAAAAATCGTTTTAAGTTATAAATTCTGAATAAGCAGTTCCTATTAACGTTTTAGAAAGGACACCTAAAATGTCCGCTAACTTGTGGTTATCCGGACTGTTTGAAAACGTTTTTTGACTAACTTTGAAAGAAGTTTTTTGAAAAAAAAAAAAACGATTTTAGGAATATTTTGGTGTTGATGCAAAACCAATTTTTAATGACTTGACTAAGGATTTAACTAGGTTCACAAAACACATAAGGCAAACAAGCGTAAAGAAAAAAAGGAAGGGGAGAAAGTAAGGAATTTAGGTCAGTGGGCCCAAATCAATGAGACCTGCCCTAGCCTAATTGGGTTGTCGCCCATTTCACCTGTCCTAATCTAGTTTTCAAGCCCACCTGTATTAAATTTACAACTTTGGCTTCGAGGTCCAAATGAAAGAATAAATAAATAAATAAATAAATAAATACGACAACAATAGATAAATAAAGACAACAAATAAATAACCAGAAATAAGGCTCGGGTTTCGTCGTTGCTTCAAGAATGAAACTTTAACCCATTTTCCTTCTTTCGACTCCTTGTATCCATGCACTACGGGATCACTTCTGAACTTAGAACTTTGAAAAAATCGACTTAGGGCTAGACGGGCCTCAATGGCCCATAATGCACATGCAAAGAGAGAAGAGTCCATGCGGGACTCAGGCTCATCCACATGCAAAAAGAGAAAGTGAAGTAATTAACATATATCCGAAAGTTAATATTTAAACAAATACTAAATTATCATGTATAAAAAAAAAAAATGCAAAATTAGTTTAACAAAAGTAGCTTCCCATTATGTAACATACAAGAAAACCGGCTTAGGACTGTACCCTATTACTTATTTTTTAATAATTATTATGATGAATGTACGTTGGTATACACCATCTGGGAGCAAATCATTAATACAAGTCTTGTTTACTTAGCAAAAAGAGTTGAATACGCAGTGGGATTGTGTAGAGTACTAACAAGATAGGGCACGCACAATAGAAGCATATTATATATATAGATATATACATGAACAAAAATGACAGAAGGTTAGTAGTATTCGACTATCATCAATACCCATTTGACATAGTCCGGCAATGCAACATCATTCAATGTAAAAGATCATTACCCTAAACAACTATCCATGTGAATATATTTTATTCTCTTTCCAGTTGCTTGAGGAGAAAGATTTCAAGTAATGGAATCTTTATTCAAGTCTTTGATTCACAGAATGCAACAGAACACTAAGAAAAGAAAAGAAAAAAAAAATCAGCCAGCTATTACATGTTGTCACTAAAAGCACTTGCGACTGAGATTTGCAAAGACCTTGATCCCCGTCCTCGGAGGTATATCTTATATGTATCCTGATTACACCCTAAGTTCTAAAGGGAGCTTTCATATTAGAACTGATGCATATACATTTCGAATGCCTTTTCCTTCACCAACAGATATGAATAAACCAACACTCACAAACATTCAGAGACTTTGGATGCTTCAAAACAAAGATGCCTCTCTAAAAGAGATCTTCAGCAACTAAAGTTCGTATTCTAATTCTATTGCATTGCAAAAGGTTCAATAACCTCTCTTTAATTCTAATTGTTTAACTAATACCAAAAGGAATGAAAGAAAACAGGTTCAAAGCATGACATCATTTTAGAGAATTGAACACCAACACGATTTCATTTTAAGAGTAAAATAAAACAGCCCAACGAAGATTATGACAAGATGAAAAGATCGTTAACAGACTCAACAATCGATCCAATCAAAACCAATACTATGGCTCAAAAATCTCCTCTACTCAAGTAGCCCAAAGACATGCAATTTTCGGTAATTGTATGGAAAGCTTGCAACAAGTAGAAACAATAACGAGAACAGGGAAGGATGAACATTTCTTAATCTTAAACAAAGATAAAATTCCATCTTGGGTATATAAGATCTCATATCATAGAGCAACGAATCTAACCCCAAAATTTGAAAATGCAGCGTACAAAGTGGATAGAAATATTTGCATCAAGCAAGCACGAATATTGAATATACTTAGCTGAACAGAGAAAAATCGAGTGCCTAAACAAATCTTATGGTCCAATTACCCAGAAGAGTCGATTATCACAGATTACCGAAAGGAGAAGAACATATGCAACTAATCAATAGTTATTCAAATAAAAAGATGAGAACTTAAAAATGGCTATAACTTGACAGATTATTACACGGTGTATTACAACAAAACAAATTCGACAATATCAATCCATCAGTGAATCGAAAAAACAGAAACATAATCACATAACCATAACGAACCCCACATCAATTATTTCAACACAACATCCTACTGCCTTTGTAGCCTCTACAGTATACAACCCAGCATGCAATATCACTAATACTCGCAACTACAGAAGGTTGAGATGAAGTAGACATAGTCAAAAGATAAGAGAAATGGGGTGTTACCTTTTTTGGAGCAGCAAATAGGACTAAGAGCTAACTGCCGAAATCCGCCACCACCGGAAATCAGCTTTCTCAACTTGAGAATCTCCAATTAGTCAACCAACTTTCAGAAAGAAGAACGAAAAGAAAGTTTTCACTAAGGGAACTGTTTTGATCTCAAAATTTTCTCCCCCCTCTTTTCGAAGCCAAAAAATTCGAACCAAAAATCCTCAGAACCTTTACTTTCCTTATCAGACCTCAAAATTTCCCAACACTAGTTTTTCAACCTAAGAGCCTAAAAGAGAAAATCCCCCTATTCCCAGACCCAAAATTTCAAACCCTAAAAACGGTGACAGAAGAAAACCATCCTCCCTTTTCTTGCTCCAGAGAGAGCTATTTATAGAAAGGGGGATTGAGGGTTCATTTTTTGAATTCAAAAGATGAGAACGCTAACAAATTGTACCCCCTTGTTGATTTTCATGAACGGATTTCCAAAAATGGCCAATAGAAATTTAAGAAAATGGAATCATCTTCACAAGCCAATGAAAATTTTCCACCCTTGTACGAAATCGTACAACCTCATCCGAGATTCGCGAGATTGGAACGTTGGGGTGAGCCAGCTCACCCATTTCTATAAACTTTCTTGAATTTTCGTAACAAACACACTCCATCTAGGCGGGTCGACGTTCGGAAGCTGTTTTTCGCCGAATTTCGGGTTAAGGATGACGGGTCGAGTCGCGAAGTTGATGGATTTTGGTCGGTTTTTGGCTGGTTGTTTGCTGAAGGTCGATGTTATTGATGGTTTGTTTTGTGGAGATTGTATGCTGGTTAAGAGAAAATGGGAAGATGATTGGGCCGGGTCAAGATCTATTGGGCCTAGTGGGTGGTGCAGACGGATTTGGGCTTAGGTGCAAGTGTTGCTGCATTGGGTTGCTGATGGGGTTCTTCAAAAATTTAGTCTCTAATTGGGGTTATTTAATAACCTCAATTAAATATAATTGGGTTATTAAATAACCCTAATTAAATTTAATTGGATTAAAGTAATCCCAACTAGGAAATGATAATTCTGAGAATTGAGATCGAATTTCAATTTAGGCGACTCATTTAAACCCTAGCCAAATTGAATATCCATTGGTTCATTCCATCACAATTTAGGCCAATTTAATTTCAATTGAGGTCATATTTAATTAGTTCGCTAAATTGAATCGCAATCCTACACGAATTAAGTAACAGATTAATTTCGAGTTTCTTGATTTGATGAAAATCAAACAAATATTCCTCCAAATAAAATATTTTGAGAATAAAATATATTTAAAATCAAGACTTTATCCATTTGAATTAATTTTCAAAATTAATCAATAAAAGTCTAATTTTAATAGAAATGTTCATTTAAATAACAAATTTTATACACTCGTATATAAAAATACGAAAATGTATACTTGTTAATTAAATGATAAAATTAACTCAAATAAATATTTTAAATTGCATTTATTTGAATAAAATAATTTTCGTGATTTTATCTTAAAATTAAAGAAACTCAAAATTAAATTGGATTATGG
Source organism: Capsicum baccatum var. pendulum (assembly GCA_030864225.1). Lineage (NCBI taxonomy): Eukaryota > Viridiplantae > Streptophyta > Magnoliopsida > Solanales > Solanaceae > Capsicum > Capsicum baccatum. Next base: position 7,703,384 of record CM061552.1, read on the forward strand.
AGGGCAAAAATTAGGTGTCAATAATCGCCCCCTCCCTTTAGGTAGGATGGATACAAGTAATCCTGGGCAAAGGGAGGTTGACGTTCCTAATTTTTGTCCGACCACAAATTCCAATTTGAAAAAGGTTAATCTTCGCATGAGTTTCATGGAGTTATGGCCGAACCTTGGTATCAAATTTCCTACATATCTTAGGTTTCATGGGAATTCAGGCCACTTGTACTTCATAAAGCTTGATTTTAAGCATGATTTTCAAGAGAATTCACCAACTATCTTGGTTTTGGACTTTTCGATGAAACCGAGAAGCTGGGGAATAGAGGGATTAGGGGAAGGTTGGAATGTATTCGAGTTTTCTACATAGATCCCAACCTACATATCTTCGAGACTTAGGGAATCAGACTGCTTATATTTTGACTCAATCGATAGAAAAGATAGTCTTTTATTTCAGACGATCTTTGGCTCAAGATAAGTGACAAGTTGATCGAGTTGTGTAAAAGAGGCTTGTAAACTCTTAACCATGAACGTGGATCTCTTCACATCCATTGGTAAGAATTTACCTAGGCATAATTTTCAAAACTCTAGGAGTCCTATCACTCGAATTTGGAAGAAAGAGAAGGTTACCCTCAGCATGAGTTAAGAAATATCCCAGAGTTGAAGCTGAGACTTAGAACATTCCAAAATACCCACATGCCTTCTAACAGGGGTGTGGTTGGATGGTGGTGGCGATCATTCTTTAGTTCGCATCCAAAGAGTTTGACGTCCTTCTCTAGACTATGTCCCGTTTTGCTGCCAAGAAAGAGTTCCACGTTGTGCTGCATCCTTTTTGGAGTTGTCCGCACCTGTGGGTTTGATTTGAGATTTTCATCCTCTCGGATGCTCTCGACAATATCTCAAACAAAATTGTTAGTGCTAAACATAATTCATGAAAGAGGCATATATTTTTTTACCATATCTCCACGTGAGTTGTTGCCTAAGAAACGAAGTCATCCTTCCATGTACCTATTTGGAATGAAATAACTGGCAACGACAAACACAAAAACTATCTTGGTTGTCGTATAATTATGATATTTGTTAGTTGAATATGTCTTCAAAGTGGAGTGGCCCTTTTGGACACCAGCGACACTTTATGCAGAACGGTCCCTGCAACCGTGTAATCTTGTATTGATGCGGCAACCCTTTTGGTTACCTGTAATGTTTGTTATATATGGAATGATAACCTTTTTAGTTATTGGCAATAATTCTTTGCATATGACCTCGGGTAAGTCTTGCGCATCAGTTATATCGATACGACTTATAGATTTCATTTGAATTATCAATCGTTGGATACCACCACTTGCCAGGAAGACTTTAGACACAAGACACTTCCTCTATTTCTCCGATGTGGGATTGATTTGCTTCCCAACAATCCTCCCCTCAAAACAAGACCACGTCACTTATGATTCAGTGATAATCCATTTGACGGACTACTAGGTCACTTCATATAATCTGCCAAACATCTTGTACCGCCGTTATCACCCAACGGGTCACGCCGCCTGACCACCACTTGCTAGGAAGACTTTCGACACAAGGCACCACCTGCAACAGATCTCTGCTCTTGTTGTCTCACCATAAACTTCTCTCCAAACACAACACAGTCCACTACTCCGACAGAACGGACTTGTTTTGGAGCACCTCCCAAAAGGCCTTATACTAGTGGAGTTGGGTGAGACTCTTAAATATTGGAAATGCTTCCTCTATTTCTCTGATGTGGGATTGATTTTCTTACCAACATGTTCCAAGTAAAGTCTTTCAAGGTTAGGAAGATGAAGACCTATAGTGGTTGGAATTCTTCCTGAGAGGTTGTTGTAACTGAAACTAATGATTTCCAAAGAAGACATATTGAAAATAGCCTCTGGAATTTCACCAATGAGATTATAATTCAGCACAAAGCTTAATACCCTCAAATTTGATAGCTTCCCTAATTCCAAGGGAATTTTCCCCACTATGCCATTTCTTCCACAATTAAGATTTTGCAGAGCGGAAATATTGCCCAGTGAAATGGGAATAGTCCCTTTTATTTGATTATCACCAATATAAAAGTGCTCGAGTTTGGATAAACAACCAATATTTTTGGGTATTTTTCCAGTTATTTTGTTGAAAGATAAGGACAACACTTTGAGCTCTGTTAGTTGGCATATGTTAGAAGGAATGTTACCAGAAATTTGGTTGAAATATATACTTAGATACTTCAGATTTGAGACAATATTTTCGTCATCAAGCAAGAGAGGACCAGATAGGCTATTGCATTGCAGATGTATGGTAAGTAGCGATGAGATATTAAACAATGCTGCAGGAATGAAACCTGTCAATTCATTATCATACAAGGACAACTCTACAACTTGGCTCAGATTACCAATCTCCTTTGGAATGTTGCCGTTGATTTTATTCCCATCCAAACATAAGTTCAGCAATTTTGTGGCATTTCCGATCGAAGGAGAGATTATACCCATGAGGCTATTGTTGACATACCATGGACCTTTCCACATTTCACTACCTAGTTTATTGTAGGCCAACAAAATTACTTGAATTCCTTGATGTTGAAATAGACTTATTGGTATACTTCCTTGGAGATGATTCTTCTGAATATCAATTACTCACAAGCGAGGCAAGTGGCCAAGTACGTAAGGGATGCCACCATGGATGCTGATGTTCCTGAGATTGAGCACACTGAGAAAAGACAAATTGGCCAAAGAGGGGGAAATTGTGCCTTGAAGTTGCATATTGGGTAGAGACAAGGCTACAACCGTTTGCCTTTTTGAACTGCAAGTGACACCAAACCAAGAGCAAAAAGAAGTATTCTCGGTCCAATTATTGGTCAAAAAATAACAATGACTTGTAACAAGATTTTTGAAAGCTAGTAAAGCTTGTAGGTCAGTTTCATTTGACGAAGTAGCTGATATAAAACCGAGTAATATTGAATTAGAAAGAGAAGAATCAATAAGAAAATGTGCTTCGCCATATGCTCTAGAAATAGACTGTTTCAAGGAAAACTGGACATTCTGGATTAATTTGTGTGTGGTATTTCCAATGATAAAAGTTACTCAAATAAGTAGTAAAATGATTAATGTGAAAAAATATAAAAAGGAGCTGTAACACCCCGTTGTTTTGTTCTACTTGATGTCACCTAGAGCCATGTTTGAGTGGCTAGCATCTTGAAAATACTCTAAGTATAAAAAGGGACTTATTCATTTTGAGCTCCTAATAGTTGATATGTTAGATAATTCATGATCCGGGAGGTCAATAGGTGTTCCCGGAAAAGTTTCGAATTTTTTAGGCCGCATTTAGACCTTGTTTGGTATCCTAAAACAGTGGACCAACGCGATCTTGGCGCGCGGCATCTCCCATAGCATTGGTCAATTTTTGTGCAGGAACTGCCAGGCAAAAGTACTGAGGCTTGGCACGATTAGGGCGTGACGCTTCGGGTATCGCGTCGATGCCGTTGACGCGCCGCGTCGCCAATCGCGTCGATGCCGGTTGTTTCAGCTTTTAAAATCTGCATTTTTAAGGGAAATTGGGTCATTTTTCCTTATTCTAATACTTCCCAAACACGAGATTAAAACATCATATTAGCACTTTAGGTTGGTTTTCATGAAAAATAACTCTCTTAATATCAATTGAAAACCCTAGCCTCTTCTTTTAAGATCAAGAGTTCATCCTTGCAAGTCAATAGTTTCAAGAACTAAGGTGAAATTCGGAATCCACTCTACCTCCTAAACAACATAAGGTACGTGAGATTTTCCTAAAAATTACATCGGCATAGCAAATTCTTTTAATTATGCAAAAGGTTTAGAAATCATGATTTTACGAAAAAGGGTTTTGGATTTACAATTATAATAATGTTTTAGAATCCTTGAGAATATTGTTTTGGTCTTTAGGCCTTACCTTGAAAGTGATTTGATTAGTATATATGTATGAATGTATGCATTGAAACTTTGAATTGAGAATTGAGAGCATGAAATATTGAATATCCTCCTCTCCTATTACTTCATTACTTGATTTACAAGTTATGAATCCTTACATTTCATGGTTTTAAGGAAGTCAATCAAGATGCTAATTATCTTATGTAAATTTTATGATGATTCAGAATGGGAGAGATGAATGTTATTATGATTTAAAATGTTGAGATTGATAAATGAAGAAACTTCAAGAATGTTTTTGAGAGATTGGCCACCGCTTATTTTAATTGTTAATTAATGGAAAGCCTTTGCATGATTTTGACTTATGATTTGAGATATGAATTTTCTTATACTATATGCATGATCAGTGGCATGAACATTGTTTAGAATGAAATAATCAGACATGGCACTTTATGACATAATTATTCGACTTGCAAGTCTTGGTATGACGATACCAAATCAAACAATGCCATAACAGACACAGACTAGTATAGAAATCAAATTTCTATCAGACTCTCATGATTTTGAATTTAGAATAATACAGGTTCAAAAAAAGCTAAAATAGGGCATAAATAAATGTTAGGTGGTTCCCCATAGAAGACACGAGTTCAGACAACTCATTGCCCAAAATTGTATTTTGCCAATACGGGTATATTATTCTACGCTGGCCTAGTGCCCTGTTGAGTATCAGACTTAGACACTCCAACCCTTGCGGCAAACTTGGGTTGGAGGCTTCCCTGTCGAGTCAATGGTGGATTCCATATAGCCCATGGAATATCAGACTTGTAGGGGAGTTCCATGTAACTTAGAAGTAATAAAAAGAATTGAATTATATACTAACATAAACGTTTTATGATTATTAAATATGTGCCCAAGTGTTTTGAACTATATCATGCATGATGGTCTATTATTTTCTCTTGCTTATTATATATATCTAAACACATTATTCTGGATTTCTCTGTATGCCAGTACATTTGTATTGACCCCCTACCTTCCAGGTTCTGAGGCCCAATCTAGGGGTCCTGATAAGCAGTAGATTTCTTCAGGCAGGAGTGAAGAGTGCAACTGGTGAGCTTTCTATATTTCAAAAAGCCTATTTTTTCAGTCATTTATCATTTATTATGGTATTGGTCTACTGGGGGCTTGTCCTAGATTCAGACAAGTTTTGATGTCTTATGTAGTAGAGATTTCACAAACAGAAAAATATGTTTCTTTTATGTTGAAAAACCTATTTTCGTACTGTTGAATAGATTTTAGATTTATGACCATGATTTCATTTTATTTTTTATTTTCCGAACTTCTTTTTTTGATATCTGAATGGTGTATGTGATTACAAGTTAGAAGGGATCTCAAGCCTTCATGGTTTAGGATTCTCATCACGGCCAGGGCCCCAGTTCGAGTCATGATAAACTTGGTATCAGATGACTGTTCATGGTCCCAGGGTGTCCGCGAAATCGCATCGGGTAGAGTCTTTTTTATGGGTGTGTAGCGTGAAATACTTATAAGTAGGAGGCTAATAGGCGTTTAGGAATGTTTCTTCTCTTTGTGATTTAGTTCGTGCTTTAGAGTCTAATCTGTCCTCTAATCAATAATCTCTTGAATTTAAAAAAAGCAGCCATGCCTCCACGTCGCTCTAATGATCAAAATACCCAGACTGATGAGGTCTGTCCAACTCATGGGTTGAGGACACACAATAGAGATCAGACTCTAGAAGTTGTTATTACTCCAGAGTCCCACCTACTCAGACCATCCCAGCCAGGGAACCTACAGATCCCCGGTCGGGGACTAACCGCACCCAACCTCATGAGAGAGAGGTATCAAATGCAAAATTCAGACAGTCAATACATATGATTGTGCAGTTGGAGGCCACACATACCCAACTGTCAGAGGATGTAGTCTCTACATTTGGCGTAGCTGAGACTACTAGAGTGGGTCAGTTTATGTGGATGAACCCACCTAGATTTTCGGGTACAAAGGTAGAGAATGATCCACAGGAGTTTGTGGATGAGATGGAGAAGATTTTTAGGGTGATGCATGTAGATGAGGTGTAAGGGGTGGAATTAGCAGCTTATCAGCTTAAAAATTTGTGAATCAGTGGTATAGCGAGTGGAAAGATTCAAAGGGTGAGAATTCTGAGACCACAGTATGGGGAGAGTTTGTGGAAGCCTTACTAGATCGATTCTTTCCTCTAGAATTAAGGGAGGCCAAAGTTGAAGAGTTTATGAACCTAAAGAAAGGAAAAATGAGTGTCAAGGAGTACACTCTGAGATTCAACCAAGTAGCTCGTTATGCTCCAGAGTTGGCTGGTAATATGAGAGCCCGTATGAGAAAATTTACATCCGGCCCTTCAGATGACTTAGTGCTTGAATGCAAGGGGGCAATGCTTAATAGGGACATGCACTTCTACAAACTGTCAGTCCACATACAGCATGTTACGGAGCAGAAAAAGAGAATCACTAAATCTAGGGAGAAGGACATGAAGGCCAAGAGGGCTAGAATAATAGACCAGAGCCACAGTCAGCAGCAGAGTGGTAATTGGGGTAACAAATGGAAGAAGACAAAGTTTTAGGGTAATATGCAGTCTACAGCCAGCGCCCCAGCATCCAGACCCAAAGTTGACAAACAATCTCAGAATTTTCAGAATAATCATGGATCTAGGGCACATGATATCAAGTCCCAGGAAAGTGTAGCTCAGCAGCATCATACGTTTTTACAGTGTGAGACTTGCGGTAAGCATCATCTAGGGAGGTGTAACACCCCGAATCTAGGACTCAAAATGCTACATAGTGCTCATGACCTCAAAGGACCACAAAATAACCCATGACTGATATCTATACCTGTACACTACATAATATAAAATGATAATGCGAAAAAATGCACTGAAAGGCCATAAGGTTCAATACCGAACATAATTGAATAACGTAACATCTATGTGGGGTAATATAATACCCAAAATAAAACTGAAAATACTAAAGTATGAAATATGATAGTCTGAAATCTAATCTGCATCTAGTCTGAAAGCCTCTATTATCTGAATAACCTGAATAAGGAGATGATGGGACATGTTCCCAACTAACTCCAATAAAATATACTAATAAATAAGATAATAGAGAAATATCATGTCCTCAAAGGATGAGGACTCACTTCTAATTCTGACTACTGAGAATGGGATCTACTGCAGATCTAGAACTCGTGTCTCTGAACCTATAGTGTAACTTAAAAAGAAAACACCATAGTGCAAATGCGTCAGTACAATGGAATGTACTGAGTATACATGTGAGGTAGGCTATATATAGGAGATCACATGCATGATTAATGCTAACTGACTATCTAACATGAACGTGAGAGTGGATGTATAAATACGTAACTATAACTGACACCGTGATAACATGATTACTGAATCTGAATATTGATAACATAGGTGACTGTATCTGATATTCTTAAATTTGATGGAACTATCTGAGTTCCATACTGTATCTGAGTTGACTGTATCTGACAGTCTTGAAATCTGAAGAACTATCTGAGTTTTGTTACTAAGACTAATTGACTACATCTGACAATACTGATTCTATAACATAAAACTATGGGAAGTAGTTATCTAACCGATATGCCCCAAATATGCTATAAGATCTGAGTTGGGGTCCAATCTATGCCATGATTGGAAGGGTGTCAATACTGCGCCACTGGTAAGGACAACATGGTAGTAACCCTCATATAACATGTAAATCTAATGAGAACGATGGGAACCTTTATATAGAAAGTTAAGCCACCTCATATACCCTCATATACTAGGCTACGATGTCTCAACCTATACTGGCTACATAGTTCTGGAATGCTAGGATTGCTTCTAAGAATCACACCCTCATATAAAAGGAGAATTCCCATCCTTGGGTTCACTCGGTGCTAATACCAACTCCCATATGGATAGACACTGAACATGATTTACTAAACTGAACATGGACTAAATTACTAAATTCTGTTGACTAACGAAATACTACTGATATCTGAAAACTGACTGAGTTCAGGAGATCATGGTATTTTCCTGAGTTATAAGACTGTTTGAAGTCTAAGGATTCATAGCTTGACTGATTTCAGGAGATCATGGTATTTTCATGGTGAGGTTGCATATAATCGAATTCATAAATTTCATATTCTAACATCATGTCCTCCTATCAACATATGCATTGCAAGCCAATAGCATGGAATCCTTTTGAATATAAGAGAATATCATACATTTGACATTTAAATCAAATTCTAGCTAGCTTTCATGGTTTCTATTCCTTTAAGCATTTTATAAAATACCTTGCATGCACAAACTAGGGCATAGGTATGGATATCAATTAATAAATCAAAACAACGCAATTCAATCCAATTTCACAAGTTTCAATCCACATAATATCATGGTATCATGAACCTCACATAAAGATTCTAACTTGGGAGTTGTATAACAACAATCACACAAGCATAATCAACTTATAACAAAATAGCATAATTCATAATTTAAAAGAGGGTTCTTGAGCTTTATGGATGAAAGGAATAAAAAATTAACACATGCATACCTTAGATGGAAGTTCTTGAATGATCTGCGGTGAAATCTCTTAGATTTAGGTCTTCAAATTGAAACCCTTGTTCTTGTTATTGAGAGAAATTGATGAAAAGAAGTATATTTTGGTATTTTAGGGCCTTAATAACATGTTACAAGGCTTATATAGGGTGGAAAAATTTACCAAATTGCCCTTGAAAATACGGAGGTAAAGTGCTGAAAATTGGGTACAAAGGCTACACAAAGGGCGGTGCCTTTGTTAGAGCCTTTTGTTCCCTGGATGGTACCTTGGGTAGCACCTTGTGCAAACTGCATGGCGCCTTTGGTATTAAATTTCCCACAAAGACTATACCATGGGAGGCACCCCTTCATAGCCTTTGGCTACTGGTTTGGCACACTAAACGTGCCTTTACGCTACTCCAAAAATTCCAAAACTCACCCGGGATGTATTACGACCTTACCCCATCTCAACGTAACTTGAAAATCAAAAATCGAAGGTCATGAAGGTCGTCAAATAAATCCCCAAAGTTTGGAGGTCTAAAATGAGACTAAGTGTTGAACACTTAGCAAACTTTTCTAAGTCTTGAAACTTGTAAAGAGCTTTAAGGAGCTTAACGAGCTGAATTTAAATGCAAGATTTTGTGGGGACTTACAATATCTGCCCCTTAGGAATATTCGTCCTCGAATGGGACTGTAACACCCCGTACTTAATTACGTGCATTATCCATTGTTATATGTGTTGGAGTATATGTATTGATCCTAAGTTAGGTATATATGAGTATTGATTATTTTGAGATGGTTTCAAGTGTATAGTTTGATTATATGTGTATAGGAATCGACCTTATTTATATCAGAATTTGCCCGTCGATGTTTCCATACGAAGGTTATTGAATAAGATTTCTGACGATATAAAGATTTTCAAAAACGGATAAGTTTCGGATATAAGCGACCACGTTCGAAACTATAAAACGGTGGCCGGGATGTGAACAGTAAAATTGCAGGAAAATTTCCAGTTTTTGGGTCAACTTTGAACGATCATAACTCCCTCAATATAATGAACTGGGCGAGATACCACATATCAAAAGAAAGATCTTTGAGTATTCTTTCTAATGAAATTGGTTTCATCCAAATCCAATATATGAGTAAGGATTTATACTCGTTCTATTGCAGCCTCTCAAAACAGATTTTTGTGAACAGTAAATTAGTAGGAAAATACTGAGGCCTGCTAGTTTTTTGGGTCAACTTTGAACGATCATAACTCCCTCAATATAATGAACTGGGAGAGCTACCATATATCAAAAGAAAGATGTTTGAGTCTTCTTTCCAATTCAATTGGTTTCATCCAAATTCAACATCTGCGTAAGGAGTTATACGTGTTTTACTTCAGCCTATCAAAATAGATTTTTAGGGTCAACTTCAAACGATTATAACTCCTTGTACAGGACGAACTGGGTGGCCTAATTTATATGAAATGAAATAACTTTGAATTAGCTTTACAATGATACCAATTTCACCTAAATCCGATATCGGAGCAAAGAGTTATGGTCTATTTACTTCAGCTTGTCAAAACAGTCCATCGGAGGACATATTTGACATTATTTAAATTTTAAGGGCACTTTGGTCATTTTCTATGGTATTATGGACGGGAATATGTGTATATATACATGTATATGAGCTCAAAAATCAGATTCATCATCAATTAGAGGAAAGAACAAACCCTAGCCAAATTTCAACTCTAATTATCTTGTGATTCAACCGTGGAAAGTCCAAATTGATTCCGTAGTTGTGTTCATCGTCTCAAGGGCTTCGAGAAGCACCCCTTATTTGTGCCAACAGGACTTCAAAACCCAAAGGGTCATTCTATGGTAAGGATGTAATTATGTTGGTGTTATTTATATGGATATGTATATATATATATATGCATGTGAGCATAAGAAGTATGTTATTTGATTGTTGTTGAAAGATGATTGGAAATGATGTTGGATCATTCTTGTGCATGGTTGGATTATGTTGAATTGTGAAGGGATGATGTGGTATTGATGATATGGTATTGAAATGATGATTATATATCTATATATATACTCATAAACCTATTGTTCAAGTTGGTTTTTGGAATGCTTTGCAAATATTGGTTGTATGGAATTATGGAAGAGAATTGTGGTGTTGGGTTGCTAATACTAGATGCCAAATATTTCATTGTAGATAAGTGAGTTGTAAAGGCGGGAAGTTGTGTTGAATTGGTATCCGAATCTACAACGAGGTATGTAAAGCATACTCTAACGATGTTCTTTGGCATGAAAACACCAATGTTCCATAAAGTAAGATTCCGATGGTTATCCAAACACATGTATTGTTCTACATTACCAATGAAGTTGTTTCTATTCTATAAAGTGTCAAAATGTTTCATTGATATACCAAGAGGCTCCTATTTCATTGTTGTGATATTGATGATTCTGAAACATACTGTTGATGTACCAATGAGTCCTTATTACATCGTTATTGTATAGAAGGTCTATTACTTGATTCCTATTGATGTATCATTGTTCCAAAGGTACTATATTGGCATGAACACTAATGTAATAATCTCAAAAGCTTTTGAACTAAGTTATTGGAAAAATCTCTTATGTGTTACTTGATATACGTGTGGGTGGTATCCCAGGGGCATAAGCCTAGCATGGGTCGATCCCAATTGATATGTACTGGGGGCAGCCTAATGGTCACAGTACGGTACAGTATTGATTATTGTTAGGTGGTTGGAGGTTCGGGAGGAGGAGGTAATGGCGAATAATAATTGTAAAGAATGAAATGAACGAATGTATACCGTTCCACAAATGTGTTTGTATTCAAGAACCCAATTCAGATTAATGATAATGTTCGTGATCCTAAAAATGTTTATGAAGTGTGGTTCACTTCTATTATCAATTATTCACTTGTGTCTGATTTTTTTGATCCCCCATATCACATATGATTATTTACAGCTTTACATACTCAGTACATATCTCGTACTGACGTCCCTTACGGGGGACCTGCATTTCATGCTGCAGGCACAGGTACCTCAGCTCATACACCGCACCAGTAGAAGCCAGGTCATACAGCTACTGTTGGTGAGCTCCAGTTTACTTCGGAGCTTTCCGAGTCGGTTCCTTATATTTTGTTATTGTACAGGAGTCATGTGTGGGCGGGGGTTTGTCCCGACCCTAGTTATGTCATCTATATCCTAGAGGCTTTGTAGATATAAAGAAGGGTAAAGTCATGAAAGTTTATATAGTAATGTTATATTCGTATATGGGGTGACCCCGACGGCCATGTATTATATATATGTATATATATTTGTGTGTGTTGTGCTGATACAGGTAATTAGACCCTTTTATATGCAGCGAAGTGCTGCCCAAATTTTTGGTGACATATAAGTGAAAGTACAGGTATTTGAACGGGTTCTCTCGGGCCTTCTCGGCTTCGGGTGCCAGTCCGGCCCGATGGGATTTTGGGCCGTGACAAAAGTGGTATCAGAGAGGTTCGTCCTAGTGAGTCTACAAAGCCGTGTCTACGTAGAGTCTTGTTTATCGGTGTGTTGTGCACCACATCTATAAACAGGAGGCTATGGACATTTAGGAATTGTTTCTTTTCTTCATGTCTTAGATCGTGCGATAGAGCTTATATTGTATATGAAGTCATAGTTGACCACTGAATCAGTTTGTTTCTCTTATTATAGTAATGATGCCGGTTACCAGAAGCAAGAATACCGGTAAGCAAGTAGATGTGGCTGCCGGAGAGGGGACTAGTAAGTCACCCACTATACCAGCTAATCAAAGTGAGGCTGCAGCTGAGCATGCATCAGAAACTTCCCCCAATCCAGAAGAAATAAGGGGGAGGGGAACTATATCCCCAGAGCCACCTATTAATGTTGTTGATCAAGATCTTAGAAATGCAGTGCAACTTTTGACTCGTATAGTTGTTGGGCAAGTCCAAGGGCAAGGCATTCCTGTCGTGGGTTCTAGCAGTACTGATAGGGCGGCTAGTCTTCGGACGCAAGATTTTCTTAAGATGGATCCGCCTACTTTTACCAGATCCGATCTTAACGAAGATCCGCAGGACTTTATTGATCAAATCCAAAGGGCCCTAGAGGTGATGCATGTATCGGGCAGAGAGACAGTGGAGTTAGCCGCGTATAGATTCAAAGGTGAGGCTATATATTGGTATGAAGACTGGAAACGGTCGAGGGGCATTGATGCACCCCCAGCTATTTGGAAAGAGTTCAAAGAGGCATTTATTGATCATTATCTTCCATATGAGACTCGTCAGGCCCGTGCGGATCAGTTCTTAAATATTTAGCAGGGTAATACAAGTGTGAGGGAGTATAGTCTTTGATTTAATTCGTTGTCCAGATATGCTCCTAATATTATAGCTACTATGGATGACAGAGTTCATCGGTATGTGAACGGATTGGATCCGTATTTGGTTAGGGATTGTACTATTGCTGCACTAAATAAAGATATGGATATAGCTAGGATCCAAGCATTTGCACAGAAAATGGAAGATCAGAGGCAGAGAAGAAGAACGCAGGAATTTGAAAGCGAATCTTCTAAGAGGTCCAGATCTACAGGGCAGTTTATGGCTCCACAGGGAGGTTTTAGACCTCAATTTTCTGCTAGACCACCTAGGCCATTATTTTCTTATTCTGCAGCTAGTGCTCCACCACAGCATCAGGGGTTCAGAGGCAGTCAAATTGGGCAAAGAAGTAAGGGTCATAGTTCACGATCAGTGGGTTATCATGGGCAAGGGAATATGATCCAACTGAGACATCCTCGAGAGCCATGCAATAAATGTGGAAGGAATCATATGGGCGCATGTCGAATGAGAACAAATGTTTGTTATTGGTGCGGTATGACGGGGCATATGATGAGAGAATGCCCACGAAGGGGCGCAGGTGGTGTAGCACGACCTTCGGGATCAGCTGTTGCATCATCATCACCGGTATCTTATTCTGGTAGAGGCGCACGACCCGTGGGTCATGCTAGAAACGAAATAAGAGTCGCCAGTTCCAGCGGGACTCAGAATTGCACTTATGCTTTAGCGGATCGACAGAATCTAGAGGCTTCCCCAGATGTGGTTACGGGTACGATGTCCATATTTTCATTTGATGTATATGCTCTAATTGATCCCGGTTCTACATTATCATATGTTATTCCTTTGGTTGCTGGAAAGTTCAAAAGAACCCCCGAATTGTTAGATAAGCCGTTGGAAGTGTCTACCCTGGTTGGGGAATTTATTATTGCTAGAAGAGTTTATAAAGATTGTGTAGTAACTGTGTGTGGTCGAGACACGATGGCTAATCTCGTGGAACTAGAAATGGTAGATTTTGATGTTATAATGGGTATGGATTGGTTGGCATCTTGTTATTCCAAAATTCACTGTTGTACAAAAAAGATGTATTTACATTTTCCGAATGAAGCAGTTATTGAATGGCAAGGTAAGATTGGCGCACCAAAAGGTAGATTTATTTCTTATTTCAAAGCAAGAAAAATGATTTCCAAGAGATACCTATATCATTTAGTTAGCGTAAGGGATACAGAAGCGGAGCCACCAACTCTTCACGTTGTTCCGGTGGTAAATGAATTTCCTGATGTATTTCCTAAAGATCTTCCAGGTTTGCCTCCTGAACGAGAAGTAGAGTTTGGTATTGATGTAATACCAGGCACCCAACCAATCTCCATTCCTCCATATAGAATGACCCCAGCAGAATTGCGAGAATTGAAAGAACAATTGAAAGATTTGCTAGAGAAGGGATTCATAAGGCCTAGTATGTCCCCCTGGGGAGCACCAGTGTTATTTGTGCGCAAAAAGGATGGCTCGCTGAGGATGTGTATTGATTATCGGCAATTGAATAAGGTGACTATTAAGAATAAATATCCTCTCACAAGAATTGATGATTTATTTGATCAGTTACAGGGCGCCAAGTGCTTTTCTAAGATTGATTTGAGGTCAGGTTACCACCAAGTGAGGGTCAAAGAAAAAGATATACCCAAATCAGCTTTCCGAACAAGGTATGGTCATTATGAGTTTCTAGTTATGTCATTTGGGCTAACAAATGCACCTGCAGCTTTTATGGATTTGATGAATAGGGTGTTTAAGCCATTCCTGGATGTATTTTTGATAGTTTTTATAGATGATATTCTAGTTTATTCTAGATCAGAAGAGGACCATGCCAATCACTTACGACAGACATTGCAGACTCTTCGTGATTGTAAGCTTTATGCAAAGTTCTCTAAATGTGAGTTTTGGTTAAATTCGGTGGCATTTTTGGGTCATATTGTATCTAGTGAAGGGATAAAGGTTGATGCTCAAAAGATAGAAGCTGTGAAGAACTGGCCAAGGCCCACAACGCCGATGGAGATTCGTAGTTTTCTCGGGTTGGCTGGTTATTATAGGAGGTTTGTTAAAGACTTTTCTTCCATTTCAGCACCTTTAACCAAGCTAACGCATAAAGCATCCAAGTTCCAATGGAATGATACGTGTGAGGAGAGTTTCCAAGAATTAAAAAATAAGTTGACTTCTACACCTGTGTTGGTACTTCCAGAAGGTACAGAAGGGTATACAGTGTATTGTGATGCTTCTAGAATTGGTTTAGGATGTGTATTGATGCAGCATGGTAAGGTAATAGCATATGCTTCTAGACAATTGCGGCCACATGAGAAAAATTATCCTACACACGATCTTGAGCTGGCAGCGGTTATCTTTGCTTTAAAAATATGGCGCCACTATTTATATGGGGTTCATGTTGATATATATACTGATCACAAGAGCTTACAATATATTTTCAGTCAGAAGGATCTAAATTTGAGGCAGCGAAGGTGGATGGAACTATTAAAAGATTATGATGTCGATATTTTGTATCATCCAGGGAAAGCAAATATAGTAGCTGATGCGTTAAGTCGTAAGGCTATTATGATGCCTGCAGAAAGGCAAGGGATGGTTAAAGATCTTCACCAGTTAGCTAGTTTGGGAGTTCGCCTTCTTGAAACTCCGGACAAAGAGCTTATCGTACATAATGCTGCGGAATCTTCATTAGTAGTTGAAGTGAAAGAGAAGCAATATGCAGATACTATTTTATTACAGCTTAAGGAGAATGTTCAGAGTGGTGCAACCAAGGCATTTAAGCTTACGCGAGAAGGAGTACTTCAGTGCCAAAACCGATTATGTGTGTCGGATGTAGACGGGCTAAGAAAGAAGATTATGACAGAGGCACATTTTTCAAGGTATTCCATTCATCTAGGATCAACCAAAATGTATCAAGATTTGAAAGATATGTATTGGTGGAATGACATGAAAAGGAACATCACAGAATTTGTAGCTGAATGTCCAAATTGCCAACGAGTTAAAGTGGAACATCAAAAGCCCGGAGGCTATATGCAATGCATAGATCTTCCAACTTGGAAGTGGGACATGATCAACATGGATTTTGTTACAGGTTTGCCTCGTACAGCTCGAAAATTTGATTCTATATGGGTGATTGTGGATAGGCTTACTAAATCCGCACATTTCTTACCCGTTAAGACCACTTACACAGTTGAAGAATATTTGAAGCTGTATGTTAAATAAATAGTCCGATTACATGGAGTGCCAACTTCTATTATATCAGATCGGGGAACTCAATTTACTGCAAACTTTTGGAAGTCTTTCCAACGGAGTTTGGGAACACAAGTGAATCTGAGTACAGCTTTTCACCCTTAGACGGATGGACAAGCAGAGCGCACCATTCAAACACTTGAAGATATGCTACGAGCATGTGTTATAGATTTTAAAGGCAGCTGGGATGATCATTTACCTCTTATTGAGTTTGCCTACAATAATAGCTATCATTCAAGTATCAAAATGACACCATATGAAGCTTTATATGGGAGGAAGTGTAGATCACCAATAGGATGGTTCGAAGCGGGTGAAACTCTTATGTTCGGACCGGATCTTGTGTATCAAGCCATAGAAAAAGTCAAGGTGATTCAGCAACGGTTGAAAACGGCCCAAAGTCGACACAAGTCATATGCGGATAGTAGAAGAAGAGGGCTAGAGTTTTCGTTAGGCGATTGGGTATTTTTGAAGGTATCGCTAATGAAAGGGGTGATGAGATTTGGTAAGAAAGGAAAGTTGAGTCCACGATATATAGGCCCGTATAAGGTTATTCGAAGATGTGGGCAAGTTGCTTATGAATTAGAGCTACCCTAGGAACTCTCATCAGTGCATCCAGTATTTCATGTATCGATGCTTCGAAAGTGCATCGGAGATCCGTCCCTTATTACTTCTACTGAAGATGTGCAAGTAACAGAAGATCTTACCTACGAGGAGATGCCTGTTGCTATATTAGATCATCAAGTTAAGAAGATGAGAAATAAAGAAGTAGCATCGGTGAAAGTACTTTGGAGAAATCAACAAAGGGAAGAGATTACATGGGAAGCGGAGGAAGCAATGAAATTGAAATACCCTTATTTGTTCAAAGATGAAAAAGAAGTGCAAGGAGTGGAACTGGGACACTAACAAGTAAGTTTTTACATATGCATAACATCTATATGATGACGTGAATATCAATTATGAATTCAAACTTGTTTCGGCTAATTAACTACATTCACATTCGAGAACGAATGTCCTTAAGGGGGGAAGGATGTAACACCCCGTACTTAATTACGTGCATTATCCATTGTTATATGTGTTGGAGTATATGTATTGATCCTAAGTTAGGTATATATGAGTATTGATTATTTTGAGATGGTTTCAAGTGTATAGTTTGATTATATGTGTATAGGAATCGACCTTATTTATATCGGAATTTGCCCGTCGATGTTTCCATACAAAGGTTATTGAATAATATTTCTGACGATATAAAGATTTTCAAAAACGGATAAGTTTCGGATATAAGCGAGCACGTTCGAAACTATAAAACGGTGGCCGGGATGTGAACAGTAAAATTGCAGGAAAATTTCTAGTTTTTGGGTCAACTTTGAACGATCATAACTCCCTCAATATAATGAACTGGGCGAGCTACCACATATCAAAAGAAAGATCTTTGAGTATTCTTTCTAATGAAATTGGTTTCATCCAAATCTAACATCTGAGTAAGGAGTTATACTCGTTCTATTGCAGCCTCTCAAAACAGATTTTTGTGAACAGTAAATTAGCAGGAAAATACTGAGGCCTGCTAGTTTTTTGGGTCAACTTTGAACGATCATAACTCCCTCAATATAATGAACTGGGAGAGATACCATATATCAAAAGAAAGATCTTTGAGTCTTATTTCCAATTCAATTGGTTTCATCCAAATTCAACATCTGCGTAAGGAGTTATACGTGTTTTACTTCAGCCTATCAAAATAGATTTTTAGGGTCAACTTCAAACGATTATAACTCCTTGTACAGGACGAACTGGGTGGCCTAATTTATATGAAATGAAATAACTTTGAATTAGCTTTACAATGATACCAATTTCACCTAAATCCGATATCGGAGCAAAGAGTTATGGTCTATTTACTTCAGCTTGTCAAAACAGTCCATCGGAGGACATATTTGACATTATTTAAATTTTAAGGGCACTTTGGTCATTTTCTATGGTATTATGGACGGGAATATGTGTATATATACATGTATATGAGCTCAAAAATCAGATTCATCATCAATTAGAGGAAAGAACAAACCCTAGCCAAATTTCAACTCTAATTATCTTGTGATTCAACCGTGGAAAGTCCAAATTGATTCCGTAGTTGTGTTCATCGTCTCAAGGGCTTCGAGAAGCACCCCTTATTTGTGCCAACAGGACTTCAAAACCCAAAGGGTCATTCTATGGTAAGGATGTAATTATGTTGGTGTTATTTATATGGATATGTATATATATATATATGCATGTGAGCATAAGAAGTATGTTATTTGATTGTTGTTGAAAGATGATTGGAAATGATGTTGGATCATTCTTGTGCATGGTTGGATTATGTTGAATTGTGAAGGGATGATGTGGTATTGATGATATGGTATTGAAATGATGATTATATATCTATATATATACTCATAAACCTATTGTTCAAGTTGGTTTTTGGAATGCTTTGCAAATATTGGTTGTATGGAATTATGGAAGAGAATTGTGGTGTTGGGTTGCTAATACTAGATGCCAAATATTTCATTGTAGATAAGTGAGTTGTAAAGGCGGGAAGTTGTGTTGAATTGGTATCCGAATCTACAACGAGGTATGTAAAGCATACTCTAACGATGTTCTTTGGCATGAAAACACCAATGTTCCATAAAGTAAGATTCCGATGGTTATCCAAACACATGTATTGTTCTACATTACCAATGAAGTTGTTTCTATTCTATAAAGTGTCAAAATGTTTCATTGATATACCAAGAGGCTCCTATTTCATTGTTGTGATATTGATGATTCTGAAACATACTGTTGATGTACCAATGAGTCCTTATTACATCGTTATTGTATAGAAGGTCTATTACTTGATTCCTATTGATGTATCATTGTTCCAAAGGTACTATATTGGCATGAACACTAATGTAATAATCTCAAAAGCTTTTGAACTAAGTTATTGGAAAAATCTCTTATGTGTTACTTGATATACGTGTGGGTGGTATCCCAGGGGCATAAGCCTAGCATGGGTCGATCCCAATTGATATGTACTGGGGGCAGCCTAATGGTCACAGTACGGTACAGTATTGATTATTGTTAGGTGGTTGGAGGTTCGGGAGGAGGAGGTAATGGCGAATAATAATTGTAAAGAATGAAATGAACGAATGTATACCGTTCCACAAATGTGTTTGTATTCAAGAACCCAATTCAGATTAATGATAATGTTCGTGATCCTAAAAATGTTTATGAAGTGTGGTTCACTTCTATTATCAATTATTCACTTGTGTCTGATTTTTTTGATCCCCCATATCACATATGATTATTTACAGCTTTACATACTCAGTACATATCTCGTACTGACGTCCCTTACGGGGGACCTGCATTTCATGCTGCAGGCACAGGTACCTCAGCTCATACACCGCACCAGTAGAAGCCAGGTCATACAGCTACTGTTGGTGAGCTCCAGTTTACTTCGGAGCTTTCCGAGTCGGTTCCTTATATTTTGTTATTGTACAGGAGTCATGTGTGGGCGGGGGTTTGTCCCGACCCTAGTTATGTCATCTATATCCTAGAGGCTTTGTAGATATAAAGAAGGGTAAAGTCATGAAAGTTTATATAGTAATGTTATATTCGTATATGGGGTGACCCCGACGGCCATGTATTATATATATGTATATATATTTGTGTGTGTTGTGCTGATACAGGTAATTAGACCCTTTTATATGCAGCGAAGTGCTGCCCAAATTTTTGGTGACATATAAGTGAAAGTACAGGTATTTGAACGGGTTCTCTCGGGCCTTCTCGGCTTCGGGTGCCAGTCCGGCCCGATGGGATTTTGGGCCGTGACAAAAGTGGTATCAGAGAGGTTCGTCCTAGTGAGTCTACAAAGCCGTGTCTACGTAGAGTCTTGTTTATCGGTGTGTTGTGCACCACATCTATAAACAGGAGGCTATGGACATTTAGGAATTGTTTCTTTTCTTCATGTCTTAGATCGTGCGATAGAGCTTATATTGTATATGAAGTCATAGTTGACCACTGAATCAGTTTGTTTCTCTTATTATAGTAATGATGCCGGTTACCAGAAGCAAGAATACCGGTAAGCAAGTAGATGTGGCTGCCGGAGAGGGGACTAGTAAGTCACCCACTATACCAGCTAATCAAAGTGAGGCTGCAGCTGAGCATGCATCAGAAACTTCCCCCAATCCAGAAGAAATAAGGGGGAGGGGAACTATATCCCCAGAGCCACCTATTAATGTTGTTGATCAAGATCTTAGAAATGCAGTGCAACTTTTGACTCGTATAGTTGTTGGGCAAGTCCAAGGGCAAGGCATTCCTGTCGTGGGTTCTAGCAGTACTGATAGGGCGGCTAGTCTTCGGACGCAAGATTTTCTTAAGATGGATCCGCCTACTTTTACCAGATCCGATCTTAACGAAGATCCGCAGGACTTTATTGATCAAATCCAAAGGGCCCTAGAGGTGATGCATGTATCGGGCAGAGAGACAGTGGAGTTAGCCGCGTATAGATTCAAAGGTGAGGCTATATATTGGTATGAAGACTGGAAACGGTCGAGGGGCATTGATGCACCCCCAGCTATTTGGAAAGAGTTCAAAGAGGCATTTATTGATCATTATCTTCCATATGAGACTCGTCAGGCCCGTGCGGATCAGTTCTTAAATATTTAGCAGGGTAATACAAGTGTGAGGGAGTATAGTCTTTGATTTAATTCGTTGTCCAGATATGCTCCTAATATTATAGCTACTATGGATGACAGAGTTCATCGGTATGTGAACGGATTGGATCCGTATTTGGTTAGGGATTGTACTATTGCTGCACTAAATAAAGATATGGATATAGCTAGGATCCAAGCATTTGCACAGAAAATGGAAGATCAGAGGCAGAGAAGAAGAACGCAGGAATTTGAAAGCGAATCTTCTAAGAGGTCCAGATCTACAGGGCAGTTTATGGCTCCACAGGGAGGTTTTAGACCTCAATTTTCTGCTAGACCACCTAGGCCATTATTTTCTTATTCTGCAGCTAGTGCTCCACCACAGCATCAGGGGTTCAGAGGCAGTCAAATTGGGCAAAGAAGTAAGGGTCATAGTTCACGATCAGTGGGTTATCATGGGCAAGGGAATATGATCCAACTGAGACATCCTCGAGAGCCATGCAATAAATGTGGAAGGAATCATATGGGCGCATGTCGAATGAGAACAAATGTTTGTTATTGGTGCGGTATGACGGGGCATATGATGAGAGAATGCCCACGAAGGGGCGCAGGTGGTGTAGCACGACCTTCGGGATCAGCTGTTGCATCATCATCACCGGTATCTTATTCTGGTAGAGGCGCACGACCCGTGGGTCATGCTAGAAACGAAATAAGAGTCGCCAGTTCCAGCGGGACTCAGAATTGCACTTATGCTTTAGCGGATCGACAGAATCTAGAGGCTTCCCCAGATGTGGTTACGGGTACGATGTCCATATTTTCATTTGATGTATATGCTCTAATTGATCCCGGTTCTACATTATCATATGTTATTCCTTTGGTTGCTGGAAAGTTCAAAAGAACCCCCGAATTGTTAGATAAGCCGTTGGAAGTGTCTACCCTGGTTGGGGAATTTATTATTGCTAGAAGAGTTTATAAAGATTGTGTAGTAACTGTGTGTGGTCGAGACACGATGGCTAATCTCGTGGAACTAGAAATGGTAGATTTTGATGTTATAATGGGTATGGATTGGTTGGCATCTTGTTATTCCAAAATTCACTGTTGTACAAAAAAGATGTATTTACATTTTCCGAATGAAGCAGTTATTGAATGGCAAGGTAAGATTGGCGCACCAAAAGGTAGATTTATTTCTTATTTCAAAGCAAGAAAAATGATTTCCAAGAGATACCTATATCATTTAGTTAGCGTAAGGGATACAGAAGCGGAGCCACCAACTCTTCACGTTGTTCCGGTGGTAAATGAATTTCCTGATGTATTTCCTAAAGATCTTCCAGGTTTGCCTCCTGAACGAGAAGTAGAGTTTGGTATTGATGTAATACCAGGCACCCAACCAATCTCCATTCCTCCATATAGAATGACCCCAGCAGAATTGCGAGAATTGAAAGAACAATTGAAAGATTTGCTAGAGAAGGGATTCATAAGGCCTAGTATGTCCCCCTGGGGAGCACCAGTGTTATTTGTGCGCAAAAAGGATGGCTCGCTGAGGATGTGTATTGATTATCGGCAATTGAATAAGGTGACTATTAAGAATAAATATCCTCTCACAAGAATTGATGATTTATTTGATCAGTTACAGGGCGCCAAGTGCTTTTCTAAGATTGATTTGAGGTCAGGTTACCACCAAGTGAGGGTCAAAGAAAAAGATATACCCAAATCAGCTTTCCGAACAAGGTATGGTCATTATGAGTTTCTAGTTATGTCATTTGGGCTAACAAATGCACCTGCAGCTTTTATGGATTTGATGAATAGGGTGTTTAAGCCATTCCTGGATGTATTTTTGATAGTTTTTATAGATGATATTCTAGTTTATTCTAGATCAGAAGAGGACCATGCCAATCACTTACGACAGACATTGCAGACTCTTCGTGATTGTAAGCTTTATGCAAAGTTCTCTAAATGTGAGTTTTGGTTAAAGTCGGTGGCATTTTTGGGTCATATTGTATCTAGTGAAGGGATAAAGGTTGATGCTCAAAAGATAGAAGCTGTGAAGAACTGGCCAAGGCCCACAACGCCGATGGAGATTCGTAGTTTTCTCGGGTTGGCTGGTTATTATAGGAGGTTTGTTAAAGACTTTTCTTCCATTTCAGCACCTTTAACCAAGCTAACGCATAAAGCATCCAAGTTCCAATGGAATGATACGTGTGAGGAGAGTTTCCAAGAATTAAAAAATAAGTTGACTTCTACACCTGTGTTGGTACTTCCAGAAGGTACAGAAGGGTATACAGTGTATTGTGATGCTTCTAGAATTGGTTTAGGATGTGTATTGATGCAGCATGGTAAGGTAATAGCATATGCTTCTAGACAATTGCGGCCACATGAGAAAAATTATCCTACACACGATCTTGAGCTGGCAGCGGTTATCTTTGCTTTAAAAATATGGCGCCACTATTTATATGGGGTTCATGTTGATATATATACTGATCACAAGAGCTTACAATATATTTTCAGTCAGAAGGATCTAAATTTGAGGCAGCGAAGGTGGATGGAACTATTAAAAGATTATGATGTCGATATTTTGTATCATCCAGGGAAAGCAAATATAGTAGCTGATGCGTTAAGTCGTAAGGCTATTATGATGCCTGCAGAAAGGCAAGGGATGGTTAAAGATCTTCACCAGTTAGCTAGTTTGGGAGTTCGCCTTCTTGAAACTCCGGACAAAGAGCTTATCGTACATAATGCTGCGGAATCTTCATTAGTAGTTGAAGTGAAAGAGAAGCAATATGCAGATACTATTTTATTACAGCTTAAGGAGAATGTTCAGAGTGGTGCAACCAAGGCATTTAAGCTTACGCGAGAAGGAGTACTTCAGTGCCAAAACCGATTATGTGTGTCGGATGTAGACGGGCTAAGAAAGAAGATTATGACAGAGGCACATTTTTCAAGGTATTCCATTCATCTAGGATCAACCAAAATGTATCAAGATTTGAAAGATATGTATTGGTGGAATGACATGAAAAGGAACATCACAGAATTTGTAGCTGAATGTCCAAATTGCCAACGAGTTAAAGTGGAACATCAAAAGCCCGGAGGCTATATGCAATGCATAGATCTTCCAACTTGGAAGTGGGACATGATCAACATGGATTTTGTTACAGGTTTGCCTCGTACAGCTCGAAAATTTGATTCTATATGGGTGATTGTGGATAGGCTTACTAAATCCGCACATTTCTTACCCGTTAAGACCACTTACACAGTTGAAGAATATTTGAAGCTGTATGTTAAATAAATAGTCCGATTACATGGAGTGCCAACTTCTATTATATCAGATCGGGGAACTCAATTTACTGCAAACTTTTGGAAGTCTTTCCAACGGAGTTTGGGAACACAAGTGAATCTGAGTACAGCTTTTCACCCTTAGACGGATGGACAAGCAGAGCGCACCATTCAAACACTTGAAGATATGCTACGAGCATGTGTTATAGATTTTAAAGGCAGCTGGGATGATCATTTACCTCTTATTGAGTTTGCCTACAATAATAGCTATCATTCAAGTATCAAAATGACACCATATGAAGCTTTATATGGGAGGAAGTGTAGATCACCAATAGGATGGTTCGAAGCGGGTGAAACTCTTATGTTCGGACCGGATCTTGTGTATCAAGCCATAGAAAAAGTCAAGGTGATTCAGCAACGGTTGAAAACGGCCCAAAGTCGACACAAGTCATATGCGGATAGTAGAAGAAGAGGGCTAGAGTTTTCGTTAGGCGATTGGGTATTTTTGAAGGTATCGCTAATGAAAGGGGTGATGAGATTTGGTAAGAAAGGAAAGTTGAGTCCACGATATATAGGCCCGTATAAGGTTATTCGAAGATGTGGGCAAGTTGCTTATGAATTAGAGCTACCCTAGGAACTCTCATCAGTGCATCCAGTATTTCATGTATCGATGCTTCGAAAGTGCATCGGAGATCCGTCCCTTATTACTTCTACTGAAGATGTGCAAGTAACAGAAGATCTTACCTACGAGGAGATGCCTGTTGCTATATTAGATCATCAAGTTAAGAAGATGAGAAATAAAGAAGTAGCATCGGTGAAAGTACTTTGGAGAAATCAACAAAGGGAAGAGATTACATGGGAAGCGGAGGAAGCAATGAAATTGAAATACCCTTATTTGTTCAAAGATGAAAAAGAAGTGCAAGGAGTGGAACTGGGACACTAACAAGTAAGTTTTTACATATGCATAACATCTATATGATGACGTGAATATCAATTATGAATTCAAACTTGTTTCGGCTAATTAACTACATTCACATTCGAGAACGAATGTCCTTAAGGGGGGAAGGATGTAACACCCCGTACTTAATTACGTGCATTATCCATTGTTATATGTGTTGGAGTATATGTATTGATCCTAAGTTAGGTATATATGAGTATTGATTATTTTGAGATGGTTTCAAGTGTATAGTTTGATTATATGTGTATAGGAATCGACCTTATTTATATCGGAATTTGCCCGTCGATGTTTCCATACAAAGGTTATTGAATAATATTTCTGACGATATAAAGATTTTCAAAAACGGATAAGTTTCGGATATAAGCGAGCACGTTCGAAACTATAAAACGGTGGCCGGGATGTGAACAGTAAAATTGCAGGAAAATTTCTAGTTTTTGGGTCAACTTTGAACGATCATAACTCCCTCAATATAATGAACTGGGCGAGCTACCACATATCAAAAGAAAGATCTTTGAGTATTCTTTCTAATGAAATTGGTTTCATCCAAATCTAACATCTGAGTAAGGAGTTATACTCGTTCTATTGCAGCCTCTCAAAACAGATTTTTGTGAACAGTAAATTAGCAGGAAAATACTGAGGCCTGCTAGTTTTTTGGGTCAACTTTGAACGATCATAACTCCCTCAATATAATGAACTGGGAGAGATACCATATATCAAAAGAAAGATCTTTGAGTCTTATTTCCAATTCAATTGGTTTCATCCAAATTCAACATCTGCATAAGGAGTTATATGTGTTTTACTTCAGCCTCTCAAAATAGATTTTTAGGGTCAACTTCAAACGATTATAACTCCTTGTACAGGACGAACTGGGTGGCCTAATTTATATGAAATGAAATAACTTTGAATTAGCTTTACAATGATACCAATTTCACCTAAATCCGATATCGGAGCAAAGAGTTATGGTCTATTTACTTCAGCTTGTCAAAACAGTCCATCGGAGGACATATTTGACATTATTTAAATTTTAAGGGCACTTTGGTCATTTTCTATGGTATTATGGACGGGAATATGTGTATATATACATGTATATGAGCTCAAAAATCAGATTCATCATCAATTAGAGGAAAGAACAAACCCTAGCCAAATTTCAACTCTAATTATCTTGTGATTCAACCGTGGAAAGTCCAAATTGATTCCGTAGTTGTGTTCATCGTCTCAAGGGCTTCGAGAAGCACCCCTTATTTGTGCCAACAGGACTTCAAAACCCAAAGGGTCATTCTATGGTAAGGATGTAAATTATGTTGGTGTTATTTATATGGATATGTATATATATATATATGCATGTGAGCATAAGAAGTATGTTATTTGATTGTTGTTGAAAGATGATTGGAAATGATGTTGGATCATTCTTGTGCATGGTTGGATTATGTTGAATTGTGAAGGGATGATGTGGTATTGATGATATGGTATTGAAATGATGATTATATATCTATATATATACTCATAAACCTATTGTTCAAGTTGGTTTTTGGAATGCTTTGCAAATATTGGTTGTATGGAATTATGGAAGAGAATTGTGGTGTTGGGTTGCTAATACTAGATGCCAAATATTTCATTGTAGATAAGTGAGTTGTAAAGGCGGGAAGTTGTGTTGAATTGGTATCCGAATCTACAACGAGGTATGTAAAGCATACTCTAACGATGTTCTTTGGCATGAAAACACCAATGTTCCATAAAGTAAGATTCCGATGGTTATCCAAACACATGTATTGTTCTACATTACCAATGAAGTTGTTTCTATTCTATAAAGTGTCAAAATGTTTCATTGATATACCAAGAGGCTCCTATTTCATTGTTGTGATATTGATGATTCTGAAACATACTGTTGATGTACCAATGAGTCCTTATTACATCGTTATTGTATAGAAGGTCTATTACTTGATTCCTATTGATGTATCATTGTTCCAAAGGTACTATATTGGCATGAACACTAATGTAATAATCTCAAAAGCTTTTGAACTAAGTTATTGGAAAAATCTCTTATGTGTTACTTGATATACGTGTGGGTGGTATCCCAGGGGCATAAGCCTAGCATGGGTCGATCCCAATTGATATGTACTGGGGGCAGCCTAATGGTCACAGTACGGTACAGTATTGATTATTGTTAGGTGGTTGGAGGTTCGGGAGGAGGAGGTAATGGCGAATAATAATTGTAAAGAATGAAATGAACGAATGTATACCGTTCCACAAATGTGTTTGTATTCAAGAACCCAATTCAGATTAATGATAATGTTCGTGATCCTAAAAATGTTTATGAAGTGTGGTTCACTTCTATTATCAATTATTCACTTGTGTCTGATTTTTTTGATCCCCCATATCACATATGATTATTTACAGCTTTACATACTCAGTACATATCTCGTACTGACGTCCCTTACGGGGGACCTGCATTTCATGCTGCAGGCACAGGTACCTCAGCTCATACACCGCACCAGTAGAAGCCAGGTCATACAGCTACTGTTGGTGAGCTCCAGTTTACTTCGGAGCTTTCCGAGTCGGTTCCTTATATTTTGTTATTGTACAGGAGTCATGTGTGGGCGGGGGTTTGTCCCGACCCTAGTTATGTCATCTATATCCTAGAGGCTTTGTAGATATAAAGAAGGGTAAAGTCATGAAAGTTTATATAGTAATGTTATATTCGTATATGGGGTGACCCCGACGGCCATGTATTATATATATGTATATATATTTGTGTGTGTTGTGCTGATACAGGTAATTAGACCCTTTTATATGCAGCGAAGTGCTGCCCAAATTTTTGGTGACATGTAAGTGAAAGTACAGGTATTTGAACGGGTTCTCTCGGGCCTTCTCGGCTTCGGGTGCCAGTCCGGCCCGATGGGATTTTGGGCCGTGACAAAAGTGGTATCAGAGAGGTTCGTCCTAGTGAGTCTACAAAGCCGTGTCTACGTAGAGTCTTGTTTATCGGTGTGTTGTGCACCACATCTATAAACAGGAGGCTATGGACATTTAGGAATTGTTTCTTTTCTTCATGTCTTAGATCGTGCGATAGAGCTTATATTGTATATGAAGTCATAGTTGACCACTGAATCAGTTTGTTTCTCTTATTATAGTAATGATGCCGGTTACCAGAAGCAAGAATACCGGTAAGCAAGTAGATGTGGCTGCCGGAGAGGGGACTAGTAAGTCACCCACTATACCAGCTAATCAAAGTGAGGCTGCAGCTGAGCATGCATCAGAAACTTCCCCCAATCCAGAAGAAATAAGGGGGAGGGGAACTATATCCCCAGAGCCACCTATTAATGTTGTTGATCAAGATCTTAGAAATGCAGTGCAACTTTTGACTCGTATAGTTGTTGGGCAAGTCCAAGGGCAAGGCATTCCTGTCGTGGGTTCTAGCAGTACTGATAGGGCGGCTAGTCTTCGGACGCAAGATTTTCTTAAGATGGATCCGCCTACTTTTACCAGATCCGATCTTAACGAAGATCCGCAGGACTTTATTGATCAAATCCAAAGGGCCCTAGAGGTGATGCATGTATCGGGCAGAGAGACAGTGGAGTTAGCCGCGTATAGATTCAAAGGTGAGGCTATATATTGGTATGAAGACTGGAAACGGTCGAGGGGCATTGATGCACCCCCAGCTATTTGGAAAGAGTTCAAAGAGGCATTTATTGATCATTATCTTCCATATGAGACTCGTCAGGCCCGTGCGGATCAGTTCTTAAATATTTAGCAGGGTAATACAAGTGTGAGGGAGTATAGTCTTTGATTTAATTCGTTGTCCAGATATGCTCCTAATATTATAGCTACTATGGATGACAGAGTTCATCGGTATGTGAACGGATTGGATCCGTATTTGGTTAGGGATTGTACTATTGCTGCACTAAATAAAGATATGGATATAGCTAGGATCCAAGCATTTGCACAGAAAATGGAAGATCAGAGGCAGAGAAGAAGAACGCAGGAATTTGAAAGCGAATCTTCTAAGAGGTCCAGATCTACAGGGCAGTTTATGGCTCCACAGGGAGGTTTTAGACCTCAATTTTCTGCTAGACCACCTAGGCCATTATTTTCTTATTCTGCAGCTAGTGCTCCACCACAGCATCAGGGGTTCAGAGGCAGTCAAATTGGGCAAAGAAGTAAGGGTCATAGTTCACGATCAGTGGGTTATCATGGGCAAGGGAATATGATCCAACTGAGACATCCTCGAGAGCCATGCAATAAATGTGGA
Organism: Capsicum baccatum var. pendulum; assembly: GCA_030864225.1. Classification (NCBI taxonomy): domain Eukaryota; kingdom Viridiplantae; phylum Streptophyta; class Magnoliopsida; order Solanales; family Solanaceae; genus Capsicum; species Capsicum baccatum. The sequence continues at coordinate 7,732,614 of CM061552.1, forward strand.
AGGAATCATATGGGCGCATGTCGAATGAGAACAAATGTTTGTTATTGGTGCGGTATGACGGGGCATATGATGAGAGAATGCCCACGAAGGGGCGCAGGTGGTGTAGCACGACCTTCGGGATCAGCTGTTGCATCATCATCACCGGTATCTTATTCTGGTAGAGGCGCACGACCCGTGGGTCATGCTAGAAACGAAATAAGAGTCGCCAGTTCCAGCGGGACTCAGAATTGCACTTATGCTTTAGCGGATCGACAGAATCTAGAGGCTTCCCCAGATGTGGTTACGGGTACGATGTCCATATTTTCATTTGATGTATATGCTCTAATTGATCCCGGTTCTACATTATCATATGTTATTCCTTTGGTTGCTGGAAAGTTCAAAAGAACCCCCGAATTGTTAGATAAGCCGTTGGAAGTGTCTACCCTGGTTGGGGAATTTATTATTGCTAGAAGAGTTTATAAAGATTGTGTAGTAACTGTGTGTGGTCGAGACACGATGGCTAATCTCGTGGAACTAGAAATGGTAGATTTTGATGTTATAATGGGTATGGATTGGTTGGCATCTTGTTATTCCAAAATTCACTGTTGTACAAAAAAGATGTATTTACATTTTCCGAATGAAGCAGTTATTGAATGGCAAGGTAAGATTGGCGCACCAAAAGGTAGATTTATTTCTTATTTCAAAGCAAGAAAAATGATTTCCAAGAGATACCTATATCATTTAGTTAGCGTAAGGGATACAGAAGCGGAGCCACCAACTCTTCACGTTGTTCCGGTGGTAAATGAATTTCCTGATGTATTTCCTAAAGATCTTCCAGGTTTGCCTCCTGAACGAGAAGTAGAGTTTGGTATTGATGTAATACCAGGCACCCAACCAATCTCCATTCCTCCATATAGAATGACCCCAGCAGAATTGCGAGAATTGAAAGAACAATTGAAAGATTTGCTAGAGAAGGGATTCATAAGGCCTAGTATGTCCCCCTGGGGAGCACCAGTGTTATTTGTGCGCAAAAAGGATGGCTCGCTGAGGATGTGTATTGATTATCGGCAATTGAATAAGGTGACTATTAAGAATAAATATCCTCTCACAAGAATTGATGATTTATTTGATCAGTTACAGGGCGCCAAGTGCTTTTCTAAGATTGATTTGAGGTCAGGTTACCACCAAGTGAGGGTCAAAGAAAAAGATATACCCAAATCAGCTTTCCGAACAAGGTATGGTCATTATGAGTTTCTAGTTATGTCATTTGGGCTAACAAATGCACCTGCAGCTTTTATGGATTTGATGAATAGGGTGTTTAAGCCATTCCTGGATGTATTTTTGATAGTTTTTATAGATGATATTCTAGTTTATTCTAGATCAGAAGAGGACCATGCCAATCACTTACGACAGACATTGCAGACTCTTCGTGATTGTAAGCTTTATGCAAAGTTCTCTAAATGTGAGTTTTGGTTAAAGTCGGTGGCATTTTTGGGTCATATTGTATCTAGTGAAGGGATAAAGGTTGATGCTCAAAAGATAGAAGCTGTGAAGAACTGGCCAAGGCCCACAACGCCGATGGAGATTCGTAGTTTTCTCGGGTTGGCTGGTTATTATAGGAGGTTTGTTAAAGACTTTTCTTCCATTTCAGCACCTTTAACCAAGCTAACGCATAAAGCATCCAAGTTCCAATGGAATGATACGTGTGAGGAGAGTTTCCAAGAATTAAAAAATAAGTTGACTTCTACACCTGTGTTGGTACTTCCAGAAGGTACAGAAGGGTATACAGTGTATTGTGATGCTTCTAGAATTGGTTTAGGATGTGTATTGATGCAGCATGGTAAGGTAATAGCATATGCTTCTAGACAATTGCGGCCACATGAGAAAAATTATCCTACACACGATCTTGAGCTGGCAGCGGTTATCTTTGCTTTAAAAATATGGCGCCACTATTTATATGGGGTTCATGTTGATATATATACTGATCACAAGAGCTTACAATATATTTTCAGTCAGAAGGATCTAAATTTGAGGCAGCGAAGGTGGATGGAACTATTAAAAGATTATGATGTCGATATTTTGTATCATCCAGGGAAAGCAAATATAGTAGCTGATGCGTTAAGTCGTAAGGCTATTATGATGCCTGCAGAAAGGCAAGGGATGGTTAAAGATCTTCACCAGTTAGCTAGTTTGGGAGTTCGCCTTCTTGAAACTCCGGACAAAGAGCTTATCGTACATAATGCTGCGGAATCTTCATTAGTAGTTGAAGTGAAAGAGAAGCAATATGCAGATACTATTTTATTACAGCTTAAGGAGAATGTTCAGAGTGGTGCAACCAAGGCATTTAAGCTTACGCGAGAAGGAGTACTTCAGTGCCAAAACCGATTATGTGTGTCGGATGTAGACGGGCTAAGAAAGAAGATTATGACAGAGGCACATTTTTCAAGGTATTCCATTCATCTAGGATCAACCAAAATGTATCAAGATTTGAAAGATATGTATTGGTGGAATGACATGAAAAGGAACATCACAGAATTTGTAGCTGAATGTCCAAATTGCCAACGAGTTAAAGTGGAACATCAAAAGCCCGGAGGCTATATGCAATGCATAGATCTTCCAACTTGGAAGTGGGACATGATCAACATGGATTTTGTTACAGGTTTGCCTCGTACAGCTCGAAAATTTGATTCTATATGGGTGATTGTGGATAGGCTTACTAAATCCGCACATTTCTTACCCGTTAAGACCACTTACACAGTTGAAGAATATTTGAAGCTGTATGTTAAATAAATAGTCCGATTACATGGAGTGCCAACTTCTATTATATCAGATCGGGGAACTCAATTTACTGCAAACTTTTGGAAGTCTTTCCAACGGAGTTTGGGAACACAAGTGAATCTGAGTACAGCTTTTCACCCTTAGACGGATGGACAAGCAGAGCGCACCATTCAAACACTTGAAGATATGCTACGAGCATGTGTTATAGATTTTAAAGGCAGCTGGGATGATCATTTACCTCTTATTGAGTTTGCCTACAATAATAGCTATCATTCAAGTATCAAAATGACACCATATGAAGCTTTATATGGGAGGAAGTGTAGATCACCAATAGGATGGTTCGAAGCGGGTGAAACTCTTATGTTCGGACCGGATCTTGTGTATCAAGCCATAGAAAAAGTCAAGGTGATTCAGCAACGGTTGAAAACGGCCCAAAGTCGACACAAGTCATATGCGGATAGTAGAAGAAGAGGGCTAGGAGTGGAACTGGGACACTAACAAGTAAGTTTTTACATATGCATAACATCTATATGATGACGTGAATATCAATTATGAATTCAAACTTGTTTCGGCTAAATAACTACATTCACATTCGAGAACGAATGTCCTTAAGGGGGGAAGGATGTAACACCCCGTACTTAATTACGTGCATTATCCATTGTTATATGTGTTGGAGTATATGTATTGATCCTAAGTTAGGTATATATGAGTATTGATTATTTTGAGATGGTTTCAAGTGTATAGTTTGATTATATGTGTATAGGAATCGACCTTATTTATATCGGAATTTGCCCGTCGATGTTTCCATACAAAGGTTATTGAATAATATTTCTGACGATATAAAGATTTTCAAAAACGGATAAGTTTCGGATATAAGCGAGCACGTTCGAAACTATAAAACGGTGGCCGGGATGTGAACAGTAAAATTGCAGGAAAATTTCTAGTTTTTGGGTCAACTTTGAACGATCATAACTCCCTCAATATAATGAACTGGGCGAGCTACCACATATCAAAAGAAAGATCTTTGAGTATTCTTTCTAATGAAATTGGTTTCATCCAAATCTAACATCTGAGTAAGGAGTTATACTCGTTCTATTGCAGCCTCTCAAAACAGATTTTTGTGAACAGTAAATTAGCAGGAAAATACTGAGGCCTGCTAGTTTTTTGGGTCAACTTTGAACGATCATAACTCCCTCAATATAATGAACTGGGAGAGATACCATATATCAAAAGAAAGATCTTTGAGTCTTATTTCCAATTCAATTGGTTTCATCCAAATTCAACATCTGCATAAGGAGTTATATGTGTTTTACTTCAGCCTCTCAAAATAGATTTTTAGGGTCAACTTCAAACGATTATAACTCCTTGTACAGGACGAACTGGGTGGCCTAATTTATATGAAATGAAATAACTTTGAATTAGCTTTACAATGATACCAATTTCACCTAAATCCGATATCGGAGCAAAGAGTTATGGTCTATTTACTTCAGCTTGTCAAAACAGTCCATCGGAGGACATATTTGACATTATTTAAATTTTAAGGGCACTTTGGTCATTTTCTATGGTATTATGGACGGGAATATGTGTATATATACATGTATATGAGCTCAAAAATCAGATTCATCATCAATTAGAGGAAAGAACAAACCCTAGCCAAATTTCAACTCTAATTATCTTGTGATTCAACCGTGGAAAGTCCAAATTGATTCCGTAGTTGTGTTCATCGTCTCAAGGGCTTCGAGAAGCACCCCTTATTTGTGCCAACAGGACTTCAAAACCCAAAGGGTCATTCTATGGTAAGGATGTAAATTATGTTGGTGTTATTTATATGGATATGTATATATATATATATGCATGTGAGCATAAGAAGTATGTTATTTGATTGTTGTTGAAAGATGATTGGAAATGATGTTGGATCATTCTTGTGCATGGTTGGATTATGTTGAATTGTGAAGGGATGATGTGGTATTGATGATATGGTATTGAAATGATGATTATATATCTATATATATACACATAAACCTATTGTTCAAGTTGGTTTTTGGAATGCTTTGCAAATATTGGTTGTATGGAATTATGGAAGAGAATTGTGGTGTTGGGTTGCTAATACTAGATGCCAAATATTTCATTGTAGATAAGTGATTTGTAAAGGCGGGAAGTTGTGTTGAATTGGTATCCGAATCTACAACGAGGTATGTAAAGCATACTCTAACGATGTTCTTTGGCATGAAAACACCAATGTTCCATAAAGTAAGATTCCGATGGTTATCCAAACGCATGTATTGTTCTACATTACCAATGAAGTTGTTTCCATTCTATAAAGTGTCAAAATGTTTCATTGATATACCAAGAGGCTCCTATTTCATTGTTGTGATATTGATGATTCTGAAACATACTGTTGATGTACCAATGAGTCCTTATTACATCGTTATTGTATAGAAGGTCTATTACTTGATTCCTATTGATGTATCATTGTTCCAAAGGTACTATATTGGCATGAACACTAATGTAATAATCTCAAAAGCTTTTGAACTAAGTTATTGGAAAAATCTATTATGTGTTACTTGATATACGTGTGGGTGGTATCCCAGGGGCATAAGCCTAGCATGGGTCGATCCCAATTGATATGTACTGGGGGCAGCCTAATGGTCACAGTACGGTACAGTATTGATTATTGTTAGGTGGTTGGAGTTTCGGGAGGAGGAGGTAATGGCGAATAATAATTGTAAAGAATGAAATGAACGAATGTATACCGTTCCACAAATGTGTTTGTATTCAAGAACCCAATTCAGATTAATGATAATGTTCGTGATCCTAAAAATGTTTATAAAGTGTGGTTCACTTCTATTATCAATTATTCACTTGTGTCTGATTTTTTTGATCCCCCATATCACATATGATTATTTACAGCTTTACATACTCAGTACATATCTCGTACTGACGTCCCTTACGGGGGACCTGCATTTCATGCTGCAGGCACAGGTACCTCAGCTCATACACCGCATCAGTAGAAGCCAGGTCATACAGCTACTGTTGGTGAGCTCCAGTTTACTTCGGAGCTTTCCGAGTCGGTTCCTTATATTTTGTTATTGTACAGGAGTCATGTGTGGGCGGGGGTTTGTCCCGACCCTAGTTATGTCATCTATATCCTAGAGGCTTTGTAGACATAAAGAAGGGTAAAGTCATGGAAGTTTATATAGTAATGTTATATTCGTATATGGGGTGGCCCCGACGGCCATGTATTATATATATGTATATATATTTGTGCGTGTTGTGCTGATACAGGTAATTAGACCCTTTTATATGCAGCGAAGTGCTGCCCAAATTTTTGGTGACATGTAAGTGAAAGTACAGGTATTTGAACGGGTTCTCCCGGGCCTTCTCGGCTTCGGGTGCCAGTCCGGCCCGATGGGATTTTGGGCCGTGACAGGGATTGACTAAGAGGGGAAGCCATAAGATGAACATGAACTGAACATGAATGACTGAAAGATGATCTCATGATTGACATGACTGATAAACTTAATATATCATACTTATTATGCATATCTGATGTATGTGTAACTGATTCATAAATGCATGACTAAGGTTTCTGATAACTGAAGTTCTCACAATGAGAATGCATATCTGATGCATGATTATATAACTGAGTTGATGCATGAGTGCATGACTGAATATGCAATTGTACTTGATACAAAGTTCATAATGGTTACATGTGCATGAAATCGAGTACCAAGTTTGTACCAAATACATAATGTGAAGCTGAATAAGCTTAAGGAGAACTGTTACCTTGAGATTGATCTGAGTTGGAGAGGAAGAGGTGAGGATACTCGGTATGCATGTCTGCTTCTATTTCCCAAGTAGCTCCCTTGACGGACTAATTTCGCCAAAGAACTTTAATTAGAGGGACTTCCTTATTCCTCAATCTACGAGTTTGATAATCAAGAATTTCGACTAGAATTTCCTCATAGGAGAGGCTGTTCTGGATATTAATAATCTGAATAGGGACTACAACTGATAGGTCACCTATGCACTTATTAGGCAAAGAAACATGGAAGACTGGATGAACTAAGGCTAGATCTAAAGGTAATTCGAGCTCATAAGCTACCTTGCCAAAACAACTGAGAATCTTGAAGGGACCAATATATCGAGGACTGAGCTTTCCCTTCTTGCCGAATCTCTTCACTCTCTTCATAGGAGATATCTTGAGGTAGACATAATCACCAATCTCAAACTTGAGGTCCTTTCTACAAACATCTGTATAAGACCTCTGTCGGCTCTGAGCAGCTCGGAGTCTTTCTCTGATTAGATGGACTTTTTCTAAGGTATCAAATACTAAGTTAGGACCTATGACTGAGGCCTCACTAACTTTGAACCAAACAATTGGAGATCTATATCTCCTACCATAGAGAGCTTTGAATAAAGCCACCTGAATAATGGAATGATAATTATTGTTTTATGCAAACTCAATCAAAAGTGGTCATCCCAACTTCCCTTGAAATCAATTGCACATGCCCATAGTATATCTTCTAAAGTCTGAATGATTCTTTCTTCTTGACCATCTATCTGAGGATGAAAGGCTGTACTGAGATGAACTTGGGTACCAAGACCCTTTTGGAATGCTTTCCAGAAATGGGAGGTGAAGTAGGTACCTCTGTCTGAGATAATAGATAACGGAACACCGTGCAATCTGATCAACTCCATGATGTAGAGCTTGGCATAATCCTCATCTGAACTAGAAAGAAATGAGCTAACTTGGTCTTTCTATCTATAATGACCCAAATTGAATCATGCCGATGACGAGTTTGAACCAAACCCGTCATGAAGTCCATGATCACAACTTCCCATTTCTAATTAGGAATACTGAACTCCTGCAAGGACCCACTAGGCTTCTGATGCTCTATCTTAACCTACTGACATGTAGAGCACTTAGCCATACACTCTGGAACATCTCTATTCATCCCACTCTACTAATATATCTCCTATAAGTAGCGGTACATCTTTATGTCCACTGGATGAATAAACTAACGCGCACTATGCGCTTCTATAAGAATTTGCTGCCTTATGTCATCTACTTCTGGAACACACAGATGACCCTAACAATGAAGAACACCATTTCTCCTTGGGAGAAAACCTCTATTTTCTGATCCGGAACTGATTCTTTTAACTTGACTAGGCTGGGATCTCTATCTTGCTTTTCTTTCACCTCAAAAACTGGATATGATTCTGAGCTACTCTGAACACATACACCGCAATCTAAAGAGTCAACTAAGCGAACAGCTAGTTTGGAAAACTGATGGACTTCCTGCGCTAATTTCTTCTTACTATCCTCAACATAAGAAATACTACCCATGGACAGTCTACTGAGAGCGTCAACCACTACATTGGCCTTGCCTGGATGATAAAGGACACTTATGTCATAATTCTTCAAGAGCTCTAACCACCTGACAAAGATTGAGATCTTTTTCAGAAATGACATACTAAAGACTCTTATAGTCTGTGAAGACATCTACATGAACTCCGTAGATATAATGTCTCCAAATCTTCAAAGAAAAGATTACGACTGCTAACTCAAGATCATGAGTAGGATAATTCTTCTCATGGGGTTTAAGATATCTGGAGGCGTAGGCTATGACCTTACTATGATGGATGAGGACACAACTCAAACCTATTCTGGATGCATCATAATACACTATGAACCCATCTGGACCATCTGGAAGAGCTAACAATGGAGCTGAGGTGAGTCGAGTCTTCAATTCCTGAAAACTCTTCTCGCAAGGATTTGTCCACTGAAACTTGACTTTCTTCAGAGTCAATCTGGACATAGGGGATGTAATAGAAGAAAATCCCTCAACAAACCATCTATAATAGCCATCCAAACCTAAGAAACTCCTGATATCTGAGGGAGAGACAGGGCGAGGACAGTTTCTTACTGCTTTGGTCTTTTGAGGATCTACTCTAATTCCATCACCGAAAATAATGTGACCAAGGAATGCTACTGACCTTAGCCAAAGTTTGCACTTACTGAATTTGGTGAATAGCTGATGATCTCTGAGAGTCTGAAATACTATTCTGAGATGGTCTACATGATCATGCTTACTGTGGGATTAGACCAGAATATCATCTATGAAAACTATGACGAACATGTATAAGTACTACTTGAACACACGGTACATCAAGTCCATGAAAGTGGATAGGGCATTGGTAAGACCAAATGATATGACTAAGAATTCGAAGTGACCATACTGAGTACGGAAAGCTATTTTTGAAATGTCACATTCTCTAACTTTGAGCTGATGATAGCCGGATCTGAGGTCTATGTTAGAGAAATAGCTAGCACCCTAAAGTTGATAAAATAAGTCATTGATTCTGAGAAGTGGATACTTGTTATTGACCGTGACTTTATTGAGTTGACGGTAGGATATACACATTCTAAGAGAACCTTCTTTCTTATGTATGAGTAATACCAGAGTGCCCATGAGGAAATGTTGGGTCTGATGAATCCCTTAGCTAAGAGATCCTTCAACTGTTCTTTCAATTCTTTGAGTTCTGCTGGTGCCATTCTGTATGGCAGAATTGATATGGGCTGAGTATCTAGAAAGAGATCAATTCCGAAGTCTATTTCTCTTTCGGGAGGAATTCCTAGAAGATCTTTGGGAAAGACATCTGAATATTCATTAACAACTAGAACTGAATCAAGAATGGGAGTCTTGAACCTAGAATCCTTAATATAAACAATATGATAGACACATTCTTTAGATGTCATTTTCCGTGCCCGAGGTAGGAAACAAGTTGACCTCTGAACGCTGAAGGATGGGTTTATTTGGAAACTGTAAGTAGACTATTCTGTTTCTGCAGTTAGCTATGGAATAGCAGGAATTAAGCCAATCTATGCCGAGAATGACATCAAAATCAGTCATCTCTAATTCGACTAAGTCTGCTGACATAACTTTCAGAAAGATCATAATTGGGCAGTTCCTGTATACCCGCCGAGATATGATGGTTTTACCCACTGGGGTAGAGACTGAAAAGGACTTTGCTAGAATTTTGGGGCTGATTCCAAAATTAGCTGCTATATAAGGAGTACCAAAAGACAAAGAAGCTCCTAGATCTAGAAAAGCGTAAGCATGCATATAAAAGATTTGTAACATACCAGTAACTACATCAGGAGAATTTTCTTAATCCTTTCGAGTCTGAAGAGAATAAAGATTTGGGCATTGACCACTAGTAGCACTGGAGGTGGTGCCCTTCTGATTTGGGATATCGGAAAAACTCCTCCCATTCTATTAGACCTGTATCATCTGACCTCTCTAACTTTAATTGTTTGAACCAAGCATGAGCCACATCCTATAGCTGATATGCAGCTAGCTCAGCAATCTCAACTGTAGTCACCCCCATGATGTCTGTCACCTTCTAAACCTAATTGATGAATTTCGGAGGGTCTTTATCTACCTTTGACTCGAGGAAGGACAGAGGATTAATTTGGGTGAAGTCTCAAATCCTAGCTGCGGTTGAGTTGACCATTGGGTTGGCCGTAGTAATTGTTGGCCATTCATTCTGAGTGGCAACTGATTGAGCAAGAGTTGTGAATGCGGATCTGAACTCCGCAAGCTAAACATGATCGCCCAAAGGTTCTTCGGGCTAAGGAACTGACTGATTTTCGTTTCTTCTTTTAGGAGGCATGTTCTAAAACAAAATGAAGAAGCGGATTAAACTGAGAGATTGACTTAAGAGTATGCTTACTGGCATGATATGTATACTGAAAGAAGGGAAATTGTTCCTAAAACACCTTATAGCTTCCTACACATAAATGTGTCTGCAACACACCCAGGTATAAGACTCTACTAGATGCGTCTTTCAAACTTCCTAGGACTCTATTGAACCTTAGGCTCTGATAAAAAGTTTGTAACTCCCTAAATCTGGTACCCAAAATGCTACACGGTGCTCATGACCCCGAAGGACCATAAGCTAACCCATGGCTGATATTTGTACCTGTACACTTCATAATATAACATGATAATACGGAAACATGCACTGAAAGGCCATAAGGTTCAGTACTGAACCTAAATGAATAATGTAACATCTGTGTGGGGTAATAGAATACCCAAAATAAAATTGAAAATACTGAAGTTTAAAATATGATAGTGTGAAATCTAATCTGCATCTAGTCTGAAAGCCTCTACTATCAGAATAATCTGAATAAGGAAATGTTAGGACATGTCCCCAACTAACTCCAACAAAATAAATTAAATAAATAAGATAATAGAAAAATATCCTGTCCACGAAGGATGAGGAGTCACTTCTAACTTTGACTGCTAAGATTGGGATATACTACTGATTTGGAACTCGTGTCTCTGAACCTATGGTGTAACATAAAAAGAAAACACCATAGCGCAAATGCATCAGTACAGTGGAATGTACTGAGTATACATATAAGGTAGGCTATATGTAGGAGATCATATCCATGATTAATGCTAACTGATTATCAAACATGAATGTAAGAGTGCATGCATAAATACATAACTATAAGACATTGTGATAACATGATTACTGAATTTGAATACTGATAATGTGGGTGACTGTATCTGACAGTCCTGAATCTAATGGAACTATCTGAGTTCCATAACGTATTTGAGTTGACTGTATCTGATAGTCTTAAAATCTGAAGAACTATCTGAGTTCTATTATTGAAACTGATTGAGTATATCTGACAGTCCTTATTTTGTAACATGAAACTATGGGAAGTTGTTATCTAACCGACATGCCCCAAATATGCTATAAGAGCTGAGCTGGTGTCCAATCTACGCCCTGATTTGAAGGGTTTTAATACCGCGCCACTAGTAAGGACAACATGGGAGTAACCCTCATATAATAGGTAACTCTTATCTGAATAGAAACTGAATATGATTTACTAAACTAAACATGGACTAAATTACTGAATTCTATTGACTAACAAAATACTACTGCTATCAGAAAACTGACTGAGTTCATGAGATCATGGAATTTTCATGAGTCATAAGACTGTCTGAAGTCTAAGGATTCATATCTTGACTGAGAGTATCGTGAAAGCATGACATGGCTCTAGACACACAGCTAATGTTTAGGGTACAAGTACCCCCAGGACTCGATGGAAGGAAACTGGCATCTCATGACACTTCTTGATCATAGGAAAAAAGTTCACAATTCATAATGCCATAAGTAGGGGATTTCATACTACACATGGTTATCCTATTCTTGTTCATGGTGAGGATCCATATCGTTGAATCCATAAATTTCATATTCTAACATCATGTCCTCCTATCAATAAATACATTGCACGCCAATAGCATGGAATCCTTTTGAATATAAGAGAATAGCATACATTTGACATTTAAATCAAATTCTAGCTAGCTTTCATGGTTTCTATTCCTTTAAGCATTTTATCAAACACCTTGCATGGACAAACTAGGGCATAGGTGTGGCTACCAATTAATGAATCAAAACACCGCAATTCAATCCAATTTCACAAGTTTCAATTCACATAATATCATGGTATCATGAACCTCACATAAAGATTCTAACTTGGGAGTTGTATAACAACAATCACACAAACATAATCAACCCAAAACAAAATAGCATGGTTCATATTTAAAAGAGGGTTCTTATCTTTATGGATGAAACGAATCCATAAATCAACACATGCATACCTTAGATGGATGTTCTTGAACGATCTACGGTGAAATCTCTTTGATTTGGGTCTTCAAATTGAAACCCTTGTTCTTGTTCTTGAGAGAAATTTATGAAAAGAAGTATATTTTGGTGTTTTAGGGCATTAATCACGTGTTATAAGGTTTATATAGGGTGGGAAAATTGACCAAATTGCCCTTGAAAATACGGAGGTGAAGTGCTGAAAATTGGGTACAAAGGCTACACAAAGGGCAACGCCTTTAGTAGAGCCTTTTGTACCCTGGGCGGCGCCTTGGGTAGCGCCTTATGCAACCTGGGTGGGGACTTTGGTATTAAATTGCCCATAAATTCTATACCATGTATGGCACCCCTTCATAGCCTTTGGCTACTAGTTTATCACACCAAATATGCCCTTACGCTACTTCAAAAATTCCAAAACTCACCCGGGATTTACTACGACCTTGTCCCATTGCAACACAACTTGAAAATAAAAAATCAGAGGTCGGGAAGGTCATCAAATAAATCCCCAAAGTTTGGAGGTCTAAAATGAGACTAAGTGTTGAAAACTTAGAAAACTTTTCTAAGTCTTGGAACTTGTAAAGATTTTTATGGAGCTAAATGAGATGAATTTAAATGTAAGATTTTGTGGGGTCTTATAAGAGATGTCAGTTGGGCACACTGGTATGCTATTCATGTGGTCAATCGGGTCATTTCTAGAGATATTGTCCTTTTTCTAGAAGGAATGTTGTTGGTGCTAAGTCACAGGCAAATTCTTCCATGCCACTGCCACCTCAAAAGGGCACCACTTCAGCTGCCAGGAGCGGTCGCAACCAATTGTATGCTTTGTTAAATATCCAGGAGAAAGAGGTCTCACCAAATATAGTAACGGGTACGTTACAAATTTTCTCTCATGATGTATATGTGTTACTTGATCCCGGGTCTACCTTGGCTTATGTGACCCCATATATGGCTGTCGGTTTTGGGTTTGAGATCGATGATAGAATGGGAGGGGAATTCTTTATCACCTAGAAGGAAATTCATATCTTACCTCAGAGCTTGTAAGCTTATTTCCAAAGGTTGTTTGTATCATCTTATTCGGGTTAAAGATTCAGATACTGAAAGTCCTTCTCTTCAGTTTATCCCTATGGTTAATAAATTTCCATAAGTCTTTCCCGATGATCTCCCAGGAATACCACCTAATAGGGAGATATATTTTGGTATTGATTTATTGCTAGACACCTGTCCCATTTCTATTCCGCCATATAGAATGACTCTTGCAGAGCTAAAAGAGTTGAAAGAACAACTATCGGACCTTCCAGACAAAGGTTTTATCCGTCCTAGTATTTCTCCCTAGGGCACACCTTTACTTTTTGTGCGAAAAAAAGACGGTTCCCTGCGTTTGTACATAGATTACCATCAGCTGAGTAAGGTCAATATTAAAAATAAATATCCTCTTTATAGAATTTATGATCTCTTTGACCAACTTCAGGGTGCTAAATACTTTTCAAAGATAGGCCTTTTTTTGGGGTACCATCAGTTAAAGGTTCGAGTGTCAGATATTCCCAAAACAACTTTTCGAACCTACTACGGTCATTACAAATTCTTAGTCATATACTTTGGGTTGACTAACGCCCCTGTAGCTTTCATGGACCTAATGAATAGGGTATTCCTTCAGTTTCAAGATATGTTTGACATAGTTTTCATTGATGATATTTTAATTTATTCTAAGAGTGAGGAGGACCATGCCAATCACCTCCGAATTATCCTTCAGACCCTCAAAGATCATAGGTTGTATGCAAAATTTTCCAAGTGTAAATTTTGGCTTAAGGCTATTGCTTTCTTGGAGGGTTGATCCCCAAAAGGTTGTGGCAGTGAGAAAATAGCCCAGAACCATGACTCCAACTGACATTCGGAGCTTCTTGGATTTGGCAGGGTATTACAGAAGGTTAGTAGAGAGTTTTTCTTCCATAGCTGTTGTAACGCCCCAAAGTTTTCTTAGCTAAATTTGTCCCTAAAATATCTAGCATTGGCTTCTAGAATGATTTATACTTATTTCCCTGTGGAATCCCTTAGATTTTAACATTTCATTACGTAGATGATTGAATAAGTTTTCCATCGACATAAGATGCGTCCAAAATAGACACTCAATGAAGGAGTTATAGTTAATTTTAGTCCTAGTCGTAAAACACTATCATTCCTATACTTGGCGTGTCGCAGAGAGGGTGTAAATGAAAATGGTCAATTTCCAATGTGACTCCGCGATGGTGGCGCATCGCGGAGTGGGCAAAATTCCCATTCATCAATTTCCAGTGAGCCACCGCAATAGTGGCACATCGCGGTGGCCCATGAAATTGGGCTCCCAGTTATATTTAATACTGGTCTAATTAAAGGTTTATTGGATATTTTTCCACACCATTATCAGTCCAAACACGAGATTTCAAGCCTAATTGAGCATGTTACTCATACATTCACCAAAAATATTCTAGAACACTCTCTAGGGTTCTATATTAATAATCTAAATAAATCAAGATTTAACTGTGGGTTTTCAAAATAAATTGAAGATTTGGAATCCCCAAGCCGTGAGCATCAAGAATCATCCTTTAAATTTATAGATAAAGGTACGTGGGGTTTATCCTAAAAACTACATGGGCTCAAAACCATTAGAGCATGATTTTTAGATTTTTATTCATGAATTTCAAAGGGGTTTGTGAATCTATGTTCTAAATTACATACTCCGAATGTTTTAATGTTACTATTGTTTTGATCTTGTGGTCATATCCCCTAAATTGATTTACATGTATACGTATATGTATGGAATTTGAGATTTAAGATCGTTGAGAGCATAAATTATGAACTCCCTCTCGTGTATTGAATTAAATATTATGCTTTTGTGATTTGAAATATGTTTTCACAATATTATAGCATTTGAGCAAGATTTAAAATTTTTGAGAGGGTGTTTCTTGATATAAATATGTTCTCATGTTTAAGAGAAAGAATTGCATATGAATTGAGAACTTTGACATGACCATTTTGTACTGTACAGTTGAAATGCTTGACAAAGATGAGTTCCTTGCATGCGTTTTCATTAGGTTTGAGAAAGAGTTTCTTTGAATTTAATTATTGAAATGGTGGTCCCAAATCTTGTGTTTTGACAACAGAGATTTACGATAGACTAATAATGGCTCAGAGATGTGACTTGCAAGTCAATGGTATGACGTTACCTTATGTATTTATGCCACAATAGATTATGTTTTCAGAGCATGTTTTTAGAGACTGCATGTTTTGATAGAGTTTTAAAAATGGGCTTAAAGAGGGTTAGGTTGTTACCCGAAGAAGGCACGAGTTCAAGCAACTCTTAGCCTGAAACCGTATTTGCCAATACGGGTAGGTTATTATTGTAGGCTGGCGATGGCCGTATGGCATAGTAGATTCAGAGACTCCGACCTTTGTAGCACACTGGGATTCACTGCCGAGTTAATGGTAGTTTCCATATAGCCCATGGAATTTTTCAGAGTTGTAGGGTATACCACCTAGCGTAGAAGTAACACAGATTTCTCAGAGTTGTGATGATTTTTACAGAGTTTTAAAAATGCCCATGTAAATTCTTACTATATGATATACTTATGAACTATTTTAAATTGCTCTCATATATGTTGAATAATAAATGATTATTTTGGATACTCTCCGTGTACCAGTATATCTATATTGACCTCCCTCCCTCTACCTCTCAGGTTTCGAGGCTCAGTCTAGGGTAAGCAGTAGATAATTCAGACAGCTGATCAGATTGTGCAGTGGTGAGCCTTCTCTATTCCAGAAGTCCTTTCTTTTCAGATTATATCTCTTATTTCAGTTTTGGTCTACTGGGGGCCTTGTCCCAGTTTCAGATAGTTGTCAGATTTTTATGTAGTAGAGATTTTGCAGACTGAGTCAGATGTTATTTGGATGTAGTTGATTTATAGTTTCCATACTTATGTTGAATTCAGAATTGACCATGTTTCCGTAGAAGATTATTTTTCCGCATCTTGTTTTATTATGTGAATGTTGTGCATGATTACCAGATAGAGAAAGGCATTCTGGTCCTTCATGGTTCGGGATGTCCATCACGGCTAGGACCTAGTTTGGGTCATGACAGCTGTTCAACTTACTAAGTTGACACAGAAAAAGGTTAAGTTTTTGTTGTCTGACTCCTATGAGAATAGTTTTGAGATGTTGAAAGACAAGTTGACTACTTCACCTGTTCTGACTCTTCTTGAAGGTACAGAGGGTTTTGTTATGTATAGTGATGCATCCCAAGTGGGACTTGGGTGTGTACTTATGCAGCATGGTAAGGTGGTGGCTTATGCATCTAGGTAATTGAAAGTGCATGAGTGAAATTACCCCACCCATGACTTAGAGTTAGCGGCTGTGGTGTTTGCACTTAAAATCAGGCGGCATTATCTTTATGGGGTATATGTTGATATATTTACTACCATAAAAGTTTATAGTATGTTTTATTGCATAAAGAATTAAATCTCCAGTGAGGCATTGGATGGAACTTTTGAAGGATTATGACATGAGCCTGCACTATCATCCACACTTTTAGGTATTTGTTCACCTAGGCTTTACAAAAATATATCATGATCTAAAAGCTATATATTGGTGGAATAATATGAAACGTGATGTGGCTGACTTTGTTTCCAAGTGTTTGAATTGTTAACAAGTTAAAGTGGAACATTTGAGGCCAGGTGGTACTTCCAAAGAGATAGCTTTGCCTTTATGGAAGTGGGAGATGATAAAAGTGGATTTCATTACGGTACTTCCGAGGTCCCGAAATCCGTATAATTCTATTTGGGTAATTGTGGATCGACTGACCAAGTCCACTCAATTTTTGCCTATCAGAACTAACTATTCGGGAGATTATTATGCTAAGCTATTCATTGTAGAAGTAGTTCTTTTGCATGGGTCACCTGTATCCATCATATCTGACTGAGGTACGCAATTCTCTTTGCAGTTTTGGAAATCCTTTCTGAGGGGTTTAGGTACCCAAGTAAACCTGAGTACTTCTTTCCACCCTCAGACTGATGGGCAAGCCGAACGCACCATTCATCCCCTTGAGGATATGTTGATGGCCTGTGTAATTGAATTTATAGGTAGTTGGGTAGATCACTTACCATTGATAGATTTAGCATATAATAATAGCTACCATGCCAGTATTAAGATGGATCCTTTTAAAGCATTGTATGGGAGAAGATGTAGGTCGCCAATAGGGTGGTATGAAGTAGTTGAAACGTGGTTTTTGTGGGCCTGATCTTGTTTATCAAGTGATGGAGAAAAAGAAAATCATTAGAGAATAACTTAAAATAGGTCAAAGTCGTCAGAAGTCCTATGATGATGTTAGAAGAAGGGAATTAGAATTTGAGGTTAGTGATTGGATGTTTCTCAAAGTCTCTCCTATGAAGGGAGTTATGCATTTCGGGAAGAAAGAGAAGTTTAGTCCTCGCTATATAGGGCCATACCAGATTTTGATAAGGATAGGTGGGGTTGCGTATAAATTAGAGTTTCCTGCAAATCTGAGTTCTGTTCACTCGGTATTCCACATATCCATGTTAAAGAAATGTATTGGAGACCATTCCCTAGTGTTGCCTATAGAGGATATCAAGGTGACAGAATCCTTGTCTTACGAAGAAGAGCCTATTGAAATCTTGGATCGCCAAGTTAGAAAGTTGAGGAACAAGGAAATAGTCTCGGTTAGGATATTGTGGAAGAATCAAAAAGTTGAGGAAGCTACTTGGGAATCAGAAGATGACATGTGATCTAGGTATCCAAACATCTTTGAGTCAATGGGTGACGTCATAAAAGGAACTATTCAATTTCTCTCCATATTCCTCCTTCATTATTTTCCTTAGTATGTTAAAATTATGATTGCCGGTGTTCTAATTCATCATTCAGGAACGAATTATCCCAAGTGGGGATAATGTAACGCCCCATAGTTTTGTTCGACTTGATGTCACCTAGAGCCATGTTTGAGAGGATATCATCTTCAAAATACTCGAAGTGTTAAAAGAGACTTAGTCATTTTGAGCTCCTAATCGTTGATGATCTAATTCTTGACCTTCCCGACCCTCAATAGTTGATATGCTAGCTAGTTCATTATCCGGGAGGTCAGTAGGTATTTTCGGACAAGTTTTGGATTTTTCGGGCTCCATTTAAACCTTGTTTGTTGTCCCAAAATAGTGGACCAACGCAAACTTGGTACACCACATCACCCATCACGTTGGTCAATTTTTGAGCAAGAACTGCCAGGCTACTGAGGCTTGGCGCGATTAGGGTGCGACGCGTCGGGTATCACATCGATGCCGTTGATGTGCCACATCAGCAATCGCGTCGATGCACAGTTGTTTCAGCTTTTAAAATCCGCATTTTAAGGGCAATTGGATCATTTTCCCTTATTCTAATACGCCTCAAACATGAGATTAAAACATCATAACAACACTTTAGGTTGGTTTTCATGAAAAATAACTCTCTTACCATCAATTGAAAACCCTAGCCTCTTCTTTTAAGATCAAGAGCTCATCTTTGCAAGTTAATAGTTTCAAGAACCAAGGTGAAATTCGGGATCCACTCTTCCTCCTAAACAACATAAGGTACGTGGGGTTTTCCTAAATACTACATGGGCATAGTAAATTCTTTTAATTATGTAAAAGGTTTAGAAATCATGATTTTACGAAAAGGGTATTGGATTCACAATTATAATCATGTTTTAGAATCCTTGAGAATATTGTTTTGGTCTTTAGGCCTTCCCTTGAAAGTGATTTGATTAGTATATATGTATGTATGCATTGAAACTTTGAATTGAGAATTGAGAGCATGAAATATCGAATCTCCTCCTCTCCTATTACTTCGTTACTTGATTTACAAGTTATGAATCCTTATATTTCATGGTTTTCAAGACGGAAATCAAGCTGATAATTATCTTATGTGAATTTTATGATAATTAAGAATGGGAGAGAGGAATGTTATTATGATTTAAAATATTGAGATTGATAAATGAAGAAACTTCAGGAATGTTTTTGAGAAATTGGCCATCACTTATTTTAATTATTGAATGAATGGAAAGCCTTTGCATGATTTTGACTTATGATTTGAGATATGAATTTTCTTATACTATATTCATGTTCAAGTAGCCTAAACATTATTTAGAATGAAATAATCACACATGGCACTTTATGACATAATTATTCGACTTGCAAGTCTTGGTATGATGATACCAAATCAGACAATGCCGTAACAGGCACAGACTAGTATAAAAATCAAATTTCTATCAGATTCTCATGATTTTGAATTCAGAATAATACATGTTCAAAAAAGGCTAAAATATAGGGCATAAAGAGATGTTAGGTGGTTCCACGAAGAAGGCATGAGTTCAGACAACTTATTTCCCAAAACTATATTTTGCCGATACGGGTATATTATTCTACACTGGCCTAGTGCCCTGTGGCATATCAGACTCAGACACTCTAACCCTTGCGGGAAACATGGGTTGGGGGCTTTCCCGCAGAGTCAATGGAGACTTTCATATAGTCTGTGGAATATAAGACTTGTTGGGGAGTGCCACCTAACTCAAAAGTAATACAAAGAATTGAATTATACTGACATGAACATTTTATGATTATTAAAAAAGTGCCCAAGTGTTTTGAACTATATCATGTATGATGATCTGTGATTTGTTCTCACTTATTATATATAAATATAAACACATTATTTTGGATTTCTCTGTGTACCAGTAAATCTGTATTGACCCCCTACCTTCCAGGTTATGAGGCTCAATCTAGGGGTCTTGATAAGAAGTAGATTTCTTCAGGCAGGAGTGAAGAGTGCAGTTGGTGAGCCTTCTGTATTTCAGAAGGCCTATTTTCTTTCAGTTATTTATCATTTATTATGGTTTTGGTCTACTGGGAGCCTTGTCCCAGATTCAGACAAGTTTTGATGTCTTATGTAGTAGAGATTCCGCAGACGGAAAAAGTTATTGCTTTTATGTTGAAAAATCTATTTTCATATTGTTGATTGAACAGATTTCAGATTTATGACCATGATTCTGTTTTGTTTTGTATTTTCCGCACTTCCTTTTTTGGTATATGAATGGTGTATGTGATTATAAGTTAGAAGGGCTCTCGGACCTTCATGGTTTGGGATGCTCTTCACGGCAAGTGCCCCGGTTCGAATCGTGACAGGAGTATCAAAAAAAAAAAGGAGAATCTGTCCATTTTTCCTTTAGAGTTGACACCACTTTGGTTGTGTTTAACAAAACGGAATCTATCAATAGGAGTCAATCTTTTAAGTAAAATATCTGCCAAAATGCTTCATTCTTGTTTATATGATTATCGGACTATTCAGGATTCCGGAAGGATGGGTGCACTATACTATCATTTGGTTTAATGCTATAATAGGAGTCAATCTTTTTAGTGAAGAAAGAAAAGCATCAAAGTAAGAAAACACTAAAAGGAAAGAAGAGGCACCAAAAGGGAAACCCAAAAAGAAAAGAAACAAAGCAAAAAACAAAAGAAGTTACTCTCTTCATCTATCTTTACTTATCCAGTATACTAAAGATAATTGTTCTAAGTTTACTTATTTAGTATAAAAAAACAAGATACATTTTCCCATTTTGTGTCTATTTTATTTCTGTTATTAAATATTATTTATTTTCTTGGGTTAAGATGGCTTATCATTAATAGGAGTGATAAAATAAAATTGTTATTCCATTTATTATTTCTTATGAGATGTGTCAAGTTAAACAGGAACAAATAATGATAAATGAAGAGACTACTTGATGCACAGAAAAACCTTATCAACAACTTATTGGACCAAGTGTCATCACACCATACACAAAACTTATGCAGCACTAACAGACTAAGCAGTGTAGTACAATGTACATCTATACACATTCAACAGTAGGTCGACACAGCAGATGAGCAGATGATGGACCAGGCCCCTACATTGGATTTGTCAAATAATCAAAATCAAACTACAATAGAGGGGTTCATGGGTTCAAGTGAATTCGTACCCCTCCATATAAATAAGGTTGAGGATTTCAACCATACAACTTTTTCCCTTATTCTTATTTTATTAAGGAAGCCCAAAATTCATCTTTTTGAACTGTCAATCGGTTAATGATACAAAAATGTTGCTAGAAACTTCTCTTGAAATGCTTCTCTACTATCTCTTTCCCCTTTCCTATAATTAGTAATTTTTTTTACATGTGCGTTACTTTTATTTTATTTTCAATACTTCAATAAAGTACAAAGGAGGGGATATAAATCCTGACCTACGAGGAAACGCCATAAGATACATAAGCTTATTATGCGATAAAATAGTCATGGAATCAAGATCACATCATAATTTTATCACTTTTTGGACTAGTCAATGACTTGCAGTCTGAAAAACTTCTCGTTAACATAAAATAGCTATAAAATTTTTGGTCCTACCTTTGAGCAATGATACAAGTATGATCATGATCATGACATTTTTTGAGTATTTTTGTAGACTATTCACTAAAGGGTCCTTTTGTCATTTTTTCTATTATTGTAATGTAGTATAGAACATTGTAGGATTTATTTCTTTAGTTGCTTAATGATATTGAGAGAACACTCTTCTTAGAGAGAGAGAGTGCCAAAACCATAACTAGGGTCATATACAAGTATGGAATTACTTGTGTGTTGCATTGCTTGGGTAGTGGATACCTCTCTTGTGTCAATTGTAAGAGATAGGTGATTATAGTGTGTAGTGTTAAGGGTCGAAGAGTGTTATATGATCTTGGGTTCTTAAGATTATACCTCTATTTGTCTATGTTTCTATCTTTATTTTGTTATAACCGTTAGTAGTGTTCTTGTTGTGTAACCTTGTAATCGTTCTATTGTTTAAATTTCATTGTATTGTTCACCTTCATTTTGTTGTTACATTAGTTTCGGTTGGTTGTTTTGGTGTCAAATACACCATTATATCTTGTATTCTTGTTGTTGGTAGTGAATCCGAGAGTGGTCACCAAAAGGGGTAATCGGTTCTTCAAACTTGTGGACTGTTCTTGTGTATATTTCGTGTCTTCTTGGTCCCTCTTGTATCAAGCAATGAACGGAACCTTCTAACGATAACTATCCTTCTATTCAATATTGGGTTTGAAAACGAGAAGGCGTCATGCGGAAGCTTAAAGTTTGCAAACTAATATGGTGATAATTCAAATAACACAAAACTAAACTAAAAAGCATAATATTATTGATATGGTTTCTCCCATCGGCCTACATATTTAAAACTAAATAAAAAAAACATAAAAAATTATGAGAGAAAATTCCCCATAAACAAGACTCGTTAAGGACTACATTGTGGATGCTATTGTTTTGATATGAGAAGAGGAATTTTCTATTTATAGAATTCTAAAACCTTTCCCTTAGAAAGAGGTTAGCAAAATATGAAAAAGTTTTATACTTTCCTTTTAAGAAAAATAAAACTTAAATTTGGTAAGAAAATCGAGGCAAAAATCCTAACAAATCTCCCCTTTTTGGCTTGATTTTCTGGTAAACTAATTTTGATCTTCCTTCTTCACACGATCTTCATATATCACTGTTGCTTAACATGATCAAAAATTGATATGGGTTAAAAATTGAAGCCCTATACGTTAAAAATACAAACAGGGGTGGGGGTTAAGATGGAACCTCATTCGTTAAAATAAATGCACCAGTTGAAAGGACCCCAAGCATTGAAAGTAAGTAGGGGTTGAAAGTTGGATTCCATAAACATAGGGTGAAAAGTGATTTGGTTTTAAGATAGATTAGCAGCAGGATTGATGAAATTTTGTTTAAAATATTTTTCTCCACATGTAATTTTTTGAGCTATTTTTTTTTTTGACAAAAAACTTCATTATCATCACATTTATTACAAATTTATTAGAACCACCTTGAACTTGTCTTCAACCTCATTTCACCAAACCATTGGACCTTTGAACAATAGTCTTTGATACCACTTGTTGGGTTCGAAATCGAGAGGGCGTCATGCGGAAGCTTAAAGTTGGCAAACTAATATGGTGATAATTCAAGTGACTCAAATCTAAACGAAAAAGCATAATATCATTGATATGGTTTGGCCAATCGGCCTACATATTAAAAACTAAATAAAAAAAAACATGAAAAAATTGTAACACCCCGCATTTTTGAGCTAGAAATCCAAACCGTCATTCCTACGTGTATAAGCTCTAATTCCATGGTTTTGTCACGACCCGAACTAGGGCCCTGGCCGTGACGAGCATTCCGAATCATAAAGGCCCAAAACACCCCTATCTGTCTGATAATAATGCACATAATTCATGACAAAAGAAATGCGGAAGATACACAATATAACAGAAACATGGTCAAGAATCATATGAAAACAAAAATGGGGAATAGTATCCCACAATCTAAATCAACATCTCTAAAACCGTCTGTGAAATCTCTACTACATAACTGAAATAATGTCTATCTGAAAACTGGGACAAGGTCCCCAGCAAACCCAAAACTAATAAATGATAAATGAAATAGTAGACGTCAGGCCTTATGAAATATAGAAGGCTCACCACTTGATTCTGCGATCTTTCGAAGAAATTTATTGGTTATCTGAATCCCTAGACTGTGCCTCCAAACCTGGGAGGGAAGGGGGTCAAAACAAAAGAACTGGTATACAGATAAATTAAAATAGAAGTATAATATTTTTACACAATATAGGTGAGAGCCATTATAAAGCAGTTTCATATCAAATCATTTGAAAACACATGGGCATAATGTAATTGTTTTCAATAGCAATGAAATGCAGCTGAGCTAGGTGGAATACCCTACATAATTTAAACCAAATATCAAACCCCAGTTTTCGCCGAGATTAGAGTATACGTGAGGGGAAGCAACACAAGATCACATAGCATGGTGTCTCGACCCAATGGTAGTGCGCAAGATCACATAGCCCGGGCTCCTACCTATAATCCCAATTTGGGAATGACATAAATTCAAGTACTCAAGATCACTTAGCCTGGTACCAAATTCCCGTGTCGGCAAACACGGTTTTCAGCGATGAGCCCTTACACTCAAACGCCTTCTTCGGGCATCCACCTATCTCATGTAAAATCAATGCATTCAAATTTTATCTGATTCAATCACATATCATATTATGTAGGGTATCATGATACCCGACTTTCAAGCCATCAATATCATATTATTCTTCTCACTCAACCATTGTATTCAACATGTTTCAACACAAATAACCCTCTCGTTTTCAAGTCAAAATCATATCAATTCTCAAAACATTTCATGTCATGCTTATCAAGATGTTTTCAAACAATTTACATCATATACACATTCAAAACAAATTCACATCAAGAGAGGGATTTCATATAATTCATGCTCTCAAAATATCACCTTTTCAAAACACACGCATATACATATATAATATATCAAATCATTCGGAAGTAGGCCTAAAGACCAAATTCAATTTTATAGAAACGTTCAAAACATAATTATATTCTTAGTTTCAAAACCCCTATTTGTAAAACATGAATTTAAAAACCCATGAGATTTTTGGATAACCCCGCATAGCTCTATATGCGAATATGATAGGTGCTTCTTGATGCCTATGTTCTGGGGATTCCAAATATGTAATTGGTTTCAAAAACCCACGGCTAAATCTTGAGTTAATTGGGTTTTATTTTGAAACTCTAAGGAGTGTTCTTGAGATAATTTGATGAATATGATAATATTTTGCTGTTTGAGGGATTAAATCCCGTGTTGGTGGTATATATAGAGGTGGAGGATGACCAAAATACCCCTAAGGAACAATTAAGGTCAAATCTGTCCCTCAGTTGACAGTTTGATAGGCTGGAGTAAATAGATTATAACTTTGTACCCATATACTCAAATTGGATGAAACCAACTTAATTTGAAATATGACTCAAATATCTTTCGTTTGATATATTATAGCTCACACAGTTCATTATATATAGAGAGAGTTATGATTGTTTGAAGTTGACCCTGAAATGCTGAAAACTAGGAAATAGGCTATGCGTTTAGCTACTATTTTGAAATCCAAACGCAGCCTTATGCATTCCGAAAAATTCCAAAACTTATCCTAGATGCACTATGAGATTTCCCGATCATAACGCAACTTGAAAATCTAAAAACGATATCGGTAAGGTTAAAAAGTTGTATCCCGAAGATTGCCAGCTAAAATGACTCTGAGTCTGAGTCCTCATTACACATAGAAAAATATTCTACTTGTTAACCCCTCAAACATAACACTAAAAATGAAATTGAGCTCGAGAATTTTATGGGGCATTACGATAGGAGTGATTAGCACACGTATGTTAATAAAGAATAATTCAGTTCGGGTCTATATACGTAGGAACAATGGTCTAAACTCTAGCCCAAAAATATGGGGTGTTACATTATCTCCCCTTGGGATCATTCGTCCTCAAATGATGGGTAAGAACATATTGAAGATTAGAGGAATGGAATAACGCAGACATGATATGTTTCTCTAAGAAAGAATACACTGATCTAAAACATAACTATAAGGCTGGAACTACTGATGTTCTAAATTCTTATACCGGACGTGCATATCTGATGCATGGATTTGTGATTGAGTTGTTCTCATGAATGCAGGACTAAATACACTGATAAGATTAACTTTTTCTATTCAACATGAATTTCTAATGCATGCATATCTGACTGAACTGACGTATGAATGTTTGACTAAATACGCAATGATAACTGATGCGAAACTTGTAATAAGAATCTATGCTTACAACTGAAAGGGGTATCTCCCCATTAGTACACTATGTGCCTCTATGAATGCTCAATTCACTAGGATACTCGGAAAACTGAGATGATGCACAAGGCACCTACGAATTGATTCATAACTGAACATCCGGAATTTGAATCTAACGCATGACGCATGAACTAAGTTATACTCGCAATTACTAGTAGACTCAATCTTGGAATAGTATCATGTCTGAGATTTTGGGTAGCATGAATAAATGAAAAGACAAGAAAATAAGTCATGCGAATCTGACTGCTAAACTGACTTACTAGCTATACAGACTGAATTACGCTGGACCCTCATACTTAACTGGAGTATCTCTTCAACGCTCTCTCTAAAGAAGTTCTAACAGTAATAAGCAGCCACGAATCTTGGGTATGGATTACATGAGACATCCAACTGAGGAAATCACAACATTGACACTACTCTGTAGTTTGGAATATAGACATATAACTCCTAAATTAGGATAGAATTTTCAGACCTTTGGCAATACAACTTCTTACTTTTAGGCTTAGCGCACTTCTCAAATATCCCTTAACTATACTATTCCCTATAAATATGATATTCATTCAATTCAGCTTAAATTTCTCATATGAGCATTGACAAATATTTCTACTAATGTCTAAAATCGCTTAATCCTTACTCCTCGATCAAGCCTAACTCTAAGTCACAAAAATACAACATGCTACACCACGCTATTATTCTAAACCATATGATGCCACCTTCTATACCTCTTTTAAAGATCACATTCTAAACATAACATACCTTACCACTTCAATGACTACTCTGAACTCTTAATATGAAGTCCTTAATGCATATTGCGACCTTCCACTACAATCCCAAAACGTCATTCAAGCCTAATTTATAATCACACGTTAACTTCAAGGCAACAACCCATAAATACATACTTCACATGGTTTCTACACTATTATCAATATAACTCCCACGCGCTATCCTAAAAACATACACACACAAACTTTTCCACTAACCATCAAATGTAGCAAAGACTTGGCCCCAAATCTTTCTTCATACTTATGGCCTTATCTAAACAAGCATACTATGATCTTCCATCAACAAGAACATTTACATCATCACCACTATTATTACATAGGGAGGGTTACTAAAAGGTTAAAACATAAGACCTTGAAGCGTGAAAAGATCTTTATATGGGACTGAGCACACTATAAAGAGTGATTACATGTGTCATGAGTTGCATGACCTCAACTAGAGTTCATAACATAAGGAATGTGATTCCGACTATTTGAATGAACTAGAACTCATTATCTTGGAACTGGAAGAGTACGTGACTCTCTATCATATACAAGAATCATGAACTATGGTCACAGAATTGAATCGAAAGGCATGAGTAAGCATCCAGATAACAAAAAAAAATACTGAGGTAGGAGTGGGTTGAGATTCACTCTCACTTTCTGATGTTCTAAATCATACTACATCACTACTAGAATCTAAGAGCCTTACTTGGTCATTTGTTCTATTATCTCCCCCTTAGCTTCAAGTCATCATCTAGAGTTTGGGGGATCCCTTACCAGATTCTAACTGAACTACACTTATGCACTCTAGGGTCTAAAAGAAAAAAATGACAATACATGCATATCGTAGACTTAATCCGAATGACTACCTTCTGGGATACACTCTATCTTTCCATAGCCACCAATAGTCATAGTATAATGCTTGCACACATATTTCTATTGGTTCAACCTTCAAAATTCAAATTTAGATTCTAACACTTAACATGGCTATTTAGATCACCATATACCATCTAACTAGTCTTTCTCCACTTAATAATTCAATGGTACCACTAGCCACACAAATTATGTAATAGTCTTAGAAAAATATGCCGCAACCTCATATCACCTTGGCATACTTCTACACCATACCTACAACATTATACTTCTTTACGAATCAATTTAAACTTAAGCCATTTCATACACAGTTCAAGCCTATTAGATCACTTTCATATAACCAACATCATTGATCAAGAATCATCACATCCACCTTTATGAACTTCAACTGTTCAAACTTAATATCTAGTACTAAACATGATTTTACAACCCAAACTTACGCATGATTCTCATGTGGAAACCATGAAATAAACCTCAAGAAATACTAGTACACTAGAACTTCATAACAACAATAATCGACCTTGACCTTACGGTCTTCCTTGTCATAACTCATTAGCACGTATTATTTCAACACATCAAGCCTACTAATATTTATTCCCACAAACATACATCATTAATCTCATGCCACTATTCTTACATCCACATCCTACATTAGATTCAATCCAATGGTCTAGCATCAATCATCTACCACCAATGACGAGGGCAACATAATATACTAATCCATCAAATTGGAACATTCTATCCCAAATACTTCAAAATCTGCTACATACCTTCTCATAAGTAGTACTAATTTACAACTACCAATAAAAGAAGGTCAAGGGGTAAGGTCACATAATAGACATGATCAACCTTAATCTGATATTATAACCCCATACAATCTTTTCTACTTATACGGATTTCTCACCTCATACTTACTCACTCAATCATACATTTAGACTGCCTTCAAATTCCTCCAAAAACCATGAGTCTATAATCATAACTTACTCGCTAATATAGCCATTTTCACATTCAAGCAACTAATAAATCACCCTGACTAACAACTCCTTCTCTACCTTATACTAAACTAACTCACAAGGACAAATTACCTCTTTACCAACTCAATCTCATGCAAACAAATTCAGCCATACATATATTAAACCAATGAAAGAACAACAAGTTGCTAGTGAATCAAAACAGGCCTCACACGGCTTCACTAAACTTTGGTTTTGTATTTTGAAAAAGAAAATGAGATGGATGACAAGGCAACTGTGCTAGTGAATCGAAAGATCCCCACACGGCTTCACTAGACTTTAATTTTTTTTTTTCAAAAACACCATGATAACAAGATTACATATTACAAGGGATAGAAAATTGACACATAATATTTAATGGTCTAAGAATATACATATTATTCTGTATAAATAAAAATCTGAGTAAAACACTTCCTCCATGGACTACCATACCATCCATACACGCTGCTAGCTACCACATTGGTTTATCACTATAAAGGGGTAAATCATCCTCAAACATAGGTTATTCAACTGAAATATTAATTTACACAAAATCATCCTCACTCTGACTTCTAACTTTGTGACTTTACATCACCAACTTCTTGGTCCAATATCACTACCAATAGGTCATGACAACAAAACTTTAACTTCTGCTACTATTCCGATAGAAATACAGTTCCAACATTCTGCTATACATTGTCCACATCTGTAATAAGATTTTGAGAGGGATAAGATACACTTAATACCTCAAGTTGGAATGCAAAATTCCATCAGGATCAATATTTATATCAAAATCAACACATTGATGCACTAACAGACTCCTATCGAGTCTTTGTACAATTTTTAAAATCTTATAGGACTTAATCGGAAAGGACTATATCATGTATATTCTAAACTTTTTGCACTTGAATCAGCCCAATAATGGGACATATCTGAGAACATCAAAGTAATGAAAGAATTTGGGATGACTTTACTTTCATATGGGCGACACCATAGCATGAATTAGAGCATGAAAGAGGAATATTCTGACTCTATTACACAAACTAAAACATAAAGAAATAGACATTTCTAAATGCCTAGTAGCCTCTTGCTTATAAGTGTGGCGTGCTACACACCCATAAATAAGACTCTACTCAACGCAATTTCGCAGACACCCTGGGACCATGAACCGTTCATTGATACCAAGTTTGTCACGACCCGAACTAGGTCCCTGGCTGTGACGATCATCCTGAACCATAAAGGCTCGAAACACCCCTATATGTATGATAATCATGCACATAATTCATGAAAAAGGAAATGCGGAAGATACACAATATAACGGAAACATGGTGAAGAATTATATGAAAACAAAAATGGAAAATAATGTCCCACAATCTAAATCAACATCTCTAAAATCGTCTGTGAAATCTCTACTACATGACTGAAACAATGTCTATCTGAAAACTAGGACAAGGCCCCCAATAGACCCAAAAATAATAAATGATAAATGAAATAGCAAACTTCAGGCCTTCCGAAATATAGTAGGCTCACCACTTGATTCTGTGATCTGTCAGAAAAAATTTACTGGTTATCTGGACCCCTGGACTATGCCTCCGAACCTAGGAGGGAAGGGGGTCAATACAAACGTACTGGTACGTAGAGAAATCATAACAGAAGTATAATATTTTTACACAATAGAGGTGAGAGCTATTATAAAGCAGTTTCATATCAAATCATTTGAAAACACATGGGCATAATGTAATTGTTTTCAATAACAATGAAATGCAGCTTAGGTAGGTGGAATACTTTACATAATTTACACCAACTGTCAAACCCCGATTGCCGCGGAGTTTAGAGTATACATGAGGGGAAGACACACAAGATCACATAGCATGGTGTCTTGACCTAATGGTAGTGCCCAAGATCACTTATCCCGGGCTCCTACCTATAATCCCAATTTGGGAATGACATAAATTCAGGTACTCAAGATCACTTAGCCTAGTACAAAATTGTCATGTCGGCAAAAGCGGTTTCCAGCGACGAGCCCTTACACTCAAATGCCTTCTTTGGGCATCCACCTATCTCATGTAAAATCAATGCATTCAAATTTTATCTGATTCAATCACATATTATATTCTGTAGGGTATCGTCATACCCGACTTACAAGCCATCAATATCACATTATTCTTTTCATTCAACCATCGTATTCAACATGTTTCAACACAAATAACCCTCTCATTTTCTAGTCAAAATCATATCAATTCTCAAAACATTATATGTCATGCTTTTCAAGATGTTTTCAAACAATTTATATCATATACACATTCAAAACAAATTCACATCAAGAGAGGGATTTCATATAATTCATGCTCTCAAAATATCACCTTTTCAAAACACACGCATATACATATATAATATGTCAAATCATTCGGAAGCAGGCCTAAAGACCAAATTCAATATTATAGAAATGTTCAAAACATAATTATATTCTTAGTTTCAAAACCCCCATTTGTAAAACATGAATTTAAAGACCCATGAGATTTTTGTATAACCCCACATACCTCTATATATGAATATAATAGGTGCTTCTTGATGCCTACGTTCTGGGGATTCCAAATATGTAATTGG
The DNA here is from genome assembly GCA_030864225.1 of Capsicum baccatum var. pendulum. Classification (NCBI taxonomy): domain Eukaryota; kingdom Viridiplantae; phylum Streptophyta; class Magnoliopsida; order Solanales; family Solanaceae; genus Capsicum; species Capsicum baccatum. The sequence continues at coordinate 7,764,076 of CM061552.1, forward strand.
TTTCAAAAACCCACGGCTAAATCTTGAGTTAATTCGGTTTTTATTTTGAAACCCTAAGGAGTGTTCTTGAGATAATTTGATGAATATGATAATATTTTGGTGTTTGAGGGATTAAATCCCGTGTTGGTGGTATATATAGGGGTGGAGGATGGCCAAAATAACCCTAAGGAACAATCAAGGTCAAATCTGTCCCTCAGTTGACAGTTTGATAGGCCGGAGTAAATAGATTATAATCTTTTTATCATATACTAAAATTGGATGAAACCAACTTTGTTTGATATATTATAGCTCACACAGTTCATTATATACAGAGAGTTATGATTGTTTGAAGTTGACCCTGAAATGCTGAAAACTTGGCAATAGGCTATACGTTTTGCTACTGTTTTAAAATCCAAATGCAGCATTATGCATTCCAAAAAATTCCAAAAATTATCTGAGATGCACTATGAGCTTTCCCGATCATAACGCAACTTGAAAATCTAAAAACGGATGTCAGGAAGGTTGAAAAGTTGTATTCTGAAGATTGCCAGCTAAAATGACTCTGAGTCCTCATTACACTTAGAAAAATATTCTACTTGTTAGCCCCTCAAACATAACACTAAAAATAAAATCGATCTCAAGAATTTTATGGGGCACTATGATAAGAGTGATTACCACACGTATGTTAATAAATAATAATTCATTTCGGATCTATATACGTAGGAACAATGGTCTAAACTTTAGCCCAAAAATACAGGGTGTTACAGGTTCATATTTAAATTCATGTGTAATGATCTTTGTCCTAGTATATGAAGTGATTATGAGGTGAAACATATTCATAGAAATCGGTTAAAGCAAAGTTGAGCTAAGAATCCTTCATTCGTCCAAAGTTGGATATTTGATTCTACAAGGGTCATCTTTGAATGAGTATAACTTTGTGTGTATATATATATATATATATATATATATATATATATATATATATATATAATTTGGAAGATTAAGACCCACCAAATTGTAGTTAATCAAATTAGATTTCCAACGATATAAATTTTGCCTAAATTCGCTAATCGAGTGAAAAGTTATGCCATTTTTTGTGTGAGGCAGTAAGGGATCATTATAGACTCACGATGCGAGGGCTGCTTGACCCAAATAGGGGTTGCGTCATTAGGGCTGCTTGACCCAATTAGGGATCGCAATGCGGGGGCTATTCCCACCTTAGTTTTAGCTATTTAAGGGTCAAGGGTCACTTTATTCCTTTCCCCTTGACCCCAAACATCCAAAACACCGAATTTTAGACCCGAAACAACACTTTACCCCCAAAAATTCATATTCTCATCAAAGTGAAATCATCCTCCCTCTTCCCAAGAACATAAACCCTAGCTCTTAAGCTAAGATTTCAAGAAAACGGATCAACAATCGGATTGCATCTTTCAAATGTTATAATCCAAGGTACGTGGGGTTTTCCTAAAACTACATGGGCATAAGGAAATTGTTTCAACAATAATTAAACATTGTGAAATTATGAATTCTTGAAGGGTTTTTGGAATTTACATTACAATTTTGCTTTATGAATTCTTTAATGGTAAAATTGATTTGGTCTTGAGGGCTTTCTCCCAAATTTGATTTATAACCATGTATAAGTATATATATGTATGCATTTGAAGAGTTTAAATGATGGATTGAGAGCATAATCTAATAGAAATCCCTCTGTTGTTTACAAGTTTCTTGTTTTCGTAAGTTATGATTTATTCAAAATACATTGTTGGAAATATGATATAAATGTCTTGATTTTGTTTATAACTTGATTATGGATTTAAATTGAAGAGAGGGTGTTTTACTTGGTGTTAATGGTTAAATATGTTTACTAAGAAGATTGCATGTTTTGTCACAAATTTCATGACTACCACATGTTTGTTGAAATGCTGAAAAGAGTAATATTTGCATAACTCGATAAATGATTAGAAGTCTGAATCTTCTTAAATTGTTTAAAGTATGGTGGTCTAAACTTTATGTTTTGAAATAAGAGACCGTGATATGATATTTTATGGCTCAAAAAATATGACTTGCAAGTCTTGGTATGCCGATACCAAATAAATAAATGCCATAGCTGATTCAGAACAGACTAAAATATAGATTTTATTCAGAGTTTTAGAATTTGATTTTAGAAAGATTCATGCATAGAATAGACTAAAAATGGTCTTAAAGAGAGTTAGGTGGTTACCCGAAGAAAGTACGAGTTGAAAGACTCAATGCTAGAAACCATGATTTGCCGACATGAGGTTATGGTACCATGCTTTGTGATCTTGTGTACCTTGATTCATGTCATCCCAAATTGGGAGAATGGTTAGGAGCCTTAATTTATGATCTTTTGCACTACTATGACATATTGTTTTGATTGGGGATCATGGCACCATGCTGTGTGGTCTTGCGTTTCTCCCATTATAGATATTCTAATCCTTGCAGCAAACTTGGATTGGAGGCTTGGTTGTCAAGTCAAGGGCAGATTCTATATAACCTATGGAATTACAGATTGTAAGGTTTACCATCTAGCTCAGAAGTAAGATAAAAGGTGAGTCATGAATTTTTAGAATCATTATTGAAAGTTTTTTTTTTAATATACCCATGTGTTTCTCATATATCATATAAATAAATTATTTACAAATTGCTCTCACTAATGTTCTATAAGAAAATACATTATTTTGGATTGCTCTACATACCAGTACATCTATATTAACCCTCTATATTTCAGGGTCTGAGGCACAATCTAGAGGTTCTGCTAAGCCATAGATTTATCAGAAAAAAGTGTGCATTCGATGAGCCTTCTTTATTTTGGAAGACCTATTTTTAGAAACTTGTTATTTTATTTTAGTTGTGGGTCCAACTGGGGGCCTTGTTCCAGTTTTAAACAAGTTGTTAATTTCTTATGTATTAGAGATTTCGCAGATAGCAGTAAATATTGTCTAGACAGATATGGATTTCATTTAGTATTGTTAAATTGAATTAAGAACAAGACCATAATTCTGTTTGTTTACTTTCCATATTTCTTCTTATAGTATGTGAATGGTGTTCATGATTGCTAGATAGAAAGGGTACTTGGGCCTTTATAGTTTAGGATGCTCGTCGCGGCCAGGGTCTGGGCTCGAGTCATGAGAACATAGTATCAGAGCACGATTCATGATCCCAGGGTGTCTACAAAATTTCATTGGGTAGAGTCCCATTTATGGATGTGTAGCACACCACACTTATAAGTAGGAGGCTACAAGGCATTTAGGAATGTTTCTCTTTTTTCATATTCTAGCTCGTGCATTGGAGTCAGAATGTTACTTTTTTATACTTAGCTTGTGTTATGTTGTCATCCATATGAAAGTAAAGTTATACCAATTCTTTTCTTACTCTGATGCTCTTAGATATGTCTCATTTTCTAGGTGATCAAGTACAAAATCTTGGAATCTAAATGATGTGGTCCTTTTCTGATTGAGTCATAAAAGATTATAAAATTGTGCAAGGACTTGAGAGGAGTCCGTTAGTGCCTCAAGGTGTATTCATTTTAGTGTAAACTTTGATCCTGATGAAATTGTGCTTTTCAACCTGAGGTATTAAGTGTATCCATTCCTTTTCAAAATTTATGTCGCAGATGTCATGAGTAAGGGAAATGATGTGTAGCAGAATGTTGGGACTATATTTTCACCCGAGTGGTAGTATATGTTAAAGTGTAATAACCTATTAGTAGTGAGATTAGACTAAGAAGTAGGTGATATAAAGTCACAAGGTTAGAAGTTAGAGTGAGGGTGACTTTTGTATAAATAAATAATTTTAGTTGTACAACCATTAATTGAGGGATGATTTTCCATTTTATAGTGATAGACTAAGGTGGTAGCAATAAGTGGAGATTGTATGGTAGTCTGTAAGGGATGTAACTGGATATGATTATTATTTGTTCAAAAATGGAGAAGGAGCTTAAAGTGGATTGTTATGGTGGTTGTAGAAATCATTTATAAGTGGTAAGTGTAAAGGGGTAGATCCGTTAATAAGTTGTAGGTAGAAACTCATTAGCGTTTATTGAATTTTGAAGATCATTGTGATGTATTATTAGGTAAGTAAGTATGATATAGGGAATTAGAATATGTTGATAAGATTGAAATGGGTTATGCTATAAGATTAAGATCGACTAATCTTGTCTTGTGACTTTACCCCTATGATGGTCTTTTCGTTAGTAGTAGTAAACTAGTACTTTAGGTGAGAAGGTATGTAGTGGATTTTGAGTGGTGATAGTAAGGTTATGGCAGGGTTGTGATTGTAGGTAGTAGTTAAGTGAAGTGAAGTATTTGGGTTGATTTCCTAAATTAATGAACTAGTATATTATGTTTCATTCTGCATTGGTGGTAGATGATTGATGCTAGACTATAGGCTTGAATTTTAGATGTAGAATATGGTGGTAAGAATAGTAGCTTAAGATTAATGATATATGTTTTGTGGGAATGAATTAGTAGGCTTGATGTGATTTGTAAAAGACCCTAGGTTGATAATTTATGAAAATTTCAGTGGTAATTGTGAGGTATATGTGTATATTAGGACTAGTGTTAAAATAATTAATTGTGGGTGAGTAATTAAGTGGATAAGTCCGTAAGTATATAATAATAAGTTGCACCCCCTGGTAGTATAACGTTAGGTAACATTTTATGATATAAGTTTGGTGATTAACGGTCTAATGTTAGAAGGTTAAATAGTAGAGAGTGGATTTTACATGATAAGAAGTGAGGATGGGTATGCTCATGAGACTGTAAATGGTAGGTTGATGACGATAGAGGATAGAGGAAAATTAAGAGTAGTGTTCTTGGAAAACAATGCCTTTAAAGTATACTTAAAAAGGGAAGGTTTAGCATTTATGTGTGTAAGTGTTTTGCGTACCTAGTTTGTGTTCTTGAATTTGTAGTATGGAGAAGTCTGGTGAGTTGTTGTATGGTGTTCGTTAGAATTGAATTGAGGAAATATAGGTAGGCAATATGAGCCTTGTGTATGGTTTTACAAATTTTGTTATGTTGTACGTTACGTGATTAGAGGTGTAATGCGAGTATTTTATGGAGTTGAAGATAGAGTACGTAACACCCCGTGATATCCTTGATTTAATACCTCACTCCATAGCATGTTTAAGGGGTTAATCATCTGGAAATTTCCTAAGTGTAAAAAGGACTTAGTCACATTTTGAGCTCCTAAGCTTGTATGATCTCTAAATCGATTTTTCCAACCTTGAGATGTGAATTTTTGAGTTGATTCATGTTCGGAGGAGTAAAGGGGATATCTCGGTAAGGTTTTGGATTTTTTGGACGATATTAGCGATATGCTTGTATGTTGGAAATAGTGGGCCGGTGCGAAGTCGGTGCACAGTGTCGATGATTCCGTTGGTAAAGCAGTAAACCAATGCGAATTTGATGCACCGCATCGATGAAATAGTGGACCAACACAATTTTAATGTGTCGTGTCGGGTAACGCATCGATGCCCAATTCGCATTTTTTTCAAGAATAACCAGCCTTGGGGAAGACATTATAGTCTTTTTCCTTGTCCTATCTTTACCATAACACGAAATTAAAGAATGTTTAGGGAAAATATCATCAAAAACTACTCTTATTATCTCAATTCAAAACTCTAGCTCTTCTTTCAAGATCAAGAGATCATCATTAAAGTCAAGGATTCCAAGAACTGAATTGAGATTCGGATTCCACCCTTCCATTTAAGTGATCTAATGTATGTGGGGCTATCCTTAAAACTCTATGGGCTCAAATTATGATTTTATCAAACTTCAAAATATGTCATTATGTTTATTACAGGGGTTTGAATAATTGTTTTGAATAGTCAAATAATAAAAACCTTTTTATTGATATATTCATACATCATTTTGGTCTTGAGGCCTCCCCCCTGAAATTGATTTCTATACGTATTTATATATATGTAAGTATGTGTTTTCAGTTCATAAATATTAAATCGAGAGCATGAATGATGAAACCCCGCTCGTGTTGCATTACTTCTTGACTTCACATGCTATGGGTTGTGAAATTTCATGATTAAAAGCATGAGATAAGTGTTTTCAAATGTTGTTATGAACTTGATCTTGTTTGTGAATTGAAGAGAGGGTGATTTCATATCGTACAAGTATTTTATGGTTAGTAATTGTTAAAGAAGATTATCAAAAGAATTTTTTGGTTTATTACAAGAGAAGTGACCACCACGTGTTTGTGATTTGAAATTTAGAATCTTTGTCACGTTTTTCATGAATTTCATAGTATGCATCCTTATATACTATTTAAATAGTTTGGTGGTCTGAAAATACTATTTTGAATAGAAGATTGTAACATGATATTATATGGCTCATAGATTTGACTTGCAGGTCAATGGTATGACGATTCCATATAAATGAACGCCATAACAGAGTAAAAGTTTCAGACTTGATTTCAGAGAATACATATCTTAAAGAGCTAAAAATGGTCTTAAACAGGGTTAGGTGGTTTCCCTAAGAAGTCTTGAGGTCAAATAACTCCTAGCCTAAAATTGTGTTTTGCCGATGGGGGTTTCATTACATCCCAAGAGGGATTATACGCTGGCCTAGTGCCCTGTGGCGATCATAGACAGAAACGCCAACTTTTCCGGTAAACTTAAGGTGAGGGCTTGGCTGCAGAGTCAAGGGCAGATTCCATATAGGCCATGAAATTTCAAAGTTGCAGGGTATACCACCTAGCTCAAAAGTAATACAAAGCACAGAGTTGCATTTACAAGATTGTTTTAAGAGCATTCGAGATGGCCCGTGTATTTTGAACTATTTCATGCATAATATTTTATGACTTGCTCTCACCTATGTTATATATGTATAAATTCATTATTTTGGATTGTATCACGTACCAGTACAATTGTATTGAATCCCTATATTTCAGTATTTGAAGCTCAGTTTAGAGGTTCTACAAGTCGTAGAGTTTTTCAGATAGAATTGAAGTGCGTAGTTCATGAGCCTTCTTTATTCCAGAAGGCCTGTGTATTTTCAGAAATTTGTCATTTACTTTTTTTTAGGTCCACTGGGGTCCTTGTCCCAGTTTTCAGACAGTTGTTAATTTCGTATGTAATAGAGATTTCGTAGACTGAAATAGATGTTGTCTAGATATTGATCAACTTATTATTGCATTGTTAAATTCAACTCAGAACTTGACCATGATTCCATTTGTCTATGTTTCGAATCTTTTCTTTATTGTTATAAAAGGTGTTCATGATGTACCAAACATATAGGGGTGTCTGGCCCTACATGGTTTAGGATGCTCGTCACATCTAGGGTCCCGACTCGGGTCATGATAAACTTGGTATCAGAGCACAGTTCATGGTCCCTGGATATCTGCGAAATCACATTGAGTAGGGTCTTATTTATCGGTGTTTAGCACGCCATACTTATAAGCAAGAGGCTACTAGGTATTTAGGATTGTTTATTTTTTTCTATTATTAGTTCATGTTGTAGAGTCTTAAATTCCCTTAATCAACGATCTTGTGTATTTCAGAAAAGCTATCATGCTTCCACGTTGCTCTGCTAATTAGAATGCCCAAACTGAAGATATCCGTCCTACCCATGGAATGAGGACACGTAACACGGCTAATACTCCTGAATTTGTTGCTGCTCTGGAAGTCCTTTCTTTCCAGACCAGCCCACCTAGGGCTCCCCTATCTGGGGATAACCATACCCAACATCCTAAGAGAGAGATATCAAATATTGATTTCAGACAATCAATGCATATGATTGCACAGTTGGTGTCTTCGTAGACCCGATGGTAGAAGGATGTTGAACCTGCGTCTGGTGCATCTAAGACTACTCGAGTGGGTTAGTTTATAAGTTAAACCTGCCTATTTTTATGGGTATAAAGGTGGAGGTGGATCCATAAGAATTTGTGGATAATATGGAGAAGATTTTTTGAGTGATGCATGTGGATGAAGTGGAAGGGGTTGAACTAGTGGCTTATCAATTGAAGGAGGTATAAAATTAGTGGTACAATGAGTTGGAATATTTGAGGGGTGAAAATGCTGAGCCTTCTGTGTAGGGAAAATTTGTGGAAGCTTTCCTGGACTGATTCTTTCCCTAGGAGTTGAGGGAGTTCAAGGCTGAAGAGTTCATGAACTTGAAACAAGGGAAGATAAGCGTTATGGAGTACACCCTAAAATTCAATAAACTATTCCATTATGCTACAGGATTGGTGGGAAACATAAGGACCTGTAAGAGGAAATTTAAGTTCGGTCTTTTGGATGACTTGGTGTAGGAGTGCAAAAGGGGCAATGTTGAACAATGATATGGACTTCTCTAGATTGTCTATCCATATGCAGCAGTTCGAGAAGCAGAAAAAGAGGGTTGTTGAAGCAAGGGAGAAGGACAAATAGGCCAAAAGGTCGAAACCAATAGATTAGAACTACAGTCAGCATCAAGATGGTAATTGGGGTAACAAGTGGCCGAAGCAAAAGTTCTGGAGTAATGCTCAACCTGCAGCCAGCGCGCCTGTGCCCAAAGTTCTAGTTGATCAATATTTTTAGAATTTTTATCCTAACCATGGATCGAGAGTACAGGGTACGCAGTCGCAAGGGAATGTGGAGCAACCTGCTAGATCATACCCTCTATGTAACATGTGTGGAAGGCACCACCCAGGAAGTTGTCAGTTTGGTACAGTGGTATGTTATTCTTGTGGCTAGCCAGGCCATATCTAGAGAGACTGCCCGCCAGTGAGAGGTAATGTTGGGGGAGCTAAGTCTTAAGGTAATTCCCCAGTGAGCTACTACCACCTCTAAAAAGTGCTACTTTAGCTACCGAGAGCGGTCATAACAGGTTATATGCATTGTCCAATTGCCAGGAGGTAGAGTCCTCAAAAGGGTATGCTACAAATATTCTCCGATGATGTACATGAGTTACTTGATCCTGGGTCTACCTTATCTTATGTGACCCCATATATGACAATCAATTTTAGGTTTGAGCCCGAAGTTATTGCAGAACCTTTCTATGTTTCCACTTCTGTAGGTGATTCTGTTGTGGCTAGGAGGATATATAAAAATTATGTTGTATTCATTTGTAGTCGTGATACCATGTTTGATCTCGTAGAGCTTGATATGGTTGATTTTGATGCTATTTTAGGGATGGACTGGCTCTATTCATGCTATGGCACGCTAGACTATAGAACCCGAAAGGTTACCTTCTCTTTCCTGAATGAACCGATGATAGAATGGGAGGGGCATTCTTTAGCCCCTAGAGGGAAATTTATATCTTACCTCAGAGCTCGTAAGATTATTTCCAAAGGTTATTTGTATCATCTTATTCGGGTTAAAGATTCAGATACTGAAAGTCCTTCTCTTCAGTCTGTCCCTGTATTTAATGAATTTCCATAAGTCTTTTCCGATGATCTCCCAGGCATACCACCTGATAGGGAGATAGATTTTTGGTATTGATTTATTGCCAGACACCCATCCTATTTCTATTCTGCCTTATAGAATGGCTCCTGCAGAATTAAAGAAGTTGAAAGACCAATTAACAGATCTTCTTGATAGAGGTTTTATCCATCCTAGTATTTCTCACTGGGTGTACCTGTACTCTTTGTAAGTAAGAAAGATGGTTCCCTCCATATATGTATAGACTATCTTCAGTTAAATAAGTTCACTGTAGAGAACAAATATTCCCTTCCTAGAATTGATGATCACTTTGACCAACTTCAGGGTACTAGGTGTTTTTCAAAGATAGACCTTTCTTTGGGGTATTATCAGTTGAAGGTTAGGGAGGTTGATGTTCCCAAAACAGCTCTCCGAACCCGATATGGCCAATATGAATTCTTAGTCATGTCCTTGGGATTGACTAATGCCCCTAAAGTTTTCATGGATCTAATAAATAAGGTTTTCCATCAGTTTTTAGATCTGTTTGTCATAGTTTTCATTAGCGACATTTTGATTTATTCTAAGAGTGAGGAGGATCATTCCAATCACCTCCGAATTATTCTTCAGACCCTTAAAGATCATAATTTATACGCAAAATTCTCAAATTGTGAATTCTGACTTAGTACTATTTCTTTCTTGGGGCATATTGTTTTTAGTGAGGGAATTAAGATTGATCCCTAAAAGATTGAGGCAGTGAGAAAATAGCCAAGACCCACGACTCCAACCGATATTCGGAGCTTCTTGGGTTTGGCGGGGTATTACAGTAGGTTCGTAGAGAGTTTTTTTTCATAGCTGCTCCACTTACCAGGTTGACACAGAAAAAGGTGAAATTTGTGTGGTTTGACTCCTGTGAGAATAGTTTCGTGAATTTGAAAGAAAAGTTGACTATTGCACCTGTTTTGACTTTTTCAGAAGGTAAAGAGGGTTTTGTGGTGTATTATGAAGTTGTAACACCCCGATTTTCTGAACTGGAATGCTACATGGTGCTCATGAGCCCGAAGGACCACAAGCTAACCCAGGACTGATATTTGTACCTGTAACTACATAATATACATATAACATGCGGAAACATGAACAAAGATGGCATAAGGTTCAATCTTGAATAATAAAATATCTGAAATAAGGTGGTATCACAGTACCAAAACAAAACTGAAAATACTAAAGTCTAAATCTGAAAACTCTATAATCCTCTGAAAGCCTCTAAAATGTCTGAATAAGGAGTTGAAGGAACATGTCTCCAACTAACTCCCTAAACTGAAAATAAACTGAAATACTAGAATAATGAATATAATGATCATGTCCTCAAAAGATGAGGACTCACTACTTACTAAACTACTACTGCTGATCTGGAATCTGCACCTCAGAACCTATGGTGTAACATAAAAGAAATCACCCTAGCAAAAATGCATCAGTACAAAAGTACTGAGTAGACATGGGGATAGGCTGAATGCATGGGGTTTATATGCCTGACCATGCTGACTAATATGGACGTGAGAATACATACATACATACATATGTAACAGCTACTAAACTTGTGGAGATACTGACTAATTGAGTTTGAACTCTGACAACATGAGTTTTGTAATACTGAGATACTGAAGGATTGATAAAATGGATGACTGTACCTAACAGTCCTAATTCAGAGGAACTATCTGAGTTCCAAACTGTATTTAAATATATGAGTCTGAGATTAGTCCTAGCTAACAGATAATCTCTGAAATTGATAATGAGAATACTTAACTAAATCTGAGATTGAGATCAAGCCTATCTGCCTGGTGATCTCTATATCTAATAATAAGCATCTGAATATGATACCAAGCCTATATGATGGGATGGTCCCTGAATCAATGGAAATATTAAAGTTCCTCACTGTATCTGAGTATCTGAATCTATGATCAGTCCTAGCTAACGAGTGATCTCTAAATACATTGATAAATAAGAATGACTTAGCTTAGGCTGAGATCAGTCCTACCTAATGGGTGATCTCTAGATCAGATAACACTGATAATAATTGACCGTGTCTAGCGGTTTTGAGTCTGTACTACTGAGCTAAGTTGACTGTATCTGATAGTCATGATTTTTGCAACTGAGACTATAACTGTGGGAAGTAGTCACCTACCGACATGCCCCAATACTGAAATGGTGGGATCCAATCTTTGCCCTGATTGGAAGGGTTTCAATACCGTGCCACGAGTAGAGACCTTTGCTATGGTCAAACCTCTCTGACGGGCGACCCTAAATAGGAAATCAAGCCTAAGGCAATATAATAGTCAAGTATAGCCGTAATATGACGGTGACTCCTATCTTGTGCTGGCTATGCAGTTCTGGAGTATAGGATTTCTACTAATGGTTCTGCCTCTCTGATGGGGAAACCGTCATCCCCATACTCGCTCGGTGCTAGTTCCAACTCCCAATTGAAAAACACTAAACAAATTAACTTAGTTTAACTGACTAAATGAACTGAACTGATTCTGAGTTTACTGAGTTCCTTGGACTGACGAAACACTACTAATATCTGATATCTAGCTAAGTCATGAGATTGTCGATCATACGAAGTACTGAGTTTTCATGAGATTTTGGAGTCTTTCCTGAGTCACATAACCAACTGCAATTTATGAAACATAGCTTGACTGAGGATGTCTTGAAACATGACACTAGCTGTAGGCACACAACTATAATTTTTGGGTACAAGTACCCCCAGGACTCGATGGAAGGAAACTGACACACAAGACTGACTTGATCATAAGAGTAGAGTCCACAATTCACAATATCATAAGTAGGGATTTCATACTAAGCATGGTTCTCAACAGTCTATCACATGGACGGGAACGGATGCAACATGTATATACTTGCATGGTTTCAATATCATAGTCATTCCACATCACAACAATATCATGGGCATCTCATACAACATCTTCAATTCAAGACAATATCATGGAAATCACGTTGAACATAAACTTAGAACATGAAATAGTCATTTAGAACCTATTATGTCATAAAAGAATGATTTCTATTCCCTTAGGTATTTTCACAAACACCTTACATGCACATCTTGGGCATAGGTGGATTAATCAAGATTACAAATAGTCGACCATAAATTTCACATATTCATGCATCATATACCACCATAGCTTCACATTAACATGTAAAAATCCCATCTTGGGAATCATCAAACTCCAACAACATGATCATCAACCATCAACAACATAAACATCATAATACATAATTTAGAAGATGGTTCTTGAGCTTCATGGATGAAAGGTGTCCATGAATCAACTCACGCATACCTTAGAAGGAAGATTCTTGATGATTGACGAAGGAATTTCCTTGAAATTGGATCTTCAATCTTAATTATGCAACCCTAGTTATTTTTCTCTTTTAGTGCTCTTTGATGATGAACTTAAGATGTTAGTAGGGTTGTTATGTAATTAGGAGCTATATATTTCTTAGGTCTAAGTTTAGAGACGTGTAAGGAGTGTTAAAAGACTTAATTACCCTCAAAATAACTCAAAACGGAGTGTTCTTGGCACTTGGAACTGACTTAGGCGGCGCCCAAGTAATCGCACAAGCCAGGTTGGGCGGCGCCTAACAAATCGTCTAAGTTTGGTTGGGCAGCGCACAACCAATCACATACCCTTACTGTCTCTCACAAAAATAGGCATAATGTTTCGCTCGGGTATTGGATTAAGACAAAATTGGTATCGTTGGAAAGCTAATTAGATTCTCTATAATTTGATTGGTAGAAATATGCAAAAATACCATATTAACATTAAGTTATACTCATTAAAATATGACCCTTACAAAATCGAATACTAAAACTTGATGAATTCAAAAACTCTTAGCTTGTATTACCCTAAGTGACTCATATGAACACACTTGACGTATCATAAGCTATATTATCCCTAGGATACTCATTGTAAGTCATGTAGTCAAGTATGAATCATAGGATAGAAGATTTCATATGTAGGAAAAATGGTTCGTCTCCTAGCTTAGAAACATGCGGGGTATTACAATATCTTCCGCTTGGAAATATTCGTCCTAGAATGGAAATTAACTGAGGCAGGAGAGATGATAAGATGAAGTACGTACAATACATACACTAATGAAACATGGGTTCATGATTGACATGACTAAAAGCTGAGCACAACGTATTGAACATGCATATTTGATGCATGGGAAGCTGATTCATAAATATAAGACTGAGGATTCTAATAAAGTGAGCTTTTTTCCAAATGAGAATGCATATTTGATGCACAACTGAAAGGATGAATCCATGCATATCTGATTCATGATTACATGACTAACATGATATATAAATGTATGAGTGAAGATACTGATAAATAGTACTTTCTATACTGAACAAGTATATCTAATGCCTGAATATCTGACTGAGCTAAATCTTGAAAGCTTGACTGATTATTCCATGGCAGTTGATAACTAATTTATAACGGGGACATGAAAGCATCAAGAATAGGTGGGGTATCTCCCCCTTGGGACTCTATGTCCCTCTAGGAATGTTTACCTTGCTGAGATACTGGGGTGATGCACAAGACATCTACGAACTAGATTATAACTAAAAATTGGAGAGATGAGACTAATGCATGATGCATGAACTGAACTAGACCTGCTAATGTTACTGATTAAATCATGTGGAAACATAAGCTCAAACGAGTGCAAGATATCCAACAATGCATTCAATGATCATAAAAAACTTGTAACGTACCCGAATCTAGGTTGGGGAAACTTTCTGGATCATGGTGAGTCTAGAGTGAATAAAGTCGATTCTGATGCTGACCACTATTGGTGCTGGGGTTTGTGGTCTACTCACGCAAATCTCTACCTTTCTGAGCTAACACTCTACACTCCCGTATTTTGTGGCCTGTCTTACCACACCCAAAACATACCTGAATATTAGCTCTGCATGCACCTAGATAATTCTTTCCACACACTCCACAAAGTGGATAAGTACACTTACTTCTAACACTACTCTGGGCTTTGGAGCTTGGCGCCCCACCATGACTAACATCTCCAAAGTTAGGTGTGGGCACACTAACTGAAGATGGAAAAGGGGCTGAATTTGTTTGACTATGGTGAGAACGATTACCACCCTGTGACCCAGCCAGAGAAAAGTTGTAACTACCTGTTCTGAATCTTTTATTAGATCTCTCCATCTCCTTAGACTTATCTTCCTCTATCTGTTGAGCATGCATCATTAACCTAGCAAGGTCCATGTCCCTATTGAGCATAGCTTTTCTACACTCTTTCAATGCTAACCTGGACACACTAGTCACAAACTTACTCATACTCGCTCTAGGGTCAGCTATCAAGTCAGGAGCATACTTAGCTAACTGGTTGAACTTAAACAATACTCCTTTACTGTTATGGGGCCTTGTCTCATGTTCATAAACTCTTATACCTTAGCTTCTCTCATCTCTAATGGTAAAAACTTATCTAAGAAGGCATCCTGAAATATTTGCCAAATCATGGGAGTTGCATCTTCCCCTCTACTCTTCTTCCACAACACTACCCAATCATGAGTAATATCTTTCATCCTATAGGATGCTAATTCCACACTCGCCTCCTCTGAAATATGCATGATTTGGGTTATCTTCTTTACCTCTTCTAGATACAGCAGTGGGTCCTCACTTGTTACTGACCTAAAGATTTTGGAGGGTTTATTCTCATAAAATTTCTAATTTTTGCTACAGCTAAATCCCCATCTTGTTGGGGTGGGGATGTTGTTTGTCGGTTGCCCTGAATACTAGTGGTCGCAGCCTAGGCTAGCGCCTGAAAAGCTGCCCAAAATTCTGTATGTGACACATTCTCATTGAAAGGATCTGCGGGCTACGAGGCTAGCTGATTCCCTGTTCTCTTCTTAGGAGGCATGTTCTGCAAACAGAAGAGGAACAAATATTAAATTGAGAGTTCAACTTGAGCTTTTGCTCATTGGCACGATATGAGTACTAAAAGAAGGGAAACTATTCCTAAAATATCTAATAGCCTCCTGTACATAAATGTGGCGCGCAACACACCCATGTACAAGAAACTACTAGATGCGACTTTCAGACTTCCTAGGACACTATTGAACCTTAGGCTCTAATACCAAGTTTGTAACGCCCTAATTTTTTGAACCAGAATGCTACACGGTGATCATGACCCCGAAGAACCACAAGCTAACCATGACCGTAAATATATAATATACATATAACATGCGTAAACATGAACAAAGAGGGCGTAAGGTTCAATCTTGAATAATAAAATATCTAAAATAAGGTGATATCACAGTACTAAAACAAAACTGAAAATATTAAAGTCTAAATTTTAAAACTCTATAACCGTCTGAAAGCCTCTAAACTGTCTGAATAAGGAGTTGAGGGAACATGTCTCCAACTAACTCCCTAAACTGAAAATAAACTGAAATACTAGAATAATGAATATAATGATCATGTCCTCGAAAGATGAGGACTCACTACTTACTAAACTGCTACTGCTGATCTGGAATCTGCACCTCAGAACCTATGGTGTAACATAAAAGAAATCACCCTAGCGAAAATGCATCAGTACAAAAGTACTGAGTAGACATGGGGATAGGCTGAATGCATGGGGTTTATATGCATGACCATGCTGACTAATATGGACGTGAGAATACATACATACATACATACATATGTAACTGCTACTAAACTCGTGGAGATACTGACTACTTGAGTTTAAACTCTGACAACATGAGTTTCATGATACTGAGATACTGAATGACTGATAAAATGGATGACTATACCTAACAGTCCTAATTCTGGGGAACTATCTGAGTTCCAAACTGTATTTAAATATATGAGTCTGAGATTAGTCCTAGCTAACGAATGATCTCTGAAACTGATAATGAGAATACTCAACTAAATCTGAGATTGAGATCAAGCCTATCTGCCTGGTGATCTCTATATCTAATAATAAGCATCTGAATATGAGACCAAGCCTATCTGATGGGATGGTCCCTGAATCAATGGAAATATTAAAGTTCCTCACTGATAAATAAGAATGAATTAGCTTAGGCTGAGATCAGTCCTACCTAATGGGTGATCTCTAGATCAGATAACACTGATAAGAATTGACCGTGTCTAGCGGTTCTGAGACTGTACTATTGAGCTAAGTTGACTGTATCTGATAGTCCTGATTTTTGTAACTGAGACTGTAACTGTGGGAAGTAGTCACCTAACCGACATGCCCCAATACTATAATGGTGGGATCTAATCTTTGCCCTGATTGGAAGGGAGTCAATACATTCCACGGGTAGAGACCTTTGCTATGGTCAAGCCTCTCTGACGGGTGACCCTAAAGAGGAAATCAAGCCTAAGGCAATATAATAGTCAAGTATAGCCTTAATCTAATGGATGAATCCTGTCCTGCACTGGCTATGCAGTTCTAGAGTATAGGAATTTTTGCTAACGGTTCTGCCTCTCTGACAGGGAAACCGCCATTACCATACTCGCTCGGTGCTAGTTCGAACTCCCAACTGAAAGACACTGAACAAATTAACTGAGTTGAACTGACTAACTGTACTGAACTGATTCTGAGTTTATTGAGTTCCTTGGACTGATGAAACACTACTAACATCTGATGTCTAGCTAAGTCATGAGATTGCCGATCTTACGGAGTACTGAGTTTTCATGAGATTTTGGAGTCTTTCCTGAGTCATATGACTAACTGCAATTTATGGAACATAACTTGACTGAGGATGTCTTGAAACATGACACTAGCTCTAGGCACACAGTTATAGTTTTCGGGTACAAGTACACCCAGGACTCGATGAAAGGAAACTGACACACAAGACTGAATTGATCATAAGAGTAGAGTCCATAATTCACAATATCATAAGTAGGGATTTCATACTAAGCATGGTTCTCAACAGTCTATCACATGGATGGGAACGCATACAACATGTATATACCTTTATGGTTTTAATATCGTGGTCATTCCATATCACAACAATATCATGGGCATCTCATACAACATCTTCAATTTAAGACAATAGCATGGAAATCACGTTGGACATAAACTTAGAACATGGAATAGTCATTTAGAACCTATTATGTCATAAAAGCATGATTTCTATTCCCTTAGGTATTTTCACAAACACCTTACATGCACATCTTGGGCATAGGTGTATTCATCAAGATTACAAAAAGTCGACCATAAATTTCATATATTCATACATCATATACCACCATAGCTTCACATAAACATGTAAAAATCCTATCTTGGGCATAATCAAACTCCAACAACATGATCATCAACCATCAACAACATAAAGATCATAATACATAATTTAGAATAAGGTTCTAGAGCTTCATAGATTAAAGGAGTCCATGAATCAACTCACGCATACCTTAGAAGGAAGATTCTTGATGATTGTTGAGGAATTTCCTTGAAATTGGATCTTCAAGATTAATTATGCAACCCTAGTTGTTTTTCTCTTTTAGTTCTCTTTGTTGATGAACTTAAGATGTTAGTAGGGTTGTAATGTAATTAGGAGCTATATATTTCATAGGGTTTAGTTTAGGGACGTGTTAGGAGTGTTAAAAGACTTAATTACCCTCAAAATAACTCAAAACAAAGTGTTTTTAGCACTTGGAACTAACTTAGGCGGTGCCCAAGTAATCACACAAGGCAAGTTGGGCGGCGCCTAACAAAACGCCTAAGTTTGGTTGGGCGCCTCCTAACCAATCGCTTACCTTTACTGCCTCTCACAAAAATGGGCATAACCTTTTGCTCGGGTATTGGATTAAGGCGAAATTGGTATTGTTGGAAAACTAATTCGATTCTCTATAATTTTATGGGTAGAAATATGAAGAAATAAAAAATTAACATCTAGTTATACTCATTCAAATATGACCCTTACAAAATTGAACACTAAAACTTGATGGACTCAAAAACTCTTAGCTTGTATTACCCTAAGTGACTCATATGAACATGCTTAATGTATCATAAGCTAACTTATGACTAGGATACTCATTGTAAGTCATGTCCTCAAGTATGAATCACAGGATTGGAGATTTCATATATAGGAAAAATTGTTCGTCTCCTAGCTTAGAAACATGCGGGGTATTACAGATGCTTCTCGGGTGAGACTTGGATGTGTACTTATGCAGCATTGTCTTTTAAGGGTAATATTTTAAGGGTAATTTGGATTTTTAAAGGTGAGGTAAAGGTCCAAATTACCCTTAAAAATGTGAAAACAGAACTTGAAAATTAGGTGTGTGTGAAGGAGCGTGTGTCGCATGCTAATTGCACGCAGCTACTGCCTCTCTCACAAAAATAGTTGTAACTTTTTACTCGGGTATCGAATTTTGGCAAAATTGGTATCATTGGAAAGGTACTTCGAATACCTTTTATTTGATATATAGTAGACCCCCTAATTTGATATATACAATAAGTTATAGTTGATGGAAGTTGACCCAAGTTTAAACATCTACCAAAACTTAATCGCTTGAAATGTTTTCAACTAGTCTTTGAGATAAGGGATTTTTGTAACCTCAATTCATATTCAAAGGTATTACCACATTATAGGATTGATGACCACATATTTATCAACAAGGAATTATCTATTTAGGGTCTATACGCATTCGAACGTTGGTCTAGATTCTAGCTCGAAAGTACGGGGTGTTAGATTATCTCCCTCTTGGGATCATTCATCCCCGAATGATGGGTAGGGACTTTTTGAAGATCTAAAAGTGTAGAATAAAGGACGTAATATTGATCTGAACATTTTTCCTCAACAAAAATATGCAAAGGCATCAAACGAGTTTCATGATAACCCCTAGTGAATTTGTAAGCATGAAACATGAGATAACAAAACATGACATCGATGTTATCTTGGCATGTGTTTTATGGAACATGATCAAAACATTATAAGACATGAATTTTTCTAAGAATACTCATGATGATTGGTACAATACATGAGATAAGATTCTCGCGGGACGTAAGAATATTAGCATTCATCACCTTGCAAGATGCAACGTAAAGATTTAAACTTAGCAACACTACTTATCTATACGCCAACATTAATCAATATACTTCATCATTTCCAACTTACAATTCTCCCGTAACACATCTAACCATAAGAATTTGTGTCCCTCTATATATTATTTCTATGTTCAAGCCCAACTCAGAGGAAAGAGGTGATAATTTAAACTATGGGACCCTGTACTCTACATCACATTAAGAAATCACCTCACCTCATCACTATAATCCAAAAATTCAAGTCTTAATTCAAGGAATACTAACCACATGGCACATTGGTTTATTTCTTCACCCAACACAAAATTTAAGCCTATCATTACTACACCCACTACATAGATCTCTCCCTACTAAGATCAACAATTTCAATCACTCTCACAAATATTTTCACCACATTTTTCCTTCTTAGCTATTTCGCACAACAAAAGTTCATCTCTTTCTTTTCCCTTTCACCTAAATCCTCAGCTCGGGAATCACGTCAAATTTCTCACCTTAAAGAAAATTTACTCCCATACCTAACACACTACTATGCCTCCATAACCACAATCATACTAACATATGGAGGGTCATTAAGGGACCTAGCATAAACATCATGAATGGAAGTAACATTATCAGACCATCACTCATACTTATTGCACTATTCAAGGAAGGACATAAAGTGAAGATACGATATAATAGACACGAAGTGCTTCTGATGTCAAGTGTCTGGATCATAAGTAAAGGGTCATTCGACACAAACACAACACATCATGGTTTCCTTAGGATAAACCAAAATGAGAAACATGGATACACATATCATGAGCTATCTGGCATAAAGCCAAAATTTATGTTGTTAATAGCTAAGGTAAGGATTCCACTTAAAGTGATTTCTCCTCATTCCAAGAGCTGAAATTTTCCATGAGTTAACATAAACTTTATCACTATGGCTAATTCCGGCATAAAATGATTCTGCAACATACAACAACATATTTTTCTTATGACCAAGCATGCTGTGAGACATAGGTTTGGATCATGAGCAACATAATATATGGCTCAGATACTTGGAGTATTGGGTCACTGAGGGACATTATTGCTTCTTGTTCGGACATCGGAACATGACATAAGTTACATAGAGAGCTTAAACCTTCGACATAGGCAGGACTTGAATACCTAAGACATTAGTAGAATGAACTCTTAAACTAAAGTAGGAGGAACATACTTGAATAGGAGTAGGTTCATCATGACTCTTCCCTAACTTGCCACAATGAGAAAAATTTGAAAACCACCTTAACTCACCATCTCTCCCTTATATCAAAGTCATAATCCTAGACATGATAACTTAACTTCTTATCAATCTATAATCACAATTCTCAATACAATAGGGAGAGGGTATCGATATATATATAAACAAAAACTTCTCTCAATAATTTAACATAAAGACACTAAATTCCTTCTGGGACATCCCCTTCGGGAATACTAATCATAACTTTCTCTAACCCCAAAATCATCAACTCATGACTAACATCATTATAGGCATGGATATCCACGCTTCTAGACACTGAAGAGTTAGGATTTCTGTTCTTTGCAAGGGAAGATGATTTCAATTTGGGGAGAATGTGAATTTGGGGCTAAATTGTTGTTTTACTACTCAAATTCGGTGTTTAGGCCGAATTAGTGTGGGTGGAATTGACACAAATGCAAATGGAAAAATATAACTAAAAACTTAAGGCTATAGCGGAGTGTGTGTCGCATGCTGTAGACCCCAAAATGGGGCGTGCACCACATGCTCCATTGCATGCTACCCAGGTGCAGACTGGAGCGTGCGTCGGATGCAAATCACACGCAGCTACTGTTTTGGAGCACCAAACATTCCCTTATACTTTTCCGAAAATTCCGGAACTCACTCGGGATATACTATTGACTTCCCTAATCATGAATCAACTTACAAATTGACTTTCTAAGGTCGGGAAGGTCAAAAATAAAATCATCAAAGATTAGGTCAAAATGTAACTAATTCCTTTTCTTTAACACTTAGAAAAAGAGGATCATTCAAGTTGTCAACCCTCTAAGCATGCTACTAAGTGACATTAAGTCAAGAAAATTATGGGGCGTTATGACTACTTAACATATTATCTATAGGCATTGCTTTCCCAGAATGCTACTCTTAAGTTTTGCTATCCTCAATTGTCATCAACCGACAACTCACAGTCTCATGAGAATACATACACATCCCCACTCCTTATCACATAAAAATACACTCTCTGCTACTTAACCTTCTAACAGTAGATCGTTAATCGCATAACTTAATCATAAAACCTCACTTAACGCCATGCTACCAGGGGTCAACTTATTTTTATATAATTACACCCTTATGCACTTAATGAATCACCCACAATTCATCATTTTAACACTAGTTCTCATATACCCATATACCTCACAATCACCACTTAATAATTTTCATCAGTTATCAACTTAGGCTCTTTCACAATTCACGTCAAGCCTACTAATTCATTTCCATAAAATATACATCATTTACCTTAAGCTACTATTCTTACCACCACATTCTACATCTCAAGTTCAAGCCTATAGAAACAATCACGTACCACTGGTGAAGTATCCAACATCTCATACTAGTCCATCAAATTGGGAAATCAACTTAAAAGACTAATTTCATTTTAATTACTACCTACAATTACAACCCCTCCATGACATCACTATTACAACTCAAATCTACTACATACCTTCTCGCATGAAGTATTAGTTTACAACTACTAAAGAAAATAAGGTCAAGGGGGTAAAGTCATATAATAGACAGGGTCAACCTTAATCTTATATTATAACCCAATACAATCTTATCTACATATTCAACTTTCTGACATCATACTTACTTACCCAAGCATACCTTTCGACTACTATCAATTCCCACAAACAACAATGAGTCTATACTTATAACTTATTGGCTAATTGAACCATTTTCGTTCACAACCTACAAAGGATTTCTATAACCACCATAACTATCCACTCTACGCTCCTTCCCTAATTCAAATAGATAAAAATCATAGCAAGCCACTTCCTTCACATAAAAACGTACAATCTACAAATATTGTTGCACATTAGTCTATCATTATACAACATTAGTCTATCACTATACAATGGCAACCCACTCCTCAATCTATGATTATACAACTAAACTATTTATTTATGTAGAAATCACCCTCACCCTAACTGCTAGAACTTCATGTCACCAACTTCTAGACCATCACACTACCAACAGGTCCTGACAATTTAACATACACTACTACTCGGGTGGAAATATAGTTCCAACAATCTACTACACATCATTACCCTTATGCATGACATCTATAACAAGAATTTTGAAAGGGACTAGATGCACTTAATACCTCAGGATGAAAAGCACAATTTCATCAGGATCAAAGTTTACATCAGAATCAATAAACATTAGAGAACTAACAGACTCCTCTCAAGTCCTTGCACAATTTTATAATCTTTTATGACTCAATCAGAAAGGACCAGACCATTTTGATTCTACACTTCTGCACTTGAATCACCTTAATAATAAGACATATCAGAGAACATCAGAGTAATAAAAGAATAGGGATAACTTTAATTTCAGATGGACAACACCATAGCATGAACTAAAGTATGAAAGAGAAACATTTTGACTCCATAGAACGAAGTAGAACATGAAGAAAGTAAGACATTCCTAAATATCTTGTAGCTTTCTGCTTATAAGTATGGCGCGCTACACACCCATAAACAAGACTCTACCCGACGCAATTTTGCAAACACCCTAGAACCATGAACCGTGCTCTGATACCAAGTTTTTCACGACCCAAATCGAGGCCCTGGCCGTGATGAGCATCCCAAACCATGAATGCTTGGATGCCCCTCTTTATCTTGTAGTCATACACCACATTCATACAATAAAATAAGATGCAGAATGAAATATAATATGCAATCATGGTCATTATGAATTCAATTTAAAGATGGAAAGTAAAACCCAACAAAAACTAAACAATATCTAAACCGGTCTGTGAAATCTCTACTACATAATAAAATGACAACTATCTAAAAACTGGGACAAGGCCCCAGCAGACCTAAATCTGAGTAACTAACATAAATCTGAAATAAATAGGCCTTCTAGAATAAAGAAGGCTCACCACTGGATACGTCTCTTCTCTCTAAAATCTCTATTGCTTATCTGGACCTCTAGATTAAGCCTCAGACCTTGAGAGGTAGGAGTCAATACAATTGTACTAGTACACAGAGAAAATACAAAATAGTAATTTATATACAACATATATGAGAGCAATTTAAAGCAGTTCATAAATATATATCATATGGTAAGAATCACATAGGCATATTTAAAAGACTCTGTAAAATCATTTGAACTCTGTGATACTCTTTGTTTTACTTCTGCGCTAGGTGGTATACCCTACAATTCTATAATTCCACGGGCTATATGGAATCTTCCATTAACTCGGCAGCCAATCCCCCAACCCAGGTTTGCCGTAAAGGTCGGAGTCTCTATCTCTACTATGCCACAGGGCCATCGCGAATGTACAATGATAATATACCCATAAGGGAAAAACACAGTTTCAGGCTATGAGCCGGTTGACTCATACCCTATTCGGGTAACCACCTAACCCTCTTTAAGCCCATTTTTAATTCTTTAAAACATGCAATCTCTAAAATCAAACTCTGAAAACTCTAGCTCTGCTATGGCACACACATTTATATGATATCGTCATACCATTGACTTGCAAGTCACATCTCTGAGCCATTATTAGCATATAATAATCTATGTTTTAAAACGTAAGTCTAGGACCACCATATCAATAAATCATTTCGAATAACTCCTTCTTAAACTCATGTAAACATATGCAAGAAACTTTTTTTTCCAATATTTCAAATACACAAGGTAGTTATGTCAAAGTTCTCAATCACATGCAATTCTTTCTCTTTAAAACAAGACACATAATTATATCAAGAAACACCCTCTCATTATCTCTAAATCATGTTCAAATACTATAATATTGAGAAAACTACTTTCAAAACATAAAACATGCATTTCAACTTTTTCCCGACAAGATCATAAACTTTATTTCATGACAAGAGAGTGGTTTCATAAGTGATACCCTCAAAACAATCTTCAATTTCATACATATACATATAGATGTAAATCAATTTAATGGGAAAGGCCTAAAAGACAAAACAATAATATCATCAAAACATCAATCATGTGAAATTTAAAGCATAAGTTCCAAAACACCTTTAAAATTCATGCATGATAAACTTTAAATCATGTTCTAGTGTGTTTACAAGCCCATATAGTTTAGGATAGACTTTAGACTATAAGAGTTGAAAGATGGAACCTGGATCTTGACCATTTTCTTGGAGTCTTGAACTTAAGATCTTGATTCTTGATCTTGAGAAAAAGGATTTAGGGTTTTAATTTGAGTGAAAAAATTTAATTACGGAGTGTATTCGGCTTTTAAGGGTGAATCTTATGTTATGGACGGACCTTGGGTGAGGTAAAGGTCCAAATTGCCCTTAAAACACGAAAATAGAACCTGAAAATTAGGTGCGTCCGACGGAGCATGCATCACAAACTAATCGTGCGCAGCTACTGTCTCTCACGAAAATGGTTGTAACTTTTCGCTCGAGTATCGAATTTTTGAAAAATTGGTATCATTTGAAATATAATTCAAATCCCTTTCATTTGATATATAGAAGGACCTGTAATTTGATATATACAAGAAGTTATGGTTGATGGAAGTTGACCTAAGTTTAAACATTCACTGAAACTTAATCGCTAGAAATGTTTTCAACTCGTCTTTGAGTTAGGGGATTTTTGTGACCCCAATTCATATTCAAAGGTATTCCCACACTATAGGATGATGAACACACATATATTAACAAGGAATTATCTAGTTCAGTTCTATACGCATAGGAGCGATGGTTTAGATTCTAGCCCAAAAGTATGGGGTATTATAGAAGTATTCACTCTATTGGCCTCACAAGTGTTGATAACTCGCTTATACTCTCCAATGAGGTTACTTGGTCCCAATTGTGGATTGAGGTTGGAGTAGATTCTTGTTTGAAACAACTCAAGAAATGATGTTCGAACGTGGATCAAAGAAAATACTACGAATTAAAAATGATAAAAGCACACAATACAACGCTTGACACGAAAGAAAACGTACTCAAAAACTAATCTAAAACCAAGTAGGTATTTACTAGTTTTCTAATTAGAATGAGAATCAACACAATTGAAACTAATGGAAACAAGAAAGTGAAACTAAAATATCAAATGTTCTTGAGGTCTTTGATGAGGTGGCACTTAACTATTGGATGTTGGAATGTGGTTGAAGTTGAAAATTTTTTATTTCAAGAAACTAGTTGTTCAATTTCATGTATGGAAGAGTAGAATTTTGGCCAAGGTATGGGAAAAAAAGGTCTAGACTCCACTTTAAAGACTCATAAAGTGTTTCACCTACTTGTACCAAATTGTCAAGACAACCTTTTGGAGGTCTTGTCCCCCTTTCCTCTTTGTTAATGTCTTGAAAGTTGTTTCAAGACTAACAACAAAACACACTCTTCCTTTTGAATTTGTATCAAACAACAACTTTTTACAAGACTTCTTCAACACAACACTCCAACAACACAACAACAAAACTGTCCACTCTTCTCACAACAACTTGTAATTTTTTTGTCTCAAGAACTTAGGTTAAACTCAAGTAGTGTTAGAGAGAAATAAAAACAACAAAATAAAAAACAAATAAGATAAAAAAAACACCTAAATCTAGACACAAATTTGGCCAAACAACAACACCACTTCAGCCAAGACACCAAACCCATAAAATAACTTCTTTTTGTGAGATTTTCGACCTTGGACACCTCTTCTAATGTTTGGAAACAAAGATCTTACACTAGAACACACAAAAAATACAAAAATCACAAGAATACTAGGCTTCAAATTTTGGCCTAAGCACAAAAACGTGGATAAATTACTATTTTTGAGTTTTTCTGATTTTCAACACCTTTATTTTAAAATTTTTTGGAGTGAACAAGCCCAAGATTGATCTCGTGGGAACGAAATCAATGATTTAATTTATACCAAACTATACAATAATGACCTATGAAGTGCTAAAAAAGCCCATGAAATGGTACAAAACAGTCCACTATCACGAGATGAACAAGCAACACAAAATGAAAAATAAGATGACTATAACTATGAGGATAGATAGTGAGACATAATGTACTACACGTTATTGGAACTAATATTTATATTAAACATGAAAACACAAACAATATAAATGCAAGACACCTACACTCTTATGGAGACCTCAAGGGAATCAGAACTCCCTAGCAATCATTGTTTCTAAGCAAGTTAACAACACAAGGATTTCACCTTACCACAAGGATTCCACCTTGTAAAACACTCCCAATGAGTTTAGAAGATATATCATCAAAGTTTTAATTGAAAAAATAACCTAAATGTTCCATTTATAGACTAGGGAAACACTTATTATAAAAATGACCAAAAGGCCCTTAATTAGCCCAAACAAAGGGGCCTTGTAGTGTACTCCATGGACAGCTTTGGAGTGTTAGGACTTGTTCTCAAAACTTCAAAACTTGTTTCTTGAATGGGTAGTCCCACAAGCTCGTGTCTTTTCTCACGTCTTCATGTCCTCGAGTGCTAAGATGCTTTTTTGACCCATTTCAATTCATGATGTACCAGACAGATAAGGGCATCCAGGCCTATATGGTTCGGGATGATCGTCACGGCTAGGGTCCTAACTCGGGTTGTGAAAGAGTGTTAAGTGTTTAGAAGCGTGAATGTCCATACCCATAATGATGTTACTCATAAGTTGGTACCTTTAGGGTTAGAGAAAGTTATGATTAGTATCCCTGAAGGGGGATAAACCAGAAAAAATTTAGTGTCTTTATGTTAAATTATTGAGGGAAGTTTGGGTTCATGTGTATACTGATACCCCCCCAATTTTATTGAGAATTATGGCTATAGATTGATGAGAGGTTATGTTCTCAATTCTAGGATTATGGCTTTGATCTAAAGGGGAGATGGTGAGTTAAGGCAGTTCTCAAATTTTTTTGTGGTGTCAACTTTCAAGTAAGAATCATGATAAATCAATTCGTATTCAAGAAAATTCCTCCTACTTCAATATGAATAGACATCTACCAATATCTTTTGTATTCATGTCTTGCCTATGCCTAAAGTTTGAACTCTCTATGTAACTCATGTCATGTTTCGACCTCCAAACAAGAAGTAATAATGTCCCTTATTGATTTATTTTGAGTACCCAATCCATATGTTATGTTTCTCATGATCCAAATCTACGTCTCACAGCATGCTTGGTCCTAAGAAAATATGTTTCTCTATATTGCAAAATCATTTTATGTCGTAATTAGCCAAAGTGACAAAATTTATGCTAACTCGTGGAAAATTTCAGATCTTTAAATGAGGAGCAATCACTTAAAGTGAAATATTTATCTTAGTTGTTAACAACAGAAATTTTGGCTTTTTGCCATATAGCTTATGATAGGTGCATCCATGATTCTCATTTTGGTATGTCCTAAGAAAACCATGTTGTATTGTGTTCGTGCCAAATGACTCTTTACTTATAATCCAAGCATCTGATATATGAAGCACCTTGAGTCTATTCTATTGTATCTTTACCTCTTGTCCCTCCTTGAGAAGTGCTATATGCACAAGATATGGATTGATAAGTGTTACTTCCATTCATGATGTTTATGGTTGGGTCCCTCAATGACCCTTCGTATATTAGTATGATGGTTATTGTGGAAGCTTGGTGATGTCTTAGGTAGGAGTGTAGATGATCTTGAATGTGAAAGTTTTGATGTGATATCTTTTGCAAAAATTTTAGGAGAGAGGGGGGAGAAAGAGATGAACTTTTGTTATGTGAAAAGGTTAAGAAGGAGGTATGTGGCAAAAGTCTATGTGAGAGTGATTGAAATTATGGGTCTTAGTGGTAGATCCTCGGAGTGGGTGTAGAAATGGTAGGCTTAAATATAGTGATTGATGGAAACACAAACCAATGCTCTATAGGGTTAGTACTCTTTGATTTAAAACTTGGGTGTGTTTGAGAGTAGTGATAAGGTGGAGTAATTTTCTTAATGGGGTATAGAGTACAAGGTCCCGTAGCTTAAACTAGCACCTCTATTCTCTGAGCTAGGCTTCGACATAAGAGTATTATACAGTGGGACTCAAGATCTAGTGGTTAGATGTGTGATGGACAAATTATTAGCTGGAAATGATGAGGTATGTAATTTATTGTTTTGGGAATATATGAGAAGTGTTTCTAAGTTTTAAGTCTTTTTGTTGTATCTTGTAAGATAGAGATTGTTCCTATTTCTATGTCCTATGAGAATCTCATATCATGTCTTGTACCAATCTTAATCAGGTCGAGGATTCTTAGGAAAATTCATGTCTCACAATGTATCGATCATGTGCCATAAAACACATGCCAAGATCATGTCGACGTCAAGTTTCGTTATCTCATGTTTCGTGCTTACATGTTTCATTAAGTGTTATCATGAAGCTCGTTTGATTCTCTTGTATATTTGATTAAGGAAAAATGTTCAATTGAAGGTTTCATTCTTTATTTTACCCTTTTAGATCTTCAACAAGTCCATACCCATCATTTGGGGATGAACGATCCCTAGGGGGAGATAATGTAACACCCTACATTTTAGAGCTAGAATCTGAACCATCATTCCTACGTGTATAAGCTCTAATTCCATGGTTCATATTTAAATTCATGTGTCATGATCTTTCTCCTAGTATATGAAGTGATTATGAGGTGAAAAATATTCATAGAAATTGCTAAAAGAAAAGTTGATCTAAGAATTCTTCATTAGTCCAAAGTTGGATATTTGATTCTACAAGGGTCATCTTTGAACAAGTATAACTTTTTGTATATATAGAATTTGGCAGATTAAGATAAAAAAAATTGTAGATAATTGAATTAGCTTTCCAACGATGTCAATTTTCCTAAATCCTCTAACCGAGTGAAAATTTATGCCATTTTTTGTGTGAGGCAGTAAGGGATCGCAATAGCCCCACGATGCGAGGGCTGCTTGACCCAAATAGGGGTCGCGTCGCAAGGGCTGCTTGACCCATTTAGGGGTCACGATGTGGGGACTATTCCCCCACAGTTTTAGCTTCTTAAGGGTCAAGGGTCACTTTGGTCTTTTACCCTTGACCCCAAACGTCCAAAACACCGAATTTTAGTCCCAAAATAGCACCTTAACCCTAAAAATTCATATTTTCGTCAAAGTGAAATCATCCTCCCTCTTCCCAAGAACAAAAACCCTATCTCTTAAGCTAAGATTTCAAGAAAATGGATCAACAATCGGGTTTCATCTTTCAGATCTTATAATCCAAGGTACGTGGGGTTATCCTAAAACTACATGGGCATAAGGAAATTGTTTCAATAAAATTTAAACATTGTGAAATCATGAATTCTTGAAGAGGTTTTGAAATTTACATTACAATTTTGCTTTATGAATTCTTTAATGGTAAAATTGATCTGGTCTTGAGGACTTTCCCCCAAATTTGATTTATAACCATATATAAGTATATATATGTATGCTTTTGAAGAGTTTAAATGATGAATTAAGAGCATGATCTAATAGAAATCCCTCTCTTGTTTACAAGTTTCTTGTTTTCGTAAATTATGATTTATTCTAAATGCATTGTTGGAAATATGATATAAATGTCTTGATTTTGTTTATGAATTTATCATGGATTTGAATTGAAGATAGGGTGTTTTACTTGGTTTTAAAGGTTAAAGATGTTTACTAAGAAGATTGCATGTTTTATCACAAATTTCATGGCCACCACATGTTTGTTGAAATGCTGAAAGAAGTAGTCCTTGCATAACTTGATAAATGTTTTGAAGTTTGAATCTTCTTGAAGTTTTTGAAGTATACTGGCCCAAACTTTATGTTTTGAAAGAAGAGATTGTTATATGATATTTTATGGCTCAGAAAACATGACTTTCAAATCTCGGTATGACGATACCAAAGAGACGAATACCATAGCAGATTCTGAACAGACAAAAATACAGATTTTACCCAGATTTTAAGAATTTGATTTTATAAATATGTATGCTTAGAATAGACTAACAATGGGCTTAAAGATAGTTAGGTGGTTACCCGAAAAAAGTATGAGTTAAAAGACTCAATGCTAAAAATCGTGATTTGCCAACATAGGGTTATGGTACCATGCTTTGTGATATTTTGTACCTTGATCCATGTCATCCCAAATTAGGACAATGGTTATTTCCCGACACAAGATAGAGCCCTGTCTATAACGAGCACTCCAGACCATGAAGTCTTGGACACCCTTCTCTATCTGGTAATCATGCACAACACTTATGCCATAAAGAAAGATGTGGAAAATAAATTATTGCTGAACCATTGTCATACTCTGAGTTCAATTTGACACTATAGAAAGAAATCCAACAACATCTAGACAACAACTGAATCAGTTTGCAAAATCTCTACTACATACGAAAATAACAATTGTTTGTAATTGAGACAAGGCCCCAGTCGACCTAAATCAAAAAAAATGACAAAGTCTGAAAAATGTACACCTTTTGAAATAAAGAAGGCTCGCCACTGCACACTTCACTTCTGTCTGAAAACTCTACGGCTTAGCAGGACCTCTAGACTGAGCCTCAGATCCTAAAAGGTAGGGGGTCAATACAATTGTACTGGTACGCAGAGCAAATCCAAAATAAAAATTTTTATTCAACATAGGTGAGAGTAGTTCAAAAATAATTCATAATTATAACATATGATATGAAAATACATGGGGATTTTCAAAGACTCTGAACAATCATCCAAACTCTGTGTCATACTATTTATCTTACTTCTGCACTAGGTGGTATACCCTGCAATTCTTCAATTCCATGGGCTATATGGAATATGCCCTTAACTTGGCAGCCAAGCCCCCAACCCGAGTTTTCTGCAAGGGTTAGAGTCTCTGTTTCTCTACTACGCCACAGGGCCGTCGTCAGTATACAATTTCCCTTTTGGGTGTCATAAACTTATGTTGGAAAATCACGGTTTTGGGAAATGAGTCGATTGACTCGTGCCTTCTTCGAGTAACCACCTAACCCTCTTTAAGACCATTTTTTTACTTATTAAATTATGTATTCTGTAAAATCAAACTCTAAAAACTCTAGCTCTATTATGAGATACATTTATATGGTATCGGCATACCATTGACTTGCAAATCAAATATCTAAGCCATAAAATATCATATTATAATCTCTACTTTCAAAACATAAAGTTCGGACCACTATACTTCAAAACATATGTCAAATTATTCAAAGAATCTCTCGTTTCAACATTTCAACTAAACATGTGGTGGTCATATATTTTGTAACAAGTCATGCGATTCTTTTAGCAATTCTCTTATCATTTAACATCAAGTAAACCGCCCCCTCTTGAGTTCAAAATCACTATCAAGTCATAAGCCTAAATCAAAAAAATACATATCCTGCTCGTCAAAATGAAATTGTATAGTCCATAAAACATATAGAAACAAATATCTTAACAACAAGAGAGGGATTTTGTAGGCTCATTCTCTCAATTTAATGTCAACTTAAACCACATACATATACATTAAGATTTTAAATCAATTTGGAGAAAAGGCCGAAAGACCAAAACAATAATGTCAAATAAGAATACATAATGCGATTTCAAAACTTTGCATACAACTCATAATCCTTAAGAGTTTGAAGGATAATTCGGAGATGATTTGCATGTTCCTCCTCACTCTTAGAATATATCAGAATGTTGTCAATGAAAACTATGACAAACAGATCTAGAAATTGATGGAACACCCTATTCATTAAGTTCATGAAAGTTGCAGGGGCATTAGTCAATCTGAAGGACATGACTAAGAACTCATAATTGCCATATCAAGTTTGGAAAGCCATTTTTGGAATGTCAGCCTCCCTAACCTTCAACTGATGATATCCCAAAAGAAGGTCTATCTTTGAAAAATACCTATCACCCTGAAGCTGGTCAAAGAGATCATCAATTCTATAAAAAGGGTACTTGTTCTTGACAGTGACCTTATTTAAAAGATGGTAGTCTATACACATCCGGAGGGAACCATTTTTATTACATACAAAGAATACAGTTGCATCCCAAGGAGAAACACTAGGTCAGATAAAGCCCTTGCCAAAGAAATCTTTTAACTACTCTTTTAACTCTTTCAGTTCTGCAGGAGCCATTATATATGGTGGAATATAAACAAGACGGGTGCCCGACAATAAATCAATACCAAAATCTATCTCCCTATTAGGTGGTATCCCTGGGAGGTCATCAGAAAAAACTTTTGAAAATTCATTAACCACCAAAACAGAATGAAGGGAAGGACTTTTAGTATTAGAATCTTTTACTCGGACCAGAAGATACAAACAACCCTTAGATATAAGTATGTGGGCTCTAGGGTAATATATGAATTTCCCTCTAGGAGCTAATTAATGACCCTCCCATTCTGGTTCATTTGGAAAAGAGAAAGTGACCTTTCGGGTTCTATAATCTAGCATGGCATAACACGAATGAAGCAAGTCCCTTCCTAAGATAGCATTAAAATCAACCATATCAAGCTCTATGAGGTCTGCTACAGTGGCACGACTACAAATATATATAATACAATTTTTATATACTCTTCTAGCTGCAATAGAATCACCTACAGTAGTAGTAATAGAGAAGGGTTTTGTAATAACTTTGGGCTCAAACCTAAAACTGACTTCCACATATAGGGTCACATAAGACAAGGTAGAACCGGGATCAAGTAACATACACATCATGGGAAAAGATTTGTAATGTACCCATGAATACATCTAGTAAGGACTCTGCCTCCTGGAGATTGGACAAGGCATACAACCAGTTTCGACCGCCCCCGATAGTTAAAGTAGAGCCTTTGGGAGGTGGTGTTGGTAGAGAGGAGGAATTAGCCTATGAATTAGGTCCCCTTACATTACCTATCGCTATTGGAAAATCCCTCTGGATGTGACCTGGCTAACCACACAAATAACATACCATGATGTCAAACTGACATCTTCATGGATGATCCCTCCCACATCTTCCACAGCGCGGGTATGATCCTGAAGTATGAGCTACATTCCCCTGAGACTGAGTTCCTTGCATTCTCAATCTAATGCTAGGCTGAAAATTCTGTGATCATAGATCAACCAAAGGTCTAGGTGCGGAAGCACTAGCTATAGGTTGAGAATTATTCTAGAACTTTTTCTTTGGCCACCTGTCACCCCGATTACCATCTTGATGCTAACTATAGTGTTGGTCCGCTGATCTGGCCTTCTTGGCCTGTCTATCCTTCTTCCTTACTTTAGAAACCTTTTTTTCTGATCTTTAACCAGTTGCATATGAACTGACAGGCTGGAGAAGTCCATATCACTGTTCAACATCGCTCCTTTGCACTCTAACACCAAGTTATCCAAAAGGTCGGATGCAAATTTTCTCATTTTACTGCCATCTCAGGAGCATAACGAGATAGTTGATTGAATTGCAGGGTGTAATTTTTTATGCTCATCTTCCCTTGGTTTAGGTTCATGAACTCTTCATCTTTGGACTCTCCCAACTCTTGAGGAAAGAATCAGTCTAGGAAGGCTTCCACAAATTTTCCCCCACATAGAAGGCTCAGCACTATCTCCCCTTGAATCTTCCCACTCATAGTACCACTGATTTCATACCTTCTTCAATTGATAAAAATCTAGTTCAACCCCTTCTACTTCATCCACACGCATCACTTAGAATATTTTCTCCATCTCATCCACGAAATCCTGTGGATCTTCCTCCACTTTTGTACCAGTAAACTTAGGCGGCTTCAGCCTCATAAACTAACCCACTCGAGTATCCTCAGATATA
This sequence comes from Capsicum baccatum var. pendulum, assembly GCA_030864225.1. Taxonomy (NCBI): domain Eukaryota; kingdom Viridiplantae; phylum Streptophyta; class Magnoliopsida; order Solanales; family Solanaceae; genus Capsicum; species Capsicum baccatum. The sequence continues at coordinate 7,798,460 of CM061552.1, forward strand.
ACAAACACAAACCCAACATCTTTCGACTGTTGATCTTATGAAGACACAAACTGTGCAATCATATGCATCGATTGTCTAAACTCAATATTCAATATCTCTCTCTAGAGAGGTTGGGTATGATTAGTCCCAGACCGGGAGCCCTAGGTGCTTTGGGTGGACTGGTCTGAACCATAGGGACTCCCGGAGCAACAACAAAATTAGGAGAATAAGCCCGATAACGTGTCCTTATCCCGTGAGTAGGACGAACATCTGTCTGGGCATTCTGATCATTAGAGCGGCATAGAGGCATAATAGATTTTCTGAAATACATAAGACCATTGATTAGGGAACATTTAGACTCTACAGCACAAACTAAATCACAAAAAAAAGAAACATTCCTAAATGCCAAGTAGCCTCCTGTCTATAAGTATGGCGCGCTACACACTCATAAAAAAGACTCTACCTGACGCGATTTAGCAGACATCTTGGGACCATGAAACGTACTTTGATACCAAATTTGTTACGACCCGAGATGAGGCCCTGTCCATAACGAGCATCCCAGACCATGAAGGCTCCGACGTCCTTTTTTTCTAGTAATCATGCATAACATTCATGCCATAAATAAAAGATGTGGAAAATAAATCATGATGGAACCATGGTCGTACTCTAAGTTCAATTTAATAATAAAGAAAAAAATCCAAAAACATCTAGACAACAAGTGAATCAGTCAGTGAAATTTCTACTACATACAAAAATAACAATTGTCTGAAACTGGGACAAGGCCCCCAGTAGACCTAAACCAAAAATAAATTACAAAGTCTAAAAAACATAGAGCTTCCAAAATAAAAAAGGCTCACCACTGCACACTTCACTTCTGTCCAAAAACTCTACGACTTAGCAGGACCTCTAGACTGAGCCTCTGATCTTGAAAGGTAGGGGTCAATACAATTGTACTGGTATACAGAGCAAATCCAAAATTAAATTTTTTATTCAACATAGGTAAGAGCATTTCAAAAATAGTTCATAATTATAACATATGATATAAAAACACATGGGCATTTTAAAAGACTCTGAACAATCATCAGAACTCTGCGTCATACTCTATATCTTACTTCTACGCTAGGTGGTATACCCTACAATTCTGAAGTTCCATTGGCTCTATGGAATCTTCCCTTAACTCAGCAGCCAATCCCCTAACCCGAGTTTGGCGCAAGGGTTGGAGTCTCTATTTCTCTACTAAGCCATATGGACTTCGCCAGCGTACAATTTCACTTTTGGGTGTCATAAACTTATGTCGGCATATCAAGATTTTGGGCAATGAGTTATTTGACTCATGCCTTCTTCGGGTAATCACCCAACCCTCTTTAAGCCTATTTTTTTTACTCTTTAAAACATGTATTCTCTGAAATCAAACTCTGAAAACTCTAGCTCTGTTATGACATAAATTTATATGGTATCGTCATACCATTGACTTGCAAGTCAAATCTCTAAGCCATAATATATCAAATTATAATCTCTTCTTTCAAAACATACAGTTTAGACCACCATACTTCAAAACATATGTCAAATTATTCAAAGAATTTCTCTTTTCAATATTTCAACAAAACAAGTGGTGGTCATGTATTTTGTAACAATTCATGCAATTCTTTTAGCAATTCTCTTATCATTTAACATCAAGTAAACCGCCCCCTCTTGAGTTCAAAATCATTATCAAGTCATAAGCCAAAATCAAAAAAATTCATATCCTGCTCCTCAAAATGAAATAGTATAGTCGATAACACATATAGAAACAAATAGCTTAACAACAAAAGAGGGATTTTGTAAGCTCATGCTCTCAATTAAATGTCAACTTAAACCATATATATATATATATATATATATATATAAGATTTCAAATCAATTCGGGGAAAAGGCCAAAAAACCAAAACAATAATGCCAAATAAGATACATAATGCAATTTCAATGTAAATTTAAAAAACCTGTTGAGAATTCATGATTTCACATGGTGAAAAAGCTATTGAGAAACTTTCATTATGCCCAAGTGGTTTTAGGAAAAACCCCACATACCTTATATCCCTTATGAGGAAGAGTAGAATCCAAATCACACCTTATTTCTAGGAATTCTTAACTTGCAATGATGAACTCCTGCTCTTAGATGAAGGGACTAGGGTTTTGATTTGATAGATTCTAAGTAGTTTCTAATGATATGATCCCTCAATACATAATAATTCCATGTTAAGGAAGCAATAGGACTAGGAAAAAGACTAATATGTCCTTCCCAAAGCCTATTATTATTTCAAATAATACAAACTGGGCACCAATACGCCAACCAACGCGATGGGTCAATACCACGTTGGTTTACTGCTTCATCGATATGACCATCGATATAGCGCATCGACTTTATGTCAATTCACTGATTCCAACATCCAAACACACCTCTAACGTCATCTAAATAATCTGAAACTTCCCCGACACATCCCTATTATTTCCTCGAACATGAAACAACTTAAAAATTAACTATCCAAGGTTGGGAAGGTCAAAAATAAAATCAACAAAGTCTAGGGGTTCAAAATGTGACTAAGTTCTTTTGACACTTAGAAATTTTTCAAAAGATTGACCCTTTCGAGTATACAATGATGTGACATTGAGTTGACAAAATCATGGGGTGTTACAGTTTAGGATCTCTTCTTTGTGATCTTTTGCACACTATGACATGTTGATTTGATTGGGGATCATGGTACCATGCTGTGTGGTCTTGTGTGTCTCTCCTTATAGATACTCCAATCCTTGTGGCAAACTTGGATTGGAGGCCTGGCAGTTGAGTCAAGGGTGGATTCCATATAGCCCATGGAATTACAAATTGTAAGGTGTACCATCTAACTCAGAAGTAAGATAAAGAGTGAGTCATGGATTTTCAGAATCATTTTTCAAAGTTTTTTCTTAATGTGCCCATATGTTTTTCATATATCATATATGTAAATTATTTATAAATTGCTCTCACTTATGTTGTATGAAAAATACATTATTTTAGATTGCTCTGCGTACTAGTACATCTGTATTGAGTTCCTATATTTCAAGTTCTAAGGCACAGTCCACAGGTTTCACTAAGCCGTAGATTTATCAGACAAAAGTGTGCAGTCGGTGAGGCTTCTTTATTCTAGAAGGCCTATTTTTAGAACTGAGATATTTCAATGTAGCTCCCGGCCCCTGGAAAGAGGACTAGAAAAAGAATACACTAATAAATGTCAATGATTATTTCCATGAAGTATCTCCTTATTACTTGTATTCTTCCATCAGGTTGTCCATCTTTTCATGTTCCTAATTTCATTTGATTTTTATGTATTACCTCTTTAATATTTGGCATGGATCATATCTCTTTTCCTATCTGGTCCACCTAATGAAACGTCTTGAACACATTAACTTGTGCAAGTCATGCTTTAAGACTAATTGCCATATGTAATCTGCAAAATCGAAGATTAGATATATCTCAATCATATTTTTCAATCCATCAAGTAACTTTTGATTTTAGGTTGATAGTCAGATTTTGCCACATCTAAGATTAAACGTTTGACAGATCGGTCAAAAATGACAACATCCGTTAGCTAATGTACATAATTATAGTCTTAGATCTGAATTAATAAAGTTGAGGATCATTGATATGTTTTGATGATTCAACAAACATGTTGAGGAACCATTTATGTTGTCTAAAGGACCTGGTCCATTTCTAAGAGTCAACGTTCACTTTTAGGATTTAGCAATAAATTATTGCTAATAGGGCAAGCATATTTTATTTATTTAACATCATCAAACCACACTTAAACATGTTTAGTGGAAAAGCAGAAAGCAGATACAAGCAAATACTAGTACACACACATAGGCAATAATAGATAACATGTGTGGTGCATGCATGCAGCTAGGTGCTCCGCTCCTTCAAACTGCGCACTTCATGTCCAGCGTCAATTGTTTTTGGAACCCACACTATATCATTACTTGACGTGAAGAAGTGACAGACAGGTGATGTTCCTGGTAATATACCAAGCACTTGGAAAGATACATGAGATTTACTCCATTCAGAGGTATCAAAGTGACATGCAGCCATGGTTTCCACTCTATCACCATTTGCTTCATTCCCTAACGAAACCTTGAACACCTTTCTTTTATCGTCAATTATGTGATGACAGTAGAAAACGGTGTAAACACAATGCATCATATGACACGCCACCATCTTAGGAGCGGCAACTTCTTGAACATCCAGAATAGTATAGTTTTGGAGGGGAGTAGTTGAATGCCCCTCCAAGAAATGAGTTGTGGTGGACAGAGCTTCGATTTGGGGTTTCTCTCCCATGAATCCTTGAACAAAATTGACCATTGCTTCTGCAGATGTGGCACAGTACTTTGTCTCTCCCTTCATTAGTGATTGTAATTCACATACTCTCAAGACATCTTCCATGGCTTTTGCTTGTGGAGTGTTTCTAGACAAGGAGAAGTGTTGAAGAAGGTTTGGGAGTTCCTTTAGTGAAAATGGAATGGAATCGATAGATTTTTGGGGAAAGAATTGCATGGAAGCACGATGTGGAAACGAGAGATCTGTTATTATGTTCCCTATCTTTAGATCATCCATAAGGAAGAAAAGTGATTTTACAGAAGGATGTATATGGGATGATGAATGGATATGTTCATTCTCTTTCTTCACCTGTTCGTCTTTGCCCCGTTTTCTATAGGAAAAAAGTAATGGAACATTCGAACCTGAAATCTCTTGTTGATGTATGTCTTCTTTTTCTCCCTTTCTATACGTGATTAGTAAAGACAAATCATTCAAACCTGAAATCTCTGGTTGATATATGTCTTCTTCCGCTCCCTTTCTATACCGGTGCAATAAAGGAAAATTCAAACCTGAAATCTCTTGTTGATGTTTGTCTTCAGCTCTTTGTTTATATTTATATTCGGAACCATAAATTGCTTTTAATGCTTGTTGATGATTGTCTTGTGAAACAAAGAGAGATTCATCATTTCCTTCAACCATTTTCCTAGCTTCTGTTCCACAAGCAACCTGCCATATTATATTATGAGGTGAGCAACATATACATTCATATAATTAGTAGTAAGAGTATGAAATTACCAGGAAAATTAGAGAGAGAAGTACACAAAAACAAAGCTTAAGATCCATTGTTTTCCTTTTCGAGTTGTGAAGAAATTCGTAAGAAATATGAGAGATATATATAGTAATAAAATAAACTGACCAACACACACTGCAATAGTAACATCTAATTGAATGAGTTCGGTGTGTTGTATCTTTCAACAATGCTCTCAATTATTTGTGCAGAGCACCCACCACTTTAATTTTGAATCGCCAAAAATATTTGCTTGAAGATACCAAATGGCGAAAAACACATTTGAATTAGCACATTTTTGCGAATTTCCTATCTAAACTATCGGGTGTTTGCAAATTTATACTGAATTATCACTAGGGGCCGATCTATTAAGGACCGTGAGGGTGCCACGCCACCCGCAAACTTTGACGAAAATTCTATATATGTGTGTATATATATCAAAAGTATTTATAATTAAACTAAACTCGCCACCCAAGATCAAAAGCTGTCCGCAGTGCCAGTGGCAAATCAAGCGCGAGATCGAAACCCTCTGGCAGCTTAATTTTGAGAAGTTTCATTAATTCATTATGTTCCTTCTTTACCTTTCTTTTATTTCTTATTCTTATTAATTCAATTAATTACTTTTCTTTTATTTCATATTAATTCAATTAATTAGTACCGTGGAGTGTTCTTGTTCTCTTTTTCTCTCATCAACTTTGGAAAAAAAAAACTGTCCAGCACTTCTTGCTTCTTCTCCCGTCCTCCACTTCGCGGAATTTCTTCATTAGTCACCATCGCAACCTCATTACTCCTCTTCTTTCTCAATATCCATGACCCTTTGTAACTTTGAAAGATTTTTTTGCTTTCTCTTTTAAAGATAAAAAAAGTTGAAGCTGTCAAAGTTCAAGGGGGTTCAAAATTGAATGAAGTAACACATGAACTAGTCGAAGAAGGTTCAATATTATATATATATATATATATATATATATATATATATATATATTTGTATCGACGGGTTCAAATCCCTTGGTCATTAGTTGATGTGCATCTAGGATTTGAAGTCTCCGATTAATTTGATCGATGAGTCTACTTGGCACCCGGAGACTCCGAATCCTGAATCCGTTATCACTAAATATTTCTAAAACCACACACGAAAATAGGATTACAAATAATTATTCTTGATTTTTCTTTTCTAGACTCCAGCATTCCATACATCTAGTTCAGGTCCTCATGTGGGAATGAAAAATATAATTTAAGAAATAAGAACAAGATTTCTAAAAGTCAATATTATATAATTAGGGATAAAAGGATAATTTGAATATGATCTTATTGATGAGGTTATTGGTCAACCAAAAATCAAAATTGAACCGGAAGTCCAATAAATAATTTACAAAACAATTAATCAAATAATTCAATACTGTTCTTCGTGCGAGTTACTGAAACTGTTTTATGTCATCTTTGATAATTAGCCAAAACACACTTTTTAAAAAGCGAATATTTTTTAAAGCTTGGTCAAACAGACTATTAGTACAACTCAGAGGAAGGAAAAGATTAGCAACAAGAACTATGTATCAAAATCCAACTCAGCTAACTATCAGTAGCCTTTAATCATCAATGTTGCACACAGTACCACATCTGAAAATTAATTTAACTAAATATATTATTCAATCATTAATATCACGACCTTGAACATGATGAACTCAATTGCAAATATCATAAAATATGTGTATGATCTTGAAGGCGATATTAGAAGAGTTAGAACTCTAAAGTCATTAGAAGAGTTAGAACTCTAAAGTCTTGTATCAAAATCTGTTTTCTCCCCTTGCCTTAACATTATATTACTCCCAGTGAGGATGTACATTGTTGGTATTGGATACTGGGTTCATACGAATCCAGTATGTACTTTAGATTTAACGTGCAAAGTTTGTGTGTACAATTTAGCAAAATTGCAATAAATGATGGATATGAAACATAACTTTGAAAATGTAGTAGGTTCAATGCTAAGAATCTTAAAAGGTTGAACCATAACATTTAAATTCTGGATCTATCTCTAATCACGCCATCAGTAAAGAAAAAGTGGATAGGGAGAACACCAATTTGTACACGCACATACCCCTATTTGTCTAAAATAATTTGTAAAATGAAAAGAGTTCTCCCACGGGGAATGATGGGTGCCCTCACGGCCTAAAGAAATTTTGGGTCATAACAGTTGAATTTAGTCATACACTATTGCTAAATCTCTGTCATTATCCTTGATATTGCCCAAGAACTTTGAATAAAATAAACTTGATAAGGGGAAAACAGAAAGCAGACACAACCAAATAAAAGCACAATGTCACGATTCAAACAGAGGCCCAAGCCGTGACGAACATCCCGAACCATGAAGGCCCAAGCGCCCTTTCTAACTTGCAATCATATACACCATTCATTTACTAAGAGAAAATACGGAAATAATTAAAAAGACGGAATCATGGTAAACTTTTATTTCAAACTACTCAATACTGAAATGAAACCATAAGGATCAAAACATTTAACACTAGCCTGCGAAATCTCTACTAATTGAAAATAACCTCTATCTGAAGACTGGGACAAGGACCCCAGTCGGACCATGAATCAAAATAAAATAACAATGACTTATACATTAGGCCTTCTGGAATAAGGTAGGTTCACCAACTGCAAATTTATGATCAATCAATCTACGGCTTAGCAGGCCCTCGGGACTGAGCCTAAGATCCTGAAATATAGGGGGTCAATACAGATGACTGGTACGCAGAGCAATCCAAAATAAAGTAATTTTATACAACATAAGTGAGAGAAATTCATAAAACATTTTACACATAATATATAAAAACACATGGGCACATTTTAAAGAATTTGAAATATTTCTTTTGTAAACTATGATCGACTCTTTATCTTATTTCTGAACTAGATGGTACACCCTACAGTCTTTAATTCCATGGGATATATGGAATTCGCCCTTAACTCGGCAGCCAAGCCCCCAAGCCAAGTTTGCCGCAAGGATTGTAATATCAGAATGGGGAGACACGCAAGACCACACATCATGGTGCCATAATCCCCAAATCAAATCGACATGTCATGGTAGTGAAAAAGACCATAAAGTGTGGATCCTAACCATAGTCTCAAATTTGGACGACATAAATCAAGGTACGCAAGACCACACAGCATGGTACCATAACCCAGCGTCATCAAATCACAGTTTCTAGCATTAAGTCTTTCAACTCGTACTGTCTTTGGGTAGCCATCTAACACTCTTTAAGAACACTTATAACCTTTTCTAAACATATATCTTTCTGAATTCAAAATCTGAAAGAAAATCTGAATGAAAATCTGCATTATGTTCTGTTCTGTATTACCATGGCATTATCTGTATTGGTATCGTCATACCAAGACTTGCAAGTCATATCTCTAAGACATAAATTATCATATTATAGCTCTTTCATTCAAACAATGTTTAGACCACCAAGTCATTTAAAAAGTACAATAGGATTCATCCTTTCAAAACATATGTCAAACCATACAAAAATTCTCTCTTTTCAACATTTCATTAAATATGTGGTGGTCAATTTCTCAAACAATCATGCAATTCCTTTAATTATCACCTGTAGCATTTATAAATAAGAAATTATCCCTCTTTTCAATTCACAATCAACATAAAATCCATATACGTTGGTAAACCCTTGGTTCATGCTTTAAGACATGCAATTGAATAACCCTGAACTTGTAAATCAAGAAATAACATAACGAGAGAGGGAAATTCATTATTCATGCCCTCAATTCACATTTTCAAACTTCAAACGTATACATACATATCAAATATATATGATCAAAAATCAATCTTTAAGGGAAGGCCTCGAGATCAAAGAATTATATCGTTACAAAGGATTCATAATGCATAACCTTTAAATTGTTATCAAAACCCTTCATGAGCATATGATTTCATAATTTTTTAAACTTACTAAGATGATTTCAACATGCCCATGTAGTTTAGAAAAACCTCACGTATGCTTAGTTGTGAAAATTGGACTCAAATCTTGACCTTTTTCTTGAGATCTTGAACTTAGAGAAAAACCCTAGTTTGATCTTATTTTTTAGAGTGGAGAGAATTAGAGATGTTGAAAACTGATAAAAATATGGATTATAACGCTTAGGATACGATTTATATTTGTGGGGTAGGTTTTAGGGTGAGGAAAAGACCAAAATACCACTAAGAAAACCCAAAAAGTTGCAGAATTTCATCAGTTGACAACCAAGGTTGATTGGCCGTCAATTTGGTGATAGGCCATCACCTAGGTCATCACTTTTGGGATGTATTTTACCACTTTCTGCCCTAGGCCAGGGCTGACGGGCCGTCACCTAGTTGATAGGTCGTCATCTTCGTCATCATATTTTGGTAGACAGACACTTCAAAGTAAAATGAGCATAACTTTCTACTCTGATATCGGATTAAGGTGAAACTAGTTCTGTTGGAAAGAAGACTCAAAGACCTTTCATTTGATATATAGTAGGTCCCTTAATTATATATATATATATATATACATATATAAGGTTATGGTCGATGGAAGTTGACTTAAGTTTAGACGTTCATCAAAACTTAATCGATAGAAGAGTTTTCAACTTATCATTGAGTTTGGAGATTTTTGTGACCTCAATTTATATTCAAATGTATTCAGACACTATAGGATTGATAATAAAACATATATTAACAAATAATCATTGGGTTCGTGTCTATACGCATAAAAAGAACGGTTCAAACTTTATCCCAAAAGTGCGGGTGTTACATTATCTCCCCATTGGGATCATTCATCCCCGAATGATGGGTAAGGACTTTTTGAAGCTCTAAAAGTGTAGAATAAAGAACGTAACATCGCATTGAATATTTTTTCTCAAAAAAATATGCAATGGCAACCAACTAGCTTCATGATAACCCTAGGGAAAACATGTAAGAACGAAACATGAGAACAAAACTTGACGTCAACATGATCTTGGTATGTGTTTTCTGGAACATGATCAAAACATTGTAAGACATGAATTTTCCTAAGAATCCTCGGCTTGATTAATATTGGTACAAGACATGAGATGAGATTCTCGTGGGACATAATAATAGAAACATTATCCACCTTACAAGATACAACTAAAAGACTTAAACTTAAAAACACTACTTGTCTATGCCCCAAATAATAAATTACATGCCTTATTATTTCCAACTTACAATTCTCCCAATACACATCTAACCACACGAGTTTGAGTTCCACTGCATAGTACTTTTATGTTGAAGCCTAATTTGGAGGAAAGAGGTGCTAGCTAAAGTTATGGGACTCCATACTCTACATCCCTTTAAGAAGATTTACTTCACCTGATCACTACTATCAAACACACTCAAGTTTTAAATCAAAGAGTACTAACCATACAACTCATTGGTTTGTGTTTTTATTAATCACAACTTTAAAGCCTATCAATACTACACCCACCTCAAGGATCTCCCACTAAGCCCAAAAATTCCAAACACTCACACAAACTTTAGCCATAGATCTCCTTCCTAACTATTTCACATAACAAAAGTGTGTCTCCTCCCCCACCCCACCCCTCCTATAATTTAGCTAAAGAAATTAATTCAAACGTTTCTACCTTTAAGAACATCTACTCCCCCACCTAACACACTACTACGCTTCTACAAATGCCATCATTCTAAAATTGGAGGGTCATTGAGGGACCCGAGCATAAGCATCATGAATAGGAGAAAATTTGGGAACTACCATAATTCACCATCTCCCCCTTAGATCAAAGTCACTGTCCTAGACTTGTGGAAATATCCCCTCATTAAATCTATAAAGACAATGGGGTACCACCATACACATAAATGCTAAACTCTTTTTTTCTAAACTATGCTCTAAAGGCATTGCTTTCCAATAATGCTACTCTAAATTTTGCTATCCTTTATAGCCGTCAACCTACAACTCATAGTCTTATGAGCATACCCATCCTCACTCCTTATTACACTAAAAAAAATCTACTCTTCACTACTTTAACACTCTAACATTACATCACTAATCACATAACCCATAACATAATAAAATAGGTAAAACTATCCCAAAGGCACATACCGTCTGCTTATATTTATTCAATTCAGCTCTAAAGAACATCACACAACTACTACATAGTCTTCCCCATACTACAAAATTCAAGAGCAAATACTAGGCACAAAAACACTTATACACATAAAACTTTATCTAACAACATGCTATCTGGGGGGCCAGCTTATTCTTCTTTACCCACGTTCTTATCCGCTCAATGACTCAACCACAATTCATCGTTATAACACTAGTCTCGTGTATATACATATATATCTATCATAATTATTCACTCCTTATTCCACAAATTGCCAACCTTGGTTATTTCAAATATTGTATCAAGCCTACTAATTCCTTTCCACAAGACACTCACTAACAATCTTAAGCTATTATTTCCACCACTACACTCCACATCTTATTGTTTAACGATGCCAATTATACAACACCAATGAAGCAGGTCACACTCTATACAGTTCCATTGAATTGCAGAATCAACCCAACTACGCCATTTAACTCAACTACTGCCCACAAGTTCATTTTCTCCATAACATTACTACCACATCTTAGAATCTACCACACACCTTCTAACATGCAGTACTAGCTCACAACTATCAAAGAAAAGACAATCAAGGGAGTAAAATCACATAATAAGGATAGTCGATCTTAACCTTATAATATAACCCATTTCAATCTTATCAACATAGTCTAATTTCTCACATCATACTTACTTACCCATGTTTACATTCTCACTATCGCCAAATTCCATAAACACCAATGAGTCTCTACCCATAACTTATTGACTAGTCTACCCCTTTCCATTCATAACGTATAACTGATTTCTATAACCACCATAACTATACACTCTAGGATCTTTCCCTAATTTAAGTAAATAAAGATTATATCCTGTCACTTCCTTCACAAACTGCCATACAATCTACAAATATTGCTAGCACATTAGTCTACCACTATAAAATAGCAAATCATCCCTCAATCAATAGCTATACAAATAAAACTATTTATTTATACAAAAGTCACCCTCACTCTGAAATCTAACATTGTGATTTCATATCACCCACTTCTTGGCCCATCTTACTACCAATACGTCATGACACTTTAACATATAATACTACTCGAGTGGAAATATAGTTCCAACATTCTTTTACACATCATTATCCTTATGCATGACATCTCCAATAAGAACTTTAAAAGGGGACTAAATACACTTCTTACCTAGGGCTGAAAAGCACGATTTCATCAAGATAAAGGTATACACTTGAAGAAATACACCATGAATCACTAATGGACTCCCCTTAAGACCTTGTGATAACTCATATATTTATGGATAACTCAATAAAAGAGAACCACCTGGCTGGGGGAGCTACACTCTTAGACTTATTACGCCTCGACAAGGAGGCATGGCCCATGAAAATTAGAACAAGGAAGGAATTTGGATAACTTTCTTATGGATGATGCTATAGCATAATCTAGAGTATGAAATAATAAGAAACAACTCCTAAATGCCCGATAGCCTCCTAATTATAAGTATGGTGCACAAAACACTCATAAGCAAGACTCTACTATACATGATTTCGCAGACACCCTAGGACCATGAACCATACTTGATACTAAGTTTTTCATAACCCAAACCAGGCCCTGGGGGTGACGGATATCCCAAACTATGAAGGCTCGAGTGCTCCTTCTAACTTGCAATCATATACATCATTCATATACTAAGAGAAAATACGGAAATACATAAAAATATAGAATCGAGGTAAACTTTTATTTCAAACTACTCAATGCTAAAATGAGTTCATAAGGATCAAAACATCTAACACTAGCCTGCGAAATCTCTACTAACTGAAAAATAACCTTTGTCTGAAGACTAGGACAAGGCCCCCAGTCGGACCATGAATCAAAATAAAATAAAAATGACTTATACATTAGGCCTTCCAGAATAAGGGAGGTTCACCAACTGCAAATTTTTGAACAATTAATCTACAGCTTAGCTGGCCCCCGGGACTGACCCTAAGATCCTGAAATATAAGGGGTCAATACAGATGTACTAGTATGCAGAGCAATTCAAAATAAAATACTTTTATACAACATAAGTGAGAGAAATTCATAAAATATTTTACACATAATATATGAAAATACATGGGCACACTTTAAAGACTTTGAAATATTTCTTTTGAAAATTATGACTTACTCTTTATCTTACTTCTGATCTAGATGTTACACCCTCCAGTCTATAATTCCATGGACTATATTGAATCCACCCTTGACTTGGTGTCCAAGCCCCCAATCTAAATTTGCTGCAAGGATTGGAGTATCAGTATGGGAGACATACAAAACCACACAACATGGTGCCATGATCCCCAAATCAAATCGACATATCATGGTAGTGCACAAGACCACAAAGCATGGATCCTAATATTAGTCCCAAATTAGGATGGCATAAATCAAGGTACACAAAACTACACAGCATGGTGCCATAACCCCTTGTCAGCAAATCACGATTTCTAGCATTGACTCTTTTAACTCATGCTTTCTTTGGAAACCATCTAACTCTCTTTAATCACACTTTTAACCTTTTCTAAACATGCATCTTTGTAAATTTAAAATCTAAAAAAAATCTAAATGAAAATCTGCATTCTGTTCTATTCTGTAATACCATGGCATTATCTATATTGGTATTATCATACCAAGACTTGCAAGTCACATCTCTACGCCATACATTATCATATAACAACTCTTTCAGTCAAAAAATGTTTAGACCACCAAGTAATTCAAACAGTACAATAGGATTCATCTTTTCAAACATATGTCAAACCATACAAAGGTTTTCTCTTTTCAACATTTCATCAAAGATGTGGTGGCCAATTTCTCAAACAATCATGTAATTTATTTATTTATTTATTTATCACCTTTACCATTTAAAAATAAGAAATTACCCCTATCTTCAATTCACAATCAACATAAAATCCATATAAGTTCGTAAACCCTTGATTCATGATTTAAGACATGCAATTGAATAACCCTGAACTTGTAAATCAAGAAATAACAAAACGAGAGAGGGAAATTCTTTCTTCATGCCCTAAATTCATATTTTTAAAATTCAAACGCATACATACATATCACATATATATGATCAAAAATCAATCTCTAAGAGAAGGCCTCAAGACCAAAGCATTATATCGTTAAAAAGGATTCATAATGTATAATCTTTAAATTGTTCTAAAAACTCTTCATGAGTATATGATTTCATAATTTTTCAAACTTATTAAGACGATTTCAACATGTCCATGTAGTTTAGAAAAACCCTTGTACCTTACATTGTTTAGTTGTGAAGATTGGACCCAAATCTTGACCCTTTTCTTGAGATCTTAAGCTTAGAGAAAAATGTTAATTTGATCTTATTTTTGAGAGAGGAGAGAATTAGAGATGTTAAAAACTGATAGAATTATGGATTATAACACTTAGGATATGATTTATATTCGTGGGGTAGGTTTTAGGATGAGGAAAAGACCAAAATACCCCTAAGGAAACCCAAAAATTTGCAGAATTTCATCAGTTGACGATCAAGGTTGATGGGCCATCAATCTGGTGATATGCTGTCACCTAGGTCGTCACTTTTGGGATGGATTTTACCACTTTCTACCCTAGGCTGACGACCAGGGCTGATGGGCCGTCACCTAGTTCATAGGTCGTCAGCCTCATCATCACATTTTGATAGACAGACACTTCAAAGTAAAATGAGCATAACTTTCTACTCCGATATCGGATTAAGGTGAAACTAGTTGCGTTGGAAAGAAGACACAATGAAATTTAATTTGATATATAGTACGCCACCTAATTCAATATATACAAAAATTTATGATTGATAAAATTTGACTTATGTTTAGATGTTCATCAAAACTTAATCGGTAGAAGAGTTTTCAACTTGTCATTGAGTTTGGAGATTTTTGTGACCTCAATTCATATTCAAAGGTATTCAAACACTATAGTATTGATCATCACACATATATTAAAAATGAATCATTAGGTTCTGGTCTATACGCATAAAATGAATGGTTCAGACTTTATCCCGAAAGTGCGGGTTGTTACACACAAGCAGTTAGGTACTCCGCTTCTTCAATATGTGCACTTCATGTCAAATGTCAATTGTTTTTGGAACCAATACTAGATTATTTCTTGATGCGATAAAGTGACAGATAGGTAATGTTCCTCATAATATACCAAGCACTCGAAAAGATATATGAAATGGACTCCGATCATAGGTATCCAAGTGACAAGCAGCAATTGCTTCCACACTATCGCCATTTGCCTCCACACTCTAAGAGATATAAGCCACCACACCTTGCAACATAAGTAGGCCACAACATTCTATTTTGTGTGAAAACGGACATGCAACTGCATGTGGACCATGTGTGGACACATGTGAGCCGATGGTCCGAAATAGTGTGATTTTTTATGAATCATTGCTTGTTTTTTGAAGAACCACCTTTTGACTATAAATATCAATTTAATTCCTCAGATATGAAAAAAACAAAATCTTGCAGTTATAATCTCTTCATCTTCCTAAAAATTCAGAACACACAGTAAATTCAGTGAACTTGAATTTTTCTTTCTTCATCTATTTCTTATAGTTTTTCTATTTTTCAGAAAATATCTTGAACTTATTTGTTTCTTAAAGTTGTTCTTGAACTTGTTGTTGAAGTTTACACAGTAAATACAGATTTTGTTACCCATAAACAATACTTCATTGAAATAGTAATATCAAATTGAATAATTTTGGGGTGTTGCAACTTTCATTTGAAATTTCTACAACAAAACTTGCACATTGATCTGATCTAGGAGTGACAATTGAGCAGGTTAGCTCAAATTGTAATCTGGTAATTCCTAGCTCGAGACCTTTCACATGAAGATAAGAATGTGAGTTGCAATGACTCCAAGACTTGTTCACATCCTTGGCCGTGTGTGAGGCCCTTGTGAGCCCATCTAAGGGCCTATATTTATTAAAGTGTGAAGAGGTCCACCAAAGCACCCCCAAACCCACCCACTTAATCCCAAGGGTGTCTTGGTCTTTTGTCCCTCCATTATAATTGACTATATAAGCCATGTGTTAGGGCTAGTCCTCTTTAGTTCATTAATATTATTGAAGACAACAAACACTTATAATATTTTGTGACTTATCTTTCTCATTTGGAGAGGCCAAAATCGAAACTCACTAGTAGAGTAATACTAGTGTTGTATCTTGGCTAGAAACTAGGATCTTGGGGGGTTCTTAGAGTTCCTCTTGGTCCAAGTAATAACTTGGTGTTGATATTCATTAGTCTTAGGGAATTCCTAGCTCGAGACCTTTCACACGAAGCAAAGCATATGATTTGCCATGAATCCAAGCCTTGTTCATGTCCTTGACCGTGTATGAGGCCCTTGTGAGCCCATCTAAGGGCCTATACTTATTAAAGTATGAAGAGACCCACCAAAGCACCCCAAACCCGCCCACTTAATGCTAAGGATGTCTTGGTCTTTTGTACCTCCTTTGTAATTGACTATATAAGCCATGTGTTAGGGATAGTCCTCTTTAGTACATTCATATTATTGAAGACAACAAACACTTGTAATATTTTTCGACTTCTCTTTCTCATTTGGAGAGGCCAAAACTGAAACTCACTGGTAGAGTAATGCTAGTGTTGTATCTTGGCTAGAAACTAGGATCTTGGGGGTTCTTAGAGTTCCTCTTGGTCCAAGTAAGAACTTGGAATTGATATTCATTAGTCTTAGGTCCTTTCTCATTATTATGGTTCTTAGCCTACAAGAAATACAGTTTTTGGTGACGACTTTTAGTGGCGACACAAATAGTTGCCGCAAAAGTTATGATTTTTGTGGCGACATACAAAGGTTGCCACAAAAGGTATAAGATTTAGGGGCGACCGTTAAATTCGCCACAAATAATGACATAAGTAGTGGCGACAATGCATAGTTCGCCACAAATATGTAGTAATTTTTCCAACAAAATTTGGGTTAGTGGCGACCTACAAGTTGTCACTGCTAAAAGTCTTTTATGGCGACTTAATCGATGCTAAAGGGAGATTTGTTGTGCCCATCTTTTTTGTCACCACTAATACTTCTACTTTGTTATTCTACCCGCTTATATAGGTAAATTAAAATCTCTTTAATGCTTATAATGAGGTGACATTATAGAGGGATCTGACTGGATATATTTGTAGTCCCACAAATTTGTGTGTGAGAGTGTAAGATATGTTGACTCCCAATTTTGACCTCTCGATGCTCCTCTTAGGCTGCTATTTTACCAAAATTATTAATTTTGAATACTGATATTTTTTACATATTATTTTTATATCAAATAAATAATGATGTGTCACATTCATTGTTTTTAAAATATACAAATTATTGTTATTACTTCAATTTATTAATTCGAATATAACATTTTACATATTTTTTTATTATTTATTAAATTATTTTTTTCACACATGTGCATGCTCATAATTTACAAATACATTTATTTTTTATTATCGATATTTTATGTAATATTTTACGTAACATTAGTTTTAAATACATAAATTATTTTTCTGAAGAATAATAGTTTTGTGACGTTTTATTATTGTATCATTATTGCATTTATTAAATAGCATCCCAAAGCAATTCAATTCTATTTAATTTTTAGCCAGTTTTGTACCCAATAAATGTCAATTGCAGCCTAAATTAACCTCAACTTTAAGATCTCAACCAATTTTCATCCTTCACTCAATTTTAATCATAGTCGTTGATCTCATGTGACCGACGACTGAGATTTAATATTGTTTCTCATATAAAAAAAATCAAAGAAACCCAAAACCCTAAGTCTGATTAATCCAAAACTGTCACACCTTCTCCCTCCTCTAGGGTTGTGCAGATTTCGGTTCAAACCGTGATCCTGAACCGATAATTTGATTATCGGATTAACGGGTCGGTTTTATTTGTTAGCGGGTCGGGTGTCGATTTTAAAAAAAAAATTAACGGGTTGTCGGTTCGGGGCTTGGGTTTCCTAAATTTTTTATCGGGCCACCCAATAACCCGATAAAAATTAATACACATTAGACCCATGTCCCGTTCCACTAGGGCCCAAAATCCAAATCCCAAGCCCAAATGGTAAATTCCCACCCATTACACTTCCCGTTCCAACTTCCACCCATGACCCATTACTCCTTTATCCTTTCTGATTAGGGTTAGAGACTTAGAGTTAGAGAACGGAGACCAAAATCTTTCAATTTTCACGCTGCCTCACTCAACTCAACAGTTGACACTCGGTTTTAGCGCTTCTCTCTCAAGTCTCAATATTCAGAATTTTTGCTCAATTTTTGCTGAAATCTCAGTATTGATGCTCAAATTTTGCTGATATTCTGTAGAGACCAAAGAAGATTTTTTGCTTTTGCTCTCAACAGGTAAGAATTTTTGTCTTTGTAGTTTGCTCGAAGCCTCGATCTCATTCTTAGAAGTCTTTTTCTCCATCTTCGATTTCTGTCCAATTTTTGATATATTATGTTAAGGATATTAATGTTTTGTCGACTGTCGAGCTTGTACTCTCATTCTTGGAAATGCTATGGCTAATGGCCTTGAAGAATTGGCTTTGATAAATTGTGATGTAGTGGAAAGAGAATCTGGTTTGTTGACTACATTAGGACAGGATTTGAAAAGGTTAAGGAAATTAGACTTGTCTTTTAATCACATGTTACTTGATAAAGAACTCATATCAATGCTGGTATCCTGCAACAATCTGAATGAACTGAAGGTGAGGGGTTGCAAAAAGTTGACAAATTTAGCTGTGGTTTCATTGGCTAAGTGTTGCGAGAGATTACAAAGTGTTGATGTAATGTATTGTTGTGGGATGGATGCACAGGGTGTTGAGTTCTTTGTGTTGAATTCACCAAATTTAAGACTGTTACATGTTGAGGGAAATAAGGTTTCTGATGTGGCTAGGACATGGGCATAACATAAAAGCATTGAAGTTGTTGCTTGAAAAATGATTTAGCTAATTATACATAGCTGTTTATTGTTCATAACAGTTGCTGAAAAAGGTAACATTTGATTACTTGTCTGTATATTTGTCACATTGTTGGCAGAGAATATGAGGTGCAATTTTGACTTATGTTGATCGTGATATTGGGTTGGCACATCATCTCGAGTTTGGCCATATCTGTGTGTGTGATGGTGATAGTGCTATTGTGGATGAAGAACAACCTGTAGGTTCACTTTTGTGTAGTGATTGGGATAGCATTAAAAGGATTGCAAAATTTCTTGAATTATTTTTTAAGCTCCACTTTGAAGGTTTCTGGATCATTATATATTACATCAAATATTCATTTTCTTGAAATTTGTCAAGTTAGTTTGTGTTTGTCAAAATTGATATCAAGTGATGATATTGTGTTGGCTCAAATGGAAACAAACATGAAGAAGAAATTTGAAAAATATTGGGGTGATCCAACAAAAATGAATAAGATGCTTTTTATACCTTGTGTTTTGGATCCTCGTCACAAGTTTACCACTCTTAGTTTTGCACTTAAGAAGATGTTTGGGGATAATGGAGCAACTATAGAAAAAGATGTGCGAGAGTACATGAAATCATTGTTTAATGAGTATTCATCGTCTGCTTCAAAAGACAAATGTGGTAAACTATCTTCAGAAGTGGAGGCTTCTAGTTCAAGTTCTATGGTTGATGTTGGAGACTTTTATGAGGAGTTGAGTAGACACACATCTGGGAGTGGAGCCGGGAATTCTAAGTCAGAGTTGGATAAATATCTTGCAGAAGATACTGAAGTTGGAACGTCCGATTTTAATGTATTACTTTGGTGGAAGTATAACTCGGCTAGATTTCCCTTTCTTTCTGAGATGGCTCGAGATATTTTAGCTATTCCTATTTCTAGTGTAGCATCAGAATGTGCTTTCAGTACCGGGGGCGTGTTCTTGATTCATTTAGGAGTTCATTAACTTCTAAATTGGTAGAAGCTCTAGTGTGTCTACAGGATTGGCTTCGAAGTGAATCACAACCTATAAGTATCGAGGAGGATTTAGATTCTCTTGAGCAACTTGAACAAGGTAAAAAAAAAAATCTTGTATTTGGTGAATTATTTATTTAATATTTTTTATGCTTGAGTCTTGACTTTTTCTTTTAATTTATTTAGATTTGGCTAAAGTTGGAAAAGAACCTAGCATTGATGACACATAGCAACTTGAACAAAGGTAAGAAAAGAATATTGTTCTTGGTTTTGGAAGCCTTTCTCATGTCTCGTTTGATGCTCCTTTTTATTTCAAAATGCAGGTATGAAGGGAATGAAGAGGGTCTATGGCTGCATTGTGTAACTGCAGCACGAACAAAATTGACATGATAGCAGAAATTTTACTTACTATATGTCTGAACCTTTATTGAACTTTTCTGGTTCATCTACCTCTCCTACTATCCAAAATGTGTGGAGCTGATGGAGAGAGGGATTAAATGCAAACTGGAGAAAAGGATAGTAGAATCCATGCACATATTATGAAGCTTTTGGTGTGCTAGGATAATTTTACCTTAAATTCTTTGCTGGAAAGAAACTAGTTGCAGTATCATGGTAGGGAAGCTAATATATAGAAGCTGAAGTGAGTTTCAATGCAGGGATTACAAGCTTTTAGATGCTGTTGACCAACTTTGGAGATGAAATGTAGATTCAGTGAATTGGAAGATGTTGAAGTGTGTGACCAACACCAGGAACATAACTTTGGATTGCTTCATTTGGTTGTGTTCTGTGAGCATGTGACTTGTAACTTTGGATTTTTCTATTTTGTTTGTACTAGCAGTTTTAAATTAATTTGTGACTTAGAGTTTTAATGTTTAATGTTAATGGTTAACCCGATAACCGAACCGATAACAATGAAAAATCGATAAACCGATTAACCAATATCTTAACGGTTCTTTAACGGTTTAGCATATATACAAACCGATAATGAATAAGTGAAACCGATAAATTTCAAAACCGAACCGAACCGACCGATATGCAGCCCTACCCTCCTCTCTCTAAACTTCTACCTTGGTTGTTGCCATCGGAGCATTCCACTGGATGGATGGCGAATGCCCTTACTTCTATCCGTCATCTTCCTCACCACTCAGCCACAATAACCCTTCTCCTTCTCCACCACCGACGAGCTCATCGCCGGTATCTCTATTTTTGTCGCAACCAGCGGGCATCATTGGAACCATCAGCTGCTCTAAACGGCTTCGAAATACTCCAGCGCCACCCCCTTCTTCAGCCAACCAACAGTCGACGCACAAGATCTGGCAACCCACAGCCACCAGTCGACAAATCAACGTAATAGCTACTGTAGTCCTACAAGATAAGACTACAAGGTAATGTAATTAATGTGATGCATGCTCAATATTCTAACTTATTATTCATTTCCATTAACGTGATGTACGCTCAGTTTCCTATTTGTTATCCATTAGTTTATCTTGGAAATATATATAAACTATGGATTTTAGTTCCTTTTTATCCTGGATGATAACCTATTTTGATTTTAAATTTCCATAGATTGAAGAAGGGTGGACAATATTTCTTTTGTTATTGGAAACTGTTGACAGTTAGATATGTTTTGTTTGATTTTATAAAGACATTTTCTTTCATTTCTCATAATCCAGGCAAGTGGATATTTTCTAGCAATTTTTTATCTTCTGAACATGGAAGGTACTGAGGTGCTGTGTGACCATTGGACCAGGGTTAATTATCTTGTCTTTTATGTTTTTGGGTACATGAATCTGTATTTAGGCATAACAACTTCAACACTAGTTCAAGTAATCTTTCTAAGAATTGTGTTTTATATTTTCAGAAATTAAGATGAAATAGAAATATAAAGCCAAGTCCTCCGACTTCAGGAGTGTCCTTAAGAAATAATTTCCCTCACTGTACCCGAGGTTTTAGAATTTTTCTCCCAGGATAAAATGGCCTTCAATCCGAACAATAACGGTACCTCAAATTGTTGGATTCAGCAAACTCACTCAACGGTTTGATAGATCACATAGAAAGTTTTTCAAGACAAGAAGAGAGTTTAAATTTCAAAAAATTCGTACCTAAATTTGTGGATGAAAGAAGGTTTATATAGCTAACATGTGCCTCTTCTGAAAAGTGGCAATGATTCACTTAAAAAGTGTGACCTTTCTCAAAAATCCATGTCTGTTCGTCCAAAGAATGTATCTTTTTTGAACAGGCATACCATTTCATGAATCAGTGTGTCATTTAGCTGAAGAGTTGCATCCCTTCATTTCAGCACTGCACTGTTTCAAAACATTATTTCGGAATCTACATGCATGCATATAAATGGAGTATCAAATCACAGAAAAAAGTTGTGTTTTTGCTTTGGTATTTTCAAACTGAATTTTTGTCAAATAAAATTTATCCAAAAATATAGATCTCATTGATCGATCATTATCCAAATCCAAATTCAAATCCAAATTTAATCCAAATCCAAAGCCAAAGCTGAAGCTGAAGCTGAGACGAGCGAGCAACAACGATGGCGGAGCGAGGCATCTCTTATTTCTTTCCTCACTTACCATGTGGAGTAAGTGCTCCTTATTTTAAACACTCACGAATTCTCTTCTTCCACCAATGTGGGAGAAAGAGTGAACTTTCCAATTTGGGAGTAAACTTTCTAAATTGGTGTCTCCCTTCTCTCCACCATTTTTCCTCCATTTTTCATTCACACATTTTCATATACTTTGAACCCAACAATCCCCTACATGAATGGGAAATGGCTATTTTTCATAAAAATTTTACGGACAAGTATGTGATCATTAAGCAAAGACTGATTGCATCTGGATAAGTGGGTTTTCCTTTAAACTTTCCGTAGTGAACATGCATCGGATGCACTCGATCAATCGGTAGATTTGATATCTTTGAACCGTCGAACTTTAATATACACCTAGACAACACATATCACACAACTAGACTTTTACCATTTATGGTTCTCACGGTTTTGTTATTTTCAGCCATGAACACATCCCAGTTTCACAAGATTTTAGAGAATAGGCCTTTACTAACATTCTCCTTGAAGTGGCTTCCACTTCGCCCTCACATAGGTGATTTCTAAACATTCAATCTATAGATTAAACTATTTGGTCAAATCTTCCAAATTTAGATAATCATTAAAACACTTTTCACTTTAAGCCTTATCCTTGTTTACTAAACATTGTCTACATCATAAGAATAGGTTGGGTAATTGTCAATGTTGAACCTGTCAGACACAACTTTGTTTGATCTCCTTAAACCTAGCTCTTGGGATCTCCGGTTTGCTAGGTAGAGTTACCGCCATGCTGACTTGTCCTAGGCCTTAAACCCATTCCCTCGGATGTCCTTTCCACTCCTTCTCCAGATAGACCTTTTATAAATGGATCTAACACATTATCCTTTGACTTTAAATAGTCAAAAGTGATAATTCTATTGGAGATAAGTTTCCTAATGGTATTATGTCTTTGTCGTATGTGATGAGATTTATCGTTGTACATCATGCTCCCTACCCTACCTATTGCCACTTGGCTCTACCTATTGCCACTTGGCTATCACAGTGTATACATACTGGTGCCACTGGTTTGGTCCAATAAGAAATATCTTCCAAGAAATTCTGGATCCATTCTGTTTCTTCACCGGCTTTATCCAATGCGATAAATTTAAACTCCATTATAGAGCGAGCAATACAAGTCTGTTTGAATGATTTCCAAGAGACTACTCCTCCACCGATAGTAAATACATATCCACTTGTGGATTTTACGTAGTTTGATTCGATGATCTAATTTGCATCACTATATCCTTCAAGTACCGCAGGATATTTATTATAATGCAAGGCATAGTCTTGAGTGTATTTAAGATACCACAATACTCTTTTCATTGTCATCTAATGAGTTTTATTGGGATTACTTGTGTACTGACTCAATTTACTAATAGCGCATGCTATGTATGAGCATGTACAGTTCATTATATACATTAAACATCCCAATACTCTTGCGTACTCCAATTGTGAGTCACTTTCACCTTTATTCTTTTGAAGTGCAAAGCTCACATCCAAAGGAGTATTGGCAAAACCAAATTCCATATACTTAAATTTGTCAAGTTCCTTTTCGATATAATGAGACTGTGACAATGTCAACCCTTATGGAGCTCTATGGATTGTTATACCTAAGATCACATCCGCAACTCCAAGGTCTTTCATATCAAACTTATTTTTGAGCATTCGTTTCATTGCATTTATGTATGAAATGTCTCTACTGATGATCAACATATCATCCACCTATAAACATACAATTACTTGGTGATTCGGAGTGTCTTTAATGTAAAAACATTTATCACATTCATTTATCTTGACTTGGTGATTCGGAGTGTCTTTAATGTAAACACATTTATCACATTCATTTATCTTGAACCCATTTGCCAACATGGTTTGGTCAAACTTTGCATGCCATAATTTAGGTGCTTGCTTTAGTCCATACAACGACTTAATGAGTTTACACACCTTATTATCCTTTCCTGGAACCGCAAAACCCTTAGGTTTTTCCATGTAAATTTCTTCCTCCAATTCTCCATTTAGAAATGCAGTTTTCACATCCATTTGATGAATTTCAAGACCATATACTGCCACCAAGGCAATTAACATTCGAATCGATGTTATCCTTGTTATTGGAGAGTATGTATCAAATTTATCAAGGCTTCGTTTTTCTTGAATCCTTTTACTATCTTGCCTTGTATTTATCAATAGTACCATCCACTTTTATTTTGCTTTTGAAGATCCATTTAGAACCTAAAGGTTTATTTCTTGGAGGAAGATTAACCAATTCTCATGTATGGTTTCTTAAGATTGAATCAATCTCACTATTGACTACCTCTTTCTAAAAGGATGAGTCTGACGACAACATCGCTTCTTTAAATATTTGAGGCTCATTTTCTAAGAAAAATATTACAAAATCTGATCAAAGGTAGTAGAAGTTCTTTGATGTGTACTACGTCTTGAATTCTCTTCATTATGTACATTCTCACTTGGTTCATCTCGAGGTCGTTTAGACCCTCCATTAGAATGTTCATGTTTAGTTTTAAACGGGTAAATGTTTTTAAAGAATTCATCATTATCTTATTCAATTATCGTATTTTCATTTATATCCGGATTTTTAGATTTATGAATCAAAAACCAACATGTTTTACTGTTTTTAGCATATCCTATGAACATGCAGTCCACGGTCTTAGGTCCAGCTCTGGCGAGACCCAACATACCCCCCACCCCCCAGCTCCGGCGACACCCAACAACCGTCGTCCGGTCCCCAGCAGCCGCAGCTCGGTCTCTAGCCAGCCGCCGATCGGCCACCCGGTGACTTCTAACCTTTGTTATTTTATTTTATTTCATTTTATTTTATTTTATTTTATTTTATTCTATTTTATGTCATTCTTTGTATTATGCTAATATTATCCCCTTACCTTAACTTGCGTGTGATTTGATGATATTGTCTGTTGTCTATTGTTGCTGTTGTTGTGGTCGTTTCTTGCACTGCTTTGGATTGGGTTATTGGCTTGGGTTCGTTTCTTGATTGTTTCTTTGATTTTGTGTGAGCCTTGTATTTCTGGCTGCTGCTTTGCTACTACCACCGTTTATATTTTTATATTTTTGTATATTTTATTGTAGTAGTGGTTGTGGGCGGTAATGGTTGGATAGGGTCATGTTCGAGGGGGTTGGGGTGTGGGGTTGTTGTGGGGGCGAGGGATGACGACAGGGCGGGAGTAGGAGGGAGGCCAAGGTTTGGCCGCGGGGGTGGTACGGGAGGGTGTGTGGATAGTGATGGTAGGCTGAGGGTTGGGTCTTGGAATATAGGGACCCTTCAGGGTAAGTCTATAGAACTTGTGAAGATCCTTAGGAAGAGAAGGATCAATATAGCGTGTGTCCAAGAGACCAAGTGGGTAGGGTCTAAGGCTAGGGATGTGGATGGTTACAAGATGTGGTACTCTGGGAGCGAGAGGCGTAGGAATGGAGTTGGCATCTTAGTAGATGAAGATCTTAGAGGTCAGGTCGTAGAGGTGAAGAGGATCAACGATAGGTTGATGACTATTAAGTTGGTCATCCTGGGGTTTACCCTAAACGTGTGTAGTGCTTATGCGCCGCAAGTGGGCTCGGAGAGGGAGGAGAAGGTGCAGTTTTGGGAGGCTTTGGAGGAGGTGGTGAGAGGCGTGCCTAGCTCGGAGAAGATTGTTATAGCAGGAGATTTCAACGGGCACATCGGGCCGTTACCGGGAGGCTTTGGGGATGTGCATGGTGGTTTTGGTTTTGGGGACAGAAATGAAGAAGGGACTACTCTACTGGAGTTTGCGAGGTCCTTTGGGCTGGTGGTGGTGAACTCGAGCTTTCCGAAGAAGGTCGATCACCTGATCACCTTTCGAAGCGCGATAGCCAAAACCCAGATTGACTTTCTGTTGCTTCGGAAAGGGGATAGGGTGTTGTGTAAGGACTGTAAGGTAATCTCGAGTGAGAATCTTTCGACCCAGCATAGGCTCTTGGTTATGGATTTGAGTATAAAGAAGAATAGAAAGAGGAGGAGTAAGGAGGGTAGACCTAGAATTAAGTGGGGCGGCTTGACACCAGTGAAGGCGTGGGAGATAGGGGAGAAGTTGGCGGGAATGGGGGTGTGGGAGTGTAGGTGGGACGTGGATAGTATGTGGGATAGGGCGGCTACGTGCATCAGGGGGACTGCAAGTGAGCTGTTGGGTGTTTATAGGGGCCGAGCCAGGAACCACCGGGGGGATTGGTGGTGGAATGAAGAGGTGGAGAAGAAAGTGGGGATCAAGAAAGGGGCGTATACTAAGTTGGTTGAGAGTAAGGACGAAGAAGAGAAATGGGTAAACAGGAAAGAGTACAAGCTAGCTAAGAAGGAGGCTAAGTTAGCTGTCACAGCAGCTAAGACGGCCGCTTTTGAGAGCTTGTATGCAGGGTTACAGAGGAAAGGGGGGAAGAAAAAGTTGTTTAGACTCGCTAAGGCGAGGGAGAGGAAGGGGCGTGACCTCGACCAGGTGAGGTGCATTAAGGGGGAGGACGGTAGAGTGTTGGTGGAGGACGGCCACATTAAGGATAGATGGCAGTCGTACTTTCATAAGCTCTTGAATGACGAAGGGGATAGAGCTATTGAGTTAGGGGAACTGGAGCACTCAGAGAAGTGTCGGGATTTTAGTTATTGTAGACGTTTTAAGGTAGCAGAGGTTAGAGAGGCTGTTCGCAGGATGCGAAGGGGTAGGGTGACGGGGCCGGATGAGATACCGGTGGAGTTTTGGAAGTTCGTTGGAGAGGCTGGTGTAAGGTGGTTGACTGGATTGTTCAACAAAATCTTCAAGACGGCAAAGATGCCCGAGGCTTGGCGGTGGAGTACCATGATCCCTCTCTATAAGAATAAGGGGGACATCCAGAGTTGCAATAACTATAGGGGGATTAAGTTATTGAGTCACTCTATGAATATTTGGGAGAGAGTGGTCAAGGTGAGGATGAGACGGATAGTGTCTATTTCGGAAAACCAGTTTGGGTTTATGCCTGGCTGCTCGACCACGGAGGCAATTCACCTGGTACGGAGGCTGGTGGAACAGTATAGGGAAAGGAAGAAGGACCTGCACATGGTGTTTATCGACCTGGAGAAGGCATACGACAAAGTCCCCAGGGAGGTGCTTTGGAGGTGCTTGGAGGTGAGTGGAGTCCCGCAGGCATATATCAGAGCAATTAAGGATATGTATGAGGGAGCGAAAACTCAGGTGAGGACGGCGGGAGGAGACTCAGAGCATTTCACCGTCTTGACAGGATTGCATCAGGGATCTACTCTTAGTCCCTTTTTGTTTGCTATGGTGATGGATGTGTTGACGCGGCGTATTCAAAGGGAGGTGCCGTGGTGTATACTTTTTGCAGACGATATAGTTCTGATTGATGAGACTCGAGGGGGTGTGAAGGACAAATTAGAGGTGTGGAGACAAACTCTTGAGTCTAATGGGTTCAGGTTGAGCAGAAGCAAGACAGAGTATTTGGAATGCAAGTTTAATGACGTGAGGCTGGAGGATGAGGTGGTAGTGACGCTGGAATCACAGGTGGTATGTAAAAGGGATAGTTTCAAGTATCTCGGGTCCGTGATCCAGGGTAACGGTGACATTGACGAGGATGTCTCGCACCGTATTGGGGCGGGATGGATGAAGTGGAAGCTTGCGTCGGGGGAGTTGTGTGATAAGAAGGTGCCGCCCAAGCTTAAAGGCAAATTTTACAGGGTGGTAGTCCGTCCGGCCATGTTGTATGGAGCGGAGTGTTGGCCAGTTAAGAATTCCCACATCCAAAAAAATGAAGGTGGCAGAGATGCGGATGTTGCGCTGGATGTGTGGGCTGACTAGAGGGGATAGAGTTCGGAATAAAACTATCAGGGAGAAGGTTGGTGTGACTCCAGTGGAGTGCAAGATGCGGGAAGTCCGATTGATCTGATTCGAACAAGTGAAGAGGAGGGGCATGGATGCCCCGATTCGTAGGTGTGAGAGGCTAGCGTTGGATGGTTTTAGGCGGGGTAGGGGTAGGCCGAAGAAGTACTGGGTGAGGTGATTAGGCGGGACATGGAGCAGTTACATCTCACCGAGGACATGACCCTAGATAGGAAGGTCTGGAGGACGCGAATTAGGGCAGAAGACTAGGGCCAGTTTGGGTCGCTAGTGTAGGGAATTATTTGCTAGGGGTAGCATCCTTATTATGAATCCGTGTTCCTTGTTTTAGTACGAATCTGGGTGCTTTACTCTGTTTTCTTTTACTTATGGCTTCCGTATTTATGTTATGTAATCTTGTAACCTTGTTCGGTGCTTTACTATGTATTTATGTACTATGTATTTGCGTGGTATCTTGTGTCTTGAGCCGGGGGTCTATCGGAAACAGCCTTTCTACTTCTTTAGAGGTAGAGGTATGGACTGCGTACATCTTACCCCCCCCAGACCCCACCAGGTGGGAATACACTGGGTTTGTTTTTGTTGTTGTTGATTTTCTACTTCAGTTTTGTATTGTCTAAATGCATCTATTACTTCATTCTTCCTATTTAGCAAGTAGACATAAGAATATCTAGTATAATCGTCAATAAAAGTTATGAAATACTTTTTTGCACCACGTAATGGTGTTGACTTCATATCACAAATGTCAGTGTGTACTAAGTCTAAAAGATTGGAATTCCTTTCAACGGACTTATAAAGATGCTTTGCATACTTTGATTCCACACACGTTTGACACTTTAATTTATTGCACTCAAAGTTTGGCAAAACTTCTAAGTTAATCAATTTTCATAACATTTTGTAATTAACATGGCCTAAACATTCATGTAATAAATTATAAGACTCAAGCAAGTAAGAAGAATTTGAAGTTTTAATTATTTCAACATTCATTACATTCTTCTTATAAAGGTCCTCGGTGAGATAGCCTTTTCCTACATACACTTCTCCTTTGTTAATTACAATTTTTCCAGAAACGGTTACATATTTGAATCCGTTCTTGTCTAGAAGTAAAACAGAAATCAATTTCCTACATAGTTCCGGAATGTACAAGAAATTGTTAAGTGTCAAGACCTTTCTTGAAGTCATTTTCAAGCCCACTTTTCAGTTTCTTCTACCTTAACCGTAGCGAAGTTAGCCATGTAGATCATTTCTTCCACTTGAGCTGGAGCGAATGACGAAAATAACTCTTTGTTGGTACAAATATGGCGGGTGGCACCATAATCCATCCACCACTCACGAGGATATCCCACCAAGTTGCATTCTAAAAACATGCACACAGATCATCACATTCTTTGTAGGACTTAATCATATTTGTTTGGTATTTTTTCTTGCCTTTCTTAGGGGCATGATAATCCATGGACTTATGGACAATCTTGTCACAGTTGAATCACTTTCCCTTGAATTTCTGCTTGGGCTTCCTTGTTCATCTTTCTTTCTTTTCTTAGAATTGTTTTGGTCATCTTCTACAATATGTGCTCCATTAATTATAGAATTCCCTTTTGACCTTCTCTCGGCATCCTTATTATCCTCTTCAATACGTAGTCGAACAATAAGATCTTCGACAATTATCTCCTTGCATTTGTACTTCAAGAAGTTTTTGAAGTCTTTCCACATAGGTGGTAGCTTCTCAATGATCGCTGCTACTTGAAATACATCATTCACAATCAAACCTACAAAATAGTTTATGTGAGTACTAAGAACATTTTCAATTGGTTCAACTAAGGTATTTTTCAAAGATATACCTTCTGCTAGGAGATCTTGAATGATTACATGCAATTTCTGCACTTGGGAGACAACCGATTTGCTATCTATCATTTTAAAGTCCAAAAACCTTGCGATAAAGAATTTCTTAATTCCCGCATCCTCTATCTAGTATTTTCGTTCTAGTTCCCCCTAATTCCTTCGATATCTTAGTTCCACTGTAAATATTGTAGAGGTAATTTTGGAGACCTCTCAATATATAATTCCTGCAAAGGAAGTCCAAGTGCTTCCAAGCCTCTACAATCATGAAATGCTCTTTGTCCGAGGTTTCCTAGGGTACCTCAGGAGCATTCTCAATAGTGAACCTTTGAAGGCATAGAGTGGTGAGGTAAAAGAACATCTTTTGTTGCCATCGCTTAAAGTCAATGCCTGTAAAGTTTTCGTGCTTCTCCGCAGGTTCCATTGGTGCGGAGCATTTGCTCGACTTGTAGAAGCAATGCTAGTTACCCCCACAGTCGTAGCCACATCTTGCATTTGACTTTCGTTAGTCATTTTTTCTATCACCACAAGATAATAAAATTTAGTATTTTTAGAATACTATTTATAAAGTTAAGCAACTTTAAACTCTTCTTCTTGCTTCTAGTTAACGATGAAGTTTTTATGACTTCCAATCGTCAACCGAATGATCTTTAACTTGTGATAAAGATTTTATGTCTTCGAATCACTAGCTAAGTTCAAACGGAGTAGAAAGCTTAAAGCTTTAATCTCCAAAAATAAGAAATACAGATTCTGCAAAGGTTATTCCTTAAGATTCTTATCTTTTATGTTTTCGGGTACATGAATCTGTATTTAGGCATAACAACTTCAACACTAGTTCAAGTTCAAAACAAGAACACTATGAAGTACAAAAACACCCTCAACACAAGATCAAAGTGATCTTTCTAAGAAGTGTGTTTTATTTTTTCAGAAATTAAGATGAAACTGAAATATAAAGCCACGTCTTCCGACCTTATGGAGTGTCCTTAAGGAATAATTCCCCTCACTGTACCCAAGGTTTTGGAATCTTCCTCCCAGGATAAATGACCTTCAATTCGAAAAATAGCGGTACCTCAAATTGTTGGATACAGTGAACTCACCCAACGGTTTAATAGATCACATAGAAAGTTTTGCAAGACAAGAAGAAAGTTTATATTTCAGAAAATTCGTACCTAAACCTGTGGATGAAAGCAGGTTTATATAGCCAACATGTGCCTCTTCTGAAAAGTGGCAATGATTCACTTAAAAGGTGTGACCTTTTTGGAA
Source organism: Capsicum baccatum var. pendulum (assembly GCA_030864225.1). Taxonomy (NCBI): domain Eukaryota; kingdom Viridiplantae; phylum Streptophyta; class Magnoliopsida; order Solanales; family Solanaceae; genus Capsicum; species Capsicum baccatum. Next base: position 7,830,164 of record CM061552.1, read on the forward strand.
AAGCCATGTCTGTTCGTCCAGAGAATGTGTCTTTTCCGAATAGGCATACCATTTCATGAATCAGTGTGTCATTTCGTTGAAGAGTTTCATCCCTTCGTTTCAGCACTGCACTATTTTGAAACACTAATCGATCATTTGACAAATCCAAAGACGAAGCCAAAGCCAAAGCCAAAGCCGAGCGAGCGAGCGACGACGACGGCGCGAGGCATCTCTTATTTCTTTCCTTACTTACCATGTGGAGTAAGTGTTCCTTATTTTAAATACTCACAAGTTCTCTTCTTCCACCAATGTGGGAGAAAGAGTGAACTTTCCAATTTGGGAGTACACTTTCTAAATTGGTGTCTCCCTTCTCTCCACCATTTTTCATTCGCACTTTTTCATATAATTTGAACCCAACAAACCATTGCAGAAGGATTTCACACCATTGGCTGGCAAGTAAACTTGACCCTAGTGGTGCAAAAGATGTTCTTAGAGGACTATCTAATTGCAAAAATAATAAAGGTAAGGAATACATGTAGGTCCTTTTTCTTATGCTCAGTGCTTATTCATTGTTCATTATGTATAGTCGTTAGTTTTGAATTGATGTTGTTAAAACACCATGTGAGGAAGCATGTACTTGCATTTGTATGTGGACAATAAATTTTAAGTTTGAATGCCAATGTAAAGATAAGTACTTAAATTTTCTTATTCTTAAAATAGGAGATGGTAGTATGCAAGTAAACTGCCTAAGAACCAAAAATTCATAAGAATGAATTAGCTATTACACAAGATAGGGTAAGATTAGTAATGATCATGTCTAAAAGATAGTTCAAGTAGCTCACATAGAGGATATAAAGAGGAGAAAGTAGCTTCAAATGGTTTATTTATTTTCTAGTGACCTTTCCTTATGATGTTTTTGATGTGCTAACAGGAGCATAGGCTCGCGTGTGGTAGACATAATTTAAGTTAAAAAAAGGGTGTCTCCTCAAAAAGGTTAAGCTTTTAGTTGTGATGAACTGATGATCACACACTTTAACCTAGTATCGAAGTACCCGAGCAGATAGTTCCTTGGTTTTAGTCTCATCATCCATTATTAAAAGAATAATTTCCACGTGTTTCGACCATGAAAAAAATCAGGGTCGCCCGAGAGGTGGTGTATCAAAAACATAATTAAGTAGTCACGTACTCACGTCTATTGGGTTGAGGTAAAGTTGATTTCTTGATTGGACATGATTTCAAAAAGGGACTATGGTGGACATCTGTTCTTATCAATTTAGTTGGGAGCTTTTTCTAAGAAAGTAACCTTTTAGGATGTCAATAATTTGTAGTCTAGAATTGGCATGTCATTAATCAATGGCTTTGCGCTTTTCTATTAATGATTAGATTCTTTTATCATTAATTTTCTTTCGTAATTAATGGTGAATAGTTCTTCACTATTTCAGGTCGAGAAGGGAGGGAGAGGGAGAGAGAGAGAGAAAGACGAACGTTGATTGTGTACTTCCTAGTCGAAAGTCCATTGCCCTTCATGCTGTTTGAAGGGGGAAATGGAGAAGGAAGGCAGATCTTTCCTTTCCTGTTATTTCTTACTTGGAATAGTTTGTAAGTTAGTTCTTAAGCTATTTTATTTTAATCCAAAATCAGTTTGGACAAGTACCAATTCATTTAGTTAATATCTTCCTGTTCGTCAAGTGTCGCCCTAACCAAGCATATTTGTACTTATATGATTATCCTTGAGATCACTTGTTTTAGCTACTCATCTTAGCAAAATTTTCATGCACACATGCTTGCTGAAGGAACTAGAATCTCTTATATTATTATTATTGTTGTTGTTGTGACCATCAATTAGTAGTATTAGAAAATGTACCTTTCGATATTGATTTACTTTGTAGCTTCCTTTAGTTGGATTTTACAAGAATATCTAGATTACAGTGCACTCTAAATATTTTTTTGAGTGTTTAACTTATAGTGAACTCAAGAAAAAGAAGAAAATAAAATTTAGTTATTTATGTGAATATTTGATAAGAAACTGCTTTGTTGTTTATCTTTTGTTTGAGGAATTATTGCAGCATTGGGTGTGTCTATACATGTGTATGGTGTAGTTGTGAGTAAGAAACTTGTAATACATTTATGTTAACATGCTAGTTAGCATGACTTTCTTCTATTGTTGTGATAAAATCCTTTCTTGCTCAATTTCAAGTTATCGAAATGACTCTTTACTTTGTTCTTTACGGGGAAAGGTCCTTTAAATGATGGAGAATTATTGATTAGGAGTCTGAAGACATTAAATTTTGTATTAAGAAATAATTGTACAAAAAATTTATATTATTATTTTTTTCAAAAATATTAATATTAGTGGCGACTTTAAGTTGCCGCTAAAGGTGTATTTCCTCTATATTGAAATTGCCTATTGTAGAAAGGTTAAGTCGCCTCTAGTCATTTTCTGTGGCGACTTTGGGTCGCTGCTAAATTATTTCATTCAGTGGCGACCATCTTGGTGGACACCTTGCCTAGTATTTTTGTCGCAATGTAGAAAATCTTTTGTGGCGAGGGAAATCGTCACAAAAAGTCTCTTTTGGTGGCGACTCTTTTATGTCGCCACAAATACCCTTTAGTTACGGTTGTAACACCAACGACCCTCAGTCGCCACTAAATGTCCAAAAGATTTAGTGGCGACTTTTGTTGCCACTAGAGGCGTTATTTCTTGTAGTCATGTCAAGTTTCTATCTTTTTTTTTTAATCTTGTTAACATTGTGTTGTTGAATGAAAAAGTCTAGTGAAGCCGTGTGAGGCTCTTTTGATTCACCAGCATTATTGTCTTTATTGTTCTTGTTGATAAACTCTTTTTTTTTTCTAGTTCAAACAAGTGTTGCAAGCCTAGTGAAGCCGTGTGTGGCCATTTTCGATTCACTAGCACTTTGTTGTTGTTCCTGTGTAGCACTTTGTTGTTTTTCTTGTTGTTCGTGTGTTGGTTGGAATCTCTTGATAAATACTTAGTCTTGTATCAAATTCGGATGTATCAAATCAAGTCAAGATAACAAACAGTCAAGACCCAACCCAACCCACATTTATTTGGGTCAAAACAGATTATAACCCAACCCGTTCAATTCTTACTAAATTTTAATTATTTTATTTGTTTTTTAAAAAAAAATTAGTACTGAGTAATATTATTTTTTATTATGATGATGATTATATATAGCATATCAATTTTTTAAAAAATATTTTAAAAAGATTTCTCAAAAAGTTTTAAAAATATTTTAAAAGGATCTCTCAAAAAGCAATTCGGATTACATATTAACGGTTTGAAATAGATGAATTGACATGAATTGAGCTAGACGGGTCCAGTAATCAATAGGCTACCTGTGAGAATGACAATTGTCTACTTCTGAGAATGACCCACTGTACTAGAGTTGGAGTACCTTCACTGAAATATTTACAACAAATTGAATGAGTTTGTCCAGTAATCAAAAGGCTACATGTGAGAATGAAGATTCTCTACCTCTGAGATTGACCCACTGTACTAGAGTTGGAGTACCTTCACTGAAATATTTACATCAAATTGAATGAGTTTGGTCTGTTGTATCTTTCATTTGAAATTTCGTAGGCAAAATTTGCACCATATCTGGGTAACAATAACACTTCCATTTATTACTCCATGCACAAACGTGGTGCTTCCCTTTTAATGGCACTTAAACAACGTGAATCCAGATTAATTAAGGCCCTAATGGGGAATATTGAAAACGGAATTAGAAGCAAAGTTCAACGGATGTTCCTCCATATGCCCCTTTTGTATAGATTGCATGTTCGGTTAAGCTTTTAGAAAAAAATAAGTATTCTCAAGCATGGTTACAAAAGCATTTTTTTTAGAAGCTAAAGAAAGTATGTTTCCTCCAAAAGAATTCTTCCAATATTGAAACAGTTGTTTTTCAAATTGATCATTTAGTCTTGTCTCAAAATCTGTTCTCTGCTTGTCTTACATTATATTACACCCAGTTAGGATCTACTCTGTTGTAACTGGATTCATGTAGTAGGTTTTTTTCTCCCATGATTCCTTGGGAAAAATCGAGCATTGCCTTTGCGGATGGCACACATGAGGAATTTGTCTCCCTTTGTGTATAGTTCTCATTCACATACTCCCAATGTATCTTCCATGGCTTTTCCTTGTGGAGAGTTTTTAGACAAGGAGAAACGTTGAAGAAGGTTTGGGAGTTCCTTCGGTGAAAATGGAAGGAATTCGGTTATGATTGTTTTTACTTCCCTGGTTATATTTATTACAATGAACCGCGGAACCATAAATATCTTTTAGTCCTTGCAGATGATTGTCTTCAACCATTTTCCTAGCTTCTGTTCCATAAGCAACCTGCCATATTATGAGGTGAGCAACATTAATTTATATATGTTCTTAATATGTAGTATAAATAATATTGAACAAAACATTACTCAAAGCTAGCTTTTATTTAAGATGGAGAGTATTAAATTACCAGCACAATTGGGAAAAGAACACAAAAACCAAGATTAAGATCCATTATATTTTCCTTTTGAGTTGTTATTTATTCCCTTGAAATAAGAGAGATATGTATAATAAAGAAGTATGTTTAAAAATTATGATGTATTTCAAATTAAAGTTGATGACAAATGACTAGATATGCACTTGACAACACATGCAACACATGGTCTTTTGCATGTAAGAGTTTGGACAAGTTGTGTTGGAAAATTATTGTGTATTTCAAAAGCTAATAACAAATGTCGGTCATCTAAAAATGACTAGATACTACACTTGGCATCACATACAAAAGATGGTCTTTTGCATGTAAGAGTTGGAGGAGTGGCAAGCCATTTTTCATTGTATTGGAAACTTATTTTCATTTGTGTTGCAAAAGTTAAAAACAAATGTCTGTCATATAAATATGACCTTTTGCATGTAAGAGTTTTAAAAAAATTACAAGCCACTTGTCTTAAATGATTTGTGAAGCGAAAAGGGATCACTTAGGGGGGTGCCCTCGCGGGCTACATGGATTTGGGTCATAACAGTAAAATTTAGCCATAAATTATTGCTAAATTCCCTTTTCGTTATCCTTGATATTGCTCAGTAACAATGAATAAAACAGTCGTGCACACAATTTTAGGACAAACACCTTTATTTATTTTATCATCATAAAAAGCAACTTGGGGGTTTGGACCACAGGTGACAAAAGAGTTTTAAAGTGAGGTGTAGGTGACACAAGTCTTAATTATTAGTTGGAGGTGACAATTATTTTATTATGGATTAAGAAAGTTGGGGAAGTTTGAAAATAACCCACAAATTTTTAAATTTACACTTTGATCCCAATGTATACCTAAAATAACGGGAAACGGAGGGAAAAAGACGTCTTTCTCTCTTCTAATCCGTTTTCTCTCTCTTAACCATTTTTGTTGTTCGTTGTTTCTATTTCTGCTGCTTTATTCATCATCTCCTGCTTCATTATCATCATCTTCTACTTCATTATCATCTTCATCTTCTTCTTGTCGACCATTTGTTGTTGTTGTTGTTGTTGTTGGTACAGCGCTACTGTTGTGATCTGACCAATTTCTTAGGTCAAATTTTGTTTACTACATCACTATCCACTTTGGCATTACTTCATAAGTGACTTTGGTAAGTAAAATTATGATTTTTATTCGTATTTGTCATCTGGGTACACTTCTATTTTTCCAACAATGGATAGAACCCCGATCATGAATCCAGTATAAGTGCTCACAATTTAAACAGATCAATCATTTAGTGCATGAGATGAGTAATTTATTGCATCAGAATATTTATCTGTTACATCAGACTGTTTATCTGTTGCATCAGATGTATTATCTGTTGCATCAGACGTATTATTTATTGTATCAGGATGTTTATCTGTTGCACCATACTAATTATCTATTGCATCAGAATGTTTATCTGTTGCACCAGACTAATTATCTATTGCAATGATTATTAATCTGTTTGAAACAACACAAATCAACCCCTGCCACAAACCCAACAGATAACCAATATGTTTCAACTCTTGCTATTGCTACTGGATTCAAAATTATTCCTTACGTCCAATTACTCGTCCCAAATTTTCTAATTCGATTTCTCATTTTACTTGTCTTTTTCATTAATCAAGAAAATATTTAAACAAATCCATATTTTACACTTTGCATTAATTACTTTTTCTTCAAATTAAAATGGAAACATCATTTAATAGGGGGACTATACGCCGACCGACATTAAAAGCTTTCTTCTCTTATGAAATTTTGATTGAATAGCAAACAATGGTTATTTCAAACACGTCTACTGTCCCACCAACTGATCAGTGGGTTATGATAAACTAGACATGTTATTAATTATTTTTATAAATCAATGTGGCATCTCAATTTGGGATGGGTAATTTAAGACGGAGGGAGTACGAATTAAAACGTCAGAGCCAAGCAAAGCAACAAACTAGTCATCTGTTGAAACAGACTATTTATCTGTTGCATCAGACTTCTTATCTGTTGCAACATGAGTAATCTGTTTTGAACAACACATCAACCCCTATCACAAACCCAACAGATAAATCTCGCTATTGCTACTAGATTCTAAATTATTCCTTTTCACGTCGAATCATCGACATGTTTGTTGAGAAGATAATAGATAGACTGAAAATTAAATACGAATTAAAACGTCAAAGATCAAACATAATTTATTTATTAAACAAAAACAAATAAAAATACATAGTAGACTAAAAGAAAATTAATATTCTAATTATTATTATTAGTATCATTTGCCAGCCAGTCAATCTTCAACAGGAAGTAGCAAGGCCCTCCTCAGCCTGCGTATCTCGTGGAGCATTCTTGCTCTAACTCCTCCCAGTTCCAATTGCAGATCACGAACTTAATTTCGAAGTTCATTCACGACGTCTTGCAGAAAAGCAACGTCCCACACTGGGTTAGCCATAATCTTATCTTCTAGAGTGTAATATGAAAGATGAGATGCAATAAATAAATAGAGTGTAGTTGAATGAACGATTGAGTAAAGGAGGGACCTATTTATAGAGGATTGAATTTGAATGAGAGGCAAAAAGGCGCGACTATTCACCTCCATACATTAATTGCATTTTTAATTAAATTAAGAAAATTAATATTGTGATACAAGTCATGACTTTTCAGATTATTATTATTAATTAGTTCTTTCGAAGAACCATTTTTATTGAGTTATGGCAACAAATTCTATATCTGTTGGATTAGATAACACATCTGTGACAATAGATATATTATCTGTTGCAAAAAATATAAAATATATTGCATCAGATAACCTATTTGTTGCAACATATAATCTAACTGTTCACCTCCATTTATTAATTACATTTTTGATTAATTTGAAAAGTAATGACTTAATTAAATTAAGAAATATTGTGATAAGTCATGACTTTTCAGATTATTATTATTAATTTGTTCTTTCCAAGAACCGCTTTTATTGAGTTGTGACTCGATATAAGTTGCATCAGATAAGTCATGGGTGACAACAGATATATCACCTGTTGCAATAATAGTGAACCTGTTGCATCAGATAATTTATTTGTTGCAACATATAATCTACTTTTTAAAAGAAATAACTATCATCGTATCATTAATCCAAATTTGCTTACTTTTTTATTTTATAAATAAAAAAATACCTTTTCAAATTTCTTAATTAAATAATAACCATTTTATTATATAATAAATAATTTTAAAAAATAAATTTAAAAACAAAAATGGTGAAAAGTCACGATCAGTTATTAAAATTGTGGTTATAAATTGTGTTTTTCATTTATTTCCTTATTATTTATTTACGAAATATTTTGTATATTGAATAATCAAAAAGTTATGGGTTTTTCTTTTCACCCTCTCAATAACAACAATAACTTTTTTTTATTAATAACCACCCGGTGCAACATATGATCAATCTGTCATAGCAGATTAACCTCTGTTGACACAAATTGTTGCTCAATCCCTACCACCAACCGTCGACATGTTGAGAACAAGGAATAAACAGAATGATTATTATTAAATATTAAATAAAAATTAAAAATTCAAAGTCAACAACAAAATGAAATGAATGTTCATAGATTTTTGAATCCCTTGGGTAGATCCGATATACAAAAGGAGTAAAATACATACATGCGCTAAAATAAAAAATATTACCTAATTATTATTACTACTATTATTATTATTGTCAATCGGACAATTTTTCATCCGGCAGCCTTGCTCCGAAGTCAGCCAAATCTCTCTGGAGTTTATCAAAATGCCTTTGAAGTTCATGCAAGGACTCGATATGAATATTCTTGTACGAATCTGGATCATCCATATTTGTAAGGAAGGACCTATTTATAAATTATTGTATCTCAGAAAGTAAAGAAAATTACTTTAAAATAAATCCAACAGATGGGTAATCTGTTGCAAAATATATTCTTTCTGTTAGATAACTTACAACATACTGACAATCTTTTGCAATAGATGTATATATCTATTTGATTTCTGCAACAGGTTAATCAACTGTCGTAATATATGTCTCTAATTGTTTGACAATATAAACACATGTGTCATCTGTTGCAACTAGCTAGTCATCTATTTATTCAATTTAATCCATAGATAGGCTAGGAAGAATAAGGTGCGTGCAGATGGATCCACTATCATATGTGTGAGAGTTAAGTATGTATTACTGCTAAGGTCACCGGGTCAACACACACAAAGTACAATGTTTTTGTGAATGCAGTTTTTACCAATTAGGCATTGATCATCCAAATAAGATCCTGCATTGTACCGTTAAGTTTGATGGGTTTAAAATTGATAAGGCTTAGGACCTCATGAAGATGGTGCAGATACCCTGTTACAAATTACTAACGGTTGTTGCTCGTGTTTATGCGTGTCAAGTTTAGAGAAGGGATCAATATTTGTCGTCACTACAGGGAACCAATAGCGATTGGACTTAACTTTAAGTGTGCATTAGACCCTTAGAGGTCCCTCGGAGCCTTGCACTGCATCAAACAAGAATGGAAAACTAATATAAATTCCCCTAGCCAAAATTTATATGGTTGGGTTGCTCGCTCGGAGTGATGAATATGTCAGAAGGTGAGGTAGGAGAATGCTTTTGAGGGAAAAAAGGTGGTTGATGAAAGACTATATCATCTAAGATCTAATTGAAGAAGAGACATAGAGTAAAAAGTAACTTCTAATGAATCTAGCTAATGGAATTATCTTAACAGATGCGAAATCTGAATCAAGTGCAAATATAAAAGTGTATCCAGTAATGTAATTTCATCTATTATGTCTCTGAAAGAAAAAAAATACAGATGAACACTTTGCTAGTGAGATGCTTGGTCGGGATTATCACCTAGGTAGAACATAGGAGAAGACCAATAAAGTAGCCTCACGGGCATCAAGGGTTGAAATGATATTCATCAAGTCTAGAAAACTTACGCCAACAACAACTGCAGTTAAAATAAGGAAACTAAGCGAAGGCAGCAATTTCTGAATTTTAAATTTCATCCCATGCCTTCTTGTTTGTGTTTTTTATCAGGTCCACTGCCGTTGACCTGATCGAAACCACATACGAGATTAAAAGAAAAATAGAGTATCATTACTTCCTTAGCAATATGGATTAATTGATTGTGTTTTCTTACCTTAGCATGCTTTCAATATTCCTTGGAGAAGAACAGATGTTTGTTGTAGTATGTGAATCCTGATAATTTTCAAGCTTGCCTCCATCTTATTGATTCTATATTAAAGCTAGTCGTTGTTGTATTCAAAGTTGGTAAGGAGTTCCTCATCTCTTGTGAGCTCGATCAGGGACACCACCTTCAAAGTTGTGGCATTCTAGAAGCCCTTTAGAACACTTTTTTTAGAAGCCTTAAAGGATACATGGAGGGTTGTTGTGTTGGTTTAAGGTCAAAATGTGTTGATGCACGTTGAAGATATGGTCCCAATAGTTGAACAACACACTTTCATCGAGCGTTGCTCAATGAATCTTGCTCAACCAAATTGAAAAATTAGTAAGCATGGAGTTACGTAGTTTGTAATCTAAACCAACTCTACCAAGCCTATCAAATGTTACGTAACTCCGAGCTCATTACCTATCAAAAAAATATTCCTGAGTTAGAGCACAAATCAAACAAGCCCAATCTGTCAGCCTTTCTGTTGATCACTCTTCTCCAATATAGACGAAAAGATATCTGCTATGCAAAAGTCTACACTATCGCTAGACATGCTTGCCTAGGAGTAATTCTTCAGAAGACATCAATAGATATCTTCAGAAGAATTGCTCCCAAGAAAGCATATCTGGTAACGGTGTAGACTTTTGCATAGCAGATATCTTGTCCTCAATATTAGAGAAGAGCGATCTACAGAAAGGTTGAGAGATTGAGCTCGTTCAATTTGTGCACTAACTCGATCATATTTTTTATAGGGTAATGAGCTTGGAGTTACGTAACGTTTGATAGGCTTGGTAGAGACAGTTTAGATCACACGCTACATAACTCCATGCTTACTAATTTATCAAATTGTTTGAGTAAGATGCATTGAGCAACGCTTGATAAAAGTGTGTTGTTCAACTGTTGGGACCACATCTTCAACGTGCATCAACACATTTTAACCTAAAACAAACACAGTGACCCTCCATGTATCCTTTAAGGATTCTGAAGAAAGTGTTCTGAAGGGCTTCTAGAATGCCACAACTTTGAAGATGGTGTCCCTGATCAAGCTCAAAAGAGATGAAAAACTCCTTACCAACTTCGAAGATGGCAATGACCAACTTGAATATAGAATCAGCAAGCTGAAGGCAAGCTTGAAAATTATCGGGATTCACATACTACAGCAAGCATCTAATCTTCTCCAAGGAATGTTGAAAGAATGTTAAGGCAAGAAAACGCAATCAATTATAACCATATTGCTAAGGAAGAAATGATACTCTATTTGCCTTTCAATCTCGTTTGTGGTTTCGATTAGGTCAACGACAGTGGACCTAATTGGAAACAGAAACAACAAGGCATGGGATGAAATTTAAAATTCAAAAATTATCACCTTTGCTTAGATTCCTTATTTTAACTGCAGTTGCTATTGGCGTAAGTTTTCTAGAATTGTTGTACATCATTTCAACCCTCAATGCCCATGAGGCTTCTTTGTTGTTCTTCTCATATTTTCTATGTAGGTGATAATCCCGACCACGCATCTCCCTCGCAAAGTGTCCATCTACATTACCTTTTTTAGATAGACAACAGACAAAATTACATTATTGGATACACTTTCAGATTTGCACTTGATTTTGCATCTGTTAAGATAATTCCATCGGCCAGAATCGCTAGAAGTTACTTTCTACCCTATGTCTCCTCTTCAATTAGCACTCAGATGATATAATCTTCCATAAACCACCTATTTTACCTCAAAGGCATTCTCCTACCGCACCTTCTGGCATATAATCATCACCCCAAGAGAGCAACCCAACCATATAAATTTTGGATAGAGCAATAACTATATTGGTTTTCCATTCTTATTAGATGTAGTTCTAAGCTTCGAAGTCCCTCTAAGGGTCCAATGCACCCTAAAAGTTAGTCCAATCGCTATTGAATCTCTTTACAATGACACCAAAACTAGATCCCTTCACAATGCTTGACAAATGGGAAACAACCGACATTAAATCTTAACAGGGTATCAGAACCATATTCATAGTCCCTCAGCCTTATTAGTTCAGACCTACCAAACTTAGCTGTAAAATTATAGATATATTGTTTGAACGATCTATGACTAATCAGTAAAAATAGCATTCATAAAATCAGTTCACTCTATGTGTGTTTCCACGATAACATTATAGTAATACATACCTCCCACATATGAAGTGGTTCCATCTGCAAGCAGCTTATTCCTCCGAACCCATCTTTACTGCAGCCTCTTGCGATAGTCCAACAAAAGTTGATCAACTGTCAGTTCCTTATATCTACAAAGAAGAGAAAAACAATTGATGTCACAAAAAGAACATTATCCATCTATTGCATCAGATGTAGAGTCTGTTGCAACAGATGTGGAGTCTAATGGAATACATCAAACCAGCCTTTCTAGTGGTTTGATTTGTTCCGATAGTTTTTCCATCTATTGCAACATCAACAACAGTATAAACATCAACAACAAAGAAACAACAACATTTGTTCCAACAACATCATCAACAACAAAGAAGCAACATCCTTTGTTCCAAAACCATCAACAACACCACACCATAAGTTCCAACAATGCCAACCCCACCAACAACATCAATAATGGCATCAACAATAAAGAAACAAATAAAATACATACAAAAAATATAATACTGCCAACAAGTCTTTTAAACTTCTCCCAACAGATGACTTTTTTCGCATATAATAATAAAAATTCTCGGTTTTCTTATTCAACACATAAAAGTTCCTTCAAATTTTTTTAATAAATATGATATGGGTAAATACTAATTAAATAAAAAATATAGATGTAAATAACTTGCAAAAAAGAAGACGAGAATGAAAGAGCAATAATGAACCATACCTTAATATCTAGAGGGGATGAAAACTAAAATTTCAGTAGAGAAAAGATATGGATCTATTTAGATCCGAAAAGATCTTTATGAGAAGAGAAGAGAAAAGAGAGAAAAAAGGTTGTGATCCTAAAGAGAAGAGAAAGAAAAATATGAGAGTTGAATAAAATAAATTGCAGCTGAAGGAAGAGATGAGATAATTTCTATAGATGTATTGTGTACGTAGATGTGGAGGTTTTCAATATTCATTAATTAATATTCATTAATTTCATTAATAATTTGAGGGCACGAGGAAGACTAAGACTAGTGACATTGAAAAGACAATATAAGACTCTCAATGAACTCACTTTTGAGATATCCAAGAAACATTTTTTTCCACCTTTAGTAGTAAGTACTACTACTTGATATTATCTACTCGGACCAGAAGCTTTCTTTAAAATTAAAAGAGAAAAAAAAATTCAAACAGATATGTCATTTGTTGCAACATATATAAAAATCTGTTTAGAAATCTGAACAGCTCAGTCATCTGTTACAACAGATATAAATATCTATTTAAAAATCTCAATAGCTCAGTCATCTGTGACAACAGATGAAAATGTCCATTTGAGAATTAATTAAATCAGATATGTCATCTGTTACAACAGATATAATATCTGTTTAAAAATTTTCAATAGCTCAGTCATCTGCCACAACAGATGCAAATGTAGATTTGAAAATTAAATTAGATATGTCATCTGTTACAACAGATATGAATACCTAGTTGAAAATTTTCAATAGCTCAGTCATTTGTTGCAACAGATTTCATTGAAATTGGTTTAGGTGGAACTAGGAATGAATGAATGAGCTCGTAGGGTCAACTACAAATCCAATCGAGTCTTTGCAATTGCATAACAGTGGTATTGCATTTATCCTAACCTGAGTCATAGATCAATTACTTTGAGTTGAAATCAGTTCTCATCAACTCAATGTTAGGATAGTGATAGTACCTAAGTTGATTTAGGTGGAACTAGGGATGAATGAATGAGCTCACAGGGTCAATCACAAATCCAATTGAGTCTTTACAATTGTATGGCATTGGTATTGCGTTCATCCCAACCCAAGTCGTCAATCGATCACTCTGAGTTGAAATAAGTTCTCATCAACTCAATGTTAGGATAGTGATAGTACCTAAGTTGATTTAGGTGGAACTAGGGATGAATGAATAATCTCACAGGGTCAACTACAAATCCAATCAAGTCTTTGCAATTGCATGGTGTTGGTATTGCATTCATCCCGACCCAAGTCATCGATCGATCAGTCTGAGTTGAAATGAGTTATCATCAACGTAATGTTAGGATAGTGATAGTACCTAAGTTTATTTATATGGAACTAGGGATGAATTAATGAGCTCTCAGGTTCAACTATGAATCCAATTGATTCTTTACAATTGCATGGCATTAGTATTGCATTCATCCCGCCTCGAGTCATCGATCGATCACTTTGAGTTGAAATGAGTTCTCATCAACTCAATGTTAGGATAGTGATAGTACCTAAGTTGATTTAGGTGGAACTAGGGATGAATGAATAAGCTCGCAGGGTCAACTACAAATCCAATTGATTCTTTGTAATTGCATGGCATTGGTATTATGGTTATCCCAACCTGAGTCGTCGATCGATCACTCTGATTTGAAATGAATTCTCATCAACTCAATATTAGGATAGTGATAGTATCTAAGTTTTTTAGGTGAAACTAGGGATGAATATATGAGCTCGCAGGGTTAACTACAAATCCAATCGAGTTTTTGCAATTGCATGGCGTTGGTATTGCGTTCATCTAGACCCGAGTCGTCGATCGATCACTATGAGTTGAAATGAGTTCTCATCAACTTAATGTTAGGGTAGTTATATTACCTAAGTTAATTTAGGTGGAACTAGGGATGAATGAATGAGCTCACAGGGTCAACTACAGATCCAATCGAGTCTTTACAATTGCATGGCGTTGGTATTACGTTCATCCCGACCTGAGTCATCGATCGATCACTCTGAGTTGAAATAAGTTCTCATCAACTCAATGTTTTAAAAACTATATCTTTTAAAAATTTTAAAATTAATTAATATCAATTTGGACCAAATTAGCAATTTCAAAATTTGTCATTCTTTTCCAAAATTATAAATCAATCCATACAAATCATCCATTTGCGCGAAAAACTTTTCATTTCAAATCTTAAGTTCTCGCTCTTCTCTCTCCCGCTCTCTCTCTGTCTTGGGGTATCCTCTCCCTCTCAACAATACAAACAACTACTCAACATATTGCTCAACCCTTCAAAACAGGACAATTTTCTTCCTATTTATGACTAAATATAGTTGTTGTTTTTTTACTTCATTCCCACTTGTATCTGTCATTTTCTTTGTCTTCGTAGGTAATAGAGTTTGAGAAAAGTTCTACATTTGTTCTTTGAATAGGGCTTTTTAGTTAATGATGAAAAATAAGACTTTTAGTTGTATTATCTTCGAGAATGGGTTAACAATTTTGAGTTTTGATGCTAAAAAAGTAGGAAGCACCCGAGAAAACCCTTGTTTTTCTCTTAGTAGTTTGTTGACTGTCATTGTATTGTTGGATGGTGTTTGTGGTATTGTTGGTGGATGTTGGTGGTGGTGTTGGTATTTGTGTTTTTTGGCGGTGGTGTCGGTGTTCTTGGTTTTGGTATTGGTGGCATTGGTGGTGGTCCATCTGTTGCAACGGGTGGAAGATCTGTTGGGAGATATTAAATAGGTCTTCAAATAGATTCCCCATCTTTTCCAACTGATGGGTTATCCGTTGGAGTATTTTTTTTGTAATGTGGTGTAAAATAATTTATTAAAATTTGTCCATATGTTGCAACAGGTGGAATATCTGTTGGGAGATATTAAATCGGTCTTCAAACAGATTCAAGTTCCCCATCTGTTCCAACTGATGGGTTATCCGTTGGAGTATTTTTTTTTTGTTATGTGGTAAGAATAATTTATTAAAATTTGCCTCACCTTTTTTTAAAAAAATTATGCAGAGATAAAATGCAATGTATTTTTTGTTTTTCTTTTGTTTGTAGTTAAAAGATGTCTCCCAAAAGAAAAGAAACTGAAAGTGGAGAAAGTGGATCAACTTCTGATCACCAAACAAAAAAGGTTAGAGTACAGATAGATTTGGAGGAACTTCCAGAACAATCTCAGTCAGGGAAAAATAAAGCCGAGGAAAGTGATAACTCCTCCTCACCATTGGGGCGTGAAATAATATCGAAATTCCAATATGATTCTGTCAAAACCATTAGTATTGACAAGTTTCGAGTTGCGATGCTGATAAATATCCCTAAAGCAGTATTTGGTTATTTTGTACTTAAATGCCAGTTGGGGAAACCTTTTGATGAACTTAGGAGTATTATGAAGAAGGAAAACATAGATGAACTTTTTAAGAAGAGATGCTTTGCACACTTTCTTGAGTTGTCTGGGCCATGCCCTTTTCGTTTCCAATGATCATGGTAAATGGCCTTCTCAAGCGCAGGATCAAGTATGTGGGGGATGATGGAGGTCCAAAGGAGGGAGGAAAAAAGATGGATGAAGTCTAGATCAACTACTGTGGCATGCCGGTTTGTTTTGGATTGAAAGAGTTTGCCATTGGGAAGGGATTGAGATGCGATCGTCTAGAAGAACCTCCCATCAAGAAAACACTCCACAAAGGTTCCAACAAATTCAAGGTAAAAAAAGATGGGTTGTTGGGCATTGTTGGACCTAACTACAAAGTGGAGGATTTGATGGCGGATCTCAAGAATAAAGACATACCAAAGCACTACAGGGAGAAATTGTGCTTAGTTTGGTTTGTCCATTCCGTTTTATATGCAACAGACATCAGGAAAGTCATAGAACATGATTTGTTAGCACTTGCTGATGATTTTGGGAAATTCAATGATTATTCCTGGGGATACGACAGCTACTACTTGACTATCAAATATTTACTGAAAGAGCTAAAGCCAAAGACGACCACATTATACGGCTTTCCTTGGGCTTTCATGGTAAAATTGATCACTATTTTTACTCATTCATTAATTTATATTAAATATACTTGTGACTTTTTTTTCTTGCTTTTTGTTTATAATTTTTAGGCTTGGGCATGTGAAGCCATTCCTCCCCTCCGAAAGCACTTCAAGGATTACCCGGATAAGGTTTCTTATCCAAGGATCCTTAGGTGGTTGGCTGCAGTAGAGAGCAGCAAAAAAATACTAACGAGGCTAATCTCTTTAACCCTCTGGATGATGCAGTACGTCTTGTTTCAACTAAAATGATTTGCCTCAAAGAAAGATATTGAAACAGATGTTCCATTTGTTGCTACAAATAGGTCATCTATTGCAATAGATTACCCATCAACTGTAAGTGGTGCAATAGATAGGTAATCTGTTATGACAGGCGATCCATATTTCACAACAGACTAACCATATGTTGCTCTGGTCTCTGAACCCTACTCAACAGATTACCCATCTACTGCAAATTATGCAACAGATGGGTAATCTAATGCAACATATTATCAATCTGTTTCAACATACAGATCAACTGTTGTGGTAGCTAGATCGTCTGTTGCGTAAGTTGGCTGTGTTAACATAACCCGAGCCCATGTAATCCAACTGACTGCAAATTATTATTATATGATTTAAATTTCTCCTATCTTTATTTATAGGTTGTGCATCTTTGGATCGTGCCTGCCATTGATGAGCTGGGGATGACTTTTTTTCTTACTCTGGGTCTTGTTGATACAAAAGAAAACCCAACGGTGGATTTAATAAAGAAGGAATTAGATGGAGCAACATTCATAAGAAGAGCAGTTAGGCAAGGTTAGCCTAATGTTGATGCTCTTCACGACCAACCTCAAACTGCAACAGATCCAGGTTCTTCTTCTGGGGGTGTTACTGGTGGAGTTGTTTGTGATGGTGACAACCATTCTGCTGCTGCTTCTTCTTCCAACCGTGATTATGACCATGTTGGTGCTCAACAAAATATATATATGTTTGAAAACACCCCTTGCATAGGTCCTCCCTCTCACCCCTAAACCGGTCTCTCCCACCCTTACAGTGGTCCCTCTCACCCCTCCTCACTCTCATGTTCTCATTGCAAATGTAAAGTGTGCAATGTAATGACCTTTTCGGTCATTTTTCTGTATTTTCATATAATTTTAGTACTATCTAAATGTATCGTGAATTATTTAATTTAATTTGACATTTGGTAGAAATATAATTTAGTATTCTTCTAGAATATTTTTGATATTGGTAAAAATTCTGTAAGTGATGATATATTTATATAACTTTATAATAGACTTTTATGATTTATTAATATTTTTAGTGGGGATAGTAATTTTTAAAAATATTAAAATATTATTATTATTATATAATAGAGATTTTGTTAAAAATAATTTTCTATTAATTATGGTATATTCATAATATTGTAATTATTTTATTACGAATTTATGCAATACCCAAATATATATATGCTGTGCAAAAATTTAATTGGTGTGGCCACCACCACCGCACACTTGGAACAGGATGGGTGGATCACTTTTAGGATGGCCACTTGCCTATCAATTTTTGGCCTAGCATTATTTATATATATATATATATATATATATATATATATATATATATATATATATATATATCTATTAGTAACTTTAACTTTTAAAGTGGAAAGAATTGTGAAAAACTTTCGAGTAAGCATATATATATATACAAATATGCACATATGTCTGTGGTGTTCATCCATATTTGGGGGCGTTCTCAGTTTGTTAGTATTTTCTTTATTTCTCTAGAAATTTAATTGGAGTCATTGGTTAGTCTTACAAAATTGCTTATAAGTTAAGAGGAATTGTGGAAATAATTTTTTTGATGATATTCAAATTCGAATTCTAGTGGGATATTATTCGGAGGCTTCGTGGACAAATATTATAATTTTGGCGTCCAAGTAGGCTAGGTTTACCTTATCTTTAAAATAAGCTTATATATTGAAAATGTTAACTATTATGTTAGCTTTGGATAAATCCTTGTAGATGCGTATTGTTTTTTATATATATGAATTGTCTTATTTATCTAGATTAGGACCCTGTTTTAATAAATATTAGAATATTATCTTTTAATATAATATAACACCTATTATTTTAGAACGTGAAATTAAATTACAAAATCTTAAATTTATTCCTTTTTAATAAAGATTAATGGATCATTATTTAGACATCGATATTGTTATGATATGGTATGAATTTTAATATTTCTGGTGGGTATGATTACTATGAGTTCCGGTTCGAGTCCGAAAAATGATTATTGTGGTTACTAACAGTTCCAGTTCGAGTCCGACAAATGATTATTGTGGTCACTATGAGTTCCGGTCCGAGTCTGGCAAATGATTATTATGGTTACTACGAGTTTCGGTTCGAGTCCGGCAAATGATAATTATGGTTACTTTGAGTTCCGATTTGAGTCCAGCAAATGATTATTATGGTTGACATGAGTTCCGGTTCGAGTTCGGCAAATAATTATTGTAGTTACAATGAGTTTCGGTTCGAGTTCGGCATCTGATTATGAATTAATTCTATATATTTTGGCCTCTCTTTATTACCCATTGGTGCCGGTTCAAGTCTGGTGCACATCTGAAAGACTATTATGATTTATGGAGATCAGCGCAGTTATAGATTATGTATGTTTATTTTCATTACTTGTGTGTCCCACCGGCTTATGGGGGTACGGATGGGTTAATTGCTTTCTTCAGTGTGCCTAGCGGGCTTATGGGGGGCCAGTTAGGTTATGTTATGTGCCTAGCAGGCTTATGGGAGCCCAGTTAGGTTATGTTTGATTTTTCTGTTATTACTGCATTATTTTTTTTTGTATCTCTTACGTTTATTCCTTTACAACCATTGTGTATCTTGGTAGTTGGTTGCCTTTCCATCCCTATTTACTAAAGACTCAGATTACGCTCTCGCATTGTAGTTATACCTTTTCTGTATTGAGCTCAGTCGGCCAATGATGCCTACTGAGTACCTGTGGTTTTTGGTACTCATACTACACTTCTGCATCTTTTTCCTGATGTAGATCCATGCACTAGCAATTGATGTTGACCTGATTCCTGCCTTTCAGTACTGAATCAGAGCAAGGTGAGCTTGCTGTCACCCGAGGCTGATCTTTCTCTATCTAAGTATTTTGTACTCGAGACTACTTGTGTATATTGTGGACATTTTATTTTATTTTTGTCTAGTACTCTGGGTATCTGGTAGTAGTGGCTCTAGTACTGACCTTATCAGGTCTTGGGAGAGATTCATTGTATAGTTGTTCCTTTTTCCTCCTCTCGTATTTGACATAATATATATGCACCTTTCTTAGATTTCAATTATTATTGTATTTTCTATCATTATACGTAATCTTTTATTTGGTATCTGCTTTTAGCCCTTTACTTATCATTCTGGACTATGGCTTGGCTTGCCTACAGGTAGGTTAAAGTAGGCGTCATCATGACTTGAGAAATCAGGTCATGACATGCAAGGATAGAGAGGATAAACCCCTTAAAAAGCTAGAGTCTATTGTTGAAGTTGCCGAGGAGATGAAATCCAGGAGGGATGTCATACCATCCAACGAGGTGAGGGAGTCATGCACTCCTACAGTAGAGGTTAGGAGAAAGAGAATAAAAATTAGACAAATTCTCTCCATTCTGAAATCAGCAAAAATTGTAACTCCCCCCACTCCAATAGTTGTTGAAGTTTAGGGACCGCCAAAGAAGGTGGACATATTCACAGTGCTTAGCAAGGAGAAGAAGAAGGAACTATAAGAATTCATCAAGATAAAGGTTCAAAAAGAATACACCAGGCATTCATTTGCCGCCAAATACTTCTCGAATATGACAAATATGTGCGTGTGGTATGAGGACAAGGTAAGTTTACTTTTGCTAACCTACCCTTCCAATCTACTCCATGAAGAAGAATCTATACAGCAGAGGTGTAATCTGTTTCAAAAACTTGGTATTCTATTGCAACACAATACATATCTGTTGCATAAGTTGCGTTGGCTGGGTAATCTGTGAACTGATTCAGAGAACCCTCTGTATCGGATTCTTTCGACTGTCTTTTTATTCTTTTCAATTACTAACCTATTTAAAAATTGTCTTCTTATACCATAATATGTTGATGAAATTCTCTACCTCATGAGGGGCAATGCTTATGATGATGCCGATAGGATAATGGACCTCAACTTCTACAATAATTTCAAGGATAGGTACGCTAAACTCTATAAGATAGCTAATTCTGGTGGCCCAAAATTTGATCAGTTAGTTTCTACATTCCAATGGGATGAAGAAGCGATTAAATATGTTAGAGAGAAGAGGTCATATCCACATGGCAAGAGCTGGACCAAGGCAAAGAGAATCCTTCCAATTATGAACATGGATGTCACACATTTTCTCACTGTTGAGATACTACTATACGAGGGAAAGATTAAGGTTTATGAATTCAACTTACCTGTCTTCAGCGAGAAGATGTTTTCAACCTATATGCAGCTACTCTTGAAGTTGTTACCCAAGTTGTTGACGCAGAGTAAGCTGATGGATCATTTGCCAGATGAAGTCTTAGCGAAGGAATCATGGATTTTTGAAGGTCGAAATAAGAACATCCAGCTCCCAAGAAATATAACCAGTACAGCGTGTGGGCCGTACTCGCTTGCATACATCGAGTGTTTCCTGACCAGCATACATATGACCGGTGTGTGCGACACTGTTGTGGGAAAGATGCAATGGGTCTAGGTATATGGGGTACTAACTAAATGGTTGGAGCCTTTTATAAAAAAGAACATGTACAAAGACAGAGACGAACACGATAATAAGTTTTCATTTCAAGCCAATTCACTTTACATATAGTGGCAATAATTTTTACGTCTGGCCAAGTTGAATTTTTATAATGCAAAAGATTTTATATCTGTCGTAACAGATATAGTACCTTTTGTGATAGATTTATTATCTCTTGGAATAGGTTGGTCATCTATTGCGTTATGCAGATATTCCCAGTCTGTCTGTCACAACAGATATACGATCTGTTGCAACATATAACTTATCTATTGTAACTGATCTGTAATCTGTTGGAGCAAATAAAAAAAGTAGGAAGACCTGTTATATAATTTCCAGCAGATAACCTACGTGTTACATCTCATGTTGCAACATATGTCTAAATCTGTCTGATAAGATATGTCGTTTGTTGCAACAGATGTATTATCTGTTGTGATACTTAAATCTAGTACTCATTTTAACTAACATGTTCAAAACTAAGGATTAATTATATTTATAGACAGAATAAAATAAATCGAGCTTTCGGAAATTACATGAAATAACTCAACAAATAAATGAAATGTAAAAAAATTATTATGGGTACAAACGATCTACTCTAAAAATAAATCAACAAGTTAAACCAAGGAGAATAGGTTATTACATTGACGGACAAAAACTATGAAGATCTAATCAATTTGGACAAGTTATTCTTCATCCGGTGGTACGTAATTCGGCTTTGGTCGTCGTGGATCTTTAACGTCAGTTGTGTATGGCTTCTGAGCTTTCGCTTCTCTGTATTTTCATAAAAGAGAAGCATATCTTTTGTGGAGTAATCTGGCATCAAGTCCATCAATTGGTACTTGTAATTAATCACTCAAATACTCGGCATAGGCGGCAACAAAAGGACCGCAATCCCTGCGTTATAAAAAAACAGATAATCCATATCTTGCAGTTCATGCAAGTGTTGTGAAATTTATGAAATGAAACTAAATCATGACACTTACACTTACAGGCTACTAATGGTTTGTTGAGCGATTCCCTCAATATATTGTACATCAAATGGATTAGCCATTTTATCCTGGTATGCTTCAATCGTCGACAAATTAGTACAAACATTTTGGTCCAAAAAGCCACTCATATCAAGGTAAGTAGGCAATATTTTGGCTAGCTTTTGTATCTCAGATGAAGGCCCAAAATGTCTCCTTCGTGACATTAAGTCATAAACTCGGATGCGCCTCTCTTTTAGAACGATGACAGCCAACACCCAATGGAATTTATCACCACAATTGATTGGGATGTACACTTCGTCGACCAAATGCCAAGGTAAGCCAACCAGAATGCTAAAACCTTTGATGATGCTGATTAAGAATTTCTCATTTCGGGAAACTTCCAACTACTGTTGACAATACCTATCATAGACATTATTGTTCTAAACTTTGTACAAACAATTGCCTGTTATGTATCTGTATTGTTCTTGTGTTTGCAACTTGGCCTTCTTTAGGAGGTAGTAAAAAATGGCATTGATGTGCTACACATATTATCAAACATTTTGGATTACGTGATGAAAAAATCAATACGCAGATGCAATTAAATAAAGTATTAATTAATAGTAATATGTATGGCATTTAAAACTCATCATTCCAGCAAGTTTGGGGCTGTGATATCAAATAGAACCAATTCTTCATTCTGGGATGTGCAACAACAAAGTCGAACATATCGAAACCAAGACTCGATTCGTTCACTTTGTAGCGCTCGTCATTTTGTTTTCTACATGATAATTTATATGTGTTAATGTTAGGTTCTTACAACAAGAATTGTATAAACCAATATCTATAAAATTAATTTATGTACCTACCAGCATGATGCTTTAACAGCCCATCGGTAATCCATTCTGAATAGTCGTTGATCAACTGTGTTAGTTTTTTTGGAGCCTCGCCCGAGATGTTGAACCCTTCAAACGGGTAATTCTTTCGTTCTCCCAAACTGACAGGCTCTACTTTTACTTCATATTTGGAAGCAATTGATGGATTATCAACTGTGATATTATGCTCTTCGGCAGTAGCTGTGACATCCACCTGGAAAGCCAGAATTGTCAATGCTAAGTAGAGATATACTACAGATTTTTCATCTGTTGCAACAGATGAGTCTTATATTGCATCACATGGATTATCTATTGGGATAAATTAGAACAGGTAAATCAGAGCAGTACGATAATTTTAAACAGATTAACCATCTGTTGCAACATAAGATTCATTTGTTGAAACAGCGAACGAATTTGATGCAACAGGTTAGACAACAGTTGCAATAGATGTATATATCTGTTTGATAATTTTCAGCAGATGTATCATCTATTGAAATAGATATGTGCCTGTTTGTTTTTTGGAACAGATGATGTACATTCACCTTCTTCAGCTCATGCTGCTCTTCTGTGGCCCTTGCACACTGAACATCGGTGCAAGACAAACACAGAGGCATTGTAATCTTGCTTTTTTTATGATTGATGATGCCTTGGAAGTGTCTTTCCTTCTCCTCTTATCCACCTTGATCTCTAGTGGAGTGTCTGGATATGAAATCCTCTTTGATGGAATGACACCGCTCTTAGATGTCATTTCCTTTATAGAAGTAGTTAGTGCATTAATAGCATTAATCATTCCATCGTGTTTTGCCTTGCAATCTTGACATTTTTATGAAGAGCATTCGCTAGATGTGGCAAAATCTGGAGAAAAATCTGTACAACTATTATGATCATAATCATAATGGCTTGCTGTTTCAAAAACTGTAAGAGGAGCATCATTAGCCCCACCCTCTAAAATAATTTTTCTTGTGATGACTGTTGCTCCAAAAAAGTCCATTTTTATTCCATCAGTGACCTTAGGGTCCGATAAAGTATGCACAGATCGTAAATTAAGAAAAAAATGACATCTTCAACTCTCGGTAGGTCGGAACAAGCCATGTATGGACAATCTAAAATAAATCGGTACATATATTAAGAATGATGATGAAATTATTTAATCATTAATTAAAATAAAAACTTGATTAGAATTGGACTTAATGCTTCCTTGGGGGGATTGAAAGATCAAGAAATTTTATATTTTTATCGATTTTCACTGACAACCATCTCAGAATTCTTGGACAGAAAACTTCTTCCCGGTAGTTCACTTGTTGTCTCAAATAAGGAATGGCTTCAAATGCTCAAACCTATAGCATAACGCCAATAAATCAAAAGCATTATTGAATAAAAAAATGATGAATCATATCATGATAAAAGAAATATTTACCATGAAAGCCCATGGAAAGCCATATAAGTTGATTGTTTTTGGCATTAACGGAGTCAAAAAATATTTGACAATCATTTTGAAGCTTTCATAACCCCAAGGATAGCTGTTAAATGCCTCAAGATCCTTAGATAGATTTATTAAATAGAGGCTTATGTTGTTGTTAACGTCTCTCGCCCAAAGAACATTATGTTCAAACCAAACTAAGCACAATGATTGCTTGTGCTTCTTTAAAAATCCTTTACCTTTCAACGCTTTAATCAGATTTTTATTTTTGAAGCTTGGAGCAACAATGGACACCAGGTCATCACGATCACTCGACTTGTCTTTTCCATTTTTGGGTATGCGGGGTGATTTTTTCTGGATCAGAGTAGGTAAAACTTGAGAAGGAGAAGGAGGATAACATTTTAGTCTGGTAACTATGGCAAACTCCTTCCAACCAAAGCAAACATGCATGCTACAGTAATTTATCCACTCCTCATCCATCTTATCTTTGTTTTCATACATAAACTTGCGCTTGAGAAGATCATATACCATTTTCATCTGGAAACGAGCATTGTTGTCCTCCAGCAAATCAAGATATTGTCCAAAGCAGCTTTTCCTGAAATAAGAATCCAATTTTTGTTCTCGAAGTATTTTTCTGAAGTTGTCGAAAGATTTTCCCATGACTGACTTAACCACGAGATCACCCGTTAAATCTGTGGAACTATTGTACTGCATTCTCACAGGATAACAATCAATGCTAAAGGTTTTGACCAACTCTTCGATGGAAGGGATATTAGCATTTTGATCATATCTTTTGAAAGATCCCTCCTCCCCGTGTTCATTATCTTCTGCTCCTGATTGAGATAACGCTTGTAAAGAAAGTTCATAAAGTGGTGGATGTAGCTGAGTTGCTACACTTGTTCCTTTACTTGGACTTGATTCGATTTCTTTTCTTTTGGGAGCCATGTTATCTAAAATTAATAGGAACATAACATAGATTATAATTGATTAATGCATAACAGTAATACAACAGTTCCAATAGACAACTAATCTGTTGCACCAGGTATGTTATCTATTGCAACATATAACCGACCTATTGCAACTGATGAGTAATCCGTGGGAACCATAAAAATAGCACTAATTTGTTGCACCTGGTATTTTATCTGATGCAACATATAACTGACCCATTGCAACGGATGAGTAATCCATTGAAAACCATAAAAACAGATCACTAATCTATTGCACTAGGTATTTTATCTATTGTAACATATAACTGACCTGTTGCAATGGATGAGTAAACCGTTGGAAAGAATAAAAATGGATCACTAATCCTTTGCACCAGGTATGTTATCTGTTGCAACATATAACCGTCCTGTTGCAACGGATGAGTAAACAATTGGAAAGAATAAAAATATTCCTAATTTGTTAAAAAAAAATGAAGAGTAAATTGTTGGAAAGAATAAAAATAGATCACTAATCAGTTATCTGTTGGATCAATATTGTTTAGATTTCTTCCAAACAGAAGAGTCGTATGTCGCAACAGATGAATGATCTGATAGATTGTTCATCTGTTGCATCGAATTTTTATAGTTGCATCAGATTTTCATCTGTTGCATCAGATTTTCATCTATTGCATCATATTTTTTATCTGTTGTATCAGATATTTCATCTGTTGCAATACCATTTTTACCAAGACAAACAACAAATCAACCCAGCAACACCAACACATCACACACACACACTAAGAACATCAACTGTGACCAAAAATCACCAACAAATTCGAATCAATAGTATGACAACAAAAAGAAGAAATGCTAGAAATTAAGGTTTTATTTAGTCCACATTTCAATACTAGAAGAGTATTTGGTTCAAGTTCCTCTGTTTCTTCATAATTTTTTACTTGTGAAAAAAAAATAGGACGACGAAGAACTCGAAGTTGTTGTCGCCGGAGAAGTCTTCACGTCGATTGACGGTTGAAAGTCGAAAAGGAACTTGCCCGACTATTTGTTTCCAGAGGTTGAAGGGAGAAATTTTGCAGAACTGTTGGTTGGGAGATTGTTGAGAGAAGCTGGAGAGAGAGAGTGGTTGATTTGGATTGAAGAGGGGGTGTGGGTTGGGTTGATTTGTATTTTTGAAAAGATTAGAAAGTTTTGAAAATATTAATCAAGTCGACAATTAACTTAATCAAGTTTCCTAATTATGTTTGACGCTTTAAGTTGGTCAATGTCACCAATCCTTCATTCAAGACTTAAAAGACACCTTTCCTTCAATTTTCTCAAGCAACTTGATGCAGGGAAAACAAAAGGCAGATACAAGCAAATATAAGCAATATACCAGTGGGGATAAGGCCATTGATGTGTGATAACGCTCAATCTACAGCTCTCGTAGGAGTGTAAAGCGGTCGTTAGCAAATATAGAACCCAACTGGGTTGGGTATCGATCCCACAGAGAATAGCTTGGTCAACAAGTAAGTGAAATTATTAGACTTTTGATGCAAGTCTCGTAAGAATGGGGGGATTGTAATAAGTAACCAAAGTAATGAAATAAAAGCTGAAAAATAGCAAAGTAAAAAGAGAAAGATTGTCACGTTGGTTGTAAACAATGAGAATTGAAGCGTTGGGGTTATGTCCACCTTCAGAGGTATACGTCTCTATTGGCTATGAGTGTGTAGAGTCTTGACATGCAATTGCTTATAGAGAATTGTAGTCGATGGTAAATCCAAGCGTCTCTCGACCTAAACAAGGACTATTTCACTTTAACTCTCTCGAGCTTAAAGCGTGTCTAACGGTACGAATTCTCCAAGAGGTTAGTCCAGGTACGGCACTAGCTTTTTAATAGGAAAGGGTGTCCTACTACCTTGACATTATCTCTTTTCCAGACAAATAACCTTTCTCTCGAACAAGTTAAATGTTAGACTGGCGTTGGTCTATGCGTCTTCTTTTCTAGACAAATAACCTTTCTCTCGAACAGGTTAGATGTTAGAATGGCGTGTTCTTGTGTTTGAACTGCAAAGGATGTAGATTTAAGATGAAGAGAATAATGATATAAGCAATATACTTGTCTTGAGCTCACAAACTCATAGCTGTAGATAGTAACTCATTCGGCTTCCATAACCCCAACTAAGAGGTTTAGTTACCCATGAATGCGAAGGATATCACGTTTTGCATGGTGGATGGCGTGAATAGTAGGTGTTTGGCGTGTGGTTTTGTGATTCCGTAGCAAGTAACGATTCTCTTGTTGTGGAATTTAAGAATAGAAGAATAGATTAGAAGTGTTTGTGGTGGAAGATGAGAGGGATGGAAGAAAATTAATTGTTGAATTAAGTGAAGAATGTATTGAATGCGGAATGTCTCAAAATCTCTAGCATGATAGGGTATTTATAATACTCCTATCCTACTCCTACTAAACTAATAAAATAAATAACCAAATCCTAATATACTAATGAAATCCTTGACCCAAATGTACTAGGGTAAGGTTACAAAATTATAATCCAAATAGAATAATGAAACACATAACCTAATTGCACTAGGTTAATGTATTATGGCAAAAATCCAGCTTTGTGTCTGTAAGTCCCCAAAGTCTTCAGAATTGCTGTTTTAGCCCGGGACAGATTTTCCATGCAGCAGATTTAGTCCTTTATGCGTCCAGCTCCTTTCCATCTCGTTTGTGAGCTTTCTTTTGCGTCAAGTAAGCCATAAATTGCTGTATTTTGCATCATTTATACCTGAAACTTTCCTAATCACATTTGTTAGCTCATTTACAGGAAAAAGGACTAAAAGTGTATGAAATAGATAATTAGTTCTCAAAACTAGGCTAAAATATGGGCTAAATATATTGATATAGGCGCGTAAATTCGCCTATCATCAACACCCCACACTTGAAGCTTTGTTCGTCCTCGAACAAAATATCATGTCCTTCTAAACATCAACTTAGGGTTTTACAGCAACAACACAAAACATTCTTCAAGACAAGCACAACAATTATCAACGAAGAGTAGCTTTCCGATTATAAGTAGAAACAATTTAACCTCAAGCATAGACTCGTGATGGTGATCAACTCGCATGCAAACGTTAAGGTGCATAGAATCATATACAACTATCCAAGACTCATCAACCATGTGTGTCTCACAATATAGTACCCATAATCACTCACAAGTATAGCATATTTTCAAACATGGGTATCAAAATATCCTTGCACTCACTCTCACAAAGAATTCATATGTAGCAACTGATGACCATAGGCTTGCCTTTAATGTAGTACTCTACTAAATGTCGAAATGTTAAGATTAGGATCAAGTAGGTCTTTAGATGGTTGTAATGTAGGCTAAGGGACGGGTAGGACTATTTTGGCCAGAAATAGTGACTAAGTTCCTAAGCACTTTAATACATCACATTGTATCATTGACACTTTTTTCTTTCAACCTTTCTTTATTTTATTTTTCCACCCTTGTTATCATCTTTTGTTTTTCAATTTTAAGCACAACTCACTTTTCAGCTTTCTTGTCCTTTTTCTTTTCACAACATACCTCTTATGATAGCCTTTTCATTCAAGAACCATTCCAATTTAAAGCTTCATACTCACCCAATTTCCTCTTATGTTGTCACATGACTTATTCACTTTAAAGCACTTAGGAATTTGGATCAAATTACGGTCTTGAAAAAAAATGGATTAGGCTTACATACAAGGTTGTCAAAGAAATAGGCTAAAGGCTCAAAAGGGTTTAACTAGGATGATTTACATGGGTAGGAAAAACTGAAAGTAAACATGTATAGGTTGCCAAAGAAATGCCTAAATCATATCCTAAACTTACATTCCTTATTTTCGCTTTGCATACATACCAGGCAAGTTCTAGCATCAGCCACAAACATAGAATATACTATTAATCTCACACACACAAGGCACATGATCGACTTGATTGGAAGTAATATAGACTCTTGACCCAACAAGTGAAGGAATTGAATCACACAATATCACATAATGAGTCACAACTAGAGCCTAAACGTCCCAATAGTCACAATTGTAATACATACTCTTGTTATAATCTCATGCTGCCTATCAAAATAATTTCATGCGAAGCTAGAAAAAAAAAAAAAAAAAAATTTACTACTAAAAAAAAACACAACGAAACAAAAATGAAACAAAAGCAAACAAACATAGATGCGAATAGAGAAGTATAGCATGCAATACCACCACCCCACACTTAGTCGGGACACTGTCCTCAGTGGAAAATAAATGCGAGGAACCTGGTTGGTCGGACTTATTCTCTATGTCTGGGGTTATACCCCTTTCATTGGAATCATCATCATAGTCGTCATCCTTAGAAGTTCCTCATAAGTATCCCACTTAATTCCAAGCGTGAGTCGGGGTATTTGCTGCGAGGAGGGTTCTCCTTGGTCCTTGCAACTTCTCTTTTTGCCCTTTTGGGAGGTGGTAGCCTTCTCCTTGCCTTGTCTCGCTTTAGGTGCCATTGTACCTGAGACTAGAAATAGTGTTAGTTGCAGCACAATCTCACTTGATACAATCTATAAGCAAGTACTAGGGGTACCACCCCACACTTAGTTTTGTTGCACAAATCAGCGAGGTGAACGTAGTCGATTTACTCAGATTTCGTCGACATACGTTTTAGGCTTGTATTCCAGCAAGAAAATCAGCATTGTATCACTTATTTGCAGCCATTGGACTACTTTCATGGTAGATATAGCAACACTATGACATAGGGGTTACCACATGGAATCGTTATTCTTACAACAAGCACAACCTCCTAAGTCGATAGGCACTATAATCTTATCCCGATGGCCGGGATAGTCTAACATGTAAGCATCCAAACAACACTCTTAAGCAATATTCATAGCCATATCAATTCAGCAAATATCATAACAATGCTATTGAAACCAAATTCAAGTTGGAAATAAGTCAAGAATTCCCTACGTATATGTTCACTCACATGATTATGCAACAACAATTCGAACACATGAACATCACCAACAATCTTATATGATTTAGCAATTTATAATAAGCATAGCAACGTAGTACTTACGATAAATAGGTGGAGAATAAGAGAGCACTTACTTGCTTGAAGATTGTGGAGAAGTTGTTGTGGATTGGAAGAACAAAGGAAGAAAATTTTGAGAAGATTTGGAAGGTTATGTGGCGCCTTTAGGGTGTTTTCTAATGTGGTTGTGTTGTAAAACTATGTCCCCTTTATATAGGAAGAGTATGGGTCGGGTTATGACCCATTTACAATCGGATTTGGGGACAAAATCACCCTACATGCGGCGCATATCCCTCGGCATAACACATGTATATGCGGCGCATTGTCCATGGCATAATGGGACATATGCGCCGCACATGGTATGGCATATCTAGGCATATGCGGCGCATATGGTATGGCATTTGGTCTCAGTATCTCAAATGCCATAGCATAGGCGGCGCATAGTCAAAAGCACACCTAGGAATAGGCGGCGCATAGTGTATTGCACACTAGATTCCGAGTCCTTAGGCGATAGAATAGGTTGTGCATCGTTCGTGGCCTATTTTTACCAAGGCCTAGCCTTTCTCGAAGCCTATTATGACGTGAGAAAGGCTCAATCCATAGCCTTATGCATCACCATTCCTAACTTACCGACTTTACCATACAATGCGACCAAATCACCAATTGAAATCAATCTCCTCGTTGCATCTTTCTTGCACCTATATTTGCTCAAACAAATGAAGACGATTAGTACGATGGGTTGCCTCCCACCAAGCGCCTTAGTTTTGGTCGTGGCACGACTCTTATTTTTGGATTTTCATTTATCAAAAGCAAAAACAAGTACTAGAATGAAAGAAAGACAAAACGATAAAACGATAAAATGATAAAACGATATAATGATAAAACGATGGGTTGCCTCCCATCTAGCGCCTTATTTATTGTCGTGGCTCGACGTAGTTACCTCGAGTACTCAGACTTCGTCGAGATAAGTGATGGATCATTTTCTAAAAGGATTTAGACGACAATGAGGCTTACCTGTGGGCATGCGATCTTCTTCAAGATGGTTCATAGGTTTCCCCGGAGAGTCTCCAATTATATCATCAATAGTCCAACCCATAGCTCTCTTGTATCTCTTCAGAGCAGAGATAAGAGCTTCTACGTGCTGTTCCCTTAAATCATCTGCGCTCTCCGGAAGTATATTTCTAGTTTCCAAGAACACATACCTTAGATAATCGGGGAGCTCTTGCGATTCTAGCACTGGTGGCTCATCAATGGGAGTCTTTGCTGTTGGTTGATTCTTGAGATCACATCCCGGTTGCTTAGGAGTATAAGACTCTATTTCTGTTAGATCACCCATAAGTTCTTCATAATCTTCATTGTTTTCATGCTCAACATTCAGTGGCGCAACAGACAATGGCTCAACAGTAGGTTGTTTTTCTATAGATAATGCTTTCGTATCCTCATAATGAACATCAGCTATGGATGACTCATTCATATCGCTGGGCTGCTTCATTGTTTTGCGTATATCAAACCGTACCACTTCGTCATTAATTCGAAACAAAAGCTCATTATCTTTCATGTCAATAAGCACACTTCCAGTTGCAAGGAAGGGACGTCCCAAGATGATGGGAACCTCTGAATCTGCTTCACAATCCAAGATGACAAAGTCTGCTGGAAATATGAATGAAGATACCTTCACCAAGACATCGCATAGAATACCAACCGGTCGTTTTACCGACCTATCCGCCATAACAAGCCTCATATTAGTTGGTGTAGGATCTCCTAACCCCAACTTCTTGTAGATTGATAATGGCATCAAGTTGATGCTGGCTCCTAAGTCACACAATGCTTTAGCAAAGTCCAAAGACCCAATTGTGCAAGGAATAGTGAAAGCTCCAGGGTCTGCCTTCTTTTGAACTAGCGATCTTGTAGCAATTGCACTACAATGATGAACATTATCTGCCAAGTCATAACTTGCTGCCCGCTTCTTTGTCAAGAGATCCTTCATAAATTTTGCATACCCAGGCATTTGTTCAAGTGCCTCCACCAATGGAACATTAATGGTGAGCTGCTTTAACATATTCATGAACTTGCTGAACTTTGTGTCATCCGCCACCTTCTTCAATCTTTGGGGAAAAGGTGGTGGTGGGTATGGAAGTGTTCTCTCCACGGTTTTCTTCTCCTCTTGCTTCCGTTTTTCCACTTTTTCAGGCTGCACAGTGCTGGATGTGGCGTCCTTAACGTCAAGAGTAGTAGCTGGGGCATCTTCTCCTTTTGCGTTGTCATCTATGTCCGCAACTTCGTCAATCACTTTCTTGCCTTTTGCTGAAGTTTCCAGCGCCTTACCACTTCTGGTAGTGATGGCCATGCATGACCCATCATTCCTTGGGTTTTGCACAGTATCGCTAGGTAAGGTGCCGGCTTTTCTTTGGTTGAGTGCTGCTGAAAGTTGACTGAATTGCTGCTCTAGTTGTCTTATAGAAGTGGAATGAGAATCAACTAATTGCTTCATGGAGGCTAAATCGTCGATTACCTCCTTAACTCCCGCGCTCGTTGCTTCTACTCCTTTCAATAACTTAGCCATCATGTCTTCCATAGAATTAGATGTGGTGGTATCACGTCTACCAGGGGGAACGTACAAACCACTGTTTTCATTATTTTTCTTCCAACTACCTTGGTCTTTACCTCCAGATTTATCATAATAGTTCCGACCTTGGTTTCCTTGGGCATTCCCACGGAAACCCCCCTGATTGTTCAAGTAGTTGGCCTCCTCTTCCGAATCAGATTCGTCTCTTCCTTTTGACGCAATAGATTTCATTTTTTCAGTCTTCCCTAATAGATGCTTTGTAAGAAGATCCATTTGGGTTTTCATGTGCGCCATATCTTGATCACGTTCTTCTTCTCTCCTTCTTTGGTCTGCAGACATGCCAATAGATAAAGTGGGGCTTGCTACCTCAGAATCCCTGGTATGCCAAGCTCTACTTTGTTTCGTCATACGATCTAGCATGTTGCTTGCTTGACCAAAGGTGAGGTCCATAAAAGAACCTCCAGCTGCGTTGTCCACCACTGGTTTAGTTACTGAATTCAAGGCTCTATACAAGATCTCCATGAGGTGAACATTAGTCATGTGATGGTTTGGGCATCTCGCTAGCTTTGTCTTGAACCTCTCCCATGTTTCGTGAAGAGCTTCAGAGGGAAGCTGACGAAAGTTGCTGATTTCATCTCTCAATTGAGCCCTCTTGGATGGCGGAAAGAATCTTTCTAGGAAAGCGTCTCTCAATTGCCTCCAATTTGTAATAGAATCAGGAGTCAGCCCATTCAACCATAATGTTGCCTCCCCAGACAGAGACAATGGAAATAGACGTAATCGAATAGCATTCTGACCAACTCCAGGATTGTCAAAAGACTTGCATGTAGAAATAAAGTTGA
This sequence comes from Capsicum baccatum var. pendulum, assembly GCA_030864225.1. NCBI lineage: Eukaryota > Viridiplantae > Streptophyta > Magnoliopsida > Solanales > Solanaceae > Capsicum > Capsicum baccatum. Next base: position 7,864,107 of record CM061552.1, read on the forward strand.
TGAGATGCATATTCGGATCATCGCCTGCTAGTCCACCAAATAATCCCTTGAGTTGCAATAACTGAATCATGGTGCTAGTGATGTTGAACTTGGCTCCGGGCGCTAATGGTGGTGGAATTATAGCTCCAGTGGCTCCGGCACCATCAAGATCATCATCATCATCGTCGAAAGCTGGTTGCAAAGGTTGGCGATCATATCTGTACCGAGCTTGTCGACCTCGTCTGTTGGCAGGTGTTGCCATTTCAGCGCCATGCCTTGGGTTGATCAACTCGTCATCTCCTAAATCTTCATCGTCAGGATTTGTTGCTCGTCCAGGATTATCAATGTTTTGTTGTTGGACTTGAGCAGCGGCAAGAGCAGCTAATCTTGCTTGCTCGTGTTGAGCAGCCATCCTGTCGATTTCCGCTTGTGCTTCCATTCTTCTAATTCGTTGCGGTTCCGGATTGATTGGTAATAACGGTTGACCAGAACTTCTAGTATGGGGCATGCACTAAAAGAAAAACCTGCAATAAACAAAAACAAAAACTAAACGTAAAAGTACGAGAATCTTTGACCAAAGGGTCTAGTAATTTTCACGAACTTGATTGACACTTGTATTCCCCGGCAACGGCGCCAATTTTTGATAACGCTCAATCTACAGCTCTCGTAGGAGTGTAAAGCGGTCGTTAGCAAATATAGAACCCAACTGGGTTGGGTATCGATCCCACAGAGAATAGCTTGGTCAACAAGTAAGTGAAATTATTAGACTTTTGATGCAAGTCTCGTAAGAATGGGGGGATTGTAATAAGTAACCAAAGTAATGAAATAAAAGCTGAAAAATAGCAAAGTAAAAAGAGAAAGATTGTCACGTTGGTTGTAAACAATGAGAATTGAAGCGTTGGGGTTATGTCCACCTTCAGAGGTATACGTCTCTATTGGCTATGAGTGTGTAGAGTCTTGACATGCAATTGCTTATAGAGAATTGTAGTCGATGGTAAATCCAAGCGTCTCTCGACCTAAACAAGGACTATTTCACTTTAACTCTCTCGAGCTTAAAGCGTGTCTAACGGTACGAATTCTCCAAGAGGTTAGTCCAGGTACGGCACTAGCTTTTTAATAGGAAAGGGTGTCCTACTACCTTGACATTATCTCTTTTCCAGACAAATAACCTTTCTCTCGAACAAGTTAAATGTTAGACTGGCGTTGGTCTATGCGTCTTCTTTTCTAGACAAATAACCTTTCTCTCGAACAGGTTAGATGTTAGAATGGCGTGTTCTTGTGTTTGAACCGCAAAGGATGTAGATTTAAGATGAAGAGAATAATGATATAAGCAATATACTTGTCTTGAGCTCACAAACTCATAGCTGTAGATAGTAACTCATTCGGCTTCCATAACCCCAACTAAGAGGTTTAGTTACCCATGAATGCGAAGGATATCACGTTTTGCATGGTGGATGGCGTGAATAGTAGGTGTTTGGCGTGTGGTTTTGTGATTCCGTAGCAAGTAACGATTCTCTTGTTGTGGAATTTAAGAATAGAAGAATAGATTAGAAGTGTTTGTGGTGGAAGATGAGAGGGATGGAAGAAAATTAATTGTTGAATTAAGTGAAGAATGTATTGAATGCGGAATGTCTCAAAATCTCTAGCATGATAGGGTATTTATAATACTCCTATCCTACTCCTACTAAACTAATAAAATAAATAACCAAATCCTAATATACTAATGAAATCCTTGACCCAAATGTACTAGGGTAAGGTTACAAAATTATAATCCAAATAGAATAATGAAACACATAACCTAATTGCACTAGGTTAATGTATTATGGCAAAAATCCAGCTTTGTGTCTGTAAGTCCCCAAAGTCTTCAGAATTGCTGTTTTAGCCCGGGACAGATTTTCCATGCAGCAGATTTAGTCCTTTATGCGTCCAGCTCCTTTCCATCTCGTTTGTGAGCTTTCTTTTGCGTCAAGTAAGCCATAAATTGCTGTATTTTGCATCATTTATACCTGAAACTTTCCTAATCACATTTGTTAGCTCATTTACAGGAAAAAGGACTAAAAGTGTATGAAATAGATAATTAGTTCTCAAAACTAGGCTAAAATATGGGCTAAATATATTGATATAGGCGCGTAAATTCGCCTATCATCAATGTGTGCATCTGCTATGTTAGAATCTCCAATAGTAGATGAGAGATTCCCAATAGAATAAATTCCATTCAACGGATTGGAACCCAATTGTAGATATTAAAACATCCTACAATTTTCCAAGGAATTGAAGAATCGGAATTCATGCTCTCTTGGTTCATTGGTAAGTTGATTAGTATGTGGGAACAAATATCGCAGCTCACGAAAATTTCCCAAATTATTCGAGCCCCAGACTCTCAAGCTAGGAAGCATATGTTATGAACAACGGAATTTCCCCTTATTCGAGCTGGTTGGTTACCAAGAAAAGGCCTTCAAGGTTTGGAAGATTAAGGCCTGTAGTGGTTGAAATTCTAACCGAGAGGTCGTTAAAACTGAAGTCAATGATTTCCAAAGAAGATAAGTTGAAAATAGCCTCTAGAATTTGACCAGTAAGATTATAATTCTGCTCAAAGCTTAATTGCCTCAAATTTTATAGCTTCCCTAATTCTAGAGGAATTTGCCCCATTATGTGATTGTTTCCAAAATAAAGCCTTCACGGAGTGGAAATATTGCCAATCGAAGTGGGAATGGTCCATTTTGTTGGATTACGACCAATATAAAACTCCTCGAGTTTAGATAAACAACCAATATTTTAGGGTATATCTCCAGTTATCTTGTTGAAAGATACGGACAACACGTTGAGCTCTGTGAGTTGGCATATGTTAGTAGGAATGGAACCTGAAATTTGGTTGTGAGATATACTTAGAAACATCATATTTGACACAATATTTTCTTCATCAAGCAAGAGAGGACCTGAAAGGCTATTGATTCGCAGAGATACAACAAGTAGCGATGAGATATTGAACAATGTTGCAGGAAATAGAACATGTTAAACTGATTATCGTGTGAGTCCAAAAATGCAAGCTGGCTCAAATTACGGATCTCTTTTGGAATGTTGCTGATTAATCAATTCTGGTTAATAACTTAAAAATCTAAACCACTGAAATCACAAAAGGAGGGAAATGCAACACTCTGAACTACAAATGATACATGAGTCCAATTAGTACAGACGACTGCCAGGAAAACGAAAAGCAACATATAACTTACAGGTTTGGAAATGTCACGATCCGAACCGGCGCCCCGGCCGTAAAGAGTATCCCGAACCATCAAGGCCCGAGAGCCCTTCTAACTTGTAATCACATACACCATTCATCTCTATCTCTATCTCTATTATATTAAAAGTGTGAAGGTCCTTATAATTGGCGTTTTCCCTTTTTGCGCTTCATTAAAAGTCTCCACTTTAAACAAAATCGTCTTTTTTCCTTTTATGATATTAAATATTAATTTAAATTGCAAAATCCTATATTACATAGTTATTTACATTACATAGTCCTATTCTATTTCAGGTAAGTAACTTTCTACAAATTATTTTCTTAAATTAAGTACCTCAATTAAAATACCTTATATTACTTCTTTTTCTCACGTTTATAAAGATAACGATGGAGACGACTCCAATGAGGGAAAAGAAAAAGAATAAGCTAAATTACAAAAATCAATTCTTCAAAAATTGACTTGCACTTCATTTTCTCATGAAAACAATATGACAATGAGTTTACACCGTACAACTGCTTTCTTTTGACGGTGATTTTCGTTTCGTTTGTGCAATGTGTAGTGATCTCAAACAAATATGTGTTTACGTTAATTTTTGTTAAATTAATTTTGTTATTTGATTATTATTATTATTATTTTGAGTTGAGGATCTATCAGACATAATCTTTTAGTCCATAAAAGAAATAGTAGTAGAATAAAGGTAAGTTCTACATGTACGTATATTGTTATTATTATTAATGTTGGTGTCGCAGATATCATATGTACTTATAAGTTGCTATAATGGCTAAGGTTTTACTTGGACATCACATGCGCAATCATCAATATTGAAAAGGTAGGCATTCATGATATGATATTTTTATTGTATTTTCATTTAATTTTGAATAGTGTATTTTCTTTTAACAAAAACGAATGAGAGAAAAAATATGTAGAAAAAATGTGTGTGTTGTTTGAAATTGAGTTATTCTTCTATAAAATTATTTCTTCTTCAATTTTCAATTTTGATGTTGTTTGTATTATTGTAGTCAAAAGAAAGTGAAGACAAAAGTACCTTAACTTTTTCTTCTTTTTTTCCTTTTGAATCTATGATAGATGATTTAGTATTAAATTTTATGTTTTTTTTAGTGCTGGAGTTCTTCTTAAATTTTGGTTTTATTGTAGTAAAAAGAAAGTGAAGACAAAAGTAAGTAAAGTCACTTTTTTCTTTTTGCAATAGCTTTATTAAGGTATCATTTTAGTACTATTTTGATATCTCGATTAATGTATTGCTTTGTTGATATATTGATTATCGTATTGTTTTATTGCAGTACATTGGTGCTATATGAATGTTCCATTGAACTTAGGTTCAATCAAGACAGGTCAAATTAAATCAATTCTAAAATAAAGATCATCGGATAAAGAAAAATTGAGGTAAGCAGCCATATACTTTGAGAGTTATATACCAATTTAATTTCCTTGACTATTAGATTTAAGATTTTTATGGAGTGCATATCGAGAATAGTAAAAAGATCTCCACCTTTGTATCAGATTTCATGTTAAAGCACACTATTATTTCTTAAACCCACCTTCACTTCAACTTTTTGTCATCATAAGCAAAGATTTATTTCTAACAAAGTAATTTCTTTGTTAGTTGAAGTTGATCATTGGTGGGTTTCGGTTTTGATGAATTCAATTTATCCAAGTTTTTTTTTTTGAGAAGTTCAGTATTCTTTCAAATTGAGTTATTAATGGGTTTAATCAAACCTATTTAACTAGCGTATTAGGGCTAAATCTTTTCAAAGCATATCTGAAAAATTTTAGTTCGCGAAGATCTATGTTTTTTTTGTTCTTCGTCTGATAATATAATTGAATACTTTGTTTTTTCCCTCAAATTATCAATTTTATTTTCAATGCTTTGTTTATACATAGAAGCATCATGGGTTCTTTATCAATATAAGTTTTTTTCTAAATTCAGGTAACCATTATATATGTTTCTATCGTCTTGTAAGACCTTTTTTTCTTAGTGATTTCGTCTTGCCTGAAGGGGAGTTTTGGAGTAACTGGTAAAGTTGTTGCCATGTGACAAAGAGGTCACGAATTCAAGCCTTGAAAACAAACTCCGGCAGGAATGCAAGGTAAGGTTGCGGACAATACACCCTTGTGGTGGGATTCTTTTTCGAACACCGCACATAGTGGTAGCTTTAGCACACTGGACTGTCCTTTTTTTTTATCTTGCCTACTCATTGTAATACTTGCATGAAAATGTGATTATAAAGGTCTATTTTGAAAGTTACATACTTTTTTTCTGTAGGAGTTTTTTTATTTATAAATGTTGAAGGTGACCAAATAGTGATTAGATTTGTTATGTTATATCAAACAGACATGATGTTGATTCATCTTACCGACTATGGCCTTAGATAAAAGGTTATAGAGTACTTTAAACAGATTTCAGTAAAGGTTTATTAGATAGTTAAGCTAGCATTGTGTTTGTCTTTTATTCTATATTACTACTACTATTAACATTATTATTGTTTGGATGATTCGTATGTGTGTAAATGCAAAGCTATATTGACTTTATATTGTCAATATCCCATCCTTTGCTTTCTGTTGAATGTTTAGTTTGGTTGATCTGTTTTAATTATGTATTAGGTGTATCTCTGTGAACATATATATATATGCATTGTTAACTATTAGTTTCATGTTTTTATGTGTAGAGTTTTAGAAGAGTAATTGTGCTGATATTTCAATTATTTATATTATTTTGCTGTAGTTCAAGTGATAGATGAATATTTGGTTGGGCTCTGTAGCGGTTAGGTTTAGTCTTATTATTTTAATACTTTGATTATTGTATTATTTTGTTGTAGTTTTTCTTCTATTATTATATATTATTTGTTTTGCTTAATACATGCGATAGATGAATTTTCGATCGAATTTTCGCCTAAAGTTTATGTTTAATGCTATTATTATGATATCTCAAATCTCGATTATGTGTTATTTTGTTGTAGCTTATTAGTGGTGTATGAGTATTCAATTAGAATTGGAGACAATCAAGACAGGCCAAACTAAATCAATTATAATGCGAAAATTCTTGGATAAAAAAGTTTGAATTGAGGTAGGCAAGTAGGTACTTTATATTTGTTGTTAATCCACCAAAGATAGAATGTAATTCATAGGAAATAGCACGCAAAGACAAACTTAAAAATAATAATAAAAGAATATTGAAATCTTAGAAAATTGAGTGGAACTATAATGCTTTTGGATTGCTTTCTTTGCTTTGCATGAAAGTTTCTCAAGTCTAAAGTTAGCCACAGTTCCTCCTTATTTCTCATTATAATACCTTATTGATGGCTGTCTAAAATTTTAGAAATTATATAAAAAATATACTATTAATTAATTACAGTTTTTTTTTGTTATGAAGTTTTGTGAGATGATTTTTATATTTATAGAGGAGGTGCTAATTAATTGATGCAACACACATATACTAACATTAAAAAAACATATACTTTTGTCATTTAAATCATGAATTTAATGTTTTATTTATTGCGACTTCAACTATAATTTATTCGTTTTTGTATTCAAGTCATTCACCATAGAGACATCAAAGGTAGTTGACTTATCCATATTAATTAGCAGAACTATAATACCCAAAAAGACACAGTGAAAAATTTTCAGACAATTTTAAAAGATCATATTATCTCTATTTTAATTTGTTTGTCTAATTTTGTCCAAGCACCCCTGACATACTAATGATTTATATCTAAATTGCCCTCAATTTTGATAAAAATATAGAATTTCGAGAATAAAAATAACACTTCATAAAATAAAGTGCTTCTAAAAGTAGGAAAGAAATATAATGACTAAGCTCTTCTTTAATTTAACTAATTTTTTTATCTTCAAAATTTTACATTATCTTATTAAAAATTTCGTACTTAATTTTGATAAAAATATAGAATTTCGAGAATAAAAATAACACTTCATAAAATAAAGTGCTTCTAAAAGTAGGAAAGAAATATAATGACTAAGCTCTTCTTTAATTTAACTAATTTTTTTATCTTCAAAATTTTACATTATCTTATTAAAAATTTCGTACTTAATAGAATGACTTACTGACTTACACACGAGAATTTATTTTGTATATATGTTTATTTTGAATTAACGCTTGATGCATTTATAAAATGACTTACACACGAGAATTTATTTAGTATATATATATTTATTTTTAATTAATGCTTGATACACGTTCAACGGACTTATTCTAAACTAGTATAAAAAAAAAGTGCGAAAAACATAAAACGAAATGGAATCATGGTCATAAATTTGAAATTTGTTCAATAATGAAAAATACAAAATGAAACGGAATCATAGTCATAAATCTGAAATCTGTTCAACAATACAAAAATAGGTTTTTCAACATGAAAGCAACATCTTTTTTCGTCTGCGAAATCTCTACTACATAAGATATCAAAACTTGTCTGAATCAGGGACAAAACCTCCAGTAGACCAAAATCATAAAAAATGATAAATGACTGAAAGAAAATAGGCCTTCTAAAATATAGAAGGCTCACCAACTGCACTCTTCACTCCTGCCTGAAGAAATCTACTGCTTATCAGGATTCTAAAATATGATTATAATTGTAAATCCAAAAACCTTTTCGTAAAATCATGATTTCTAAACCTTTTGTATAATTAAAAGAATTTACTATGCCCATGTAGTTTTTAGGAAAACCCCACGTACCTTATGTTGTTTAGGAGGAAGAGTGGATTCCGAATTTCACCTTAGTTCTTGAAACTATTGACGTGCAAGGATGAGCTCTTGATCTTAAAAGAAGAGGCTAGGGTTTTCAATTGATGTAAAGAGAGTTATTTTTCATGAAACCAACCTAAAGTGCTGATATGATATTTTAATCTCGTGGTTGGGGAGTATTAAAATAAGGGAAAATGATCCAATTGCCCTTAAAACACGGATTTTAAAAGCTGAAACAACTGGGTATCGACGCGATTGGCGATGCAGCGCGTCGACGGCATCGACACATACCCAACGTGACACGCCCTAATCGTGCCAAGCCTAAGTACTTTTGCCTGGTAGTTCTTGTACAAAAATTGACCAACGCGATGGGCGATGCAGTGCACCAAGATCGCATTGGTCCACTATTTTGGGACACCAAACAAGGTCTAAACGAGGCCCAAAAAATTCAAAACTCGTCCGGGAAGACCTATTGACCTCCCGGATCATGAACTAGATAACATATCAACTATTGAGGATCGGGAAGGTCGAGAATAAGATCATCAATGATTAGGATCTCAAAATGACTAAGTCCCTTTTTAAACTTAGAGTATTTTCAAGATGCTAGCCTCTCAAACATGGCTCTAGGTGACATCAAGTCGAACAAAACTATTGGGCGTTACATTATCCCCTCTTGGGATCATTCGTCCCTGAATGATGACTTAGAACATAGGTAAGCACAATCTCAACATACTAAGGAAAATAAATAAGGAGGGATATGGAGAGAAATTGAATAGTACCTTCTATGATGTCACCCATTGACTCAAAGAAGTTTGGATACCTAGCTCGCATGTCATCTGATTCCCAAGTAGCTTCCTCAACTTTTTTATTCTTCCATAGTATGTTATCCGAGACTATTTCCTTGTTCTTCAAATTTCTAACTTGGCAATCCAAGATTTTAAAAGGCTCTTCTTCGTAAGACAAATAGTCTGTCACCTTGATCTCCTCCACAGGCAACACTAGGGAACGGTCTACAATAGATTTATTCAACATGGATATGTGGAATACCGGGTGAACAGAACCCAGATTTGTAGGTAACTCAAACTCATACGCAGCCCCACCTATCCTTCTCAAAACCTGGTATGGCCTTATATAGCGAGGACATAACTTCCATTTCTTCTCGAAATGTATAACTCTCTTTATAGGAGAGACTTTGAGAAATCAATAGCCTTAAGATAGAATTCACACTTGGAAAATTTTTCATACAACCTATGATCTTTGAGGGTCTGAAGGATGATTCGAAGGTGATTGGCATGGCCCTCCTCACTCTTAGAATAAATTAAAATATCATTAATGAAAACTATAACAAACAGATCTAGAAAGTGATGGAATACCCTATTTATTAGGTTCATGAAAGCTGCATAGGCGTTAGTCAACCCAAAGGACATGGCTAAGAATTCAAAATGACCGTAGCGGGTTTGGAAAGCTATTTTAGGAATATATGACTCTCTAACTATCAACTGATAGTACTCCAAACCAAGTTCTATCTTTGAAAAGTATTTAGCACCCTCAAGTTGGTCAAAGAGATCATTAATTCTAGGCAGAGGATATTTATTTTTAACATTGACTTTATTTAGCTGACGATAATCTATACACATACATAGGGAACCGTTTTTCTTTTGCACGAAGAGTACAGTTTCACCCAGGGAGAAACACTAGGATGGATAAAACCTTTGTCTAGAAGGTTTGATAGTTGTTCTTTCAACTCTTTCAGCTCTACAGGAGCCATTCTATATGGCAAAATAGAAATGGGATGGGTGTCTGGCAATAAATCAATACCAAAATCTATCTCCCAACCTGGGAGATCATCGGGAAAGACTTCTGGAAATTCATTTCCATAGGGACACACTGAAGAGAAGGACTTTCAGTAGTTGAATCTTTAACCCGAATAAGATGATACAAACAGCCCTTGGAAATGAGTTTACGGGCTCTGATGTAAGATATAAAGTTCCCTCTAGGTGCTAAAGAATGCCACTCCTATTCTATCACTGGTTTATTTGGAAAAGAAAAAGTAACTTTTTAGGTTCTACAGTCTAGCATGGCATAACATGAATGGAGCCAGTCCATTCCTAAGATGGCATCAAAATCAACCATATCAAGCTCTATGAGGTCTGCCACAGTAGCACAGCTATAAAAATCCACAATAAAATTCTTATACACCCTCCTAGCCACAGCAGAATCACCCACTGGAGTGGAAATAAAGAAAGGTTCTACAATTATATCGGGCTCAAACCCAAAACCGACAACTACATATGGGGTCACATAAGACAAGGTAGACTCGGGATTAAGTAACACATACACATCACAAGATAAAATTTGTAACGTACCCGTGACTACATCTGGTGAGGCCTCTGCCTCCTGGCGATTTGACAAAGCATACAACCAGTTGCGACCACTCCTAGCAGCTGAAGTGGCACCCTTTTGAGGCAGCGGTGGTGTAGAAGAATTTTCCTATGACTTAGCACCACCAACATTCCTTCTAGCAGAAGGACTATCTCTACGGAAATGACTCGACTGACCACATGAATAGCATACCAGTGTACCCAGATGACACCTCCCTAGATAATGCTTATCATAAGTCTCACACCACAGAAATGTATGATGCTACTGAGCCACACTGCCCTAGGACTGGGTATCCTGTGCCTTGGATCCATGATTAGTCTGAAATTCTGAGATCGTCGGTCAACTGGGGGTCTAGGAGCTGGGGCACTGGCTGCAGACTACGCATTACCCCAAAACTTTTTCTTCTGCCATCTGTTACCCCTATTACCACTCTGCGATTAACTGTTTGTCTGGTTTGCTATTTTGGCCCTCTTGGTTTACCTGCCCTTCTCCCTAGATTTAGTTATTCCCTTTTTCTGCTCCTCAACCTGCTACATGTAGACTGACAGTCTGTAGAAGTCCATGTCCTTGTTCAGTATTGCCTACTTGCATTCAAGAACTAAGTTATCTAAAAAGCCAGATACAAATTTCCTCATATGGACTTTCATATTACTAGCCAACTCTAGAGCATAACGGGCTAGTTGGTTGAATCTCAAAGTGTACTCCTTGACACTCATTTTTCCTTGCTTTAAAGATGTTTACTAAGAAGATTTGCATGTTTTGTCACAAATTTTATGGCCACCACATGTTTTTTGAAATGCTGAAAAGAGTGATCTTTGCATAACTTGATAAATGTTTTGAAGTTTGAATCTTCTTGAATTGTTTGAAATATGGTGATCCAAAATTTATGTTTTGAAAAAAGATACTATGATGTGATATTTTATGGCTCAGAAACATGACTTGCAAGTCTTTATATGACGATACCAATTCAGATAATGTCATAGCAGATTTAGAACATACTAAAGATACAGATTTTTCTTAGATTTTTAGAATTTGATTTCAGAAAGAGGCATGTTTAGAACAGACTAAAAATGAGCTTAAGAGATGTTAGGAGGTTACCTAAAGAAGGCATGAGCTATAAAACTCATTTCCTAAAATTGTGTTTTGCCGATACAGGTTATTATGTTACCCAAAATGGAAATTGTACGTTGGAGATGCCCTGTGGTGTAATAGATAAGCAGATACTCCAACTCTTGTGGAAACCTTTGGTTGGGGTCTTGTCCGCCGAGTTAAGGGCGGATCTCATATAGCCTGTGGGATACTTTCAGATATGTAGGGTGTACCATCTAGCTCAGAAGTAATACAGAGCATAAAAATTACATTGACAAGATTGTTTTAAGATTATTTTTGATGGCCCATGTATTTTAAACTATTTCACGCATAATGTTTTATGACTTTCTCTCACCTATGTTATATATGTATAAATTCATTATTTTGGATTGCTCCGCGTATCATTACAATTGTATTGTGCCCTACATTTTCGAGTCTGAGACTCAGTCTAGAGGTTCTGCTAAGACATAGAGTTATTACGACAGAAGTGAATTGTGTAGTTTTGTGAGTCTTCTTTATTCCAGAAGACCTATTCTTTTCAGACACTTGTTATTTACTTTGGTTTAGGTCCACCGGGAGCCTTGTCCCAGATTCAGATAGTTATTGATTTTGTATGTAGTAGAGATTTTGCAAACTGACATAGATATTAATAGATTTCTTTCTGTATTGTTTAATTGAACTCAGAGTATGACCATGATTTTGTAATGATTTATATTTCCGCATCCTTTCTTTATGTATGAGTATCGTGCATGATTACCAGATGTAGAAGAGCGCTTGGGCCTCCATGGTTCAGAATATTCGTTACGACAAGGGCCCCGACTCAGGTCGTGACATTTATCCTTTTGTTGAAAGAATTGCATGTGTTTTATGAAAGGATTAGATGCCACATGGTAAAGTACTAAAAAGGGATTATTTTGCATAAGTTTTCATGTGTTTTTAAATAAGAACTCTCTTGTGTGATGTTTGAATCTTTTGGGTGGTCATCTACATATTTTTGAATGAAAGGGCTATGATTAAGACATGACATGATATGGCTTGCAAGTCTAGGTATGACAATGCCTATGTAACGCCTCGATTTTCTGAAACCGGAATGCCAAATAGTGCTCATGATCCCAAATGACCAAAAGCTAACCCTCTACTGATATCTATACCTAAGAACTGCATAATATAACAAATGCAGAAAACTGGCGGAAACTTTCCATAAGGTTCAAAACGTCTAAAATACACAAAATTGAATACTGATACATCTGTCTGAAAAGACTCTAACTGTCTGATCTATGGAGTTGATTGGACATGTCCCCAACTAACTCCATCTACAAAAAATAAACTGAATCTAATATAAAACTAAAATAGGAGTCATCATCGAATGAAGAGGACTCACTACTACATCTACTGCTGCTGACTGAGTCTGGACTTCTATGGGTGCTCTGGATCTCGCACTTCAGAACCTATGGTATAAGACACCATAGTGCAAGAGAAAAGTATGCATCAGTACTTTGAATGTACTGGTATGCTAGATGAGGTAAGGCTAAATGCAAGGGCTTATGCATGAACATAACTTAACTAAATAGCATGAGAGTACTAAATGAGGACATAAGTATGAATACACAAACCATAACTAAAAATCATCGTGGCTCTAAATATTGAGACTCAGATACTGCTTTACTGACGTCTGAAATCACTACTAATACCGAGGTACTGAATAACTGAATCTACTTATATCAATAGCTGAGTTCTGAGTTTTCAACTATCGACTGACTAAATTTGTGATCAAACCTCTCTAACAGATGATCTCTAAATCTACTAATAATAATAAGGAATGATTGTATCTGAGATTATACCTATCTAGAGGAAGATCTTTGAATCTTTTAATAATAGAAATGATGGACTGAGTTTGAGATCAGGCCTATCTAACGAGGGATCTCTGAATCTTTTAATACTGATACTGATTAACTTTATATAAGACCAGGCCTATCTAGAAAGTGGTCTATGAATCTATGGGACTATCTAAGTTTCTTACTAAGATGGGTGACAGTATCTGATAGTCCTAATTTCTGAGTTCTACTCTGAAGACTGATACTGAAACTGCAACTATGGGAGTTCTCACTTAACCGACATGCCCCGAATTTGATCTAGTGGGGTCCAACTTGTAACCCTAGATGGAAGGGTGTCAATACCTTGCCATGGATAACGACCTCTGTTATGGTCAAGCCTCTCTAATGGTGACCCTGAACAGAAAGTTAAGCCAAAGAAAATATGATAATCAAGCCTTAATCTAACGGGTGACTCCTGGTCCTGCGTTGGCTACGCAACTCTGGAGTTCAGGGATTGCTCCTAACTACTCTGCCTCTCTACGTGGGAAGTCGCCATCCCTGTACTCGCTCGGTACTAGTTCCTACTCCCAACTAAATGACTCTGAACTGATTCTTATACTGAACTGAATTTTTTACTGATTATCTTACTTGACTGGTCTGACTGAGTTTACTTGGTTCCATTATCTGACAGAATACTTCTGAATTCTACTTTCTATCGAAATGCTACTGAGTTTCATAGCTTACTAAGTTTTACTAAAATCTAGACTGATTACTAAATACTACTGAGGTCTAAACTAGATACTGAGCTGGAATAGACTAAATACTGAGATTTACTGAGTTTTCTTAACTTCTATTACTAACTGAAATCTACTGATCATAGCACGACTGAGATTATCTTGAGACTGACTCGGCTCTAGACAAGCAGCTAAGTATTTGGGTATAAATACCCCCCAGGACTTGATAGCATAAATTAATAAGACATGAAAACTCTTGCGTAAAAACCATGACAATAGACTATCATTCGCAACATAACCAATGAAGCATCATTTCGAGCACTTGGGAATCTTAAACATGTAATTGTAAAGGAAAGCATGTTATTGTCTCATAACTCATCCAACAAGGAATTCACATGAATAGGAATACATGTGATAAATAATAATTCATTCATTCAGGCCTTTTAACACACACTTAGAATACACTAGTTGGCATATGCTTGGGAATAACATACTTCATGTTGCAATGACACTATTTTTTTCACATAAGCAATTTATCAAACATGTGGGAGGCACCCTTTGACCATACAACATTCAATACACCAAATTAACATAATTACATAATTCAACATGTTTCTTGAAGGGATTTCATCATGATCATCACATAACCAACACATACTAAGGTCAATACTTGCATCTTTATGATCACAACATGAATTAAACTTAATATTAACATGGGTTTCAATTTCAAACCACAAAAACCATAAAAAATTGATACAGAAATTCCAAGCTCGAGACCTTTCACACGAAGCCAAGCAGGTGAGTTATAATGACTCCAAGCCTTGTTCACATTCTTGGCCATGTGTAAGGCCCTTGTGAGCCCATCTAAGGGCCTATATTTAATAAAATAAGAAGAGGCCCACCAAGACACCCCAAACCCACCCACTTAAATGCCAAGGGTATTTTGGTCTTTGTCCCTCCTTTCTAAGTGACTATATAATCCATGTAATAGGTCTAGTCTTTATTTAGTTCATTCCTATTATTCAAGAAATAAAAGACTTGTAAATATTTTGCTTCTCTTTCTCATTTGGAGAGGCCAAAACCGAATTCTCACTAGTAGAGTGATACTAGTGTTGTATCTTGGCTAGAAACTAGGTTCTTAGGGTTCTTTGAGTTCCTATTGGTCCAAGTAAGAACTTGGTATTGATATTTATTAGTCTTAGGGTCCTTTCTCATGTTAGGGTTCTTAGATTAATGAATATTGTGTGTCAAGTTTCTATCTCTTTCTTTGTAAATCTTGTTAACATTGTATTGTTGAATATAAAAGTCTAGTGAAGCCGTGTGGGGCTCTTTAGATTCACTAGCAATATTTTCTTTGTTGTTCTTTTTGTTAAACTCACTTTTCTAGTTCAAACAAGTGTTGCAAGCCTAGTGAAGCCGTGTGTGGCCATTTTTGATTCACTAGCACTTTGTTGTTCATGTTGTTGTTCTTGTGTTGGTTGGAATCTCTTGATACACACTTAGCATTGTATCATTTGGTATCAAAGCTCAAGGCTAGGTTTTGTTCTTACAAAACCAATCTTGGGAAGCTCTTACCAAAAAGTGTGTTCTTGAACATTTTGGTCGAAAAATTGGTTGTAGATCTACAAGAGATTTTACTTGTTTAGTTTGTTTATTGTGTTGATTTCTTCCTCATCAACACAAAAAGTGTCTAAATCTAAAGTTGAGATTAATTGTAAGAGAATAGTTGTTGTGAAAACTTGAAGTAGCCATGAGTTTTGACTTGTGTTGGGGCGTTGGAGGTGACCATTGTGGTGTATTGTTGTTATGTTCTTGAAGGTGTTGATGTTGTGTTCATCCTTAATTTTTCTTCATCTTATGTCTTAACTTCTATAAAGAGAAATAGATCCAAAAAAAAAAGGTTGTAAGAAAAAATTGAAAAAAAATTATTTGTGAGAAGACTTGACAACCACTTTTCCTTCAAACAAGGAACCTTGTCTTGTGGGACTAGTGAGGTCAAACATCACCTTTTGAGTTTGAAAAAAAAAAATTAAAAGGGTTACAAGACCTTATATTTTCCATCCCAATAACAAGTAATCCATTACAAAAGATCTAAGGGGACTAAGACTTCAAGTTAATGAACTACTTATGTGGACCCGCAACCAATGACATGCTGCCATATCACCTAAGTTACTGTTCACATGATAATTAAGCTCAAATTTGGATGTTCTACTTTCTAATTATTGATTCCTAATTCCCTCTAATTGACTTGAGAGCTAATTAACAAACTAGTACATTCCTACTCGCTTGTCAATTAATCCCGTGAAGCCTTGTGTTAGTGTCAATGTTTGTTTGTGTGTTTTTGTCATTTGAATATGTTGTAACTCTTGGATCTAGTCCGATGAGAATTCTTTGAGTTTCAAACAAGAATCCATTTCGGGAAAGAGCATACTCATACCTTACGGATTCTCGGGTTCTTAGCCAATCTACAACACTTGTGGAACTTGAGTGTGAGTGAACCAAGAGAGTGTGAGTGAGGGGAGGGATTTTAAACTAACTTGTTTGTTGCTTGTGTAGGTGATACATTGATAATGGAGAAAATCATGCCTCAAATCATGGATTCTAATGAAATGGAGAAGTGACGACTATTAGTGGGAGGTTAGAACAAGTGGAGTGTCAAAGGAACTCTTTTCCTCCGCCACCATTACTCCTGAAACATGGCCACAATTGCCAAATCCTTCACTAGCTTCACTAAATGTCGTAAGCCAAACCACTCATAACCCTCTAAACTGAAACTCTAATAGACCAACCCATTCCCAAATGCCTCAAGTTCCACAAAAGGTACTTGTACGTCAAATGTCTCCAAAAAATCTGAACCCCCCTTCCAAGCTCCACTAAATCAAAGACCATCACCTCAACAAAATCCAATTCCTCCGAATCAAGTTCCAAATGTCTAAAACCGTCCCGTCCACCTGGAGGAATATGATAAACAGGATTATGAAGGGTATGGAGCCTTTGACAATGCCTACATGAGGGAGTAAGAGATAAGAGGGGGTAGTGTGGATCCAAAAAGATACCGAGTGTATGGATAAAGAGGAAATCGACACCTAGAGAGAGACGTAGGCATCAATACCATCAAATTGAGCCTACCTATCTTTAAGGGTGAAAATGACCCCGAGGTGTATCTTGCTTAGGAGTCGGCATATGATAAAGTGTTTCAAGTGAATGATATCTCAGATAATAAGAAGAGTTGTTATACCAAAGCTCATTTAGAAAGCTATGCTAACACTTGGTGGGAATACGTCAAGCGGTTCGGCAATGAGTTGGTAGAGTGACAACCAGCACCATGGTTTCGGTTGAGGTACCTAATGAGGCAATGGTATCTTCGCGAAAGTTATTGTCATGAGTTTCTTTCTAGGTTGTACAATTTGCAACAAGGGAAATCGAAGTGTTATGGCATACTATGATGAGTTTCAACTACTCATGTTGAAGCTTGATCATCGGGGAGACCAAATTGGCCATGACATCATTCAGTTCAATTATGGGTTGAACAAAGAGATCTACACTCATTTGACACTTCATAAGTTTAATACTATTGAAGGGATTTTCCAAGCGGCTCTTGAGATTGAAAGGGATCTTAAAGAGAGGTCGTCGTTTAAGGCAAAGGGACCATCAACCTTGGGTTGGCTGAGGAGAAAAGATATGGTTCAACCATCTTCGAGTTGGCCCAAAAACAAGGACCAACCCGTCACTACAAGGTTTACCAAGCCTAAAACAGTCCATAAATTTCCTCCCCGGCAAGAAGCTCACAAGTATCCTAATCCTAAAGGGTTCCAATGTTTCAAGTGCCAAGGTTGGGAACATAAAGCCAATGAATGTCCAAACCGGCGCAATGTGATCCTAAGAGAAGGGAGATTTTATTACCTTAGTGAGGAAGTGGGTCTAGAAAAAGAAGAGAATGAGGCTGAGTCTCAAGATAGTGAGGAACCCAAAAATGATCCACGTGATGATGATGACGATTGTGAGGATGCTTATCCACAAGAAGGGGAGTGCATGGTTCCAAATTTTATAGTGAAGCATGCCATGATTAGTAAGGAAATAGATGAGCCTAGACAACGGGAGAATCTATTCCATACAAAATGTCTTGTGAAGGGAAGTGTGTGCACTATGGTGATAGATAGTGGAAGTTGTGTGAATGTGGTTAGTGTTGCAATGGTAAACTTCTTGAAATTGCCGACTACACCTCACACTAGTCCTTACAAGTTGCAATGGTTGAATGAATGCGGCGAGTTAAAGGTCACAAGGCAATGTGTGATACGTTTTAAGGTAACCAACTACAATGACGAAGTGCTTTGTGACATGATACCAATGCAAGCTTGTCACTTGTTGTTAGGAAGGCCTTGGCAATAAGATAGGTCAACCAAACATGATGGAAGGTCCAATCGGTATACACTTGAGAAGGATGGATACAAGGTCGCTCTTCATCCATTATTGCCTTCCCAATTGAATGAATTACACCAAAAGATGTGAGAATTGAGGGAAAAGGGAAAGAAGGCCAAGAGTGACAGAAAAAGAAGGGAACCCGAGAGTGAGGGAGCAAGGGAAACCGAGGGGCTCCTAATTTCTAAAGGGCAAGGAAGTGTGTTGATGAAGGCTAGGAGAAAAGAATTATTTGTGGATCATGAAGAGGATACTCCGATGCTTCTCTTGGCTCAGTGTTTTAATACTAACGCCACTAACATTTCCATTTCTCCTTCTATTTATCATGTTTGCAGGATTGAGGATGTCTTCCCAAAGGAATTACCGCAAGGATTTCCCCCACTTCAGGGAATTGAGCACCAAATATTTTTTGTGCTAGGTTCATAATTTCTAAACAAACCACCTTATAGGAGAAACCCGATGTATAACAAGGAATTGCAATGCCAAGTTGAGGAACTCCTCAACAAAGGGTATATCAAGGAGAGTATGAGCCCTTGTGCTGTCCCGGTGCTACTAGTTCCCAAGAAATATGGGACTTGGCATATGTGTGTTCATTGTCGAGCCATCAACAAGATAATGGTAAAATAAAATCACCCTATTCCTAGGTTAGATGATATACTTGATGAATTGAGTGGTTCATGTTTGTTTTCTAAAATTGATTTGAGGAGTGGCTATCACCAAATTCGTATGCAACCGGGTGATTAATAGAAAACCACCTTCAAGACCAAATTTGGTCTCTATGAATGGATGGTTATGCCATTGGGCCTAACAAATGCTCCAAGTACTTTCATAAGTCCAATGAATCATGTGATGAAGCCATTTATCGAAACGTTTGTTGTTGTTTACTTTGATGATGTGTTGGTGAATAGTAAGTACTTAGATGAGCATGTAAAGCATTTAAAATGTGTGTTTGATGTCCTCCGAAAGGAGAAGTGATATGCTAATCTAGAAAAGTGTTCTTTTGGTGTCCATGAGGTTGTATTTCTTGGATTTGTGGTGAGCTCAAGAGGGGTCAAGGTGGAAGAATCTAAAATTGACGCCATTAAAAATTGGCCTACTCCCAAAACCGTAGGTGAAGTGAGAAGTTTCCACGGGTTGGCTAGTTTTTATAGAAGTTTTGTCAAAGGATTTAGCACCATTGCCGCCCCCTTGACCAAAGTGATTAAAAAGGATCGGCCTTTTAAGTAGGGAGATAAACAAGCTAAGGCCTTCGAGGACTTGAAATTTATGCTCATCTCAGTCCCTTTGCTATAATTGCCAAATTTCGTCATGACTTTTCAGGTTGAATGTGATGCTAGCAAAATCGGCATAGGCGCAGTTTTAAGGAAAGATTTGAAATCTATTGCCTACTTTAGCGAAAATCTCAAAGGAGCAACTCTAAACTACTCTACGTACGATTTAGAGTTGTATGCCTTGATTAGAGCCATGGCTACTTGGCAACATTATTTGTGGCCTAAAGAATTCGTGATCCGAACGGATCATGAATCCTTGAAGCATCTATGGGCACAAGACAAGCTTAACCGGCGGCATGCCAAATGGATTGAATTTTTTGAAACTTTTCCTTATGTTATTCAATACAAGAAGGGTAAAGAAAATGTGGTTGTTGATGCTTTGTCCCGTAAACATGTGCTTGTGTCTAATTTGTCGTCCAAGTTGATGGGGTTTGAAATCCTCAAGTCATTATATCCCGAGAACCCTCACTTCGCTCCTATCTATAATGAAAGTAAAGAGTTGGATAGGGATAGGTGGGTTACGGATAGGGGTTCCCATCCCTTTACCAAATTTGATGGATACTTGTTTAAAGGTAGATGATTGTATGTTCCCTCAAGTTCGTGGAGAGAACTATTTGTGAGGGAAGCACACAATGGCGGTTTAATAGGATATTTTGGGGTCGAGAAGACCCTCGAAATTTTGGAAGAACAATTTTATTGGCCTAGAATGCACAAGGATGTGGCCTGAATTTGCGGCCAATGTGTTGAGTTCAAAGGAGCCAAGTCACGGCTCCAACCCAATGGGTTGTACACCCCATTGTCCACCCCTTTGCGTCCTTGGCTTGACATATCAATGGACTTTGTGTTGGAATTTCCGAGGACTAGAAGGGGGTGGGATAGTATTTTTGTTATGGTGGATCGGTTTTCCAAGATGACGATAAAATGTGCAGACTTGGTCAATCGATCCACGATGACCCAAATGCTATCAAAACCACGCGATGTACGAGGCAATCCACCTATGAAATCCATAGTAATTCGTTCCCATTTCCACTCGGGTAACCGGACCTTAAATCAATCTTAGAAAACACCGCCGTACCTTTAATCTAATCAAACAAATCATCGATGCGAGGCATAGGATACTTATTCTTCACAGTAACCTTATTCAACTGCCTGTAGTCGATACACATACGCAAGGAGCCATCTTTCTTCTTCACAAACAAGACTGGAGCACCCCAAGGAGATACACTCGGTCTGATAAATCCCTTACCCAGAAGATCCTAGAGCTGACTATTCAGCTTCTTCAGCTCAGCAGGAGCCATACGATATGAATCCATAGAAATAGGTCGGGTGCCAAGCTCGAGGTTAATAATAAACTCTACATCACGCTCAGGAGAAAGGCCAGGTAGGTCGGTCAAAAATACATCAGAAAACTCGCAAACAACAGGGATGGAGTCAAGCGGGGAACTCTCAACACTAACATCCTGGATATATGTAAGAAAAGACTCACAACCCCTCGATATAAGTCTCCTAGCCTGGATGTACGAAATAATCCCCGCCGGTGTGTCGCTAACAAAACCCTGCCACACAACTAGGGGTATGCCAGGCAAAGCTAAAGTAACGGTCTTAGCAAAACAATCCAAGACCGCATGGTAAGGAGACAACCAATTCATGCCTAGAATTACATCAAAATCAACCATATTTAGGACAATAAGGTCAATATGAGTATCAAACTCCCGAATAGTGACCAAACAAGATCTATATACCCGATCCACTACTAAAGAGTCACCCACTGGGGTAGCCACATATAATGGCATAGATAAAGACTCCGAATATAAACCCAGGTGCGATGAAAAATAATTAGAAACATATGAAAAGGTGGAACCGGGATCAAACAAAGCAGAAGCTGGCTGATGGAACACGGAAATTGTACCTGTGATCACAGTATCCGAAGCCTCAGCCCCTGATCTACCTGGAATTACATACAAATTACCCTGTCCACTACTAGAATGGGTACCTGCCCGACCGTCTGCCCTACCTCCCTTCGGACCACCTCTCTGGGAACCACCTCCACGGCCTTGTACACCAGCCCTACCTAACGGCGGCACTGATCTGATCGTCTGCACAGCCAGAACTGAAGGCTTAATTATCCTATGCCGAGGACACTAACAGAAGAAGTGACCAATAACTTCGCAGTCATAACATGCCCCGGGCACCCTTCTCTGACTAGAAGGTACAGCGAATCCAAAATGACCACCCCTACTCGACGATCCTAACTGAACAACCCTCTGCGGCTGGATGCTACTCTGACCACTAGAACTACAATAGATGGGCTGACTCCTGTTGGATATCTGAAGCGATGCCTGAACTGGCCAACTAGGCTAACCCTGATACTGAGAAGGCTGCTGATAAGGGTACCGACTATGAAATCCTTGACTTGAGGACTGTGAACCACCGTAGCTACCATGGTAGCATGGTCTCTTATCGCTGCCCCCTTGGGCCTCACGATCCATCTCCTCTATGGTAAAAACATGCTCGGCTATCTCCAAAAAAGACTTTCCTGAAGTCACCAAACTCTGTGTAGCTCTACGGAGTGACAATCTCAATTCCCTAACAAAGCATCAAATCCGCTCATACTCCGTATCCAAAATCATAGTGGCGTGTCTGGCTAACTCATAGAATCTCTCCTCATACTCAGCCACCGTCATAGAGCCCTGTCTCAATGCAGTAAACTCATCTCGGAGACTCTCACGCATGCTATGAGGCATATACTTCCCCAAGAAATCCTCGGAGAACTGAGTCCAAATCACTGGTGGAGATCCAGCTGGCCTGGAATCAAGATAACCTGTCCACCACCTCCTCACTACCGTGTCAAACTGATAAGAAACAAAGTCTACTCCTCGTGCCTCAACTAGCCCCAAATTCTGCAATCGTTGCTCGCAACTGGATAGGAACTCATAAACATCCTCTCATGGGGTCCCGGCAAACCTCGGTGGAGTCAATCTCAAAAATCGATCCAACATCATCTGCTCCTCTGTAGACATAAGTGGCTGGGCTACTGCCGGTTGTGGGACTACTGGTGCTGGCAGAACCTCTACCCTCGATGCCGCTACCGCAAGCTGTGCCCCTAAATCTACACCACCCTACGCTGCTGGTTGAGCTCCCACGACCGGTGGACCACCAACTAACCTCAATAACTGAACTAATGTATCCCAAATAACCGAAAAAGATATAAAGACGGGTGGAGCCTGGGCTGCCCCCTGGCCCACCTGCTGATATGGCGGAATACTTGGAGCTCTCTCAATCCCCGGGGCTATAACGGTATCAGGTGATAGATTTTTGGTCTGATCTCGGACAGGGGCTGCTGCTCTACCATGCCCCTGATATCTGGGTCAGCCTCGACCCCAAGATAAAACTCTAGAAGTGGACCCGCGGTCCCGACTCCTGCTCTCAATCCTCGTGTCCTAGCCATCTACGTAAAGAGTGAACCAATAAAAAGATTACAACCAACCCAGACTTAACGCACAAAATGGATCAAGAAAATGAGATTTTTTTTTTCTAAAAAAGCTCTATAGCCTCCCAAGGATAGGATACAGACGTCTCTGTACCGATCCATAGGACTTTACTAAACATCGGCTCCAGTACTAACAATACCAGTGTGACCTAGGCTCTGATACCAATTTGTCACGACCCGATTTCTCAAATCGTGATGGCGCCTACCTTATACCACCAGTAGGCAAGCCAAACCATAGCCCGGAATTATAGGTAATGGACTATTAGGTAGAGACAAAATAAAGGATCACGTATGATAATAACAACCTCAATAATAAGTGAAAACTAAGAAGAAAGCATATGTATTATATCAAAGCGAGAGGAGGAAAAAGGGACCAACTATACAAATGAATCCCTCCCAAGACCTGATAAGGTCAGTACTAGAGCCACTACTAACAAGTACTCAGAGTACTAGACAAAATCTAAAATGTACACAAGTGGTCTTGAGTGAAAAAGACTAACTAGAATAGATAGAGGAGGATCAGCCTCGGACAATAGTAAGCTCGCCCCTCTCTAAACCAGTACTAAAAGGTAGGAACCACGTCAACGCCGACTGCTAGTACCTGGATCTGCATCAAGAAAAAGATGCAGAAGTATAGTATGAGTACCAAAAACCACGGGTACTCAGTAGGCATCATCGGCCGACTGAACTTAATACAGAAAAGGTGTAACTACAATATAAGGACGTAATCTGAGTTATTAGTAAATAAGGGTGGAAAGGTAAACAACTACCAAGCTATGCAACGACTATAAAGGAATAAGCTTGTGCGATACAGGAAAATAATAAGGCAGTAATAATAATTAAATCAAACATAACCTAACTGAGCCCCCATAAGCCCGCTAGGCACACTGAAGAAGTCTATTAACCCAACCATACCCCCATAAGCCGGTGGGACACACAAGTGATGAAAGTAAACATAAATAATCAGATGACGGACTCAAACCGAAACTCAGAATAATCCCAACTATAATCAGATGTCGGACTCGAACCGGAGCTTATAGTAACAATAATAGTCAAATGTCGGACTCGAACCGGAACTCATAGTAACAATAATAGTCAATTGTCGGACTCGAACTGAGATTCATAGTAATCATAATAATCAATTGCCGGACTCGAACCGAAACTCATAGTAACAATAATAGTCAATTGCCGAACTTGAACCGGAACTCATAGTAATCATAATCCACCGATAATATTAAAATCCATATCATAACAATATAAATGTCTAAATAATCATTCATTAATCTTAATTAAAAGAGGATAAATTCATGATTTTTGCATTTTAGCTTCACGTTTTAAAGTAATAGATGCTATATTATGTTAAAAGATAACATTTCAAAGCTAAAAGTATATATAAATCAAATAATATGCATCTACAAGTATTTATTCAAAGCTAGCATAATAGTTCACAATTTCGGTATATAAGCTCAATCTAAAAGTAGGGTAAACCTAGCCTACCTGGACGCCAATGCGAAAAGACTTTTCGCGAAGCCTCAAAATAGTGCTACTAGAACCTGATCTTGAATAATATCAAAGAAATTAATTTCCACTACACCTCTTAATTTATAAGTAACTTGTAAGACTAATTAAGAACTCCAACCAATTTAAAAGAAACAAACGAAGGTGCAAACATGGAAAAACAGAAACTCAACGGTATGTATATCTATTAACAGTAGATGGTTCACTTTCTTTTCCCTTAAAAATGACCAAAGTTACTATATATATATAAATAAAGTTGGCCAAAGTTGAAGACTTTTCCAAAAGTTATGGCTGCTGATAAGCAACAAGTTCCTGCCAACCTTCTTCACCCACGTGTATGGTTCTAATATTTACCCTACATTGCGTACATAATCAAGTATTGCATAAATTCGTGGTAAAATAATTGTAATATTTTGAATATACCATAATTAATAAAAAAATATTTCTAACAAAACCTTTATTATATAAAAATAATATTTTAACATTTCTAAATTTACTATCTCCACTTAAAATATTAATAAATCATAAAAGTCTATTATAAAATGATATAAATATATCATCGCTTAAAGAATTTTATCAGTATCGAATATATTCTATAAGGGTACTAAATTATATTTCTACCAAATGCCAAATTAAATTATATAATCCATGATAAATTTAGATAGAACTAAAATTATATGAAAAATACCGTAAAATGACCGTAAGGGTCATTACAACATCCACTACTAAAAGGACTTTCGTCCGTGAAAGTAAAAGATAAGGTCATACTTGAAGGCTCAAACAGGTAGGGATACTGGGTGCGTATATTACGCTCGATCTCCCAGGTAGCCTCCTCAACTGGACGGTGATGCCACTGAACCTTAACTACCGTAATATCCCTGGAGCGCAACCGCCTGATATCCCTCACCAAAATAGACGTTGGCTCCTCTACAAACGCCAGTCCCTCGTCCAACTGAACCGAGTCCCACTGAAGTACATGTGACTCATCTGGGATATACTGTCGCAACATAGATACATGAAACACTGGGTGAATAGCTGAGAAGGCAGGTGGCAATGCCAACACATAAGCTACCTCCCCAACTCTCTGTAGGATCTTAAAAGGTCCAATATATCTAGAGCTAAGCTTGCCCCTTCTCCCGAACCTCATCTCGCCCTTCATGGGCGATACCCGTAGGAAGACCCTATCACCAACTCTTAAACTCAATGGACGACGTCTGCAATCAGCATAACTCCTCTGTCTGCTCTGAGCTACTCATAATCTGTCCTGAATCACCCAAACCCGATCCAACGAATCATGAAGCAAATTTGTGCCAAGAGGCCTCGCCTCAGAAATCTCAAACCAACCAATAGGAGATCAACATCTCCTACCATACAATACCTCAAATGGGGCCATCTGAATACTCGAGTGAAAACTGTTATTATATGCAAACTCTGCCAAAGGTAAAAATTGGTCCCACTGACCTCCAAAACACAACACACAAGTGCGGATCATATCCTCTAGAACCTGGATAGTCCGCTCTGACTGTCCATCAGTCTGGTGATGAAAGGTTGTGCTAAGATCAACCTGGGTCCCCAACTCCTCCTGAAATGCCCTCCAAAAGCTAGAGGTGAACTGAGATCCTCAGTCGGAAATAATGGACACAAGGACCCCATGTAGGCGAACCACCTCTTGAATGTAAACACGAGCTAGCCTCTCGGCACTGTAGGAAACTCGAACGGGGATAAAATGTACATACTTGGTCAATCGATCCATTATGACCCAAATTCTATCAAAAACACGCGATGTACGAGGCAATCCACCTACGAAATCCATAGTAATTTGTTCCTATTTCCACTCGGGAATGGGTAGTTGCTGCAACAATCCACCAGGCCTCTGATGCTCGGCCTTTACCTGCTGACAACAAAGACATCGAGCCACAAAACCTGCTATATCTCTCCGCATACCACTCCACCAGTAATGCTGCCTCAAATCTCTGTACATCTTAGATGTCCCGGGATTAATAGAGTATCTGGAGCTATGAGACTCATGAAGAATCAACTAGATCAAATCTCCAACCCTTGGAACACAAATACGACTGTTATACCTCAAGACACCCTCAGAATCTAGCGTAGCCCGCTAAGACTCACCCCTTAACACCTACTTTTGAAGGCTGCGAAGCCTGTTATCCTTGAACTGATGACTCTAAATCTGCTCTAACAAGGTGGATCTGGCCTCAACACTAGCAATGATTTTTCAAGGGTCAAAAATATCCAAACAAACCATCATGTTAGCTAAGGACTGAATGTCCAAAGCCAACGGCCGCTGAGAAGCCAAAATAAAAGCTAAGCTACCCATACTTACTAACTTTCAACTCAAGGCATCCACTACCACATTTGCCTTGTCCGGATAGTAGAGAATAGATATATCATAGTCTTTCAGCAACTCAATCTACCTTCGCTGCCTCGAATTAAGCTCCTTCTGGGTCATAATATGCCGAAGATTGCGGTGATCAATAAATATCTCACAGCAGACCTCTTACAAATAATGCCTCCAAATCCAAAGCGTAAATACTACCGCTGCCAACTCTAAGTCATGGGTGGGGTAGTTGCGCTCTTGCACCTTCAACTGCCTCGATGCATATGCAATAACACGGCCACGCTGCAACAGAACACACCCCAAACCAACACCAGATGCATCGCAATAGATAGTAAAACCCTCATCCTCAACAGGAAGAGTCAAAATAGGAGCTGAAGTAAGAAAATCCTTGAGCTTCATAAAGCTCGCCTCACAACTTGCAGACCACTGAAACAGAACCTACTTCCTCGTCAATATAGTCATAGGGACTGCAACAGAAGAAAAACCCTCAATGAACTGCCTGTAGTAACCTACCAACCCAATAGAGCTGTGAACCTCAGAAGGTGACATAGGCCTAGCCCAGCGACGAATAGCCTCAATCTTGGTTGGGTCCACCATAATACCATCCGTGGACACTACGTACCCCAAGAAAGCTACAGACTCAAGCCAAAACTCATATTTTAAGAACATGGCATAAAGCCTGTGGTCTCTCAAAGTGCGAAGTATCGTCCTCAAATGCTGCTCGTGCTCCTCCATACTCCTCGAATATACCAAAATGTCATCAATAAATACTATCACGAAGGAGTCCAAATATGGCCTGAACACGCGATTCATCAGATCTATAAAAGTTGTTGGAGCATTAGTCAACCGAAAAGACATCACCAGGAACTCATAATGACCATAACGAGTCCTGAAGGCCGTATTAGGGATGTCTGCAGCCCTAACTCTCAACTGATGATAATCGGACCTCAAATCAATCTTAGAAAACACCGACATACTTTGAAGCTGATCATACAAATTATCGATGTGAGATATAGGATACTTATTCTTCACAGTAACCTTATTTAACTGCCTGTAGTTGATACACATACGCAAGGAGCCATCTTTTTTCCTCACAAACAAGACTGGAGCACCCCAAGGAGATACACTCAGTCTGATAAATCCCTTATCCAGAAGATCCTGAAGCTAACTATTCAACTCTTTCAGCTCAGCAGGAGCCATACAATATGGAGCCATAGAAATAGGTCAGGTTCCAGGCTCGAAGTCAATAATAAACTCTACATCACGCTCGAGAGGAAGGCTAGGTAGGTTGGTCAGAAATACATCAGAAAACTTGCGAACAACAGGGACGGAGTCAAGCGGGGAACTCTCAACACTAACATCCAGGATATAAGCAAGAAAAAACTCACAACCCCTCGATATCAGTCTCCTAGCCTGGATGTACAAAATAATCCCCGCCGATGCGTGGCTAACAGAACCCTACCACACAACTGGGGGTATGCCAGGCAAAGCTAAACTAACGGTCTTAGCAAAATAATCCAAGACTGCATGGTAAGGAGACAACTAATCCATGCCTAGAATTACATCAAAATCAACCATATTTAGGACAATAAGGTCAATATGAGAATCAAACTCCCGAATAGTGACCAAACAAGATCTATATACCCGATCCACTACTAAAGAGTCACCCACTGGGGTAGCCACACGTAACGGCACAGATAAAGACTCCGAATATAAACCCAGGCGCGATGCAAAATAATTAGAAACATATGAAAAGGTGGAACTGGGATCAAACAAAGCAGAAGCTAGCTGATGGAACACGGAAATCGTACCTATGATCATAGTATTCGAAGCCTCAACCCCTGATCTGCTTGGAACTGCATACAAATTACCCTGTCCACTACTTGATTGGGTACCTACCCGACCACCTGCCCTACCTTCCTGCAGACCACCTCTAGAACCCTGGGAACCACCTCCACGACCCTGTACACTACCCCTACCTAACGGTGGCACTGATCTAATCGGCTGCATAGCCAAAATTGGAGCCTGAATCATCCTATGCCGAGGACACTCACGGGCAAAGTGACCAATAACTCAGCAGTCATAACATTCCTCGGGCACCCTGCTCTGACTAGAAGGTCCAGGGAATCTAGAATAACCACCCCTACTCGACGATCCTGACTGAACAACCCTCTGCGGCTAGCTGCTACTCTGACTAATGGAACTGCAATAGATGGGCTGACCCCTGTCGGATATCTGAAGCGATGCCTGAACTGGCCGACTAGGCTGACCCTGATACTAAGAACGCTGTTGATAAGGGTACCGACTATGAAATGCCCCTTTTGGCCTCACGATCCATCTCCTCTATGGAAAAAACATGCTCAGCTATCTCCAAAAAAGACTTTCCTGAAGTCACCAAACTCTGTGTAGCTCTACGGAGTGACAATCTCAATTCCCTAACAAAGCATCAAATCGCTCATACTCCGTATCCAGAATCATAGTGGCGTGTCTGGATAACTCATGGAATCTCGCCTCATACTCAGCCACCGTCATAGAGCCCTATCTCAATGCGGTAAACTCATCCTGGAGACGCTCACGCATGCTACGAGGCATATACTTCCCCAAGAAAGCCTCAGAGAACTGAGTCCAAGTCATTGGTGGAGATCTAGCTGGCCTGGAATCAAGATAACCTGTCCACCACCTCCTCGCTGTCGTGTCAAACTGATAAGAAACAAAGTCTACTCCTCGTGCCTCAACTAGCCCCAAATTCTGCAACCGTTGCTCGCAACTAGATAGGAACTCATAAGCATCCTCTCTCGGGGTCCCGACAAACCTAGGTGGAGTCAATCTCAAAAATCGACCCAACATCTTCTGCTCCTCTGTAAACATAAGTGGTTGGGATACTGCAGGTTGTGGGACTACTGGTGCTGGCAGAACCTCTACCCTCGACGCCGCTACCGCTAGCTGTGCCCCTAAATCTACATCACCCTGCGCTGCTGGCTGAGCTCCCACGACCGGTGGACTGCCAACTAACCCCAATAACTTAACTAATGTATCTCAAATAACCGAAGAAGATATAAAGCTGGGTGGAGCCTGGGCTGCCCCCTGGCCCACCTGCTGATGTGGCGGAATACCTGGAGCTCTCTCAATCCCTGGAGCTATAACTGTATCGGGTGATGGATTTCTGGCCTGATCTCGGACAGGGGCTACAGCTCTACCCTTCCCCTGATATCTGGGTCGGCCTTGACCCCAAGATAAAACTCTAGAAGTGGACCCGCGGTCCCGACCCCCTACTCTTATACCTCGTGTCCGATCCATCTGCATAAAGAGTGAACCAATAAAAAGATTACAACCAACCAAAACTCAACGCACAAAATGGATCAAGAAAAGGAGATTTTTTTTCTAAAAATGCTCTATAGCCTTTCAAGGATAGGATACAGACGTCTGCGTACCGATCCACAGGACTCTACTAAACATCGGCTCCAGTACTAACAATACCAGTGTGACCTAGGGTCTGATACCAACTTGTCACAACCCAATTTCTCAAATCGTGATGGCTCCTACCTTATCCCACCAGTAGGCAAGCCAAACCATAGCCCGAAATGATAGGTAATAGACTATTAGGCAGAGACAAAATAAAGGATCAGATAGGATAATAACAACCTCAATAATAAGTAAAAACTAAGAAGAAAGCATATGTATTATATCAAAATGAGAGGAGGAAAAAGGGATCAACTATACAAATGAATCCCTCCCAAGACCTGATAAGGTCAGTACTAGAGCCACTACTAACAGGTACTCAGAGTACTAGACAAAATCTAAAATGTACACAAGTGGTCTTGAGTGAAAAAGACTAACTAGAGTAGATAGAGGAGGATCAGCCTCGGACAACAGTAAGCTCGCCCCACTCTAAACTAGTACTGAAAGGTAGGAACCACGTCAACGCCGACTGCTAGTACCTGGATTTGTATCAGGAAAAGGATGCAGAAGTGTAGTATGAGTACCAAAAACCACAGGTACTCAATTGGCATCATCGGCCGACTGAACTTAATACAGAAAAGGTGTAACTACAATGCAAGGATGTAATCTGAGTTATTAGTAAATAAGGATGGAAAGGTAAACAACTACCAAGCTATGCAACGACTATAAAGGAATAAATTTGTGTGATACAGGAAAATAATAAGGCAGTAATAATAATTAAATCAAACATAACCTAACTGATCCCCCATAAGCCCGCTAGGCACACTGAAGAAGTCCATTAACCCAACTGTACCCCGATAAGCCGATGGGACACACAAGTGATGAAAGTAAACATAAATAATCAGATGAAGGACTCGAACCAAAACTCAAAGTAATCCCAACTATAATCAGATGCCGGACTCGAACCGGAGCTCGTAGTAACAATAATAGTCAAATGCCGGACTCGAACCGAAACTCATAGTAACAATAATAGTCAATTTTCGGACTCAAATCGGGACTCATAGTAATCATAATAATCAATTTCTGGACTCGAACCAAAACTCATAGTAACAATAATAGTCAATTGCCGAACTCGAACCGGAACTCATAGTAATCATAATCCACCGATAATATTAAAATCCATATCATAACAATATAAATGTCTAAATAATCATTCATTAATATTAATTAAAAGGGGATAAATTCATGATTTTTGCATTTTAGCTTCACGTTTTAAAGTAATAGATGCTATATTATGTTAAAAGATAACATTTCAATATTTACTAGAACGAGGCCCTAATCAGGATAAATAAGACAGTTATATAAATCAAATAATATGCATTTACAAGTATTTATTCAAAGCTAGCATAATAGTTCACAATTTCGGTATATAAGCTCAATCTAAAAGTAGGGTAAACCTAGCCTACCTGGACGCCAACATGAAAAGCCTCAAAATAGTGCTACTAGAACCCGATCTTGAATAATATCAAAGAAATTAATTTCCACTACACCTCTTAATTTATAAGTAACTTGTAAGACTAATTAAGAACTCCAACCAATTTAAAAGAAACAAACGAAGGTGCAGACATGGAAAAACAGAAACTCAACGGTATGTATATCTATTAACAGTGGATGGTTCACTTTCCTTTTCCCTTAAAAATGACCAAAGTTACTATATATATATAAATAAAGTTGGCCAAAGTTGAAGACTTTTCCAAAAGTTATGGCTGCTGATAAGCAACAAGTTCCTGCCAACTGATGATAGGCGAAATTACGTGCCTATATCAATATATTTTGCCCATATTTTAGCCTAGTTTTGAGAACAAATTATATATTTCATGCACTTTTAGTCCTTTTTCCTATAAATGAGCTAACAAACATGATTAGTAAAGTTTCAGGTATAAATGATGCAAAATACAGCATTTTATGGCTTACTTGACGCAAAAGAAAGCTCACGAACGAAGGAGAAGGAAGTGGGACGCCTAAAGGACCAAAACTGCTGCATGGAAAATCTATCCCGGGCTAAAACAACATTTCAGAAGACTTTGGGGACTTACAGACACAAAGTTGGATTTTGACAATGATACATTAACCTAGTACAATTGTGTTATGTATTTCATTAGTTTATTTGGATTAGGAGAATGTTACATTAACCTAGTACAAATGGGTTAAGTATTTCCTTAGTTTAGTAGGATTTGGTTATTTATTTCATTAGCATAGTAGGAGTAGGATAGGAGTATTATAAATAACCTATCATGCTAGAGATTTTAATCAAGTCCTCCCTTAGTGGAGGCAACTCCTCCCTTCATTCAAGAAATTCATTCTTAAACTATTAATTTTCTTCCATCCCTCTCATCTTCCACCACAAACATTTCTAATCTATTCTTCTATTCATCTATTCCACAACAAGAGAATCGTTACTTGCTACGGAATCACCAAAACCACACGCCAAACACCTCTTTTACACGCCATTCACCATGCAAAACGTGATATCCTACGCATTCATGGGTAACTAAACCTCTTAGTTGGGGTTATGGAAGCCGAATGAGTTACTATCTATTGCTATGAGCTTGTGAGTTCAAGACACGTATATTGCTTATATCATTATTCTCTTCATCTTAAATCTACATCCTTTGCGGTTCAAACACAAGAACACGCCATTCTAACATCTAACCTGTTCGAGAGAAAGGTTACTTGTCTAGAAAAGAAGACGCATAGACCAACGCCAGTCTAACATTTAACTTGTTCGAGAGAAAGGTTATTTGTCTGGAAAAGAGATAATGTCAAGGTAGTAGGACACCCTTTCCTATTAAAAAGCTAGTGCCGTACCTGGACTAACCTCTTGGAGAATTCGTACCGTTAGACACACTTTAAGCTCGAGAGAGTTAAAGTGAAATAGTCCTTGTTTAGGTCGAGAGACGCTTGGATTTACCATCGACTACAATTCTCTATAAGCAATTGCATGTCAAGAGTCTACACACTCATAGCCAATAGAGACGTATACCTCAGAAGGTGGACATAACCCCAACGCTTCAATTCTCATTGTTTACAACCAACGTGACAATCTTTCTCTTTTTACTTTATTATTTTCAGCTTTTACTTCATTACTTTTGCTACTTTTTACAATCCCCCCTTCTTACGAGACTT
This sequence comes from Capsicum baccatum var. pendulum, assembly GCA_030864225.1. Classification (NCBI taxonomy): domain Eukaryota; kingdom Viridiplantae; phylum Streptophyta; class Magnoliopsida; order Solanales; family Solanaceae; genus Capsicum; species Capsicum baccatum. The sequence goes on from CM061552.1 coordinate 7,897,697, forward strand.
GCACCAAAAGTCTATTAATTTTACTTACTTGTTGGCCAAGCTATTCCCTGTGGGATCGACACCCAACTTAGGTTGGGTTCTATATTTGCTAACGACCGCTTTACACTCCTACGAGAGCTGTAGATTGAGCGTTATCAAAAATTGGCGCCGTTGCCGGGGAATACGAGTGTCAATCAAGTTTGTGATAATTACTAGACCCTTTGGTCAAAGATTCTTGTACTTTTACTTTTAGTCGTTGTTTTGTTTTTCTTAGGTTTATTCAGTGCATCAATGGAGGCACAACGTGAAATTGAAAGGATGGCTGCTCAAGTGCATCAACAAAATATTGATAACCGTAGGCGAGCAACAAATCCTGACGATGAGGACGATCTGGACGGACCTGGTGCCACCGGAGCTATTATTCTTCCGCCATTGGCACCCGGAGCAAAGTTTAATATCACTAGCGCCATGATTCAGCTTTTGCAACTCAAGGGATTATTTGGTGGACTAGCAGGCGATGATCCGAACATGCATCTGATCAACTTTATTTCTATATGCAAGTCATTCGACAATCCTGGAGTTGGACAGAATGTAATTCGATTACGTCTATTTCCATTGTCTCTGTCTGGGGAGGCAACTATGTGGTTGAATGGGCTGACTCCTGATTCTATTACTCATTGGAGGCAATTGAAAGACGCTTTCCTAGAAAGATTCTTTCCGCCATCAAAAAAAGCACAATTGAGAGATGAAATCAGCAACTTTCGTCAGCTTCCCTCTGAAGCTCTCCACGAAACATGGGAGAGGTTCAAGACGAAGCTAATGCGATGCCCAAACCATCATATGACCAATGTCCACTTGATGGAGATATTATACAGAGCTTTGAATTTGGTGACTAAGCCAGTGGTTGATAATGCGGCAGGTGGATCATTTATGAACCTCACCTTTGTGCAGGCAAGCAATATGCTAGATCGGATGACGAAGCAAAGTAGAGCTTGGCATACCAGGGATTCTGAGGTAGCAAGCTTTACTGTATCTTTTGGCATGACTGCAGAGCAGAGGCGAAGACAAGAAGATCGTGACCAAGACATGGCTCACATGAAAATGCAGATGGATCTTCTTACCAAGCACTTATTATCAGGGAAGACCGAAAAAGTGAAAGCTGTAGCGCTAAAAGGAAGAGACGAGTCTGATTCTAAAGAGGAGGCCAACTACTTGAACAATCAGAGGGGTTTCCGTGGGAATGCCCAAGGAAACCAAGGTCGGAACTATTATGATAAATCTGGAGGTAAAGACCAAGGTAGTTGGAAGAAAAATAATGAAAATAGTGGTTTGTACGTTCCCCCTGGTAGACGTGATACCACCACATCTAATTCTATGGAAGACATGATGGCTAAGTTATTGAAAGGAGTGGAAGCGACGAGCGCGGGAGTTAAGGAGGTGATTGACGATTTGGCCTCCATGAAGCAATTAGTTGATTCTCATTCCACTTCTATCAAGCAACTAGAGCAGCAATTCAGTCAACTTTCAGCAGCACTCAACCAAAGAAAAGCCGGCACCTTGCCTAGCGATACTGTGCAAAATCCAAGGACTGATGGGTCATGCATGGCCATCACTACGAGGAGTGGTAAGGTGCTGGAAACTTCAGCAGAAGGCAAGCAAGTAGTTGACAGAACAGCAGACATGGACGCCACGCTTAGTGACGCCACTAGGGAAGACGCCGCAATATCCACTTCCAACGTCAAGGACGTGTTGCCTAGTGACGTGCAGCCTGAAAAAAATAATAAACGGAAGCAAGAGGAGAAGAAAGCCATGGAAAGAACACTTCCATACCCACCACCACCTTTTCCACAAAGATTGAAGAAGGTGGCCGATGACACTAAGTTCAGCAAATTTATGACCATGTTGAAGCAGCTAACTATTAATGTCCCATTGGTAGAGGCACTTGAACAAATGCCTGGGTATGCGAAGTTTATGAAAGATCTTTTGACTAAAAAGAGGGCAGCAAGCTATGAGCAGAAAGAAGATGTGCATCATTGTAGTGCAATAGCTACCCGATCCATAGTTCAGAAGAAGGCCGACCCCGGAGCTTTCACTATTCCTTGCACCGTCGGATCTTTGGACTTTGCTAAAGCATTATGTGACTTAGGAGCCAGCATCAACTTGATGCCATTATCAATCTACAAGAAGTTGGGGTTAGGAGATCCTACACCAACTAATATGAAGCTTGTTATGGCGGATAGGTCGGTAAAACGACCGGTTGGTATTCTATGCGATGTCTTGGTGAAGGTATCTTCATTCATATTTCCAGCAGACTTTGTCATCTTGGATTGCGAAGCAGATTCAGAGGTTCCCATAATCTTGGGACGCCCTTTCCTTGCTACGGGAAGTGTGCTCATAGATTTGAGAGCTAATGAGCTTTCATTCCGAATAAATGATGAAGTGGTGCGCTTTGATGTTTGCAAATCAATGAAGCAACCCAAAGATCTAAGTGTATTTTCTGTGGCTGATGTTGTCGTTGATGACGAGGATGAGTTACTTGCTGAAGAGCAAATTCTTGATGATCCTTTGGAGGTTTTGCTCATGGAAGAAGATGATGATGATGCTGAAATTTCTGAAGATGATATTTGTGCTCTATCGGGATTAGGAGCATATCGCTATCCTCCTAAGAAGCTGGATCTTGATCTCAAGAATCGACCCACACCACCAGCTAAGCCATCTATTGAAGAACCACCCACATTAGAATTAAAGGAGCTGCCAAGCCATTTGAAGTATGCATTCTTAGGAAGCGGAAACACTCTTCCAGTCATAGTGGCAGCCGATTTAGGTGAGCAACAAGTTGCAGCTATTATTGCAATTTTACGCAAGTATATTAGAGCTATTGGATGGACCATTGCGGATATCCTTGGTATTCCACCTGGGATTTGCACTCATAAAATTCAGCTCCAAGAAAAGTGCACACCCACCATCGAACACCAAAGACGTCTAAACCCACCAATGCAAGAGGTGGTGAAGAAGGAGATTATCAAGTGGTTAGACGCGGGAGTTGTGTATCCTATTTCTGATAGTACATGGGTAAGCCCAGTACAATGTGTTCCCAAGAAAGGAGGTATGACGGTGGTTGCGAATGCAAAGAATGAGCTTATTCCACTCAGGCCCGTCACTGGATGGAGAGTATGCATGGACTACCGCAAGCTGAATTCTTGGACTCTCAAGGATCACTTCCCCATGCCATTCATGGACCAAATGCTAGATCGATTAGCGGGAAAAGGATGGTTTTGCTTTCTTGATGGTTATTCAGGTTATAATCAGATTTTTATTGCACCAGAAGACCAAGAGAAGACAACGTTTACATGCCCATATGGTACGTTTGCCTTCAAACGTATGCCATTCGGGTTATGTAATGCACCAGCCACCTTTCAGCGATGTATGATGTCTATTTTCTCTGATATGGTAGAAGACACTTTGGAGGTATTTATGGACGACTTTTCAGTTGTTGGGGAGTCTTTCGAAGCATGTTTGGTGAATTTAAGCATGGCATTACAAAGATGTGTAGAGTTCAACCTTGTGCTGAATTGGGAGAAGTGCCACTTCATGGTAAAAGAAGGAATTGTTCTTGGGCACAAGATCTCCGAAAGAGGAATAGAGGTTGATCGCGCCAAAATAGAGGTAATTGAGAAGCTACCACCTCCAATTTCGGTGAAGGGAGTTCGTAGTTTTCTTGGCCATGCTGGGTTTTATCGTAGATTCATCAAAGACTTCTCCAAAATTTCTAGTCCATTATGCAAGCTATTGGAGAAAGATGCGAAGTTTGACTTTAATGATGATTGCTTAAAGGCATTTGAATGCCTTAAAGAAAAACTCATTGAAGCCCCTATCATGGTAACACCAGATTGGACGCTCCCATTCGAAGTCATGTGTGATGCTAGTGGTGTAGCCGTTGGTGCTGTTCTTGGACAGAGAAAGGAGAAATTATTTCATCCTATCTACTATGCGAGTAAGGTCCTCAATGAAGCCCAAAGGAACTACACCGTCACTGAACAAGAGCTATTAGCGGTTGTGTATGCGTTTGAGAAGTTCCGCGCCTACCTATTAGGTACTAAAGTGATCGTTCATACAGACCATGCAGCTCTTAGGTATCTAATGACAAAGAAGGATGCAAAACCAAGGCTGATTCGATGGGTGTTGCTGCTGCAAGAGTTTGATTTCGAAGTTAAAGATAGAAGAGGTTGCGAGAACCAAGTGGCTGATCACCTATCTAGACTTGAGAATGAGTATGTGGCGCAATCAGAAAATCAGATTGGCGATGCATTCCCTGATGAGGAGATACTAGCGACAACAATGGAGAACTTACCATGGTATGCCGACTTTGCAAATTTCGTGGTGAGTAATGTGTTACCTTCCAATTTATCTTACCACCAGAGGAGGAAGTTTATGCATGACGTTCAGCACTATTATTGGGATGAGCCTTATTTGTTTCGAAGATGCGCGGATGGTATCATTCGACGATGTATATCCCATGAAGAAGTGCCCACTATATTAGAAGCATGCCACACTTCGCAAGTTGGAGGCCATCATGCAGGGAATCGAACAGCAAGAAAAGTCTTGCAAAGTGGTTATTATTGGCCTACAATATTCAGAGATGCACACGACTATGTGAGAAGGTGTGACCAATGCCAACGTCAAGGTGCTATTTCAAAACACCATGAAATGCCCATGTCCAAAATTTTGGAGGTAGAACTCTTTGATGTATGGGGTATTGATTTCATGGGACCATTCGTGAATTCGTTTGGAATGAAGTACATCTTGGTTGCTGTGGATTATGTGTCGAAATGGGTTGAAGCTGTAGCATTGGCCGATAACGAAGGAAAGCGTGTTGTAGCGTTTTTAAAGAAGAATATCTTCTCTCGCTTTGGGGTACCTCGTACTATCATAAGTGATGGAGGATCTCACTTCTGCAACAAGCTATTCAAATCTGTATTGGCCAAGTATGGAGTCAAGCAACACAAGGTAGCTACGCCTTATCATCCCCAAACTAGTGGACAAGTAGAGGTTTCCAATCGTGAGATCAAGCAAATCCTTGCCAAGACGGTCAATGCGAATCGGAAGGATTGGTCTCGGAAGCTAGATGATGCACTATGGGCGTATAGGACTGCATTCAAGACACCCATTGGCATGTCACCTTATCAGCTAGTTTATGGGAAGGCTTGTCATCTACCCATCGAGCTTGAATACAAGGCATTATGGGCATTGAAGCACTTGAATCTGAATTGGGATGATGTGAAGAACCTGAGGTTGGAGCAGCTGAACGAGCTAGATGAATTCCGTCTCCATGCATATGAAAGATCAGATTTATACAAGGAGCGGATGAAGAAGTATCACGATCAGCGGATTGTTTGACGACACTTCCAAAAAGGTGACATGGTACTACTCTTTAACTCCAGATTCAAGCTCTTCCCAGGTAAGTTAAAATCAAAGTGGTCTGGTCCATTTAAAGTCACCCACGTCTACTCGTCTGGAGTAGTCGAACTGGAAAATAATGAGGGTGTTATCTTCAAGGTGAATGGCCAACGTGTTAAGCCATATATCGGTCCTCTTGACTCGATGAATGACATGGCCATCACTTATCTCGACGAAGTCTAAGTACTCGAGATTACTACGTCGAGCCACGACAATAAATAAGGCGCTAGATGGGAGGCAACCCTTCGTTTTATTGTTTTATCGTTTTGTCGTTTTAGTATTTTTTTCTTTTTGATAAATGAAAATCCAAAAATAAGAGTCGTGCCACGACCAAAACTAAGGCGCTTGGTGGGAGGCAACCCATCGTACTAATCGTTTTCATTTGTTTGAGCAAATATAGGTGTAAGAAGTATGCAACGAGGAGATTGATTTCAATTGACGATTTGGTCGCATGGTATGGTAAAGTCGGTAAGTTAGGAATGGTGATGCATAAGGCTATGGATTGAGCCTTTCTCACGTCATAATAGGCTTCGAGAAAGGCTAGGCCTTGGTAAAAATAGGCCACGAACGATGCACAACCTATTCTATCGCCTAAGGACTCGGAATCTAGTGCGCAATACACTATGCGCCGCCTATTCCTAGGTGTGCTTTTGACTATGCGCCGCCTATGCTATGGCATTTGAGATACTGAGACCAAATGCCATACCATATGCGCCGCATATGCCTAGATATGCCATACTATGTGCGGCGCATATGTCCCATTATGCCATGGACAATGCGCCGCATATACATGTGATATGCCGAGGGATATGCGCCGCATATAGGGTGATTTTGTCCCCAAATCCGATTGTAAATGGGTCATAACCCGACCCATACTCCTCCTATATAAAGGGGACTTGGTTTTTTATCACAAACACATTAGAAGTAACCCTAAAGGCGCCGCATATCATCCCAAATCCTCTCAAATTTTTCTTCCTTTGTTCTTCCAATCCACAACAACTTCCCCACAATCTTCAAGCAAGTAAGTGCTCTCTTAATCTTCATCTATTTATAGTAAGTACTACGTTGCTATGCTTATTATAAAATTCTAACTCATGAGAGATTGGTGGTGATGTTCATGTGTGTGGATAATTGTTGCAAAATCGTGTGATTGATTATATACGTATGGAATTCATGACTTGTTTCCGACTTGAATTTTGTTTCAATGGCATTGTTGTGATACTTGCTGAACATATGTGGCCATGAATATTGATTGAGAGTGTTGTTTGGATGCTTGCATGATTAACCATCCCGGCCATCGGGATAAGGTTATAGTGACTATCGACTTAGGTGGTGGTGTTTGTTGTTTGAATAGCAATTCCATGTGGTAACCCCTATGTTGTAACGTTGCTATATTCCCCATGCACGTCGTCCAAATGGCTGCTCATGAGTGATGTAATACTGATTTTATTGTCGGAATTCAATCCTAAGACGTATGTCGACGACGTCTGAGTACTCGACCACGTTCACTTCACCGATTTGTGCCAACAAGATTAAGTGTGGGGTGGTACCCCTAATGCTTGCATATAGATTGTCTAAAGTGCGATTGTGCTGCATCTAACATTATTTCTAGTCTCAGGTTCAATGGCACCGAAAGCAAGGCAAGGCAAGGAGAAGGCTACCACGACCCGCAAGGACAAAAAGAGAAGCCGAAAAGACCAAGGCGAATCATCTTCCGCACACCTACCACGCAGAATGTTCGGAATCAAATGGGTTCTTGAGGAAGAAGCCAAGGCATGGTACAGCAGCAACAAAGAAAAGAAATATGTGCACGTCGACTTAATCAACAAGGAGACCTTAGCAAAGAAGGAGCCGCAACTGTTGGCTAAGATAATGGCTTTGAAGCTGGATTTCATCTTCCGTGACATGGGAGAGTGCAATCTTGACTTGACAAGAGGGTTTTATGCCAACTGGTCGCCAAACACAACAGGCAACGAAGTCAAAATTCGGGGCCAAGTGTTACAGCTTACAGCGGATTGGATCAACTCGTTTCTAGGCCTACCTTCGGTCGACACTGCACCATACAAAGAGCTGTACAGCAGGCCTCCTTACAGAGCTATAAGACACACGCTTTATGGAAGCAGATCGATGGCAAGATGGGGCAGACATAAGGAAACAGGCCGTCACAACACATTCCCCTATGCTCCACTAAATAGGGAAGCAAGAATCTGGATGCGCATTGTCAACTCATGCCTCATTCCTGGGACGCAATACACAAAGATATCGAGAGATAGAGTGTGTCTGGTTTATGCGTTGATGACAAATGTCCCTATCAACTTTGGGGCAATCATTCGATCCACCATGAGGAAAGCCAGACTCAACAGCAGGTCCCATTTCACATTCGGCAATTTGTTGACAGCAATGTTGCGGAAGGAGGATATAGAAGAGGAACCAGCTGACCACAAACTCCCACATACCCCAAAGAAGGTTGACCTCACCAAGGTCAAAGATGCTGAAACAACGCATGGAGTCAACCTTACCACTGCGGAGAGACATGCTCGTGACGAGAGTTTCTTCCGTCATCTCTATGGCATGACGAGATTCACTATGATGAGTGGTGGACGTATTCCAACTGCTGTAGAGCTCCAACAGCTGGACCACGACTACCCAATGAACAGACATGCCCGGGAGATGTGTGGAGTGGGAGTCTATTTCGAGGAACCTCTTGATGATGACGTGCCAACTGATGATGATAGACGCTTGCCTGATTCTGATGCTGAGGAGAACTCTGACGACGACTCTTACGATGACTCGGACGAAGGGGGTATGACCCCCGACATTGAGGAAGAGTCCGACTAATCAGGTTCTTCGACTTTATTTTCCACTGAGGGCAGTGTCTAGTCTAAGTGTGGGGTGTCGGCAGAATCTGCATGCTATGTTTGTATGTTTGCTCTTGTTTATTTTGTTTTGAGTCCAAATTTTTTATTTTTTTGTGATTTTTTTCGTGTGACGTTTTTTTTAGGAGTAAAATTTTTTCTAGCTACGCATGAAATTATTTGGATAGGCAGCATGAGATTAGAACAAGAGTATGTGCTACAATTGTGACTATTGAGACATTTAGGCTCTAGTTGTGACTCATTATGTGATAGTGTGTGATTCAATTCCTTCACTTGTTGGGTCGAGAGTCTATATTACTACCAATCAAGTCGACCATGTGCCTTGTGTGTGTGAGATAATAGTATATTCTATGTTTGTGGCTGATGCTAGAACTTGCCTGGTATGTATGCAAAGCGAAAATAAGGAATGTAAGTTTAGGATATGATTTAGGCATTTCTTTGGCAACCTATATTTGTTTACCATCAGTTTTACCTACCCATGTAAATCATCCTAGTTAAACCCTTTTGAGCCTTTAGCCTATTTCTTTGACAACCTTGTATGTAAGCCTAATCTATTTCTTTCAAGACCATAATTTGATCCAAATTCCTAAGTGCTTTAAAGTGAATAAGTCATGTGACAACATAAGAGGAAATTGGGTGAGTATGATGCTTTAAATTGTAAAGGTTCTTGAAGGTGTTATGAAAAAAAAAAAAAATGCTATCATAGGAGGTACGTTGTGAAAAGAAAAAGGACAGGAAAGCTGAAAAGTGAGTTGTGCTTAAAATTGAAAAACAAAAGATGATAACAAGGGTGGAAAAATAAAATAAAGAAAGGTTGAAAGAAAAAAGTGTCAATGATACAATGTGATGTATTAAAGTGCTTAGGAACTTAGTCACTATTTCTGGCCAAAATAGTTGATCCTACCCGTCCCTTAGCTTACGTTACAACCATCAAAAGACCTACTTGATCCTAATCTTAACATTCCGACATTTAGTGGAGTACTACATTAAGGGCAAGCCTATGGTCATTAGTTGCTACATATGAATTTTTTGTGAGAGTGAGTGCAAGGATACTTTGCTACCCATGTTTGAAAAATATGCTATATTTGTGAGTGATTATGGGTACTATATTGTGAGACACACATGGTTGATGAGTCTTGGATAGTTGTATATGATTCTATGCACCTTAACGTTTGCATGCGAGTTGATCACCATCACGAGTCTATGCTTGAGGTTAAATTGTTTCTACTTACAATCAGAAAGCTACTCTTTGTTGATAATTGTTGTGCTTGTCTTGAAGAATGTTTTGTGTTGTTGCTGTAAAAACCCTAAGTTGATGTTTAGAAGGACATGATATTTTGTTCGAGGACGAACAAAGCTTCAAGTGTGGGGTGTTGATGATAGGCGAAATTACGTGCCTATATCAATATATTTTGCCCATATTTTAGCCTAGTTTTGAGAACAAATTATATATTTCATGCACTTTTAGTCCTTTTTCCTATAAATGAGCTAACAAACATGATTAGTAAAGTTTCAGGTATAAATGATGCAAAATACAGCATTTTATGGCTTACTTGACGCAAAAGAAAGCTCACGAACGAAGGAGAAGGAAGTGGGACGCCTAAAGGACCAAAACTGCTGCATGGAAAATCTGTCCCGGGCTAAAACAGTATTTCTGAAGACTCTGGGGACCTGGACCAAAACTGCTGCATGGAAAATCTGTCCCGGGCTAAAACAATATTTCAGAAGACTTTGGGGACTTACAGACACAAAGTTGGATTTTGACAATGATACATTAACCTAGTACAATTGGGTTATGTATTTCATTAGTTTATTTGGATTAGGAGAATGTTACATTAACCTAGTACAAATGGGTTAAGTATTTCCTTAGTTTAGTAGGATTTGGTTATTTATTTCATTAGCATAGTAGGAGTAGGATAGGAGTATTATAAATACCCTATCATGCTAGAGATTTTAATCAAGTCCTCCCTTAGTGGAGGCAACTCCTCCCTTCATTCAAGAAATTCATTCTTAAACTATTAATTTTCTTCCATCCCTCTCATCTTCCACCACAAACATTTCTAATCTATTCTTCTATTCATCTATTCCACAACAAGAGAATCGTTACTTGCTACGGAATCACCAAAACCACACGCCAAACACCTCTTTTACACGCCATTCACCATGCAAAACGTGATATCCTACGCATTCATGGGTAACTAAACCTCTTAGTTGGGGTTATGGAAGCCGAATGAGTTACTATCTATTGCTATGAGCTTGTGAGTTCAAGACACGTATATTGCTTATATCATTATTCTCTTCATCTTAAATCTACATCCTTTGCGGTTCAAACACAAGAACACGCCATTCTAACATCTAACCTGTTCGAGAGAAAGGTTACTTGTCTAGAAAAGAAGACGCATAGACCAACGCCAGTCTAACATTTAACTTGTTCGAGAGAAAGGTTATTTGTCTGGAAAAGAGATAATGTCAAGGTAGTAGGACACCCTTTCCTATTAAAAAGCTAGTGTCGTACCTGGACTAACCTCTTGGAGAATTCGTACCGTTAGACACACTTTAAGCTCGAGAGAGTTAAAGTGAAATAGTCCTTGTTTAGGTCGAGAGACGCTTGGATTTACCATCGACTACAATTCTCTATAAGCAATTGCATGTCAAGACTCTACACACTCATAGCCAATAGAGACGTATACCTCTAAAGGTGGACATAACCCCAACGATTCAATTCTCATTGTTTACAACTTACGTGACAATCTTTCTCTTTTACTTTGCTATTTTCAGCTTTTAATTTCTTGTTTTGGTTACATATTACAATCCCCCCTTTTTACGAGACTTGCACCAAAAGTCTATTAATTTTACTTACTTGTTGGCCAAGCTATTCCCTGTGGGATCGACACCCAACCCAGGTTGGGTTCTATATTTGCTAACGACCGCTTTACACTCCTACGAGAGCTGTAGATTGAGCGTTATCACCAACCTTCTTCACCCACGTGTATGGTTCTAATATTTTCCCTACATTGCGTACATAATCAGGTATTGCATAAATTCATGGTAAAATAATTATAATATTTTGAATATACCATAATTAATAAAAAATTATTTCTAACAAAACCTCTATTATATAAAAATAATATTTTAACATTTCTAAATTTACTATCTCCACTTAAAATATTAATAAATCATAAAAGTCTATTATAAAATGATATAAATATATCATCGCTTAAAGAATTTTATCAGTATCGAATATATTCTATAAGGGTACTAAATTATATTTCTACCAAATGCCAAATTAAATTATATAATCCACGATAAATTTAGATAGAACTAAAATTATATGAAAAATACCGTAAAATGACCGTAAGGGTCATTACAAAAATCATGATTTTTAGAAAGGAGTTTTCAAATTTATGAATACATTCATGTTTTAGAAATCTTGAAGGTATAGTTTAGATCTTTTGACCTTCTCCCACATTGATTTAAAATTGTACGTATATGTATGCTTGTGTTTTAAGGTTGATGATTTAATTTAGAGCATGACTTATGTAAAATTCCTCTCTTTCTTTGATTTTCCTTTACTTATCATATGATATAGATGTTTTGAATGCATCCTTGAAAAACATGGTTTAAAATGTCTTGAATTGTGTTATGATTGGATTAAGATTTGGATTTCAAATGAGAGGGTAGTTGTGTTGATAAATGTTGAAAATATTCATATAATGGAAGAGTGCATGATTTTTCCAAAAGCACATGACCACCATATATGTTAAAGGACTCTTGCATAGTTTTGACTTATGCTTCAGAACATGAAATCTCTTATACTATTTGCATGTTTGGGTGATCTGAACTATGTTATAATGAAAGATCATGCTTATTTTACTATGGTTTAGAAATAGGACTTTCAAATCTTGGTGTGACGACATCAATTCAGATTACACCATGTTAATTCAGAACAGAATAGAATGCATGTTTGAAATCAGACTTTGCAGAAGTTGAAACTAGAAAAATGCATGATTCAGAACAGGATAAAATTTGGCATAAAGAGAGTTTAGGTGGTTCCCCGAAGAAGGCATGAGTTCAGATAACTCATTGCCCAAAACTGTGATTTACCGATCCGGGTACATTATATTACACGAGCCTAGTGTCGTGTGGCGTATCAGAATTAGAAACTCTAACCCCTACGGCACACTCAGCTTGGGGGGCTTCCCCGCCAAGTCAATCGTGGATTCCGTACAGCCCATGGAATTTTAGAATTGTAGGGGCATACCACCTAACTTAGAAGTAATACAAAGATCAGTCGTTGCATTGGCAAGAATAGTTTACGAATTTCAGAAAGTTCCCATGTATTTTAAAACTATTTCATGTATGACATATGTACAAATTGCTCTCCAACTATTATATATATATATATACAAACTTTATTTTGGATTACTTTACATACCAGTACATCTATATTAACCCCCCTCCTCCCTCCAGGTTCTGAGGCTCAGTCTAAGGGTCACGAAAAGTAGTAAATTATTATCAGACAGAGTTACAGTGTTTAGTTGGTGAGCCTTCTTTATTTCAGAAGGCCTGTTTACTTTCAAACAACTATTATTAGATATGGTTTTGGTCCACTGGGGCCTTATCCCAGTTTTCAGATTGTGTTAGTGATCATGTAGTAGAGATTTTGCTAACAGGTTTCAGATGTTGTTAGATTGTTTTTGGATCGTCCTTTTCTAATGCTAAATTCATATCAGATTTATGACCATGATTCCGTCTTGCTATAATTTCCATATTTTATTATTTATGTATAAATGGTGTTCATGATTTCCAGTTAGAAGGTTGTCCGAGCCTTCATAGTTTGGGATGCTCATCACAGCCAGAGCCTCGATTTAGGTCGTGATAAACTTGGTATCAGAGCACGTTTCATGGTCCCAAGGTGTCTGCTAAATCACGTCGGGTAGAGTCTTATTTATGGGTTGTAGCGTGCCACACTTATAAGAAGAGGCTACTAGGCATTTAGGAATGTTTCCCCTCTTTGTGATTTAGTTCATGATTTAGAGTCTAATATACCTCTAATCAATGATCTCTTGCTTTTTATAATTATTGATCATGCCTCCTCGTCACACTATCGATCAGAATGCACAGACAGATGAGGTTTGTCTCACTCACGGGATATGGACCCGTAACAGAGCTCTCACCCCAGAATATGTTCCTACTTCGGGAGTACCTCCAGTCCCGACCAGTCCTCCTCAAGCTCCAAGAACAAATGTTAATCATCCCCAGTCCTCTCATAGGGACCTATCAAATACAAAATTCAGACAATCTATTCACATACTTGCACAGCTGGTAGTCGTACAGACTCGGAGGTCAGGGGATACTGGGTCTGTATCCGTTACTTTGGAGACTACTAGGGTGGGCCAGTTCATGAGAATAAACTCGCCCAAATTTTCTGGCACTAAGGAAGAAGAGGACCTATAGGAGTTCGTGGACGAAATGGAAAAGATTTTTAGAGTAATGCATGTAGATCAGGTGGAAGGGTTTGAGTTAGCAGCATACTAGTTTAAGGATGTACCGAACCAATGGTACAATGAGTGGGAGGATGCGAAAGGTGAGAGTGATAAGCCTACAGTTTGGGGCGAGTTTATGGAAGTTTTTCTTGATCGATTCTTTCCTCTAGATTTGATGGAAGCCAAGACAGAGAAATTCAAGAATCTTAAGTAGGGGAAGATGAGTATCCAGGAGTATACTCTGAAGTTTAACCAATTGGATCGTTATGCACCAGAAGAGACAGGTAATATGAGAGCCCAGATGAGGAAATTTGCATCCAGCCTTTCGGATGATCTAGCACTTGAATGTCAAGGGGCGATGTTAAATAGGGATATGAATTTTGCTAGGCTGTCAGTCCACATACAACAGGTAGAAGATAAGAAAAAGAAAATTTCTGAATCTAGAGAGAAGGACAAGCTGGTAAAGAGAGCCAGAATGGCGGATCAGAACCACGGTTAGCCATAGAGCGATAACTGGGGAAATAAATGGCAAAAGAAGAAATTTTGGAGTAACGCATAGTCTGCAGCTAGCGCCCCAGTGCCCAGACCCCCAGTTGATAGACGATCTCAGTGTTTTCATACTATTCATGGACCCAAAGCTCAGATACCCAGTCACAGGGAAGTGTGGCTCAGCAGTACCATCCTTATCCATGGTGTGAGACTTGTGGTAAGCATCATCCAGGGGGGTGTCAGTTGGGCGTATTTGTATGTTATTCATGTGGTCATCTGGGTTACTTTCAGAAGGATTGCCCATCTTCTAGAAGGAATGTTGGTGGTGCAAAATCTCAGGCAAATTCCTCCACACCACCCCCACCTCAGAAGGGTGCCACATCAGCTATCGGGAGTGGTCGCAACTGGTTATATGCTTTGACCAACCACCAGGAGGCGAAAGCCTCACCAGATGTTATCACCGGTACATTACAAATCTTTTCCTATGATGTATATATGTTGCTTGATCCTGGGTCTACCTTATCTTATGTGACCTCGTATGTGGATGTCGGTTTTGGGTTTGAGCCCAATATGATTGCTGAACCTTTCTCTGTTTCCACTCCGGTGGGTGATTCTGTTGTGGCTAGGAGGGTGTATAAATATTATGTTGTGTCTATTCTTAGTAGGGATACTGTGGCAGACCCCATAGAACTTGATATGGTGTTTTTTATGCTATCCTAGGGATGGACTAGATCCATCGGTGTTATGCCATACTAGATTATAGAACCCGAAAGGTTACCTTTTATTTTTTGAATGAGCCAGCAATGGAGTGGGAAGGACACTCTTTATCACATAGAGGGCACTTCATATCCAATCTCAAAGTCCGTATACTTATTTCCAAGGTTGCTTGTATCTACTTAGTCGGGTTAAAGATTCTAATGCCAAAAGTGTTCCTCTTCAGTATGTCCCTATAGTAAATGAATTCCCAAAAGTTTTTCCTGATGATCTCCCAGGAATACCACCTGATAAGGAGATAGATTTTGGCATAGATGTGTTGCCAAACACTTTTCCCATCTCTATTTTACCATATAGAATGGCTCCAGAAGAGTTGAAGGAGTTGAAAGAGCAGCTAGCATACCTCCTAGATAAAGGTTTCATCCATCCTAGTGTTTCTCTCTGGGGTGTACCTGTACTTTTCGTGCAAAAAAAAGATGGTTCCCTGCGTATGTGCATAGATTACCGCCAGTTAAATAAGGTCACTATCAAAAATAAGTATCCACCTCCTAGGATTGATGATCTGTTTGACCAACTTCTGGGTGCTAAGAGCTTTTCTAAAATAGACCTTCGTTTAGGATATCATCAATTAAAAGTTAGGGAGTCAGATATTCCCAAGACAGCTTTCCGAACCAGATATGGTCATTATGAATTCCTAGTCATATCCTTCGGGTTCACTAACGCCCCTGTAGCCTTCATGGACCTAATGAATAGGGTCTTTCATCAATTTCTAGACTTATTTATCACAGTGTTCATTGATGATATCTTGATTTATTCCAAAAGTGAGAAGGACCATGCCAATCACCTCCGAATTATCCTCCAGACTCTCAAAAATCATAGGTTGTATGCAAAGTTCTCCAAGTGTGAATTCTGGTTAAATGTTATTGATTTCTTGGGGCATATTGTGTCTAGCGAGGGGATTGAGGTTGATCCCCAAAAGGTTGAGGGGGTGAGAAACTGGCCCAGACCCATGACTCCAACCAATATTCGGAGTTTCTTGGGTTTGGCGGATTATTACAGAAGGTTCGTAGAGGGTTTTTCTTCTATAGCGGCACTACTTACTAAGTTGACTCAGAAAAAGGTGAAGTTTTTGTGGTCTGACTCTGGTGAGAATAGTTTTGAGAAGTTAAAAGACAAGTTGACTACTGCTCTTGTTTTGACTCTTCCGGAGGGTACAGAAGGTTTGGTTGTATACTGTGATGCGTCCTGAGTGGGACTTGGGTGTGTTCTTATGCATCACGGTAAGGTAGTGTCTTATGCATCTAGGCAGTTGAAGGTGCATAAGAAGAACTACCCTACTCATGAATTAGAGTTAGTGCTTGTGGTTTTTGCACTTAAGATCTGGCGGCATTATTTGTATGGGGTACATGTTGATATTTTCACCGACCACAAGAGTTTATAGTATGTTTTCTCGTAGAAAGAATTGAATCTCAGGCAGAGGCAATTCTTGGAACTTTTAAAAGACTATGACATGACCCTGCACTATCATCCGATCAAGGAGAATGTGGTAGCCGATGCCCTCAGCAGGTTATCTATGGGCAGTTTTTCTCATGTTGAGAAAGATAAGAATGAGATGGTGAAGGATATTCACTGGATTGCAAATCTAGGAGTGCGACTCTTGGATTTTGAAGATGGGGGAATGGTCGTTCATGAGATAGCTAAATCTTCCCTTTGTGCAGAAGTTAGAGAGAAGTAGGTTGGAGATCCCATCTTGATGCAGAACAAGAAAGATGTAGGTCAACAAAAGGTAATGTCATTTGAAATTGATGGTGATGGTATTTGGAGATACCAGGGTAGGTTGTGTGTGCCAGATATTGATGGTTTACGAGAGAGAATCCTTGACGAAGCTCACACTTCGAGGTATTTTGTTCACCCAGGCTCTACTAAGATGTACCATGATCTGAAATCTATGTATTGGTGGAATAATATGAAGCGTGATATGGCTAACTATGTTGCCAAGTGTTTGAATTATCAGCAAGTTAAAGTGGAACATATGAGGCCAGGTGGTTCTTCCCAAGAGATAGCACTACCCTTGTGGAAGTGGGAGATGATTAATATGGATTTCATTGTAGGACTCCCGAAGTCCCAAAACCAGTATGATTCTATATAGGTAATTGTAGATAGGCTGACCAAGTCAGCCCACTTTCTGCCTGTCAGGACTAACTATTCAGGGGGGGATTATACCAAGATTTTCATTGTAAAAATAGTTCATTTTCATGGGGCACCTATGTCCATCATATCTGACCGAGGTACACAGTTTTCTTCATAGTTTTAAAGATCGTTTCATAAGGGTTTAGGTACCCAAGTGAATTTGAGCACGGCTTTCCACCCTCAGACAGACGGGCAAGCTGAGCGGACCATCTAGACCCATAAGGATATGTTGAGGGCCTGCGTGATTGATTTTAAAGGTAGTTGGGTAGAGCACTTTCCATTTATAGAGTTTACATATAATAATAGTTTCCATTCCAGTATTAAGATGGCACCATTTGAGGCATTGTATGGGAGAAGATGTAGGTCTCCAATAGGATGGTATGAAGTAGGTAAGATACAGATATTTGGGCCTATCTTGTTCATCAGGGAATGGAGGATGTTAAAGTCATTAAAGAACAACTTAAGACAGCTCAGATTCATTAGAAATCCTACGCCGATGTTAGGAGAAGAGATCTAGAGTTTGAGGTTGGAGATTGGATGTTTCTCAAGGTTTATCCCATGAAGGGAGTCATGCGATTTGGGAAGAAAGGTAAGTTGAGTCCTCGCTATGTAGGGCCATACCAGATTCTTAGAAGGATAGGTGGTGTTGTGTATGAGTTAGAATTGTCTGCCAGTTTGAGTTCTGTTTATTTGGTATTTTATATATCTATGTTAAGGAAGTGCATTGGTGACCATTCTTTAGTGCTACCTGTCGAAGAAATCAAAGTGACAGACTCCTTAAAGATAGCCTTAGTTAAAGTGTTGTGGAGAAACCAGAAAATTGAAGAAGTAACCTGGGAATCAGAAGTTGACATGAGAGCTAGATACACAAACTAGTTTGATCTAATGGATGACAAAATGGAAGGTACAATCCTTTCCTTATTCTTTCTATGCCTCAGTATGGTTGAAATTATGCTTGTATGTTTCCCGCATCAACATTCGGGAACGAATGTTCCCAAGAAGGGGATATTGTAACGCCCCAAAGTTTTTCCTAGCTAAATTTTTATCCCTAAAATATCAAGCATTGGCTTATAGAATGAATATTACTTATTTTCCTGTGGAATTTCTTAGATTTTAACTTTTCATTACGTAGATGATCGAATAAGTTTTCTGTCGATATAAGATTCGTCCAAAACGGACACTCGGTGAAGGAGTTATAGTTAATTTAAGTTCTAGTCGTAAAACACCATCATTCCTGTCCTTGGCGAGGTGACGCATTGCAAAATGGGCCAAATTCCCATTCGTCAATTTCCAGTGAGCCACCGTGATCATGGTGCGTCACGGTGGCCCATGAAATCGGGCTCCCAGTTATATTTTAATACCCATATCATTAAGGGTCTTTGGGGTATTTTCCAACCCCTTAACATCTTGAACATGGGGTTTAATCCCTATTACACCAAAATACACCTACTCTCACCAAAATCCATCAAGAACTCTCCCTAGGGTTTCAAACAAAAATCCCAATTAACTCAAGATTTACCAGTGGGTTTTCGAAACAAATTGGAGATTTGAAATCCCTAAGCTGTAGGCATCAAGGAGCATCCTTTTTTTCTTAAATAGAGGTACGCGGGGTTTTTTCTAAAATCTCATAGGTATAGAAATCATGATTTTTAGAAAGGAGTTTTTAGATTTATGAATACATTCATGTTTTAGAAATCTTGACGGTATTGTTTTGGTATTTTGACCTTCCCCCACATTGAGTCAAAATTGTACATTTATGTATGCTTGTGTTTTAAGGTTGATGATTTAATCGAGAGCATGACTTATGTAAAATCCCTCTCTTGCTTTGATTTTCCTTTACTTATCATATGCTATAGATGTTTTGACTGCATCCTTGAAAAGCATGGTTTAAAATGTCTTGAATTGTGTTATGATTGGATTAAGATTTGGATTTCAAAAGAGAGGGTAGTTGTGTTGATAAATTTTGAAAATATTCATATAATGAAAGAGTGCATGATTTTTTCAAAAGCACATGACTACCATATGTTCAAAGGATTCTTGCATAGTTTTGACTCATGCTTCAGAACATGAAATCTCTTACACTATTTGCATATTTGGGTGGTCTGAACTATGTTATAATAAAAGATCGTGCTTATTGTACTATGGCTCAGAAATAGGACTTGCAAGTCTTGGTGTGACGACACCAATCCAGATTACGTCATGTTAATTCAGAACAGAATAGAATGCATGTTTAAAATCAAACTTTTCAGATGTTGAAACTAGAAAAATGTATGATTTAGAACAGGATAAAATTGGGCATAAAGAGAGTTTCGGTGGTTCCCCGAAGAAGGCATGAGTTCAGATAACTCATTGCCCAAAATCGTGATTTGCCGATCCAGGTACATTATATTACGCTGGCCTAGTGAAGTGTGGCATATCAGAATTAGAAACTCCAACCCCTGCGGTACACTCGAGTTGGGGGCTTCCCCGCCGAGTCAATGGCGGATTCCATACAACCCGTGAAATTTTAGAATTGTAAGGGCGTACCACCTAACTCATAAGTAGTACAAAGATTAGTCGTTGCATTGGCAAGAATAGTTTACGAATTGTAGAAAGTGCCCATGTGTTTTAGAACTATTTCATGTATGACATTTTGACAAATTGCTCTCCAACTATTTTATATATATATATATATATACAAACTTTATTTTGGATTACTTTACGTACCAGTACATCTGTATTAAACCCACCTCCCTCCTTTCTCCAGTTCTGAGGCTCAGTTTAGGGGTCCAGAAAAATAGTAGATTGTTATCAGACAGAGTTGCAGTGTTTAGTTGGTGAGCCTTCTTTATTCCAGAAGGCCTGTTTACTTTCAAACAACTATTATTAGATATGGTTTTGGTCTACAGGGGGCCTTATCCCAGTTTTCAGATTGTGTTAGTGATTATGTAGTAGAGATTTCAAAGATGGTTTTCAGATGTTGTTAGATGGTTTTTGGATTATCCTTTTTCTAATGCTAAATTCATATCAGATTTATGACCATGATTCCATCTTGCTATAATTTTTGTATTTCATTATTTATGTATGAATAGTGTTCATGATTTCTAGTTAGAAGGGTGTCCGGGCCTTCATGGTTCGGGATGGTCGTCACGGCTAGGGCCTCGGTTCGGGTCATGACAAACACTTATCGTTGATTGAGTTTGCTTATAATTGTGTTATACACTCGTGCAAGGGGATGATACCCTTTGAGTATGTATACGGCATCAACCCCCTCATCCCTTTGGATTTACCCCTTTTTCCAAGTGATCTTGTAATAAGCTTAGATGGAAGCTAACAAGCCAAGGCCATGAAAAAGCTACATAAGAAGGTGAGGTTGCAGTTGGAGAAGAAAACCCAAGAATTTGCGAGGTGAGCCAACAAAGGAATAAGAAAGCTCATTCTTGAACCGGGAGATTGGGTGTGGGTGCACCAAAGGAAGGATAGATTTCCATCTCAAAGGAATGTTAAGTTGATACCACAGGGTGATGGCCCATTCCAAGTATTAGAAAGGATCAGCGATAATGCCTACAAAATTTATCTACCCCCGGAATATGAAGTGCACTATACTTTCAACGTGTGTGATCTCTCTCGGGTGGAAACGGTGGGGGATGGCAATGATCCAAATTTGAGGACAAATTCCCTTCAAAATGGAGAGAATAATACGGGAATTCCTAGCTCGAGACCTTTCACACAAAGACAAGCACGTGAGTTGCAACGACTCCAAGCCTTGTTCCCATTCTTGGCCATGTGTGAGGCCCTTGTGAGCCCATCTAAGGCCCTATATTTAATAAAATGTGAAGAGGCCCACCAAGATACCCCAAACTCACCCACTTAAATACCAAGGGTATTTTGGTCTTTGTCCCTCTTTTCTAAGTGACTATATAAGCCATGTAATAGGGCTAGTCCTGCTTTAGTTCATTCCTATTATTCAAGAAACAAAAGACTTGTAAATTTTTTACTTCTCTTTCTCATTTGGAGAGGCCAAAACTGAATTCTCACTAGTAGAGTGATACTAGTGTTGTATCTTTGCTAGAAACTAGGTTCTTGGGGTTCTTTGAGTTCCTCTTGGTCCAAGTAAGAACTTGGTATTAATATTTATTAGTCTTAGGGTCCTTTCTCTTGTTAGGGTTCTTAGATTAATGAATATTGTGTGTCAAGTTTCTATCTCTTTCTTTGTAAATCTTGTTAACATTGTGTTGTTGAATATAAAAGTCTAGTGATGCCGTGTGGGGCTCTTTAGATTCACTAGCAATATTGTCTTTGTTGTTCTTTTTGTTAAACTCACTTTTCTAGTTCAAACAAGTGTTGCAAGCCTAGTGAAGCCGTGTGTGGCCATTTTCGATTCAATAGCACTTTGTTGTTCATGTTGTTGTTCTTGTGTTGGTTGGAATCTCTTGATACACACTTAGCATTGTATCAAAAACTCATAAACATAAAATCTTGAATTTAAAAAAAAAAAGATTCTTGGACTTCTTGGGTGGAAGGAACCCAAGAATCAACATCCAACATACCTTAGTATATGACCCTTGAAAGATTCACAGAGGAATTTTCTTGATTTTGAACCTTCAGTAGAAACCCTTATTCTTGTTCTTGAGGAAAATTGAGAGAAAACCTTATATTTTGGGTGAAAATATGATGAATCTCGTGTTAAAGAAGCTTATATAGGGGTGGTATTTGACCAAATTGCCCTTGAAAATACGGAAGTGAAATACTGAAAAATTGGGCACAAGGGCTATGGAAAGGCAGCGCCTTTCCCAGAGCCTTTTGTAGGCTGGGTGGTGCCTTGGTACTGAGTCTCTAAGATGGGCGGCGCCCCTCTGTAGCCTTTAGCTACTGTTTTTCCAACATAAACACGACCTTAGGCTCGTCAAAAAATTTCAAAACTCACCCGGGATGTACTGTTGACTCGCCCCGTCACAACGCTACAAGAAAATCAAGAAACGGAGGTCGGAAAGGTCACAAAATAATTCGTCAAAGTTTTGAAGGCTTATGGAATGAAAAAGTTTCAACACTAAGCCAAATTTTCTAAGTGTTAAGCCTTTCTTGGCATGCTTTAGAAGCTCTAAGGACTCGAGAATTTTATGGGGTGTTACAACCTATCACGAGATGCCCTTAACATGAAAGAGATATATATTTTAAAATTATGAAGCATGGTTTTAAAGAACGAAAATTGGGCTTAAAGAGAATTAGTTGGTTATCCGAAGAAGGTTGGAGTTCAGATGAATCATAGCCCAAAATCATATTTTGCCGACACGAATTTTATATGTTACTTGTTTTTCTTCACATGCATTGCACGTGTAACCCGAGTCGTACAAGATTTTATAAAAAGTATCAATACTATTTAAAAAGGGGGAAGGGACCAAATTTATCCTTCTATTTTGAAAAATAGGCTACATATACCATTGGTCCTACTATGAGGTCATATTTACCCTCGTCATATTTTAGAATCAAATTTACCCTCGTTATTAAAAAAAAAATTCACTTGTACTCTTCTTCTTAACAGAAAATCCTAGATCAATGTTACATGCTCCATTTTTAAAAAAATAAAATACACTCACAAAATATGAAGAACGGTATATTTACCTATTTTTTCAAAGTATAGAGGTGATCCTTTTTCCTTGAAAAGTATAAATTTATGTGAATAAATAGTATACAAGTAGGACCAATTGGAAGTTGAGCTGCGGCGGAAACATTGGGCAGGTGTTAGAGGGGTTTGGAAATAGAGGAATTAAATGGAATAGGAAACTCTATCTTCTTTTATATGTAATGATTTGGGTATGGGCTCGGTATTTGATAGATTGGGCTGCTCATTTTTCTAATAATTTAGTCTTTGTATTTTTTGGACCACTTAATCTTGTAATTTATTGTTAGATAAATAAAATCCCAAAGTTTAACCGAAAAAACAAAAGTATTATCCCTATTTTATTATATTACAGCTACATAATTAAATTGTGAATATAAAAGACATCGACTATAGTTAAGAATTAAGATGCTGAAGTGGTAACAATGCGATAAGAAATAATAGTATTGTGCATTACAACAATAATTCAAGAACGTATTTATAAGTAACCAATTATTCCCTCTATTCCTTTTTATTTGCCTCCTTTATTTTTTGTGAATTAATTTGACTAAATTTTAAAGTTAAATTAGATTATGTTAATTTATTTTTTAAAATTAAAATTTAGATATTCAAAAACTATAAGAAAATGCTATAAATTACTATAATTCTTCTTTTCTTAATGTGATTAAGAAATATATCTTTAAATGTTTGTCAAAATTTTATATGGATGACATAAATCGACTATTCTTTATAGTTCGATGACATATTTGAACTTATTTTTCCTTTTATAATTGAAGTTTACAGTGATTGTCAATCTTAAATTAGCACAATTAATTGTAGAAAAGAGGAAGAAGCACATATAATCTTCTTCTTCTTTTTTGTCCAGAGGAGAGAGAAATTGAAGCAGTGTTTTTTTTTTTTATTTTCTTCAGATTCCACCTATAAAAGTCTAAAAGTTCATGTACCAATAAATTGCAAGATATTCAATACATGAAAATCAATATGCAATATATGTTGGAGAAACTCTACACAAAAGAAATCTTATTAGAACCTACTTATGTACCACAGAACCAGGAAGCAATGATACCATGTAGCTGCTACTACCCGATACGTAGAAAACATAATGACACTGACTTTAAACTTCAAATCGATTCAGCGCTCTCTATTAGCATATTCTCCAATTTAAAATTCATTTCTTTATAAGCACATGGAATTGAAATTCTCTTTGATTCCCGACCAGCTGTCATATCTTCCCAAAGTAAATTCAAGAATGTCACTGTCAATTCTCCCACTTTCCCATTTTCAATAGGTTTCTCCTCCCACATGAAGATAAGTAATAAAGGAAGTGTGCTTTCAAAATACATCATTTCAACAACTTATTTGACATCTTTGACTGTGAAGTCAGTACTTTTGACACATTTCAGACGTCCCTGCTCAACTAACTTGGGCGCAAGTTGAAGAAGACTTAAAGCAGTGCATCCAATTAGGATCTTATCAAAGCTAGAAAGTATAAGCTACTTATTAGAATTTATAAAAGCAACATTCACATTTGGACCCTCAATGATATAACCCTCTTCATCAACCCAGAGAGATGATTAGAGGTAGCAGATGTTTAAAATTCAGAATACTACACACAAGAAAGAAAATATCCCCAACAACCTATTCGTAAGACACGATAGTGAAATTATTATATCACCAATAACGAAATAAATTAGCATCGGGATCAACAGAACTAATGCATAATTATATGATCCTAATGGGATCAGACAACACAAGCTAGCTTATATAATAATGTATGTGTAAAAAAAATTAGAAAAAGAAAGAGGAATCAAACAGTGAGACAATACCACAATCTAATGAATTGAAAAAAAAAATACTTAAAATTGCATTTAAGAGTACCTAAACTCGATGCAAGGATATCAATGTCATAATTCAGAACAATCCGTACATGTAATTTGTGCTAGGGTAGGAGCAAGGGCAGCTTAAAGCCTTAAACAATACGATGGCCTAAAGCAAAGCTTCAATGAGACCAAAGTGTATGCTATTACAACTAAAAAGGTAATATATTTTTTGGGTTTAATTTAATAGTGGATGCTATTTCATCAAAAATAACACAATTTTTTATAATTACTTCCAAAATTCAGGGCACCAAATCAATTTTCAAGTTTTAGACCAAATCACACTCTTTACTACTGGCCATCCTACACTTGATTCTTGAGACAGAATAATATGATCAAAGAATTATATTGTTAATTATCAAACGATTGAAACGTGCAAATAGTCTTGCTAATAAGATGCACCGCCAATGTCGAAAAACATAACATATCTGGTTATTTATGGCTTAATCATTCCAGCAAATGATGAAACTGTTACAATGCATACATTGCAGCTAAGTACTTCCCATAATTAAATTTCTATAACAGAGAATAAACAATTATGTATGCAAATACTTTAGGTTTTTAATACAATAAAATAGTTGTTGAATAGAAGTCTGTATATAGCAACATTGTGATATGTTTATATATCAAATTTGTGCTCAAAACTGGTGGGAGCAATTATTATGGAGGAGTACGTGGTGCAATCCGACTGAGTGAGGACTCTAAAGAAATAAAGGACACATAACCTGTCAACTAAGTTATCTATCCTATGTTCAATAACCTATGCATCCTTATGCAGTTTTTTCAATCCCTTTCATATTTAAATTTACTAAGATGTATGCCTATATTCAAAATAAAAAAATCCTTCTTTCCTACTAACATCAAGCTTCTGATGGTGTCACGACCCGAATCGAGGCCCTGGCCGTGACGAGCATCCCGAACCATGAAGGTCCGGACACCCTTCAAACTTGAAATCATATATTCCATTCATACACAAATAAGGAAATGCGAAAAATTTCAACCAAATGGAATCATGGTCATAAATCTGATATAAATTCGATAATAGAAAATGACAAGCCAAAATCATCTAACAACATCTGAAAACCGTTTGCGAAATCTCTACTACATAATCACTAACACAATCTGAAATTTGGGACAAGACCCCCAGTAGACCAAAATCATAACTAATAATAATTGTCTGAAAGTAAATAGGCCTTGTGAAATATAGAAGGCTCACCAACTGGATACTGCAACTCTAACTGATGAGATCTACTACTTATCTGGCCCCCTAGACTGAGCCTCAGAACCTAAAAGGTAGGGGGAGGCACTACAAAAAAACAGTCAAATTATGTGGGTTTATTTGCGGGGGTTATTTTAACCTCCGTAAAATTATATGAAATGCGGAGGTTAAAAAACTGCCACTAAAATTTATAAATTTGCAGGAGTTTTAAAACCCCGCTATAAATTACGGAGATTTTAAACCCCCGCTATTAATAAAAAAATACTCCCTCCGTCACATTTTATGTGTCGCCATTTGACCGGGCACGGAATTTAAGAAATAAGGGAAGACTTGGTAAAATTTACCAAATTATTCTTTATCAAAAAATGTATCAATATATATTTTTTTAATTAAGTGGAATCAATAAGGGTAAAAGGATAATTGTGTCTTTAAAAGGTTGTCAAATAAGGAAAGGCGATACTTATTTTAAAACGAATTAAAAAAAACATGATGACACATAATTTGAAACGGAGAAAGTAACTTTTTATACCATTAAAAAAAATTCCCGCTTCTGTTTTCAATTATCCAAAACTTTCCCTCTTTTTTTAATTCACAGCTTTTATATCCCCCAAATCTCCCTCTCTCATTTCCTCCTAATCAGCCCCTCTCTCATTCCCCCAAATTGACTCCATTTCCCCCAAATTGACTCCGGCGGCCGGCCATTGCAATTGAGCTGGACTCCGAGGTTGGTGCAAAGTAGTAGTTGTAAGTCATCTCTACATGTTCTCTTAATGTGTAAAGTGAATCACTTGGCTTTGGATTTTGCTGCCTTTGATAGATTTAGAAATAGTGTCTGTCCAAAATTTTGATGATGATATGAACCCATGAATGAATATTACATCTTCTTGCACGTTCTCTGATTATATATGTCAAAATATGTGTTAAAAAAAAACTATAGTCAAGAACATTAAAATATAATGCTCACAGTAGACTGTCAAATTTGCGGCGTTTCAGCTCATTCACAGTCGACTTTGACACTTTGGCCACCAATGATGGCCAAGTGTAGAGTGTGTCTGAAATTTCTTCGAGATGTAGTTTGCTCGAAGAAGTCAGACACACAATCTTGGGACTCTCCTTGTTCGGAGACCAATACTGTGCCGCTGCTTGTTATGTAGGATCTGTTAGAATTTTTATGCCTTCACATATGTTAGACAGATATAAATGTGTCCAAAGCTGCGATTCTCTGTTATTTATTGATGAAGGTGTGTATAACATGGTCGAAGTCAGTGAATGTGCAACTTGCTGATACTAGACTTGCATATTAATCTCTTTTGACAATTTTTGTTTCTTCGAGATTTAGTTTGCTCAAAGTCGGTCCGTCACTTATTTCTTTTGATTTGTTCACATCCTCAAAGTTGGATTTGTTTGCATTCCAAGCTGTGCTCGCATTTCCTGAACCAGTTGCCTGATTCCAACTAGTTCCCTTGCCATTCTGATCCTTCTTTTCACTAACAGTTGTCTGCTGACCCTACCCTGACGATGTACCACCAGTAACGGTAGATGTTTTCCGACTAGTTCCATTGTTTAGTGAACTTTCTTTTGCCTAAGTGCTTATCTGAATGCAGAAAAAATTGGATCCTGCAATTTATAAAATTGGTTGCCAGCAAGCTATAAAAAACAAGTGGGTGGAGATTGCGAAGACTGTTTCAAGGAAGGCCAGTAGCCAAATACATAGGAGTGTAATTTTGCTCCTTTTATTTTATGTTATCAGAAGTGTACTTTTGCTCATCCTCTTCTGTATTTGTAATATATCATTCTTTGTTATGACCATATTTTTCAATTGATGAAAACCTGCACCTTCTCCCAGCCCTTGCCTAAAACAAAATTTTACAACCTTCAGTACCAAAAGATTGTTCCCTTGTTTTCTGTTTCAAGGAAAAAGATTATTCTCTTGTTAAGCTTGTTTCGTTGTTGTTTGCCGTCTTTCATTTTGTTGTAGTTTTTCTATCCTTACCGTATCTGTTAAAGGAAGTCTCTGAGAACTATAATGTAGGGATCTACCCTTTATTCTATTTTTTGACTTCATGTGGGTCCAACATACTGATGACAAAGTTAAAGATTTGCTGTTGCGAATACAAAATAATGAGGTATATTGTTTTGTAGTCAATGGTCATCTTATTCCCCAACCTTTCACTTCTTACTACCATTCAATTTACACCATTCAAAATAATGGTGTGTAATGATCAGTAACTTGGTCTTCTACTCTATCTATATATCATTATCGATGGGTAACACTCTATTCTGATCTAATATGATATGTCGCTTTCATTTTGATAAAAAGCGGACGGAAGATGGTAAGAATCATTTTATCAGCATGTCCTGCGTCATTGTATAGTAGCATCAGACCTCAAAGAGGCAATTGATATCTGCACCGCTCTCCTTCCAACGTATTCCCTGTTGTAAGGAAGTAATTGATCCATAGAATCTTGTGTTGAGATACATGACAACATACCCAGTGTAATCCCACAAGACCATGGGGCCTGGGAGGATGGGAAATACTCAAACCTTACCCCTATCTTTGTGAGATAGAGAGCTTGTTTCGAATAGACCTATGGCTCAAAAGGAGTGTTTCCGAAGTAGGGTGGCAAGAAAATTATTGATAAGAAAAAATAGACGATCATTTGATTTTTGGATATGTAAGTAATTTGATTATCAACAAAATTTTTATTTTTCTAACTAAATGGATTGTACTATACTAGACCAGTTACTTCTTAGATTGAACACATCATGTATTTATCTTGAATGTCTATAAGTTCCATAATGGTGTATTATACTGAAAGCTAAGATAGCAATCCCCAAAGTTTAAGATCTGATATACTTTGAACATGTATGGTTGTTTTCTCTTTATTGGTCGTTTATAATCTGTATTCACTGCTCAGTCTTCCGTCATCCGTTAATGACCATGACGTCTACTATGGTAATGACTGCTGTACTTATTGAAGGAAGGAATTTTTTCAACTGTGAGAGTAATTACTAGGAACGTTCTCTAATATGCTTGCAGCTTCTGTGCAATATGCTTGCAGCTTCTGGGCGCTCATGTAGGAATTATCAAAGTAGTTACTTTGTTCTTATTTGTTATTCCAAATTGTATTTGCTTGGCAATATATTGTCGACTCTTTAAATGACATGTAAGTGCTTTCAACTTGAGCTAATCGAAAGTATTTCTTGATCCTTTTCCTCTTGCAGCATGACTGTTATCCACTTGCGGTCAAGGCGGAGGCAACATTAGATAGCCAAAGTGGAGCAGAGGATGGAAGTGCAGCATTGGGATCCACTAATCCAAATATTACTCAGGCAGTTTTCGAAAAGGACAAAGATAGTACCATGTTAGGGTAGCGAAGTAGATCCTCTGGGTTAATGTCATGAGGTATGAGTTGCAAGAGATTTTCCGGATTGGTAATTCAGTTGAAAGTGACTTTGATGGAAATGATCTTGGGAAAGAATGTGTGATATGCCTCTCTGAACCTCGCAATACTACTGTACTTCCGTGTCGGCACATGGTATGAATCTGCCTTCGCTTAACTATTTATATTGTGTCAGTCTCAATATTTTCACAAATATCTGCCGTGTCATGATTATATGTAGTATAGTTTATGCAGCCTGCAGTTGAAAAGTTTTGCTAATAGAATCTGAATACAATTCCTCCCATCAACACATCTCACTTTGCCTTCAGTAGTGTTTGTGAGAAGTAAAGATGTTTTAATGCAGTTTGTTACAGGAAAGGATAGAAGAAATAACACGAGTAACTAAAATTTTCCAACATGCCATTTCAGTTGATCTTATACTAATAGAGATGGGTAAGTTTAAAGTAGATTGCTAGTATTAGTTATTTGGGCCTGTTTATATATATATATATATATATATATATATATATATATATATATATATATATATATATATATATATAATAGAAAGACAGCCCATAATAGAGGACCATTTCTCAATATGTGGCTACTCTATGATTCAGCTTCATAACTGTCTTAGATGGTAACAGGTAACTTGTAGTTTGTGTAATTGAAAAAAGGACAAATATTTTGAAGGTCAAGCACTTTCTTCTTGTTGTTAGGCGAAGATAAATAGTCACGTGGAGTGCAAGCACTTTTTCTTCTTGTTAAATTGGAGTGTGTATTTGGCCACATACAGCTTATAAGTTACTATTATTTTTCGAATTCTAGTTAAATTTCTTGCAATAGAAAGATTGGGAACATGGGAGTATGTATTAAGCGAAAACAATGAACTGTTGAAATACCAAAGTTTTGTTGAGTTTTAACACATTTGACAGTATGTTTGTTCAATTTTATAGTAATATCTATATGTGCACATCAAAAGCGTAAGGGTGTTGATATAGCTAAGGCAAGTTTACCAAACAAATAATCAAATTTTAGGAAAGGGAAACAACTTACCACCTATAATTGAAGAGAAAGTAAGTAATCTAGTAATAACTCTCTATAATGTCATCTTGTTATAACGACATTTCACTATAGAGGCTTGATTTTCTCTAAAAGTTTGAAATTTTTTCCAACATGGTGTTAAAGCATGATGTTCACTATAACTTGTCCTTTATAATATAATAAGGACGGAAAATTTATCGATTGATATTTATACTTTGCATTTTTATGTAGCCAAGTGATGCAGCTAGTGGACCCATTTTGCTCATGGATGCAAAGAGATCACGTGATGATAATGATCCTAATGACATTCTTTGATTTCGTTGCATTTGTCTTGAATATTCAATTATGATGATGTAATTGTGTGGTTGGAGTAAATCTTAGAATATTGAAGGTTTTGTGTTTAAATTTGATTTTGTAGTTTGAAGATATTAGTTAATGTTGAAAATGTTAATGTTGAAAATTTGGAGTTTGAAAATGTTAATGTTGAAAATTTAATTTTGAACTTTAATGTTCAATATATTTTTTACATGCTTGTCAATTACAATGTTTAATTACTCTGATGTATTAATGATATATGAATTGAACAAATATTGGACTGTAGTTATGCCTAAAGAAACAATTAAATTTGAGTTAAAATTAGAATTTATAATTAGTTATTGAAAGTTGATGGGTCCTACTAAATTAAAAAAAAAATTGTGGAGGTTTTAACCCCCGCAAGTTTTAAATAAAAATTTATTATAAAAAGAATTAAATTTAGAATAGTGGGGTCAATAACTACTGCAAATTAATTACAGGGGTTGTAACCGCTGCAAATTAATTATGGGGGTCGGAGAAAAATCGCCGCAACTTGTGTGTGACAGCTCGTATTCTGGGGGTTTTGAAAACTGCCGCAATTACATTTTGCGGGGGTTTAAAACTCCCGCAAACTGTAAAATTAACCCCCGCAATTTGACATGTTTTTTGTAGTGATGGGGGTCAATACAGATGTACTGGTACGCAGAGCAAATCTAAAATAATCATTTATATTCAACATATATGAGAGCAATTTAAAACAGTTCATAAGCATATAATATAGTAAGAAATCACATGGACGTTTTAAAAGACTGTGAAAATATCTGAACTCTGTGAAACCCTTTGTATTACTTCTGCGCTAGGTGGTATACCCTACAATATGAAATTCTATGGGCTATATGGAAACTGCCATTAACTCGGCAGCGAAGCTCCCAACCCAAGTGTGCCACAAGGGTCAGAGTCTCTCAATCTACTACGTCACACGGCCGTCGCCAGCGTACAATAATAATATACCCGTATCGGCAAATACGATTTCAAGCTAAGAGTTACTTGAACTCAAGCCTTCTTAGGGTAACCACCTAACCCTCTTTAAGCCCATTTTTAACTCTTTCAAAACATGCATTCTCTGAAAACATAATTTGAAATCATACTCTGTTATGGCATACATACTTATGGTATCGTCATACCATTGACTTGCAAGTCACATCTCTGAGCCATTAATAATATATTAAAATCTCTGTTTTTAAAACATAAGTTTGGGACCATTCTCAATACCTTAGTGTTTGAGCATGATTTAGAGATGATGAGAGGGAGCTTCTTGATACAATTACATCCTTGTTTTAAACGAGAAAGAGTTGAATTTGATTGAGAAATTTGACATGACCACCTTCTATTATTGAAATGCTCGACAAAGAGAGTTCCTTGCATGTGTTTACATGAGGTTTGAGAAAGAGTTTCTTTGCATTGATTTATTGATATGGTGGTCCCAAACTTATGTTTCACTGAAAAGAAACTCTTTCTCAAACCTCATGTAAACACATGCAAGGAACTCTCTTTGTCGAACATTTCAACAATACAAGGTGGTCATGTCAAATTTCTCAATCACATTCAACTCTTTCTCGTTTAAACAAGGATGTAATTGTATCAAGAAGCTCCCTCTCATCATCTCTAAATCATGCTCAAACACTAGGGTATTGAGAAAACTAATTTCAAACCATAAACCATGCTTTTCAAATCATTCACAATAAGATCATAAACTTGAATTTATCACAAGAGAGGGACTTCATAATCTGTGCTCTCAAACAAAATCTTAAGTTTCAATTTCATATATATACATATATTTGTAAATCAATTTAAGGGGATAAGGCCTAAAGGCCAAAACAACAATATCATTAACATGCTTAAAGCATAATAAAATCATGGATTTCAAATCCTTTTAACAAATTCATGCTTAATAATCTTTAAATCAAAGTTGATTGTTTTCAACAAGCCCATGTATTTTTAGGATAAACTCCACGTACCTCTATTTCGGAAGATAATGGGTGATTCTTGAAGCTTGCGGATTGGGGATTCCAAATCTCTAATTATTTTCTAAAACTCACGGTTGAATCTTGAGTTATTTGGGTTTTAGTTTGAAACCCTTGTGGAGTTTCTTGAGAGATTTTGATGAAAATACACTTACTTTGGTGTTCTTGGGATTCAATCCCATGTTAGAGATGATAAGGAGTTGGAGAAGTACCATTTTACCCTTAATGAGACGGAATAGGGTGCTGAAATTTGGCCGGACGCGATACCCAGGGCGGCGCCCTGCCTGGAGTACCGAAGTACCCAGGGCGTCGCCCTACCTATAGCGGTGCAAAGACCTAGGCGGCGCCCCGCTTACAGTGGCAGATTACCCCAGGCGACGCCCCCAAATCGCCTTGAGCTACTGGAATTAAACACCAAATATGCCCTTAGGCTCGTCTAAAAATTTTAAAACTCACCCGAGATGTACTACGACCTTTCCCCATCGCAACGCAACAAGAAAATCTAAAATCGGAGGCCGGAAGAATTGAAAATAAAATCCCCGAAGTTTAGTAGCTAAAAATAATTCTAAATCCTTTCTCACACTTAGAAAATTTCAAGTCCTCAACTCTAAATGCTAGCTGTTATGAGATAACGCATGCACGACTTTTCACGGGGTGTTACAGATAGGCTGTTTGTATTAGCAGTTATTTTCAAGGCATATGATCATGATGGGATCAAAATCAGGGGACCGATTGTAGATATCTAATACAATGTAAGTCATTAAAAAGACAAATTTCAAATGTCTTTGAAGCACATGTAATATGAAATAAACAGACCACAAAACTCATAAAAATTCATTAATTAGTTAAACTCTATATACTTTCAAATAGATTAACATAGATTTTAACAACATGCAAACGTACCCTGTACTATGGTGCTCTGATTACTCAAAAGAAGATGTCCCAATGGTATGTGATTCATACCAACATATTTGAATAGAAATTGAAATATCAACATTGTAGCTGTTGTATCATGTGGTGAATTACGTGGTATGCGTAGATAAATAAGATTCAGCAATATTACATAAAGCTTTTGTCCTATTAGATTGACGAATACAAGACGACCACATGTTGTATTGTTTGATGACCTTTTATACATAAAATCAATAAATATTTGTACAAACGAAGTCTATACATAGAGAGATTATAGTATACCTGTATAGCAGATTTCCAAGCAATGGGACCATTCTTCCAGACCAGTACATGGTGCAATCTGAATGGGTGTGGACTATGAAAGGAACAAAGAACACATACCCTATCAAATGCACGTTGCTATTTTCATTTATTTTGTGGATGCATCATGTATCCAACATTCAAGAACCTCTGCGTCCTTAGTTAGTTTGATCAAGAACATTCACATTTTAATTTATTGTGATTTATGCCTATACTAAAAATTCATGAAGTCCATCTTAACCAACTAACATCGACCTACTGCGTGTTGCACATTTTGTATTTCCAGTTATTTACAGGGCATACAATCGGGATGGGACCAACGGTAGAGGACCGGGTATTTCTCTCTATTTCAATGTATGTTGTTAAGACAACAAGTTTCAAATGTCTTTGACACACAAATAGTATGACATAAAAAGTCCACAAATCCTATATAAGATCATGTTTTAGATAAACTCCTTATATGTTCAAATTGGTTTACATAGATTTCAACATCATTAGAAAGTAAACTGTATCTATGGCACTACAATTCATCAAAATAGATGTCCATCTCAACCAATCCACACAATCATGAGGATATACCAATAATACACAAATCAGGGGCATATTCAGAACTTCTAAACATATATGTAGTAAAAGAAGTATACCTGGAGTGTTTATGTTTGATAGGTCTTTTTTGGCCGTTGTTTCAATTGGATATTGACCGCTGAAACACCATTAATTTGTGAGTGCAGGTTATCCGGGTGGACAAGTGATTTTGCAGGTCAAATTTTTAGGACTTTGTAAAATGCGTGACATTTCTGGCCAGCTTCAAATTGAGGAAAACAAGCATCCGAACAATGCTGATCCTAAATGTTTAAAGGCATATCCATAGTGCGAGCAGAACCAGCAATATCAACAAAAGTACCTGAAGAGCAATATTAATGAAGTACCAAATCAGTTTTTATCCATATATAACAAGAGCATGAAGAATAGGCCAGTACCTGACGAGCAAGGAAGATGAAGATATACTGTTTTTCCCTCTTTAGGAAGATGAAGTTCTATTGCTCGTTCCCTCCTTCCAATCACTTTTTTAGGGAACACATCTGTTGGTAAGCGTTGCTAATAAAGCATTGGGGTCTGTATTAGGTTTGCTCTTTCTTTTTGGTGGTATTTAAAAAAATTTAGGTAAATAATAAGAAGGGTAGTTCAGTAATTTCACTTTAAGTTTTTTGAGTTGGTGCTTTTAAGGTAGTAAAGATAGATTCGGCAAGTGGGATAACATGATATGTCGGTAAGTGGGTATATCTTTTCATGATACTCAAATCCTTATGATAAACTCGGATTGGGGGCTTGGTCGACGCGTTAATGACAGACCCATATACCCTATGGGTATTCATGTTTTGTAGGATGTTTTGTAGGGTGTATCATCTAGCTCAGAACTAAAAACACAGATAGTTGAGTTTATGTTTTCTGCAAGAATGTTGTAAAGCTTTGAAGTATGCCCATGTGTTTTACCTATATTATGCTAAATTGATTTCAAACTGCTCTCAAATATTTTACTTGAATTATAAGCTATTTTGGATTGTTCTACATACCAGTACTTTCGAGTATTGACCCCCTACATACCTGTAGTCACACAAACTAGTAGATTATTTCTAGACTTGTAGAGTTGGTGAGCCTCGCTTACACCGAAAGGCATCTTCCCTATGTGTTGTTCCTTTTTTAGTTTTATGGTCGGGCCTTGTCCCGGTTTAGATAGACTACTATATTCAGTTTAGTAGAGGCTGCGTAGATTATTTTAAATTATATTTGGCTTTTATTATGGCTTGAAGTTATTATACACTACCAACATGGATTGTACCAAAACATCCACAAAAACAGTCTACAAACACAATACAAAACCGAGACAAGTTAGAAACAATTCCAAAACCAAGAATGCTACACAATGACGAGATAGTAACGTGTATAACCACACCAAAACCGCAACAACACAATAATGTGGACAACAATATGATAGGAACAATAACAACAAGAGACAACAACTCACGGATTAAAGATTACAAGATACACAAATGGTTATAGGATTATAATGAACAAAGGATAGATAGTTAGACCTTGGTTGGTATTAATCTGAAGAACCCAAGAACATGTGATACTCTTGGACCCTTAACACTACACGCAACTGTTAACCTAACTCCTACGTTCACATAAGAGGAACTTTACCTCCTCTAAACACCAATGTCTCAAGCCATGAATGCAACACTAGTGATTCCACACTAGTATTACCCTAATTTCGGGTTGCGTCCTAAAGATAAGAGAGGACATGTCTTTCAAAGTGTTATACAACTTACAAATATCATCAAAGTCTGAGACAAAATGACCAACAATGTTCTATTTATACTAGGATACAACTAGAATACAAAAAGATCAAAAAGCCCTTTAATGAAAAGCCTCAAAATGCAGCCCATGGATTGTAGTGTAGGTTTGGTTTGGTGTGTGTTTTAGACCCTCTTTTGCATTTTTCTTGCATCCTCCAAGCCTCAGGTTCATTACACTTTCACACGTCCATCTTCTTAGTCGTACTTGTATCATTCTCCCCTTCTTGAAAAGGATTCGACCTCGAATCCATACCTTGCAAAATCAAGAGAAGACACACAATCACACATCCTTATGACTGAGGGGTTAGGGTTAGCAAAAAAAAATAACACATCAACATGCCATTCCGAGGCAGAACAAACTTAAAGCATAGCCACGGGTCCTTTGTTTTAATCATGAAAATATTAGTAAAAATGCTACAAAGAAGGTGGTTCCAGCAAGCATCAAGACAAAAGGAAAATAATCCAAGAGTAATCCTTTCCCACCCTACGATAGTACCGGGATCAAATGGGTAGAGTAACCAATGACTTAGGCCTCGGCCACTCTCACTTTCCCCTAATGTGTTGTCTTCAAAATTAGGCATACCCTCTATATCCCTATGGAAAATATCATGAGCACAAAGATGATAAAGAAAGGTGTCACATGAGTCAGCTCCAACTATGGTCTCCTTATGCATGTACTCACTAGTTTCAAGTCCAACAACACTAGTAGGCTTAACATAGAAAACATATAAAGAAGAAGTAGATGGAATTTGTAAGCATGCAACACCTTCACTTTCAAGAGAGTAGTCCCTACATAGACATAAACATTCATGGGCAGCAAAGGGATCACAAGCAAAATCATTTTTACCAAGACAATTACAATTGTGGTTTCCTAAATAATCAAGCACGTCAAGGTCATTTCCACCCGACTGATCATTGTCCACAACCTCACTAGTTGTTGGCAACTCATATACCAAAGTAGGCCCACCTTGATTTTCACAAGGTTCAACTAGTGTGTGAATACTCTCGTCACTTGGTAATGAAACCTTAGTCAAGTTATAAGTGCTAGCACCAGATGGACATAAACCATTCTCACGAGGAGAATCAATTTCGTCATCTAAAGATTAACTAGTTCTTGCGTACCTAAAACAAGAGTTTGGTTCTTATGCGACCTTAAAATAATGAGAGTATCACAAAAAGGAGACTCGAGCACCTCTACCCTAGGCAAAGCCACAACTATACCTACTTGGATCCTACTAGACACAACATAATATTCTAAGTTCATAGGAGTGTAGGGAATAGCATTTTTACCTCATAGCTCACATGAGCTACGATATTCCTCTTGACGTGTGTCCGGGAAGTCCACTTTCCCCTTTTGACCTACCATACTATCCAACATTTTATTTTCCATAGCTAGGTCTCGGGACAGTATCGAGGTAGGCCCAAATGACATTGGTGGCATTGTTGTCCATGGGTTGAGAGGTTGAAGCCACGGGTTCCCTTGTAATTATACCTAAAAATAAGAAAACAACAAGCCTACAAAGTAAAACACAAGTTAGTTCGAAACAACCTCACCACACTCTAACACATTTGATCGTCTCATACTTGGATTCATAAGTGTTGCAAGTACGCTCATAGTTTGTGATGAGTTGAGGGGTGAGTCTACTCCTTGGTTGGAATGGATTCTTTGTTTGAAGACTCAAGGAAAGTAATGTACGAACTTGAACCAAGAAGTACTACGATTTTACAAATGAAAAAAGCACAAAAGAAACGTAGACATGAACAATGGATTCAAAGGATTAATTGACAATCTAGTAGGAGTTTACTAGTTTGTTAATTAGTTCTAGGATCAACTAAATGAAACTAATAAACAAAGAATAGAAACAAAAAAATCTAAAATTTGAGCTTAATTATGTTGTGTGAACACTAAAACGCAATGATGTGGAAGCCACATAATTGGTCACGGTCCCACACAATTTTTAATCACCAATTTGAAGCCTTTGTCATGATACAATTTGGAATGGAAGAATTTGTATTTTGGTGGAAAAATTCAAGTGTTTGAAAATTTTTCAAATTCAACTCAAAAAGATGAGATTTAACTTGTACTATTCCCACAAAACAAGGTCCTTGAAATATGGTAAAGTGGTTGACCAGATCAAGTCAATCAACACACGACCAACTTCAAATTTACAAATGATCACTCTAGGCATACCATTATTTCAAGGAGTAAATAAATGAAGTTGAATCAACTTATTTGTGAAAAGCAATGAATAGTCTTTGCCTAAGTTGATGCAACTTTTCACATTTGGTGTCGCATCTTTGTCAACACAACATGTGTGTGGTGTGGGTTCTTACCTAATTTGGTCAATCGAATTCGGATATATGAAATTTCTAACAGATACAGTGAATTCCATAATAAAACAAAAACTAGGGTAAAATTGACAAAAACATAATAGCTTGTATATAGAATTTTTATCTCTGACCTTCTTCAATCGCCCTTCTATTGATCAGCATACGAGGTCTGCATCGTTAAAGAAAAAAGAAAGGAATTTTTTTAAGTCGGTCCAAATTGACAACGGACATAAGTATTGTTTGATATTAATGAAACTCGAGACGTAGGGTTTACATTAAATAGACCCTCAAATAAGGAAGGAAGGAAGATCCCACTGATAGCATTGGAGAAAGTTCGTCTTCCCAAGAAGCAAGGAGGATTAAATGTCAAAGGATGTGAACTCTGGGACTTAGAATTATCCGGGAAATTACTGTATCAAATATCTCTGAATAAGGAGTTTGTTTGTTGACTATGAGTATGCCATATCAGTGAGAGATGGGGTGATCCTATGGTCTAATATTACACTGCCTGCAGCAGATTTGAAGAACACACTGACAGTAATTAACAGGAAATATTGGAACAAGTTTAAGAAGCAAGTAGTTGCTTGTAACACCCCACATTTCGGGCTAGAATGAAAACTGTTATTTCTACCTGTAGATGTTCCAAAAGCCATAAATCCCATGAAAATTTGGTATGTTAATCAATTATGTAGTGTGGGAACCTATTTGAGCATAAATTGAGATCATAAAGGTCCCCTAACTCAAGGTCAAGTTGAAAGCCTTTCTATTGTTTGAGTTTTAGTGAGCGTCGAAACTTAAGTCAAATTCAATCAATCATAACTCCTTGTATTTGACGAATTGGGTGGCCTACTATATATCAAATTAAATATCTTAAAATTAGATTTCCAACGATACCAATTTCTCCCAAATTCAATATCGGAGAAAAAAGTTTCTGCCTATTTTATTCCAGCATATCAGCCAGAAAACTGTCTGACGATATCTCACGGCTTATCACATTTCTGACGACTTAACATAAAATATCATCAGACTCAGACAGAAAGTCATAAATTCCAATATTTTGTGCTGACATGAGCTGACAGCTTGTCATATATGTGATGACATCAGCCCAATGTCGTTAGCTGATAAATTCAGCATTTTCCAAATGGTTTTGGAGGGGCATTTTGATATTTTTCCTTCACCCCATAGCTCCATAAATACAAGATTAAGCCCTAAATTTATCAAAACATACTCTTTTCTCTCAAACACTCTCAAGAACCAAACCCTAGGGCCTCAACCTAAGATTCAAGATCCCTTAAAATTTCACCATTTAATTCTAAAATTTATTCAAGAATTAGAATCCCCAAACTAAGATCTTCAAGAATCATCCATCAAAAGCACAAATAGAGTCTCAAAAGCAAGTGTTAATCCAAAGTTCATAATCTAAGGTACGTGGGGTTTTCTTAAAATCTCATGGGCATAGAAATCATGATTTTAAGAAAGGGGTTTCGAATTTGTCAATATATTCATGTTTTAGAAGCGTGGATGATATTGGTTTGGTCTTTAGACCTTCCCCCAAATTGATTGAAAATATATATATATATATATATATATATATATATATATATATATATATATATATGAATGTGTTTAAGGATGAATATTCAATTGAGATCATGAAATATAATGAATCCCTCTCTTGTTATGATTTTTTCATCATTCAAATGATCTGAATTGTTCTAAATTGCATCTTGAAAGTATGATACGAAATGTATTGATTTATACTATGACTTGAATATGAGTCTTGAAATAAAAGAGAGGGTTATGCCTGTTGATAAATGTTGAAAATATTCATATAATGAAAGAGTGCATGATTTTGCTAAAGGTACATGACCACCATATGTTTGAAGAGTTTGTGCAAAGTTTTGACTTATGTTCCGAAACATGAAATCTCTTAAACTAATTGCATGTTTGGGTGGTTTGAATTGAGTTTTCATGAAAGAATCATGTATGGTACAATATGGCTCAGAAAATAGGACTTGCAAATCTTGGTGTGACGACATCAATTAAGATTATGCCATGATAATTCAGAACAAGATAGAATGCATATTTGAAATCAAACTTTTCAGATGTTGAAACTAGAAAAATGCATGATTCAGAACAAGATAAAATTGGGCATAAAGAGAGCCTAGGTGGTTCCCCGAAGAAGGCATGAGTTCAGACAACTCATTTTCCAAAATCGTGATTTGCCGGTCCAAGTATATTATATTACGCTGGTCTAGTGCCTTGTGGCGTATCAGAATTAGAAACTCCAACCCTTGCGGTAAACTTGGGTTGGGGGCTTCCCCACCGATTCAATGACGGATTCCATACAGCCCATGGGATTTTAGACTTGAAGGGGTATACCACCTAACTCAGAATTAATACGAAGATCAGAAATTACATTGTCAAGAATGATTTATGATTTTTCAGAAAAGTGCCCACGTGTTTTGAAAACTATTTTATGTATGATGTCTTGACAAATTTATCTCCATTATTTTATTTATACAAAAGCTTTATTTTGGATTACTTTGCGTACCAGTACATTTGTATTGACCCCCTCCCTCTAGGTTCTGAGGCTCAGTCAAGGGGTCCAGATAAGCAGTATATAATTCGATCAGGTTGTACAGTGGTGAGCCTTCTCTATTCCAGAACTAGGGCCTTGTCCCAGTATGGGCCTTGTCCCAGTATTTAGATAGTTGTCAAATTTTCATGTAGTAGAGATTTCCCAGACTGTTCCAAATATTGTTAATGATTTTCAGATTTCATTCCTTGTTATTAAACTTAATCCAGAGTATGACCATGTTTCCGTATTAGATCGTAATTCTGCATTTTATTTTATTATATGAATATTGTGCATGACTACCAGATAGTATAGGACGTCCGAGTCTTCATGGTTTGGAATGTCCGTCATGGCCAAGCCCTAGTT
Source organism: Capsicum baccatum var. pendulum (assembly GCA_030864225.1). Lineage (NCBI taxonomy): Eukaryota > Viridiplantae > Streptophyta > Magnoliopsida > Solanales > Solanaceae > Capsicum > Capsicum baccatum. The sequence continues at coordinate 7,939,175 of CM061552.1, forward strand.
CGGGTCATGACATTGCTGCTCTTTGGGGGTGCAATGGTGTATTATATATGGAAAGCCAGGAATTAGAAGCAATTTAGGGGTGTAAAGATACAAGCTATATGTTACGATCCAACCCGAGGCCCTAGCCGCAACGAACATCTCGAATTACGAAGGCCCGAGAGATCTCATAACTCCCCAAGCCACTAGTGATATTATCCGCTGTGGGCCTAGGCTCGCATGGCTTTAAAACAGGTCACTAGGGAGTAAAGTTTTCTTACTTATATACCTAGCATCCCTCCTGTGTTTTATCGATGTGGAACTCTTTCCTAAGTTGGGGTGTTACATACACCCCCCTTATGGACTCACTTCCTGTGTTCTGTCGATGTGGAACTCCTTCCTAAGTTAGGGTGTTACATACACCCCCTTATGGACCCAACGTTTTTGCTGAGGGTTGCTCCACTGAATTGGATTTTCCTACACTCAGGACTGAGGTTTTTCCCGATCGACAGGCCTAACACAGTAGTGGCCCTGGCCGCGATGGGCATCCCGAAACATGAACCCCGTAACTCCCCAACCCACTAGTGATATTATCCGCTCTGGGCTCAGGACTGCACGGCTTTAAAACGCATCACTAGGGAGTAAATCAAGGAGTAAAACTTTGTCACTAGGGAGTAAAGTAAGGAGTAAAGCTTTCTTACTTATATACCTAGCATCTCTCCTGTGTTTTGCTAATGTGGGACTCCTTCCTAAGTTGGGGTGTTACACTATACACACTTAGGTGCAAATTACAAGTGAGATTGCAGATAGAAGAGAGTTTTTACAACATACTAAGAGAGCAAATAGATGTAAAGTTTTTTGGCAGAAATTCTTGTAACTAGAAAATGAGATTTCTAGGGCTTAACTGATCTTATATCTTCTTAGCAGGGGTGGTAGTCTTAGGTGCCTATAGGTTGTATGTTGCTTTATTTTGTTAATGGTAATATTCATGTTTGTTGCCAAAAAATAAAAAAAATTATGCGCACAATTTTAGGAAAAAGCATATTTTATTTATTTAACACCATCCAAAGCACACTCAAACAGGCTACTGGAAAATAGAAAGCAGAGACAAGCAAATATTAGTACATGGATAAGTAATTGAGATCATGGTGGAGCTAGCTGCTTCAATCCTTAAAATCGCTGCATTTCCAGTGACAATTGCTTTTGGAACCCACACTAGGTCATTACTAGATGGGATGAAGTGGCATACAGGTGATTTTCCTGGTAATACATCGATCACTTAAAAAGCTACATGAGATGGATTCCATTCAAAGGTATCCAAGTGGCTTACACTTTATCACCATTTGCTTCATTCCTTAATGAAACCTTAAACACGTTTCATTCATCACCAATTGTGTGATGACAGTAGAAAACGGGGTAAGCACAAGGAGCAATATGACACGCCACCATCTTAGGAGCGGCAACTTCTTGTGGAACATCCTTAATAGTATAATTTTGCACGGGAGTAGATGAGTGCTCCACTGAGAAATTAGTTGTGGTGGACAGAGCTTCAATTTGGGTTTTCTCTCCCATGATTCCTTGAAAAAAATCGAGCATTTCCTCCGCGGATGTGGCACAATACTTTGTCTTTCCCTTTATGGGTTTTTCTAATTCACATAATCTCAATACATCTTTTATAGCTTTTGCTTGTGGAGAGTTTTCAGACAAGGAGAAGTGGTGAAGAATGTTTGGGAGTTCCTTTAGTGAAAATGGAATGGTATCGGCTACTTCTTTAGGAAAGAATTTCACAGAAGAAAGGCTGAAAAGGAGAGAGTTATTGTTTTCCCTATCTTTAGATCATCCATAACGATGAAAAAAGATTTTAGAGAAGGATCCATATGGGATGATGAATAGATATGTTCCTGTTAGGGCATGAGGAGTTTTGATGATAGATATGTGAATGAAACATGTTGAAGAAGCTGGTCCATTCAAGGTGAAATGTCTAGCTGGCACAGGAGTTTGAATGATATGATTATGTGTTCAAGACAAACTTAGATAACATTGATTACATCAGAAGCCGAGTTAGATCAGACTATAAGTCTTAAAGAAGTCAAGTTGATCAAGGAGTTCAGTAAGAAGAGGATTTGAATTAAAAGAATCCTATCAAAGCTAAGAGAGGTGAGACGGCAGCAAAAGGGAAAAGAATTAACTGATAGAGTTCTACTGAAGAAAGAATTGAACATCAAAAAGGACTCTATCACAGGTTGGCAGAAAGAGTGAGGTGTGATAATGTAATGGTGAAATCGGGATGATGTTAAAATGGCCTCATTACCCTCAAAGGCCGGTAGAAATGTTCATAAACCTAGGATGTGTACAATATGATTTCTATGTCTGTTGCTTGACCTAATCCTAACGGGTTTTGTCTTTGATGAGCATGTTCTTTCAAATAAGTGGTTGGTTTGTAGCACTCTGGCTAGTCACCCGTACTTCACTAGATCAAAAGGAAAGTTTGCCATGGCTAGTAGGGAGATTGAAAATTCACTCGTTGACCCAGACCAGGATCTCAGGGAAGAAAGTTCAAAACACAATGATGAGGTATTGGTACTTAGACAACAACTGATAGATCTGCACCAAGCATGGGCTAGTGGCATGGCTCCTCCTCCACTCTGTGAAGATCTTAGGAATATCCCCAATTGCCCACCTCTCTCTCAAGCGCAATTCTCTATTTTCATTGAGTCACCCAATAGTGCACCAGGATTCACTCCACGACAATATTATCCGGGCACTTCTAGTGTGCCCCTGGTACTGCCCCAACCAAGGCCCGATACTCTGCCAGGGCCACCAGTAGCACCTGTATTTATGGCTTCGCCACCGCCTGAAGCTCCCACCTATGCTGTGTGTTCAAAAATGGTACTTCCTCAGTCTGCCAGTGAACTAATGTTTAAAATTTCAGAGAATCAGTATTATACCCCAGAGCCCACTTTGAAGATGAATGAACCATATGGGTACACTCAGCCACCTGTGTTTCCACTTGATATGGAGAAGCCTTTTGCAACAAAGAAACATGAAGTCATGGTGCGGAAGTTGAAGAGTTTAGAACAGGCCATGAGGAATTTGCAGGGAATGAGAGGTTATAAAAGTGTTGCCTATAAAAATCTTTGCATGTTCCCAGATATTAACCTTTCCCTTGTTTTTAAAATACCCAAGTTTGAGAAATATGCCGGGCATGGTGATATCGAGGTGCACTTAAGATGTTATTGCAACCAATTGAGGGGTGCAAGGGGAAGAGAAGAGTTGCTCATGGCTTTTTTTGGAAAAAATCTTTTCGATCTGGCTTCGAAATGGTTTATCGATCAGGATATTGATAAGTGGAACAGCTGGGATGACCTAGATAATGAGTTTGTGCAATATTTTCAATATAATGTTGATTTGGTTTCTGATGAGAAATACCTGGTTAACATGAAGAAGAAAAACACCGAAAGTTTTAGGAAGTACGCGATAAGGTGGCATGAATAGGTCGCTAGGGTAAAACCTCCAATGAAAGAAAGGAAATTGGTAGAGGTCTTCGTCCAGGCATAAGACGAGACTTATTTTCAACATTTGTTTCCTGCGATGGCTAAGCCGTTCATAGAAGTCCTCAAAATGGGTGAGATGATAGAAGAGGGTATCAAAACTGAGCGGATCATGAGTTTTGTCAAATTAAAGGCCACCACCTAAGCCATTCAAGGTGGATCTGGAACTTTTGGAGGTAAAAATAAGAAAGAGGATGTGGCGACTGTTGTAGCTGGATCTCATTTCTATCCCAAAAGACCGCCTCAACCCTATCACTAATCCTAAGCCCAAGCCTATGCCCAAGCTCTATATATTCCTCCCCACCATTACTACCCTCTGCAAAACCCACTATATTCCATTCTACTACCTTCGTACCCAGTATACAGCGCACCGTCATATGCCCAAACCCCTTATTATTCGTAATGGTGCGCGTAAGCTCCATAAAATCATCCTTCAGCTCCACCAAATTACCAAAACCCCTCTAGACCTGGTTTCCAACCTAGGCCTGATTATAAGAAAGAGAAGGTTGTCAAAAATAGGTTTACGCCTCTCGGGGAGACATATGCTAGCTTGTTTGATAGATTGAGAAAAATGAAGGTCTTGAGCTCGATTCAAGAAAGATTGTCGAATCCACCTCTGAGGAATCTCAATTATTATTTGAGGTGTGCATATTATTCTGACATTCCAGGCCATGATATCTAGAAATATTGGTATTTGAAGAGAGTTGTCCAAGATTTAATTGATACAAATCAAATTCTGGTCCAGGCCCCGAAAGTTCCAAACATTAACTAGAATCCATTGCCAACCTATGCTGAAACCAATATGTTGCAGTTGATATACGATAGCAAAGAGTCGTCGATGTTTTATAAGCCTATTGTCAGAATACATACCAATGAGAAAAAATCGGTGAATATGGCAGATTCATTAAAAGCAATGTCATTAAGCCAGGAAGGAATGGGAGAAGATAAAATCAAATAAAGCATAAAGAAACCCATGATCACGGTGCAAGAATCCAGAAAAGATGTTGATCTAAGTCAAGACAAGCCTAAGTTAACGGTGATAGGAGCTCTGGGTTTGCGGTACCTATTATCATCAAATCGATGACTCAAACTCTGATAGTTGATAAAAAAAAGGTCCCTTAGAACTATAAGCAGACTGTGATGACTTATCAGGGGAAGGAAGTTGAGGAAGAAGTAGATGAGGTAGGGGGTCTTACTCGGTCAGGAAGATGCTTCATACCTGAAGGTTTGAGGAAGCCCAAGCTAGGGGTGAGTGGGACTTCATCTCTCAAGAAGCCTGTCACCAAAGAACAAGCCAAAGAGATTTTGAGAACGATGAATTTACCGGAGTACTCGATAATAGATCAGCTAAAGAAAACCCCTGCTCAAATTTCCCTCTTATCTTTTTTGCTGCATTCCAAGGAACATCATGATATTATATTGAAGGTATTAAAATAAGAATATTTTCCTAGGGAGATTACTATAAATCATCTTGAGAAAATAGTCGAAAAAATCTGTGAGGTAAATCGAATCAGCTTCTCTGATGATGAATTGTCAGTTGAAGGTACGAGGCATAACTGGGTTCTTTACATTACCATGAAGTGTGAAGATTTCTACGTCACCCATGTCATGATTGATGAAGGTTACGGTGCAAACATTTTCCCTATATCTACCCTATAAAATTTGAACATAGGTGCCGAGAGAATCAGGCTGAACAATGTATGTGTCAGGGCTTTCGATGGGGAAAAAATAGACTCCATTGGCAAAATAGAACTAATGTTGCTTATAGGTCTTGTTGAATTCGCCATGGAGTTCCAAGTGCTGAATATTAAATCCTCATACAATCTGTTGTTGGGAAAACCATGGGTCCATAAAGCCTGGGATGTTGCATGTACATTGCACCAAATGAACAAGTTTAAGCATGACAGGCAAGAAGTAGTTTTTCATGGCGAAGGGGATTTGTCCACCCACAAAGATTCTTCCATGCTTCTTATTGAAGAAAATAGTGTAGAGGAGACATTTATCTATCAATCATTTGATATAGTGTAGGTGGATCATATTTTTGAGAGGCTGGTTATGCCGAGACCACTATTGTTTTCCACTTCTTTAATGATGGTGAATGAGCTGTTGAAGTATGGATTTGTGCCAAGAAAGGGTTTAGGAGTGTCTCTGCACGGTATAGTTTGTCCTATATGCCTGAGTGGGAACATCAGCACTTTTGGTCTAGGTTTTAAATCTACGGCTGAAGATATGAAGAAAGCCAAGGAAAGAAAGAGAGAAACATGGTCATTCCCTTGCCCAGTGCCTCTACTCAGTAAGTCATTCATCAAGAGTAGCATTGTGGCACCTATAGAGTTTGAAGCTAACTTGGTTGATAACTTCCAGAACATTTTGATTGAAATTGACATTGTTGAAGCAGAAAAAGGTACCAGTAAGGTAGACGTGCAGTTCATAGGTCCTGAGGTCCAGCTCAACAACTGGGAAGTCACTCTTTTCCCCATCATGAGGTAGTTTTGGTAGTTTATTTTGCTTTTCTTTCTATTTATCCGAGTTATTTAAGAATTGTAATTCAGAATTTAGTTTGTTTATGTTCTATTGTCATTAACGTTTAAACCCTCATATATTTTCCCTTTTAATAAAATGCAATGTCCCTTTTTGTTTTGTGTCTAATATATTTTGTTTTATTTTTTCCTTATATAGTTCTCTTTATGCTGATTCTAATGACATGACATGCATGTAAATTTTTTAGCCTGATCTTAAAATCTAAACTAATCAGGATATAATGAAGTAAGAGGGGGAATATGATGAAGAAGAGGCATTAGAAGAAATAAGCAAAGAGTTAGGACAGTTCGAAGACAAACCGAATCCTAATTTGAAAGAAACTGAGTCAATTAATCTTGGGAATCAAGAAGATGTTAAAGAAACTAAAATCAGTGTACAAATTCTCCACGGCTAAAATATAGAATAATTCAAGCGTTGATTGATTATAAGGATGTTTTTGCATAGTCTTATGATGATATGCCTGGTCTAAGCACCGAATTAGTGGCCCATAAATTGCCGATTGATCCGGCATTCCCCCCTATCAAGCAGAAGTTGAGAAAATTTAAAACTGATGTAAGTATAAAAATCAAAGAGGAAATCATGAAACAACTTGAACCCAAAGTCATTCGAGTGGCTCGTTATCCTACTTGGTTGTCCAATATGGTTCCTGTCCTAAAGAAAGATGACAAGATTCGAGTATGTGTTGATTATCGTGATTTGGACAGAGCAAGTTCGAAGGATGATTTTTCATTGCCCAACATCCATATTCTATTGGACAATTGTGGTAAACATGAGGTTGCCTCTTTTGTGGATTGCTATGCCGGATACCACCAAATCATTATAGATGATGATGATGCAGAAAAGAAATATTTTATCACACCATGGGGGACTTATTGTTATCGAGTGATGTCGTTCGATTTGAAGAACGCTGGATCACATACATGAGAGCCATGACAACTATGTTTCATGATATGATGCATAAGGAGATTGAAATCTATGTAGATGATGTGATTATTAAAACAAAGATTCAAGGTGACCATGTTAAATATTTAAGAAAGTTCTTTGAAAGGCTTTGCATATATAATCTCAAGCTCAACCCTGCAAAATATGTATTTAGAGTTCCATCCGAAAAGCTTTTGGGGTTTGTAGTCAGCCGCCAGGGTATTGAATTGGATCCTTCGAAGATCAAAGCCATTTAGGATCTGTCGCCGCCCAAGAATAGAATGGAGGTGATGAGTTTGCTTGGTAGGATGAACTACATCAGTAGGTTCATTGATCAACTCATAACTACTTGCGAGCCCATTTTCAAGTTGCTAAAGAAAAGTGTTGTAGTTGAGTGGACTAAAGAATGCCAGGAAGAGTTTGATAAAATTAAAAGATATCTATCAAATCTGCCCGTGCTGGTACCACCGGAGCCTGGTAGGCCTTTGATCTTATATTTATCAGTCATGGACAATTCCTTCGGTTGTGTCTTGGGTCAACATGATGTCACGGGGAAAAAGGAGCAAGCTAATTATTATCTTAGCAAGAAGTTCACAACATATGAAGTCAAGTACACTCTTCTTAAAAGGACGTGTTGTGCCCTAACTTGGGTAGCACAGAAGTTGAAGCATTATCTTTTATCCTACACTACTTACCTCATCTCCCGCATAGATCCATTGAAGTATATCTTTCAGAAGCTTATGCCGATAGGTCGATTGGCAAAGTGACAAATATTGCTTACCGAGTTTGACATTGCATATGTGACTTGAACTGACATAAGCCTTAGTAGATCATCTTGCTGAGAATCCCATTGATGAAGAGTATGAGATGCTAAAGACATACTTTCCTGATGAAGAGGTGTTATGCGTTGATGAAGTCATTATAGATGTTGATCCAGGTTGGAAACTGTTCTTCGATGGAGCCATTAACATGAAATAAGGTGAAATAGGTACAGTTCTTATCTCTGAATTGGGGTAGCGCTTCCTGGTAATAGCACAACTTCAATTTTATTGTACCAATAACATGGAAGAATATGAAGCTTGCATTCTGGGTTTGAGGTTAGCTATTGATATAGTAATCCAGGAAATATTAGTCTTGGGGAATTCAGATTTGCTCGTCCATCAGATTCAAGGTGACTGGGAGATGCGAGATTTAAAGATTATACCATATCAATAATGCTTGCAAGATCTGTGTCAAAGGTTTGTGTCTGTAAAGTTTAGGCATATTCCAAGAATTCACAATGACATAACTAATGCTTTAGCCACTTTGTCTTCAATGCTCCAACATCCTAATAAAGCCTATATCGATCCAGTGCATATACAAAGTCGTGATCAACATTCTTATTATCATGCAATTGAAGAAGAGCTCGATGGTGAACCTTGGTTCTTTGATATCAAGCGATACATCCAATCGGGAGAATACCCAACACAAGCTACTAGTTATCAAAAGAGGACCATTAGGCATTTGGCCAGTGGATTTTTCTTAAGTAGGGGAATCTTATACAAGATAACCCCTGATCTAGGACTTTTGAGATGTGTAGATACAAAAAAAACTTCGGCAACCATGATTAAAGTTCATTCTGGAGTATACTGGCCTCATATAAATGGTTAAATCTTGTCAAAGAAAATCCTTTGAGAAGGTTATTATTGGCTTAATATGGAGAGGGATTCTATTCGTTTCATTTGGAAATGTTATCAATGTCAGGTATAAGATGATCTGCTACATTCTCCTCCTACTGAGTTGCATGCGATGTCTGCTCCATAGCCTTTTGTAGCTTGGGGGATAGACGTGATTTGGCCGATTGAGCTGAAAGAATCAAATGGGCATAGATCCATTTTGGTGGCCATTGATATCTTTACAAAATGGGTAGAAGCAGTAACTTTAAAGTCAGTAACAAAGAAAGTGGTGGTAGATTTTGATCATGCCAATATCATTTGTAGGTTTGGAATTCCAAAGATAATCGTTATAGACAATGCTGCCAATCTCAATTGTCATTTGATGTAAGAAGTGTGTCAAAAGTTTAAAATCACACACCAAAATTCCATTCCCTATCGTCCAAAGGATAATGACGTTGTGGAAGCCGCCAATAAGAATATCAAGAAGATACTGTGGAAAATAGTACAAGGGTCTAGACAATGGCATAAGAAGTTGTCATTTACATTTAGGTTATCGTACTACTATTTGTACTTCAACAGAGTCAACTCCATATTTATTGATGTACGGGACAGAAGGAGTCATTCTCGTAGAAGTTGAAATTCCCACTCTTTGAGTTATTATGGAAGCAGAGATTGATGATGATGAGTGGGTCAAAACCCAACTAGAACAATCGAGCTTGATTAATGAAAAAAGGCCGATGTTGGTATGCCATGGCCAATTGTATCAAAAGAGAATGACTCAAGCGTATAACAAAAAGGTACGCCCTAGGCATTTTGAAGTTGGTCGGTTGGTATTAAAGTTTATACTCCCTCATCAGGTTGAAACTAAAGGCAAGTTCTCCCTAAATTGACAAGGTCCCTTTATTATGAAGAAAGTGTTGCCCAATGGAGCCTTATATTAGATAGATATTGAAGGAAAAATGGCTATCACTACCGATGCGGTCAAAAGATATTATGTATGATATTTTATACTTTGTCGGTTCTGTTGCATGTTTAGTACTTGCATTTTTGAAGATTGATATGATGAAGGAACAAGATGATGGAACTACGTCCGATCTGATTCTCCTTTCTTGGGAGTGAGATACGTAGGCTTCCCTATTAAGGGCTCGGTCCAACCAAATAAAGATTTTAGAGACCTAGTCAACAAAAATTGGGGCATGAGTTAATGTGTTGTTTGAGTCGATTCCAAAAAGTGTAAGTCCCACCCCCACTTCAAGTGTCGTTTGAGCCTCTTGCTATCTTTTTCTAACCTTATCCAAAAGCCAAGTTACAACCAAAGAAAGTCCTTCAGATCAATCTTTGATAATGTTAAGGCTAAGCATGCAATAGATATGATGATATATTGTGGAGTACTACTTGTCTTCCTCAGCATAATAAATTAGGAAAGAAATAAAAATGAGAGAGTCTTATTGGTGAAAACCCTCGTGGGTACCATAAGGCGATGGTGAGTCAAGAGAAATAAAAATGGCAGAGTCTTACTGGTGAAAACCCTTACAGGCACCATAAGGCGATGGGGAGTTGAGATAAATAAAAATGAGAGTCTTATTGGTGAAAACCCTTATGGGCACCGTAAGGCGATGGCGAGTTCGAGAGAAAGTGAAAAGGAAAGAGATTTGTTGGCGAAAGTCTTTTAAGATGTCGTCAATTGAATAAGATATATGAGTCTAAAGGGTTTGAAGAAGCGGCTCAGCAGCAAAGGCACAAACTCAACAACAAATGGGAAGTTTGGATAGGAAGATCAGGCAGCTTAATCCAAAATGCATGTCATAGTCATTGGAGTTGGTTTTCGTATTCAGATAAATTTTCTTTTTTTGACTAAGGGACATTTCCCTTTGCTTTCTTTTACATGTTCATATTTTTGTCTTTTTTATGTCATTTATAAAAAAAAAGTCACTATCATTTCTTTACACTATAAGTCAAGTCTGTGTCAAAACAAGTGAGAAAGGATTTCAAAACTTGCTACCAGTCTTTCCAATTGTATGAGGAAAAGCCAAGGACCAGCACATGAAAGAAATATGATTGTAATTCAACACAAAGCAAAGGAAGTCTATCAACCAACAGGCTACCGGATTTGTGGGAGTATTCAGATTTGAAAAGGGTGCATCTCAGGGGCATGGTAAAATAGAAATACATTGTTTGAGTTAGAACTCATTTCCCTCAATTTGGATTCGGATCAATGATGCGACAAGACAGGGGCAAATGTCAACAATCTGAAACAAAGATAAAAGGAATGAGTGTTGCAGCAGATGTCTGGAAAGACAAGTGCTACAAACCACCACTAAATTTTTAACTGACAAAATTATCTTTGATGAGACAGGGGCAAATTTCTTTTCAGCAAGTTCAGCTACCGTTGGGAAGGCATATACGGGATTTTACTTTCTGTTCAGGACCCTCCTGGAAAATAGGATTTTACTTTATGTTCAGGACCCTCCTGGAAAATGGGATTTTACTTTCTGTTCAGGACCCTCCTGAAAAATGGGATTTTACTTTATGTTTAGGACCCTCCTGAAAAATGGGACTTTACTTTCTGTTCAGGGTCCTCCTGAAAAATGAGACTTTACTTTCTAATCAAGACCCTCCTGAAAATGGAACTTTACTTTCTGTTCAGGACCCTCCTGAAAAATGGGACTTTACCTTCTGTTCAGGGCCCTCCTAAAAAATGGGACTTTACTTTCTGTTCAGGACGCTCCTAAAAAATGGGATTTTACCTTCTATTTAGGACCCTCCTGAAAAATGGGATTTTACTTTCTGTTCTGGACCCTCCTAGAAAAAGGAACATTACTTTCAGAAAAATGAAATCTTTCTTTATCTTAATCTTGGTTTAGGAGAATTTTCATTCTAGTTTAGATTTTAGTTTTAGAAGTCCGCTTGAAGAATAGGGTGATGAAATTGCAAGGCAGGATCTCGCTTGAAGAACAGGGCAATAAAATTGAAAGTTGGGAGCTCACCCGAGGAACAGAGTGATTAAATTGCAAGTCAGAAGTCCGCCTGAAGAACAGGGTGAAGAAATTAAAAGTCAAGCAACAAGGTGAAACAATTGAAAGCCAAAAAACAAGTTGAGGGAACTGCCAATCAAGAGCCCGCCTGAAAAATAGGGTGATGAAGCTCAAGTCGGGAGTCCAATAAAAGCTATGTAGATAGGATTTTTGTAATTTTATTTATTTTTTAACTCATAATTTTCATTTCTGATGTAATAACAGAGCCGCGGATTGGAACCTCGATAGGACCTCACTCTACTCTCCAACTCGGTACACTCCTTCCTCTTCCAATACTTTGAGATACCTGTCACTTGATTCCCTCATAACTTGGGTAGTTAGGATGTTCTAAGTCAAGGTTCGGTTTTCCTCACTCCTTCTATTTCTTCCTTCAAATAATTGGGACAAAATTCTATCTCGTTGTCTACTTCTTTGTGTGAAAATACTTTGTGTTTACATTCAAAGGGGGCATGATGTAGACAGGTAATTTTGTCCCGTCCCGAATTCAATATACCCATTTTACCCTCATCTTACATTGTATCCTACCCCGCGTGATTATCTCCCTACAAGGAAACAAATAATAACCAAATTCTAACAAATTGAATGCCTAATCCATAATATTCCTTATCCTAACTAACTTTTACACCTCATCCATATCCTACCCCACCTACCCCACCTGACCCCCCACCACTTTCTTGTCCACAAAGAAAAGGAAAAGCATATTCATACACCATCTATTTATACACAAAAAAGGGACCCCATCAACATCATTCACAATGGAGACCTCTCACACACTACAACAGAGACTCTTCACACACTTCACAGTAAAGAGGAGGGGGTTTTATTTTATTCTTCGAAGCAACAAAGATAGATTAATGAAGAGAGAGAAAAAGTAACCAAGAGAAAAAGTGGGTAGATGGGGTTGAGGGAGAAAGATAAGTTCGTGCTATTATTTTGGGGGCGTCTTCACCGAAAATGCATCAAAACATCACAAAATCCATTCGAAACCATCAGAAAAGGGCTATTGGTTGGTCTCTGAACCCCGAATCCACCAACACCACCACGATCCACCTTTTATTCATATTCTTCGATCAGTTTTCTGACGAGTTTTGCCGGAAAAATGGTTGAGCCGAGCGCCTATTACTCTGTTTCAGCAAAACATACTGTTTAATGGGCAAAAATTCCAAAGATTATTACCATTCATTTTAATGGGTTATATCAGTGTTATATCGATCCTTTTGGTTTGATTTCAGCGAGATTTGGGTTGAATTAGGTGAGATTTTGTGCACGGGTTTCAATTTTTTTGGGTGACTGGGTGCTTATCTCTGGTTCTTCGTGGATTTCAATTTGAATCAAATTTTGGGTTTATCGCGGTGATGAGTTCATAACTGATTTGGGGAGTTGATATTGTTAGCATTCTTCGAGGTTTCAAGGCGGCTCTTATTTTCTCTTCTTAAGTCAATTAAAAGCTTTTGAGGTCCAATTCTATCTTCTCTCTCTTTAATTTTTACGTAATCATGAATGATTTGTGTGTTTGGTATGTTTGAATCTTTGTTGTGTATTGATTGATGTTGGTTTTGGATGTTGAAGAGAAAAAATGAATTGTTAATCAAAGAATTAATTAACCATGGATTGAGAGGAAATTTGGGGAGAGGAGTGGAATTGCGAGAATGATAAAAAGGTTGAAGTTAGATTAATGTTGGTTTGTTGTTGTTTTGCTTAAGTTCATAATAAGCATGAATGTGATAGATTTATGATATGTTGAAATGGATGGGCAAAGTTTAGGTTCTGGTAGGCAAACTTAGGAATGATGTTTTGGTTGAATGCGTAGAATGTTGAATATGTCGAAAGTTTTCTAGTTTATCACATGAGATTGACATTGTATTCATTTGTCGGGGAATGCCCCAAAGGAATTGTATTTATTCGTCGGGGGATGCCCTGAAGTATCATGTACTTGAAGACGGAGAACAATCAAGGCCCGGAACATCAGTTGGAGAAAGCAATGGAGCGTAGTTTAGAATTAGCCTAGAATAAAGTAGGTTTATATTTCCACATTTTTCTATTTCGGGATTGTAATAATCGGATTGGACACTATAATTTTGGATTTGTTTTGTTTGTTTGTTTGATTGATTGTTTTGTGTGATTTTTGTGTGGTTTATATATTCATAATGTCAAATTAGCCGATAATGTGTGGTCGAACCATGGGATCAAGGGGTGCCTAACACCTTCCCCTCGATCAACAAAATTCCTTAACCGGAATCTCTGTTCGGAGATCAGTTATAGAGTCAAAACTATTTTTAAAAGGATTTCCAAAGGTGACTTGGCACATTGGATTATGCCAAGTGGTGACTCTAAGTTTTAAATATAATAAGTCTTTTTCGAAACAAATCTCCATTTTGTCACTTAATAATGAAAACACTTCGAAACTTCAAATTAATCTTTTTTGGGGGGAGTTAAAAAAGAGGTGTGATACCATTCGTGGCAACATCCTCAATCACATGCCCGAAGGGCATGGGGAAAATAAATCTAAAAGGGTCCAACTCGAACCAACCAACTGAATCATCAACTGAGGCACCACGTGGACTATCTCTACTGAAGATGCCACAACATCACGGGGGTGATCTGAATAAGCTGAATGACTGGAATCTCATGCCAAGGACACTCTCTAGACTAGTAGTCAGTCTCTCTGCAGTTAAAGAAAACTTTTGAAACACTAATATGGCGAGAATACAATTGAGCCCAAATGGTTGGCCAACTGACACTGAGAGAAATCCTTAAATTTATGTCCAAACTTCCAAAATCACAGTCTGTCTCAGGAACTCTAGGATGGCAGGGAATATGTTCTAACTCTAGCTGATCACCTATCTTATACTTGATAGCATTCTCTAAACCACTGTCTCATCATGATATAATCAAATCAATATTTTGGAATACATCGAGATACTGCCTCTCATAATCCAAAATGGTCAGCATGGCCTGAAGAACCATACCACACACCGCAAGTTTGATGGGGACTCTGCACACTGTGATCATCACGACTAAGCTGAAAACTACTCATAGTATGGAATACTGTCTGCATAGAGTTGATGGGCTGCAGGTAAAGCTGAACTCTATCGAAGGGATCCTCACTCCCAAATAAAATACCAATAGCGATATATTAATGGCATGACTCTTGCCACCCTTTCCATAAATCTCAATACTCAATCTCTATATGGTTCTCTCATGATCAACACCCTGAGGAAAGGAAGATTCAGTTGATATCAAGTGCTTCAAAGACAAATGGAGTGACAATTTTCAATAACTATTAATTCTAGTATATAATAACTTACGTGGTCATTCCAAATAAAATATCTTCGATTCTTCTTTCCAACGTAATTGATTTCACCTTAATCTGATATTGGAGTAGAAAATTATACTCAGTTTACTTCAGAGTGTCTGACTGTCAGAGAGTGATGACTAAGTTGACGAGTTGTGAACTAGGTGATGACTAAGTTGATGGGTCATCAACTAGGTGACGAGCCGTCAACCCTAGTCATCAACCTTAATTAGAAAAAAGCAAAATCCATCTAGAATTGACGACTAGGGTGACAGGACGTCACCAAGTTGACGGCTTGTCAACCTAGTCGTCAGTTGAGGAAATTCCTGCGGTTATGTTGGTTTTTGTAGGGGTATTTTGGTTATTTCCTCACCTTAAATCCTATCCCCGTGATTTGAAACACACTATTAAATGCTATTTTCCCATTATACGTCAGTTTCTCATCGCCCCTTCTCCTCTCCATTCTCAAGAGAGAAAAGTTTGGATTTCTTTCAAAAACTCATGCTTTCAAGGCATAGATCAAGAGGTGTCGAATTTTCGTTCATCAAAAAGGTATGTGGGACTATCTTAAATTTCATGGCATGATTTTATCGCTTTAACAAGCTTTAAATATATATAATTATGTATATGTAAAGGGTTTTGGAAATTGTTTGAAGAGTATGCAACATGAATCCATTTTGATAAAAATATGCATTTATTATTGTGTTTTCCATAAGCTTGA
This sequence comes from Capsicum baccatum var. pendulum, assembly GCA_030864225.1. Classification (NCBI taxonomy): domain Eukaryota; kingdom Viridiplantae; phylum Streptophyta; class Magnoliopsida; order Solanales; family Solanaceae; genus Capsicum; species Capsicum baccatum. Next base: position 7,954,870 of record CM061552.1, read on the forward strand.
GATTCTATTTATGTGCATACGTTATGGATTTTGTAGTGTTTTGAAGAGTTTGAAATATGTACCCCATTTTATGATAAGAATCTTGTATTTAACAATTGTTGTGGATTCTCAAAAAAATACGAAATACATACATGTGCTATGGATTTTGAAGTGGATTTGAGAGCATGAACTATAAACCCCCATTTCGATCATGAGATTTGTTTATTGATTAGTGTTGAGGGTTGTTTAATGAATCATGATAAACAAGAGTTTTAAATGCCTCTTTATCAAATATGCATTGTGGTTTTTAAATGTGTTCAAAGAAGTGTTGATTATTGATAAGTGCTCTTTTGTGTTAAATGAAGAATTGCATTTGATTGACGAAAGAGATGGTCATCATTTGTTAAAGTATTGAAAGGAGCGTGTTTTCGTATAAGTTTTCATGTGATTTTGAAATAAGAAATCTCATATGATACGATAAATCTTTTGGTGGTCATTAACATATTTTTGAATAAAAAGGGCTATGGACATGATATGATATGATATGATAGGGCTTGTAAGTCTAGGTATGACGATACCTATCACGAGATGCCCTTAGCATGAAAGAAATGAATAATTTGAGCATGAAGCATGATTTTAAAAGGATTAAAATTAGGCTTAAAGAGAGTTATATGGTTACCCGAAGAAAGCACGAGTTGAAAGACTTATCACTGAAAATCGTGATTTGCCGACGCGGGATATGGTACTCTACTTTGTGATCTTATGTACTTTTGATTTATGTCATCCCAATTTGGGACTATGGTTAGGAGCCCTGCTTTGTGATCTTGTGCACTACCATGACATGTTGAATTGATTAGGGATTATGGCACCCTACTTTGTGATCTTGCATGTCCCTCTTACTGATACTCCAATTGTTGCGGTATACTTGGATTGGGGGCTTAGCCTTCGAGTCAAGAGCAGATTCCATATAGCCCGTGGGATTGTAGACTTGTAAGGTGTACCATCTAGCTCAGAAGTAACACAAAGAGTTGAGTCATGACTTACAAAAATGTTTTGAAGCTCTTGAATTATGCCCATGTGTTTTGATATCTATTATGTTAAATTATTTTCTTAATACTCTCGACTATTTTATATGGATACATGTTGTTTTTGGTTAGTTCTGCATACCAATACATTCTAGGTATAGACCGTCCTTCATGGCGGTTACATTGTCTCTTAATGTAGGTTCTGAGGCAGATTTTCATGGTCCAGCTCACCAGTAGATTACTTCCTAAACTCCATAGTTCGTGAGCCTCCCTTACACCAGACGACATTCTATCTATATGTAATCTCAGTCAGTTTAAGGTTTAGCCGGGAGTCTTGTCCCGACCTAGATAATTAGTGTTCAGTAGAGGCTTCGTAGATTGAATTTGGATATTGAATTGTCATATTTTGTTGACACAGTTTATATTATAAGTTCCCTTGAATTTTATTATATCTTCTGCACTTTGATTTATATATGGATTATGCTATAGTATGTTAAGGGGTTTCTCTGACTTTCGGATTTCGGAATGTCCATCGCGGCTAGAGCCTCGGCTCGAGTCGTGACAAAAATACACAAAATCAAGCTTAAGATTCATTGATTTTCTTTTTGAGTTCTTAAGAAATTCTTCTGGAAATAAAGAATATACTTTGAAGAATGTTGAAAAAATTATGGTATATTTAAAAAGTTGATAACAGATGTCTGTTATTTATAAATGAGTAGATATACATACACCAAATGGGCTTTTGCATCGATGAGTTTAGATAAGTGGTTGTTTCTTTTCTTTTTCTTTTTTTAATTAGATGAGTCAATATCCTTATTTAGAATCGAATTATTGATGATTACAAGCAACTTATTGCTATAAAATGAGGTAAACATAAGTTATATTTGATAATTATGTATATGCCTCATTAAGAGGAAAAAGAGGAAAAAGATGATTTTATATATATTGGAGGACTTTATAATCTGATTCTGTCACGACCTTAGTTGGAGCACTGGCCGTAACGAGCATCCCAAATCATGAAGGTTCGGGTGTCCCTTTCTTTCTGACAATCATGCACAACATTCATACAATATAAAGAATTTGCGGAAAAATATACAAAACAGGACCATGGTCAATCTCATAACACTTGAACCATTTGAAAAAAAATTCTTAATATTCAAAACATATGACATCTGTCTGTAAAATCTCTAACGTTACAAGATCCAACATATGTCTAAAACATAACTAGGACAAGGCCCCAGTCAGACCATGAATCAAACAAATGACCATGTTTATATAAGTCTGGCCTTCCGGAATAGAGAAGATTCACCAATCTAACACCAATCTACTGCTTAGCTGGACCCGAGACTGTGCCTCAGATCCTGAAATATAGGGGTCAATACGGATGTACTCGTATTCTGAGCAATCCAAAATAATGTACTTTTATATATAAAATAAGTGAGAGCATTTCATAAAACGTTATGCATGAAATAATTTAGAACACATGAACAACTTCAAATAAGACGTGCAAGAATAGAACACATGAACAACTTCAAATAAGACGTGCAAGAATAAAGGAGTAGATATATAATGACTACATCTGATAAACTCAAAACAATTACCATGTGATAACTTGAAGATTTGGAGTTAGTCTACAACACCTGAAGAAGCATGAGTTTAAAAAGGAATCTCACTTGAAGTAAAACATGAATAAATGAGTTCTCATAAATGATTAACAGTGTGCAGCTTGAAGACAGCTTGAAGACACATTGTTGAACCTGATCCTAGTACTAAGAAAGATGAGAGGTCATAGCCTTATAGAAGAGTTGTAATATCGATATAACTCTAGTACCATTGAATAAACTGAGTTAGGTTTATTGTCTTCCAAGTTAGAAAACTTGAAGACTTGGAATCACACACCTCCGTTTATAATTCCTAGGTTACCCAGAGTCTTGTATAATTTATCGTTGTTAACACTCAAGTTATTTTGGTGAAGTTTGGGGTTAAACCTTGTAGAAGTGCAGCTCGTAATTTTTTATTTTCCACGTGAAAACAATTCTCTTTTACTTTAAGTTTTAGTGATTCATTAAAATATATGAAATACATATATTAGGCAACATGTTTCATACTCTTAAGTAATAATGAGTAAACTTATAGGTCGTGTAGAATTCAAAACTTTATACTTTTTTTAAATCAATATTAATTACATTTATTGAACAACATTATAATAGAAAATTTTAATCAAATTATTCTTGAAAGAAGCAATTAAAAAGGAATATAAAAGTAACTCATATGGAGCAAATAAAAAGAAACGGAGGAAGTAACATTTTATTTATTTAACATCAAACCACACTTAAAACGGCTTTAGAGAAAAAATAGAAAGCAGATACAAACAAGCAATAATAGATAACATGTTGCATGCATTCACTTAGGTGCTCCGCTCCTCCAAGCTGCGCACTTCATGTCCGGCGTCAATTGTTTTTGGAACCCACACTAGGTCATTACCAGATGTGAAGAAGTGACAGACCGGTGATGTTCCTGGTAATATACCGAGCACTTGGAAAGATACATGAGATGGACTCCATTCAGAGGTATCAAAGTGACATAAAGCCATAGTTTCCACTCTATCACCCTTTGCTTCATTCCCTAATGAAACCTTGAACACCTTTCCTTTACTGCCAACTGTGGAATGACAGTAGAAAACGGTGTAAATACTAGGCATCAAATGACACGCCACCATCTTAGGAGGGGTAACTTCTTGAGCATCCAAAATAGTATAGTTTTGGAGAGGATTAGTTGAGTGCTCCTCTGAGAAATGAGTTGTGGTGGACAGAGCTTCGATATCTCCCATGATTCCTTGAACAAAATCTAGCATTGCCTCCGCGGATGTGGCACAGTACCTTGTCTCTCCCTTTATGAGTGATTCTGATTCACAGTCTCTCAATGCATCTATCATGGGTTTTGCATGTGGAGAGTTTTTAGATAAGGAGAAACGTTGAAGAAGGTTTGGGAGTTCCTTCAGTAAAAATGGAATGGAATCGGTTGCTTTTTGGGGAAAGTATTGCATGGAAGCACGATGTAGAAAGGAGGGATTTGTTATTGTTTTCCCTATCTTTAGATCATCCATAAGAAAGAAAAGTGATCTTACAGAAGGAGAAATCTCTGGTTGATGAATGTCTTCAGCTCCCTTGGCATACCCATAGAGCTTGTGATATTTATAAAGAATAGGGACATTCAAACCAGATATCTCTTGTTGGTATTTGTCTTCAGCTCCCTGTTTAAATTTATAGTCTGAACCATAAATTGCTTTTAATGCTTCTTGATGATTGTCTTGTGAAATAAAGAGAGATTCAGCATTTCCTTCAACTATTTTCCTAGCTTTTGTTCCACAAGCAACCTGCCATATTATATTACGAAGTGAGCAACATATACATTTATATAATAAATAGTAAAAAAAATAACAGTATGAAATTACCATATTATATTATGAGGTGAACAACATATACATTTATATTATAAGTAGGATCAATAACAATAAGAGTATGAAATTACCAGCAAAATTAAGGAGAGAAGTACACAAAAACCAAAATTAAGATCCATTTGTTTTTCTTGTTGGGTTCTTAACAAATTTTTTATAAAGTAAGAGATATATATAGTAGAATGTATATAATTGGAGAGTCAAAATTAATGAAATTATGCTACCACGTTTCAAAAACTGGTCACACATACACCAAATGGCCTTTGCATGCAAAAGTTAGGCCCCAGTAAACACATACACACCAAATGGACTTTTGCATGTAAAAGTTAATTAGCCCTAGTTTCAGCTTTCAACACATACAAATATTAAACTTTTTTCATCTAATTTATGATCAACGTTAACAAACAAAAGCCGTCTTTGTTATTTCATCATTTAGTAATGATTAATAGTGATTGGTTATCACTATAGACTAACTTCCTCCTCTACTTTTAATTTTAAGATGGTGAGTTCAACTAATAACTAAACAAAATGTTGTCATGTATCAATTAATAAAGAAGTATGTTCGAAAATTATGATGTATTTTAAAAGCTGATAACAAATGTCGATCATTCACAAATGACTAGATATGCACTTGACAACACATAGCCTTTTGCATGTAAGAGTTTGAACAAGTGGCAAGCCACTTGTCATTGTGTTGCAAAATCATTATGTATTTCAAAAGAAAATAACAAATGTCGGTGATCTAAAAATGACTAATACTGCACTTGGCAGCACATACAACAGATGGCTTTTGCATGTAAGAGTTTGGAGGAGTGGCAAGCCATTTTTTATTGTGCTGGAAAATTATTGTGTATTTAAAAGTTAATAACAAATGTCGGTGATCTAAAAATGACTAGATATGCACTTGAAAACACATACAATAGATGGCCTTTCGAATGTAAGAGTTTGAACAAGTGGCTGATGTGCTAGATTTTTATATCACATTTAAGACTTTTTAACTGAAAATAATTGTAAGTTCTTAAGTAATTACTGATGTTTTGATGTTATTTCTTAAGATATTGTAGGAAAGTCAAGATGTATGGAAATAAATAACAATGGAGCAGAAGAGATGAAATCTGATGTAAATAAGCTGAAGTGTAGCTGACGTCAATTCTGAAGCGCCGTCATACATGGAATAGACTGTCAAAGTTGTCGTCAAGAATAGACAGAACCTGAGAAGCTGAAATAAAATGTGACAACATTTAGGATGGGCCGTCAAATATGTCACATGGCATCAAAATCGGCGTCATTCAGAGGCAGAGTATGTTGATTTTCAGTTGTGATGGCAGTTTTTACGCGCCGTCAAATTTTCTTGACACGCCGTCAAGTTTGCCGTATTAAGAGTCAGAAGATAACAATTCACTGGAATCTTTGACGACATCTCGCACACATCGTCAGGTATCTGACGCGTCGTCAAAAGCATCGTCGTCTAATCCGAAGAGAAAACTGAAACTTTAATTTTATTTCCTTATTTAGGGTTGACTATGTAAAGACTTGTTTTAGGGTTTTTAAAAGAGGGGGATTTGTCATTATCTATCAGTCATTAACCTAAGGAAGAGAGGCACGTAACATTGCTCTCTTACATCAATTATTCTTCTTATTTTTATCAACTATTTTTGGATTTCTACCTTGTGATTCAATCGAAGAAACTATTTGTTATTTTCCATCTAATCGTAAGTTAGCCTTATCATTATGAATTCAACTTGTGATTTCGTTCATCAAATCATGAGCGGCTAATTTCATTAGCCGGGATTATGGGATCCATGGATTAGGGTTTGATATGATACTAGGTGTTTAATGGATTCAAAGAGTAGTGGAACATTTTGAAATTCTGTTGTTTTAACTGAAATCTAGTGGTTGCAAACATTAAGTTATGCCTTAGGTTTTATTTGCTTTTAACGGAGAATTAGACTAGAGGACGTGAAATATCAACAGGGACTCAGAAGCTACAAACCTTCTGTTTAATGATTAATGCCGTAACTGAATTAATCTACCTGAGATAACATCCTATAGGAAATAGATAAGTTATCTATTTTTGAAAGAATTAGATAATAAATTGTCTGGTAAGGTCTAGAGATAAGTCATATAGTATAATCGTCAGGAATATTCTGTTGTTCTAATCATTCCAAAAATCTCTAGCATTACCTAGTATCTGTCAATTCCCGAAATTCTTGGTGAACATAACTCTGGTTTCCCATTTATATAGATTACAAACATTAATATTGAAGTGACAAAATTACTTGTTACTTTCAAAACCCCCATCTTAATTTTATATTTTCGTACCATTTATTTGAATTGAACTTGTAGCTATAGCTTCAAATTAGCTTAATCGCCACTCACATTGTTCCTTGTGGATTCGATCCCGACTCTAAAGTTGGGTAAATATATTGACGACGACCGCCTTACACTAATTTGAGGTGTAAGTTAGCGTTATCAAAAATGGCACCATTGCCGGAGAATAATTTGGCGTATTGAGTTAGTTTGGAATTTTAGCTTACTTGCTTGAATTCAAACTTGTAAATATTTATTTGTGATTTTCTTTGTTTCTTGTGTTAGGTAGATTTTCTTTATTTTTGTTTATTTATTACTATGGCATCATGGAATGAATGTAAGTTTGATGGTTGGAAATCTTATCTGGATGATCCATGTGTATATTGTAATGGACCATACTTTTAGCAAGATTGTAGATATGCTCCCCGGAGAGAGATGTGTGCACCATCTCCATTCTATCAGGAGTACAATTATTCTTTATGTGGTGGTAGAGATGGACATTGGAGTGATTGCCCAAATTCCCCCTCCCCCTATTGCGCTAACCCAAGTTCTAGTTCTTCTTATGAGTATGACAGGTCTTATGGTCAAGAAAAGAAAGAACGCAGCACTGGAAAGAGTGACATTGAAGCTATGCTTCAACTAATGTTGGATCGTATAGACACAATGAATGATACCATATGTGACATACGTCAAGACATTAGGGCATTTAACGAGGAAAGAGAAAGGATAGATGAGATGGATATCGAGGTCAGTCATCCAAAACACTTTTCTACATTATGTTTAGATGATATCTTGTCTGTGGAATCATTTAAAATAGAAGAGTGTGACGATGAAGAGCAAGATTCCTATACTGATGATGAGCTTGATGTTAATCAACCCTTGGATATTTCCCAACCAACCGAGCCAACCATGAGGGATGATGCCAAGATTGAGGAAATAGTGCTAGAGGCAAAAGAAGAAGCCAATCCAATCTCTTATGAAAACTCTAGCCCAATTCAAAGTAAAAATGTTGAGAAGATGAATAAAAGTGAGTGTGTGGAGGATAGTGTAAATTTTGATGTATAGGATTTGTTGGTCCACACTCGAAGAATTTTTCCACATCATGTTTAGATGATGTCTTGTCTGTGGAATCATCTAAAATAGTGGAAGACTGTGAAGATGAGGAACAAGAATCCTATATTATTTATTTTACACTTGATAAGCAATACAAAAACACACCTCGTTTTAAAGCTGAGTTGTTTACCATGAATCATCCATTACTCGGATTCTTAATCTGTGTAACATCTCCCTATGAGCAAGGCAAGAAGATAGACTCTAAGTTGGGGGTGAAGTTCATATCCTCAAGATGGAGGAAAAAGTTGAGTTGAGTCGTGCCGCGACACTAAATTAGGCGCTTCTTGGGAGGCAACCCAAGGTATTTTATTGTTTGTATTTGTATTGTGTGATTGACATCAGATCTTTGCACCCATGGTACCACAGGTATGTTTCTAACTCTCTTGTTTTGGATTGGCACGTTGGGAGCATTACATGATATTAAGTTGAGGGTGGGGCTACTTGTGGGTGTGATGTCCTACTGGGGTTTTTATTTCCGTGCCTCTTTTCCCCGGAATCTTGTTCCTAGTAGAGCCGGCATATTTAGGTGTATTGTGTTTGATTTGATATGTATTGTGGTTAACTGGAGAAAAATAAGTATCTAGAGCAGTTGACATAATTTTGTTGATTTTTAAGACTGATAAACACCTCTCCATTAGTCTATTTTATAACTATGTGATATGCATTTATATGTGGCTACTGTAAATCTTTTTATGGCATTAGTACTAAGGACATGATAATCACTGCTAACAATTGCATGAACCGGATGGGTAGTAGCTTGTGATGTACCATTGTTCCATGTGTGTGTGAGGTCTTACTCAATTATCTCCGTGTGTTGAATCTAGAACTTGCCCGGTTAGACTTACCTTCGTTGAAAGATAGGGTGTAATACCCTGTATTTTTGTGATGGAATTCTAACCATCATTCCTGCGCGTCTAAGCTCTAATCCAAGTGATTCTCACATGAATAAAAGTTGCATGATCATTATCCTATTCTATGGAGTAGTTTAGAGGTGAAATATGTTCATAGCAATGACCTAGAACAAAGTTGAGCTAAGACCAATTGATTCATCCAAAGTTTGACATTTGATTCTACAAGGGTCAACTTTAAATGTGAATATCTCTTAATATGCATGGAATTTTTCATCCCAAGACCTATCAAATTATAGATAATTGAATTAGCTTTTCAACAATACCAATTTTATCAAAATTTGACATCCGAGCAAGGAGTTATGGCTTTGCAAAGTAGAGTGGGTCGTCTAACCAATCGCACATGGCTACTGGAATAGGTGTACGATAAGCAATGCGGCGCCTACTTAAATATGTGCGATAAGAAATGCGGCGCATACTTAAATGTGTGTGATAAGCAATGTGGCGCATACTTAAATGTGTGCGATAAGCAATGCGCCACATACCTCACTTCCAAGTGTCAAAAATACCCCTATATATGTCTATAACACGGGATTAAACTTCCATAACACCAAAATAAGTTTACTTTCTCTCAAAATCACCAAGAACATTCATTAGGGTTTCAACCTAAAAATTCAAATATCTCAAGATTCAACCATGAGTTTTCAATAATTCTTTGAGATTCGAAATTTCCATTTCGAGGGCTACAAGAACCACTCATTATTTTCACGAATAGAGTCCTAAGGTCAAGAGTTCATTCAAAGCTTCAATTTTAAGGTATGTGGGGTTTTTCAACAAGAACATCCCTTCGTTCTTGTGCCCAAAATTTGTATTATTTTACGAAAATATATGATTTTACATGCTTTGATATGAATTTGAGATAGAAACTATTATCCTAAGTTCTTATTCAAAAGACTATTATATTTTTATGATGTCTTGAAGATAAATTCCTTGAGTTTTGATGTTAATATCATGTTTGAAGTTGAATCTCCAGATTTTCATATGGATTATACATGTTTGCTACATAAAGTGTGAATCTTGAAATATTTTGCTCAAGTATTGATATATGGGTTTTGAACCCTGTTTGAGAATTATGATTTTTGTCAAATTAATGTGTTATGCATACCTTGAGATTTGAATGATTTGACCTTTTGTTCTTGAAAGAGTTATTTTTGAACTCGAATGAGAAAAGAAATCCATATTTTGATTTATTATGAAAAAAGGGTAGCATGATGGCTCCCGTTGTGAATTGCTGAATTATTTTGTGGTGGATTTTCTTTGAAAAGATCTGAGATAAGTTCGGGAGTAGTCTTTAGCACCGAGTGGGAGGTATAGCTGTGTTGGTACTTCCCTAGAACTACGTGCCCCCATAGGAGCCGGAATTGAGGCTGATTATATATAGTGATCACTAGTTTTTGGATTTGATACTTATAGTCCTGCTCTGATGGCAAGGATAGGACGGCTCTCCTCAACGTGGGTTGTACGTTGGACTCTATGTGGTTCACATGGTTTATGTCGGTTGTGAGATCTCCTAATGTGTGTGTGTGTATTCTCCTATCTAATATGAAAAGTCTTATTCTTCTATCTGAGATGAAAACATATTTGTTTGAAAGACTGAGTTTGAGAAAGTCATTGTTTTTGAAAGATTTAATGAACATATATTCCAAAGAGAATTGTTATGAGATTTGATTGCTTTGATGATTTGGAATCGAGATGGAATTGAATTGAGATTTATTATGATGACTCACATGTTTCACCCGATATATTTTACTCTCTTATGATTATGATGATTTTAATTCGAGCTAAATGAGTCATTTATATCAGCATGCATAATTTTATAAACTGTGATGATATTAAGACATTATTTTATATATGCATTGCACCCTCATATGCTCGGTACGTTTCCATGGTACTGACCCGCATATTCATATGTGGGCTACATTTTCTCAAAATGTAGGTACAAGGTATAGTGTACATCTTTAGATCCAGTCAGTTCGTGGCATCCAGTCAGCAGGTGATGAGTCCTTTTGATTCAAGGGCTTCAGTTAGTTATATAGTTCGAGAAGTGTTGTATTTTCTTTATTCAGTCGTATTGAGTTGGGTTAGTCGGGAGTCATGACCCGGCTACCTACAGTCAGTACTAGTAGAGGCTTCATAGATAGTCAGTAGAAGTTGATCTATTCCGTTTCAATTATGATTGTAAAAGTAGAATTGTAATCTTGTAAATTTAGTTTTGTATCTATCATATTCAGAAAAGAGTTATTTTCCGCAGATTTGTATAGAGTTATACTTTTTGTTCAGTTGCTTATGAGTTATGATAGTAGAAGGGTTAGCTTAGGGTCACTTGTGATCCTAAGCACTGTGTGACGTCTCAGGCCTCAATTTTGGGGTGTTACAAATTTTGTATCAGAGCACAGAGTTCAAGTGTCCTAGGGTGTCTATGAAGCCGTGTCTATTAGAGCCTTGCAGAACGGTACGGAGACGTCTATACTTTTCTTCGAGAGGCTACAGGGCATTTAGGAAATGTTTCCCTTCTTTCAAGTCTAAGATTGTGCTATAAAAAGGTTCTCCAAGAAGCCTATATAGATTCTCATCTTACTCTATTCTGGCCAACTCTGCCTCATTTTTAAGGTATCAGAAACAGTTAATCTTAAGTCTCCATAGATAGTTATGGGATTACAAGAGAGCTAGAAAGTATCCCATCAGTGCTTTTGAGTTCCAAAAACTGAAGTATTTTGTCAGGCCTGTAGAAATCGCACACTAAGCCTGAGTTAGATATGCTTTCAAATTTCTCCTCAGAATCCATAATGATAATCTATACTTCTCTATCTATGTTCTTGAAGTAACATGTTCGGCAAGTTCCAGTTCCTCCCCAGATAATGCTTTTATAATTGCTAGCAGAAGTTTTAGAAGTTTTATACAAACGGCTTGAGAGGAGCTTTCTAGTATGTTATAAGTCCCTCAGATTTGAAGTTATACCCTTGTTCTTAAGAGTTATTTAATTAAGACAGAGTAAGGTGTATTCTTAGATCGTTGAATATTATGTGTCAAGTTTTTATCTCTTGTATTATGTAATCTTGTTATAATTATTTTAGTGAAAAATCAAAGTCTAGTGAAGCCGTGTGAAACCTATTTCGATTCACTAGCATAGTTGCTTTGTTATTCATCTAATTTTCTTGTTCAAAATACAAAACCAAAGTCTAGTGAAGCTGTGTGAGGCCTATTTTGATTCACTAGCAACTTCTTGTTTATCTTGTTGTTCTTGTGTTAGTTGGAAGTTTGGGTTTAGAAGTGTAGTGACAAAAAAGGTGGTAAGGGTAATTTATTGAGTGTATGTATATACGAATCTTCTTTTTGCATATGATCAAGTTAGTAATGAAGTGATATATCCTTGTTTTTTAGTTTAGTGAAAGTTAGAGAAGGAGATTATTAGTTAAGGTGGATTGTTGTTTGCTTGAAGTATGAAAAGAGTTATTGATGGTATTGGTTGTGCTAGGAAAGTATAGGTTTTGATGGAAGTACTTGGTGGTTGAGTATTGTTAATTTAGGCTTTCCTGAGATTGCAAGAGGAAGTTTAGTTGAAATTTATAGAGCTATGAAAGTAATTTAGGTGTGACGATGTGTAAATAGTAATGATGTGAAGAAGGAGGATGTGTTAACACATTATGAATAAGATAGGCCATATGATTATGATCGATTGTCATTTTGTACTAGTTTTTCTTAATGCTATGTTCTATACTTTTGAAGTAAAAATTGTGTGTGAGATTGGGTTGTAAATTATGTTTAGCTCAGACATTAAGTTTGAATAGTTGATGGTTCAGTTGTTGATGCTAGTTATATGGAGGTGATCTAGTAGTCCTGAACAGTGTATGCAAGAGTATAAGATCATGTGTTCGTAATTAAGTATGGTGTAGAGGTGTGTCCAAGGTGCTATGGGGCAGCATTACTTTTTAGGATTATTGCATATTGTGCGGTTAGTAGTAATGTTGAGTTGCTAGGTGGAGAAAGTCTAGTTAGATAATTTATGATGTTCTTGATAGATAAGTTAAGGAGTTATGATTGAAGATGTTGAGCCTTTTTAGTATGATTATTATTATCATGGTTTGTTAAAAAATATAAGAATAGAGGTGTGATTTTGGTAAGTTATAATTATGTGATTAGAGATGTAGGTAAGGTTGCAAATGAGAGTGTAAGTCTTTGATGATAATTATTGAAGCTAGAAAGTTAAGGATGGCATATGGATGGGTTGTTCAAGAATGAAGTTGGTAAGTTCGAAATTAGTTTATTCTTGTGAGTTTAGCATTTATGTGTAGATAATAAAATGATGAAATTATGGCTTAATCTCGAGGATATGAAGTAGACCATCATACTTAGAATACCAGCTTTGACCTAAGGGGGAGATGGTTAGTGAAGAACCAAATCAAGTTTTGAGAATTAGATTGTGATACATGTCAATAATGAGTTATGATGAAATAGTGATCCCCTCTTACTCTAGAGTATTCCTTGGATTTCAGTCATTACAACACCAAATCCATCACTTGCTTGGGAAATCCATGCCACAAGCCTATGCTTATACCTATCATGTGTGCTCAAGCCCATTCTCAGCTTCTAGCAAGCATGTAACAGCTTCACTCTGTGATTCAAGTTATCTCTTATGAATCTATGAACTCCAGTCTTATGTTGTATAACTCATGATAAGTATAAACTCATGTTTCAGAGTATGAACAGTTTTTAAACTTTTGATACTAGTGAAGTTTGCATTATATCATGCACGTCCTCAGCTTAGATTTCTTTAATGAATCCATGCCTTTGATATTTTATTCCTCAGGACAAAGATAAGTGTTACTGTTATGTATTATAGTTTTCGTTCTTCTGGTTCATATGTGTTAGCCCTTCAGTGACCTCTTTCTATGTTAAGATAGTGGTGATGATAGTGGATAAGCAATGGTTTATATATGAGAGAGTTGATGACGCTCATTAAGAAAGATTATTTATGCTTTTCTATCTAAGGCTTAAGTGTAAAGTAAGATTGAGGCCAAGTCTTTGATACATTTCATGGTTAGTTAGAAATTGTGTGTATGTTTTTAAGAATAGTGCAAGAAAATTATTGTTGACAAAGGTTTAGAGAATATGCGAAGTATTCCTTTAGGGGTATTTGCATTAAAGTTATATGTGATTTTTAATTATAGGCTTGAATGTCATGTTGGGTGTAAGATGGTGAATGCAATATCCATTAGTGAATCCATATCAAGAGTTTTAAATTAGTCATTGAAGTGGTAAGGCATGTTATGCTTATAGTGTGAGCTCTAAGAAGATATTGAACATTGAACCATATGGATTAGACTAGTATTGTGGTTTGGCATGTTGTATCTTGTGATTTAGTGTTAAGCTTAATCATGGTGAGAGAACTTAGTTTAGTTTAGACCTTAGTAGAAAGATTTCGCAGTTCCAATATGAGAATTATAAGTTGAATCAAATGAGTATGGTATTTAATAGGAATAGGATAGTTGAGAGAGCATTTGAGAAGTGATGCTAAGCTTGAAAGTAAGAATTTGTGCTGCCTGAGGCCTAGCAATCCTATCCTAGTTTATGAGTTATATAATTATATTCCATGCTATAGAGTTATATCAATGTTGTAATTCCTTAGTCAAATGTCTTGTTCAGAGCATGCCCAAAATTCTTTGCTCCCTAATGTCAATAGCATTTTGTAGAAAAGTGCTGAAGAAATACTCCATTTGAGTATGGGTAGTCAGTATGATCCAGTCCATATAGCCTGTAATCTAGTTTAGCAAGCAAGGAGATAAGATCCTATAGATTCTTAATTTTCCAGCTAGTCTTACTATCCGCAGTCTTATACGTATGTACATTCCAAGAGGCAATGTGTTTGTGTCCAATTAAATTATGAATTCAGCTCAGTTCATGCATCAGTTTTAGTTTCAAATATTAAGTCATGATTCAGTTCGTAAGTATCCTGTGTAGTGTCACAGTCTCTTTCTAGTATTTTCATCAAATTATTATCATTCGGGGACGAAAGATCCCAAGAGAGGGATGTTATAATACCCCGATTTTTCATGTCATAAACCTCTCATCCTTTCTCATGAGATCAGATCCAGTGCAAAGTAATGGTTACTCATAAGTTGACACTTTCGTTTCTATCTTAGCCATATAGTTATTTTTCTTGAGGATTCATGCACTGGCAGACCAGTTCAGTAGCTCATTATTCTTGAGATCCAGTGATTCAGTTCTATCAGTTACACATGATGGCTTGAAGACTAAGATTCCTCTATGTTTTAGGTTAATTATCCACATTCGAGGATGAATGTTCCCAAGGGGGAGATAATGTAATACACCGTCTTTTTGTGCTGGAATTCTAACCTTCGTTCCTGCGTGTCTAAGCTCTAATCCAAGTGATTATCACGTGAATACAAGCTTCATGATCATTATCCTAGTCTACAGAGTAATTTAGAGGTGAAAAATGTTCATAGCAATGACCTAGAACAAAAGTTGAGCTAAGACCAATTGATTCATCCAAAGTTTGACATTCGATTCTACAAGGGTCAACTTCAAACGTGAATATCTCTTAACATACATGGAATTTTTCATCCCAAGACCTATCAAATTGTAGATAATTGAATTCGATTTCCAACGATACCAATTTTATCAAAATTTGACACCCAAGCAAGGAGTTATGGCTTTGCAAAGTAGAGTGTGTCGCCTAACCAATCGCACATGGCTACTGGAATAGGTATGTGATAAGCAATACGGCGCATACTTAAATATGTGCGATAAGAAATGCGGAGCATACTTAAATATGTCCGATAAGCAATGCGGCGCATGCTTAAATATGTGCGATAAGCAATGCGCGGCATACCTCACCTTCAAGTGCCCAAAACGCCCCTATATATGTCTATAATACGGGATTAAACTTCCATAACACCAAAATAAGTTTACTTTCTCTCAAAATCATCAAGAACATTCATTAGGGTTTCAACCTAAAAATTCAAATATCTCAAGATTCAACCAAGAGTTTTCAATAATTCTTTGAGATTCGGAATCCCCATTCCGAGGGCTACAAAAAACACTCATTATTTTCACGAATAGAGTCCTAAGGTCAAGAGTTCATTCAAAGCTTCAAGTTTAAGGTATGTGGGGTTTTTCAACAAGAATATCCCTTCGTTCTTGTCCCCAAAATGTGTATTATTTTACAAATATATATATGATTTTACATGCTTTGATATGAATTTGAGATAGAAACTATTATCCTACGTTCTTGTTCAAAAGACTATTATATTTTTATGATGTCTTGACGATAAATTCCTTGAGTGTTGATGTTAATATCATGATTGAAGTTGAATCTCCAGATTTTCATATGAATTATACATGTTTGCTACATAAAGTGTGAATCTTGAAATATTTTGCTCAAGTATGATTTTTGTGAAAGTAATGTGTTATGCACACCTTGAGATTTGAATGATTTGACCTTTTGGTCTTGAAAGAGTTATTTTTGAACTCGAATGAGAAAAGAAATCCACATTTTGATTTATTATGAAAAAAGGATAGCATGATGGCTCCCGTTGTGAATTACTGAATTATTTTATTGTGGATTTTCTTTGAAAAGATCTGAGATAAGTTCGGGAGTAGTCTTTAGCACCGAGTGGGAGGTATAGCTGTGTTGGTACTTCCCTAGAACTACGTGCCCCCATAGGAGCCGGAATTGAGGCTGATTATATATAGTGATCACTAGTTTTTGGATTTGATACTTATAGTCCTGCTCTGATGGCAAGGATAGGACGGCTCTCCTCAACGTGGGTTGTACGTTGGACTCTATGTGGTTCACATGGTTTATGTCGGTTGTGAGATCTCCTAATGTGTGTGTGTGTATTCTCCTATCTAATATGAAAAGTCTTATTCTTCTATCTGAGATGAAAACATATTTGTTTGAAAGACTGAGTTTGAGAAAGTCATTGTTTTCGAAAGATTTAATGAACATATATTCCAAAGAGAATTGTTATGAGATTTGATTGCTTTGATGATTTGGAATCGAGATGGAATTGAATTGAGATTTATTATGATGACTCACATGTTTCACCCGATATATTTTACTCTCTTATGATTATGATGATTTTAATTCGAGCTAAGTGAGTCATTTATATCAGCATGCATAATTTTATAAATTGCGATGATAATAAGACATTATTTTATATATGCATTGCACCCTTATATGCTCGGTACGTTTCCATGGTACTGACCCGCATATTCATATGTGGGCTACATTTTCTCAAAATGTAGGTACAAGGTATAGTGTACATCTTTAGATCCAGTCAGTTCGTGGCATCCAGTTAGCAGGTGATGAGTCCTTTTGATTCAAGGGCTTCAGTTAGTTATATAGTTCGAGAAGTGTTGTATTTTCTTTATTCAGTCGTATTGAGTTGGGTTAGTCGGGAGTCATGACCCGGCTACCTACAGTCAGTACTAGTAGAGGCTACATAGATAGTTAGTAGAAGTTGATGTATTCCGTTTTAGTTTTGGTTGTAAAAGCAGAGTTGTAATCTTTTAAATTTAGTTTTGTATCTATCATATTCAGAAAAGAGTTATTTTCCACAGATTTGTATAGATTTATACTTTTTGTTCAGTTGCTTATGAGTTATGCTAGTAGAAGGGTTAGCTTGGGGTCACTTGTAATCCTAAGCACCGTGTGAAGTCTCGGGACTCGATTTCAGGGCGTTACATAGGGGTTAGGAAAGTATCATAGGCCGTTTTGATTTTTAAGTCACTTTTTGGCCTAAATGATCTTCCCTGTATGAATGATATCTCTTAATCCCTATTTTGAGCCTGAATTGACCATTTATTTTTATGATACCTATCATCTTTCCGTTTAGATCATAATGACCCTGTTTTAGCCTTGGTCCTCAGTGGACACTGTGCGCCTTGACTTAGGTAAATAACCTAAGTTGAGGGTGGCTATCATAGGGGTGCGTAATGTGAAATGTGTATGAAGAGAGGTTGAATAAAAGGAAAAGATTTAAATGATGGATGTGGTAAAAAAAAAACCACACTCATCCGGAATATGCGTGATCAAGAATGAATGAAAAATGGAAAAAGGCTAAGAGGTGGGACCCCAAAAGAGTAGTGTAGCATCAAGGAGCCTTAGTCACTTTAAATATCCATGAACACCAGTCCAGCCCTAAGCCTACATTACAAGCTGAAGAGAAAAACCTATAGTGATCCTAACTTACCTGTCTGGACACCTTGGTAATGAAAATAAGGGCAAGCAAATGGTATTTGACATGCATTGATTGGAATTTCTTTCTGAGAGTGAGTGTCTCTTGACCGTCCCTGCATTGACACGCTTGAGTTCATATATGAGTAAGGAGGAACTTCTTTGTTGTAAGGGCACATCGGTTGCATTGCTAGTTGTTTACTTGTTTGGGTAGTGTAACTTGTACATATGCATGGTTATTGCTGCTAAATTGATGCCATATCTTGATTTCTTTGGGTCGCATTGTTAATCTTCATTGATATACAAAATTGGATTTATAAGTAATTGAACGTGGAGAGTGGCATAAGTTTTGAGCTAGACTTGATAATCAACAGTGATAGGTATCTTATGTGTCTCCTGGTTAAGCATCATAGTATGGTGTTATGTAGTTGCTTGAGGACAAGCAATTGTTTTAAGTTTAGGGCGTTGATGTGCTAGAATTTTGTAGCACATTTAAGACTTTTTAACTGTTAATAATTATAAGTTCTTAAGTAATTACTGGTGTTTTGATGTTATTTCTTAAGATATTATAGGAAAGTCAATATGCATGGAAATAAATAGCAATGGAGCAGAAGAGCTGAAATTTAGTGTAAATAAGCTGAAGTGTAGCTGACGTCAATTCTGAAGTGTCGTCATACATGGGACAGACTGTCAAAGTTGTCGTAAAGCTTAGACAGAACCTGAGAAGCTGAGATGAAATGGGACAACGTTTAGGACAGGCCGTCAGATATGTCACATGGCGTCAAAATCGATATCATCCAGAGGCAAAGTATGTTGATTTTCAGTGAAGTTGTGAAGGCAGTTTTCACGCACCGTCAAATTTTCTTGACACGCTGTTAAGTTTGCTGTATGAAGAGTTAGAAGATAACAATTCACTGAAATCTTTGACGACATCTCGCACACGTCGTCAGGTATCTGACGCGCCATCAAAAGCATCGTCGTCTAATCCGAAGAGAAAACTGAAACTTTAATTTTATTTTCTTATTTAGGGTTGACTATGTAAAGACTTGTTTTAGGGTTTTTAAAAGAGGGGGATCTGTCATTATCTATCAGGCATTAACCTAGGGAAGAACGGCACGTAACATTGCTCTCTTACATCAATTATTCTTCTTGTTTTTATCAACTATTTTTGGGTTTCTACCTTGTGATTCAATCGAAGAAACTACTTGTTGTTTTTCATCTCATCATAAGTTATCCTTATCATTATGAATTCAACTTGTGATTTAGTTTATCAAATCATGAGCGGCTAATTCCATTAGTCGGGGCTATGGGATCCATGGATTAGGGTTTGATATGATACTAGGTGTTTAACGGACATTTTGAAATTCTGTTGTTTTAACTGAAATCTAGTGGTTGCAAACATTAAGTTATGCCTTAGGTTCTATTTGCTTCTAACGGAGAAATATACTAGAGGACGTGAATTATCAACAGGGATTTGGAAGCAACCAAACTTCTGTTTAATGATTAATGCCATAACTGGATTAATCTACCTGAGATAACATCCTATTGGAAATAGATAAGTTATCTAAGTTTGAGAGAATTAGATAATAAATTGTCTAGTGAGGTCGAGAGATAAGTCAGATAGTATAATCGCCAGGGATATTCTATTGTTCTAATCATTCCGAGAATCTCTAGCATTACCTAGTATCTGTCAATTGTCGAAACCCTTGGTGAACATAACTCTGGTTTCTCATTTATATTGATTACAAACATTAATATTGAAGTGACAACATTACTTGATACTTTCAAAACCCCCATCTTAATTTTATATTTTCGTACCATTTGTTTGAATTGAACTTGTAACTATAACTTCAAATTAGCTTAATCGCCACTCACATTGTTTCCTGTGGATTCGACCCCAACTCCAAAGTTTGATAAATATATTGACGACGATCGCCTTACACTAATTTGAGGTGTAAGTTGAGCGTTATCAGTGGAACATTGTATATTAAAAAATTATTATGTATTTCAAAAGCTAATAACAAATGTCAGTGATCTAAAAATGAATAAATACTACAATTGGCAACATATAAATAAGATGGCCTTTTGCATGTAAGAGTTTGGAGGAGTGGCAAGCCATTTTTCATTGTGTTGAAAAATTATTGCAAAGAAGAAATATTGTCAAATGAAGTGACATACAGAGGTATCCAAGTGACATACAAGAGTAGGGAGTAGGGGTGTGTATACCAAATTGTTAAGAGAAATCGAACCGATAAATCAAACCAAATCGAGAAAAAAAATCGACTTATGGTTTGATTTGATTGGTTTGGCGTTAGAAAAAAAAAAAACGACCATTCTTGGTTTGGTTTGGTGTTGACCAAAAAAAAGTCAAATCGAACCCGAATCAAACCGATATAATATATATATATATATATATATATATATATATATAATATTCGAACTTTTTTATACATAAAATATTGATTATAATTACTTTTTAAATACTTTTTCAACTAGTTTTAGTAATTTTTAATAATTTTAAAGTAGATGTAGATATATATTTAAATTTGGGCCTTTAAGTTGTAATATTTGTCCATTAATTGTTAATTAAATGATCCAAAATTCAATATAAACTTAAAACCTAAACTTTTTACTCTTAATCTCACTTTTTAGTTTCAAAAGAATTTTCAACTCCTCATTTTTTTCATAATTGTGGTTTTTCATCAGCACATGAGTGAAAACATATTTGATCTGATCTTCGATCACAATATAATTGTAAGAGCTAAAGATTATAAAAAAAACAAAAAAAACCGACTAAAATCTAAATCGAAAAAATCAATTTTATGTTGATTTGATTTGGTTTATAGTTTTAATAAACCAACATAATTGATTTGATTTATTTTTTTTTTAATAAAACCAAACCAACGAACTAGGTACCCTAATTCAGAGGTATCCTAGTGACATACAACAATTGCGTCGTCCACTCTATCACCATTTGCTTCATTCGCTAGTGAAACCTTGAATACCTTTCTTTCATCACTAAATGTGGGATGACAAAAGAAAACCGAGACATCATATGACATGCCACCATCTTTGGAACGACAACTTCTTGTGGAGCATGCAAAATAGTATAGTTTTGCAGCGGAGTAGTTGAGTTCAGTGGCGGAGTCAGAATTTTCACTGATGAGGTTCAAAAGAAAATATACGGACTAGTCGAAGGGGTTCAACCAATGGTAGATCTAAAAATTTTCTTCAGGGGGTTCGAAAAAATAAAAATATAAATGTATGAATATGTCAACAAAATATAATTTCAAAGGATATAATAGTATATAGTCTATAGATATAAAATACTTAAACTTAAATAAGAATAATTAACACGTAAAGAAAAAAATTAACCCTTTACGAAGTTGTACAGAACATCGGAACATGCGTCTTTTTTTTTTATATATTAATTACAGCTACATGACAGCTACTAAAGTTGTACAAAACAGATATTAAACAAAAGCAGCTCGCGCCCCTACTGAGAATCGAACCCGCCACACAGGAACCGAAGGAGCAACACAAGAAGTGAACTTAGAATCATTGAGCTATCCAACAACCTTGTTCCAGGAGGTTCAAATTTAATATATCCAACAACCTTGTTTCAGGAGGTTCAAATTTAATATATGTAGATAAATACTGATTTTCCACCTTATATATACAAGGTAATTTTTTGCCGAGGGGGTTCGAGTGAACCTGGCTAAAATATTTTGAAGGTTCGAATGAACCCTGAATTGTATGTAGATCCGCCACTGGTTGATTCCTCCACCGAGAAATGAGTTGTGTTGGATAGAGCTCCGATTTGGGTTTTCTCTCCCATGATTGCTTGAACAAAATTGAGCATCGGTTCCGCAGATGTGGCACAGTACTTTGTCTCCCCATTCATGGGTGATTATAATTCACATACTCTCAACGCATCTTCCATGTCTTTTGCTTGGGAAGTATTTTCAGACAAGGAGAAACCTTGAAGAAGGTTTGAAAGTTCCTTTAGTGAGAGATTTGTTATTGTTTTTCCTATCTTTAGATCATTAATAAGGAAGAGAGTGAACTTACAGAAGGATCTATATGGGATGATGAATGGATACGTTTATTCTCTTCTTTCACTTGTTCATCATTGCCCTATTTTTTATATAAATAAATATAAGGTTTTTCGAACAGGAAATCTCTTGCTGATGTTTGTCTTTAGCTCCCTGTTTATACTTACAAGAGAAAAGGATCAAATATACCCTTCTATTGTTATTGATTCGCTAATTTTGTTCTTTGTTATATTATGGGATTATTTATACTCTTACTATTAACAAAATTGTTAAATGTACCTTTCAACTTAACACTTCTCACATTCATATAAAAACTGCCCCTTTAAAATTGAAATCACCCATTACAAATGGATAGAGTTAAGTTGTAATGAATATATTTGGTGCTATTTGATGAATTGTTTGACGAATAAATATTCATATTTTTGCACAAATCCCTCCACTTTGTGAGATTATACTGGTACGTTGTATTTTCGCGTAAATCCCTGAAGTGGAGATATATTTAAATAGCAACTCAAAGTATCCCTTTATGCAAATCGTCCTTTAATACAACTGATCTTTGTTAGGGTTTTTGTCCTGATTTTCTTACTATATTTAAGTTTTATTTTTTTTTAGAAGAAAAATAAAAGTAATTGTAATTACTTTTACTTTTCCTGAAAGAAAAAATATAATTTTTTTTCATATTTGGCTAACCTTTTTCTTTGAGGAAAGGTTTTGGACATTTATAAATAGAAGACCCTTTTCATACCTTAACGCAATAGCATCCACAATGTAGTCTTTTAAGAGTTTCATTTAGGGAGAGATTTTCTCTCTTATTAGTTTTATACTTTTTAATATTAGGTTTTATACGTAGGCCAATTGGCCAAATCATATAATAAAATTATGTTTTTAGTATTATTTTTCGTTGTCATCTTATTTATCGTCTCATAGTTTGCAACTAATAATTTTCGCATGACGCTCAAATGGAAAGTTAGCTCATAGGGCTGGCGCTGATACTCTGCGGAAGATGCGTGAATTGGCCTGCTGAACCGATCTTGCTTAGGGCGAGTGACCATCTTCTAATTGAAGATAAGCACCGAAAGTAAGAGAAGTGAGGCGTTCAGCACCTATTCTAGTAGAGGAACCAACCCCGAAAAACCTGACCAAAAGATAGCTAAGTTCCCGTCACTAACCTTACTTCGAATTATGTGGCTGATCCGCTGAGAAAAGACGGTAAGGTTGAATGAAAAGTTTTTGATTCATCTATCATTATAGGCAGACAACACTAATAAAGATAAAGTGCCAGACATATAAAAGAAATTGATTCATCATCTGTAACATCTATCCATCCCGCAATTCCAATCAACCGATTCATTGAGTAACTCTTGGGTAAACTATTAAACTAATAAGAGTTGTATCGTCTAACTTCATTCAAAAATGAAACTTGAATCTTCTCGATTTCGAACCCAACAATCTTTTCATAATATTGGTCTTTACTAGTATCTCAACTTTGCATTGGATAATCAATTATCTTTTCATTAAAAATGAAAATGGCTAAGATTAGGCACTCTGTTTGGTCTCTTCATTGCAGTCATGAAGAAAAATAATCCTTCAACTCACTAAATTTAATAAATTTCCACATACCAATAGTGACAACAATATAGAGAAAGAGGACACATTTGACATACATTGTAGATGAAAAATTGATCCTAAAACATGTGTGTGCACATACAAACACACCCGGACACAACAAATACGTTAACAGTAAACTCATGTATGACAAGGTTATCGACTGATTGCTCTTCCATAGCATGCTGTAAGAAGCTCCAGCTTGTACCAATGACTACCAAAGAAGTGATGTATACGGCATGACCAATGAAAAACAGAACATCTATGTATTAGGAAAGGCGTTGGATTAACACTTCCCCTGAGATGGTCACTACTTGAAGCATACTCGAGATCCTGTACATAGAAAACACTATCACATCAAAAGATAGAGAGGAAACAAATGGAGTTTTATAAAGCGTGAAAGACTAATATATTCATATTTGTGCAAAAATATGAATGTTTATTCCTCAAACGATTCACCAAATAACACCAAATATATTCATTACAACTTAACTCTATCCATTTGTAATGGGTGATTTCAATTTTAAAGGGGCGGTTTTGGTATGAATGTGAAAAGTGTTAAGTTGAAGGGTACATTTGACAAGTTTGTTAACAGTGAGGGTTTAAATAACCTCATAGTATAACAAAGGGAAAAATTAACCAATTATTAAAAGTAGAGGGGTATATTTGACCCTTTTCCCTATTTATAATAACTAAACAGGTATCCAGAACTGTAAATTTCTAATGCTTGTTGATGATTGTCTTCAGAATCTGCTTGAACCATTTTTCTAGCTTCTATTCCATAAGCAACCTGTCATGTTATATTATGAAGTGAGCAACATATATTTATAAACTTCGTCCGTTTCAAAAAGAAATTAGTTTGACTTGGCACAGAATTTAAAAAAAAAAATTGAATATTGTGATCTTAAATTAAAGATATGCCAAATGTACCAAAATATCCTTTAATCTTATGATCTTAAACATGTCATGCGGAAAGTTAAAATTAAAAAAATTTTGGAAAGTTAAAATTAAAAAGTTTCTAAAAAAGGTAAGTGGTCATTCTTTTTTAAATGGATTAAAAAAAAGTAGGTCATTCTTTTTAAAACGGAGGAAGTATCAAATAGTACCAACAATAATATTGAACAAAATATTACTCCAAGCTAAATGTATTTAAGATGGACAAGAATATTAAATTACCAACAGAATTAGGGAGAGAAGTACCCAAAAATCAAGCTTAAGATCCATTGTTTTTCTTTTTGAGTTCTTAAGAAATTCTTCCGGAAAGAAAAGATATATACTTTGAAGTATTGTAGCATCCCACATTTTCGAGCTATAGTTTGAACCTTCTTTTCTATGTATATGGACACAAACTCAATGATTTTTATTTATATATAAGTGTGAATAATAATTTTTTATTGTGAGAATATCTTTGGAGATGAGTATAAGTGTAAAATTCTCCTAGCTCAAAGTTAAGTTGAGCACTTTCCTACCGATTGACTTTTAGTTGGTGTTTTTACTTGGGTTAATTTTCAGCGACCATTACTCCTACAATATAACTAGTTATGTGTCCTAATAGATATCAAATTAATGTTTTTTGAGTCTTCTTTTCAAGGCAATTGATTATTCGTTAATCCGAATTTGAAGTAAAAAGTTATAGGCGTTTTAGCGAGGTACTGTCCAGGGTGTGAGACGGGGCGCGCAGGGAAAAGATCTTGCTTCATGATTGGGGTCCGAGGGCACAGCTAGAGCTATGCTTTTGGGTCCACGGCGCAACCCTCGTTAAAATATGTTTTTTCCTTGTTAAATCAAGGACAAAAAGGTCTTTTCACCCCCTCATAACTCCCTCAATCCGTTTTATAACCCTAAATTCGTCCAAAACTAATTGAAAGTCCCAACTCCTCATTCTCTTCCTCCCAAGAACATGAAAAGGGATTTCTCCATTCTAAAGCTTGTAGATTCCAAACTCAAGGTTATTATTCAATTTCCCTCTATTAAAAGGTATGTAGAACTATCTTAACTCTCATGGGCGTAAGTATGATGTTTTAATAAACTTTAGATTGTAAATGTATATATGATATGGGTTTTAAAATTGTTTGAAGAGCACGCATTATGAATTATTTTTTATGATGCACTTATGTATTTACTATGAAGTTTTCTATAAACTTGAGATTCTATTTATGTGCATACATTATGGGTTTTAAAGTGGTTGAAATATGAACCCCATTTTATGATAAGAATTATGTATTTAACAATTATTGTGGGTTCTCAAATAAATACGGAATATGTGTATGTATTATGAATTTTGAAGTGGATTTGAGAGTATGAACTATAAATCCCCTATCATAAGATTTATATATTGACTAGTGTTAGGGGTTATATAGTGAATGGTGATAATAAGGGTGGCAACGGACCGTAACCGGAAACCCCGGACCGGTTTTACCGGATCCGGAACGTTTCCGGAACCTCGTTACCGGTTTATGTCGCCGGAACCGGAGTTACCGGAACCGGAATACCGGAACATATACCCTGTTCGGACCGGTCCGGTAGGTACCGGTGTGGAACCGGAACGGACCGGTCCGATACCGGAACGTTACCGGAAATTTGGTCGGCTACCAGTTTTTTTTTTTTTTTTTTAACTTTTAATTTAAATTGTAACTTAATTGAGATTAATTTATAAGTTAAATATATATATTTTTAACTTATATAGTTTATATAATTTATTAACTTTTTTTATAATAAGTTTAAGTTGTAATTATTGTAAATATATGTTAAGTTAATATAATACTTTTAGTAAGTTTAAGAAGTTAAAATTTTTTCTAACTTTATAAAGTGAAATAATTAATATAATATTTTTTTTTTTCATAATTGCAACAAACAAATGAGAAAATTTAAAACAAAATTAGGCAAACATTTATTACAAAAATATTAAATGTAAATCTAATCTACGCAGCCACCTTCTAGGAAGGGTTCTGTGTGAATTAGATTTCTATTGTACAATCTTATTAATATCTAAATTGTCTATAATATTTTTGGCGTAATTTTTCTAATTCTTCGACGGATAAATCCTCCGGAATTGGTCTATTTCCTTGTTGCTCCATTGCTTCCATTCCATCATCACTATTTTCGTCAAAAATTTCATCTATTTCCACTTCAATATGGGGCGGTAGTTTGGGGAGCCCAAAATTTCTTCGTTCGGCATTGATCCAATCTCTAAATAATACCGAAATCTTCAAACTAACCCTTGCTAACGAATACCGATGATCTCCTATTATAAATCTTCCTGCGCTGAAAGCTTGCTCCGAAGCAACTAAAGAAGCTTGAGCTGATAACAAATCTCGAACCATCCTTGAAAGTTTTGGAAATTGTCTGATCCGGGTCTTCCACCACGATAAAAGTTGTTGTTTTCCAGTTTCATCTCTAATATTTTCCCGGTCCTGCGAAAGATACGAATCAAAATCATTACTCCTACAACATTGAAGACCAAGTTCTTCGCCCATCTCGTCATCTAAATCATCATATCTACGTCTAGAACTAGGAGGTTCAATCGGCCCAATATTTTGTTCCATAACTTGATACAAGTTATATAAATTCCTAACTGTAGGTACTATGCTGGCACAACAAGTTTCAACTGATGGCTTTTCATGAAGTCCAATTTCTAAATTGTTGTATAATTTTCTAACCAACATTACTGTACCATGTTCTTTATAAAATGGGTTTAATAAATTAGTTGTTAAAATAATTTGTGGAATTGGAAAATAATATTTTTTAAATTTTTCAATCATAGCTTCAATTGCCTCTTTGTTAGGACATATTTTTTTATATTCAACAAGCACTTTAGAAATAGCAGTAATAGTTACTAAAACAGAAGAAATAGTTGGAGTATATTGAGCAGATACTGTGTTCGTAGCTTGATAAAAAGTTTTCAAAAATTTACAAAGTTCTTCTACTTCAGTCCAATCATCGTCATCTAGCATTAAATTAACATCCACATTATAAGAATTATAAACTAATTGTATAGGTTTACGATATATAAGAGCAACTTCAAACATTTGAAACAAAGAATTCCATCTAGTAGGAATTTCTTTTGGAATTTTTCTATATGGAAGGCCACATTGTTCACATTTACGTTTAAAATCATCCATTACAGCTTTTTTTTTATTTTTAAACATAGTACTACAAGCAATTCTCACTTTAACACAACCATTTCCAAACAAATGAATACCATCATGTACTATCAAATTTAAAATATGTGCGGAACATCTAACATAAAAATGATCTTGATACATTAAACATAATCTAGTTTTTAACTCGTCAATAGCTTTCAAATTATTAGAAGCATTATCTAATGTGCATGCCATAGGTTTACCAATAAATCTAAAATATTTCATGCTCTCCGTTATTGTATTAGCTATAAACATACCGGTTTTAGACTCATCGACATATTTATAAGCAATAATTCTTTTTTGCATGTTCCAATCGTGATCAATCCAATGAGCCGTGAGAGTAAAATAATCATTACCGACAACACTAGTACCCATATCAGAAGTAATAGATATTCTACCATCAAATTTATCAAATAAGCAATGAAGAAAATGACAATGTTCAGCTTGAAATTTAAAAATATCATTTTTAATTTTATTTCGAGAAAAAACTTTAAAAGAGGGATTATATACTCGTTGAATATAATGAATAAAATCGGGATGCGAAGGAAAACTAAAAGGCAAACCCATAACAGCAACCATTTTTGCTAGTTCTTCTCTATCTACATCTTCACTATATGTCAAGGATGAACTTGCTTCAGCCGGGTTAAACATGTCTAAACGTGTTTGAACCATATTACCTCCTACAGATTCATGTACAAATGTTGTACCATCTTTTTTGGCCTTAGCCTCATTTTTTAGACAAATAAATTCTTTATTACATCTCATCAAATGCGAAGTTAGCAATCATGTCCCGCCATTTTCCCCCCAGTCAAATGTTTAAAAACATTCTTGCATTTATTGCAAGTAGCAGTATTTTTTACCCTATCATGCTCCATAAATTTCCAAACTAAAGACCTTTTAGTACGTTCGGTACCTTTGGCCCTAGTAAATTCCGGTAAAGGGGACAGTTCTTCACCGTGTTCCGGTAATTCCGTAACCGGACTAATAGGGGTAGGGCTATCACCTAATTCTTGTTCTTCTATATCATCTTCCTCTGGTAAGTCTTCCTCAAAATTATTATAACGCCTATTCAGGGTCTCATTATCTAATTCCATACCGATACCAACATCAAAACCATTAGGTTGTGATAATGAAGTTTCATTAAATCTACCCGGCAATGAACTAGTACTAGCCTTACTTTTTTTATTTCTACGAAAGACCTTACCAAAATTTGATTTTTTACCACTACTATTTTTTCCAAAATCCATATTTTAAAATAAAATATTAAAACAAGCAATACAAATACAAATTGATGTTCATAAATAAAAAAAATATAGATAATTAACGTAAATAAAAAGAGATTAAAGTTGGAACGAATATACCGAACGTCTGCGTAAAAGCAGACGTATAACAAATGTCGGAATTAAATGAATTCTCAACTTCAAGTGTTCAACTAATATAATAAAACTAGAAATATTTAGAGAGAATTTGAGAGAATATTAAGAGTGAGTATGAAAATTGATAATATTTGTGTGAAAAAAATTATTGAAATGAAGTATATTTATAGTAAAAATTTTAAAGGGTGGTGAGGGTAATTGGAAGGTGGGTGGGGGGTGGGGGGGGGGGGGGGGGGGGGGGGGCGGGGGGGGGTGAGCAACGGCTATAAACGGCTACCTGTTTTATTAAAAAAAAAAAAATTAAATCCAAATTCTGACCGTTATTCCAGATCGGAATCCGGTCAACCGGTACCAGAACCAGAAATACCGGAAATTTTCGAAGGTCCGGTCCGGTTTCGTTATCCGGAACATTCGGTACCGGTAAATCGGAACCAACCGGACCGGTTTGTTACCGGAACCGGAAATCAACCGGAACCGGAACTACCGGAACGGAACGGAAAGTTCCGGTTCCGTTGCCACCCTTAGGTGATAAGCTTGAGTTTTAAATGTCTCTTTATCAATTATGCATTATTATTTTACGTGTATTCAAAGGGGTATTTTTTAATTTATAAATGCTCTTGTTTTCTAATGGAGAATTGCACGTGATTTATGAAAGGGATGACCACCTTATGTAAAAATCTTGAAAGGAGAGTGTTTTTGTATAAGTTTTCATGTGTTTTTGAAATAATAACTCTCATGTGATACGTAAATCTTTTGGTGGCATTAACATGTTTTTGAATGAGAAGAACTATGGATACAATATGATATGACTTGTAAGTCTAGGTATGACGATTCCTTGTTATGAAATGTCGTTAACAGAATGTGAGATGAACCTTTATAAGCATGAACAATGATTTTAAGAGGTTAAAAATGGACTTAAAGAGAGTTAGATGGTTACCCGAAGAAGGCATGAGTTCAGATAGCTCATTGTCGAAAATCGTGTCTTGCCGACGCGACTTTATTATGTCCTGAAATATGAATTGTCTCTTGCTATGTGCTTTTGACGTACTAGAGATTAGGGACCCCAATTCTTGCGGCAAACTTGAATTGGAGGCTTGGACGTCAAGTTAAGGGCAGATTTCATATAGCCCATGGGATTGTAGAGATGTAGGGTATACCATCTAACTCAGAATTAAAATAAAGAGTTGAGTCAATAGTTTACAAGAATGTTTTGAAGTTTTTCAATTATGCCCATGTGTTTTGATCTCTATTATATTAAATTGTTTCTACAATGCTCTCAGATATTTTATATGAAATATATGTTATTTTTGGATTGTTATCATGCAATACATTTCAAGTATTGACCATCCTCGCACGGCTACATTATCTCATAATGTAGCATCTGAAGCTCGTCCCCATGGTCCATCGCGTCAGTAGGACCTTTGGATATGACAGAGTTGGTGAGCCATCCATATTTCGGAAGACATTTTATTCATATGTTTATTTATTTCAGTTTATGGTCTAGCCGGGAGCCTTGTCCCGGCCTCAACAATTAGTTCTCAGTAGAGGCTTCGTAGATGAGATTTGGTTATTCTTTTGTCAAGATTTTATTGACATAGTCTCATTATAAGTTTTCCTTAAATTTCATTACATCTTCCGCACTTTTATTTCGTATGAAGTAAACTTATGATAGTATGCTAATGGAATCTCTCGGGAGTTCGTGGTTCGGGATGCCCATCGCGGTCAGGACCTCGGCTCAAGTCATGACATATTTGGATCCAAATTTATGCACTTTTATAATGGTTATGCTTATGATGTATGCTATGGGGTTCTCTCGGGTCTTCATTGGCTTGAGATGTCTGTTACATCGAGGGCCTAGGCTCGGGTTGTGACAAAACCCTTAGTCCGATAGGGGAATAGTATAAATTCTATCTAGATAAGATACTAAGATGAAAGACGGTCAATCAAGCAAGAAAGGCATGAAGGGGGCTGCTTTCTCGAGTGAGAGTTCTTTTTTAGGGTAAGTCTTGTCATATCCGATTTTTACCTAAGGTCAAAATAAGCACGACATTATGGACTCAAAAAGAATTAATTTTGTACAGATTCACCACCTAATTTTTAAGAAAAATAAGAAAACCTATTTATTTATTAACAAGTATGACCTTATTTCAATCTACAAAACCAATTTAGATTCTAGGTAAGGGTTGGGAAGAAATTAAACACCCTTCAGAATCCACAAATGTGGTTTCCGGCCAGACTTAGGTTTATTAAAAGAAGAAAAGAAAAAATCAAGATTTGTAAATATATGTATTGAAATAATACAATGCGTATGCCGTCGTAAAATACATATAAACAAAAGAATAACGTATATGTATGTAAAGAAAAAACAAGATTAAATAAATAAAAATTGCTCTAAAGAAAAGACTACATAATATTTTAGTGCGAAAAATGTGAATTATCTGATTAAATGTCTACATCAATTTTAATATAAATATTGACAGCATAAATTTGTGTAAACGCGTAATTAGGATTGTGTAAATAAAGAATATCCCATCCAACGCCCCAAAAGTAAAATTTTCACTATGATAATATTTGTACAACTATAAGACTGTAAAATACAAGCATAAAACACAAACTCTTCTTTTTGAGTGCTCTTTCTGACGGTATTCTCGAGAGCCTGTACAAACACTCGTGACAAAATGTTAATAGCAAATCAAAATAAATTAAGAAATATGTATACATATGCGTATATAAGAAATAAATTTTTTACTAAAAGCAGGCTCAGGTAAAGTTTTAAAACTTACAAAGATTTCATCATTGCGCAAAATACTTATTTTATTACGTATTTATATACGTAATATCCGTCTTTATATTTGTAAAGGCATCGAAAATCGACGAAAAACTTCTTCATCTAGCAATATTGTGTAGTATCTTGTTATTATCAGTATAATAATAAAACTGAGAGCTAAGATATCAAAGTGCAATTCACAAACAGTCCACCAAAGTGATACAACATGAGAGGGGCTAAATTGGCCACCAAAAAATTCTAAAAAGCACAAAATAATCTCAATAAATCAAGTGAAGTCAAGTATGAATAATCATAGCAACAAAATGATGTAAAATCAACCCATTTAGTTATGTCAATTAGCAGCAGCTTTAATAATGAGAATAATTGATAGCACAAAATAATAAAGCGATAAACAATGAGTCATGAGCAACCACGGGTGAATGGAGGTCACCGTTAATGAAGTTTTTCCAGCCAGCAACAAAAATCAAACAAACATATATAAAATGTAGTCAACATAATTTATGTGTAGCAAAATGGTAGAATTTCACCAAAAACAAGGAGCTCGGTTGGAAAATGACCTCTCCGGCCAAATTTGTGACAAACGGAAGAGGGGGGGACTTCCGTGCTAGTGGCGGTTACTTTGGTGGCTGGTCGACGAGCTGGTGGATGTGAGAGCTGGAGGAGAGGAGGAGGGAAAAGGAGAGAGAGGATGGTGCTGGTGGGTGGCTGGAACTCGCCGGTCATTACTTCCGGCGAGCCATCGGCAGTGAAGCCACTGAAGAGAGAGATATCGGAGAGAGAAAGTAAGGGGATGGGGTGATATTTTGTGTGTGTATGTATGGTGTATCTATGTGTATATTGTTTGTGTTTATTAAACGAGAGTAATTACATAATTACCCTCTTGATATTGGCCGAGATTTTTAAAAAGATA
The DNA here is from genome assembly GCA_030864225.1 of Capsicum baccatum var. pendulum. Classification (NCBI taxonomy): domain Eukaryota; kingdom Viridiplantae; phylum Streptophyta; class Magnoliopsida; order Solanales; family Solanaceae; genus Capsicum; species Capsicum baccatum. Next base: position 7,987,737 of record CM061552.1, read on the forward strand.
CCTAAACTTTGAATTCGACTTATTACCCCACGATTCTTCTTTATTTTGTTGCAAACACACCATTTTTCGTTGAATCTCAATCACAACAAAGAGAGTAAACACACGCACCAATTAGGTGCTGTCATATGTTAAATACGTTTAATTTTATTTTTTTTTAATAAAATTTCCCTTTTTATTTAATTTAACACCCCACCCCACCCCCTCTTCCCCCACCCACACTCATCCAGCAACTGCCCTCCCCCCTCCCCCACGTCCAGCAGCTCCCCTCTACTCCACCCTCATTCAGCACCCCCACCCCCCGTACACATCCTTACCCCATCAGCATCTCCCCTAACCCCCCACTCCGTCAGTATTTTTGTCCATTTTTTTTTCAAATCACTTCAAAAAATAATTTTATGATTGAATTTAGTTTTAAAGATAGTTAAATGATATGATTTAACTGAAAATGGAGCTTTAATGATATGATTTTTTTTAAAAAAAAAAAAGCTTCAATGAAGGAGCTTTAATGGTGACATTATGTTGAAGAGCTTTAATGGTGTTGAAGAAGACATTGTGTTGAATAAAAAATGATGGGTAGTTAAATGATATGATTTAATTGTAAAATGAAATTTTAATGAATGATTTAAAAAAAAAAAAAAACTTCAATGGAGGAGCTTTAATGGTGAATTGAGTTGATGAAGAAAGGGTGGGTGGATTGAGGGGGGGCGGACAGGGAGTAGGGATAATTTTTAAAAATAAATAAATATTATTTTAAAAAAAATATATAAATTATATATCAATTATTTTACACGTGACAACTTTTAATTGGTCAAAAAAGTCAAATTCGAGCCCTTGCACGTGCCTGTGGTGCGTGTATACACGTAGAGGATCAAAATAGTATGTTTGCACAAAATAAAGAATCATGAGGTAATAGGTCAAAGTGAAAATTTAGATGTCTTTTTGCAAATCTCGGACAAGATCAGATGTGTAATGATGTATTTACTCATTAAACAATTGACCCTCCCACTTTTATTTATAAAAAATACCCTTTCTATACCCAAAAAATAAAAAGCAAATTCCTCTTGTCCCTTAATGCTTGACTTAGACCGTGGATCATTGTTCAATGGATTTTCATTCTTTCAATTGTTAGGTAAAAATTATTTATTCAACGGATTAAAACTCCAACTCGCCATTTCAAGTGTCAAATTTTAAGAGTGACAAGACCTTGCATTGATTTATATTAAAATAATTAAATCGACATTATCGTTTACATACTATATTAAATAATATACAAAAGAAAAATATGAATATCGATATAAAATAAATGCAAACAACAAATATGATATAATTATCTTTTAAAAAAAATAATACGGTGTTATGTTATGTACGTAGTATGTAGATGACTGTACAAAAATATTAAAATAATAATAAACTGATAAAAATTTTAAAATTTATGAAATTAAGAATAATTATCAATAAATTATGTATAATTAAAATATGACAATAAATTGATAAAATTCTAAAATAATGATGATTATCAATAATTTATTAACAATTACAAAAAAAATCCATAAAAAATTACATTTTATGTACGGATCATGAAACCTAAAAGTGCTAACTTTAAATAAATTATGTGTCAACTTTCCGCACTCTAGTTGATAGATGTGCGTGTAAAAGGTCTCACAAAGTCAAGAGATGTGCCTATGTTTCGAAGTTATTCTCATATTTTTGCGAAATTGTTACATATATTGTTGGTGCATTATTCGGTTTGTGTGAGGCAGGTCATTTCTAATTTTTTAAGAGCACCCTTGAAGTTGATGTGAGCTTACATCTTAGCCCTCCAATGAACTTTAAATGTGCATAAGTAGGCACTTAAATTTGAATAAACTTGAACAAGTAAACACACTCATCCTACATAGTATAATACACGTAGAATGCCACGTAAGATAGTGATATTTCCACGTAAGGCGCCACATAGGAATCAAGTGTCTATTTGTTCAGATTTATACAAATTTAAGTTTCTATTAGTGCACATCCAAATGGGAGGACATAGATGCAAGTTGGCGTGAAAGCTGGAGATAGTAAATCAACAGCTGCGAAAGCTGAGAAATTAATGTATACAGATTACAACTGCATATAATGAAGAAATGATAACTTCAATCAATTTATAAAGAGAGATCAATTATAACACATGCATTTAGTCGAGAAATTAATGTATACATTATTATTTCACCCTTTAATATTTGGCATGGATCATACCTCTTTTCCCATTTGGTCTACCTTTGAAACATCTTGAACACATTAATTTGTGCAATTCATAATCTGCAACACCTAAGATTAGATACATCTCAATCATATTTTAGGTTGACAGACAGATTTTGCCACGTCTAAGATTACACGTTTGATAGAGCAGTCAAAAATAATAGCATATAGGTTAGCTAATATTCATAATTATGAGTCTTAGATCTGAATTAATAAAGTTGAGGATCATTTATTAGCAGCGAGGATCATTGCTTTGTATTGAGGATTTGACAAACATGTTGATTATTTCTAAATTCTAAGAGTCAACGTTCACTTGTAGGATTTAGCACTAAATCTCTTTTTTATCATCCTTTTATTATTTCTCGAATAAAACACTTGTGCACACAATTTTAGGACAAGAATGTTTTATTTATTTAACATCATCAAACCACACTTAAAACAGATTTAGTGGAAAAGCAGAAAGCAGATACAAGCAAATAATGGAAAACATGCATGGTGCATGCATGCATGCAGTTAGGTGCTCCGCTCCTCCAAACTGCGGACTTCATGTCCGGCTTCAATTGTTTTTGGAACCCACGCTAGATCATTACCTGATGGGAAGAAGTGACAGACGGGTGATGTTCCTGGTGATATACCGAGCACTTGGAAAGATGCATGAGATGGACTCCATTCAGAAGTATCAAAGTGGCATACAGCAATTGCTTCCACTCTATCACCATTTGCTTCATTCCCTAATGAAACCTTGAACACCTTTCTTTTATCGCCAATTGAATAATGACAGTAGAAAACAGTGTAAGCACAAGGCATCATATGACATGCCACCATCTTAGGAGCGGCAACTTCTTGTGGAACATCCAAAATAGTGTAGTTTTGGAGGGGAGTAGTTGAGTGCTCCTCTGAGAAATGAGTTGTGGTGGACAGAGCTTCGATTTGGGTTCTCTCTCCCATGAATCCTTGAACAAAATCAAGCATTGCCTCCGCGGATGTGGCACAGTACTTTGTCTCTCCCTTTATGAGTGATTTTAGTTCGCATTTTCTCAATGCATCTTCCATGGCTTTTGCGCGTGGAGAGTTTTTAGACAAGGAGAAACGTTGAAGAAGATTTGGGAGTTCTTTTAGTGAAAATGGAATGGAATCGGTTGCTTTTTGGGGAAATAGTTGCATAGAAGAACGACTTGGAAAGGAGAGATCTGCTATTGTTTTCCCTATATTTAGATCATCCATAAGGAAGAAAAGTGATCTTACAGAAGGATCTATATGGGATGATGAATGGTTATGTTCATTTCCCTTACCATATGCATAGAAAAAAAAGTTTTTCGAACCTGAATTCTCTTGTTGTTGATGTATGTCCTCAGCTCCCTTATCATATGCATAGAAAAAAAGGTTTTTCGAACCTGAAATCTCTCGTTGATGACGTATGTCCTCAGCTCCCTCATTATATTTATATTCGGAACCATAAATTGCTTTTAATGCTTGTTGATGATTGTCTTGAGAAATAAAGAGAGATTCAGCATTTCCTTCGACCATTTTCCTTGCAACCTGCCATATTATATTATGAGGTGAGCGACATATACATTTATATACTACTATTCCGAATGACCCTTTCCTTTTTTTGACAATACTTTAATTTCAACTTTTCACACGACATGTTTAGAACCACAAGATTAAAGGACATTTTGGTATATTTAAAACAATTTAAATTTAAGACCATAAGACTCAAAAACCTTCTTTATTTTCTTAAATTTTATGTCAAGTTAAAGTAATTTATTTTTTTTTAAACGGAGGGAGTACCAATAAAATAAGAGTATGAAAGTACCATATTACATTATGAGGTGAGCAACATATACATTTATATAGTAAGTAGTACCAATAACAATAAGAGTATGAAATTACCAGCAACATTAGCGAGAGAAGTACACAAAAATCAAACTTAAGATCCATTGTTTTTCTTGTTGGGTTGTTAAGAAAACTCTTCTAAAGTAAGAGATATATATAGTAGAATGAATATAATTGGAGAATCAAAATTAATGTAACTATGCTACCACGTTTCAAAAACTGGTCACAATATTGACAACACATATACCAAATGGCCCTTTGCATGTAAAAGTTAGGCCCTAGTCAACACACATACACCAAATGGCATTGCATGTAAAAAGATTGGCCCTAGTCAACACTTACACCAAATGGCCTTTTGCATGTAAAAGTTTAGCCCTAGTTTCAACACATACAAACATTAAACTCTTTTCATCCAATTTATGAACAACGTTAACAAACAAAAACCTTCTTTTTTATTTCATCATTTAGTAATGATAATAGTGTTTGGTTATCATTATGGACTAACTTTTTCCTTTACGAGTTCGAGTAACTAAGAAAATGTTGTACATGTATTAATATATCCACGACTTAGCGAGACGTTGATACCAACCGTCATAAAAAATACATCTCAATGCAAGAGAATATTTTTTTAAAAAAATGACAATACTGCTAAGGGAAAAATAAATTTGGCAAAATGGAATGATATGGTTATTGCAGTAATTTCATAAATAAATATTGAGGCCAATGTAAGGAATTAAGTGACGGACTATAATGCTACAAGACATATTTGTGTAACCAATTCAGATAAATGACATACTACCTCTAATTTATTGTAATGTAAAAATAGACCTTCGAGTTGTTTAAGCTCACAATTTTCAAAAGGAGTATTTCCGGTCAAGTTGTTTTTTTTTTTTTTTGAAAGACTCGGGTTCTAAGACCGCTCATGTTACCTATACCTATGGGTATGGAGCCCATAAATGTGAAGTTACACTTAAACTTATATAAATTGAAGTTGTTGTGTGCATCTCCTATAACGGATTGATGCAGCGACAGACATTGAATTTAAATTGTTGACCCAATTTATAATGGTGCACAGTGCACACAACAACCATCCTTTCTTGAGCCTGGGGAGTGGTTCATGGGTTCAAGTGAATTCGTACCTCTATTCTATGTAAATGAGATATTGATTATTTGTGGGTTTCAATTAGTTCTGCTATTAGCAAAATATGTCGAGATTTAAAGAAGAAAAATCATATTATTATATATACTTAAAGTTGGGAAGTGCATAAATGTGAAGTTGGATTATCGAAATACCTTTTAAAAGTTGAATGTTATTTTTTACCCCTTATTTAAAAGTAAAATTACTCTCCATTAAAAGTTAGCATTTGCTACCACGTTTCAAAAACTTGTAAAAGATGTTGACAACACATACACCATGTGAACTTTTGCATGTAAAACTTTGGCCCTAGTTCCAATACATCATACAAATATTATACTCTTTTCATCCAATTTATGGACAACAAACAAAAGCCTTCTTTATTTTTTAATCATTTCATAATTGATTATTTGATAATGAGTGGTTATCATCATAGACTAACCTCCTTGGTCACTTTCAATCGTGAGATTGTAAGTTAAAGTTACTAAGGAAAGAAGATGTGAGAGGTTCTTAAAAAAGGTAAAAAAAAAAAAAAGTATTTATTTTTCTCCCGTGATATTTAATTATCTTCTCTTAATCACTTGCCGGTGAAAAATTTTATAATTCATTTGGTTGGCTACTTGAACTCTCATCTTATTGATGAGCGTTTGATTCTTCACATTATGATCCCCTTTTTGTTTCTCCTTACCTACCCCTCCCTGCCCCCCCCCCCCCCCCCCCCCCCCCCTCAAAAACAAAGTTTGTATTTTACTATTTTTCTTCTTGAGTTTCACATTGTTCATCAATCTAGCTCAGGGACGGTTCAAGCATATTAATGGCCTAAGACCAAAATCAAACGGAAGTATCTGAGATTTTTTTTTAATGTTTATTTTTAAAATTATATAATCTATTTTTTTTTCTAGTAATACATTTTCACTTAATAATATAATCAATACATTGAATCTTTCTTTAATATAGTACTCTATATATATCAAACTTCTAAATATTCTTTTCATTTATCTAAAAAAATATTTTATCTACAAATAATACATAAATTTTTTTTTTTCCTTAAAATAAAATTTATCATCTATTATTATTAAAAAATGAGGCCCCTCAAATTTAAAAGCCTAAGATGATCGTCTATATATTTCTTATAAAGATAGAGCCGCCCCTGATCTAGCTAAAGGTCAATCAAAGACACAGAGAACCCTGCCTCTCTTAAACTTTTTGTGCCACCCCCAACCACAGCAAGGGTCACACATAGGAAGCTCAAAATCATGTTAATATGGAAGTACTTTAATCAGGTGACTCATCCATTACACCACTTATTAAACAATTATCTAGGTCCTCATAACTATGAAGACCTCATATTTGTATATAGAAATAGTTAATATACCATATATAAAAAATAATTAGCATTAAAATCTCTTATTAGCCTAAAAGGGAAAAACAACACATATTTTTCAAAAAGAAAATAAAAAACAGTCGTTTGGGGAAAAAGCTCATACTTTTCTCCTAAGGGATGAAAAGTTTAAAATATTTTGTGCCAAGCCTAACTCTTACGAAATTGTCACAATCGTGTTGGATAAATCGTATTGAAAATATCAAAGCAATGTTGTGATTGGTATACTCAATTAGATATAGTGATTGATAAAATTGTGATTCATACATTTATCCCAATAATGAGCTGATAATTCAATAAAGAAGAAAAAACAACACTTAAGAAATCCACATCCTGACACTAAATACTAATATTTCTGTTCAAAAAAAAAAAACAAGCTTAAGATCCATTATTTTTCTTTTGAGTTATTGTTAGTTCTTCTGAAATAAGAGAGACAAATAATAGAGAAGTATGTCAGAAAACTGATAACAAACATTGGTGATTGGTATATCCACAAATGACTAAATATGCACTTGACAACACATACAACAAAGAGCCTTTGTATGTGGAGTTTGGACAAGTATGCAAGCTACTTGTTATTGTCTTGGAAAATTATTGTTTATCTCAAAAGCTAATAACAAATGTCGGTCATCTAAAAATGACTTGATACTACACTTGGCAACAGATATAACAGATGACCTTTTTGCATGTAGGAGTTTGGAGGAGTAGCAAGCCATTTTTCATTGTGTTGGAAAATTATTGCAAAGTAGAAATATCGCCAAATGAAGCAGCAATAGTCCCATCGATTTGATTATCACCAATATAGAATTCCTTAAGATTGGCTAAACAACGAATATTTCGTAGTATATCTCCAATTATATTGTTGTACGATATGGACAAAACTTTGAGTTCTATGAGTTGGCAAATGTTGGAAGAAATATGACCAGAAATTTGGTTCTTGGAATTACTTAAAAACTCAAGATTTGATACAATATTCTCTTCATTAAGCAAGAGAGGTCCAGAAAGGCTATTGTATCTCATATGTATGGCAACTTGGCAAGCCATTTTTCATTGTTTTGAAAAATTATTGTGTATTTCAAAAGATAATAACAAATATTGATCATATAAATATAATTACATACTACACTTGACAATACATACTACGGATGACCTTTTGCCACTTATCTAAAATGATTTGTAAAATGAAAAGGGTTCACCTACGGGGAATGATGGGTGCCCCCGCGGGCTAAAGCGATTTGGGTCATAATAGTAATATTTATTCATAAATAATTGTGGAATTCCCTTTTCATTATCCTTGGTGTTGCTCGAAAACTTTGAATAGAACACTTGTGCACACAATTTTAGGATAAACACCTTTATTCATTTTATAATTGTAGAAAGCAACTTGATGCAACGAAAATAGGATGCAAATACAATTAAATATAAGAAAGAATTAAAGACATGGTACAGCTAGATGCTCCGCTCCTTCAAAGTGTGTGCTTCATGTGTAGTGTCAATTTGTTTTTTGAAACCCAGAATAGATCATTACTTGATGGGATGAAGTGACAGACAGGTGATGTTTCTGGTAATGTATCGATCGAGCACTTGAAAAGATACATGTGATGGACTCCAGTCGGAGGTATCGAAGTGACATACAATAATTGCTTTCAATCTATCACCATTTGCTCCCGTAAGTGTGTGCCCTACTAATTTTAATATTAGACTCTACTGGTTGTCTATCTGTGAAACAAGTAAGTAAACATGGTTTATAGAAGTAAAAGCTGAACACAGTGTTTTTACGTGAAAAACACCCAGCTCAAAAAAAGGTGTAAAAAAATTACGACATGTACCTCTACAGGATTTAACCTCAACTTCACTATAACTCTTGAGCCTCAACAATCAACAAAATTACAAGACTTCTTGTCAACTAGGAATTAAAACTTCTAACTCCTAAAACTACAAAAACACGAATCTTCCCAAGATAAGTGTTCCCAAGTCTTCGAGTTTCCTAACTTGAAAACACAACTCCTAACTCAGTTTATAGATCACTGAGACTAGAACAATGACTCATTACAACTCAAAAAACCTACCTATTACAAACAGTCTAAGACTTACAAAGTAAAGGACCAGGTTCTTTTTCAAGTAAGTAAACTGTTTTGCTGATTGTTGATTATCTTATCAGTGCATGAGTGAGTTACTTGAATATTGCTTGTTGTATATATGCATACCTTGTGATAAAGTCCTTTTTGATCTTTACTTCTATCTTCAGTAGAACTCTATCAAGTAACTTCACTTCTTGTTGCAGCCATCTTTCCATCCTTGGTTGAATAGGATTCTTTTCATTTCTCCCTTAGTCTTGCAAGACTCCTCTTATTATTAGACTTCTTGATCAATTCAACTTCTGGATACTGCATTTGTCTTCTACTTTACTGAAGTGATAGGTGTTGAAAGAATGTCTGAATATTCTTGCTTATCCACTCCTATTTGTGCGTAATATCATCTTATCAACAACCTTGTCTGCAGTTATGCTTTGTACACTTGAATGGACCATCTTATCCAACATGTTTCATTCACCTGTTTATCATCAAAACTCCACATGCCCTAATAAATTTCCCCTTTTTGATGTTGTAGTCGTCTTTCCATCCTTGGTTGAATAGGATTCTTTTCATTTCTTCCTTAGTCTTGCAAGACTCCTCTTATTGTTGAACTTCTTAATCAATTCAACTTCTGGATACTGCATTTGTCTTCTACTTTACTGAAGTTATAAGTGTTGAGAGAATGTCTGAATATTCTTGCTTATCCACTCTTGTTTGTGCGCAATATCATCTTATCAACAACCTTGTCTATAGTTATGCTTTGTACACTTGAATGGACCAGCTTTTACAACATGCTTCATTAACCTGTCTATCATCAAAACTCCACATGCCCTAACAAATTCCCCCTTTTTGATGATGACAAACTCAGCAGCTCAGCATCATTTATTCAATCCTGACATACTCAGTAAAAGATTCAAAATAGAAAATCACAGAATGAAACAGGTTAGTCAATTGGGTTATAAGCACTGTATAATCAGTTCTTCCCCCTTTTGATATCATCGAAAAGCTGGACCAACAAGTGAAAATAGTTTAATAATTCAAGGTCACCAGGGCTATCACTAAAATAATCAAGACCCAGGGCAAGAGAACAATAATGCATTAAGAAAACAGAAGCAGAACACATAAAGCAAAAATTCATTTCATTCATAGAGCAAGGTACAATTATCATAACCCAGTAATAGCAATAACGGAGAACCAACTTGGACCAAAAGACAACAAAAAAAGATGCCTAAGGCACTAAGAAAGGCTTAAGTGAATGAGAAAGAAGGGATAAGGTAGGTCAGCTTCCTAATAATATCAGCATTGTCAACTCTTTCCTTTTCTAAGGTAGCTGTGAGGGAAGTAATTTGAGCTTGAAGGACCTGTTTCTTTTCCTCATGATCAGTTTGGGCAGCCTTAAATGCAGCCTGCGCAACCTCTACCTCACCCTGCTTGGCAGTGAGAGCATTCATCAATCTTTGAATTGGGTTGTCAGCACTCCTCATTGCAATAGGTAACATAGCATGGTTAACATATCCAATAACATCCTTTGTGGTCTGCAGTGACCACATCTTGACAGGGATATGAAAATCCTCAAAGACAGATGCAAGCTAGAACTCATATGGAAAAGCATGCCCATTTGAATCTTGGACTAAGACTCTTTCCATGTGCTTGATGATGAGTCTAGGAAGGTCTATTGGAATTTGAGAATCTATCAGTTCCATCAAAGTGAGATCAAGGAAATTGGCAATTATTCTTCTTTCCTATCTAGGAAGGATCATTTTCTGAAACACATCAAAATAAAATTGATAGAGGGGAATATCTCATTATTCAAGACCCTACGATGACCAAGAAGATGGGGATTTCTAAAGAATTTCCTAGAAACATCAAGAGTTGATGAAAGATTATCAAGAAGGGGCCAAGCAGCTTTCACATAATATCCCTAACCCCCAGTAGGAACATTCAGAATCCTATCTAAATCAACAGGATAGAGATTGATTGTTTTGCCATAAAAAATGATGGAGACCATTTCCCCAATAGCAACTCCGTTTGTGTAAAACTTATAAACTTCATCCTTTTCAAACTTTCTTTGATGATCACCTTGCAGAGACAGGTATGACCATCCCTTAATCCTCAACTTTATGATCAATATATCCATATCAGGGCCCTCGAAACCAGTGACAACTCTACCTCTAGCCAACTTTTATTTCAGAAATTAGAGAACATGTGCGGATTGAGAAGCCTTGTCAGCAGGAGTATCAACACTAATATCAAGGTCAAGATCAGGATCAATGTGAGTGGACGGGGCAGGAGAAGTATCAGGAAGATATTTAGATTCTAAGTTAGATGAGTCAAAAAAAACAGGTTTGGAAACATGTTTCTTCAAACGTGATATGGATTTTGAGGAAACTTTGGAGGAAGAGGAGGCTTTGACAGTAGTGGTGGTTTTTAAAGAAGATGAAGCCTTAGAAGTAGGTTGAGAAGACGATTTTTGAGAGAAGAATGGTTTAGGAACTTTTGCCAAGATAGTTTTCTTCTTTCTTACTGAATGAAGAAGGATATTTAGGGAGGATGCTTAAGAAGGAGAGGGATCAGAAGGAGTAACCCATTTTTTTTACTAGCACAAAGTGATTCTTTTAGGGAAGCATCTTCCCGTTGCTTATTTCCTCAATCATGAGGAGTACGAGGAGTAGAGAAAGCAGGGGAGAGTTCATCATAAATAATATCATTAGCTTTAATGGAGATGAGAGAGGGTTTTTTATTGCTTAGATCTGAACCTTCATGGAACTAGGTTAGCAATAGGGATATAATCTCGATCAATGGGAGAAACGTCTTTATCAATAATTTAAAGAGAGACAGGGTTGGAAGTGAGGATTCAGATAATGGTGGTGGAGCAGAAGAAAATTATGAGAAAAGATTTTTTAGAGTTTTGAACATAGCAAAATCAGATAACTTGATGGAGATTGGATGAGAGATGAGTGGAGGTATGGTGATGTTTAGATAAAGGATGATGGCATTGGAGGGTTTGTAGCAGATGTAGAGGAGGAGGAAGATGATGAAAACACCATTAGAGAAAGAGAGAAGATGATAATTTTAGTATTTTTTTTTGTTTGCAGTGGTTTAGGAGGGAATGAAGAATAAATAAAAAAAGTGCATATTTAAGAAGGAGAGAAGGAATATGAAATGTGAGGGGAGTGTATGTGGAAGAAACATAATGATAAAGGAGTTCTACATTGATAGGAAAGGTCTGGCAACTTTTTGAAGGAGAAGGCTTTTGGGTTTTTTGATGATTTAAGTGTAACTGAAAGGATCAAGTGAACAACCTGTTTCTCTTTATGCCACTATAGGTAAGCCCTTGGGGCTTGTTTCAACCCATACAAGGCCTTATCCAGTTTGCACACATGATAAGGAAGCTCCTTGCTTTCAAATACTGGAGGTTGCTTAATATAAACCTCCTCTTTGATAATGTCATTCAAGAATGCACTCTTCACATCCATCTGACAGAGAATAAACTCCATATATGCAGCAAAGGCAACAAGTAATCTTATAGCTTCAAGTCTTGCTGCAGGAGCAAATATCCCATCAAAGTCATTTCTTTCTTCTTGATTGTATCCTTGGACCACCAATCTTGCCTTGTTTCTTGTAACTGTTCTATGCTTATCAACTTTATTTCTGTACACCCACTTAGTTCCAATTATTGATCTATCTTTTAGGAGAGGGACTAAGTGTCATACTTTGCTTCTCTTAAATTAATTCAACTCTTCCTGTATGACTATGATCCAATCAGCATCAAGCAATGCTTCAGTTACCTTTTTTGGCTCAATCTATGATAGGATTGCCTTGAAAGCACACATAATTCTCAAACTAAACCTTATAGTGAGAATATTCTCAATAGGATATGATCCTTGATACTTGTATCCTTTGGGGATCAAGCCCAGCGAGCTACTAGGATCACTGCCGATGTTCTGAGCTGGGGTAATTGGTGGCTCAGTTCCCCTTATCAATATGCCTTCAGCTTCAGTTCCCCCTGTCAAGGTGCTTCCATGTTTGGTAACTCCGATCGATGAACCGAGTTGTGTAACCTGTTCCTCAGTGTCACTTGCTTCCTATAGATTAGTCTTAATACATGATTCATAAAAAACCACATGCATGCTTTCTTCAACATAGTTAGTTCTGTTATTTAAAGCCCTATGAGCCTTACTATGAAGTGAATAACCTAAGAAGATTCTGTCACACCCCAAATCCCATTGGAGCGGACTGGCACTCGTAGCCGAGGAGGCCCGGGAGAACCCGTTCATAACCTATACTTTCACATTTACATTACTTATGAAAATTAGAAATTTGGGCAGCACTTCGTTGTAAATAGAAGAAAACAGTACCTGTATCAACCCAGCAGACACGCATAAATATATATATGAACAGTAATTGACCGTCAGAGTCATCACGTCTATCAACCAAACACTCCTATGGCTGTACAATATGTCTACAAAAGCCTCTACATAGATGCACAACTGAGTTGGGGTCGGGACGAACTCCCGCCCACAAAAGACTTTTATATAAATACCAAAGGTACATATAGAGATGACTTGGGATGCCCCGAAACAACTGGAGCTCACCACTAACAATAGAATGTCCTGGCTCTTACTGCGGAGGTGTACGACCTGAAGTACCTGTTCCTGCAGGCATGAATGCAGGTCCCCCGTGAGGGACGTCAGTATGAAAATATGTACTGAGTATGTAAGGCAGGGAGTATCAACATGAGATACAAAAGATCAACAGAACCCAGATACCAGTGAATAAAAAGTATGAGTAGACCACACTTAAAAGAACTGATGGGATACCTGCACATTACTTTCATATCATTACTTCCCGTAATCCTTATCAATACATAACATATGTCATACAATGGCCAACTGATCAGTGGTACTAATACAATACATCAGGGACCACCCCTGGAATAGCATATATATACATAATATTTATAATACAATGGCCAACTGATCAGTAGTACTAATACAATACATCAGGGACCACCCCTGGATTAGCATATATATACATAATCTTTATAATACAATGGCCAACTGATCAGTGGTACTAATATAATACATCAGGGACCACCCCTGAAATAGCATATATATACATAATCTTTATAATACAATGGTCAACTGATCAGTGGTACTAATACAATACATCAGAGACCACCCCTGGAATAGCATATATATACATAATCTTTATAATACAATGGTCAACTGATCAGTGGTACTAATACAATACATCAGAGACCACCCCTGGAATAGCATATATATACATAATCTTTATAATACAATGGACAACTGATCAGTGGTACTAATATAATACATCATATCATCAATTTAAAATATAGACATTCCATTTCTTAATTCAATTAATCTTTGAGATTGGTTACTTTGTGGTCACACTTTATGGAACTTGAAACCATGATACCTCAATAGGAAAAACATGTAAATAGGTAATCATTATCATGAAAATGAAGTAGAGAATCATGGATACCTCATTAAACCATTTCGGAGTCAACAATAGTATATGGATATTTTTTTTTGACTAGCCGAACATCTTAAAAGTGAAAACAAGTTCAATTGGTAGTGTCGAAGATCATATGATGTTAGTATGTGTCATGTGTCGTAGGACAATGTTGGAAGCTTACTTGAGAGTGCCATGGGTCATTATTCATGCCAAAGAGTAGATAGAGTATGTCTTACATACCTTGATATAACCACTTCAATACAAGTGACTTCCCGTACTCTTCGAACACTTATCTACAATAAGTCATTTGTGACAAACTAGTATTAGCAACCAAACCTTACCATTTAGGTATTAACTTCACCAATTAACGTCTAGGAAGTAATCCTTTAGCTCATCCATAAGAGTACTACATACATCCTCTTATACTCTTATTACATTCACATATGCATTTTCATGAAATATCCCTCAACATCACTCTTAGCGTTTATTTCCCTTCTTAAAACCATCCAATACCAACATGATCACTAGGCATACATAACCACTAATATAATGATATATCACCACAATTCATCCTTCATAATCCAATACAGCAACTTCCATAATTTACTACTAACAATTTATACACAACAATTCATAACTATGTTTCTAGTTACCTTCCAACATCAAGACAATACTCATAATCTTTTATCAATACTTATTCATGGATAAGAATCAAGAATAAACAATATTCATACCTTAACAATGGACTCTTGTATTTGGAATCCTCCTTACATAACCATGGGGTGCTTCTCGAAGCTTTCGAGATGGTGAACACAACTACGGAACCAATTTGAATTTTCTACGGTTGAATCTTGAGTTATTTGGGATTTTTGTTTGGAACCTAAAAGGTGTTCTTGAGAGAATTTAAAAAAAAAATTGTATTCTGCTGAATTTGGGCTAAATCTGGTGTTATAGACGGAATTGGGTGAAGTGAAATGACTAAAATGCCCCTAAGAAAACAAGAAAAGTCGAAACTATCCCTCAGTTGACAAACTGACAGGCTGAAGTAAAACGGATATAACTTCTTACTCAGATGTTGGATTTGGATGAAACCAGTTGAAGTGGAAAGAGGACTCAAAGCTCTTTCGTTTGATATATTATAGCTCACACAGTTCATTATATACAGGGAGTTATGATCGTTTGAAGTTGACCCTGAAATGCTGAAAAAAACTGGACAACAGGCTATGCGTTTTGCTACTGTTTTGAAATCCAAACGCAGCCTTATGCATTCCGAAAAATTCCAAAACTTATCCGAGATGTACTATGAGATTGTTCGATCGTAACGCAACTTGAAAATCTAAAAATGAAGGTCGAGAAGGTCGAGAAGTTGTATCCCGAAGGTTGTCAGCTAAAATGACTCTAAGTTACACTTAGAAAAATTTTCAAGTTTTTAAGTCTAAGAGCACTCTATTAAAGGTTAATCCATGCACGACTTTTACGGGGTGTTACAGATTCCCTCATAACTTTTAGCATCAAATTTTTCCAGATTGTCCTTTCCATTATTATGTATAAAACATTTACAACCAAAGATTCTAAAATGAGAAATGTTTGGCTTTCTTCATTTTAGTAATTCATAGGGAGTCTTCTTTAACATGAGTCTGATCATGCATCTGTTTATGATATATGCTGAAGTACCTATTGCTTCAGCCCAAAGGTTTTTAGCAACATTTGCTCCGAGCATAATTGTTTTAGCCATATCTTCCAAGGTTCTATTCTTTCTTTTCACCACTCCATTTTATTGTGGTGTTTTAGGAGCTGAAAAGTTATGATATATACCATTTGCTGAACAAAATTCTAAAAACTTTACATTCTCAAATTCTGTACCATGGTCAGACCTTATGAAAACTAATGAAGTGTCTAGTTTCTTTTCAATTTTCTTAATGAAAATTTTAAAGACATCCAAGGCATCTTCTTTAGAGGCTAGAAAAAAGTCCAGGTGAATCTGGAATAGTCATTAATAATTACAAACACATACCTCTTTTCACCTTTTCTTTGAAGTCTCATTGGTCCACATAAGTCCATATGAACCAGGTCAAGGCACTTGGTAGTGCTAACATGGTTCTTTGACTTAAAAAAAAATCTTACCTTCTTCCCCCCTACACATGCACTACATAACTTTTCTTTCTTGAACTTGGTCTTGGGTAATCCCAATACCATGTCTTTGGAAGAAAGTATGTTCAGTTGTTTCAGACTTGTATGTCCAAGTCTCATGTGCCAAAGGAAGGGATCATATTCTATTGCACTTAGACAAGTCAACTCAGGTCCTCATATTGTCATTATGTCAGCTTTGTATACATTTTTTTATCTCCTTACAGTGAGGACAATCTCTCTGGCATCCATTCTTTTGACTTTGACTCCTACAACAGTAAAAATACCTTTATTACCTTTGTCAC
The DNA here is from genome assembly GCA_030864225.1 of Capsicum baccatum var. pendulum. Classification (NCBI taxonomy): domain Eukaryota; kingdom Viridiplantae; phylum Streptophyta; class Magnoliopsida; order Solanales; family Solanaceae; genus Capsicum; species Capsicum baccatum. Next base: position 8,004,318 of record CM061552.1, read on the forward strand.
ACAGTTTAAGATGCTCAGCAGGTTATGCTTCAATCATTTTACAAGATAGACATCCTTCAATGCTTTTGACTCAGATAAGCCAATTTTTCCAACTCCAGTAATAATTCTCTTTTTTCCATTACCAAAAGAAACTCCTCCTCCATCTATTTTGGAGAATGAAAGGAACTTTTTCTTGTCACCAGTCATGTGCCTTGAGCAAGCACTGTCTAAGTACTAGTGCCTTTTGCTTCCTTTCACCTTCTTCTGCAAAAGAAATCAATAGTTAGACTTAGGAACACACACAAGCTTGGGTCCTATTTTATGAGTAAAAGGATGAATTAAATTTCTTCTTGTCTGTGCTGGCAACATGTATTGCAACCTGTTTCTCTGACCAAAACTAGTTCTGTTCTTTTTGGTCTGAGAATATTTGTTAGCCAGGTTTTGACTCTTTGGTATACTTTTAGCGGCCACTGGATATTCAGTGGTGGGATGTCTAAGGTTGCCACAAATATAACACAAATCTCTAGGATCATCAAAACTTTTGTGGAAACCCAGCCCTGTTTTTTCATTGTAATTTCTTTCACTCAATTTGTGAATAATTCTTAAGGAGTTTGTCCACCTATTTTCCCTTTCAAGATCAAGTTTGAGTTTAGAAAGTTCTTGACTCAACTTATTCATTTTTTCAGTTAAATCATGGCATTCTTATTTGTATTTAACTAGCTCAAGTTCAGCATTTTCTTGTTCCTTACTCATGACCTTTTTTTCATTTTCAGTAAGTGTTAATTTAAGAATTTCAGACTTAAGATCATTGTTTAAAGACTCAAGTTCTGCAACCTGTTTCTTGAGAGTGCGGTTTTCCTTGTCAACCATACCTGTGCAAGTTTTTAAATCAATGAGATCAAATTTTAGGCTTGCAAGACTGTTGAACAACTCATTCCTATCAGAAGTTAATTCTTGGAAATCATCAATTAGTGCACTCATCAAGGAAATAAGTTTTGGTTTTGAAAACAATTGCAGTTTTCCTTTAAGTTCAAGTATACTTATTTTTTTCTCAGAAGCATCATGTTCTTCTTCTAAGTCTGAGTCTCCAAGAGCCATGAATACAATTTTATCAACTTCATCTTCATCTGAGTCAAATCTCCAGGCTGTTATCATTGAATGTTCCTCCTTTCTTTTGGCCATTTCTTTTAGTTCCTTTTCAGCCCTTTCCTTCTTCTATTCTATTTCCCAAACTGGACAGTCTCTGATCTGATGATCAGTTTTTCCACACTTGTAGCAACCATTTGGATTGTCATTGGAATGTTTCTTGCTACTTGTTCCTTTCTTCTTCTTAAACAATTCGCTGAAGTTCTTAGTTATAAAAGCAACTTGTTCCTTATCAAGTTCAAATTCCTCATCACTATCAGAAGCTTTCAATGCCAGGATTTGCTTAGGTGTTGCTTTCTCTTTGGTTCCATTAACTTTCATTTCATAAGTCCTTAAGTTCCCTACTAGTTTGTCTAGGGTCATACCTACGAGATTCTTATTTGTCTCCCTGATTGCAGTCACCTTAACATTCTATTTTGATTTTGGTAGTACCCTCAGTACCTTTTCAACTTATTACTCACCAGAAATGACTTTTATTTGGTTGAAGGGTCTGTTTGGTGAACTTAAGAAAGACTTACAGATTACTACGGTCTTTTGCGACAGTCAGAGCGCTATCTTTCTTTCGAAAGATCAGATGTTTCACGAGAGGACAAAGCACATCGATGTTCGGTATCATTTTGTGCGTGAAATTAGTGCTCGTGGTGATATTGTGGTGAGCAAGATTAGTACTCATGATAATCCTGCTGATATGGTGACCAAAACACTACCAAGTGCCAAGTTTGAGCATTGCTTGAACTTGGTTAGTGTTAGTTGTTAAGATGTGCCCTAGGGGGCTTTTGTGGAAGGAGTGGAGAGTTTGTCTTGAAATGGATTTGAGTTATGAATTAGAATTCGTGTTAAGGTGGATATTGTTAGAGTTGTGACCCGAATTTTGGTTGATGGACCTTTATATTTTTGGGCCTACGACCTATTTGTACGCACGTAATATATAAGTGTGATTTAGTGGATTATTTTATTATTCAAAAAAATTCAGTTTTCTCCACATTGTACTCTTTCTCCATTATAGTGAAACTCTACTTGCTCTGCCCGTGGTTTTTTCCTGCAAAGGTTTTCATATAAATCTTGTGTGTGTTGTTCTTGTTTTCTTTTATTTGTGGTTTGCTTATTCTGTCCGAATCCTAACAAAAATAAATAAGATGTTGAAAAGTCTAGACCATAATTTGTAAAAGGTGAACAAGATTAAGAGGAGGAAGATAAGTAGCAAAAAAGAAAAAATAATTGTTGACACTAGTTGGGTTGTGCGTCACAAAATGGAATAAAAGTCATAATAGAAAGAAGAAATGTTGCTATCAATTTTCTTGATATTGTTAAGAGCCAAGTCAATAGGAGTCAACCTTTCAATTCAACCTTGTAAGGTGGTGTTACACCTTAAAAATCAAAAACACTACACATCCAATAATTAGCATAAAATGAAAGAAATTTTAAGGTTTTCTCTCAAAGAAAATAAAATGTGACACACACACATACACTAGATATGTTTTACATTTTCATAAAGGCATGATAGATAAATGTGTCATTTAATTTGACTTCAATTTACATGTATGTTCTCTAACATTAGATGTGAACGAGTAGACACATACATACTATATGGCGTCCTACGTGGCCAATTTACATCCCAAGTGTATTATATTACATAAGATACATGTATCTAGTTGTTAAAACTTTATGTCAAGCGAAAATAACCCAGACTAATTGAGCCGGAGAGAGTACAATATATGCACACAAGAAGTGCACACAAGAAGTAAAGGTTCATGGGCTGGACTTACTGCATGCACAACTTTGGATAATTATCACACACTCTTTTTTCTTTGGACATATTTGCAAAGTCCAAATGAGACCAAAAAATATTTAGGGGCAAGTGCACAAATGACCGATTTTGAAATGGAAAAAATACATAAAATAGTATATTTAAGTATTAAATTATAAAAAATAGCAATATTTTTATCAAATTATATTTTGTAGCATATATATTTATATTTTTATAGCAACAGTTTGTAAAAATACAAAATATATATCGATCATAAGGGCAGTAAAAATCATATGTATTTATATTTTTATAGCAACAGTATGCAAAAATACAAAATACAACTTACTATATTATGTAATTATGAAACTATTACTATGGAACTCATAATTAAAAGGATAAGTATGTTATTTCTCAATTTTGAAATCACCATTCAAGTCATTGCGACATTGCGTCAAATTTTACAAATTTGGCCATTTAAGACCGACTTCAGAAGACAGACAGTGTTTGAAAATTTTGTTTGTGAAAGTATAACTACTCTCCCTCGGTTCATAAATATTTATCCACTTTTAATATGACACATATTTTAAGAAACAATACTCCTTCCATTCAATTTGTATTTCTTAATTTGATCGGATATGAAATTTAAGAAATAAGAAAAGCCTTGATGATATTTAACAAATTACCTATTAAAAAATATACTACTACTATTTTTAATTAAATGAGATCAATAAGAGTAAAAGTATTGTGTCTTTAAATAGTTATTAAATAAGAAAATGTGACATTCTTTTTTAAACGGATGAAAAAAAGTAAAAGAATAAAATACTCTTTTCTTTTCCAATCGCCCCGCGAAGACAGACACTCAAAAAGGTTCTCGAGATTCTCAATCACTCTTTTTAGTGGGGAAGGATAGTGCGGGGAGAGAGCGATGCATAAAATGAGACGGAGGTAGTATTATATTTAATACCATGATAAAATGGATAGAAATAGATAATTAATCTATTAATTTTATAAACTAGATAAATATTAGTGAATATTTTAAAATATAAAAATGGACAAATAAAAAGGTACGAGGGAAGTCTCTTCAAATGACATTTGCAAGATGTTTAAAGTTTGACTTGGCCAGTCCTAAATGTTAGATATTTTTCGTCTGAATTATGGTTTAACTGTTAAATTTTTTGCGACGTTTTGATATCCTAAAATGTGAGAAATACTTATCCAATAAAAAAAAAGGAATAAATTCTCTTTTGAAGCATAGTGAAGTGAATTCAAAATTCAAATTTTTTGAATTAAGATAAAATATATTTTGAAATTCAAAAATGTGAATATGTTGACTTTCATTACAAGATTGGAGTTTGAATCCCAAAAATGAACAATTAAAAAAAACAAAAAAACAAAAAGATAGTACATAATGGTCCAACTTCCAAACTCCAAGCTTGTAATGAAAGCTAACCTATTCATCATATTAAATTAGTCCTGCCTAACACAACAAAAAATTTATTAAAATTGGCGGCAAAACAAAATATATTAAATGGAGCATCAAAATTGGTATTTATGATTCATCACTAAAGTAATGATAAAATTATTTAATTTTGTTTCTTACTCTCTCGATTCAATTTTACTTATTATATTTTAAATTAACATATTTACTAAAAAATAAATTAACAGTGTAACCATTTTAGCATTATATTTCTATTAAATAATACTTACATTATATTTAATTTTTTTAAAAAATTAATGTTAAGAATAAAATAGATAAAAATAATTGTCTTCTCTTGACTTCAAAAGTGACAAGTAAAATAAAAAATTCAATTAGAAAATTAGTGATAAGTAAAAGCGAACAAAAAAAATATTAGCCAGAGGAATTCTTATTAGTTAATCATATACAGAATTATAAATAAAAAGATATTTTTATTAATTTGACATTTAATTCTTATTCATACGTTTTATTTTTATATGCCAACAATAGATAGACATTTTCGGAACTTTAATTTAAGGACAATATTAAAAAAAGAAATTAATTCTATCTTAAATTTGTAAATTGATAAGTAATTTAAAAACAAATTATTTTGTTAAATAATATGAAACAGATACTAATAACTTTTAAGATATATCTCTAGACTAAAATCTAAATATCTATATATGATAAAAAAAATATTTTATGCAAAAGCATCTTGCGTTTATGTAGGATTCAAGAAATGAGTGATTACCCGAACTTGTGACTATACATCACACAAAATTATTTTTACGTTACTTCAGAGTCTCCATATGACATGAAATAAAATAAAAAACAATAGACCTTCATTAACTATTATTTTTAATTTATTTTTTACAATTATAGTTTTCACAAAGATCCTAACAAAGTGGTCCCATATCCAACTTTTCTCCCTCTTGTCCTGCCATAATAATTTAATATTTTACCCGCCAAACCCCACAAATCCCCCCGCTCTTCTTTTTGGCGGGAAAATTGAAACACCCTAATTTCTTCTCCCCCCAAAAAGAGGGAAATTCAAATTTATAAAATTCAAAAAAAAAATAAAAATTCAAACATTGTTAATTAATTACTATATATACATCTATAGATCTGACAGAAAAAAATTGTGAGCAATTCTGTACGCTTCGTTCCGTCTGCCAAGTGTTTGACGAAATTCCTTAGTGAAAAAAATGTATGTAGTGAAGAGAGATGGGCGTCAAGAAGCAGTGCATTTTGATAAGATTACTGCTAGGTTGAAGAAATTGAGTTATGGGTTGAGTCCCGATCATTGTGATCCGGTGCTCGTATCGCAGAAAGTTTGTGCTGGTGTTTATAAAGGTGTTACGACGAGTCAGCTTGATGAATTGGCTGCGGAAACTGCTGCCGCTTTGACTGCTAATCATCCTGATTATGCTTGTGTGAGTCTTCGGTTTTGCGCTTTTATTTTTGTTTAATTGGGTGTAGGTGTAGAGGTTAGGTAGTCAATTATATATGATTAGTTACATATTATATCTGAGTTATACACATATTATACATTTGATGCTTGTTTTCAGTTCAAGTGGTTAAATGGGGTGCTGTTTAGGTTAATTCTTCTTCTCCTTTTTATCTTTTTTAAAATTGGGGGTATGGGAATGGAAAATGGAGATGGGAGGTATACAAAAATTGAATTTTCATCGATAAGGTGAGAGTTTAGTTACTCAACCAATTGAGCTACTATCCAATTTGATTTATGTCTCATGATTTGTGTTCTTTTGGTTTGTGTGCTTGAGCACGTTGAAGAGGGAAATGATAATTCGTTTTAGATTTTGGATTAGTTTGAGGTAAAAGTATTTTTGTAATTTAATGAAATAGGTCCGAATAGTGGTAATCACCCTGATTATGCTTGTGTAAGTTTCTGATTTGTGTATGAAGTTTCTTGTTTGTGGTTTGGTGATGTCTATAATTTTGAATAGATAGTTTATAGTATTATCTTGTGGTTGTATTGCTCCTTGTATTAGCTAGTAGTGTTAGTTTATTTCACATACTGTATTAGTTTATATGCTTTTATGTTTTGTGTTTATTATATTGTTTATCTGTCTTGACCTGTCAGTTTATTGGAAACTGTCTCTCTACTTCATTGAGGTAGTGCCCTCTCTAGACCCTCTATGTGGGAGTACATTGGGTATGTTGTGATTGTGATCTTTTAAAAAGAAAAATTTGGTGTAGAGCAAGATGTGTTTTGAGTATGTTGAAGATGAAAATGATAAGTAGTGTTAGATTTTGTGTGAATTTGAGCTATATAGGAGATCTATATGGACAGTAATAACTAGGTTGTAATTGAGGTGTATGTGATAGATATTGATTGATTTGTGTGTTGCATCGAATGTTTCATTTTTTGGTGTCCGGATGTGAATGGTTCTACTTAGGATTTATTGGTTTCTCAATTTAGTGGCAGAGTTAGGATTTTCACTATTAGGGTTCATTAGTGAATATGCGAACTAATCGAAGGAGGTTCAACATCTACTATATATACATAATAAACACTTTTAATTATGTATGTATAACATAATTTTCCAACGAAAGGGATTTGGATGAACCCCTACCTGAAGGGTAGCTCCACCCTTGTTTCTCATTGTACTTTTATTGTTTTTTATTTGTTAATGTTTGATTGGATGTGGAATTTAAGATATTGATTTAATTTTAGCATATATTTGTAGTATTGAAAAATATACTGTATAAAACCATTAATTGAGAAAGTAGTTTGATAGAGAAGCATTGTATCAAGGTTTATAAATTGAAGTCTAAATGAATTTGAATATTTTGAAAGTCGTGTCGAATAATATAGCATGTTGAGTACTGTCAAACTCTTTTGAATGTTCTAGAACGGAAAAAATGTTGTATAAGTTGGAATGGGGTACTAACTATCATGTTCTCTCCCTTAGCTGGGATTACTTCTTAAGATGAGTATTTTTGCTCTCTTTTGAAGGTGTATTTAATCATCTGTTTGTTTAAATGTACTTCTGTTGCAGCTGGCTGCAAGGATTGCTGTTTCCAATCTGCACAAGAACACGAAGAAAATATTTTCTGAGACGTAAGAGCTTTGAATTATTATATATTGTCAGTGTTTTTGTTCTTTGGTGACAAAGTGATGGTTTAGTCATTGCAAATAGAAAGGTATTGTTTACAATATTTTGTGATTTTCAGTGTTAAGGACATGTACAACCATGTCAGTGAGAGATCTGGACTTAAAGCACCTCTGATATCTGATGAAGTGTATGAGATTATAATGAAGGTATCATTTCCTTTTTGAACATTATTTTTGTAAATGCGATAATGATATTGTTTAAGTGAAAGCTTGTTGAATTATAATGTGTTCATAAACACAGTAGAGTGGATTAATATATTGTAGAAAAGGTCACTGATTCTTGAAAGCACCAGTTTCCCTGAGTCTTTTGTGTTCCTTTATTATTACAACAACATACTTGGTGTAGTTTCATATAGTGGGGTCTAAGAATTATAGAATGTATACAGACTTTACTCCTACTGTAGATGCAGAGAGGTTGTTTCCAACAGATCTGCCGTTAAAAAATGTCCATTTATTATTGATATCCTGTAATATGCATGTATCCAAAACTGTTCTTGTGCTCTCACTTGCGTATTGTTGACATAGCTTAGTTACTGTGACTGCTATACCCCTATATCCATATAGCCTTGTAACAGATTAAAAATTGCTAAGTTGTCCAATTTTCATGCACATGGCATTTCCTTGCTGCTACTTAAACCAAGTAATTATGAGATTATTGCCCTTCTTTACTCCTCCATTAAGAATTTTGCCTCCCATTTTCAGGAAATAACAACTGCTGTGTTTTGTTTATTTTTCATCCCTTTGTTTAGAAGAATACATTTCACTTATTAACTACTAGCCTTTTCGTTACAGAATGCAGCTCGATTGGACAGTGAGATTATATATGATAGGGACTTTGATTATGATTACTTTGGTTTTAAAACCCTAGAGAGGTCTTACCTCTTAAAGATTGATGGAAAAGTTGTAGAAAGGCCACAACATATGCTGATGAGAGTCTCTGTTGGGATCCACAAGGATGATATTGAATCTGCCATCAAGACGTATCATTTGATGTCTCAAAGATGGTTCACTCATGCTTCTCCAACTCTTTTTAATGCTGGAACTCCAAGACCTCAAGTATGTCAATTTAATTAGGAAATAGTTCCAGAGCATAACTTCCTTAATGTTTAATAGTTTTCTCCCTTGACCTGCAGTTAAGTAGCTGCTTCCTGATATGCATGAAAGATGATAGTATTGAGGGCATATATGATACTCTTAAGGAGTGTGCTGTTATTAGCAAATCTGCTGGAGGAATTGGAGTATCTGTGCACAATATTCGTGGTACTGGGAGTTATATTCGTGGGACAAATGGGACATCAAATGGAATTATTCCCATGCTACGTGTATTTAATGACACTGCTCGATATGTTGACCAAGGAGGTGGCAAAAGAAAGGGTATGCCTAGAATTGTGTTTGTATTTGATATTGTTATGATGGATCCAGGCCTTGATTTGATTTTTTCTGACAATTTTATGTTGTTTAGGTGCTTTTGCTATCTATCTTGAGCCCTGGCATTCCGATATATTTGAATTTCTGGATTTGAGGAAGAACCATGGAAAGGTGTAGTTACAATCCTTGATCTATCAATTTTGTATATTTATGTCTTATAGGACTCAAGTGGCATAATCAAACTGCTCTTTTTGCTAGGATCTATGTAATCCTCTCATATCATAAGACTTGTAATTGCTTAAATGGAAATTTTATCTCTGCAGGAAGAGCATCGGGCTCGGGATCTTTTCTATGCTCTTTGGGTGCCTGATCTTTTTATGGAAAGAGTCCAAAGAAATGGCCAATGGTCTTTATTTTGTCCAAGTGAGGCTCCTGGATTGGCAGATTGCTGGGGTGAAGAATTTGAGAAGCTGTATACAAAGTATGAAAGAGAGGTAAAACAAGTCTGTTATTATGATTAATTGCTTGCCAAGTTCTGATAATTGAAGCTTGTCTGCATATGATCTTAAATGACCTCATTTTGTCAATTCAGGGCAAGGCAAAGAAGGTCGTGCAAGCACAAAATCTCTGGTTTGAGATCTTGAAGTCTCAGATTGAAACTGGGACCCCTTACATGCTGTATAAGGTGACTTTAGAACTGTTTATCTTGTTTTTGTTGTTTGGATGCATTGAAATTTTGTTAATCCTTTCTTTTGTCTGTTATCATAGGATACTTGTAACAGAAAAAGCAACCAACAGAATCTTGGCACAATCAAGTCTTCTAACTTGTGTACTGAAATTATTGAGTACACAAGTCCTACTGAAACTGCTGTGTGCAACCTTGCATCAATTGCTCTTCCACGATATGTTAGAGAGAAGGTAGTTACAAATGCCATTTACTTGAAAATATTGCTTGGTTTTAAGTTGTACTGTCCTGTTATTTATCATTTTCCTTTATATCTTTTAGGAGGTTGCAAGTGAATCACAACCATCTAAGCTTGTTGGGAGCAGAGGTTCTACAAATCGGTACTTTGATTTTAACAAACTGGCAGAGGTTAGAATTTGTTCTAACGAATCAGACTTGTCTGCTTCTGATGTATTATCTTAAGTTATTCATGGATATCCGTCTTACTGTGTTCTATTTTCATGTGAGACAGGTCACTGCATTGGTGACTAAAAACCTGAACAAGATTATTGATGTCAACTACTACCCTGTTGAAACTGCAAAAAGGTCTAATTTACGACATAGACCTATTGGACTAGGGGTCCAGGGTCTTGCAGACACATTCATATTGCTTGGCATGGCATTTGATTCAGCGGAGGTAAATCACCCTCCATCCAACTTTTGTTCTTTAACTGGTTCAGTGGGGCCTGATCTTGTACTTTATCTATGCGTAGGCTCAACAGCTGAACAAAGACATATTTGAGACAATATATTACCATGCTTTAAAAGCCTCTTCTGAATTAGCTGCCAAGGAAGGCCCATATGAGACATATGCTGGAAGTCCAATAAGCAAGGTATGCATTGGAGTTTTTACTTTATTTGATGATTTATTATGTGGATTGCTTGCTTGGTTGTCCAAGACTTTTGAAAATTAAGCTAGGCTTTCATTAAGCGCCCTAGATTAAAAAAAATGTGATTTTGTGTTGAACTATTCTGTTCAGGGTATTCTCCAGCCGGACATGTGGGGAGTAACGCCATCAGATCGATGGGATTGGGGTGTTCTCCGTGAAATGATTGCAAAGAATGGTGTAAGAAATTCACTTCTTGTAGCTCCAATGCCCACAGCTTCAACCAGCCAAATTCTTGGAAACAATGAATGCTTTGAGCCATACACATCCAATATCTACAGTAGAAGAGTTCTAAGGTTACTTTTTGCTGCCCGATCCTTTAGCTCAATGCTAATTCAGTTAATTCTGCTGTCTTCAGATTTTAACAATGTATGTTCTTTTTCAGCGGTGAATTTGTTGTGGTGAACAAGCATCTTCTTCATGACTTAACTGAGATGGGCCTCTGGTCTCCTACTCTCAAGAATAGGATAATTTATGATGATGGTTCTGTTCAGAAAATCCCAGAAATTCCAAATGATCTCAAACTCATATACAAGTATGGATTTTCTTTATCACATTGCTTGTTTTTTCTGTTGTCATGTTCAGTTTACTTACTGTTTATTGATGTTAGGACTGTTTGGGAGATAAAGCAACGCAACTTGGTTGATATGGCTGTTGACCGTGGATGCTATATTGATCAGAGCCAGAGTCTCAACATCCATATGGACCAACCCAATTTTGGAAAGCTCACATCCCTGCATTTTCATACTTGGTCCAGGGTATGCTTTCCACTTCACGTTACACTTTGTTGTTTGAATTGTCATATTATTGTGATTTATTATTTGTACTAGTTGGCATCCCAATAGTTTCTTACTAGACCTGATAGTCGGGGTCTAGGATACAACACTCCATAGGTTACTTAAGTTTCTATGAATGTCAAACTTTACTGGCAGGGTTTGAAAACAGGAATGTACTATCTACGATCACGTGCTGCAGCTGATGCAATCAAGTTCACAGTTGACACTTCCATGATAAAGGTAGCAAACAATACATCTTGTTCTACTTTCCTATCATAAACCCAACATGTTCATCATTACAGATGTGTTTGGGACTACAATGCAGGAAAAGCAAGAGACTGCAGTCGATGAAGAAACTAAAATGGCCCAGATGGTGTGCTCATTGAGTAACCGTGATGAGTGTTTGGCTTGTGGAAGTTAAGTGATCTACGCAGATAACCAGAAGCATTTTGAACTTGTGGCTTTCGTTGTTTATGTTTTCCCTGCCTGCTCCGAAACCTTAGTATCTATAGGCGATATCGAGATGTGGCCTGTAGTAATGTCCCTGGTTGAATCTGATTTAACTCATTGTACATATATCAGTCTGCTGTTACAAACAAGCTAGTAATTTCCTTATATCAGTAAATCGTATTTGCTGTAATGCGTGCTTAATATATCAGTGATGAATTTGTATTGATGACAAGAAAATGTGTTCTGGAATGCCTGGATATTGATTATTTTTGTAATTGGAGTATGTCAACTTTTCTATGAATCTATACAAGTTTCCCTATTTTTGATGCCCCTAAAATGTTTTACATATTTTGGATAATGTTGGTATCAAAAGAAAATTTATATGTAAAACATAAAAATGTTGACACATTCCAAATATGTTTTACATAATTTGGTTGTGTGAAATTGGGTTGGAGCTGGTTCATAACATTGTGTATATTAAGAATCATGCAACCAATTTTTAGTGGATAAGCCAAGTTCTAAAAAGAAATTAAGTAAAACACCACTATACATTATATTAAATAAATCACTAGAATAATAAATCAAGTTTTTTTAGTTCTTATCAAAAGGTTTTGGGTTCAAGTTAGGGATATGGAGACAATCATGTTGGGAGCATCATCTACAAAATGTTGCCGTGTAATGCATGCTTTGGAATTGAGACTCCACTGCAAATAAGAGTGTAAAAGCAGAATTGACAAAAATGTTATTGGTTTGTTGAGTAAAATGATAACCCAATAATAATATACTAAACTACTACTCTCTCTTTCTCTCTCTCTATATATAAATTCTACAAATTAACAAATCTATTCAATTTTCTAAACTAACATTCATTTCAAGCTTGAAGATTCTTATAAATTAATACAGATTAATTAGATTTAGTTGCAACTAAGATTTAGTGTCTTTTCATGTTAGTTGCTACTATTTCTACTTTATGAGTATTTTTTTATCAGTTAAATAAAAAATTAAATCGTACTAAAAAGTGATTAAAAAATATCTTATTAGTTGATTATTAATTTAGCATATTTAAAAATTAAAAATCAATAAACCGAATTAATAATCAATAAAACTAAATCAAATCGAACTGATAGATATACATCGTAAATGCTAGTACCAGACGAAACCAAAAAAAGAAAAAAAAATTTCTAATTAAGATTTTTCCACAAGTCAAACATTAACAATAAATTATTTGCCTGTAATTTTTATAACCAATAAATAAGTCAAAAGCTATGAATTGTTAGTTATTTGCTGACTTAATAATATAAGAAGACATTCAAAAAAAACACATCACTTTCCATTTTATTACTATCCCATGATGAATATCCAAACACTTGTCAATTATATTTGCATATTTTTGGGGTCTAATCTTTGACTTTGACTTCCACTAATTGCGTAACTAATGAGTTATGATATTGACAAATTATCATAAATAAATCAACATAATAATAAGAGGATATTAAGTTATTAAGTCAAAATTTGAACAAAATATGTCGAATAAGAACACTTTATCATATGTATAAGTAAAATATGCTGGCAAGTTTATGGAGTTATCTATGTATTAAACTTTTTCATACTTCCTATGAGTTGTAATCATGTATATATGGATAGTAACAATTCATCATCTTGTATAATAAACTCGGCTTAGTACATAATCAATCTATTAAAGTTATCAATAAATTTCATTTAGATATATGAATTAAGTTTTGTTTTAGCTAGCACCTCAATTCCTAACGTGTTTTGGTTAGACATTTTCGATAAAAATTTGTGTGTGTTCATTTGTCTATTATGTAGTTAAATTAATCACATAAAATATATTATTTTCTTTAATTATATGCATTCGCCTCAATGAGACATAAAACTCCAAGCATTTTCTACTTGAGGTTGATGCGTATTATTAGAGAAAATGACATATCTTATATAATTAACCTAACTATTTAATAGATGAACAAACATACGCGCTAAAATCTTTTTAAAATTTGATAAAAGTTGAGGTGTTCAATTGAAATAGAACTTAATTCGAATATCTAAATAAAATATTTTGATAACGTTGAAAGATTGACTATCTATTAGGCTTTTTGTTTTTTAATTTGCCTTTATCTTATTTGATTAATTTGTTATGTTTAGAAACTTCAAAATCTGGAAGAAATCAAATTTAATACTACTATTTTTTTTATTTGAATTCAATTATAATATTGCTAAAAATTCACAAAGTTGGACCTACCAATTTAATGCATGTGCAATAATCATATCTCCACGAGTTATGACCCATTATTACTTTAAAAAGTCGATTCAAATTTGTGGACAATATTGATTTTGAGTTTGAAATATGTGTCTTTTTCAAAATAATTAAATACATTATTTTTTTTTGGATAATTGAAGAGAAATCTTTTTTATTTTAATTTTCATACACTGTTCGATATTTATATTAAAGTTCAACTAAATTAAATTTTGTATACTATAAAATTTATTTCTTAAAATGTTGGCATTATCTAACAATTTTTTTTTATAATTTTTTTTTCTAAATCCAAAACATCTCATTAATGAATCAATGAAATGAAAACGTGAACTTAGGTTTATTCCAACATGCCAAGATGGAAGAAGAAAAAAATGGTGATTTTGTGATGTATCATGAGTCATGACATAATTATATATATATATTTTTAAAAAGCAAGAGAACAAAATAAAAGTCTTAGGCTTAATGTCCTAGCCACACCAATATTATAAATTTAAATTTCTTATAAACACATAAATATTGTGACATATGGAAGGTTACATTAAAAATTTACATTTTTTTCTTGAATTTTGAATCAATCAAGCTATGTCAAACAATAAAATATAAACGAGGATATCACTTTCTAGAATGGTGTACTTGCAATATATGTAGGATTTTTATTTTTTGGATTTCCTAATTAGCATCAATATTCAATTGGGATACTAACTAATTTAGACTTGCATTAAAATATTTATTCATATTGAAGAGTATTCATGCATGTTGACGTATTAAGGGACGTATAATTGATTTTGAGTGAGCTATGTACATATTAAACTCTGTATAAGTATATAAATAAAGATAAGTTATTTATTTACAAAATTAATATGATGTTTGTTTTGCAATTCAGGAAGATGCATCACTGATACATTCATAAGTTATGAGGGGGTCAATGTATATATTATTTTATGTAGGATAGACAGTGAAATAATTAATACATGAACAACTAATTTTTACATAAAATAATACTTAAATTTTCTCATAACTGATTCATGTATAACTCTAACAGCCTGTTTGGATGGTGGTTTCCCATGATATGGTATGATATGGTATGGTTACCATGGGAACCATGTTTGTTTTCATGGTTTTCTAAAAATGATTGTACGGTATGTTACTATTTCATGGTTCGATAATCATGGAATGAAGCAATTTATTGAACCATCAAATTGGTGGTGTGTCATGATTTTCATTTTTCTTTTCCAACTATACCCTTATATAGTTTTCTTTAATCCTATTTTATTCTTATCAACAAAATACATGCTAAGACTACGCATTTGTTAACAAGATTGAAGATTGAAAGACTTCCTGTTAGCAATATAAAAATTTGAAGAGTGAGAAAAAATGATCACAGTTATTTAGTAGTAGTAGTTTTTAATGCCAATAAAAACTCAATTCGATCAAAAAAAAATTGAAAATTGAAATGGAGGGAAACAGAGTGAATGCACAAAAAGCATATACATGGGAGGTGATTTTTGAACTCTAAGATACATACATGTATACCAATTATTTTATTGATTGGGAAGTACTTCCCGATTGCATTAGTTTGCGTTCGTCAAACCTTTGTTTAGCAAATACCCTAGTGAATTTGGCGTCTTAAAAGGATCATCGGGTAGCTATGAGAAGCATCAAGAAAGAAAGGACAACTGGTTACGCTAGCACTGATATAGATAAAAGAGTTGATATTTCAAATGTATTACAATTAGAGGCATTTTAGTAAATTTACCTGTTATCATACCGTACCATTATTAAACCGCAGTGAACGATACAGTTCATCCAAACATGATACTGTACTATACCATACTATACCATACTACATCATACCATACATTATGAAATCATGTCAAACCACCATCCAAACAGGCTGTAAGTAGCTATCAAAGGACCCGTCAGTGATATATGTAAGATATATACTAAAGCATTACTATTACATAAGTCATTCGGGATGACTCAGTTGGTTTGGAGGGTGGTTACCCATATGGATGATCCGGGATCTATTCCTCTCAATGCCTTCTAAATCGAGCTTATCGTACAAAGTTTGCCTAGTACGATTTACATTTTTTGTGTGGTTTGTAGGTTATTACACAGTGAAAGTTTAACTGATGGGCATAAAGTGCTCACCGGAAAGACAAAGTTTGTAGCGAAACAGAATACTGTTAAGATGGATGATCTCTTGAAAGTTCTCATATTATATTTTTTATTTTGCACCCAATGTGATAGACCTAGTGATCAATAAAATTAGCAACTATGTAATCTTAAATCTCAATGTAAACAAAAATATAATATTAGATGATTTCTTTTCATATATAATATAATACATACATATACATATATTGAGTAAGCAACAACAATATATACTATTAATGAAACGTAGCAAATAAAATTAATCAATGCGTACAATTGAATGGAACATCACAATAAATGAATCAAAACCAATCTTAATTGATCTCATAAAATATCTGCTTCAAAACGAATACGTTTTGTTTTGGATGTTTCATAATTAAATCGACTGATAATACTTTCAAGATACCACCTTTGAAATATCTAATTATATACTTCTTCCGTTTAAAAAATAAAATCTATTTTTTTTATTCATTAAAAAAAATGAACCTCATGACCCCCTTTTTTTTAGAAATACTTAATTTTAATTTTTCACGTGACATATTTAATACCATAAAATTAAAAAATATTTTAATACATTTGACATATATTTAATCAAGATCACAAAATATATATATATTTTTAAATTTTATGTCAAATCAAAATATATCTTTTTTCTAAACGAATATTATTATTCTATTTATTTATTTTTAAAAAGCCAAATTGCATGGGAGAGTTATAAAACCGCGTTATATTTCACAGTGTTTGACTGAAGTCAGAGTTGACTAATTACTTGTCTTTTTATTAAAAAAAAAAAAAACTTTCGGCGTCAGCACCGTCAATCTCCGTCCACAACCAAATAAACATATATCATAGCAAATGGCGAAGTAACAATTTTTACTAATAGAATTTAAGTTTAGAAGAAAAATTAATTAAAAATAATTTAATATTTATCATATATATATATATATATATATCTCCGTCCACAACCAAATAAACATATATCATAACAGGTTACGAAGTCTTGACTAATAGAATTTAAGTTTAGAAGAAAAATTAATTGAAAAGAATTTGATATTTTATATATATATATATATATATATATATATATATATATATATATATATATATATATATATATATATATATATATATAATTTTAGTCATATATTATTGTAGATTTTTTTATCGAATAAAATTCGAATGAACCTCATATCAAAGACCGGCTCCGTCGCTGTATACTGCTCAATAAAGTGTATTTTAACACTCCCTCTATCTTAGTATATAATTTCTTCGTTTATCAATCGTTGTTCACTATTAATTTGCCACACACATTTTTTGGTTTCCCAAGGTATCCCCATCCCGACAGGCCAAGGACTAATCTTTCGAGGATCTGAGCTCCATTTAAAGATTTGCCGCTGGCCAATTGGTTGCTTCATGCACAAGACAACCGCTAGGCCAACCAAAGCTTGGTTTAAGAAATAGTAAATGTTATTTGTATACTTTCTTTTGGATTGTGATTTTATTTCTAATTAAATGTATGTTTGAGTCTTCAAAATCTTTGAGTATAATCTTCTTAATATGTCTTCAAGTTTAAATATAGTAATTAATATTAATTCGAAAAGAAATGAAAATTAATAATGGATAAGTTGATTAAATTATTACTTTAATTTTCTAGAAATGAATAGTTTATTAAAGAATATGCTCAAGTCAAAAATAAAATAAAATATTTATTTAGAAATAGAGGAAGTATTGAAAATACAATGCCGACTCTTCCTTAAAAGAAAAAAGCTATTCGCCTTAAGCCTCCAAATTTGAGGACCTTTTTTTTTAGTAATAATAGATTATATATATATATTTTTTAAAAAATATTAAATACTACTTATTTCTAGAAAAAACAATTTTTTTATATGAAAAAAGAATTATTAGAAGAAATGTAATATATCTGGAATATTTACTATGTCTCAAGAAAAATGAAATGAATAGGTTATTTTGTCAAATTGAACAAAAAAAAAAATTATTAGTAAAAATTTATTACTAAAAATTTAAAAGGTAATTTTATATATATAAATTTTTCTTAATAATCTAAATCTTTTATTCGATTTTGGATATAAATCACTAATGTATTTGGGACGCAGTTCGAATAGAGAGGAATGGGATGTCTCCTATATTGGCGTGTCTTCATGTCGGCCTTTAGCTACATTGAACTCAACATACACCAACTAACCAAACAAAAAATTAAAAGTTGGTTATGTCGTATCCTCAATTTGTCACATCTCCTTCACACTTACTATACCAACAACATCCTTTCTCTTTCACGCTTAGATTTTGTTTCCAATATAATTTAATTTATAAAAAATAAATTTTAATTATAAATAAAAATATAAAAAAATAAAAAATTTATTATTGATTAATGATGTAGGTAGAAATCTGTTTCTCTTTTAATTTTTTTTAATTTTCTTCGTAATTCAAAGACCGTTAGTAGAATATTTCTCGAACTTGATCTCTTTATGAATATTTCATGATTTTATGTGATATTAGAGATCGTTGATCTCTTTGTAAATATTCCGTGAATTTATGGGATATTGGAGATCTCGATCTCTTTATAAATACCCAGCCTTCAAGAACTCTAATAGAAATTGAATTCTTCTTATAGAGTCCACAAAATTTCAACGTCTATGAGATCGTTTGGTTGGGAGAGAGTTATCTCGAAATAATTAATTTTGGGATTAGTTATTCTGAAATAACTTGAGATTAGTTATCCCACCATGTATATAGATAATTTATCCCATTACTGTGTAAATGTTGAGATAAATAATCCCGGCTATAACTAATAATTCAAACCAAACATGGGATAAAATAATATTTTATTTTATTCCAGAACTATTTATCCCTATACCTCATGCCAAACGATTCTAAGTCTTTTTTTTTTTGTGTATGTGGATATTTATATTAAAGTTAGATTAATTTGAATTTACGGTGAGAAGTCCCACCATAGATATAAAGTGTTTCTTATCAAATATGATTTTATATTTGGAATTCGAATTACCTCTGCACAAAAATGAAAATGGAAGAGTACTTACAACTCCATCATAATTTTAAAATATTCAGGGGCGGACCTACATTGATTTTTTGAATGCTCCGACACCTATTAAATTTGATGCGAAATAACCATAAGAATGTTCATCAAGAGTACTTTCTCTTCCTATAACAAAAAAAAAGTATGTACTCATTCAACTTGAAAGAAAAATACAAAATTAAGGTATCTAGCCCATGAGTTGACCCGCAAACTCTACTTATTATAGATTTGCTTTAATTTTTTTTTTTTTTAAATAAATCGTTTACTTTTTTATTTTTTCTTCTTTTGTTTTTTTAGTATATTTTCAACTCTCAACTTGAGCCATCTAAAATATCTCTCTCCCTCTATATATAACGGTCTGTTGAAGAAAACTTAAAAAAGAAAACTAGTTCAAACTTTCTTGAAAACTCAAATATATTTTTTTCTATCTTTGAATATTTGAAGTTTAATTCAAACTTTTCATTTTGTATATATATAGTATTAATTGTTAAGACTATTTTAAGTTAGTCGAGTATATAGTACTTTTGCTTGAGTTGAGTTTTTCCAATTGTCTTTCGAAAATAACCTTTCTATCTCTCCAAGGTAGTGATAGGTCTGCGTACACTTTACCCTTTTGAGACTTCACTTGTGAAATTTTACTATATATCTTGTTGTTGTACTTGAGTCAAAGGTTTATCGAAAACAGTCTCCTCTACCTTCACAAGATATAGTAGAGTATATAGTACTTTTGCTTGAGTTGAGCTTTCCCAAGTGTCTCTCTGATGTAGTGGTAAGATCTGCGTACACTCTACTCTCCCTAGACCTCAGTTGTGAGATTTTACTGTGTATGTTATTGTAGTTGAGTCGAAGTTTCTCTACGTTGAGTCGAGGTTTTATC
Organism: Capsicum baccatum var. pendulum; assembly: GCA_030864225.1. Classification (NCBI taxonomy): domain Eukaryota; kingdom Viridiplantae; phylum Streptophyta; class Magnoliopsida; order Solanales; family Solanaceae; genus Capsicum; species Capsicum baccatum. Next base: position 8,024,348 of record CM061552.1, read on the forward strand.
AAAAGCAGACTCTCTATCTTTACAGGATATAGCATAGTAAGAGGGCGTACATCCTATCATCTCCAAATCCCACGTGCAGAATTATGTTGTTATCGTTATAATATATAGTACTAGACTATCCTTTTTTTTTTTGGTTTTGTGTGTTACATGTGTATATTCAAGGTGGCTAATCATAGAAAAAAAGGGGATTATAAGCCAATTACTATAAGAAATGATGATGAAGATCATGAAGGTGGGATGATTAATAACAATGTGATGTTTTCTGGGAATATTAATAGAGAAGAAGAAATGTCTGTGATGGTTTCTGCATTGACACGTGTCGTCACGGGAGAGGATAGAATATTAAATCAAGAAAATAATAATAGTAATAATATTATTATTGGTTCTTCTTCTTTGAATGAATTTTCTGGAGGTGTTGGAGAAAAAAGAGGACGTGAAGAGCATCAATATTTTTTGTCAGATATTAGTTCATCATCAGGTACGTAAACTGTTTTACTTTTAAGATTACCAATTTCATATTTTAAAAAGGTTAATATGTAATATTCATTGGATGACCTAATAGCGAGTGCAAAAAAAAAAAAACTCTTTATGGTAATGATGATGTATATAACTTATGTTTTATAAGTACGTGTTCAAGCTTGATATCGTCTATGCTGTTCAGACTCTGCAAAAATTTTATGACAGCCGTGTGGATCCTCCAAAAATACATTATATTTGGAGGATCCGATACGCATTCTTTAAATTTTTAAAGAGTCGGAGCAACGTAGGATATTATAACCTGAAAAATAGAAGAATAAACTACGTACTACAATAACTAAATATATTTAAGTTAAAATCATACAAGATAACAATGAAGTAAATCTAGAGCTCTTAGTTTACTTTTAAGCAATGTAATTAATTTGTTTACTTATGATTTTATGATTGCCAACATAACACAAGCTCCAAATATGGATTCAACATTCAAATATATATATTAAGGATCACTTGTTTTGAGTAAAAGACATTATGCATTTTACAATATTGTTGATCATCATGTTGTAGTTTAATCAATGTGAATAGAGAAAAAATTTTTTTGTTGATGAAATTTCTTACCGTTATTGTGGCAGATAACCTATCTTATTTTCAAGATTATAAATTCTATATTTTAAGGAGGTTTATAAATGAATATCCTTTAATTGACCTGATAGGTATAACACAATTCTTTACACTAACGATATATATATCTTTTATGATAACAAGTGGACATTCCCCTAAAATTTTGTTTTTTTGGAATGGGTTATGTTAATAGGTGGAGAAGATTCAAGTAATAGTAAGACTATTGCAAGCAACACACCAACAAAAGAATCAACATTCATATACATTACTCCAACATATGATCATAATACCACAAATATTATTGATTATAATCAACCAAGAAGAAGATATAGAGGAGTGAGACAAAGGCCATGGGGAAAATGGGCAGCTGAAATTAGAGATCCATATAAAGCTACTAGGGTTTGGCTCGGAACATTCGACACTGCTGAAGATGCTGCTAGAGCTTACGATGAAGCCGCTCTTAAATTTCGAGGTAGCAAAGCCAAACTCAACTTCCCTGAAAATGTTAGGCTCTTGCCTACTTCTTCAACCCCACGTCAGAACGACGTCAGTAATACCGGATATCCGATGGAAAAGCAGTTTCTGGCAGGCACATTTCCCAACGATCCCATGGAAAATAATAATAATGTGGAATTTCTGACGGACACATTTCCCAAGAATTCTATGGGAAATACACATGTTTCTAGTATTGTTTCTCCTAATGATTCTCCAAATACTCTTTCAACATTGTCTTTTTTCCCTAGTAGTAACCCTATAGTTCACACTCAATTACCTAATAGTAACATAAACCCTCCATTTTTCTTGAATGATGATTTTCAAATGGTGCATTCATCAAGTTTGTTAAACCAATCCATGTTTTCTACTACATTCCAGTATTCTTCTTCTTCTTCTTCATCATCATCGTCATCTTCTTCTCGCGTACCTTTTGTTCCAAATATGTATTTTCATGGTGGTTCTCAACGTACTAGTCAGAGTAGTGAATGTGATTTTCGGGCTACCTCATCGGATTCAGCTCATCACCCTTCGTCTTCGTCAAGATGATCTAGTTGTATTGTCTAGCTAGAGTTTTATATGTATCACTTTAATGTGATTTTTGAAGGTATTGTGAACCAAAATAGGTCTGTATAATGACCAATGTATGTGGACAAAGTCCTATTTTTCTTTTTTGATAATGTTGGGATTTATATCTTGAGTGGATGATTATGATATGAGTTATTTTTTTTGGGAAGTTTTCTCGTTCTAACAAGAAGAATTCTAACATATGATGAAAGAAGTTAGGATTGTAGCATAGATTTTTTGTCATTTTATATGTCGGAAATAGCCTCTCTACCCCATAGAGGTAAAGGGAAGATAACCATACATTCTATCTCCTCCACACCCTCCACTTGTAATTATATTAAATATGTTGTTGTTGTCATATACATCGGTATTTGATTGAATGTTGAATTTTAGAATGGAAAATCAAAGCTTTGATGAAGGAGAGACCTAAAGTAACTGGTATAGTTGCCTCCATACGACCCGGAGATCACAGGATCAAGCCTTGGAAACAGCCTTTGACAGAAATGTAATTTTAGTCAAGGTAAAGCTATGTCGTGAGGCCCTTTCCTGGACTTTGCGCATAGCAAAAGTTTTAATGCACCAGGCTGCCCTTTAAAGAAGTCAAAGCTTTTGACTACACAAGCTAATTAATATATGCAAGATACCAACATACACTACATAAAGTGTACGCAAGCTTCACCCCTACTATTGTAAGGTAGAAAGGTTGTTTCCGATAAATGGAACTGTCATCAAAAAGTCTAATTTTTGATATTATAACAGTGACGAAGAGTATATTTTGCCACCAGAAATTCAATAATCCAGTGTCACTTGAAACACATGGTTTTGATATTCACTGATCCTATTTGATTAATAACTCTAGTAAAAAAGAATCGATGAACCTGTTATCGCTTATCATCAACGATAAACGTTGATCCCAAATGAATAGAGCATCTGGAAATACACAACAAAAAATTTACACGCAAGGAACAAAGTCTAAGCGAAGAAGATGAGGAAAGTAAGCAGCCAGATGATGATAGCAGGGATAGAAGGATCGAGACTACGAACTCTTTTTCCCCTTTGAGAGTCGGGCAGACAGACTGCAAAACGATTTCAGTTTTTGTCACGTAATTGCTCCCCGGTCAGAATTACCATATTAAATGAGCTACCTTTGAAGTCCTGCCGCCACTATTTCAAGCCCTTACTGCAGCTTTGTGCACCATTGTTTCCTTGTGGATTTGGTGACAACTCTTCTCAACAAGGTCAAGCAACTTCTCCAAATTAAAAGCCCAGGAATTTAAAATGTCATTGCTGTCTTTTGCAGGTTGAAAACAGATCATACCCACAGGTCTGTCAATTTTCGCGACTAGTGCTTTTGATACAACCATTTCTGAAAGATGCTTTTCGGCTTCCTGGGATTAGAGAACATCACCACAAGAACATGTTAATGAGTAAAACATGTAATCTCAATCGGATTAGAAGAGCAAGTGAACAATGTTCTAAATAACAGTGAAGGACGCTGCAGCTTTAATGTATCCACAATATGATCAGGAAGATCACAAGTAACTGGATAACGAACATTCTTCAGCCATAAACAGTTTTAGTTTAGGCAGCCAGATCACAATTTTCAGTCCCAAAAACACTCAAACTATACCTAACTACACCAGTTGAATTAACTGCCAATGGAGCTTTTTGGACACTATTAAATCTAAATGTGCTATAAGACTAAAGAAGGCTTCGACGTGCTATAACATCCCTACAAAACTTTTGCAGTAGAGAAATAATAAAAGAAAATTTAATTAAATTTCAATATATTAAGATTTATGAGGAGCAACTTCTGTACTGAAAACCAATAAGTTGCTGCAGACGAGATGTAAAATCAGATACCAACCTGAATAGAGAGGCACAATAAATCTGCTAATCTCTTCAACGCTATCCTCGAGTAGTATTTTGAGACAACAAGAATGTTCTGCAAGGAAATAATAATTGGAATAATGAATTAATAGAAACCATAAGAAGAAGCAAAACGAGATGTGCAGCATAGTGTATTACATGCTCTATAACTCTCAGTCTGAGATCTTCAGCTGCCTTGTCACCCAAAGAGCCACCAAGCATGTTCTTTTCATTTTCAAACTCATCCTTGAAAGTATTCCATAACGATGTCCACTGAATGACTTCCATGGTAATTAATTGTTTCAGAAGCAGCCTAAAACAAAAGAAAAAGCAGATACTAATAAACCTTAGACAAACTTTTTTGCCTACTCGAGCAGAAGGATAGAGGAAAATCGTAAATTTTCATATTGCAGATGTCCCATAAAAGATGAGATATATTTTCCAACTATTTCGCGTTATTGCCAACAGTACCGCATGGCTAATTCATCCCAAGTCATTACTTATTATTTAACTTTAGAGTTTCTACTTAAAAATTATCATACATTCACGCTGATACATCTGCATCTAATCTTGAATATGTATTCAAGCCATTATGAGAAGAAACACATTTACTTTGATAGAGGAATTTATGAGACGGAAGAAAACTCATATCTAGCTTGCATAAAGATAAATGTAAGCTAAATAATGGGGTTTCTTCTCCTTTTTATTACAAAATACTTTACTACCTAAGGCCAATTGATACAAAAGCAAGGGATATTTTGCAGCAAGGGTGCTAATGATGGTAGGAAAAATTTGAGAAACATCTTTCCACACAAGCTCCTATGGACAAATGAAAGATAATTGCTAATCCTCAGCTCCATAGAACTGTAACACCCCGCATTTTCGAGCTAGAAAGCGAACCGTCATTCCTACGTGTGTAAGCTCTAATTCCATGGTTTATATTTAAATTCATGTGTCATGATCCTTCTCCTAGTGTATGAAGTGATTATGAGGTGAGAAGTGTTCATAAAAATCACTTGGAGCAAGGTTGAGCTAAGAGTCATTCATTCATCCAAAGTTTGATATTCGATTCTACAAGGGTCTATACTTTGAACGTGTATAACTTTCGATACACAGAGAATTTATCAACTTAAGACCCACCAATTTGTAGAAAATCGAATTAGCTTTCCAACGATACCAATTTCAAAAAAATCAGAAACACAAGTGAAAAGTTATGTCATTTTTCGTGTGAGGCAGTGAGCTCCCACGATAAGCTCGTGACGCGAGTTTCATTCCCGTTTCTGGGAGTCGTGATGCGAGTTTCATTTCCGTTTTTGGGAATTGTGCCATGATGGTCATTTACACGAGAAAGAGAGGCCAAGGGGTAGTTTAGTCCTTTTCCCCATCACCAGACGTCCAAACACGAATTATAATCCAAAAAGGGGCATTATTTGCCCATCTTCTTCAAATCAACTCACGTAAAAACCTTTCCCTTTCCCCAAGAACACAAGTCAACTCTTCACCTCCAAGTAATCTAGAATTCAATCCTTTCAAGTTCGAGATTCTCAAGAAAGTTTCAAGAATAGGACTTCATTCTTCAAATCAAGAACACAATAGGAGAAAAACCACTAGGGTTTGGGCACTCAAGCTTAGAGGTCCAATCTTTATGAAATTTCCTCATGATTTCTACGAAACCTAAGGTACGTGGGGTTTTCCTAAAACAACATGGGCATGGTGAAATTATTTTAATGATGAATAAATGTTTAGAAATCATGAACTTATGAAGGAGTTTTGGATTTACAATTACATTTTATGTATTATGAAACCATATTGATGATAAAGTTTTGGTCTTGAGGCCTTTTCCCCAAATTTGATTTATAACCATGTATAAGTATATACCTAAATGTGTTTGAAGAGTTTGAATGATGAATTGAGAGCATGAACAATTAGAAATCCCTCTCTTGTTTACAAGCATCTTGTTTTCGTAAGATTTGATTTATTCAAAATGTATTGTTGGGATCATAATATAAATGCCTTGATTTTGCTTATGACTTGATTATGGATTTGAATAGAAGAGAGGGTGTTTTACTTGGTGTTAGAGGTTAAAGATGTTTACTAAGAAGATTGCATGTTTTGTCACAAATCTCATGACCACGACATGTTTGTTGAAATGCTAAAACGAGTAATCTTTGCATAACTTGATAAATGTTTTGAAATCTGAATCTTCTTGAATTGTTTGAAGTATGGTGGTCCAAACTTTATAGTTTGAAAGAAGAGACTGTGATATGATATTTTATGGCTCAGAAAATATGACTTGCAAGTCTTGGTATGACGATACCAATTTAGATAATGCCATAGCAGATTTAGAACAGACTAAAGATACAGATTTCATTTCAGATTTTCAGATTTTGAACTCACAGATGCATGTTTAGAACAGATTAAAAATGGGCACTAAGGGAGTTAGGTGGTTACCCGAAGAAGGCGCGAGTTCAGAGAACTCATTGCCTGAAATCGTGTTTTGCCGATACGGGTTTATTATTTCCCCAAGAGGGATTATACGCTGGCCTAGTGTCCTGGGCGTATCAGATTTAGAAACTTCAACCCTTGCGGCAAACTTGATTTGGGGGCTTGGACGTCGAGTTAATGGCGGATCCCATATTGCCCGTGGGAAACTTTCAAATATGTAGGGTGTACCACTTAACTCAAAAGTAATACAAAGAATAGAGCGGCATTGACAAGATTGTTTTAAGATCATTTGAGATTGCCCATGTATTTTAAACTATTCATGCATAACTATTCATGCATAACGGTTTAATGGCTTGCTCTCACCTAGGTTATATATGTATAAATTCATTATTTTGGATTGCTCTGCGTACCAGTACTTTTGTATTGACCCCCTATATTTCAGGGTCTGAAGCTCAATCCAGGGGTCCCGCTAAACCGTAGAAGCGTCAGACAACAGTGTGCAGTTGGTGAGCCTTCTTTCATTCAGAAGGCCTGTTCTAGAGCATTGTTATTACATTTTGTTTTGGGTGTGACTGGGGGCCTTTTCCCAGTTTTGTTTTAGACTTATGATGGATTTTGTAAGGTTAGAGATTTCGCAGACGGGTATCATATGTCTAGAATATTCAGAACTTCTTTTCAAATTGTTCAGGTTTATAAGTTTGACCATGATTCCGTTTCGTTATGTATTTTCGCATTTCCTCTTTGTATATGAATGGTGTATGTGATTGCAAGTTAGAAGGGCTCTCGGGCCTTCATGGTTCCGTCATGGCCAGGGCCCCGGTTCGGGTCGTGACAAGAACAAAATAGGGCAAGTAGAGTTTTCAAGAGAACCTGAAATGAGGGATCTCTGAAAGATTCTTCTCCTCCAAAGTTAAGTTATGAAGACTTGACTGCATAGGATCATGCGGTGACAATACCAAGTACCAGCAAATTTTCCTCAGCACCTGCATAAGATATAAAAAGATCAGCATAATTTAGGGGTATTTAGGTATCATATAGAGATCCTTTGGCCAAGCTTTTCAAGAAGGCTCCTAAGTGGCACGTTATCAAATATTTCTTTTGGATCTTTCTGAAAAAGTTGAACTAGATGTATCTGGTTATTCTTGCAATCCTTCCCTTTCCAATTTGGAAAAAAACATGCATCAACTTAAGTTGGAAATGGTTGCCGTTTAAGTTCTGAACTTATTGGATATGTCCATTTACAGCACATATTTCTCCCAATATACCTGGTTGCTCTTTGTTAATTGCCCCCTCAAACAGCTTAATATTTTTTTTTAAAAAAATACTAACAGCTTTTGCATAGATGTCTATTGTTTTCTAAAGAGGTTTGAGAAGTAGTAAAGCCAGCACTAATTCATCACAAAGGGATAGACTTGAACGAGCATATAATAAAGTGTTTCCTTCTTTTTACTTCTTTTTCCCATGTGTCATCTTCCTAACAAGTGATTTCTCTTTCTTTCATAGAATAAGATGGATTACATGTAGAAAACTAAGGCCCAGTTTGTTTCCACTTAGTAGAGGTTTGAATTTGAAGCATTCATATCTCAGCCTAATTAATGCAATGAACATATTGCATGTTGATGTTACACGTTAATTCTCTAGTTAAGATTGATATTCACGGATGCAATCTTGGAAAACGAAAATTTACATACGAATTGCACAGATTACCATAGCACCTCAAAAATATAAATGAACTAGGCTTACTGGAATCCATTGTGCTGGGTTTTCCTTTACAGAAGGAATCTCATATATGGCCTTGTAACATCGACATATCTCAAGGTAATCATTGTTCTGAAAGTAATACCTGCAGCACCGGAATAAAAGAAATGATTGTGACAAGTTTAAGACATACAAATACAAAGAAAAGTTCCAGATGCAACAACTGCAGTCTTCAACTTTCTCATAACAGCTTAAAGTTATCTCAAAGTACCATAACTAAGTGAGTTTTTTCAAGCTCTAAAATTGACAAACTTGTAAATCAAAGATGAAGTAAATCAGGTATGATCAATTGCTTCAATCCCAGACTAACTAGAATCAGTATTGTAGCCTTTTCAATCCGACCATTTCATTAATGGAATTGAAATCTATTCATCAACTAATCCTAAAAGACAGGAAATGAAACCTATAGCTCTAAAATACACATCTTTGCAGAATTTGAATGAGGTTGACATGACAACACAAGCATGAATATTATCTCTTTGGTGGAAAATCTAAATCTTTGTACAAGCAAACTAAAAACAGCATTTTCCTTTGTGGTACCTGATAAAGAAATGGACCTTGGGCCTAACTCAACCTCAAAAGCTAGCTCATGAGGGGAGGATTGCCTAAGACCATATAAAGAGACCAAAGACCCTTTAATCCACCGATGTGGGACTCCAACACCCCCGCACGCCCAGGGCTGGACATCTGGAGCGTGGACAATATAAGACGGGGGGGCTCAACATGGGAAACAATTAACTGGGTGGGCCTGACTCTGATACCATGATAAAGAAATGGACCTTGGGCCTAACTCAACCTCAAAAGCTAGCTCATGCGGGGAGGATTGCCCAAGACCATATAAAGAGACCAAGGACCCTTTAACCCACCGATGTGGACTCCAACAGTACCGAATAGTTGATAACAGTAACAAGTTCTACATTGTATCATTGTCAAACCCCACCACCAAATTCATTTATAAGACAAACCAAATTATAAGCAAAATGAGGACAGTCAAAATGTTTCACTGTTTCACTGGAATGCACATTATGGACACATTCAATTGTAATGGGGCATGCACTACAAAACAAGACAAACAAACATCAGCAAAACATGGTCAGTCAGAATGTATATGTTAACCTTATTCACTCGTAAGATGAGCAATTGTACATCAAGGGTTAGGATGAATTCAAAATCAACCAAGAATCAAGTCAGTGAATTTATACAACACTAGTCTGCTCAAATTAGGACCATGCTACAAAAGTCAGTGAAGAAGATAGAGGCATCAGCTACAACTACTAATCTGTTCAAATTATGAGTTTGGTATATTTTATGCTGATTTCCTGAGCTATTAGGGTAACAAAGGTCTAGTTTATCATCAAAATCAAGTGAAAAAATTCGAGGTACTCCACAGAAAATCATAACTCACCTAATCAACAATTCATAGTAAATTCGCTTCAACTCTAACAGCGATGGAATATCTGGAGCAGGCTCTTCGACTACATTTTCACCTTCTTTTGGTTTCTTCTTTTCTTTAGAAAGATCAGCTTCAAACACTTTGGGATTGATCTTTCTTGAGAGTATTTGTGCACGCACAAAATCTAGACTATCCAAACAGAGACGCACCTGCAGAGTTCAGCATTACATAACTAGCCCAAAGTCATGCTTCAGTTTTCTATGGAAAAAAAAGGATCAGTGGTTCGTACTTGTTCAAGAATAAAAGCTATCTTCTCTGTTTTCGCCATTGCTCCAAAAGTTTCAACCTGTCAGCCAACACACCCATTGATGATAACATTGGAAGTAAGTAAATCCCAAAAAGCTTCCAATAAAACTGCTGTGCAGTTTGACACTGATCACTAGAGAAAAAAGATCTAGAAGTCACCAAGGAAAAGGTCAACAAATACTAACCGCAACTTCTTGCATCAAATTAGCAGCCTCGGTTATGAGTCCTTGTTCTTCTTTAATTTTTGCAAGTTTCTTAACCAAACGGGCTCTCTCAATTTCAACATATATCTACATGCAAGATTAAAGTCCCTCAGTGAGAGAGAAAGACAAAAGAAACCAAAGTGCTCTAATATAAAATATTTTTTCTAAGAAAAAAGACAAAAAGAACACTAACCTTTCCTGCAGATACATTGTTAAGGGTCTTGATGAGTTCTATCTTAGTTTCAAGATCAGGTGTCTGGTCAATATACTGCAGCGCTTGTTGGACCATAGCCTGTACAGCCTGCACAAGTCCCAAAAAATAAAATATCGAACAATGTTATTATACAGTAGTTTACGATAGACAAACCCATAATATCATCCATCACCACTAGAGAAACACCGTGTCTCACAGGTTTCTCATAACAATTATTAGTATCAGATACAATACGTTGTGTACTGTAAAGAAAGAACATGTATAAGCATTAGGCGTAAGCAATGAGAAGGAGCATATATTCAACTGCATCATGTTAATCTAACTTTGCAAGGTAAATAGGCACATGACTAGTAGCCAAGCATGCCTAAGCATTAACACATATACCTGTCATCATATTAACATCTAATCATGCAAATAATGAGTGAACTATATAAAAGGAAAATCCTCACTTCTCTCAACACGTGTATGACTTTTAATGATTAATCTGTTAGGTAAGTAAACAAACTTTAGAAAGCATCAGCAGGGTGCAAACCAATTTTACTAAAGACTGCATTAAGGCAGAAACCCGCTGTTCACTGGTCAAACACATCAACCATACTCACCGCACACAAGCCAGTCCATCTTCTACACAAATGTTCATGCATCATGGAAGTTAGAAAATCTAAAAAAATGAAGTACTAGTTCCATAGTATGGTCTACCAGATTGGTTCTCCAAATTTGTATTATTTATTAGTAGGACTAAAATATTTATATGGTTCTCAAAATTTGTATATAAATGTTCATAATTTATGTATTTCTGTCTCTTTGCTGCTTTGTGGGGCTTCGGTTCACTTTCACTTACTCCCCGGTGTCTTTTATAATGACATAATCAAAACTCCTGGCCATTTTCTTTATCCTCTTGGCATTCACTCCTAAGATTTTTTCAAATCCATCATAATAATCAAAAAGATTTTTCTGAATCCATTGCACCTTTCAATTGTATTGTACTAATTAGGATGAAACTACAAATTGGGGGTAGAGGAAGGGGAAATGGAGGAGGGAATTACAATGTGGGAAATCGAACCTCACCAACAAGGTAAAATTACAGGCAACCAACCAACTAAGATACTAAGATTAGCTATAACTGTACATTTAAGTATGTCTATGTATGCACATATCAATTAACTATGCCTCAATCTCAAACAAGTCAGAATGACTATACGAATCATCTCAACTCATTCCCGTCCATTCGAGCTCATTATATTGTACTACAAGGACATGCATACACTAACAAAGAAAAAATGTTACCTGTTTCAATTATCCACGACACTTAAGACAATAGAAGTATAGAACAATCTGCTCATTAGTAAGTGTATTCCAAACAAACTGTAAGTATGCCTCAATCTCGAACGAATCAGAATGATTATACAAATCATCTAATACTCATTCCTATTCATTCGAGCTCATTACATTCTACTACGACGACATAAATAAGAATCATCTATATTCATTCCTATCCATTCGAGCTCATTACATTCTACTACAACGACATAAATAAATACTAATATGTATATGTTAAGGTAGCGTACGGACCAACAGAGCTATTCCCTTATAAACGTACATTTGAGCATGTATACGTATGCATATATCAATCAACTACGCCTCAAATCCACTAACCAGTCAGAATGGCTATACGAATCATCTATACTCATTCCTATCCATTCGAGCTCATTACATTCTACTACAACGACATGAATAAATACTAATATGAATATGTTATGGTAGCGTACCGACCAACTGAACTACTGAGATTCCTTTACAACCATACATTTAAGCATGTATACGTATGCATACATCAATTAACTATGCCTCAATTCACTAACTAGTCAGAATGACTACATGAATCATCTATACTCATTCCTATCCATTCGAACTCATTACATTTATAGCAACCAACTGAGCTATTGAGATTTCCTTATAACCGTACATTTAAGCATGTATATGTATGCATATATCTATTAACTATGCCTCAATCCACTATACTAGTCAGAATGACTATACGAATCATCTATACTCATTCCTAATCATTCGAGCTCATTACATTCTACTACAACGACATGAATAAATACTAATATGTATATGTTAAGGTAGCGTACTCAGTGGCAGAGTCATGATTTTCATTAAGGGGGTTCAGAAGTAAATATACGAACTACTCGAAGGGGGTTCAACATCTACTATATATGCATAAAAAATATTTTTAACCATGTAAAATAGTATAAAAACAGTATAATTTTCCATCGAAGGGTTTCACCCCCTAGAGCAAAGTTGGCTCCGCCACTGAGCATACCAACCAACTGAACTATTGAGATTCCCTTATAACCGTACATTTAAGCATGTATATGTATGCATATATCAATTGACTACGCTTCAATACACTAACTAGTCAAAATGACTATGCGAATCATTTATACTCATTCCTATCCATTCGAGCACATTACATTCCACTATAACGACACATACGCTAATAAGAACTTTTTTATTACCTGTTTCAATTGTCCACGACGCTTAGACAAGAGAACAATCTGTTCATTAAGCATATTCCAAGCACGAGCATCGAAACATAGCTGAAGAATATCAGTAACTGCTTTCCTCGTACCGGCAACATCTCCACCTTGCCTCATTTGCTTCTCTACATTCAATAAATCCTCTATTTTTGATTCCAATTTTCCATCACCTTCCTGAAATATTAAACAAATTTTAAAAATTGAGTAAAATTAAACAAAATTAAATAAAATTGAGCATAATTAAACAAAATTGAGTAATATTAAACAAAATTGAGCAAAATTAAACAAAATTGAGTAAAATTAAACAAAAATTGAGTAAAATAAAACAAAATTAAACAAAAATGGAGCAAAGGCAAATTAAACACAATTAAGCAAAATTGAGTAAAATTAAGCAAAGTTGAGTAAAATTAAGCAAATTTGAGTAATATTAAGCAAATTTGAGTAAAATTAAACAAAACTGAGTAAAAAATATATTAGCAATATGAAAATAAATGTGAATTGAATGAAAAAAATGGAGAAATTCATCAAGAGAATGGTAGATTATACCATTTTTGAATTGGAATTTTAGGAAGGGAAAGAGGGAATATGGAGTGTTGAAGAGGGTCTTTGTTTGATACTTTTTGAGTCTATTCTCTTTTTTCTTGTAAAAGGGGCTGGGAATAAATATTATATGATTTAAAATTTTAATAGTTTAATTTTTAAATTTTTATTACTAGTTGTGTTATAGTATTTTTAAAAATTAAAAGTGAAAATTTCAGTTCCTCTATTAGTGACTTTTTTTGAAAATAAAAAATAAAAAATTATCACTTGATATTCATATTGAAATTCAACTAAATTTAAATTCGCATTGAAAAAGGATACGACACTCTCTAACAAAGATGACTCTATACTCAGAAAGACTCAAACACGTGATATCTGATTAAGAATAAAGGAGTACTTAAAATTCATTATTTATAGCTTAGACCTACAAGTGAAAATAGGTAGTCTTTAATCTAATTGTGTCTCCTAAAAAGACTTAAACACATAATATCTGATTAAAGATAAAAGAAATACTTGTCACTCACCACAACCCTGACATTTTCATATAAATGTTCACAAGGAATTGAGTTAGAATAAAATTTGTTATTTATAGCTTAGACCTACAGTTCAAAATAATTACTGTGTTTAGATTAACTTGTGCATAACTTAAGTTATTTGTATGTGCCGTCATTTGACCGGACGCGAAGTTTAAGAAATAAAGAGAGACTTGGTAAAGTTTATCAAATTATTCTTTATAAAAAAATGTGTCAATATTTTTTTAATTAAGTGGGACCAATAAGGATAAAAGATATTGTGCCTTTAAAAAGTTACCAAATAAGGAAAGACGATACTTATTTTGGAACGCACTAAAAAGAAAATGATGACACATAATTTGGGACGGAGGGAGTACTATATTTTATTAGTTGCAGAAATTATTTTTCAGTCGTCAAAAAAATAAAAGCTTTTGCCATAAGCAATTTTAGAACCTCAATTTAGTATGAATTGTTGTTCTATTATTAGCTAAAATATTTTCTTAATTAATTATTAAAATGCAAATTGATATCTCCAAATAATAATTTTTTTTTGTTAAAAAAAACCAAAAGAAAATTTTGAAGGCTAAACTAAACATGTTATAAATTGAAAAAGGAACGATGGCATTCACAATTTCCATTGCCACTTGATATTTGAATGACAATATAATGCTAAATGCTTCAATTATCAAGTAGTTTGAGTTTCCAACACATTTCCTTGCTAAACAATGTAAAAATGATTGTCAAAATATGATTTAATTCCTCAACACTTCTCCATTCTAAACAAATTTAGCTAGAATAGTGTTGAATCTCCAAAGTAATGACACGATCATATTAGCACTAACGTATCGGATCCCATCAGAATTCCGAAGTTAAGCATACGGGGATTCGATCTCGCTTGGACACATAGAAAAAAAGAATTTACAGTGTAGTTCATATAGGAAGCATATACAACAATAACGACATACCCAGTGTATTCCCACATAGTGGGGTTTGGGGAGGATAGAGTGTACACACAGTCCATACCACGACTTCCGAAGAAGTAGAGAGATTGTTTCCGGTAGACCCCGACACAGGATAGGAAGCCTGACAATAGGAAAAGAATGACTAGATGTATACATTTTCAAATTCCTTTCGAAATATGTCTATAGTTCTTTCAAGCAATAATAACACTAGCAAAAGACATTATAGAAGTCAGCAGATAATGTGTGTGGTTTGTGCCAAAGTTGTTCTGTGCCTGGTCTCGTGACTCGCATCCACGAAAACAGGTTGAGCCAGTATGACACCGGGAAAGAGGACTGGAGATACGCGCTTTCATGGCTAGCCACCATTATGTATCACAATATCAAATATCGCAACTGACTGCAAAAGCATTGCAGTAGATGGCTTTGGCGTGATGGTAATATCGGAGGACCAGTTCCTTTCGCGCTTTCATCACCATTCAGAAGGGCGGCTCTCAGATCTTGAGGAAAACTGCGACTCGAGACCAAATCCAAAGTCAAGCTCAGAACGACTTATGGGCGACCTGTCACTTCCTCTACCTCTAATATCTCCAATGTCTTGAGAATTACGTCGTTGGGATATCTTCATCAGATCATCTCCAATCTCAAGATCGTCTTCTACCTTGACTCTTCTATCATCGTCAGAGGTGTCAACGTCTGTTACTTGAATGTTGCCGCCTTTGCTAGTCATCTTTGGTGCCTCTTCATGTACATATCCGCGGAAATTGTTCTTCGAAGGTTCTATCTTCGAGCAGAATACTTCAAGAAAACTGTTCATGCAACCGCGGTAATATACATTGATCCTGTTGTCTCCTCTTAGTCCTCGTTGACGGAAGTTCTCATATGTGGTCTATCAAGTTCAAAATAACTAAAACAAATCAAAACAAGCCATGAGAAAAAGAGCATATTGATTATATCTTATGACAAGTTGATTCCGGACATTGTTTTCGTAAAACCAGGTGGAGAGAACATGTTCAACAGGACCATGACAATGCTATATAAATTGATAAACAAATGACCGAGCATACGACATAGATAGCTCAATGAGTTTTATGATCGTTGATACCAATTCATACCAGTTGTGAATTGAACTAGTAAACTAAAAAAGATTACTCTAGACGAACTATATTCACACATTCCGAAGAATGAGCCTCCAATATATGTTCCGATTCAACAACAACGACATAGCAACTAGAGGTCAATCAAAAGTTCTGGTTGATAAAAGAGTTCCAAAAATCTAGGAAGGAAAAGGGACGCATGTTTGTGAGCAACATAATCATCCCAGAAAGTAAAATGATCACGCGTATAGAAACTAAAGCAGTACTGCAATTATTATAAATGCAAAACTAAGGCAAATAACAATTGAATTGTATATTGAAATAAGTGGTGTTAAAGAGTAACCTGATTTCTACTTATGAGATACAAATGGAAGCCAGTGAGACCTCCAACAAACCATAGCGAAACAAAACAATATGCCATCAGCGCCACTGAAGCTGGCGATACTTTGATAGCCTTCCAAACAGTTCCATAATCATCCACAAGAAGTTTAAGATAATATGCCGACACCGAAAAGACGTAAACGCAGAGAAGAGCAGTTGAAGAAACAAATAGGAAGAAGCAACGATAGTTGCGCTGTACACCAAAAAAGAATGAAATGAGTCTCAACAGGCCATGAAGCACAGGTAAAAAGTAGCAGGTGAAGTTCTTTGTAATAGCGTGAACATTTGGGATATGCTTCAACTAAAATAATTTTCAGTGTACAAATAATCCACATCTGTAAGATGAAGGCTAGAAACATACATCATAAATGCTAATGACCACACCGAGGTAGTGTCTTGCCAAAGCTTACAGCAGCCGATCAGTCAAGTCAATAAACAACAGCGTTTCCACATAACATAACCACTTTTACAACAACTAATCATCTAAACAACTGCTAAGCACTTTTACAACTACTAATCATCTAAACAACGGCTGATATTTTTCGGCAAAAGCCTCAAAACTTGAAGCTGAAGTGAACTTCTGAAGAGAAATAGCTCAGGCGGCAGGATTCATCTCCACGATGAGCCGAAGAAACCATAGAGGTAGTTATAGAAAGAAAAGGAATATAAAGTGGAATCAAAAAAGAATCTCGAGAAAAGAATCAGCTTTAGAAGGAAGATTCATTACCTTTCCAATGCATTGACCCACCCAAGGGCAATGGTGATCAAAACGCTCCACACAGTTATTACATACTGAACAATGAGAGCATCTTGGTGGACGATACAACATGCATGTTTCACAATATTTAACTCTCACTGGCAGACCATTTACAAGGATTTCTTTGGTGCGAGGCAAAGGTTTCCCAACTTCAATGGAAGCTGAAGAATCGTAACCTAATACATCCTCTGGAGGATGAGAATTGCGTGGAACAATGCCAGGATCCTTAGTTGATGTTGAAAATAGAAGAATCAAGACCTATTGCAACAAGCATGATATCAAGATTGTGAAGTACAGAGAAAACAACAGACTACAGCATGCTGGCGTTAGGGAACTGCAGTTATAAAATTGTAAAATGAAAGCGTGCTTAGATACCAACCCCCACAAACACCAAAGAAAAGAAAACCCTCTCCCTGCTTGTGCCCGTCATCAGTTCTGATTTTTCGCATTAATCACAGAAAAGCTATGTTGCTCGGACTATTCAAAAATGTGGACAGGTGCATGTGGATCCTCCAAAAGTAGTGCATTCTTGGAGGATCCGACACGGGTGCAACAACATTTTGGAAAGTCGGAGCAACATAGAAGAAAAGTGGACAAAATTCTCGACAGTTATCGATCAGACGCAAGGAAAATCAAGGGCAGCTGAAAAAGCATAAACAAAAGAGAAACTCTGGGGATGTTTGCAGAAACATAAATAGAAAGTTATGGGCAGATTTCTGCTAGATGAAAGTAAGAAGGAAATAAGTATCAGCAGAACTTCGCCCCGCGTATGATAAAACGTTACAGGCCAAATAAAAGAAAGTGTGAGGGAACTAACATAGATTGTGAAGACAATTGCTAAGACCAGAATTGCATATCCTGTAGTTCCAGTTGTGAATTCCCGAGCAAGATTACTTGCAACAAATACACAAAATAAAACAATAGGGACAACGATAAGCGTAAAGGTGACGATCAATGACTTGGCATCTGGTCCGAAAATCAGCCTCCCATCGAACAAGAATTTCTGCAGATAACAAACATTAACCAAAAAGAACATTAAATGTGAACACAATTCCACAGAAGAATAAATCCTACAAAAGCCTCTCATTTCAATAATAACATCGGCACACTAGTGATTTCCCGGTGAAGTTGACTGCCTTGGGTGTTGCATCAATAGTTCAAATAAAGAAAAGGGTAACTTAATTTGGAAATTGATAAGATAACTCGTCTTGACGGAAATGATACTTTACTTATCACTAATTACTTGTGCAATCATGTGGAGCTGTGTGTACAAGGTCCACAACATTGTTAAATTGTTTATCGAAACCTGAATAAGTAACCAACGCGGCCAATTGGCCACTACATTTCAGTTCTTAACAGTAATTTCAATTGGCAATCCAGCGTAGCACTACTACTATTTCAACCATCCCATCAACAAGCAACAGACAATATGCAACTAAAATACAACAACAACAACAAACCCAGTATATTCCCACTTAGTGGGGTCTGGGGAGGGTAGAATGTAAACAGTCCATACCACTACCTCCGAAGAGTGGAGAGGCTGTTTCCGATAGACCCCCGGCTCAAGACAAAGGACCATAGTCAAACGTCGCAAGCATACAATATGATAAAAATAACAGTGATACAACAACCACAAAAATAGAGTACATTGACCAACGAAGGACACCCCCTTCCCCCCAACCCTAGCATTTCCAACCAAGCTACACCAAACTCTCCTAACTACAGCCTATGAATAGACCACACACCTTAGCCCTCTACCCTAATACTCTTTCTCCAACCCTTCCTATCGGGGGTCATGTGTGACTCCCCGCGTCACTACCCATTAAATTCATCCCATTTTGGGCACAATTCCAAGCGTTTCGGGTGTATTTCGGAGCTCGACGGGGCTTCCACATCGTCCATTGACAAGGCCAATGTGGGGGCATCTTTTGGAGGTCAAATTACAAGCTCGGGTCAACATTTAAGGGGCTTTGGAGCCTTGACCAGCAGCTGAACAAGAGACTGCACAGAAAATCAGGATACTAGACAAGGCCCTTTCCACTAGTTCTTGGATTGCATGGCCAAATGTAGAAATGTTGACTAGCATTTATTGTATCCCTTGACTAAGGGGCATTATATATATCTTGTAAGGCCCTCTTGGGCAGATCATCACATAGCATCATACTTGTTTTACTCAAGAAATATAATCAGAAAATTGGCTCTTCGGGCCTCCCAAATCGAGTGTCTCTCTTTGCTATTTTCCTTACGTGTTTGTGTGCGTGTTCAAAGGTTCTTGGGGACTGATTTTCGAGCTGGTTAGGACTGAGTTTAGCATTGATATTGAGAGTGTTAAGCTGTCCGCACGTGGCTAAAAATAGGCCCGTGACACATGTCCTCATTGAGCCATAACTGCTCCATGTCATGTATAATCACTTCTCTCCAGTATTTCTTCGGTCTACCCCTACCTCACTTGAAACCATCCAAGGCCAACCTCTCACACCTACGAACTGGGGCATCCGTGCCCCTTCTCATCACATGCCCAAACCATCTCAACCTCACTTCCCGAATCTTATCCTCCACCGACGCCACTCCCACCTTCTCCCGAATAATCTCATTCCTAACCTTGTCAGCCCTCGTGAATCCACACATGCAACGCAACATCCTTATTTCTGCCACCTTCAACTTCTACTTCTGGACGTGAGAATTCTTAACAGGCCAACACTCCGCCCCATACAACATAGCCGGCCGGACTGCAACTCTGTAGAATTTGCCTTTAAACTTGGGAGACACCTTTTTATTGCATAAAATTTCCGAGGCGAGCCGCCACTTCAACCAACTTGCCCCAATACGATGAGAGACATCCTCATCAATCTCACCATTTCCCTAGATCATAGACCCAAGGTACTTAAAAGTATCCCTCTTACAAACCACCTGAGACTCAAACTTCACTACCACCTCGTCCTCTTGCCTCGAGTCACTAAGCTTGCACTCCAAATACTCCGTCTTGGTCCTGCTCAACCTAAATCCTTTAGCTTCCAGGGTTTGTCTCCAAACCTCCAACTTAGCATTAACACCTCGACGTGACTTATCAATCAAAACTACAACATCCGTAAAAAGCATACACCAAGGCACCTCACCTTGAATACTCCGAGTCAACACATCCATCACCACGACGAATAAAAACGGACTAAGAGTTGAACCCTAGTGCAACCCTGTCAAGACCGAAAAATGCTCGAAAACCCCTCCCACAGTCCCAACCTGATTCTTCGCCCGCTCGTACATGTCCCTAATCGAATGAATGTACGCCACTGGGACCCCCACACCTCCAAACATCTCCAAAGAACCTCCGTAGGAGGTTTGTCATATGCCTTTTCCAAGTCAATAAACACCATGTGCAGATCTCTCTTCCTTTCTCTATACTGCTCAACCAATATCCGCACTAGGTGAATTGCCTCAGTCATCGAGCGACCAGGCATAAATCCAAATTGATTCTCCGAAATAGACACTATCTTCCTCAACCTCCGCTCCACCACCCTCTCCCAAATCTTCATCGTGTGACTCAATAACTTAATACCACGGTAGTTGTTGTAACTCTGAGTGTCACCGTTGTTCTTATATAAAGGAATCATTGTGCTCCATCTCTACGCCTCTGGTATCTTAGCGGTCCTGAAAATGTTGTTGAACAAGTCGGTCAGCCACCTTAGCCCTGCCCCACTAGCAAACTTCCAAAAATCTACCAGAATCTCGTCAGGCCCCGTCGCCCTGCCTCCTCGCATCTTGCGAATAACCTCACAAACCTTCTCTACCTTAAAACGCCGACAATAGCCGAAATTGCGACAATCTTTGGTGTGCTCCAACTCCCCTAACACAATGCCTTTGTCCCCCTCATCATTCAATAGCCTATGAAAATACGACTGCCATCTTTTCTTAATAAGAACGGCATCCACCAAAACTCTGCCATCCTCCCCCTTAATGCACTTAACTTGGTCCAGATCCCGACCCTTACGCTCCCTAGCTTTGGAAAGCCTGTACAACCTCTTTTCCCCACCTTTCTCCTCTAATCCCGCATACAATCTCTCAAACGCTGTTGTCTTAGCAGTGGTGATTGCTAACTTAGCCTCCTTCCTAGCTAACTTGTACTCCTCCCTGCTCACCCACCTCTCCTTTTCATCCTTACTCTCAACCAACTTAACGTAAGCTTCCTTCTTCGACTCTACCTTCTTCTTAACTTCTTCATTCCACCACCAATCCCCCCGATGTCGCCCAGGCCCGCCCCTCGAGACACCCAAAACCTCTGTAGCCGTATCCTTGATGCAACCCGAAGCCGTATCCCACATACTATCTACGTCCCCCTACACTCCCAAGCCCTCATCCCCTCCAACTTCGCCCCTATCTCCGAAGCAGTAACCGGGGTCAGGCCACCCCACCTAACTCTAGGTCGACCCTCCAAGACAGGCAAGGGACGACCCGGTTCATACCTACTCCGTAGGTGTCGGGGAGGGGGGGGACCACTCCGGGCCTGACCTACGCGCCCTCACCCCAGCTTTGCTGGAGGGGCGTTTCGAACCCCCGACCCTGGCACACCACGGTAAGCAAGCTTACCACTGAGCCAAGGCCATCCCTCAAGACAGGCAAGTAAAGTAAAAAATCCAAATCCCACATTCCATTTCCGCTAAGTTAATACTATATGCATAACGAGTTAACAATGCCATAGAAAAGACATTAGCTTACTAAATCCAGCAACACAACAAGATCAAATCTTTTTTCGTTCTTGAAGAAGGAATGTAAAACAACAAAAACCCAAAATCAAATTCCCTCTAAAGTAGACAAACGATTAGTTTAACACATAATCCACAAAAGATTAGTTTTAACACACAATCCAAAAAGTATCAATATCCTAAAAAGACAATAGCTTTCTAAAAATCAAAGAATACTCTCTTCCAAGTTTGCATAATCCTTAAGCTCAAACGGAACATTCAACTAATAGAACTCAATCTAGCAACCCCAACACACCAAAACTTCTTTTTTTGATGAAGCTAAGCAAGTAAAGCAACAAAAACCCCTGACAAACCCCCCTAAAGTACATGAAAAAACGAGCTTTAACACAATATATGCACATCAAACACCCATATCCCTAAAAAGACATTATCTTTCTAAAAATTAACGAATACTCTTCAAATTTGCATCATCCTTAAGCTCAAAAGGAACATTCAACTAACAGAACTCAATCTAGCAACTCAAACACGGCCAAGCAAGTAAAAACAACCAAAATCCAAATCAAACTCCACTAAAATAAACCAACCCATCGAATTTTAACACATTGTATCAACGCCCATTTAGTCATATTCTTCAAAAACCACTAGCTTACAACAACAACAACAAGAAGATACCCCGTGTAGTCCCCACAAAGTGGGCTCTAAGAAGGGAGAGTGAACACAAAACCTTACTCCTACTTCATAGATAATAAGACAGTTTCCAATAGATGCTCGACTAAAATAAAAACAGTCCAGAAAACGATGCAAGTACAAGCAACAAAAAACCCAAATCAAATTCCGCTTAAAATAAACCAATCCATCAAGTTTTAACACATTATATGCACACCCATTTAGTCATATTCTTCAAAAACCACTAGCTTACAACAACAACAACAACAATATACCCAGTTTAATCCCACAAATTGAGACGAGCTAGGGGAATACAATATACGTAGACCTTACCTCTATCTTAAACCGGCTCAAGTAAAAGCAGTTCAGAAAGAAAGTAATGGAATTACGAGAAACAACAGAAAATACCATTATAAAACCAATAGCTTAATTAGAAAAATATAAATAAATAATTACACTATAGTCCAAGTTGAATAATGTATTATGTATAATAAGTAACAAGAATTCTACTCAAAAAACAAGTAACAAGAAGCTCACATTGTTCCCCTTCCAAGACTGGTACACTCTCTTAGGCGTGGCCATGAAATAATAAAAATGATTCTTAATTTTTTCACTTTGCTATAACTGGAACAATAATAATAATAATAATAATAATAAAACAAAGAGAAAAACATAAAACAGAATTTGACATTCTTTTGCTTTCATTTTTATTTTATTCTATACTTCTGTTCTTTTTCCACTCTTTTTTTCCTACTGTTTTGTGCAAACAGTGTCTATAATACAGCAATATCAACAACAATGCCAGTATAGTCCCACAAAATTAATGCTGACCTTATTCTACCTTAGAAGTAAGAAGTAGAAGTACTGTTTCCCATAGATGTTCCACTAAAGTAAAAATAGTACAAAATAAAGTCACGAAAGTATAACAAAATAATATATAATAATAATAAATAGTAACAAATCAAAATACATGCTCGACTCAACTAAAAATAGTCCAAAATAAAGTAACAAAAGTAAAAAAAAAATATATTTTAATAACAGATAGTAACAAATAACCAATAAAAATAAATGCTCGATTCAAGTAAAAATTATCTAAAATAAAGTAACGAAAGTAGAAGAAACTAATATATTATAATAACAGATAGCAACAAATCAAAACTACTAGCTTAATTAGAAAAAAAAATTAAAGTTAAACTATACTTAAAGGTTAAAAAAATGTATAACAAGTAATAAAAGATAATAACTCACATTGTTGCCCTTCCAAGACTGGTACACTTTCTTAGGCTTAGCCATGAAATAATACTAATAATAATGATTCTTGATTTTGTCACTTTGCAAATTAAGCTGGAAGAAGAAGAAGAATAGAACAAGTGGGAAAACATTAACAGAAATTTGGATTTTTTTTGCTTTTATTTTATTTTATTTTTGTTCTTTTCATGTTTTTTTTTTCCTTAACTTTTGTGCATACAAATTCGTGTCAAAATGGCGGTCTATAGTTCAAATGCGGTGGATTTCATCATTTGTTTATTGCTTTTACTTTCTTTTATTTTTATTTTCTTTTATTCTGTCGGCGTTCCCTTTTTCTTTTCTTTTTCTTTTTATTTTTTTATTTTTTTTAGTTTTGAAGCTTCGATAATCATATTGAAGCTTGATTAATTCATCAGATTCGAATATAATGCTCTCAGTAAGATCATTTTCATATGTAAAACTCAAATTCGAGATATTTGATTAAGAATCGACGGATCCTCGACGGATAAAGTTGTTATCATTTGATCAATAGGTTACGAGTTCAAGCCGTAAAAAGTGAAAACGTTATTTGGCAAAAATGTAAAGTAACGTGGATATGATAAATCTTTATGATTCGATCATTTTTGGGAGTTACCCTAATGAGCAAGCATTTAATGTTTGAACGAGTTTAAATAAAGTATTGTAAATGACACATCGCTTATTTTTACAAAAATAGTGAGATTTTGATACTTATGTATACAATATGTTATTTTAATTAAAAATGTTCTAATGAGTTTTTAATTATGACTGTTTATATATGCATGTGTATACATATATATATTTTTTAAAGTATGAGTTGAATGTATGTGAAACCAATAATATGTGTATGTCTAAGCTCGTTCTAATTAACTGAATTAATTCGTTATAAAAATATCAGAAAAAGAAGGGAACATTGCTTTTGCAAATATGAATTGAATTTTTTTTAATAACTTTTATGAAAAATTATATCTTTATTCCGGGGCCTCGAAAGAAAGAAAAATCATTCTTTACTTTGATTTTGATGAAAAAATTTCAGTTATAATTTTTAGATATATATAAAGTGTATATATGTTATCTAATTGCATAATCTCGTAATGACGTGCAATTTTTTCCAAAATACCAATTTAAAGATTAATTAATATATGAGTCGAAATTACTAATTTGGATAATTTTTCCATTAAAATACTAATTACAACATATTGTAAAATCACAATTTGCTTTTGGCAAATAGGAAAGTAGCCTACAATATCAGTGGCACAATTCACGTTGTGATTGCATAGCGTTAATTTGACCAAATAAGAAAAAGTAAAAGTAACGTTGAATATATATTCTATTGTCTCGAACAATTTATTCATAATTATTGTATCTTCTTTTATTTTTTTATTTATTTAAATTTTTATTAATACAGTCATTCAATATATACCTAATTTTATAAAAGATAACAGATATTCGATAAGATAATTTGAACGTGCATAAATTAACTCGTACACTATTTATAAAAAGAAAAGATACAGATACAATTATTTGCACTCATGGAGTTGGTCTAAGTAGCAACGAAACATATTAGATTATTTTTTCTTTCTATATATTGAAGTTTTAATGAATAGAATTGTTCAATCGAAGGCAAGATTCAGACGTCACAATTATTTAAAAAAAAAAAATTATTTTTTTTTAAAAAATCTTACCCACACACAATATATTTTTATAACAAATAAAAATGTGACACTTATCTACATGTATACTATATACTCTTGATTAATTACAATACGTTCTTAGCTTACCTTCATTTTATGACCCAAATATTATAAATAATAGTTTTTATATACCTATAGAGCATAAATAAATTTATATTCGAGTATATTAAGAATTGAGAAAGGATAATCAAGATTTTGAGTTCTAAGTATGAAAAAAATCATGTTGAAAATGTTGTAGTGTATGATTCACATTAGTCGAGACTTCTATATGGATACTAAATAACAAGTGGAAAACAAAAAAAAAGATAAATTTTTTTTATGAAGACTCAAATAGAAAAAAAATGTTGTGAAAATACTTTAAGGAATATTTAAAGACTAGAGATTAGGGAGAATAAACATTAGATTATGAAATCCATCTTTATATTACTATATTAATCCACAAGAATGATTTCTTGTGACAGATTAGTTGGAAAAGAATTTTCCTTTGCTTGCACTTTCAACTTTGTTCCATGTGACTTTTAAAATTCATGTAAGGTTTTGAAAAATGGTTCAAATTCCTATCCCATCTGCTTGAATATGTTAGTCTATGCTAGCAGATTTTACACAACTCAATTAAATTCATCAGGAGGAATTCAAAAAAATAATCATTAGAGGACAAAATTAAAAAAAGAATCGAACTTGCAATGTGAGGGTTAACTAGCGGTCCAAGTAGTGCAGCCTAGTGACACTGGGCAATGATTCAAGATTGGTTCAAGTTGAACAAAGTCAATATATGTACAAAAATATAGAAAATCTATCCTATATATACAATATAATTTTTTGTCGAGGAGATTTGGGTGAACCTCGACCCCGGCACCCACGTAGGTCCGCTCTGGTTTGATGAGAGATCTAATGATTCGAGCATGGTTAAATTCCCCATTGAGGATGGAATGTGGCTACGTAGTTAGTTGTGTAACAAATTTGGAAATCGAACGGCATAAAGTTTTTCAAAGAATGAAAATTGGTCCAAAACAGATGAACCAAACTACGTCAGAAAGTGGCGTCATTGAAATCGAACCTAAATATTTATCATGACATTGAACAACTCTGCTACTAGAGTACCACTCATGTTCTTTGATGAAATATTTTTGTCTTTTTATTTATACTCTTGTTTATTTTGCACTTCAAATAATCGATGAATGTACAACAAATCCAACCAAAGGTACAACATATACAAGGTACAAGAGTGTATGTAGACATTAGTCTACAAGGGACTTGTAACAATGATAATTTCGCTCTTTATAAATCACAATATATTTAACAACAGATATAAGATTTAAAGTTTATACATTTTGAAATTTGTTGCATGTGCGTATATTCAATAAATTTCTCGACAAAAGTACAATTGTTGACTAAAGCTACTGAATTTCGCTCAATCCTTTAGTTACTTCCATGCTAACTCCACCCTAATAGTTACTATTTGTGAATTTTCTCTTCAACCACTTGAAGTTGTTCCTCAAACTCACCAAATATACAGTTGGATCAAAGTTACTGAATTCTGATCAATCCTTACGTTCCACACTAGCTCCACCCTAACATGCAACACTAATCATAATAGTTATTTGTGAATTTTCTCTTCAACCACTTGAAGTTCTTCCTCGAGTTTGACTAAGTTACTGAATTCTGTCAAATCGAGTTTGACAAAGTTACTGAATTCTGCCAAATCCATATGTTCCATGCTAGCTCCGCGCTAACCTGCAACACTAATCATAATAGTTATATGTGAATTTTCTCTTTAACCACTTGAAGCTATTCCTCAAAGATGTTTTCAACTTACCTTCCATGGAATACATGTTATAACTAGCCACCCTTTTCTTCCTCTTAACTTCTCGATTTTCGCCCGATTTGCCATTGAAGCTATAAGATTTATAAGTTGTCTCCTCAAGATTAAATCTTGAATCTTGATTCAACATAAGAAGTAGAATGATAAGAGAGTGATTTACTCGTCCGTGATCAAGAAAACAAGAAGTTCACTAAGAAAGATGAGGAGAGGACCATTTTATTATATGGTGGAATAAGGTAATAAAGAAGCATTTGTAACCAATGCAACATGGATTGTGGAGCAGTGGTGGACCTGTTCTATCCTTAACCAGAAGTTTTAGGTTCGAGTCCTAGATATGGAGAAAATTCTGTTGGACGCGTCACCCGTAGAATGGGCTTTGCAATGCGCGATCTGAATTAGTCGAGTCACTCATAGAATGAACTTTGCAATGCGTGATCTGAATTAGTCGAGACTCCAATATAAATACTGAACACCTGGTGCAAAACAAAGCAAAAAAAGAAGCATTTGTATATATTGTTATTAATGGACCACTTGGTGCAAAAATGGTAGTGCGGTTTTTATGCATGGGCCATGAAAATAAGTTGGATCTTAAAATACAAGATCGCACCTGAAAGTTATAGTTCAGGGGTAATATAAATTAGACATAATTTAAGTATGGGATTAATGAAAATGTGATAGTTTAAGACATAATTTAAGTATGATTAATGAAAATGTGAGAGTTTAAGGAGGGTGCCATCAAATACAATAAGACATAAATGTCTATATGTTTTTTAATCACTAATTTGCATGCACCTTTACCTATTTTAAGGGATGCTATCTTCCATTAGTATAAGTACCAATCGAGTAATTTCGTCCCACATAGATTCAAGCAAATAAAAAGAAGTAACCTACTATTTTTTTTTCTTACGACCTCATGATTTTAGACGAACTTCATCAATAATCGTAACTTAATCACATTAAAAGTTCATTAAATTATTTTACTATAACTTGTTAAAATATATTGGTAGTGCAAAAATGATTATAATGTCAATGTTTAGACTTTGTTATAGATTATATATTTATATAAAATGGTTGTTTCTGGATATAATGGGAAAGTGTCCACTTCATAAATTAAGGTCTGTTTGGCTATATGTTATAGAAGGATATAAAGCATTTCAAGTTGGTCGTTGAGCCAATTGTAGGAACCAACATTTATTATATTTTATTTAGTGTTTCTTTTTCGAATGAGAACCTTATAGTAACTGATAAAATTGATGTAATATGATTAGGATATATCACGGGTTTAAATCGTATATGAAAACAACTTTTGTAAAAATTCAAGGTTAAAATGCGTACAATAATTTTTTTGTGATTCGATCCTTACTTGAACTCTGTACATAGCGTAATCTTTACTGTACCGAGCTGTCTTCTTTTTCCTTTTCTCTTTTTCTTTCATTTCTTTTTTGTCATTGCTGTTTTGAGCTGGAAGAAGCTTTTTAGATGTTGATAAACTCTGACTAAGCATTTTCTATATATGTAAAATCAGTTGTGGGGACTTAAAGTTGGTGCAATTATTCTAAGAGAAAGCATATGCCATATAGCCCATCCATTATACGGCTCGTTAAGGTATTATTCTCTTTGAATTTAGGCTTGTACAAAAATATTTTTTTTTTGCCTTATAAGTTCAGAATTAATCTATAAGACGCCTTTTAAATTAAAACCCAAAACACAAATTTAGACCCAAAATGAACAATACCTTAATAGGTGAACTGTGGCCGGCTCAGATGGTGTCATCAGAGTAGGACTCTTCCTCAATGCCATGAAGGGCAAATCTCATGCGATGAAGGGGAAACCTTAGCGAAGACGCTAAGGGTCGTTTGGTAGAGTGTATTATAAAGGATAATGCATGCATTAGTTTTGTGTATTATTACTAGTACTTTGTTTGATATATTTTTTTAGCCTATGTATAACAAATGTCTTGCATCAATTATACACTCTATTGTGTGTTGGGTGTGTATTACGATACCTCAAAATCTATGATATTAGTAATGCAATAAATTCTAATGCATGCATTATATCTTGTTTAATCACCTCCCCCACTACTTCTTCGGTCTATCTCTACCTCTCCAAAATTCATCCATAGCAAATTCTCACACATTCGTACTGAGACATCCAAACATCTCCTCTTCACATGCACGAACCCTCTTAGCTGCACTTTCTACATCTTGTTCTCCACCGAAGAAACTCTCACCTTGTTCAAGATATCCTCATTTCTCTAATTCTATCTCTTCTAGTATGCCTACACATCCATCATAACATCCTAATTTTATAAATTTCAACTTCTGAACATGAGAGTTCTTGACTGACCAACATTTCGTCCCATACAACGAAGTTGGTCTAATCAACACATATTTCTTACATATTCAATAGATTTCTCAATATTGAGTCCGCACAAAAGTTTGTAATTTTCTGAAAATTCGCACTTAAAATTCTAAAGTCGCCCCTAATTATATGATGATCAGATCAACATATTTACATGCTTGGCTTCACATGCGGATCTACTACTATCGTTTCAGAACTAAAAGCTCATAGACTAATCAAAGCAATGTGTTACGGTGATAAAATTTTAAGTGGCACCAAATATTTAATTATACCAAGCTGATAAGTACATGACATGTATTTTGGGACAAATATTAATACATTAAAACGATTGAAAAAAGGTGATCAGACTATGGGTGTGTTTGGTATGATGGAAAATGTTTTTTGAAAAATATTTTCCTATTTTTCCTTATTTGGTTGCAATAAAATGTTTGGAAAACATTTTCCACAACAACTTATTTTCCTCAATTTGAGGGAAAATGACTTCCCTCATAGGCCAAGGGAAGTCATTTTCCAGAAAATGACAAATATGACTTATGACCCCACCCCATTCCTCTTCCCCACCTCAACAATACTCATATTCACATAACTCAAAAAATTCACATTTCTCAAAATTTACATTACTTGAAAATATTTTTCACTGCTTGAAATAAAAAATAGTGAAGCCCGAATTTTTTCCATTTCCAATGTTCGTTGAATGTATTGTTATTTCATATGCGTAGAAGAAGACTTACCTATGTTACTTTTGATAATTGCATATTTCATTTTGTCATCGATGTAACTTATTTCACAAGGTTGGAATAAGCTAGTCGTTCCGTTATATTTCTATTGATTGTACTATCTTGAGATTGTCCAGACAAAATATTAAAAAGTATCTCCTATATTTGCTAATTAATAGTTGCTTAAATTTAGTGATTGTAATATTTTAGTATTCGATATTGATATTATTTGTTATGCTTAAATTAGTTCTTACAAATTGTTGAATTGCTAGAGACACTGATATACTAGTTAACAGCTACTAGTATTTTCTAAAAAAATATTTTTTTACTCACCAATCAAACACTAGAAAATATTTTTCTAAAAAATAGTCTCTACTCACCAACCAAACACCATAAAATATTTTTTAGAAAATATTTTCTACTCACCAACCAAACATGAGAAAATAAGTAGAAAACCAACTTATTTTCCAGGAAAACATTTTCCAAGAAAACATTTTCCATGAAAAATATTTTCCATCATACCAAACACACCCTATAATTCAATAAGTTGTTTTGCACGGTGACTATCAAAATGATGAAGACCAAAAGTTTTGATTCTAATTACTTCTCATAATACATAAATATAATCCTAAACTTGACATTAAATTATAACTTTGAACCTAAACTTTGATAGTACACAAATAGGACCTTTAACTATTCAAAACCTGAACAAATATGACCTTCGATTTTGCACCCCCCATGCGTGAGTTTCACTTGCGCCTATGTGGAAAGGTAATCCAATCACACAATGCTACATCATTAAAAGAGCTGACATGGCATGATGACGCGGTTTCAATTAAAACGATGTCATTTTGCTTCTATAAGTCAAAACGACGTCATTTTGCTTATTATTATTATTATATAAATTTTTTATCTTAATAACGTTTAATTAATAACGTTAATTTAATAACATTTTAATAACATTAATTTGATAATGTTTGTTTAATAACGTTAATTTAATAATATTTTAATAACGTTAATTTAATAACGTTTTAATAACATTAATTTAATACCGTTTTATTAATAACGTTTTAACAACGTTAATTTCATAATGTTTTAATAACGTTAATTTAATAACGTTCTAATATCGTAAATTTAATAATGTTAGTTTAATAACATTAATTTAATAATATTTTAATAACATTTTAATAAAGTTAATTTAATAATATTTTAATAAAATTAATTTAATAATGTTTATTTAATAACGTTAATTTAATAATATTTTAATAATGTTAATTTAATAACGTTAATTTAATAACATTTTAATAACGTTAATTTAATAACGTTAGTTTAATAATATTTTAATAATATCAATTTAATAATATTTTAGTAACGTTAATTTAATAACTTTTTATTAAAATTATAATTTTTTTATTTATTATTAGTATAATTTCATCTTTGAGCTGAAAATAATGAAAAATAATAGTGAAACATCATTTAAATATATAAAAAGGAATTAGTAAGGGCATAATAGTCATTTTACCTTTTTTTACAGTTGGAATGCTCAAAATTTTAGCCCGACATGCCCATTTTTGCGTGTACAACACACATTTTTCCACGTCGGATCGGAGGTCATATTTGTGCAGTTTTGAATAGTTAAAGGTCATATTTGTATACTGTCAAAGTTTAAGGTCAAAGTTATAATTTGGTGTCAAGTTTAGGGTCATATTTATGTATTATGCCTAGTTACTTTTATTTAGGATATCTTGTATTTAAGGTTAGTAACTCTTGCAAGGACCAACATGGATTGTGGTTGATACAAGATCTACAAGGAACACACAAAATCAATCCACAAGTTGAAAGAATCGTGGACCCTTTTGATGACCACTCTCAGATTCAACAAAAACACAATGTATTGTGGTGTTTAACACCTAAAAACAGCCCACAACAAACTATGTTAACAACATCAATATGAAGAACAACACACGGGTTACAAGAGAAACAATACACCACACGGCTACAAGATTACAACAAAGGAAATGATAGAGAGTGTGACATACACTACTACAAAGACCAAGAACCTAAGTGTATTCAAGCACAAAGAACCTTGATAAAGATAGTAGAAACAACTACACTATGCGGTGGACACAAGAGAGGACCTCAATCCGTCTAGCACCCAACAATCCAAGCAAACAAACAACAAATGTGATTCCATACCTAAGTTGTTTCCTAGTTTCAGCCAAGTCTCTATGGAAGAGAGAACTTGTGTTTTTCAAGTATGTTATACAATCTTCAATATCAAAAAACTAAGTAAAGTAACCCTAAAATGTTTCTTATATAGTGTATTACAAATAGAAGGAAAAAATTCCAAAATGCCCCTTAGAGATTAGATGCCCCTCTAGTGTGAATTAGTGGCTGTTTTGATATGTTTTAAACCCTTAATTTCACTTCTCTTGTACAAACACATGGACGAATTCAATACACATCCTCATAAGTTCATCTACGAGATCGCACTTGTATCATCCTCTCCATCTTGAGAGGAATTTGTCCACAAATTCAAGCAATCATTACCCGCAAGCTCTACTCTTTGAATTATCTTTTCAATGTTCCTCCCAAGGTTAGGATGTTCAACCAAGGGTTCCATGAGGTCATCAAGCTTGACACTTGAACTTAAATATTATTTAACCTGCACATAAGAAGAAAGGATGCTAGGCAAAGTGCTATCATCTTGGTTAGTAGGAAACAAAGGGTCTTTGTGGGCAGACCCCACAATCCTGTAATACCCCGTATTTTCGTGCTAGAATTCTAATCATCGTTTCTACATGTCTAAACTCTAATCCAAGTGACTCTCATGTGAATATAGTTTTCATGATCATTATTCCTAGTCTATGAAGTATATTTGAGGTGAAAAATGTTCATATCAATGACTTAGACCAAAGTTGAGCTACGACTAATTGATTCGTCCAAAATTTGACATTCGATTCTACAAGGGTCTACTTCAAATGAGTATAACTATTTATATACATGGAATTTTTCATCCCAAGACCTATCAAATTGTATATAATTGAATTAGCTTTCCAACGATACCAATTTTGCAAAACTTCGATACCCGAGCGAAAAGTTACAACCTTTTTAGTGAAGAGATGTAAGCCAGGGCGATTAGGCCCGTGCCGCGCGCAGATCACACGCCAACACTATTTCAGACGTGAATTTCAATTTTTTTATGGGTTTAGGAGAATTTTGGTCATCCCCCCTCACCCAAAATATGTCCTAACACTATATTAAAGCCTATTAGAAGCATTATATGTTATATTTCATCAAATTCCCTCAAAAAGAAAACCCTAAGCTCCTACATCCAACTTCAAGAACCTCCAAAGTTCACCATTAATTCTGCAAATTTATTTAAGATTCCAAGTTCCTAGTTTAAGAACTCCAAGAACCACCATTCAAAGGCACGATTAACATCTAAAAAACGAGTATCCATCTAAAGTTCATCATTCAAGGTATGTGGGGTTTTTCAACAAGAACACCCTTTCGTTCTTGTGTGCAAATTGATTTTTCTTTTATGAATATACATGATTTTACATGTTTTGATATGAATTTGAAGCATGAAATTATATCCTATATGGTTTTACATGAGATTATGATACTCTCTATGTTTTGGAAGTTGAATTGAATGAGAATGATGACATTTTTGTACATAAAGCTGAATTTTTCAGAGTAAGTTATATATATTTATGATGAAAAGCATGAATCTTGAGAAAATTTAATATGATTTTGATGTACGAGACCTTGAGTCCTAATTGGGATTGTACTTTGAGAAATTATGTGCTATAAGCACAATGAGATTTGAATCCCAAAGCTAATTTTCTTTACCAAGATGTATGATTATAAAGCTGAAATTTTAAGTTTTAAGTGATTATTTTTGTGCTTATGTCATAAAGTATGAAAGTTTGGAAGGTTTTATGGTGATATTTATGTATGAGTTTTTGAAACCCTATTTGAGATTATTATTTTGAGAAAATCACGTGTTATAAAGACCTTGAGTTTAAATGATTTGAGATTATAAAGAAGCTTTGACCTTTTGGTCGTAAAACGGGTTTTTTTTGAAATCGAGATGAGAAAAGAAATCCCCTTTTATTGATTTATTATGAAAGGGGTAGCATGATGGCTTCCGTTGTGAATTGTTGAAATATTTATTAGTGGATTTTCTTTTGAAATGATCTGATCTAAGTGCGAGAGTAGTCTTTAGCACCGAGGGGGAGGTATAGCAGCCTTGGTACTTCCTTAGAACTACGTACCCCCGTAGGTTGTGAACCTAAGGCTGATTTATATATAGTGATCACTAGTGAATAAAAGATTAAGGTCCTACTCTGATGGCAAGGATATGACAGCTCTCCCCAACGTGGGTTGGACGTTGGAATCTATGTAACTCACATGGTTTATGTGGTTATGAGTGACTCCCAATGTGTGTGTGTACTCTTCTATCTGAGATGAAAACATATTTGCTTAAAAGGTTGAGTTTGAGAAAGTCATTATTCTTAAAAGATTTAATGAATATATTCTAAAGAGAATTGACATGAGATTTGATTGTTTTGATGATTTGAAATTGAGATGAAAGTGAATTGAGAATGTATTGTAATAACTCACTTGTTTTACTTTACATGTATTATTCATCCATGATTTCGATGATTTAATTCGAGCTAAGTGAGTCATCTATATCAGCATACATAATTTTATAACCTGTGATGATATTAAGATATTATTTTATATATGCATTGCACCCCCATATGCTCGGTACTTTTTCATGGTACTAACCCACATATTCATATATGGGCTACATTTTCCCGGAATGTAGATACAAGGTATAGTTGTACCTTTAGATCCTGTCAGTTCATGGTATCCAAACAGCAGGTGATGAGTCCTTTTAATTCAAGGGCTTGGGTTAGTTATGCAGAGTTTATAGTGTTGTATTTTGTTTATTCAGTCGTATTGAGTTGGGATAGTCGGGAGTCATGACCCGGCTACCTACAGTCAGCACTAGTAGAGGCTTCATAGACAGTTAGTATAAATTGATGTATTTCGTTTCAGTTTTGGTTGTAAAGGCAGAATTGTAATCCTGTAAAATTCCATTTTTGTATCGATCAGAGTCAGAAAAGAGTTAATTTCTGCTGATTTGTATGGATTTGTATTTTTATTCAGTTGCTTATGAGTTATGCCAGTAGAAGGGTTAGCTTGGGGTCACTTGTGACCCTAAGCACCGTGTGACGTCACGAGATTCGATTTTGGGGCGTTACAAACTTGGTATCAGAGCATAGAGTTCAAGTGTCCTAGGGTTTCTATGAAGTCATATCTAGTAGAGTCTTGCAGAACGGACATCTGTATTTTTCTTTGAGAGGCTACAGGGCATTTAGGAAATGTTTTCCTTCTTTTAAGTCTAAGATCGTGCTATAAAAAGGTTCTCCAAGAAACTTATATAGATTCTCATCTTACTCTATTCTGGCCAAATCTGCCTCATTTTCAAGGTATCAAAAATAGTTAAACTTAATTCTCTATAGATAGTTATAGGATTGTAAGAGAGCTAGAAAGTATCCTGTCAGTGCTTTTGAGTTCCGAAGATTGAAGTACTTTATTCATGTTCATAAAAGTTGTGAACTAAGCCTAAGTTAGATGTGCTTTCAGATTCCTCCTCAGAATCTACAATGTTAATCTTTACTTCTCCCTCTATGTATTATTCTTGAGATAACATGATTTGCAAGCTCCAGTTCTTCCCCAGGTAATGCTTCTATATTTTTTAGCAGAAATTTTAAAAGTTACACAAAGGGCTTGAGAGGAGCTCTCTAGTGTGTTAAGTTCCTTAAGTTGAAAGTTATGCCCTCATTCTTATGAGTTATTCAATTAAGACAGAGTAAGGTGTATTCTTAGATCGTTGAATGTTATGTGTTAAGTTTCTATCTCTTGTATTATGTAATCTTGTTATCATTATGTTTGTGAAAAATCAAAGTCTAGTGAAGCCGTGTGGCGCTCTTTTGATTCACTAGCATAACTTCTTTGTTATTCATCTCATTTTCTTGTTCAAAATACAAACCAAAGTCTAGTGAAGCCGTGTGGGGCCTATTTCGATTCACTAGCATAGTTACTTTGTTATTCATATAATTTTCTTGATCAAAACACAAAACCAAAGTCTAGTGAAGCCGTGTGAGGCCTATTTCGATTAACTAGAAACTTGTTATTTATCTTGTTGTTCCTGTGTTAGTTGAAAGTGTGGGTTTAGAAGTGTAGTGACAAGAAAGGTGGTAAGGTCGATTTATTGAATATGTATAGATGAATTTTTGCTAATGATTGAATTAGTAATGAAGTGATATATCCTTGTTTGTTAGTTTAGTGAAAGTTAGAGGAGGAGTTATTAGTTAAGGTGGATTGTTGTTTGCTTGGGGTAAGGAAAGAGTTATTGATGGTATTTGTGGAATTAGAAAAGTATAGGTTATTGATGAAAGTACTTGGTGGATGAGTGTTGTTAATTTAGACTTTCCTGAGGTGGAAAGAGTGAGTTTAGTTGAAACTTATAGAGCTATGAAAGAAGTTTAGGTGTATAGATGGGTAAATAGCGATGATGTGTAGAAGGAGGATGTGTTAACGGATTGTGTATAAGATAGGCCATATGATTATAATCAATTGTCATTTTATGGGGGTTCTAGTGTACTAGTGTTTTTTAATGCTGTGTTCTATAGTTTCTAAGTGAGAATTGTGTGTAATGTGGGTTGTTAAATCATGCTTAGCACTAGACGTTAAGTTTGATCGGTGGATGGTCATCAAGGTGGATGTAAAGATAGTGCAGCTAGTTGTATGAAAGTAATCTAGTGGGCTTGAATAGTGTATGTAAGAGTTTATTTATACGAAAGTTAGTATGATGTTGCAGGTATGATGTAGAGGTATGCCTAAGGTGATATGGGGCTTCCTTATTTTCAAAATTTGTTAAGTATTGTGTGGTTAGTTGTACCCTTGAGTTGATAAGTATGAATAAGGCGATGTGGTATACGAGGTTCTTGTCAGTTAGCTTATGGGTTATAGGTTGATGATGTTGGGTATACTGGTGTAAGTTTAGGGATGTGATATTAGTAGACTACGAAGGAAGCATTAGCAGAGAGTTTTACACTTTCAGGTGTAGTCCTTTGGGATAATTTCTACTATTTATGTGTAATGTATGATCCCATAAATTTCCTCGTTGTTAAAGCCTTCGAAATAATTTTGGTGACCTTCCCGACATTTGTTTCTTGAAATTTTTGTTGTGATGCGATGGGTCAAGGTTGTAGCATGTTCCGGGTGAGTTTCGAAATTTTTGGACGAGCCTAAGACCACATTTGGTTTTCATTCCAGTAACACCCCGCGATTAGCAGGCGCCGCTTGGGGTAGTGCACTGCTCTAGAGCGGGCGCCGCCTGCTGGATCGCGCCAGGCCAAATTTCAGCTTCTATTTTTTTTCATTTCATTAAGGAAAAAAAAGTTTTTTTCCCATCCCCAATCCATATAAACATAAGATTTAACCCTATTCTAAACACATTAGACATGCTTTCATTACTTTTATCCCAAGCAATGCCCTAAGAACTCCAAAGCTCTTCTTCAAAGAAGTCCAGATCCTCCATTGTTACTCCAAGAAAGCTTTGTATTAAAGGGTTCCACAGTTTTATAATGATGGTTTAAAGATAAGGGGGAGATCATAGAATGAGTAACAAAGTTAGACTTCCCAATTTTAGTAGTGATGCCAGTGTAGTGTAGAAACATCGAGAGAGTGAGGATGGGTCTTAACCCATTTTTATTTTAGTGTGGGTATGTCAGTTATTCCAATATCTACTTATGCCTTACGTGTCAGTTCAATGATCATAGTTCATATTCGCGTGCATAATAGAGAATCATTTATCTTTCCAGTTCTTAATATGGGGAGTTCCAGATCATTCAGAAGTCGGAATCACCTTCCGTAAGTTATGAATTCCAAAAATTTATGTCATGTTTCTCCTGACTCATGTACACATGCAACACTTTTAACGATTAGTGAAATTCAGATTTATATCAGATATGTCTTTAGATTAGATCTCTTTAATGAATCCATGCCGTGAATCCTCTACTCCTCGGGCCTCAGTAAGGTGTTAAGTTATGCTTAGTATCCCTTCATGTTTCGAATCCCAATATTTCAACCTTTTAGTGACCTTCTCTTAGATCAAGATAGTGATGATGAATAATTGTGCAGATAGAAATAAGTAGATGTGCCATGTTGGGAGAGATTGTTGTATGGTTGTTTTATGTAAGTCCATGAGTGGAGAATATTGAGGTTAAGTCCTGTGTATGATTTGTTTAGTTGAGAATAGTTTATGTGCGTCTTCCAAAAAATTGAATGGTTTAGATGTTGATATGAAAATAGGCTTGAATGTCATGTGGGCATGTAAGAAGTTGAATTTAATGGTTGAAGTGATGAGGAAAATCATCCTAGAGTGAGTAGTTATGATAGTGCTCAGAGTGTTGAATTCATGGCCCAGATTTGTATTATGGTGTGGAGTTACATGTAGCACCTTGTGGTTTCGAGTTAGGCCTTACCATAATAAAGGGAACTAGTTCATTTTAGACTTTAACAGACGAATTCATCAATGCCATATTAAAACTTTAAGTTGAATCAAGCGAGTGTGATATTTGAAGGGAATAGCCTAGTCGAAGAAGAATTTGATCAGTGTTGCTAAGCTTGAAAGTAAGAAGTCGCATTTCTTAAGGCCTAGTAATTCTATCCTAGCTTATGATTTATGGTCCGATGTTTTAGGTCACATAGGGATAACAATGTTGTAATTCCTTATTCAGATGTTTTATTTAGATTATGCTCAAAGCTCTTTACCCCCTAATAGCATCAGTTTCAGATTCAGATATTAAGCCATGATTCAGTTCGTGAGTATCCTATGTATCATCTCGATCTTCTTTAGTATTTCAACCAAATCGAAATTATTCGGGGACGAACGATCCCAATAGGGAGATATTGTAATACCCTAAGTTTTCATTTTTATAAACCTCTCATCTTTTCTCATGAGATCAGGTCCAGTGCAAAGTAATGGTGACTCATAAGTTGACACTCTCATTCCTATCTTAGCCATATAGCTATTTTCATAAGAATTCGTGCACTTGCGGATCAGTTCAGTGATTAAGTTTATATCAGTTGTACATGATAGCTCAAAACCAAGATTCCTCTATGTTTGATTTTAATTATTCACATTCGAGGCGAATGTTCCCAAGGGGGAGATAATGTAATACCCCGTATTTTCGTGCTAGACTTCTAATCGTCGTTTCTACGCATCTAAACTCTAATCCAAGTGACTCTCATGTGAATATAGTTTTCATGATCATAATTGCTAGTCTATGAAGTAGCTTTGAGGTGAAAAATGTTCATAGCAATGACTTAGAACAAAGTTGAGCTAAGACCAATTGATTTGTCCAAAGTTTGACATTCGATTCTACAAGGGTCTACTTCAAATAAGTATAACTCTTTATATACATGGAATTTTTCATCCCAATACCTATAAAATTGTATATAATTGAATTAGCTTTCCAACGATACCAATTTCGCAAAAATTCTATACCCGAGCGAAAAGTTACAACCTTTTTAGTGAAGAGCTGTAAGCCAGGGCGATTAGGCCCGCGCCGCGCGCAGATCGCGCGCCAACACTGTTTCAGACGCGAATTTCAGTTTTTTTATGTGTTTAGGAGCGTTTTGGTCATTCCTCCTCACCCAAAATCTGTCCAAACACTATATTAAAGCCTATTAGAAGCATTATATGTTATATTTCATCAAATTCCCTCAAAAAGAAAACCCTAAGCTCCTACATCCAACTTCAAGAACCTCCAAAGTTCACCATTAATTCTGCAAATTTATTTAAGATTCCAAGTTCCTAGTTTAAGAACTCCAAGAACCATCATTCAAAGGCACGATTAACATCTAAAAAACGAGTATCCATCTAAAGTTCATCATTCAAGGTATGTGGGGTTTTTCAACAAGAACACCCTTTCGTTCTTGTGCGCAAATTGATTTTTCTTTTATGAATATACATGATTTTACATGTTTTGATATGAATTTGAAGCGTGAATTTATACCCTATATGGTTTTACATGAGATTATGATACTCTCTATGTTTTGGAAGTTGAATTGAATGAGAATGATGACATTTTTGTACATAAAGCTGAATTTTTCAGAGTAAGTTATATATATTTATGATGAAAAGCATGAATCTTGAGAAAATTTAATATGATTTTGATGTACGAGACCTTGAGTCCTAATTGGGATTGTACTTTGAGAAATTATGTGCTATAAGCACAATGAGATTTGAATCCCAAAGCTAATTTTCTTTACCAAGATGTATGATTATAAAGCTGAAATTTTAAGTTTTAAGTGATTATTTTTGAGCTTATGTCATAAAGTATGAAAGTTTGGAAGGTTTTATGGTGATATTGATGTATGGGTTTTGAAACCCTATTTGAGATTATTATTTTGAGAAAATCATGTGTTATAAAGACCTTGAGTTTAAATGATTTGAGATGATAAAGAAGCTTTGACCTTTTGGTCGTAAAACGGGTTGTTTTTGAAATCGAGATGAGAAAAGAAATCCCCTTTTATTGATTTATTATGAAAGGGGTAGCATGATGGCTTCCGTTGTGAATTGTTGAAATATTTATTAGTGGATTTTCTTTTGAAAAGATCTGATCTAAGTGCGAGAGTAGTCTTTAGCACCGAGGGGGAGGTATAGTAGGATTGGTACTTCCCTAGAACTACGTACCCCCGTAGGTTGTGATCCTAAGGATGATTTATATATAGTGATCACTAGTGAATAAAAGATTAAGGTCCTACTCTGATGGCAAGGATAAGACAGCTCTCCCCAACGTGGGTTGGACGTTAGACTCCATGTAACTCACATGGTTTATGTCGGTTATGAGTGACTCCCAATGTGTGTGTGTACTCTTCTATCTGAGATGAAAACATATTTTCTTAAAAGGCTGAGTTTGAGAAAGTCATTATTCTTAAAAGATTTAATGAATATATTCTAAAGAGAATTGACATGAGATTTGATTGTTTTGATGTTTTGAAATTGAGATGAAAGTGAATTGAGAGCGTATTGTAATAACTCACTTGTTTTACTTTACATGTATTATTCATCCATGATTTTGATGATTTAATTCGAGCTAAGTGAGTCATCTATATCAGCATGCATAATTTTATAAACTGCGATGATATTAAAATATTATTTTATATATGCATTGTACCCCTATATGATTGGTACTTTTCCATAGTACTGACCCACATATTCGTTTGTGGGTTAATTTTCTCGGAATGTAGGTACAAGGTATAGTTGTACCTTTAAATCCAGTCAGTTCGTGGTATCCAATCAGCAAGTGATGAGTCCTTTTGATTCAAGGGCTTGGGTTAGTTATGCAGAGTTTATAGTGTTGTATTTTGTTTATTCAGTTGTATTGAGTTGGGGTAGTCGGGAGTCATGACCCGGCTACCTACAGTCAGTACTAGTAGAGGCTTCATAGACAGTTAGTAGAAGTTGATGTATTTCGTTTCAGTTTTGGTTGTAAAGGCAGAATTGTAATCCTGTAAAATTCCATTGTTGTATCGATCATATTCAGAAAAGAGTTAATTTTTGCTGATTTGTATGGATTTATCTTTTTATTCAATTGCTTATGAGTTACGCCAGTAGAAGGGTTAGCTTGGGGTCACTTGTGACCCTAAGCACCATGTGACGTCTCGAGACTAGATTTTGAGGCGTTACAAATCCCAACTCTCGGCTTCTCTTATTCATCCTCCTTACTCTCGGCTTCTTCTTCCACAACATCACTAAGCATGATTCTCCTTCCCATATACATAGGCACAACACACTCTCCATCCACCGGTCAAATATTTTCCCCACCTTTATCAATTTCCACCTCGACCTCAAGCTCTTTATCTTGAGCTTTTTCATCACCTTCATTCGATTCAAGTCGTACCTTTTCACCAAGGTAATACAATTTTCCCTCCCTAAGGATTACATTCCTCCAGTTTGGGCACTCACTAGTCTTGTGCCCCCACCCTTGACAATTAAAACATTCCAATCCCTTAGGACGAGAAGTAGAATTTGGTTTACCTTCGTTTCTTGGAGGATACTTTTGGGAAGCATTGGTTTCGGTTTGTACAACCTTGTTCTCAGTTTGGATTGCATTGGATGAATGCTCTTGATGTTGGTGCCACTCTGAGGAAGGTCCTTGGTGATTCTTGGGTTTTGAGGCCGAGAGCTCCCTTTCAATTTCCAAGGCCGCTTGGAAAATGCCATCAATCGTGTCAAACTTGTGGAGGGTCATCCGAGAAGTTATGTCCTTATTCAACCCGACTTTTAATCGTATAATATCATGGATCACTTGTTCTCCTCTATGGTCAAGCTTCAACATCAGTTGTTAAAACTCGTCATAGTATTCCATGACACTTTTGTTTCCTTGCCTCAAGTTGTACAACTTGGCAAGAAGTTCTTGTTTGTAGCCCTCGGGTACGTACCTTTGACGCAGAAGGTAACTCAATCTAAACCATGGAGGTGGCCTCTCGGCAATCAACACATCACCAAACCTCTTCAATATTCCCACCAAGTATTTGCATACCCCTCAAAGTGAGCGATTGCATGACAACTTTTCTTCTCTTCGGTTAGATCATTCACTTGGAATATCCTATCACAAGATGAATCCCAAGAAAGATATGCCTTGGGATCACTCTCACCCTTGAAGATCGGAAGACTAAATTTGATGGAATTGAGGACAAGCTCTCGGGTTTGGTTACCACCCCTCACTTCTCGGGCTAAATCACCTTGCCTACCCCTCTCCTCTTCTTCTCTCAAGTAAGAATCACCATAGCCCCCATAACCCCCATGTTGTTCCTCCCTACCATAACCCTCAAAACGGTTTGGTGGATTTGGATTAAGTGGATTCAGATTTGGAGGATAGTAAGACCTTTGGTTTAATGGAGTTTGGATTGGAAAGTGAGGTCTTTGGATAAGTGGAGGGTTCGGGTTTGGTGAAATTTGGGTTCCAAATCCATCATGTTGGACTTGGTGAAGTGGATTGCTCTATCATACTCACGGTTTTGGGGAACATTTGGTGGTTGGCTTGGTGACTTGTTCATTTGGTGCAAGGCCTTGGGAGTAATGGTTGGGGAAATATTTTGAGGGGTGGAAGGTCGACTCCTTTGACTTTCCACACGTTCTAATCTCCCAGTCATTGATGCCATATCCGTATCTAATTTCTCAAGACCTACATTCAACCTAGCCACATCTCGGGACATAGTTTCAAGGCAAGCTAAAATGAGATTGATGGCATTATTGTCCATTGTTTGAGTATTTGAAGCCTCGGGCTCCATTGTGGTTGCACCGAAAATAACCCTTCAAGTTTCTTCAAACTCAAGCTCAACAATGATGGATGACTCAAATTACCTTCAATTTAGATCAAATTCGAACCCTATACTCCTATAGTGTTATAGAACACAAATCTAATACTGAAAACACAAGAAAAGCACAAAATCAAAAACTCAAAATTTGACCTAGGGTCAAAAACTAGTTTAGTATTTTTTTTTGGGATTTTTAATTTTGACACTTTTTTTTTGTTGGGATTTTCAATTTCTAGACTCTAATAGTGTTAGGAAACAAGGATCTAACACTAGAAACACACAAAAATCGAGTTTTTTTGAAAAATCCAAATAACGTGAACAATAGCTTTTTTTTTCTTTTTTTTCACATTTTTTTTTCAAGATAACAATCCCAAGATTGATTTTGTTGGAACAAAATCAAACCTTGCTTTAATACTAAATGATACAAGATCTACAAGGAATTCATAAACAACACCAAAATCAGTCCACAAATTGAAAGAACCGTGGACCCTTTTGATGACCACTCTCGGATTCAACAAAAATACAATGTATTGTGATGTTTAACACCTAAAAACAACCCACAACAAACTATGTTAACAACATCAAGATGAAGAGCAACACACAGGTTACAAGAGAAACAATACACCACACGGCTTCAAGATTACAACAAAGAAAATGATAAAGAGTGTAACATACACTACTACAAAGACCAAGAACCTAAGTGTATTCAAGAACAAAGATCCTTGATAAAGATAGTAGAAATACCTACACTATGCGGTGGACACAAGAGAGGACCTCAATCCGTCTAGCACCC
Source organism: Capsicum baccatum var. pendulum (assembly GCA_030864225.1). Classification (NCBI taxonomy): domain Eukaryota; kingdom Viridiplantae; phylum Streptophyta; class Magnoliopsida; order Solanales; family Solanaceae; genus Capsicum; species Capsicum baccatum. The sequence goes on from CM061552.1 coordinate 8,068,907, forward strand.
AACGATCCAAGCAAACAAACAACAAAAGTGATTCCACACCTAAGTTGTTTCCTAGTTTCAGTCAAGTCTCTATGGAAGAGAGAACTTGTGTTTTTCAAGTATGTTATACAATCTTCAATATCAAAAAACTAAGTGAAGTAATCCTAAAATGTTTCTTATATTGTGTATTACAAATAGAAGGAAAAAGGTCTAAAATGCCCCTTAGAGATTAGGTGCCCCTTTAGTATGAATTAGTGGCTGTTTTGATATGTTTTAAGCCCTTAATTCCACTTCTCTTGCACACACATGGATGAATTCAATACACATCCTCATAAGTTCATCTACGTGATCGCACTTGTATCAGTGGTGCAGTGGATGAGGCTGCTCCACCCTTAATCAGAGGTCGAGAGTTCGATCATGGGTACAGAAAAAACTCTGTTAAGGAGAGCTTCCCCTTGAATGGGGCCCTACACGGCACAAATCCAGATTAGTCGGACTCCAATGTGGGTACCGAACACCCGATGAAAAATTAAAAAAAAAAAAACTCTTGCAATGAATAATTTATGTCATTCGCAGGCTCTACTTATAAAATACAATTTTTAAAATCTTTTTCTTGCATAAAAAATACAACTATAGTAAAACCTAGTAGTATTTTAGTAGTAGGTGGGATGCCTCTTGGAGTTAACGAAAAACAATTTTTAGTTTATTATTATTTCCAGAAATAGATGACATCATATATCCCTCAGCTTGTAGTTGACAAAAAGCTTTTAAAAGTTATTAGTCGAGGGATGATATATAAATTAACTCGAAAAATTGTAATACCTCAGTTGATTGACTATTCAATTCTCATTTTGTTGGTGCGGATTAATTCCTCACATTCTAATTCACTCCCCATTTTCCCTTTCCTTATCCTCAATTAATTAGTTTATTTTTTTTTAAAAATATTTTAACAAATAGGCTAAAGGAAAGAGTCAATGAGAATTTACATGGATATTGATGATGACGAAGTGGGTCACGAAATTTTTGGATGGATGTTTTTTTGTTCTTTTATCAATGATTTTACACCATTTCTCGATTTGTGTGTATCATTCTTGTAGGGGTCATGCTAATAATCTTCTCTATATCGTTCCAGTTTTATTGGATGTACATGGAGAGACACCGCTAGCACTACTACATATTCGATACAGCTAATTTTACTCTTTTGAACTGATCAGAAGTGCAAAAAAAGGCCAGTTTATATCGTTAATGATGAATCCTAGACCCTAGTAAGGATGGCCGAATTGATTTAGCTGGTGATCTCACAAAGGAGGGGTCTAAGCTTGGATATTTAAATGGAGAAGGATAGAAGGTGGACTCATTATCTGCCTAGTTTCTACTTTGTGCCATTGGCCTCGGGGATTTCTCAGCTATAAGTAGGGGTAAAAAAATGAATAACAATAATATACTCAGTGTAATCCAATTATACGTGTCTGGAGAGTATAGGATGTACACAGACCTTACCCTATCTTTGCGGGTAGATATACCTCGGCTCAAAAGAAGTGTAAAATATGTGAAAATTAATGGTAATTACAATATCACCCAACACAGTACACTTATGGATGGTAATCAAAATGTTGTTTTTGGAGTTCGGTACTTTTGTGATAGTGTAGATTAAACGATGGAGATATTACTAAATTACCAAACATAGGCAAGTAGAATGTATTAATATACCTAAAATATCTAAGGTTGTCCCCAAATTTCAATGTTGTTAGCAATTTACAAAAGTAAGGCCTAGCTATATGCATAGCTATAATGGGGAATGCTACCCATATTTTGCTCATTTAAATGTTTGGTAGCCGCTAAAATATACTTTACAACAACAACATAATCAGTATATTCCAATCGAGTGGGGTCTGAGTACGTAATTCATACCACTATCTCAACCGACGTGACATAGAGAGGGCTGTTCCGATAGACTTCTAAAATATACTTTAAATATTCTTTTTATTTCAGTGGTATAATATTAGAAAAAATATAATTTGGAAACTTTAAGCGAAGTTTCTTTCTTTCCCTTTTCTTTTCTTAAAAAGAATATGAGGGAGGGACACGGTAGGGAATCGAATCTTTATCAATAAAGTGAAAATTTAGGTAGTCAATCAACTGAGCTATAATAAAATCTTTTAAATTGTAAATTTATGGCTTTAATCTCTGAAACACGGATAAAATTTGTAATATTTCAAATTTAAGAACTTTAATTTTTGTTGAAATTTTGTTTAACTTATGATCTCTGATAGAGCTCTAATACGAGGGAATTGTAAATTATATTATAGTTAAAGGGGAATTGGGTCAAATATGCTCCTAAACTTTGTGAAAAAGTTTAGATATATCCTCCATTAAAAGTTTAGCTTATCAATGCCCCTGTGTCCAAGATTTGGTCCATATATATCCCTATTGTTAAGTTTTGGATCATATATACCCCTATTGCCAAGTTTTGTGCCATATATACCCCTATCGATGTTAATTGCTTTGCTGAAAATTTTCAACTCACTTTTTCTTTTTTTTTTTTTCTTAAAAAATTATATTTGCCACATCATTTTTTTATGCCACATCATTTTTTTTATTGCAACATCACATATAATTAAATCCACCACTTCTTTAACATATTAAACGTCCATCAAATGCTCCCATATACCTCAGAATCTCTTTGGGTTTTCTCTAATTTAACGAAACCCTTTTATTGTATTTTCAGATTCTTGTATAACCGTTTCTCTCATACATACATACATACATACATACATGCATACATACATACATACATATGTACAAAAGATATTCTCTTAATTGACAACTTGTTTTTGCTGTCTCTGTATAGGCTATCTCTTTTACACTTCCACATCTCTTATCACAATTATGCATTTAGTTTTTATGGGGTGTTCTTGACTTTTTTCATTTTTTACTTGATTATTCTTGGGGTTATGCAAGTATCGAAAAACACAACAAACAAATTTTGGTAAATTGGAGAAAAATCAAAGAAATTGTGATGTAGATGAGAGAATTTGACGGATTGTTAATGTGTAGAAGAAAGAGTGAATTTAATTATATACGATATGACAATTAAAAAGTGATATGGAAATATGATTTCTCAAAAAAAAAAAAAAAGAAAAAAAAGGGTTGAAATTTTTTAGCAAAGCAATTAATGGCAACAGAGGTATATATGATCTAAAACTTCACAATAGGGGTATATATGATCCAAAACTTGACAACAGGGGTATATATGACCCAGAACTTGACAACAGGAGTATATATGACCCAAGACTTGGACGGCAAAGACATTGGTGAGCTAAACTTTTAAAAGAGGATATATTTGAATATTTTTGCAAAATTTAGGGACATATTTGATCCTTTTCCCTACTTAAAATTAAAGAGTACAATCAATTTTTTTTTTCGAAGAAGTTTGAACACGTGGAGTTTATTTATTTCACACTTTAGTTTGTAATGGTAAAAATAAATACGAAACAATATGCTAATGAGAAGAATATAAATTGACCAAAAATATAACATAGGGAAAATTTGAGCACTTTCAAATAGTACAAGAGCAAACTTGGACCTTTTCTCAATCCTAATAAGAAAATATAATATAACATACCCTGCATGTAAAATTAATTTAAAGATAAATTAGATTGTTATAATGAAATGTTGATATCAAAAAATGTTGACTGAATTACAAATTCATAAATCATAATCAATGTTTTACCCAATTAGTCGCTAGCCACTTATTTGTAACCTATTGGTGTGTAAATTTTTGTAGAGTACACTATTTATATTGACAAAATCCCAAGCCAATACTTTGATAGATTAGTCTAAATAATTTATTGTCCATAAAATTAATTCCCTTTGCCCACATACACACACAAAGCAACTGCATAATCTCTTACATAATTCAAACACATTTATATCAATTTCATCGAACAAGATGAGTTTATCAAGATCACTTGTAACCTCATTGTAACACCCCACATTTCGGGCTATAATGAAAACCGTCATTTCTATGCGTAGATGATCCAAAAATCATAAATCCTATGCAAATATTCCATGTTAATCAATTATGTAGTGTGGGAAATTGAATGAGCTTTCCGTCGATATAAGATTCGCCCAAATCCGATACCCGGGCAAGATGTTATGACTAATTTAAGTCCTAGTCGTAAAACATCATCATTTTGGTGCTTGGCGCGTCACGGAGGTGGTATATTTAACAATTGTCAAATTTCAGTGGCCTAGCGCGATTATGGCGCGTCGCGCTGAAGTTCCAGGTCCCAACCAGTAGGACAACACAATGGCTCCGCATTGCGGTGGCCCTAAAAATCCCATTCGTCAATTTCCAGTGAGCCACCGCGATAGTGGCGCGTCGCGGTGGCTCATAAAACCAGGCTCCCAATTATATTTTATTTCGTCTCATTAAGGGTATATTAGGTATTTTTTCACCCCCTTATCAGCTTAAACACGGGATTATACTCTCAAATGACCACATTATTCATAGTTTCTTCAAAAATTCATAAAAAACACTCTCTAGGGTTTCAAACTAAAAACTCAAATAACTCAAGATTTAACCGTGGGTTTTCAAGATTGATTGGAGATTTGAAATTCCAAATCGTAGGCTTCAAGAATCATCCACTAAATTCCTAAATTGAGGTACGTGGGATTTTCATAAAATCTCATGGGCATAGAAATCATGATTTTTAGAAAGGAGTTTTGAATTTAAGAATACATTCATGTTTTAGAATACTTGATTGAATTGTTGTGGTCTTTAGGCCTTCCCCCAAATTGATTTGAAATTATATATATATATATATATATATATATATATATATATATATATATGTAAGTAGGAGTTTTAAGGTTGATGATTGAATTGAGAGCATGACTCATGAAAAATCCCTCTCATGTTATGATTTTCCTTTACTTATGATATGCTATGAATTATTTTGAAATGCATCTTGAAAAGCATGGTATGAAATATCTTGATTATTGCTATGACTTGAATATGATTTTTGAATTCGAAAGAGAGGGTTGTTTGTATTGATAAATATTGAATATGAATATCTAAGGGAAAAATTTGCATGATTTGACAAAGATTTCAGAACCACCACATTGTTATTGAAAGAATGATAATCCTTGTATAGTTTTGACTTGTGCTTTCGGAACATGAAATCTCTTATACTATTAACATGTTTGGGTTGTCTGAATTGAGTTTTGATGAAAGAATCATGCATGATGCATTATGGCTCAGAAATAGGACTTGCAAGTCTTGGTGTGACGACACCAACTCAGATAATGCCATATTAATTTAGAACAAAATAGAATGCAAGTCATTGCCCAAAATCGTGATTTGCCTATCCGGGTTTATTATTATACGTTGGCCTAGTGCCCTGTGACGTATCAGACTCAGACACTCCAACCCTTGCGGTACACTTGGGTTGGGGGCTTCTCCGCCGAGTCAATGGTGGATTTCATATAGCCCGTGGAATATCAGACTTGTAGAAGAGTGCCACCTAACTCAGAAGTAATACAAAGATCAAAAATTGCATTGACAGAAAAGTTTTATGATTATAAAAAATGCCCATGTGTTTTGAAATAATATCTTTTATGATGATTATGGCAATCTCTCAACTAATTAATTTATATACAAGCTTTATTTTAGATTTATTCGCGTACCAGTACATCTATATTGACCCCCTCTTTACCTTCCAGGTTCTGAGGCACAGTCTAGGGGTCCTGATAAGTAGTAGATTTCTTCAGACAGAAGTGCAGGGTCTAGTCGGTGAGCCTTCTATATTTCAGAAGGCCTAGTTATTTTCAGACATGTATTATCTGTTATGGTTTTGGTCTACTGAGGGCCTTGTCCTAGTTTTTCAGACAGTTACCTTTAATCATGTAGTAAAGATTTTGCAGACTATTCCAGATGTTGTTAGTGATTTTCGAATTTCATTCCTTATTGTTAAACTTAATCCAGAGTATGACCATGCTTTCGTATCAGATTATATTTCCGCATCTTCTTTTATTATGTGAATATTGTGCATGATTACCAAATAGAGTAGGACGCTCGGGCATTCTTGGTTCGGGATGTCCGTCACAGCCAGGCCCTATTTTGGGTTGTGATAAACTTTGTATTAGAGAATCGTTCATGGTCCCAGGGTGTCTGCAAAATCACGTCGGGTAGAGTCTTGTTTATGGGTGTGTAACACACCACATTCTAGTTCGTGCTATGGAGTCAGAATATTCCTCTTTCATACTCTAATTCGTGCTATGGTGTCTCCCATATGAAAGAAAAGTTATCCTAATTATTTTTCTTACTATGGTGTTCTCAGGTAATGCTTTTAGATTTACTATCAGAAATTTTAAAAGTCACATAAAGGGCTTGAGAGGAGCTCCCTGATGTGTCATACGTCCCTCAAGTTTAAAATTGTGTCCTTGTTCTTTGAGGCGTTCAGTTAAGACAAGAGTAAGATGTGTATTCTTGGGTCATTAAATATTGCGTGTCAAGTTTCTATCTCTTGTAATCTTGATATCATTGTGTGGTTGAAACAAAAATCAAAGTCTAGTGAAGCCATGTGAGGCATATTTTGATTTACTAGCAACTTGCTGTTCATCTTATTATTCTTGTGTTTGTTGGAGCTTTATTTCCACCCGAGTAGTAGTATAAGTTAAAGTGTCAGTGTCATGACCTATTGGTGGTGAGATTAGATCAAAAAGTTGATTATAAGAAGTCATAATGTTAGAAGTCAGAGTGAGGGTGACTTTTATGTAAATAAGATCGTATTGAAGTATAGTATAAGGTTAAGATTGATCATGTCTATTATGTGACTTTACCCCCTTAACCTTCTTTTCTTTGGTAGTTGTAAACTAGTACTAATTGTGAGAAGGTATGTAGTAGATTTGGAGGTATAGTAGTAATGTCATAAAGGTGTTTTGGTTATGGGTAGTATCTAGATAAAATGAAGTATTTAGGGAGTATATCATGTTGCATTCTCCATTGGTGGTAGATGATTGATGCTAGACTATAGGCTTGAATTTAAATGTAGAATTTGGTGGTAAGACTAGTGGCATGAGATTAATGATGTATGTTTTGTGGGAATAAATTAGTAGGCTTGATGTGTTGAAATAGTACGTGCAAATGAGTTATAATAAGGAAAAAAAAACCGTAAGGTCAAGATCGATTATTGTTATTATGAAGTTCTAGTATACTAGTATTTCTTGATGTTTATTTCATGGTTTCCAAGTGAGAATTGTGTGTAAGGTTGGGTTGTAAATCATGTCTAGCACTAGACATTAAGTTTCATCAGTTGATGGCCATAATGTTGGATGTGATGATTTCTTAATTAATGATACTATTTATAGGGAAGTAATCTAATAGGCTTGAAAGGAGTATGGAATAGATTAAGCTTATTTGATTTGTAATGAAGTATGATGTTGTATGTATGAGGTAGAAGTATGCCCAAGGTGATATGAGGTTGCGGTGTTTTTTTCTAAGGTTATTACATGTTGTGTGTGGCTAAGGTACAGTTTGTCACACCCCCTTTTTACCAAAACGATTTGATTTTAAATTTTCAAAGGGTTTTTATTCTTGAAGTGAAAAAAGGTGAAAAGTTGTTTCAAAAAAGGATTATTTACATGAAAACTCAGAGTCGCCACTTGACATAATCGGGTGTGTTAAGTCACCTTTGAAAATTCTTTTCAAAACAGTTTTGACTCTTTAAAACTGATCCGCGAACAGAGATTTCGGCTAAGAAATTCTGTTGACCGAGGGGAAGGTGTTCGGCACCCCTCGGTCCCGTGGTTTGACCACGGTCGCTTGGTGGAGCGTATTGGCTAATTTGACACTACGAATGTATAAACCACACAAAGCATGAAAAACAATCAATCAAGCAAAACAAAACAAAACAATCCAAAATTTAGCGCCCAGTCCAATTATAAAGTTCAAAATAAAAATGTAAAAATATAAACCTACGCTAACCTACACTAATCCTAACTATGCTCCAATGCTCTACCCGATGCCTCGGGACTTCATCACGAATGTCTTCCCCCAACATAATACTACGAGGCATTCCCCTTTGAAAAAATACATAAAACCTCGGGGCCTTCCCCAGCCAAATGAATACACTTGAATCCAATGCGATAAACTAGAAGACATTCTACAAACGCGCAACCAAACATTCAACGGAAACACCATTCCTAAATTTTTTCCTACCCGAACCTACATTTGCCTATCCGTTTCAATTTATCACAATTCCAACTCGTCTCATATCAACAATAAATCAAAATTAATCCGAATCTATCATTTTTGTCAATTTTCAACTCTGCCCCAAATTCATTTTCAACCAATAATTAACACATGCTTCGATTTTCAATTCACTTTTCAAAGTCCAAAACCAACATCAACCAACACACAAAAAAGATTCAAACATACCAAATACACAAATCATTCACAATTACTCAAAAAATTAAAGAGAGAAGATAGAATTGGACCTCAATGTCGCTTTCAAAATCGATGTATTATTTCAATTAAACCGGGTAGGATTTGCATTTGAAACCTTAGATTCAAACCTCAACAACCGACCAAAACTCCAAACTCAGTATTGATTTCACCCAGACAGGTTAAAACAAGCCGAAACAATGTCAGTATAAACCCCGAATCCCAAATTTCTACCGTTTTCCGATAGACGTCGCCGAAAGCAAATAGAAACAAGTCAAACTCAACTATTTCTAGTCAAACCTGGCACAACCTAACGTCGGTACTATTTCCGACGAGAACCCACCGAAAAATGGTTACTCACTAGATTTTACTCCTTTTCTCTCTCAATCTCTCTGAATCTTCTCAACCCCCATCTCTCTCTCTCTCTCTCTCTTAAACCCAATATTTATTCTTTTCTCTCTTGGTTCCCTTTTTCTTCGATCTGTACGTATGAGTCGTGTGCGTGTCTGTGGTCTTCAATGGAAATTGTGTGTGCGTGCCTATTCAGTGAAGGAGTGCTTTTTGGTGAGATTTTTTCTGTGAGTGTATGCCTATGAGAGAGTATCTGTGTGCCTATCTATACTCTGTGTGTAATAGATAAGAGAGGCCTTTGTTTCTTTGAAGGGAGTGTGTTTGTCCCGTAGTGTGATTATTATGGAGAGACAGATGATGGTATCAATTTTGTTGGTGGTGGGTACCTCCAGAAGATGCTCTCCTTTTCTCTTTTTAGTGTGTGTAGTGTATTGTTCTATATATGGAGATGGCAAAAAAAAATGTGTAAACAAAAAAGATAGTTAGGGGGAGTGGGATCACGTGGAGGGTAGGGTAGGTAAGGGTAGGTTGTTAGGATAAGGTGTAAAGTTTGTTAGGATAGGGTTAAAACAAAAATAAAATTTATTAAGGGTTGTTATTTTTGTATTTTTGTGGGGTATAATCTCATGGATGAGGGTGTGTAGTAATGTGAGCTAAAAATTAATAAAATTGGACTTGGGAAGGACAAAATTAGGTGTCTACAACATGGCCCCTTTGAATGTAAACATGAAGCATTTTTAGAGAAAGAAGTAGACAACGAGACAGAATTTTGTCCCGACCATTATTAAAAGAATGAAACAGAAGGAAGGAGGGACACCAAGTCTTGAATTAGGACATCCTACCTACCCAGGTTATGAGGGAATCAAGTGACAGGTATCTCAAAGGATTGGAAGGAGATGGACTATACCGAGTTGGAGAGTTGAGTGAGGTCCCATCAAGGTTTCGGTCGCGGCTCTATCATTACATCAAAAAATAAAAAATTACAAGAGTTAAAAAGATAAATAAAATTACAAAAGTCTTGACTATGCAGCTTCTTTTGAACTCTTAACGTGAGTTTCATCACCCTATTCTTCAGACGGGCTCCTGACTTACAATTTTTCAATTTGTTGCTTGTCTTTCAATTGTTTCGCCTTGTTGCTTGATTTTCCATTTATTCGCCTTGTGCTTCGGGTGGGATCAATGTTGCTTGAGTTATCAAAACAATGAAGTGCGTCTTCTTACAAATGCCGCTTGAATTACCCAAACAAGGAAGTGCATCTCCTTACAGATGTTGCTTGAATTACCCAAGTAAGGAAGTACGTCTCCTTACAGATGTTGCTTGAATTACCAAAATAAGGAAGCGTATCTCCTTACAAATACCGGTTGAATTACCCAAACAAGGAAGTGTGTCTCCTTACAAATGCTGCTTGAATTACCCAAACAAAGAAATGCGTCTACTTACAAATATTGCTAAAAATACCTAAACAGGAAAGTGCATCTCCTTACGAATTCCTCTTGAATTACCAAAACAAGGAAGTGCGTCTCCTTACCAATGTCTTAAATTACCAAAACAAGAAAGTGTGTCTCCTTACCAATGCTGCTTAAATTACCCAAACAAGGAAGTGCGTCTCCTTACAAATGTTGCTAGAAATACCCAAACAGGAAAGTGCGTCTCCTTACCAATGCCTCTTGAATTACCAAAATAAGGAAGTGCTTCTCCTTGCTAATGCCGATTAAATTACCAAAGCAAGGAAGTGTGTCTCCTTACCAATACTGCTTGAATTATCCAAACAAGGAAGTGTGTCTCCTTACAAATGTTACTTGAATTTCCCAAACAAGGAAGTGCATCTCCTTACAAATACCGCTTGAATTACCAAACAAGGAAGTGCGTATCTTTATAAATACCGCTTGAATTACCAAATAAGGAAGTGCGTTTCCTTAAAAATGTTGCTTGAATTACCAAACAAGGAAGTGCGTCTCCTTACAAATGTTACTTGAATTATCAAAAAAAGAAAAGTATTTCTCCTTACAAATGTTGCTTGAATTACCAAACAAGGAAGTGCATCTCCTTACAAATACCGCTTGAATTACCCAAATATGGAAGTGTGTCTCATAACAAATGTCTCTTGAACTACCCGAACAAGGAAATACATCTCCTTACCAATGCCACTTGAATTAAACAAAAAAGGAAGTGCATCTCCTCATAAATGCCGCTTGAATTAAACAAACAAGGAAGTGCGTCTCCTCATAAATGCCGCTTGAATTACCCAAATAAGGAAGTGTGTCTCCTAGAGTTATTGGATTATGAGTTTTACCATGGTTTTGAATACCAAATCTGTGCAGGAACATTGCCTCTTGTATTTAAAGAAGTGAGAATATTACGGCCTTTGATGTTTAGGCTTTGAAATCCTTGATTTGAAGGTAACACGTGTTCCTATTTCATACAAAGAAAACTTGTTAGTTTAAAAATATGGTGGCTGGTTTGTGGCTTTGGTTTTTGTGGAAATCGCTCTTGCCCCTGTCACATTTAATCTTGCTTTCAACCATTAGCATGTGTCACTGACTTGCTACATCATTGACCCGAACTCAGATTATTAAGAGTAACTCTGAAACAAATGCAATATCTCTGCTTTGTCATGCTTTTCAGATAAATCTTTTAAACCTTAGTATTTCCATGAGTTCCCTGACTTGTCGGTTGACAAAACTTTCTGCATGCCTTATTTTGGTTTACAATCATGTCTCTTTCATGTGTTGGTCTTTTGTCTTGATTTGCACAATTGAAAAAGCTGGTAGCCAATTTTGAAATCCTTTCTGACTTGTCTTGACATGGACTTGACTGAAAGACAAGAGAAAAAATGACAATGATTTATTTGGACAACTAACCAAAGAAAATAAAATAAAAATAAAGAAAAGAAATAAAAGACAATAAATGTCCCCATTTGAAATAAAGAAATGAAAAATTTATCTAGAAATGACAGTCAATTCTAATGATTATGCCATGCATTTTGGATTAAGCTGCCTGATCTTTCCATCCAAAATTTTTACCAATTGTTGTTGAGTTAATGGCTCTGAAACTAAGTTAGTTTCTTGAACCCATTGCATTCGAAGAGCTCATTCGGCTAGTGGCACATTGAAGGATTTTTGTCAACAAGCCTCTCTCATTTTTCTCTCAACTCACCATCGCCTTATGGTGCTCATGGGGTTTTCACCAATAAGACGCTCTCATTTTTATCTCTCTCAACTTACCATCGCCTTATGGTGCCCGTAAGGGTTTTCACCAATAAGACTCTCTCATTTTTATTTCTCTCCTGATTTCTTATGCAGAGGAAGACAAGTAGTTCCCAAAATGTGTCATCATATCCATTGCATGCTTAGCCTTAGCATTCTCAGATATTGATCTAAAAGTATTTCTTTGGTTGTAACTTGACTTTTGGATAAGGTTAGAAAGAAAGGGTAGGACTTACAACTTTTGAAATCGACTCAAACAATGAGGATTAACTCATGCCCCAGTTTCTTTTGGTTGGGTGACTCTAAATTGTTTATTTGGTTGGACCGAGCCCTTAGTAGGGCAGCCTACGTATCTCACCCCCGAGAGAGGAGAATCAGGTCATGCGTAGTTTTGGCGGCTTGTTTTGCTTGATTCTGATTTCTTTTTTTTCTTTTGATTTTTTTTTCTTTGTGATTTTCCTGACTCTAATTTCCTGACACTCTTTTCTTTCTTTTTGGACAATTTTTTTTCTCGACACTTTTCTTTTGAGTTTTGCTGACTCTATCTTGATTCCAAAAGAGGTGTATGAAAGAAAATTAAACTAAGGCTCAAATGAGGTAAATAAAGGATGACACAATGTTTGGATAGCAGAATGAAATGCCTTCATCATATCAATCTTTGAAACTACAAGTACATAACATGCAATTTGAAAGTTGGTGATGATGAACAGGTGAGAGATCTTTTACAACATTAACTTTGACTGAGTCTGTGCGTCGCTGCTTCTTCTGTGCTTTTCTAGCGTACAACTCCACCTTTGTTGTACATTCCTTACATTGAATGATGCATGATTTTGTGGAGCTGATTTTCTTTCTGTCCCTCTTGATATAGGATCACGCATCCACTATTTGACCTAATTGACGCATGCCTTACAATTGATGACCAAGTTATTCTTGTAATTCTCAAAATAAATGGCCTTAATTTTTAAAGAATGCTTGAACTTGTCACTAAATGACTCAGCACTCTACCTATTTTCTTAGATGCTCTCTTTTTCTAACTTTAAACCTCTGAATCAATGTTCATGCTTAAATTGGATTTTAAGATCTGACTGAAAATTCCGTTAGCATGTCATATCACTAGAGTCAACATAAAATGTACTGTGGAAAGAAAATAAACAAAAACATATTTAAAATACAAAGGAAAAAGGGACACTCTATTTAAATAAAATGAAAGATAGAAGGGTTTGAACATAACGACAAATGGACGAAACAAGATAGATCCCAAACTACAACCCTAAAATAATTCAGATAACAAAAAATAAAACAAAACAAACTACCAGACCTCTTTCTAAGAGGGAGACCGGTGACTTCTCAATTTCTCGTCCTGACAACTTAGCCATTGGTTTGCATATCAGCATGACTAGAACTTTCCTCACTATCAATATTCTGCACCATAATTGATCTATCTTAAATCTTCTTTTCAATTTCTATTTTCAAAGACCAAAAATCTTTAATACTATGACCTTGAACATCAGAATGATATGCACATCGTACACTAGGGTCAAAACTTCTTGAATGCAGATCAGTAGTTACCCAAGGAGAGGAGTGATCATTCCTTGCTGTACTGATTTTTAAAATAAGATGGCATATGACTATCCAATTGGTGTGAACCTATACCTTGACTTCTGCCTTATTTCATTGTTTGGCTTGGATTGAAAATAGGACCTAGAAGGGCTTTGGTATGTTTGTGGAGTTTGAGGATGACTCTGAAGCGTTGGTGCACACCATTATGGGTAAGAAGGGAATTGACCATAGGGTTGTGCATTGTATATTGGATATGTAGGTGGGGGAATACAATATAATTGATTTTGGGAAAGATTCTGTGGAGCTTGGGCATAAGCTTGGGTTTGAGCCCGTGGGTAACGATGGTGTGATCCTCTTACTTGTGCCTGTTGTCTAACTATAATGGCAGATGCATCTTTCTCATATTTATTCCCTCCAACACATCCCGAACCTTTTTGAATTTCTTGAGTAGTCACTTTCAATGTGTCAAAACTCACAATGCGGCCGATCTTAATTCCATCCTTTATCATCTCCCCCATTTTGAGGACCTCAATAAATAGCTTGCCTAATGCAGGTAACAAGTGTTGATAATATGTTTCATCCTGTGCTTGAATAAATATCTCCACTATCTTACTTTCTTTCATTGACAATTTCACCCTAGTAGCTTGTTCACACCATCTAATCGCATACTCTCTGAAAGTCTCAGTACTCTTTTTCTTCATGTTATTTAGGGATTTCTCATCAGGAATCAAATCCACATTGTATTGGAATTTTTGCACAAATTCATTAGCTAGGTCATCCCAACTAATCCACTTGTCGATGTCCTGGTCAACAAACTATTCCAAAGCTAGTCCTGAAAGACTTTGACCGAAATATACCAGGAGTAATTCTTCCTTTCCCTCATCACCCCTTAGTTGGTTGCAATAACACCTCAGATGTGCTACAGGATCGCCATGTCCATCATACTTCTCAAACTTTGGCATTTTAAAACCAAAAAGTAAGATGAACCCCTGGAAACATGCACAGATCTTTATATGAGACACTTTTGTACCCCCAAGTCCCTGGAGGTCTTTTATAGCCAGTTCTAAACTTCTTAATTTTCTGGTTATTTTCTCTTGTTCTTATGTTATAATAGGCTTCTCAGTGTTAAGAGGAATTTCAGGCGGGTGAGTATAGCCATAAGGATTAGTCGACTTAAATGTGGGCTCAATAACATGATGTTGATCAGCAAAAATATTCAATACTGTCTCTCTCGCAGAGTGGGGAGGCACAAATTGTGGATAAACCTCAAAAGTAGGAGCTTCAGGTGGGAGTGGTGCTGCAAAAACATAAACAATGGGTGGAGCCAAGCATGTGGTAGTTTTATGTTTAGGAGTGAGAAAATGAATATTGGAAGTGTTTGGATAGTGTTGCCTCGAAACAGGTTCTGATGCATGTTGTGGTGTGTCAACAAAAATAGGAAACTATGTATGTGACACTGGAGGCAAGCTAGAAAGATATTCCAGATTATCAGCGAGAAATGGAGGAGGCGGCAACCCATTAGCCCAAGCTCTATGCATTTCTATCATTTGTTACCTTAATTTTCGAATCTCTTCATTAGATCCTAAATTCTCATTGCCCAAACTCCCTATCTATTCAATGACGACAAACTCGATATCCTTGTTGGCCATAACTTTCTCTATGACTTGGTACAATATGGAGGACCAGCCAAAATGACATAAACCAACCACCTTAAATTAACTAAACAAGAGATAGTAAATGCGCTAGAATTCAACACTTGTTTTTTTCAAAACCTTTTTTTCTTTTTGAAAAGGTCACTAAACCCAAGAGGAGCGCCTACGTATCTCACTCCCGAGAGAGGAGAATCAGGTGTGAGTAGTTCGTGAAGTCTTGCCAAAATGGCCAATTAATTCTTTTTCCTTTCTTTTTTCTTTTTCTTGAAACTTTAAAAAGAAAAGAAAATAACAAATTGTCAAAAGAATTGATGAAATTTTTTGCATTTTTCAAGTTTAAACTCCCTATATAAAATGAAACCTATGATTACCAAAGAAAAATCTTTTTGGGTTTTTGATTTTGAATTTCATATGAAAATGAAACTTGAACCTATTAAAGAATTTTTGTTTTGCAATTTTCTTTTAAAGATGTATATGAAACATTTACTCTAAATAAAGAGTGAAGAAAATCTTTTTAAATTTTTCAAAGAAGATTCCCGAACCAATAATAGGCTGCCTAAGTATCTCTCTCCTGAGAGGGGAGAATCAAGGGTGTGTAGTTCATCCAGATTGGACAATTAATGATTAAACAACAGATTTCACCCTGACTTGAGACATGACCAAAGACACAAGATGAACAACATAACAAAATTTTTTTTTTTTGAGTTTTTAATTTGACACTTCACATAAAAAATGACACCAATAGCTATGAAAGAAAATCTTTTTGGTATTTTCGTACATGAAATGTACAAAACTTCTACCACCCTTTTTTTGAATTTTTCTTTTATAAAAAACTCCTAAAAAATCGTTTTGGAGTTTTCGAATAGTGAATGCTTGCTAAATGAAAAAAAGGAAAATCTTTTTGATGCTTTTTTGATTTTTGAAAAATGAGTGCAAAAAGTAAAACAAAATCTTTTTTTTTTTAAATTTTTGAATCATGGGAAACAAAAGCCATAAAGAACTCTAAAAACTACAAAACTCTCTTTTTCTTTTCGACTCACTTTTCACTTTTTTTTCTATTTTTTTCTCAATATTTCTTGCCTACGCACTTTACTTCTAAAACATGTTTTCCCCAAATCAGTCCGTGAAATGACCATGCTACCCTTAAAGATGCAACATTTAGCACGTAGGGATGCTTTAGAGGTGAGTCTCCTACAAAGGGCCACGTGGGTCCTTCTAGGTCTCATTATATTGCAGATAAGCATGACCTAAAGGCTGTCCTACGTTGGAGTCCACTAACAAGGCTGTTTGGGGGAGCGTATGGTTAATAGTAGATTACTTTAGCTGTCCACCTACTCCATACAACCCAACGTCTCCCCCTCCTAAAATAAGAGTGACTCAACTATAGATCGTGTACACACGTGTACTACAGACTTGTTGCAGAAAGAACAACTCGGGTCATGTACATGATGCCAGCTATAAAATGGTAACACAAAGAAAAACTGTGAACAAAGAGCACGAAAACGCACAATAGTCATACCAATAACACAAACAATAATCACAAACAATGTTTATACACTCGTAATGCCAAACAAAGCCGATACAACCCCCAAAAAGCTCGAATTCTAAAAAGTCCCCAACAGAGTCACTAGAGCTGTCAAACCCCCTTTTTACCAAAAAGATTCGATTTTATGTTTTGAAAGGATTTTTATTCTTGAAGTGAAAAAAGGTGAAAAGTTATTTCGAAAAAGGATTATTTACATGAAAACTCAGAGTCGCCACTTGACATAATCGGGTGTGTCAAGTCACCTTTGAAATCCTTTTCAAAATAATTTTGACTCTTTAAAACTGATCCACGAACAGAGATTTTGGATAAGGAATTCTATTGACCGAGGGGAAGGTGTTAGACACTCCTCGGTCCTGTGGTTTGACCACGGTTGCTTGGTGGAGCGTATCGACTAATTTGACACTATGAATGTATAAACCACATAAAGCACGCAAAACAATCAATCAAGTAAAACAAAATAAAACAATCCAAAATTTAGCGCCCAATCCAATTATACAGTCCAAAATAAAAACGTAAAAATATAAACCTACGCTAACCTACACTAATCCTAACTATGATCCAATGATCTACCCGATGCCTCGGGCCATCATCATGAATGTCTTATGCCAACATAATACTATGGGGAATTCCCCAGTGAATAAATACATGAAAGCTCGGGGCATTCCCCGGCCAAATAAAAACACTTGAATCCAATGCGATAAACTAAAAGACATTCCACAAACGCGCAACCAAACATTCAATGAAATCACCATTCCTAAATTTTTGCCTATCCAAACCTACATTTTCCTATCTGTTTTGATTTATAATAATTCCAACTCGTCTTCTATCAACAATAAATCAAAATTTATCCGAATCTATCCTTTTTGTCAATTTTCGACTCTGCCCCAAATTCATTTTCAACCAATAATTAACATATGCTTCAATTATCAATTCACTTTTGAAAGTCCAAAACTAACATCAACCAATATACAACAAAGATTCAAACATACCAAATACACAAATCATTCACAAGTATGCAAAAAATTAAATAGAGAAGATAGAATTAGACCTCAATGCCGCTTTTAAAATTGATGTATTATTTCGATTAAACCGGGTAGGATCCATATTCGAAACCTTTGATTCAAACCTCAACAACCGACCAAAACTCCAAACTCAGTATTGATTTCACCCAGACAGGTTAAAACAAGCCAAAACAACATCAATACAAACCCCGAATCCCAAATTTCTATCGTCTTTCGATAGACGTCGTCGGAAACAAACAGAAACAAGTCAAACTCGACTGTTTCTAGTCGGATTAGGGTTGGAACGGAGATGTACAGACCATTCTTACCTTGTTGGAATTCTAGCGACCCTAGTGGTAAAAAACCTGGCATAACCTGATGTCGGTACTATTTTCGGTGAGAACCCACCGAAAAAATGGTTACTTGCTAGATTTTACTCCTTTTATCTCTCAATCTCTCCAAATCTTCTCAACCTCCATAGATCTCACTCTCTCTCAAACCCAATCTCTCTTTTTTTCTCTCTTGGTTCTCTCTCTCTCTTTAATCTGTATGCATAAATCGTGTGCGTGTATGTGGCCTTCAATGGATATTGTGTGTGCATGCCTATTCAGTGAAGGAGTGTGCATTTTTGGTGAGATATTTTCTATGAGTGTATGCCTATGAGAGGGTATTTGTGTACTTGTCTATTTTGTGTGTATAATGGATGATAAAGGCCTTTGTTTCTCTGAAGGGAGTGTGTTTGTCCCGTGGTATGAGTATTGTGGAGAGAAATATGATGGTATCAATTTTTTTAATAGTGGGTCCCTCCAGAAGATGCTCCTTTTTTCTCTTTTTAGTGTGTGTAGTGTATTGTTCTATATATAGAGATGTCAAAAAAAATGTGTAAACAAAAAAGGTAGGTAGGGGGTAGAGGGTCACGTGGAGGGTAGGGTAGGTGAGGGTAGGTTGTTAGAATGAGGTATAAAGTTGGTTAGGATAGGATAAAAACAAAAATAAATTTATTATGGGTTGTTATTTTTGTATTTTTGTGGGGTATAATCACATGGATGAGGGTGTGTGATAATGTGAGCTAAAAATGAATAAAATTGGACTTGGGAGGGATAAAATTAGGTTTCTACACCGTTGAGTTTCTAGGTGGAGAAAGACTAGTTAGATGGTTCAAGGTCTTTTAAATGGCCAAGTTAAGGAGTTTTGACTTACAGTTTTGATCCTTTTGATATGATCTTGATCCTCATGGTAGAGAGATATAAGTTTGGGGTCACAATATTGGTATGCTATGATGGAAGAAGTATGGTTCGTCAAGGGCTTGGTGGTATCCATGTTAAGTTTTAGAATCTAAGTTTGAGTTTTAAAGGTTGAACTAATAGAAATATGAATAGAACCACCAGAGGGTGTGCACTTCAACTATGGGGATATTCATGAAGTTTCGAAGTTAGTAAGTGTTCAAGTATTATATGATGACTATTGGTGGCTATAGAAAGATAGAATGCATCCCAGAAGGTAGTATTAGCAGTGGGTTTTCCATTTTTAGGTGTAGTTATTCGGGTTAAGTTCTATGATATGCGTGTATGGTCGTTTTCCAGACCCTAGAGTGTAGTAAGTGTAGTTTAGTTAGAGTCTAGTAAGGGATCTCTCGAACTTAAGATGATGGATTAAAGCTATGGGGAAGATGATAGAGAGAGTAACCAAGTTAGGATCTCAGATTCTAGTAGATATGCCAGTATGATATAGAACATCAGAAGGTGAGGGTGAGGCTCAACCCATTTTTTTTTTATATTTTTCAGTTATCCCAATACCTACTCATGCCTTACGTTTCAGTTCCATGATCATAGTTCACGTTCATGCATATGATAGAGGATCAGGTGCTTTTCCAGTCCCTTACTGAGGGGTTTCAGTTCTTTTAATAGTCGAAATCACAGTCCATAAGTTATGAACTCCAAAAATTGAGGTTATACAGCTCATGATTCTTGTACTCACACTGTATAGTGTGCTCAGTTTCCATAACTCATGCTACATGCCAAATGATTGGCGAGATTCCATTTATAGCCAGGTATGCCCCCAATTTAGATCACTTTTATGAATCCATGATGTTGATTCGTTGTTCCTCAGGCCTCAGTTAAGTGTCAAGTTTCATATAGTATCCTTCCATGCTTCAAGGTCTTATGTTCTAACCTTTTTTGACTCCCCCTAATGTAATGATTGTGCTGATGAGTGAATGTTTATTGTTGATGAAAGATCATCATATGCTTATTTTAGATAAGGCCATAAGTATGAAGTAAGATTTGGGGACAAGTTTTTGATACATGTGATGGTTAGTGGAAATTTTTTTGTGTATATATTCTTGGGGTAGAGCGTGTGAGTTGTATTGATAGTGGTTTAGAGAATATGTATGAAGTATGTCTTTATGGCTGTTTGCCATGAAGTTCATATATGGTTATAAAGACGAGCTTGAATGTCACATTGATATTTATGTGGAGAAATGCAATATGTGCTAGTGAATCCATAATAAGAGTTCAGAGTTGGTCAGTGAAGTGATAAGGCACGTTATGCTTAGGGTGTGATCTCTAAAGAGGATATAGAAGATTGAATCATATGGTTTATACTAGTATCGTGGTGTGGCATATTGTATTTTATGATTTAGAATTAGGCTTGATCACAGTGAAATGATTTAAGCTACTTTAGTAGAAAGAGTTATCAATGACCATATACTAATTATAAGTTAAATCAAATGAGTATGGTATTTAAGGGGAACAGTATAGTCAAGGGAGTATTCGAGAAGTGTGCTAAGCTTGGAAATAAAAAGTTGCATCGCCTAAGGCCTGGAAATTCTATCCTAGTTTATGAGTTATATGTTATTCCATGCTATATAGTAGTGTCATTGTGGTTCTTCCTTAGTTGGATGTCTTGTGTAACTCATGCCCAAGATTCTTTGCTCCATAATTCTAATTGAATTACTTTAGAAAGAGTGTTAAAGAGATACTCTAGTTAAGTATAAGTGTCTGGTATAATTCAGTCTGTAATTCAGTTTAACAGTCAGGCAGACAAGTTACTGTCATTTCCCACTTTTTCACCCAGTCTTACTGTTCGAAGTCTCATTCCAAAATATAATCTATTCCATCCATGTAAGTTGCAAACTCAGTTCAGTCCAAGCATCATGTTTTAGATTCAGTTATTTAGTCATGACTCAGATCATAAGAGTTCAGCACATAATCTCAAATTTTTCCAGCTATTTTAGCTCAGATAGTGTAATACCTTTGTACGACCTAAATCTTGCTGCCTAATGATTCGTGCTTACCTAAGTTATCACTTCCAAATACAATGTGTGTGATTTGGCCATAAACACTTCTAGGAAAATCCTAAACTCTCAGCATGAATCAGCTCCTTGAAACAAGTAAGGGCAAGTCAGCTCAGAATTCAGTTTCAGTGTAGAAATTTAGATATTTCAGATCAGTTATATCCTTTCTTAGAAGAGACATCTGGTCAGTGTTATTATATACCTTTAAGCTTCAACGTTTCTACCCATTATTCAGGGACGAAAGATCCCAAGGGGGAGATAATGTAACACCCCGTATTTTGGGCTAGAATGAAAACCATTATTTTTATGCGTAGATGATCAAAAAAACCCATAAATCCTATACAAATTATCCATGTTGATCAATTTTGTAGTGTGGGAAATTGAATGATCTTTCCGTCGATATAAGATTCGCCAAAATCTGATACCCGGGCAAGATATTATGGCTAATTTAAGCCCTAGTCGTAAAACACCATCATTTTGGTGCTTGGCATGTCGCGGAGGTGATCCATTTAACAATTGTCAAATTCCAGTAGCCTAGCGCGATTATGGTACGTAGCACTAAAGTTCCAAGTCCCAACCAGTGGGGCAACGTGATGGCTCCACGTCGCGGTGACCCTAAAAATCCCATTCGTCAATTTCCAGTGAGCCACCACGATAGTGGCGCGCCATGATGGCCCATAAAATTGGTGTCACAACTCGAACCGGGGCCTGGCTGTGATGAGCATTTCGAACCATGGAGGCCCGAAACACTCCTATCTGTCTGGTAATCATGCACCTAATTGATATGATCAAAGTAATGCGGAAGAAAGACAATAATTCAGAAATATGATCATAAATATGAAAAGAAACAATAACGGGGAAATAAAGTTCCCCCAACATCAATTAACCTCTAAACAACTCTCTGCGAAAATCTCTAACAAATGGCTGAGTCAAGTAACTGTATATAAACTAAGACAAGGGCCCCAGTAGACCCCAAAACTAAATATAAGATAAAAGGACTGCAGGACATAAGACCTTCCGAAACATATAAGGCTCACCACTTGTCTCTGCAACTCTGTCTGAATGATCTACTGATTCTCTTGACCCCTAGACTAGGCCTCTAAACCTGAGAGGTAGGAGAGGAGAGGGGGTCAGCACAAAATTACTGGCACACAGAGATATCAAAACAAAACATAATATTTTTACAAAATATAGTTCAGATCCATTATAAAGCAATTTCATATCAAATCATTTGAAAACACATGGGCATAATGCAATAGTTTCTGAACAACAATGAAATGCAATTGAGCTAGGTGGAATACCCTACATAATTTATACAAACTGTTAAACCTCGGTTGCCGCCGAGATTAGAGTATAAATGAGGGAGAGACACATAAGACCACGAAGCATGGTGTCTCAACCCAATGGTAGTGCCTAAGATCACTCAGCTCAGACTCCTACCTATAGTCCCAATTTGGGAATGACATAAAGTCAAGTACACAAGATCACTTAGCCTGGTACCGAATTCCCATGTTGGAAAACACGGTTTCTAGCAATGAACCCTTACACTCAAACGCCTTCTTCATGCATCCACTTATCTCATGTAAAATCAATGCATTCAAACTTCATTTAATTCAATCACGTATCATATTCTGTAGGGTATCATCATACCCAACTTGCAAGTCATCAATATCACATCCACATATGCATAATCATGTAAAAACAAAGGTGCTTCATCATTTACAAGTGGTGAACAATAATTATTTCAAATTCATGCTCTCTTTTGTTGGTCACAATATGATATGGGGTATCAAGACATTATCATGGAAATTTGAAAGCAATTTATCATTCATATTTATCAAACTTCTATGGAAAATCTCAAATCACATATGCATGGTTTCAACCATTGAAGTATATAGGCAAACAATTCCCATGACATAAAGAAAGATGACTTAGAAACCATATTGAAAGCAAGTTATTAGCATTTGATTGAAGACCCCCATTTAAAAGCATGCATGTTCATAAAAAACTACACCCATGAGATTTTAGGATAACCCCACGTACCTCGATTACTATGAATATTAGATGCTTCTTGAAGCCTACATTGAGAGGATTCCAAATATGCAATTAGTTCCTAAAACCCCCGGTTGAATCTCGAGTTGCTTGGGTTTTTATTTTGAAACCCTAAGGAGAATCCTTGAGCACTTTTGATGAATGAAGGTGTATTTTGGGGTCCTTGGAATTGAATTTTGTATTTTAGGGCTAAGTAAGGGTCGAAAAGGACCATTTTTCTCAAAAAATGGAGTGTTTAAGTCACTTGAAATGTTTACATAGGTGCCGCCCATTCCATCGCCTATGTTTACATAGGCTCCGCCTAGGCTATCGCCTATGTTTACATAGGCGCCGCCTAGGCTATCACCTATGCTTTCCAGTGGCCATGGGAGTTTGGTTAGGCGACGCATGTCACTTTGAAAGGCCATAACTTCTTGCTCGGGTGCCGAATTTGAGCAAAATTGGTATCGTTGGAAAGCTAACTAGGAAAACTATCATTTTACACATAGTAGGCTTTCTAATTCTACATAGACAAGGAGTCATGGTCGATAGAAATTGACACAAACTGTAATGTACACTTATGCTTAATCGGTCAAAGTAGTTCTCAACTCGTCCTTTAGTCAGATTACCCCTATGGTCTAAATTCAAGCTTGGATGGATTCACATGCTACACAAACAATTAACACGCCATATTGGCATAGGATTTATGTCTTTGGGATTTATCAACACATCGGAATCATGGACTATCTTTTAGCTCAAAATGCAGGGCGTTAAATTTTTCCCCCTTAGGATAATTCATCCCCCAATGGTGATGTGGGACACAGACAGACACAATTTGAAGCATAATAAAGGACTAGGAAAGATAAGATAGGAATAGTACCTTCTGTCTCCTCCTTTATCGAAACAAACAAATTGGGATATCTAATTCTCATGCCATCTTCTGACTCCCAAGTTGCTTCTTCGACTTTCTAACTCCTCCATAGTATCTTTATTAAGGCCATCGCTTTGCTCCTCAGCTTTTGAACTTGGCGATCTAAAATTTCAACGGGCTCTTCTTCGTAAGACAAGGAGTCTGTCACTTTGATACCCTCTATTGGCAAAACCAGAGAATAATCTCCAATGTATTTCTTCAACATGGATACATGGAATACCGGATGAACGAAACCCAAACTTGCAGGAAATTCTAGCTCATAAGCAACTGTACCAATCTTTTTTAGAATCTGATATGGCCCTATATAGAGAGGGCTCTATTTACCCCTTTTTCCAAACCACATAAATCCTTTCATATGAGAAACCTTGAGAAACACCCAATCACCAAATTCAAACTCTAGTTTTCTTCTCCGAACATCGGCATAGGACTTCTGACAACTCTGAGCAGTCTTGAGTCATTCTCTAATGATCTTCACTTTCTCCATTGCCTGATGAACAAGATCAGGCCCATACAACTGAGTCTCACCCATTTTATACCATTCTATCGGAGACCTATATCTCCTCCCATACAAAGCCTCAAAAGGAGCCATTTTAATGCTGGCATGGTAACTATTATTGTAAGCGAATTCAACTAGTGGCAGGTGATCTACCCAACTACCTTTGAAATCAATGACGCATGCCCTCAATATATATTCGAGGGTCTGGATGGTACGCTCAACTTTCCCATCCGTCTGAGGGTGGAAAGCTGTGCTCAAATTCACTTGTGTACCTAAACCCTTCTGGAAAGATCTCCAGAACTGAGATAAAAACTGCGTACCTCTATCGGATATAATGGACACTGGTGCCCCATTCAACTGAACTATCTCATCAATGTAAATTTTAGAATAACTCTCTCCCGAATAATTAGTCCTCACAGGCAAAAAGTGGGCTGACTTTGTCAACCGATCTACAATCACCCATATAGAATCATACTGGTTTCAGGATCTCGGAAGTCTTGTAATGAAGTCCATGTTT
Source organism: Capsicum baccatum var. pendulum (assembly GCA_030864225.1). Taxonomy (NCBI): domain Eukaryota; kingdom Viridiplantae; phylum Streptophyta; class Magnoliopsida; order Solanales; family Solanaceae; genus Capsicum; species Capsicum baccatum. Next base: position 8,093,922 of record CM061552.1, read on the forward strand.
ATAATCTCCCACTTCCATAAAGGCAGGGCTATCTCTTGGGAAGTACCACCTGGCTTCATGTGTTCTACCATCACTTGTTGACAGTTCAAACACTTGGACACAAAATCAGATACATTATGTTTCATGTTATTCCACCAATACAAGGTTTTTAGATCATGGTACATCTTAGTAGATCCTGGGTGAACGACATACCTCAAAGTGTGCTCCTCATTAAGGATTCTTTCCCGTAGCCCATCAACATTCTGAACGCACAACCTACCCTGAAATCTCAGAATACCATCACCACTAATATCAAATGATATAACCTTTTGTTGACCCACATCTTTCTTGATTTGCATCAAGATGGGATCTTCAACCTGCTTCTCCTTAACTTCAGTACAAAGGGATGACTTAGCTAACTCATGAACAATCACCCCTCTTTCTTTGGAATCTAAGAGTCGCACTCCTAGATTTGCAAGGCGGTGAATATCCTTCACCATCTCTTTCTTTACTTCTTCTACATGAGAAAGGCTGCCCATAGACAACCTGCTGAGGGCGTCGGCTACAACATTTGCCTTGCCCGGATGGTAATGTAGACTCATATCATAGTCTTTCAAAAGCTCGATCCAACGCCTCTGCCTGAGGTTTAATTCTTTCTGTGAGAAAATATACTGTTTTCACACAAGTCAGACCACACAAACTTCATCTTTTTCTGAGTCAGTTTAGTAAGCGGAGCATCTATGGAAGAAAAACTCTCTACGAACCTTTTGTAATACCCCGCCAAACCCAAAAAGCTCCAAATATCGGTTGGAGTCATGGGTCTGGGCTATTTTCTCACTGCTTCAACTTTCTGGGGATCCACTCTTATCCCGTCACTGGACACAATATGCCTGAGGAAGGCAATAATGTCTAACTAGAATTCACACTTAGAAAATTTGGCATATAACTGATGATCCTTAAGGCTCTGAAGAATAATTCAGAGGTGATTGGCATGATACTCTTTACTCTTAGAATAGATCAGAATATCATCAATAAATACAATGACGAACAAGTCAAGAACCTGACGGAACACTCTATTCATAAGATCCATGAAGGCTGCAGTGGCATTAGTCAACCCGAAGGACATGACTCGAAATTCATAGTGACCATATCGGGTTCAGAAGGCTATCTTTGGTATGTCTGACTCCCTAACTTTCAACTAATGATAACCCGAACAAAGGTCTATTTTTGAAAAACACTTGGCACCTTAAAGCTGGTCAAAAAGGTCATCAATCCTAGGAAGAGGATATTTATTTTTAATCGTGACCTTATTCAACTGGCGGTAGTCTATGCACATACAAAGGGACCCATCCTTCTTTCGCACGAAGAGCACGGGCACACCCCATGGGGAAAAACTAGGATGAATAAAACCTTTGTCTAGGAGGTTTGCAAGTTGTTAACTCTTTTAGTTCTGCGGGAGCCATTCTATATGTCGGAATAGAAATAGGACGAGTGTCTGGCAACACATCAGTGCGAACATCTATCTCCCTATCAGGGGGTATCCCTAGGAGATCTTCGGGAAAGACTTCTGGGAATTCATTCACTACAGGGACTGACTGCAGAGGAAGATTTTCAACTTTTAAATCTTTTACTTGAATTAGATGGTACATATAACCTTTGGAGATAAGTTTTCGGGCTCTAAAATAAGAGATATAGTGACCTCTAGGTTCTACCAAACTCCCTACCCATACAATTGGTGTCTCATTTAGGAAATAAAAAGTGACCTTTCGGGTCCTGCAATCGACTGTGGCATAGCACGAATAGAGCCAGTCCATCCCAAGGATGGCATAAAAATCTATCATATCAAGTTCTATAAGTTCTACCACAGTTTCCCTACTATGAATAGACACGACACAATTTCCATACACCCTTCTAGCAATAAAAAAATCACCTATAGGAGTAGAAACAGAGAAGGGTTCTACAATAACTTTGGGCTCAAACCCGAAACCAACAGCCACATAAGGGGTCACATAAGATAAAGTAGACTCAGGATCAAGCAATACATAAACATCACGAGAAAAGATTCGTAACATACCGGTGACAGCATTTGGTGAAGCTTCCACCTCCTGGCGGTTAGTTAAAGAATATAACTGGTTGCGACCGCTCCCAGTAGCTGAAAGGGCACCTTTAGGAAGAGGAGTTGTGGAGGCGGCTTGGGACTTAGCCACCCCTCCCCCCCATTTCCTCCAGCAAAAGGATAATCTCTCTGAAGGTGACCGACTTTGCCACAAGTATAACAGTTTTTCCCCTCAAACCAACACTTCTCTAGATGATTCCTTCTGCAAAACTCGCACCGAAAATAAGTACGACACTACTGGGACACAGTACCCTGAGACTGTGTATCTAGAGCTTTGGATTCACGAGGAGTCTAAAAACTCTAAATTTGTCTATCTAATGGTGGTCCGGGTATTGGGGCGCTGGCTGCTGACTGTGTATTATTCCAAAACTTCTTCTTCTTCGACCACTTATTACCCCAATTACCACTCTGCAGCTGACTCTGGTGTTGGTCCACAGATCTAGCTCTCTTAGCCTGTCTGTCTTTCTCTCTAGATTCAGCAATCTTTTTCTTCTTCTCTTCCACCTACTGCATATGAACGGTCAGTCGAGAAAAGTCTAACTCCTTATTCAACATAGCCTCTTGGCACTCAAGTACCAGGTTATCAACAAGGCCAGATGAAAATTTCCTCATCCGGGCTCTCATATTACTAGTCAACTCTAGTGCATAGCGGGCTAGTTTATTAAACTTCAAAGTGTACTCCTGGACACTCATACTGCACTACTTCAGATTTATAAACTTTTCCATTTTGGCCTCCCTCAACTCTGGAGGAAAGAAGCGATTGAGGAAAGATTCCACAAATTTACCCTTAACTGTGGGCTCAACACTCTCACCTTTTACATCTTCCCAGTCGACATACCACTGATTCGCAATGTCCTTGAGCTGATAGGTTTCTAGTTCCACCCGTTCAAACTCATCCACATGCATTACCTTAAAGATCTTTTCCATCTCATCCACGAACTCCTGTGGATCTTCCTCTACGTTGGTGCCAGTGAACTTAGGTTGGTTCATCTTTATGAAATGTCCGACCCTAGTAGCCTCAGATGTAACAAATGCAGACCCAATATCTTTCGATCATTGAGCCTGGTTAGCTACCAACTATGTCAACATATAAATAGAATGTCTGAATTCTGCATTTTAAATACCTTCCTGAGCAGTTGGGGGATGGTTGACATTAGTCCGAGAAGCCCGAGGCAGACTTGTCAGGACTAGAGGGACTCTCAAAGTAGGGACAAGTTCTGGAGTGTGAGCTCTGTTATGGGTCCGCATCCTATGGGTGGGACAGACCTCATCTGCTTGAGCATTTTGATAGATAATACGACGTGGAGGCATAACTGTGTTTCTGAAATACAAGAGATCATTGATTAGGGGACAGTTCAGACTCTGAAGCACGAGCTAAATCACAAAGAAGGGAAACATTTCCTAAACACCTAATAGCCTCCTGCTTATAAGTATGGCGCACTACACACCCATAATTAAGACCCTACTCGACGCAATTTTGCAGACACTTTGGGTTCATGAACCACGCTTTGATACCAAGTTTGTCACGACCCAAACTAGGGCCTGACCGTGACGAGCATTTCAAACCATGGAGGCTTGAAACACCCCTATCTGTCTGGTAATCATGCACCTAATTGATATGATCAAAGTAATGCAAAAGAAACACAATAATTCAGAAACATGGTCATAAATATAAAACGAAACAATAATGGGGAAATAAAGTTTCCCCAACATCAATCAATCTCTAAACAACTATCTGCGAAAATCTCTAACAAATGACTGATTCAAGTAACTGTATATAAAATGGGACAAGAACCCAAGTAGATCCCAAAACTAAATATAAGATAAAAGGAATGCAGGACATAAGACCTTCCGAAACATAGAAGGCTCACCACTTGTCTCTGCAACTCTGTTTGAATGATCTGCTGATTCTCTTGACCCCTAGACTAGGCCTTTGAACTTGAGAGGTGGTAGAGGAAAGGGGGTCAGCACAAAATTACTGGCACACAGAGATATCAAAACAAAACATAATATTTTTACAAAATATAGTTCAGATCCATTATAAAGCAATTTCATATCAAATCATTTGAAAACACATGGGCATAATGCAATAGTTTCTGAACAACAATGAAATGCAACTGAGCTAGGTGGAATACCCTACATAATTTACACCAACTGTCAAACCTTGATTGTCACCGAGATTAGAGTATAAGTGAGAGAGAGACACACAAGACCACGAAGCATGGTGTCTCGATCCAATGGTAGTCCCAACTTGAGAATGACATAAAGTCAAGTACATAAGATTACTTAGACTGGTACCAAATTCCTGTGTCGGCAAACACGGTTTCCAGCAATGAGCCCTTACACTCAAACGCCTTCTTTGGGCATCCACCTATCTCATGTAAAATCAATGCTTTCAAACTTCATTTAATTCTATCACGTATCATATTCTGTAGGGTATCGTCATACCCGACTTGTTAGTCATCAATATCACATCCACATATACATAATCATGTAAAAACAAAGGTGCTTCATCATTTACAAGTGGTGAACAATAATTATTTCAAATTCATGCTCTCTTTTGTTGGTCACAATATGGTATGGGCTATCAAGACATTATCATGAGAATTTGAAAGTAATTTATCATTCATATTTATCAAACTTTCATGGAAAATCTCAAATCACATATGCATGGTTTCAACCATTGAAGTATATAGGCAAACAATTCCCATGACATAAAGAAAAATGACTTAGAAATCATATTGAAAGCAAGTTATTAGCATTTGATTGAAAACCCCCATTTAAAAGCATGCATGTTCATAAAAAACTACACCCATGAGATTTTAGGATAATCCCACATAGCTCGATTACTATGAATATTAGATGCTTCTCGAAGCCTACGTTGAGAGGATTCCAAATATGCAATTAGTTCCTAAAACCCCCAGTTGAATCTCGAGTTGCTTGGGTTTTTATTTTGAAACCCTAAGGAGAATCCTTGAGCACTTTTGATGAATGAAGGTGTATTTTGGGGTCCTTGGAACTGAATTTTGTGTTTTAGGGCTAAGTAAGGGTGGAAAAGGACCGTTTTTCCCCCAAAAGGAGTGTTTAAGTTACTTGAAATATTTACATAGGCGCCGCCCATTCCATCGCCTATGTTTACATAGGCGCCGCCTATGCTATCACCTATGTTTACATAGGAACCGCCTACGCTATCGCCTATGCTTTCCAGTGGCCGTGGGTGATTGGTTAGGCATATCACTTTGAAAGGCTATAAAAAAAATGATCGGGTGCCGGATTTTAGCAAAATTGGTATCATTGGAAAGCTAACTCGAATACCTATCATTTTACACACAGTAGGTTTTCTAATTCAATATATACAAGGAGTCATGGTCGATAGAATTGGCACAATCTATAATGTCCACTTAAGCTTAATCGGTCGAAGTAGTTCTCAACTCGTCCTTGAGTCATTTGACCCCTATGGTCTAAATTCAAGCTTGGATGGATTCACATGCTACAAAAATAATTAAAACGCCGTATTGGCATAGGATTTATAGCTTTGGTATTTATAAACACATCGAAATCATGGTCTATCTTGTAGCCCGAAATGCGGGGCGTTACAATCGGACTCCCAGTTATATTTAGTTTCGTCTCATTAAGGGTATATTAGGTATTTTTTTCACCCCCTTATCAGTTTAAACACGGGATTATACTCTCAAGTGACCACATTATTCATAATTTCTTCAAAAATTCACAAGAAACTCTTTCTAGGGTTTCAAACTAAAAACTCAAATAACTCAAGATTTAACCGTGGGTTTTCAAGATTGATTGAAGATTTGGAATCTCCAAATCATAGGCTTCAAGAATCATCCACTAAATTCCTAAATTGAGGTACGTGGGGTTTTCCTAAAATCTCATGGGCATAGAAATCATGATTTTTAGAAAGGGGTTTCGGATTTATGAATACATTCATGTTTTTGAATACTTGATGGAATTGTTTTGGTTTTTAGTCCTTCCCCCAAATTGATTTGAAATTATATATATATATATATATATATATATATATATATATATATATATATATATATATATATATATATATATATATATATATATATATATATATATATATATATATATGTAAGTAAGTGTTTTAAGTTGATGATTAAATTGAGAGCATGACTCATAAAAAATCCCTCTCATGTTATGATTTTCCTTTACTTATGATATGCTATGAATTGTTTTGAAATGCATCTTGAAAAACATGGTATGAAATGTCTTGATTATTGCTATGACTTGAATATGATTTTTAAATTCAAAAGAGAGGGTTGTTTGTATTGATAAATATTGAATATGAATATCTAAGGGAAAGAGTTGCATCATTTGACAAAGATTTCAGAAGCACCACATTGTTATTGAAAGAATGATAATCCTAGAATAGTTTTGACTTGTGCTTTCGAAACATGAAATCTCTTATACTATTTGCATGTTTGGGTGGTCTGAATTGAGTTTTAATGAAAGAATCATGCATGATGCATTATGTATTAGAAATAGGACTTGCAAGTCTTGGTGTGATGACACCAACTCAGATAATGCCATATTAATTCAGAATAGAATAGAATGCATGTTTGAAATCAGATTTTCAGATTTTGAAACTCGAATGATGCATGTTTCAGAACAGACTAAAAATTGGCATAAAGAGAGCTTAGGTAGTTCCCCAAAGAAGGCACGAGTTCAGACAAATCATTATCCAAAATCGTGATTTGCCGATCCGGGTTAATTATTATACGCTGACCAAGTGCCCTGTGGCATATCAGACTCAGACACTCCAACCCTTGTGGCACACTTGGGTTGGGGGATTCCCTGTTGAGTCAATGGCAGATTTCATATAGCCCGTGAAATATCAGACTTGTAGGAGAGTGCCACCTAACTCAAAAGTAATACAAAGATCATAAATTGCATCGACAGAAAAGTTTTATGATTATAAAAAATGCCCAAGTGTTTTGAAATGATATCTTTCATGATGGTTATGACAATCTCTTAACTATTTTATTTATATACAAGCTTTATTTTGGATTTATTCGCGTACCAGTACATCTGTATTGAACCTCCCTTACCTTCCAGGTTCTGAGGCATAGTCTAGGGGTCCTGATAAGCAGTAGATTTCTTCAGACAGAAGTGCAGGGTCTAGTCGGTGAGCCTTCTATATTTCAGAGGTCCTAGTTATTTTCAGACGTTTATTATCAGTTATGGTTTTGGTCTATTGGGGGCCTTGCCCCAGCTTTTCAGACAGTTACCTTTAGATCATGTAGTAGAGACTTCACAGACTATTCCAGATGTTGTTAGTGATTTTCAGATTTCATTCCTTATTGTTAAACTTAATCCAGAGTATGACCATGTTTCCGTATCAGATTATATTTCCGCATCTTCTTTTATTATGTGAATGTTGTGCATGATTACCAGATAGAGTAGGACGCCCGGGCCATCTTGGTTAGGGATGTCCATCACGGCCAGGCCCTAGTTCGGGTCGTGACTCTCAGTTTGTAAAAAAATAATCAAACCATATTCTTCTACTCCAATTTCACATAGTTGTCACAAGTTATCTTACCTTGATCAAGCAGCTAGTAGAATATATGCCCCTTTTGCCTTTTCTTACCCTAAATTGAGCAACACATGGTCAAATAAACCAAGTGATGTTATATCTGAACATCTTGAGAAATCCCTTTCAAAAGTTTTGGCCCATTATTATCCATTGGCTGGGAAATTGAATGACAATGTTTCTGTTAATTGTAACAACAACGGAGTTGAGCTCTACATTACAAAAATAGATTGTCCAATGTCTGAAATTTTCAATGACCCTTATGCTGATAAAGAAGATGTAGTGTATCCGAAAGGAGTTCCTAATACATATTCGTATGATGGTAGTCTTGCGGTGTTTCAAGTTAGTTACTTCAATCGTGGCGGAATAGCAGTCAGTTCATGCATGACACATAAGGTTGTGGATGGATACACGATATGCAACTTCCTTTACGACTGGGGTACTATAGCGCGTAATCCATGTTCAAAATTACCAAGTCGTATATTTAATGGATCGTCTTTTTATCCACCTACAAAAGACGACTTATCAGACGTAACCAATCACATCACGCCAAAAAGAGAAGAATGTTTGTCCAAAAGTTTTTATTTCTCTCCATCTAAATTAGCTGCATTGAAAGCTAAGGTTATCAGTCAATCCGAAGTATGAAATCCAACTGACACAGAGGTAGCGTCAGCATTCATTTATCAACGGGCCATGGCTACTAAAAAAGTCATATCAGGTTCAATACGTCCATCCACACTAAGCCAGATAGTGAGTTTACGCCCTCCGTTGCCAGAAACCATGATGGGAAATGACCTTTCTTTGTTTTCTGTAATAACATCAGACGAGAATGAAATGGATCTACCACGAGTGGTTGGTAAACTGCGCAAGGCGAAAGAAGATTTTTGACAAAAATATTGACATGCTCAAACAAATGAGTTTACAGCTGTAACACTAGCACAATTTAGAGAAACGACTGATATGTTTCTCAGTAATTCATGTCATGATGTCTATATGTTTAGCAGTCTTACTCAATTCCCCTTTTATGATGTCGACTTTGGATGGGGAAAACCTGAAAAAGTTAGTGTAGCAGGTCATCAACCAGTTAAAAACTTTTTTTTGTTGATGGATAATAAAAGTAGGGATGAAGTGGAAGTAATAAGTTGCATGAAGGAACAAGACATGTTAGCACTAGAGAGTGATGAATAGTTCCTACAATTTGCTTCTCCAAGCAACTAAATCATACAAGAGAATAGCCTTCCAATTCAATGGGACTGGACTATGACAATTCATTCTGATTCTCAATCAAATATAAAACATCTCATGTCATTCTATTTAAAATATTCCATCTGTCTTAATTTCTGTGACACTGTTTGAAATTTAATATACTAATATTTGATCCCAACTTTTATGTAACACCCCGGCCTTTTCCATGCTTAAAAAGTGCATTAAACGAGCCCTTAGGACCCCAATATCGACAATAAATCACTTTAGGATGGATTTAAATGGGTTGGGGACGTTTTTAGGCTTAGGAAAGACCCTTGCATTGCGAAATGGGCACTCTGTGGCAGCCCCAGCCCGTGATGGGGCCGCGCTAGTGTAACACCCCGCACTTTCGAACTAGAAATCGAAATATTGTTCCTACGTGTGTAAGCTCTAATAGAAATTATTTCCAAGTGAGAATAACTGTCATGATCTTCATCCTCGTGTTTGAAGTACTTTAGAGGTGAAAAATCTTCATAGGAATCACTTCGAACAAAGTTGAGCTAAGAACCTTTGATTCGGCTAAATGATTGTATTCGATTTTACAAGTATCTACTTTAAACGTGTATACCTTTCGATACAAGTAGAATTTTGCATCTCAAGATCCACCAAATTGTGTATAATTGAGTCAGCTTTCCAATGATACTACTTTCATCTTAATTCGATACCCAAACAAAAAGTTATAGCCATTTTCGTGAGAGAGGCAATGAGGTCGTGCACTCCAACGCCCGACCCTATTTTACAGCAGTTGGTTCCGCATTTTTAAGGTCTTTTTTGTCTTTTAGCCCATGACTTATAACCCTCAAGGGGCGTTACTTTTATCCTATTTCATCAATTTAACATCTCAAAATCCTCTCATACACTCAACAATAAGGTTAGGGTTTCCTCACAAGATCATCCCCAAAGATCAAGAAACTAATCCTTCCAAGTTTAAGATTTCAAGAAAAGAGTCAAGATTAGGGTTCCAATCTTCAAACTAAACAACATAAGGTATTTGGGACTATCCTAAAACTCCATGGGCATAAGTTTTATGGTTTTATCAAGTTTAAGGATTTATAATCCTGTTACAAAGAAGAGTTTTGATGTTTTTCAAAAAGTATGCCATGAAATCATTTGGATGAAAGTACATAAATTGTATTGAACTCTTTTTCGTAGAATTGAATTATAGCCCCTTATTGTAACACCCTGTATTTTGGGCTAGAACGAAAACCATCGTTTCTATGCGTAGATGATCCAAAAGCCATAAATCCTATGCAAATTTGGCATTTTAATCAATTATGTAGTGTGAGAACCTATTTGAGTATGAATTGAGATCAGAGAGGTCCCCAAACTCAAGGACGAGTTGAAAGCTTTCCTATCGTTCGAGTTTGAATGAGCGTCGAAACTTGGGTCAATTTCAATCTACCATAACTCTTTATATATAACTAATTACAGGGCCTACTATATATCAAATGAAATATCTTCGAATTAGCTTTTCAACGATATTAATTTTGCCAAAATCCGATACTCGAACAAAAAGTTATGGCCTTTTTTATGACTGAGATAGTAGCATCGCGTGACGCACACTCTGTCGCATGCACCCAATTTTCAGGTTCTATTTTCGCATTTTTAAGAAAAAAGTGGTATTTTCCATCCCCTATTCAGCCATAACATGGGATTAAATCCCCCAAACACCAAAATAAGGTTATTTTCTCTCAAAATCACCAAGAGCACTCCTTAGGGTTTCAATCCAAAGATCAATATATCTCAAGATTTAACCGTGAGTTTTTCTTAATTCTTCAAGATTCGGAATCCCCATTGCGAGGGCTACAAGAAGCACCCATCAATCGTACGTATAGCATCCCAAAATCTAAAGTTCATTCAAAAGCTTCTAATTTAAGGTACGTGGAGTTTATCCTAAAAACTACATGGGCTTGTAAACAACTAGAACATGATTTAAAGATTATCAAGCATGAATTTATAAAAAGGATTTTGGAATTTATGATTTTTAATTATGCATCATGAATGTTTTAATGATATTGTTGTTTTGGTCTTTAGTCCTTGTCCCCTTAAATTGATTTATATGTATATGTATATGTATGAAAAATTATGATTGAAGATTGTTTGAGAGAACAAATTATATCCCTCTCTTATGATGAATTTAAGTTTATGAACTTATTGGGAATGATTTGAAATACATGTTTAGTGGTTTGAAAGTGGTCTTTCAATATCATAGTATTTGATATGATTTTGAGATGAAGGGAGGGAGTCTCTTGTTATACTTATATGCTTGTTTTACAGAGAAAGAATTGGATGTGATTAAGTAATTTGACATGACCACCACATATTATTGAAATGTTGACAAAGAGAATGTTTTCTTGCATATATTTACATGAATTTAAAGGAGGAGTTCTTGAACTGATTTATTGATATGGTGGTCCCGAACTTATAATTTGAAAACAGAGATTTTAATATGCTAATAATGGCTAAGAGATATGACTTGCAAGTCAATGATATGACAATACCATATAAATATATGCCGTAATAGAGTTAGAGTTTTCAGAGAATACATGTTTTGAAGAGTTAAAAACTGGGTTAATGTGAGTTAGGTGGTTACCCGAAGGAAGCACGAGTCAAATGACTCTATGCTGGAAACTGTGATTTGCCGATACGGGAACTTGGTACCCTGCTATGTGATCTTTTGTACCTAGTACTTTGTCATCCCAAATCAAGACTTATGATTTGGAGCCCTGCTTTGTGATCTTGAGCCCAACCACGACATAATGACTTGATTGGGGTTGTGGCACCCTGCTGTATGATCTTGTGTACTCTTCCCTCACTAGTACTCCTATCTTGGAGGCAACCGAGATAAGGTAGTCGGTGAAAGCTATGAAATTGTAGGGTGTACCACCTAGCATAGAAGTAAAACAAAGAGTGTCACATAGTTTAGATGATTTTACAGAGTCTTTCAAAAATGCCCATGTGATTTTTACCATATGATATCTTTATGAACTATTTTTAAATTGCTCTAATATATGTTGAATATAAATTATTATTTTGGATTTGCTCTGCATACCAGTACAATTGTATTGACCCCCTATCCTCTCAGGTTCTGAGGCTCAATCTAGGGGTCCTAATAAGCAGTAGATTTCTTCAAGCAGAAGTGCAATGTTCAGTTGGTGAGCCTTCTATATTTGAGAAGGCCTAGTTGTTTTGATTCATTTATCATTTATTATGGTTTTGGTCTACTGGGGGCCTTGTCCCAGTTTTCAGACAGCTTTGATTTGATCATGTAGTAGAGATTTTATAGACTGGTTCAGACATTATCTAGTTGTCATTGGGCTTTAATTTCTATATTATAAATTGAATTCAGACTTATGATCATGATTCTATTTCATTATGTATTTTCCCGCATTTCCTATTTGTATATGAATGGTGTATATGATTACAAGTTAGAGGGGCTCTCGGGCCTTCATAGTTCAGGATATTCGTCACAGTCAGGGCCCTAATTTGGATCGTGAAAAACTTGTTATTAGAGCACGATTCATGGTCCCAGGTTTTTGCAAAATCGCTCGGGTCATGACAGATATCAGAGTCGCTTCTGTGTTAGCCCTATCGATGTGGGTCAGAGTTCAAACTGAGTGTAGGAGAATCTTGATAAGGTGGGGCAAACCTCAGTCCTGAGTGTAGGCGAATCCCATTTGGGGACAAACCTCAGCGAGGATGCTGAGTCTATAAGGGGGGTGTATGTAATACCCCAACTTAGGAAGGAGTCCCACATCGGCAAAACACAGGAGGTGTAACACCCTAAACGTTTGAGCTAAAAATAAAACAAATTGGACTGTTCTTCATATGTACTTAGACCTGAATCTAGAAATTTTATTGTATTTAAGTGTAAAGGTCATGTCTAAAGTGTCGTAGGGGTATTGGGTATGAATTAAGGGCATAAGAAAGCTCTAAAACAAGTTTGAGTTGAAAGGTTCTTAATGATTAAGTTTTTGTATAGGTTCATACAAGGGCCAAATTTAAGCAAGGATTTATCCAAGAGTATTTAGAGTTACGTGACCCATTACCTATCAAATTAAAGCTTTTTGAGTCTTCTTTCCAATGCTACCAACAACTCATTAATCCGAGACCCAAGTAAAAAGTTACGTGTGTTTTACTAAGAACAGTCAGAATAGCTCTATACAAGACGAAAATTTTCTTTTTTCTTTGATAACTATGAGATAAACTCTGCTTCTCCTTCCCTCCACACGCTATCTGGTCTGATGTTCTTTGACTTGCTATGTAGATTAAGAACCTGGGGTTTGTCTAGATTAAGAATCTTCCCTTGCTTGCCTAGGAAATTTTGAGAAAATCTGCAAACTCAAATCTACCAGTAGCGTAAAAAATCAATGTCGGCCAGATTTTTGCAGTATACTTCCCTTCTATAAATGTATTTTAGCCAAGTACTGTAGAGTTGCGAGATATTCATTATATCTTGAATAATTATAATAATGTTTCACAGAATTTTCCAGATGTTAGTTAGGATCTTAATCACTTTTTTAAAAGTTTGCTTCCGAACAGATTTGGCTTATCCCAACTGTTACACTATGTGTAATTGCTTTCCTTCCAGTTAACTCCTAACCATAAACTCTCAAGAGTCATGAAAGTCATGTTCATGAACCATTAACAGAATGGTTTTTTACTGTCCAGTATACTTTGAAAAGGTTTCAAGTAAAAATCTTATGAACCCAAAGTGGTTGAATTCCCAGTATGAGCCCAAAAAGGGCTAAATTATGTACATGAGCCTAAAACGGCTAAACTATGAATATGAGCCTAAAATGGCTAAACTATGAACATGAGCCTAACGAGGATAACACTTTGAACATAAATAAGTAACACAACGCCATGGGCATAAGGGAGTTAGTTAGATGACCGTGAAGGCATAGGTTTAAACAACAAATACCCGAAACTATGTTTTCCAACATAGGATAGAGATTATTCCACAAATCGGATGACTCTTTTTTCATATGTCCTGAAAAGTGGCTAACCATGGATACTTGCTAGCAAATCATGTCATGTCATGTCTTATGCCTGGCAAGGTATAGGATTGCTTAGCTGGTCGGGCCTAGATCAGACTCTATGCGCTCACATGGTTGTTTATGATGGTTCACTACTTTCTCCCACAAATAATAAAGGAATTTAAATCTACTTTATATTGTCAATTATAAATTTAGTTTACATTCTTGTTCCTTTCCAGATGCCTTCACTTAAATTTGATTCTTATTGTTACTTCTAATATTTTGTTGTACTACCCTTCTGCAATGGTTTTACATCCCAATACATTCCACGTATTGATCGTCTTTGGTGCTACATCATTTCATGATGTAGGTTCTGTCTCTCAAGTCTGTGGTCAGGAACCTCATTAGGATTCCTAACTTCTATTATTGGTGATCCTCTTTTCTACCAGGAGGCTTGATGAGATATGGTGATTTTTTTTTGTATTTTTTTTCCTTTCAGTATTAGTACTTATTAGAGGTTTCACAGGCTGGTGTAGTTGTCAAGCAAACTTTGTAATTTAGTCTTCATTTATAATAACTATTGGTATTGTTGAACATTATGAGGTATTAATAAACTTGGGTAAAGTTTTATCTCCTTAGAAAATCATAATTGAATTCTATATTACTTTCGCTTTATACATCTGTATTAGAAGTATGCTCGGGTGATATGCCAGAACGTTCGCTCATACTAGATATAGTATCCTGTGCGTGTCACGTCCAGGGCCTCAGCTCGGGTCATGACAAACTTGGTATCAGAGAACAGAGTTTAAGTGTCCTAGGGTGACTATGAAGCCGTGTCTAGTAGAGTCCTTTTTATGGGTGTGAGGCACGCCACACATATAATAGGGAGGCTACCAGACATTTAGGATACATTTCCCCTTCTTTCATAATGTAGATCGTGTAAAGAGATGTTCATAAGAATCTTACTCAGATTCATTTGTTGCTCAAATTTCTCTGTCTATGCCTCATCCTTGAGGTGATTCATTTCTTTATGGTGCTCTTAGCTATATTCGTCAAAACTCTTCGGGATTGCACATGGATAGAGGGGGGCCCACTAATGTGTTTAAGTTCTTTATTTTGAAAGAATGTACTTTTTTACATATGAATCGTGCGTTTGATCCTACAGTAATATGTCCTCTCAGACCCTCTCATACCTTGTTACCAATGAAACTTTTAAACAAGAAAGTATGTATCCCAATTCTTGGGGAGTGTTTTCATCGAAGATATAATGTGATATAGAGTGTGGTGGGTCATAAATAGTAGAATGACTACACGGCTAGAATTATGAAGTCGTAAGTTAAAAGCCAAAAGTGGGAATAGTGATTGATTGAAGTATGTTGCTAAGTTCATGTATCCAGTAATCGCATAATGTGGTGGAATGATGTGTCCTTTGATGATTTGAGAAAGGTGTAACAAGATTTTTCTAAATGTTATGGTATTAAATTGAGCAATAATGGTTGACTGAGATGATTTAGATTATATTTGAACTAGGAAAGTAGTTTATGATGACATGACATTATGTTAAAAAAGATCAAGAATAGGTTGTGAATGAGAGGATAGAGAATTTAAGAGTTGACAAACCTAGGTTACACATTGTGATTTTGAAAAAGGAACTCTCTATTTTATGGAGTTATGATTGTAATTTAGGCAGGTAATGGATAAGTAGTAGTGGTATTAAAGGAGAATCCACTTGTAATCCGCAATTAGGCCGATGAAGAAATTAGGATCGATTGTTTTTTTCACGTACTTTCAGTGCACTAGTATTCGTTTTGATTTTTTGCAGCTATGAATCTGTGTAGTATGTGAGAAGTTGTGTTGTTGTCCATGACTAGTACTAGATACTATGTTGGAGTTGTGAATGATCATCATGCTGGAACAAATGGTAATTCAGGGGCGATAATGCTAGTTTTATGGAATTGATCTAGTAGGCTTTACCTAGTGTATGCAAGCGTTATGATGATTAGTTTGCAAAAAGTTCTTATGATGATTAGTTTGACAAAAGCATGAAGTTTCAATTATGATATATTTGTGACCCCTAGGTGAAACAGTAAATGTGGCTAAGCCAAAAAAAAAAGTCCTTGAGGTTTATAAAGAAAATAGTGTACCCAAAGTAGTATGTTATTACAAGAGATACTAAGGATAGGTATGAATTATATGGTGCCCCTGAGAGCTAAATTAAAGGGAATTATAGATAGACAATTTTGAAGTCCCTTAATGTAGTTTTAATCCCATTGAGTTAGGTGAATACAAATTTAGAGATGTGATTCTAGTAGACTAATAATGGAGAGCCAAATTGGTAAGTGTTGAAATGATCATATACATCAATAGGAGCATAAGTTATAGAATGATGACCGTAGAGGAAAGAGAAAGTTAAGGGAAGTAGCTCAAAAAAAAAGTTCTAGCATCGGTTTGGTATCTACAAATATAGTCTAACAGGGAAAGTTTAAGCATTTTTATGAATAGTAATACCCTAATTGTGCAGAGTGTTGTGCTTATATCTCAGTTTATAGAATAGGTCCGTACCTAGAATATCGACCTTTGATCTAAGGGGGAGATGGTGTGGTGTTGAACCAACCCGGGTTTTGAGCTTCAGGGAGTGATAAGTCCCAAAATTGGATAAGATGAGGCATCTATCCATTCCTATATCAACATGTTCCTTGTACTTCAGTCAAAATGACACTCTGCTCCTGTCTTGCATACTAGCAGTATGCCCCTGACCTAGGTTTATGCTCTTCATACTGATTCACATCCATGCTCAGTTCCTAGAATGAAAGTAATAGCTTCGCTCAATGATTCCAGACTTACTCCATGAATCCACGGATTCCAGTATGCCCAGACCTATGAACTCACAGTTCATGATTTATTTCAAACTCATGTTATGTCATTATCTATCTCTTGAATGACTATCCAGTTGTGATTTAAGTAATTAGTATATGAAGTATTCGTGCGTAATACTTACCACCAGGTTAGTCTTGAACAGAACAAGGGAAATAACATGTTGATGGATGCAAACTCTAGTAATCTATTAATATGGAGATTATAAGTTGACAATGATGGTGTGTGGTATTCAGAGGAGAAAACATAGGGAGAAGTGTTTCTAAGCTTAAGGGTTATCAGTCATATCGTCTAAGGTGGAAATTATCCTCCTACTATGTTCAACACACCCTTGATTCTTGTCATTTAACTTTAGATTGTGTGGAACCTATATTTAAGCCCATGTTCCTATATAGTTCTTACTGTATATGTGTCTTTCGATTCTACAGTCTCGTGCTTTATATCCTTAGTGTGATAATTTTTGAATTTATAACTCGTGCTTCTGAATTCCTTTGTAGTTGGTTGTCAAACCCTTGTCATTATTACAGATCAGCCATATTGATGAGCACAGTGCAGCAGACGATGGTCAATAGTTTCAACTCATACACTTTCTTCTAGCCAAGACCATTCGAGGACGAATGAATCCAAGGGGGAGATATTGTAACACCCTGAACGCTCGAGCTAAAAATAAAACAAATTGGACCATTCTTCATATGTACTTAGACCTGAATCTAGATATTTTATTGTATTTAAGTGTAAAGTTCATGTATAAAGTGTCTTAGGGGTATTGGGTATGAATTAAGGGCATAAGAAAGCTCTAAAACAAGTTTGAGTTGAAAGGTTCTTTAATGATTAAGTTTTCGTATAGGTTCATACAAGGGCCAAATTTAAGTAAGGATTTATCCTAGAATATTTAGAGTTACGTGACCCATTACCTATCAAATTAAAGCTTTTTGAGTTTTCTTTCCAACGCTACCAACAACATATTAATCCGAGACCTGAGTAAAAAGTTACGTGTGTTTTACTAAGAACAGTCAGAGAAGCCCTATACCAGATGAGAATTTTCTTTTTTTCTTTTCTTTTCATATTCTTGGAGGGATAATTTTGTCCTTTCCTTTTTACATTAATCCCAAATTATTAAAACCTACTTCTCTATTAATTTTATACGTTAAGACTCCTAGACTTACTATGCATCAGTTACACGTTACAATACAAACCTCCCTGCTTTCTTCAAGTTTCACAGGATAAAACCTCACTTTTCCTCATCAGCTTTTCATACGATATCCATAAATAAACATCCTTATTCCTCCTCTTAAACTTAAATCTCAAGAATCTGATGAAATTCATTCAAGAAAACAAGTCTAATCCCTTCTCCAGATCTCAAGTTCTTCAAACGTTTTGAGGTATGTAGAACTATCTTTTGCTCATATTTCATGATGTTTTCTTATTCTCTAAATATGTTTTGTAATCTCCTTTCCAAACATATGGTGTATAGATGTTTGAATGCAGAAATTAGATTAAAAACAAATCAATTTGTCAAGTTCTATTTCTATTTCCTCTTGGCGTCTTAACAAGTGCTTATGTATTCATAACGTATGGACTGGTTTTAGCTAAATCTGGAACCTGAATCTTATCCACTCAATAACATGGTGGTCTCAATAATCTTCAATAAGTATTTTCTATTTCTAAATTTCTTAAAAGATGTTAGGATTAATTAACATAAAGAACGTCCCTTTTATCTCTTAAATTGATGTCCGATCCAGTTCGAGTTTATGTTGGCATATGCTAAAATTCTTCAAATTTAACAAATAGGAAGGACTGCCATTTCTTTGGAATTCTTGAACTTCTGAAATAAACAATTAATTACCACAAACTTCATAACCTAGGCTAATTTTGGTAACCAAAATTGTGAGCGGCTAAAGAATGAAAACTCTATGATCTGAAATCTTAGTATGAATTGTCTAGTTTACTCTTCGACTGTCATGTTGCGTTTGGTTTCTTGTGATGACAAAGTTCTTTATGCTTTTAGATCTGCAGCTTTGTAACTCAATTCTCAAATAGCCAGAAAATGAGTTCTTGTGGTCCTCTTTAGGATATGAACATCTATCACTGAAACTGTTCTGAACCGTATTGATAACTATGAGATAAACTTTGCTTCTCCTTCCCTCCACACGCTATCTGGTCTGATGTTCTTTGACTTGACATGTAGATTAAGAACCTGGGGTTTGTCTAGATTAAGAATCTTCCCTTGTTTGCCTAGGAAATTTTGAGAAAATCTGCAAACTCAAATCTGCCAGTAGCGTCAAAAATCAATGTTGGCCAGATTTCTGCAGTATACTTCTCTTCTGTAAATATATTTTAGCCAAGTATTATAGAGTTGCGAAACATTCATTATATCCTTAATAATTATAATAATTTTTCACAGAATTTTCCAAATGTTAGTTAGATCTTAATCACTTTTCTAAAAGTTTGCTTCCGAACAGATTTGGCTTATCCCAACTGTTACACTATGTGTAATTACTTTCCTTCCAGTTAACTCCTAACCATAATCTCTCAAGAGTCTTGAAAGTCATTTTCATGTACCATTAATAAAATATTTTTTTTTACTGTCCAGTATACTATGAAAAGGTATCAAATAAAAATCTTATGAACCCAAAGTGGTTGAATTTCCTGCATGAGCCCAAAAAGGGCTACATTATGTACATGAGCTTAAAACGGATAAACTATGAATATGAGCATAAAATGGATAAACTATGAACATGAGCCTAACGAGGGTAACACTTTGAACATAAATAAGTAAGACAATGCCATGTGCATAAGGGAGTTAGTTAGCTGACCATGAAGGCATTGGCTTAAACAATAAATGCCTGAAACTATGTTTGACGACATAGGATAGGGATTATTCCGCAAGTTGGATGACTCTTTTTTTCATGTGTCCCAAAAAGTGGCTAACCATGGATACTTTCTAGCAAATCATGTCATGTCACCTCCTATGCCCGGCAAGGTATAGGACGGCTTAGTTGGTCAGGCCTAGATTAGACTTCATGCGCTTACATGGTGGTTTATGACGGTTCACTACTTTCTCCCACAAATAATCAAAGGAATTTAAATCTACTTTATATTGTCAATTATAAATTTAGTTTGCATTATTTTTCCTTTCCAGATGCCTTCACTTATATTTGATTCTTATTGTTACTTCTAATCTTTTGTTGTACTACCCTTCTACAATGGTTTTACATCCCAATACATTCTACGTATTAACCGTCTATGGCGATACATCATTTCATGATGTAGGTTTTGGCTCTCAAGTCCTCGGTCAGACACCTCATTAGGATTCCTAGCTTCTGTTATTGGTGAGCCTCTTTCCTACCGGGAGGATTGATGAGATATGATGATTTTTTTGTATTTTCTTTCCTTTCAGTATTAGTACTTATTAGAGGCTTCACAGGCTGGTGTAGTTGTCAAGCAAACTTTGTAATTTTCAGTCTTCATTTATCATAACTATTGGTATTGTTGAACATTATGCGGTATTAATAAACTTGGGTGAAGTTTTATCTCCTTAGAAAATTGTAATTGAATTCTATATTACTTTCGCTTTATACATCTGTATTAGAAGTATGCTCAGGTGATATGCCAGAACGTTTGCTCGTACTAGCTATAGTATCATGTGCGTGTCACGTCCAGAGCCTTAGCTTGGGTCATGACAGGAGGGATGCTGGGTATATAAGTAAGAAAGACTTACTCCCTAGTAACGCATTTTAAAGCCGTGTGGGCCTGGGCCCAGAGCGGACAATATCACTAGTAGGTTGGGGAGTTACAGGGGTCTCTTGGGCCTTCGTGGTTCGGGATACCCGTCTCTACCTGGGCCCCAGATCGGGTCGTGACACTTATATATATATGTACGTTTTCAGTTTTGGAAAGTTTAATTGAGAGTATGACAACGAAATCCCTCTCTTGATATGAAATATATTGTCTATTTGATTTGTGGGTTCTTTTGAATACATGAATTTGTGTTTTCAAAGTAAGTTCCCTATTGTTGTTGTGATTGACATGATTTATGGCATGATGAGAGGGAAAATTTTCCTTAATTACAAGTGTTTATTTTGTTGATAAAAAGAGATACATGTGTTTTTGTAACACCCCGTAAATTTTTTCGTACACTTATCGCGATTATATGGAGTCCTAAAGACTTGCGTATGGGTTTAATTAAGTTTATGGTGTTCAGAAGTATCCCGTCAATAGTTGTATGTGTAGGTATTGGAATAATCTTTCCAACGATATAAAGTTTGCCCAAAACAGAGTAGTATTTCATATAAGCGAGCACATTCGAAATTTCAAAACGGTGGCCGGGAAGCCTGTGAATAGTAATTCTGCAGGAAAATTTCTGCAGCTAGGCACTCCAACTTGAGACAATCATAACTCCTTGTACAAAAAGAACTGTGTGAGCTGCTATATATAGGCGAAAATCTCTGAGAGTCTTCTTTCCGATGAAATTGGTTTCATCCAAATCCAACATCGGAGTAAGGAGTTATACTCGTTTTACTTCAGCCTCTCAAAACAGATTTTTGTGAACAGTAAATTAGCAGGAAAATACTGAGGCCTGCCAGTTTTTGGGTCAACTTTGAACGATCATAACTTCCTCAATATAATGAACTGGGCGAGCTACCATATATCAAAAGAAATATCTTTGAGTCTCCTTTCTAATGCAATTGGTTTCATCCAAATCCAACATCTGAGTAAGGAGTTATACTCGATTTACTGCAGCCTGTCAAAACTGTCCACTGGGGACAGATTCGGGATTTATTTCAATTTTTAGGGTACAATGGTCATTTTCTATTTGGACGAAAATTGGTCTTAAAAACCTGCACTTAGCCTCAATTTTATCAGATTTTATCCAAATTTTAGGAAAGGTGAAAACCCTATCCAATTTCAACCTCAAATATTTTGTGATTCAACCGTAGAAAATTCAAATTGGTTCCGTAGTTGTGTTCACCATCTCAGAAGCTTCAAGAAGCACCCCATGGTTATGTAAGGAGGATCCTAAATACAAGAGTTCATTGTTAAGGTATGAATATTGTTTATTCTTGATTCTTATCCATGAATAAGTATTGATAAAGGATTATGAGTATTGTCTTGATGTTGGAAGATAACTAGAAACATAGTTATGAATTGTTGTGTATAAATTGTTAGTAGTAAATTATGGAAGTTGCTGTATTGGATTATGGAGGATGAATTGTGGTGATATATCATTATATTAGTGGTTGTATGCCTAGTGATCATGTTGGTATTGGATGGTGATTAAGAACGGAAATAAGGCTAAGAGTGATGTTGAGAGATATTTCATGAAAATGCATGATATGTGAATGTAATAAGAGTATAAGAGGATGTATGTAGTACTCTTATTGATGAGCTAAAGGATTACTTCCTAGACATTATTTGGTGAAGTTAATACCTAAATGGTAAGGTTTGGTTGCTAATACTAGTTTGCCACAAATGACTTATTGTAGATAAGTGTTCGAAGAGTACGGGAAGTCACTTGTATTGAAGTGGTTATATCAAGGTATGTAAGACATACTCTATCTAATCTTTGGCATGAATAATGACCCATGGCACTCTCAAGTAAGCTTCCAACATTGTCCTACGACACATGACACATAATAACATCATATGATCTTCGACACTACCAATTGAACTTGTTTTCACTTTTAAGATGTCCGGCTAGTCAAAAAATGTCCATATACTATTGTTGACTCCGAAATGGTTTAATGAGGTATCCATGATTCTCTACTTCATCTTCATGATACTGATTACCTATTTACATATTTTTCCTATTGAGGTATCATGGTTTCAAGGACCATAAAGTGTGACCACAAAGCAACCAATCTCAAAGATTAATTGAATTAAGAAATGGAATGTCTGTATTTTAAATTGATAATATGATGTATTGTATTAGTACCACTGATCAGTTGGCCATTGTATTATAAAGATTATGTATATATGCTATTCCAGGGGTGGTCCCTGATGTATTGTATTAGTACCACTGATCAGTTGGCCATTGTATGACATATGTTATGTATTGATAAGGATTACGGGAAGTAATGATATGAAAGTAATGTGCAGGTATCCCATCAGTTCTTTTAAGTGTGGTCTACTCATACTGTTTATTCACTGGTATCTGGGTTCTGTTGATCTTTTGTATCTCATCTTGATACTCACTGCCTTACATACTCAGTACATATTTCCGTACTGACGTCCCTCACGGGGGACCTGCATTCATGCCTGTAGGAACAGGTTTTTCAGGTCGTACACCTCCGCAGTAAGAGCCAGGACATTCTGTTGTTAGTGGTGAGCTCCAGTTGCTTCGGGGCATCCCAAGTCGTCTCTATATGTACTTTTGGTATTTGCATAAAAGTCTTTTGTGGGCGGGAGTTTGTCCAGACCCCAACTCAGTTGTGTATCTATGTAGAGGCTTTTGTAGACATATTGTACAGCCATAGGAGTGTTTGGTTGTTAGACGTGATGGCTCTGACGGCCAATTACTGTTCATATATATATATTTATGCGTGTCTGCTGGGCTGATACAGGTACTGTTTTCTTCTATTTACAACGAAGTGCTGCCCAAATTTCTAATTTTCATAAGTAATGTAAATGTGAAAGTATAGGTTATGAACGGGTTCTCCCGGGCCTCCTCGGCTACAGGTGCCAGTCCGCTTCAATGGGATTTGGGGCGTGACAGAAGTGGTATCAGAGAGGTTCGCCCTAGTGAGTCTACAAAGCCGTGTCTACGTAGAATCTCGTTTATCTGTGTGTTGTGCACCACATCTATAAACCGGAGGCTATTGGACATTTAGGGATTGTTTCCACTCTTCATTTCTTAGATCGTGCAATAGATCCCATATTAGAGATAAAGTCATAATCAATCGCTTAATCCAATTGTTTCTTTTTTATTTATTATAGTGACTATGCCGGTTACAAGGAGAAAGAATAAGTGAAATTCTAATGGGTCTATTGAAAGGTACAAAACTCATCTTGTTGCAAAAAGGTTTTCACCAGGTTGAAGGCTATGATTTTTCTGAAACATTCAGCCCAGTTGTAAAACCAACGACAATTCACATTATTCTACCATTGGCAGTCTCACAAAAATGGTCCCTACATCAGTTAGGTGTTCAAACTGCCTTTTTACATGGCGATCTCGTTGAAGATGTATTCATGGCTCCACCTCCGGGGTTCGCTCATCCACAATTTCCTCATTATGTCTGCAAACTCCATAAATCATTCTATGGTCTCAAGCATGCTCCGAGGGCCTGGTAAACCAAGCTTCTCCAATTTTTGGTGTCCCTTGAATTTTATCCTTCAAAGACGGATGTTTCATTGTTTATCTACAACTCAGGTGGTATTCGAAACTTACATTTTCGAATAATAAAATAAAGATAAAGCTATTTGTGCGCACGTTAAGGATAGGGCACTAAATTCTCTCGGCGCAATATAGCAGGATTGCAATTATGGCCAACGGAACGGTGGCTCGACGCCGGAAAACTAATCCAGAGACATCAGCGCACACTATGGAACTTTGTGGCAAAACCCCTGATTTTGATGCATGATGAGGGATATTATATGTTCAACTTCGGAGATCGAGATTAGGTACTTCGGTCAGGACCTTAATATTTCAATAACAAGCCATTGATCCTAAAGGAGTGGGATCTGGACTTTACGTTTGATTAGCAAGTGTTGAGCACTATC
The DNA here is from genome assembly GCA_030864225.1 of Capsicum baccatum var. pendulum. Taxonomy (NCBI): domain Eukaryota; kingdom Viridiplantae; phylum Streptophyta; class Magnoliopsida; order Solanales; family Solanaceae; genus Capsicum; species Capsicum baccatum. Next base: position 8,118,409 of record CM061552.1, read on the forward strand.
CCCATATGGGTGAAATTCCCTGGGTTGCCCGTAGGTTACTGGTCAACTGAAGTCTTAAGCAAGATGGCTAGTGCAGTGGGTAAACCACTTTACACGGACAAATTTACCGAGAAGTCGGAGCAAATTTCTTATGCACGAACTGTTATAGAGGTGGACATCTCCCAGCCACTTCCTGAGATGATTACGGTTGAAACACCAATAGGGCCTTGGGACCAACCTGTTACTTATGATTTGGTACCCAAATTCTGCAATAATTGTGTTATGTGTGGGCATGAGGACCATGAGTGCTGGTGCAACAAAGATGCTGAAGCTGAGCCTGTGCAACAGGGAAAACGGGGAGTAACCAAAACTCGAAGGAAATGCAATAGGAGGAGGAAGACCAAGCAAGTTTGGATCTCCGCGCCTTGATCCCAATCCAGTAGATGTGCAGTGCGTTCAGGGCAATATATCCCTGGAGGTGGGGGTGATACCTCAGGTGCCTAAAACTGTGGAGGGGGGAATGAACACAAGCAACAGACTGCATATACAACACAGTTGGACAGGACCAACCTACCAAACGCTGTAGGAAGAAAGTAGTGGAAGACACTGGTAGAATGGGACAAAGAGGTGAAGCTAGCGGTTCTTCACCACATTGGTACAATCCTCCATGATTTTCTCCACCTGGAATATAAGGGGCCTGAACCAGGCCAATAAGCAAAAAGAGTTGAAACGTTTGCTTGTAAAGAATAAGATTGATGTTCTAGGTTGTGTCGAAACTAAAGTAAAGGAACCTAATATGAAACAAGTGTTGAAGAGGGTAGCAAATGGATGTAATATGGCTTGTAATTATTCCCCTGAATGGGCGAATCTGGCTTATCTGGAAAACCTCTGTGAAAATCAATGTTCTAAAAGTGTCTGACCAGTTTATCCATTGCTTAGTTGAGAACATCGGATCCCAAAGTTCCACGTATCTCATAGTCATCTGTGCTATGGAGGAGATTAGTAAAAGGGAGGAGTTATGGTCTGAATTACTACAACACACACTGATGCCTTCTAATCCATGGGTATTGTGTGGTGATTTCAACAATGTCTTACATTCAGAGGATCGGATGGGAACTCCAGCCACTGCTGCTGAAACTCAAGGCTTTCAAAATCTGATTGACGTTCTACAATTTACACCCTTGAGATCAAAAGGCTGGCAATTCACTTGGTGCAACAAGCAGGAGGGGTCCAACAGGGTCTATGGCAAGATTGATTGGGCATTAGGAAATTATGATTGGATTCAGATTGGAGATATCGAAGATGAGTTTCTAAATCTGAACACACACCTATTTTATTTTAATTAGAGTGTGCCAGTCTGCAAAATTGCATCCTAAGCCATTTGGATTTTTCACTAATGTGATGGCACATCCTACATTTCATGATACTATCCAGCAGGCTTGGAACCAGGGTGGTGCTGTTATTAATGTGGAGAAAACTAAAACTGGTTAGGGATTCTCTCAAAGATATAAATTCTTATATGGCCTCCTATATGCAAAAAAATCCAGTTAGCAAGAAAAACTTGAATTTGTATAGTTCCGGCTACAAGGAAACCTCACTTGTCAAATACTTATGAATCAAGAGAAATGACTAGTGGAGGACATTGAAAAGTGGACTGCAGGTGATGAGACAAAAAGCTAGAGCCACATGGATTGAATGTGGTGACTCAAATACCAAATACTTCCATGCCCAATGGAAGCTTAGAGTCACTCATAATGCAATTGTTTCACTTTATACAGAATCAGGTGAAAAACTTACTAACCCCAAGATGGTAGAGGAAGAATTTATTGTTGTGTTTGCTAGTTTAATGGGGGATAAAATCCCCATGGCTTCGTCACCTGAGAAAAACCATGTCCCTCTACTTATATGGGGTTCATGTTGACATATATACCGATCATAAGAGCCTGTAATATATCTTCAGTCAGAAAGATCTAAACTTGAGGAGCGGAGATGGCTTGAATTGTTGAAAGATTATGATGTTGATATCTTGTATCATCCAGGGAAAGCGAATGTGGTAGCGGATGCACTGAGTCATAAGTCTAAAATGGCATCTATAGAAAAGCAGGGGATGATTAAGGATCTTCACCAACTAGCTAATTTGGGAGTTCGACTTCTCGAAACTCCAGATGAAGAGGTTATTGTACGTAATGCAGCGGAATCTTCATTGATAGCTAAAGTGAAAGAGAAGCAGTATGCAGATCCAATTTTATTGCAGCTTAAGGAGGATGTGCAGAGTGGCACGACAAAGGCATTTGAGCTTACGCGAGAAGGAGTGCTTCAGTATCAGAATCGTTTATGTGTACCTGATGTAGTTGAGCTAAGAAAGAGAATTATGACAAAAGCACACTGTTCAAGGTATTCCATCCATCCAGGGTCGACTAAGATGTATCAAGATTTGAAAGCAATATATTGGTGGAATGACATGAAGAAGAATATTGCCGAATTTGTAGCTGAATGTCCAAATTGTCAAAGAGTCAAAGTAGAACACCAGAAACCCGGTGGTTACATGCAATGTATAGATCTTCCAGTTTGGAAGTGGGACAAGATCAATATGGATTTCATCACGGGTTTGCCTCGTACATATCGGAAGTTTGATTCCATATGGGTGATCATTGATAGGCTTACCAAATCTGCACACTTCTTACCAGTTAAGACAACTTATACGGCGGAAGAGTATGCAAAGTTGTATATTAAGGAGATCGTTCGGTTACATGGAGTTCCAATTTCCATTATATCCGATCGAGGAGCCCAATTTACCGCGAATTTTTGGAAGTCTTTTCAAAGGAGTTTGGGGACACAAGTAAATCTAAGTACGGCTTTTCATCCTCAAACGGACGGACAATCGGAACATACCATCCAGACACTTGAAGATATGCTACGAGCATGTGTATTAGATTTCAAAGGCAACTGGGATGATCACCTACCTCTTATCGAGTTTGCCTACAATAATAGCTATCATTCAAGTATCAAAATGGCACCATATGAAGCATTGTATGGAAGAAAGTGTAGATCGCCAATAGGATGGTTTGAAGCAGGTGATGCGGTCTTATTTTGACCGGATCTTGTTTATCAAGCAATGGAGAAGGTTAAAGTGATCCAACAACGGCTTGCAACAGCTCAAAGCAGACACAACTCTTATGTGGATGTTAGAAGAAGAGGACTTGAGTTTTCTATCGGCGATTGGGTATTCTTGAAAGTATCACCAATGAAAGGAGTGATGAGGTTTGGCAAGAAAGGAAAGTTAAGTCCACGATACATAGGTCCGTATAAGATTATTCAAAGATTTGGACAAGTTGCTTATGAGTTAGAGCTACCTCAAGAGCTCTCAGCAGTTCATCCCGTATTTCATGTTTCGATGCTTCGCAAGTACATCGGAGATCCATCGCACATCACTACTATGGAATATGTACAAATTACAAAAGATCTCACTTTTGAAGAAATGCCTATTGCTATTCTTGATCGCCAAATTAAAAAGATAAGGAATAAAGAGATAGCATCGGTAAAAGTACTTTGGAGGAATCAACAAGTTGAGGAGATCACATGGGAAGCCGAGGAAGAGATGAAGATTAAGTACCCTTACTTATTCAACGATGAGGAGGAAGTTCATGAGACGGAAGAAGAACAATAACAAGTAAGTGTTTGTTTTTATGCAAGGATGTTATGATGATGAATATGTTAATTGTAAGCTTGGACATGTCTTAATTGAGTAACTATGCTAACATTCGAGGACGAATGTTCTTAAGGGGGGGATAATGTAACACCCCGTAAATTTTTTCGTACACTTATCGCGATTATATGGAGTCCTAAAGACTTGCGTATGGGTTTAATTAAGTTTATGGTGTTCAGAAGTATCCCGTCAATAGTTGTATGTGTAGGTATTGGAATAATCTTTCCAACGATATAAAGTTTGCCCAAAACAGAGTAGTATTTCATATAAGCGAGCACATTCGAAATTTCAAAACGGTGGCCGGGAAGCCTGTGAATAGTAATTCTGCAGGAAAATTTCTGCAGCTAGGCACTCCAACTTGAGACAATCATAACTCCTTGTACAAAAAGAACTGTGTGAGCTGCTATATATAGGCGAAAATCTCTGAGAGTCTTCTTTCCGATGAAATTGGTTTCATCCAAATCCAACATCGGAGTAAGGAGTTATACTCGTTTTACTTCAGCCTCTCAAAACAGATTTTTGTGAACAGTAAATTAGCAGGAAAATACTGAGGCCTGCCAGTTTTTGGGTCAACTTTGAACGATCATAACTTCCTCAATATAATGAACTGGGCGAGCTACCATATATCAAAAGAAATATCTTTGAGTCTCCTTTCTAATGCAATTGGTTTCATCCAAATCCAACATCTGAGTAAGGAGTTATACTCGATTTACTGCAGCCTGTCAAAACTGTCCACTGGGGACAGATTCGGGATTTATTTCAATTTTTAGGGTACAATGGTCATTTTCTATTTGGACGAAAATTGGTCTTAAAAACCTGCACTTAGCCTCAATTTTATCAGATTTTATCCAAATTTTAGGAAAGGTGAAAACCCTATCCAATTTCAACCTCAAATATTTTGTGATTCAACCGTAGAAAATTCAAATTGGTTCCGTAGTTGTGTTCACCATCTCAGAAGCTTCAAGAAGCACCCCATGGTTATGTAAGGAGGATCCTAAATACAAGAGTTCATTGTTAAGGTATGAATATTGTTTATTCTTGATTCTTATCCATGAATAAGTATTGATAAAGGATTATGAGTATTGTCTTGATGTTGGAAGATAACTAGAAACATAGTTATGAATTGTTGTGTATAAATTGTTAGTAGTAAATTATGGAAGTTGCTGTATTGGATTATGGAGGATGAATTGTGGTGATATATCATTATATTAGTGGTTGTATGCCTAGTGATCATGTTGGTATTGGATGGTGATTAAGAACGGAAATAAGGCTAAGAGTGATGTTGAGAGATATTTCATGAAAATGCATGATATGTGAATGTAATAAGAGTATAAGAGGATGTATGTAGTACTCTTATTGATGAGCTAAAGGATTACTTCCTAGACATTATTTGGTGAAGTTAATACCTAAATGGTAAGGTTTGGTTGCTAATACTAGTTTGCCACAAATGACTTATTGTAGATAAGTGTTCGAAGAGTACGGGAAGTCACTTGTATTGAAGTGGTTATATCAAGGTATGTAAGACATACTCTATCTAATCTTTGGCATGAATAATGACCCATGGCACTCTCAAGTAAGCTTCCAACATTGTCCTACGACACATGACACATAATAACATCATATGATCTTCGACACTACCAATTGAACTTGTTTTCACTTTTAAGATGTCCGGCTAGTCAAAAAATGTCCATATACTATTGTTGACTCCGAAATGGTTTAATGAGGTATCCATGATTCTCTACTTCATCTTCATGATACTGATTACCTATTTACATATTTTTCCTATTGAGGTATCATGGTTTCAAGGACCATAAAGTGTGACCACAAAGCAACCAATCTCAAAGATTAATTGAATTAAGAAATGGAATGTCTGTATTTTAAATTGATAATATGATGTATTGTATTAGTACCACTGATCAGTTGGCCATTGTATTATAAAGATTATGTATATATGCTATTCCAGGGGTGGTCCCTGATGTATTGTATTAGTACCACTGATCAGTTGGCCATTGTATGACATATGTTATGTATTGATAAGGATTACGGGAAGTAATGATATGAAAGTAATGTGCAGGTATCCCATCAGTTCTTTTAAGTGTGGTCTACTCATACTGTTTATTCACTGGTATCTGGGTTCTGTTGATCTTTTGTATCTCATCTTGATACTCACTGCCTTACATACTCAGTACATATTTCCGTACTGACGTCCCTCACGGGGGACCTGCATTCATGCCTGTAGGAACAGGTTTTTCAGGTCGTACACCTCCGCAGTAAGAGCCAGGACATTCTGTTGTTAGTGGTGAGCTCCAGTTGCTTCGGGGCATCCCAAGTCGTCTCTATATGTACTTTTGGTATTTGCATAAAAGTCTTTTATGGGCGGGAGTTTGTCCAGACCCCAACTCAGTTGTGTATCTATGTAGAGGCTTTTGTAGACATATTGTACAGCCATAGGAGTGTTTGGTTGTTAGACGTGATGGCTCTGACGGCCAATTACTGTTCATATATATATATTTATGCGTGTCTGCTGGGCTGATACAGGTACTGTTTTCTTCTATTTACAACGAAGTGCTGCCCAAATTTCTAATTTTCATAAGTAATGTAAATGTGAAAGTATAGGTTATGAACGGGTTCTCCCGGGTCTCCTCGGCTACGGGTGCCAGTCCGCTCCAATGGGATTTGGGGCGTGACAGTTTTAAAAAAGGATTGGCCACCCACAATGTGCTTTAGAAGGATTGTTTTGTATACGTCTGCATGTGATTTGAATTAAGAGTGTCCTCATGAACTTTTTAAATCATTGGGGGTGGCCACCTAAATGACTTCTTTTATAAAAAGGGCTATGGTTTATGATATGATACGTATTGGCTTGTAGGTATAGGTGTTACGATACCTATTATGGTTTGCCCTTAACATGAATGAAACAAATGTTGTAAAGGTATAGAGTATGGTTTTAAAGAATCAAAAATTGGTCTTAAAGATAGCTAGTTAGTTACTCGAAGAAGGGTTGAGTTCAGACAACTCATAGCCCGAAATTGTGTTTTGCCGATATGGGTCTTTATGTGCTATTCGAAAAGTGGGATAGCATGGTATGTTAGCAAGTGGGTATAATTTTTCATGATATTTCCTATCCTTGCGGCAAACTTAGATTGGGAGCCTGGCCTCCGGGTTATGGGTGGGATCCACATAGCCCGCGGATTAGCATGTATGTAGGGTGATCCATCTAGGTCAGAAATAAAGTAAGGAGTGAGTCATGGTTTCAAAGAAGTGTTTTGAAGTTTATTAAAGTATGGCCATGTGTTTTCACTTATGCATTATGTTCATTGTTTTACGAAAGACTCTCATTATTTTGTATAAAAATATATTATTTTGGATTGTTTCACATACCAGTACATTTGTATTGACCCCCTATATTTCAAGATCTGAGGCACAGTCCCGGGGTCTAGCTAAGCAGTAGATTTGTTTATCAGCAGTTGCAGTCGGTGATCCTCCCTTATTTTGGAAGGCCTTATTATGAGACATTATCATTTGATTTAAGTGAATGATCCGAATGGGGGCCTTGTCCCAGTTTCAGACATATGTTGTTTCAGTATTGTTAGAGATTTAGCAGACTGGTGTTATGTATTTTCAAATGTTTATGAATCAAATTTTGTAATGTTCAGTTGAAGTATGGTAAGACCATGTTTCCATTTTGTTATGTTTCTCCGCAATTCTTTATAGTTATGAATTATGCATATGATTGCCAGTTAGAAGGGCTCTCGGGCCTCTATGGTTTGGGACTTCCGTCGGGGCCAGGGCCTCGGTTTTGGTCGTCACAGCTAGTCTATTGCTTCAGGTTTATGATTGGGTTCGACCCACTAATCCTGTGGTTCATGATTGGGTTCACCCAACGAAATTTAAGGTTCGTGATGGGGATCACGTCGCGAACCCCCTCCCCATGCATCAAAATTGTCTATTTTTAGTATATTTTAGGGGAATGAGGGTCTTTTCACATTCCTAAGTCATTCCCAATCCCTTATCTACATGTATAGGGTCTTAGAAATGACCTTACATCTAAAAAATTATTCCATTCATCATGCAAATAACAAAAGAGGAGAAAACCCCCTAGGGTTTGAAATCCTAAGCTCCATGGATAATTTTACACTACGTTCTCTCCAACTAAAGGTGTGTAAAACTATCAAGGTATGTACTATCCTAACTTTCATTGGCATAAGTATCATTGGCATAATTATATTGTTTTAATAAGCTTTAAACATTTTCAAGAGAATGTATTATGAATCCCATTTTATGATGAAATTTTGTATTTTATAGCGGGTTCTTCCATAAACTTGAGTTATAGTTATGTGTATATCTTATGTGTCACGACCCAGCTTCTCAGGACATGATAGCGCCTACTATAACCCAGCAGTAGGCAAGCCAACCCGTAGTCCAAAATGGCTAGTAACAGACTACTCGCTGTCACACCCCTTTTTTTCACTCCCCCAAAAAAATAATTTTTAAGTTTCGAAAGGATTTTATTATTAAAGTGACAAAAGATGAAAATTATTTCAAAAAAGGATTCATTAGTTTCAAAACTCAGAATCGCCACTTGGCATAAATCAGGTGTGCCAAGTCACCCGTGGATATCCTTTTTCAAAATGGTTTTGACTCTATAAAACTGATCCGCGAACAGAGATTTCGACTAAGGAATTTTGTTGACCGAAGGAAAGGTGTTAGGCACCCCTCAATCCTGTGGTTCGACCACGGTCACTTGTTGGAGTATATTTGATAATTTGGACACTATGAGTGTATAAACCACACCAAACATAAATAAAACCATCAATCAAGCAAACAAATCCAAAAACATGTCCAGTCCAATTATACAGTCGAAAGTAGAAAAAGAATGCGAAAATGTAAAACCTATTCTACCCTACACTAATTTTATACTATGCTCCCATGCTACCCGATGCCTCGGGCCTTCATCAAAGATGTCCTCCAAATACAAAATACTTTGGGACATTCCCCGACGAATAAATACAAGTGATCGCGGGGTATTCCCCGATTAAATGAATACATTTCCAAATGCAAGAACTAAAACCAAACCGTTCAACTCAAATTCCACATTCAAATATTCAACAAGAAAACTTATTCCTAAATTTTTGCCTACCCGAACCAACATTCGACTATTCATTTCAACATATCATAATTTTATCACATTCCAACAATATTCATGCTCATTACGAATTAAACAAAACAACAATAAACCAAAGCTAATCTAAATTCAACTTTTTTTATCAATTTCTCAATTTCATCCCCCAAATCCATTTTTAACCACATTATTAAACCAGTTTGACTATCAAATAACTTTTCAAAATCCGAAACCAACAACACATACCCCAATGAAGATTCAAACATTTAAGCATACCAATCATTCATATCCACAACAACAATTAACATTTTTCTCAAAATATTCAAAACCACACCACAAAATTACGATATTAACCAACTTCGATATAATAAAAAAGTAGAGTTGACAGATGGACCTTTGAAGAATCGATTTTATTGATAATAAAATCAAGAAATCCCGGACTATAGAATTTCTAATAGGACCTCAACAATGACGAACTCCAACTCCGTATTGAAAAATTTGAGACCCAAAACTGAAGCTCCGTAAATCCAATCGAACCCAAAACCGACACTGCTCATGTACTGTTTACGACACTATTCATGGTACTGTTCACGGCACTGTTCATGGTACTATTCATGATACTGTTTCTCTCTCAATTTTTTTTCTCTCGCGCGATTCTCACTTCTCTCCCTCGGTTTTTTTTGTTCTTCTTGTGAGGAAGATGATTTGGTGATTGAGGTTAATGTGGAGAAGATGATCATGAAAGAATGAGCCTCCCTTTTTTCCCTTTTAGAATTTTCCTTTTATATTTTTTATTTGATTTTTCTTTATTTATTATCCTATGTGGAAGCATATAATTATTGGCTTGTGGGAATAAGTGTATGGCATGTGAAAAAGTTAGTGTTGACATATGGAAGAATGAGGGTGGCGTATGGAAAAATAAGTAGGGTGTGCTCCTTTTGCATGTATCCAATGAAAAATGAAAAGTGAGGTGTTGAAGTGGCATAGTGAGGTGACAAAGATGCTATGTATTTAATTATTTTCAATTCTCTTTTTTTTTGTGTGGGGTGGGGAGGGGAGAAATTATCAATTAAACAAAAGTATGGTAAGGTGAATAAAATAAAAATAAAAATTAAAATAATTAAAATATTTTTGGGAAAGAACAAAATTACGTGTCTACACTCACTAATATAAGGAAAAGAATGTGGAATATATGAAATAAAGATCAATACACAGAAGAATCCCATAACCTGATGGTATCTGTGTCATGACCCAAACTATGGCCTGGCCGTAACAGACATCCCAAATCATGAAGGCCCGGAACGCCCTTCTCTATCTGGTAATCATGGACAACATTCATATAATAAAGAAGATGCAGAAACATAATCTTCTACGAAAACATGGTCAACTCTGAATTCAACATAAGTATGGAAACTGTAAATCAAATACATCTAAATAACATCTGACTCAGTTTGCGAAATCTCTACTACATGAAATCTGAAAACTGCCTGAAACTGGGACAAGGCCTCCAATAGAACAAAACTGAAACAAGTGACATAATCTAAGAAGACAGGCCTTCTGGAATAGAGAAGGCTCACCATTGCACAATCTGATCAGCTGTCTGAATTATCTACTACTTATCTAGACCCCTAGACTGAGTCTCAGAACCTGAGAGGTAGGGGGAGGGGGTCAATATAGATCTACTAGTACGTAGAGCATAGCCAAAACAATAATTTATAAATCAAAATATATGAGAGAAATTTAAAACAATTCATAAGTATATCATGTGGTAATAATTCACATGGGCATTTAAAGACTCTGTAAAAATCATCTCAGCTCTGAGGAATCTGTGTTACTTCTGTGTTAGGTGGTATACCCTACAACTCTGAAAAATTCCATAGGCTATATGGAAACTGCCATTAACTCAACAGCGAAGCCCCCAACCCAAGTGTGCCGCAAGGGTCGGAGTCTCTAAATCTACTACACCACACGGCCGTCGCCAGAGTACAATAATAATCTTCCCGTATTGGTAAATACAGTTTCAGGCTAAGAGTTTCTTGAACTCACGCCTTCTTCGGGTAACCACCTAACCTTTTTTAAGCCCCTTTTACAACTTATCGAAACATACAGTCTCTGAAAACATACTCTAAAAACATGCTCTGAAAACATAATCTGTTATGGAATAAATACATATGGTATCGTCATACCATTGAATTGCAAGTCACATCTCTGAGCCATTATTAGTATATCATAAATCTCTATATTCAAAACACTAGTTTTGTGACCAGCATTTCAATAAAGAGATAAATCTCTGCAAATCTTTCTTTTTTTTCAAACCTCGTGTAAATAGATGCAATTCTTTCTCATTCACACAAGAACATATTGATATCAAGAAACACCCTCTCAACAATTTCAAATCATGTTTAAATGCCAGGATATTGCAAAAAAACATCTTTCAAATCATAAAACAATATTCTTTAATTCAATACAAGAGAGGAAGTTCATAATTTATTCTCTCAACAGTCTTAAATCTCAATTTCATACATATACATATATATATATGTAAATCAATTTAGGGGAAAAGACCACAAGGCCAAATCAATAGTAACATTGAAACTTTTGAAATGCATAATCAATAATATAGTTTTCAAAACTCCCATAAAATACATGCATCAAAACCTTTAAATCATGCTTTAACAATTTCAAGCCCATGTAGTTTTTTTAGGATAAACCCCACGTACCTCGACTACAAAGAATAGGGTATGATCATTTAAGCCTACGGCTTGAGGATTCCAAATCTTCATTCAATTTTGAAAACCCACAGTTGAATCTTGAGTTTCTTGGAAGAGAAGTATATGAACTAGGGTTTTTCTTTTGAGGAAAATATTGAGAATGTCATATATTTTGCTTGTAGAGGTCTTAATCTACTGTTTGGATGTTTTAAGAGGCTTGGAAAAAGTCCAAATAACCCTTGTTAACTTCTGAACGAAGCTGAAAAAATTAAACTGGGAACCCGATTTTATGGGCTAGCGCGACCCGCCACTATTATGGTGGCTCACTAGAAAATAAAGAATAGGAATTTGGGATCCTCCGCGACGTGCCACTATCACGAGATCCCACTGGAATTTGACAATTGCTAATTAAACCCTTTCCGCGATGTGCTAAACACCAGAATAATGATGTTTTACGACTAGCACATAAAATAGCCATAACTTCTTCACTGAGTGTCCGATTTGGATGAATCTTATATCGATAGAAAGCTTATTCAGTCATCTACGAAATGAAAAGTTGATATCTAAGGGATTCCATAGTAAAATAAGTATAAATTATTCTAGAATCCAATGCTTGATATTTTAGGAATAAAATTTAGCTAAATATATCAAGAAGAAATACACTGATACCACTTATCTCTAAATATAACTTAGAGACTAGTATAATACATAGGAGAGAGGTAATTAATATTCCAAATGTTAGAAGCTCACTCTAAGTCTTCAAACCAGTGCTGCTCCGTACGATGTACACATCAATGATGAAAACCGATACTATGATTTGCAGGTTGCAGAAGTGTAGTATGAGTACCAAATGAATGGTACTCAGTAGAAAACTGTCAAGTGAGCTCCAAAGAAAAAACAAATATATACAACACGTAAACAGAATGGAAACTACAACTAAGAGTCCAGAAATTATATAATAAGTCAATGAGAATAATAAGGGACAACTATCCTATTCATGTCTAAGAGTCTAACATAATAAGACTAAGGAAGTATCAAGGAGAACTATCCTATTCCAGCTACATTCAATATATGCCAATTCTATATCGTATATCCCAGGTCAATATACTAATAAAGAGCAAAATAAAGATGTATAGTAATACACAAGGCGAAAGAACGACTTTATAACATGAACAATGAAAGAAGGAATATACGATAGTACCATAGCTTCATAAAGCTATATATATATATATATTATATATATATATATATATATAATACATACAAACATAGGTTATCTCAAGCATAACCTAGATCATCATGTTCTCATTTTAAGACCTCATTATAATACTATCAGGATTTAATACTAACATACTCAGGATTTATAATCCACATGGCTAGACATAGAATAATCATGCATAGTAATGCAATCATAAAATAGCAGATGCCGAAGACATACCTCAATCTGGATACTGGATCACTGACCAATCTGACATAGGTAGCTATAATAATGATCACAATAATGATAATAACAATATCAATAAAATCGTAAATAATTGGCTACTTCGGACAACCAAATACTTAGCTGAGCATATGCATACCCCCACCACCCTAGACTTGAAAGGTTTAATAAGCATACAATAATACAAGACATATTATTCACCCATATATATGCAGTCATCCCATACCGACTGATAAATGTAGGTGCATACTAGTGATAGGCGATGTTCATGCAGAAATTAATGCAAAATACACAATCAATATCATAACTCATCATAATTGTCCTCATCAAGACCATCATCATCGAAATCAACCTCCGACCTTGACGGGTATCAACACATTATCAATATATCCTATGACCTTGCCGGGTATCAACATATCATCAATATATCCTCCAAACTTACCAGGTATCAACACATTATCAATAGTATCTTTTGACCTTCCCGGGTACCAATATATCATCAATATATCCTCTGTCCTTGCCGGATATCAACATCATCACAATAATATTCTTTGGCTTTGCCGGTTATTAATATCATCACAGCAGTATCCTTTAAACTTACTGGGTATCAAGATATCATTAATATATCCTTCGGCCTTGTCGGATATCAATATATCATCATAATAGTGTCCTCCGACCTTGTCGAGTATCAACATATCATTATAATAGTCGTTACCGAATAACATACACTAAAATACTCATTGTCACGACCTGAACTGAGGCCCTGGCTGTGACGGGTATCCCAAACCGTGGAGGACCAAGTGCCTTTTTTCTATCTTGTAATCACAAACACCATTCACATACAAAAAAGAGAAATGCAGAAATAAATAGACAGAATCATGGTCATACTCTAATTTCAATTTTACAATACAAAATGAAATCAATAGAATCTAGATTATATCCATATCAGTCTGCAAAATCTCTAATACATCAGAATATAATAACTTGTCTATAACTGTGTAACACCCCGTATTTTTAAGCTAGAAATCGAACCATCATTCCTACGTGCGTAAGCTCTAATTCGAAGGTTCATGCTTATATTCATGTGTCATGATATTTCACCTAGTATATGAAGTGATTATGAGATGAAAAATATTCATAGAAATGGCCTAGAGCAAAGTTGAGCTAAGAACCTTTCATTAATCAAAAATTGGATATTTGATTCTACAAGGGTCTAATTTGAACGTGGATAAATCTTGATACACATAGAATTTTTCATCTCAAGACCAAACAAATTGTAGATAATTGAATTAGCTTTCCAACGATACCAATTTCGCCAAAATCCAATAATCGAATGAAAAGTTATGACATTTTTCGTGTTAGGCAGTAAGCCGATGAAATGTCAACGCGACGCATTGGCTAGTGCATTACAGAACCGTTTCACTCATTAAATCAGTTTCTAATGGGTCTAGGGATATTTTGGTCACTTCCCCTTACCCATAACCCGTCCATAAATTAAGATTTGCGCCCCAAAAGGAATAATACACTCTATAATTCAATTTTCCTCTCAAATCAAAACCCTAACTCCTCCCCAAAGATCAAGAACTCATCCATAAGATCAAGAATTCCAAGAAACGGATCAAGATTCAGGTTTCATCTTTCAAGATAAATAATCTAAGGTACGTGGGGTTCATCCTAAAAACTACATGGGTTGTTGAAATGCTTGAACATGATTTAAAGTTTATCAAGAATGAATTTCAAAAAGGGGTTTTGGAATATATGGTTTAAATTATGCATTTTGAATATTTCAATGCTATTATTGATTTTTCCTTTAGGCCTTTCCCCCTTAAATCAATTTATACGTATATGTATATGTATGAAAATTGTGATTTAAGATTTGTTTGAGAGAACAAATTATGAAATCCCTCTCTTGTGATGAATTTAAGTTTATGACCTTATTGTGAATGGTTTGAAATGCATGATTTATGGTTTGAAAATAGTTTTCTCAATATCATAGTATTTGAACATGATTTAGAGATGATGAGAGGGAGTTTCTTGATATAATTATGTTCTTGTGTTAAAGAGAAAGAATTGCATGTGATTGAGAACTTTGCTATGACCACCTTGTGTATTTGACATATTGAAAAATGTAGTTTCTTGCATGTGTTTATATGAGTTTTAAGAAAGAGTTCTTTGAATTGATTTATTGAAGTGGTGGTCCCAAACCTAATGTTTTGGAAGCAAAGATTATAATATACTATTAATGGCTCATAGACGCGACTTGCAAGTCAATGATATGATGATACCCTATAAATGTATGCCATTACAGATCTAGAATTTTTAGAGTTTGATTCCAGAGAATGAGATATTTTAAAGAGTTCAAAATGGGCTTAAAGAGGTTTAGGAGGTTACCCGAAGAAGGCTTGAGTTCAAGTAACTCTTATCCTAAAACCGTATTTTACCGATATGGGTATATTGTTATTGTACACTGGTGATGACCTTGTGGCGTAGTAGAGATAGAGACTTCGGCTCTTGCAGCAAACTTGGATTGGGGGCTTGGCTACTGATTTAATGGCAGATTCCATATAGCCCATGGAATTTCAGAGTTGTAGGGTATACCACCTAGTGCAGAAGTAAAATAAAGAGTGTCACAAAGTTAATTTGATTTTATAGAGTCTTTTAAATATGCCCATGTGATTCTTACCATATGATATATTTATGAACTATTTTAAATTGCTCTCATATATGTTGAATAAAAATTATTATTTTGAATTTGCTCTACGTACCAGTACAACCGTATTGACCCCCTACCTTTCAAGGTCTGAGGCTCAGTCTAGAGGTCCTGCTGATCTATAGAGCTTTGAGACAGAAGCGAAGTTTGCAGTGGTGAGCCTTCTTTATTTCGAAAGACATATCTCTTTTTAGACATATTTTTTTTACTTTGGTTTTTGTCCACTGGGGGGCTTGTCCTAGGTTTTAGACAGTTATTGATGACATGTATATTAGAGATTTCACAGACTGAGAAAGATGTTTAAATATTGATAAACCTATTTTTGTATTGTTGAACAGATTTCAGAGTATGACCATGATTCCTATTATTTTGTATTTCTGCAAATTTTCTTATACTATATGAATATTGTGCAAAATTACCAGATTTAGAAGGGCGCTAGGCATCCATAGTTTGGGATGCTTGTTAAGTCCAGGTTCCCAGCTTGGGTCGTGACAAAATTGGTATCAGCGCATGGTTCATGGTCCTAGGGTGTCTGCAAAATCATATCTAGTAGAGTATTACTTATTGGTGTGTTGTGCACCATACTTATAATCAGGAGGCTACCAGGTATTTAGGAGTTGTTTCCTATTCTTTTATACTCTAGTTCGTGCTATCGAGTTGTCCCTAAGAAAGTTATCCAAGTTCATTCCCCGTTCTAATTTCATGGGTCATGTTTTATTGTAGAGGTGATACAAGTCTAAGAGTCTAGCTCCCTTAGCGATGTGGTTCTCTTTGATTGAGTTATCCAGAAAAGTTACGAGATAGCACAAGGACTTGAGAAGAGTCCAGTAGTGCTTCAAGGTGTATTAATTCAAAAGTATACCATTATCTTGATTAAATTGTATTTTCCCAGCCTGAGGTACGAAGTATATTCAGTCTTCTTTAGTAAAAGATTCTTGTTGGGGGTGTGATGTTTAAGGATAATTATGTGTAGCTGAATGTTGGAACTATATTTCCACCTGAGTAGTAGCGTCTATTAAAGTGTCATGACCTATTGGTAGTGAGATGGTCTAGAAGTTGGTGATATGAAGTCACAAGGTTAGCAGTTTGAGTGAGGGTGACTTTTTCATAAATAAATAGTTTTAGTTGTATAATCGTGGATTGAAGAGTGGGTTGCCATTTTATAGTGATAGACTTATATGGTAGCAATATTTGTAGATCATATGTTAGTCTGTGAAGGAAGTGACTCGATATGATTATTGTTTATTCAAAATAGAGAAGGAGCTTAAAGTGGATAGTTATGGTGGTTGCAGAAATCATTCATAGGCTGTGAATGAAAAGGGGCAGATTAGTCAATAAGTTATGGGTAGAAATTCATTTCTATACATTGAATCTTGAAGGTAGTAGTGATGTATGCTTGGGTAAGTAAGAATGATGTGAAGAAGTAGAATATGTAGATAAGATTGTAATGGGTATGTTATAGGAGTAAGACCGACTGTCCCAATTATGTGACTTGGCCCCTTGATTGTCTTTTCCTTGGTAGCTGTAAGCTTGTACTGAACGTGAGAAGATGTATGGTAGATTATAAGGTATGGTAGTAATGTTGTAGAGAGGATTAACTGATGGGTGATGGTTAAGTTAAATGGCGTAGTTGGGCTGATTCCCCAATTTGATGGATTAGTGTAGTATGTGGCATGCTTCGTTGGTGGTACATGATTGACCTTAGACTATAGGCTTGAATGTTAGATGTGAAGTGTGATGGTAAGAGTAGTAGCTTAAGATTAATGATGCATGTTTTGTTAGGATTAATTAGCAATCTTGATGTGATGTGTGAAATGGACTAGGTTGATGATTTATGAAAAGTTTAAGTGAAAATCGTGAGGTATATGTGTACATGAGGACTAGTGTTAAAATAGTGAATTGTGGTTGAATCGTTAAGTGGATAAGAACGCGAGTATATAGGAATAAGATGAACTCAAGTAGCAGGTTGTTGAATAAAGTTTTATGTGAATAAGTGTTTTGTGTACCAATATTTAGTTCTTGAATCTTGTAATATAGAGAAGTCTGAGAAATTGTAGTATAATTCCCTTTAGAGTTAAATTTAGGAGATATAGATACACAATGTGCACCTTTGGTATAGTTTTTACAGATTTTGTTAAGTTTTAGGTTATGTGATTAGAGGTGTAATGATAGTAATCTAAGGAATAGAAGATAGAGTGTTAAATGTTTAGAAGTGTTGGTGTCTATGCCCATGAAAATATTAGTCGTAAGTTGATGACTTTGGGAATTATAAGAAATTATGATTAGTGTCCCTGAAAGGGGATGTCTTAGGATACAATTTAGTGTCTTTGTATTAGAGACTAATAAAAGGAGTTTGTGTTGATATTTATACTGATACCCCTCCCTCTTGTGATAAGGAGTGTGAATGCATGCGCTTATGAGAGTGAGAGTTGTAGAATGATAGATATAGAGACTAGCGAAAGCTAAGAGTAGCATATACAGAAAAGTATGGCCTTCAAGGTACAGTTCTTCAAGGAGAATTTAGAGTTTAAGTATGCGGTGATGTCTCTTTTGTGTTGAGAGTTGTGGCTATAGATTTGATAAAGGGGATATGTCCGTAAGTCTAGGGTTGAGATTTTGGTCTAAGGGGGAGATGGTGAATTAAGATAGCTCTTGAATGTTCTCAGAATGGCAAGTTTTGGGGAGAAACCATGATAAACCTATTTCTACTCAAGCATAATTCTCCTACTCCAACTTGGGAGAGTATCCTACTAATGTATTACATCATTTTTTCAAGTCATGCCTATGCCTACAGTTCGAGTACTCTATGAACTTATGTTTATGATTTGACCTCTAAACTAGAAACAATTATGTATCTCAGTAATCTAGTCTTTCACGTATTCAGGCCATATGTTATGTTGTTCGTGATCCATAAAAATCCATGTCTCCCAACATGTTTGGTCCTAAGAGAATATGTTTCTATATGTCACCAATTCATCCTATGTTGGATTTAGCCCAAGTGTTAAGGTTTATGCAAACTCATGGAAAAATCTCTGTTCCTTAAGTGAGGAGAAATTGCTTCAAGCAGAAATCTTTGTCTGAGTTGTAATGTAACACCCTGTAGTGTTCTCGACTCCATACTACTCTTGCTTGCATATATGGAGAGCTGTCAACCTGAAAAATTTTCTGATTGTTAAGACTTAGTCATATTTATGAGTTTGTAACTCTCATCATTTTCAAATTGATCTTTCCAACCCCGAGAAGTAGATTTTTGTGTTGATTCATGTTCAGGAGTGCAAAGGGGTTATTCCAGGAAAGTTCCAAATTTTTCAGATCATGTTTGAGATGCGTTTGAGTAAGCAAACCAGTGTCTCAATGCGATATGCCGTGCTGCATCGGTAATTGCTTTGTCCAAACCAGTGTCTCGATGCGATCTCGACGCATTGCATTGCCAATCACGTCTGGGTGCCCAGTTCATCTTACTGATTTTTCGAGTCCAGGAGGGTAATTCAGTTTCTTTCCCTCGTGTTTCCTTGATATGTGAACTAATGTTTCTCACTGTGCTCTATCCTAAGAATTCATGCTGCATTGTATCTTCTGAATAACTCTCTACTTATGATCCAACCACTTGATATATGGAGCACTCGTGGTTATTTTATCATATTTTTATTTTATGTCCCTCCTTGAGTAGTGCAATAAGTATAAATTATGGTCTAATAGTGTTACTTCTGTTCTTGACATTTATGCTCGGGTCCCTTGATGACCCTTCGTATGATAGTATAGTGGTGGCTGTGTAAGCGTGGTGATGTGTTAGGTAGAGGAGAAGATGTTCTTGAATATGTTCTTGAAAGGTTAAAAAAAAAGAGATGAACTTTTGTTGTGTGAAATAGCTAAGAAGGAGGAATGTGGCAAAAATATTTGTTAGAGTGATTGAAATTGTTGGTCTTAGTGGGGGAATCCATGTAGTGGGTATAGTAATGATTAGGCTTGAATGTCGTGGTTAGTACTCTCTAAATGAAATCTCGAGGGTGTTTAATGACAATATTCTTAATAGGATGTAAAGTGCAGGGTCTTATAGTTTAAGTTATCATCCTATTACTCCGAGTTAGGCTTTAGCACAACAGTACTAAGTAGTGTTTCTAAGTGTAAGGTCTTTTTCGTTGTATCATGAGAGGTGGAGAATGATTCTAATCCTATCTTCCTCGAAATCGTATTTCATTATTAGTACCAATATAAATCAGTCTATGAGCATCAAATAAATCCCTTTCTTATGTTGTGAAGATTATGGTGCATAGAGCTCATGTGCAAGATCATCCCTATGTAGTCTCAACATCTCATGTTTCGTGCTTTCAGTCGGGGTTATCAAGAAACTCGTTTGATTCCATTGTATGTGTTGTTGAGGAAAAATTGTTCAATATGATACTACATTATTTATTCTAAACTTTCTGAGATTCGAAAGGTCCTCACCCATCATTCGGGGACGAATGATCCCAAGGGGGAGATAATGTAACACCCCGCATTTTTGAGATAGAAATCGAACCTTCGTTCATACATGAGTAAGCTCTAATTCGATGGTTCATGCTTAGATTCATGTATCATGATCTTTCACCTAGTATATGAAGTGATTATATGGTGAAAAATGTTCATAGAAATGGCCTATACCAAAGTTGAGCTAAGAACCTTTCATTCATACAAAATTGGATATTCGATTCTATAAGGGTATACTTTGAACGTGAATAAATCTTGATACACATAGAATTTTTCAGATCAAGACCCACCAATTTGTATATAATTGAATTATCTTTCTAACGATACCAATTTTGCCATAATTCGATAATCGAGTGAAAAGTTATGAAATTTTCCGTGTGAGGCAGTAAGCCGACGCAATGTCGATGCGACGCATTGGCTAGCGCGTTACGGAATTGTTTCACTCATTAAATCAGTTTCTAATGGGTCTAGGGACATTTTGGTCACTTCTCCTCACCCAAAACCCATCCATAACATAAGATTCGCGCCCCAAAAGGCATAATACACTCTGTAGTTCAATTTTCCTCTCTGATCGAAACCCTAACTCCTCCCCAAAGATCAAGAACTCATCCCTACGATCAAGAATTACAAGAAACGGATCAAGATTCAGGTTCCATCTTTCAAACTAATAATCTAAGGTATGTGGGGTTCATCTTAAAAACTACATGGGCTGTTAAAATGGTTGAACATGATTTAAAGTTTATCAAGCATGAATTTCAAAAAGGGGTTTTGGAATTTATATTTTAAATTATGCATTTTGAATGTTTAAATTCTATTATTGATTTGTCCTTTAGTCCTTTCCCCTTTAAATCAATTTATACGTATATGTATATGTATGAAAATTGAGATTTAAGATTTGTTTGAGAGAACAAATTATGAAATCCCTCTCTTGTGATGAATTTAAATTTATGACCTTATTGTGAATGGTTTGAAATGCATGATTTATGGTTTAAAAATAGTTTTCTCAATATCATAGTATTTGAACATGGTTTAGAGATGATGAGAGGGAGTTTCTTGATATAATTATGTTCTTGTGTTAAAGAGAAAGAATTGCATGTGATTGAGAACTTTGATATAACCACCTTGTGTATTTGAAATGTTGAAAAAGAGAGTTTTTTGCATGTGTTTACATGAGTTTTAAGAAAGATTTCTTTTAATTGATCTATTGATATGGTAGTCCCAAATCTTATGTTTTGAAAACAGAGATTATAATATGCTATTAATGGCTCAGAGACGCGACTTGCAAGTCAATGGTATGACGATACCATATAAATGTATGCCATAACAGAGCTAAAGTTTTTAAGAGTTTGATTCCAGAGACTGAGATGTTGTAAAGAGTTAAATATGAGCTTAAAGAGGGTTAGGTGGTTACCCAAAGAAGGCTTGAGTTCAAGTAACTTTTAGCCTAAAATCGTATTTTGCCGATATGGGTATTATTATTGTACGCTGGAGACGGTCCTGTGGCGTAGTAGAGACAGAGACTCCGGCCCTTGCAGCAAACTTGGGTTAGGGGCTTGGCTATCGAGTAAATGGCAGATTACATATAGCCCTTGAAATTTCAGAGTTGTAAGGTATGCCACCTAGTGCAGAAGTAAAATAAAGAGTGTCATAGAGTTCAGATGATTTTATAGAGTTTTTTAAATATGCCCATGTGATTCTTATCATATGATATATTTATGAACTATTTTAAATTTCTCTCATATATGTTGAATAAAAATTATTATTTTGGATTCGCTCTACGTAGCAGTACAACTGTATTGACCCCCTTACCTTCCAAGGTCTGAGGCTCAGTCTAGAGGTCCTGCTAATCCGTAGAGCTTTCAAACAGAAGCGAAGTTTGTAGTGATAAGCCTTCTTTATTCCGGAAGACATATCTCTTTTTAGATATATTTTTTTGTTTTTACTTTGGTTTTGGTCCACTGGGGGCCTTGTCCCAGGTTTCAGACAGTTATTGATGTCATGTGTAGTAGAAATTTCGCAGACTGAGAAAGATGTTGTTTAAATGTTGATAAACGTATTTCCGCATTGTTGACCAGATTTCAGAGTATGACCATGATTCTGTATTGTTTTTTATTTTCACAAATTTTCTTATACTATATGAATATTGTGCATGATTTCCAGATTTAGAAAGGCGCTCGGGCCTCCATAGTTCGGGATGCTCGTTACGGTCAGGGCACCGGCTCGGGTCGTGACAAACTGGGACAAGACCCCCAGTCGGACCCAAAACTTAAATGCAAAATAATACTCTAGCAACAGGCCTTCCGAAATAAATAAGGCTCACCAACTGCACACTTTGATCTAAAGATTCTACGATTTCGCGGGACCCCTCAGACCCTGAAATATAAGGTGTTAATAAAAACGTACTGGTATGTGAAACAACTCAAATAACATGATTTTAATACAAAATACATGAGAGCACTTCATAAAATAATGTCCATAATACATAATTTAAAATACATGGGCATACTTTAGTGATTTCCAAAACACTTCCTTGAAACTATGACTCACTCTTTGTTATTCTTCTGAGCTAGTCGGTATACCCTATAAATCTGAAATTCCACGGGTTATGTGGAAGCTTCCCTTGACTCGGCGGCCAAGCCTCCAATCCAATTAGCCGCCAGGATTGTAGTGGTTATACCCCCCATGTGAGCACACCGCAGGAAATCCCCCATGTGAGATGTACTAAAAATGTCATATCATGTAGGATTATCTATGAGCCCTTGTTCTCAAATGCCTTCTTTGGATAACCTACTAGCTCTCTTAAGCCCAACTTTTAGTTCTTTAATGAAAACACATTCATACTTTACAAACATTCAACACTATCTTGTTAAGGGCATGGAATCATCGGGTATCGTCATACCCTGACTTGTATGTCAATCAAATCACGTCACATCATGTCTGCGACCCTTTTTACTTATTATCATATTCATGAAAGCCCTAGATTTTAAACATCAGATTAGAGAGAATTATGCAATAGGCTTTTCATTCAAATATTTACCAAAATATTCTCCTCCCAATTGTAAAATCAATAGTTGGTCACCTCATATTTGTAATTATTTAAAATCCAAGAAAGATTGTTAATTTGAGACAACGAGTATTTATCACGTGAAAACACATTCCCAACATGTCATAAACAATACCAACTCTATGATCATTAAACAAGCAGTCACCCATTAGTTTTTCGTTTAGAAAGTTCATGCCTTTAAACAACCCATAACACTATAAATAAAAAATATCATGATAAAAGAGGGGGTTTTGATCATTCATGATCTCATTCAAACTTTCATTGCACCCCAAAACATAAATCTATTGTTATATTCAAAATTCATGATAGACGGTTCAAGACAACATACAATTTCTTCAAAACAACTTCATGACATATACTTTTCAAATAATTTCAAACCCTTTCTTTATAAATATGATTGGGGATCTTTAATGTAATAAAAGCAATAGAAAAATTATGCCCATGATTTTTAGAGAAGTCCCACATACCTTACATTATAATATTTGAAAAATGGAACCCAAATCTTGATCCGTTTCTTGAAATCTTGAACTTAAGAATTGATTCTTGATTTCTTGTTCTTGGAGAAAACCCTTGTTTGATCTTATTTTTGAGAGTGAAAAGGGGATCTTGAAGTTGTAAAACTGATAATAGTTGAGTAAATAACGTTTAGGACATTATTTAATTTGTGTGAGAGGTTTCTGGGAAGGGAAAGTACCAAAATACCCCGCTAAAAACTAACTTTTTGCGCGATTCGGCCTTGACTAACGTATCTCTAAAAAAAGGGCATAACTTTTTACCCCAATATTGGATTAAAGCTAAACTGGTGGAGTTGGACAGAGGACTCAAAGAACTTTCATTTGATATATAGTAGGCCCTCTAATTCGTTATATACAAAAAGTTATGGTTGATGGAAGTTGACCCAAGTTTAGACGCTCACCAAAATTCAATCGATAGGAAAGCTTTCAACTCGTCCTTGAGTTAGGGGATTTGGTGACATCAATTCATAGTCAAAGGTATTCAAACACTATAGGATTGATCATCACAGATATATTAATAAAGAATCATTGGGTTCGGGTCTATACGTGTGGAAAAGACGGTTCAAACTTTAGCCCGAAAGGGCGGGGTGTTACACTCATAAACATAGTCATATCACCATAGAATATCTATCAAGTCAATACTTCCCAACTACTCGTTATTAACTAATCAACGCTTATTATAATAGAATCCTAGTTCTCTAGTTATCACATAACCTCTAGTTATTAGCCTAAACATTATCCTTCACATGATCCTTATTCACGGGATAGCAACTAACCATTATTTATTTAATAGACAACATCTAACATCTAGTCAAGGTTAATTACTAGACCCAAACTACCATTTATCCACCATTATTATCAACTAATCATCCTATATGCGTTAATCATTACTAGACAACATATAACTACTTGTCACCTAACCATCTTTTATTAACTAACACCATTCATTAACTAACCATCATTTATCAACTAATCCTTGCTTAACTATTCATTAGTTAACCATTTAGCAGCTATTCAAAGTTTTTAACTAGTCACCTCTTATTACCAACATCTCTTATTATCTAGCCTCATTAACACACAACTCCTCGTTTATCGACTAATTGACATCACGAACTTAGTCATCAATACCAACTAACTTTCACCTATGCTAGACCCGACCTCACCATAAGTTACGTATTAACCATCGCCAGCTACCATATTTCAACTAAGCAAGATTCATTAACTAATACATTAGATTCCTAGCCATCAAGTGCTATAGTCCCCTAATAGACAGCTAGTTACCACATAACTTAACTGTTAATTAGGCAGAATAATCGTAAGGTCATATTTCATCTACAATCACATTAGTTACCGATATAATACTCATGAATGTACCAAATCTATGCATGCCATCACCAGTATCCAATCAATAAAGTCATAACCAACATACCACATCTTCCTCCGTACCATACCGGAGAGATGTTTATACAAACATATATGTATTCATAAAGTGCAATCATATCCTTTACACTGATAAACACTCCTCGAATATGCAATCAATATCATAACACGATCCTTGGCCCATTAATTTATCTGAAATAGTCACAACATCATAATCACGGTCTGAGGTCCATATACATATTTGGAACCCATATCGATAATCATATTTATAAGCCGTAGCATATATTTAATCATCTCACATATAGGAAGTATCTCACATATTGGAGGGATAATATAGATAGACATGTACTTGTCTATAGGATATCTTATATTCGATAGGCCATACATCATAACTATAAGGAATATCACCTCTCTAAGCCAATTTGCATATCTAAGAGGAACATCGTCTCTATAGGTCCAATAATCATAACTAAAGGAAATAACAACTCTATAGTCCAATCATCAAGTCTAAGAGAAAATAGCATCTCTATAGACCAATCATTAACTCTAAGAGGAAATAGCATCTCTATAGGCCACATAACGTATCTATGAGGAATATCATCTCTAAATGCCCAATATCACTTCCACAAGAAGTATCATAACCACAACTCAAAAGCCACATTTTCGGGAACATCATTACAAGTTACCAAGTTATAAAGTAACCTTATTATAAGTTTTAAAAGCCTCATCTATGTCTAATATCCGCAACTAAGTCCACAAGACTTAACACAAGTTTAGGCCTAAGTTGGCCGAACGATCTCACTCCTAATTCCCAATTTCCATAATTAGGCAGACTATGCCCCAAACTAGGCTAAGATATCTAGTTCATCTTCTAGATGTCAAGTAAGTCATATTAAAGCCTAAGATAACAACTTCGACTAAAGTCAAGGGTACTCAAGTCAATTCTACCCAAATTATGATTTCAAGATTACCACACTAGTCCAAATAGGTCAAATATATAAATCATGCTTCAAATACTAAAATCATATCCCAAACATAGGTTTACATCATAACCATGCTACGACAAATCTAAACCAGAGAGGGAAAACAATAGGCTTCAAAAGGGTTATAAACATGCCCTTTTACGAGTCCGAAGCCCTTATCTAATCTCCAAACATCAACAATCAAGTCCAAGTTATCCTACTCATAATCAAGCCTAACATTCATATCTACACGCAACATATATCACACATCATCTATGAAGAAAAGTAGCCAGAAGCCTACCTCAAGGCAGACCTCAAAACCTCACTTCATGCACCACACACCCAACTTCACTTCACAATCCCCAAAATGCCATCACACTATAAAAATCATAATCTACTTATCAATACGAGTCTAAAGATACCCATATTGCACTATTGTGCTTCGGGTCCAACAACGACACCAAAAACTCCAAGTGGGTCCCACTTACGGAAAATATATTTTCAAAGTCAATCCAACATTCATACATGAGTAACGAATCAAAACACTCAAAATTGTGTGAAAAACAAGCAATCTTTGGGCTAAAATTAAGCCCTAAGTGAATTTGGAGTTTTGGATCAAAAACCAAGAAATTCATCAATAAAGTGATGAAATCTTACCTTAATCCGGATGAAAATCATGATAATAGATATTTACGAATCTCCCTAGACACTCACAAGACTTAATTTTGAATTATCATACCCATTTTGCGTTTTAGGCTCTCAAAGATGAATAAAAAATACCCAAATTCGCGACTTTGGTGTTTATTTATAGACCCCTCAGCGAAGAGATGCGGTACCTAATATTTCTAATATATTACTATCTTCTCAATTATACGTGTTTTAGTACATGAATGGTGACAATTCAGGTAGGAAAATGACATAGTTGATACAATTAGAACAACAATATATCCAAGCAGTCCCACAAAGTGAGGTCTGAAGTGAGTAGAGTGTACATTGACCTTAATTACCCCTACATTAAAAGTAGAGAGATTGTTTCCGATAGATCCTCGACTCAAGATAGACCCTCGACTCAAGAAAATGAGTCAAAAGCAGTCCCTAAAATGACGCTACACAAGCATAAGAAACAACTGACAATATTAAAAATAACAGATAGTAACAGAACTGAAACTGAAACAGCACAATATACTAATAGAGTTACAAGAGGCAACAAATAATAATAGAAACTGAAGAAAATCAAGAGCAATTCCATGACTAAGTACTATATGAACAGACAACAAGATAGTATACTATTACTTTCTAACCTTCTACCTAGTTAATTTGCGTCCTTCACACCCTCATATCTACGGTCATGTCCTCAGTAAGATGATATTGCGTTATGTCCTGTCTAATTACCTCGCTCTAATGCTTTTGGTCTACCTCTACCTTCCTTAGAACCAGTCATATCCAACCTCTCACTCCTCTACTCTAGGATATTCGTGCATCTTTTCTTCACTTGCCCAAACCATATTAACATCACTTCCCACATCCTTGTCCTCTAGTGAAGCAACTCCCACATTGTCCTAGATATCCTCTTTTCTAACCCTATATGTCCTGGTATGTCAATACATCCGTCACAACATCCTCATTTTCACAACATTCATCTTTTGAACATTAAGAGTTTTTGATTGACCAACACTCTACCCCAAGACAACAAAATTAGCCTAACCAACACATATTTCTTATATATCTAATAGACTTCTCAATACAGGGTCCGCACAGAAGTTGCTTCAGCTGGCTCGTAAATTAAAGAAAGTATTGTTTTACAGTGGTAAAATTTTATCAATTATCGAATATTTATATCAAATTTATAATTGCATAATATGTAATTATAAATGGTACAAGAGTTTTTCCACAAACACATGATTAATTATATGTTCTTACTTTATTAAATCACCTTATTTGAATAACTTAATGCAAATAGTTAGTACAAATAAGTTTTTACTGTGTTATCATTGACCAAAAAAGTTAGGCCTAGCTATTTGACCAAAAAAGTACAGCTATAATGGGGAATTGGAAAATATTGCTTTATCCAATAATGTGCAAAACATTTTGGTGTCCTGCATATGCCTATCTATATTTTGCTCATCTATAGGTTTGGTGGCCGTTAGAATTAAATTATACCTAAGGAAGAAGAAAAGTCAAATCAAACAAAATAGAAGAACTTTGATTTTGAAATATTCTTGATTTCTTTTCTTTAATACATGGCATCTCATGCGAAATACCATGCAGGATGTTACATAGGCGTCTCGTCAGATATGAGTGTCTACTTATTAAATTTTATACAAATTTAAGTTTTTACTCGTGCACAACAATAGTTGAAAGATATAAATATTAGCTAAGACCAAGTTAAAGGGCACGTTTATGTATATTGTCATTTAAGGAGGTCGCATTTTGATCCCAATCCCACCAAAAATTGGAATATGAACATGAATAGCCAGAAATATTAATAGAACTACTGTCAAACCTCTACTTGATTAGTGTCATTTATCTGAATATATATTGATTGATATAAAAAATATTGTCATAAAGAAAACATAATATCATATGTAAAATTGCTTTCAAAGATAATTTGATTTCTAGATTGAAATGTTGTTATAGAAGAATGTTGACTGAATTACAAATTCATAAATCATAATCAATGTTTTACCCAATTACTCTCTAGCCACTTGCTTGTAACCTATTGTGTGAATTTTTGTAGAGTACCCTATTTATAAATTTTATATTGACAAATTCCCAAGCCTATAGTCTATCCTTTGATAGGTTAGTCTAAATAATTTATTTTCCATAAAATTAGTTCCCTTGCTCATATACATATATATGTATATACACACACAAAGCAACTACATAATCTCTTACATAATTCAAACACACTTATATCAATTTCATCCAACAAGATGAGTTTATCAAGATCACTTGTAACCTCAGTTTGTAAAAAAATAATCAAACCATATTTTGCTACTCCAATTTCACTTAGATGTCACAAGTTATCTTACATTGATCAAGCACTTGATGGAATATATAACCCATGTGCCTTTTTTTACCCTAAATTGAGCAACACATGGTCAAATAAACCAAGTGATGTTATATCTGAACATCTTGAGAAATCCCTTTCAAAAGTTTTGGCCCATTATTATCCATTGGCAGGGAAATTGAATGACAATGTCTCTGTTGATTGTAACGATAACGGAGTTGAGTTCTACATTACAAAAATAGATTGTCCAATGTCTGAAATTCTCAATGACCCTTATGCTGATAAGGAAGATTTAGTGTATCCGAAAGGAGTTCCTAATACATATTCGTACGATGGTAGTCTTGCGGTGTTTCAAGTTAGTTACTTCAATTGTGGCGGAATAGCAGTCAGTTCATGCATGACACATAAGGTTGTGGATGGATACACGATATGCAACTTCCTTTACGACTGGGCTACTATAGCGCGCAATCCAAATTCAAAATTACCAAGTCGTATATTTAATGGATCGTCTTTTTATCCACCTACAAAAGACGATTTGTCAGACATAACCAATCACGTCATACCAGAAAGAGAAGAATGTTTGTCCAAAAGTTTTTGTTTCTCTTCATCTAAATTAGCTGCATTGAAAGCTAAGGTTATCAGTCAATCTGAAGTACAAAATCCAACTGACACAGAGGTAGTGTTAGCATTCATTTACCAACGGGCCATGGCTACCAAAAAAGTCATATCAGGTTCAATGCGTCCATCCATATTAAAACAGGCTGTGAGTTTACGCCCTCCGTTGCCAGAAACCACGATGGGAAACGCCATTTCTCTCATTTCTATAACAACATCAGAAGAGAATGAAATGGATCTACCACGAGTGGTTGGTAAACTAAGAAAGTCGAAAGAAGAATTTCGACAAAAATATAGACATGCTCAAACAAATGAGTTTGCAGCTACAACAATTGGACAGTATAGAGAAATGGCTGATATGATTGTCAACAATCCATGTCATGATCTCTATAGGTTTAGCAGTCTTATTAAATTCCCCCTTTATGATGTCGACTTTGGATGGGGAAAGCCTGAAAAAGTTAGTGCAGCAAGTAATGGATCAATTAAAAACAATTTTTGGTTGATAGATAGTAAAAGTAGGGATGGAGTGGAAGTACTAAGTTGCATGAAGGAACAAGACATGTTAGCACTTGAGAGTGATGAAGAGTTCCTACAATTTGCTTCTCCAAGCAACTAAATCATAGAAGAGAACAACCTTGCAATTCAATGGGACTGGACTATGACAATCCATTCTGATTCTCAATCAGTATAAAATATCTGGTGTCATTCTATTTCCAGCATTTGCTTATTACAACTTTATTTAAAGTTATTATTTGCTAGAAAAAATAATCGACTACTGGAAACAGTTAGTCAACTAAGAAAACCAAAAACAAATCGCAATTCACCTCTCCCCTCTTGTGCTTTCATTGTTGAGTTGAAATTTGATGAGCTATTATATTTGATTACAAATTTTAACATAGTGAGATAATGCATATTGTTAAAGTACTCCATCTGTTTTAATTTCTATGACATTGTTTGAATTTCCAGATTCTAAATTTGAACATAAAAACTTTAATTGCTTAAAAACCATATAAAATTTTTTGGTCCAATATATCTATTTATCACCATCTACTCAACTATACACGTGTTTTAATACACAGATAATGAGAATTCAGGTAGGAAAATGTCATAGTTGATACAACAACCACAACATCATATCCAATGTACTTCCTCAAAGTGATGTTTGGAGTAGCTAAGTAGAGTGTACACAAACCTTATTAGTTGCCCCTACATTAGAGAGATATTGCTTCCGATAGTTCCTCAACTCAAGAAAAAGAGTCTAAAGCAGTCCCTAAAATGAAGCACAAGAAGCGAAATATAATATTAAAAATAATAGATAGTAACATAACGAAAACTACAAGAGCAATACCATGATTACTAATATGAATGGACAGTAAGACAGTGTACTACTACCTACGAACCTTCTACCCTAGTTTATTTGCGTCCTCCACTCCCTCAGTGCTGGCTCTACCTAATTAGAAAAAAGGCAATCACCTAAGGTCCACAACTTTGAGGGGCCTCATTTTTTTTAGCAATAATAGATTATAGGTTTTTATTAAAAAATTATTAAATATTATTTATAGAAAAAAAATACTTCTTATATAAAAGTAAAGAACTATTAGAAGAATTTTGATCTATTTAAAGTATGTGTCCATAAAGATTAAATGCATTAGTTATATTAATGAAAAAAATTTAAAAAATCATCTATAATATTTACAACTTTTCATCTCAAAATTTAAAATATTTATTAACAAAAATCATTTTTCTTAAAAATTTAAGGCCTCCGTTTAATTTTCGCCTTAGGCCACCGATGTGTTTGAGCCGCCCCTGCACTCCCTCTAAGATCATGTCCTCAATAAGATGAAATTGAGTCATGTTCTGTCTAATTACCTCTCTCCAATACTTCTTTGGTCTGCCTCTGCCTCCCTTAGAACCAGTCGTAACCAACCTCTCATACCTCCACACTAGGATATCCGTGCATCTTTCTTCACTTGATCAGACTTTCTCAGTCTTGCTTCCCACTTCCTTTTCCTCCATTGAAGCAACTTACACCTTGTCCCAAATATCTTCATTTCTAACCCTATTTGTCCTAGTATGTTCACATATGCATCATAACATCCCCGGCCATTTTCGCAACTTTCATCTTTTGAATGTTGAGAGTTTTTGATGGACCAACACTCTACTCCATACAATAAAGTTGATCTAACCAACACATATTTCTTATATATTCAATAAATTTCTCAAAATATTGAGTTTGTGCAGAGTTTGCTTCACCTGGCCCATAAATTAAACAGAGCATTGTTTTAAATATCTATATCAAATTAATAAATATATAGTATGTAATATGTATTTATAAATAGTATACTAGTTTTTTCATTTACTCATGATTAATTATATATTTTCACTTTATTAAATCACCTTATCAGAATAATTTGATGCTAATAGTTTGTAAAAATAAGTTTTTACTGTGTTATTATTGACCAAAGATGTTAGGCCTAGCTATTTGTATACTCCCTCCATCCCTAAATATTTGTCGTCCTTATTAAAATAGAATTTCCATAATATTTGTTATTTTAGAAAATCAAGACATAATTAGTTGTTTGTTTTAATCTTTACCCTCAGTCATATATAGAGAGATATTATTATAGTATAAAAAAGAGAAGTACTAAATAAAGTTGAGTAATAAATGAAGGTAAAAAAAGGACAGTTCGGTGCACTAAAGCTATCGCTATGTGCGGTATTCACAGAAGAGCCCCACCACAAGGGTGTATTGTATGCAGCCTTACCTTACCTATTAGTTAATATTTTCTTAAGGATGTACAACTTAAAAAGATACACAAATAAATATTAATGTGCAAAACAGTTTGGTGTCCTACCTATGCCTGCCTATATTTAGCTCATCTAAGTGTTTGGTAGCCGTTAGAATTAAATTATGGAAGAAGAAAATTAATTCAAATCAAACATAATAGAAGATCTTTAATTCTGAATTATTCTTGATTTCTTTTCTTTAATACCTGGAGTCTCACGCGAATTGTCATTTAGGACTGCACATTAGGACGTTATGTATGATATATGTGTCTGCTTGTTCAATTTATACAAATTTAAGTTGCTACTTGTGCACAACCATAGTTGAGAGACACAAATATCAGTTGAAGCCAAGTCAAAGGGGCACGTTTATGTATTAAGCCATTTAAGGAGGTAGCATTTTGATCCCTGTCCCACTAAAAATTGGAATATGAACATGAATAGCCGAAATTATTAAAAAGAAATCGTTTCCACCCCCAAACTATACCCGAAAAGTCGAAGTCACACCTAAACTATTCTAGTGATCTATTACACACCTAAACTATAAAAAAGTGAAACTATTTACACCCTGTCAAGCTACCACCACATGCATGTGGTGTAGTGTTTTACACGCGCTGCCACGTCACCACCACGTCAGTAAAAAGTATCACTTTTTTATAGTTAAGGTATGTAATAGGTCACTTATATAGTTTAGGTGTGGATTCGACTTTTCGACTATAGTTTGGGGTGGAAACGATGCCTTTTTCCTTAATGTTTTTAGCCGTTTACTTTTGTTATTTAATAGGCTGGACGCGCCTAAAATAAGTGTAACACACGCGCCT
Source organism: Capsicum baccatum var. pendulum (assembly GCA_030864225.1). Classification (NCBI taxonomy): domain Eukaryota; kingdom Viridiplantae; phylum Streptophyta; class Magnoliopsida; order Solanales; family Solanaceae; genus Capsicum; species Capsicum baccatum. The sequence continues at coordinate 8,151,696 of CM061552.1, forward strand.
TAGAATTGGGGTCGCGGGGAGGTAATATTATCACTTTTATATAGTTAAGGTGTGTAATAGGTCACTTATATAATTTAGGTGTGGCTTAGACTTTTCTTGTATAGTTTGGGGTGAAAATGATGCCTTTTCCCATAGAACTATAGTCAAATCTCTACGTGATAGTGACATTTATCCGTACATATATATACACACATATAGATTGCTATAGAAAAATGTTGTCACAGAGAATATATGATAATATGTAAAATTGCTTTCAAAAATAATTTGATTTCTATATTGAAATGTTGCTATAGAAGAATGTTTTACTATACTATCCTTTGTAAACTGCGTGGACTCGTAATTAAATGATATATGTAGAATAATATATTGTTGCTGATAGATAATAAATATAATTTTCAATCACAGAAAATGTACAGAAATTCAAGATATTGCTTTTTTTGGCATGCATCTAACAAACTATATTAGTTGCTTTTATAATAAACATTTATCTGAAAATATTTTGTCAAATGTGTACTTTATACAAAATGGTAAAAATAATACTCTCTTCAACTCGTGTTGAAGCTATGAAACAACAAACCTCTTTGTTGGCCAAATTTAAAATTCAAAGAAAGCTGAAAAATGCCAAGGACTTCCCTTGACGATTTCAGTGATTGCAGGACACTAGAAATGTAACACTCCAACTTAGGATAAGGAGTCCCAAATCGGCAAAACACAGGAGAGATGTTGGGTATATAAGTAAATAGGCCTTTCACTCTAGTGACACATTTTAAAGCTGTGCAGGTCTATGCCTAGAGCGGACAATATTTGTCATTATGCTGTTGGCACGATTATGGGAAGAATTTGAGGCATTAGTTCCAACTCCTTGTAGTTGTGATAAATCAAAAGAGTTTGTGTTGCATCTTCAGAAATTGAGACTTTTCCAGTTTTTATGGGGTTGAATGGGGGTTGAATGACTCATACTTGCAAGCAAGAAGTCAAATTCTACTTATGTGTCCAATTCCTTCTGTTAATCAGGCATACTCGATGATTATCAGTGATGAAAGCCAAAATTCTGTAGTGGCTACTGCTGGGATCTTACTACCAAATCCTGCAACTGTTTTAGGTTCACTTGACAACTTTGTACTCAAGAAATGCTCCAAATTATAAGCCTAAAGGAAATCATAACTTGTTCTGCGACTTTTGCAAAATCAAAGGACATACTAGGGGAAAATTGCTACAAGATTATAGGCTATCCTCAGGATTTCAAGTTAAAAAAGAAAGGGGAAAACAATTCTGCCTATAATGTGATGTTTGATCCTACGGGAGCTGAATCTACTGAGAATGGTGTGCAAGGTTATCATCACAACAATCTATGCTCTACTAGTGGTGTTCAAAGTTCAAGACACTTCAAGGATGCTCAGCCTAGTCACTTGAATAATGATGAGAGTTGTACTCTAACTAAGGATCATTAGTACCAATCAACTTTTGCAGTTTCTCAGTAGAACACCTATTCCTTCTCCTCCTGCTAACATGGTTACACACTCATCCAATCTAATGTTAGGATAATAGACATATCATATCTGTCAAACAGATTTTCTGGGCAGATTTTTAGTGATAGACAAATTATATCTGTCCAGCTATCTGGACAGATTTTCTAGACAGATTTCAGCACATATATTTCAGTTATAAATGTGTAATATTTTGTAAATATTTGTGCAAATAGCTTTTAATACTTAGATATAGGATATATTCTTAGAGATGTAATAGTTATGAATGACAAATATTTGGGGATACATGGTACATATTAGGAGATTCATGGCAGGTCTTTAGGGATGTGCAAGAAGAAGTCTTTCTATTTAATGATAGAACTCTCAACTTGAGAGATCATTCAGCAAAATTGACATGGTATTAAAGCCTTTTTTTCAGCTTCGATTCTTGGTGTCTTTCATAGTTGGTTCCTTTCAAATTTTTTTGAAAGTCTTGGTTCTGCTTATTGCTTACTGTTAATAGTCAGTCCTCAACATCTTAGAAATTTTGTCTTGGTTATTCTGGTATCATTATGTTTCTGTTTTCCCTAGCTAGTCAAGAACATAGCGTCATATCAGTTTAAGTCCTTCCATGTTTGTTTCACTAGAAAAAATTACTCTGGGAATTTCAATTTCAACTATTTGTCAACAAAAAAGAATTATGAGGACATATAAATGAAAGTGATTCTGATCTTACTGATCCTACAAAGCTTGATCAATGAAAGATTAAAGATGCTCGGGTTATGACATGATTTTATGGTCAATTGACCCTATTATTGTTCTTAATCTCAGGTCATACAAGACAACAAAGGCCACGTGGGATTACTTATGATACAAGTCAAATGGCCGCCTTAACTTTCGATGACATCCTTCAAAGTCACTAGGTGAAGAATCAAGCTTTGGTCGTATGGAGGGCACAGTATCATACTTGGAGGGGTCGTTTTAAGCATGACTTAAAGCAATCCTGTGTGTGGAAGGTTGCTTGGATGCTTACATTGATGTTAATTCGAGAACCACAAGCCTTGAAGTATGAACCATGATACAAGTCAAATGGCCGCCTTAGCTTTCGATGACATCATTCAAAGTTACTACGTGAAGAATCAATCTTTGGTCGCATGGAGGGCATGGGATTATACTTGGAGGGGTCGTCTTGAGCATGTCATTAAACAAATCTGAGTGTGGAAGATTGCTTGGAGCCTTGATGACTTGAGGATTCTCGGGTTTGGTCCATACTTGGTGGTTCACGATTTTGGTTCCCTTTATTAAGGACATTTTTGTCACTTAGCCTTGACGGCATTTTGGTCATTTAGACTTGTCTAAATGAAACTCCATGGCCACCCCACCTTATTAAGGGCATTGGCATCATTTTGTCTTTCTTTTGTAATATACTATATATAGTCTCTTTTAGATCTTTTCTCATTAGTTTTGAATGATGAATGTATGAAACACTTGAAAATCGTCTCTCTTGAGAGTAGACCACCTTTGTGTAGTCTTAGTTAGGGCTTGGAAAAGCCATCCTTAGTGTAGGACTTGGAATATTGACCTTTGATTGAAAACGGTGAATCTTGAGGTGAGTTGATTCCCTTGGTGGTCACCGTAAGAGTGTGGTTTTGATTATTACAGTCATTAGGGATTAGTGTTAAAATACACTTGGTTCTTAATCTTGTAATAATTTTGGTCTCACTATCTATATTTTCTATGCAATTTCTCTTGTGTTTGTGTTGAATCTGTGTCTTGTTTCATCTTGTGTCATTGTTATCATCTTCATATCCTTTCTTTAGTTATAGTTTTGGTTTCTAGCATTGTTTTCCGTACTATTTGATATCAAAGCGCGGCCTGATCTTGTTCCTACAAGATCAAATCTTGGACTTGCTTGTTAGAAAATTTTAAAAAAAAGTGTTCTTGAAGATCTTGTTCTTTTCCGAGGAAAATTGTTGTTCTTGTGAAGTTGTCTTGGCCAAGAATTATATTAGATCTAGTAGTCTTTTACTTGTTTAGTGTGATACTAGTATTGGTTTCTTTCTTATCAACACTAAAAGTGTCTAGATCTAAAGTTAAGCTTATAAAATTGACCATTGTTGTGGTGACTTGAAGATGGTCGTATGTTGTACCTTGTTGTTGACCATTGGTGGTGTTGTGTTGTGTTCTTGAAGAAGTTGTTATTGTGTTCTTGAAGGTTGTTGTGGTGTTCATCTTGTTCTTCATCTATTCTTACAACTTAAGACAACAAAAAGTGTAAAATAGATCCAAAAAGTTGTAAGACAAAAGTTGTAAAGTTGTTTGTGAGAAGACTTGCACACATCAGTTCCTAGGATAGACAACCACTTTTCGTAAATCAAGGGACCTTGTCTAGTGGGACTAGTAAAGTCAAATCTCACCTTTTTGAGTTTGAAAAGTTTAAAAAGACTACAAGACTTTTACTTTCCCCCCAGAACCAATTGTCATCTATTCCAAGTTTTGTGAATATTGAAATTTTAAATTTGTGATTAAAATTCATGTGGGACTAAGACCAATTGCATGCTGCCATGTCACCATTTCTACTGTACATGTTACTAATAATCTCAAATTTGGAATTTTCTAGTTTCTAATTGTTGATTCTTGGTTTCATTACTTGATTCTAGATCTAATTAACAAACTAGTACACTCCTACTAGGTTGCCAATTAGTCCTTTGAATCATTTCTTTCGTATCTTCGTTATTTGTGTGTTTTTCTCATTTTTAACTCGTAGTGATTTCTTTGTTTCATGTTCGTAAGTAAATTTTGTTTTTGTGTCTTGAGTCAATCAAACAAGAATTCATTCCGGCCACCAAGTAGAATTGACATCTTATTGACTACCGGAGTATAATCAACTTTCAATATTCGCCGCTTCAATTGTGAAGATCATAAAAATGAGTGTCTACGAGAGTGTTGGTGAGGAGCTTTTACTACTAATCTTGTTTGTTCATTTTGTAGGTTTAATTGCAATGGAACCCGAGGCTTTCACCTCTCAAACCATGGACAACAATGTCACCAATGTCATTTTGGCCTACCTTGACACTATTTCCCGAGACATGGCTATGGTGAATGAAAGATTGGATCATATGGTAGGTCCAAGGGAGCAAATGGGCTGCCTGGACACATGTTAAGATGAATACTATAGCTCATGTGAGTTACAATGTAAAATAGTTAACTCTTACACTTTGGTGCATGTGAATGATAATTGTGTGGCTAGTAGCCTATTGAGTATGAGTTGTATCTTACTTACTTTTAAGTCTAATGATTCTTTGCCTCTTGTTGATGATGTACATATTGTGAGTGTGGATACACTAGTTGATCCTATTGATGATGAAATTGACTTTTCTTGCAAGATCAATTTATGTCCACCTAGTGTTGAACCCAACATATTGAACGAAAGTACATCGTCATGTGTAGTTGGTGTTGATCAACTTATGTATGAAACTTGCCCTCCACTTGAGGTTATATGTGATATGCTTAATAGAACATAAGTGAGTGAAGTATTTGAAAATGTTGGTCAACAAAATGGGAGTGAACCCGAGAGCTATTCTTGGGATAATCTTGTACGTGAAATCTCTTTGAAACTTCATATTGATCTTTTAGAGAGTGATGAACGTGTTTGTTCCGAATCTGTCCGTGAAATAGATCATTCTCTCTTTAGGTATAATGTCTTGTTTGAAGATGATATAAGCACTCTTAATAGACCTAGTGGTGAAAATGATGGTATAGCTTGCCTTGGAAGCTCTAGCCGATATGCTAACCCACTATGGTGTGACAACATTCCTCCTAAAGATGGAAATCTCTTCTTGGAAGATGAGAGTACTCTTAAGGGTAAGTGATGTGTGATCTTGGAAACTACTTCTACTTCTACTTTGTGTGACTTTATTGTTGAGAGTACTCATGGTAATGATTGGATACTAGTAGTGAGTACACACATAAGGTCACCTTAGTAGAAGTCAACTTGAGTGATACCTTTCTCTACTCTCTATTTGCTTTGGATGATATGTATGTTATTGTAGTGAGTATGCCGTTTAGTTGGGTGGAGACCATGGGAAAAGAGAGTGTTGTCTAGACCCGTGTCTATGGCCACTCTTTCCGTTTGACCCCGGTGCCAAATGTAGAAATGGTGATGTTGGTGCATCCAACTTGTTGCTTGGTCTACATGACAAGCAAAGTGTCACTCTTGGTGAATCCCGTAACCAAGTCCTTTGTACACTTTCATTGAGTTTTTCATATTTCATTCAAAGGATCCTTGGTTATACTTCAAGTATGTGCCGCCTTGGCATGATGATGTTTATTATTGTGCTAACCCTAACCCTCATGCCATGAGGATGTTGTGCTTGTTTGTCCTTTCTCTAGTTTTGCAAGGTACGAATTCGAGGTCAAATCCTTTTCAAGAAGGAGAGGATGATACAAGTCAAATGGTTGCCTTAGCTTTCGATGACATCAATCAAAGTCACTACCTGAAGAATGAAGCTTTGGTCGCATGGAGGGCATGGGATCATACTTAGAGGGGTCGTCTTGAGCATGCCATTAAACAAATCCGAGTGTGGAAGATTGCTTGGAGACTTGATGACTTTAGGACTCTCGGGTTTGGGCCATACTTGGTGGTTCACGTTTTTGGTTCCCTTTATTAAGGGCATTTTGGTCATTTATACTTGTCTAAATGACACTCCATGGTCACCCCACCTCATTAAGGACATTGGAGTCATTTTGTCTTTCTTTTGTAATATACTACATATAGTTTCTTTTAGATCTTTTCTCATTAGTTTTGAATGATGAATGTATGAAACACTTGAAAATCCTCTCTCTTGAGAGTAAACCACCTTAGTGTAGTCTTAATTAGAGCTTGGAAAAGACATCCTTAGTGTAGGGCTTGAAAAAGTCAATATTGATCTTTGCTTGAAAACGGTGGATCTTGAGGTGAGTTGATTCCCTTGGTGGTCACCATAAGAGTGTGGTTTTAATTATTATATTTATTATGGGTTATGTTGAAATACACTTGGTTCTTAATCTTGTAATAATCTTGGTCTCACTATCTATCTTTATTTTCTATGTAATTTCTCTTGTGTTTGTGTTGAATCCGTGTCTTGTTTCATCTTGTGTCATTGTTATCATCTTCATCTCCTTCTTTAGTTATAGTTTCGGTTTCTAGCTTTGTTTTCCATACCAAATCATACTCGGTTTTGAGAGCATTGAAGAGGCCATTCATTCAAGTTATAACACACCTTGCCCACTCCTTCATTAAGGGTATTTTGGACATTTCACATGGTGTATTTACACACCATGGCCGCCCCTCTCATTAAGGGCAAAGTAGTTTTTTTGTCTTCTTTTGTAATATGCTATAAGTAGGAGATTTTAGGTTTTCTCTTTTTAGTTATGAATGATGAATGTATGACACATTGAAATCCTCTCTCTTGAGAGTAGAACACCTTAGAGTAGTTCTTAGTTAGGGCTTGGAAAAGCCACCTTAGTGTAGGGTTAGGAAAATCTAGTATTGATCTTTGCTTAGAAATGGTGGATCTTGAGGTGAGTCGATTACCTTGGCGGTCACCGTAAGAGTGTGATTTTGATTATTACATTCATTAGGGGTTGGTGTTGAAATACACTTGGTTCTTAATCTTGTAATAATCTTGATCTCACTATCTATCCTTTTCTTTATTGTATTATTGTTGTGTTTGTTCTTGTCCTCTACTCTTGGTTTGTGTTTGTTGTTGTTGGACGAATGGTTGCTCATCTTGTTTATCATATTGTGTTACTAATATTAGATTGGATTGGCTGTTTTGGTGTTCTAAACACCTTGTTCATCTCGTTATTGTATTGTATTGTATTGTATTATATTGTTGAATCTGAGAGTTGGTCACCAAAGAGGTCCCCAGTTTCTTGAGCTTGCGGACTGATTTTGGTGTGTGTTTCATGTTTTTCTTATTCTTCTTGTACCATTTGGTATCATAGCATGGCTTGATTTTGTTTTCACAAGATCAATCTTGGGCTTGCTTGCAAAAAAATAAAAAAAAAGTGTTGAAAGCTGAAAATTCCAAAAAGAAGCAAATCTGTCCATTTTTGTGTCTTGGCCAAAATTTTGTTCTTGTTGTGTCATGGCCGAGATTTTTCTTGTTTTGAGTCTAGATCTAGGATTCATTTTATTTGTTTTGCTGTTTATAGTGTTAGCTTCTTCACCTCTAACACTGAAGAAGTCTAGATCTAGATTTGAGCTTAAAAAGCTGATGTTGTTGTTTTGAATTCAAAGTGTGGGTGTGGCCGATTGTTGTTGGTATTATTGTGGTTGGTTCAAGTTTTGAACGTGTATTATGGGGATTGTGTTGTGGATTTTATTCTTGAAAAGGTGTTGTTGTTGTTTGGAAGGTCCTACTTGAACCTTAGAAATTCAAGACTCAAAGTTTGTGTTATTGGTGTTCTTCACCATCTCTATATAGTGTTGAAGAGAAAAATGGTTGTTGATCTTAGAAGTTGAAGAAAAGGAGTGTGTATTGTGTTAGTATTGCAGGATATAAATTCAATATTTAAGGTGTAGTACTTGACAGTTCGTCATACTCCGCAACAGAATGGTGAGGCCGAACGAATGAATAGGACTATTATGGAGAAAGTGCGTTGTATGCACTCTAATGCTGGTTTACCCAAGTCTTTTTTGGGCTAAAGCTGCTTCCACGACTTTTCTTATTAACCGCTCTCCCTCAGTCGCGATTGATAAAAAGACTCCATAAGAGGTATGGTTTGGTTCTCCTGCTAGTTATTCTGATTTGAGGATATTTGGATATCCTGCTTATGCTCATGTTGATAATGAAAAGTTGGAACCTAGATCTGTCAACTGCTTATTTATGGGTTATAAGCATAGTGTTAAAGGTTATAAGCTTTGGTGTCCAGAAACTAGAAAGGTTATAATTAGCAGGGATGTTGTGTTTGATGAAATTGCCATGCTTTGGGATCCCTTCGAGTCTAGTTCTTCGCCTCCAAATGAGCTTAGTGACATGAATTAGCAACAGTCAAGAACCTACGTTGAATTGCATATTGGAGCAAAGTCTACACCAGTGCCTACTTTTTAGTCTAGCCCGGAGATACAGAGTGGTACTATTTATTCTTCACCACCATTGTGTGTCTAGCCCGGAGATACAGAGTGGTACTATTTATTCTTCACCACCAGTGACGTCACAATATTCTATTGCTAAAGACAGTCTTAGAAGAGACATTAGACCCCCTCAGAGGTATGCTGGAGCTGATTTGGTTGCTTATATATTGAATGCAGTAGAAGGTATTGATTCCGGTGAAGAACCTTCTTTTTACTCAGAAGCAGTTAGTTGTGATGATTCTGGCCGATGAATGATTGCTATGTAGGAGGAGATGGAATCACTTCATAAGAATGACACATGGGATTTGGTGAGATTGCCTAAAGATAAGAAAGTTATCCGCTGCAAATGGGTATTTAAAAAGAAAGAAGGAACATCAGGAGTTGAAGATGCTAGATGCAAAGCAAGACTAGTTGTTAAAGGCTATGGTCAGGTTCCAGGTATTGACTTCACTGATGTGTTTTATCCAGTTGTAAAGCATAGTTCGATTTGAGCATTGCTTGGTATTTTGGCCATGCATAATCTTGATCTTGAGCAGTTAGATGTCCAAACTGTATTCTTACATGAAGAACTTGAGGAGGATATCTATATGCAGCAACCAGAGGGTTTTGTAGTCTCGGGAAAAGAGGACTATGTATTCTTGCTGAAAAAGTCTCTTTATCGCTTAAAGCAATCGTCCAGGCAGTGGTATAAGAGATTTGACTCTTTTATGACCTCTCATATGTTTTAGAGGAGTAGTTATGATAGCTGTGTCGACTTCAAGGAGTTAAGTGATGGTTCATTCGTATACCTTCTTTTGTATGTTGATGATATGTTGATTGCAACAAAGGATATAAGAGAGATAATAAAAGTCAAAGCGCAGCTCAACAATGAGTTTGAGATGAAGGATCTAGGAGCAACAAAGAAGATTCTTGGAATGGAAATAATGAGGGATAAAGAGAAGTGTAAGTTATACTTGAGTCAGAAAAAGTATATTGAGAAAGTGCTTCACAGGTTCAATATGCAAAATGCCAAACCTATAAGCACTCCACTGGCAGCTCACTTCAAATTTTTGGCCACATTATCTCCAAAAAACAGATGATAAGCGTGACTATATGTCTCGAGTTCCATACTCTAGTGCTGTTGGGTCTCTTATGGATGCGATGGTGTGTTCCCGACCAGATTTATCTTATGCCATTAGTATAGTTAGCAGATTTATGAAAAATCCTGGAAAAGACATTGGAAAGAAGTTCAGTGGATTTTCAGATACTTGCATGGATCTGCTGATGTTTGTTTGCAGTTTGGGCGAAATGGAGATGGAGTAATCGGGTATGTTGATTTTGATTTTGCAGGAGATCATGATAAAAGGAGGTCCCTTACAGGCTATGTTTTCACTATTGGTGGTTGTGCTATCAGTTGGAAAGCTACTTTACAGACTACGGTTGCTTTGTTAACTACTGAGATAGAGTACATGGCTATTACAGACGCTTTCAAGGAAGCTATTGATACGGGTATTCCTAGCTCGAGACCTTTCACACAAAGCCAAGCACGTGAGTTGCAACAACTCTAAGCCTTGTTCACATTCTTGGCCATGTGTGATGCCCTTGTGAGCTCATCTAAGGACCTATATTTAATAAAATGTGAAGAGGCCCACCAAGACACCCCAAACCCACCCACTTAAATGCCAAGGGTATTTGGTCGTTGTCCCTCCTTTCTAAGTGACTATATAAGCCACATAATAGGGCTAGTCTTACTTTAGTTCATTCCTATTATTCAAGAAACAAAAAACTTGTAAATTTTTGACTTCTGTTTCTCATTTGGAGAGGCCAAAACCGAATTCTCACTAGTAGAGTGATACTAGTGTCGTATCTTGGCTAGAAGCTAGGTTCTTGGGGTTCTTTGAGTTCCTCTTGGTCCAAGTAATAACTTGATATTGATATTTATTAGTCTTAGGGTCCTTTCTCTTGTTAAGGTTCTTAGATTAATGAATATTGTGTGTCAAGTTTCTATCTCTTTCTTTGTAAATCTTGTTAACATTGTTTTGTTGAATATAAAACTCTAGTGAAGCCGTGTGGGGCTCTTTTGATTCACTAGCAATATTTTCTTTGTTGTTCTTGTTGTTAAACTCACTTTTCTAGTTCAAACAAGTGTTGCAAGCCTAGTGAAGCCGTGTGTGGCCATTTTCGATTCACTAGCACTTTGTTGTTCATGTTGTTGTTCTTGTGTTGGTTGGAATCTCTTGATACACACTTAGCACTTAGTATTGCAAGCCTAGTGAAGCTGTGTGTGGCCATTTTCGATTCACTATATAAAGTACTATTACTCACTGTACAGATTCAATTAATTCTTCTCATTTCTATCACTCAATGAATGACACTTCCTTCCCCTCTCTTCTTCTTCCTCATGTCATCACCCTGAATCGGGGTTCTTCATCTCTGTAAATTCAGTTTACATCAGATATAATATGCATCTTATACCCCATAGATGATACATAATAGTTGGCTATGAGAAAAAGAGAAAAAACATTGCATTTGATATAATATGCATCTTATACCTCATAGATGATACATAATAGATCGAAACCTTATTCATTTCAAAATATCACATAAAATAAAATAGAAAGAACTGTAAAGTAGTTATGATTTACAGAATACTAAATCACAAATTGGTGAGAGACATGTATTAAACGTGATCTTTCCCAAAACATAAATAAAAAGGTTCTTCATTTGGAAGATCACATAAAATTGTCCCTCGAAATTAGCTTCAACACCCTGCATATATGCAAGATCAAAGAAAAAGTCATTCATCTAAATAATTTCAAGGAGGTTAAATTTCAAAAATGGATTAATATTACTCCAATATGAAGATCAATCCAACAATTGCTTACCACGACTGTTAAAGATGTAGACCTTTAGTGAACTATTTCCCATGTCTTGTTGTTCTTGTTCGATCTCTTTTGCAGAATTCCTAACAGCAGCATCACAATCATGTAACTCGATGGACTCCAAAGTAAAGATTTCCACAAAATCTGTTGGGATTTCTTTGAGGTTCTTGCAATTCTTTAGAGTTAGGCGTTTTAGATTTGGGAAGCTATCACAGGTAGCCTCCCAAATCTGAAAATCTAGCTCGTTAAGTAACAACAACTTCAAGCTTTGGAACCGTTTTTCATCACTCAATCTCCATTCTGTACCGCTGACTGCATGATATTTAAGTTTGAGCTCTTCAAGATTTGGCAACATGACGAGAGTTGAGATATCTTCCCAAGGAAAATGAAACCGGCCAGCTAAAGTCAACCTCTTAAGTGATGTCGGGAAACAAAACCTCTTGATGGAGTCTTTCGAAAAAGCTTTCTTGAAACACTTCAATGCTTCGAGTTTTCTCAAGCTGGACATATCAATGAGGTAATCTGTACTGACATAAGTTACCCAGACGATCAATCTCTTTAGATTGGGAGTACAAGAAAAGACTTCATTTTTACAACTGGTGGCACAGAGACCAGAAAGTTCCTCTAGATTTAGCATCCTTGACACGCGATACTTATTTTGAATATATTCTCTTCTAGGGCCAGTTAAATAACTGGCTCTATGAAAATGTATATGCCTCAAGTTCTTCATCATCCATATATCCATGGGTGCATGATAAGACTCTCTATAAAAAAAAGACTTATCGTGGATTAAAGTTTGCAAATTCTGAAGCCCCGAGATTGATGAAGGAAGACTGGAGTCACATATAATTGCAAGATATCTCAACTGAAATAAATTTGTAATCTCAAGTGGAAATGAAGAGAACCTTCGATTGAAGATGGCTAATACCCTCAGAAGGTTGAAACGGGCAATAGAAGGTCCAACTACTAGACGAAATGAGTAGATGGATCTAGCAACATGGGGCAATTGCTTGCAACAATTATTGGCTACATACGAATATTGAGTTTGTAAACTGAAGCGACGAACATCATAATTTTGGGCTGGAAGAGTATGGACTAGGCCCTGGGTTCTCTCAACAGGCATAAACTTTGTGGCGTTAGCTTCTTTCAAACAGAATTCACGCATTAGATCATGCATCACACATGCTTTTATCTCACCATTGAATCTCCTTTTGCTAACCAAGATCAAGTTCCTGCTGATAAGATCCTCCAAATAATCAACTGCCACTTCCTCCAACGTCCTTTTACAACCTCCAGATGTCCTTATGAAACCTTCTGCAATCCATAACTGGATCAATCTCCAAGTCTCAATATGAAAATCCTCCGGGAAATTACCCATAGAAAGAAAGCAAGGTTTGAGGTGAATTGGCAAGTGGTGGTAACTCAAACCAAGCACTACTAAGCATTTATCTGGATGTCTAACAACGATTTGATCCAAGGTTTGGGCGACATCCTTCCAACTTTGTAATGTCCTTGCCATCTTAGAAAGATGTCCAGCGATTACTGAAATTGTTAAGGGCAGTCCTTGGCATTTCTCTACTATTTTCTTTCCAATTCCTTCCAATTCAGGAGGATGAACGTGTTTTTTTCCAAACACCTTATCGCGAAGTAACTCCCAACTATTATCTAAATTTAAGAGGTTCATCTCATGAGGGATACTAGTATTTGCATGCATAGCGACGTCAGTTTCCCTAGTAGTCAATAAGATTCGACTCCCATTGTTGTAATCGGGAAACATTCCTCTTATGTTATCCCAAACATCCATACTCCAAATATCGTCAACAACAAAAAGGTATCTTCGACCTTTTATTTTTTTCTGCACTAGGTCGGCTAACTCATTGTTCTTCTTTTTATAATCAATTTCATCGACAATATTTATTTTCTTTGAAATGCAATGTAAAGCATCTAACAACACATTTCTAGGTCGAAATTCTTGAGATATTGTAACCCAAACATGAATGTCAAAATGATACCTGATTTCCGGGTGATCATGAGCTTTTCTAGCAAGTGTTGTTTTGCCGATGCCACCCATGCCTGATATGGTGACAATGTCTAGATCTGAGGGTGGCCCTGTCAATCTTTTAACTATTTTCTTCAAATCATCATCAAGTCCCTGCACGATCGTTTCTTCCGGATATGCCATTGGATTATTACTTGTAGAAGACAACTTGCCAAGGATGGAATCCCCAGATAACTCAAGAATTTGATCATCATCATCGGCATCAGCATCATGAGTACTTGAGCTAAAACAAGAAACAAGCTCCATCACTTGTTTCTTTGTTGTAACCATTTTTTCAACAACTGTTTTCAAATCTTTGTCTGGAAAAGTTTTACGCGCTGCTCCCAATTTCCAGCTTAAGCCTATGAAGAACTGATGATAATTCCGCTCAACAACATCTTCTGCATCACTAGCAGCAACTCTAATTTTTTCCTCCAACGATTTGATATTTTCAGCATCATCATCAGACCTTCTGATCTTGCTTGTGTCTTCAAGAACATTTTTAATATATTCCGCGGTCGCATGAAGAGAATCAAGCATTTCAGCAGTTTGACCCCGAATAAGTTTGGGGTTAGTCTGCTGAAGTAGCTCTAAAGTTTGATGAAGAGAAAGTACAGAACCATAAGCCATAGAGTTTAATTATTTTTATCTCAAGTTATATTGGTCAGTGTGACTTGATAAGCAATTTATAACATAATATTAGTAGTGTTCATCAATAAAATAATCTGACATATATATATATATATATATAAAGAACCTTGTATAAGTCATTGCCAGGTGGATGCACATGAAATTAGATATAAAATTACTCTTCTTATGCATAAGTCAACATTTTTAACCGGGGTCTCAGGTTCTATCTCCTCGGAATAGAAAAACTTCTATTAGGAGTGCCGCCTCTAAAAATGGGCCCTGTAGTGAGCCGAATTTGGATTTAATCAAACACCATGTTAGTGTATATCAATAAATTGTTTGCCAAGTTAGCACTCACAGAAATATTCTTCTACTTGAAAGCTGGATCAGCAAAAAAAAGCATAAAAGTATATAAAATAAGAGTTTAGACGGGTAATAGGGCCCCTGTAAACTTTAGGTGTGTTATAACTTATCATATAGTTTACGGAGATACTTGTGTCTTATCTCTTATAATAACTTGTAGTATAACCACTCTTTAATTAATTTCTAACGCCATCTTAACGTTTTCAATAAATTAATAATCTGTCTAATAATTCGATTTTCATGGAAATCGACTTCATATTGTATCAAGATTGACTAGCAGAATAAATAATCTTTGCTTGTTCACTTGAGAAAACCAAATGTTGCATTATGAAAGGAGGATTAAAAAATCGAATTAAAAAAACAATATGTGAAATTGACTTAACAACTACCAGACCTTCTCAGCAATATGTCGTCCAACTAGTGGTTTCTCCGCTTTCCATATATAATACTTGAAATTTCCATATACAATGCTTGCTCCGTTTTTTTTTATTTGTCACAGTTTTCTTTGTAAAATATATTTGAAGTAATAATCAAGTTGAAGAATATTGTATAGTAACTGAATTTGATAAGGTTATTTTCATATTATAACGTTTTAACTTTTTTTACATTGGTCGAACAAATGAAAAATGTATCTTTTTTTAGGCAACAACGTCATTTGAACATAGGACATTTGTCTGCTCGAATATCATATTTAAGTGTACGATCATCTAATCAAGAAATTTAAGCCGTCAGAAAGAACAAACTTTTAACTTAATTATATTATGTCTCAAAGGGGAGACTTGGACGGGTTCAAGCCGTGGAAACATCCCCTTGCAGAAATGT
The DNA here is from genome assembly GCA_030864225.1 of Capsicum baccatum var. pendulum. Classification (NCBI taxonomy): domain Eukaryota; kingdom Viridiplantae; phylum Streptophyta; class Magnoliopsida; order Solanales; family Solanaceae; genus Capsicum; species Capsicum baccatum. Next base: position 8,166,996 of record CM061552.1, read on the forward strand.
TATAAGGAGAGGCTGTGTGCAATAGACCCTTGAGGTCTGGCTCTTTCCGGAACCCACACATAGCGGGAGTTTCAGTGTAACGGTCTGCGCTTATGTTATGTCTCAAAGATAGAGAATTCTATATCTTTGTACATCAGATGCATCATTTGTTGTTGCATTATATGACCTCTTTTTCGAAAATAATTTGTTGCCACAACCGTGTTAGATTAAGCTGATATGTGAATCTTTTCCACGGGTTGCTGTGTTCTTCTTGGCTGGTAGATGTTGAAGTTCTGTGTTATGTGTAGGGGATTCTCATAGCTTGGGACATCAATAGTACACGACCAAAAAGAAGTCAAAGTTCACAAAAAGTAGAAGAATCTCATTAATCGTCTACTTATTATGAATCTAGACACCATATATTGATTTCGAACTATCAGATAAAGCAAAATAGATATTAGAGTACACCAATAGTTACTATTTACAAAAATACAAAATCACGAATGGGTGAGACAAGTATTAAACATGCTTATTCCTATTTGTTAGGATTCAGACAAAATAAGCAAACCACAAGTAAAAGAAATCGAGAACAACACACAGATTTACGTGGAAACCCTTACGGGAAAAACCACAGGTAGAAGGCAAAGTAGATTTCACTATAATGGAGAGAGAGTACAATATGGAGAAGGATGAATTTTCTGAATAATGAAAATAACCCACGAAATCGCACTTGTATAGTACGTGCGTACAAATAGGTCCTAGACCCAAAAACATAAAGTTCCATACCGCGAAAATTTCAAGTCCGGACCAAAAAAATTCGGGTCATAACTCTAACAATCTCCACCTTGACATGAATTCTAATTCAAAACTCAAATCTATTTCAAGACAAACTCTCCACCTCTTCCACAAAAGCCCTTAAAGGGCACATCTTAACAGCTAACACCAACCCCTAAAGGGCACATCTTAACAGCTAACACCAACCAAGTTCAAGAAATGCTCAAACTTGGCACTTGATAGTGTCTTGGTCATCATATCAACAGGATTTTCATGGGTACTAATTTTGCTTACCACAATAGCACCGCGAGAAATAATTTCAAGCATAAAATAGTTTCGAACATCGATGTGCTTTGTCTTCTCGTGAAACATCTGATCTTTCATAAGGAAGATAACACTCTGACTATTGCAAAAGATCGTAGTAATCTGTAATTCCTTGCTAAGTTCACCAAACAGACCCTTCAACCAAATAGCTTCCTTGAAAGCCTCTGTAACACCCATATACTCTGCCTCAGTAGTTGACAAAGCAACCGTAGTCTGTAAGGTAGCTTTCAAACTAATAGCACAAGCACCAATGGTGAAAACATAGCCTTCAAGGGATCTCCTTTTATCATGATCTCCTGCAAAATCAAAATCAAAATCAACATACCCAATTACTCCATCTCTATTTTACCCAAACTGCAAACAAACATTAGCAGATCCATGCAAGTATCTAAAAATCCACTGAACTGCTTTACATTTTTGTTTTCTAGGATTTACCATATATCTACTAACTGCACTAACGGCATAAGATAAATCTGGTCGAAAACACAGCATCGCATACATAAGAGACCCGACAAAACTAGAATATGGAACTCGAGACATATAGTCACGTTCATCATCTATTTTTGGAGATAAAGTGGCCGAGAGTTTGAAGTGAGCTGCCAATGGAGTACTTACAGGTTTGGCATTTTGCATATTGAACCTGTGAAGCACTTTTTCAATATACCTTTTCTGACTCAAGTATAACTTACAATTCTTTCTATCCCTCAGAATCTTCGTGCCAAGAATCTTCTTTGCTGCTCCTAGATCCTTCATATCAAACTCCTTACTGAGCTGGGCTTTGACTTTTGTTATCTCTCTTATATCCTTTGTTGCAATCAACATATCATCAACATACAAGAGAAGATACACGAATGAACCATCACTTACCCCTTTGAAGTAGACACAACTATCTTAGCTGCTCCTCTAAAACATATGAGAGGTAATAAAAGAGTCAAACCTCTTATACCACTACCTGGGCGACTGCTTTAAGCCATAAAAAGACTTTTTCAGCAAGCATACATAGTCCTCCTTTTCTGAGACTACAAAGCCCTCTGGTTGCTGCATATAGATGTCCTCCTCAAGTTCTCTATGTAAGAATGCAGTTTTGACATCCAATTGCTCAAGCTCAAAATTATGCATGGCCACAATACCAAGCTATGCTTGAATCCAACTATGCTTTACAATTGGCGAAAACACATCTGTGAAGTCAATACCTGAAACTTGACTGTAACCTTTACTAACTAGTCTTTCTTTGTACCTAGCATCTTCAACTCTCGATGTTCCTTTTTTTTTTAATACCCACTTCCAACGGACAACTTTCTTATCTTTAGGCAATCTCACCAGATCCCATGTGCCATTCTTATGAAGTGATTCTATCTCCTTCTGCATAGCAATCATCCATCCGCTGGAATCATCATAACTAACTACGTCTGAGTAAGAAGAAGGATCTTCACTGAATCAATACCTTCTGCTACACTCAATACGTAAGCAACTAAATCAGCTTCAACATACTTCTGAGGAGGTCTAATATTTCTTCTAGGCCTGTCTTTAGTAATAGAATATTATGGCACCACTGGTGGTGAAGAAGAAATAGTATATATCACTCTGTATCTACGGGCTAGAATGAGAAGTAGACACTGCTGTAGACTCTGCTCCAATCTAGAATTCAACATGGGTGCTTGAATTTTTTTGATTCATGTCACTAAGCTTATCTAGGGGTAAAGCACTAGATTCGGAAGAAGTCTGAAGCATGGCAGTTTCATTAAACACAACATCCCTGCTAATTATAATCTTTTTGCTTTATGGACACCAAAACTTATAACCTTTAACACCAGGCTTATAACCCATAAATAAGAACTTAATAGATCTAGGTTCCAACTTTCCATTATCAACATAAGCATACGTAGGACATTTAAATATCCTCAAATCAAAATAACTAGCAGGAGTACCAGAACATACCTCTTGTGGAGTCTTTTTATCAATCACGACTGAGGGAGAGCGGTTAATAAGAATACAAGCTGTGGAAGTAGCTTAGGCCCAAAAAGACTTGGGTAAACCAACATTAGAGAATATACAATGCACTTTCTCCATTATAGTCCTATTCATTCGTTCAACCACACCATTCTGCTGCGGAGTATGACGAATTGTCAAGTGCTTCAAAATTTCTTTTGACTGGCATAGAGCATTAAATTCATTAGAACAGAACTCTAAACCATTATAGGTCCGAAAGTATTTTACCTGCTTCCCTGTATCCTTTTCAATCATAGTCTTCCACGCCTTGAAAGTAGGCAACATATCATTCTTTTGCTTCAGAAAGAACACCCAAACTTTTCTGGAATAGTCATTAATAATAGTCAACAAGTAATTAACGCCTCCTAAATCCAATTAAACCAGTGTCCAATAACTCCGTTGCCATCACTGTCACTATTCCAACGACGGGTATCTACCGAAAATGCATAAATTGATGAAATCCATCGGAAACCTGATCCATTGTAGTCCATTCCAACCACGATATAGAAACGGGCCAGTTAGTCTTTGGGGGTTTTGATTGAGTTGGCGGCTTCGTGTTGAGTTCATTGAATTGAGGTTTTGAATTCGGTTTCAATCCGTTGGATCCGTTGAACAATTTGAGAATTGAAATAAAATTGAGGTACAATTCTTTCAACTCCATTTCTCATAGTTTTTCTTAATTTGGTGTTGATGTTATGATTTCGTATTTGATGACGTGATGTGGTGGTATGTGTGGAATGAATATGAGCAATTTTGATTGTGTGATTGATAAAAAATAAAATTAAGGGCAGGAATTGAAAATTGATAAAGGTGAATGTTGATTATTGATTCATCGGTGGATATTGTTGAATTCGGTAATACCATGTTTTAAGCCAAAAATTTAATAGGCAAACGATAGGCTCGGGTAGGCAAAACTTAGGGATTTGGATTATTCAGTGTTTGGAATATTTGTTGAATGATTCTGTTTTTCTCGCATTTGAAAAATGTATTTGTTTGGTCAGAGAATGCCCCGAGAAAATTATACTTATTCGTCGGGGAATGCCCCAAAGTATCATGTACGCAAAGGAGGTTCGTGATCAAGACCCAAGGCATCGGGTGGAGCATAGTTTAGGATTGGTTTAGGTTAGCGTAGATTTACATTTCTGTACCTTTCTATTTTGGGTTTGTAATAAATTGGACTGAACACTATTTTGATTTTGAATTTTGTTTGATATGTTTGTTTGTGTGTTTTGTTTGGATTTCTGCATTCTATAGTGTCATGCTAGATGATATGTCTATGAAGCGACCATGGTCTAACCATGGGTCTGAGTGGTGCCTAACCTTCCCTCGATCAATTGATATCCTTAGGCGGAATCTCTTTTCATAAGCCAGTTTTGAAAGAGTCAAAAATTATTTTGAAAAGAATTTCCCAAAGGTGACTTGGCACACCAGATTATACCAAGTGGCAACTTTTAATTTTTATTGTTAAAGGTCCTTTTCAAAATAAATTATTTTATTTTTTCACTTAATAATAAAAACCCTTTCAAACTTTAAAATCATAATTTGTTTTGGTTAAAAAAAGGGGTGTGACAGCAGCACATCATTCTTTTGCTCCAGGAAGAACACCCAAACTTTTTTGGAATAGTTATCAATAATAGTCAACAAGTAATTTGCACCTCCTCTAGAAGGTACTCTGGAAGGACCTTGAGATCAGAATGAATATAATCAAGTTTACCTTTAGTTGAGTGGATGCCTTTAGTGAATCTGACTCTCGTCTGCTTCCTAAAAATGCAGTGCTCACAGAAATCCAATTTGGTAATAGTTTGGCCATCAAGAAGTCCTCTGTTTCTTAGTTCAACCATCCTATTTTCACTCATATGCTCCAGTTGCATATTCCAAAGTTTAGCAACGTCACTTTCTGATAGAGAGGAGGTAGAAATAGTTGCATCACCAGTAACCATAGAGCCTTAAAAGACATACAAATTATAGTCTTTCTCTGTACTTTCATCACAACAAGAGAACTTTTAGTAACCTTTAGGACTTTACCTTCACCAGTGTACCTATATATCTGTTCGAATCAAGGGTACTCAAGGAAATAAGATTTCTCTTCAAGTCTGGGACATACCGCACATCACCAAGTGTCCTCAAATCCCCATCAAGCATTTTAGTTCTGATTGTTCTAGTACCAACTATCTTATAAGGTGTGTTATTTCCCATCAACACATCACCTTTAGAGATTATTTCATATAATGTAAACCAATCTCGATTGTGACACATATGAAATATGTAAGCTGAATCAAGAATTCAATCCTCACAGGCTTTGGAGTTACCATCAAAAACTACCAAGATTTCTCCATCACTACTGCCATCTTCAACAAAACTGTCTTCACCAAACTTTTCTGGTTAGTGTCCCTTTATTTTGGAGCTTCCCTTTTCTCTCTATTCTGTATCTTTTAACATTCTAACTTGATATGACCCTTCTTTTTGCAGTAATTACAGGTTTTATTTCTATTTCTAGATTTTGACCTATTCTTGTCATCACCCCCACAATTCCTCTCATGAGTCCTTCCTCTAACAATGAGACCATCTCCTTGAGTCTTCGACCCATTCACAAGATGCTTCATCTTTTTCTTGGAGAACAACGCATCATAGACTTCATCTATGGTTAGGTCATCACAACTATATAAAATTGTATCCTTAAAGGTCATGTATGATGCAGACAACGAACACAACAAAATCAACCCTAAATCTTCCTCATCGTACTTAACCTCCATAGTTTTTAAATCAGAGACAATATCCTTAAAGACAAATAGGTGATCCTCCAAGGGCGCACCCTCAAACATCTGATGGGAATAAAGTCGTTGTTTGAGATGTAACTTACTTGTTAGGCTCTTAGTCATACACAACGATTCCAGTTTGAACCATAACACAGCGTCAATAGTCTCGTTCAAAACATCTTATAAAATGTGATTGGATAAATGAATGTGGATCTGAGATAGAGCCTTCCGATCCTTACGCTATTTGTCCTCGTACATTCACGATGAGGGCATTTTATCAAACCCTAATAGAGCATCGTCCAAATCCATCTACGCGAGTACAACCCGCATCTTAAGCTGCAACAACAAAAATATGGTGTTGCGATCCCACAGCGAAATATCATACTTCACGGTTTCCATCCTCGAGAAAACAATTGAACCTAGCTCTAATACCAGTTTGTTATGATTCAGATTGAATAAGAAAATCACGAGTTAAAGAAAACAATAAAAACACATAGATTTATATGAAAAACCTAGTGGGAAAAAATACATGCAGAGGCAGAGAAGGTTTCACTATAATGGGGAGAGTACAATGTGGAGAAGATTAAATTTTCAGGATAAGAAAAATAACTCACTAAATCACACTTATATAGTACGTGCGTGCAAATAGGTCCTAGGCTCCAAGACATAAAGGTCCATACCTTGGGAGCTTCACCCCTGCACCACCATCGGGATTAGTGGTGGGCTCCAGGATCGGGCCGATCCGATCCCCACGCTACCACCACATACCCCATTGAAAATCAAAAACATGTGTTGCACCGCTAAACTTTCAAGGCTGGACCAACAAATTTGGGTCATAACTCTAACATGAGGCACCAGGTCCTCAAAAGATAGTTGATGTATTTCCTCTAACTCTCCAGTTAAATGCTCCTGAACTGCAGTCAACTCAAAGACTTAGGACCTGGTCCCTACTTTACCTTCCATACAGGCATTTTCAATAAAGGTGTTCATGGTGAATATCTACTTCACTATGCTATCAAATCCCTTCTCAGACTTTATCTTAAAGTGCTTGAATACTTTGTTGAGAAAGTATCCATAAGGTGTCCCATGTTTCCATCTTTAAAATGTAGGAACTTATGCATATGCTCAATCATTAGTGCAGGAAGATTAATCAACTCAAACTTACTGAAGCCTTCCATGAGAAATAGGTCTACTTCAGAATCTACTGCGCATTTCTCCGATCGAGGCAGTAGGACCTTGTTCATAAATTCGAACAGTAACTGGAATTCCCCCTTCAAAAACTTCTTTCTTATCCAGCTTTAGAGTTACCACCAACCTTTGATGTTGATTGTAAGAAATCAAGTGAGGGATATTGATTCCTCATATACTTGATCCCATCAATAGGAATATCTAGAATTTATACAAGAATTGCCTTATCTAGAAGGAGCTGCACTCCTTGCACTATCGTTGTCAAACTCAAACCATCCATAAAAAACTTGATGGTGTAGAAGAAATCATTGACTTCTTTTTCATGAATAGTGGGGAATGGAGTTTCAAATAAGTGAATTCAATCTTTATGCTGGACAAACTCTACCAACTCGCACATCCCAGCTTGATCAAAATCCTGGGATCAAATACCCTCTCAGTCAACACCTTTTGGGACTTGAGGATTTGATTCATCTCTTTTCTCGTGAGGACTCTATTTCGTTCCTACACTTTTATTCATTTGGATGAGGTACCTGGTCCCTCAATTGGATGACTAACTCCCTTAGATGGGAGTGATTCAACTTTGGGACCAGGTCTTTTGGTCACCTCTTTCTTTTTTCTTTTGGCTGAAATATGCTTCTCTCGTCCAACACCCTTCATTTTGGGTGCCACGAATTTTGGTGTCTTCAAACTTCCAACTTCTTTTTGTTCTTACTTGTGGCAATAACAATTCCATCATCAATGTCCTCCTTATCTTCATCCTCCACCTCAACAACTTTCTTGGTGGAGAAACTGCCTTCTCTTTCTCAGACCTTTTCTTAGCATCCCTCTTTATAGTGGTAGCTCTTTTACTAGTCTTCAAAGAATCACTTATAAGCTTTTTCTCTGCCCCCTAGTGCTATACGAATTCATTACCAGCTTTTGAAAGACTTGGTCCTTTCCCTTATATCCCATTTTCCTTATCCTATTCTAAGTGAGATTTACTAATTCATCCTTCTCCTCATCATCTTTCATGAGGGGATGAAGTATTTCCTTGGACACACTAGCAGAAATTGGGGTCACAACATACCTAAGGCTTGGGGACTTTGGTGGGGATTCTGAAAAGAGGGACTGAAGTTCCCTTGGGTCACAGACATGTCTTGTCAGATTGTCTGCTACCCAATTGGCCCCCGTCTCTACACTACTTGAAGGGTTCCCTCATTCCTCAAGTAGGTTAACATCGAACAAGTGCTCCTCAACAGAAAAGGGTTCTGAGATAGAGTGGGGACCTGGTCTTGTAGGGACTCTAGGTGAGGTTTCAGATACAAGGGGAGAGATAGATGATGAGGCTTATGGGTTAGGAGAGATGGGTGGTGGAGAAGTTGAGTCGATGGTCGGAGATGACAGTTCAACCTTACTTATGTCAACTGTTGATAGAGAGACAGAAGAAGATGACACTTTGCCATTGATGGGAGATCCAAAAGGGGCATCGATGTCTGTTAAGGGTGGAGAGGTTTTCTTGGAGAAGGGATTCTCGAAGGTTGGTGTGGGGTTTGCTGGTGGAGACTTAATTGAAGAGTGTTTTCTCCTGAGGGAGTCTGGATCGGGGAAGAAGAGAGAGACTTTTTTAAAGCAAATCTGTGTGTGTGAGAGAGAGATAAGAATGTCACTCCGCAAAAATTTTAGAACCTTCGTGAACCCAACGTTGTATAAAATGCAAGTACATGTGAAACAAAACTTCATGTCTTCGTATTATTGGACGTGATTTATACATGTATTAATGCCTCAAATAACTCCAAACTCATAGCTAAGTCAAAATCTCAATTGTTGTTTATTTATTCTGATTGGAGAAAACAACTATATATACAGTTCAAAATTAATGGATCAAAGGTAGTACACAGAAGAAGGAGACACTTTATACTCCCTCTGTTTCATATTAATTGGCCCTATTGTGTTATAAGTGACAACAAAGCAAAATAACATTAATAAGGTGTCAAATGAGCGTGTTGAGTTACATTTGAATGGGCCACAATGGGTTGCGTTAATAAATAATTAATTGATGGGTTATCGTACCTTTGTCCCTATTTTGTGCTGTCTTTTTATTTTAGCCCTCGAGGAACATAACTTTTTTCTGGAGAATAATTTTATATTCTTGTATCATAATATACCATAAGCTATACTGCATTCCTTTAAAGAACTTATGTCCCGCTACATGTAAGTTCTATTTTGAGTGGCAAAATTTGAAGACCAACCCATTTGAGGGGGGAAAATTAAAGACTATCCAGTTGAAGCGCAAAGCATACAATTAAATGCAAATTGATTGCCATTTGACTCGCCTTTACTTGAGCTGAAATGAGTTGAGCTAAATGGGCTTAAAGAATAGGTCATAGACTCAACCCGCCCAATTCATACTAAGTTTTAATTTTTATATTGTTTTTTTTTAATTTTCTAAATTCTAGTAATACATTTTTACTAATGGTTATATGCAAAATATCAAATAAAAATAATTAAAAAATATTTTTACTAGATATCTGTAGGTCAATTAGGACTACATATTAATTCAATTTTAAATGGATTGAACTAATAAATAGACGGGCCAATCACCCACCTAAATTTGAACTAATTTTTAACAAATCATGTTTTAATAGACTAATTTTGAGATAGTTAACTTGATAGAACAACTCATACAGTAGCCATCATGAAGTATCGAGATTATAAGTATCTCCCTTATGGGTCCTTTTCTTGACTTTTATTATCATGTTGTATATTACTCCATTCTTTTTATTTTTTTTTTGTCTACTTTCGACTTTGTGCGGAAATTTAAAAAATAAAGAAGATTTTTGAATCTTGTGCTCTTAAACTAAAGTTGTGTATTGTACCAAAATATCTTTTAATCTTGTGATTATAAATATATCACGTGGAAATTTCAAAAAGAGAAAGAGACATTATTTGAAACGGACTAAAATGGAATGTAAAATAAACAAGTTAGATAAATTGCAATTTGATCACCAATTTTACTTTTTGGAACAATACAAAATCTTGTGATATTGATAGGGTTTATTTAAGTAAACCCTACCTCTTGAGTTTCATTATTATCAAACAAAGCTTATGTCCGCCGTCAATGCAGATCGGCAAAAAATATTTCCTTTCTTCTTTTTTCTTTACCGATGCAAGCTCGCATGCCAATCAATAGAAGGGCGATTGAAAAGGTCTGATATTGAAATTTCTATATACAAGGTATTCCATTTTCAGTGATTTTACCCTAGCTTTTATTTTTATTATTGAATTTGTTGTATTTGTCCGTAGTTTCTATATGGATTTTGGTTAAAGTACCCGAATTCAGTTGACCAAATTAGGTACGATCCCACACCCACACACATGTTATGTCGACCCAGGTACGACAAACCAAAAGTGAAAAATTGCATCAACTTAGGCAAAGACTATTCATAGCTTTCCACAAGTAAGTTGATGCAAGTTTATATTTTCCTTGAAATAATGGTATGCGATGAGTTACGCTTCTCTTCTTCACTCAAATAGTTAATTACATTAATGTCGTTTGATTGAATAGTACTAGATTTAGAAAAATAATTTTAGGGGAAAAGGAAAATATACCCTGGCCTTTTAAGAGATGGTGCACCGCTTTTTTGACATTCAATGAGTAGACTAGTAAGAATATAAAAAATATCCCAATCAGTTTTTGCTTTCTCCTGCTTTAACTTGGGAGAAAAACCAGGAGAATAAAAAAGGTTAGGAAAGCGTTCAAATATTTTTTTACTCCTTCGTCTTCGAGACAATCCTTTGATTGCATCATCTAGAAATATTTTTTTTTCCTCCATCATTTCAAATATTTTATAGTTACGTCCGATTCAAATAACCTAGACAGATAGTATAACCTCAAATCATAATCAAAAGGTTTGCTATAGTTGTACCAGGCAAGTTTTGGACTTGAAGGAATCCATTCACGGAAGTCCTGATCATATCCAAACTGCATTGCTACATGATTTGGTCAATATAGGCTCTTGACAATCAAAACCAACAAGCTCCGTCACCATCAAGCATCAAATGAGGACTCCAATTCTTGGTCCAAAATTTTCCCTTCAACTTTTGCCCACTCTTGTTTTTCCTTGTAAAACATGGGAATTAACCAACCTTCCACAACCAAGTCATATGGCCTCCACTGAAACGTCTCCTCAAACGTGTAAATAGTAGTCCTCATATTAATCACACCCAATCGTTTCATAGCGTGCCATTGTCCTATTCTCACCCACTAACAATTGTAATTTCAAGCCTACTCTGGCTGCAAAGGTAGTAACTCTCCAAAGACCAAATTTGAAGAGGTTGCTACCTTGGGAGAGGTTGCTGCCTTTGCGGCCAGAGTGGGCTCTGAATTACAATATGGTTAGTGGGGCGAGACTAGGACGATGGCACAATGAGAAATAATCGGGTGTGATTAATGTGAGAACTACTATTGACTCCTATAGAGGGGCATTTCTGTGGAGGCCATATGCTTTGGCTGTGGAAGGTTTGTTAGTTTCCAAGTTTTACAAGGAAATGCAGAGTGGACAATAGTTGAAGGGAAAATTTTGGACCAAGAATTGGAGTCTTCCATTCGATGCTTAAGGGGTTTGAACTTGTTGGTTTAGATTGTCAAGAGCATCATCAACCAAATCATGTAGTAATGCAGTTTGGATATGATCAGGACTTCCTAAATGGATTCCTTCAACTCTAGTACTTGTCTGGTACAACTATAGCAGACCCTTCAATTTTGATTTGAGGTTATACTATTCACCTAGGCTTTTTGAATCGAATGTAACTACATAATATTTGAAATGGTGGATAAAAGAAGTATTATTTCTAGCTGATGAATTCAAAGGATTGTCTCTAGGACGAGGGATTAAAGAAGATTAAAACGTATTTCTAACCTTTATGATTCTCTTGCTTTTGCCCCCAAGTTAAAGCAGGTGAATGTAGAAACTGATTGGGATGTTTGTGGTCTTATTAGTCTACCCATTTAATGTCAAAAAGAGGTGCACCATTTTTTAGTCAATGAGGGTATATATGCATCTCTATTGTGATCAAGGATATATCCACTCTAAATGGCAACATTGAGTGGTATATTTTCCCCTTTTCCTTAAAATTATTTTCATTAATGCAGTACTATTCAAACAACGAGCATATTATAATTACTTTTTGAGTGAAGAAGAGAAGAAAAATTCATCTATTAGAGTACGAACGCTACTGATTTCCTGCTTTCTACCTTACTGTTTCCTATTGATGGAACAGGTTCACTAACGTGCTCTTATGCAGCTAAAATAGTAAGTAATTGCACAGTGATGTTTACGTGGAAAACACCCAACTCAAAAAGGTATAAAAAACCATGACCTGTCGCAGGATTTAACCCTAACTTCACTAAAATACTTTGATCCTCAATAAATCAACGAATTACAAAACTCTTGTAATCAAGGAATTAAACTCTAACTCCTATTTCTACAAAAACACAAGCCTTTCCATGGTAAGTTTTCTCAAGTGTTCGAGTTCCCAAAACTGAAGACAAAGATCCTAACTTAGTTTATACTTCATTGAGACTAGACAACAGTACAACTGAAGAACCGACCTAGTATATAAAGTCTAAGACTCCTTAACTCTAGTAAAAGGAAGGAGTCCTCGTTCCATGCTTCAAGCTTTTGGAACTGTTTGATAATTTATTGATGCATTGCTATCTTTTTGAGTGCATGAGTAATAGAGTGAGTTACTCCCTCGATATATAATGACTCTTCAAAGAGTCCTTCACTGTGTGTTCACTTTTTCCGTTCCTTGGACTCTTCAACTTTATTAGACTTCTATGTTCAATTGGAGTCCCTCTTCTAGTGAAACTCTTGTAGTTGTCAAACTCCTACTTCAAGTCAATCTCCTTGTTTGAGTGCAACTAAGTTTATATCTACCCCTCTTATAGAAGAAGAGAACATACCACCAGATTTAATACCATTAGTGTAAAACTCATACACCTCAGACTTTCCAAACTTACTTTGAACATTTCATTAAAGGAACGGGTTATTCCTTAGTGCAAAAAAATTCCATGGCAGGACCTCCATGTTCAGTCATAACTCCACCCCTAGAAAGTTTTTTGTTTTTAAAGTGGAGAACATAATCCAGTTTAGAATTCATGGGATCAGGACACTCTTTGATATCAAATTCTTCATCAGACTCAGAAGTGTCTGATGAAACAGGTGTAGGAACCCGCTTCCTAGAGCGGGAGGGAGTTTTGAATTTTGAGGGCTTTGATGGTGTAGTAGATGTTGACTTCCCTTTTGAATTTGGAGTAGAAGAAGGAGGTCAAAATATAGAAGACTTGGGAATATAGTGTTTTCTTTTTCCCTTCCTTACAAAATGAAGTAGGACATCTTGAGAAGAGGAGGAAGAGAGAGGAACAAGTAGAGAGGAGCGTGTCTTTTTACTAGCATGAAGTACCTCAACCATAAAAGCTTCCTCTTGACGCTTCTTGTTGCATGTATAAGGAGTTCTAAGTTAGACAGAATGTGAGAATGGTTCATCGTGAACCTCAAGATCATCAACAACAATGGGGTTAGAAGATTGTTGTCTTTTATACCGAGATGTGGCTTTGCGAGGGATCAGATCTGCAATAGGAATGTCATCGGTGTCAATCATTTGCAAAGGGGAAACATCAGTGACTTCAGGAGTAGAGGTGGGAGAAATAGGTGGTCTTGCATAGTATTTTAAGAACGGGTTTTGGACATTTTTCCACGCAGAAAAATTAGAGAATTTCATGGGGATACTAGGAGGAATGTGAAGAATAGAGTTGGCAGTAGCCTGAACCACCAATTTAGTGGATGGCGATTCATTGGACAGGTCGAATTTAGTCATTTCCAAGGAGTATGAAGAAGAATAAGAAGACATATTCATAGGAGAAAGAAACACTTCTGTATGTAGAGAGTGAGATGAGTGAAAGATGGAATTTGATTAAGTTGCTTTGGTTTAAATAGTGGAGTAAATTGGGAGATGAAACGTAATGTTGGAGAATTGATGGTCATAGGTGCAGAGTTTTGATGTGAAATGACCTAGCTGACAATGATGGCTAAGTTATAGGCAGTGGCAGAATCCTTTTGAAAAGAAAACTCTTGAACTTTGGCAGTTACAAAAATAATTAATTTTTGGGACCAAGTGAATAAAGTTGTTTCATCATGATAATTAAAATAATTGAAATAATGTTATACCTGGATGATTTTAGCTCACATACGCTTCATTCAAAGGATCTGCACAGTTTAATACATAATTTGTCATATCAGTCAAAATTCTGAAATTAGTACACATAACTTATTGAGCAAGTTTGAATTATTCAACAATTTTAGCTTGAGACAAACCAAGAATAGATAGTTCTAGTCAATCATTGAAGGGAGTGTATGCAACCTTAATCATTCCCAATGCTAGTCTATTATCTCTAAATAGCTCTCTACTAAGTGCCTCAGTAAGTAAATCTTCCATACAACATATCATGATAGATATAAGACCTTCCTTAACATTGTCTCTACAGGACTGGTGTACAATATCAATAAGATGTAGTATAGGGGAAGATTTCAAATTTTAAAGTACTTGTATTGTCATAAAATACATGAAAACATTACATTTATACTCAAAATTCATGAATTTTTGTTTTATTTTCAACAATTTTACATGGCATGAATCAGTGTCTTTGACTTGTTCCCCCTGTCACTATGCCCATAGCTTGAACAATCAAAAGAACCATGTAGCACAACCTGTTTCTGTGTAACTCGTCAGTTTTATTTCCCTTTATTGCTTCTTTCATTTGCTCACAAGAATCAGATTTTCTTTAAAATGTAGTTTCTTTTATTTCCCCCTTACTCAAATACTACATGTCCACAATTTTCTTTGTTCTCCGATTTGTAAATGATCTTCCTCCTTAGTGAAAGGATCTTGGTGCTCTTCAAGTCTTATTCCTTGAGCAAGCTCTATCCATGGGATAATTTTACTTCCCATTTTTCACTTGCAAAATATTTTAAGGGTTAACTATAAGAACCCATACAAGCATGGGTCTTTTCTTGTAAGAAAAAGGATGAATCGGATTTCTTTTAGCCCAATGAGGCACCAAGTTATGTGACCCATTTCTTTGACTAGTTTTGCTATTTAATTTATTCTTCTGAGATCTTATGAAATTGCCAAATTTGTGTTTCTGGATCTACATTTACTTGCAATAGGACATTCAGTAGTGGGATGTACAAGATTTCTAAAAATGTAGCATAAATCATTAGTGATATTGTGACTCTTGAAAATCCCAATCCAGCTTTTTCATTGTGTGTCCTTTCACCCAATTGATGAACAATTCTAGAAGAGTTTGTCCATTTATTTGCCCTGCTCAGATCAAGTTTCAGTGTAGAGATTTCTTGGCTAATCTATCTACCTTTTCCTTTTCATTATTACAATCATGTTTAACCTTCTTTAGTTCAAGTTCAACCCTCTTTTGATCATCACTTTTCACCCTTTTTCCTTTTTTCAGAAAGAGTTAGTTTTAGGATCTCAGATTGTAGATTAAAATTCGAAGAATCAAGTTGACTGACTTGTTCCTTGAGAGTGTTATTTTCCTTTTCAACAATGTTTTTGTAAGTTTCCAGATCAATACAATCAAACTTGAGACTTGCAAGACTGTTGAATGGTTCATCCCTATCAGAAGATAATTCTTGGAAATCATCTATTAAGTCATTCATCAATGAAACAAGTTTTTTTTGAAAACAAGTGTAAATTCTTTTTAAGTTTTGGAATACTTACCTCAGCAGTGTTGTCTCCATCTTCCATGTTCGAATCTCCAATTGCCATAAGAGCAGTTCCATCTACCGTTCCATCATCTCATCCTTCAGAGTCAGATCCCCAAGCAGCTACTATTGCAAATTCTTTCTTCTCTCTTCTCTTAACCTTTTCTTTTAATTCATTCTCAATTCTTTCCTTTTTTCATTCAATTTCCCAAACAGGACAATCTCTGAATTGATGATCAGTTTTATCACACTTAAAGCACCCTGTGGGATTGTCATTGGAACGCCTTTTGCTACCAGTTCCATTCTTCCTTTTGAAGACTTTGCTAAAATTTTTTGTTATGAATGACACTTGTTCTTTAGTCAGTCCCATTTCTCCATCACTGTTAGAGGATTTTAAGGCCAAGGTTTTCTTAGGAGCTTCCTTTTCAGTCTTGGCTTCATCAATTTCAATCTCATAAGTCTTTAGGTTTCCTATTAATTTATCTAAAGTCGTACTGGTTAAATCCTTTGCCTCTCTAATAGTAGTAACCTTGATATCCCATTTAGATTTTGGCAGGACCCTCAATACTTTCTTAACTTTTCCTTAGTAGTGATGATGTTTCCCAAGGAAGTTAATTCATTTTTCAAAGTAGTGAGTCTTGACATCATCTGATGAAGTGATTCATTTTCCTTCATCTTAAAAGCTTCATACTCAGTAAAAAGAAGAGCAACTCTAAATTTTGTCACTTGAGTTATGCCGTCATGTGCATTTACTAAGGAATCCCAGATTTGCTTGGCACTGGTGCAAGTAGACAACCTGTTGTATTCAGCTGGACCTATCCCACACACTAGTATGTTCTTTACCTTTTTATTTTTCTTCAGAGCCACCAAATCATCAGCAGTAAATTCGCTTATTACCTTTTTAACTTGTTCTTAATCTTCCAACTTCACTGGAATAGTTGGACCATCGTTAATTCTGTCCCACAATTCATAGTCTTCTCCTTGAATGAACATTTTCATACTATCCTTCCACCAAGCGAAATGAGTACCATAAAAAAGAGGAGGCCTAGTAGTGGATTGTCTTTCACTGTGACCAGTAGGCAGTGCGGAATTTATCATAGTGATCTTTTACTAGGTGTTAACCTTATGTAAGATAACCCCGCTTTGATACCACTTGTTAGAGTACAAGACCTACTGATTTCCTATTTTCTACCTAACTATTGCCTATCAATGGAACAGGTTAACAAACGTGCTCCTATGCAGCTAAAACAGAAAGTAATTGCATAGTGATGTTTACGTGGAAAACACCCATCTCAAAAAGGTATAAAAAATCATGACTTGTACCTCTACAGGATTTAACCAACTTCACTAAAATAATTTGAGCCTTAACAAATCAAAAAATTACAAAACTCTTGTAACCAAGTAATTAAACTCTAACTCTTATTTATAAAAAAACACAAACCTTCCCAAGGCAAGTGTTCCCAAGTCTTCGAGTTCTCAAACTTGAAGACAAAGATCCTAACTCAGTTTATACTTTACTGAGACTAGAAAACATTACAACTCAAGAACCGACCTAATACATAAAGTCTAAGACTCCTTAACTCTAAGTACAAGGAAAAGGTTCTCCTTTGATGCTTCAAGCTTTTGGAACTATTTGATAATTCGTTGATTCCTTTTAATCTTTTTGAGTGCATGAGTAATAGAGTAAGTTACTACCTTGATATATAGTGACTCTCCAAAGAGTCCTTCACTATGTGTTCACTTTTTCCGTCCCTTGGATTCTGCAACTTTATCAGACTTCTATGTTCAGTTGGAGTCCCTCTTCTAGTGAAACTCTTGTACTTGTCAAACTCCTACTTTAAGTCAATATCCTTTTTTGAATGCAACACTTTCTCAACTTATCAACAAGTATTGTAATTAATTACAACTTCTTTTTGTGACACATGATCCACTACGGACTTGAGAGAGCTTGATCCATTCTCCAGAGAGCTGAGCTTATCCATTCTCATCCGCTTTCCTAGTGACTATCTCTATGTAATTAGACCAGCTTGAGTAACATGTTTCCTTTAATATGTCAATCATCAAAACTTTATTGGTCTAACATCATCGCCCTAGGCATACATTATGTTAAAGAATATATAAGTGAAGTTGCATCAACTTATGAAAAGTGATGATTAATATTCGCCTAAGTTGCTCAAATTTTTTATTTTCGGTGCCGCAGTTGTGTCAACATGACATGAGTGTGGGTGAGGGATCCACAATGGATTTGGTCAATCGAATTTGGGTACTTTGACCAAAATCGACTGAGAAATTCAAGACAGATACAATGATTTATAATAAAAACAAAATCTAGGGTGAAATTGAAGAAAATGGAATAGCTTGTATATAGAAAAACCTATTTCAGACCTTTTCCTTTTATCTCCTTCTTGTATTCTCCTCTTGATCTATAGTATTTCCTCGAAATACCTTGTATAATGTCTCATAATTTAGACATCTAACTCTTTTATTTTAGACATCTAACTTTATTTTTAGATATTTGGATATTTTTTAGAAAATCCCTACACCCATATCTGTTGAAATACATGACATGTTCTTGATTTGTTAACTGCTGTCCTAGTTTATATGAGCTTTCTGATAGTAAATTTCTATTTACTAGGTGTAGTTCTTGTCAAGAGTTTGCTTTACAGTACTTAGTACTTCGTAGTATATTTTATCATTAGCTATTTAGCAAGTGTTTAGCTATCACTTATCTAAAGAGAGTTTGCAGCAGTACAATTAAAAACACACTTGCTCGATTCTTCTTTGACATTATGTCTTTCTACTGATATATTTTCTATAACACGTGGTATCCGAGTCAGGTTGGGAGTTTGTCAGATCGACTGTGAGTGTTAGGAGTGACGGACCCAGGATTAGGGGCTGTGGGTACTCAGGAGGTTCGAACACACATATCGAAATACAAACGCTTTAAGTTTCGGCTAGGAAATGAAAGCACCCCTCTATCCTCTTGGTTTTCTGGGCACTTTTCTAAATCTTATACCAATTTTATATATTTTTATATAATTATACCTAGTCTGAGTCGAATTTAATGGTTTCCGGAGCAGCACAAAATAGGACATAGGTCCACCCCTGCGGGTACTGCTTACTGAAAGTTCCTTCTTTTTTGCAGTACTATTTGTAACACCCCACACTTTTGGGCTAGAATGTAAATGGTCATTCATATGTGTAATAATTCCAAAAGCCAATAAATCCTATGCAATTTAGTGTGTTAATCAATTATTTAGTGTGGGAATCTAGTTGAGCATGAATTGAGATCATAGAAGACCCTTAACACATGGACGAGTTGAAAGCTTTCCTATCGATTGAGTTTTGGTTAGCGTCTAAACTTGGGTCAAATTCCATCAACCATAACTTTTTTATATAATGAATTAGCGGGCCTACTATATATCAAATTAAACCTCTTTGAGTTCTCTTTCCAAATCCACCAGTTTCACCTTAATCCGATATTGGAGTAAAAAGTTATGCTAGTTTTTCAGTAGGGTGTCAAACTGCCAAAGGTGAGACTACCGGCCCGACGGATCGTCCGTCCCGTGATGGTCTGTCAAGAAGCCTGTCACCCCAAAAATAGTGTGTTCAGTCATTGGACATGACCCGACGGTCGAGGTGATGGTCCATCACCCTCCTGGCGGTCCGTCACCATCCTGACGGTCCGTCAACCAAGCCGTCAGGCAAAATTCAAAGTTCCGAAGGTAGAATGATTTAAAAGGAGTGTTTTGGTACTTTTCCCTTTCATAAAATGTCCCCAATGGATTTAATCACTCTTTAAAATGTTATTAATCAATCCTCATCAGTTATACAATATCAAAACTCCCTCTTTACTCTAAAAAACAAGATGGTTTCCTCCAAGAACAAGAAAGCAAGGAATCAATCTTTGAGTCCAAGATCCCAAGAAAAGAGTCAAGACTAGAGTTCCATTTTTTGATCTAAATAACTTAAGGTATGTGGGACTCTCCTTAAACTCCATGGGCATGGATTTTAACGTTTTACCAATTTTAAAGGTATAAAATCATGTTTATGAAAGAGGTTTTGATAACATTTGAATGATATGCATCATGAATTTGTTTTGATAAAAGTATATGTTGGTTTTGAACTCCCTTACATTATTGATTTACAACTATGTATACATGTGTTTCAATTATCTTCTTGAAAGGTTTAACTGAGAGGATGATTCATGAGACCTCCGTCTCAATATGAATTTTACTTGATTTATACAATATGTGGTCTACACATGCATGTTTTGTTTTTTTTGATGTCAAATGGTTGTTACTCAAAGTTAGGATGATGTTGATGGTGAATTGATGAGAGCGAATTTTTCTTGCCATAACTATACTCATTGTGTTTAAAAGAAGAATTACATGAAATTGAATAATTGGCATGGCCACCTCATGTCTAAGTCTTGTGAAAAGGGAGCAATTGCATACAAATTTCATGAGATTTCAAAATGATGACTCTCTTATAATGTTATAAATCGTTGGTGGTCATTTTCATGTTTTGAATAACATGGGCTATGAAAGTGATATGACATGAATGACTTGCAAGTCAGGGTATGACGATACGATGACATGCCCTTAATCGAATAAGTATTAATTGTTTTGAAAGTATGAAGCATGGTTTTGAAGAACTAAATGTGGGGCTTAAGATAGATAATTGGTTATCCGAAGAAGGCATTTGAGTGTAAGGGCTCATCGTTGGAACCGTAGTTGCCAATACGGGTATAATCCTGTAAGAGGGATAATGTGGACATCATGTAAGGGTGATGCCACGATATACTTGTAAGGGGGTGTACCAACTTATTAAAACTCCAATCCTTGCGGCACACTTGGATTGGAGTCTTGGCCACCGCGTCAAGGGCGAATTCCATATAGCCCATGGAATTATAGATTGTAGGGTGTACCAATGAGCTCAGAAGAGTAACAAAGTGTTGAGTGATGTTTTCCAGAAAGCCTTTGAAAATTCTAAATTATACCCATCTGTTTACTTATCTTATATGTAATGTTTTACGTAATGATCTCAACTATATTGCGTATTAAAAATGCTATTTTTTTGGATTTGTTTCGCATACCAGTACATATGTATTGATCCCCCCTCCTATTTCAGGATCTGAGGAACAGTCCTAGGGTCCCGTTCAGCGCGGAAGTAGCAGTTGGTGAGCCTTCTCTATTTCGGAAGGCCTAGTCTTTATACTTTGTTATCTCATTTTGTGGTTATGGTCTGACTGGGGCCTTGTCCCAGTTCTAGACAAGATGTTGATTTTGATGTATTAGAGATTTCGCATACTGATGTTAGATGGTATTAGAGGTTTATGGATTTTACTTCAGATTATTTGTTTGAATTATAATAATGACCATGATTCCGTTTGTTTAACTTCTGCATCTTTTCTTTATTGTTTATGAATGGTGTTCAGGAGTGGCAGATAGAAAGAGGCGTCTGGGCCTTCATGGTTCGGTATGCTCGCCGCAGACAGGGCCTCGGCTCGGGTCGTGACACTTTTGTATTAGCAAAGTGATGGTGTCTGAAAATTATGATTATGTTGAGCCCTTCTATTCTTCAATGGTCATTACAATCATTGAAGCATGTTGACAGAGAATTTCCTGAGGGCCAAGGAGTTTTGGCCAGTTGTATGTGATGGTGTGTAAGAGCCAGCGATTGGTACTGCTTTGTCGGAAACATAATAAGCGGAGTTGGATGGAAAAAGGTTGAAAGATCTCAAGGCAAAGAATTATTTTTTCCAAGCTATTGATCGCTCAATACTGGAAACAATTCTTGGCAGTGATACTTCTAAACTTTTTTTTTTTTTAAATCAATATTTCTAAACAAGTATGGGATTCTGTGAAGAAGTATCAGGGAATGGCGAAGAGATAAAAAGGAACTGTTGCAAACACTTCGCACTGATTTTGAGATTACTAATGAAGATGAGAGAATCAATTTAAGATTACTTCTCGGGGACTATGGAAATAGCAAACAAGATGCGATTCATGATGAAAAGATGGAAGATGTCACCATTATTGAAAAGATCCTTCACTCCATGACATCAAAATTCAACTCTGTTGTTTTGTTGGTGACACCAAATGGTATCTAAAAGAGAACGAAACAGTCCGCAATCGCACAAACAGTCCGAACGGAAACAACAAACACCAAACTTAAACAATAGAGAAGATATGTAACTTGACGCAAGGAGAACTCATAATGCAGCAAATAAAGAGTGTATTAATACTCTAAAACCTCTGCAAAACAAGTTAACAAGCACCACGTTCTTACGGAACATAAGAGAAGCCCGGTTCCCTCAAGCACTCTCGTTTCTAGCCGATACACACAACACAAGAAGAAACCATTTATTGTGGTGTCAAATGGTGGTATACTCTCTTCTTGAGAGGAAGATTATGTTAAATATTACAAATGATTTTTAAGAATAAGCTCACCAAGAGAACAAGATTAAAGAAACACCTTAAATAGTCTTTACAAAAAGGATGACAAAAGGACCCCTTTGCCCTTAATGAAAGGGGAGGGTGTGGAGTGTTTGGGCCAACCTTGGCGGTGTATTTTGGGCCCCTAATATCAGGACCCACATGTCAATATATACACTCCCTTGGGCTAGTTTGCAACAAGCTCAACCGCGTCCATTTTCATAAACATGCCTTGAAGCCTTTGTAGTTCCCGAGCTTGACTTTTTGAAAATGGTCTAGAGCCCATGACATATGTATAATCCTCTAAATATTGAGAGGAGTTTGACCTCAAACTCACGGGTTCTTCATCTTCAATGGTATCAATCTATGAGAGGTCACACACGTTGAATGTGTTATGCACTTGGTATTCCGGTGGCAAGTCAATCTTGTAAGAATTATCGTTGATTCTTTCAAGAACTTGGAATGGACCATCACCTCTTGGCAGAAACTTTCCCTTTATTTGGTTGGGGAACCGGTCCTTACGTAGGTGTACCCACACCCAATCTCCCGGCTCAAGTACAAGACGCCTTCTCCCTTTGTTGACTCGTTTGGCCACCTCTTGCTTCTTCTTCTCAAGCCGCATCCTCACCTTCTCATGTAAGATTTTCATGGCTTCAGACCTCTTGTTTCCATCTAATCTAATAAAAACATCACTTGAAAAAGGAGTTAGATCCAAGGGGGTTAGGGGATTGAAGGCGTAGACACATTCAAAGGGCGTAATACCCTTACTCGAATGGATCACCCGATTGTAAGAAAATTCTATGAGATATAGGTGATAGTCCCAAGATGTAACCTTACCTTTAACCATGGAACGTAGCATGGAACCCAAGGTTCGATTCACTACTTCCATTTGGCCATCGGTTTTTGGGTGGGAAGACGTAGAAAACAATAATTTAGTTCTGAACCTACCCCACATTGACTTCCAAAAGTGACTAAGGAACTTAGAATCCCTATCACTTAAAATGGTCCTTGGATACCGTGTAAATTAACAACATTTTCAATAAACAAAAAAGCTACACTAGCCATATCTTCACTATTTTTGCATGGAATAAAGTGAGCCATTTTGGAGAAACGATCAACGACAACAAAGATGCTATCCCAACCCCTTTGAGTCCATGGCAGTCCCAACACAAAATCCATAGAAATATCAAACCACGGGCATGATGGAGTGGTAAGCAGGGTGTATAACCCATGATGAAGGAGCCTCGACTTAGCACTCCTATAATTCATGCATTGGCCGCAAATTTTGACAACATCTTTGCACATCCTAGGCCAATAGAATTGCTCCTCCAATATCCCGAGGGTCTTATCAATTCCAAAGTGACCTATGAAACCGCCATCGTGTGCCTCCCTCAAAAACAACTCTCTCCAAGACCTAGAAGGTACACACAACTCTCCCCCGAAACAAGAACCCATTAAACACGGCATAAGGACTAGACTCCAAGGGCCTCCTATCCCTACCCACGGCTTCACTTTCCCTAAAGATAGAAGCGAAGTAAAGGTCCTCGGGATACAAATACTTGAGGCTATCAAACCCCATTAGCTTGGAAGACAAAGTGGACACAAGAACATGCTTTCTATATAATGCATCGGCTACCACATTATCCTTCCCCCCTTTTGTATTGAATCACATAGGGAAAGGTTTTAAGAAATTAAATCTATTTGGCATGCCGTTTGTTAAGCTTATCTTGTGCCCAAAGGTGCTTCAAGGATTCATGATCCATTCGGATTACGAATTCCTTAGGCCAAAGATAGTGTTGCCAATTTCCTAACGCTCTAACCAAGGCATACAACTCCAAGTCATACGTAGAGTAGTTTAGAGTTTCTCCTTTGAGCTTTTCACTAAATAAGCAATGGGCTTTAAATCTTGCATCAAAACAGCCCCTATTCCTACTTTACTAGCATCACATTCAACTTCAATCATCTTATCAAAGTTAGGCAATTGCAAAAATGGTGCCAAAATGAGCATATCTTTCAAGGTCTTAAAGGCCTTAGATTGCTCCTCATCCCACTGGAAAGGTTGGTCCCTTCGGAAGATTTCAATCAAGGGGGTGACAATGGTACTAAATCCTTTGACGAACCTCCTATAAAAACTTGCCAAGCCATGGAAGCTCCGAACTTCACCCACGGTTTTTGGGGTTGGCCAATCTTTAATGGAGGTTATCTTAGACTCGTCTACCTCTACTCCCCTCAAGCTTACAACAAATCTCAAAAATACAACTTTAACAACACCAAAGGAGCATTTTTCAATATTAGCATACAACTTTTCTTTCCTAAGAACATCAAACATACTCCTTAGATGCAAGACATGATCAATAAGAGACTTACTATAAACTAAAACATCATCAAAGTACACGACCACAAATTTGCCAATAAAAGGCTTCATCACAGATTCATTAGCCGCATAAAGGTACTATGAGCGTTGGTAATACCAAATGGCATGACCATCCACGCATATAGGCCAAATTTTGTCTTGAATGCGGTCTTTAATTCATCACCCGGTTGCGTACAAATTTAGTGATATCCGCTCCTAAGATCAACCTTAGAAAACACACCAGAGCTATTTAGTTCGTCAAGTATGTCATCTAGCCTAGGAATAGGATGACAATACTTTACCGTAATTTTATTTATGGCTCAGTAGTCCATGCATATTCGCCACATCCCATCCTTCTTCAGCACAAGAAACACCAGGACGGCACACAGACTCATGCTTTCTTTGATATATCCTTTGTTGAGGAGGTCCTCAATTTGCCGTTGGAGTTCCTTTGTATCCGTGAGGTTGATCCTATAAGCCAGCTTGTTTGGCAATTGCGACCCCGAAACAAAGTCGATTTTGTGCTCGATTCCTCAAAGTGGAGGAAGTCCTTACGGAAACTCACTTGGGAACACATCATCAAATTCCTGCAAGACATTATAAATAGAAGACGGGATAGGGGAAGTGGATGGGTTAGCATTCAAAACATGTGCCAAAAGTAGCATGGGAGTAGTATCATCATACTCTTTGAAGAGGTCGCCCTTACGAGCCAACATTACCATCAAATACCTACCCCTCAATGACAAAGCTCCCTCTTTAACCTCACCATTCCCACTCTCAGGTTCCTCCCCTCTACTCGTGGGTTCTTTCTCTTTCCTGGAAAATTCTTCATTTGTTGATGTGCCTTACACATTTGTGATGGTGATAGTGGTTGGAGGTTGTACTTTTGACCCTTGAACTCAAAGAAATAAAAGTTGGTTTAGCCATCATGCTTGGTCGACCTATCATATTGCCATGGCTGACCCAACAAAAGGTTACAAGCATGCATAGGAATGATGTCGCAAAGTACCTCATCCTTATAATTTCCAACCTTGAACCGAATCACCACTTAATGAGTCACCATTAACTCTCCACAATCATTCAACCATTGGAGTCTATACAGACTTGTATGTGGAGTAGTTGGAAACTTCAAGTGATTCACCATCGAGGCACTAGCAACATTAGCACAACTTCTGCTATCAATAATCAAGGAGCACATACTCCCGTTAATGAGGCACTTAGTATGAAAGAAGTTTTCTTATTGGCTAGGATCATCCAACGCTTTGCTAATCATAACTCTCTGTACCACATAATTAGGTACTTTAAGTTCACCTTATTGAGGCTAAACCTCCTCTTCCTCATCATTTCTAGGGCTGTCGGCCTCTTCTCCCTCTATATCTTGAGCGACTTCTTTATTTTCAGCCTCTTAAATACCCAATTCTTCCCCTCAAGAATACAATTTCCCTTCTCTCAATATCACATTTCTCCGATTATGACACTCACTAGCCTTGTGTACCCATCTATGGCATTTGAAGCATTAGAATCCCTTCACATGGGAAGAAACATTCAGCTTTCCCTTAAGCCGTGGAGGTGGTTGAGCACTTTTGCTCATGGGTGGAGGGGTCTTGACTGGTTGTTGTTTGGATTTTTTCTACCCCAAAGATGAGGGAACCACTTCTCTCCCCTTGGTCCAACCCAAGGGCCCTTGGTAGGCTTTGGTTTTGTAGGCTGACCTTTCCTTGTTCTCTCGTTCAATATCTAAAGCCGCTTGAAAGATCCATTCAATAGTTTCAAACTTATGAAGCGTCATGTGTGTAGAGATTTCCTTATTTAGGCCAACCTTGAACCGGATGATATCGTGGCTCACTTGTTCTCCTCTATGATCAAGTTTCAAGATGAGTTGTTCAAAATCATCATAGTAGGTTGTCATACTTTTGTTTCCTTGCTTCAAGTTGTACAATTTTGCAAGGAGTTCATGTTGATAGCTTTTGGGAAGGTACCTTTTCCTCATAAGATACCTTAATCGAAACCAAGGAGAGGGTTGCCCCTCAATCAATATGTTGCCAAAATGTTTGACATACTCCCACCACGTGGTAGCATATCCCTCAAAATGAGCAATGGAGTAGCAACTCTTTTTATCCTCCGTGAGATCATTCAGCTGAAAGACTCTCTCGCATGTGGATTCCTATTCGAGAAACACTTTGGGATCACTTACTCCCTTAAAGATCGGAAGCCCCATTTTGATACTATTGAGGCCAACATCCCTTTCCCGAACACCTTTTCCGCCCTTACCTTCAAGACCTCGGTTCTCCCTCGGGCCTATCCTTCTACCTCTTATCCCCTCTTCCATCAAATAAGTATCATCATAAATTCCATATCCTCCCCTTTGGTTCTCTATCACAAATTCCTCTTCTTGCATTGGCGGGTTTTGGACATTTGGATTTGGTATGTTGGATTGGCATTTAGTGATGGAGTTCTTTGGATTGACTGAGTTTTGTTTGGAGGATTCGGATTTAAGGATGGCATTTGGGTTCCAAGTCTGCCATGTGGGACTTGGTGATGTGGGGAATGGCTTGGTCCATCAAGGCCTCGACCTTGCGAGTAATAGTTGGCTTAAGGTATGGCATTTGGTGGATACATTCTTTGATGTGTGGCATTGGGGGTAATGGTTGGGGATGTATTTTGAGGAGTTGAGAGCCAAGAACTACGTTGGCTTTCTACCCTTTCCATCCGGCCACTAATAGAGGCCACTTCCACTCCCAACTTATCAAGACCCGCATTCACTCTAGCCATGTCCCAAGACAAGGCTTCAAGATTAGCCACAAGAGCATTCAAAACATATTGGTCCACGATTTTTGCATTGGAATTTTCGGGTTCCATGTGTAATGATTCCATTTGCCAATTTACCTACAAAATAAACAAACGTTAGTTTAAACTATCCTCACACACTCTTAACACTTGGCTTCCTCACTTGGCCCTTCAAGTGTTGTAAGCCGGCTATCAATCCTTAAGTGCTTAGGAATGAGTCTACTCTTGAGTTAAAATAGATTTTGGTTTTAAATACTCAAGGAAGTTTTGTACGCACTTGAACCAAGAACAACTACGAATGGTAAACAAGCAAAGCACCACAAAGAACGTTGACACAAAGACGTACTCAAAAACTAGTTCACAACTTAGTAGGTTGTTACTTAGTTGCCAACTAGTGTAGGAGTCAATAGAAAGAAAACTAATAGAGACAAGGAAAAAAACTTGGAAGGTCCTATGACTTGAGTTTGTTGTTGATTTGGCCCACAATTTTTATTTTGGCCGTTTGGTATTGTTGTTTTTGTTTAAGCTTGATGTTGTCCCACTTGAATTGTTTGGTGAGGATTTTTTTGGTTTTTGGAGTTAAAAAAAAAAAAGCAAGACTTGGAACTCTTTTTCCAAAGGCCAAGGTGTCAATAAGCTTTTCACCAACTTGCACCAAAATGGCAAAACACCTTTTTGGCTTTGGTTTGTCCCTTCCCCCTTTTGGATCTTTTTTTAAAAAGGTTTGACACCCTTTTGGTAAGTAAGATTTTTGGGAGGCCCTTTGTCTATTTGCCTCTTTGGTGTTGTCTTGAAACTAATTTCAATACAAATATAAGAACTTGCCTCTCTCTTCCTTTTTTTCTTTTCATATCAAACACACCTTTTGTTGAACATTCACCTCAAGAACATTATCAACAACAATAAGAACACTTATGAACAACAACAATATTCAAGTCATCCAACCATTCAACAACACTAAAACAAAAGCTCAAATCTTGGACCTTAGACTCAAGTGTGCTAGATAAAAAACAATCTAATACACGAAACTACTAAGACAAGAAAAATAACACCTATAACTAGACACAAATTCGGCCAAACAACAAGAATGGACAGATTTGCTTCTTTTTGGAATTTTCAGATTTTCAACACTTATTATTATTTTTTTCGACTTAGAGAGCCCAAGATTGGTAGTGTAGGAACACAACCAGCCTTGGCTATGATACCAAATGATACCAAATGGTATCTAAAAGAGCACGAAACAGTCCGCAATCGCACAAACAGTCCACACGTACAAGACACTTAACGGAAACAACAAACACCAAAATTAGATGATAGAGAATATATTTAACTTGACGCAAGGAGAACTCATAATTCAGCAACTAAAGAGTTTATTAATATTCTAAAACCTCTACAAAAAAAGTTAAAAAGCACCACGTTCTTACGGAACACAAGAGAAGCTCGGTTCCCTCAAGCACTCTCGTTTCTAGCCGATACACACAACACAAGAAGAAACCATTTCTTGTGGTGTAAAATGGTGGTCTACTCTCTTATTGATAGGAATATGATGTTCAATATTACAAGTGGTTTTTAAGAATAAGCTCACCAAGAGAACAAGACTAAAGAAACACCGTAAATAGTCTTTACAAAAAGGATGACAAAAGGACCCCTTTGCCTTTAATGAAAGGGGAGGGTGTGGAGTGTTTGGTCCAGCCTTGGGGGTGTATTTTGGGCCCCTAATGACAGCCCCCACATGTCAATACGTACATTTCCTTGGGCGAGTTTGCAACAAGCTCAACCACGTCCATTTTCATAAACACGCCTTGAAGCCTTTGTAGTTCCCGAGCTTGACTTCTAGTAAATGGTCTAGAGCCCATGAAACCTGTATCAGTTGGAGAGAAAAATAGAACTTAACAAAGAAAAGAAAGAGCAGAAAGCATTATAAAGTTTCATTGATCACTGCCACATTTATTCATAAGAATATCCTACTTTAAAGTTGTATTTACAGCAACTGGTACAACTAATCTATAGCTTTTGAGGCACTAATATTAACACTCCTCCTTGACTCAAGATCTGTAACACCAAGTTTTTGCTGAGAAACTCAAATCTTGCTCTAAGTAGAGACTAAGTTGGCAATCTGTTTAGCATAAATACTGCGGTATTAGTAGCTTCAGCCAAAAATTTCTTTGGTATCCCTTTCTGATATGAGTAAGATCATGACCATGGGAAATTTTTGAGTATTTTGAAGACTAACTAAAAGAGTGCACAAGTCCAAGTGTTAAGGAGACCCAAAACCGTCCCTAAGGAGCACTCATTGGGCGGCCATTTTGAAGACTAGTCATTAAAGGGTCTTTTAGTCTTTTGTCTCTTATTTTTGTAAAGTAATATAAATAGAACATTGTAGGGTCTTAGTATTTAGTTTTGAATGTTATTGAAAGAAACTCCTCTAGAGAGAGTGAGAGCAACCGTAACTAGGATGATACTAGTGTGGAATCACTAGTGTTGCAAAACATTGTTAGAAACCTTGGTGCTTGAGTGGTGGGCACCCTCTTGTGTCATCGTAGACTGTTAGTGTTGATATTACGAGTGTTAAGGTCTTGGTATTTAATATATACCTTGGTTCTTATTGTTTGTAATATTGTATGTCATACTTCCTATCTTTTGTTCTTGTAAGAGTTGTACTAGTTTGTAGTTGTTTCTAGTGAAGCCGTGTGTTTTTGTTGCATTGTTCTTGTGTTCTTTTCTTATTGTTATCATCTTGTTCTGCTGGTGTAGCTGCTGTTTTGGTGTTCAACACCTTGCAATCTTGGGTTCTTAAGTTGTCATCTTATAGTCGTTTTGTGTCTTGCACCTTGTGGACTATTTTTGTACAATTTGTGGGATATTTTGGTGCCTTTATTGGTTGTGTGTTATCATTTGGTATCAGAACTAAGGCTGTTTGTGTTCCTACACTACCAATCTTGGGCACTCTAAGTCGAAAAAAAAAGTTGAAGTGTTCTTGTTCTAGGTGTTGTTGTTGTTTGGCCAAGAATAGTGTCTAGATTTAGGTGTGTTTTGTTTGTCTTAGTAGTTTTGTGTGTTAGCTTGTTGTTCACTAACACCCTTTAAATCTAAGGTCCAAGATTTGAGCTTCTGTCAAGGTTGTTGTTGAAGGTTGGACAGCTAAGAGATTGATATTATTCATATTGTTCTCATATTGTTCTTGAAGTAGTATTAAACAAACGAGTTGTTTGATTTGAAAAGAGAAGAGAGAGACAAAGCTTTGTGTTTGTCTTGGGAATACTTTCAAGATAACACCAAAGTGGTAAAGAAACAAAAAGCCTCCAAAAAGCTTAGTTACCAAAAGAGTGACAAACAATTTACAAGAAGAGCCAAAAGAGGAAAGGGACAAAGCTAATACAAAAAGGTGTCTTGCCAAATTAGTGCAAGTTGGTGAAAAGTTGATAGGAGCCTTTTGACCCTTGAAAATAGAATCCAAAGTCTTGTCCACCTACTCCAAAACTGAAAAATTATCCCCAAAGCAATAAGATTAAACAATGCAAGTCTTGAAAACATCATACTTTAAACTTCAACAACAATACCAACGACCAAAAAAAAAAAAATATGGGCCATGCGAACAACAAAACTCAAGTTCTTGGACATTCCTAGATTCTTTCCTTGTCTCCATTAGTTTCACTTTATTGACTCCTATACTAGTTGACAACTAGTAACAACCTACTAAGTTGTGAACTAGTTTTTGAGTACTTCTTTCGTGTTAGCGTTACTTATGGTGCTTTGTTCGTTTATAATTCGTAGTAGTTTTTGATTCAAGTGCGTACCAAACTTCTTTAAGTCTTCAAACGAAAATACGTTCCAACTCAAGAGAAGACTCATTCCCAAGTTCTCACAAGTTGATAGCCGGCTTACAACGCTTGAAAGACCAAGTGAGGAAGCCGAGTGTGAAGAGTGTGTGAGAGTATTTTGAACTAACATTTGTTTGTTTTGTAGGTACAAGTGCAAATGGAACCCGACACTTCCAATGCTCCAACCGTGGACAATAATGTCATAAATGTTGTCTTGGCTAGTCTTGAAACTTTGTCTCGAGACGTGTCTAGGGTGAATGCAAATATTGAGAAGTTGGGGTCGGATGTGGCCTCCATAAGTGGGAGGTTGGAGAGGGTGGAAAGCCAAAGGAGTTCTCGACCATCTACCCCTCATAACGCCTCACCTACTATTACTCCCGAATCCTTACACCAAAGGTTGTACCCACCAAATACTACAAACCAAGTCAACCTATACCCACAAAGCCGTGAACAAGATGGACCAAGCCATTCCTTATTCCACCAAGTCCCACAAGAAGGACTTGGAACCCAAATGCCACCCTTAAACCTGAATTCCCCTCTCCAAAATCCTCTAATATAAAGACCTTCTCCACTAAATGCAAACCCACCTTACCAAATTCCACTTGTCCAAAATCCACCCATTCAAGAAGAGGAGTACGAAAGAGAGAACCGTAGGGAAGGATATGGAGCCTATGATGATACTTATGTGATGGAAGAAGAAATGAGAAGAAGGCATAGGGATCAAAGAGGATACCGAGGGCATGGAGGAAGAGTTGGTCAATGGGACCAACACGGAACCCGTCACCAAGATAGAGATATAGGTCTCAATTCCATCAAAGTGAGCCTTCCTATTTTCAAGGGTGAGAGTTATCCTGAATCTTATCTTGCATGGGAATCATTTTGTGACAAGATATTCCAACTTAATTATCTCACCGAAGAAAAGAAGAGTTGTTATGCTATAACTCACTTTGAAGGGTATGCTAATACGTGGTGGGAGTATGTTAAACGATTTGGGAATGAGATGATTGAGGGACAACCTCCTCCTTGGTTTCGGTTGAAGAACCTTATACGATAAAGATACTTGCCCTAGAATTATAGACATGAGCTCCTTGCCAAATTGTACAATTTGAGACAAGGGAGCAAGAGTGTCATGGCTTACTATGACAAATTTCAACAATTGATGTTGAAACTAGATCAACAGGGATAACAAGTAAGTCATGACATTATGCGTTTCAAAGTCGGGTTGAACAAGGACATCTCCACTTACATTACAGTTCATAAGTTTGATACTATTGATGGAATCGTCCATGCGACATTGGAGGTTGAAAGGGCGCTCAAAGAGAGCTCATTCATGCTTCCTATCTTTTGTTTTTGTAAGTGTTGTACTAGTTTGTAGTTGTTTCTAGTGAAGCCGTATGTTTTTTTTGCATTGTTCTTGTGTTCTTTTCTTATTGTTATCATCTTTTTCTGCTGGTGTAGCTGCTGTTTTGGTGTTGAACACCTTGCAATCTTGGTTTCTTGAATTGTCATCTTATAGCCGTTTTGTGTCTTGAACCCTGGGGACTATTTTTGTGCGATTTGTGGGCTGTTTTGGTGCCTTTCTTGGTTGTTTGGTATCACTTTCTCATGAAGAAAACACCTTGTCATTTTCATTAGCATCCTATTTTTCCTTTTCACTACTCTGTTTTGTTGAGGAGTATAGGGTGCCTTTAGCTGATGCCCGATTCCCCTTAAAAATGATGTTTTCTGAGGTCCTCTTACATCCATGTGAACAAGTTGCAGCTTATTCTTTGGCCTCCATGATGAATTCTAAAAAGGAAGCCTCGTTTGCTTCCCATACTGACAAGCTTCACAAGCAGAAATTTTTTTCTTAAGGCTCAGGAGACCTTCTGCTAGTTGATTTTATTTCATGAAGAATATGGCATCATGATGATAATGTTCGAGTCTTTTGTTGCATAACTCAGAATCATTTTCCTACCTGACAATTGTTGCTTGCTCATCGTCCAATAGATTCAAGGAAAAACTCCTCCCTCTCATCTTGACCTTGAACATCTCTTTATTATCAGAATCCTTAATGACACATGCTTTTTCTTCAAACAAAACTTTGAAACCATTTTCAAGTAGCTACCCAACACTTAAGAGGTTTTGATCAAGATCAGGAACAAAGAAAACATTAGTTATAAGTTTCAAACCTGTAGGGCTTTGAATTGTAATTGTTCCTTTGCCTTTTGCGTCAAGATATTATCTATTTCCAATTTTGACTTTAGAAATAACAGATCCATCTAGTTCTTTAAAGAGCTTTTGATCACTAGTTATATGATTTGTGCATCTACTATCAATCAACCAATTTTAGAAGTGTTTTTGCTAGCAAAACAAGTTGCTACAATCAATTGCTCTTCTTCATATTGATTTATAGCAGTCTTGGCTTCTTCTTGTTGCATTTGTGACTTGCATACCCTCTCCACATGGCCCAGTTGTTGCATTTGACATCTGGTCTCCACCAACATTTCTATTAAGTATGATTTGTCTTTTTGCAACGAGGGCAGGGAGGAATACTTCCTCCCTGATTGTTGTAATTATTGCCTTGCCTTTGCTTCTGGTTCTTTTTCTTTTCCTCGTATGACTTGTTCTGTGATTTAGATTTTAAAAAAACTTCAATAGAACCTTCTTTCCTCATTATTCTCCTTTTCTTCAATGCCTGCGAAGCATTAACAAATTCTGCCATGGTAATGCTTGATAGATCCTTAAAATTCTCTAAAGAAGAGATTGTTGCTTCATATTTCTCAGGAAGTGTGACAAGAGTTTTTTGATCAATTCTTTCATCAGTAAAATCCTTACCAAACAATCTCACCTTTTTGGCTAAGTCAAGTAACTGATCTGCATAATCTTTTATGGTTTCTAATTCTTTCATTCTCTTCATTTCAAATTCCCGAATCAGATTCACCACTTGCATATTTTGAACTCTTTCGTTTCCTTGGTATTCCTTTTCAAGATACTCCCAAATTTCTGCAGCGGACTTCATTTGCATAATTTTGGTAAGAATTAAAGGAGATACCACTGAGAAAAGGCATGCTTTGGCTTTGGCTTTCCTTGTCTTTCCCTCCTTGTGATGTCTCATCTGATTCACTGTTGGATTATCTCCAAGAGGAGTTACTTCATAGTCCTCTTCTACTACTGCTTCCCATAGATCTAGTGCTTCAAGATGAACCATCATTCTAATTGCCCAAGCTTGATAATTCTCACCATTGAAGATGGGTGGAATTAGAAAGCTTGTTTCAGAATTCATTTTCTATAAACTATTTAAGACAACAGTTTAAAGAATGGTTATATAGAAAGAACTTGTGTTTTTTGATTCACTCTCTTCTCACAGGCCCCTCAAGATGGCAATGCTTTGATACCAATCTGTTGGAGAGAAAAACAGATCTTAACAAAGAAAAGAAAGAGTAGTAAGCATTATAAAGTTTTATTGATCACTACCACATTTATACATAAGAACATAACTAAAAAAGCTCAATAACAGGAGTAAAATAAGCTACCATTATTTCTAATAATTATGATCTAAAGATAAGCAAAAGTAATAAAGCTGATTTTGCATGATTGCAACCTCATTTAATATAAAATCTGCAACTTTTGAGGCACTAATTGTTTGGTCAATTGAGGAACCAAAAGAAACTAATGAACTTTCAATTGATGAATTGCAGAGTTCACTATTGATTCATGAGCAGAAAATGAATCGACATAGTAGCGTGGAACAAGCTCTTCAAATCTCATCCAACTACCATTCTTCAAAGGGTGGTGGTGGGAGTCACTCGCACCAAAAATTTGAAGAAAATTCTTCAAATTATAAAGGAAGGGGAAGAAATCTTGACAACAACAATCATTCAGGTCATTATAAGCCAAAGTCAGTAGACAAGTCAAAGGTTGAATGCTACAGATGTCACAGGTAAGGCCGTTATAAATCAGAATAGATTTCTTTATTAATGACCTATCAAGACAAGGAACAAACGAAGAAGGAAGTTTAGCAGAATATATGGTTCTTAGACACTGGTTGCATAGTAGATTAAAACCTTATTTATTTCGAACTATCACATAAAACAAAATAGCTATTACAGTACATCAATTGTTACCGTTAACAAAATATAAAATCAGAAATGGGCACGACAAGTATTAAACATGCTTATTCCTAAAACGTGGAATTTAAAAAACGATCAGAACAACAAAACAAAAGATTTTACTTTTCAAATATGAACTAAAGGTTCAGCATTTGGAAGCTAGCATTAGATGGTCCATCTGAGTAACCTTTATTTTCCTGCATGTGCAAGATAAAAGTAGAAGTCATCATCTTGATTTCAAGGAGGAAAGATTTAACAAAGATGAGAAAATCGAACTGCTTAGATATTTTTAAAACATACTGCGGCTGTTATGGATGTAGACCTTAAGGAAATTATTTCCCATGTCCTCTTGTTCTTGTTCTATCACTCTTGCAGAATCCTCAGCAGTAGTGCTGCAATCATGTATCTCAATTGATTCCAAAGTACAAATTTCCCCAAAATCAAATGGAGTTTCTTGTAGGTCGTAGCAATTCTTCAGAACAAGGCGTTTTAGATTTGGGAAGTTATCACCGCTAGCTTCCAAATACTTAAGATTTAGGTTGTTCAGTAACAACAACTTCAAGCTCTTGAACTTGTCTTTATCACTTATTCTCCATGCATCATCATCGGCTCGACAACTTTTAAGTTTGAGCTCTTCAAGATTTGGCAACCGTGTAACAGTTGATAATGTCTTCCCAAGGAAAATCTGAACACCTAGCTAAAGTCAACCTCTTAAGTGATGGTGGAAAAACAAAGCTCAAGATTGGGGTGTACCAATGACGAAGATTCCAGTACCACTTGAATGCTTCGAGTTTTGTCAAGCTGGACATATCTATGAGCCGATTGGGCAAACAGTTAAATCCGACAGGAATGATCAGTCTCTTTAGATTGGGAGTGCCAGAAAAGACTTCATTTGTACAACTGGCGTTAGAAAGATCGAAAAATCCCTCTAGATTTGGCATCTCCGTCGGTGTCACTAGATGCTTATTTAGAATACTTTCTCTTCTAGGGCTGGGTGAATAAGTGGCTTCCGCCAGATGTACATACCTCAAGTTCTTCATCATCCATATCTTCCCAGGTAGAGTTATGTCAAAATGATAACCACTACAGACTAGAGTTTGCAAATTCTGAAGCTCTAAGATTGATTCCGGGATATCTCCATCTAACTGAACTTGGAGATATCTCAAACGAAATAACTTTGTAATCACAAGTGGACATAACCGGAACCTCAGATCTACATTTACGATGGCCAATACTCTGAGAAGGTTGAAACGATAGAAAAGTTCACGCATTATCGGAGTATCCCGAGAAGCTTAATATAAGGCGCAAAAGGTAGATGCAATGGAGAAAATAAGTAGATAGATCTAGCAACAGGGGTTAATAGCTTACAGAAATCATCAACTGAATAAGCCTTCACCAAGAAATCATCACCTGAACAAAATTGGGACTGAAAACTGAAGTGACGAACATTATGTGTTGGTGCTGGAAGAGTATGATGAATTCTCTCAACATGCATAAACTTTGTCATGTCAGCTTCTATCAATCAGAACTCATGCAGTAGATCATGTATTCAACATCTTTTTATCTCACCATTGAATCTCCTTTTCCTAGCTTGTATCAAGTTCCTGCTAATAAGGTCCTCCAAATAATTTATAGCCACTTCCTCCAAGCTTTTATGACTTCCAGTCGTCCTTACGAAACCTTCCACGATCCAAAATTGGATCAATCTCCCAGTCTCAATCTGAAAATCCTCTGGGAAATCACCCATTGAAAGAAAACAAGGTTTTAGGTGATTAGGCAAGTGGTGGTAACTCAAACCAAGAATTCCTAACCATTTATCTGGATGACTGGTAATGATTTCACTTAAGGTTCAGGCAACAACCTTCCATCCTTGTAATGTCCTGGCCATTTTAGAAAGATATCCCGCAATCACAGAAATTGTTAAGGGTAGTCCATGACATTTTTTCTGTTATTTCCTTTCCAATTTCTTCCAATTCATGAGGATAATCATGTTTTGGTCCAAACACCTTATCACGAAGTAGCTTCCAACCGTTTTCTAAATTCAAGAGGTTCATCTCATGAGGGCTACTAGTATTTGCATACATCGCCAGCTCAGTTTCCCTTGTAGTCAATAAGATCCGACTACCATTATTGTAAATAGGAAAAATTCCTCTTATACTATCCCAAACATCTGTACTCCAAATATCATCGACAACAACAAGGTATCTTCGACCCTTTAGGTTTTTCTGCACCAGGTCGGCTAGTTCACAATCATCCATCTCATCATAATCTTTTGAATTGGCAATAACTGTGTGCTTTGAAATGCAATGTAAAGCTTCTAATAATACATTTCTAACTCTAAATTCTTAAGATATTGTAACCCAAGCAAGAAGGTCAAAGTGATACCTGATTGGGAGATGATCATAAGCTTTTTTAGCAAGTGTTGTTTTGCCAATGCCACCCATGCCTGTTATTGTGACAATGTCTAGATCCGACAGTCGTTCGATCAATTTTTGAACTATGATCTCCAAGTCATGATCAAGCCCTTGCACAATATCATCTTCCAACTGATCTGACAGCATCGGATGACTTGTTGAAGAAGTGCCAATCAAGGAATCCCCGGATAATTCAAGAATTTGCTCAGCATCAGAAAGAATCTCCATCACTTGTTTCTTTGTTGTATCCATTTTTTCAACTACTGGTAGCAAATCCTTGTGCTGTAAAATTCCAAATATCCAGCTTACGCCTTTGATGATATGAAAAATCTTCAGTTCAACAACATATTCTGCCTCATTAGCAGCAACTCTAATTTTTTCCTCCAAAGATTTGAGTTTTTCAGGGTTAACCCCATTCTTATTTCTAGTTTTTTCAAGAACTTCCTGGAAATATTCAGTAGTAGCACGAAGAAAATCAAGCATTTCAGCAGTGTGACTATGAAAGAGTTCTTGATTATTCTGTTGGTCAAGAGTTCGAAGAAGAGAAATTACAGCAGTATAAGCTGCCATCAAGTCAAATGGAGATGAATTGGAACAAAATAATTTTTGAACAGAACAATTAACACTTACGTTTTTGTGAGGTATTCTAAATTCTAAAATACCTCCTTTGTGAAAAAAAAAAAGACACGTATGTTTTCAAAGAGCAGGGCTGCCATGTTAGTGTTTATCAATAAAATATTTGAGTTATTAAAACAAACTAAGTCAATGCCAATAGGATGCCAGAAAGCAATCGGTGTTGATTCATTTAATTGATGTTTTCTTATTTCTGATGGACAGTTAAGCTTTTACCTAACATAAACAGCACCAATTATTGTTTATTTTTGTGTGATTGGAGAAAGCAAGCATCTTTATAGTTGAGTGTTGACTATCATCAGATCAGAGACAGCACGTAGGTTGCGTTAGGGTGTATCTGGGCAGGGCCGTCATAACCACTAGGCCACTAAAGCAACCGCTGACGGCCACCAAAGAATTGCGGGTATTTATACATGTTTATTGAAATATCTATATGTATAATCTATAATATATTAAAGGAAAATTTTGACTCCTAATTATTTTATTTAGCCTAAGTTTCAATTAATTATAATTCATAGTCCTCTTTTGCCTATTAATTATGCTTAATTATAATTGATAGCCTCTGTCATGTATTTTCTTTTTTTCTCTATTTCCTACTACTCTATTTTTTTTTCCTTTTTCAATTTTTTTCTTCGTTTTTTCTTTTCCTTTTATTGTTTTCATTCTTTTTTCTTTTTTTACTTTTTATTTTTTCTCCTTATTTTTTATTTTTTTGTTTATTCCTTATTTTCTATTACTCTCCCTTTTTTTGTGTATTTTTTCTACTTCTTTTTTTCTTTTCATTTTTCTCCTTCTTTTGATTTGTCTGAACTAGCAAACACAAATACAAGTGCAAACTATAAAATACAAATACAAATGCAAACTATAACATACAAATATTAATGTGAACTATAAAATACAAATACAAATGCGAACTATAACATACACATACAAGTGTGGACTATCATTTGTATTTTTTAATTATTGAAAAGAAACGATTGATTTTTTTTCTATGAATACTTGTTTGTATTTATTGATATGTGTTGTATTTATTGATACAAATAAATACAATCCAAATTATCATATGTATTTGTATTTCTAATTAATTTGTTTCATTTGTTTGTAATTGTATTTGTATCAAGTGATATTTTTTATTTACAAATATGAATGATAATTTTGACATACAAATACAAAATGGTACATCTGTATTAGATGATACATTACATATTTATATATTTTAGATCAAGAAAATACAATTAATGCATTTACTTATTTGTATACAAATACAAATGATAAATTATACGTAATCACGGATAAATACAATATACAATCAACTTACAAATACAAAAAAAATCTTTAAAAATAAAAAGGCATCGACGAAAATAGAATACAAATACAAATATAATCTAAATATACAAATACAATAAAATCATAATACAAATATAATCCGATATAATATACAGTCAATTATAAAATACAAATATAAAACAATCCTTTAAAATACAAGTGCGAATTATATAAAATATAAATGATGGTGCCAACTAACAAATACAAATACAAGTGTGGACTATAAAATATAAATATAAATGCGAACTACAAAATACAAATACAAGCGTGAACTTTAAAATATAAATACAAATACAGTTGTATCAATGAATATAAAAATATAAATGATGGTGTGACTACAAATAGATAAACAATTGTGGTATTTACGTTATCATCCATGACTTGTGCTTGAGTAATCATATTTTTTAAAAATACAAAAAATATAAAATAGAATAAAAAAATAATAAAGAAAATAAGTACAAAAAAGAAAAAAAGAAGAAGAAAGAGAAATAGAAGTTAGAGATAGAAGAGAAGAAAAATAAAAAAATAAAAATAGAAAAAAGAACAAGAAAAACAAGGAAAAAACGAAAAAGAAAAAAATATAAAAAAATGATAATGAAAAAAATGGTAGTGTTTTTGGGAGACTAAATATGTAGTGTACTTATATTTTTTATGAATACAGTCCACTGTGTAAAAGTGAATACATTCAACGGTTGTGATCGAATACAACGGCTACTTGGTACTATATTTATATTTTATATGAATACAGACTGTTAGAGTGCGTGCCCTACCAATTTTAATAATTTACTCTGCAGGTTGCCTCTTAGTTGAACAAGTAATCTAACGTGGTTCACAGAAGTAAAACTTAAACACAGTATTTTTACATGGAAAACACCCGGCTCAAGAAAGGTATAAAAAACCACGACTTGTACCTCTACAAGATTTAACCCCAACTTCACTATAACTCTTGAGCCTCAACAAACAATAAATTACAAGACTTCTTGTAAATAGGAATTAAAACTTCTAACTCCTACTTCTACAAAACACTAATCTTCCCAAGATAAGTATTCTGAAGTCTTCGAGTTCCCCAACTTGAAGACTTTAATCCTAACTCAGTTTATACTTCACTGAGACTAGAGATTACAACTCAATATAACTCAATGAACAACCTATTACACAAAGTCTATGACTCTAAGTAAGGGACCAGGTTGCTCCACTAGATCCAAGTTGTAGAACTGATTTGTTGTTTGTTGACTATCTTTTTAGTACTTGAGTGAAACACTTGAATGCCATATGTTGTATTTAAACCAACTCCTGATGGAGTCCTTTAGTTAATGTAATCTTCTATTTTTAATAAGACTCCCAGGTAGTTTCACTCTTTTGTTGCTGCCGTCTCTCTCTCTCCTAGATTGAGTTTGACTCTTCTCCTTTATCCCTTAGTCCTCTTGATAAACTCAACTTCTGAATGCTGCAATTATCTTCTACTTAATCATAGCAATTAACACAAATCTGAACTTCCTTGCTTATCCACTCTTAACCTAATGGACTGTCAGCCTTGTATTAATTTCAACATGTAGTTCATGTGACAACAGTAGTTTCACTTGTGTGGAATAGATTGCACAACATGTTTCATTCATATATCCATCATCAAAACCTTACCTTCCCTAACAAATTCCACCATTTTAATGATGACAAATTTAACAGCACAGTATCATTCACTCAATCCTGATATACTCAGTAAGGGATTCAAAATAGAAGATCACAAAATAAAATAGGTTAGTCAATTGAGTTATAATTATTGTATAATCTATTCTTCCCCCTTTTGACATCATCGAAAAGTCGGACCAACAAGTAAAAATAGTTGAATAATTCATGGCCACTGGGATATCACTTAAATAATCAAGACTCAGGGCAAGAGAACAACAACGCATTAAAATAACCAGAAGTAGATCATATTAAGGAAAAAGAATCCATTTCATTCACAGAACCAGATACAATTATCATAACCCAATAACAACAAAAAAAGAGACAATAGGGACCAGGAAAAAACAAGGAATAGGCTGAAGAAACTAAGAAGGGGATTGAGTAAATGAGGAGGAGGGGATAAGGGAGGTCAGCTGTAACACCCCACAAAAATCATCCATGAGTTAGCTCATAGTAATAGTAATATGCTCGTAGAGATAAAGACTAGGAAAAAAATTTGTTTCTTAAGTGTCAAAGAGACTTAGTCTCATTTTTTAAATTCCAAAGTGAGTAAAGTTTAAACCATAGATAATTTTCCTAATTTTGACTTCTTATCATGTGAGAAATTGAATGAGATTTTTATCGATATAAGATTCACCCAAATTCGATTTCCGAACAAAAAGTTATGGCTAATTTAAGTCTTAGTCGTAAAACACCGTCATTTTGGTGTTTGGCGCATCACGGAGAGGGTCTGTTTAGCAATTGTCAAATTTCAGTAGCCTAGCATGATTGTGGCGCATCGCATTGAAGTTCCAGGTCCCAACCAGTGGGACAACGCGTTGCCTCCGAGTCGCAGTGGCCCATAAAACCGAGCTCCCAGTTATATTTTTATTTCATCTCATTAAGGGTATATTGGGTATTTCCACCCCCTTTTCAGCTTAAACACGAGATTTAATACCAAAAACACCAGAATACTTTCAGAATCATCCAAATTACTCAATAACACTCTCTAGGGTTTCAAACTAGAAACTCAAATAACTCAAGATTCAACCGTGGGTTTTCAAGATTGATTGAAGGTTTGGAATCCCCAAATCATACGCTTCAAGAATCATCCATCTAATTTTCTATTTTGAGGTACGTGGGGTTTATCCTAAAAATACATGGACTTGTTGAAAATACTCAATAATGATT
This sequence comes from Capsicum baccatum var. pendulum, assembly GCA_030864225.1. Classification (NCBI taxonomy): domain Eukaryota; kingdom Viridiplantae; phylum Streptophyta; class Magnoliopsida; order Solanales; family Solanaceae; genus Capsicum; species Capsicum baccatum. The sequence goes on from CM061552.1 coordinate 8,209,483, forward strand.
TAAAGATTTTCAAGCATGAATTTGTTAAAGGGGGTTTGAAATCCCTTTTTTTATTATGCTTTATGAATGTTATTGATATTGTTGTTTTGGCCTTTAGGTCTCATCCCCTAAAATTGATTTACAAGTATATGTATATGTATGAAATTGAAATTTAAGATTTGTTTGAGATCACAGATTATGAAGTCCCTCTCTTGTGATAAATTCAAGTTTATGATCTTATTATGAATGATTTGAAATGCATGATTTATGGTTTGAAATTAGTTTTCTCAATACCTTAGTGTTTGATCATGATTTAGAGATGATGAGAAGGATCTTCTTGATATAATTACATCCTTGTTTTAAATGAGAAAGAGTTACATGTGATTGAGAAATTTGACATGACCACCTTGTATTATTGAAATGCTTGACAAAGAGAGTTCCTTGCATGTGTTTACATGAGGTTTGAGAAAGAGTTTCTTTGAATTAATTTAATGATATGGTGGTCCCAAACTTATTTTTTGAAAAATAGAGATTGTAATATGCCAATAATGGCTCAGTGATGTGACTTGCAAGTCAATGGTATGACGATACCATAAGTATGTATGCCACAACAGAGTTAGAGTTTTCAGAGAATGCATGACTTAAAGAGTTAAAAATGAGAATAAAGAGAGTTAGGTGGTTTCCTGAAGAGGGCTAGAATTTAAGTAACTCTTAGCCTAAAATCGTGATTTGCTGATTCGGATATATTGTTTTTTTACGCTGGTGACGGCCGTGTGGTGTAGCAGTGTCAGAGACTCCAACCCTTGCAGCACACTTGGGTTGGAGGATTCTCTGCCGAGTTAATGAAAGATTCCCTATAGACCATGGAATTTTAGAGTTGTAAGGTATACCACCTAGCACAAAAGTAAAACAAAGAGTGTCATAGAGTTCAGATGAATTTACATAGTCTTTCAGAAATACCCATGAGATTTCTTACTGTATGATATGTTTATGAACTGTCTTAAATTGATCTTATATATGTTGAATATAAATTATTATTTTAGATTTGCTCTACATACCAGTACAATTATATTGAGTCCCTACCTTCCAGGTTCGGAGGCTAAGTCTAGAGGTGGCTAATTAGTAGAGTATTCGTGATGAGCCTTTTTTGTTCCAGAAGGCCTATTATTTCAGATTTTTTTATTCCATTGTTTGGGTCTACTGGGGGCCTTGTCCCAGTTTTCAGACAGTTGTCATTAGATTATGTAGTAGAGATTTCGCAGACTGTTCAGATATTGTTTAGTTGATTTCGGATTTCATTCCTTATTGTTAAAATAAATCAAGAGTATGACCATGTTTTTATATCAGATTATATTTTTGCATCTTCTTTTATTACCAGATAGAGTAGGATGCTTGGGCCTTCATGGTTCGGGATGTCCATTATGGCCAGGCCCTAGTTTGGGTCGTGAAATTAGCTTCCTAATAACATCATCATTGCCAACTCTTTCTTTTTTTTTAAATTGGCTGTGATGGAAGTAATCTGAGCTTGAAGGACCCTTTTTTCATCCTCATATGCATCCTGGGTAGCCTCCAAGGCATCCTGAGCAACCTCTACCTCACCCTGCTTTGCAGCAAGGGCATTCCTCAATCTTTGCACTAGGTTGTCAGCATTCCTTATAACAGCAGGTAACATGATCCTTTGTGGTCTGCAGAGACCACACTTTGACAGGTACAAGAAAATCCTCAAAGACAGATGCAAGCTAGAATTCATATGGAAAAGTATAACCATTTTCGTCTTGGACTAAGACCCTTTACATGTGCTTGATGATAAGTTGAAGAAGGTCTATTAGAATTTCAGTATCTAACAGTTTCATCAGAAAAAGATCTAGGAAATTGGCAACTGTTCTTCTTTCCTATCTAGGAAGGATCATTTTGTGAACCACATCAAAATAAAACTGATAGAGGGGGGACATATCATTCTTTATGACCCTACGATGAGTAAGAAGATGGAGATTTCCGGAGAATTTCCTAGAAATATGAAGAGATGATGGAAGATTATCAAAAGGAGACCAAGTACCCTTCACATAATGACCCCAACCCTAGTAGGAACATTCAGAATTCTAGCCAAATCAACAGTATAGAGATTGATGGTTTTCCCATGAGTAGTGGTTGAGAACACCTCCCTAATGGCAACCCCATTTGTATAAAACTCATAAACTTCGTCTTTTCCAAACTTTGTTTGATGATCACATTGTAGAAACAAGTGTGACCACCCTTGAGATCTCAACTTTATGACCAAGATATCTATATCAGGGCCCTAAAACCAGTTACAACTCATCCCCTGGCTAACTTTAGTTTTTAAAAGTAAAGAGTATGGGCTAATTGAAAAGCTTTGTCAACAAGGGTATCAACATCAATACTGAAATAAAGATCAGGGTCAACCTCAGTAGAAGGAGCAGGGGGAGTATTAGGAAGAAAATCAGAGTCTGAGTTAGATGAGTCAGAAGGAACAGGTTTGTTTACCTATTTCTTTGGACAAGAAGTGGATTTCTTAGGACTAACTTTGGAGGATGAAGAGGCTTTGATAGGAAGGGTGGATTTTGAGGAAGAGAAAGCCTTTGAAGTAGGTAGAGATGATGATTTATGAGACAAAGAGGGTTTTGGGACTTTAAAAATGATTGTCTTCTTCTTTCTTTTGGATCGAAGAAAAATATCAGGAGAGGAATCACAAGGAAGTGGAGAAGCAGAAGTGGCTACCCATTTATTTTTACTTGCCTTAAGTGCTTCTACCAAAGAAGCATCTTTCCTTTGATTTTTACCTCATGTATGTGGAGTTCGAGGAGAAGGAACAATAGGGGAAGGCTCCACTGAAGCATGGTCATCGACATTGATGGTGACAGAGAAGGGTTTCTATTTAAGTTTGGACCTGGACCTTTTAGGGATTAGGTCAGCAATGGAAATGTCATCTCGATCAATAGAAATATCATCTTGATCAAGAGTTTGAAGAGGAATTGGAGGTGGTAGTAAAGGTTCAGATGATGGTGATGGGTTAGAAGAAAATTTGGCAAAGAGGTTTTGAAGGTTCTTGAACATCACAAAGTCTGACAGTTTGATAGAGATGAGGGGTGGAATGAGTTGAGAGAGAGTGATGTTTGGATGAAGGATGATGGCAGTGGAGAGACTGGTAGCAGATTTGGAGGAGGAAGAAGATGAGGAAGACATTATTGAAGAATAAGTGAATTTTTTTTTGTTTGCAGAGGTTGAAGAGGGAATGAAAAGTAAGGAGAGGGAATAAACATATTTAAGAAGGAAAGAAGGAAGATAAAACGTAAGGGGAGTGTATGTGGTGGAAGAAATGTAATGATGAAGGGGTTCTATTATGTTAGGAAAGGTCTGGCAGCCTTTTTGAAGGAGGAAGGACTTTTTGTTTTGGCGGTTTAAGTGTAACAGAAGTAAACATGTAGACAACCTGTTTCTCTTTAAGCTACTATGGGTAAGCAATAATCATACCTGATTTCTGATTAGTCAATGAATAAAATTATCTTAATGTTCCAGTGTATCTGTAAAATCAACACATAACTGAGCCAGTTTACCCTAAAATCTTGGAATTAGGATACACAACTAAATGTGTAAGAATTAATTAATCAACAATCACTTAGGAGTAGCTTATTCTAGTCAATCATTGAGAGAGATTTATACAATTTTAATCATCCCAAAGGCTCACCTATTTTTTCAAAGTGTTCTCTACTCAAAGCCTTAGTGAATATGTCAACAATTTGTTCCTCAGTAGAACAAAACATAATTGATATAGGACCTTTTTTCAACATTATCTCTAAGAAAGTGATGTCTAATATCAATATGCTTAGTTCTTTTATGTTGAACAAGATTTTTGGCTATGTTTATAACACTTGTATTATCATAGAAAATAGGAACATATCCAACATCTATGCCAAAATCCATAAGTTGTTGCTTAATCCATAATAACTGAGCACAATAAGAACCTATAACAACATATTCAGCTTTAACAATAGACAATGCTACTGAATTTTGTTTCTTAGTTGATCAAATAACTGAACATGATCCAAGGAAGTGTGCCATGCTTGTAGTGCTCTTCCTGTCAACCAAGTATCCTACATAATTAGCATCAGAATAAACAACCAAATTGAAATTACTACCTTTTGGATACCATAAACCAAGATCACTAGTTCCTTTGAGATATCTAAAAATCCTTTTTACAGATTTTATATGAGACTCCTTAGGATTTGCTTTAAATCTAGCACATAATCCTACACTGAACACTATATTAGGTCTGCTAGCATTAAGATATAGCAATGGCCCTATCATCTCTCTGTACATCTTTTGCTCCACATCAGGATATATTTTATCCAAATCAAGCTTTCTAGTAGTGGAAATTGGAGTACTGATTCCTTTTGCCTTTTTCATGGAGAATCTGTTGAGAAGTTCTTTCATATATTTCTGCTGATGGATCATTGTTCCTGATGTTGTTTGTTTTATTTGCAGTCCCAAGAAGTAGTTTAGCTCCCCCATCTTGCTCATCTTAAATTCATAACTCATAAGTTTGGCAAATTCATGAGTCATGTTCATGTTTGTAGAGCCAAAAATAGTGTCATTTATATACACCTGCACCACCAAAAAATCTTTTCAATAAGTTTTCAAGAAAAGAGTGTTATGCTCCAGTAGAAACTTTGACAGTCTCTCACACCAAGCTCTAGGAGCTTATTTCAACCCATACAAAGCCTTATCCAGTTTATACACATGATTAGGAAACTCCTTGCTTTCAAACCCTGGAGGTTGTTTAACATATACTTCCTCTTTGAGAATGCCATTCAAGAATGCACTTTTAACATCCATTTGATAAAGAATGAACTTTTTGTAGGCAGCAAATGCAACAAGTAATCTAATAGCCTCAATTCTACTCACAGGAGCAAAGGTCTCATCAAAATCTATGCCTTCTTCTTGATTGTATCGTTCGACCACCAGTCTTTCCTTGTTCCTTGTAACTGTTCCATGCTCATCAACTTTATTTCTGTACACCCATTTTGTCCCAATTATTGTTCTATCTTTTGGAAGAGGAACTAAGTGTCATACTTTGCTTCTTTCAAACTGATTCAACCCTTCCTATATGGCTATGATCCAATCAGCATTAAGTAATGCCTCAGTTTCCTTCTTTGGCTCAATATCTGATAGGAATGCCTTGAAAGAACATATACTTCTTAAGTGAGACCTTGTGGTGATCCCAGAAGTAAAATCAGTGAGAACATTCTTAATAGGATGTGACCCTTGATACTTGTATCCTTTAGGGACTAAGCCTAGTGAGCTACTAGGATCACTGTTGATGTTCTGAGCTGGGGTAATTTGTGGCTCAGTACCAGTTCCCACTGTCACTGTGCCTCCAAATTCAGTTCCCCCTGTTAAAGTGTCACCATGCTTGGTAGCTCCAGTCAATGAACTGGGTTGTGCAACCTATTTCTCAGAGTCACTTCCTTCCTGTAGGTTAGTCTTAACACTGGATTCATCAAAAACTACATACATGATTTCTTCAACACAGTTTGTTCTGGTGTTTAAAACCCTATAAGCCTTACTATGAAGTGAATAACCTAAGAAGATTCCCTCATCACTTTTGGCATCAACTTTTCCTAGATTATCCTTTCCATTATTATGTATGAAACATTTATAACCAAAGGTTTAAAAATGAGAAATATTTCAATTTATTCCTTTAAGTGATTCATAGGGAGTCTTCTCTAACATAGGTCTGATCATGCACCTATTTATAATATATGCAACAGTACTTATTGCCTCAGCCCAAAGGTTTTTAGTAACATTTGATACAAACATCATTGTTCTAGCCATATCTTCCAAGATTTTATTTTTCCTTTCTATCACTCTATTTTATTGTGGTGTTCTAGGAGTAGAAAAATTATGATCTATACCATTTGCTGAACAAATTTCTAAGAACTTGACATTCTCAAATTTTGTACCGTGGTCAAATCTTATGGAAACTAATGAAGTGCCCAATTTATTTTCAATTTTCTTGATAAAAATTGCAAAGACATCGAAGGCATCTTCTTTATAGGCTAGAAACAAAGTCTAGGTGAACTTGGAATAATCATCAACAATTACAAAAACATATCTTTTTCCACCTCTGCTTTGAAGTCTCATTGATCCACACAAATCCATATGAACCAGGTCAAGGCACTTGGTAGTGCTAACATGGTTCTTTAACTTAAAGGAAGAACTTAATTTCTTCCCCCCCTTACACAAGAACTACATAACTTTTCCTCTTTAAATTTAGTCTTGGGTAATCCCAATACCATATTTTGGAGGAAAGTATGTTTAGTTGTTTCAGACTTGTATGTCCAAGTCTTCTGTGCCAAAGTAGGGGATCATTTTCAATTGCACTTAGACAAGTTAACTCTGGTCTTGGTATTGCCATTATGTCAGCTTTGTATATATTTCTGTATCTTCTAACAGTGAGCACAATTTCTTTAGTGTCCATTTTCTTAACTTTGACACCTGTAGAAGTGAAAATAACTTTATTACCTTTATCACACAGCTGTGAGATGCTCAACAGGTTGTGCTTCAATCTTTCTACAAGATAGAAATCTTCCAATGCTCTTGACTTAGATGAGCTAATTTTCCAACTCGTGTAATGATTTAATTTTTTCCATCACCAAAAAAACTCCTTCTCTATTGATTTTTGAGAGTGAAAGGAACTTTTTCTTATCACAAGTCATGTGTCTAGAGCAAGCACTATCGAAGTACCAATGCCTTTTGCTTTCTTTCACTTTATCCTGCAAAAGAAATCAATGGTTAAACTTAGGAACCTAGACAAACTTGGGTCCTATTTTATGAGTAAAAGGATGAATCAAATTTCTTTTAGTCAATGCTGGAAACATGTAGTGCAACCTGTTTCTCTAACCTGAACCAGTTCTTTTATTTTTGGTCTGAGAGAATTTATTTACTAGGTTTTGACTGTTTGACCTGCTTTTAGCATCTACTGGGCATTCAGTAGTTGGATGTCCAAGATTACCACAGATATAACATAGATCTTTAGGATCAGCACTTCCTTTGTGGAATCCCAAACCTGCCTTTTCACTGTGAGTTCTCTCAGTTTATGAACAATCTTGATGAATTTGTCCATCTATTTGATGTTTCAAGATCAAGTTTCAGTTTAGAGATTTTTTTGACTTAATCTTTTTATCATGTCAGTTGCATTGCTGAACTTTAGTTTACACTTTTCTAGTTCAAGTTCGGCACTTTCATGTTCATTACTCAGGACATTTTTTTCATTTTTAGTGAGAGTCAATTTAAGTATTTTAGACTTCAGATCATTATTAGAAGAATCAAGTTCTGCAACCAATCTCTTGATAGTGCAGTTTCTATTGTCAACTGTAGATTTACAGGCATTTAATTCAATGAGATCACACTTAAGACTTGCAAAACTATTGAACAACTCATCCTTATCAGAAGTTAATTCTAGGAAATCATCAATTAGTGCACTCATCAAGGAAACAAGTTTTGATTTAGAAAACAAATGTAGTTTTTCTTTAAGTTCACGTATGCTTACCTTAGTAGCATCATCTTTTTCAACTAAGTATGAATCTACAAGTGCCATGAATGCAGTTTCATCGGCTTCATCATCATCTAAGTCAAATCCCCAAGCTGCTATCATTGCATGTTCCTCCTTTCTTTTTGCCTTTTCTTTTAGTTCCTTTTCAGCCCTTTATTTTTTCCATTCTATTTACCAGACTGGACAATCTCTGATATGATGATCAGTCTTACCACACCTGTAGCATCCATTTTGGATTGTCATTTGAACGCTTCTTGCTACTTGTTCCCATTTTTTTGAAGAATTTACTGAAGTTCTTGGATATGAAGGCAACTTGTTTCTTATCAAGTTCAAATTTATCATCACTATCAGAAGCCTTCAATGCCAAGATTTTCTCTAGAACTTCTTGTTCTTTGGTTCCATCAACTTTCATTTCATAAGTTCTCAAATTTCCAACCAGTTCATCTAAAGTCATGCCAACAAAATCCTTATTAGCCTCCCTAATAGCAGTTACCTTAACATTCTATTTTGTTTTTGGTGGTACCCTTAGAACCTTCTCAACTTGTTCCTCCTCAGTAATGACTTTGTCCAAGAAAGTCAGCTTATTTGTTAAGGTTGTAGGCCTTGTCATCATCTCATGCAGGGATTCATTTTCCTTTATCTTCAAGGCATCATACTCAGTAAAGAGAAGGGAAATTCTGAATTTCCTTACCTGAGAGGTACCCTCATGTGCATTTACCAATGTATCCCAAATTTTCTTAGTAGTGGTGCAAGTTGACACCCTTTTATATTCAGTAGGTACTAATCCATAGACTAGGATGTTCTTAGCTTTTGCATTCTTCCTTAGAGCCACCAAGTCATTAGCAATAAATTCACTCCTTACCTTTCTGACTTGTTCACCATCAACCATCTTCATTGGAATGGTAGGACCATCAGTAATCCTATCCCACAATTCATAGTCTTCACCTTGGATGAACATCTCCATCCTTGCTTCCACCTGATAAAGTGAGAGCTATCAAAGAGTGGAGGTCTAGTGGTTGATTGACCTTCACTATGACTAGTAGGAGGTGCGGAATTCATCATTGTGATCTTTTCTTAGGTTCTAGCCTTATTTAAGACAACCTAGATTTGATATCACTTGTTAGAGTGCGTGGCCTAACAATTTTTATATTTTAATCTACTAGTTGTCTATCAGTGGAACAAGTTAGATAGTGTGGTTTATGATAACGCTCAATCTACAGCTCTCGTAGGAGTGTAAAGCGGTCGTTAGCAAATATAGAACCCAACCTGGGTTGGGTATCGATCCCACAGGGAATAGCTTGTCCAATAAGTAAGCAAAATTACTAGACTTTTAGTGCAAGTCTCGTAAGAAGGGGGGGATTATAATGTGTCACCAAAACAATAAAGTATAAACTGAAAATAGCAAAGTAAAAAGAGGAAGAATGTTACGTAGGTTGTAAATAATGAGAATTAAGGCGTTGGGGTTATGTCCACCTCCTGAGTTATACGTCTCTATTGACTATGAGTATATAGAATTCCGACATGCATGTGCTTATAGAGAATTGTATTCGGTGGTAAATCCAGGCGTCTTTCGACCTATTCGAGGATTATTTCACTTTAACTCTTTCGAGCTTAAAGCATGTCTAACGGTACGAATTCTCCAAGAGGTTAATCCAGTTACGACACTAACTGTTTAGTAGGGAATTTAGGGTGTGACCCTACTACCTTGACATTATCTCTTTTCCAGACAAATAACCTTTCTTTCGAACAAGTTAAATGTTATACTGGCGTATTCTTGTGTTTGCAACCACAAAGAATGCAGATTAAGATGAAGAGAATAATGATATAAGTAGCATACGTGTCATAAACTCACAAACTCATATCAATAGATAGTATCTCAGTTGGCTTCCATAACCCCAACAGAGAAGTTTAGTTACCCATGATTGCGAAGGAGATCACGATTGACATTGTTGTTATACCACAATAAGGATGAATTTCATGTGGCTCAAGAGGTAGGCGTTAGGCGTGAATTTCCTAGGCAACGTAACGATTCTCTTGTTGCGGAATTTAAGAATAAATGAATAGAAGAAGAAAAATAGAATTAATGGAAAGATTAAAAGAGTTGGAAGAGTGTATATTTGAAAGATTGTTGTAGAAGAATAAGAGAGGAATGTAAGAAGATGAATAAAAATCTCTAGCATGATAGGGTATTTATAATACCCATATCCTGTCCTACTAAGCTAATGAAATATCTAACCAAATCCTACTAAACAAATGAAATACTTAACCCAATTGTACTTAGGTTAATGTAATATTATCCTAATCCAAATAAACAAATGAAATACTAAACCCAATTGTACTAGGTTAATGTATCATTATCCAAATCCAACTAAGTTACTGCAGTCCCCAAAGTTTTCAGAAATGCTGTTTTAGCCCGGGACAGATTTCCCATGCATCACTTTTGGTCCTTTAAGCGTCCAAGCTCCCTTTCCTTCCTTCGTGAGCTTTCTTTGGCGTCAAGTAAGCCATAAAATGCTGAATTCTGCATCATTTATACCTGAAACTTTGCTAATCATGTTCGTTAGCTCACTTACAGGAAAAAGGACTAAAAGTGCATGAAATATATAATTTGTTCTCAAAACATGACACAAATATGGGCAAAATATATTGATATAGGCGTGTAAATTCGCCTATCATCAACACCCCACACTTGAAGCTTTGTTCGTCCTCGAACAAAATATCATGGCCCTCTACACCTCAACTTAGGATTTCACAGCAACAACACAAAATATTCGTCAAGACAAGCACAATAATTATCAACTAAGAGTAGCTTTCCGATCATTAGTAGAAACAGTTTAACCTCTACCATAGACTCGTGATGGTGGTCAACTCATATTCAAAAGTTAAGGCACAAGGAATCATATATAACTACCCAAAACACATCAACCATGTGTGTCTCACAATATATTACCCATAATCACTCACAAGTATAGCATAGTTTTTCAAACATGGGTATCAAAATATCCTTGCTCTCACTCTCACAAAGAATTCATATGTAGCAACTGATGACCATAGGCTTGCCCTTAGTGTAATACTCCACTAAATGTCAGAATGTTAAGATTAGGATCAAGTAGGTCTTTTGATGGTTGTAATGTAGGCTAAGGGACGGGTAGGATCAACTATTTTGGCCAGAAATAGTGACTAAGTTCCTAAGCACTTTAATGCATCACATTGTATCATTTACACTTTTTTCTTTTAACCCTTTCTTTCTTTTATTCTTCCACCTTTGTTCTCCTCTTTTGTTTTTCAATTTTTAAGCATAACTCACTTTTCAGCTTTCTTTTCCTTTTTCTTTTCACAACATACCTCTTATGCTAGCACTTTTCTTTTTCATAACACATTCAAGCACCATTACATTTTAAAGCATCATACTTACCCAATTTCCTCTTATATTGTCACATGACTTTGTACTTTAAAGCACTTAGGAATTTGGATCAAATCACGGTCTTCAAAAAAATGAATTAGGCTTACATACGAGGTTGTCAAAGAAATAGGCTAAAGGCTCAAAAGGGTTTAACTAGGATGGTGTCCATGGGTAGGTAAAATGAAGGTAAACATGTATAGGTTGCCAAAGAAATGCCTAAATCATCTCCTAAACTTAAACTCTTTATTTTCGCTTTGCATACATACCAGGCAAGTTCTAGCATCAGCCACAAACATAGAATATACTATTATCTCACACACACAAGGCACATGGTCGACTTGATTGGAAGTAATATAGACTCTCGACCCAACAAGTGAAGGAATTAAACCACAAAATATCACATAATGAGTCACAACTAGAACCTAAACGTCTCAATAGTCATAATTGTAGCACATACTCTTGTTATAATCTCATGCTGCCTATTGGAATTATTTCATGCGAAGCTAAAATTTTTTTTTTAAAAAACTTAAAAAAAATGACACAAAAAAAAAACAAAAAAAGTAAACAAACATAGATGCAAATAGAGAAGTATAGCATGTGATACCGCCACCCCATACTTAAACGGGACACTGCCCTCAGTGGAAAATAAATACGAAGAACCTGGTGAGTCGGACTCTTCCTCACTGTCGGGGGTCATACCCCCTTCGTCGGAATCATCATAAGAGTCGTCGTCAGAGTTCTCCTCCTCATCGGAGTCTGGAAAGCGTCGATCGTCATCGGTTGGCACATCATCGTCTAGAGGTTCCTCAAAGTATACACCCACTCCACACATCTCCCGTGCATGCATGTTTATTGGATAATCATGGTCCAGCTGTTGGAGATCTTCAGCAATTGGAACACGACCTCCACTCATCATTGTGAAGCGTGTCATGCCATAAAGATGACGGAAGAAACTCTCATCACGAGCATGTCTCTCCGCAGTAGTAAGGTTGACACCATGAGTTGTTTCAGCATCTTTGACCTTGGTGAGGTGAACCTTCTTCGGGTTATGTGGGAGTTTGTGATCAGCTGGTTCCTCTTCGATATCCTCCTTCCGCAAGAGTGCTGTCAACAGATTACCAAAAGTGAAGTGGGACCTTTTGTGGAGTCTGGCCTTCCGCATTGTAGAGCGAATGATTGCCCCAAAATTGATAGGGACATTCGTCATCAAAGCATATACCAAACACACTCTATCTCTTGATATCTTGGTGTATTGAGTCCCAGGAATAAGGCATGAGTTGACAATACGCAACCAGATTCTTGCTTCCCTATTCAATGGAGCATAGGGGAAGGTGTTGTGTCATCCGGTGTCTCGGTGTCTGCCCCACCTTGCCATCGATCTACTTCCACAAAGTGTGTGTCGTATTGCTCTATAAGGAGGCCTGCTGTACAGCTCTTTGAATGGTGCTGGGTCGACCGAAGGTAAACCAAGAAAGGAGTTGAGCAAATCCGCGTTGAGCTGTAACACTTGGCCCCGAATCTTGACTTCGTTGCCTGTGGTTTTCGGCGACCAGTTGGCGTAGAACTCCCTTGTCAAATCAAGATTACATTCTCCCATATCGCGGAAGATGAAATCCAGTTTCAACGCCATTATTTTTGCCAACATACGCGGCTCCTTCATCGCTATGGTGTCCTTGTTGATCAAGTCGACGTGAACATATTTCTGTTCCTTGTTGTTCTTGTACCATTCTTTGGCTGCCTCCTCAAGAACCCATTTTATTCAAAACATTCGTCGGGATAGTTGCATTGAGGATGATTCTCCTTGTTCCTTGCGACCTCTCTTCTTGCCCTTTTGGGATGTGGTAGCCTTATCTTGTCTCACTTTAGGTGCCATTGTTCCTGAGATTTAAACAATATTCATGTTAGTATCAACTCAAAGGAAACCATCTTTAAACAAGTCGGCGGGGTACCACCCCACACTTAGGTTTGTTAATACAAAACAGTGAAGTGAATGTAGTTGATTACTTGAACTTCGTCGACATACATTTTAGGAACTATATTCCGACAAGAAAATCAGTGATGCATCACTACTTGCAACCATTGCACTACTTTAATGTTAGGTATAACAACACTACTACATAGGGGTTACATCATGGTATAGTTATTTTCAACAATCACAACCTCCTAAGTCGGTAGGCAACTATAAGTCTTATCCCGAAGAACGGGATAGTCTAACATGTAAGTATCCAAGTATCAAGCTTAAGCAATTGTCATAACCATAGCAATTCCGCAAATAGTATAACAATGCTAGTAAAACCAAATTCAAGTCGGAAACAAGTCAAGATTGTCCTAACGTATATGTTCACGCACAGGGTTTTGTGTCAACAATCCAAACACATTAACATCACCAATAATCTTTCAAGATGTAGCAATTCATAATAGTCACAGCAACGTAGTACTTACGAGAAATATATGAAGAATACAAGAGTACTTACGTGATTGAATCCTTTGGAGATGTTTTTGTGAATTGGAAGAGCAAAAAGAAAAAGTTTGAGATGATTTGGTGAGAGTATGCGGCGCCCTTAGGTCAATTTCTAATGTGGTTATGTTTCAAGACTAAGTCCCCTTTATATAGGAAGAGAATGGGTCGGGTTTTGACCCATTTACAAATGGTTTTGGAGACAAAAATGCCCTATATGCGGCGCATAATGCTTGGCATAGTCATAGTATAGGCGGCGCATAGTGTATGGCATTTAGGGACATATGGGGAGCATAGGTCATGGAATTTAGGGACATATGCGCCGCATAGTGTATAGCATTTGAGATACTGAGACCTAATGCTATAGCATAGGCGGCGCATAGTGTATAGCACACTTAAGAATGGGCTGCGCATAGTGTATAGCACACTAGATTCCGAGACCTTGGGCTATAGGATAGGTTTTGCAATATTCGTGGCCTAGTTTTACCTAGGCCTAGCCTTCCTCGATGCCTATTTTGGCATGAGAAATGCTTAATCCATAGCCTTATGCATCCTTATACCTAACTTACCACCTTTTCCAATACATCCAACTCGTCATTTGAAACCAATCTCCTCGTTGAATACCTCTTTCACCTATATTTGCTCAAAACCAATGAAAACGATTAGTACGATGGGTTGCCTCCCACCAAGCACCTTAGTTTTGGTCGTGGCATGACTCGTATTTTGGGATTTTCATTTATCAAAATCAAAACAAGTACTAGAATGAAAGAAAGACAAAACGATAAACGATAAACGATAAAACGATGAAACGATGGGTTGCCTCCCATCTAGCGCCTTATTTATTATCGTGGCTTGACCTAGTTACCTTGAGTACTTAGACTTCATCAAGATAAGTGATGGCCATATAATTCATCGAGTCAAGAGGACCGATATAAGGTTTAACACGTTGGCCATTCACTTTGAAGACAATGCCATTATTGTCTTCCAATTCGACTACTCCAGACGAGTAGACCTGAATAACTTTGTATGGACTAGACCACTTAGATCTTAACTTACCTGGGAAGAGCTTCAATCATGAGTTGAAGAGAAGTACCATATCACCCCTTTGGAAGTTTCATCGAACAATCCGCTGATCATGATACTTTTTCATCCGCTCCTTGTATAGGTCTGATCTTTCATATGCATGGAGATGAAACTCATCTAATTCATTCAGCTACTCCAACCTCAGATTCTTAGCATCATCCTGATTCAAATTCAACTGCTTCAATGCCCACAATGCCTTATGCTCGAGCTCGATGGGTAAGTGACAAGCCTTCCCATAAACTAGTTGATAAGGAGACATACCAATGGGCGTTTTGAACGCAGTCCTATACGCCCATAGTGCATCATCAAGCTTCCTAGACCAATCCTTCCTATTTGCATTAACCGTCTTCGCAAGGATTTGCTTGATCTCCCGATTGGAAACTTCTACTTGTCCACTAGTTTGGGGATGATAAGGCGTAGCTACCTTATGTTGCTTGACACCATACTTGGCCAAAACGGATTTGAATAGCTTGTTGCAAAAGTGAGATCCTCCATCACTTATGATAGTACGTAGTACTCCAAAGCGAGAGAAGATATTCTTCTTTAAGAACGCTACAACACGCTTCCCTCATTCTCGGCCAAAGCTACAGCTTCCACCCATTTTTAAACATAATCTACAACAACCAAGATGTACTTCATTCCAAACGAATTCTCGAATGGACCCATGAAATCAATACCCCACACATCAAAGAGTTCTACCTCAAGAATTTTGGACATGGCCATTTCATGGTGTTTTGAAATAACACCTTGACGTTGGCATTGGTCGCACCTTCTAACATAGTCGTAGGCATCTCTAAATATCGAAGGCCAATAATAGCCACTTTGCAAAACTTTTCTTGCCGTCCGATTGCCTGCGTGATGTCCTCCAACTTGGGAAGTGTGGCATGCTTCCAATATAGTAGGCACTTCTTCATGAGATATACATCGTCGAATGATACCATCCGTGCATCTTCAAAACAAATAAGGTTCATCCCAATAGTAGTACTGTACGTCATGCATAAACTTCCTGCTTTGGTGGTAAGATAAATTGGCAGGTATCATATTACTCACTACAAAATTTGCAAAGTCGGCATACCATGGTAGTTCCTCCATTGTTGTCGCTAATATCTCTTCGTCCGGGAATGCATCATCAATCTGATTTTCAGGTTGCGCCATATGTTCATTCTCAAGTCGAGATAGGTGATCGGCCACTTGGTTCTCACAACCTCTTCTATCTTTGACCTCAAAATCGAACTCTTGTAGCAGCAACACCCATCGAATTAACCTTGGTTTTGCATCCTCCTTTGTCATGAGATACCTAAGAGCTGCATGGTCTGTATGAATGATCACCTTAGTACCTAATAGATAGGCACAAAATTTCTCAAACGCGTACACAACTGCTAGAAGCTCTTGTTCAGTAACAGTGTAGTTCCTTTGGGCTTCATTTAGGACCTTACTCGCATAGTAGATATGATGAAATAATTTCTCCTTTCTTTGTCCAAGTACAGCTCCAATGGCTACACTACTAGCATCACACATGACTTCGAATGGGAGAGACCAGTCTGGTGCTACCATGATAGGGGCTTCAATGAGTTTTCCTTTAAGGCATTCGAATGCCTTTAAGAAATCTTCATTAAAGTCAAACATCGCATCCTTCTCCAATAGTTTGCACAATGGACTAGCAATTTTGGAGAAATCTTTGATGAACCAACGGTAGAAACCTGCATGGCCAAGAAAACTACGAACTCCCTTCACCGAAATTGGAGGCAGTAGCTTCTCAATAACCTCTATTTTTGCTCGATCAACCTCTATTCCTCTTGCGGAGATCTTGTGCCCAAGAACGATTCCTTATTTTACCATGAAGTGGTACTTTTCCCAATTCAGCACAAGGTTGAATTCTACACATCTTTGCAATGGCATGCTCAAGTTTTCCAAGCATGACTCAAAAGATTCACCAACAACTGAAAAATCATCCATAAATACCTCCAAAGTGTCCTCAACCATATCAGAGAAAATTGACATCATACATCGTTTAAAGGTGGCTGGTGCATTACATAACCTGCATGGCATACGTTTGAAGGCAAACGTACCATATGGGCATGTAAATGTTGTCTTCTCTTAGTCTTCGGGGGCAATACAAATCTGATTGTAGACTGAATAACCGTCCAAGAAGCAAAACCATCCTTTCCCCGCTAATCGATCTAACATTTGGTCCATGAATGACATTGGGAAGTGATCTTTGAGTGTCTAAGAATTCAGCTTTCGGTAGTCCATGCATACTCTCCATCCAATGATGGGTCTGAGTGGAATAAGCTCGTTCTTCGTATTCGCGACCACCGTCATGCCTCCTTTCTTGGGAACACATTGTACCGGGCTTACCCATGTACTATCCGAGATAGGATACACAACCCCCGCGTCTAACCACTTGATAATTTCTTTCTTCACCACTTCTTGCATAAGTGGGTTTAGACGTCTTTGATGCTCAATGGTGGGTGTGCAATTTTCTTAAGGCTGAATTTTATGTGTGCAAATCCCTAGTGGAATACCAATAATATCCACAATGGTCCATCCAATGGCTCTAATATACTTGTGTAAGATAGCAATAAGAGCTGCAACTTGTTGCTCACCCAAATCGGCTGCCACAATGACTGGAAGAGTATTTCTGCTTCCTAAGAAGGCGTACTTCAAATGACTTGGCAGCTCCTTCAATTCTAACGTGGGTGGCTCTTCAATAGATGGCTTAGCTGGTGGTGTGGGTCGATTCTTGAGATCAAGATCCAGCTTCTTGGGAGCATAGCGATATGTCCCTAATCCCGATAGAGCACAAGTAGCTTCTTCAGAATTTTCAGCATCCTCATTCTCTCTATTCATGAGCACAACCGCCAAAGGATCAACGATACTTTGCTCCTATTCAAGTAATTCTTTCTCATCATCAAAGAAAACATCAGCCACCGAAAATACACTTAGATCTTTGGGTTGCTTCATTGATTTGCACACATCAAAGCGAACCACTTCATCATTTATTCGGAATGAAAGCTCATTAGCTCTCAAATCAATAAGCACACTTCCTGTAGGAAGGAAAGGGCGCCCCAAGATTATGGAAACTTCTGAGTCTACCTCACAATCCAAAATAACAAAGTCTGCTGGAAAGATGAATGAAGAAACCTTCACCAATACGTCACATAGAATACCAATAGGTCGTTTTACCGACCTATCTGCCATGACGAGCCTCATATTGGTTGGAGTAGGATCACCCAACCCCAACTTCTTGTAGATCGATAATGACATCAAATTAATGCTGGCTCCTAAGTCACATAATGCTTTGGCAAAATTCAAAGATCCAACGGTGCAAGGAATAGTGAAAGCTCCGGGGTCGGCCTTCTTCTGAACTATCGATCGGGTAGCAATTGCACTACAATGATGCACATCTTCTTTCAACTCATAGCTTGCTGCCCACTTCTTTGTCAAAAGATCCTTCATAAACTTCACATACCCAGGCATTTGTTTAAGTGCCTCCACCAATGGAACATTAATGGTTATCTGTTTCAACATAGTCATGAATTTGCTGAACTTTGTGTCATCCGCCACCTTCTTCAATCTTTGGGGAAAAGGTGTTGGTGGGTATGGAAGTGTTCTTTCCACGGCTTTCTTCTCCTCTTGCTTCCGTTTTTCCACTTTTTCAGGTTGCACAGTGCTGGAGGTGGCGTCCTTGACATCAAGAGTAGTAGCTGCGGCATCTTCTCCTTTTGCGTTGTCATCCATGTCCGCAACTTCGTCAACCACTTGCTTGCCTTTTGCTGAAGTTTCCAGCACCTTACCACTTCTGGTAGTGATGGCCATGCATGACCCATCATTCCTTGGGTTTTGCACAGTGTCGCTAGGTAAAGTGCTAGCCATTCTTTGATTGAGTGCTGCTGAAAGTTGGCTTAATTGCTGCTCTATTTGCTTGATAGAAGTGGAATGTGAATCAACTAATTGTTTCATGGAGGAAAAATCATTGATTACCTCCGTTACTCCCGCGCTCGTTGCTTCCACTCCTTTCAATAATTTAGCCATCATGTCTTCCATACTTCCAGAATTAGATGTGGTGGTGTCACGTCTACCAGGGGGAACGTACAAACCACTCTTTTCATTCTTGTTTTTCCAACTACCTTGGTCCTTGGATTTATCATAATAGTTTTGACCTTGGTTTCCTTGGGCATTCCCGCGGAAACCCCCCTGATTGTTCAAGTAGTTGGCCTCCTCTTCCGAATCAGATTCGTCTCTTCCTTTTGACGCAATAGCTTTCACTTTTTCGGTCTTCCCTGATAATAGATGCTTTGTAAGAAGATCCATTTGAGTTTTCATGTGCGCCATATCCTAATCACATTCTTCTTCTCTTCTTCTTTGGTCTGCAGTCATGCCAATAGATAAAGTGGGGCTTGCTACCTCAGAATCCCTGGTATGCTAAGCTCTACTTTGTTTCGTCATACGATCTAGCATATTGCTTGCTTGACCAAAAGTGAGGTCCATAAAAGATCCTCCAGCTACGTTATCCACCACTGGCTTAGTTATTGAATTCAAGGCTCTATACAAGATCTCCATTAGGTGGACATTAGTCATGTGATGGTTTGGGCATCTCGCTAGCTTTGTCTTGAACCTATCCCATGTTTCATGAAGAGCTTCGGTGGGAAGCTGACGAAAGTTGCTGATTTCATCTCTCAATTGTGCTCTTTTGGATGGCGGAAAGAATCTTTCTAGGAAAGCGCCTCTCAATTGCCTCCAATTTGTAATTGAATCAGGAGTCAGCCCATTCAACCATAGTGTTGCCTCCCCAGACAGAGACAATGGAAATAGACGTAATCGAATTGCATTCTGACAAACACCAGGATTGTCGAACGACTTGTATATAGGAATAAAGTTGATGAGATGCATATTCGGATCATTGCCTGCTAGTCCACCAAATAATCCCTAGAGTTGCAATAACTGAATCATGGTGCTTGTGATGTTGAACTTGGCTCCGGGAGCTAGTGGTGGTGGAATTATGGCTCCAGTGGCTTTGGCACCATCAAGATCATCATCATCATCGTCGAAAGCTGGCTGCATAGGTTGGCGATCATACCTAAACCGAGCTTGTCAACCTCTTTGGTTGGCAGGTGTTATTTCAGCATTACGCCTAGGGTTTAGTAACTCGTCATCACCTAAATCCTCATCGTCTGGATTTGTTTCTCGTGTAGGGTTATCAATGTTCTGTTGTTGAACTTGGACAGCGGCAAGGGCAGCCAATCTTGCTTGTTCCTGTTGAGCAACCATCCTTTCGATTTCTGCTTGTGCTTCCATTCTACCAATGCGTTGTGGTTCAGGATTGATAGGTAATAACGGTTGACCAGAACTTCTAGTATGGGGCATGTACTGAATAAAAACCTGCAGTAAGCAAAAACAAAAACTAAAAGTAAAAGTACAAGAATCTTTGACCAAAGGGTCTAGTAATTATCACAAACTTGATTGACACTCGTATTCCCCGGCAACGGCGCCAATTTTTTGATAACGCTCAATCTACAGCTCTCGTAGGAGTGTAAAGCGGTCGTTAGCAAATATAGAACCCAACCTAGGTTGGGTATCGATCCCACAGGGAATAGCTTGGCCAACAAGTAAGCAAAATTAATAAACTTTTGGTGCAAGTCTCGAAAAAGGGGGGAGTCTTGTCGTGCAAGTAATGCAAATAAAACAATGAAGTAAAAGCTGAAAATAGCAAAGTAAAAAGAAAGAATATTTTGTAGGTTGTGAAACAATGAGAATTGAAGCGTTGGGGTTATGTCCACCTTCTGAGGTCTACGTCTCTATTGGCTATGAGTGTGTAGAATTCTGACATGCACGTGCTTATAGAGAATTGTATTCGATGGTAAATCCAGGTGTCTTTCGACCTATTCGAGGATTATTTCACTTTAACTCTTTCGATCTTAAAGCGTGTCTAACGGTACGAATTCTCCAAGAGGTTAATCCAGTTACGACACTAACTGTTTAGTAGGGAATTTAGGGTGTGACCCTACTACCTTGACATTATCTCTTTTCCAGACAAATAACCTGTCTTTCGAACAAGTTAAATGTTATACTGGAGTATTCTTGTGTTTGCAACCACAAAGAATGCAGATTAAGATGAAGAGAATAATGATATAAGCAATATACGTGTCATAAACTCACAAACTCATAGCAATAGATAGTATCTCAGTTGGCTTCCATAACCCCAACAGAGAAGGTTAGTTACCCATGATTGCGAAGGAGATCACGATTGACATTGTTGTTATACCACAATAAGGATGAATTTCGTGTAGCTCAAGAGGTAGGCGTTAGGCGTGAATTTCCTAGGCAACGTAACGATTCTCTTGTTGCGGAATTTAAGAATGAATGAATAGAAGAAGAAAAATAGAATTAATGGAAAGATTAGAAGAGTTGGAAGAGTGTATATTTGAAAGATTGTTGTAGAAGAATAAGAGAGGAATGTAAGAAGATGAATAAAAATCTCTAGCATGATAGGGTATTTATAATACCCATATCCTAGTCCTACTAAGCTAATGAAATATCTAACCAAATCCTACTAAACAAATGAAATACTTAACCCAATTGTACTTAGGTTAATGTAATATTCTCCTAATCCAAATAAACAAATGAAATACTTAACCCAATTGTACTAGGTTAATGTATCATTATCCAAATCCAACTAAGTTACTGCAGTCTCCAAAGTTTTCAGAAATACTGTTTTAGCCCGGGACAGATTTTCCATGCATCACTTTTGGTCCTTTAGGCGTCCAAGCTCCCTTTCCTTCCTTCGTGAGCTTTCTTTGGCGTCAAGTAAGCCATAAAATGCTGAATTTTGCATCATTTATACCTGAAACTTTGCTAATCATGTTCGTTAGCTCACTTACAGGAAAATGGACTAAAAGTGCATGAAATATATAATTTGTTCTCAAAACATGGCACAAATATGGGCAAAATATATTGATATAGGCGTGTAAATTCGCCTATCATCAGTTTACAGAAGTAAAACTTGAACACAATATTTTTACGTGAAAAACACCTGACTTAAGAAAGGTGTAAAAAACTACTACCTGTACCTCTACAGGATTTAACCCAACTTCACTATAACTCTTGAGCCTCAACAAATAATAAATTACAAGACTTCTTGTAAACTAGGAATTAAAACTTCTAACTCCTACTTCTACAAAACACTAATCTTCCCAAGATAAGTGTTTTCAAGCCTTTAAGTTCCCCAACTTGAAGACGTTAATCCTAACTCTGTTTATACTTTATTAAGATGAGAGATTATAACTCAATATAACTCAATGAACAACCTATTACACAAAGTCTATGACTCTAAGTAAGGGACTAGGTTGCTCCACTAGATCCTTCAAGTTGTAGAACTGATTTGCTGTTTGTTGACTATCTTTTCAATGCTTGAGTAAAACACTTAAATGTCATATGTTGTATTTAAACAAACTCCTGATGGATTCCTTCAGTTGATGTACTCTTCTATCTTCAATAGGAGTCCCAGGTAGTTTCACTCTTTGTTGCTGCCGTCTCTCTCTCTCCTACATTGAGTAGGACTCTTCTCCTTTATCTTTTAGTCTCCGTGATCAACTCAACTTCTGAATGCTGCAATTATGTTCTCCTTAATCGTAACAATGGACAAAAATCTGAACTTCCTTGCTTCTCCACTCTTGTCCTAATGAATTGTCAGCCTTGCATTAATTTCAACATGCAGTTTATGTGACAACAGTAGTTTCACTTGTGTGAAACAACTTGTACAACATGTTTCATTCATATGTCCATCATCAAAACCTTACATTTCCTAACACAGACTATTGATAAAAATCGAATACAACGGGCGTAAATTGAATACAACGACTATAAATGATAATTATATAAAATATGTCTATGGAAGGTGAGTTTTCCAGCAAAGTGTAGATATTTTTGAAAGATTTCCTATATTAAAAATGTGTGAGACTATTAGAAAAGTGATTTGAACTTTTTGTCATTCATTAAAAGACTTTCCTTTAGACAGAATTATCTTTTCACTATTTTTTAATTTATTATTTAATTATTTTTTATTATATTAACTAGATTTCCTAAAATATATGGTAGAAGAATTAATTAATATTTTTCTTTCTACTAGACTTCTTAAAATATATGGAACTCCTTAAATATATGGTAGGAGAATTAATTAATATTTTTCTTTCTACTGTTCAATTAGAAAAATACTCCTAAAATAGAACTCTATTAAAGAAATACTTCTGTAAATATTGAGATGTAGTTACACTAGAGAAGAAACCGGTTTGGCTATTGGGAGAATATGATTAATACTCATCTAACTTGATTTGATTGCATGTCTAGATTGGTGGATGCTTGACTTTCTAACTCTCAACTTCTTCATTGTTTTTGTCAGCAAAATTGAATTCAACATGTGTGTATATTTATATATATATCTTCTTCGTTTTCATTCAAAATCATTCTTTAGGGTCAAAATTTTCCCTCAGACAAGAATTAGTTGGATCAAAATCGAAGCTTTATGATCACTATTATTTTTTTTATAGTTGGCTTTGAAGAATTTCTTGTGTAAAGGTTAGGTTTAATTGTATTGTTTTGATATCTTTATTATCTTATTGTTTTATTTTAATTTACTGATGCTAGATGAATGTGGGTCGACTTTGAAATTTTATTTTTTGGTAAAGGTTAGGTTTAATTGTATTATTGTAATATCTCTATTAGTTTGTTATTTTGTAGTAGTTTACAGTTCGTAGATGAATCTCGATCAGCTTTGAAAAATTTGTGTGTAAAATTTAAGTTTAATTGTATTGTTTTGATATCACTTTTATCGTATTATTTTGTTACAGTTTGCACGGGATATATAAATGTTGGTCTGCTTTGAGGAATTTTTTTGTGTAAAGGCTAGGTTTATTTGTATTATTTTGATATCTCTATTATCGTATTATTTTGTTATTGTTTATAGGTGATAGATGAGTGTCAGACGACTTTGAGAAAATTATTGCGTGTAAAGATTAGATTTAATTGTATTATTTTGATATCTCTATAATTGTATTATTTTGTTGCAATTTACAGATGGTAGATGAATGTCGATCGACTTTTAAATTTTTTTTTCAAAAGATTAGGTTTAATAAATAAATTCTCCATTTTTACATACTCAAAAGATATTACATTTAATTTTATATTCATCTTTATTATTTAAACAAATATGCTATTTAGTGTAATGTTTGAACTCAGTAAAATGAGATACACGTGCAAGGCGCGTACACCTAAACTAGTATATATATATATATATATATAATCTATAATATATTAAAAGTGTGAAGACCTTTAGAAAAGTGATTTGAATATTTTACCCTTCATTAAAAGGTTTCGCAATAGACAGAATTATCTTTTTCACTAATTTTCTTCAATTATTAAAAAATTAATGAGTCCTAAAATATATGGTAAATTAATGTAGGTAGGTTTTCTTTGCTTATGTACATGAAAAAGGAGTCTCAAAATATATGGTAAGAAAAAAATTAAGTAAAATATGTTTTCACTTTTGGATTAGTATAATAGACAATATCACTTTTATCTCTTTTAAACTTCATTCTTAATCAAAAAAATTAAGGAAACAATGTTAACCTATGGTTTCTCATAATTTCACATATAATAAAAGTTGAATTTGTTATTTCATATTTATTGTTGGTCCTTGAATCTTAGTATATTTATCTCTCTTCTCTCCCTACTCTCTCCCCCCCGGGCCCCCAGTCCCGGCGCCGGCGCCGTCCCCAGTCCGACGCCGACCCCCCGTCGCCGTCCCCAGTCCGGCGCCGACCTCCGTCGCCGTTGCCGACCTTTGGCGCCGCCGACCTCTAGTAGACCTCCGGCACACCACCCCGTCGCCGTCGCCGTCGCCGAACTTCGGCGCCACCGCCGACCTCCGGCAGACCCCCTCGCTCTCCACCTCCGGCGTACCCACCAGCCGTCCCCAGCCCCCCCTTTCCGTCGGTTCCAGATCCGGCGAATCTCCCACCCGCCGGCTCCGGCGAGAGTTCAACAGCCCCCCCTTCGGTCTCCAGCTCCGGCGAGACCCCCTCCCACAGATCCAGCAACCGACGCCCGGTGACTTATAAGCTTTCTTATTTCATTCTATTTCATTCTTTATATTTCATTTCATTCTTTATATCTCATTCTTTATATTATGCTAGTATTATCCCCTGTACCTTGATTTGCGTGGAATTTGTGTGAACTTTGTATTTCTTGCTGCTGCTCTGTTTCTACCATCGTTTATATGTTTATATGTTCTTATATATTTTTATATTTTCTTATATTTCCTCGTAGTAGTGGCTGTGGGCAGTAATGGTAGGATAGGGTCATGTTCGAGGGGGTTGAGGCGTGGGGTTGTTATGGGGGCGGGGGATGAGGAAAAGGCAGGAGTGGGTGGGAGGCCAAGGTTTGGCCGCGGGGGTGGTTCAGGAGGGCGTATGGATAGTGATGGTAGGCTGAGGGTTGGGTCTTGGAATATAGGGACCCTTCAGGGTAAGTCCATAGAACTGGTGAAGATCCTTAGGAAGAGGAGAATCAATATTGCGTGTGTCCAAGAGACCAAGTGGGTAGGGTCTAAGGCTAGGGATGTGGATGGTTACAAGCTGTGGTACTCTGGGAGCGAGAGGCGCAGGAATGGAGTTGGCATCTTAGTAGATGAAGAGCATAGAGGTTAGGTCGTAGAGGTGAAGAGGATCAACGATAGGTTGATGACTATTAAGTTGGTCATCCGAGGGTTTACCCTGAACGTGTGTAGTGCCTATGCGCCCCATGTAGGCTCAGAGGGGGAGGAGAAGATGCGGTTTTGGGAGGCTTTGGAGGAGGTGGTGAGAGGCGTGCCTAGCTCGGAGAAGATTGTTGTAGCAGGAGATTTCAACGGGCACATCGGGGCATTATCGGGAGGCTTTGGTGATGTGCATGGTGGTTTTGGTTTTGGGGACAGAAATGAAGAGGGGACTACTCTATTGGAGTTTGCGAGGTCCTTTGGGCTGGTGGTGGTGAACTCGGGCTTTCCGAAGAAGGACGATCACTTGATCACCTTTTGAAGCGCGTTAGCCAGGACCTAGATTGACTTTCTGTTGCTTCAAAAAGGGGATAGGGTGTTGTGTAAGGACTGTAAGGTTATCCCGAGTGAGAATCTTTCGACCCAGCATAGGCTCTTGGTTATGGATTTGGGTATAAAGAATGATAGAAAGAGGAGATGTACAGAGGGTAGACCTAGAATTAAGTGGGGCAGCTTGACGCTAGTGAAGGCGTGAGAGATAAGGGAGAAGTTGGCGGGAATGGGGGTGTGGGAGTGTAGGGGGGACGTGGATAGTATGTGGGATAGGGAGGCGAGGTGCATCAGGGAGAATGCATCTGAGGTGTTGGGTGTTTCTAGGGGACGAGCCGGGCACCATCGGGGGGACTGGTGGTGGAATGAAGAGGTGGAGAAGAAAGTGGGGACCAATAAAGGGGCGTATGATAAGTTGGTTGAGAGTAAGGACGAAGAAGAGAAACGGGTAAACAGGAAGGAGTACAAGCTAGCTAGGAAGGAGGCTAAGTCAGCTGTCACGGCAGCTAAGACGACCGCTTTTGAGAGCTTGTATGCAGGGTTACAGGGTAAAGGAGGGGAGAAAATGTTGTTTAGACTCGCTAAGGCTAGGGAGAGGAAGGGGCGTGACCTCGACCAGGTGAGGTGCATTAAGGGGGAGGACGGTAGAGTGTTGGTGGAGGACGGCCACATTAAGGATAGATGGCAGTCGTACTTCCATAGGCTCTCGAATGACGAAGGGGATAGAGCTATTGAGTTAGGGGAACTGGAGCACTCAGAGGAGTGTCGGGATTTTAGTTATTGTAGACGTTTTAGGGTAGAAGAGGTTAGAGATGCTGTTCGCAGGATGCGAAGGGGTCGGGCGACGGGGCCGGATGAGATACCGATGGAGTTTTGGAAGTTCGTTGGAGAGGCTGGTGTAAGGTGGTTGACTGGATTGTTCAACGAAATCTTCAAGATGGCAAAGATGCCCGAGGCTTGGAGGTGGAGTACTATGATCCCTCTCTATAAGAATAAGGGGGACATCCAGAGTTGCAATAACTATAGGGGGATTAAGTTATTGAGTCACTCTATGAAGATTTGGGAGAGAGTGGTCGAGGCGAGGCTGAGACGGATATTGTCTATTTCGGAAAACCAGTTTGGGTTTATGCCTGGCCGTTCGACGACGGAGGCAATTCACCTGGTACGGAGGTTGGTGGAATAGTATAGGGAAAGGAAGAAGGACCTGCACATGGTGTTTATTGACCTGGAGAAGGCATACGACAAAGTCCCCAGAGAGGTTCTTTAGAGGTGCTTGGAGGTGAGTGGAGTCCCGCAGGTATATATCAGAGCAATTAAGGACATGTATGAGGGAGCAAAAACTCAGGTGAGGACGGCGGCAGGAGACTCAGAGCATTTCTCTATCTTGACAGGATTGCATCAGGGATCTACTCTTAGTCCCTTTTTGTTTGCTTTGGTGATGGATGTGTTGACGCGACGTATTCAAGGGGAGGTGCCGTGGTGTATACTTTTCGCGGATGATATAGTTCTGATTGACGAGACTCGAGGGGGTGCGAATGATAAATTAGAGGTGTGGAGACAAATCCTTGAGTCTAAAGGGTTCAGGTTGAGAAGAAGCAAGACAGAGTATTTGGAATGAAAGTTTAATGACGTAAGGCTGGAGGATGAGGTGGTAGTGAAGCTGGAATCACAGGTGGTATGTAAGAGGGATAGTTTCAAGTATCTCGGGTCCGTGATCCAGGGTAACGGGGAGATTGACGAGGATGTATCGCACCGTATTGGGGCGGGTTGGATGAAGTGGAAGCTCGCGTCGGGGGTGTTATGTGATAAGAAGGTGCCGCCCAAGCTTAAAGACAAATTCTACAGGGTGGTAGTCTGTCCGGCCATGTTGTATGGAGCGGAATGTTGGCCAGTTAAGAATTCCCACATCCAAAAAATGAAGGTGGCAGAGATGCGGATGTTGTGCTGGATATGCGGGTTGACTAGGGGGGATAGAGTTCGGAATGAGATTATCAGGGAGAAGGTTGGTGTGACTCCAGTGGAGTGCAAGATGCGGGAAGTCCGATTGAGCTGGTTCGGACACGTGAAGAGGAGGGGCATGGATGCCCCGATTCGTAGGTGTGAGAGGCTAGCGTTGGATGATTTTAGGCGGGGTAGGGGTAGGCCGAAGAAGTACTGGGGTGAGGTAATTAGGCGGGACATGGAGCAGTTACAGCTCACCGAGGACATGACCCTAGATAGGAAGGTCTGGAGAACGTGGATTAGGGCAGAGGACTAGGTCCAGTTTGGGTCGCTACTGTAGGGAATTACTTGCTGGGGGTACGAATATGGGTGCTTTTCTCTGTTTTCTTTTCTTCTACTTATGGCTGCCGTATCTATGTTATGGATGTTATGTTATGTACTCTTGTAACCTTGTTCAGTGCTTCACTTTGTATTTGTGTGGTATCTAGTGTTTTGTGTCTTGAGCCGGGGGTCTATCGGAAACAGCCTTTCTACTTCTTTAGAGGTAGAGGTATGGACTGCGTACATCTTACCCCCCCCAGACCCCACCAGGTGGGAATACACTGGGTTTGTTGTTGTTGTTGATTGTAAGTTGTATGTCTTCTAGAATTATTAAAGTGTAATTTTATCTTAAGTTTGTTTCGAAGTCTTTTTCATCAATAATTGTCACAAATTTTTTTTTTTGGTAAAATATTGTCACAAATTTCTCAACTTTAATGGTATTGTTATGATACTCGATATCGTATTGTTTTTGTTGTAGCTTTTGTTTTGTTACTATATATCTTCTATTTTTTATGTTTAATACAGGTGGCAGATGAATGTTCGGTCAGACTTTAAGAATTTTTTGTAAAAAGGTTAGATTTTATTTAATCGTATTGTTATGATATATCGATTATAATATTATTTTGTTGCAGTTTTTATTCTTTTTCTATCTGCTATTTATCTACTTAATACAGATGGTAGATGAGTGGTAGATGAATGTTCGATCGTGCTTTAAATATTTTTTGTGTAAAGGTTAAACCATGCTATTCTGCTATTAGCATGCAACACGCGTTTCTAATATTTAAATCCTGAATTTACCTATTACTTTATTTAGTGCTTGATTTTTATTCTCTAATCTACATTCTGCAGAAGTGTTATTTTCTCTGACAATGCAAGGGAGGATCTTGATTTGAATCTTCAACGGTCAATGGCTTTGTAATTAATTCAATTAATTACTTCTGCAATATACTAATACATTTATTTTATGTGCTTGTTTTGATGATAATTTGAGAGTTATTTTGTATTTTCAGTAGATCAGTTCTGCAATATATATATTTTATATCTTAATAAGTTATGCTAAAAGTGATAAGTAAAAGAGAATATTTTTTTTGTATAATGAACAGTAAAAGTGAAGGGAGAGACTATTACTATGATTGATGCTTTCTAACATAAAAATAACTATTGTGATGACACCTTTTACTCTCCACGTATGATTCCTTAAATTTGATTTGAGAATATAATGGACTAACTATAGTCTTCAACAAAAATTATGAGTCTATTTTACTGAAATACCAATATTAATCAATGTTTAGTCGGTATTGGGAAATGATTGGAAAATTAGTTTTTAATGTTAAGAGTAAAACATGAAAAAAGAATATTTTCTCTTAATATGTTATGCTAAAAGTGATAAGTAAAAATGAATATATTTTTTGCTTAATGAACAGTAAAAGTGAAGGGAGAGAGTATTACTATATGATGATACTTTTTAACGCAAAAACAACTATTATGATGATATCTTTTATCTTTCACCTATGATTCCTTAAATTTGATTTGAGGATATAATGGACTAACTATAGTCTTCAACAAAAAATTATGAGTCTATTTTATGTACGGTATAGCCAGCGAAGCTAGCTATTCTTGAAATTCATATATATGTCATTTATGCATTGATATGGTAAAATGAAAATTACAATGAGCAACACTAAAAAGGAGGAAGTCTACAAACACCGCTAAATCAATGATTATGTCATCACCATTTAAGCGGGCGTTGAAATTTGGGAGAAACATTAATAGGTGATTTTGATATATTTGTGCGCTTGGATTACTTGTATATTTGTGCGCTTGGATTACTTGTTTCTTCTCTGAATTCTTGCTAAGTTTCCATTAAGTTAATGGTTAAATTCTGTATTATTTTTCAAAATCACTAGATCATGATTGGGTTGATTTTAGAATCATTTGAGCTCAAAGTTTATCAATTCTCGAGGTTAAATGTCCCTTCAGGATAGAGAGATGCATCGACGATTTTGAAAGTACGATTCTGCAAGCAGGCTTCACATGGAATTTTTACATAATTTTAGACCCGAAAGCATAAAAATGCAATATGGATACCATTCTTCTCATATTGATGAGTAGATCATCCTTTTGATAGTGTGACATCGTGTGAAAGCTTCTCGAAACAAGAAATTAATGATATAGCGAATTTCATTGGGCTTTCTTCGATATCCAGGTAGGCTAGGTTTACCCTTCTCTTAGAATAATTATTATAGTTTAATGTTATCTGTATATGACTATATGTTCTCTCCTATTATTACTTGGATAGATGCGGTGACTTCACGAGATATAACTTCAACTATGCGGTGAAATACTTATACTTGTACATTTGGATGTTATTCTCTAAAATGTATTACTACAAGCTTTGATTACCCTAAAGATTATTTGCTCTCGTGTGTAAGTTGAACATTTTTTTGGTGATGTGGGATATTGCATCACTTGGAACTATAGCAATTTAGATCAAGGCCTCATCTTAATTTGCTTCTAATTAACTTGATACTTGAAAGACGACAACACTTTCAAACTTGAATACCACATTTTTGGTTCTTTTTCTTCTTTTCAGTTTACATCATAATTAAGAACACATAATCATATAGTTAAATTTTATCTGTAGCAGATACATATTATACTTTTGGTATAATCCTGTTATCTAAGAAGATAATTTTTTTCTTTTGGTGCAAAGCTCTTGCGCTGCTACTTTTTGTCAAAATTATTGAATCTTCACTAATCAAAGTCCTTATATTAGTCAGAACTTTGTTAATCAAAGCATTGAACTTGCTATAGACTTATGCAAGTATTTTTTTACTTACTATCGAACTAGAATATGTTGTCAAAACTATGTTCAAATTTCACACGACCTATTTGATAACTTTGTTCTATTTTCATAAAGTTTCTATTTGGCTAGGATTACCGCTACTGGTTTAAGTAGCTTGTAATTTCTAAGTTCTTCCATCATCAGAATATGGAGAGTTAAATGAAGGTGTTCATTTTGCTGATGTTGTTCATACATTGACAGAAAATAGGTGCAACCAGAGACGTTTGCATATAAGCGTTAATCTTAGGTATGGTTGGTATTAGATGTTGGCTTCTGTGTAGTCGTTCCAATAACCTTTAATTTTGATATTGGCTTTCACAAGAATTGTTTTGCTCACAATTCTGTGAATGAAGATAATGATAACCGAAACATATCTTCAACTACTTTGAAAAGGATTGTTGCACTTACTATTTTATTAATGAAGATAATGATAACAAGAATAGATCATCAAGTATCTTTGAAACAGTACTTCAATGAAGACTCCATTAAAATCTTTGGGATAAGGTCAACAGAACTTCAAGGAAATTATCCCTATCATCTAAATTTGGCATCAACAGGGTATTTTTCTAGAACACCTTCTACATGAAGGACATATCGCAAAGAACACGTACAAAAAGGAGTCCTCCATCAGTCTTTCGTCGAACCTCAAGTTTTGTTAACATCCCCCATTTGTTCCTTCGTTTGTTAATTGTATTATAAAAAAATTAAGTAGTTTGCAAGCCTTTGGGCCAACCCCTTTTAAATTTTTATTTTTTCATAATTTACCACACTTTGGGTGAAAAGTGTATATTTTATTCTTAGCACATTTTAATAATGTTATTTGATGTTATATATTTCATGTGTCACACATTCTTAGAGAAATAAATTTTGGATAAAAAAATTAATATAACTAATATAGAATACAACGTGCAACACACGTTTTGAGAAGCTAGTATATATATATATATATATATATATAAAAGCAAAAACTGACTGTTAAAGAGTGTTCAGTGGTTTTGTAACTGTTCAATGGTTTTTTTTTTTTTGAAAAATGATAGTACTACTACTAAATATACCTAGTCCAACTATTAGCGCTTGGCATGTGCTTAGTCCGGGTCAAAAACGATATCAATCGAGTAACTAGTGTCTCAAATGTGGCAGACACTAGAAAACTTACCGATATGGACATTAAAGTGGTGCTGCTTCAATTGAGAGTTTGAAGTTGCTCTCATAAGTATGTTCATGTATTTCGATTGACACTTAATCATAAAAAAAATCTAAGCACGTTTGAGAGGAAAGTAAGAATACGATATTAATATTACTCATTCTGTTTTATTTTGTTTGTCTACTTTTGACGTAGACATTTAGCACGTAATTTTTAAAAAGTAAAAGAAGACTTTTCAATCTTGTGGTGTTAAACTAAAGCTATATACGTGCCAAAATGTCCTTTTATTAATCTTGCAGTCATAAATATATTACGTGATAAATTGAATTTAAAAAGGTGTCGAAAAAATGAGACTTTATTTGAAAAGACTATAAAAGAAAGTAAAACAAACAAATGGAACCGAGGGTGTAATAAATTGCGATGTGGTCACCAATTTTATTTTTTGGAATAATATAAAATCTTGTGATATTGAGAGGGTTTATTTGATGCAAACCCTAACTTTTGAGTTTGATCATTATCAAACAAAGCTTCTGTCCGCCGTCAATGCAGATTGGTGTATATTCCTTTCTTCTATTTTCTTTAACGATGAAAGATTCGTATGCTAATCAGTAGATGGGCGATTGAAGAAGGTCAGACATAGAAATTCTACATACAAGCTATTCTGTTTTTGTTGATTGTACTCTAGCTTTTGTGTTTGTTTGAGAATTCATTATATCTGTTTTGAATTTTTCTATAGATTTTGGTTGAAGTACCAGAACTCAGTTTGCTAAATCATATACAATCCCACACCCACACACATAATGTGTTGATGCAGGTACAACATTAAAAGTGAAACGTTGCACCAATGAGAATCTCACCTCTAGGAACTTGTTTAATGGGATATAGATAATCCAAGAGTTCCTATCATATCATATGATTGTCAAAGTAAAAAGTATTTTATTTACATAATAATCGCTTGATAACACATGTCAAGACCCTAAAACCTGACTGACGGTGATGACTGCATTAACCTCCGGTGGGGCTTTCCACAGGAAAATTTTCCACCTTTACCTTCTCATAAACCCCCTAATGATACAGATCCAGTGGTAGAACCAAGTACTTCCATTGAAACACAGAAGCAATTTGCCAGTTTATTCAAACAACAATCGAGAGTTAATACGATTCCTAAAGTCCCTGCTAAACCAGTGGTGATGTTGCACCGGGAACCTAATAATACTTGAAAATCATCAGAGGTTAAATCTTTGATTGTCCAAGAAAATTTGCAATATGCTATTGGAGGAAAATTTTCCTATGGCAAACCGGATACTAATTCTCTAGGGAAAAGTATCCCTAGCCAATGTGGAATAAAGCAGGAATGTTCTATCGGAGTTTTAGATACTAGAAATATATTAATTAGATTAACAAGTTTGGAGGATTATGTTCATATGTTATCAACAGATGCGTTCTATGTCAAGTCAAGACAAAAATATTGGCAGATGAGAACTCTCAAGTGGGATCCATGTTTTGAACTAGATATTGAAACTACAATAGGTGTTGCGTGGATTTCTCTTCCAGATCTGCCACCAAACTTCTTTGTGAAGGAGGCAGGCTTTTCAATAGCTTCGGCAGTTGGAACACCTTTAATGGTGGATATGGATACTAAGAACCAAACAAGGCTAAGCTGTTCCAAGGTGAAAATTGAAGTAGATTTGGTAGCAAAGCTTCCCCAGAGAGAGAATAAATGAGGAAGATGATGTTACAGGAGAAATTAAATCTAAATGGATTAAGATTCAATATGATTATATGCCTAAGTATTGCAATGAATGTTGTCTACAAGGGCATGATGAAGATACTCGTTGGACAATTCATCCAGAACTGTTTGAAGCAAAGAAAGAAGAGGATAATAAAGAGAGACTAAATGAAGAAGAAAAGGAAGAAAATAATGAAGGTAACTCCAATGGTAAAAAGAAGGATAGGAGAAGGGGTGGTCATCAGAAACAAGAATGGTTGTTTTAGAGGAATAAATATAAGAAAGATAGATATGGGCATATAGAGGGAGAGCTGGAGGATAAAGATGTCAATCCTTTCGAAGCTTTGAGAGAAGAAGAAGGAGAGAAGCAGGAACATGCTGAGGTAATTACTCTGGGGAAGATGCAAACAAAGGAGTGGGTTGACCAAGTTTTTGGTAAAGACAGTGTAGTAGACAAAGGAAAAGATAATCAAATTTCAGATGGAAGTGTGGACACTGAAAAGACAAGTAGAAGCAAGGAGATTTCAAAGCAATTTGAAGAGGAAGCTAAAGGAGAAGAACATGTTTCCAAAGATATAGAGGAAAAAAGGGATTGTAATCAGGTGGAGGAGTTTAAAAGGTCATGATAAAGATCAGGAAGGGGATAACAGTGAAGATAAAGATAAAGCGATTGTGATCTTTGAGGAGCAGATAGATAATGCTATATCTATAGGTAATGCTACACCATTACCTATAAGTATTATTGACAAAGAGGATTTGGAGATTAATATTGAAGATGCTGCGGTAAAGGGAGATTTATCACCGAAACAGAAGGATAAATTGAAGGATCAACTTTCCAAGCATAAGAAGAAGGGATCAGGAGATTCAACAACGGCTCAAGCTAATTCAAGATTGAAGCATTTTTCAGAATTTCAGATCAAAATAGTGTACCTTAGTATGCCGCGGAATTGTATGTGCTTCTGAAATTGGATCTGCCCAAGTCTATTTTGAATCACTTGGAAACAAAACTTTAATCATAAACTAAATGCTCTTACTGTTGTCGCTGTTTTTTCTCCGTATTCAAGACCCAATTTTTATTCTCTGTATATTTGTTTTTTTTTATCACATCAGACAAAGAAAACAAATCATTTTATAGGGGTTATTTGGGGCGGGAATAGTTACAACCGTTCCCCCCTTTTTTACTTGAATTAAGATTATCTTATTCTTATTATTCTAAAATGAGAAATAGGTCGGGTCGGGTCATTTTGGGTCGGGTCAGGTCGGGTCAGCCCACATGGGTGACCCATGTTATTAATCCAACATCTCCCACTTCACACATGGTGGGCATGACCTGAGCCAGTACGACATCAACAAAATCACGAATTCATACGGCAAATAGTTTGTGCGACCTGTGAGCATTACGAGCTTTACCTATAAGGTTTTACAAGCTTTACTTAGGAATCCAATCATATGAGGAAAGAATTCTCTACTAATATAAGGATACTAATACTCGCAATACCCCAGACATTATTCACTACTTCAGTAGTTACTTATCTGATCCCTCAACCTCTTTAAAGAGGTGAACTCAAGTTCATGGTTAACTTTATATACACAATTACATTTGATTCTTATATGGTTAGTGTAATAGCCGGCTTGTGTAAACAAGTTAAAATATTCATTTTAATCGTCTTCCCTTTCTACTCGAATCTATCTGTTCCAAATCAATTGCTTTCTTAGACATGCACCGCATTATCGAATCTCTCATGGCTATTAGTAACATGCTAAAGTAGAAACACCGATAAAAAGTTCAAGAAACAGTCAAAGGTCTAAGGGTGTTTCAAATGAAAGGTTAAAATAACCTTGAGGGTCTCACACAATAAAGAAGCAGGGATTCGTTCTTCCATTAATCCATTGGTCTCTAAGCACACATGTATGAAACACGTGCTAGGATATTATCACCTTATATTGGTTCGTGTGTCTTTTTCTTTCAGTCATTAAACATCGTATAGATTTAGGTCTAGACACTTCTAAATGTCTAAAATGAGTTTGTTTCTTTAATAATCCTCAAATCCATATTCATAGAGAAACTCACATCTGGCTTTACAAGTCAAGTCATTATCTTATGGTGAAACTTTTCTCTTCACGTTCCTCTACGTAAGAGGTGATTGCTCGTGTGAGAGAGCCAATCTTGCAACTTGTTAGACACACTATTTAATATAACACATTTTCACATGCATATAAGATTGAACATAAATTCAAGATTCTTATATTAATAATAATTATAATCAAGTCATCTACAATACATAAATATAATCATATCCTACGTAGTCCCATAGCCATAACATGTTTCTTAAACAAGTCTCTAGATATCGCCTTAGTAAAGGGATCAGCTATCATTTCTCGTGTAGGAATGTATTGTAAAATTATTTCTCCACTTGCTACTATGTCTCTTACAAAGTTATACTTAATGTCAATGTGCTTGATTTTGTTGTGATATTTAGGATCTTTCGTATATGCGATAGTCGCTTGACTATCACAATATAAAATCATGGGACCCTTAGAATTCTTTGCGACATTCAAATGCTTAAAGAATCTCTTCAACCAAACAGCTTCTTGTACTGCAGTGCTGTGCAAGTTTGTTTCTTGCTTTTCCACGAAATTACACCACCATTTAGCAAGAAGGCATAACCGGAAGTTGATTTTCTATCATATCGGTCAACAACCCAATCAGCATCTATATAACCTCTTATGGATAAATCGGATCCACTATAGCATAAAGAATAATCAGCAGTACCCTTTAGTTATCAAAAAATTCTCTTTACTACTTTCCAATGATCTCTTTTAGGATTGGATTGATACCTGCTAACCAGAGATACGGCATAACAAATGTTTGGGCGAGTACACATCATAGCGTACATCAAACTCCCAACTGCACTGGAATATGGTACTCGAGACATGTCTTCCTTTTTTTTCAGTCTTTGAACACATTTCAAGGCTTAGAGTTTCACCTCTTGCTATAGGAGTATCCATGGATTTGAAACTATTCATTCGAAAACGTTCCAACATTTTCATTATGTATGTTTCTTGAGATAAACTCAAAATTTTCTTGGAACGGTCTCTTTGGATTTTAACACCCAATATATAGTATGCTTCACCCATATATTTCATGTCACATGACTTTGAAAGCCATGACTTAACAGTTTTTACATACTCCAAATTATTTTCAGCTAATAAAATATCATCCACGTAAAGCAAAAGAATCACAAACATTTCATTGGACTTTTTCACATAGATTCAATGGTCTTCATCGATCATGGTGAAATCAAATGAAATCACTTCCTTATGAAATCTCAGGTACCACTGCCTTGAAGAATGCTTAAGGCCATATATAGATCTGTTTAATTTACAAACCTTCTTTTCTTGTCCTTTAACAATAAAACCTACAGGTTGTTCCATGTAGATTTCCACTTTTAGTTCACCATTGGGAAAAGTGGTCTTCATGTCCATTTGATGTAATTCTAAATCTAAATGTGAAACTATAGCTAAGAACAATCGAATTTAGGTAAATTTTACAACTGGTGAAAAAGTTTCCTCATAATCTATTCCAGCGTCTTGAGTAAAACCTTTTGCCACCAATCGTGCTTTATGCCTTTCTATTGACCCATCTAATTTGCGTTTGACTTTGAGAATCCATTTGATCTCAATAGTTTTACGTCCAGAAGGAAGGTCAACTAGATCCCAGACTTTATTGATTTTTATGGACTCTAATTTTTCTTTCATCGCTTCTATCCATTCATTTTTTTCTGGACTCACAGAATTAGGTTCATCCAATTATATAGGAGATACCATAATTACATAATCCTCAATCTCATAAGATCATTTAGGCACAACTTTTTTGGTACTCTTACGTAATTGAAGTTCAGATTCCTCAATTGGATTTTAGGATTCACAACTCCCACTTAGACCAGGAATCATTTCTTGATCAATAGAATCATCAAGCACGTCTTATGACATTATTTGATCATCTGAATTCAACATATCGTAAAGAGGCTCATTTTCCTTTATTTCATTTCTTTTTGAAAAATAATTTTCCAAAAATGTGACATCTCGTGATTCAATTTCAGTAGTACTTCTATCTTCCAATTCACCAATGAACACATATCCTTTGAAGTGTTCAGAGTATCTTATAAATATACACTTCTTTCCCTTTGGATTTAGTTTTCCAAACTTACCAAAACGATCTTTAATATATGCAGTACAACCCCAAGGTCATAGATCATTAAAGTTTGATTTTTTACTAGTTCATAATTCATATGGAGTAGAGGTTACTGATTTAGAAGGCACTTTATTCAATATGTAGGCCGTAGTTAAAAACGCATCTCCCTAAAAAGAGATTGGTAAATTTGCCTGCGCCATCATGGACCTTGTCATATATAACAATGTTCTATTCCTTCTTTAGGCTACACCATTTTGTTGAGGTGTATAAGGAGTAGTCAATTGTCTGATAATGCCTTTTTCAATACACAGTTCTTCAAACTATTTTGACAAATATTCACGACCTCTATCGGTTCTTAATGTCTTTATACCTTTGTCTAATTGATTCTCAACTTAATTCATGTATCTTTTGAAGCATTCAAGTGCTTCTGATTTATGATATATCAAATAGACATAACCAAAGCGTGTGAAATCGTCAATAAATGTAATGAAATATGAAGCCCCAGTCCTTGCCCTTACATTCATTGGATCACAGATATCAAAATGGATTAATTGTAATGGGAATTTGGCTATTTTAGCCTTCCCAAATGGTTTACGTGTAATTTTTCCGGCAAGACAATTTTGATAAGTTGGCATTTCAATTTTGGAGAAAGAACCTAGATGTCCTTCGTTCACCAATCTATTCATCCGATCATTCCCTATGTGACCCAATCTAGCATGCCATGCAATTATATCAACATCATTATTACTAGAATAACATAACATTACACAACAGTCAACATAATAGTTATAAATTGAAGGATTACAATCTAAAATAATAAAGCAGTCATAGCGATGTCTAAAACCATAAAAAATATTATCTAGAGTAATTCGTACACAATTAAAACTAAAGAACAAATGAAAACCAACATCTAAGACAACAGACACAGATACTAAATTTCATCGAATTTCTGGAGCATATAGGACGTCATGCAACATTAAAGACAGTCCTTCACGCAAATCTACTTTGTAAGTGCTAATCCCTTTGACTTCAAGTCTTGCATTATTTCCTACATTGATCCACCTTGATCCAGGTGAAACTCGATGGAACTCCACAAATGCTTCTCGATCTCGACTCAAATTGTCGGTGGCTCCTGAGTCTATAATCCATATAGGATAAGATTCAGTTAATAAAGCAGTGCTAGAAACATATGTAGCACTTAGATATGCATTTAGAAATGCCACCTTTTGCCCTTTAGGACATTCACGAGCAAAATGCCCCAGATTTTGGCAATTGTAGCACTTCATCTTGCTCTTGTCTTTCTTTTTGA
This sequence comes from Capsicum baccatum var. pendulum, assembly GCA_030864225.1. Lineage (NCBI taxonomy): Eukaryota > Viridiplantae > Streptophyta > Magnoliopsida > Solanales > Solanaceae > Capsicum > Capsicum baccatum. The sequence goes on from CM061552.1 coordinate 8,248,540, forward strand.
AAAACTTTTTCTTCTTCTTGAAGTTTGGCTTGTTCTTTTTCTCAGAGGGTCCTTTTTTGGTTTCTTTACCCTTCCCTTTTTTTCCATTTTTTCGTACGCTTGAATCCTGAAGAGACCTTACCACTTGATTCAGCCATAAAGGCATTAGAAACAACTTTAGCAGCACCAATGCGCTCATCTTTAAGTTCAACGTGACATGCAACATCAGAAAAAGTTTTGATGCTGTCATTGTGGGTTAAGTTGGCCTTCAGGTGCTCCCAACTGATGGGAAGAGATCGAATCACTGCCTAAACCTACTGCTCAGTTGAGAGAACATGACCAAAACTTTTGAGTTGAGCTATCATATTCGACATCATCCTAAGGTGTTGTTTGATGTTCTATTTATGACGCTTCTTGTAAGTGTCAAACTTGATAGTCAACTATCTCAAGAGGGTAATTGAAGTACCCTCATATGTTCCTCACAAGTGTGACCAGATGGCATTGGCAGTAAGGAATTGCTCACACTCATGTATGAGGTCATCAACTACAGAACTTACTGTGATCCCATGTGCAATGGAATCAGCCTTTTCCCAACCCTTATAAGCTTCTAGTTCTCTTCTGTATTGTGCAGTATTACCTTCTTTTGGAAGACTTAAGATATGGTTAATACCTTCGAGAGCGTTTTGCTCTTCTAATATATACCACATTTTTCGACTCCAAATATCGTAGTTGTCTCCAGTAGGTTTTTCTCCTTTGTTCAAGTTAGCAATTATGCTTTTAGATGCCATGTTTGTTATTAAGAGACAATTACGCAAGTATTTTATCAATTATGCATGCAAGTTACACATTCAAGCAAATCATTCACATAAAGGTTTCATGTTTAGTGTATAATCAAAAAGACACTTAAGAATCCAATCATCATATACTAACTTGTAACGCCCCGTAAAAAGTCATGCTTGAATTAGACGACAATTTCTGAGTTTTAGACTTAAGTGTAAGTGGACGTTGTAATTTGTGTCAAATTCTATTGACCATAACTCATTGTATATGGTGAACTGGGTGGCCTACTATATACCAAATTGTATATAATTGAATAAGCTTTCCAACGATACCAAATTTGCCTAAAACGGACACCCGGTGAAGAAGTTATGACCTTTCAAAGTTGAATATGTCGCATTCGCACATATAGGCGATGCATAGTGCGGCGCGTATGCAAATATATGCGATGCATAGGGCGGCAAATATGGAAAATTAGGCGATGCAAAGGGCGGCACCTATCCTAGTCTATGCGATGCAAAGGGCGGCGCATACTTATGGTTTCAGGTGACGAAAACACTCCGTTTCTTTCAGATTTTCAAGGTCAACTTCAAACGGTCATAACTCTCAGAATATAATGAACTGGGAGAGCTGCAACCTATCAAACGAAATATCTTTGAGTCCTCTTTCCAATACAACTGGTTTCATCTAAATCCAACATCTGAATAAGGAGTTATATCCGGTTTACTTCAGCCTATCAGTTTGTCAACTGAGGGATAGTTTCAACTTTTCTTGTTTTCTTAGGGGCATTTTAGTCATTTAACTTCACCCAATTCCGTCTATAACACCAGATTTAGCCCAAATTCAGCAAAATACAATCCTTTTTCTCAAATTCTCTCAAGAACACCCTTTAGGGTTTCAAACAAAATCCCAAATAACTCAAGATTCAACCGTTGGTTTTGGAAGATAATTTCAGATTTGGAATCTTCTCGACGTAGGCTTTGATAGACACCCAAAATTCGTGGAGAACAAGGTACGCGGGGTTTTCCTAAATTCTCATGGGCATAGTAATCATGTTTTAAGAAAGGGGTTTTCGAATTTAAGTACATATTCATGTTTTAGAAGCTTTATATGATATTGTTTTAGCCTTTTGGCTTTCCCCCAAAGTGACTTAAAGATTATATGTATATGTATATATGTGTTTTGCCTTGAAATATGAATTGAGAGCATTATTTACATGAAATTCCTCTCTTGATGTAATTTTCCCATGTTTCACATGATATAGATTGTTTTGAAATGAGTCTTGAAGAATCATGATATGAAATGCTTTGACTTTGCTATGTTTCGAATACGATTTTGAAAACGAAAGAGAGGGTTGTAAATGTTGAATATACATATAATGAAAGACTGCATAATTTTGCCAAAAGCACATGACCACCATATGTTTGATGAAAGTTTTTGCATGGTTTTGACTTGAGTTTCGGAACATGAAACCTTTTATGGAAATTACATGTTTGGGTGGTCTGAAACTATGCTTTTATGAAAGATCGTGCTTAATGCATTATGGCTCAGAAATAGAACCTGCAGGTCTTGGTATGATGATACCAACTCAGATAAATGCCATATCAGACTCAGACTAACAGACTTTTCAGACTAGTTCATAAATTAGATTTTATCAGACTTTCATGATCTAGAAATTTCAGAATGATACATGTTCAGAAAAGATTAAAAATGGGCATACAGAGATGTTAGGTGGTTACCCGAAGAGGGCTTGAGTTCACACAACTCTTTGCCTAAAACCGTGGTTTGCCGACCCGGGTATATTATTATGCGATGACTTAAATGTCATGTGGCGTATCAGAATCAGAGACTCCAACCCTTGCGGCACACTCGGGTTGGGGGCTTCCCCGCCGAGTCAATGGCGGATTCCATACGGCCCGTGGAATTTTCAGAAATGTAGGGGATACCACCTAACTCAGAAGTAAAACACAGATCATGATTTGAAATGAACAGACAGGTTGTATGTTTTCAGAAAGTGCCCATGTGTTTCTCAGAAACAGTTTTATACATGATGTATTGATGAAAAATTGCTTTGACTTATATATATATATATATATATGTATGTTCCATTATACTATTTTTCGATTGCTTCGCGTGCCAGTACTTTTGTGCTGACCCCCCCTCCTTCCAGGTTTTGAGGCACAGTCTAGGGGTCCAGCTACTCAGTAGACATTCTCGGTCTTGCAGACTTGATCTCACAGTGGTGAGCCTTTTATTATTCGGAAGGCCTAATTATGTTAGACATTATCTTATTTATTATGTTTTGGTCTACTGGGGGCCTCGTCCCAGTTTCTTTTCAGACAAATGTTTATGTTCTTAGTAGAGATTTTGCAGACTGATCTCAGATAGTATTATTGAGAAATGTTGCAGAACTTGACCATGTTTTCCGTACTCAGTTTCAATCCCGTATTTTATTATGATTATGAATGTAGTGCATAATAACTAGACAGAGAATGGGTGTTCCGGGCCTTCATGGTTCGGGATACTCGTCACGGCTAGGGCCTAGGCTCGGGTCGTGAAAAACTTGGTATCAAAGCACGGTTCATGGTCCCAGGGTGTTTGCGAAATCGCGTCGAGTAGAGTTCTGTGTATGGGTGTGTAGCGCACCACACTTATAAACAGGAGTCTACTGGGCATTTAGGAATGTTTCCCTTCTTTGTGATTTATCTCGTGCTTCAGAGTCTAAACTGTCCCCTAATCAATGATCTCTTGTATTTCAGAAACACGACTATGCCCCCCATTGCAACATCGATCAGAGTGCTTAGGAAGATGTGGTCTGTCCCACCCATGGGATGCGTACTCGTAATAGAGCTTCCACGCCAGAACTTGTCCCTACTCCGGGAGTTCCTCCAGTCCCAACTAGTCCACCTCGGACTCCGCGGACCCATGCCAACCATCCGCAAACTGCTCAAAGAAATATCTCGAATGCAGAGTTCAGACAGTCTATCCATATGCTGACACAGCTGGTAGCTAACCAGGCTCAACGATCGGAAGATGTTGGGTCTGCATCCGTTACGTCTGGGGCTACTAGTGTCGGGCATTTTATGAAGATGAATCCACCTAAGTTCACTGGTACAAAGGTGGAGGAAGATCCACAGGAGTTCGTGGATGAGATGGAGAAGATCTTTAAGGTAATGCATGTAGATGAGATAGAAGGAGTGGAATTGGCAACTTATCAGCTTAAGGATGTTGGAAATCAGTGGTATGCAGACTGGGAAGATGCAAAAGGTGAGAGTGCTGAGCCTACGGTTTGGGGTGAGTTTGTAGAAGCTTTCCTTGACAGATTCTTTCCTCTGGAATTGAGGGAGGCCAAAGCAGAAGAGTTCATGAATCTGAAGCAGGGCAGTATGAGTGTACAGGAGTACACTTTGAAGTTTAATCAACTAGCCCGCTATGCACCACAATTGACTAGTAATATGAGAGCCCAGATGAGGAAATTTACATTCGGCCTTGCTGATAACCTGATACTTGAGTGCCAGGGGGAAATGTTGAATAGGGAGTTAGACTTTGCTAGACTGACAGTCCACATGTAGCAGGTGAATGAGAAGAAGAGAATGATCACTGAATCTAGGGAGAAGGACAGACAGGCCAAGAGAGTCAAATCTACGGACCAACACCGTAGTCAGCCGCAAAGTGGTAACTGGGGAAATAGGTGGTCGAAGAAGAAGAGGTTTTGGAATAATATGCAATCAGCAGCCAGCGTCCCAGCACCCAGACCCCCTGCAGACAGACAGACTCAGAGTTATCAGACTCCTCATGGATCTAGAGCAACAGATACTCTGTCGCAGGGTAGTGTGGCTCAGCAGCATCACACTTACCCGCGATGTGAAAAGTGTGGTATGAATCATCCGAGGAAATGTCAGTTGGGAATACGTGTATGCAGCCAGGCCACTTTCAAAGGGACTGTCCATCTACTAGGAGGAGTTCTGGTGGTGCGAAGCTTCAGGGCAATTCCACAGAAGGGAACCACATCAGCTGTCGGGAACAGTCACAACCGGTTATATGCCTTGACCAACCGCCAGGAGGCGGAAGCTTCCCCAGATGTTGTTACCAGTACGTTACAAATCTTTTCCCGTGATGTCTGTGTGTTACTTGATCCCGGATCTACCTTATCCTATGTGACCTCTTATGTGGCTATTGGTTTCGGGTTTGAGCCCAGTGTGATTTCTGAACCCTTTTCTGTTTCTACCCCGGTGGGGGATTCTGTTGTTGCTAGAAGGGTATATAGGGGTTGTGTGGTGACTGTTGGTAGTCGGGATACGGTGGCAGACCTTATAGAGTTGGACATGGTTGCATTTGATGCTATCTTAGGGATGGATTGGCTCCATTCATGCTATGCCATATTGGATTGTAGGACTCGTAGAGTTACCTTTTATTTCCCGAATGAACCAATGATTGAGTGGGAGGGACATTCTTTAGCACCCAAATAGCACTTTATATCTTATCTCAGAGCCTAAAAACTCATTTCTAAGGGTTGTTTGTATCACCTTATTCGAGTCAAGGACTCCAAAGTTGAAAATCCTCCTCTTCAGTCTATCCCTGTGGTGAATGAATTTCTAGAAGTCTTTCCTGAAGATCTCCCAGGGATACCCCCTGATAGGGAGATAGAGTTTGGTATCGATGTGTTGCCAGATACCCGCCCCATTTCTATTCCACCATATAGAATGGCTCCCGCAGAGCTAAAAGAGTTGAAAGATCAGCTAGAAGACCTCCTAGATAAGGGATTTATACGCCTAGTGTATCTCCTTGGGGTGCACCTGTACTTTTCGTGCGTAAGAAAGACGGTTCCCTTCGTATGTGCATAGATTACCATCAGTTGAATAAGGTCACAATTAAAAACAAATATCCCCTTCCTAGGATTGATGATCTTTTTGACCAGCTTCAGGTTGCTAGATGTTTTTCAAAAATAGACCTTCGTTCGGGCTATCATCAGTTGAAAGTTAGGGAGTCAGACATTCCCAAAACGGCTTTTCGAACCCGTTATGGTCACTATGAGTTTCTGTTCATGTCCTTCGGGTTAACTAATGCCCCTGCAGCCTTCATGGATCTTATGAACAGAGTTTTCCGTCAGTTTCTTGACTCGTTTGTCATTGTATTTATCGATGATATTCTGATTTATTCTAAGAGTAAGGAGGATCATGCCGATCACCTTCGAATCATTCTTCAGACCCTTAAGGATCATCGGTTGTATGCCAAGTTTTCCAAGTGTTAGTTCTGGTTAGATGCTATTGCATTGTTAGGGCATATTGTGTCCCTTGATGGGATTAGAGTGGACCCCCAGAAAGTTGAGGTAGTGAGGAAATGGCCCAGACCCACGACTCCAACCGATATTCGGAGCTTCTTGGGTTTGGCAGGTTATTACAGAAGGTTTGTAGAGGGTTTTTCATCCATAGCGGCTCCACTCACTAAACTGACTCAGAAAAAGGTAACGTTTGTGTGGTCTGTTTTATGTGAAAATAGTTTTGAGAGGTTGAAAGACAGAATAACCACTGCACCCGTTTTGACTCTTCCCGAGGGTGTTGATGGTTTTGTGGTTTATTGTGATGCATCCCGTGTGGGACTTGGCTGCGTTTTGATGCAACATGGTAAGGTGGTAGCTTATGCATCTAGGCAATTGAAGGCGCACGAGCGGAACTACCCTACTCATGATTTGGAGTTAGCGGCTGTGGTGTTTGCCCTTAAGATTTGGCGGCACTACTTGTACGGTGTTCATGTTGATATCTTCACCGATCACAAGAGTCTGCAGTATGTTTTCTCGCAGAAAGAATTGAATCTCAGGAAGAGGCGGTGGTTGGAACTCCTGAAAGACTATGATATGAGCCTGCATTACCATCCGGGCAAGGCAAATGTTGTAGCCGACGCCCTCAGCAGGTTGTCTATGGGCAGCCTTTCTCATGTAGAAGAAGAAAAGAAGGAGATGGTGAAGGATATTCACCGCCTTGCGAATCTGGGAGTGCAACTGCTAGATTCTGAAGATGGAGGGGTGGTTGTTCATGAGTTAGCTAAGTCATCCCTTTGTACTGAAGTGAAGGAGAAGCAGGTTGAAGACTCCATCTTGATGCAAATCAAGAAAGATGTGGGTCAACAGAAGGTGATGTATTTTGAAATTGGTGGTGATGGCATTCTGATGTTTCAGGGTAGATTATGTGTTCCGAATGTTGACGGGCTTCGAGAAAGAATTCTTGATGAAGCTCACACCTCAAGGTATGTTGTCCATCCTGGTTCTACTAAGATGTACCATGATTTGAAAGCTATGTTTTGGTGGAATAATATGAAGCGAGATGTGGCTAACTTTGTTTCTAAGTGCTTGAATTGCCAACAAGTGAAAGTAGAACATTTGAGGCCAGGAGGTACTTCCCAAGAAATAGCATTACCCTTGTGAAAGTGGGAAATGATCAATATGGACTTTATTGCAGGACTTCCAAAGTCCCAAAATCAGTATGACTCTATGTGGGTGATTGTAGATAGGCTGACCAAGTCAGCTCACTTTCTGCCTGTCAGGACTAACTATTCGGGGGAAGATTATGCCAAGCTGTTCATTGCGGAAATTGTCCATTTGCATGGAGCGCCTGTCTCCATCATATCCGACCGAGGTAAGCAGTTTTCTTCTCAATTTTGGAGATCGTTTCCGAAAGGTTTAGGTACCCAGGTGAACTTAAGTACATCATTCCACCCACAGACTGATGGTCAAGATGAATGCACCATCCAGACCCTGGAGGACATGTTGAGGGCTTGTGTGATAGACTTTAAAGGTTGTTGGGTTGATCACTTGCCACTGATAGAGTTTGCCTATAACAACAGTTTCCACTCTAGTATTAAGATGGCACCTTTTGAGGCATTGTATGGTAGGAGATGTAGGTCTCCAATAGGCTGGTATGAAGTAGGTGAGATACAGATGTATGGGCCTGATCTTGTTCATCAAGCAATGGAGGATGTGAAACTCATTAGGGAACGACTAAAGATAGCTCAGAGTCGTCAGAAATCCTATGACGACGTCAGAAAAAGAGAGTTAGAGTTTGAGATTGGAGATTGGGTTTTCCTCAAAGTTTCTCCCATGAAGGGGGTTATGCGTTTTGGGAAGAGGGGTAAGCTAAGTACTCGCTATATAGGCCCGTATCAGATTATAAGGGGAATAGGTGAAGTTGCGTATGAATTAGAATTGCCTGCTAGTTTTGGTTCTGTTCATCCAGTATTCCACATATCCATGTGGAAGAAGTGCATCGGAGATCACTCTTTGGTGGTTCCCATTAATGAGATCAAGGTGAGCGATTCCTTGTTTTACGAGGAAGAGCCCGTGAAAATCCTAGATCGACAAGTGAGAAAATTGAGGAGTATGGAGATAGTCTCAGTTAAAGTGTTATGGCGAAATCAGAAGATTGAAGAAGCAACTTGGGAGTCGGAGCATGACATGAAGGCGAGATACCCAAGCCTTTTTGAATCAGCAAGTGACGAATTTGAAGGTAAAATTCTTGCTTTATGTTTCCTTCCATGTATGAATCTGTTTGAAAATCGTGCGTGACTTGTTCCGCGTCATCATTCGGGGACGAATGATCCTAAGGGGGGGATAATGTAACGCCCCGTAAAAAGTCATGCTTGAATTAGACGTCAATTTCTGAGTTTTAGACTTAAGTGTAAGTGGACGTTGTAATTTGTGTCAAATTCTATTGACCATAACTCATTGTATATGGTAAACTGGGTGGCCTACTATATAACAAATTGTCGATAGTTGAATAAGCTTTCCAACGATACCAAATTCGCTTAAAACGGACACCCGGTGAAGAAGTTATGACCTTTCAAAGTTGAATATGTCGCATTCGCACATATAGGCGATGCATAGTGCGGCGCCTATGCAAATATATGCAATGCATAGGGCGGCGCATATGGAAAATTAGACGATGCAAAGGGCGGCACCTATCCTAGTCTATGTGATGTAAAGGGCGGCGCATACTTATGGTTTCAGGTGACGAAAACACTCCGTTTCTTTCAGATTTTCAAGGTCAATTTAAAACGGTCATAACACTCAGAATATAATGAACTGGGAGAGCTGCAACCTATCAAACGAAAGATCTTTGAGTCCTCTTTCCAATACAACTGGTTTCATCCAAATCCAACATCTGAGTAAGGAGTTATATCCGGTTTACTTCAGCCTGTCAGTTTGTCAACTGAGTGATAGTTTCGACTTTTCTTGTTTTCTTAGGGGCATTTTAGTCATTTCACTTCACCCAATTCCGTCTATAACACCAGATTTAGCCCAAATTCAGCAAAATACAATCCTTTTTCTCAAATTCTCTCAAGAACACCCTTTAGGGTTTCAAACAAAATCCCAAATAACTCAAGATTCAACCGTTGGTTTTGGAAGATAATTTCAGATTTGGAATCTTCTCGACGTAGGCTTTGATAGACACCCAAAATTCGTGGAGAACAAGGTACGCGGGGTTTTCCTAAATTCTCATGGGCATAGTAATCATGTTTTAAGAAAGGGGTTTTCGAATTTAAGTACATATTCATGTTTTAGAAGCTTTATATGATATTGTTTTAGCCTTTTGGCTTTCCCCCAAAGTGACTTAAAGATTATATGTATATGTATATATGTGTTTTGCCTTGAAATATGAATTGAGAGCATTATTTACATGAAATTCCTCTCTTGATGTAATTTTCCCATGTTTCACATGATATAGATTGTTTTGAAATGAGTCTTGAAGAATCATGATATGAAATGCTTTGACTTTGCTATGTTTCGAATACGATTTTGAACACGAAAGAGAGGGTTGTAAATGTTGAATATACATATAATGAAAGACTGCATAATTTTGCCAAAAGCACATGACCACCATATGTTTGATGAAAGTTTTTGCATGGTTTTGACTTGAGTTTCGGAACATGAAACCTTTTATGGAAATTACATGTTTGGGTGGTCTGAAACTATGCTTTTATGAAAGATCGTGCTTAATGCATTATGGCTCAGAAATAGAACCTGCAGGTCTTGGTATGATGATACCAACTCAGATAAATGCCATATCAGACTCAGACTAACAGACTTTTCAGACTAGTTCAGAAATTAGATTTTATCAGACTTTCATGATCTAGAAATTTCAGAATGATACATGTTCAGAAAAGATTAAAAATGGGCATACAGAGATGTTAGGTGGTTACCCGAAGAGGGCTTGAGTTCAGACAACTCTTTGCCTAAAACCGTGGTTTGCCGACCCGGATATATTATTATGCGCTGACTTAAATGTCCTGTGGCGTATCATAATTAGAGACTCCAACCCTTGCGGCACACTCGGGTTAGGGGATTCCCCGCCGAGTCAATGGCGGATTCCATACGGCCCGTGGAATTTTCAGAAATGTAGGGGATACCACCTAACTCAGAAGTAAAACACAGATCATGATTTGAAATGAACATACAGGTTGCATGTTTTCAGAAAGTGCCCATGTGTTTCTCAGAAACAGTTTTATACATGATGTCTTGATGAAAAATTGCTTTCACTTATATATATATATATGTATGTTCCATTATACTATTTTTGGATTGCTTCGCATGCCAGTACTTTTGTGCTGACCCCCCCCCCCCCCCTCCTTCTAGGTTTTGAGGCACAGTCTAGGGGTCCAGCTACTCAGTAGACATTCTCGGGCTTGCAGACTTGATCTCAAAGTGGTGAGCCTTCTATTATTTGGAAGGCCTAATTATGTCAGACATTATCTTATTTATTATGTTTTGGTCTACTGGGGGCCTTGTCCTAATTTCTTTTCAGACAAATGTTTATGTTCTTAGTAGAGATTTCGCAGACTGATGTCAGATAGTATTATTGAGAAATGTTGCAGAACTTGACCATGTTTTCCGTACTCAGTTTCAATCTCGCATTTTATTATGATTATGAGTGTAGTGCATAATAACTAGACAGAGAATAGGTGTTCCGGGCCTTCATGGTTCAGGATACTCGTCACGGCTAGGGCCTAGGCTCGGGACGTGACATAACTAAACACTTAACCAAAATTAGAAATCAATTTCTTAATGTGCATTATAATGATAGCTTACAATTAAATCGTTTACAACTCAAACAAATGAATGATATAAATATAAAAGGAGATAAACAACTTAATATATATATAATATAAATTTTATAACAATTTCATGTTACAAGTCAATCTAGAAATGAAAGTCATTCCACAAATATTCTAGACAACTTATGTATACCCAAAAAGGGTCGCTAGGCCAAATCTCATGGTAAACATCAATTAATCTCTCACCCCAAGGGTTACGAAGAGAATTTGCTAATATAGCTAATACTTCTCAATCCGAGATTTGTACATAGTTTTCTAGTTCTACACGTTTCATTTCAAACAAATGAATAAAACTAGCAACACTAATGTTAGGTGACATCTTAAAAGACTTGAATTCTTTCAACTTCTTTTCTATTTCCCTTCGTATAGCCCTTTCATTCCGTAACAGATTTGGATTCTCCCTAGGAATACCGTTTCTTATGATCTCACGACCTCGAAAACACGCCCTTGGTCGACGTGGTTTTCCACTTTGGTTCTTTTCTCGACATCTCGAACTCTCACTTGGATTAATTCGAGTTTGTCCCCGTTCAGGCATTTCTAAAATAGGAACCAAGAAACAATAAGAATGATAATGTCATTCAATGTGACAACTTATGTCACATTTATCATAGAAGTCCCAATCTGTTTATGATGAATTAGGAATTATTATAGACAAGGGTTATTTAAAGTCCAATTTATACTCTTATTGATAGATAAAACTAGAGGAATAAAACGTTATTTATATACATGTTTACACACGTGCCTCAAAGAACAATTAATAAAAAATGGTTACAACATCACATATTAGCCCCTTTTTATTATTATTATTCATGTTTGTACTTCAATAAGCAGTACTTGTACTACTCTTAAAATAGTACCATTTAACTATTAAATAAATAGAGTCAGCATTCATTAGTCTCATTTTAGTACAAAAAAAAATAAATAAGAAAAGTAAAGATCATCTTCTCTCTAAGAGAGGTTACTCCGGCGATATTCCCAAAAAAATAAAATAAAATAACGCCAGGCTTATTCGAGTGTCAAATTCAGAGTTGACCGTAACTCTTGGCAGGACACAATCAGTGGTGTGTCTGACCAGAGTTGCGGTGGTGCTATTGACTAGAGTAGCGATGGTGTGTCTGATCGGAAGACTAAAATTGCATTTACAGGTATGTGATAAATTAGTTTTCTATCTCTACACTTTAAAATCTAGATATTACATACAAACTTAGGGCAATGAACCTGTCTCTGATACCATTGAAGCATTTTTCAGAATTTCAGATCAAAATAGTGTACCTTAGTATGCAACGGAATTGTATGTGCTTCTGAAATTGGATCTGCCCAAGTCTGTTTTGAATCACTTCACAAACTAAATGCTCTTATTGTTGTCGCTGTTTTTTCTCCGTATTGAAGACCAAATTTTTATTCTCTGTATATTTGTTTTTTTATCACATCAAACAAAGAAAACAAATCATTTTATAGGGGTTATTTGGGGTGGGAACAGTTACAACCGTTCCCCCCTTTGTTTTACTTGAATTAAGATTATCTTATTCTTATTATTCCAAAATAAGAAATGGATCGGATTGGGTCAGCCCACATGGGTGACCCATATTATTAATCCAACAAAGACAGTTAAGGATAACAATAACAAAACCCAACAAGCATCAATGAATGGTCTAATATGGAATATTAGATTAGTGAACGCCCAAAAAGCGTTCACTAGACTAATAAACATGCAGAAGAGACATCAATTTTATTTTATTGGGCTTATGGAACCTTTTTAGGATAAGGTAGAGATTGCAAGATATAGAAGGAAGCTGGGCTTTAGGCATGCAATACAAAATTCCAATGGAAAAATATGGCTATTTGTGGATGAAATTATTGAGGTGGAGGTGATGAGTGATGATGATCAACCGCTAACGTGTAGATTGATGAGTCAAGGTTTGGACAAAGAGGTGTGGATTACTTTCGTGTATGCTAAATGTAATCAAGGTGAGAGGTTTCAACTATGATATGCTTTATTTCAAATATCTCATAATCATTAGGTACCTTGGTTAGTAGGTGGGGATTTTAATGTTATTGTCAATGAAGAAGACAAAATGAGAGGCCAGCCTATTAGTGAAGAAGAAACAAAGGATTTTATCCATTGTATTAATACTTGTGTTCTTGAAGATAAAGGGTTTAATGGAAGTAAATTTACTTGGTGGAATGGGCGAATGGAGGAAGACTACATTTTCAAAAGGCTTGATATAATATTGGTTAATGAGAAGATACAAGAAGTGTTTCCCAAAATAGAGGTAGAGCATTTGATTAGAAGTGGTTCATATCATGTTCCATTGTTGATTTCCTATAGTATTTGTTTTACGGAGAAATTTTGACTTTTGAAAGAGAGTCGCCACTTAATTTTGTAAAAGAATTAAGAAACCTTTATAAATACTTCAAACAATTCAAAATAGGAAAATCGTTTTAAGTTAGAGATTCTAGATAAGCGGTTCCTATTAACGTTTTAGGAAGGTGTTAGGTACCTAAAATGTCCGCTAACTTGCAGTTATCCGAACTATTCGAAAACATCTTTGATTAACTTTCAAAAAAGTTTTTTTTGAAAAGAAAGCAATTTAGAAATATTTTGGTGTTTAAGCAAAACAAGTTTTTTAGCGACTTGACTACGGAATTAACTAGGTTCGCAAAACACATAAAGCATGAGGAAGAGGGGGAAGGGGGAAGTAAGGGATTTAAGTCCTAAGACCCAAATCAATAAACCTGTCCTAGTCTAATTGGGCCTTGGACCCATTTCACCTGTCCTAGTCTAATTTTTGAGTCATCGACTTGAGTCTCACTCCACCTATATTAAATTTACAGCCTTGGCTTTGGGGCCCAAATGAATAAAATAAACAACTATATTAATAAAGATAATAATAATAAATGAATAAATAAATGGAACGGAAGGCCGAGAATTTCAAGTCTCTTGTCTACTTCGACGATAGGATTTTAACCCATTCTTCTTGCATTGATACGCCATAAGATCGACCTTTAATTTTGGATATAGGCCTCATTGGACCCTTCGAAAATGAAATGGGAGGGGAGGTCCATGGTGGACTCCAAAGCAAATTCACATGCCATGTAAGGAAGAGACAACGGATTAAAACATGTTCGAAATATGTATAGCTACCTCATAAATTAATAAAACATTACGATCATGTACTACATTAACAATAGTTGTAAGGAAGAAACTTAGAATATCACAAGCAAGAAAATTAACAGGCATAATATCGAAAATGGCCAAATAATTTTACAATGGGATACTATGAAAGTCTATCAAGGCAGGAAACAAATCAATGTTTATTAGAACAAGAAAACTTGCTAAAAAGAAGAATAGACTAAGAAAAAACATAGCAACAAACCAAGTAAGAATGCAACAGTGCAACAGAAGAATCAAATAACTAGATAATCAAGGAGTTAAACTTTTAGAAAGCAATATTAAGCATATGTGATACTCCCTTGGTAAAGTTTGAATAATAATCCATGTAAAAGAACCCAAAAAACTCCTATTTGTTTTCATGCACAGGAGGACATCCTATAGAAATAGCAAAGGGGACATGAATTAGAAGGGAATACCGTGCTAGAACATTGAGACTAAGTAGGAATATTCACGCATTCAACGGCAAATCAGTCCATGACAAAAGAAATACAAATTTTCACTACTTGTAGCATCCAACAAATACACCATAATTGCAGGCTAGAAGGCAGAACACAAAATTATAAACATTCAAATTAGCAACTTTAAGGTAAAGGACAACCAGGAACCCGCTTCTTGCACTTTATAAAATCAATCATACCAAGCGTCCAAAAGTCAAAAGTCAGTTAGAATTTCACACAATCAAAATATGAACCTATTACACCAATTTTAATTGCCCTAGAGTTATAGGCAGCTACATAGAACGTGTATTACCCGTCACAACCTCAAATGCATTATTGGATACGTAAATTGATAGTGAAACAACTTAAGAAAAAATTAATATCTCATCGGATAAGATCACACGGGAATTCAGATAGCACGTAGTGTCAGAACATGCCTAATATGTTGTTTTAAACTATCATAAAAATTATTCTATCCTTTAGAAACAGGAACACTAGTATTAGATTTAGAGGTATTCATAGACATGACATAGCCCTTCTTAATCATCTAAGCTATAATACAAACAACTAGAATATGCAATAATGTTTGAGATATAAAAGTAAACATTTTAGCTAGCCTAAGTACATAGAAGCATAAGTGTTCAGGTAATAGAAAAATATATAAATTGCAGTCATATAGTCAGCTAATGATTCAAACATAAAGTAATTTGAAGTAATGCCTGCATTTGTTTCAAACAAAGCCCTGAACATTGTAGCATGAATTACACCCAATACACAACAAACATAACCCAACATATCTTCATCAAAACCAAATTAAAAACTACAAAATAATAAAATTTATTCATTCAAGCAACACATTGACAGATAACCCGCATTGCTATCGTTCATGAGACGATAATCGAAGTAGGTGATTGTGAAACTCATGACATGTCTACTAATTCCGCTAACAGAAGATTACCAAACAATCCTAAGGCCGTCAAGGCCATCTATATAAAAACAATTCCCATCCTCATTCACAATTAATACTGCACAGATAGATAATTCTACAGAGAGAAAGATATGAAGGAGAAAATAATAAAATTAAAAAGGAAAAAACGTGTTTACCTAATAGGGGCAGCAAACGGAACGACGAGCTATCAGCAAACTTGTTGCTATCGGAATCTCACGATGTCGACTACCAACAGAGCGTCTCTTTGCTTTTTCCTCTTAGAGAATTTGAACACCACTTTAAACTTAAAAAATTCAACTTGAATTTAGAACTCTTGAATTTCCTTTCAGTTTAACCAAAAATTACTTCGAACCTTCAAACTCAAGAAATTTAGAAACCTCAAGTTTTCAGCCCAAACTTTCAAACCCTTTAAAGAAAAAAAAGAAAAATTTTTGAACCTCCCAAAATTTTCGAACACCACCTGATTTTCCTTACCTAAAAAGAAAAGAAGCCCTCGAATTTTTGACCCCCCTTTTTTTAACCAACAATGACGCGATGAACCTTATATAGAAGACCCCATTAGGGATCCGTTAGGGATTTGAAAGAAAGACTCATTTTGAAATTCAAACTGAACCCCCTCTACCGCCTAGATTTAATCTCCCATTGGTACTAATTTTGGGTTTGGTGGACCAATAGAAAATGGGAGAAATAAATTATGTCCTAGACCCAATGAAAATTGCCAAATATGTACCAAATTTGCACGTTCATCCCAATATTCATTGATTATTGACGTTGGGGGAGACACCTCATCTATCTTCTAGAAGATTAGGCTGTTCTAGAACGTTCAAGGAGTTTCCCATCCTACGAACATGCAAAACCTGTGACAAAAGTAAAAAAGGAATGGGATGGGGTCGGGTATCATCGTTGGACAAGGATTGATGGTTATGATGTTGTTGTCGTGATTCAGAGCCGTTTGTTGTTAGATTGTGATGTTGACACAATTTGGGATTGTTATGTTTGCTTTGATATTGCCATTTTTCATTGATGTTGCTGATGATGTGGAGTATAAGGGGGATTTGTTGATGGTGGGCCGGGTCAGGTTTTAAATAGTGGGTGCTGATTTTAAATTGGAGTTGGTCTAGATTGGTTTATTGATTTGTTATTGGGCTGATGAATGGGTAAACGGGAGTGGGACGGATTGGAATTGGGGTTAGGGTGGTTTGGAGTGTTTGGGCCAAAGGGTTATTATGTGAGTTGGATCAATATTGTTATGGTCTATTGGGCCCTTTTTTTTGGGTAAATTTAGGATTTTAAAGATGTGGAGATTTAGACTATTTATTAAATAGCCGAAGGGTGAAAATTTAGACAATCAAAATTAAATTTAAGCCTAACTCAAATTAAATTGACCCATTATCTTGCCATTATGGTCAAACTAATTTAAATTAAGGTATAATTTAATAAATAGACTAAATTAAAACAACCTTTGAAATGAACTAAAGGCCAATTCGAATCTGAAGTTCCTTGATTCAATAAAATCGAAGCTCATATATACCCAAATACTTCACTTTTGAGAATAAATAATTTGAATCGCGATTTTATTCTTTTTGAAATAATTTTCAAGCTCATTCTAAATAAGATTTCAATTTTGACAAAATTATTCATTTAAATAACAAAATTTATACAATCTCGTGTATGTTAATACGAAAATGTATAAGTCACTTAAATGATAAAATTAACCCAAATAAATATTTTAAAGTGCATTTATTTGGAAAAAATAATTATTGCAATTTTATTTGAAATTTGAAGAAACCCGAGATTAAACGTAGTTGTGGAGGGCAAAAATTAGGTGTCAACAACAGCCCCCTCCCTTTGGGTAGGATGGATGCAAGTAATCCTGGGCAAAGGGCGGTTGACGTTCTTAATTTTTGTCCGACCACAAATTCATATCTAAGAGAGGTTGGTTTTCTGCACGAGTTTCATGGAGTTATGGCCAACCCTCGATATAAGGTTTCCTACATATCTTAGGTTTCATGAAAATTTAGGCCACTTGTAGTTCATAAATCTTGATTCTAAGCACGATTTTCAAGAAAATTTACCAACTATCACGGTTTTAGAGTGCTTCGGTTAAACCAGGAAACTGGGGAATAAAGGGATTAGGGGAGAGATTGGAATGCAGTCGAGTTTTCTACATAGATCCCAGCCTACATATCCCAAGATTCAGGGAATCAGACTGCTTGTAGTTCGACTCAATCAGTAGAAAAGACAGTCCTTTATTTTGGATGATCTTTAGCTCGGGATGAGTGACAAGTTAATCGAGTTGCAGAAAAGAGACTTATAACCTCTTAACCATGAACGTGGAGCTCTTCACATCCATAGGTAAGAACTTAGCCGGACATAATTTCCAAAACTCTAAGTGTGTTGCCACCCGAATTTGAAAGAAAAAGAAAGTTCCCCTCAGTATAAGTTAACAAACATCCCATAGGTAAAGGTGAGACCAGAATATCTGAAAAATACCCACATGCCTTCTAATAGCTTGCGTCTAGAGAGTTTGACATCCCTCTTCATACTGTGTCCCGTTTTGCTGCTGAGAAAGAGTTCCATGTTGTGCTGCATCCTTTTTGGAGTCGTCTGCACCTATGGTTTTGATTTGAGATTTTCATCCTCTCGGATTCTCTCAACAATGCTTCAGGCAAAAAGTTTTAGTGTTAAACATAATTCACGAAAGAGGTAAGTAATCTTTTACCATATCTTTATGTGAGTTGTGGCCTGAAAAGCAAAGTCATCCTTTATTATACCTGTTTGATGGGAAATAACTCGCAATAATAGACATAACAACCTCCTTGGTTATTGTATAATTAGCTCATCTATCGAGCTAATATGTTTTCAAAGTGGGGTGGCCCTTTTGGTTACCTATATCACTTGTTGTATGTGGCATGACAACCTCTTTGGTTGTAGCAGATGATCGATTTATAAATTTTCCTTAAATCGTCAATCTTCTGATAATCTTGTGCATTATTTAATGTTAGATACGAGGAGACTTACAAATATCCTTTGAATTTTGAACTTTTAGGTAATCCTGCACATCATCCGACTTTGGATAAGAGATGACTTACAGATATCCCTCTAATTTCTAGCTTTTAGGTGTTCCTGTACATCATCTGACCTTGGATACAATATGACTTATAGATAATCACTCAAATTGATCATCTTTGGGTAATCCTGCACATAATTGATCTTGGATATGATGTGACTTATAGAGAACCCTTGGACGTATCAATTTTACAATCATGCATATCCTCCGATAAGGATTTAGTTGCTACTTATGGATAACCTTTGAACTATCAACTTTTGGGCGACCTTGCACACTATCCGGTTAGGATTTTATTGTGGCTTAGGGATGACCTACAGGCTATCAACTCATAGGTGATCTTGCACACTATCCTATTTCAAATAATATGACTTATAGATAACCTTCAAATTGTCAATTGCTAGGAAATCTTATATATCATTCATCCTTAGATAGCGACATGAAGGCATCCCTCCAAATCATATGCTCTTAATGTATTCAGATGCTGATTTATGAAAAGATGATGATATCCTCGACGCCAGCGTTGTGTCTTATGTGTCAACAGATATATTGAATGCTGATGATATCTTTGACGCCACTATTGTGTCTAGTGTGTCAACAGATATATTGAATGCTGATGATATCCTTGACGCCAGCGTTGTGTCTAGCGTGTTGATAGATATATTGAATAATGATGATATCCTCGACGATAGCATTGTGTCTAGTGCATCAACAGATATTGAATGTTGATGACATCCTCAACACCAGCATGTGTCTAGCATGTCAACAGATATGTAATGGACTTTGCGACAATGATATGTGATGGACATTGCGGCAATGATATGCAATGGCCATTGTGGCATGATAAAATAATTGGCTTCTTTTGTGAGCGTCCTTCTTTCTACATGTACCTGTACTCAAGGTAGACAGAAATTCACTTTTACTAGCGACTATTTTTAGGAAACTTCTAAATACCATACGTGTAAAGAAGACAAAGTGATTTTATTTGTCGCCTACGATCTCAAGAAATGAGATGGACAAATCAAAAGGTCCTCAATAAATGGGCATTAAACCTATTTTTAGGGTTGCCCTAAAATACTGTTCTTGGGCATTAATGATATGTTGTGGCTCCCAATTTTATTGGGGATTTTTGAAAAGGACTCTTATTTTGCGTCTTGATCCCTGCATCCACAGAAAAATGATTAGTTGAATGAAATCACTCCATGTTGACCTTGTTCGATCCTTGATTTGCTCCTTGCCATCTCTTTTCTTTCCACCATATTAAGACCTCCACCCTGACACTCTATCCCAAATGATGTCTAGGCAAGTACTAAGTAAGTTAGTTGTAAGATTTTTGAAAATAGTATTAAATTTTTGAAAATAATTTTGAAAACTTCTATAAAGTTTAAGAAAATTTCTGCAGTCATGTCATGTACTAGCTCAATGAACATCTTCCTTGTGGTTCTGACTATATCCGATGGATGGTTTCCAAAACTCATATTATTATTGGAGGGTTTCTTCAATTAGTTCTATCATAGCCAAAAATTGAGTCAACCCAGACTTTGTTATAGTTGGTCGTTTCCAAAGCTTTAACCTCTGGTGTTGGGTAACTTGGAATATGTTCCGGCATTTGGTGGAAATTTTGAGGTCTTCCTCAAAATTTCCGCCCCAGTTTAAACTTGTTGAGATAATACCAATCTTAGTGGATCTAAAGTCTTTGCTGATCTTCATTCTCTTTGTTGGATGTCGATCTTCTCTTGTGAAGTTTCGAGATTCCTTCTCAAAAATTTTGCCCCAGTTTCCATTTCCTAGGTTTATATGACCGAGCCATTGGGGCGCCTACATATCCCGTTGAAGTAGGAATTAGGTCAAACATAGTTTAGGCCTACGCTAGGGATATATATAGAAAAATCTAATGGGTTGACCGAAGCTGACATAAGCGTCCTACGTATCCTTTTTTTTGGGAATTCAGGGCATCACGTAGTTCATACATAAAGAGAAACAATAAATTATTCTAAGGGATTGGCCGAACCTAACATAGGCCGCCTAGGTATCCCTTTCTTGGGAATTCAGGTTAAACGTAGTCCTTACATAAAGAGAAACGATAAATTATCCTAAGGGGTTGACCGAAGCCGACATAGGCCGCCTACGTATCCTTTTCTTGGAATTCAGGTCAAACATAGTTCGTACATAAAGGAAAACGATAAATTATCCTAAGGGGTTGACCGAAGCCAACATTGGCCACCTACGTATCCCTTTCTTGGGAATTCAGGTCAAACATAGTTCGTACATAAAGAGAAATGATAAGTTATCCTAAGGGGTTGACCGAAGACGACATAGGCCACCTACGTATCCCTTTCTTAGGAATTCAGGTCAAACGTAGTTCGTACATAGAGAGAAATGATAAATTATCTTAAGGGATTTACTAAAGCCGACATAGGTAGGCTACGTATCCCTTTCTTGGGAATTCTGGTCAAATGTAGTTCGTACATAAAGGGAAAAGATTCTAGGCAGGTACACACTAGGAAACAACATTATTGCAAAGGTGATTACAAACAAACTAAGAAAACACAAAAACTAGAATGTCATTCAAACATAGTATCTCTTTACCACATCAAAATTGATTGGTTTGGTCCACTCTGTGCCAACCATCTCAGACAAAATCAGAGCTCCTCCAGATAGCACCTTGGAAACTATGTATGGCCCTTGCCAGTTTGGAGCGAACTTGCCTTTGTACTACTCTTGGTGAGGGAATATTCATTTGAGAGCCAGTTCCCCCACTTCAAATGCTCGAGTTCTTACCTTCTTTTTAAAGGCATGAACCATTCTGTGTTGATACAACTAACCATGGCATACAACGACTATTCTCTTTTCATTAATTAACATGAATCGTTCATAGAGAGCACGTACCCATTCTTCGTTACTCAGTCAAGCTTCCTGAATAATCCTTAGGGAAGGTGTTTCGACCTAGCAGGTATCACAGCTTCATTCCTGTAAACTAGTAAATAGGGAGTTGCTCCTATGGAGGTTTGAACTGTTGTTCGATACCCTAGCAAAGCGTAAGGTAACATCTCGTGCTATGATCTATCCTTTTTGACCATCTTTCTTAGGATCTTCTTGATATTCTTGTTAGCAGTTTCTATGGCTCTATTCATTTAGGGACGTTATGTTGTCGAGTTGCGATGCACAATCTTGAACTGATCACAAATTTCTTTCATCAAGTGACTGTTCAGGCTTGCCCCATTATCAGTAATAATCGATTTCGGCACTCCAAATCAGCAAATAAAGTTATTCCTAATGAAATCTGCAACTACTTTTTTAGTGACGGCTCTGTACGAAGCCACTTTGACCTACTTAGTAAAATAATCAATGGCAACCAAAATAAATATATGCCCATTCGATACTAGTGGCTCGATTTGTCTGATAAAATCCATGCCCCATTCTACAAAAGGCCAAGGAGAATTCATTGCGTGAAGCTTGTGTGGAGGCATTCGAATCAGATTTTCGTGTATTTGACATTTTGGACAGCTCTGCACAAACCTACTACAATCATTTTCCATAGTCATCCAGAAGTAACCGGTTCTCAGGATCTTTTTGGCAAGGACAAACCCATTCATATGGGTCACACAAACTCCAGAGTGTACCTTGTTTATCAACTTATTGGTTTCTGCCATATCGACGCATCTTAGGAATCCCAAATCAGGAGTCCTCCTAAAAAGAATTTGTCCACTTGGAATGTAATTCTTTGCCAAACGCCGGATTGTCTTCTTTTGGTTGTTACTAGCCTCTTTATGATATATTCTAGATTCCAAATACCTCTTAATGTCATAATACCATGGCCTTCCATCGGGATCCTCTTCCACGTGTATGCAATGTGCGGGTTGCTCTTTCAGGCTTATTTCTAAAGGATCAGTGTAACTCTGATCCAAGTGCTGAATCATGAAAGATATCGTGGCTAAAGCATCAGAAAACTCGTTTTGTGTCCATGGGATATGTCTGAAATCAACATCCTTGAATCTTCCGCATAATTCTTGTACCAGCTCCATATAAGGAGTAATCTTGGAGTTTTTTACCGCCCATTCTCCCCGTACCTGGTGAATTAGCAAATCTGAATCTTTGATGGCTAGCAATTTACGTACACCTATACCAAGTGCCAATTTGATCCCCAGGATGCAAGCTTCATATTCATCTATGTAACTTAGCAGTTACTAGATAATGTTGGCCCATTTCTGACAACAAAACTGAGCCAATTCCTGAAACATTGAAGTTGACCGCCCTATCAATAAATAGCATCCATCCAGGGTAGATTTTTGTGATATCTTCTCCTACGAACAAAACTTCCTCATCTGGAAAGTATGTCTAAAGTGGCTCGTATTCCTAATCAACTGGGTTTTCAACCAAATGATCTGCTAAGGCTTGCCCTTTGATTGCTTTTTGGGTCACATACACAATGTCAAAGTCACTCAGCAACATTTTCCACTTGGCTAGCTTTCCTGTAGGCATGGCCTTCTTGAATATATACTTCAATGGATCCATTCTCGAGATGAGGTAAGTTATCTAGGACTACAGATAATGCCTCAAATTTTGTGCCATCTAAGTCAAAGCACAACATGTCCTTTCTATAAGAGTGTAACCGGCTTCATATGGTGTGAACTTTTTACTCAAGTAGTAAATGACTTTATCTTTCCTTCCGGTCTCATCATGTTCCCCGAGGATGCATCCAAAAGCATTTTCTGAGATTGACAGGTAAAGCAATAATGGAATTCCTTCTCTCGGTGGGACCAAAACTAGTGGTGCAGACAAGTATTCCTTGATGCGATCAGAAACTCTCTGACATTCTTCTGTCCACTCATTCAGTGCATTTTTCTTCAACATCTTGAGAATTGGCTCGCATATGACTGTTTATTGAGCGATGAATCTGCTAATGTAATTCAGACGACCTAGGAAACTCATAACTTCTTTCTTGGTCCTCGGCGGTGGCAAGTCTTGCATTGTCTTGATTTTGGATAGGTGTAGCTCGATCCCCCTTCTGCTTACTATGAACCCCAGCAACTTCCCAGATGGCACTCTAAAAGCACACTTAGTAGGATTTAACTTTAAACTGTACCTTCTTAATCTGTTGAAGAATTTCTCCAGATGAGTTAGATGATCCAAACTTTCACAAGATTTGATAATTACATCATCCATGTACACCTCAACCCCCTTATGGATCATATCATGGAAAATCGTCGTCATGGACCTCATATACGTTGCACCTACGTTCTTGATATGAAACGGCATTACCCTATAATGATAAACACCCTAGGGCGTAATAAAAACCATTTTTTCTGCATCTTCCTCATCTATCAGTACTTGATGATAGCCGGAGAAACAATCAACGAATGACTGAATTTCATGTTTCGCACAGTTATTGATGAGAATGTGGATGTTGGGAAATGGAAAATTATCTTTAGGACTGACTCTATTCAAGTCTCTATAGTCAACACAAATTCAAATTTTGCCATCCTTCTTTGGCATAGGCACGATATTGGCCAACCATGTCGGATATTTTGTGACATCGACAACCTTAGAATGGATTTATTTTGTCACTTCTTCCTTGATCTTTAGACTTAAATCTGGCTTGAATTTTCTCATTTTTTGCTTGACTGGATCAAACTCAAAATATATCGGCAATTTATGTGACACAATGCTGGTGCTCAACCCTGAAACATCATCATAGGACCAAGAAAACACGTTGATATACTCCTGCAACAGGTGGATGAGCTCTTCCCTTTATTGTGCTGCAAGGTGGACACTGTTACTGGTCTCTTTGATTTTATTGTGATCTCCCAAGTTGACTGTTTCAATTTTTTATAGATTGGGTTTTTCGCGTTTCTCAAATTCCTCCATATCTTAAACTAACCGTTCCTTGTCCCCTTCATTTTGTTCATTCAGGCTTTCACATGACAGAAAATTGACAGGTTTTAAGCTACTATTACTGTAATGGAAAAACAAAATAAATTAGATGATAAGAAAATAACAAATATATGACTAGGAGAGTTTTAGAACTAATATAGTTTTCCAAATAAATGAAGGCCTTTTCATTGAAATTTGAGAAATAATAGCAAAACCATGGATTGTGACTTGCACAAATACAATCCCCGACCTTTTTTGAAAGCAGTAAGATATTAAAATAAGGTTTTGAGATATAAAATCTGGATTGCGGGGCCTCCTCTGGATCATCAACGATTTCAAAAATATTAGTAATTGCCCTTTCATATACCACGACAGGCGATGGGTTATGAGTGAAGTGGAGGTCCAATTTTGCAAAGCCTACCCTAGCGCAATCTGCTTCACCCCGCTGTACTCTGGGAGATATTCTGGTACAGTATTGCATCCTTCAAAAAAATCTCCTATCCCATCCCCAAGACCATCATCATCTGACATCTCTCATATGGGAAAGGACTGGAACAGGAGTGGAAAGGGCCTATACAAACTTTTTTCTGGCTCATCCCCAACCCTATTTTTTCTGGTAGGCTTATACCCTAACCCGTGCTTAGAGCTTCTCTCTGAGATCATAATAAGGTCGATAATTACTTGTAAATGCTTGCCCAAGCCTTGACCAGGTTCGAACCCATTTCTTAACATCAAAGTTGCAATTATTTTGTAGACAGAAGGCATTGATAGTTTAGGTGTCGAATCTCTTTCCGCAATGTTTACGATTTCCACTATATAGAAACTGCTACCTTTTGTAACATCTTTAATCACCAGAACATAACCATTGGGATGGTCTGCTCGACTTTCTTCTCCTTGGATGACTACTTCATTATCTTTCCAAATGAACTTCAATAATTGATGAAAGGGTGATAAAATTTCCTTTTCCCCGTGTATCCATGGTCTTGCCAAAAGAAGGTTGTAGCTAGGATGGATATCCATAACATGAAACTTAGTCTTAAACTCAGCAGACCCTATTTGGATGTGCAAATCAATCTCTCCTATGGTATCTCTCTACCCTTTATCGAATACTCTCACATTTACATGGCTTTGACAAATTTTCCCCAGATCATAGCCCATTTGGACCAATGTAGAGAGGGGATAAATATTCACACCAGATATATCATCTATTAATACCTGATTAATTGCATAATCTCGATAAATGACAGTGACATACATGGATTCGTTGTGCATTGCTCCTTCAAATGGTAACTCTTCATCACTGAATGATATACGATGGTTCCCCACAACGTTCCCTATAATCGTAGCCAAATTCTCGAAGCTCATTTCTGTGGGAAAATACGCTTTCTCCAAGACCTTCGACAAAGCCTATCGGTGGTATTACGAGCTCAATAATAGTGCGAAGATAGAAATTTGGGCTGGCGTTTTCTCCAAGTGTTTGAAAATTAAGTAATCCTTTGGTTGCATACGCCTTCAAAATTTCTCAGCCTCTCCTTCAATGATTGGACTTTTTTGTGAATCTTTCTTGTTGGTCAATTCCTCAAGGATGTAACATCATCCTGATCGCGTCATCCCCTGGGCAGAGGTAGTTTGCACAATAAATTCCTTCTTTGAAGGGGGAGCGTACACTTGAGTCGGTGAAGTCATCACTCTAAATGGGTTTTTATCACTGATACTTAAGGCAGTCATGACTTTCTATATCTTTCCTACCTCTTTCGACCTTTTGTGCTTTTCATAGTTCACCTAGGTAATGGTCTTGCCAGATGCCTATTTGCCTTCTATTTCAATCATGTTAACTGTAGATCCCCCATGGTTGGGTAGTGGATTACTGCTAACATTTAGAGTAGGTTCCTGGAGCGTGATGACCTTTTGCTCAATCAGATCTTGGATTCTGTGTTTCAAGATAGGATAGTCCTCGGTACTATGCCCTGCTTCCCCTGAATGATAGGTACAATTTTGATTAGGGTGATAAAACTGAGAGCTAGGATTGATAGGATTTGGTTGTACTGGTTGCAAATGACTAGCATTCTTCAATCTTTCAAATAATTGGGTGCGACTTTCAACTAGTGGGGCAAAGTTTCAGGGAGGTTTCTTTTCGTGGTTTGGATGCTGGGGGTTATACGGGCTTAGTTTTGTAGAAGGGGGTACTTGGTGGTAATTTGGAGGTGTTTGGAAATTTGTTCGGCTATTTAGGGGAGTAGTTTGAAAATGAGACTAATAATTTAGAGGTGGAAATAGGTATTGGGGAAAGATATTTGGTTGTGGATCTTGGTATGATGGTGGGATGTTTGGGAGTGGAGTTTGGTATTGGGGTTGGACGTAGAATGCGCGCGGAAGTTTAGGTGATGGCGGGGAAGATATAACGTTTCTAGGGTTGAACCACTGTTTCGATTTTGTAATAGAATTGGCAGAAACCCCACCTACCTCTTTCTTCTTCTTCTTAGAAAACTTGACAACTCCAGATTATGTCGGGGTTTTGGCAATTTTTCTTGTCCAAATACCTTGCTCTAATGATTCTCCTATTTTTACCAAATTTGCAAAGGTCGCTCTGACAGCGGACACCATCCTGGTATAGTATTCTCCTTCTTGAGCGCGAGAGAACACGGATACCATTTCCTCCTCGGACATGGGGGGCTGTACTTCGGCAACTTCTTTCCTCCAACGAAAAGCATAATCTTAAAAACCCTCCATGCTCTTTTGTTTAATATGATCTAGTGAATAACGATCAGGGACTATTTTAATGTTGAATGTGAACCAGTCAAAGAAACTCTTAGCCAATGTCTTCCAAACGGTCCACCTTTTCAGCTCCTGATACATGAACCACTCCAAGGCTTTACCATTCAAACTTTGACTGAATAGGTGCATTAATAATGTCTCATTTTTCCCTATCCCTACTAGTTGCTCGCAGTACCTTCTTAGATGGGCCATTGGATTTCCGGTACTGTCAAAAATCTCAAACTTGGGGACCTTGTATCCTTCTAGTAGGTCTACTCCTGGGTGAACACACAAATTGTCATACCCCAAACTATCGTGGTCCATGGCCCCGTGAGACTCTTTGATTTTCATGATCTCTTCTTGTATGGATAGTAAATTCCTTTCATGCTGGGCCCTCAATTCCTTCTCCTTCTCATTGTAATGGACATCTCGGGGTTAGGAAGGGGTTCATAAATATCAGGGGATATGATGGCTTGAGGGAGATTTGGAAGGAAGGCTTGATTTTTTAGATGAAGGGAATTTAGTTGGTAAATGGGGAGAATGTTTTGGAAATTGGGGAGGTTATGTGGGCCTTGTAAGTAGTTTGGTGGAATATGAGAGGGATATTTTGTATTTGGAAATGAATTTGGTGGATTCGAAGGTAGGTTTGCCGTATTTTGTGGATTTAGGAGTAAATTTTGCAAATTTGAGAATGCGTTTTATTGATTTGAGAATGTATTTTGAGGATTTGGGAATGGATTCAAAGACGAGTTCTGTGGGGTTGCGGATGGATTTTGTGGATGGTAGGCGTCTGGATTATTTTCACGATTAGTGTTTTGGACAAATGGAGGAGCAGAGTCGGATGATACGTTAGTTGGTTGGTCTCCGAGAATAGGGGTACTGAGGAGAGGGATTTGGAGTGGAGTCCCGTGTCCCCCCGGAGCAGGGGCATTGAGGGTGATGGCCAAGTTAGCCAATTCTCGAGTGACATTTATTTCCTCCTGAAGCAATTCTAATTTTCTTGGAAGTTCCGCAATCATCTCATTCTGTTTCGCTATCACATTATCCCGGATAACCAATGTACTTTCTTCGTCATTTCCTATCATTTTTGAATGATGGTCCGAGGATGGGATTTTCTGTGGTTTCGATTGGGTGAAGTAGGGATGTTCTGCCAGTTTATTAGCACAGAGTAATTTCTATTATCTGCAAAGTAAAACAACTCAAAGGCAAATGTGTTAGTTTCCGTATGTGATAAGTAATGAAAAATATTTGACAGGAAATAATCACACAGAGTTGTTCGAGTCATATCCAAATTCATCCGTAAGACAAGTGGATAAACTTGCATTTGATCTCAACAAACGCATATAAGCACATAAAATAGTTATATCACACAAGACATTAAAATAATGCATATCCTAATTGGGGTGACCCTTTTTGAGCCAAGGGTTCAGCCCTAACGATTTTTTTAAGAAAATATGTCTTTTATCAAAGTCAATCCATTAACCCCCAACTCATATAGACACAAAAGTGCATAAATGCCTCCAAAAGATAACGAAACAAGGATGCAATTTTTAAGGAAAAGGGGAAATAACATGAAAGAAGATAAGTTCCCGCGCAGGGGAGAATAGCTTCTTCTTCTGCTTTTGCCTTCTTTGTCTTGTTTACCTTATGTGCTATTTGATACCTATTGATGATAAGGTGAATCCCACATAATTGTGCCTTGCAGTCGTAAGTCATTTCTCCTATGCTGTCAAGTTGGGAGGCCATGCTATCGTCCAAATCGATTAGGCATTTCCTGGCATCATCAGCGTCTTGCCTAGCTCTTTTCAACTTTTCCCTCAATGTATGTATGGTCAAAATGTCTTCCATGTGCATATGCCGGTGCGTAATTTCACTTTTCTGGAACTCATTTTGTAGCTTGTGAAGCCGAATTTGATGTTCGGATTCTACATCCACAACCCAAGTGGGCACATTTGGTCCCAGATTCAATGCTCCAGCGAGGCTCTTTTTCAACCACTCCTTGTAAGTTTCGCTGACTTCAGGTTCATACCCTATACAGAAAGAGACTTCTACCCACTTTTTCCTTCTCCATCCATTTATCATGTAGTATTTGAGTGAGGGCTTACTTTCATCATATTCGGTGAAGAATCTAAGCATAGAATCAATTTTAGGCGTCTCCTGCTTGATCTCGAATTTCCTAAGAACTCTGCCAGGATTGTAGGGGCGGGTTCCCCTGAGACCCGGGAGCACTAAAAAAGGCCATTCTCCCCCTCGAATGATGTATTTCCCTAAACGAAGATAGTTAAGGGACCATTGGACATCGCCATATCTTAATTCTCCCAGACTTTTGATTACCCTAAAGATTATTTGCTCTCGTGTGTAAGTTGAACATTTTTTTGGTGATGTGGGATATTGCATCACTTGGAACTATAGCAGTTTAGATCAAGGCCTCATCTTCATTTGCTTCTAATTAACTTGAAAGACGACAACACTTTCAAACTTGAATACCACATTTTTGGTTCTTTTTCTTCTTTTCAGTTTACATCATAATTAGAACACATAACCTATAGTTAAATTTTGTCTGTAGCAGATACATATTATACTTTTGGTGTAATCCTGTTATCTAAGAAGATAATTTTTCTTTTGGTGCAAAGCTCTTGCGCTGCTACTTTTTTTCAAAATTATTGAATCTTCACCAATCAAAGTCCTTATATTAGTCAGAACTTTGTTAATCAAAGCATTGAACTTTCTATAGACTTATGCAAGTATTTTTTTTACTTACTATCGAGCTAGAATATGTTGTCAAAACAATGTTCAAATTTGACACGACCTATTTGATAACTTTGTTCTATTTTCATAAAGTTTCTATTTGGCTAGGATTACCGCTACTGGTTTAAACTAGTAGCTTGTAATTTCTAAGCTCTTCCATCATCAGAATATGGAGAGTTAAATGAAGGTGTTCATTTTGCTGATGTTGTTCATACATTGACAGAAAATAGGTGCAACCAGAGACGTTTGGATATAAGCGTTAATCTTAGGTATGGTTGGTATTAGATGTTGGCTTCTGTGTAGTCTTTCCAATAACCTTTAATTTTGATATTGGCTTTCACAAGAATTGTTTTGCTCACAATTCTGTGAATGAAGATAATGATAACCGAAACATATCTTCAACTACTTTGAAAACAATTGTTGCACTTACTATTTTATTAATGAAGATAATGATAACAAGAATAGATCATCAAGTATCTTTGAAACAGTACTTCAATGAAGACTCCATTAAAATCTTTGGGATAAGGTCAACAGAACTTCAAGGAAATTATCCCTATCATCTAAATTTGGCACCAACAGGGTATTTTTCTAGAACACCTTCTACATGAAGGACATATCGCAAAGAACACGTACAAAAAGGAGTCCTCCATCAGTCTTTCGTCGAACCTCAAGTTTTGTTAGCATCCCCCATTTGTTCCTTCGTTTGTTAATTGTATTATAAAAAAATTAAGTAGTTTGCAAGCCTTTGGGCCAACCCCTTTTAAATTTTTATTTTTTCATAATTTACCACACTTTGGGTGAAAAGTGTAGATTTTATTCTTAGCACATTTTAATAATGTTATTTGATGTTATATATTTCATGTGTCACACATTCTTAGAGAAATAAATTTTGGATAAAAAAATTAATATAACTAATATAGAATACAACGTGCAACACACGTTTTGAGAAGATAGTATATATATATATATATATATATATATATATATATATATATATATATATATATATATATATATACTAACTGACTGTTAAAGAGTGTTCAGTGGTTTTGTAACTGTTCAATGGTTTTTTTTTTTTGAAAAATGATAGTACTACTACTAAATATACCTAGTCCAACTATTAGCGCTTGGCATGTGCTTAGTCCGGGTCAAAAACGATATCAATCGAGTAACTAGTGTCTCAAATGTGGCAGACACTAGAAAACTTACCGATATGGACATTAAAGTGGTGCTGCTTCAATTGAGAGTTTGAAGTTGCTCTCATAAGTATGTTCATGTATTTCGATTGACACTTGGACATAAAAAAATCTAAGCGCGTTTGAGAGGAAAGTAAGAATACGATATTAATATTACTCATTCTGTTTTATTTTGTTTGTCTACTTTTGACGTAGACATTTAGCACGTAATTTTTAAAAAGTAAAAGAAGACTTTTCAATCTTGTGGTGTTAAACTAAAGCTATGTACGTGCCAAAATGTCCTTTTATTAATCTTGCAGTCATAAATATATTACGTGACAAATTGAATTCAAAAAGGTGCCGAAAAAATGAGACTTTATTTGAAAAGACTAAAAAAGAAAGTAAAACAAACAAATGGAACCGAGGGAGTAATAAATTGCAATGTGGTCACCAATTTTATTTTTTGGAATAATATAAAATCTTGTGATATTGAGAGGGTTTATTTGATGCCAACCCTAACTTTTGAGTTTGATCATTATCAAACAAAGCTTCTGTCCGCCGTCAATGCAGATCGGCGTATATTCCTTTCTTCTATTTTCTTTAACGATGCAAGATTCGTATGCTAATCAGTAGATGGGCGATTGAAGAAGGTCAGACATAGAAATTCTACATACAAGCTATTCTGTTTTTGTTGATTTTACTCTAGCTTTTGTGTTAGAGAATTCATTATATCTGTTCGGAATTTTTCTATAGATTTTGGTTAAAGTACCCGAATTCAGTTTGCTAAATCATATACAATCCCACACCCACACATAATGTGTTGATGCAGGTGCAACACTAAAAGTGAAACGTTGCACCAATGAGAATCTCACCTCTAGGAACTTGTTTAATGGGATATAGATAATCCAAGAGTTCCTATCATATCATATGATTGTCAAAGTAAAAAGTATTTTATTTACGTAATAATCGCTTGATAACACATGTCAAGACCCTAAAACCTGACTGACGGTGATGACTGCATTGACCTCCGGTGGGGCTTTCCCACAGGAAAATTTTCCACCTTTACCTTCTCATAAACCCCCTAATGATACAGATCCAGTGGTAGAACCAAGTACTTCCATTGAAACACAGAAGCAATTTGCCAGTTTATTCAAACAACAATCGAGAGTTAATACGATTCCTAAAGTCCCTGCTAAACCAGTGGTGATGTTGCACCGGGAACCTAAAATCTTTGATTGTCCAAGAAAATTTGCAATATGCTATTGGAGGAAAATTTTCCTATGGCAAACCGGATACTAATTCTCTAGGGAAAAGTATCCCTATCCAATGTGGAATAAAGCAGGAATGTTCTATCGGAGTTTTAGATACTAGAAATATATTAATTAGATTAACAAGTTTGGAGGATTATGTTCATATGTTATCAACAGATGCGTTCTATGTCAAGTCAAGACAAAAATATTGGCAGATGAGAACTCTCAAGTGGGATCCATGTTTTGAACCAGATATTGAAACTACAATAGGTATTGCGTGGATTTCTCTTCCAGATCTGCCACCAAACTTCTTTGTGAAGGAGGCAGGCTTTTCAATAGCTTCGGCAGTTGGAACACCTTTAATGGTGGATATGGATACTAAGAACCAAACAAGGCTAAGCTGTTCCAAGGTGAAAATTGAAGTAGATTTGGTAGCAAAGCTTCCCCAGAGAGAGAGAATAAATGAGGAAGATGATGTTACAGGAGAAATTAAATCTAAATGGATTAAGATTCAATATGATTATATGCCTAAGTATTGCAATGAATGTTGTCTACAAGGGCATGATGAAGATACTCGTTGGACAATTCATCCAGAACTGTTTGAAGCAAAGAAAGAAGAGGATAATAAAGAGAGACTAAATGAAGAAGAAAAGGAAGAAAATAATGAAGGTAACTCCAATGGTAAAAAGAAGGATAGGAGAAGGGGTGGTCATCAGAAACAAGAATGGTTGTTTTAGAGGAATAAATATAAGAAAGATAGATATGGGCATATAGAGGGAGAGCTGGAGGATAAAGATGTCAATCCTTTCG
The DNA here is from genome assembly GCA_030864225.1 of Capsicum baccatum var. pendulum. Classification (NCBI taxonomy): domain Eukaryota; kingdom Viridiplantae; phylum Streptophyta; class Magnoliopsida; order Solanales; family Solanaceae; genus Capsicum; species Capsicum baccatum. Next base: position 8,281,639 of record CM061552.1, read on the forward strand.
AAGCTTTGAGAGAAGAAGAAGGAGAGAAGCAGGAACATGCTGAGGTAATTACTCTGGGGAAGATGCAAACAAAGGAGTGGGTTGACCAAGTTTTTGGTAAAGACAGTGTAGTAGACAAAGGAAAAGATAATCAAATTTCAGATGGAAGTGTGGACACTGAAAAGACAAGTAGAAGCAAGGAGATTTCAAAGCAATTTGAAGAGGAAGCTAAAGGAGAAGAACATGTTTCCAAAGATATAGAGGAAAAAAGGGATTGTAATCAGGTGGAGGAGTTTAAAAGGTCATGATAAAGATCAGGAAGGGGATAACAGTGAAGATAAAGATAAAGCGATTGTGATCTTTGAGGAGCAGATAGATAATGCTATATCTATAGGTAATGCTACACCATTACCTATAAGTATTATTGACAAAGAGGATTTGGAGATTAATATTGAAGATGCTGCGGTAAAGGGAGATTTATCACCGAAACAGAAGGATAAATTGAAGGATCAACTTTCCAAGCATAAGAAGAAGGGATCAGGAGATTCAACAACGGCTCAAGCTAATTCAAGATTGAAGCATTTTTCAGAATTTCAGATCAAAATAGTGTACCTTAGTATGCCGCGGAATTGTATGTGCTTCTGAAATTGGATCTGCCCAAGTCTATTTTGAATCACTTGGAAACAAAACTTTAATCATAAACTAAATGCTCTTACTGTTGTCGCTGTTTTTTCTCCGTATTCAAGACCCAATTTTTATTCTCTGTATATTTGTTTTTTTTTATCACATCAGACAAAGAAAACAAATCATTTTATAGGGGTTATTTGGGGCGGGAATAGTTACAACCGTTCCCCCCTTTTTTACTTGAATTAAGATTATCTTATTCTTATTATTCTAAAATGAGAAATAGGTCGGGTCGGGTCATTTTGGGTCGGGTCAGGTCGGGTCAGCCCACATGGGTGACCCATGTTATTAATCCAACATCTCCCACTTCACACATGGTGGGCATGACCTGAGCCAGTACGACATCAACAAAATCACGAATTCATACGGCAAATAGTTTGTGCGACCTGTGAGCATTACGAGCTTTACCTATAAGGTTTTACAAGCTTTACTTAGGAATCCAATCATATGAGGAAAGAATTCTCTACTAATATAAGGATACTAATACTCGCAATACCCCAGACATTATTCACTACTTCAGTAGTTACTTATCTGATCCCTCAACCTCTTTAAAGAGGTGAACTCAAGTTCATTGTTAACTTTATATACACAATTACATTTGATTCTTATATGGTTAGTGTAATAGCCGGCTTGTGTAAACAAGTTAAAATATTCATTTTAATCGTCTTCCCTTTCTACTCGAATCTATCTGTTCCAAATCAATTGCTTTCGTAGACATGCACCGCATTATCGAATCTCTCATGGCTATTAGTAACATGCTAAAGTAGAAACACCGATAAAAAGTTCAAGAAACAGTCAAAGGTCTAAGGGTGTTTCAAATGAAAGGTTAAAATAACCTTGAGGGTCTCACGAAGCAGGGCTTCGTTCTTCCATTAATCCATTGGTCGCTAAGCACACATGTATGAAACACGTGCTAGGATATTATCACCTTATATTGGTTCGTGTGTCTTTTTCTTTCAGTCATTAAACATCGTATAGATTTAGGTCTAGACACTTCTAAATGTCTAAAATGAGTTTGTTTCTTTAATAATCCTCAAATCCATATTCATAGAGAAACTCACATCTGGCTTTACAAGTCAAGTCATTATCTTATGGTGAAACTTTTCTCTTCACGTTCCTCTACGTAAGAGGTGATTGCTCGTGTGAGAGAGCCAATCTTGCAACTTGTTAGACACACTATTTAATATAACACATTTTCACATGCATATAAGATTGAACATAAATTCAAGATTCTTATATTAATAATAATTATAATCAAGTCATCTACAATACATAAATATAATCATATCCTACGTAGTCCCATAGCCATAACATGTTTCTTAAACAAGTCTCTAGATATCACCTTAGTAAAGGGATCAACTATCATTTCTCGTGTAGGAATGTATTGTAAAATTATTTCTCCACTTGCTACTATGTCTCTTATAAAGTTATACTTAATGTCAATGTGCTTTATTTTGTTGTGATATTTAGGATCTTTCGTATATGCGATAGCCACTTGACTATCACAATATAAAATCATGGGACCCTTAGAATTCTTTGCGACATTCAAATGCTTAAAGAATCTCTTCAACCAAACAGCTTCTTGTACTGCAGTGCTGTGCAAGTTTGTTTCTTGCTTTTCCACGAAATTACACCACCATTTAGCAAGAAGGCATAACCGGAAGTTGATTTTCTATCATATCGGTCAACAACCCAATCAGCATCTATATAACCTCTTATGGATAAATCGGATCCACTATAGCATAAAAAATAATCAGCAGTACCCTTTAGTTATCAAAAAATTCTCTTTACTACTTTCCAATGATCTCTTTTAGGATTGGATTGATACCTGCTAACCAGAGATACGACATAACAAATGTTTGGGCGAGTACACATCATAGCGTACATCAAACTCCCAACTGCACTGGAATATGGTACTCGAGATATGTCTTCCTTTTTCTTTTTCAGTCTTCGAACACATTTCAAGGCTTAGAGTTTCACCTCTTGCTATAGGAGTATCCATGGATTTGAAACTATTCATTCGAAAACGTTCCAACATTTTCATTATGTATGTTTCTTGAGATAACTCAAAATTTTCTTGGAACGGTCTCTTTGGATTTTAACACCCAATATATAGTATGCTTCACCCATATATTTCATGTCACATGACTTTGAAAGCCATGACTTAACAGTTTTTACATACTCCAAATTATTTTCAGCTAATAAAATATCATCCACATAAAGCAAAAGAATCACAAACATTTCATTGGACTTTTTCACATAGATTCAATGGTCTTCATCGATCATGGTGAAATCAAATGAAATCACTTCCTTATGAAATCTCAGGTACCTGCCTTGAAGAATGCTTAAGGCCATATATAGATCTGTTTAATTTACAAACCTTCTTTTCATGGCCTTTAACAATAAAACCTACAGGTTGTTCCATGTAGATTTCCACTTTTAGTTCACCATTGGGAAAAGTGGTCTTCATGTTCATTTGATGTAATTCTAAATCTAAATGTGAAACTATAGCTAAGAACAATCGAATTTAGGTAAATTTTACAACTGGTGAAAAAGTTTCCTCATAATCTATTCCAGCGTCTTGAGTAAAACCTTTTGCCACCAATCGTGCTTTATGCCTTTCTATTGACCCATCTAATTTGCGTTTGACTTTGAGAATCCATTTGTTCTCAATAGTTTTACGTCCAGAAGGAAGGTCAACTAGATCCCAGACTTTATTGATTTTTATGGACTCTAATTCTTCTTTCATCGCTTCTATCCATTCATTTTTTTCTGGACTCACAGAATTAGGTTCATCCAATTATATAGGAGATACCATAATTACATAATCCTCAATCTCATAAGATCGTTTAGGCACAACTTTTTTGGTACTCTTCCGTAATTGAAGTTCAGATTCCTCAATTGGATTTTAGGATTCACAACTCCCACTTAGACCAGGAATCATTTCTTGATCAATAGAATCATCAAGCACGTCTTATGACATTATTTGATCATCTGAATTCAACATATCGTAAAGAGGCTCATTTTCCTTTATTTCATTTCTTTTTGAAAAATAATTTTCCAAAAATGTGACATCTCGTGATTCAATTTCAGTAGTACTTCCATCTTCCAATTCACCAATGAACACATATCCTTTGAAGTGTTCAGAGTATCTTATAAATATACATTTCTTTCCCTTTGGATTTAGTTTTCCAAACTTACCAAAACGATCTTTAATATATGCAGTACAACCCCAAGGTCATAGATCATTAAAGTTTGATTTATTACTAGTTCATAATTCATATGGAGTAGAGGTTACTGATTTAGAAGGCACTTTATTCAATATGTAGGCCGTAGTTAAAAACGCATCTCCCTAAAAAGAGATTGGTAAATTTGCCTGCGCCATCATGGACCTTGTCATATATAACAATGTTCTATTCCTTCTTTCGGCTACACCATTTTGTTGAGGTGTATAAGGAGTAGTCAATTGTCTGATAATGCCTTTTTCAATACACAGTTCTTCAAACTATTTTGACAAATATTCACGACCTCTATCGGTTCTTAATGTCTTTATACCTTTGTCTAATTGATTCTCAACTTAATTCATGTATCTTTTGAAGCATTCAAGTGCTTCTGATTTATGATATATCAAATAGACATAACCAAAGCGTGTGAAATCGTCAATAAATGTAATGAAATATGAAGCCCCAGTCCTTGCCCTTACATTCATTGGATCACAGATATCAAAATGGATTAATTGTAATGGGAATTTGGCTATTTTAGCCTTCCCAAATGGTTTACGTGTAATTTTTCCGGCAAGACAATTTTGATAAGTTGGCATTTCAATTTTGGAGAAAGAACCTAGATGTCCTTCCTTCACCAATGTATTCATCCGATCATTCCCTATGTGACCCAATCTAGCATGCCATGCAATTATATCAACATCATTATTACTAGAATAACATAACATTACACAACAATCAACATAATAGTTATAAATTGAAGGATTACAATCTAAAATAATAAAGCAGTCATAGCGATGTCTAAAACCATAAAAAATATTATCTAGAGTAATTCTTACACAATTACAACTAAAGAACAAATGAAAACCAACATCTAAGACAACAGACACAGATACTAAATTTCATCGAATTTCTGGAGCATATAGGACGTCATGCAACATTAAAGACAGGCCTTCACGCAAATCTACTTTGTAAGTTCTAATCCCTTTGACTTCAAGTCTTGCATTATTTCCTACATAGATCCACCTGATCCAGGTGAAACTCGATGGAACTCCACAAATGCTTCTCGATCTCGACTCAAATTGTCGGTGGCTCCTGAGTCTATAATCCATATAGGATAAGATTCAGTTAATAAGAAGTGCTAGAAACATATGTAGCACTTAGATATGCATTTAGAAATGCCACCTTTTTCCCTTTAGGACATTCACGAGCAAAATGCCCCAGATTTTGGCAATTGTAGCACTTTATCTTGCTCTTGTCTTTCTTTTTGAAAAATTTTTTCTTCTTCTTGAAGTTTGGCTTGTTCTTTTTCTCAGAGGGTCCTTTTTCGGTTTCTTTACCCTTTCCTTGTTTTCTATTTTTTTCGTACGCTTGAATCCTGAAGAGACCTTACCACTTAATTCAGCCATAAAGGCATTAGAAACAACTTTAGCAGCACCAATCCGCTCATCTTTAAGTTCAACGTGACATGCAACATCAGAATAAGTTTTGATGCTGTCATTGTGGGTTAAGTTGACCTTCAGGTGCTCCCAACTGATGGGAAAAGATCGAATCACTGCCTAAACCTACTGCTCAGTTGAGAGAACATGACCAAAACTTTTGAGTTGAGCTATCATATTCGACATCACCCTAAGGTGTTGTTTGATGTTCTATTCATGACGCTTCTTGTAAGTGTCAAACTTGATAGTCAACTATCTCAAGAGGGTAATTGAAGTACCCTCATATGTTCCTCACAAGTGTGACCAGATGGCATTGGCAGTAAGGAATTGCTCACACTCATGTATGAGGTCATCAACTACAGAACTTACTGTGATCCCATGTGCAATGGAATCAGCCTTTTCCCAACCCTTATAAGCTTCTAGTTCTCTTCTGTATTGTGCAGTATTACCTTCTTTTGGAAGACTTAAGATATGGTTAATACCTTCGAGAGCGTTTTGCTCTTCTAATACATACCACATTTTACGACTCCAAATATCGTAGTTGTCTCCAGTAAGTTTTTCTCCTTTGTTCAAGTTAGCAATTATGCTTTTAGATGCCATGTTTGTTATTAAGAGACAATTACGCAAGTATTTTATCAGTTATTCATGCAAGTTACACATTCAAGAAAATCATTCACATAAAGGTTTCATGTTTAGTGTATAATCAAAAAGACACTTAAGAATCCAATCATCATATACTAACTTGTAACGCCCCGTAAAAAGTCATGCTTGAATTAGACGGCAATTTCTGAGTTTTAGACTTAAGTGTAAGTGGACGTTGTAATTTGTGTCAAATTCTATTGACCATAACTCATTGTATATGGTGCACTGGGTGGCCTACTATATACCAAATTGTAGATAATTGAATAAGCTTTCCAACGATACCAAATTCGCCTAAAACGGACACCCGGTGAAGAAGTTATGACCTTTCAAAGTTGAATATGTCGCATTCGCACATATAGGCGATTCATAGTGCGGCGCCTATGCAAATATATCTGATACATAGGGCGGCGAATATGGAAAATTAGGCGATGCAAAGGGCAGCGCCTATCCTAGTCTATGCGATGCAAAGGGCGGCACATACTTATGGTTTCAGGTGACGAAAACACTCCGTTTCTTTCAGATTTTCAAGGTCAACTTCAAACGGTCATAACTCTCAGAATATAATGAACTGGGAGAGCTGCAACCTATCAAACGAAATATCTTTGAGTCCTCTTTACAATACAACTGGTTTCATCCAAATCCAACATCTGAGTAAGGAGTTATATCTGGTTTACCTCAGCCTATCAGTTTGTCAACTGAGGGATAGTTTCGACTTTTCTTGTTTTCTTAGGGGCATTTTAGTCATTTAACTTCACCCAATTCCGTCTATAACACCAGATTTAGCCCAAATTCAGCAAAATACAATCCTTTTTCTCAAATTCTCTCAAGAACACCCTTTAGGGTTTCAAACAAAATCCCAAATAACTCAAGATTCAACCGTTGGTTTTGGAAGATAATTTCAGATTTGGAATCTTCTCGACGTAGGCTTTGATAGACACCCAAAATTCATGGAGAACAAGGTACGCGGGGTTTTCCTAAATTCTCATGGGCATAGTAATCATGTTTTAAGAAAGGGGTTTTCGAATTCAAGTACATATTCATGTTTTAGAAGCTTTATATGATATTGTTTTAGCCTTTTGGCTTTCCCCCAAAGTGACTTAAAAATTATATGTATATGTATATATGTGTTTTGCCTTGAAATATGAATTGAGAGCATGATTTACATGAAATTCCTCTCTTGATGTAATTTTCCCATGTTTCACATGATATAGATTGTTTTGAAATGAGTCTTGAAGAATCATGATAAGAAATGCTTTGACTTTGCTATGTTTCAAATATGATTTTGAACACGAAAGAGAGGGTTGTAAATGTTGAATATACATATAATGAAAGACTGCATAATTTTTCCAAAAGCACATGATCACCATATGTTTGATGAAAGTTTTTGCATGGTTTTGACTTGAGTTTCGGAACATGAAACCTTTTATGCAAATTACATGTTTGGGTGGTCTGAAACTATGCTTTTATGAAAGATCGTGCTTAATGCATTATGGCTCAGAAATAGAATCTGCAGGTCTTGGTATGATGATACCAACTCAGATAAATGCCATATCAGACTCAGACTAACAGACTTTTCAGATTAGTTCAGAAATCAGATTTTATCAGACTTTCATGATCTAGAAATTTCAGAATGATACATGTTCAGAAAAGATTAAAAATGGGCATACAGAGATGTTAGGTGGTTACCCGAAGAGGGCTTGAGTTCAGACAACTCTTTGCCTAAAACCGTGGTTTGCCGACCCAGGTATATTATTATGCGCTGACTTAAATGTCCGTTGGCGTATCATAATTAGAGACTCCAACCCTTGCGGCACACTCGGGTTGGGGGCTTCCCCGCCGAGTCAATGGCGGATTCCATACGGCCTGTGGAATTTTCAGAAATGTAGGGGATACCACCTAACTCAGAAGTAAAACACAGATCATGATTTGAAATGAATAGACAGGTTGTATGTTTTCAGAAAGTGCCCATGTGTTTCTCAAAAACAGTTTTATACATGATGTCTTGATGAAAAATTGCTTTGACTTATATATATATATGTATGTATGTTCCATTATACTATTTTTCGATTGCTTCGCGTGGCAGTACTTTTGTGCTGACCCCCCCTCCTTCCAGGTTTTGAGGCACAGTTTAGGGGTCCAGCTACTCAGTAGACATTCTCGGGCTTGCAGACTTGATCTCACAGTGGTGAGCCTTTTATTATTCGGAAGGCCTAATTATGTTAGACATTATCTTATTTATTATGTTTTGGTCTACTGGGGGCCTTGTCCCAGTTTCTTTTCAGACAAATGTTTATGTTCTTAGAAGAGATTTTGCAGACTGATCTCAGATAGTATTATTCAGAAATGTTGCAGAACTTGACCATGTTTTCCGTACTCAGTTTCAATCCCGCATTTTATTATGATTATAAATGTAGTGCATAATAACTAGACAGAGAATGGGTGTTTCGGGCCTTCATGGTTCGGGATACTCGTCACGGCTAGGGCCTAGGATCGGGTCGTGACAAACTTGGTATCAGAGCACGGTTCATGGTCCCAGGGTGTCTGCGAAATCGCGTCGAGTAGAGTTCTGTGTATGGGTGTGTAGCGCACCACACTTATAAACAGGAGTCTACTGGGCGTTTAGGAATGTTTCCCTTCTTTGTGATTTATCTCGTGCTTCAGAGTCTAAACTGTCCCCTAATCAATGATCTCTTGTATTTCAGAAACACGACTATGCCCCCCCATTGCAACATCGATCAGAGTGCTCAGGCAGATGTGGTCTGTCCCACCCATGGGATGCGTACTCGTAATAAAGCTTCCACGCCAGAACTTGTCCCTACTCCGAGAGTTCCTCCAGTCCCAACTAGTCCACCTCGGACTTCGTAGACCCATGCCAACCGTTCGCAAACTGCTCAGAGAAATATTTCGAATGCAGAGTTCAGACAGTCTATCCATATGCTAACACAACTGGTAGCTAACCAGGCTCAACGATCGGAAGATGTTGGGTCTACATCTGTTACGTCTGGGGCTACTAGAGTCGGGCATTTCATGAAGATGAATCCACCTAAGTTCACTAGTACAAAGGTGGAGGAAGATCCACAGGAGTTCGTGGATGAGATGGAGAAGATCTTTAAGGTAATGTATGTAGATGAGATAGAAGGAGTGGAATTGGCAACTTATCAGCTTAAGGATGTTGGAAATCAGTGGTATGCAGACTGGGAAGATGCAAAAGGTGAGAGTGTTGAGCCTACGGTTTGGGGTGAGTTTGTAGAAGCTTTCCTTGACAAATTCTTTCCTCTGGAATTGAGGGAGGCCAAAGTAGAAGAGTTCATGAATCTGAAGCAGGGCAGTATGAGTGTACAGGAGTACACTTTGAAGTTTAATCAACTAGCCCGCTATGCACCAGAATTGACTAGTAATATGAGAGCCCAGATGAGGAAATTTACATCCGGCCTTGCTGATAACCTGATACTTGAGTGCCAGGGGGCAATGTTGAATAGGGAGTTAGACTTTGCTAGACTGATAGTACACATGCAGCAGGTGGAAGAGAAGAAGAGAATGATCATTGAATCTAGGGAGAAGGATAGACAAGCCAAGAGAGTCAAATCTGCGGACCAACACCATAGTCAGCCGCAAAGTGGTAACTGGGGAAATAGGTGGTCGAAGAAGAAGAGGTTTTGGAATAATATGCAATCAGCAGCCAGAGTCCCAGCACCCAGACCCCCTGCAGACAGACAGACTCAGAGCTATCAGACTCTTCATGGATCTAGAGCAACAGATACTCAGTTGCAGGGTAGTGTGGCTCAGCAGCATCACACTTACCCGCGATGTGAAAAGAGTGGTAAGAATCATCCGAGGAAATGTCAGTTGGGCATACGTGTATGTTATTCATGTGGTCAGCCAGGCCACTTTCAAAGGGACTATCCATCTACTAGGAGGAGTGCTGGTGGTGCGAAGCGTCAGGGCAATTCCACAGAAGGGAACCACATCAGCTGTCGGGAACAGTCGCAACCGATTATATGCCTTGACCAACCGCCAGGAGGCGGAAGCTTCCCCAGATGTTGTTACCGGTACGTTACAAATCTTTTCCCGTGATGTCTGTGTGTTACTTGATCCCGGATCTACCTTATCCTATGTGACCTCTTATGTGGCTATTGGTTTCGGGTTTGAGCCCAGTGTGATTTCTGAACCCTTTTCTGTTTCTACCCCGGTGGGGGATTCTGTTGTTGCTAGAAGGGTATATAGGGGTTGTGTGGTGACTGTTGGTAGTTGGGATACGGTGGCAGACATTATAGAGTTGGACATGGTTGCATTTGATGCTATCTTAGGGATGGATTGGCTCCATTCATGCTATGCCATATTGGATTGTAGGACTCGTAGAGTTACCTTTTATTTCCCGAATGAACCGATGATTGAGTGGGAGGGACATTCTTTAGCACCCAAATGGCACTTTATATCTTATCTCAGAGCCTAAAAACTCATTTCTAAGGGTTGTTTGTATCACCTTATTCGAGTCAAGGACTCCAAAGTTGAAAATCCTCCTCTTCAGTCTGTCCCTGTGGTGAATGAATTTCTAGAAGTCTTTCCTAAAGATCTCCCAGGGATACCCCCTGATAGGGAGATAGAGTTTGGTATTGATGTGTTGCCAGATATCCGCCCCATTTCTATTCCGCCATATAGAATGGCTCCCGCAGAGCTAAAAGAGTTGAAAGATCAGCTAGAAGACCTCCTAGATAAGGGATTTATACGCCCTAGTGTATCTCCTTGGGGTGCACCTGTACTTTTCGTGCATAAGAAAGACGGTTCCCTTCGTATGTGCATAGATTACCATCAGTTGAATAAGGTCACAATTAAAAACAAATATCCCCTTCCTAGGATTGATGATCTTTTTGACCAGCTTCAGGTTGCTAGATGTTTTTCAAAAATAGACCTTTGTTCGGGCTATCATCAGTTGAAAGTTAGGGAGTCATACATTCCCAAAACGACTTTTCGAACCCGATATGGTCACTATGAGTTTCTGTTCATGTCCTTCGGGTTAACTAATGCCCCTGCAGCCTTCATGGATCTTATGAACAGAGTTTTCCGTCAGTTTCTTGACACGTTTGTCATTGTATTTATTGATGATATTCTGATTTATTCTAAGAGTAAGGAGGATCTTGCCGATCACCTTCGAATCATTCTTCAGACCCTTAAGGATCATCGGTTGTATGCCAAGTTTTCCAAGTGTTAGTTCTGGTTAGATGCTATTGCATTCTTAGGGCATATTGTGTCCCTTGATGGGATTAGAGTGGACCCCCAGAAAGTTGAGGCAGTGAGGAAATGGCCCAGACCCACGACTCCAACCGATATTCGGAGCTTCTTGGGTTTGGCAGGTTATTACAGAAGGTTTGTAGAGGGTTTTTCATCCATAGAGGCTCCACTCACTAAACTGACTCAGAAAAAGGTAAAGTTTGTGTGGTCTGTTTTATGTGAAAATAGTTTTGAGAGGTTGAAAGACAGACTAACCACCGCACCCGTTTTGACTCTTCCCGAGGGTGTTGATGGTTTTGTGGTTTATTTTGATGCATCCCGTGTGGGACTTGGCTGCGTTTTGATGCAACATGGTAAGGTGGTAGCTTATGCATCTAGGCAATTGAAGGCGCACGAGCAGAACTACCCTACTCATGATTTGGAGTTAGCGGCTGTGGTGTTTGCCCTTAAGATTTGGCGGCACTACTTGCACGGTGTTCATGTTGATATCTTCACCGATCACAAGAGTCTGCAGTATGTTTTCTCGCAGAAAGAATTGAATCTCAGGCAGAGGCGGTGGTTGGAACTCCTGAAAGACTATGATATGAGCCTGCATTACCATCCGGGAAAGGCAAATATTGTAGCCGACGCCCTCAGCAGGTTGTCTATGGGCAACCTTTCTCATGTAGAAGAAGAAAAAAAGGAGATGGTGAAGGATATTCACCGCCTTGCGAATCTGGGAGTGCCACTGCTAGATTTTGAAGATGGAGGGGTGGTTGTTCATGAGTTAGCTAAGTCATCCCTTTGTACTGAAGTGAAGGAGAAGCAGGTTGAAGACTCCATCTTGATGCAAATCAAGAAAGATGTGGGTCAACAGAAGGTGATGTCTTTTGAAATTGGTGGTGATGGCATTCTGATGTTTCAGGGTAGATTATGTGTTCCGAATGTTGACGGGCTTCGAGAAAGAATTCTTGATGAAGCTCACACCTCAAGGTATGTTGTCCATCCTGGTTCTACTAAGATGTACCATGATTTGAAAGCTATGTTTTGGTGGAATAATATGAAGCGAGATGTGTCTAACTTTGTTTCTAAGTGCTTGAATTGCCAACAAGTGAAAGTAGGACATTTGAGGCCAGGAGGTACTTCCCAAGAAATAGCATTACCCTTGTGAAAGTGGGAAATGATCAATATGGACTTTATTGCAGGACTTCCAAAGTCCCGAAATCAGTATGACTCTATGTGGGTGATTGTAGATAGGCTGACCAAGTCAGCTCACTTTCTGCCTGTCAGGACTAACTATTCGGGGGAAGATTATGCCAAGCTGTTCATTGCGGAAATTGTCCATTTGCATGGAGCGCCTGTCTCCATCATATCCGACCGAGGTAAGCAGTTTTCTTCTCAGTTTTGGAGATCATTTCAGAAAGGTTTAGGTACCCAGGTGAACTTAAGTACATCATTCCACCCACAGACTGATGGGCAAGATGAATGCACCATCCAGACCCTGGAGGACATGTTGAGAGCCTGTGTGATAGACTTTAAAGGTTGTTGGGTTGATCACTTGCCACTGATAGAGTTTGCCTATAACAACAGTTTCCACTCTAGTATTAAGATGGCACCTTTTGAGGCATTGTATGGTAGGAGATGTAGGTCTCCAATAGGCTGGTATGAAGTAGGTGAGATACAGATGTATGGGCCTGATCTTGTTCATCAAGCAATGAAGGATGTGAAACTCATTAGGGAACGACTAAAGACAGCTGAGAGTCGTCAGGAATCCTATGACGACGTCAGAAAAAGAGAGTTAGAGTTTGAGATTGGAGATTGGGTTTTCCTCAAAATTTCTCCCATGAAGGGGGTTATGCGTTTTGGGAAGAGGGGTAAGCTAAGTCCTCGCTATATAGGCCCGTATCAGATTATAAGGAGAATAGGTGGAGTTGCGTATGAATTAGAATTTCCTGCTAGTTTTGGTTCTGTTCATCCAGTATTCCACATATCCATGTTGAAGAAGTGCATCGGAGATCACTCTTTGGTGGTTCCCATTAATGAGATCAAGGTGAGCGATTCCTTGTCTTACGAGGAAGAGCCCGTGAAAATCCTAGATCGACAAGTGAGAAAATTGAGGAGTAAGGAGATATTCTCAGTTAAAGTGTTATGGCGAAATCAGAAGATTGAAGAAGCAACTTGGGAGTCGGAGCATGACATGAAGGCGAGATACCCAAGCCTTTTTGAATCAGCAAGTGACGAATTTGAAGGTAAAATTCTTGCTTTATGTTTCCTTCCATGTATGAATCTGTTTGAAAATCGTGCGTGACTTGTTCTGCGTCATCATTCGGGGACGAATGATCCCAAGGGGGGGATAATATAACGCCCCGTAAAAAGTCATGCTTGAATTAGACGGCAATTTCTGAGTTTTAGACTTAAGTGTAAGTGGACGTTGTAATTTGTGTCAAATTCGATTGACCATAACTCATTGTATATGGTGAACTGGGTGGCCTAATATATACCAAATTGTAGATAATTGAATAAGCTTTCCAACGATACCAAATTCGCCTAAAACGGACACCCGGTGAAGAAGTTATGACCTTTCAAAGTTGAATATGTCGCATTCGCACATATAGGCGATTCATAGTGCGGCGCCTATGCAAATATATGCGATGCATAGGGCGGCGCATATGGAAAATTAGGCGATGAAAAGGGCGGCGCCTATCCTAGTCTATGCGATGCAAAGGACGGCGCATACTTATGGTTTCAGGTGACGAAAACACTCCGTTTCTTTCAGATTTTCAAGGTCAACTTCAAACGGTCATAACTCTCAGAATATAATAAACTGGGAGAGCTGCAACCTATCAAACGAAAGATCTTTGAGTCCTCTTTCCAATACAACTGGTTTCATCCAAGTGCAACATCTGAGTAAGGAATTATATCCGGTTTACTTCAGCCTGTCAGTTTGTCAACTGAGGGATAGTTTCGACTTTTCTTGTTTTCTTAGGGGCATTTTAGTCATTTAACTTCACCCAATTCCGTCTATAACACCATATTTAGCCCAAATTCAGCAATATACAATCCCTTTTCTCAAATTCTCTCAAGAACACCCTTTAGGGTTTCAAACAAAATCCCATATAACTCAAGATTCAACCGTTGGTTTTGGAAGATAATTTCAGATTTGGAATCTTCTCGACGTAGGCTTTGATAGACACCCAAAATTCGTGGAGAACAAGGTACGTGGGGTTTTCCTAAATTCTCATGGGCATAGTAATCATGTTTTAAGAAAGGGGTTTTCGAATTCAAGTACATATTCATGTTTTAGAAGCTTTATATGATATTGTTTTATCCTTTTGGCTTTCCCCCAAAGTGACTTAAAAATTATATGTATATGTATATATGTGTTTTGCCTTGAAATATGAATTGAGAGCATTATTTACATGAAATTCCTCTCTTGATGAAATTTTCCCATGTTTCACATGATATAGATTGTTTTGAAATGAGTCTTGAAGAATCATGATATGAAATGCTTTGACTTTGCTATGTTTCGAATACGATTTTGAACATGAAAGAGAGGGTTGTAAATGTTGAATATACATATAATGAAAGACTGCATAATTTTGCCAAAAGCACATGACCACCATATGTTTGATGAAAGTTTTTGCATGGTTTTGACTTGAGTTTCGGAACATGAATCCTTTTATGCAAATTACATGTTTGGGTGGTCTTAAACTATGCTTTTATGAAAGATCGTGCTTAATGCATTATGGCTCAGAAATAGAACCTGCAGGTCTTGGTATGATGATACCAACTCAGATAAATGCCATATCAGACTCAGACTAACAGACTTTTCAGACTAGTTCAGACTAGTTCAGAAATCAGATTTTATCAGACTTTCATGATCTAGAAATTTCAGAATGATACATGTTCAGAAAAGATTAAAAATGGGCATACATAGATGTTAGGTGGTTACCCGAAGAGGGCTTGAGTTCAGACAACTCTTTGCCTAAAACCGTGGTTTGCCGACCCGGGTATATTATTATGCGCTGACTTAAATGTCCTGTGGCGTATCAGAATCAGAGACTCCAACCCTTGCGGCACACTCGGGTTGGGGGCTTCCCCGCCGAGTCAATGGCGGATTCCATATGGCCCGTGGAATTTTCAGAAATGTAGGGGATACCACCTAACTCAGAAGTAAAACACAGATCATGATTTGAAATGAATAAACAGGTTGTATGTTTTCAGAAAGTGCCCATGTGTTTCTCAGAAACAGTTTTATACATGATGTCTTGATGAAAAATTACTTTGACTTATATATATATATATATATGTATGTTCCATTATACTATTTTTCGATTGCTTCGCGTGCCAGTACTTTTGTGCTGACCCCCCCTCCTTCCAGGTTTTGAGGCACAGTCTAGGGGTCCAGCTACTCAGTAGACATTCTCGGGCTTGCGGACTTGATCTCACAGTGGTGAGCCTTTTATTATTCGGAAGGCCTAATTATGTTAGACATTATCTTATTTATTATGTTTTGGTCTACTGGGGGCCTTGTCCCAGTTTCTTTTCAGACAAATGTTTATGTTCTTAGTAGAGATTTTGCAGACTGATCTCAGATAGTATTATTCAGAAATGTTGCAGAACTTGACCATGTTTTCCGTACTCAGTTTCAATCCCGCATTTTATTATGATTATGAATATAGTGCATAATAACTAGACAGAGAATGGGTGTTCCGGGCCTTCATGGTTCGGGATACTCGTCACGGCTAGGGCCTAGGATCGGGTCGTGACAAACTTGGTATCAAAGCACGGTTCATGGTCCCAGGGTGTCTACGAAATCGCGTCGAGTAGAGTTCTGTGTATGGGTTTGTAGCGCACCACACTTATAAACAGGAGTCTACTGGGCGTTTAGGAATGTTTCCCTTCTTTGTGATTTATCCCGTGCTTCAGAGTCTAAACTGTCCCTTAATCAATGATCTCTTGTATTTCAGAAACACGACTATGCCCCCCCATTGCAACATCGATCAGAGTGCTCAGGCAGATGTGGTCTGTCCCACCCATGGGATGCGTACTTGTAATAGAGCTTCCACGCCAGAACTTGTCTCTACTCCGGGAGTTCCTCCAGTCCCAACTAGTCCACCTCGGACTTCGCGGACCCATGCCAACCGTTCGCAAACTGCTCAGAGAAATATCTCGAATGTAGAGTTCAGACAGTCTATCCATATGCTGACACAGCTGGTAGCTAACCAGGCTCAACGATCGAAAGATGTTGGGTCTGCATTCGTTACGTCTGGGGCTACTAGAGTCGGGCATTTCATGAATATGAATCCACCTAAGTTCACTGGTACAAAGGTGGAGGAAGATCCACAGGAGTTCGTGGATGAGATGGAGAAGATCTTTAAGGTAATGCATGTAGATGAGATATAAGGAGTGGAATTGGCAACTTATCAGCTTAAGGATGTTGCAAATCAGTGGTATGCAGACTGGGAAGATGCAAAAGGTGAGAGTGCTGAGCCTACGGTTTGGGGTGAGTTTGTAGAAGCTTTCCTTGAAAGATTCTTTCCTCTGGAATTGAGGGAGGCCAAAGTAGAAGAGTTCATGAATCTGAAGCAGGGCAGTATGAGTGTACAGGAGTACACTTTGAAGTTTAATCAACTAGCCTGCTATGCACCAGAATTGACTAGTAATATGAGAGCCCAGATGAGGAAATTTACATCCGGCCTTGCTGATAACCTGATACTTGAGTGCCAGGGGGCAATGTTGAATAGGGAGTTAGACTTTGCTAGACTGACAGTCCACATGCAGCAGGTGGAAGAGAAGAAGAGAAAGATCACTGAATCTAGGGAGAAGGACAGACAGGCCAAGAGAGTCAAATCTGCGGACCAACACTGTAGTCAGCCGCAAAGTGGTAACTAGGGAAATAGGTGGTCGAAGAAGAAGAGGTTTTGGAATAATATGCAATCAGCAGCCAGCGCCCCAGCACCCAGACCTCCTGCAGACAGACAGACTCAGAGCTATCAGACTCCTCATGGATCTAGAGCAACAGATACTCAGTCGTAGGGTAGTGTAGCTCAGCAGTATCGCACTTACCCGCGATGTGAAAAGTGTGGTAAGAATCATCCGAGGAAATGTCAGTTGGGCATACGTGTATGTTATTCATGTGGTAAGCCAGGCCACTTTCAAAGGGACTGTCCTTCTACTAGGAGGAGTGCTGGTGGTGCGAAGCTTCAGGGCAATTCCACAGAAGGGAACCACATCAGCTGTCGGGAACAGTCGCAACCGGTTATATGCCTTGACCAACCGCCAGGAGGCGGAAGCTTCCCCAGATGTTGTTACCGGTATGTTACAAATCTTTTCCCGTGATGTCTGTGTGTTACTTGATCCCGGATCTACCTTATCCTATATGACCTCTTATGTGGCTATTGGTTTTGGGTTTGAGCCCAGTGTGATTTCTGAACCCTTTTCTGTTTCTACCCCGGTGGGGGATTCTGTTGTTGCTAGAAGGGTATATAAGGGTTATGTGGTCACTGTTGGTAGTCAGGATACGGTGGCAGACCTTATAGAGTTGGATATGGTTGCATTTGATGCTATCTTAGGGATGGATTGGCTCCATTCATGCTATGCCATATTGGATTGTAGGACTCGTAGAGTTACCTTTTATTTCCCGAATGAACCGATGATTGAGTGGGAGGGACATTCTTTAGCACCCAAATGGCACTTTATATCTTATCTCAGAGCCTAAAAACTCATTTCTAAGGGTTGTTTGTATCACCTTATTCGAGTCAAGGACTCCAAAGTTGAAAATCCTCCTCTTCAGTCTGTCCCTGTGGTGAATGAATTTCTAGAAGTCTTTCCTGAAGATCTCCCAGGGATACCCCCTGATAGGGAGATAGAGTTTGGTATCGATGTGTTGCCAGATACCCGCCCCATTTCTATTCCGCCATATAGAATGGCTCCCGCAGAGCTAAAAAAGTAGAAAGATCAGCTAGAAGACCTCCTAGATAAGGGATTTATACGCCCTAGTGTATCTCCTTGGGGTGCACCTGTACTTTTCGTGCGTAAGAAAGACGATTCCCTTCGTATGTGCATAGATTACCATCAGTTGAATAAGGTCACAATTAAAAACAAATATCCCCTTCCTAGGATTGATGATCTTTTTGACCAGCTTCAGGTTGCTAGATGTTTTTCAAAAATAGACCTTCGTTCGGGCTATCATCAGTTGAAAGTTAGGGAGTCAGACATTCCCAAAAAGGCTTTTCGAACCCGATATGGTCACTATGAGTTTCAGTTCATGTCCTTCGGGTTAACTAAAGCCCCTGCAGCCTTCATGGATCTTATGAACAGAGTTTTCCGTCAATTTCTTGACTCGTTTGTCATTGTATTTATTGATGATATTCTAATTTATTCTAAGAGTAAGGAGGATCATGCCGATCACCTTCGAATCATTCTTCAGACCCTTAAGGATCATCGGTTATATGCCAAGTTTTCCAAGTGTTAGTTCTGGTTAGATGCTATTCCATTCTTAGGGCATATTGTTTCCCTTGATGGGATTAGAGTGGACCCCCAGAAAGTTGAGGCAGTGAGGAAATGGCCCAGACCCACGACTCCAACCGATATTCGGAGCTTCTTGGGTTTGGCAGGTTATTACAGAAGGTTTGTAGAGGGTTTTTCATCCATAGCGGCTCCACTCACTAAACTGACTCAGAAAAAGGTAAAGTTTGTGTAGTCTGTTTTATGTGAAAATAGTTTTGAGAGGTTGAAAGACAGACTAACCACTGCACCCATTTTGACTCTTCCCGAGGGTGTTGATGGTTTTGTGGTTTATTGTGATGCATCCCGTGTGGGACTTGGCTGCGTTTTGATGCAACATGGTAAGGTGGTAGCTTATGCATCTAGGCAATTGAAGGCGCATGAGCGGAACTACCCTACTCATGATTTGGAGTTAGCGGCTGTGGTGTTTGCCCTTAAGATTTGGCGGCACTACTTGTACGGTGTTCATGTTGATATCTTCACCGATCACAAGAGTCTGCAGTATGTTTTCTCGCAGAAAGAATTGAATCTTAGGCAGAGGCGGTGGTTGGAACTCCTGAAAGACTATGATATGAGCCTGCATTACCATCCGAGCAAGGCAAATATTGTAGCCGACGCCGTCAGCCGGTTGTCTATGGGCAGCCTTTCTCATGTAGAAGAAGAAAAAAAGGAGATGGTGAAGGATATTCACCGCCTTGCGAATCTGGGAGTGCCACTGCTAGATTCTGAAGTTGGAGGGGTGGTTGTTCATGAGTTAGCTAAGTCATCCCTTTGTACTGAAGTGAAGGAGAAGCTGGTTGAAGACTCCATCTTGATGCAAATCAAGAAAGATGTGGGTCAACAGAAGGTGATGTCTTTTGAAATTGGTGGTGATGGCATTCTGATGTTTTAGGGTAGATTATGTGTTCCGAATGTCGACGGGCTTCGAGAAAGAATTCTTGATGAAGCTCACACCTCAAGGTATGTTGTCCATCCTAGTTCTACTAAGATGTACCATGATTTGAAAGCTATGTTTTGGTGGAATAATATGAAGCGAGATGTGGCTAACTTTGTTTCTAAGTGCTTGAATTGCCAACAAGTGAAAGTAGAACATTTGAGGCCAGGAGGTACTTCCCAAGAAATAGCATTACCCTTGTGAAAGTGGGAAATGATCAATATGGACTTTATTGCAGGACTTCCAAAGTCCCAAAATCAGTATGACTCTATGTGGGTGATTGTAGATAGGCTGACCAAGTCAGCTCACTTTCTGCCTGTCAGGACTAACTATTCGGGGGAAGATTATGCCAAGCTGTTCATTGTGTAAATTGTCCATTTGCATGGAGCGCCTGTCTCCATCATATCCGACCGAGGTAAGCAGTTTTCTTCTCAGTTTTGGAGATCGTTTAAGAAAGGTTTAGGTACCCAGGTGAACTTAAGTACATCATTCCACCCACAGACTGATGGCAAGATGAATGCACCATCCAGACCCTGGAGGACATGTTGAGGGCCTGTGTGATAGACATTAAAGGTTGTTGGGTTGATCACTTGCCACTGATAGAGTTTGCCTATAACAACAGTTTCCACTCTAGTATTAAGATGGCAACTTTTGAGGCATTGTATGGTAGGAGATGTAGGTCTCCAATAGGCTGGTATGAAGTAGGTGAGAAATAGATGTATGGGCCTGATCTTGTACATCAAGCAATGAAGGATGTGAAACTCATTAGGGAACGACTAAAGACAGCTGAGAGTCGTCAGGAATCCTATGACGACGTTAGAAAAAGAGAGTTAGAGTTTGAGATTGGAGATTGGGTTTTCCTCAAAGTTTCTCCCATGAAGGGGGTTATGCGTTTTGGGAAGAGGGGTAAGCTAAGTCCTCGCTATATAGGCCCGTATCAGATTATAAGGAGAATAGGTGGAGTTGCGTATGAATTAGAATTGCCTGCTAGTTTTGGTTCGGTTCATCCAGTATTCCACATATCCATGTTGAAGAAGTGCATCGGAGATCACTCTTTGGTGGTGCCCATTAATGAGATCAAGGTGAGCGATTCCTTGTCTTACGAGGAAGAGCCCGTGAAAATCCTAGATCGACAAGTGGGAAAATCAAGGAGTAAGGAGATAGTCTCAGTTAAAGTGTTATGGCGAAATCAGAAGATTGAAGAAGCAACTTGGGAGTCGGAGCATGAGATGAAGGCGAGATACCCAAGCCTTTTTGAATCAGCAAGTGACGAATTTGAAGGTAACATTCTTGCTTTATGTTTCCTTCCATGTATGAATCTGTTTGAAAATCGTGCGTGACTTGTTCCGCGTTATCATTCGGGGACAAATGATCCCAAGGGGGGGATAATGTTACGCCCCGTAAAAAGTCATGCTTGAATTAGACGGCAATTTCTGAGTTTTAGACTTAAGTGTAAGTGGACGTTGTAATTTGTGTCAAATTCTATTGACCGTAACTCATTGTATATGGTGAACTGGGTGGGCTACTATATACCAAATTGTAGATAGTTGAATAAGCTTTCCAACGATACCAAATTCGCTTAAAACGGACACCCGGTGAAGAAGTTATGACCTTTCAAAGTTGAATATGTCGCATTCGCACCTATAGGCGATGCATAGTGCGGCGCCTATGCAAATATATGAAATGCATAGGGCGGCGCATATGCAAAATTAGATGATGCAAAGGGCGGCACCTATCCTAGTCTATGCGATGCAAAGGGCGGCGCATACTTATGGTTTCAGGTGACGAAAACACTCCATTTTTTTCAGATTTTCAAGGTCAACTTCAAACGGTGATAACTCTCAGAATATAATGAACTAGGAGAGCTGGAACCTATCAAACAAAATATCTTTGAGTCCTCTTTCCAATACAACTGGTTTCATCCAAATCCAACATCTGAGTAAGGAGTTATATCCGGTTTACCTCAGCCTATCAGTTTGTCAACTGAGGGATAGTTTCGACTTTTCTTGTTTTCTTTGGGGCATTTTAGTCATTTAACTTCAGCCAATTCCGTCTATAACACCAGATTTAGCCCAAATTCAGCAAAATACAATCCTTTTTCTCAAATTCTCTCAATAATACCCTTTAGGGTTTCAAACAAAATCCCAAATAACTCAAGATTCAACCGTTGGTTTTGGAAGATAATTTCAGATTTGGAATCTTCTCGACGTAGGCTTTGATAGACACCCAAAATTTGTGGAGAACAAGGTACGCGGGATTTTTCTAAATTCTCATGGGCATAGAAATTATGTTTTAAGAAAAGGGTTTTCGAATTCAAGTACATATTCATGTTTTAGAAGCTTTATATGATATTGTTTTATCCTTTTGGCTTTCCCCCAAAGTGACTTAAAAATTATATGTATATGTATATATGTGTTTTGCCTTGAAATATGAATTGAGAGCATTATTTACATGAAATTCCTCTCTTGATGTAATTTTCCCATGTTTCACATGATATAGATTGTTTTGAAATGAGTCTTGAAGAATCATGATATGAAATGCTTTGACTTTGCTATGTTTCGAATACGATTTTGAACACGAAAGAGAGGGTTGTAAATGTTGAATATACATATAATGAAAGACTGCATAATTTTGCCAAAAGCACATGACCACCATATGTTTGATGAAAGTTTTTGCATGGTTTTGACTTGAGTTTCGGAACATGAAACCTTTTATGGAAATTACATGTTTGGGTGGTCTGAAACTATGCTTTTATGAAAGATCGTGCTTAATGCATTATGGCTCAGAAATAGAACCTGCAGGTCTTGGTATGATGATACCAACTCAGATAAATGCCATATCAGACTCAGACTAACAGACTTTTCAGACTAGTTCAGAAATTAGATTTTATCAGACTTTCATGATCTAGAAATTTCAGAATGATACATGTTCAGAAAAGATTAAAAATGGGCATACAGAGATGTTAGGTGGTTACCCGAAGAGGGCTTGAGTTCAGACAACTCTTTGCCTAAAATCGTGGTTTGCCGACCCGGATATATTATTATGCGCTGACTTAAATGTCCTGTGGCGTATCATAATTAGAGACTCCAACCCTTGCGGCACACTCGGGTTAGGGGATTCCCCGCCGAGTCAATGGCGGATTCCATACGGCCCGTGGAATTTTCAGAAATGTAGGGGATACCACCTAACTCAGAAGTAAAACACAGATCATGATTTGAAATGAACATACAGGTTGCATGTTTTCAGAAAGTGCCCATGTGTTTCTCAGAAACAGTTTTATACATGATGTCTTGATGAAAAATTGCTTTCACTTATATATATATATATGTATGTTCCATTATACTATTTTTGGATTGCTTCACGTGCCAGTACTTTTGTGCTGACCCCCCCCCTCCTTCCAGGTTTTGAGGCACAGTCTAGGGGTCCAGCTACTCAGTAGACATTCTCGGGCTTACAGACTTGATCTCACAGTGGTGAGCCTTCTATTATTTGGAAGGCCTAATTATGTCAGACATTATCTTATTTATTATATTTTGGTCTACTGGGGGCCTTGTCCCAATTTCTTTTCAGACAAATGTTTATGTTCTTAGTAGAGATTTCGCAGACTGATGTCAGATAGTATTATTCAGTAATGTTGCAGAACTTGACCATGTTTTCCGTACTCAGTTTCAATCCCGCATTTTATTATGATTATGAATGTAGTGCATAATAACTAGACAGAGAATGGGTGTTCCGGGCCTTCATGATTCAGGATACTCGTCACGGCTAGGGCCTAGGCTCGGGTCATGACATAACTAAACACTTAACCAAAATTAGAAATCAATTTCTTAATGTGCATTATAATGATAGCTTACAATTAAATCGTTTACAACTCAAACAAATGAATGATATAAATATAAAAGGAGATAAACAACTTAATATATATATAATATAAATTTTATAACAATTTCATGTTACAAGTCAATCTAGAAATGAAAGTCATTCCACAAATATTCTAGACAACTTATGTATACCCAAAAATGCTCGCTAGGCCAAATCTCATGGTAAACATCAATTAATCTCTCACCCCAAGGGTTACGAAGAGAATTTGCAAATATAGCTAATACTTCTCAATCCGAGATTTCTACATAGTTTTCTAGTTCTACACGTTTCATTTCAAACAAATGAATAAAACTAGCAACACTAATGTTAGGTGACATCTTAAAAGACTTGAATTCTTTCAACTTCTTTTCTATTTCCCTTCGTATAGCCCTTTCATTCCGTAACAGATTTTGAGTCTCCCTAGGAACACCGTTTCTTATGATCTCACGACCTCGAAAACACGCCCTTGGTCGACGTGGTTTTCCACTTTGGTTCTTTTCTCGACATCTTGAACTCTCACTTGGATTAATTCGAGTTTGTCCCCGTTCAGGCATTTCTAAAATAGGAACCAAGAAACAATAAGAATGATAATGTCATTCAATGTGACAACTTATGTCACATTTATCATAGAAGTCCCAATCTGTTTATGATGAATTAGGAATTATTATAGACAAGGGTTATTTAAAGTCCAATTTATACTCTTATTGATAGATAAAACTAGAGGAATAAAACATTATTTATATACATGTTTACACACGTGCCTCAAAGAACAATTAATAAAAAATGGTTACAACATCACATATTAGCCCCTTTTTATTATTATTATTCATGTTTGTACTTCAATAAGCAGTACTTGTACTACTCTTAAAATAGTACCATTTAACTATTAAATAAATAGAGTCAGCATTCATTAGTCTCATTTTAGTACAAAAAAAAATAAATAAGAAAAGTAAAGATCATCTTCTCTCTAAGAGAGGCTACTCCGGCGATATTCCCAAAAAAATAAAATAAAATAACGCCATGCTTATTCGAGTGTCAAATTCAGAGTTGACCATAACTCTTGGTAGGACACAATCAGTGGTGTGTCCGACCAGAGTTGCGGTGGTGCTATTGACTAGAGTAGCGATGGTGTGTCTGATAGGAAGACTAAAATTGCATTTACAGGTATGTGATAAATTAGTTTTCTATCTCTACACTTTAAAATCGAGATATTACATACAAACTTAGGGCAATGAACCTGTCTCTGATACCATTGAAGCATTTTTCAGAATTTCAGATCAAAATAGTGTACCTTAGTATGCAACGGAATTGTATGTGCTTCTGAAATTGGATCTGCCCAAGTCTGTTTTGAATCACTTGAAAACAAAACTTTAATCACAAATTAAATGTTCTTATTGTTGTCGCTGGTTTTTCTCCATATTGAAGACCAAATTTTTATTCTCTGTATATTTGTTTTTTTATCACATTAGACAAAGAAAACAAATCATTTTATAGGGGTTATTTGGGGTGGGAACAGTTACAACCGTTCCCCCCTTTGTTTTACTTGAATTAAGATTATGTTATTCTTATTATTCCAAAATAAGAAATGGATCGGATCGGGTCAGCCCACATGGGTGACCCATATTATTAATCCAACAAAGACAGTTAAGGAGAATAATAACAAAACCCAACAAGCATCAATGAATGGTATAATATGGAATATTAGATTAGTGAACTCCCAAAAAGCGTTCACTAGACTAATAAACATGCAGAAGAGACATCAATTTTATTTTATTGGGCTTATGGAACCTTTTTAGGATAAGGTAGAGATTGAAAGATATAGAAGGAAGCTGGGCTTTAGGCATGCAATACAAAATTCCAATGGAAAAATATGGCTATTTGTGGATGAAATTATTGAGGTGGAGGTGATGAGTGATGATGATCAACCGCTAACGTGTAGATTGATGAGTCAAGGTTTGGACAAAGAGGTGTGGATTACTTTCGTGTATGCTAAATGTAATCAAGGTGAGAGGTTTCAACTATGATATGCTTTATTTCAAATATCTCATAATCATTAGGTACCTTGGTTAGTAGGTGGGGATTTTAATGTTATTGTCAATGAAGCAGACAAAATGGGAGGCCAGCCTATTAGTGAAGAAGAAACAAAGGATTTTATCCATTGTATTAATACTTGTGTTCTTGAAGATAAAGGGTTTAATGGAAGTAAATTTAATTGGTGGAATGGGCGAATGGAGGAAGACTACATTTTCAAAAGGCTTGATATAATATTGGTTAATGAGAAGATACAAGAAGTGTTTCCCAAAATAGAGGTAGAGCATTTGATTAGAAGTGGTTCATATCATGCTCCATTGTTGATTTCCTATAGTATTTGTTTTACGGAGAAATTTTGACTTTTGAAAGAGAGTCGCCACTTAATTTTGTAAAAGAATTAAGAAACCTTTATAAATACTTCAAACAATTCAAAATAGGAAAATCGTTTTAAGTTAGAGATTCTAGATAAGCGGTTCCTATTAACGTTTTAGGAAGGTGTTAGGTACCTAAAATGTCCGCTAACTTGCAGTTATCCGAACTGTTCGAAAACATCTTTGATTAACTTTGAAAAAAGTATTTTTTGAAAAGAAAGCAATTTAGAAATATTTTGGTGTTTAAGTAAAACTAGTTTTTTAGCGACTTGAATACGGAATTAACTAGGTTCGCAAAACACATAAAGCATGAGGAAGAGGGGGAAGGGGGAAGGGGGAAGTAAGGGATTTAAGTCCTAAGACCCAAATCAATAAACCTGTCCTAGTCTAATTGGGCCTTGGACCCATTTCACCTGTCCTAGTCTAATTTTTGAGTCATCGACTTGAGTCTCACTCCACCTATATTAAATTTACAGCCTTGGCTTCGGGGCCCAAATGAATAATATAAACAACTAAATTAATAAAGATAATAATAATAAATGAATAAATAAATGGAACGGAAGGCCGAGAATTTCAAGTCTCTTGTCTACTTCGACGATAGGATTTTAACCCATTCTTCTTGCATTGATACGCCATACGATCGACCTTTAATTTTGGATAGAGGCCTCATTGGACCCTTCGAAAATGAAATGGGAGGGGAGGTCCATGGTGGAATCCAAAGAAAATTCACATGCCATGTAAGGAAGAGACAACGGATTAAAACATGTTCGAATATGTATAGCTACCTCATAAATTAATAAAACATTACGATCATGTACTACATTAACAATAGTTGTAAGGAAGAAACTTAGAATATCACAAGCAAGAAAATTAACAGGCATAATATCGAAAATGGCCAAATAATTTTACAATGGGATACTATGAAAGTCTATCAAGGCAGGAAACAAATCAATGTTTATTAGAACAAGAAAACTTGCTAAAAAGAAGAATAGACTAAGAAAAAACATAGCAACAAACCAAGTAAGAATGCAACAGTGCAACAGAAGAATCAAATAACTAGATAATCAAGGAGTTAAACTTTTAGAAAGCAATATTAAGCATATGTGATACTCCCTTGGTAAAGTTTGAATAATAATCCATGTAAAAGAACCCAAAAAACTCCTATTTTTTTTCATGCACAGGAGGACATCCTATAGAAACAGCAAAGGGGACATGAATTAGAAGGGAATACTGTGCTAGAACATTGAGACTAAGTAGGAATATTCACGCATTCAACGGCAAATCAGTCCATGACAAAAGAAATACAAATTTTCACTACTTGTAGCATCCAACAAATACACCATAATTGCAGGCTAGAAGACAGAACAAAAAATTATAAACATTCAAATTAGCAACTTTAAGGTAAAGGACAACCAGGAACCCGCTTCTTGCACTTTATAAAATCAATCATACCAAGCGTCCAAAAGTCAAAAGTCAGTTAGAATTTCACACAATCAAAATATGAACCTATTACACCAATTTTAATTTCCCTAGAGTTATAGGCAGCTACATAGAACGTGTATTACCTGTCACAACCTCAAATGCATTATTGGATACGTAAATTGATAGTGAAACAACTTAAGAAAAAATTAATATCTCATCGGATAAGATCACACGGGAATTCAGATAGCACGTAGTGTCAGGACATGCCTAATATGTTGTTTTAAACTATCATAAAAATTATTCTATCCTTTAGAAACAGGAACACTAGTATTAGATTTAGAGTTATTCATAGACATGACATAACCCTCCTTAATCATCTAAGCTATAATACAAACAACTAGAATATGCAATAATGTTTGAGATATAAAAGTAAACATTTTAGCTAGCCTAAGTACATAGAAGCATAAGTGTTCAGGTAATAGAAAAATATATAAATTGAAGTCATATAGTCAGCTAATGATTCAAACATAAAGTAATTTGAAGTAATGCCTGCATTTGTTTCAAACAAAGCCCTGAACATTGTAGCATGAATTACACCCAATACACAACAAACATAACCCAACATATCTTCATCAAAACCAAATTAAAAACTACAAAATAATAAAATTTATTCATTCAAGCAACACATTGACAGATAACCCGCATTGCTATCGTTCATGAGACGATAATCGAAGTAGGTGATTGTGAAACTCATGACATGTCTACTAATTCTGCTAACAGAAGATTACCAAACAATCCTAAGGCCGTCAAGGCCATCTACATAAAAACAATTCCCATCCTCATTCACAATTAATACTGCACAGATAGATAATTCTACAGAGAGAAAGATATGAAGGAGAAAATAATAAAATTAAAAAGGAAAAAACGTGTTTACCTAATAGGGGAAGCAAACGGAACGACGAGCTATCAGCAAACTTGTTGCTATCGGAATCTCACGACGTCGACTACCAACAGAGCGTCTCTTTGCTTTTTTTTTCTTAGAGAATTTGAACACCACTTTAAACTTAAAAAATTCAACTTGAATTTAGAACTCTCGAATTTCCTTTCAGTTTCACCAAAAATTACTTCGAACCTTCAAACTCAAGAAATTTAGAAACCTCAAGTTTTCAGCCAAAACTTTCAAACCCTTTAAAGAAAAAAAAGAAAATTTTTTGAACCTCCCAAAATTTTCGAACACCACCTGATTTTCCCTACCTAAAAAGAAAAGAAGCACTCGAATTTTTGACCCCCCTTTTTTAACCAACAATGACGCGATGAACCTTATATAGAAGACCCCATTAGGGATCTGTTAGGGATTTGAAAGAAAGACTCATTTTGAAATTCAAACTGAACCCCCTCTACCGCCTAGATTTAATCTCCCATTAGTACTAATTTTGGGTTTGGTGGACCAATAGAAAATGGGAGAAATAAATTATGTCCTAGACCCAATGAAAAATTGCCAAATATGTACCAAATTTGCACGTTCATCCCAATATTCATTGATTATTGACGTTGTGGGAGACACCTCATCTATCTTCTAGAAGATTAGGCTGTTCTAGAACGTTCAAGGAGTTTCCCATCCTACGAACATGCAAAACACGTGACAAAAGTAAAAAAGGAATGGGATGGGGTCGGGTATCATCGTTGGACAAGGATTGATGGTTATGATGTTGTTGTCGTGATTCAGAGACATTTGTTGTTAGATTGTGATGTTGACACAATTTGGGATTGTTATGTTTGCTTTGATATTGCCATTTTTCATTGATGTTGCTGATGATGTGGAGTATAAGGGGGATTTGTTGATGGTGGGTCGGGTCAGGTTTTAAATAGTGGGTGCTGATTTTAAATTGGAGTTGGTCTAGCTTGGTTTATTGATTTGTTATTGGGCTGATGAATGGGTAAAAGGGAGTGGGACGGATTGGAATTGGGGTTAGGGTGGTTTGGAGTGTTTGGGCCAAAGGGTTATTAAGTGAGTTGGATCAATATTGTTATGGTCTATTGGGCCCTTTTTTTTGGGTAAATTTAGGATTTTAAAGATGTGGAGATTTAGACTATTTATTAAATAGCCGAAGGGTGAAAATTTAGACAATCAAAATTAAATTTAAGCCTAACTCAAATTAAATTGACCCATTATCTTGCCATTATGGTCAAACTAATTTAAATTAAGGTATAATTTAATAAATAGACTAAATTAAAACAACCTTTGAAATGAACTAAAGACCAATTTGAATCTGAAGTTCCTTGATTCAATAAAATCGAAGCTCATATATACCCAAATACTTCACTTTTGAGAATAAATAATTTGAATCGCGATTTTATTCTTTTTGAAATAATTTTCACGCTCATTCTAAATAAGATTTTAATTTTGACAAAATTATTCATTTAAATAACAAAATTTATACAATCTCGTGTATGTTAATACGAAAATGTATAAGTCACTTAAATTATAAAATTAACCCAAATAAATATTTTAAAGTGCATTTATTTGGAAAAAATAATTATTGCAATTTTATTTGAAATTTGAAGAAACCCGAGATTAAACGTAGTTGTGGAGGGCAAAAATTAGGTGTCAACAACAGCCCCCTCCCTTTGGGTAGGATGGATGCAAGTAATCCTGGGCAAAGGGCGGTTGACGTTCCTCATTTTTGTCCGACCACAAATTCGTATCTAAGAGAGGTTGGTTTTCTGCACGAGTTTCATGGAGTTATGGCCAACCCTCGATATCAGGTTTCCTACATATCTTAGGTTTCATGAAAATTTAGGCCACTTGTAGTTCATAAATCTTGATTCTAAGCACGATTTTCAAGAAAATTTACCAACTATCACGGTTTTAGAGTGCTTCGGTTAAACCAGGAAACTGGGGAATAAAGGGATTAGGGGAGAGATTGGAATGCAGTCATGTTTTCTACATAGATCCCAGCCTACATATCCCAAGATTCTGGGAATCAGACTACTTGTAGTTCGACTCAATTAGTAGAAAAGACAGTCCTTTATTTTGGATGATCTTTAGCTCGGGATGAGTGACAAGTTAATCGAGTTGCAGAAAAGAGACTTATAACCTCTATACCATGAACGTGGAGCTCTTCACATCCATAGGTAAGAACTTAGCCGGACATAATTTCCAAAACTCTAAGTGTGTTGCCACCCGAATTTGAAAGAAAAAGAAAGTTCCCCTCAGTATAAGTTAACAAACATCCCATAGGTAAAGGTGAGACCAGAATATCTGAAAAATACCCACATGCCTTCTAATAGACGCGTGGTTAAATGGTGGTGGTGCTCATTATTTAGCTCGCGTCTAGAGAGTTTGACATCCCTCTTCATACTGTGTCCCGTTTTGCTGCTGAGAAAGAGTTCCACGTTGTGCTGCATCCTTTTTGGAGTCGTCTGGACCTATGGTTTTGATTTGAGATTTTCATCCTCTCGGATTCTCTCAACAATGCTTCAGGCAAAAGTTTTAGTGTTAAACATAATTCACGAAAGAGGTAAGTAATCTTTTACCATATCTTTATGTAAGTTGTGGCCTGAAAAGCAAAGTCATCCTTTATTGTACCTGTTTGATGGGAAATAACTCGCAATAATAGACACAACAACCTCCTTGGTTATTGTATAATTAGCTCATCTATCGAGCTAATATGTTTTCAAAGTGGGGTGGCCCTTTTGGTTACCTATATCACTTGTTGTATGTGGCATGACAACCTCTTCGGTTGTACCAGATAATCGATTTATAAATTTTCCTTAAATCGTCAATCTTCTGATAATCTTGTGCATTATTTAATGTTATATACGAGGAGACTTACAGATATCCTTTGAATTTTGAACTTTTAGGTAATCCTGCACATCATCCGACTTTGGATAAGAGATGACTTACAGATATCCCTCTAATCGCTAGCTTTCAGGTGTTCCTGTACATCATCTGACCTTGGATACAATATGACTTATAGATAATCACTCAAATTGATCATCTTTGGGTAATCCTGCACATAATTGATCTTGGATATGATGTGACTTATAGAGAACCCTTGGACGTATCAATTTGACAATCATGCATATCCTCCGATAAGGATTTAGTTGCTACTTATGGATAACCTTTGAACTATCAACTTTTGGGCGACCTTGCACACTATTCGGTTAGGATTTTATTGTGGCTTAGGGATGACCTACAGGCTATCAACTCATAGGTGATCTTGCACACTATCCTATTTCAAATAATATGACTTATAGATGACCTTCAAATTGTCAATTTCTAGGAAATCTTATATATCATTCATCCTTAGATAGCGACATGAAGGCATCCCTCCAAATCATATGCTCTTAATGTATTCAGATGCTGATTTATGAAAAGATGATGATATCCTCGACGCCAGCGTTGTGTCTTATGTGTCAACAGATATATTGAATGTTGATGATATCTTTGACGCCAGTATTGTGTCTAGTGTGTCAACAGATATATTGAATGCTGATGATATCCTTGACGCCAGCGTTGTGTCTAGCGTGTTGATAGATATATTGAATACTGATGATATCCTCGACGATAGCATTGTGTCTAGTGCATCAACAGATATTGAATGTCGATGACATCCTCAACACCAGCATTGTGTCTAGCATGTCAACAGATATGTAATGGACTTTGCGACAATGATATGTGATGGCCTTTGCGGCAATGATATGCAATGGCCATTGTGGCATGATAAAATAATTGTACTTGGCTTCTTTTGTGAGTGTCCTTCTTTCTACATGTACCTGTACTCAAGGTAGACAGAAATTCGCTTTTACTAGCGACAATTTTTAGGAAACTTCTAAATACCATACGTGTAAAGAAGACAAAGTGATTTTATTTGTCGCCTACGATCTCAAGAAATGAGATGGACAAATCAAAAGGTCCTCAATAAATGGGCATTAAACCTAGTTTTAGGGCTGCCCTAAAATACTGTTCTTGGGCATTAATGATATGTTGTGGCTCCCAATTTTATTGGGGATTTTTGAAAAGGACTCTTATTTTGCATATTGATCCCTGCATCCACAGAAAAATGATTATTTGAATGAAATCACTCCATGTTGACCTTATTCGATCCTTGATTTGCTCCTTGCCATCTCTTTTCTTTCCACCATATTAAGACCTCCACCCTGACACTCTATCCCAAATGATGTTTAGGCAAGTACTAAGTTAGTTGTAAGATTTTTGAAAATAGTATTAAATTTTTGAAAATAATTTTGAAAACTTCTATAAAGTTTAAGAAAATTTCTGCAGTCTTGTCATATACTAGCTCAATGAACATCTTCCTTGTGGTTCTGACTATATCCGATGGATGGTTTCCAAAACTCATATTATTGTTGGAGGGTTTCTTCAATTAGTTCTATCATAGCCAAAAATTGAGTCAACCCAGACTTTGTTATAGTTGGTCGTTTCCAAAGCTTTAACCTCTGGTGTTGGGTAACTTGGAATATGTTCCGGCATTTGGTGGAAATTTTGAGGTCTTCCTCAAAATTTCCACCCCAGTTTAAACTTGTTGAGATAATACCAATCTGAGTGGATCTAAAGTCTTTGCTTATCTTCATTCTCTTTGTTGGATGTCGATCTTCTCTTGTGAAGTTTCGAGATTCCTTCTCAAAAATTTTGCCCCAAATTCCATTTCCTAGGTTTATATGACCGAGCCATTGGGGCGCCTACATATCCCGTTGAAGTAGGAATTAGGTCAAACATAGTTTAGGCCTACGCTAGGGATATATATAGAAAAATCTAATGGGTTGACCGAAGCTGACATAAGCGTCCTACGTATCCTTTTTTTTGGGAATTCAGGTCATCACGTAGTTCATACATAAAGAGAAACAATAAATTATTCTAAGGGATTGGCCGAAGCTAACATAGGCCGCCTAGGTATCCCTTTCTTGGGAATTCAGGTTAAACGTAGTCCTTACATAAAGAGAAATGATAAATTATCCTAAGGGGTTGACCGAAGCCGACATAGGCCGCCTACGTATCCTTTTCTTGGAATTCAGGTCAAACATAGTTCGTACATAAAGGGAAACGATAAATTATCCTAAGGGGGTGACCGAAGCCAACATTGGCCACCTACGTATCCCTTTCTTGGGAATTCAGGTCAAACATAGTTCGTACATAAAGAGAAATGATAAATTATCCTAAGGGGTTGACTTAAGACGACATAGGCCACCTACGTATCCCTTTCTTAGGAATTCAGGTCAAACGTAGTTCGTACATAGAGAGAAATGATAAATTATCTCAAGGGATTTACTGAAGCCTACATAGGTAGGCTACGTATCCCTTTCTTGGGAATTCTGGTCAAATGTAGTTCGTACATAAAGGGAAAAGATTCTAGGAAGGTACACACTAGGAAACAACATTATTGCAAAGGTGATTACAAACAAACTAAGAAAACACAAAAACTAGAACGTCATTCAAACATAATATCTCTTTACGACATCAAAATTGATTGGTTTGGTCCACTCTGTGCCAACCATCTCAGACAAAATCAGAGTTCCTCCAGATAGCACCTTGCAAACTATGTATGGCCCTTGCCAGTTTGGAACGAACTTGCCCTTGTACTACTCTTGGTGAGGGAATATTCATTTCAGAGCCAGTTCCCCCACTTTAAATGCTCGAGTTCTTACCTTCTTTTTAAAGGCATGGACCATCCTGTGTTGATACAACTGACCATGGCATACAACGGCTGTTCTCTTTTCATTAATTAACATGAATCGTTCATAGAGAGCACGTACCCATTCTTCGTTACTCAGTCAAGCTTCCTGAATAATCCTTAGGGAAGGTGTTTCGACCTAGCAGGTATCACAGCTTCATTCTTGTAAACTAGTAAATAGGGAGTTGCTCCTATGGAGGTTTGAACTGTTGTTCGATACCCTAGCAAAGTGTAAGGTAACATCTCGTGCTATGATCTATCCTTTTTGACCATCTTTCTTAGGATCTTCTTGATATTCTTGTTAGCAGTTTCTATGGCTCTATTCATTTAGGGACGTTATGTTGTCGAGTTGCGATGCACAATCTTGAACTGATCACAAATTTCTTTCATCAAGTGACTGTTCAGGCTTGCCCCATTATCAGTAATAATCGATTTCGGCACTCCAAATCAGCAAATAAAGTTATTCCTAATGAAATCTGCAACTACTTTCTTAGTGACGGCTCTGTACGAAGCCACTTTGACCCACTTAGTGAAATAATCAATGGCAACCAAAATAAATATATGCCCATTTGATACTAGTGGCTCGATTTGTCTGATAAAATCCATGCCCCATTCTACAAAAGGCCAAGGAGAATTCATTGCGTGAAGCTTGTGTGGAGGCATTCGAATCAGATCTTCGTGTATTTGACATTTTGGACATCTCTGCACAAACCTACTACAATCATTTTCCATAGTCATCCAGAAGTAACCGGTTCTCAGGATCTTTTTGGCAAGGACAAACCCATTCATATGGGCCACACAAACTCCAAAGTGTACCTTGTTTATCAACTTATTGGTTTCTGCCGCATCGACGCATCTTAGGAATCCCAAATCAGGAGTCCTCCTAAAAAGAATTTGTCCACTTGGAATGTAATTCTTTGCCAAATGCCGGATTGTCTTCTTTTGGTTGTTACTAGCCTCTTTAGGATATATTCTAGATTCCAAATACCTCTTAATGTCATAATACCATGGCCTTCCATCGGGCTCCTCTTTCAGGCTTATTTCTAAAGGATCAGTGTAACTCTGATCCAAGTGCTGAATCATGAAAGATATCGTGGCTAAAGCATCAGAAAACTCGTTTTGTGTCCATGGGATATGTCTGAAATCAACATCCTTGAATCTTCCGCATAATTCTTGCACCAGCTCCATATAAGGAGTAATCTTGGAGTTTTTTACCGCCCATTCTCCCCGTACCTGGTGAATTAGCAAATCTGAATCTTTGATGGCTAGCAATTTACGCACACCTATACCAAGTGCCAATTTGAGCCCCAGGATGCAAGCTTCATATTCATCTATGTTTTTGGTGCATGGAAAGTGTAACTTAGCAGTTACTCGATAATGTTGGCCCATTTCTGACAACAAAACTGCTCCAATTCCTGAAACATTGAAGTTGACCGCCCTATCAATAAATAGCCTCCATCCAGGGTAGATTTTTGTGATATCTTCTCCTACGAACAAAACTTCCTCATCTGTAAAGTATGTCTAAAGTGGCTCGTATTCCTAATCAACTGGGTTTTCAACCAAATGATCTACTAAGGCTTGCCCCTTGATTGCTTTTTGGGTCACATACAGAATGTCAAAGTCACTCAGCAACATTTTCCACTTGGCTAGCTTTCCTGTAGGCATGGCCTTCTCGAATATATACTTCAATGGATCCATTCTCGAGATGAGGTAAGTTATCTAGGACTACAGATAATGCCTCAAATTTTGTGCCATCCAAGTCAAAGCACAACATGTCCTTTCTATAAGAGTGTAACCGACTTCATATGGTGTGAACTTTTTACTCAAGTAGTAAATGACTTTATCTTTCCTTCCGGTCTCATCATGTTCCCCGAGGATGCATCCAAAAGCATTTTCTGAGATTGACAGGTAAAGCAATAATGGAATTCCTTCTCTCGGTGGGACCAAAACTAGTGGTGCAGACAAGTATTCCTTGATGCGATCAGAAACTCTCTGACATTCTTCTGTCCACTCATTCAGTGCATTTTTCTTCAACATCTTGAGAATTGGCTCGCATATGACTGTTTATTGAGCGATGAATCTGCTAATGTAATTCAGACGACCTAGGAAACTCATAACTTCTTTCTTGGTCCTCGGCGGTGGCAAGTCTTGCATTGTCTTGATTTTGGATAGGTGTAGCTTGATCCCCCTTCTGCTGACTATGAACCCCAGCAACTTCCCAGATGGCACTCTAAAAGCACACTTAGTAGGATTTAACTTTAAACTGTACCTTCTTAATCTGTTGAAGAATTTCTCCAGATGAGTTAGAGGATCCAAACTCTCACAAGATTTGATAATTATATCATCCATGTACACCTCAATCTCCTTATGGATCATATCATGGAAAATCATCGTCATGGACCTCATATACGTTGCACCTACATTCTTGATATGAAACGGCATTACCCTATAATGATAAACACCCTAGGGCGTAATAAAAGCCATTTTTTTTGCATCTTCCTCATCTATCAGTACTTGATGATAGCCGGAGAAACAATCAACAAATGACTGAATTTCATGTTTCGCACAGTTATTGATGAGAATGTGGATGCTGGGAAATGGAAAATTATCTTTAGGACTGGCTCTATTCAAGTCTCTATAGTCAACACAAATTCAAATTTTGCCATTCTTCTTTGGCACAGGCACGATATTGGCCAACCATGTCGGATATTTTGTGACATAGACAACCTTAGACTGGATTTATTTTGTCACTTCTTCCTTGATCTTTAGACTTAAATCTGGCTTGAATTTTCTCATTTTTTGCTTGACTGGATCAAACTCAAAATATATTGGCAATTTATGTGACACAATGCTGGTGCTCAACCCTGAAATATCATCATAGGACCAAGAAAACATGTTGATATACTCCTGCAACAGGTGGATGAGCTCTTCCCTTTATTGTGCTGCAAAGTGGACACTGTTACTGGCCTCTTTGATTTTATCGTGATCTCCCAAGTTGACTGTTTCAATTTTTTATAGATTGGGTTTTTCGCGTTTCTCAAATTCCTCCATATCTTAAACTAACCGTTCCTTGTCCCCTTCATTTTGTTCATTCAGGCTTTCACATGACAGAAAATTGACAGGTTTTAAGCTACTTTTACTGTAATGGAAAAGCAAAATAAATTAGATGATAAGAAAATAACAAACATATGACTAGGAGAGTTTTAGAACTAATATAGTTTTCCAAATAAATGAAGGCCTTTTCATCGAAATTTGAGAAATAATAGCAAAACCATGGATTGTGACTTGCACAAATACAATCCCCGACCTTTTTTGAAAGAAGTAAGATATTAAAATAAGGTTTTGAGATATAAAAGCTGGATTGAGGGGCCTCCTCTGGATCATCAACGATTTTAAAAATATTAGTAATTGCCCTTTCATATACCACGACGGGCGATGGGTTATGAGTGAAGTGGAGGTCCAATTTTGCAAAGCCTACCCTAGCGCAATCTGCTTCACCCCGCTGTACTCTGGGAGATCTTCTGGTACAGCATTGCATCCTTCAAAAAAATCTCCTATCCCATCCCCAAGAACATCATCATCTGACATCTCTCATATGGGAAAGGACTGGAACAGGAGTGGCAAGGGCCTATACAAACTTTTTTCTGGCTCATCCCCATCCCTATTTTTTCTGGTAGGCTTATACCCTAACCCGTGCTTAGAGCTTCTCTCTGAGATCATAATAAGGTCGATAATTCCTTGTAAATTCTTGTCCAAGCCTTGACCAGGTTCGAACCCATTTCTTAACATCAAAGTTGCAATTATTTTGTAGACAGAAGGCATTCATATTTTAGGTGTCGAATCTCTTTCCGCAATGTTTACGATTTCCACTATATAGAAACTGCTACCTTTTGTAACATCTTTAATCACCAGAACATAACCATTGGGATGGTCTACTCGACTTCCTTCTCCTTGGATGACTACTTCATTATCTTTCCAAATGAACTTCAATAATTGATGAAAGGGTGATAAAATTTCCTTTTCCCCGTGTATCCATGGTCTTCCCAAAAGAAGGTTGTAGCTATGATGGATATCCATAACATGAAACTTAGTCTTAAACTCAGCAGACCCTATTTGGATGTGCAAAATTTTCCCCAGATCATAGCCCATTTGGACCAACGTAGAGAGGGGACAAATATTCACACCAGATCTATCATCTATTAATACCTGATTAATTGCATAATCTCGACAAATGACAGTGACATACATGGCTTCGTTGTCCATTGCTCCTTCAAATGGTAACTCTTCATCACTGAATGATATATGATGGTTCCCCACAACGTTCCCTATAATCGTAGCCAAATTCTCGAAGCTCATTTCTGTGGGAACATACGCTTTCTCCAAGACCTTCGACAAAGCCTATCGGTGGTATTACGAGCTCAATAATAGTGCGAAGACAAAAATTTGGGCTGGCGTTTTCTCCAAGCGTTTGAAAATTAAGTAATCCTTTGGTTGCATACGCCTTCAAAATTTCTCAGCCTCTCCTTCAATGATTGGACTTTTTTGTGAATCTTTCTTGTTGGTCAATTCCTCAAGGATGTAATATCATCCTGATCGCATCATCCCCTGGGCAGAGGTAGTTTGCACAATAAATTCTTTCTTTAAAGGGGGAGCGTACACTTGAGTCGGTGCAGTCATCACTCTAAATGGGTTTTTCTCACTGATACTTAAGGCAGTCATGACTTTCTATATCTTTCCTACCTCTTTCTCCCTTTTGCACTTTTCGTAGTTCACCTAGGTAATGGTCTTGCCAGATGCCTATTTGCCTTCTATTTCAATCATGTTAACTGTAGATCCCCCATGGTTGGGTAGTGGATTACTGCTAACATTTAGAGTAGGTTCCTGGAGCGTGATGACCTTTTGCTCAATCAGATCTTGGATTCTGTGTTTCAAGATAAGATAGTCCTCGGTACTATGCCCTTCTTCCCTTGAATGATAGGTACAATTTTGATTAGGGTGATAAAACTGAGAGCTAGGATTGATAGGATTTGGTTGTACTGGTTTCAAATGACTAGCATTCTTCAATCTTTCAAATAATTGGGTGCGACTTTCAACTAGTGGGGCAAAGTTTCAGGGAGGTTTCTTTTCGTGGTTTGGATGCTGGGGGTTATACGGGCTTAGTTTTGTAGAAGGGGGTACTTGGTGGTAATTTGGAGGTGTTTGGAAATTTGTTCGGCTATTTAGGGGAGTAGTTTGAAAATGAGACTAATAATTTAGAGGTGGAAATGAGTATTGGGGAAAGATATTTGGTTGTGGATCTTGGTATGATGGTGGGATGTTTGGGAGTGGAGTTTGGTATTGGGGGTGGACGTAGAATGCGCGCGGAAGTTTAGGTGATGGCGGGGAAGATATAACGTTTCTAGGGTTGAACCACTGTTTCGATTTTGTAATAGAATTGGCAGAAACCCCACCTACCTCTTTCTTCTTCTTCTTAGAAAACTTGACAACTCCAGATTATGTCGGGGTTTTGGCAATTTTTCTTGTCCAAATACCTTCCTCTAATGATTCTCCTATTTTTACCAAATTTGCAAAGGTCGCTCTGACAGCGGACACCATCCTGGTATAGTATTCTCCTTCTTGAGCGTGAGAGAACACGGATACCATTTCCTCCTCGGACATAGGGGGCTGTACTTCGGCAACTTCTTTCCTCCAACGAAAAGCATAATCTTAAAAACTCTCAATGCTCTTTTGTTTAATACGATCTAGTGAATACCGATCAGGGACTATTTTAATGTTGAATGTGAACCAATCAAA
The DNA here is from genome assembly GCA_030864225.1 of Capsicum baccatum var. pendulum. Taxonomy (NCBI): domain Eukaryota; kingdom Viridiplantae; phylum Streptophyta; class Magnoliopsida; order Solanales; family Solanaceae; genus Capsicum; species Capsicum baccatum. The sequence goes on from CM061552.1 coordinate 8,321,425, forward strand.
GAAACTCTTGGCCAATGTCTTCCAAACGGTCCACCTTTTCAGCTCCTGATACATGAACCACTCCAAGGCTTTACCATTCAAACTTCGACTGAATAGGTGCATTAATAATGTCTCATTTTCCCTATCCCTACTAGTTGCTCGCAGTACCTTCTTAGATGGGCCATTGGATTTCTGGTACCGTCAAACATCTCAAACTTGGGGACCTTGTATCCTTCTAGTAGGTCTACTCCTGGGTGAACACACAAATCGTCATACCCCAAACTATCGTGGTCCTTGGCCCCGTGAGACTCTTTGATTTTCATGATCTCTTCTTGTATGGCTAGTAAATTCCTTTCATGTTGGGCCCTCAATTCCTTCTCCTTCTCATTGTAATGGACATCTCGGGATTAGGAAGGGGTTCATAAATATCAGGGGATATGATGGCTTGAGGGAGATTTGGAAGGAAGGCTTGATTTTACAGATGAAGGGAATTTAGTTGGTAAATGGGGAGAATGTTTTTGAAATTGGGGAGGTTATGTGGGCCTTGTAAGTAGTTTGGTGGAATATGAGAGGGATATTTTGTATTTGGAAATGAATTTGGTGGATTCGAAGGTAGGTTTGCCGTATTTTGTGGATTTGGGAGTAAATCTTGCAAATTTGAGAATGCGTTTTATTGATTTGAGAATGTATTTTGAGGATTTGGGAATGGATTCAAAGACGAGTTCTGTGGGGTTGCGGATGGATTTTGTGGATGGTAGGCGTCTGGATTATTTTCACGATTAGTGTTTTGGACAAATGGAGGAGCAGAGCCGGTTGATACGTTAGTTGGTTGGTCTCCGAGAATAGAGGTACTGAGGGGAGTGATTTGGAGTGGAGTCCCGTGTCCCCCCGGAGCAGGGGCATTGAGGGTGATGGACAAGTTAGCCCATTCTCGAGTGACATTTATTTCCTCCTGAAGCAATTCTAATTTTCTTGGTAGTTCCGTAATCATCTCATTCTGTTTCGCTATCACATTATCCCGGATAACCAATGTACTTTGTTCGTCATTTCCTATCATTTTTGAATGATGGTCCGAGGATGGGATTTTCTGTGCTTTCGATTGGGTGAAGTAGGGATGTTCTGCCAGTTTATTAGCACGGAGTAATTTCTATTATCTGCAAAGTAAAACAACTCAAAGGCAAATGTGTTAGTTTTCGTATGTGATAAGTAATGAAAAATATTTGACAGGAAATAATCACACAGAGTTGTTCGAGTCATATCCAAATTCATCCGTAAGACAAGTGGATAAACTTGCATTTGATCTCAACAAACGCATATAAGCACATAAAATAGTTATATCACACAAGACATTAAAATAATGCGTATCCTAATTGGGGTGACCCTTTTTGAGCCAAGGGTTCAGGCCTAACGATTTTTTAAAGAAAATATGTGTTTCATCAAAGTCAATCCATTAACCCCCAACTCATATAGACACAAAAGTGCATAAATGCCTCCAAAAGATAACGAAACAAGGATGCAATTTTTAAGGAAAAGGGGAAATAACATGAAAGAAGATAAGTTCCCGCGCAGGGGAGAATAGCTTCTTCTTCTGCTTTTGCCTTCATTGCCTTGTTTACCTTATGTGCTATTTGATACCTATTGATGATAAGGTGAATCCCACATAATTGTGCCTTGCAGTCGTAAGTCATTTCTCCTATGCTGTCGAGTTGGGAGGCCATGCTATCGTCCAAATCGATTAGGCATTTCCTGGCATCATCAGCGTCTTGCCTAGCTCTTTTCAACTCTTCCCTCAATGTATGTATGGTCAAAACATCTTCCATGTGCATATGCCGGTGCATAATTTCACTTTTATGGAACTCATTTTGTAGCATGTGAAGCCGAATTTGATGTTCGGATTCTACATCCACAACCCAAGTGGGCACATTTGGTCCCGGATTCAATGCTCCAGCGAGGCTCTTTTTCAACCACTCCTTGTAAGTTTCGCTGACTTCAGGTTCATACCCTATACAGAAAGAGACTTCTACCCACTTTTTCCTTCTCCATCCATTTATCATGTAGTATTTGAGTGAGGGCTTACTTTCATCATATTCGGTGAAGAATCTAAGCATAGAATCAATTTTAGGTGTCTCCTGCTTGATCTCGAATTTCCTAAGAACTCTGCCAGGATTGTAGGGGCGGGTTCCCCTGAGACCCAGAATCACTAAAAAAGGCCATTCTCCCCCTCGAATGATGTTTTTCCCTAAACAAAGATAGTTAAGGGACCATTGGACATCGCCATATCTTAATTCTCCCAGAGTCAAAAACCAAAATTCGTGGGATGCTTCCCTTTTGAACTTGTGTAAAAATTACCACATGTCGTGTGATTCTAGCAGATTTCTCCTTGTTTTGTGATCAGGTTATGCTGTTCTAGGATTTTTCACCAAATGCATCATCATGCACCATTGTAATATAATGTTGCAGCCTTGAAAGAAACAATTCTCGACTAGATATCTTCCCAAAGTGAGATATATGTCGGCGACAATCATAGGGGCTAAGTTGTGGAATACTTTTTTAGAATTGTATTTCATTCCAAAGAAGAGTGCATGGGTCACTGTGACAACCCTCGGATGAATTGTGCCATTTTCCCCTGCGGGAACACCATGGTTCTAAGTAGGCCTACCGTGAATGCAAAAGCTCTCGTTCCCTTCCATTTTGCTTCTGACTCCAATTTATACCCAAATTTATGAAAAGAGTTGAATCTTCCAACCGACGGTACAACTTAGAAAAGTGATATTTGCTCCATGATGTTCTCCTAGCTAGGTTTCATCAACAGTTAAAAATACCTCCTTGATCTTTTGACGATCCCACACATCCGGGACTAAAATATTCTTATTCAGTGTCTCCCTTCTCTTAAAACACATTTCCGTACTCTCGTAACAAATCAATACCTCTTCAATGGTGGGGGTCAATTCAACATCCCCGAAGTGAAATACCATGTTTTGACTATCCCAAAATGTTGTTAGTACATGGATCATTTCGGGCCAAGCATCCATCTCGATCAAAGAAGGAAGACGCCCAATGTGTGTTCAAACAATCTTTCTCTCTTCTGCGCTCATGTGGTCCCACCATAGTTTCATGAACCCATCAGGTTTAGTAACCATCTTGAACTTTTCGCGACAATGTAGTTGAGCCATATCCCACATAAAAGTAGACAAAGATAAGCCTTCCCCCGACCCCAAAGGATAATGGATTGAATTTAGATAAGCATGTATTTCTTCAACGCATAAATATTATTTGTCTGTAATTGACTCGGGGTCAATAGATTCAGGTTTTCTAATGGTCCCAATACCCTGCACGGATATTGTGTCATCCTAGGCATATGCCTAAAATAGGGTTTTGGTTTCGTTTTATCCTCGGCGTCTAGAGTGGGCTTGGACACTGGTTCTCAAGCGGACAACTTGAGTTTGAAAATACGAACAGCCTCAGATGACTCACGTGCTGATAAGTTGTTCGTATTTCCAACATATTTTGGAATTGAACAACAATGGTCGGGACATCCACGAAACCCGAAAATAGTTTATAAGATGCAAAAAATGTCATGAGATGCGATAATTAAAATTTAAATAATCAAAATGCACAAACACATAAACAGTTAATCAAAGACGAAATAAAACATTTGGTTAGAACCTAGTTAGATCCCCAGAAGAGTCACCATTTATGTTTTGTGGAGAAATTTTGACTTTTGAAAGAGAGTCGCCACTTAATTTTGAAAAAGATTAAGAAACCTTTATAAATACTTCAAACGATTCAGAACAGGAAAATCGTTTTAAGTTAGAAATTCTAGATAAGTGGTTCCTATTAACGTTTTAAGAAGGTGTTAGGCACCTAAAACGTCCGCTAACTTACGGTTATCTGAACTGTTCGAAAACATCTTTAATTAACTTTTAAAATTTTTTTTTTCGAAAAGAAAGCAATTTAGAAATATTTTGGTGTTTAAGAAAAACTAGTTTTTTAGCGACTTGACTAAGGAATTAACTAGGTTCGCAAAACACATAAAGCCTAAGGAAGAGCGGGAACGGGGAAGTAAGGGATTTATGTTCTTGGACCCAAATCAATAAACCTGTCCTAGTCTAATTGGGCCTTGGACCCATTTAACCTGTCCTAGTCTAATTTTTGAGTCATCGGCTTGAGTCTCGCTCCACCTATATTAAATTTACAATCTTGGCTTCGGGGCCCAAATGAATAAAATAAACAACTAAATAAATAAAGATAATCATAATAAATGGATTAATAAATGGAACGGAAGGCTGAGAATCTCAAGTCTCTTGGCTACTTTGAAGAAAGGATTTTAACCCATTCTTCTTGCATTGATACGCCATACGATCGACCTTTAATTTTGGATATAGGCCTCATTGGCCCCTTCGAAAATGCAATGGGAGGGGAGGTCCATAGTGGACTCCAAAGCAAATTCACATGCCATGCAAGGAAGAGACAACAGATTGAAACATGTTCGAAATATGTATAGCTACCTCATAAATTAATACAACATTACGATCATGTACTACAATAACAATAGTTGTAAGGAAGAAACTTAGAATATCACAAGCAAGAAAATTAACAGGCATAACATCGAAAATGGCCAAATAATTTTACAATGGGATACTATAAAAGTGTATTAAGGCAGGAAACAAATCAATATTTTGTAGAACAAAAAAACTTGCTAAAAAGAAGAATAGACTAAGAAAAAAGATAGCAACAAAAGAATGCAACAGTGCAACGGAAGAATCAAATAACTAGATAATCAAGGAGTTAAACTTTTAGAAAGCAATATTAAGCATATATGATACTTCCTTGGTAAAGTTTAAATAATAATCCATGTAAAAGAACCCAAATAACTCCTATTTTTTTTTTCATGCATTGGAGGATATCCTATTGAAACAACAAAGGGGACATGAATTAGAAGGGAATACCGTGCTAGAACGTTGAGACTAAGTAGGAATATTCACGCATTCAACGACAAATCAGTCCATGACAAAAGAAATACAAATTTTCACTACTTGTAGCATCCAACAACTACACCATAATTGAAGCCTGGAAGGCAGTACACAAAATTATAAACATTCAAATTAGCAACTTTAAGGTAAAGGACAACCAGAAACCCTCTTCTTGCACTTTATAAAATCAATCATACCAAGCGTCCAAGAGTCAAAAGTCAGTTAGAATTGCACACAATAAAAATATGAACCTATTACATCAGTTTTAATTGCCCTAGAGTTATATGCATCTACATAGAACGTGTATTACCCATCACAACCTCCAATGCATTATTGGATACGCAACTTGATAGTGAAACAACTTAAGCAAAAATTAATATCTCATCGGATAAGATCACGAAGGAAGTCAGATAGCATGTAGTGTCAGAATATGCCTAATATGTTTCTTTAAACTATCATACAAATTACTCTACAGGAACACTAGTATGAGATTTAGAGGTATTCATAGACATGACGTAACCCTCCTTACTCATCTAAGCTATAATACAAACAACTAGAATATGCAATAACGTCTGAGAACTAAAAGTAAACATTTTAGCTTGCCTAAGTACAGAGAAGCATAAGTGTTTAGGTATTAGAACAATATATAAATTACAGTCATATGGTCAGCTAAAGATTCAAACTTAAAGTAATTTGAAGTAATGCCCGCATTTGTTTCAAACAAAGCCCTGAACATTATAGCATGAATTATACCCAATACACAACAAACATACCCCAACATATCTCCTCAAGTCGCTAAGTAATACGTAAAACAACACTCTTCATCAAAGCCAAATTGAAAACTACAATATACTAAAATTTATTCATTCAAGCAACACATTGGCAGATAACCCGAATCGCTATTGTTCATGAGACGATAATCGAAGTAGGCGATTGTGAAGCTCACGACATGTCTACTAATTTCGCTAACAGACGATTACCAAACAATCCTAAGGCCGTCAAGGCCATCTACAGCAAAACAAGTCTCAGCCTCATTTACAATTAATACTGCACAAATAGATAATTCTACGGAGATAAGGAGATGAAGGAGAAAATAATGAAATTAAAAGGGCAAAAATGTGTTTACCTCCATAGGGGTAGCAAACGGAACGACGAGCTATCAACAAACTTGTCGCTATCGAAATCTCACAACATCGACTACCAACAGTGTGTCTCTTTACTTTTTCCTCTTAGAGAATTTGAAAACCACTTTCAACTAAAAATATCCAACTTGAATTTAGAACTCTCGAATTTCCTTTCAGTTTCACCAAAAGTTACTTCGAACCTTCTAACTCAAGAAATTTCAAAACCTTAAGTTTTCAGCCTAAACTTTCAAACCCTTTAAAGAGAAGAAAGAAAAATTTCTGAACCTCCCAAAATTTTCGAACACCACCTGATTTTCCCTACCCAAAAAGAGAAGAAGCCCTCAAATTTTTGACCCCCCCCCTTTTTCTAACCAACAGTGATGCGATGAACCTTATATAGAAGACCCCATTAGGGATCCGTTAGGGATTTGAAAGAAAGACCCATTTTAAAATTCAAACTGGAACCCCCTCTACATCCTGGATTTCATCCCCCATCGATACCAATTTTGGGTTTGGTGGACCATCAGAAAATGGGAGAAACAAATTATTTCCTAGACCCAATGAAAAATTACCAAATATGTACCAAATTTGTACGTTCATCCCAAGATTCGTGGATTATTGACGTTGGGGCAGACACCTCATCGATCTTATAGAAGATTAGGCTGTTCTAGAACGTTTAAGGAGTTTCTCGTCCTACGAATGCGTGAAATACGTGACAATAGTGAAAAAGGAATGGGCTAGGGTCGGGTATCACCGTTGGACACGGATTGATGGTTCATGATGTTGTTGTCGTGATTCAGAGCCGTTTGTTGTTAGATTATGATGTTATGCGATTTGGGATTGCTATATTTGCTTTGATATTGCCATTTTTCGTTGATGTTGCTGATTATGAGGAGCACAAGGGGGATTTATTGATGGTGGGACGGGTTAGGTTTTAAATGGTGGGTGATGATTTTAAATTGGAGTTGGGCCAGCTTGGTTTATGTAACGCCCCGTAAAAGTCATGCATGTATTAGACTGTAATTTCTGAGCTTTAGACTTAAGTTTTAAAATTTTTCTAAGTGTTGAAATGACTTAGACTCATTCTTAGCTGGCAACCTTCGGGATACAACTTCTCGACCTTCCCGACCTTCATTTTTAGATTTTCAAGTTGCGTTACTATCAGGAAATCCCATAGTACATCTCGGATAAGTTTTGGAATTTTTCGGAATGCATAAGGCTGCGTTTGGATTTCAAAACAGTAGCAAAATGCATAACCTATTGCCCAGTTTTTTCAGTATTTCAGGGTCAACTTCAAACGATCATAGCTCCCTGTATATAATGAACTGTGTGAGCTATAATATATCAAACGAAAGATCTTTGAGTCCTCTTTCAAATGAAGTTAGTTTCATACAATTTTAATATATTACTAAAAATTTATAATCGATATACTCCAGCCTATCAAACTGTCAACTGAGGGACAGATTTGACCTTAATTGTTCGTTAGGGGTATTTTGGTCATCCTCCACCCCTATATATACCACCAACACGGGATTTAATCCCTCAAACACCATAGTACTCATGCTTTCCTCAAAATTGCTCAAGAATTCTCCTTAGGGTTTCAAAATAAAAACCCAAATAGTTCAAGATTCGACCGTAAGTTTTCAAAGATAATTACATATTCGGAATCACCAATCCGCAAGCTTCAAGAAACATCTATTATCCTTGAAAATAGAGGTACGCGGGGTTTTCCCTAAAATCTCATGAGCATAGAAATCATGTTTTAATTATCGGGTTTTCGAATTCATGTGCATACTCATGTTTTAGAAGCTTTAATGATATTGTTTTGGCCTTTTCGCTTTCCCCCAAAGTGGTTTGAAAATTATATGTATATGTATATATGTGTTTGTCCTGAAATATATGGATTTAAAGCATGATTTTCATGGAACCCCTCTCTTAATGTAAATTCTTCCATGTTTCACGTAATATAAATTGTTTTGAAATACATCTTGAAGAAAAGAAATTATGATATGAAGTGCTTTGACTTTTGCTATGTTTGGAATACGATTCTTGAACACGAAAGAGAGGGTTGTGAATGTTGAATATGCATGTAATGAAAGAATGCATGGTTTTGCCAAAATGCACATGACCACCATATGTTTGATGAAATTTCTGCATGAATTGAACTTTTAGTTCGAAATATGAAATCCTTTACATCAGTTGCATGTTTTGGGTGGTCTAAACTATGTTTTGAATGAAAGCTTTTGCTTAGTACCTTATGGCTCAGAAAAATCATGACTTGCAAGGTCTTGGTATGACGATACCAATTCAGACTAATGTCGTATCAGACTCAGACTAACAAACATTTCAGACTTTCATGATTTAGAAATTTCAGAATGATGTATGTTCAGAAAAGGTTAAAAATGGGCATACAGAGATGTTAGGTGGTTCCCCAAAAAGGGCTTGAGTTCAAGCGACTCATTGCCTAAAACCGTGGTTTGCCGACCCTGGTATATTATATGCGCTGACTTAAATGTCCCATGGCGTATCAGACTCAGAGACTCCAACCCTTGCGGCACACTTGGGTTGGGGGCTTCCTCGCCGAGTCAATGGCGGATTCCATACAGCCCGTGGAATATTCAGACTTGTAGGGGAACACCACCTAACTCAGAAGTAAAACACAGATCATGGTTTGAAATGAACAGACAGGTTACATGTTTTCAGAAAATGCTCATGTATTTTTTCAGAAACAGTTTTATACATGATGTCTTGATGAAAAAAAAATTGTTTTCACTTATATATATATATATATATATATATATATATATATGTTCCATTATACTATTTTTGGATTGCTTCGCGTGCCAGTACTTTTGTGCTGACCCCCCCCCTCCTTCCAAGTTCTAAGGCACAGTCTAGGGGTCCTGCTACTCAGTAGACATTCTCGGATTTGCAGACTTGATCTCGCAGTGGTGAGCCTTCTATTATTCGGAAGGCCTAATTATGTCAGATATTATCTTATTTATTATGTTTTTGGTTTACTGGGGCCTTGTCCCAGTTTCTTTTCAGAAAGATATTTGTGTTCTTAGTAGAGATTTCGCAAACTGATGTCAGATAGTATTATTCAGAAATGTTGCAGAACTTGACCATGTTTTTCGTACTTAGTTTCAATTCCACATTTTATTATGATTACGAATGTTGTGCATGATAACCAGATAGAGAATGGGTGTTCCGAGCCTTTATAGTTCGGGATGCTCCTCACGGCTAGGGCCTAGGCTCGGGTCGTGACAGTTTATTGATTTGTTGTTGGTCTAGTGAATGGGTAAAAGGGAGTGGGACGGATTGGAATTGGGCTTGGGGTGGCTTGGAGTGTTTGGGCCAAGGGGTTATTATGTGAGTTGGATCAATGTTGGTATTGTCTATTGGGCCCTTTTTTGGGTAAATTTAGGATTTTAAAGATGTGGAGATTTAGGCTATTTATTAAATAGCCGAAGGGTGAAAATTTAGACAATCAAAATTAAATTTTAGCCCAACTCAAATTAGATTGACCCATTATCTTGTCATTACGGTCAAACTAATTTAAATTAAGGTATAATTTAATAAATTGACTAAATTAAAACAACCTTTGAAATGAACTAAAGACCAATTCGAATCCGAAGGTCCTTGATTCAATAAAATCGAAGCTCATATTTATCCAAATACATTACTCTGGAGAATAAATAATTTGAATTGCAATTTTATTCTTTTTGAAATAATTTTCAAGCTGAATCTAAATAAGATTTCAATTTTGATAAAAGTATTCATTTAAATAACAAAATTTATACAATCTCGTGTATGTGAAAATGAAAATGTATAATAGTAATTTAAATGATGAAATTAAATCAAATAAATATTTTAAAGTGCATTTATTTGGAAAAAATAATTGTTGTGATTTTATTTGAAATTCGAAGAAACCCGAGATTAAACATATTTGTGGAGGGCAAAAAAATAGATGTCAACAGTATTTTGAGGTTGAAAATATTACTAAAGTTTTAGATTCCTAAACTTTTGGTTAAAGGAAGAGTCGTTTATGAATGTTGTGAAGCAGAACTGGGTTGCAGATTTCTCTGCAAATCCGTTTAACATTTCACTTTAAACTTAAAAAGGTGAAAAAGGCTTTGACACAATGGAGTAGGGAAACTTTTGGAAATATCTTCCAAGAAGTTAAAACGTTGGAGGAGGTAATCAAGGTGATGGAATTCCAGTTTGAAGTAGATCCATGGGGAGGGAATAGGGAAAAACTGCAAGAGACTCAAGCCAAACTCAACATATATTTGCACTGAGAAGAGGATTTCTGGAAATAAAAAGATGGTATGGAGTGGTTTAAAGATGGGAAATAAGTACCAAATTCTTTCATTCAGTAGTAAAGGGGAGAAGGAGTAGACTAAAGTAGGCAGAATCCTGAATAAAGAAGGGGAATGGATGGAAAACCAGAAAGATATAGCTGAAGCTGCTGTGGATTTTTATAATAATCAATTCACAAGGCAAGATCAAGAATTGGATCTGGAACTGTTAAATGAGTTACCAAACCTGATTAATGAAGAGGAAAGTGTGTTGATGCATAGTATTCCATCAAAAGATGAAGAACATCAAGCAGTAATAGGTCTTAATAGAAGTAGTGCATGAGGTCCGGATGGAATGACTGGGGCTTTCTATCAAGACACTTGGGAGATTATTGGTGATGATGTTTATGAAATGGTTAAAGCTTTATTTAATGGAGAAGATTTACCAAGGTATGTAACACACACAAATTTGGTATTACTACCAAAGAAGACAGTGGTTACTACTTTTTCGAATTTGCGACCCATTTCTTTAAGTAATTTTGTGAACAAGATTTTTTCAAAGATTATTCATGAAAGAATCAAATCAGTCTTACCAAATATTAAATCCAAGGATAAGGCTGGTTTTGTTCAAGGGAGGAGTATAGCTGAAAATGTACTGTTGGTGTAGGAGATTATATCAGAAATCAGAAAGAGAGGGAACACCCCGAATTTGGTCATCATATTAGATATGATGAAAGCGTATGATAGGGTGGAATGGATATTTTTGCTTAAAGTTCTAAGGAAGTTGGGCTTCAGCGAGAAGTTGATTGACATGGTCTATAGATTGGTGGAGAACAATTGGTATTCAGTCTTACTGAATGGGCAACCTCAAGGTTTTTTTAAATCTACTAAAGGTTTGAAGTAGGGGATCTCTATCTCCTACTTTATTCATCATAGTTGCGGATGTATTATCTAGATCCTTAAATTTATTAATTAATAAGAAGGAGTTCAAGGGATTTGGGATGCCAAGGGGAAGTCCAAAGGTAAAACATCTTGCCTTTGCAGATGACATGATTATCCTTTGTAAGGCAGATGTGAGAACTATGCAGATGATAACCAATGTTTTACACAAATACGAGCAAGCTTCGGGGCAGAAGGTCAACAAAGACAACAGTGCCATTTACATGCATCATAAGGTATCGGGAGGGGATGTAATTACGGCAGAGATAGCAACAGGCATTCTAAGGAAAGAATTTCCTTTTACTTACCTTGGTTGCCCTATATTTTATCGGAGAAAGCAGTATTATTATCAACATTTGATACAGAGAATTAGGTCAAAACTACAGACCCAGAAGGGTAAATTGTTTTTGTATGGGGGGCAAGCCATATTAAAATAGCATGTTTTGCAGAGTATTCCCATATACTATTTATCAGCGATGAATCTTCCTAGTAATGTATTCACTCAGATTCATAAAATAATGGCTCAATTATTTTGGAGCAACTGTATAGGAGGAAGAGGGAGACACTGGACAAGATGGACTACTTTGTGTTCACCAGAACATGAAGGAGGAATGGGATTCCGACTTATGAATGATGTATCAAATGCTTTATTTTGTAAATTATGGTGGAGTTTTAGAACCAAAAAATCCTTTTGGAGTGAGTTTATGCAGAATAAGTATTTCAGGAAGACACATTGCAATGAGATTATGTGGAAAATAGGGGGTGGATCCCAAGTGTGAAAGAAGATGCTTCAAGTCAGAGATTTAATACAGCATCAAATTTGGAGAAAGATTAAGAATGCGAATGCTTCTTTTGGCATGATAACTGGACAGGTCTGGGGGACTTGTATACTATTATAGGTGAGAATGTAGAGTGGGATGCTCAGTGTAAGAGTGTTCAGCAAGCAACAATACATGGGGAGTGAAATGTTTCTATCTTACAAGAGTTAATTCGTAATGATTTTGGCGGAGTACATTGTTCAAAATATTAAACCTCCAATTTCGGGTGGAGCTGCTGATAAGCCTATATGGATGTTGGATGCAGAAGGAATTTTGACTATGAAATTTGCCTGATAGTATATTAGACACAAAGAAGAGAATAATAAAATTTTTAAGTGGCTGTGGGTGAAGGGATTGCCCTTTAAAATTACTTTTTTAATGTGGAGAATGTGGAAATTTCATCTTTCAGTGGATGACAGAATTAGGAGATGGGGTATGCATGGGCCTTCAAAATGTTAGTATTGCTCACATCCCCAACAAGAGACAATGGCACACGTGTTCTCAAGGAGTACTACTGCTAACAGGACATGGTCCTACTTTTGTTCTTTTGCAGGTTTTAATATTGAAGGCTTATCACTAAGAGAGGTTGTCATGTATGGTGGGAAGCAGATGTTGCTAAACGAGTTAAACCATACTATAAAGCTTTGCCAAGTATTATAGTATGGGAATTGTGGAGGAGAAAAAATATGAGTAAGCATGAGGGCAAGAATGTATCGATTCAAAGAGTTATCCATAATGTGGTGAAAATAGTGCATATGATGCTAAAAGTCAGAAAGCCTAAAAGGAGTTTCAAAGGTGGATGGTCAGATATTTTGTAGGAGTTACATAGTCTAAAAATAGGAGTTAAAGTTACAGAGGTACTATGGGAATTTCCAAGTCAGGGATGGATCAAGTACAATACGGATGGAGCCTCAAGAGGAAATCCAGGAGTGAGTTCTTATGCTTTTTGCTTATAAGGAATGTGGAAGGAAATTTGATATATGCTGATGCAGCTAGATTGGAGGACACAACAAATCTTGTTGCAGAGGCTACAACAATGTTGAAAGCTAGTAGACATTGCAAGCGGTCGAATTATGAGAAGGTGATCCTACAAAGTGATTCTTTACTTCTTCAGAAAATATGGAAATGGTCATGTCCATGGAGCATAAAAGATCACGATGTAGCCACCTAATTTTGTCCCTCCCAAAGCCAAATTTATCCATTTTTTTACCTCACGTTATCCTACAACCTCACCTATGTGATATACCCCCAAAAAAATGAAAAAAAAAATAACAAATCCTAACAAATTTCATCTTGTTTTAAACATCTCAACAACCTCTCCAATTAAAAGAGGACACCTCACCACCCCATACCCCTATCCTTACCTACCCTACCTTTACCCCTCACCCGTACCTCACGTGACTCCCTCCCCCTACCTATCTTTCTTTACACGTTTTTGCCAATTCCATATATATACAAGACCATATTCATACGCAGGGGAAAGGGGGAGCATATACAGAGAATTCCTTTAAGATAGGTCATCTTCTACAGCAAGAAATTCACCTCATGGTCACACACACCAACAAGCACCTCACAACACATAGACATTGTTCCCCTCTATTTTATATATACAGAGAGAATACAACAGACATACACTCATACACCCCCAATTCTCACTCCTAGAATTGATGATAAACACACAGCTACAGCATTCCACACTGAAGCACACCACTTACCTCACAGAATCTCATACACACACATACGAATAAAAGAGTAGATCGAGAGAGAGAGTAGTGTAGAGAGAGAGGTGAATTCGGTGGAGCTGAATATTCTGGTGAACTGCTCACCGGAACTGGCTGTGACGATCATTGTTGGGTCCACTGGTTTTTAAAATCACCATAGTTCTGAAAATCCCTCCCCCCCCCCCCCCCCCCCCCCCTCCCCAAAAAAAAAAAAAATCACCTTATTTTTTGGGTTTTCTAGATGAATCCGACTCAAGAACGTTTAAAACATCACCGTAATTAACTTTGTCCCATCAATATTCATGACTTTCCGAGTTTACTAGAACTCTCATATAGTTCTCTCGGTTTTCTTGTAAGTTCCAGTTTTTGGGTTCACTATTCTTCGTGGTTTTGGTGTTTTAAATTGGATTTTGGAGTTTTTCATATTAGTGTTGGCTCATAGTTGAGTTGTGGCATTCTTTGAGGTTCCAGGACAGCTTTTATTATCTTCTTGAAGTAAATTGAAAACATTTGGAAGGTCCAATTCTATATCTCTTATCTCTCTTTTTCGTGAATATTTTTGAATTGTGTGATTTTGGTTGAATTTGGTTGAGGTGATTTTACTCTTCATTAATTGATTGTTAATTCTAGTGTGAAGTATGTTAATCACATAGTTGATTTGGGGATTAAGTTGGATTTTAGGGATAAAGATAAAAAAAATTATTAAAAGTGAATATTGGTTTATGTTGGTTTAGTGAAGATTGCTTGATTCGGAATAAACATCACTTTGTTAAGTTCGATCGTATTATGTCTTAGGCCGTGAATCAATAGGTAAATTAGGAATTGTGAAATTGGTGAATGTTTAAATGTGCATTATTGAATGGTTCTTGGCTTTTTCGCTTTGGGGTCACTTGTATCATTTGGCTGGGGAATACCCCGAAGTACTTGTATTATTTTATCCGGGGAATGCCCTGAAGTATTGTGTACTCAGGGGACGTTCGTGATAAAGTCCCGTGGCATCGGGTGAGGTATTGGAGCTTAGTCTAGTATTTTTATATTTTTTTTCTATTTTTGGGGACTGTATAATTCGGACTGGATACTATTTTTGATTCGTTCTGTTTTGTTTGTCGGTTTGATTGTTTAATGTTTTTTGTGTGGTTTTTACATTCGTAGTGTAAAATTAGTCGATATGATCCATTAAGCAACCTGGTCAAACCACAGGATAGAGGGGTGCCTAACACCTTCCCCTCGGTCAACAGAATTCCTTAGCAGGAATCTCTATTCGCAAACCAATTTAAAGAGTCAAATCATTTTGAAAAGGATCTTTCAAGGGTGACTTGGCACATCGGATTATGTCAAGTGACGACTCTGAATAAAAAATATGAATAATCTTTTTTTGAAACAAATCTTCATTTTGCCACTTAATAATAAAAACCCTTTTAAACTTAAAATATGAATCTTAAGTTTGAGAATTTGAGATTATTTTTGAATTGTATCGGCTTAGTTTGGCACTATCGATGTATAGACATTTTGTTTGTGTTGTTTTGTGTTATTGTTTTATCATTGTTGAGTGACTATGTGCTCTTTGTTTACAATTTTTATCTTATACGTTACCGCTTTATATCTGGCATCATGTGTATAACCCAAGTCATTTTTTCTGCAACAAGTCCTAGTACACATGTTGTACACGACCTCTAGTTGAGTCACCCTTATTTTAGGAGGGGGAGCCATCGGTGTTATGGAGTAGGTGAAAAGAAAATTAGTCACTATCAACCATACGCTCTCCCGAACAGCCTTGTTAATGAACCCCAACATACGTCAGCCTTTAGGTCATGCTTATGTGCAGACCTAGCGGCTCCGACTTGGTCCTTTGTTGGAGATTCACCTCTAAAGCATCCTTACGTGCTAAATGTTGCATCTATGAAGGTAACGTGGTCATTTGACAGACTCATTTTGGGAAAGCATGTGCTAAAATTAAAGAAAGGTGTGTAGGCATGGAAAAATTAAAAAAAAAAAAAGGAAAAAATAGTTTTTTAGAGTTCTTTATGACTTTTATTTTTCACAATCCAAAAATTCAAAAAACAATTCTTACCTTTTTCACGCATTCACTCAAAAGAAAAAAAAAACACCTCGAAAAGATTTTTCCTTTATCTCCTTTAGCATGCATACATAATTCAAAAAAAAAACATATTTTAGGAGTTTTTTATAAAAGAAAAATTCAAAAAAAAAAATGGTAGAAGTTTTGTACATTTCATATAAGGAAAATACCAAAAAGATTATTTTTTCTTTCATACTTATTGGTGTCAGTTTTATGTGAAGTGTCTAATTATAAACTCAAAAAGATTTTATTTATATAGTTCATCGTCTGTATTTGGTCATGTCTCTTAAGTCAGAGTTCAATTCATTATTTAATCCTAAATTATCCAATCTGGATGAACTACGCACCCCGATTCTCTTCTCTCGGGAGTGAGATACGTAGGAAGCCTATTGTGGGTTCGAGGATCTTATTTCAAAAAATCCAAAAAGATATTCTTCACTCTTCATTTAGAGTAGGTGTTTCGTATACATCTTTAAAAGAAAATCACAAAAATGATTTTTCTTTAATAGGTTTAAGTTTCATTTTCATATGAAATTCAAAATCGAAAACCCAAAAATATTTTCCTTTGGTAATCATAGGTTTCATTTTGTATAGAAATTTAAATATGAAAAGTGCAAAAATATTTTTGTCAATTCTTTTGACAATTTGTTATTTTCTTTTCTTTTCTGAGTTTTAAGAAAAAGAAAAAAATGAAAGGAAAAAGAGTGTAACTGGCCATTTTGGCAAGACTTCACGAACTACGCACACCTGATTCTCCTCTCTCGGGAGCGATATACGTACGTGACCTTCTTGGGTTCGGAGATCTTTTCAATAGAAAAAAGGGAAAAAATAGTTTTAAAAAAGTGTTGAACTCTAACATATTAGTTGTTTTTTGTTGTCAGTTTAAGGTGATTGGTTTATGGCATTTTGGCTGATCTTCCACGTCACACCAAATTTGAAGAAGGTTTAACGGTGTCCAACAATTTGAGGAGCTTGGTGGACATCAAAATTTAAGACATCAAAATTTGAGGAGCTTGGTGGATAGAATGATTCTGTGAAACATTTGGGATGATACTGCAGTCAATCAAGGGAAACTAAAGGAAAAAAGAAGGAAAATGCATCTGTTGTCGTACCAGGGCCAAAGCAGAGTTTGAGAGATCCAAGTCACCAGTACTGTCAGCCTCAATCCCGAGCCCACATATCAAATCCACTTATTCATCTGCAATAAGGTTCCTCGTTTCAAAATCCAAGGAGTTCCATTCCACTTCCTTAATGTCCTTTGAACAATGTACAATTGTGTACCCATCCGTCTTCTTATCCATAATGGAATGCATCTGTCCCTAAACATCATCCTCGACCACAAAAAATTTACCAAGGAACCTCTAAATCCAAGTTTCATCCGAGGCTAGAGTTCGCAAAGAGGAGGAAGGAAAAGGATAATTTCACTCCTATTGGGGAATCCTATGCCAATTTGTTCCAGATATTGGGATAGAGGGGCATGATTACTCCTCTCCTTGGGTATACACCTGACCCACATTCAAGAAATTTTGATCCTAATGTACGGTGTGCATATCATTCTAATGTTTAGGGTCATAGTACTGAAGATTGTCAAACTTTGAAAATAGAAATAGAAAAGATGAGTCAAGATAAATTGATTGTGGTGCAAAACATTGACCCCTCGACCATCCTACAGAGTTCTTCACTAGCGAGTGGTACTGCACAATATGTGGGAGGCAATGAGTTAAGCATGGGGATCCAGAACTTATTTGTTGAAGGAAATGTGTCTGACAGTGGTGGAAGCTCTAGTCATGCTGATATACAAACCAATGACTAATATATCAGGCTGAGTAATTAAGAAGTCACTCCTCTCCCTACTAGGAAGAGGTTTGGTAGTTTGTTTTCTTTTCTTTTCTGTTATCTGAATTATTTTTGGGTGGTAGTTTGGGATCTATCTTGTTTTGTTCCTTTTGTCATTTATGTTCAAACCTTTTCTATTTTTTTATTTCAACTAAATAGAGTATTCATTTTTATTTTGTGTTAAAATATATGTTGTTTGTTTGTTTTCTTTACATAGTACATTTTATGTTGGCTCTAGTGATATGACTTGCTTGCGAAATTTTCAGCTAGGTTTTAAAATCTAATTTAAACATGAAACACTGAATCAGAGGATTAAAGTTAGAAAAGGCATTTGAGAAAATAGGTATAGTGCTTAAATATTTGGTGAAGTCTTCTTTGAAAATTGAGGCAATTGTTTTGAGATTACAAGAATAACTTGGTCATCAATTGAAAGAAATGTCTTAATTTGGTCAAATACTGCATGTGTAATTCTACATCAAAAGGAACAGAAAATCAGCTCCACAAAATAAGAAGTCATTCAATGTAAGGAATGTACAACAAAAGTGGAGTTGTATGCTAGAAAAACGTAGAAGAAGTAGTGACGCACAGACTCAGTCAAAGTTAATGTTGTAAAAGATGTCGCACATGATCATCATCTCAAACTTTCAAATTGTATGTTATGTGCTTGTATTTTCAAAGATTGATATGACAAAGTCATTTCATTCTGCTTTCCAAACACTGTGTCATCCTTTGTTTACCACATTTGAGCCTTAGTTTTAATTTCTTTGATATACCTCTTTAGGAATAAAGATAGAGTCAACAAAGTTCAAAAGAAAAATATCGAGCAACAGAATAGAGTCAGAAAATTTCAAAAAAAGGAAAAAATATGTCCAAAAAGGAAAAGAGAAGAGTGTCGATAAAAAAAGAGTCTAAAAGTTTCAAAGACAAAAAGAGTCAATAAAAGTGAAAAATAAGAAACCAAATCAAAGGAAAGAACAAGCTGCCACAACTACGTGTGATCTGATTCTCCTCTCTCAGGGGTGAGATACGTAGGCTGCCCTTCTCTGGACTCGGTCCAACCAAATAAATAATTTAGAATTGCCCATTCAAAAGAAACTGGGGCATTATTTAATCCTCGTTGTTTGAGTTGATTCTAAAAGTTGTAAGTCCCACCCCACTTTAAGTGTCGTTTAGGCCTCATGTCATCCTTTTCTTCTAATCTTATTCAAAAACCAAGCTACAACCAAAGAAAAAGCTTCAGATCAATCTTTGAGAATGTTAAGACTAAGCATGCAATGAATAGGATGACACAATTTGGGAACTACTTTTCTACCTCAGCAATAAGAATCGGGAGAGAAATAAAAATGAGAGTCTTATTAGTGAAAACCCTCACGGGCACCATAAGACGATGGCAAGTTGAGAGAAATAAAAAAGAGAGAGTCTAATTAGTGAAAACCCTTACAGGCATCGTAAGATGACTGTGAGTTGAGAGAAATAAAAATAAGAGTCTCATTGGTGAAAAATCCTCACGGACACCATAAGGCAATGGTGAGCTGAGGAAAAGAAAATGAGAAAAGCTTGTTGGCGAAAACCCTTCAAGGTGCTATCATCTGAATGAGGTCTTAAATGTAATTTACCTAAGGAATAAACTCAGTTTCAAGGCTATTAACTCAACAACAATTGGTAGAAAGTTTGGATGAAAAGATCAGGTTGCTTAATCCAAAGTGCATGACAAATTCATTAGAGTTGACTGTCATTTTTAGATGAATTTTTTGTTTCTTTGTTTCAAATGGGAACATTCATTGTCTTTTCTTTCTTCTATTTATTTTTTATTTTGTTTTCTTGAGTCAGTTATCCAAAAAAAAAATGTCATTCTTTTTTCTTTTCTTGTCATTGAGTCAAGTCAATGTCAAAACAAGTGAGAAAAGATTTCAAAATTGGCTACCAGCTTCTTCAATTGCACAAAGCAAGACAAAAGGCCAGTACATAAGATAGACATCATTGTGATCCAAAATAAGGCATGCAAAAAATTTTGTCAACAAACAAGTTTGGAAAATCACGAAAATATCAAGGTTCAAAGGGTTTATCTGAGAAGCATGGGAAAGCAGAAATACGGTGTTTGTTTCAGAGTCACTCTTAATAATCTAAGTTCAGATCAATGATGCAGCAAGTCAATGACATATGCTAATGGTTGAAAGAAAGATTAAATATGAAAGGGGAAAAAGCGATTTCTGCGAAAGCTAAAGACACAAACTAGCCACCATGTTTTTAAATTCACAAGTTTTCTTTGATGAAACAGGAAACATGTTAGCTTTAAATCAAGGTCTTCAGAGTCTAAATATCAAAGGCTGCAATGCCTCACTTCCGTAAATGCAAGAGGTAATTTTGCTACAAAACATTGATAATCAATACCATGGTAAAACTCATAATACAATATCTATAGGAGACACACCTCCTTGTCCAGGAGACACACTTCCATGTTTGGATAATTCAAGCGGCATTTGTAAGGAGACGTACTTCCTTGTTTTGGTAATTCAACCAATATTTGTAAGGAGACGCAGTTCTTTATTTGGATAATTCAAGCAACATTTGTAAGGAGACACACTTTCTTGTTTGGTTAATTCATGAGACATTTATAAAGAGACATACTTCCTTGTTTGGCTAATTTAATCGACATTTGTGAGGAGACGCACTTCCTTATTTGGGCAATTCAAGCGACATTTGTGAGGAGACGCACTTTCTTTTTTGAGCAATTCAAGCAGCATTTGTAAGGAGACACACTTCCTTGTTCGGACAATTTAAGCAACATTTGTAAGGAGACGCACTTACTTGTTTGGGTAATTAAAGAAACACTTGTAAGGAGACGTACTTCCTTGTTTGGTAATGCAAGAAATATTGGTAAGAAGACGCACTTCCTAGATTGGGTAATTTGAATTTTGCTCTATAGGTAATGCACTTCCTAACTTAAGTCTTGATTCCTAGTAGAGGTACTTCCTAGTTTAGTCAATCCCCTTGATTCCTAGTAGATGTACTTCCTAGTTGGGTCAGTCCCCTTGATACCTAGTAGATGCACTTCCTGGTTGAGGAATTCCCCTTGATTCGTAGTAGATGTACCTCCTGGTCGAGTCAGTCCCCTTGATTCCTAGTAGATGGTCTTCCTAGTTGAGTTATTTCCCTTGATTACTAGTAGATAGACTTCCTAGTTGAGTCAGTCCCTTTGATTTCTAGCAAATGTACTTTCTAGTAGAGTTATTGCATTTAATCCTTAAGAGACGCACTTCCTTGCTAGTTTTCATCTGTCAGGGGGTACACTTTTTAATTTAAACTTCTATTTGTAGAACACACACTTTCTAGTCAGAATTCCTCACTTTATTTTGTAGGAGACTTTAGTCATTCAATTTTACTTTCAAGAGATGAATTGCTTGGTCAGAGTCTTGATTCATCATTGCAACATGCAAGTAGATATGATGTGACTTACACAAAAGTCTTCTGATGATAAACTGGGCAAAAATTTAATTTCTATTTTGTAAATTTACTTTTCTGGCAAACGGAATTTCTATTTACAATAATTATGTTTGGAATTATTTTCTTTCTAGTTTTGATATGATTTCAGGAGCCACCCAAAGAACAGGGCGAAAAAATGGAAAGCCAAGCAATAAGGTGAAGAAATTGAAAGTTAACAAATTGAAAAATAGCAAGTCACGAGTCGCATGGAGAATAGGGTGAAGAAATTGAAAGCCAAGAAACAAGTTGAAGAAATTGCAAGTCAGGAGCCCGCCTGAAGAATAGGATGATGAAACTCAAGTCAAGAATATAAAAGAAGCTGCATAGATAGTATTTTTGTAATTTCATTTATGCTTTAACTTGTAATTTTCATTTTGATGTAATGATAGAGCCACGAACCAGAACCTCGACAAGGCCTCACTCGACTCTCGACCTCGGTATAGACCCTTTCCTTCTAACCCTTTGAGATACTTGAGAATTGATTCCCTCATAACTTGGGTAGGTAGGATGTCTCAAGTCAAGACCTGATTGTCCTTCTTTCTTCTATTTCTTTCCTTGAATAATGGTCGAGTCAAAATTTAATCTCATTGTATACTTTTTTATCTGAAAACACTTTGTGTTTACACCCAAAAAGGGGCACGATGTAGACACCTAATTTTGACCCTCCCGAAGACAAATTTATCCATTTTGTACCTCACATTATCCTACACCCTCATCCATGTGATTATACCCCACAAAAGAGGACACCTCACACCTCACTACCCTATACCCCTATCCTTACCTACCCTACCCTTACCCCTCACACCCCTCACCCGTACCTCACGTGACCCCCTCTTCCTACCTATCTTTCTTTACATGTTTTTTCCAATTCCATATATATACCAGACCATATTCATACGTAGGGAAAATGGGGAGCATATATAGAGAATTACTTTAAGGGAGGTCATCTTCTTCACTAAGAAATTCACCTCACGGTCACACACACCAATACATACTTCATAGAACATAGACATTATTCCCCTCTATTTTATATATACAGAGAGGATACAACAAACACATACTCATATACCGCCAATTCTCACTCCTAGAATTGATGATATACACACAACTACAGAATTCCATGTTGAAGCACACGACTCACCTCACAGCATCTCTTACACACACATAGAAAAGATAGTAGATAGAGAGAGATAGAGTAGATCTCGAGAGAGAGTAGCGGAGAGAGAGAGGGATAAATTTGGTGGGGCTGAGTATTCCAACAAAATCCTCACTGAAACTGGTTGTGACGATCGTTGTTGGGTCCACTAGTTTTTCAAATCACCATACTATTGAACCCCCCCCCACACACACAAAATCTCCTTATTTTCTGGGCTTTCTAGACAAATCCGACCCAAGAACATTTGAAACATCACCGAAATTAACTTTGTTCCATCGATATTCGTGACTGTTTGAGTTCACCGAAGCTCCGGGTATATAATTCTCTTGATTTTCTTGTCAGTTTCAGCTTTTGGGTTTACTGTTCTTTGTGGTTTTGGTGTTTTGAATTGGATTTTAGAGTTTTTCATATTAGAGTTGGCTCATAGTTGAGTTGTGGCATTCTTTGAGGTTTCAGGACATGAATCTCTCTTAACTTTGTAGGAGCCATTCTATATACTGGAATAGAGATAGGCTGAGTGTCAGGAATACTCCAGGAAGATCGTCAGGAAAAACTTCTGGATACTCATTGACAACAGGAACAAACTGGAGTGAAGGTATTTTTGACTTACAATCTTTGACTCACACCAGGTGGTAAATACACCCCTTGGATATTATTTTTTAAGCCTTAAGATATGAAATGAACTTTCCTTTAGGCACGACAGGACTACCTTCATATTCAAGAAGTGGTTCATTGGGAAACGGAAACTTGACCACCCTCGTTCTACAATCAATAGAAGCATAACATGAAAATAACCAGTCCATACCCATTATAACATCAGAGTACACCATGTCCAACTCAAATAAGTTGACTGTTGTGTTTTTATTGAGGACGGTAACTACACAATCTCTATAAACTTGTCTAGCAATAAAAGACTTGCCAACAGGAGTGGAAATAGAAAATGGCTCTAGGATTTGTTCGGGGAAAACTCCAAACTTCATAGCTACATATGGGGTCACAAAGGACAAGGAACCACAAGGATTAAGTAGCACATAAACATCATGAGAAAATACTTTCAATATACCAGTAACCATATCAGGAGAAGCCTCCAAATCCTGGCAATTTCCCAAAGCATACAGATAATTCTAAACTCTACCGGTCCCCGGAGTAGTGCTCTGACCTCATGCAGGAACTGAAGTAGAAGATTAGGGTCTGTTTCCTCCATTAACTTTCTTTGCTGATGGATAATCCTTTTGAATATGAACCTGCTGACCATACCCATAGCATAAACCTTTTTCGTAATGACTCTCGCCTGGGTGATTCTTACCACAAATAGTACAAGTGGGATATGATGGGACCCACTGACTTCCTCCTTTCTATCAGTGAGAACCTTGAACCCTGAAATTTTGATTTATCTGAACATGATGGTCGATCCTAGGCCTTGGTGTAGGTGCATTAGCAGAAGATGGGGCAGGTCCAGATGACCTCTTATGAAGGAAATCTTTGTTTTCGTTTCCTGAGTACTATTGAGTAGACTCATTACATACTGACTTGGCCCTTTTAATCTAAAATTCCTCCCTATCTCTTTGTTTTTCCTCCTCAACCTGTTGGACATACCCCATCAACCTAGAAATATCCATATCACTAATTAGCAATACCGCGTTGCACTCTTTTTGTACATCTTTTGCAAGTCCAGACATAAAATTTAGCATCTTATCCCTCATTGTAGATACAAAATCTGGAGCATATCGAGATAATTTAGTGAACTTGAGACCATACTCCTTCACACTTATCTTTTCCTATTTTAAATTCACAAACTCCTGTACCTTGGCCCCCTTAGCTCTTGTGAAAAGAAATGGTCAAGGAAAGAATCCATAAAATCATCCCATACAGCAGGAGGTTCATTTTCACCATGAACAAGCTCCCACTGATAATACCATATACTAGCAACATCCTTCAACTGGTAGGATACAAACTCAACTCCCTCGGTGTCACTAGCATAAGATTGTTTTAACTTTATCAATAAAATTTTAGGGATCCTCATCGACCTTTGATCCTGTGAACGTAGGTAGATTCATCTTGAGGAGCGCTTGGATCCTAGAAATATTGGAAGAGTCATGAATGTTAGAGCTGGTAGGACCCGAACGACTGGACTATGATGCTACAAGCTGCGTGAGCATCTGAATAGCCTGTCTAAATTTTCCATTGGTAGCATCAGTGTGAGGAGGCTGTATAAAGAATGTCCTGGGTCCACAGGAGGTGTATCAGTAGTAACATTCTTCCCAGGAGTGCGAGCTCCATGTCTTGTATGCATCACATGAGTCGAGGGCATATTGTTAGTGTTGGCACCGGAAGAGGCCCCAATATTAGTAGTAGCCCTCTGGATGGCATGTCTTTTTGGAGGCATGAGCTAAAACAAACGACAAGCATGAATTAAAATAACTCCATAGATTTGAACTTTACCGAACGAACTAGAGTATGAAAGAAAGGAAAATTTCTCCTAAATGCCCTGTAGCCTTCTAATTATAAGTGTGGCGCAATTCACACCCATAAAAGAATACTACTAGACATGGCTTCACAGATGCCCTAGGACAATTGAACCTGGGTCTCTGATACCAAGTTTGTCACGACCTGGGCCGGGGCCCTGGACGTGGCACACACTCGATACTATAGCTAGTACGAGAAAACATTTCGGTATATCACCCGAGCATACTTCTAATGCAAATGGATAAAGCGGAGGTAATATAGAATTCAATTATGATTTTTCTCAAGAGATAAAACTTCACCCAAGTTAATTAATACCGCATTATGTCCAACAAGACCGATAGTTATGATAATAAAAAGTGGAAATTACAAAGTTTGCTTGACAACTACGCTAGCCTGTGAAGCCTCTAATAATTACCAATACTGAAAGGGAAGAAAATATATAATAATAATCATCATATCTCGTTTGGCCTCCTGGTAGGAAAGAGGCTCACCAATAGCAGAAGATAGAGATCCTAATGAGATGCCTGACCGTGAACTTGAGCACTAAAACCTACATCATGAAACGATGTAGCGCCAAAGGTGGTCAATACGTGGAATGTATTGGTATGTAAAATTATTTCAAGAGAATAGTGTAACAAGAGAACAATTCAAATTAAAAGTAAGTGGAGACAACCGGAAGGGAATAAGAACATAAACTGAACATATAATTAACTAAGATAAATTTATTTCCTTTGATTATTTGTGGGAGAAAGTAGTGAACCATCATAAACCACCATGTGAGCGCATGGACACTGATCTTGGCCCAATCAGCTAAGCCGTCCTATATCTTGCCGGGCATAGGACGTGACATGACATTAATTGCTAGAAAATAACCATGGTTAGCCCCTTTTCAGGGCACATGAAAAAAGAGAGTCATCCGATTTACAGAATAATCTCTATCCTATGTCGGCAAACATAGTTTCGGGCATTTGTTTTTTTTTAAACCTATGCCTTCAGGGTCAGCTAACTAACTCCCTTTTAATCATGAGATTATTATATTCAAAGTGTTTTCCATAGCCATATTAGACCCATGCTTATGATTTAGCCTTTTTAGGCTCATGTACATAATTTGGCCCTTTTTGGCCTCAAGTTGGTAATTCCATTATTCTGTATTCATGAGATTGATACCTTTTCATAACATTCAGAATAACTAAAAAAATATTCTGTTAAGGATTCATCAACACGAGTTCCACAACTTTTGAGTGATTATGTTTAGGAGTTAACTGGAAAGATGATAATTTATAAATTGTGTAATCGCTGGGAACTAAATCTGTCCAGAAATAATTCTTAAGTATTAAATAGGATTCTAACTGTAAGTCCGGGAAAGTCCTTGGAGCATCGCTGTAACTGCTAAAGCTATAATGAGTGCTTCGCAACTTTGTCATAATCAACTAAAACACATTTACAAAGGGAATCACGCTTGCAAACATTAATCCTAATTGGACCACTATAACCAACAGGCACATATCACAGGCAAGAACAATAAGCCAACATAGTTTACTGTAGAGCATCAAACACGGGATCGAGGGTTGCCTAACACTTTCCCGTTGGTCAACAGAATTCCTTAGCAGGAATATCTATTTGCAAACCCATTTAAATAGTCAAATCATTTTGAAAAGATTCTTTCAAAGGTGACTTGACACATCGGATTATGTCAAGTGACGACTCTGAATAAAAAATATGAATAATCCTTTTTTGAAACAAATCTTCATTTTGCCACTTAATAATAAAAAACCTTTTAAACTTAAAATATGAATCTTTTCAGTTGAAAAGGGGGTGTGACAGCTCTGGCGACTTTGCTGGGGATCTTTTAAGAATTTGAGCTTATTTTTGAATTGTATCGGCTTAGTTTGGCACTATCGATGTGTAGACATTATTTTTGTGTTGTTTTGTGTTATTGTTTTTTCATTATTGAGTGACTATGTGCTCTTTGTTTACAATTTGTATCTTATACGTTGCCGCTTTATATTTAGCATCATGTGTATAACCCAAGTCATTTTTTCTGCAACAAGTCCTAGTACACGTGTTGTACACAACCTCTAGTTGAGTAATCCTTATTTTAGGAGGGGGAGCAGTCGGTGTTATGGAGTAGGTGAAAAGCAAATTAGTCACTATCAACCATACGCTCTCCCGAACAGCCTTGTTAATGAACTCCAACATAGGTCAGCCTTTAGGTCATGCTTATGTGCAGACCTAGCGGGTCTGACTTGGTCCTTTGTTGGAGATTCACCTCTAAAGCATACTTACGTGCTAAATGTTGCATCTATGAAGGTAACGTGGTCATTTGACAGACTCATTTTGGGAAAGCATGTGCTAGAATTAAAGAAAGGTGTGTAGGCATGGAAAAATTAAAAAAAAGGAAAAAAATAGTGTTTTAGAGTTCTTTATGACTTTTATTTTTCACAATCCAAAAATTCAAAAAACAATTCTTACCTTTTTCACGCATTCACTCAAAAGAAAAGAAAAACACCTCGAAAAGATTTTTCCTTTATATCCTTTAGCATTCATAAATAATTCAAAAAAAAAAAACATATTGTAGGAGTTTTTTATAAAAGAAAAATTCAAAAAAAAAATGGTAGAAGTTTTGTACATTTCATATAAGGAAAATACCAAAAAGATTTTTTTTCTTTCATACTTGTTGGTGTCAGTTTTATGTGAAGTGTCTAATTATAAACTCAAAAAGATTTTATTTATATAGTTCATCGTCTGTATTTGGTCATGTCTCTTAAGTCAGGGTTCAGTTCATTATTTAATCCTAAATTATCCAATCTGGATGAACTACGCACCCCTGATTCTCCTCTCTCAGGAGTGAGATACGTAGGAAGCCTATTGTGGGTTCGAGGATCTAATTTCAAAAAATCCAAAAAGATATTCTCCACTCTTCATTTAGAGTAGGTGTTTCGTATACATCTTTAAAAGAAAATCACAAAAAAGATTTTTCTTTAATAGGTTTAAGTTTCATTTTCATATGAAATTCAAAATCGAAAACCCAAAAATATTTTCCTTTGGTAATCATAGGTTTCATTTTGTATAGAAATTTAAATATGAAAAGTGCAAAAATATTTTCGTCAATTCTTTTGACAATTTGTTATTTTCTTTTCTTTTCTGAGTTTTAAGACAAAGAAAAAAATGAGAGGAAAAAGAGTGTAACTGGCCATTTTGGCAAGACTTCACGAACTATGCACGCCTGATTCACCTCTCTCGGGAGAGATATACGTACGTGACCTTCTTGGGTTCAGTGATCTTTTCAAAAGAAAAAAAGGGAAAAAATAGTTTTAAAAATGTGTTGAACTCTAACACATTAGTTTTTTTTTGTTGAGTCAGTTTAAGGTGATTGGTTTATGGCATTTTGGTTGATCTTCCACGTCACACCAAATTTGAAGAAGGTTTAACGGTGTCAAACAATTTGAGGAGCTTGGTGGACAGAATGATTCTGTGAAACATTTGGGATGATACTGCAATCAATCGAGGGAAACTAAAGGAAAAAAGAAGGAAAATGCATCTGTTGTCGTGCCAGGGCCAAAGCAGAGTTTGAGAGGTCCAAGTCACCAATACTGTCAGCCTCAATCCCGAGCCCACATATCAAATCCACTTATTCATCTGCAATAAGGTTCCTCGTTTCAAAATCCAAGGAGTTCCATTCCACTTCCTTAATGTCCTTTGAACAATGCACAATTGTGTACCCATCCGTCTTCTTATCCATAATGGAATGCATCTTTCCCTAAACATCATCCTCAACCCCAACAAATTTACCAAGGACCTCTAAATCAAAGTTTCATCCGAGGCTAGAGTTCACAGAGAGGAGGAAGGAAAAGGATAATTTCAGTCCTATTGGGGAGTCCTATGCCAATTTGTTCCAGATAGTGAGATAGAGGGGCATGATTACTCCTCTCCTTGGGTATACACCTGACCCACATTCAAGAAATTTTGATCCTAATGTACGGTGTGCATATCATTCTAATATTTAGGGTCATAGTACAGAAGATTGTCATACTTTGAAAAGAGAAATAGAAAAGATGAGTCAAGATAAATTGATTGTGGTGCAAAACATTGACCCCTCGACCATCCTACAGAGTTCTTCACTAGCGCGTGGTACTGCACAATATGTGGGAGGCAATGAGTTAAGCACGGGGATCCAGAACTTATTTGTTGAAGGAAATGTGTCCGACAGTGGTGGAAACTCTAGTCATGCTGATATGCAAACCAATGACTAATATATCAGGCTGAGTAATTGAGAAGTCACCCCTCTCCCTACTAGGAAGAGGTTTGGTAGTTTGTTTTCTTTTCTTTTCTGTTATCTGAATTATTTTAGGGTGGTAGTTTGGGATCTATCTTGTTTTGTTCCTTTTGTCATTTATGTTCAAACCTTTTCTATTTTTTATTTCAACTAAATAGAGTATTCCTTTTTATTTTGTGTTAAAATATATGTTGTTTGTTTGTTTTCTTTACATAGTACATTTTATGTTGGCTCTAGTGATATGACTTGCTTGCGAAATTTTCAGCTAGGTCTTAAAATCTTATTTAAACATGAAACACTGAATCAGAGGGTTAAAGTTAGAAAAGGCATTTGAGAAAATAGGTATAGTGCTTAGATATTTGGTGAAGTCTTCTTTGAAAATTGAGGCAATTATTTTGAGATTACAAGAATAACTTGGTCATCAATTGAAAGAAATGTCTTAATTTGGTCAAATACTACATGTTTAATTCTACATCAAAAGGAACAGAAAATCAGCTTCACAAAATAAGAAGTCATTCAATGAAAGGAATGTACAACAAAAGTGGAGTTGTATGCTAGAAAAGCATAAAAGAAGTAGTGACGCACAGACTCAGTCAAAGTTAATGCTGTAAAAGATGTCGCACATGATCATCATCTCAAACTTTCAAATTGTATGTTATGTGCTTGTATTTTCAAAGATTGATATGACAAAGTCATTTCATTCTGCTGTCCAAACACTGTGTCATCCTTTGTTTACCACATTTGAGCCTTAGTTTTATTTTATTTGATATACCTCTTTAGGAATAAACATAGAGTCAACAAAGTTCAAAAGAAAAATATCGAGCAACAGAATAGAGACAGAAAATTTCAAAAAAAGGAAAAAATATGTCCAAAAAGAAAAAGAGAAGAGTGTCGATAAAAAAAGAGTCTAAAAGTTTCAAAGACAAAAAGAGTCAATAAAAGTGAAAAATAAGAAACCAAATCAAAGGAAAGAACAAGCTGCCACAACTACGCGTGATCTGATTCTCCTCTCTCAGGGGTGAGATGCGTAGGCTGCCCTTCTCTGGACTCGGTCCAACCAAATAAAAAATTTAGAATTTCCCAGTCAAAAGAAACTGGGGCAATATTTAATCCTCGTTGTTTGAGTTGATTCTAAAAGTTGTAAGTCCCACCCCACTTTAAGTGTCGTTTAGGCCTCATGTCATCCTTTTCTTCTAATCTTATTCAAAAGCCAAGCTACAACCAAAGAAAAAGCTTTAGATCAATCCTTGAGAATGTTAAGACTAAGCATGCAATGAATAGGATGACACATTTTGGGAACTACTTGTCCACCTCAGCAATAAGAATCGGGAGAGAAATAAAAATGAGAGTCTTATTAGTGAAAACCCTCACGGGCACCATAAGACGATGGCAAGTTGAGAGAAATAAAAAAGAGAGAGTCTAATTAGTGAAAACCTTACAGGCATCGTAAGACGACTATGAGTTGAGAGAAATAAAAATAAGAGTCTCATTGGTGAAAAATCCTCACGGACACCATAAGGCAATGGTGAGCTGAGGAAAAGAAAATGAGAAAAGCTTGTTGGCGAAAACCCTTCAAGGTGCTATCATCCAAATGAGGTCTTAAATGTAATTTACATAAGGAATAAACTCAGTTTCAAGGCTATTAACTCAACAACAATTGGTAGAAAGTTTGGATGAAAAGATCAGGTTGCTTAATCCAAAGTGCATGACAAATTCATTAGAGTTGACTGTCATTTTTAGATGAATTTTTGGTTTCTTTGTTTCAAATGGGAACATTCATTGTCTTTTCTTTCTTCTCTTTATTTTTTATTTTGTTTTCTTGAGTCAGTTATCCAAATAAAAAAATGTCATTCTTTTTTCTTTTCTTGTCATTGAGTCAAGTCAATGTCAAAACAAGTGAGAAAAGATTTCAAAATTGGCTACCAGCTTCTTCAATTGCACAAAGCAAGACAAAAGGCCAGTACATAAGATAGACATCATTGTGATCCAAAATAAGGCATGCAAAAAATTTTGTCAACAAACAAGTTTGGAAAATCACGAAAATATCAAGGTTCAAAGGGTTTATCTGAGAAGCATGGGAAAGCAGAAATACGGTGTTTGTTTCAGAGTCACTCTTAATAATCTAAGTTCAGATCAATGATGCAGTAAGTCAATGACATATGCTAATGGTTGAAAGCAAGATTAAATATGAAAGGGGAAAAAGCGATTTCCGCGAAAGCTAAAGACACAAACTAGCCACCATGTTTTTAAATTCACAAGTTTTCTTTGATGAAATAGGAAACATGTTAGCTTTAAATCAAGGTCTTCAGAGTCTAAATATCAAAGGCTGCAATGCCTCACTTCCGTAAATGCAAGAGGTAATGTTGCTACTAAGGTTTGATAATCAATACCATGGTAAAACTCATAATACAATATCTATAGGAGACACACCTCCTTGTCCAGGAGACACACTTCCATGTTTGGATAATTCAAGCGGCATTTGTAAGGAGACGTACTTCCTTGTTTTGGTAATTCAACCAATATTTGTAAGGAGACGCACTTCTTTATTTGGATAATTCAAGCAACATTTGTAAGGAGACGCACTTTCTTGTTTGGTTAATTCATGAGACATTTATAAAGAGACGCACTTCCTTGTTTGGCTAATTTAACCGACTTTTGTGAGGAGACGCACTTCCTTATTTGGGCAATTCAAGTGACATTTGTGAGGAGACGCACTTTCTTTTTTGATCAATTCAAGCAGCATTTGTAAGGAGACACACTTCCTTGTTCGGACAATTCAAGCAACATTTTTAAGGAGACGCACTTACTTGTTTGGGTAATTAAAGCAACACTTGTAAGGAGACGTACTTCCTTGTTTGGTAATGCAAGCAATATTCGTAAGAAGACACACTTCCTAGATTGGGTAATTCGAATTTTGCTCTTTAGGTAATGCACTTCCTAACTTAAGTCTTGATTCCTAGTAGAGGTACTTCCTAGTTTAGTCAATCCCCTTGATTCCTAGTAGATGTACTTCCTAGTTGGGTCAGTCCCCTTGATACCTAGTAGATGTACTTCCTGGTTGAGGAATTCCCCTTAATTCGTAGTAGATGTACCTCCTGGTCGAGTCAGTCCCCTTGATTCCTAGTAGATGGACTTCCTAGTTGAGTTATTTGCCTTGATTACTAGTAGATAGAATTCCTAGTTGAGTCAGTCCCTTTGATTTCTAGAAAATGTACTTTCTAGTAGAGTTATTGCATTTAATCCTTAAGAGACGCACTTCCTTGCTAGTTTTCATCTGTCAGGGGGTACACTTTTTAATTTAAACTTCTATCTGTAGAACACGCACTTTCTAGTCAGAATTCCTCACTTATTTTGTAGGAGACTTTAGTCATTCAATTTTACTCTCAAGAGATGAATTGCTTGGTCAGAGTCTTGATTCATCATTGCAACATGCAAGTAGGTATGATGTGACTTACACAAAAGTCTTCTGATGATAAACTGGGGAAAAAATTTAATTTCTATTTTGTAAATTTACTTTTCTGGCAAATGGAATTTCTGTTTACAATAATTATGTTTGGAATTATTTTCTTTCTAGTTTTGATATGATTTCAGGAGCCACCCAAAGAACAGGGTGAAAAAATGGAAAGCCAAGCAACAAGGTGAAGAAATTGAAAGTTAACAAATTAAAAAATAGCAAGTCACGAGGCCCCCTGGAGAATAGGGTGAAGAAATCGAAAGCCAAGAAACAAGTTGAAGAAATTGCAAGTCAGGAGCCCGCCTGAAGAATAGGATGATGAAACTCAAGTCAAGAATATAAAAGAAGCTGCATAGATAGTATTTTTGTAATTTCATTTATGCTTTAACTTGTAATTTTCATTTTGATGTAATGATAGAGCCACGGACCAGAACCTCGACAAGGCCTCACTCGACTCTCCAACTCGGTATAGACCCTCTCCTTCTAACCCTTTGAGATACTTGAGAATTGATTCCGTCATAACTTGGGTAGGTAGGATGTATTAAGTCAAGACCCGATTGTCCTTCTTTCTTCTATTTCTTTCCTTGAATAATGGTCGAGTCAAAATTTGGTCTCATTGTATTCTTTTTTATCTGAAAACACTTTGTGTTTACACCCAAAAAGGGAAACGATGTAGACACCTAATTTTGACCCTCCTTAAGACAAATTTCTCCATTTTGTACCTCACATTATCCTACACCCTCACCTATGTGATTATACCCCACAAAAGAGGACGCCTCACACCTCACTACCCCATACCCCTCTCCTTACCAACCCTACCCTTACCCCTCACACCCCTCACCCGTACCTCACGTGACCCCCTCCTCCTACCTATCTTTCTTTACATGTTTTTTCCAATTCCATATATATACTGGACTATATTCATACGCAGGGAAAATGGGGAGCATATATAGAGAATTACTTTAAGGGAGGTCATCTTCTTCACTAAGAAATTCACCTCACGGTCACACACACCAATACATATTTCATAGAACATAGACATTATTCCCCTCTATTTTATATATACAGAGAGGATACAACAAACACATGCTCATATACCGCTAATTCTCACTCCTAGAATAGATGATATACACACAACTATAGAATTCCATGTTGAAGCACACGACTCACCTCACAGCATCTCTCACACACATATGGAAAAGATAGTAGATAGAGATAGATAGAGTAGATCGAGAGAGAGAGTAGCGGAGAGAGAGAGGGGAAAATTTGGTGGGGCTGAGTATTCCGACAAAATCCTAACTGAAACTGGTTGTGACGATCGTTGTTGGGTCCACTGGTTTTTAAAATCACCATACTTTTGAAACCCCCCCCCCCACACACACACAAAAGAAAAATCTCATTATTATCTAGGCTTTCTAGACAAATCCGACCCAAGAACATTTGAAACATCACTGAAATTAACTTTGTTCCATCGATATTCGTGACTGTCTGAGTTTACCGAAGCTTCAGGCATATAGTTCTCTCGATTTTCTTGTAAGTTTCAGTTTTTGGGTTCATTGTTCTTTGTGGTTTTGGTGTTTTGAATTGGATTTTTGAGTTTTTCATATCAGAGTTGGCTCATAGTCGAGTTGTGGCATTCTTTGAGGTTCCAGGACATGAAGCTATCTTAACTTTGTAGGAGCCATTCTATATACTGGAATAGAGATAGGCTGAGTGTCAGGAATAAGATCAATCCCAAAATCTATTTCCCTATCGGGAGGAACTCTAGGAAGATCGTCAGGAAAAACTTCTGAATACTCATTGACAACAGGAACAGACTGGAGTGAAGGTATTTCTGACTTACAATCTTTGACTCAGACCAGGTGGTAAATACACCCCTTGGATATTATTTTTTAAGCCTTAAGATATGAAATGAACTTTCCTTTAGGCACGACAGGACTACCTTCATATTCAAGAAGTGGTTCATTGGGAAACTGAAACTTGACCACCCTCGTTCTACAATCAATAGATGCATAACATGAATATAACCAGTCCATACCCAATATAACATTAGAGTACACCATGTCCAACTCAAATAAGTTGACTGTTGTGTTTTTATGGAGGACGGCAACTACACAATCTCTATAAACTCGTCTAGCAATAAAAGACTTGCCAACAGGAGTAGAAATAGAAAATGGCTCTAGGATTTGTTTGGGGAAAACTCCAAACTTCATAGCTACATATGGGGTCACAAAGGACAAGGAAGCACCAGGATTAAGTAGCACATAAACATCATGAGAAAAGACTTTCAATATACCAGTAACCATATCAGGAGAAGCCTCCAAATCCTAGAAATTTCCCAAAGCATACAGACAATTCTAAACTCTACCGGTCCCCGTTGTAGTGCTCTGACCTCCTGCAGGAACTGAAGTAAAAGATTAGGGTTTGTTTCCTCCATTAACTTTCTTTGCTGATGGATAATCCTTTTGAATATGAACCTGCTGACCATACCCATAGCATAAACCTTTTTCGTAATGACTCTCGCCTGGGTGATTCTTTCCACAAATAGTACAAGTGGGATATGATGGGACCCACTGACTTCCTCCTTTCAATCAGTGAGAACCTTGAACCCTGAAATTTTGATTTATCTGAACATGATGGTCGATCCTAGGCCTTGGTGTAGGTGCACTAGCAGAAGACGGGGCAGGTCCAGATGACCTCTTATGAAAGAAATCTTTGTTTTCGTTTCCTGAGCACTGTTGAGTAGACTCATTACCTACTGACTTGGCCCTTTTATTCTAAAATTCCTCCCTATCTCTTTGGTTTTCCTCCTAAACCTGTTGGACATACATCATCAACCTAGAAATATCCATATCACTAATTAGCAATACCGTTTTGCACTCTTTTTGTACATCTTTTGCAAGTCCAGACATAAAATTTAGCATCTTAGCCATCACTGTAGATACAAACTCTGGAGCATTTCGAGATAATTTAGTGAACTTGAGACCATACTCCTTCACACTTATCTTTTCCTGTTTTAAATTCACAAACTCCTGTATCTTTGCCCCCTTAGCTCTTGTGAAAAGAAATGGTCAAGGAAAGAATCCATAAAATCATCCCATACAGTAGGAGGTTCATTTTCATCATGAACAAGCTCTCACTGATAATACCATATACTAGCAACATCCTTCAACTGGTAGGATACAAACTCAACTCTCTCGGTGTCACTAGCATGCAGAACCCGTAAGATTTTTTTAACTTTATCAATAAAATTTTAGGGATCCTCATCGACCTTCGATCCTGTGAACGTAGGTGGATTCATCTTGAGGAGCGCTTGGATCCTAGAAATATTGGAAGAATCATGAGAGTTAGAGCTGGTAGGACCCGAACGACTGGACTAAGATGCCACAAGCTGCATGAGCATCAGAATAGCCTATCTAAATTTGCCATTGGTAGAATCAGTGTGAGGAGGTTGTATAAAGAATGTCCTGGGTCCACAGGAGGTGTATCAGTAGTAACATTCTTCCCAGGGGTTTGAGCTCCATGTCTGGTATGCATCACATGAGTCGAGGGCATATTGTTAGTGTTGGCACCGGAAGAGGCCCCAATATTAGTAGTAGCCCTCTGGATGGCATGTCTTTTTGGAGGCATGAGCTAAAACAAACGACAAGCATGAATTAAAATAAATCCATAGAGTTGAACTTTACCGAACGATCTAGAGTATGAAAGAATGGAAAATATCTCCTAAATGCCCTGTAGCCTTCTAATTATAAGTGTGGCGCAATTCACACCCATAAAAGAATACTACTAGACATGGCTTCACAGATGCCCTAGGACAATTGAACCTGGGTCTCTGATACCAAGTTTGTCACGACCTGGGCCGGGGCCCTGGACGTGGCACACACTCGATACTATAGCTAGTACGAGCAAACATTTCGATATATCACCCGAGCATACTTTTAATGCAAATGGATAAAGCGGAGGTAATATAGAATTCAATTATGATTTTTCTCAAGAGATAAAACTTCACCCAAGTTAATTAATACCGCATTATGTCCAACAACACCAATAGTTACGATAATAAAAAGTGGAAATTACAAAGTTTGCTTGACAACTACGCTAGCCTGTGAAGCCTCTAATAATTACCAATAATGAAAGGGAAGAAAATATATACTAATAATAATCATATCTCGTTTGGCCTCCTAGTAGGAAAGAGGCTCACCAATAGCAGAAGATAGAGATCCTAATGAGATGCCTAACTGTGAACTTGAGCACTAAAACCTACATCATGAAACGATGTAGCGCCAAAGGCGGTCAATACGTGGAATGTATTGGTATGTAAAATTATTTCAAGAGAATAGTATAGTAAGAGAACAATTCAAATTAAAAGTAAGTGGAGACAATGGAAGGGAATAAGAACATAAACTAAACATATAATTAACTAAGATAAATTTATTTCCTTTGATTATTTGTGGGAGAAAGTAGTGAACCATCATAAACCACCATGTGAGCGCATGGAGACTGATCTTGGCCCGATCAGCTAAGCCGTCCTATACCTTGCCGGGCATAGGACGTGACATGACATTAATTTCTAGCAAATAACCATGGTTAGCCCCTTTTCGGGGCACATGAAAAAAGAGAGTCATCCGATTTAAAGAATAATCTCTATCCTATGTCGGCAAGCATAGTTTCGGGCATTTGTTTTTTTTTAAACCTATGCCTTCAGTGTCAGCTAACTAACTCCTTTTTAATCATGAGATTATTATATTCAAAGTGTTGTCCATAGCCATATTAGATCCATGCTTATGATTTAGCCTTTTGAGGCTCATGTACATAATTTGGCCCTTTTTGGCCTCAAGTTGGTAATTCCATTATTCTGTATTCATGAGATTGATACCTTTTCATAACATTCAGAATAACTAAAAAAACATTCTGTTAAGGATTCATTAACACGATTTCCACAACTTTTGAGAGATTATGTTTAGGAGTTAACTGGAAAGATGGTAATTTATAAATTGTGTAATCGCTGGGAACTAAATCTGTCCAGAAATAATTCTTAAGTATTAAATAGGATTCTAACTGTAAGTCTGGGAAAATCATTGGAGCATCGCTGTAACTGCTAAAGTTATAATGAGTGCTTCGCAACTTTGTCATAATCAACTAAAACACATTTACAAAGGGAATCACGCTTGCAAACATTAATCCTAATTAGACCACTATAACCAACAGGCACAT
This sequence comes from Capsicum baccatum var. pendulum, assembly GCA_030864225.1. Classification (NCBI taxonomy): domain Eukaryota; kingdom Viridiplantae; phylum Streptophyta; class Magnoliopsida; order Solanales; family Solanaceae; genus Capsicum; species Capsicum baccatum. Next base: position 8,359,242 of record CM061552.1, read on the forward strand.
ATCACAGGCAAGAACAATAAGCCAACATAGTTTACTGTAGAGCATCAACCACGTGATCGAGGGTTGCCTAACACCTTCCCCTTGGTAAACAGAATTCCTTAGCAGGAATCTCTATTCGCAAACCCATTTAAATAGTCAAATCATTTTGAAAAGATTCTTTCAAAGGTGACTTGACACATCGGATTATGTCAAGTGACGACTCTGAATAAAAATATGAATAATCCTTTTTTGAAACAAATTTTTATTTTTCCACTTAATAATAAAAACCCTTTTAAACTTAAAATATGAATCTTTTCGGTTGAAAAGGGGGTGTGACAGCTCTGGCGACTCTGCTGGGGATCTTTTAAGAATTTGAGCTTATTTTTGAATTGTATCGGCTTAGTTTGGCACTATCGATGTGTAGACATTTTTTTGTGTTGTTTCGTGTTATTGTTTTATCATTGTTGAGTGACTATGTGCTCTTTGTTTACAATTTTTATCTTATACGTTACCGCTTTATATCTGGCATCATGTGTATAACCCAAGTCATTTTTTCTGCAACAAGTCCTAGTACACGTGTTATGCACGACCTCTAGTTGAGTCACCCTTATTTTAGGAGGGGGAGCCGTCGGTGTTATGGAGTAGGTGAAAAGCAAATTAGCCACTATCAACCATACGCTCTCCCGAACAGCCTAGTTAATGAACCCCAATATAGGTCAGCCTTTAGGTCATGCTTATGTGCAGACCTAGCGGGTCCGACTTGGTCCTTTGTTGGAGATTCACCTCTAAAGCATCCTTACGTGCTAAATGTTGCATCTATGAAGGTAACGTGGTCATTTGACAGACTCATTTTGGGAAAGCATGTGCTAGAATTAAAGAAAGGTGTGTAGGCATGAAAAAATTAAAAAAAAAAAAAGGGAAAAAATATTTTTTTAGAGTTTATTCTGACTTTTATTTTTCACAATCCAAAAATTCAAAAAAACAATTCTTACCTTTTTCACGCATTCACTCAAAAGAAAAAAAAAATACCTCGAAAAGATTTTTCCTTTATCTCATTTAGCATGCATACATAATTCAAAAAAAAACATATTTTAGGAGTTTTTTATAAAAGAAAAATTCAAAAAAAAATGGTAGAAGTTTTGTACATTTCATATAAGGAAAATACCAAAAAGATTTTTTTTTCTTTCATACTTGTTGGTGTCAGTTTTATGTGAAGTGTCTAATTATAAACTCAAAAAGATTTTATTTATATAGTTCATCGTCTGTATTTGGTCATGTCTCTTAAGTCAGGGTTCAGTTCATTATTTAATCCTAAATTATCTAATCTGGATGAACTACGCACCCCTGATTCTCCTCTCTCGAGAGTGAGATACGTAGGAAGCCTATTGTGGGTTCGAGGATCTTATTTCAAAAAATCCAAAAAGATATTCTTCACTCTTCATTTAGAGTAGGTGTTTCGTATACATCTTTAAAAGAAAATCACAAAAAAGATTTTTCTTTAATAGGTTTAAGTTTCATTTTCATATGAAATTCAAAATCGAAAACCCAAAAATATTTTCCTTTGGTAATCATAGGTTTCATTTTGTATAGAAATTTAAATATGAAAAGTGCAAAAATATTTTCGTCAATTCTTTTGACAATTTGTTATTTTCTTTTCTTTTCTGAGTTTTAAGAAAAAGAGAAAAATGAAAGGAAAAAGAGTGTAACTGGACATTTTGGCAAGACTTCACGAACTACGCACACCTGATTCTCCTCTCTCGGGAGCGATATACGTACGTGACCTTCTTGGGTTCGGAGATCTTTTTAAAAGAAAAAAAGGGAAAAATAGTTTTAAAAAAGTGTTGAACTCTAACACATTAGTTGTTTTTTGTTGAGTCAGTTTAAGGTGATTGATTTATGGCATTTTGGCTGATCTTCCACGTCACACCAAATTTGAAGAAGGTTTAATGGTGTCCAACAATTTGAGGAGCTTGGTGGACATCAAAATTTGAGACATCAAAATTTGAGGAGCTTGGTGGATAGAATGATTCTGTGAAACATTTGGGATGATACTGCAATCAATCAAGGGAAACTAAAGAAAAAAAGAAGGAAAATGCATTTGTTGTCGTGCCAGGGCCAAAGCAGAGTTTGAGAGGTCCAATTCACCAGTACTGTCAGCCTCAATCCCGAGACCACATATCAAATCCAATTATTCATCTGCAATAAGGTTCCTCGTTTCAAAATCCAAGGAGTTCCATTCCACTTCCTTAATGTCCTTTGAACAATGCACAATTGTGTACCCATCCGTCTTCTTATCCATAATGGAATGCATCTGTCCCTAAACATCATCCTCGACCCCAACAAATTTACCAAGGAAACTCTACATCAAAGTTTCATCCGAGGCTAGAGTTCATGGAGAGGAGGAACGAAAAGGATAATTTCAGTCCTATTGGGGAGTCCTATGCCAATTTGTTCCAGATATTGGGATAGAGGGGCATGATTACTCCTCTCCTTGGGTATACACCTGACCCACATTCAAGAAATTTTGATCCTAATGTACGGTGTGCATATCATTCTAATGTTTAGATTCATAGTACTGAAGATTGTCACACTTTGAAAAGAGAAATAGAAAAGATGAGTCAAGATAAATTGATTGTGGTGCAAAACATTGACCCCTCGACCATCCTACAGAGTTCTTCACTAGTGCGTGGTACTGCACAATATGTGGGAGGCAATGAGTTAAGCACGGGGATCCAGAACTTATTTGTTGAAGGAAATGTGTTTGACAGTGGTGGAAGCTCTAGTCATGCTGATATGCAAACCAATGACTAATATATCAGGCTGAGTAATTGAGAAGTCACCCCTCTCCCTACTAGGAAGAGGTTTGGTAGTTTGTTTTCTTTTCTTTTCTGTTAACTGAATTATTTTAGGGTGGTAGTTTGGGATCTATCTTGTTTTGTTCCTTTTGTCATTTATGTTCAAACCTTTTCTATTTTTTATTTCAACTAAATAGAGTATTCCTTTTTATTTTGTGTTCAAATATATGTTGTTTGTTTGTTTTCTTTACATAGTACATTTTATGTTGGCTCTAGTGATATGAATTGCTTGCGTAATTTTCAGCTAGGTCTTAAAATCTAATTTAAACATGAAACACTGAATCAGAGGGTTAAAGTTAGAAAAGGCATTTGAGAAAATAGGTATAGTGCTTAGATATTTGGTGAAGTCTTCTTTGAAAATTGAGGCAATTATTTTGAGATTACAAGAATAACTTGGTCATCAATTGAAAGAAATGTCTTAATTTGGTCAAATACTACATGTGTAATTCTACATCAAAAGGAACAGAAAATCAGCTTCACAAAATAAGAAGTCATTCAATGTAAGGAATGTACAACAAAAGTGGAGTTGTATGCTAGAAAAGTGTAGAAGAAGCAGTGAAGCACAGACTCAGTCAAAGTTAATGTTGTAAAAGATGTAGCACATGATCATCATCTCAAACTTTCAAATTGTATGTTATGTGCTTGTATTTTCAAAGATTGATATGACAAAGTCATTTCATTCTGCTGTCCAAACACTGTGTCATCCTTTGTTTACCACATTTGAGCCTTAGTTTTATTTTATTTGATATACCTCTTTAGGAATAAAGATCGAGTCAACAGAGTTCAAAAGAAAAATATCGAGCAACAGAATAGAGTCAGAAAATTTCAAAAAAAGGAAAAAATATGTCCAAAAAGAAAAAGAGAAGAGTGTCGATAAAAAAAGAGTCTAAAAGTTTCAAAGACAAAAAGAGTCAATAAAAGTGAAAAATAAGAAATCAAATAAAAGGAAACAACAAGCTGCCACAACTACGCGTGATTTGATTCTCCTCTCTCAGGGGTGAGATACGTAGGTTGCCCTTCTCTGGGCTCGGTCCAACCAAATAAATAATTTAGAATTGCCGAGTCAAAAGAAACTGGGGCAATATTTAATCCTCGTTGTTTGAGTTGATTCCAAAAGTTGTAAGTCTCACCCCACTTTAAGTGTCGTTTAGGCCTCATGTCATCCTTTTCTTCTAATCTTATTCAAAAACCAAGCTACAACCAAAGAAAAAGCTTTAGATCAATCTTTGAGAATGTTAAGACTAAGCATGCAATGAATGGGATGACACATTTTGGGAACTACTTGTCTACCTCAGCAATAAGAATCGGGACAGAAATAAAAATGAGAGTCTTATTAGTGAAAACCCTCACGGGTACCATAAGACGATGGCAAGTTGAGAGAAATAAAAAAGAGAGAGTCTAATTAGTGAAAACCCTTACAGGCATCGTAAGACGACTGTGAGTTGAGAGAAATAAAAATAAGAGTCTCATTGGTGAAAAATCCTCATGGACACCATAAGGCAATGGCGAGCTGAGAAAAAAGAAAATGAGAAAAGCTTGTTGGCGAAAACCCTTCAAGGTGCTATCATCCGAATGAGGTCTTAAATGTAATTTACCTAAGGAATAAACTCAGTTTCAAGGCTATTAACTCAACAACAATTGGTAGAAAGTTTGGAAGAAAAGATCAGGTTGCTTAATCCAAAGTGCATGACAAATTCATTAGAGTTGACTGTCATTTTTAGATGAACTTTTTGTTTCTTTGTTTCAAATGGGAAAGTTCATTGTCTTTTCTTTCTTCTCTTTATTTTTTATTTTGTTTTCTTGAGTCAGTTATCCAAATAAAAAAATGTCATTCTTTTTTCTTTCTTGTCATTGAGTCAAGTCAATGTCAAAACAAGTGAGAAAAGATTTCAAAATTGGCTACCAGTTTCTTCAATTGCACAAAGCAAGACAAAGGCCAGTACATAAGATAGACATCATTCTGATCCAAAATAAGGCATGCAAAAAATTTTGTCAACAAACAAGTTTGGAAAATCACGAAAATATCAAGGTTCAAAGGGTTTATCTGAGAAGCATGGCAAAGTAGAAATACGGTGTTTGTTTCAAAGTCACTCTTAATAATCTAAGTTCAGATCAATGATGCAGCAAGTCAATGACATATGCTAATGGTTGAAAGCAAAATTAAATATGAAAGGGGAAAAAGAGATTGCCGCAAAAGCTAAAGCCACAAACTAGCCACCATGTTTTTAAATTCACAAGTTTTCTTTGATGAAACAGGAAACTTGTTAGCTTCAAATCAAGGACTTCAGAGTCTAAATATCAAAGGCTGCAATGCCTCACTTCCGTAAATGCAAGAGGTAATGTTGCTACAAAGGTTTGATAATCAATACCATGGTAAAACTCATAATACAATATCTATAGGAGACACACCTCTTTGTCCAGGAGACACACTTCCATGTTTGGATAATTCAAGCGGCATTTGTAAGGAGACGTACCTCCTTGTTTTGGTAATTCAACCAATATTTGTAAGGAGACGCACTTCTTTATTTGGAAAATTCAAGCAACATTTCTAAGGAAACGCACTTTCTTGTTTGGTTAATTCATGAGACATTTATAAGGAGACACACTTCCTTGTTTGGCCAATTTAATCGACATTTGTGAGGAGACGCACTTCCTTATTTGGGTAATTCAAGCGACATTTGAGAGGAGACACACTTTATTTTTTGAGAAATTCAAGCAGCATTTATAAAGAGACACACTTCCTTCTTCGGATAATTCAAGCAACATTTGTAAGGAGACGCACTTACTTGTTTGGGTAATTAAAGCAACACTTGTAAGGAGAAGTACTTTCTTGTTTGGTAATGCAAGCAATATTGGTAAGAAGACACACTTCCTAGATTGGGTAATTCGAATTTTGCTCTTTAGGTAATGCACTTCCTAACTTAAGTCTTGATACCTAGTAGAGGTACTTCCTAGTTGAGTCAATCCCCTTGATTCCTAGTAGATGTACTTCCTAGTTGGGTCAGTCCCCTTGATACCTAGTAGATGTACTTCCTGGTTGAGGAATTCCCCTTGATTCGTAGTAGATGTACCTCCTGGTCGAGTCAGTCCCCTTGATTCCTAGTAGATGGACTTCCTAGTTGAGTTATTTCCCTTGATTACTAGTAGATAGACTTCCTAGTTGAGTCAGTCCCTTTGATTTCTAAAAAATGTACTTTCTAGTAGAGTTATTGCATTTAATCCTTAAGAGACGCACTTCCTTGCTAGTTTTCATCTGTCAGGGGGTACACTTTTTAATTTAAACTTCTATCTGTAGAACACGCACTTTCTAGTCAGAATTCCTCACTTTATTTTGTAGGAGACTTTAGTCATTCAATTTTACTCTCAAGAGATGAATTGCTTGGTCAGAGTCTTGATTCATCATTGCAACATGCAAGTAGGTATGATGTGACTTACACAAAAGTCTTCTGATGATAAACTGGGGAAAAAATTTAATTTTTATTTTGTAAATTTACTTTTCTGGCAAACGAAATTTCTGTTTACAATAATTATGTTTGGAATTATTTTCTTTCTAGTTTTGATATGATTTCAGGAGCCACCCAAAGAACAGGGCGAAAAAATGGAAAGCCAAGCAATAAGGTGAAGAAATTGAAAGTTAACAAATTGAAAAATAGCAAGTCACGAGGCCCCCTGGAGAATATGGTGAAGAATTGAAAGCCAAGAAACAAGTTGAAGAAATTGCAAGTCAGGAGCCCGCCTGAAGAATAGGATGATGAAACTCAAGTCAAGAATATAAAAGAAGCTGCATAGATAGTATTTTTGTAATTTCATTTATTCTTTAACTTGTAATTTTCATTTTGATGTAATGATAGAGCCACGGACCAGAACCTCGACAAGGCCTCACTCGACTCTCCAACTCGGTATAGACCCTCTCCTTCTAACCCTTTGAGATACTTGAGAATTGATTCCGTCATAACTTGGGTAGGTAGGATGTCTCAAGTCAAGACCCGATTGTCCTTCTTTCTTCTATTTCTTTCCTTGAATAATGGTCGAGTCAAAATTTGGTCTCATTGTATACTTTTTTATCTGAAAACACTTTGTGTTTACACCCAAAAAGGGGCACGATGTAGACACCTAATTTTGACCCTCCCGAAGAAAAATTTATCCATTTTGTACCTCACATTATCCTGCACCCTCACCCATGTGATTATACACCACAAAAGAGGACACCTCACACCTCACACCTCACTACCCCATACCCCTATCCTTACCTACCCTACCCTTACCCATCACACCCCTCACCCATACCTCACGTGACCCCCTCCTCCTACCTATCTTTCTTTACATGTTTTTTCCAATTCCATATATATACCGGACCATATTCATACGCAGGGAAAATGGGGAGCATATATAGAGAATTACTTTAAGGGAGGTCATCTTCTTCACTAAGAAATTCACCTCACGGTCACACACACCAATACATACTTCATAGAACATAGACATTATTCCCCTCTATTTTATATATACAGAGAGGATACAACAAACACATGCTCATATACCGCCAATTCTCACTCCTAGAATTGATGATATACACATAACTACAGAATTCCATGTTGAAGCACACGACTCACCTCACAACATCTCTCACACACATATGGAAAAGATAGTAGATAGAGAGAGATAGAGTAGATCGGGAGAGAGAGTAGCGGAGAGAGAGAGGGGTAAATTTGGTGGGGCTGAGTATTCCGACAAAATCCTAACTGAAACTAGCTATGACGATCGTTGTTAGGTCCACTGGTTTTTAAAATCTCCATACTTTTGAAACCCCCCCCCCCCACACACACAAAATCTCCTTATTTTCTGGGCTTTCTAGACAAATCCGACCCAAGAATATTTGAAACATCACCAAAATTAACTTTGTTCCATCGATATTCGTGACTATCTAAGTTCACCGAAGCTCTGGGCATATAGTTCTCTCGATTTTCTTGTAAGTTTCAGTTTTTTGGTCCACTGTTCTTTGTGGTTTTGGTGTTTTGAATTGGATTTTAGAGTTTTTCATATCAGAGTTGGCTCATAGCCGAGTTGTGTCATTCTTTGAGGTTCCAGGACATGAAGCTATCTTAACTTTGTAGGAGCCATTCTATATACTGGAATAGAGATAGGCTGAGTGTCAGGAATAAGATCAATCCCAAAATCTATTTCCCTATCGGGAGGAACTCCAGGAAGATCGTCAGGAAAAACTTTTGAATACTCATTGACAACAGGAACAGACTGGAGTGAAGGTATTTCTGACTTACAATCTTTGACTCAGACCAGGTGGTAAATACACCCATTGGATATTATTTTTTAAGCCTTAAGATATGAAATGAACTTTCCTTTAGGCAAGACAGGACTACCTTCATATTCAAGAAGTGGTTCGTTGGGAAACTGAAACTTGACCACCCTCGTTCTACAATCAATAGAAGCATAATATGAATATAACCAGTCCATACCCAATATAACATCAGAGTACACCATGTCCAACTCAAATAAGTTGATTTTTGTGTTTTTATGGAGGACGGTAACTACACAATCTCTATAAAATCGTCTAGCAATAAAAGACTTGCCAACAGGAGTGGAAATAGAAAATGGCTCTAGGATTTGTTTGGGGAAAACTCCAAACTTCATAGCTACATATGGGGTCACAAAGGACAAGGAACCACCAGGATTAAGTAGCACATAAACATCATGAGAAAAGACTTTCAATATACCAGTAACCATATCAGGAGAAGCCTCCAAATCCTGGCAATTTCCCAAAGCATACAAATAATTCTGAACTCTACCGGTCCCCGGAGTAGTGCTCTGACCTCATGCAGGAACTGAAGTAGAAGATTAGGGTCTGTTTCCTCCATTAACTTTCTTTGCTGATGGATAATCCTTTTGAATATGAACCTGCTGACCATACCCATAGCATAAACCTTTTTCGTAATGACTCTCGCCTGGGTGATTCTTTCCACAAATAGTACAAGTGGGATATGATGGGACCGACTGACTTCCTCCTTTATATCAGTGAGAAACTTGAACCCTGAAATTTTGATTTATCTGAACATGATGGTCGATCCTAGGCCTTGGTGTAGGTGCACTAGCAGAAGATGGGGCAGGTCCAGATGACCTCTTATGAAGGAAATCTTTGTTTTCGTTTCCTGAGCACTGTTGAGTAGACTCATTACATACTGACTTAGCCCTTTTATTCTAAAATTCCTCCCTATCTCTTTGTTTTTCCTCCTCAACCTGTTGGACATACACCATCAACCTAGAAATATCCATATCACTAATTAGCAATACCGCTTTGCACTCTTTTTGTACATCTTTTGCAAGTCCAGACATAAAATTTAGCATCTTAGCCCTCATTGTAGATACAAACTCTGGAGAATATCGAGATAATTTAGTAAACTTGAGACCATACTCCTTCACACTTATCTTTTCCTATTTTAAATTCACAAACTCCTGTACCTTGGCCCCCTTAGCTCTTGTGAAAAGAAATGGTCATGGAAAGAATCCATAAAATCATCCCATACAGCAGGAGGTTCATTTTCACCATGAACAAGCTCCCACTGATAATACCATATACTAGCAACATCCTTCAACTGGTAGGATACAAACTCAACTCCCTCGGTGTCACTAGCATCCAGAACCCGTAAGATTTTTTTAACTTTATCAATAAAATTTTAGGGATCCTCATCGACCTTCGATCCTGTGAACGTAGGTGGATTCATCTTGAGGAGCGCTTGGATCCTAGAAATATTGGAAGAGTCATGAGAGTTAGAGCTGGTAGGACCCGAACGACTGGACTAAGATGCCACAAGCTGCGTGAGCATCTGAATAGCCTGTCTAAATTTGCCATTGGTAGCATCAGTGTGAGGAGGCTGTATAAAGAATGTCCTGGGTCCACAGGAGGTGTATCAGTAGTAACATTCTTCACAGAAGTGCAAGCTCCATGTCTGGTATGCATCACATGAGTCGAGGGCATATTGTTAGTGTTGGCACCGGAAGAGGCCCCAATATTAGTAGTAGCCCTCTGGATGGCATGTCTTTTTGGAGGCATGAGCTAAAACAAACGACAAGCATGAATTAAAATAAATCCATAGAGTTGAACTTTACCGAACGATCTAGAGTATGAAAGAATGGAAAATATCTCCTAAATGCCCTGTAGCCTTCTAATTATAAGTGTGGCGCAATTCACACCCATAAAAGAATGCTACTAGACATGGATTCACAGATGCCCTAGGACAATTGAACCTGGGTCTCTGATACCAAGTTTGTCACGACCTGGGCCGGGGCCCTGGACGTGGCACACACTCGATACTATAGCTAGTACGAGCAAACATTTCGATATATCACCCGAGCATACTTTTAATGCAAATGGATAAAGCGGAGGTAATATAGAATTCAATTATGATTTTTCTCAAGAGATAAAACTTCACCCAAGTTAATTAATACCGCATTATGTCCAACAACACCAATAGTTACGATAATAAAAAGTGGAAATTACAAAGTTTGCTTGACAACTACGCTAGCCTGTGAAGCCTCTAATAATTACCAATACTGAAAGGGAAGAAAATATATAATAATAATCATCATATATCGTTTGGCCTCCTGGTAGGAAAGAGGCTCACCAATAGCAGAAGATAGAGATCCTAATGAGATGCCTGACCGTGAACTTGAGCACTAGAATCTACATCATGAAACGATGTAGCGCCAAAGGCGGTCAATACGTGGAATGTATTGGTATGTAAAATTATTTCAAGAGAATAGTATAGCAAGAGAACAATTCAAATTAAAAGTAAGTGGAGACAACCGGAAGGGAATAAAAACATAAACTGAACATATAATTAACTAAGATAAATTTATTTCCTTTGATTATTTATGGGAGAAAGTAGTGAACCATCATAAACCACCATGTGAGCGCATGGAGACTGATCTTGGCCCGATCAGCTAAGCCGTCCTATACCTTTCCGGGCATAGGACGTGACATGACATTAATTGCTAGCAAATAACCATGGTTAGCCCCTTTTCGGGGCACATGAAAAAAGAGAGTCATCCGATTTACAGAATAATCTCTATCCTATGTTGGCAAACATAGTTTCGGGCATTTGTTTTTTTTTAAACCTATGCCTTCAGGGTCAGCTAACTAACTCCCTTTTAATCATGAGATTATTATATTCAAAGTGTTGTCCATAGCCATATTAGACCCATGCTCATGATTTAGCCTTTTTAGGCTCATGTACATAATTTGGCCCTTTTGGGCCTCAAGTTGGTAATTCCATTATTCTGTATTCATGAGATTGATACCTTTTCATAACATTCAGAATAACTAAAAAAACATTCTGTTAAGGATTCATTAACACGATTTCCACAACTTTTGAGAGATTATGTTTAGGAGTTAACTGGAAAGATGGTAATTTATAAATTGTGTAATCGCTGGGAACTAAATCTGTCCAGAAATAATTCTTAAGTATTAAATAGGATTCTAACTGTAAGTCTGGAAAAATCCTTGGAGCATCGCTGTAACTGCTAAAGCTATAATGAGTGCTTCGCAACTTTGTCATAATCAACTACAACACATTTACAAAGGGAATCATGCTTGCAAACATTAATCCTAATTGGACCACTATAACCAACAGGCACATATCACAGGCAAGAACAATAAGCCAACATATTTTACTGTAGAGCATCAACCAAACATCATATCACTAGTTTACAACATGAAATAAAAACAGGGCAACCTAAATTCAATATTTATTAGTTCAGTAGCCTTAAATAGACTGTACATACATTAGAGAGACACCCAACATAAGACAAAATCTGTTAGCACCAAGGTAGTTAGTTTGCGACAATTAAGGACCTTTGAAATCGTAGCAATTAAAGAAACTCAGTTTTCTAGGGATGCATAACATCGGCTTGACTCTACTGCCAGACTCAAGTTTTTCAGAACTTCATAAAACAACTTAGGAAACCAGGGAAAATTCTTTAATATATACAAACACCAAGTTCCTAATCAACGCACCAAGTTAACAATACCGGACCATGTGGAGGGAAGCAGGTTACAAAACATAAAAGAAAACATCCAGGAAAGAGAGCAAGAGACAATTTTACATACCTAGAAACATTCAAAGGAATTTAGATCATAAGGATAAGCTTGATCACTTGAGCCAACCTATGGAGCTTCTTAGAAGTTGAGTTTGAGAGAGAGATATAAGACTGTTGGGAGGTGATATTAAGTCGTGAAAGTGGTGGATGAAGAGGGGGGTTTAATACAAGAAATTGAGGAAAATAAAGAGACAGCTAAATACATAAAACTGATGGGCTGTAAAAGATATTTATTTGCAGGGAAATAAAAGTAACGTGTTATTTCCTTGAAACAAAAAATGTAACGTATTTGCAAATAAATTTCTAGATCCAATGAATAAAAGAGTTTTAAATTTTTTGGGATAATGTTAAAACAAAGACAAAATTGCTCTTGAAGGATCTCATAAAGAAAGGTTGTGAGATGTTACAGCCCCGAAGTATTGTGTAGTCGGGGCACGTTCGTGATGAAGGCCCGAGGCATCGGGTGAGGCAGTGGAGCTTAGTGTAGAATTAGTTTAGAATAGGATTTACATTTCCGTATTTTTTTTCTATTTTTAGGGACTGTATAACTCGGACTGGACACTATTTTTGATTCATTCTGTTTTGTTTGTTGGTTTGATTGTTTTACATGTTTTTGTGTGGTTTGTACATTCATAGTGTCAAATTAGTCGATATGCTCCACCAAGTGACCATGGTCAAACCACAACATGGAGGGGTGCTAACACCTTCTCCTCGGTCAACAGAATTCCTTAGCCGAAATCTCTGTTCTCAAACCATTTTAAAGAGTCAAATCGTTTTGAAAAGGATCTTTCAAAGGTGACTTGGCACACCGGATTATGTCAAGTGGCGACTCTGAATAAAAAATGTAAATAATCCTTTTTTGAAACAAATCTTCATTTTGTCACTAAATAATAAAACCCTTTCAAACTTAAAATATGAATCTTTTCGGTTGAAAAAGGGGTGTGACAGAGGAAATCAAAGTAAACATGCAAGGCAGGCAGATAGAAATACTACATATATACAGGGAGGGTAATAAGTTGTCAGATTATCTTGCTGATCATGCTATAAATAATGGTGAATGAAGCTATCAAGATTTTAAGAGCATGGAAACATAAGGCAGGAGGATCATAATCAGTCATAAATTAATCAGCCCATACTTAAGAGTTTCATCAATCAAGGGATGAAGGGGCTAGGAAGGCTACAACATAAGTTTCTTCACATAGCATATTTACTTTTTTATAGTTGTCTCTTAGGTAACAAAAAAGGTGAATTGCTAAATAGCCTACAGATATACAGCCTTCAAAAAGGACTTGGCAAAAAATGGAGGGGCTAGGGTCAGATCTGGCGATGGTAAACCTGAATGAGTCCATCACCATATGGCATAAGTGTGAAGCTTCCCTTACCTTCGCTACATTTTCTACCTGCAGAAATGGATTAATCCGAACAGAAAGGTGAATCAAAGAGAAGGGAGTCTTTTTACTAACCTGGTAAAGGATTACGACAACTTTGAATAAGCACCCTCAGCAAAAAGTGATTTCACATCAATCCATCTACCATAGAGCACAACTGAAACAATATATGATAAGTATACAGAGTGGATTAGACAGAGAAAAGCTAAGAAAGTACTTACTTTTGAAAGCTTTCTTAATAATCATGGAAGAATTGATGAGCGAAGTATTGAAAATCCAATGGAGAAGGTGGACCAGTTGGGTTGAGCTACGGAAACATAGGGCATTTGAAGGTTTTTGGAAAGAAAGGAATTGTGTGGAATAGGAAACCATACCATTTTATATATGTACTAATGGGGTATGGGCTTGGTATTTGGCAGATTGGGCTGCTGTTTTTACCTACTGTGTATGTGTAATTTTTGGGCCATTTGGTCTTGTAGTTTTTATGTTATAAATAAAATTGCAAAATTAAAAAAAAAATTGTCAAAGTATCTAGTAAAAATAGGGATGTAACACCTGATAAAGAAAGGAGATCAAGGACCTTTTAACCCATTGATGTGGGACTCCAACACCCCGTACACTCTTATGACTGGACATCTAGAGCGTGGACAATATAAGATGGGGCCCAACATCAAAAACAATTAATTGGGTGAGCCTGACTCTAATACCATGATAAAGAATGGATCATGGGTCTAACTTAATCTCAAAAACTAGCTCACGAGCGGAGGATTGCCCAAGATCATATAAGGAGAGAAAGGACCCTTTAACCCACTGATGTGGGACTTTTAACAACACTCCAACTTAGGAACAGGAGTCTCATTGGAAAAACACAAGAGAGATGCTAGGCATATAACTAAGCAAGTCTTACTCTCTAGTGACGTGTTTTAAAGTCATGCGGGTCTAGGTCCTGAGCGAACAATATTATTGTTCGGCTGGGACGTTACAAATGGTATCAGGGCCAATTTAGTGTTAGCCTTGGAAATGTAGGTCATAGTTCAAACTGAGTTTAGACAAATTCCAGTAAGGTGCGAACAACCTCAGTTCTAAGTCTAGGCAAATAGGGCAAATCTCAGTAAGGACGAGGAGTCCATAAGAGAGGGTGTATGTAACACCCCAACTTAGAATAAGGAGTTCCACATTGGAAAAATTCCAAAGAGATGCTAGGTATATAAGTAAACAAATCTTTCACTCTAGTAATGCATTTTAAAGCCGTGCGGGTCTAGGTCCGTTACAAGGGCGTCCCTTAACTTGCTACATTTTAGCCCATCTTGCCCTACCCTACCTCATTTTTTACTTTTTTCTATTAATTCATACTTTAATGAATTCAAACATATGATCAGACTGCATTTACTCACTTATAGAAAAACTGTCACATCCAAAGGATTTCTTATTTATTCCGGGGGTCTTTCAGAAATAGCCTCTCTACTTCTTTAGAGGTAGTGGTATAGACTACCTCCGACCCCACGATGTGGGAATATACTGGGCTTGTTGTTGTTTTTGTTCAGTAGATTATGTTGTATCGTTAATATAGAGTTTACATATCATCTAATATTTATTTATTTTGTACTAGTATTTATGAAAGTTTGTATATAAAGGTAGTATCCTTTACTCTCTCATTTCCACATTTTCAAATCCAATTTCTTCAGATCTACACAAATTGTTGCAGTCATCTATTCTTGTATCTCAGATCATCAACTTCAAAGAGCATGCTATTTTCATTGTTGGAATAGTAGTTGCAACTTGCAAATAGTATTAGAATGAAACGTCGTTAATGCAACTTGTTAATTTCGAAGGATATCATAATCAATATATTGAATCATATGCCTTTGAAATCCCAGAAATATTGATTATGATATTCTCGAAAATAAATAATTTGCATTGACGAAGTTTCACTCCTATACTACTTGCAAGTTGCAACTACTACTCCAAAAATGAAAATAGTGTGCACTTTGAAGTTGATGATCTGGGATCTAACAATAGATAATTGCAACAATTTATGTAAATCTGATGAAATTGGACCCGAAAAGGTGAAAATGAGAAAGTAAATGAGAAAACCTTTATTTACAAACTTTCATAAATACTAGTATTAACTAAGCAAAATATAGATGATATGAAACTATATATTAACTAGATTGCATAATCTACAATGTAAATGAGAAAATCTTTGAATATGAATTTTTCATATAGATGAGTAAATGCAATCTGATCTGTCATACTTTTGACTTCATTAAAGTATGACTAAATAGATTATCCCTGGAATTGGAGCAAACATTGTCTCATGGCAGAAAGCTATAAGCAAGATGATCAAATGGATCGAACGAACAGGTAATATTTGGTAGCCCAACACTGATGGAAGTTACATGAAGTATTGTTAGTAACAGGGAACATGATTATGGATTTCTCCTATTGTATTCAATTAAGCACTAACAACTATAGTGAAGCTCACGTCGCTTTAATAGTTTTTTCTTGTTGTGTCAACCAACAGTTTGATGTTAGGTATCTCCATTCTTAGATCGCCATTAAAACAATGTCTACAAACCTTAGAAGCTCAAAGGGTGAAGAAATGGAAAACTTCTATTGAAATAGAATGAAAATATCTGCATTCCCCTTTCTAGAAGGGTCCACATACATTTATATACAAAAATAACAAAAAATTTGTCCACTAGAAAATAAAATGTAATTGGCATTATGTTGTTGGACCCAGATCAGGCTTCAGCTTAGGCTTGTCACTTGGGCCTATGTCAACAACCCCCCCCCCCCTCAAGCTGGAGGGTGCAAGAACTCTTAGCTTGCGTAAGCAAGAACCATGAAGAGGACCTGCTAAAAGGTTAGTCAGAATGTCAGCTAACTGATCATCTGAGAAAATATGATGCAAAGTGATAATATCAGAGAGAAGGAAGCCATGAACATAATGACAATCTATCTCAATAAGTTTTGTGCACTCATGAAAAGCTGGATTCTTTGCAATATGCAAAGCAGCCAAACTATCATAAAATATAGGAACAAGTGACGAAATAGATAAGGCAAAGTCATTAAACAAATGAGTGAGCCAAACAATCTCAACTACAACCTTCCTCAAAGCTCTGTATTCAGCCTCAGCAGAGGATAGTTCAATGTTGGTTCATTTCTTACTCTTCAAAGAAATTGGACAACCCCCCAAAAATATGTAAAAATCAGTCACACACCATCTGGAAGAGGGGCAAGTATCCCAATCAGAATCAGCATAAGTAGAAAGAGACAAGAAGGGAGAAGAGGGAAAGAAGATGCCCTGATCAGGGGCATATATCAGGTGTCTAAACACATAAATACTAACCAACAAATGAGAAGCACAAGGGCGATTGAGGAATTGACTAAGATGCTGGAAAGCAAATGAGATGCCAGGCCTAGTATGTTGAATGAAGTTGAGCTTCATAACAAGTCTCTTTTAAATTGAGGCATCAGGTAAAGGATCTCATATGTTAGATGTCAACTTGACTTAGGGATCCAAAGGGGAAGCCACAGGTGTAAAATGAGAGCACTGAAACTCCTCCAACAGATCAGAAGTATATTTATGCTGAGTAATCAGATAGCCAGAGTCATGAAAAATAATCTCAAGACCCAAAAAATGATGAACCAAACCCAAATCTCTTATGTTGAATTGTTGATCAAGAAAGGACTTACGACTAGTTATCTCAGAAATATTAGAACCAGCAAGGAGCATATCATCCACATAAACCACAAGAACAACCAGAGAAAAATTGGTAGACTTGGTAAAAAGAGAATAGTCCTTTTTACTAGCAGTGTAGCTTCTAGATAACAAAGCTTTAGACAATTTGGAAAACCATTGCTTCGAAGCCTATTTGAGGCCATATAAGGACTTCTTGAGTTTGAAAACCAAATGGGTATTGACTAGATGAGGAAGCAGTGACCTCAAGGCAGGGATTTTCATATACACATCCTCATGAAGATCGGAATAAAGAAAAGCATTGTTGACATCCAACTGGAAAATTGTCCACTGATTTTGAGCAACGAGTGATAAAAGACACTTGACATTGGTCAATTTTACTACAGGTGAGGAAAGAGGAGGAAAAGAGAAACAATATACAGATGGAGTTGGGAAGTGGAAACCACCTCAGTATCAACAAAATTAGAAGGTGGTGGAAAAGAAGGTAAAGAATCAGTAGAAGAATAATAAGGAAATATGTATTCATGAAAAATGACATTTCTAGCTTAGAAGACTGAAGAATTGGGAAGATTGAATAATTTGTACCCTTTTTTGCCACATGGATAACCTATGAAGACACTAGAGATGGATCCAGGTTGCAGCTTGTCCGTAAGAGGACTAGGAGAAACTGCATAGCACAAAAAATCAAAACTCTTCAAATGATCATAGGAAAGAGAAACACCATCCAACTTTTCAAAATAAGAGATATTATTAAGGACTACAGAGGGAAATCGATTGATAAGATAGGTGGAATTTAACACACAATCACCCCAGTATTTTAAAGAGAGCTTGGATTGAAATAATAAGGATCTAGAGACCTCAAGAAGAAGTTTGTGTTTCCTTTCAATCATGCCATTTTTTCGTGGAGTGTGAGGAATAGAAGATTGATGAAGAATGCTATTAGCAGAAAAGAAATTTTGAAGTTCAGCACTTAGGCCTAACTTAAAACATTGTCAGACCTAAAAGTTTGAACATGAGAGTGAAAGTGGACTCTAACCATGGTAACAAAATCCTTGAGAATAGAACTGGCACTACTTTTGGAGGACAAGGGGTTAGTCCAAGTTGTCCAGTGAATTCATCAACTTGATTCAAAAAACACCTAAAACCATTACAGGTTTGGGCATGATAAGGACCCCAAATGTCAATGTGGACAAGCTGAAAAGAAGATGTGGAATGAGAAGTACTGGGGAGAAAGGTAACCTGTGTTGTCTTGCCTTGAGACATATATCACAAAGAAAAGTTTGAGAATAAAAAATAATTTCAGAGAGAAAGGGAATGGATTTCATTTTGTTATAAGGAAGATTTCCCAACCTATGATGCAAAAAGAGATCAATTTTATTTATAGCACAAGATTCATTGCAAGGATTAGTGGAAAACTCAGTACATTGATTAACAATATAGCTAAAAGGGGAACTAAGGGATGAAAAAAGAGTAAAATCGTCATTAAAATAGTACAAACCATTAGCTGCTCCCCCAATTTCCAACTGCCTCTTTAGAGAAGGGCCTGTAAAATACAGTTAGAGTTGGTAAAAATTACACTATAATCAAATTGTGTAAGAAACTTATGAATAGGAATCAGATTGAACTGAAAAGAAAGAACTAACAAGACATCATGTAATGTCATATATGGTCTAAGGTATAATGAGACAATAGATACAACCTTGACTCAATAGCCATTTGGTAAGTTGATTAAGATAGGGTTGGTTAAAGGACTAATATTAAGAAGAAGGTTTTTGTGAGTGATTAGTGGCACTAGAATTAAGGATCCAAGGATCTGTTCCTAAAGATAAAACTACACACGCATGAAATACAGTAGAGTTAACAAGAGGGTAATTCAACACACCTACAAATTGAGCAAAACCTGTATCCTTGGGAGCAAGAATAGAAGGTTTACAAGGCAAAATAGGAGGAGAAGAACCATGATGTATATGCTGAAGGTATTGGAATATTGGAATTGTTTCTTAGTCAACTTATATTCATGATCATCAAGATTTAAGGAAGAAACACCAACATCATGAGACTGATTATCAGAGTGCACATAGGAAGCAGACTTGTTTCCTCTAGTAAATTTGAACTCAACTGGATATCCATGAAGCTTATAGAATTTGTCAATAAGATGTCCTGATTTCTTGCAATATTTGCAGAATAAACCAGAAATAGGACTGGCGGAGGAAGATCTTCTTGGGTCAGATTAAGAAGTGTTATTAGAAGGAGAATAACCTCTGTTTGGGGCAGATGGAGGATATAGGGGCATTTATTTTGTGGTCAAAGTGGACTTTTTGAGTGTACCCTCTCCCATAAGATGGATTATGCATATAAGCATTGAAAGAAGCTAAATCATTTGAGAAACTACGAATAGGAGCACAAGTTTCCTTCTGTTCCTCAATATGTTATTGCATAGAATAGGAACTACTGAGGGAGGGCAAGGTAAGAAGCATTAGTATATTGCTTTTGCAAACAGAATAATGATCATTAAGTCTACGAAGAAATTGGAACAACTTTTGCTGTTCTAAAAATTTCCCTAATGCTCCACAAGTACACACCGGACCCACATTGGAGGTATGGAGTTCATCCCAAAGGCTTTACATGTGAGTGAAATAAGTAGCTATGCTTGAAGACCCCTGGGTGGTAGAACTGATTTCCTTTTGAATTTGGATATACTTGGTCCTATTTGACTAACTAAATGATACCAAATGGTATTTAAAACATCAAAACAGTCCGCAAACAATCACAACAACACTCCTAAACCCGTAACAACAAGACAACAATGCGATACAAGAAAAAACATTATAAGATTACAAGAATAAAAGGATAGATAGTGAGATATAGATTGTTACAAGACATAGGAACAAAGTGTGATTCAAACACTAAACCCCTAATTAATGCAACAACAACACCACACTCTTACAATGACAGCCAAGGGAATTACTCACCTCAAAATCCATCATTTCCAAGCAAAGAACAGTATTGGCTTTTCCAAGCCTTATACTAAGGATGGCTTTTCCAAGCCCTAACTAAGAATTATACTAAGGTGTTTTACTCTCCAAAGAGAGAATCAGTCTTTCAAAATGATAATAAGTCTCCAAAGTTAAAATAACCCTAACACATTCTATTTATTCAATTACAAGACAAGACAAAATGATAATAATGCCCTTAATGAGGAGGGGAGGACTTAAAGTGCATTTGGACATAGTGAAGTGACCAAAATGCCCTTAATGAAGGTTTCCAAAGTCGTGAGCCAATAAGTGTTGTCCAAGACCGTGAGTCATCAAGTCTCGAATGCTCCAAGCAAGCTTCTAAATGCGGCATTGCTCCATCAAGTGACCAAAATTGTCTCTCCATGTATGCTATCGTATCCTTGAGGTGACCAAGTCTTGACCCTTTATGTTTTGACCTCCAAAGATGTCATCAAAAGATAAGAGGGTCATTTGTCCTGTATCATCCTCCCCTTCTTGAAAAGGATTCAACCTCGAATCCAAACCTTGTAAAACCGAAGAGAGGAGAAGAAAATACAAATTCCTCATGGCATGAGGGTTAGGGTTAGAACAACAAATCATCTCAACATGCCAAGGTTGGATATATTTGCACTATAACCAAGGATCCTTTGGATTAAATATTAAAATCTCAATAAAAGGTACACAAAGCATTTGGTTACAGGAATCACCAAGAATGACATTTTGCTTGTCATGGAGACCAAGCAATAGGTTGGGTACATCAACATCACCATTTCCATATTTGGAACTGGGGTCAAACGGGAAGAGTGTCCATAGACACGGGTCTAGACAACACTCCTCTTTACCGTGGTCTCCACCCAAACTAAATGACATACTCTCTACAGTAGAATACATATCATCCAAAACAAATAGAGAGTAGAGAAAAGTATCACTCATGTCGACTTCTACTAAGGTGCCCTCATGTGTGTACTCACTACTAGTTTCTCAATCATCACCATGAGTACTCTCGACAATAAATTCATATGATGTAGAAGAAGGAGTAACTTCCAAGACTACACATTTCTTACCCTTAAGAGTACTCGAACATTCCAAGAAGAGATTTCCATCTTTAGTAGGAATGTTGTCACACTATAGTGGGTTAACATATAGGTTATAGCCTCCAAGGTAAGTTATACCATCTTTTTCACCACTAGGCTCATTAAGAGTGTTTATCATCTTCAAACAAGACATTATACCTAAAGAGTGTGTGATCCAACCCACAGGCAGATTTGGAACAAGCAAGTTCCTCACTCTCTAAGAGATCACTATCAAGTTTTAAAGTGGTTTCAAGCACAAGATTGTCCCAAGAATAGCTCTCGGGTTCACTCCCTTTTTGTTCACCAATATTTTCAAGTACTTCACTCACTTGAGTTCTATTAATCATATTACAGACATACTCAAGTGGTGGATAATTTTCACAAATAAGTTTATCAACACTAATTACAAAAGATGATGTACTTTCATTCAACATATAGTCTTCAACATTAGGTGGACATAAATTGATCTTACAAGAAGAGTCAATTTGGTCATCAATAAGATCAACTAGTGTATCCACACTCACAACATGTTCATCATCAACAAGAGGCAAAGAATCATTAGACTCACAAGTAAGTAAGTTCCTACTCACACTCAATGGGCTACTAGCCACACAATTATCATTCAAATTCACAAAAGTGTAAGAGTTAGCTATTTTACCTTTATATTCTTGAGTAAACTCTCTTTTGCCGTGATGTAAAGGTCCTCCACAAGATTGGGCAGCAACTTCACTTTGGCATTGCTCTCCTTCACTTTTCATGTCGGTACCTACACAAATGTTCTTATAAATAGAAGGACAAACAATGTTATCTCATTTTGGTGGCAATACCCTCACTTATCTCCACACAACCTCTCCCTTTTCTACTCTCGGATTACCACCTTGCACACCCTTACTCCTCTTAATATTTTGTCTCTCATAAGCAGTCGGATTGGAGTAATTAGTCACTTCTCTTTGCATCTCGGGCAGCATGTAAGTCACAAGGTGATTTCCCCACCAGTCTCTTACAACATTAGGCCAATTTTGCACATTTAGAACTCTATGTTATGCAAACCAATTGGCACCTAAGTATACATGACCGTATGTCAATGGAAGAATATCACACCACACCTCCTCATGGTATTCAAATTAGGAGAAGACAACTTTGACCCTCTCGATAACCTTAAAACAGTCCAAGAAGTATGGAACAAGTAAAGGCTTGCGAAACAACCCTAAGTAGTCAACCATGGATTGAATAATGTAGTTTTTATAGTACCTATCATTTACCATAATGAGGCAGCCCGGTATCACACAAATGGTCACTTTTACGGAGTTTACACTCCCTCTAGGATCAACATTGTAAAGCACACAAGTACCCCTCGATTTTGGAGATACATACTCTCTTCTTCTCGTTGGACAACCTCTACTAGAGCTAGTATAACCATTCACACTATATTGACCTTGATAAGAAGTACTACAAGGTGGAGAATATGAATCTTCACACACCTCACGTGTACTCTCATCATAGCTCTCATAAGCTTTGCGAACGAAAGGGTTATACCTAACACCGAATCTAGGTTCGGAGTGAGAAGCCTAAGACTCCTCACACAAGACTTATCATAAGATCCATCACGAAGTCCTACATCATCTCCAAAGTCACCATAAGCACTAGGCACTTCATTCACCTCATTTTCTCCCTCAAAATCGTAACTCTCAAATCTGCCCAAGATTTGATCATGGCTATTTTCATTGCCTCTGCAATCTCCCTCAACTTCGTAGACATAAAACCCCTCACTACAATCATAGTCTCCCATGTTGTAGTCACAATAATCCCCAGCTATCAAAGACATATTCTCCTTATATCACCTTTGTACCTACACAATGATCAAACAAGATTAGCAGTAAAAACACCTTACCAACACTCATATACACCCACCTTTGTGATTCTCACAATTGGAGTGGCGAATATTGAAAGTTGCTTATACTCCGGTAGTCAATCGGATGTCAATTCTACTTGGCGTCAGGAATGGATTCTTGTTTGATCGACACAAGACACAAAAACAAAATTTACTTATGAGCTTGAAAAAAAGAAGTTACTACGTGTTAAAAATGAATAAACCACACAAATAACGAAGACACGAAAAAAATAGATCAACAATTAATCTACAACACCTTTTTTCTTATTTGATTTTAGATCAAACAAACCACTTTTTCTTCAACAAGATATGAAGATGTTGAAGAACACCAAGAACACAACTTTGAATCTTGGAGTTCTAAGGTTCACGTTGGACCTCCCAAACATCAACAACACATATTCAAGCTCCAATATTCAACAACAACATCAACAAAATGTTTTCCTAGCCACCAATCTTCAACAACAACATCAATAAAACGTTTTTCCAGCCACCAATCTTCAACAACAACATCAACAACCTTCCAACATTCAAGAACCACTCAGATTTAACTCAAAATTTAGAAATAGACTCTATTGGTGTTAGTGAAGAAGGGACTAACGCTATAAACAACCAAACACACAAAAAACACAAGAAAACAAAGCCTCAAATCTCGACCCAAACACAAAAACGGGACAACTTTACTATTTTTGGGGTTTTAAGCTTTTCAACACTTTTTCTTTTTGATTTTCAAGTTACCAAGCCCAAGATAGATCTCGTTGGAACAAAATCAATGATGGTTTTGATACCAAATGATACCAAACGGTATTTACAACACAAAAAATTTCCACAAACAATCACAACAACATGCCTAAACCTACAACAAGTGAACAATACGATACAAGAACAAAAAATTATAAGATTACAAGAATAAAAGGATAGATAGTGAAATATAGATTGTTTCAAGACTGAGGAACAAAGTGTGATTCAAATGCTAAACCCCTAATTAATGTTACAACAGCATCACACTCTTACGGTGACCGCCAAGTGAATTACTCACCTCAAGATCCACCGTTTCCAAGCAAAGAATAATATTGACTTTTCCAAGCCCTAACTACGAACTATACTAAGGTGTTGCACTCTCCAAAGAGAGAATAAGTCTTTCAAATATTCATCATTCATTAACTAAGTGAAAATAACCCTAACATGTTCTATTTATTCAATTACAAGACAAGACAAAATGACAACAATGCCCTTAATGAGGACGGAAGGCCATGGAGTTCATTTGGACAAAGTGAAGTGTCCAAAATACTCTTAATGAAGGTGTCCAAAGTCGTGAGCCATTAAGTGTTTCCAAAGCCATGAGTCATCAAGTAACGAATGCTCCAAGAAAGCTTCCAAACATGGAATTGCTATATCAAGTGCCCAAAATGGTCTCTACATGTATGCTCTCGTATCCTCGAGGTGACCAAGTCTTGAGACTCTATGTCTTGGCCTCCAAAGATGTCATCAAAAGATAAGAGGGCCATTTGTCCCGTATCACAGAATCACTCATTTATATCTAACCAAATGTCCTTAGTCATGTTAAAACAAATGACACTTGTGGCTAAGTCAGTTGATAGATAATTAGTGATCCAAGCAATGATCATATCATTGCACCTTTCATAAAAGGGAAAGTAAAGGGAATTTAGTGCTGGTTTTAGAACAATACCAGTGACTATCCCTAATTTATTTTTGGCCGAAAGAGCAGTAAACATATTCTTTCGCCAAACCTCAAAACCAATACCATCAAAAGAAGGGAAACCAGATAAGAACCTGGACTATACGAAGGATGTAGGTAGAAGGGATGATTTGGAGATACTGTAAACTCATTAAAACCCTCTACAGAACTTGTAGCATCACTAGACATTGGGAATCTAAATCGATAATAGAAATAATACACAATTTATAGACTCATAACTTACAAGCCAAAAATAAGGCTTCCTCCAACTATCGGAGTGTCTCACAGTTCACACACACAGTTTACACAGACTACAGTCAACGCATACCAAAATAAAAACTCAAAATGAAATCATAAATAGGGATTACCATCCTTCTTCGTAACAAAAAGAGTAAGGTCTTCAGGCAAATTGATTTCTGCAAAGAAATGAAAAGGATTCCACCAAAATCTCAGTTAACCCCAAATCGCGGACCAACCAAAACCCTTCAAGGGTAACATCAGAAGATAGAGGAAGAAGAGAGGATCATGCATCTCTGCTCTGATACCATGTTAGGTATCTCCATTCTTAGATCGACATCAAAATAGTGTATACATACCCTAGAAGCTCAAAGGGTGAAGAAATGGAAAACTTCTATTGAAAGAAAATGAAAATATCTGCATTCGCCTTTGTAGAAGGGTCCACATACATTTATATACAGAAATAATAAAAAATGTGTCCTCTAGAAAATAAAATGTAATTTGTATTATGTTGTTGGACCCGGATCCGGCTTCAGCTTGGGCTTGTCACTTGGTCCTATGTCAACATCTGATGCTCTTGAAGTGGAATTGGATTCATGATAGTGGTTCATATGATTAATAGTATTAGTAAACCTTCTTGGACGATACAAGGTTTCATTGAAGAAACTCAATCCAAAATTTTACAAAAATGCATAACAGTTTAATGCTATTACAGGGAAGTTAATGGAGTGGCGGATGCTCTAGCAAAATATGCTACTCAAATTTAGGTCCCTAGAATTTTTTTGCATGAAGCTGTTCTGACGACAGCAGCTAGGGTCCCCCTGATGATAAACAAATTGAATTTCCTAGCCTTTAGGAGAAGAATAAAGAAAAATGCAACCTAGTATCTCGATCCTCCTTGAATTAGCTTCTACGTAAGTGTATTAGCTTATATTTTCTCATCGTAGCCTACTTGTTCCAACCCATATAAACCTTCTTGGGATATTGCCCATCTGCAGTACTGAACCTCTTATACATGAATTTTTCTATCGTTTCATCCTTCTCAGGGTACTGTCCATATTCCATAGAAATGCAGATTTCCTATCATTTTCAATTGCGATTACAAAACCGTTTCATTTGGGATATCTCCGAGTTTCATTTCACGGAGATATTCCTGAATCAGTCTCAGAGCTTCATAATTTGTAAACTCTAATTTGTAGTGTTCATTCTTACAATAGATGATGATGAAGAAGAACTTGAGGAATACATGTCTAATGAACTGTGCTCTTATGCTAGTTCTATCCCTCGCCATTATGTGTTTCATTTTATTTCACTTTAGTTGCTACCTGCATATTGTATTGTAGTATATTGAATTGAGATTGTGACTGTTTTTAAAGTCCTTATAAAACCTTCCACGATCCATAATTGCACCAATCTCCAAGTCTCAACCTGAAAATCCTTTGGGAAACTACTCAAGAAAGAAAGCAAGGTTTGAGGCGATTATTCAAGTGGTGGTAACTCAAACTGCACACTCCTAAGCATTTATCTGGATGACTAAAAAAGATTTCACTTAAGCTTCAGGCAACATCATTCCTGTTAGAGTGGATAAAAGTCCCACATTGGTTGGCAAATGGTCTAGTGGTTTGCTTATATAGACTTGGTAATCCTCACCTCTTGAGCTAGCTTTTGAGGTTGAGTTAGGCCCAAGATCTATTTCCTTAACATGATATCAGATCCAGGTACATCCCCGCTTTGGGCTCCCGGTCCACGCACCAGTGCCAATTGGCCCTGGGCGTGAAGGGGGGTGTTAGAGTGGGTAAAAGTCTCACATTGTTTGGGGAATGGACTAGTGGTTTGCTTATATGAACTTGGTAATCCTCACCTCTTGAGATAACTTTTGAGGTTGAGTTAGACCCAAGGTCCATTTCTTTATCAATTCCAAGCTTCAATGTCCATGCCAATTTAGAAGGATATCCTGCAATCACTAAAATTGTTAAGGACCGACCTTGATATTTTTCTGCGATTTTCTTTCCAATTTCTTCTAGCTCATGAGGATGATCATGTTCGGTTCCAAAAACCTTATCACAAAGTAACTTCCAACTGTTATCTCTGAAATCAAAGGGTTCATTTCATGATGTGTATTTGCATAAATCGCTAGCTCAGGTACCCTAGTAGTCTATAAGACTCGACTCCTATTGTTGCAATCAGGAAATATTCATTTTAGGCTATCCCAAACATCTGTACTCCAAATATCATTAACTACAAAGTATCTTCCTCCCTTTAGTTTTTTCTGCAGCGAGTTGGCTATCTCAGAGTCATCCATCCTATCATAATCTTTTGCATTGAAACTAGCTGTTTGCTTTGAAATGCAACGTAAAGCTTCTAACAACACATCCCTATTTCAAAAATATTGAGATATTGTAATCCAAGCAAGAATGTCAAAACAATACCTGATTGAGAAATGATCATAAACTTTTTTAGCGAGTGTTGTTTTGCCAATGCCACCCATGACTGTTATTGTGACAATGTCTAGATCCGACGATTGTCCTGTCAATCTATTAACTATGATCTCCAAGTCATCATCAAGTTTGTGCACAATATCATCTCCCAACTGATCTGATACCAATGCATAACTTGTAAAAGAAGTGCTAATCCCTGAATCCCCGGATAATTCAAGAATCTGATCAGCATCATGTGAAAGAATCTCCATCACTTGTTTCTTTGTTAAATCCATTTTCTCAACAACCGTTAACAAGTCCCAGTGTTGTAAAACTCCAAATGTCAACCTGGAGACTTTGGCAAATTGACAAAACTTCAGCTCAGCAACATCATCTGCATTTCAAGCAGCAACTCTTATCGTTTCCTCCAAAGATTTGATTTTTTCAGGGTCAAACTTTGGCCTTCTGTTATTGCTAAAACCTTCAAGAACATCATGAAAATATTGAGCAGTAGCATGAATAGATTCGAGCGCTTGAGCAGTTTGCCTTGAAAGAATTCTGATTTTCATTGCTCGAGAGTTTGAAGAAAATAAATTACAGCCCTATAGGCTGCCACCAAGTCAATATGACGATGTAATTCAGGAATAGAGAGGATATAATCTTTATATCGAGCTGGAATTTCTCCTCTTTAATGAGATAAGCATCTAGTACCCCCTGAGCTATCACCAAATTTGCTAGACACATTCCAACTTCACGGGGCCCTATTACTCTCTTGAACTAAATTTTAGCGTATTTTTGTCAACCTTTTTAGCTGACGTGACACATGACAATCTCTCACGCACCTCAGGTCTTTAACTTCACTCAAGGTGCCACATCAACACCAAAGGGTGACGAAAATATGCTAAAATTGAGTTCAGGGGTAATAGGACTCCGGTGAAGTTGAAGTATGTCACAACAACTCTGGTCATAGTTAAGGAAGTACTGGATGCTTATCTCTAATTTAATTTCAATAATTTATTGATTTATTTAAAAAAAAATAAGTCAATGTCAGTTGAGGTGTGTGAAATCAGATCTGTCAAGTAATAATAATGGGCAGCTTTTAAACTTACATTTTATAAAGCACCAATTATTGTTTATTTGTTGTGATCGGAGAAACAAGTATCATTACAGTTGGCAATTAATGGATGATCAAATACAGCACATAGGTTGCCAGTTTTCTAAAAGGCTTTTTCTGGAATCTCTTGCAATGTGAAACATCTTTAGGCTCACCTACTATGGGCTTCAATCACGCCTGACGCTACACAATCAAGGCGATTGTGAACATGATGAACTTCATTTGAACGATAGTGATATTTCAGGTAGAAAACCTACTTCACACACCTGATAGTTCACATATGAAACACAAAAAAATTGGGATAATTTAAGTGTGTTTTTGACCCTTCACTCTTTTACGAAACAAACCTGAAAGTAAATTTTTGAAATTATCCCTACTAAATATGATCTGCAAGACGGGCTTGGATAAATATGCAGACGGTTGAAAAGATCCAATGAACCAATAGGCTTAAGTGGCATGTCTAAATTATACCATATTTTAAAACTTTTAAGAAATCAGCAAACAGTTTAATATGGGACAAAGGCAAGGAGTAGTATATTCGCTATGTATGTTTTTAGGAATATCACGCTTTCAAACACGAAAATTAATGTGAGCAAACCAAAACAAAAAATTTAAACTTTAATTTAACCAACTCCTCCCCACCACCACCACAAACACACACACCCTTTAAGGTTGGGAGGGTGTTTACCATCCGAACAATACCCTCTTGTCTTATTTGGCAATGAGAAGAAGAGAAAAAAACATAGCATTTGATATAATATGCCTCTTATTCCCCATAGTTGATACATATTAGATCGAAACCTTATTCATTTCGAAATATCACATAAAATAAAATAGATAGAACAGTACAATAGTTATGGTTTACAGAATACTGAATACACAAATTGGCGAGAGACATGCATTAAAAATGAACTTTCCTAAAATATAAATTTAACGAACAATCAGAACATGACAAAGAAAGAATTTACTCTTGCAGAATATAAACTAAAAAGCTCTTCATTTGGAAGATTGTATAAGATTGTCCCTCGAAATAAGCTTCAATCCCCTGCATATATGCAAGATTAAGAAAAAAGTCATTCTTCTTAATAATTTCAAAGTGGTAAAATTTCAAATATGGAGTAATATTACTCCAATATAATATGAAGATCAATCCAATAATTTTATTAGAGAGAGGTAAAACTTACTGCGACTGTTATGGATGTAGACCTTCAGGGGATTATTTCCCATGCCCTCTTGTTCTTTTTCGATATCTCTTGCAGAACCCTCAACAGCAGTGCCACAATCATGTAAAGCGATTGACTCCAAAGTAAAGATTTCCGTGAAGTCTATTGGGATTTGTTTGAGATTCTTGCAATTCTTTAGAACAAGGTGTTTTAGATTTGGGAAGCTATCACAGGTAGCTTCCCAAATCTGAAAATCTAGCTCGTTAAGTAACAATAACTTCAAACTTTGGAACTGTTCTTCATCACTCAATCTCCATTCTGTACCGCTGACTGCATGATCTTTAAGTTTGAGCTCTTCAAGATTTGGCAACATGACAAGAGTTGAGATGTCTTCCCAAAGAAAATGAAACCGGCCAGCTAAAGTCAACCTCTTAAGTGATGTCGGAAAATCAAACCTCTTGATGGAGTCTTTCGAAAAACATTCCCTGAAACACTTCAATGCTTCGAGTTTTCTCAAGCTGGACATATCAATGAGGTAATCTGTACTGGAATAAGTTACCCAGACGATCAATCTCTTTAGATTGGGAGTACCAGAAAAGACTTCATTTTTACAACTGGTGGAACAGAGACCAGAAAGTTCCTCTAGATTTGGCATCCCTGACACGCGATACTTATTTTGAATGCATTCTCTGCTAGGACCAGTTAAATAACCGCCTCTATGAAAATGTATATGCCTCAAGTTCTTCATCATCCATATATTCACCGATACACCACAAGACGTTCTATAATAAAATGACTTATCATGGATTAAAGTTTGCAAATTCTGAAGCCTCGAGATTGATGAAGGAAAATCGGAGTCACATATAATTGCAAGATATCTCAACTGATATAACTTTGTAATCTCAAGTGGAAATGAAGAGAACCCTCGATTGAAGATGGCTAATACCCTCAGAAGGTTGAAACGGGTTATAGAAGGACCAACTACTAGACGAAATGAGTAGATAGATCTAGCAACATGGGGCAATTGCTTGCAACAATTATTGGCTACATAAGAATATTGAGTTTGTAAACTGAAGCGACGAACATCATAATTTTGGGCTGGAAGAGTATGGAGTAGGCCCTGGGTTCTCTCAACATGCATAAACTTTGTGGCATTAGCTTCTTTCAAACAGAATTCACGCATTAGATCATGCATCGTACATGCTTTTATCTCACCATTGAATCTTCTTTTCCTAACCAATATCAAGTTCCTGCTGATAAGATCCTCCAAATAATCTTCTGCCACTTCCTCCAACGTCTTTTTACAACCTCCAGACGTCCTTATGAAACCTTCTGCGATCCATAACTGGATCAATCTCCAAGTCTCAATATGAAAATCCTCCGGGAAATTACCCATAGAAAGAAAGCAAGGTTTGAGGTGAATTGGCAAGTGGTGGTAACTCAAACCAAGCACTCCTAAGCATTTATCTTGATGACTAACAACGATTTTATCTAAGGTTTTGGCGACATCCTTCCAACTTTCTAATGTACTTTCCATCTTAAAAAGATGCCCAGCGATTACTAAAATTGTTAAGGGAAGTCCTTGACATTTTTCTACTATTTTCTTTCCAATTCCTTCCAATTCAGGAGGATGATCATGTTTGGCTCCAAACACCTTATCGCGAAGTAACTTCCAACTATTATCTAAATTTAGGAGGTTCATCTCATGAGGGCTACTAGTATTTGCATGCATAGCTACCTCAGTTTCCCTAGTAGTCAATAAGATTCGACTCCCATTTTTGTAATCGGGAAATATTCCTCTTATACTATCCCAAACATCCATACTCCAAATATCATCAACAACAAAAAGGTATCTTCGATTTTTTAGTTTTTTCTGCACCATGTCGGCTAACTCATTGTTCTTTGTTTTCTTATCAATTTGATCAACAACATTTAATTTCTTTGAAATGCAATCTAAAGCATCTAACAACACATTTCTAGGTCGAAATTCTTGAGATATTGTAACCCAAACATGAATGTCAAAATGATACCTGATTTCGGGGTTATCATGAACTTTTCTAGCAAGTGTTGTTTTGCCGATGCCACCCATGCCTGATATGGTGACAATGTCTAGATCCGAGGGTGGAAATATCAATCTTTTAACTATTTTCTTCAAATCGTCATCAAGTCCTTGAACGATCGTTTCTTCTGGATTTTCCATTGGATTATTACTTGTAGATGACTTGCCAATGATGGAATCCCCAGGTAACTCGGGAATTTGATCATCATCATCGGCACCCGCATCATGAGTACTTGAGCTAAAACAAGAAACAAGCTCCATCACTTGTTTCTTTGTTGTATCCATTTTTTCAACAACTAGTTTCAAATCTTTGTCTGGAAAATTTTTACGCGCTGCTCCCAATCTCAAGCTCAAGCCTTTGAAGAACTGATAATAATTCAGCTCAACAACATCTTCTGCATCACTAGCAGCAACTCTAATTTTTTCCTCTAACGAATTGATTTTTTCAGCATCGTCATCAGACCTTCTGATCTTGCTTGTGTCTTCAAGAACATTTTTAAAACATTCTGCAGTAGCATGAAGACGATCGAGCATTTCAGCAGTTTGACCCCAAATAAGTTCAGGGCTAGTCTGCTGAAGTTGCTCTAGAGTTTGAAGAAGAGAAAGTACAGAACCATAAGCCATAAACTTTAATTATTTTTATCTCAAGTTATATTGGTCAGTGTGACTTGATAACCTATTTATAATATATTGTTAGTAGTGTTCATCAATAAAATAATTTGACTTATATATATGTATATAAAAAAGAGACTTGTATAAGTCATTGCCAGTTGGATGCACATGGAGTTAGATCTAAAATTACTCTTCTTATGCATAAGTCAACAATGTTAACATTTTTAACCGGGGGTCTTAGGTTCTATCTCCTCGGAAAACAAAAACTTCTATTAGGAGCGCCAATTTAGAAATGGGCTCTCTAATATGCAAATCTGGATTCAATCGAACACCATGTTAGTGTACATTAGGGGTGGTAAAATTAGTCTAAACTCAAATGACCCGCCCAAAGTTTGATGGATTTGGACAAAAGTGATTTTGATAATGGGCTAATTTGGGCTAGTTCAAGTCAATTCATTACAAATCACCAACCCAAATAGACCCAGAATGATGCTCAAATTTGACCCATCAAATTGCTTAAAGCTTTTACAAAATCTTATTTATTAGTGGGACTTACAAAAATAGTTTAGGTTTCAACAAAATGAGAGTATTTCTTGTCGAACGTTTAAAATTTATCGCATTTCGTTTTTTTTTTTTTTCAATTTTTTAGTTTTATTTTATCTCTAGCTTCTGCTTCTCTTTCTTTTTCATTTTTTTTGTTTTTCCTTTTTTTTTATTTTTAATTTCCTCTTTTTTGTTATTTTTCTCTTTCTCATTTTTTTCATTTTTGTTGTATTTTATAATTTATATTTTTTATATTTTTTTAAAAATATGATTACGTTGAGTACAAGTCATGAAACATGACAGATACATCATAACCGGTGATTGTATTCATATTCACCATTATTTTTTTGTTTTATCTCTTTTTCATTTCCTTTTACTTTTTGATTATTATTTCTTTGATTTTCTTGTATTCTTTTTCATTTTTTTTCTTTTTCATATTTGTTTCCTTTTTAAGTTTTTTTTCTTCTTATTTTCGTTTTTCTCCTTCTTTTAAGTTTTTGTATTTTAGAATTCACGCTTGTATTTATATTTTATAACTGACATTTTTATTTGTATTTTATAATTCTACTTGTATTTGTATTTTATAGTTTACATCATTATTTATATTTTTGTATTCGTTGATACAATTGCACTTGTATTTTAGACGTCACGCTTGTGTTTATATTTATATTTTATAGTTCGCACTTGTATTTGTATTTTATAATTCACACTTATTGTATTAGTATTCAAAAAATATATAAAATATAAAATATGACAACAACAATAAAAAAATGAAAGAAAATAAAAATAAATAACCAAAAAATTAAAAAAAGGAGAAAAAATGACAACAAAAGGTAAAAAAAAACGAAACAGAGCATAAAGAAAATAAAAAATGTTGCAAAGAAAAAGGTAATAAAACAAAAAAAAAAATAGATTAAAAAGAGAAATAAAAATAGAAAAAAAAAGAAAAAGAAAAAAAAACAACAAAAGGAAAAAATGGAATAAAAAAATGAAAAAGGAAAAAAGGAAAAGGTAAAAAGACAGAAAAAAGGAAAATACTTGCCGGCGTTTTTAATTTAATTAAATTTGTATTTGGGCGGGTTGGGTTATAACCCATGACCCATAGTTTAGCCCATCTTGCCCAACCTATCTTGACCCAAATGCATTTGGGCAGAGTTGGGCATTACCCCGATTATTTGTTCAGCCCATCTTGACCCTGCCGACTTCAGTCCAACCTGGCCATTTGCCACCCCTAGTGTACATCAATAAATTATTTGACTAGCTAAAAAAGTAACTAAGTCAATGCCAGTTGGAAGCCTGGAATTGTTAGAGTGAGTAAAAGTCTCACATTAGTTGGCGAATGAACTGGTGGTTTGTTTATATATATTTGGGCAATCCTCCACTCATGAGCTAGCTTTTGAAATTGAGTTAGGACCAAGATCCATTCTATCATGGTATCAGAGCTAGGTCCATCCCCATTTAGGCTCCCGGTCCATGCGCAGATCTGCATCAAGTTATATTATACTAATGGACATCTAACTTAAAGGGGTCCTATTACCCACGTAGGAACCTAAGGTTGCCAAAAATAAATTTTAATTGGCAACCTTAATGCCTACGTGGCACATTGCGTGAATCAACACACTGAAGGTTCACATAGGCACACGTATGTGTCATGTAGCACTTAAGGTTGACAAAATATGATTTTCATTAATCCAGGGATAATAGAACCCCCTTTAAGTTGATGTGTATCTTAGCAATTTCGTTTATAATTCTTAATGAAAACAGTGCACTTACTCAATTTTAAAAAATCCAATTGTTATTTATTTGTTCTGATTGTAGAAAATAAGTATATGTACAGTTCACAATTAATGGATTAGAGACAGTATGTAGGAGGAGACATATTTATACTCTCTCTGTTTCATACTAATTGACCCTAGTGAGCTATAAGTGAAAACAAAGCAAAATGATATTAATAGGGTGTTAAATGAACGGGGTTGAGTTACATTTGAATGGGTCAAAGCGGGTTGCATTAATAAACAATTTAATTTAATTGATAGGTTATTGAACTTTTGTCCCTATTTTGTGTTGATTTTAATTTTAGACCTAGATGAAAATAACTTTTTTGCGGAGAATAATTTTATATTTTTGCATCATAATATCGCATAAGTCATACCCCATTCCTTTAAAGAACTTATGTCCCGCAATATATAAGTTAAATTTTGAACGGCAAAATTTGAAGACCAACACATTTGAATGGCAAAATTTGAAGCCTGACACATTTGAAGGGGAAAAATTAAAGACTATCACACTGAAGCGCAAAGCGTATAATTAAATGCAAATTGGTCGTCATTTGACTCTCCTTTACTTGAGCTGAAAAGAGTTGAGCTAAAATGGGCTTAAAAAGCACGTAATAGGCTCAACCAACCCAATTCATACTATGTTTTAATTTCTGTATTGTTCTTTTTTAATTTTTTAAGTTCTAGTAATACATTTAATTTATGGTTACATGCAAATTATCAAATAAAAATTTTAAATCATCTAGTACCCCTCCCCCCCTCCCCCCGCATGAACCATGATTAAATTTGCTACGATACACTCCAAATCCACAGGGGTCCTATTACCCCTGAACATAATTTTAGCGTATTTTTGTCACCCTTTTTAAATTATGTGACACATTTGATTTAGACCCCATTTTTATGTAATAAAGATATCATGTCAGCACAATAGGGTGACAAAAATACACTAAAATTGAGTTGGAGGGGGTAATAGGTTCATGTAAAGTTAGAGTGTGTCGTAGAAACTTTGACCATAACTTGAGGGGCAATCAGGACCATATTAATTTAATTTTAAATGGACTAAGCCAATAAATAGACGGGCCAATCACTTACCCAAACTTGAACTAATTTAACAAATCATGTTTTAATGGACTAATTTTTTGACCCTTGTTATTAAAACTTTGTCGAGCTAGCAAAGATAGTTAACTTGATAGATCATCTCATACAGTACCCATCATGAATTATGGGAGATTACAAGTATCTCCCTTATGGCTCCTTTTCTTGCCTTTTATTATCATGATATATATTATTGGCATAAACAATACCTTTAACTTAATATCAAATTATAACATGCCCTTTAACTTTATCAGTGCACAAGGCCCTATAACTATATAAAAGTTGAACGTAAAAACACTCCAATTCTGCAACTTGTATGTGTGAAATTCAATCATTCCTACGTGAATTAATAATCCACTCAAATGCTGCCACCAAATAAAAAAGACACATTATAACTATGACCTTTAACTTTGTCATTGCACATGTAGACCCTTTAACTATACTTCAAACGCTGAACAAAAGAATACTTCAATTTTAACTCTGGCGTGCGTGGTTATAAGTATATACACGCATTTTGCCAGGTAGGATTGAAGTATTTTTTTGTTCAGCTTTTGTATAGTTAAAGGGCCTACTTGTGCATTGGTAAACTTAAAGATCATAGTTATAATTTGGTGTCAAGTTAAAGATCCTGTGGTCTTAAACTAAAGCTATGTATTGTACCAAAATCTCCTTTAATCTTGTGATAATAAACATATCACGAGAAAATTTCAAAAAAAAAAAAAAAGAATGAGACATTATCTGAAATGGACTGAAAAAGAAAATAAAAGGAATAGATTGATAAATTGCAATTTGGTCACCAATGGGATAATAGAAAATCTTGTGATATTGGTAGGGTTTATTTGATGTAAACCCTACCTCTTGAGTTTCATCATTATCAAACAAAGCTTATGTCCGCCGTCAATGCAGATCGCCGTAAAAAGTATTCCTTTCTTCTTTTTTATTTACAGATGCAAGTTCGCATTCCAATCAATAGAAGGGCAACTGAAAAGGTTTGACATTGAAATTTCTCTGTACAAGCTATTCCGTTTTTATTGATTTTACCCTAACTTTTATTTTTATTATAGAATTCATTGTATTTTTCCACAGTTTCTCTATGGATTTTAATTAAAGCGCCTGAATTCAGTTGACCAAATTGTTGGGTTCAAAGTATGTAAAAAAGTGTGAATGAAAAATGGAGAAAAAATAGTGGAGAGGGAGACACCAATTTAGAAAATGCACTCCTAAATTGGAAAGTTCACTCTTTCTCCCACATTGGTGGAAGAAGAGAACTTGTGAGTGTTTAAAATAAGGAACACTTACTTCACATGGTAAATGAGGCAAGAAATAAGAGATACCTTGCGCCGTTGTCGTCATTCACTTGGCTCGACCTCAACTTTGATTTTGATCGATGAGATTTATATTTTTGGACAAAGTTTATTTGACAGAAATTCAATTCAAAAATACCAAAGGAAAGAACACAACTTTTTTCTATGTTTCCGAAACAATGTTTTGAAATAGTGCAGTGCTGAAACAAAGGGATGCAACCTTTCAACGAATGACACACTGATTCATGAAATGGTATGCCTGTTCAGAAAAGACACATTCTTTGGACGAACAGGCATTTTTCACTTTTCAGAAGATGCACATATTGGCTATATACACCTGCTTTCATCCACAGGCTTAGGGACAAATTTTCAGAAATAACAATTCTCTTCTTGTATTGAAATTTTTTTTGTGTGATCTATCAAACCATCGAGTGAGTTTGCTGAATCTAACAATTTGAAATACCACTATTGTTTGAATTGAAGGCCATTTCATCTTGGGAGAAAGATTTCACAACCTTGGGTATAGTGAGGAAAATTATTCCTTAAGGACACTCCGTGAATTCGGAGGACTTGGTCTTAAATTCTATTTCATCTCTTTTCTGAATCTTAACACACTTCTTAGATAGATTATTCTCAATCTAGTGTTTAAGGTGCTACAAAACTTCATAATTGTTCTTGTTTTGGACTTGAAGTAGTGTTGAAGTTTGTGTTTCTTATATACAGATTCTTGTACCCGGCTACATAAAAAGATAATAATCTTAAGGAATATTTCTTTGCAGAATCTGTATTGCTTGTTTTTGGAGATTAAATCTTTAAGCTTTCTACTCCGTTTGAACTTAACTAGTGATTCGAAGATATAAAATCTTCATCACAAGTTATAGATCATTCGGTTAGCGATTGGAAGTCATAAGAACTTTTATCGTTAACTAGAAACAAGAAGAAGAGTTTAAAGTTGCTTAACTTTATTAATAGTATTCTGAAATACTAAATTTTATTGTCTTGTGGTGACAGAAAAAATGAATAATGAAAGTCAAATGCAAGATGTGGCTATAGCTGTGGGGGAAACTAGCATTTCTTTAACAAGTCGAGCAAATGATCCGCAGTCAATGGCACCTGCGGAGAAGTCCAAAAAATTTGCGGGAATTGACTTTAAGTGATGGCAGCAAAAGATGTTCTTTTACCTCACCACTCTATTCCTTCAAAGGTTCACTAGTGAGGATGCTCCTAAGGTGCCCGAGGGAACCTCGGACAAAGAGCATTTCATGATTGTAGAGGCTTGGAAGCACTCGGACTTCCTTTGCAAGAATAAATATTGAGTGGTCTCCAAGATGACCTCTACAATATTTACAGTAGAACTAAGACATCAAAGGAATTGTGGGGGGCACTAGAATAAAAATACAAGACAGAGTATGTGGGAATTATGAAATTCTTTGTTGCACGGTTCCTAGACTTTAAAATGATAGATAACAAATCAGTTGTCTCTCAAGTGCAGGAATTGCAAGTAACCATTCACGATCTCCTAGCAGAAGGTATATGTTTGAAAAATTTCTTAGTTGAACAAATTGAAAATGTTCTTAGTACTCACATAAACTATTTTGTAAGTTTGATTATGAATGATGCATTTCAAGTAGCAACAATTATTGAGAAGCCACCACCTATGTTGAAAGACTTCAAAAACTACTTGAACCACAAACTCAAAGAGATGACTGTCGAAGATCATATTTTCTGACTGCGTGTTGAAGAGGATAATAAAGTTGTCGAGAGAAGGTCAAAAGAGAATTCTACAATTAATGTAGCACATATTGTGTAAGATGAACAAAACAATTCTAAGAAAAGGAAGAAAGTTGAACAAGGAAGCAATCAACCCAAGAAGAAATTCAAGGGAAAGTGCTTCAACTACGGCAAAATTGGCCATAAGTCTACGGATTGTCATGCCCCTAAGAAAGGCAAGAAAAAGGACCAAGATAATTGGTTGAGTCCAACAAAGAATGTGATGATCTGTGTGCTATGTTCTCAGAATGAAAATTGGTGGGGAATCCTCGTGATTAGCAGATGGATTCTAGTTCTACTCGCCATATCTGTGCCAACAATGAGTTATTTTCGTCATTTGCTCCAGCTCAAGTAGAAGAAATGATCTACAGGCTAACTTTGCTACAACTAATGTAGAAGGAACAGGAAAAGTGGGCTTGAGAATGACTTTAGGAAAGGTCTTGACACTTAACAATGTCTTTGTAATACCCCAAAAAATTTTTCGTTCAAATTTTATGCGTAAACGTGTTGGATTCTATATTTTAGAATGAACTATAAATTTTCCATATGGAATGTCTTAGATTATGACCCACCATTGCGTAGATTATCGAATAAGCTTTCCAATGATATGTGGATCATCCAAAACGGACACCCGAGTGACGAGTTATGAACATTCCGATTGAACAGTGAATAGTAGTGAACAGTAAAACATGCAGGAAAAAGTACTAAGGCTTGGCGTATTTTTGCTCCAACTTTAAATGATCATAACTCTTCATAAATAATAATCTGGGTGATATACTATATATCAATAGAAATCTCTACGAGTCCTCTTTCCGATGAAATTTGTTTCATACAATTTGTCTATCGGAGCAAAAAGTTATGGTCGATCTACTTCAGCCTACCAAAAGTAAATTTTTGGGTCAATTTCAAACGATCATAAATCCTCGTACACAATGACCTAGGTGATATACTATATATCAACGGAAAGATATGAGAGTCCTCTTTCTAATGAAATTGGTTTCATCCAATTTATATATTGGAGTAAAATGTTATGATTGATCTACTTCATACTATCAAAACAGTCCACCAAAGGACAGATTCGAGAATTATTTGATTTTTTGGGGCGTTTTTGTCTTTCCCCCTAACCCAAAATCTATCCAAACCCTATATTAAAGCCTAATAGAAGCATTATATGTTATATTTCATCAAATTCCCTGAAAAAAAAAAACCTAAGCTCCTACATCCAACTTCAAGAACCTCCAAAGTTCATCATTAATTCTGCAAATTTATTTAAGATTCCAAGTTCCTAGTTCAAGAACTCCAAGAACCAACATTCAAAGGAACGATTAACATCTCAAAAATGAGTATCGATCTAAAGTTCATCATTCAAGGTATGTGGGGTTTTTCAGCAAGAACTCTCTTTCGTTCTTGTGCCCAAAAGTAATTTTCTTTACAAAGGCAAGATTTTTATTTAATTTTTCTAAATTTGAAGCATGTACCCATATCTTATGATGATTATTATGAAATCTTGATGTTTATGATTTTGAAAGATGAATTTACATATGTGGTGATATAAAGCATGAATCTTGAATGATATTTATCATGATTTTGATATTCGGGTCATGAATCCCCACTGAAAATTACATTTTTTTAGAAAGTGTGTGTTATAAGCACGTTGATGTTGAATATTTGAGATATTTGGATTGATTTGACCTTTTGGTCTTAATGAAATTGTTTTGAACTCGAGTGTGAAAGAAATCCACAACGTGGTTAATTTTGATAGTTGGGAAGTAAGATGGCTCCCGATGTATATTTATATATTACTGAAATTATTTTAGTGTGGATTGTCTTTGAAATGATCTGAGCTAAGTCCGGAAGAAATCTTTAGCACCGAGTGGGAGGTATAAAGCAACCTTACTTCCCTAGAACTACGTGCCCCCGTAGGAGTGAGTCTAAGGCTAATTTATATAGTGATCACTAGTTTGTGTGGATTTGATATCGATAGTCCTACTCTGATAGCAAGGATAGGACGACTCTCCCCAACGTGGGTCGTATGTTGGACTCCATGTAGCTCACATAGTTTATGTCGGTTGTAGGATCACGCAGTGTGTGTGTGTTTTCTTGTGTCTATGGTAAACGGTGAAGTGATTTAAAAGTGGAATTGTGAAAGTGATTTAAAAGTGGAATTGTGAAAGTTATTCTTTTTAAAGATTTAAATGATATTTACATTATGAGAATTGATATTCTTGATGAACTGAAAGTGATTGACAAATTATATGATGACTCACATGTGTTATTATACTTATTTCATCCTCTCATAATTATGAAGATTTTCTTTGGGTTATGTGAGTCGTTCATACATCCTGCATATTTTCTATAAATATTTATGATGATGATGTTTATACAACTGCATACACTCCTATATACTCGGTTCCTTTCCATGGTACTAACCCACATCTTTAGATGTGGGCTGTATTTTCTCGAAATGTAGGTTCAGGAGCTTAGTTCTAGGTTCTACAATGATTCTTTGGGCATGCTGTTCTACATCCTCTATTGTGGTGAATCCTTATATTTTGAGGACGTGATGTCTGATGTCAGTTTCACGGAATTGTATACATTTAATCACTGAGTATGAGTCAGTTAGGGCATGTCTCAATGGCTCACTGGTTTTATTGATTTTTCTTAGAGGCTTGTCAGACTAGTATAAATGTTAGGAGTTTACTAATAAGTCATATTTTGTTATCTTTTTAAATTCTTTTATTCTTAGATGATGATTACTCTGTTGATATTTGAGGGTTATTTATGGAAACCCCATTAATTTGTGTTGAACTGAATGAAAGTGGCTCAAAGGGTTTACTTGGGGCTACTTGTAGCCTCAAGCACCGTGTGATGCTTCGGGACCCATTTTTGGGGTGTCACAAATTTGGTATCAGAATCTAAGGTTTTAAGGTGTCCTAGGGAGTCTGAGATGCTGCGTTAAGTAGAGTCTTGATCATCTGTGTGTAGCGTACAACATCTATGAGCAAGAGGCTACAAGTCGCTTTAGAAAAAAGTGTCTCTCTCTGCTATTTATTCGTCCTCTCCTCTTTCAGAAATCTGCCTCCACTTTGAGCGAGAAGAAATAATGATGGTCAGCAAGCTCAACCCGCTGACCCATTGAATAAAAATATGTCTCACGCTAAATTTCAGGCAGCTTTTAAGGTGCTGGCCCAAGTTGTTACTGCAAATGTTCAGTCCAACCCGGCCCCTGCTCCACAGCAGTAGGGAGGTAATTCACCTACTGCCAGGATCCGTGACTTCATGCGGTTGAATTCATCAAAATTCTATTGTTCCAAGTCTGATGAGGATCCATGGTTGTTTTTAGAGGAGGTGCAGAAGATTACTCAGGTGATGCATGTATCTGAGGAACATAGTGTGGAGTTGGATGCATATAGGTTGAAAGACATTGCTTATGACTGGGTTGTTGCTTAGAGGAAAGGTAGAGGTGAGGGAGTTGTCTCTACGACTTGGCAAGAGTTCCAGGAAGCATTCCTGGATAAGTTTTTCCCTTTGTAGATGAGGGAGGTGAAGGTCAAAGAGTTTATGAACCTACGACAGGGCTCTATGACTGTTAGGGAGTACTGTCTAAAGTTCAATCAGTTGGCGAAGTATGCTCCTGACTTAGTGGCTAATAATCAAGCTAGTATGAGTAGGTTTATGACTGGGGTGTCTAGTTATATGGTTAAGGAATATAGGTCTACTATTCTAAATAGTGAGATGAATATTTCTAGGCTGATGAATCATGCCCAACAGATTGAGGCAGACAAGATTAAGGAGAGAAATAGAATGAGTGGGAATAACAGAACTAGGTCTGAGCAGCACAGACAGGGTCAAACTAGATAGAAGGGAGGGAGTTTCCCTCAGTATCAGGATCGTTTATCTATGTCAGCATCGTCATCTGCTAGTGCTCCCGTGCCTAGAGGTAGGCAGAAGCAAGGTAGCAGGTCATATATATCTAGGTCCCAGCACAGTGCTGGCAGTAAGCTAAATTGTCCCCTGTGTTCTAAGTGTGGTAAGGATCATTTGGGTGAGTATTGGGGTAAGAAGAGGGGTTGTTTTCGGTGTGGTGACATGGGTCATAGAGTTAGAGATTGCCCACAAGATGGAAAAGGGCGTGGTGACTATTGGTTTCAGACCTAGACTCAAACTGTTAGTGCTCCAGTTCCAGTGACTCACCTATCCCCAAATCAGGGCACCTCTTCTAGAAATGATGGTGGGCAGCGCCAGAATAGATTCTATGCTTTATTGTCCCCACATGAACAAGAGGACTCTCCCGATGTTTTTACTGGTATGCTTCATATATTTCAGTTTGATGTGTATGCTTTGTTGGATTCTGGATCCAGTTTCTCAAATATTACATCTTTGATTGTTGTGAATTTTGAAATGAGTCGTAAGATTATTCCTAAGCCTATCCTAGTTTCTACCCCAGTGGGTAATTCAATTGTTGCCAAGAAAGTGTATAAAAATTGTCCTGTTACCGTTCTTCATAGAGTCTTGTTGGCTGATCTGATTAAGTTAGACATGGTAGATTTTGGTTTGATTCTGGGTATAGACTGACTGTATTCTTCTTATGCCTCTATTAATTGTCGTACCTGAATGGTCAAGTTTTAATTTTAGGGTGCATCTGTGTTTGAATGGTCTGGGAATTCTGTGTCACCCAAGAGTCGTTTTATCTGTTACCTCAAAGCTAGAAAGCTTATTTACAAGGGGTGTATTTACCATTTGGTTAGATTCAAAGACACTAAGTTTGAGACTCCAACTCTCCAGTCTGTTAACGTCATCAATGAGTTTTCTAATGTCTTTCTGGATGATCTCCCAGGGATACCTCCTAATAGAGAGACAGAGTTTGAGATGGGATTGATCTTCTTTTCGATACTCAACCTATTTCTATTCTTCCTTACCGTATGGCCCCTAAAGAACTTAAGGAGTTGAAAGAGCAACTCAAAGATCTACTAGATAAAGGTTTCATTAGGCCTAGTATTTCTCCTTGGGGTGCTCCTGTGTTGTTTGTGAGAAAGAAAGATGGCTCTTTACATATGTGCATTGATTACCACCAACTGAATAAACACCGTAAAAAAGAAGTAGCCCCTTCCGAGAATAGATAATTTTTTTGACCAATTGCAAGGTGCAAGTTATTTCTCAAAGATAGACCTTTGTTCCGCTATCATTAACTCAAAATTAGGGAGTGTGACATCCTGAATACTGCTTTCCAAACTCGTTATGGCCACTTTGAGTTTCTTGTTAAATCTTTTTGGTTATCTAATGCCCCAGCAGCTTTCATGGACCTCATGAATCGAGTGTTCAGACCATATCTGGAAATGTTTATCATAGTGTTCATCGATGATATACTGGTGTACTCCCATAGTGAGGATGACCATTCTCATAATCTCCAATGTATCTTGTAAACCCTTAGAGATCACAAGTTTTTTGCCAAGTTCAGTAGTGTGAGTTTTGGATAAGGTCAGTTGCTTTACTGGGTCATATTATTTCTTCTGAGGGTATTAGAGTGATCCCTAAAAGACTGAAGCTGTTAGAAATTGTCCTAGACCTATTTCTCCGACTGATATCCAAAGTTTCTTGGGTTTAGCTGGCTATTACCGCCGTTTTATTGAAGGTTTCTCCTCTATAATATGTCATATGACTCGGTTGACCCAAAAAAAAGTGAAGTTCTTATGGTCCGAATCTTGTGAGAAGAGTTTTCAAGAGTTGAAGACTCGACTCACTTCAGTCCCTGTTTTGACTTTTCCTGATGGTGTTGATGGTTTTGTGGTGTATTGTGATGCTTCGAGAGTTGAGTTGGGTTGCATATTGATGCAGAAGGGTAAGGTGATAGCTTATGCTTCTAGACAGTCGAAACCCCATGAGAAAAATTACCCCACCCATGACCTTGAGTTGGATACTGTTGTGTTTTCTT
This sequence comes from Capsicum baccatum var. pendulum, assembly GCA_030864225.1. Classification (NCBI taxonomy): domain Eukaryota; kingdom Viridiplantae; phylum Streptophyta; class Magnoliopsida; order Solanales; family Solanaceae; genus Capsicum; species Capsicum baccatum. The sequence goes on from CM061552.1 coordinate 8,403,952, forward strand.
TGATAATCTAAAGACACTATTTGTATGGTGTCCATGTTGATATTTTAACTGATCATAAGAGCCTGCAGATTGTGTTTACCTAGAGACAATTGAATCTTAGGCAGAGACGATGGTTAGAATTATTAAAGGACTATTATATGTGTGTGCTGTACCATCCATACAAGGCCTATGTTGTGGCGGATGCCCTAAGTAGAGTATCCATGGGTAGTGTTTTGCATATGATAGAAGGTAAGAAAGAGTTGGCTCGTGATGTACATCATTTGGCTAGATTGGGGGTTAGGTTGTCTGACTCTGCTGAAGGAAGTATAGGGGTTCAGAGTAGTTCTGAATCCTCCTTGGTTTCGGAAGTGAAGGAAAAGTAGTACTTAGATGCTAGTTTGGTCAGACTGAAGGATTCGGTCAAGGACCAAAAAGTAGAGGTTTTCTCCCAAGGGGGAGATGGTGCGTGTAGATTGCAGGATAGATTGTGTGTCCCAAATATTGATGATCTGAGATAGAGGATTATGGCTGAAGCCCATGGGGCGCGATATTATTTCATCCTAGTGCCACCAAGATGTACCAAGACTTGCGGAAAATATATTGGTGGAGTGGCATGAAGAAAGATATAGCAGTGTTTGTAGCTAAGTATGCAACATGCCAACAGGTTAAGGTTAAACACTAAATACCTAGTGGTATGATGGAAGAGTTTAGTATTCCCACCTGGAAGTGGGAAGAGATAAATATAGACTTCGTGATTGGTTTACCTGCTTCCCGATGCCATCATGATTCCATTTGGGTTGTGGTTGATAGATTGACTAAGTCTGCTCATTTCTTGCCTATTCATACTTCATATACTACTGAGGATTATGCTAGATTATATATCCGAGAGCTAGTCAGATTGCATGGAGTTCCCTTGTCTATCATTTCAGATAGGGGTACTTAGTTCACTTTGCAATTTTTTAAAGCTTTTCAGAAGGGTCTTGGTACCCAAGTGCTTTTGAGTTCTGCTTTTCATCCGCAGACCAATGGGCGGACCATCCAGACCTTAGAGGATATGTTGAGAGCTTCTGCACTTGACTTTAAGGGAAGTTGGGATGATCACTTACCGCTGATAGAGTTTGCTTACAATAACAGTTTCCACTCTAGTATTGGCATGGATCCATTTGAAGCCTTATATGGGAGGAAGTGTAGATCACCCATAGGTTGGTTCGAAGTGGGTGAAGAGGATGTGAGTGGTCCTGATTTGGTATTTGAGGCTATGGAAAAAGTTAAGTCGATTAGGGAAAGGTTGAAAACTGCACAGTTGTCCGAAGTCATATGCGGATGTTAGAAGGAGAGACCTTGAGTTTGAAGTTGGTGACCTAGTGTATCTGAAAATTTCACCCATGAGAGGGTTGAAGGGATTCGGAAAGAAGGGGAAGCTTAGTCCCCATTATATTGGCCCTTACAAATTTCTTAGTCTTGTTGGTAAGGTAGCTTATGAGGTTGAGTTGCCTTCCGAGTTGTCCTCTGTTCATCCAATATTCTATGTCTCCATTCTTAGAAAGCATATTAGCAATGCTGTGGTAGTGGATTCCTCTGTGAGTGCTGACATTTAAGAAATTTTTCTTTTGATGAGAGTCCTGTTGAGATTCTTGATTTCAGTGTCCGAAGACTAAGGAACAAAGAAGTTCCCTTGGTCAAGGTGTTGTGGCGAAACCAATCGGTTGAGGGTGCAACTTGGGAATCTGAGGTCGATATGCGATCCAAGTACCCGCACCTATTTTTCGCGAACTTCGATCAAGCCGAAGGTACCGTTATTTCCTAAATCATGAACTTTTGATAAAAGTTACAGTAGTTCAGCTGTCATTTATTATGTGTTTTGCTGTAGTTTCTTGAATTTATGCATTCTATGTTGCATTCGGAGTGAGAAACGATGTGGTGATGAGTCTAACGAATGGTTTCAGCTGTATGCTCTATTCCCTATCTAATTTTGGCATGTCTAGCATCATTCGAGGATGAATGTTTCCAAGGGGGATGATGTAATACCCCGAAAATGTTTTTGTTGAAATTTTGTGCGTACACGTGTTGGGTTCTATCTTCTAGAATGAACTATAAATTTTTTGTGTGGAATGTCTTAGATTATGACCCACCATTACGTAGATTATTGAATAAGCTTTCCAACAATATGTGGATCATAAAAAATGGACACCCGAGCGCCGAGTTCTAAACTTTCCAATCGAACCGTGAATAGTAGTGAACAGTAAAATGTGCAGGAAAAAGTACTGAGGCCTGGCGTATTTTATCTCCAACTTTAAATAATCATAACTTATTATACATAATAATCTGGGTGATATACTATACTTCAACGGAAATCTCTGCGAGTCCTCTTTCTGATGAAACTAGTTTCATCCAATTTGTCTATCGGAGCAAAAAGTTATGGTCGATCTACTTCAGCCTATCAAAAGTGAATTTTTTGATTTATTTCAAATGACCATAACTCCTCCTACACAATGATCTGGGTGATATACTATATATCAATGGAAAAATATGAGATTCGTCTTTCGAATGAAATTGGTTTCATCCAATTTGGATATCGGAGTAAAACGTTATTGTCGATCTACTTCAGACTATCAAAACAGTCCACCAAAGGATAAATTCGAGAATTATTGGATTTTTTAGGGGCATTTTTGTCTTTCTCCCTCACCCAAAATTCGTCCAAACCCTATATTAAAGCCTATTAGAAGCATTATATGTTATATTTCATCAAATTCCCTCAAAAAGAAAACCCTAAGCTCCTACATCCAACTTTAAGAACCTCCAAAGTTCACCATTAATTTTGCAAATTTATTCAAGATTCCAAGTTCCTAGTTTAAGAACTCCAAGAAACATTATTCAAAGGCACGATTAACTTCTCAAAAATGATTATCAATCTAAAGTTCATCATTCAAGGTATGTGGGGTTTTTCAAAAAGAACTCTCTTTCGTTCTTGTACCCAAAAGTAATTTTCTTTACAAAGGCGTGATTTTTATTTGATTTTTATGAATTTGAAGCATGAACCCATATCTTATGATGATTATTATGAAATCTTGATGTTTATGATTTTGAAAGATGAATTTACATATGTGGTGATATAAAGCATGAATCTTGAATGATATTTATCATGATTTTGTTATTCGGTTCATGGATCCCCATTGGTAATTGTGTTTTTTTTAGAAAGTGTGTGTTATAAGCACGTTGATGTTGAATATTTGAGATATTTGGATTAATTTGACCTGTTGGTCTTAATGAAATTGTTTTGAACTCGAGTGTGAAAGAAATCCACAACGTGGTTGATTTTGATAGATGGGAAGCATGATGGTTCCCGATGTACATTTATATATTACTGAAATTGTTTTGTTGTGGATTGTCTTTGAAATGATCTGAGCTAAGTCCGGGAGAAATCTTTAGCACCGAGTGGGAGGTATAAAGCGACCTTACTTCCCTAGAACTACGTGTAGTGAGCCGGAGACTGATTTATATAGTGATCACTAGTTTGTGTGGATTTGATATCGATAGTCCTACTCCGATGGCAAGGATAGGACGACTCTCCCCAACGTGGGTTGTACGTTGAACTCCAAGTACCTCACATGGTTTATGTCTGTTATAGGATCTCACAGTGTGTGTGTGTTTCCTTGTGTCTATGGTGAACGGTGAAGTGATTTGAAAGTGTAATTGTGCAAGTTATTCTTTCGAAATATTTAAATGATATTTATATTATGAGAATTGATATTCTTGATGAACTGAAAGTGATTGACGACTCACATGTGTTATTATACTTATTTCATCCTCTCATGATTATGATGATTTTCTTCAGGCTGTGTGAGTCTTTCATACATCCTGCATATTTCCTATAAATATTTATGATGATGTTTATTCAACCGCATACACCCCTATATACTCGGTTCCTTTCCATGGTACTGACCTACATCTTCGGATGTGGGCTGCATTTTCTTGAAATGTAGGTTCAGATGCTCAGTTCTAGGTTCGATAGTGATTCTTCGGGCACGCTATTCTACATCCTCTGTTGTGGTGTCCTCATATTCTGAGGACGTGATGTCTGATATTGGTTTCACGGAATTGTTTACATTTGATAACTGAGTATGAGTCAGTTGGGGCATGTCTCAATGGCTTGTTGGTTTTATTGATTTTGTTAGAGGCTTGTCAGACTAGTATGGATGTTGGGAGTTGAATAATAAGTCGTATTTTCTTATCTTTCTAAAATTGTTTTATTCTTGGATGATGATTACTCTATTGATATTTGAGGGTTATTTATGGAAACCCCGTTGATTTGTGTTGAACTGAATGAAAGTGGCTCAAAGGGTTAGCTTGGGGCTACTCATGGCCTCAAGCACCGTGTGATGCTCCGGGACCCTTTTTCGAGGTGTTACAGTCTTGTACTGTTATGAACCGAACTAGGGGCCTGGCCGTGATGGACATCCCGAACCATGAAAGCCCGAGCATCCTACTCTATGTGGTAATCATGCACAACATTCACGTAGTAAAAGAAGATGTAGAAATGTAATCTGATACGGAAACATGGTCATAATTTGGATTTAGTTTAAAAATAAGGAATGAAATCCAAAATCAACTAAACAACACCTGGAACAGTCTGCGAAATTTCTACTACATAATCTAATGACAACTGTCTGAAAATTGGGACAAGGCCCCTAGTAGACCAAAACAATGGAATAACAGGCCTTTTGGAACAAAGAAGGCTCACCACTGCACGAATCACTTCTCTCTGGAATACTCTACTGATTATCGGAATCCCTAGACTGAGACTCTGATCCTGGGAGGTAGGGGTTTAATACAGTTTTACTAGTACACAAAAAAAATCCAAAATAATAATTTATATTCAACATATATAAGAGAAATTTAAGACAGTTCATAAAAATATCATATTGTAAGAAATCTCATGGACATTTTTGAAAGACTGTAAAATCAACTATACTCTGTGACACTCTTTGTTTTACTTCTGCGTTAGGTGGTATACCTTACAACTCTGAAATTCCACGGGCTATATGTAATCCACTATTGACTTGGCGGGGAAGCCTCCAACCCAAGTGTGCCGCAAGGGTTGGACTCTCTGACTCTGCTATTCCACACGACCGTCGCCAGTGGAAAAAATAATATACTCGGATCGACAAATCACAGTTTTAGGCTAAGATTTACATGAACTCTAGGACCCTTTAGGAAACCACCTAACTCTCTTTATGCCCATTTTTAACTCTTAAGACATGCATTCTCTGAAAACATACTCTGAAAACTCTAATTCTGTTATGGCATAAATACTAGTGGTATCATCATACCATTGACTTTCAAGTCACATCTATGAGCCATTATTGGCATATTACAATCTCTTTTTTTCAAAACATAAGTTTGGGACCACCATATCAATAAATCAATTCAAAGAAACTCTTTCTCAAACCTCGTGTAAACACATGCAAGGAACTCTCTTTGTCAAGCATTTCAGTAATACATGGTGGTCATGTCAAATTTCTCAATCACATGCAACTCTTTCTCATTTAAAACAAGGATGTAATTATATCAAGAAGCTCCATCTCATCATCTCTAAATCATGCTCAAAGAATAAAGTATTGAGAAAATTAATTTGTAACCATAAATCATGCATTTCAAATCATTCACAATAAGATCATAAACTTGAATTTATCACAAGAGAGGAACTTCATAATTTGTGCTCTCAAACAAATCTTAAATTTCAATTTCATACATATACATATACTTGTAAATCAGTTTAAGGGTATGAGGCCTAAAGGCCAAAACAACAATATCTATAACATGCATAAAGCATAATAAAATCATGGATTTCAAATCCCCTTTAAGCTAATAAGGGGTGAAAAATACCCAATATACCCTTAATGAGATGGAATAAAAGTATAACTGGGAGCCCAATTTTATGGGCCACCGCGACGCACCACAATCGCGGTGGCTCAATTGACGAATGGGATTCTTAGGGTCTCCACGACGCAGAGCCATCGTGTTGTCCCACTGGTTGGGACTCTTCAACGTGATATGCCATAATCGTGCTAGGCTACTAGAATTTGACAATTGCTAAATAGACCCTCTCCGCAATACGCCAAGCAACAAAATGATGGTATTTTACGACTAAGACTTAAATTAGCCATAACTTCTTGCCCAGGAATCAAATTTGGGAGAATCTTATATCGACGGAAAGCTTGTTAAATTTATCACATGATAAAAAGTCAAAATTATGGAAATTATATATAGTTTAATCTTTACTCACTTTGGAAGTAAAAAAATGAGACTAAGTCTCTTTGACACTTAAGAAACAAAATTTTTTTCCTAGTCTTTATCTCTAAGAGCATATTACCAAGAGATAACGTATGGACGACTTCTTTGGGGTGTTACATGTACGTTCCTGAATTATGTAGGAACTTGATTTCTATTTCACTTCTAGGAAAGAATGAATTCAAATGTGTAACGGTTTCTGAAAAAATTGTAATTAGCAAAGGAGAAGTGTATGTAGGAAAAGACTATCTCACCGAGGGACTATATAAGATGAATGTAATGAATGTTGAAATAAATAAAATTTTAGATTCTTCTTACTTTCTTGAGTCTTATAATTTATGGCATGAATGTTTATTCCATGTTAATTATAAAATGTTATGAAAACTGATTAACTTAGAGGTTTTGCCAAACTTTGAGTGAAATAAATCAAAGTGTCAAACATATGTGGAATCAAAGTATGAAAAAACATCCTTATAAGTCCATTGAAAGGAATTCCAATCCTTTAGACTTAGTACACACTGATATTTGTGATATGAAGTCAACACCATCACGTGGTGGGAAAAAGTATTTCATAACTTTTATTGACGATTGCACTAGATACTGTTATGTCTACTTGCTAAATAGTAAGGATAAAACAATAGATGTGTTTAGGAAATACAAAACTAAAGTAGAAAATCAGCTAGTGAAAAAGCTAAAAATGATAAGAAGTGATAGGGCTGGAGAATATGAATCTTTCGTTGCCAAAATATGTGTAGAGAATGGAATCGTCCATCAAATTTAGGTCCCATATTCACCTCAATCTAACAAAATTGCGGAAAGGAAAAATCAAACTTTGAAGGAAATGATGAATGCCTTACTTATAAGTTTCGGTTTACCATAAAATTTGTGGGGGAGGCTATCCTTACAACCAATCGTATGCTCAATAGAGTTCCCCATGGTAAGATACAATCAATTCCTTGTGAAAAATGGAGAAGAAGGAAACCCAAATTGAAATATTTCAAAGTGTAGGGGTGTTTAGCAAAGGTCCAAGTTCCAATTCCTAAAAGGGTTAAGATAGGACCTAAGATGGTAGACTGTGTGTTCATAGGATATGCTAAAAGTAGTAAAGTATGTTGGTGTTTGGTTCATAAATCCGAACATCCTGATATAAATAAAAATACGATAATTGAATCGGATAATGCTGAATTCTTTGAAAATATTTACCCATATAAAACTAAGACATGAACAGCCTAGTCGGGGATCTAAACGACCTTGAGATTAACTATGTGAGAATGTACATAATGAAGAGAATCCAATACGTAGTACATGTCAAAAAACTTCTACTACGTTTGGATCAGATTTTGTAACATTTCTCTTAGAAAATGAGCCTCAAACGTTTAAAAAGCGATGTCATCATCAGACTCATTATTTTGGAAAGTGGTAGTCAATAGTGAGATTGATTTAATCTTAAGCAACCATACGTGGAAATTGGTTGATCTTTCTCCAGGAAAAAAACCTTTAAGTTCTAAATGGATCTTCAAAAGGAAAATGAAAGCGGATGGTACTATTGACAAATACAAGGCAAGACTTGTGGTAAAAGGATTCAAGCAAAAAGAAAGCCTTGATTACTTTGATAAATACTCGCCAGTAACAAGGATAACATTGATTCAAATATTAATTGCCTTGGCGGTGGTATATGGTCTTGAAATCCATCAAATATATGTGAAAACTGTATTCCTAAATGGAGAATTGGAGGATGAAATGTACATGGAACAACTTGAGGGTTTTGTGGTTTCAAGAAAAGATAATAAGGTGTGTAAACTTATTATGTAATTGTATGGACTAAAGCAAGCACCTCAACAATGGAATGCGAAGTTTGACCAAACCATGTTGGCAAATAGGTTCAGAATAAGTGAATATGATAAATGTGTTTATATTAAAGACACTCCAAATCACCAAGTCATTGTGTGTTTATAGGTAGATGATATGTTGAATATCAGTAGAGACATTTTTGACATAAATGCAGCGAAATGAATGCTTGAGAGCAAGTTTGATATGAAAGAACTTGAAGTTGCGAATGTGATCTTAGGTATAAGAATCCATAGAACTCCACAAGGGTTGGAATTGTCACAGTATCATTAGATCGAAAAGGTACTTGAAAAATTCAAGTATATGGAATTCGTTATTGCCAAGACTCCATTGGATGTGAGCTTTGCACTTCAAAAGAATGAAGGTGAAAGTGACTTACAATTAGAGTACGCAAGAATATTAGGATGTTTAATGTATATAATGAACTGTACATGATTAGATATAACATGCGCTATTAGTAAATTGAGTCGGTACATGAGTAATCCCAACAAAACTCATTGGATGGCAATGAAAATAGTTTTGGGGTATCTTAAATACACTCAAGACTATGTTTTGTATTATAATCAATATCCTGTGGTACTTGAAGGATATAGTGATGCAAATTGGATCATCGGATCAAAAGAAATAAAATCTATGAATGGATATGTATTTACTATCGATGGAGGTGAAGTCTCTTGGAAATCATCCAAATAGACATGTATTACTCACTCAACAATGGAATCTGAATTTATCGCATTGGATAAAGCTAGTGAAGAAGAAGAATGGCTCTAGAATTTCTTGGAAGATATTCCTTATTGGCCCAAACCAGTGGCACTAGTATGTATACACTATGATAGCCAAGCGGCAATAGGTAGGACAAGAAGCATGATGTACAATGGTAAATCTCATCACATACGAAGGAGACACAATACAGTTAAGGAACTTATCTCAAGTGGAATTATCACTGTTGACTATGTAAAGTCAAAGGATAATGTATCGGATCCACTTACAAAAGGCCTATCTATAGAAGGAGTGGAAAGGATATCTAAGAGAATGTGTTTAAGGCCTAGGATAAGTCAGCATGGTGGAAACTCTACCTAGATGACTGGAGATCCAAAGAGCTAAGTTGAAGGAGATCAAATAAAGTTGTGTTTGATAGGTTCAACATTGTCAATTACCTAACCAATTCTCATGATGTAGACAATGTTTAGTAAACAAGGATAAGACTTAAGATGAAAAGTCTTTTAATGATTATCTAAATTTGGCAGATTAACCAAATTTCTTAATTTATAGGATTTAACGTATAGAAATTACCAATGTGTGGGTGAAGTGGGAGCCGCTTCAAGGAGAATGTTAGTAAAGGCCTATTCTCTAAGCTCTCATGAAACCGGGATGTGTTCATGGTTGAAAACAACAAAATTGTGAGAACCATCAATGGTAAAAGGCTGGTTATATGACATGTGTTACCTAGGTGTACACTAAAGCTCGGAGGTTCAAAGATATCACATCTTCTGATTGACTGAGTGCATCCAATGCATGTTCACTACGGAAAGTTCAAAGGGAAACCCGCTTATCCAGATGTAATTAGTCTTTGCATGATGATCACATACTTGTCTGTAAATTTTTTATGAAAAATATCCATTTCCCATTCATGTGAGGGATTGTTGGGTTCAAAGTATACGAAAATGTGTGAATGAAAAATGGAAAAAAAATGGTGGAGAAGGGAGACACCAATTTAGAAAGTGTACTCCCAAATTGGAAAGTTCACTCTTTCTCCCACATTGGTGGAAGAAAAGAACTTGTGAGTGTTTCAAATAAGGAACACTTACTCCACATGGTAAATAAGGCAAGAAATAAGAGATTCCTTGCACTATAGTCGTTGTCGCTCGCTCGTCTCAGGTTTGGATTTGGATTCAGATTTGTCAAATGATCGATAGATAATATCTATCTTTTTGGATAAATTTTATTTAACAGAAATTCAAAAATTCAGTTTGAAAATACCAAAGAGAAAAACACAACATTTTTATGTGTTTTTATATTCCATTTATATGCATGCATATTCCAAAACAGTATTTCAAAATAGTGCAATGCTGAAGCAAAGGGATGCAACCCTTCAACGAAATGACACACTAATTCATGAAATGATATGCCTGTTCGGAAAAGACACATTCTTGAAAAAAAAAGACATGACTTTTCCAAAATGGTCAAACCTTTTAAGTGATCCATTGTCACTTTTCAGAAGAGGCACATGTTAGCTATATAAACCTGCTTTCATCCACCGATTTACGTATGAATTTTCAGAAATAACAACTCTCTTCTTGTATTGAAAAACTTTCTGTGTGATTTATTAAACCGTTGAGAGAGTTCGCTGAATACAACAATTTAAGGTACCGCTATTGTTCGGATTGAAGGCCATTTTATCCTGGGAGGAAGATTCTACAACCTCAGGTACAGTGAGGGGAATTATTCCTTAAGGACACTTCGTGAATTCGGAGGACTTGGTCTTAACTTCTGTTTCATCTCTTTTCTGAATCTTAACACATTTCTTAGATAGATTATTCGAATTTAGTGTTGAAGGTGTTACAAAACTTCATAAGTATTCTTGTCTTGGACTTGAATTAGTGTTAAAGTTTGTGTTTCTTATATACAGATTCTTGTAACCAACTACATAAAAAGATAACAAAAATTAGGTATGATCCCATACCCCCACACATGTTATGTCGACACAGGTACGACAAACAAAAATTGAAATATTGCATCAACTTAGGCAAAGACTATTCATAGCTTTTCACAAGTAAGTTGATGCAAGTTTATATTTTTCTTGAAATAATGGTATGCGATGAGTTACACTTCTTTTCTTCACTCAAGTAGTTAATTACATTATTGTCGTTTGACTGAATAGTACTAGATTTATAAAAATAATTTTAGGGAAAAAGGAAAATATACCCCTCAACTTTGCAATTTGGAGAAAATGTATCCTTTGTACAAAAAGAGGTGCATATACCCTATCCGTTTAAGAGATGGTGCACCTCTTTTTTGACATTCAAGGGTAGACTAGAAAGAATATCACATATATCCCAATAAGTTTTTGCTTTCTCCTGCTTTAACACGGGAGAAAAAATAGGAGAATCATAGAGGTTAGGAAATCATTCAAATATTTTTTTATTCCTTCATGAAATTCAAGAGCGGAAGGGGGGGGGGGGGGGGAGGAGGGATAAATTGAAAATTTTTGGGAGTTGACTATTGAGTCTTCACAGTTGACTTGCCTGTAAATCAACACACTTTACAAAATAGATTAGATTTAAATAAATAGACAAGTAAATAATCAACTTGATGTAAGGACATGAAGATTTATCCTGGTGCGGAACACCAGTGTGGTTTCTACTTCCAGTCCCCTTGGGTTTCAAAGTTTTCTTAGATCTTATAGAAGTCGACTTGAGTATAATAATGATAAATAAGTTCCAAAGACTTATTTTTTTCATCTGATCTTATGACACAGCCTCAATTTGTATTACAAATTTTACTCGATCCTTTACTTTGTATAACTATTATAAACTAAAAATTACAAAGATTTGTGAGACTAAGATTGAGACACTTTGATATTCTTTGAAGTTGCGTGAATTTGTTTATCTTTAATTTTCTTTTATATTCTTCATAAGGAGACTCAAGAGATTTCTTCTCAATCAAAGATTTGAAGGTGATTCCTTGATTGAGGGATTGCACCGTAGAGTATGTCCATATCAGATATATCCATACGTGGTGCACCCTTCACAGTCGTACGTGTCTATATCAGATATGTCCATATAGAGGGTGTGATCTTGTTTCCTTTTGCTTTAGTCTTGCTTGATTCACTTTGCATAAATCAAGGAAGTCAATGGTCCGTGATGAATGCCATTATAATCTTGGTGTGATTTTCTTTCCTTCTGCTTTTTTCCTTAATTAATCCGTTTTCCATAAATCTGGGAAGTTGATGATTTGTGATTGATACTGTTCCAATCTAGGTGCTGGCTTTTTGTCAGTGAGTCCTTGCTTTCTTTTTCGGATCTTCTGATTGATTCCTCAAGGATCCTTTTGATCTTCTATATCTTCAGCATATCCTGCAAGATATTTGTTTATTAGTTTATTTTTATTAAAATATTTAGTGAATATATGTGGCTATCACTTCATCCCCGAGACAATCTTTTGATTGCATCAGCTAGAAATATTTTTTTTCTCCTCCATTTGTAATATTGTGTAGTTATGACCGATTCAAACAGCCTAGATTGATGGTATAACCTCAAATCAGAATCAAAAGGTTCGTTATAATTGTACCAGGAAAGTTCTGAACTTGAAGGAACCCATTCAAGGAAGTCCTGATTAATACAATACAACAATCGAAGATACAAAATGAGCCCAAAACAGTCCACAAAATGGCTAAAACCGAGAGCCCCTTTTGCGACCTCGTCTCGGCCAACCACAATAACACAAAATGGCACAATAACAATACTATATTGAGGTCTATTGACACCTATTTTTCAGCGAACAACACACTAACAAGAAGATTAAAATTCGAAAATGACAATAAGTTGAACAACAACAACGAGAATACCCGCACTAAAACAAAAGGATTACAATAAAGTAAAGAGATAGATAGATAGACCACATGAAGGTACAATCTTAAGAAATCAAGCATGGACACTCTTGGACCCTTAAAACTACACATAACAATTAACTTATCTCTTACGTGACACAAGATCAGATTGCACTTCTCTAGCATCAACGTTTCCAAGCAAGCAACAACAAAAGAGAAACCGCCCTATTGTTATATCCTAGTTTCGGTTTTGGTGCCTCAAGGAGAGAGAGGACTTGTGTTCTTTGGTCTATCAAGAGTCACAAATATCATCAAAAACTAATCAAAGAAACCCTACATGATTCTATTTATATCCTATTACAAATAAAAGGCAAAAAGGACCAAAAGTCCCCTTAAAGACTTTGGTGCCCATCAAGTGTAACATGTTGGATGATTTTTAGTGCATTTAGGTCCCCTTTTGCACTTCAATTGCACACACCAAGTCTCGGACTCAAAATGCACTCCCATAAGTCCATATCCATGATTCTTCCCGTATAATCCTCTCCATCTTGAGAGGAATTTGCCCACAAATTCATGGCTTCACCTCGTTCAGTCGGCCAGTACAAAAGAAACCACTCAAAACAGTCCGTAAAATATGAGATGGCACAAAAACAGTCCGCAAAAATATGAAATGGCTCAAAAATAGCTCGCAAAATCATGAGGAACCGAGATTACATTAACACATGTCTCGGCCAACATCTTCATTTTGAATCTCAGCTTCCTCTCCATCTTGAGCCTTGTCTTCAATCTCATCCAAAACAAGTCTCCTACCATCATACAAGCATCATCATTGACTCCATATCTGTCATGTTATTTTCTACCATTCTCCTCTACATGAACATGTCGACTTTGGTGAAGTGGAGTTTCGGTTGAGAGGATTGATTTAGAAAAGTGGAGCTTTGCTTGTGGAGCTTGAACGAGAGGGATTTGGCTTCCAAGTCCTTTTTGTTGGACTTGATCTAATAAAAGACTAACTAGGGAACACGAAAATCACAACCCAAATAGTCCACAAATTCACTAGGAACCGAGAATCAAATGGTGACCACACGCTGATTCAAGAACAACACAAGAATATGAGATATATGGGTATTTTGAACACCAAATCAGCCAACCCAAATTAATATTAATAACACAATAAGATGAACAAGAGGAGCAACAACACTATGAATAACAAAAACAACACAAACGGTTACATAATAACAAGATACCAACATTACAAGATTACAAGAAAGTAAATGATAGGAAGTGAGAGATATACTACTATAATGAATAAGAACCAAAGTGTATCTTAAACACTAAGACCCTTAATGAAGATAGTACAAACACCTCCACTCTACAGAGGACCCTTAAGAGATAGGCTCCCCTCTAGTGTAGAATAGTAGACTGTTTTGGTGTGTATTAAGCACTTAATTTCACTTATCTTTTACATATACTTGGATGATTTCAATGAAGACCCACATAAGTCCATTTCCTTGATTATTCTTGTATTGTGATCGAATGGAGGAGGGATTGAACTATGTAGATCTCGGGTTGGAGAACATTTGGTGTCTTGGCTTATGTCTAGGTCATTTGGTGGTGGTCTTGGAGGATTGACTGTTTGAGGTAAAGCTTCGGAAGTAGAATCACGAGAATTCCTTTGGCTCTCCACTCGATCCAACCTCTCAAGTATAATAGACATATCCGAGCCCAATTTTTCATGACCTGCATTCACCTTATCTATTTCTCAGGCAATAGCATCAAGGTGGGCCAAAATGGTATCCATTATGGCAAAGAAGTTACCTACAAAATAGAAAACACATTAGTTATACAAAACATCCTCACTCTTTCTTTTATTTCGTGTCTCTAGGATCCCTCACACTCAATCTCACAAGTATTGTAAGCTTGTTTGTACTCCGAGAGGTGAATCCAATGTTGACAACAACTCCAAAGTGTAAGGAGAAAAAACATAAGGATGTTATAATAACTCAAAGGATTAAGACACACAAAGGAAGGGTAACACAATGAACGGTTTCAAAACTGACTTACAATCTAGTGCTAGCTTCTAACTTAGTAATGGAATCAACAAACGAGACTAAAGAACAACAAATTGAAATTAGAAGATCAAAATTTGACATTAAAAGCTATTGGTGAACAGTAAAATCATGATGTGGTAGCCACGTATTGGTTGCGGTTGTTATGAAATTTTATTTTCCAATTGAAGTCTTGGTCCAATTGTAATTTCGAATTGGAGGGAATTGGTTAAGGAGGGAAAACAGGTCTTGAAATCCTCTTTAAAATTCAAAAAGCAAGACTTGACTATTATCCTTAAAACATGGGCCCTTGCTTCATGGAAAGTGGTTGACAAGTGATTGATATGTCTTTGGTGGTTGTAAAGTCTTCAAGACCAACAAGTCTTACACCTTGTTCCTTCACTTTTAGGATCTAACACTTCACTTTATGTTTTATAATTTATGAAGGAGGTGAAGAACACAAGAACAATAACAACATTCACCAATAACAACAACAATCTCTAAGAAAAACCAACAACAAATCCACCAACAAACGGCCAAGTATCCATAGTGTTGTATTTTTTGTTTTAACAAGGGATGAAGGTTGTGATAAGCTTCAAGAACACTACAACAACCTTTCAAGAACAGAAACTAAACCAAAACCGACCAATCAAAGTCACAACAACAAGTCCACATGGCCAAGAACAACAACAACAAGGCAGGCCCACACCTTGTTCACAACAATAACTTTCAACAAGTTCAAGCTCAAGTTTTGGGTCTAAACTCAAAGTGCTAGTGAACAAGAAAACCAACACTTAGAAATAACTAAATAAAACAAAAGACACCATGATCTAGACAAGAAAACAAGAATGTAACACTCCAAAAATATATATTTTTATAAAGTATAGTTTAGAGCCATTATAAATCAATTTCGTATCAAATCATTTGAAAGCACATGGGTGTAATGCAATAATTTTTCTCTACAATAATGAAATGCAACTGATCTAGGTGGAATACCCTACATAATTTACACCAACTATCAAACCTCGGTTGCCTCCGAAATTAGAGTATAAGTGAGGGAGAGACACTCAAAACCACACAGCATAGTTTCTTGACCCAATGGTAGTGCCCAAGATCACTTGGCTCGGGCTCCTACCTATAGTCCCAATTTGGGAATGACATGAAGTCAAGTACATAGATCGCTTAGACTGGTACCAATATTCCGTGTTGGCAAACACGTTATTCCAGCGATGAGCCCTTGTGTCTCAAACGCCTTCTTCGGGCATCCACCTTTCTCATGTAAAATCAATGCATTTAAATTTCATTTTTTTTCAATCACATATCGTATTTTGAAAGGTATCGTCGTACCCAACTGGCAAGTCATCAATATCACATCCACATATGCATAATCATGTAAAAACCAAGGTGCTTCATCATTTAGAAGTGGTGAACAATATTTATTTCAAATTTATACTCTCTTTTGTTGATCATAATATATTATAGAGTATCAAAACATTATCATGGGAATTTGAAAACAATTTATCATTCATATTTATCAACTTCCCTGGAAAATCTCAAATCACATATGCATGGTTTCAACCATTGAAGTATATAGGCAAACAATTTCCATGACATAAAGAAAATGACTTAGAAATCATATTGAAAGCAAGATATTAGCATTTGATTGAAAACCCCCATTTAAAAGTATGCATGTTCATAAGACTACACCCATGAGATTTTTGAATAACACCACGTACCTTGATTACTATGAATATTAGGTGCTTCTTGAATCTTCGCGGATTGTTGATTCCAAATATGTAATTATCTTTGAAAATCTACGGTCAAATCTTGAAATTTTTTTTTATTTTGAAACCCTAAGGAGAATCTCGAGCACTTTTGATGAAAGAATATGTATTTTGGGATCCTTGGAACTAAATCTCGTGTTTTAGGGCTAAGTAAGGGTGGAAAAGGACCACTTTTTGCTCAGCACGGAGTGTTCAAAATCACCAGAATTCCTTACATAGGTGTTGCCCGTCCCATTACCTATGTTCACATAGGTGCCGCCTAGGATATCACCTATGTTTACATAGGCGCCGCCTAGGCTATCGCCTATGTTCACATAGGCACCGCCTAGGGTATTGCCTATGCTTTCCAATGGCCCTGGGCGATTGGTTAGGCGATGCTTATTACTTTGAAAGGCCATAAATTCTTGCTCGGGTGTTAGATTTTAGCCAAATCAGTATTGTTGGAAAGCTAACTGGAATACCTATCATTTGACATATAATAGGTTCCCTAATTTGACATATACAGAGAGTTATGGTCAAAGGAAGCTGACACACTTTACAACGTCCACCAAAACTTAGTCGGTCAAAATAGTTTCAACCTATCATTGAGTTTAAGGACCTCTATGGTCTAAATTCAAGCTTGAGTGGATTTCACATGCTACATGAAAATTAACATGCCGTATTGGCATAGGATTTTATGGCTTTGGGATTGACAACGCATCGAAATCATGGTCTATATTGTAGCCCGAATTGCAGGGCGTTACATTATCCCCCCTTAGGATCATTCATTCTCGAATGATGATGCGTGACACAGACAAACACAATTTTAAGCATTATAAAGGACTAGGAAAGATAAGATAGGAATAGTACCTTCTGTCTCCTCCTCCATCAAAGCAAATAAATTGGGATATTTAATTCGCATGTCATCTTCTGACTCCTAAGTTGCCTTTTCAACTTTCTGATTCCTCCACAATACCTTTACTGAAGCTATCTCTTTGCTCCTCAGCTTTCGAACTTGGCAATCTAAAATTTCAACAGGCTCTTCTTCGTAAGACAAGGAGTCTGTCACTTTGATACCCTCTACTACTAATACCATAGAATGATCTGCAATGCATTTCTTCAACATGGATACATGTAATATTGGATGAACGAAACCCAAACTTACAGGCTATTCTAAATCATATGCAACTGTACTAATCATTTTCAAAATCTGATAGGGTCTGGCATAACGAGGACTCAATTTAACCCTTTTTCCAAACTGCATAACTCCTTTCATAGGAGAAACCTTGAGAAACACCCAATCACCAATTTCAAACTCTAGTTCTCTTCTTCGAACATCGACATAGGACTTCTGACAACTCTGAGCAGTCGTGAGTCATTCTCTAATGATCTTCACTTTCTCCACCGCCTGATAAACAAGATAAGGCCCATACAACTGAGTCTCACCCACTTCATACCATTTTATTAGAGACCTATATCTCCTCTCATACAAAGCCTCAAAAGGGACCATCTTAATGCTGGCATGGTAGATATTATTGTAAGCGAATTCAACTAGTGGCAGGTGTTCTACCCAACTACCTTTGAAATCAATGACACATTCCCTCGACATATCTTCGAGCGTCTGAATGGTACGCTCAGCTTGCCCATCCCTCTAAGGGTGGAAAGTTGTGCTCAAATTCACTTATGTACCTAAACCCTTCTAAAAAGATCTCCAAAACTAAGATGAAAACTGTGTACCTCTATCAGATATAATGGACACTGGTTCCCATGCAATCAAATTATCTCCTCAATGTAAATCTTAGCATAAACCTCTCCCAAATAATTAGTCCTCACAGGCAAAAAGTTTGTTGACTTGGTCAACCGATCTATAATCACCCATATAGAATCATACTGGTTTTGGGATCTTGGAAGTCCTGTAATGAAGTCCATATTTATCATCTCCCACTTCCATAAAGGTAGGGATATCTCTTGGGAAGTACCAGCCGGCCTCATGTGTTCCACCTTCACGAGCTGACAATTCAAACACTTAGACATAAAATCAGCTACATTACACTTCATGTTATTCCACTAATACAAGGTATTCAGATCATGGTACATCTTAGTAGAGCCTGGGTAAACGACATACCCCGAAGTATGTTACTCATTAAGGATTCTTTACCGTATCCCATCGACATTCAAAATGCACAACCTACCCTAAAATCTCAGAATACCATCGCCACGAATTTCAAATAACATAACTATTTGTTGACCCACATCTTTCTTGATTTACATCAAGATGGGATCTTTAACCTGCTTCTGCTTAACTTCAGCACAAAGAGATGACTTATCCAACTCATGAACTATCACCCCTCCATCTTCAGAATCTAAGAGTTGCACTCCCAGATTTGCAAGGCGGTGAATATCCTTCACCATCTCTTTCTTTCCTTCTTCTACATTAGAAAGGCTACCCATGGACAACCTGCTGAGGGAGTCGGCTATAACATTTGCCTTGCCTGGATGGTAATGCACACTTATATCATAGTCCTTCAAAAGCTCTATCCAACGCCTCTGCCTGAGGTTTAATTCTTTCTGTGAGAAAACATACTGTAAACTCTTATGGTCAGTATAAATATCAACCCTAACTCCATAGAGATAGTACCTCCAGATTCTAAGTGCAAACAACAAGGCTGCTAACTCCAAGTCATGAGTGGGGTAATTGAACTCATGCACCTTTAGCTGCCTAGATGCATAAGCTATCACCTTACCATGCTACATCATTACAAAACCAAGTACCACACAGGACATATCACAATAAACCACAAAATCATCTACAGCCTTGGGAAGGGTCAAAATAGGAGCAGTAGTCAAATTTTCCTTTAATTTCTCAAAACTAATTTCACACAAGTCAGACCACACAAACTTTAACTTTTTCTAAGTCAGTTTAGTAAGTGGAGCAGCTATGGAAGAAAAACTCTCTACGAACCTTCTATAATACCCCGCCAAACCCGAGAAGCTCCGAATATCGGTTGGAGTCGTAGGCCTAGGGCTATTTTCTCACTGCTTCAACTTTCTGGGGATCCATTATTATCCCGTTACTGGACATAATATGTGACAGGAAGGCAATTGCGTCTAACCAGAATTCAAACTTAGAAAATTTGGCATACAACTGATGATCCTTAAGGGTCTGAAGGATAATTCGGAGGTGATTGGCGTGATCCTCTTTACTCTTAAAATAGATCAGAATATTATCAATAAACACAATGACAAACAAGTCAAGAAACGGATGGAACACTCTATTCATAAGATCCATGAAGGTTGTAGGGGCGTTAGTCAACCCGAATTACATGACTAGAAATTCATAGTGACCATATCAGGTTCGGAAGGCTGTCTTGGGTATGTCTGATTCCCTAACTTTCAACTGATGATAACCCGAACGAAGGTCTATTTATGAAAAGAACTTGGCACCATGAAGCCAATCAAAAAGGTCGTTAATCCTAGGAAGAGGATATTTATTTTTAATCATGACCTTATTCAGCTAACGGTAGTCTATGGACATACGAAGGGACCTATCCTTCTTTCGCACGAAGAGCATGGGTTTAGCCCAAGGGGAAATACTAGGATGAATAAAACCTTTGTCTAGGAGGTCTACAAGCTATTCCTTTAACTCCTTTAGTTCCGCGGGAGCCATTCTATATGGCGGAATAGAAATAGGACGAGTTTCTGGCAACACATCAATGCCAAAATTTCCCTCCTTATCAGGGGGTATCCCTGGGAGATCTTTGGGAAAAACTTCTGGGAATTCATTCACTACAGGGACTGACTGCAGAGGAAGTTTTCCAACTTTAAAATATTTTACTCGGATTAGATGATATATTCAACCTTTGGAGATAAGCTTTCGGGCTCTAAGATAAGAGATAATGTGACCTCTAGGTTCCATAGAACTCCCTGCCCAAACAACTAGTGTCTCATTTGGGAAAGAAAAAGTGACCTTTCGGGTTCTGCAATAAAGGGTGGCATAACACGAATAGAGCCAGTCCATCCCAAGGATGGCATTAAAGTATATCATATCTATTTCTATAAGGTATGCCATAGTTTCCCTACCATGAATAGACATGACAGAATTTTTATATACCCTTTTAGCAAAAGCAGAATCACTTACAAGAGTAAAAACAGAGAAGGGTTCTACAATAACTTCGGGATCAAACCCAAAACCAATAGCCACATAAGGGGTGACATAAGATAAAGTATACCCGGGATCAAGCAATACATAAACATCACGAGAAAAGATTCGTAACATACCGGTGACAACCTCTGGTGAAGATTCCACCTCCTGGAGGTTAGTGAAAGAATATAACTGGTTGCGACCGCTTGCGGTAGCTGAAGGGGCACCCTTACGAAAAGGAGCTATGGAGGTGGCTTGGGACTTATCCCCTCTCCCCCCACGCATTATTCCGACAGATGGACAATCTCTTTGAAGGTGACCCACTTTGCCACAAGTATAGCATTTTCTCCCCTCAAACCAGCACTTCTCTAGATGATTTATTTCGCAACATCACAGATGAGTACGACGTTGTTAGGCTACACTGCCCTAAGACTATGTACCTAGATCTTTGGACCCATAAGGATTCTGAAAACTCTGAGTTTGTCTATCTGTCGGTGGTCTGGTTGCTAGGGCACTAACTGCTGACTGTGTATTATTCCAAAACGTCTACTTCTTCGACCACTTATTACCCTAGTTACCACTCTGCGGCTGACTCTGGTGCTGGTTTGCAGATCTAGCTCTCTTATCCTGTCTGTCTTTCTCTCTAGATTCAGCAATCCTTTTCTTCTTCTCTTCCACTTGATGTATATGAATGGCCAGTCAAGTAAAGTCTAACTCCTTATTCAACATATCCCCATGGTGCTCAAGTACCAGGTCATTAGCAAGGCTAGATACAAATATTCTCATTCGGGCCCTCATATTACTAGTCAACTCTGGTGCATAGCGGGCTAGTTTATAAAACTTCAAAGTGTACTCCTAGACACTCATACTGCCCTGCTTCAGATTCATAAACTATTCCACTTTTCCCTCCTTCAACTCTAGAGGAAAGAATCGATCAAGGAAGGCTTCCACAAATTTGTCCCAAACTGTGGGCTCAGCACTTTCACCTTTTTTATCTTCCCAGTCGGCATACCACAGACTCACAACGTCCTTGAGATGATAGGTTGCTAACTCCACCCTTTCAACCTGATCCATATGTATCCCCTTAAAGATCTTTTCCATCTCATCCACGAACGCCTGTGGATCTTTCTTCACCTTGGTGCCAGTGAACTTAGGTAGGTTCATCTTCATGAAATGTCTAACTCTAATAGCCTCAGATGTAATAGATACAGGCCTAACATCTTCTGAATTCTATATTTGAAATATCTCCCTAAGCAGTTAGGGGGCGGTTGGCATTAGTCTGCAGAGCCCGAAGTGGACTGGTCGGGACTGGAAGGACTCCCGGAGTAGGGATAAATTTTGGAGTGTGAGCCTTGTTACAGGTCCGCATCCCATGGGTGGGATGGACATCATTTGCCTGAGCATTCTGATTGACGATACGATGTGGAGTCATAAATGTGTTTCTGAAATACAAGTGATCATTGATTAGGGAGCAGTTCAGACTTTGAAGCACAAACTAAATCACAAAGTAGGGAAACATTTCCTAAACGCCTAGCAGCCTTTTGCTTATAAGTGTGGTGCGCTACACACCCATAAGCAAGACTCTACCCAATGCAATTTCAAAGATACCCTGGGACCATGAACCTGGCTTTTATACCAAGTTTGTTTCGACCCAAACCAGGGCCTGGCTGTGACGAGTATTTCAAACCATGGAGGCTCGAAACACCCCTATCTGTTTGGTAATTATGCACCTAATTCATATGATAAAAGTAATTCAGAAGAAACATAATATAATGGAAACATGGTCAAGAATCATATTAAAACAATAATGGGGAATAATGTCCCATAATCTCAATCAACTCTCAAAAATTGTCTGCGACATCTCTACTACATGACTGAAATAAGTAACTATCTGAAAACTGGAACAAGGCCTCCAACAGACCCAAAACTAATATAAGATAAAAGGGACAACAGGACATAAGACCTTCTGAAACATAGAAGGCTCACCACTTGTCTCTGCAACTCTGTCTGAATGATCTACTAGTTCTCTTAACCCCTACACTGGACCTTTAAACCTCAAAGGTTGGAAAGGGGAGGGGGTCAGCACAAAAGTTCTGGCACACAGAGATATCAAAACAAAATATAATATTTTTACAAAGTATAGTTGAGAGCCATTATAAATCAATTTCGTATCAAATCATTTGAAAGCACATGTGTATAATGCAATTGTTTTTCTCAATAATAATGAAATGCAACTGAGATAGATGGAATAACCTACATAATTTACTCCAACCGTCAAACCTCGGTTGCCACCGAGATTAGAGTATACTTGAGGGAGAGATACTCAAGACCACACAACATGGTGTCTTAACCCAATGCTAGTGCCCAAGATCACTTGGCTCGGGCTCCTACCTATAGTCCTAATTTGGGAATGACATGAAGTCAAGTACACTTATTGGTTAGACTGGTACCAATATTCCGTGTCGGCAAACACGTTATTCCAGCGATGAGCCCTTGCGTCTCAAACGCCTTCTTCGGGCATCCACCTTTCTTATGTAAAATCAATGCATTTAAATTTCATTTTTTTTTCAATCACATTTCGTATTTTGAAGCGTATCATCATACCCGACTTGCAAGTCATCAATATCATATCCACATATGCATAATCATGTAAAAACCAAGGTGCTTCATCATTTAGAAGTGGTGAACAATATTTATTTCAAATTCATGCTCTCTTTTGTTGATCATAATATATTATGGAGTATCAAAACATTATCATGGGAATTTAAAAACAATTTATCATTCATATTTATCAACTTCCATGGAAAATCTCAAATCACATATGGATCGTTTCAACCATTGAAGCATATAGGCAAACAATTCCCATGACATAAAGAAAATAACTTAGAAATCATATTGAAAGCAAGATATTAGCATTTGATTGAAAACCCTCAGTTAAAAGCATGCATGTTCATAAAACTACACCCATGAGATTTTTGGATAACACCACGTACCTTGATTACTATGAATATTAGGTGCTTTTTGAAGCTTGCGGACTGTTGATTCCAAATATGTAATTATCTTTGAAAACCTACGGTCAAATCTTGAACTATTTGTTCTTTTATTTTGAAACCCTAAGGAGAATCTTGAGCTGTTTTGATGAAAGAATATGTATGTTGGAGTCCTTGTAACTAAATCTCGTGTTTTAGGGCTAAGTAAGGGTGGAAAAGGACCACTTTGTCCTCAGCACGGAGTGTTTAAATCACCAGAATTTCTTACATAGGCACCGGCCGTCCCATTGCCTATGTTCACATAGGCGCCGCATAGGCTATCGCCTATGTTTATATAGGCGCCGCCTATGTTCACATAGGCGCCGCCTAGGCTATTGCTTGTGCTTTCCAGTGGCCATGGGCGATTGGTTAGGCGAAGCTTCTCACTTTGAAAGGCCATAACTTCTTGCTCGGATGTCAGATTTTAGCCAAATTGGTATCGTTGGAAAGATTACTTGAATACCTATCATTTGACACATAGTATGTTCCCTAATTCGACATATACAGAGTGTTATGGTTGAAGGAAGCTGAAACACTTTACAATGTCCACTAAAACTTAGTCGATCAAAATAGTTTCAACTCGTCCCTGAGTTTAAGGACCTCTATGGTATAAATTCAAGTTTGAGTGGATTTCACATGCTACACAAAAATCAACATGCCGTATTGGCATATGATTTTATGGCTTCGGGATTAACAACATATCGAAATCATGGTCTATATTGTAGCCCGAATTGCGGGGCGTTACAGTGAGAGAGAGAGATAAGAATGTAACACTCCAAAAATTTTAGAACCTTCGTTCACCCAATGTTGTATAAAATGCAAGTACATGTGAAAACAAACTTCATGTCTTTGTAGTATTGGAAATGGTTGGTACATGTATTAAGGCCACAAGTAACTCCAAACTCATAACCACATCAAAACCTCAATTATTGTTTATTTGTTCTGAATGGAGAAAACAACTATATATACAGTTCAAAATTAATGGATAAGAGGCAGTACACATGAGAAGACATATTATACTCCCTCTGTTTAATATTAACTGCCCCTGTGATCTATAAGTGAAAACAAAGCAAAATAACATTATTAGGGTGTTAAATGAGCGTGTTGAGTTACATTTGAATGGGACAAAGTGGGTTGCATTAGTGAATAATTAAATTTAAGGATTATCATACATTTGTCCCTATTTTGTGCTGATTTTTTATTTTAGCTCTCGAGGAAAATAATTTTTTCGTGGAGAATAATTTTATATTTTTTTTCATAATATCCCATACGCTATACCTATTTCCTTTAAAGAACTTATGTCCCGCTATACATAAGTTCATTTTTGAATGGCAAAGTTTGAAAACCAACCCATTTGAAGGGGAAAAATTAAGGACTACCCTGTTGAACCGCAATTCTATTGTTCTTTTTTAATTTCCTAAGTTCTAGTAATACATTTTTATTTATGGTTATATGCAAAATATGAAAACAATAATTACAAAATATTTTGACAAGATATCTATAGGTCAATTAGTACTACATATTAATTCAATTTTAAATGGACTGAACTAAATAGACGGGTCAATCACCCACCCTAACTTGAACTAATTTATCAAATCATGTTGTAATGGACTAATAACTTGATAGAACAACTCATAAAGTATCTCCCTTATGGGTCCTTTTCTTGCCTTTTATTATCATGGTATATATTACTCCCTTCTTTTAATTTTTGTCTGCTTCCTACTTTGAGCGGAAATTAAAAAAATAAAATAGTCTTTCTAATCTTGTGGTCTTAAACTAAAGTTGTGCATTGTACCAAAATGAATTCTATTCCATCTACATTGATTTTACCCTGGCTTATATTTTTCTTATAGAATTTGTTGTATTTGTTCGTAGTTTCTCCATGGATTTTGGTTAAAGTACCCGAATTCAGCTGACCAAATTAGGTATGATCCCATGCCCACACACATGTTATGTAGACAGAGGTACTACACACAAAAAGTGAAAAATTGCATTAACTTAGGCAAAGACTATTCATAGCTTTTCACAAGTAAGTTGATGCAAGTTTATATTTTCCTTGAAATAATGGTATGCGATGAGTTACACTTCTCTTCTTCACTCAAGTAGTTAATTAAATTATTGTCATTTGACTGAATAGTACTAGATTTATAAAAATAATTTTAGGAGAAAAAGGAAAATATACCCCTCAACTTTGCGATTTGAAGAAAATGTATCCTTTGTCATAAAAGAGGTGCATATACCCTAGCTGTTTAACAGATGGTGCACCTCTTTTTTACATTCAGTGGGTAGACTAGTAAGAATATCACAAATATCCAAATCATTTTCTACTTTCTCCTGCTTTAATTGGCAGCAAAACCTGGAGAATGATAATGGTTAGGAAAGCGTTCAAATATTTGTTTATTCCTTCATGAAATTCAAGAGCGGGAGGGCGAGGGGGGATGAATTAAAAATTTTTGTGAGTCAACTATTGAGTCTTTACAGTCGACTTGCCTGCAAATCAACGCACTTCGCAAAATAGATTAGATTTAAATAAATAGACAAGTAAACAATCAACTTGACGTAAAGACATGAAGATTTATCCTGGTTCAGAATACCAATGTGGTGCCTAATTCCGGTCTCCTTGGGTTTCAAAGTTTCCTTATATCTTTTCGAAGTCGGCTTGAGTACAATAATAATAAATAAGTTTCAAAGATTCATTTTTCTCTTCAGATCTTGTGACACAGCCTCAGTTTATATTACAAAGTTGACTCAATCCTATTCTTTGTATGACTTTTATAAACTAAAAATTACAAAGCTTTGTAAGACAAAGATTGAGACACTTAGAGATTCTTTGAAGTTGCGCGCATTTGTATATCTTCAGTCTTCTTCTTTTATATTCTTCATTTGCTATTCTTCATAAGGAGACTCAAGATATTTCTTCTCCTTGATTAAGGGATTGCACCATAAAGTATGTCCTTACATGGTGCACCCTTCACAGTCATACATGTCCATATCAAATATGTCCATGTAGAGGGTGTTATCTTCTTTCCTTTTGCTTTAGTCTTGATTTATTCACTTGCCATAAATCTAGGAAGTCGATGGTACATGATGAATGTCATTCTAATCTTGGTGTGATCTTCTTTCCTTCTACTTTTGTCCTTAATTGATCTGTTCGCCATAAATCTATGAAGTTGATGACTTGTGATTGATACTGTTCCAATCTAGGTGCCGGTTTTTTGTGAGTGAGTACTTGCTTTGTTTTTTGAATCTTCTGATTGATTCCTCAAGGATCTGTTTGATCTTCTATATCTTTAGCATACCCTGCAAGATTTTGTTTATTAGTTTGTTTTTACTAAAATATATAGTGAATATATGGGGCTATCACTTCATCCCTAAGAAAATCCTCTGATTGCATCAGCTAGAAATGTTTTTTTCTCTCCACTATTTCAAATATTATGTAGTTACGACCGATTCAAATAGCATAGTCAGATAGTATAACCTCAAATCAGAATCAAAAGGTTTGCTATAGTTGTACCAGGCAAGTTCTGGACTTGAAGGAATCTATTCAGGGAAGTCTTGATCATATCCAAACTGCATTGCCACACAATTTGTTCAATAAGGCTCTTGACAATCAAAACCAACAAGCTCCGCCACCCTCAAGCATCAAATGACGGACTCCAATTCTTGGTCCAAATTTTTCCCTTCAACTTTTGCCCACTCTTGTTTTTCCTTGAAAAACATGAAAATTAACCAACCCTTTACAACCAATTCATACAGCCTCCCCTGAAATGTCTTTTCAAATGTGTCAATAGCAGTCCTCACATTAATCACACCCAATTATTTCATATCATTCCATCTTCCTATTCTCACCCACTAACGATATTGTAATTTGAAGACTACTCTGGATACAAAGGTAGTAACTCTCTAATGCCCAAACTTGAAGATGTTCCAACCTATTCGCTAGAGCAGGATCAAAATTGCAATATGGTTAGTAGGGTAAGACTAGGATGATGGCACTATGCGAAATAATTGGGTCTGATTAATGTGAGAACTAAAATTGACTCATCTTGAGAGGAATTTCTATGGAGTCCATATGTCTTTGATGTGGAAGGTAGGTTAGTTCCCAAGATCACAAAGAAAAATGAAGAGTGGGCAATAGTTGAATGGAAAAATTTGTACCAAGAATTGGAGTCTTTTGTTCGATGCCTGAGGGTCACTGAGCTTGTTGGTTTAGATTTTCAAGAGCATCATCAACCAAATCATGTAGCAATGCAGTTTGGATATGATCAGGACTTCCTAAATTGATTCCTTCAAGTCTAGTACTTGCCTGGTACACTATAGCAGGCTCTTCGATTGTGATATTAGGTTATACTATTCACCTAGGCTATTTGAATCGAATGTAACTACACAATATTTGAAATGGTGGAGAAAAGAAGTATTATTTCTATCTGATGAATTAAAAGGGTTGTCTCTAGGAGGAGGGAGTAAAAGATGATTAAAACATATTTCTTACCTTTATAATTCTCATGTTTTTGCCCTCAAGTTAAAGTAGGTGAAATTAGAAACTGACTGGGATGTTTGTGATCTTCATATTAGTCAATCCATTTAACACCAAAAAGATGATATATATGCACCTCTATTTTGACCTAGGAGGCAAAGTTCAGCGGTGTATTTCCCATTTTCCTTTAAATTATTTTCTTAAATATAGTACTATTCAAAGAAAAGGCATATTATAATTTCCTCTTTGAGTGAAGAAGAGAAGCATAATTCATCACCCTAGGCATACATTATGTTAAGGAATATATAAGTGAAGTTGTATCAACTTGTGAAAAGTGATAATTAATCTTCGCCTAAGTTGATCGAGTTTTTTCATTTCCAGTGCCGCAGTTGTGTCAACATGACATGAGTGTGGGTGTGTAGAGAATATAAAAAGAAAGGTATAACTAAAGAGACCTTCTACTAACCCAATATCGTTAACTAAGATCAAAAGATTCATGTCACGACCTGGACCGAGGCCCTGGCTGCGATGAGCATCTCGACCCATGAAGGCCCGAGCACCCCTTTACAATCTGGCAATCATGTACACCATTCATACACTATAAAGAAATACAGAAAGACAAAAAAATGAAAACATGGTCATTCTTTTACTTAAACTTAACAATACAAAAGTTAGTCCATAACATTCTAAACATATGACACCAGTCTGCGAAATCTGTAACAATTACAAAACCGACATATTTTCCTAAACTGGGACAAGGCCCCCAGTCGGGCCATAAACCCGATTTAAACAACAATGCTCCATAACTAGGCCTTCTGAAATAAGTGAGGCTCACCAACTGCAACTTCTGATAAGATCAATCTACTGCTTAGTGGAACCCTAGAACTGAGCCTTAGATCCTAAAATATTGGGGTCAATACTATACTGGTACGTAGGACTATCCAAAAACATAATACATTTTTAAGCAATATATGAGAGAATTTCATAAAAAAATATCAGAATAAAACACTTGGAAACACATGGGCATAATCTAATAACTTTTGAAAACAATTCATCAAATTTTAAACCAACTCAATCCTATATTATTGATCTAGATGGTACATCCAACAATTTCATAATTCCATGGGCTACATGGAATGCGCCCTTAACTTGGAGGTCAATCCCCCAATCCAAGTTTGCCACCAGGATTGGGGTATCAATAAGGGAGACACTCAAGATCACAAAGCAGGGTGTCTGTAACACCCCTTGAAAATCATCCATGAATTAGCTCTTGGTATTATGCTCTTAGAATTAAAGACTAGAAAATTTTTATTTTCTTCTTCTTAAGTGTCAAAGAGACTTAGTCTCATTTTTGACTTCCAAAGTGAATAAAGTTTAAACCATCTAAAATTTCCCTAATATCGACTTTTTATCATGTGGAAAATTGAATAAGCTTTCCATCGATGTAAGATTCACCCAAATCTGATACTTGGGTAAGAAGTTATGGCTAATTTAAGTCCTAGTCGTAAACACCGTTATTGTGGTGGGTCGCGCTGAAGTTATAGGTTCTAACCGGTGGGATAACGTGATGGCTCCGCATCACGCTGACCTTAAGAATCCCATTCGTCAATTTCCAGTGAGCCACTGTGATTGTGGTGTATCGTGGTGGCCCATAAAATCGGGCTTCCAGTTATATTTTTAATCCATCTCATTAAGGGTATATTGGGTATTTTCCACCCCCTTATTAGCTTAAACACGGGATTTAATCCCAAAGACACCAGAATGCATTCACAATTATCCAAATTACTCAAGAACACTCTCTAGGGTTTCAAAATAAAAACCCAAATAACTCGAGATTTAACTGTGGATTTTCAAGATTGACTAAAGATTTGGAATCCCCAAATCGTAGGCTTTAAGAATCATCCGTCAAATTTCTAAATTGAGGTACGTGGGATTTATCCTAAAAACTACATGGGCTTGTAAACACTAGAACATGATTTAAAGATTATCAAGCATGAATTTTAGAAAGGGGTTTTGAAATACATGATTTTATTATGCATTATAAACGTTTAATTGTATTGTTGATTTGGTATTTAGTCATTTCCCCATTAAATTGATTTCAACCTATATGAATATATATGATGTTGAAGATTTGATAGAGAACATTATTATTGAAATCACCCTCTTCGATGATTTAGAGCTGATGAACTTGTTGGGAATGATTTGAGAAGCTTGTTTAATGTTTTGAAGGGGATCTTTTCAATATTCAAGTATCTAACATGATTTTGATGATGATGAGAGGGAGTTTCTTGATATGATTTTGTCCTTGTCTTAAAAAGAAAGAACTTCATGTGATTGATATCTTTGACAAGACCACCTTGTATATTTGAAATGGTGAAAAACAAAGTTTCTTGTATACGTTTACATGAGCTTTAAGAAAGAGTTTCTTCAAATGATTTATTGATATGGTGGTCTCATATTTACGTTTTGAAATCGATATAATTATATGCCAATAATGGCTCAGAGATATGACTTGCTAGTCAATGGTATGACGATACCATAAGTATATATGCCATAACAGAGTGTGTTTTCAGAATATGTTTTCAGAGAATGCATGTTTTAAAGAGTTAAAAATAGGCATAAAGATAGTTAGGTGGTTACCTGAAGAGGGCTAGAGTTCAAGTAACTCTTAGCCTCAAATCATGATTTACCAATCCGGATATATTATTTTTACGTTGGCGACGGCCGTGTGGCACAACAGAGTTAGAGACTCTAACCCTTGCAGCACACTTGGGCTAGAGGCTTTCCCACCGAGTCAATGGCGGATTCCATATAGACAATGGAATTTCATAGCTATAGGGTATACCACCTAGCATAGAAATAAAATATAGAGTGTCAAAGAGTTCAGATGATTTTACGGAGTCTTTCAGAAATTCCCATGAGATTTCTTACCATATGATATGTTTATGAACTGTTTTAAATTTCTCTCATATATGTGGAATATAAATTATTATTTTTGGTTTTCTCTGCATAACTGTAAAATTGTATTGACCCCCTACCTCCCAGGGTTGGAGGCTTAGTCTAGGGGTCTCACTAATCAGTAGAGTATTACAAAGAGAAGTGATCTATGCAGTGGTAAGCCTTCTTTGTTTCAGAAGGCCTATTATTTCAGATTAAGTTATTCTTTTGATTTGGTCTACTGAGGGCCTTGTATTAGTTTTCATAATGGATTTGAGATGTAGTAGAGATTTCACATATTGAGTCAGATCTTAGATGTTTTGAATTGCAGATTTCATTCTTATATTTGGAAACTCAGAGTTAATGACCATATTTTTGTATCATATTGTATTCACATATCTTCTCTTATTACATAAATATTGTGCATGACTACCAGATAGAGTAGGATATCCGGGCCTTCAAGGTTTGGGATGTCCATCATAGCCAGGCCCTAGTTTGGGTCTTGAAAAACTTGGTATCAGAGCATGGTTCATGGTCCTAGGGTGTTTTGCTAAATTGCATCAGGTAGAGTCTTGTTTATAGGTGTGTCGCATGTCATACTTATAAGAAGGAGGCTACTAGGAATTTAGGAATGTTTCTATTGTTTGTGGTTTAGTTCATGATTCAGAGTCTGAATTGTCCCCTAATCAATGATCTCTTGTGTTTTAGAAAAACAATCATGCCTCTCCGTCGTACTATCGATCAAAATACACAGACAAATGAGGTCTGTATCACTCATGGGATGAGGACCTGAAATAGAGCTCAGACTTCGGACATTGATGCTACTCTGGGAGTCCCACCTACTCAGACCAGCCCACCTAGGGCACTCAGAGCTCCCCGGATGGGGACTAACCGCACTTAGCCTTATGATAGAGAGGTTTCTAACACAGAATTTAGGAAGTCTATTCACATGCTTGCATAGTTGGTAGCCACACAGACTCAACATTCAAAATATATTGGGTCAGCATCTGTTACGTCTGAGTCTACAAAAGTGGGCCAGTTCATGACAATGAACCCGCATAAGTTTATTGGCACCATAGTAGAAGAGGATCCACAGGAGTTTGTGGACTAGATGGAGAAGATATTTAAGGTGATGCATGTAGATGAGGAAGAAGGGGTTGATTTAGTAGCTTACCAATTTAAGGATGTAGCAAACCAATGGTATAACAAGTGTGAGGATACAAAGGGTGAGAGTGCTGAGCCCACAGTTTGGGCTGAGTTCATAGAAGCCTTTCTTGATCAAATCTTTCCTCTCGAGCTGAGGGTGGACAAAGACGGGGAGTTTATGAATCTAATATAGGGAAAGATGAGTGTCCAGGAGTACACTCTGAGGTTCAACTAACTAGCCCACTATGCTCCAGAGATAACTAGTAACATGAGATCCCAAATGAGGAAATTTGTATCTGGCCTTTCAGCTGACTTAGTGCTTAAATGATAGGGAGCGATATTGAACTGGGAAATGGATTTTGCTAGATTATCAGTCCACATGTATATAGTGGAGGAAAATAAAATAAAATTGTTCAATCTAGAAAAAAGAGCAGATAGGTAAAGAGATCCAAAATAGCGGACCAGAGCTACAATCATCGGCGGAGTGGAAATTAGGGTAATAAATGGAAGAAGATGAATAACTAGGGTAATGCGCTATCTGCAGCCAGTGCTCCGGTGACCAGACCTCCATCTGGACAATAAACTTAGGTTTTCAGTACAGATATGGGTCGAGGATGCAAGGTTCGCAGTTTCAAGGAAGTGTAGCTCAGACCTCTCAAACATACCCGCACTATGATAAATATGGGAGAAATCATCCAGGGAGATGTCAGTTTGGCTCTATGATATGTTATTCATATGGCCAGCCAGACCATATCCAGAGAGACTGTCCAGCAGCAAAGGGTAATGTTGGTGGAGCCAAGTCACAGGGTGATTCTTCTGCATGACCACCGTCTCAGAAGGGTGCCATTTCAGTCACTGGAAATAACCACAACCAATTGTATGCCTTGACCAACCTCTAAAAGAAAGAGGTATCAAATGTAGTTACTGGTAGCTTGAAAATCTTTTCCCGTGATGTATATATGTTACTTGATCCTGGGTCTACCCTGTCTTACCTGACCCCTTATGTGGCTATTGGTTTTGGGTTTGAGCCCAATGTGATTGCCAAACCATTTTATGTTTCCACTCCGGTGGAAGATTTTATTGTGGCTAGGAGGGTGTATAGAAATTATATGATGACTATGTATGGCCAGGATACTATGGCAGACCTCGTAGACTTAGACATGGTTGATTTTAATGCTATCCTAGGTATGGACTATCTCCATTCATAATATACCATGTTAGACTGTAGAACCCGAAAGGTTACCTTCTCTTTCCCGAATGAACCAGCCATAAAATGGCAGGGACATTCTTTAGCACCTAGAGGGAAGTTAATCTCTTATCTTAGAGCCCGTAAGATTATCTCCAAAGGTTTATTGTATCATCTTATTCATGTAAAAGAGTCTAATGTTGAAAGTCCTTCGCTCCAGCTGTCCCTATGGTGAATGAGTTCCCAAAAGTCTTTCTGGATGATCTCCGGAGATAGATTTTGGTATTGATTTATTACTTGATACCCGTCCCATCTCTATTCCTCCATATAGAATGGCTCCTGCAGAGTTAAAAGATTTGAAAGAGCACCTAGCAGATCTTCTAGAAAAAAGTTTTATTCATCCTTGTATTTCTCCCTAGGGTGCACCTATACGCTTCATGTGTGAGAAAGATGGTTCCCTCTATATATGTATAGATTATCGCCAGTTGAACAAGGTCACTATTAAAAATAAATATCCTCTTCCTAGAATTGATGATCTTTTTTACCACCTTATAGGTGTGAGATGCTTTTCAAAAATAAACCTTCGCTCGGGATACCATCAGTTGAAGGTTAGAGAGTCAGATATTCCCAAAAAAGCCTTCCGAACCCCATACGGTCATTATGAATTCTTAGTCATGTCCTTCGGGTTGACTAACACCCCTGCAACTTTCATGGAACTAATGAACTGGGTGTTCCATCAATATCTAAATCTGTTTGTTATAGTTTTCATTGATGATATTCTGATTTATTCCAAGAGTGAGGAGGATCATTCCAATCACCTCTGAATCATCCTTCAGACCCTTAAAGATCACAAGTTGTATGAAAATTTTTCCAAGTGTGAATTCTATCTTAATGCTGTTGCTTTCCTGGGGCATATTGTGTCTAGTGATGGGATTAAGATTGATCCTCAAAAGGTTGACGCAGTGATAAAATGGCCCAGACCCACGATTCCAACCAACATTCAGAGGTTCTTTGGTTTGGCAGGGTATTATAGAAGGTTTGTAGAGAGTTTTTCTTCCATAGCTACACCACTCACTAAGCTAACAAAGAAAAAGGTAAAGTTTGTGTGGTCTGACTCTTGTCGGAATAGTTTTGAGAATTTAAAAGTTAAGTTGACAACTACTACTGTTTTGACTCTCCCAAAAGGTACATAAGGGTTTGTTGTGTACTGTGATTCATCTCGTGTAGGACTTGGGTGTGTACTTATGCAGCACGGTAAGGTGGTGGCCTATGCATCTAGGTAGTTGAAGGTGCATGAGCAAAATTACCCCACCCATGACTTAGATTTAGTAACTGTGGTGTTTGTGCTTAAAATTTGGCAGTATTATCTCTATGGGGTACATGTTGATATAATTACTGACCACAAGATTTTGCAGTATGTTTTCTCAAAGAAAGAATTGAGCCTCAGGCAACGACGTTGGTTGAAGATTTTGAAGGATTATGATATGAGCCTGCACTACTATCTAATCAAGGAAAATTTGGTAGACGACGCCCTCAACAGGTTATCTATGGGTAATCCTTTTCATGTTGAAAAGGGAAAGAGGGAGATGGTGAAGGACATTTACCGACTTGAGAATCTAGGAGTACGACTCTTGGATTTCGAAGATGGGGGAGTGGTTGTTCATGAAGTAGATAAATCTTCCCTTTGTGTTGAAGTTAAAGAGAAACAGATTGAAGATCCCATCTTGATGCAGATTAAGAAAGATGTGGGTCAACAAAAGGTGACGTCTTTTGAAATTAGTGGCGATGGAATTTTGAGATATCAGGGTAGATTATGTGCCACATGTAGATGGATTGCAAAAGAGGATCCTTGATGAAGCTCACACTTCGAGGTATATTGTTCACCCAGGCTCTACTAAGATGTATCATGATCTGAAAACCATATACTGGTGGAATAATATGAAGCGTGATGTGGCTGATTTTGTTGCCAAGTGTTTGAATTATCAACAAGTAAAAGTAGAGCATATGAGGCTAGGTGGTACTTCCCAAGAGATATTTCGCACATAATAACAGTTACCATGCCAGTATTAAGATGTATCCTTTTGAGGAATTGTATTGAAGAAGATGTAGGTCACCAATAGGTGGTATGAAGTGGGTGAGACTCAACTGTTTGGGCCTGATCTTGCTCATCAGGCAATAAAGGATGCGAAGGTCATTAGAGAATGACTTAAAATATCCCAGAGTTGACAGAAGTCCTACGCCGATATTAGGAGAAAAG
The DNA here is from genome assembly GCA_030864225.1 of Capsicum baccatum var. pendulum. Lineage (NCBI taxonomy): Eukaryota > Viridiplantae > Streptophyta > Magnoliopsida > Solanales > Solanaceae > Capsicum > Capsicum baccatum. Next base: position 8,439,603 of record CM061552.1, read on the forward strand.
ACTTAGAATTTGAGGTTGGTGATTGGGTGTTTCTTAAAGTCTCCCCTATGAAAGGAGTTATGCATTTTGGGAAGAGAGGTAAGCTGAGTCCTCGCTATATAGGGCCATACCAGATTTTGAGAAGGATAGGTGGAGTTACTTATGAGTTAGAGTTGCCTGCAAGTTTGGGCTCTGTTCATCCGGTATTTCACATATCCATGTTGAAGAAATATATTGGAGACCATTCTTTAATATTACCTATAGAAGAAATTAAAGTGACTGACTCCTTATCCTATGAAGAAGAACCTATTGCAATATTTGATGGTCAAGTTAGAAAGTTGAGGAGTAAGGAGATAACTTCGGGTAAAGTGTTGTGGAAAAATTAGAAAGTTGAAGAAGCAACTTGAGAGTAAGAAGATGACATGCAATATAGATATCCGAATCTATTTTATCCAGTGAATAACAAAATAGAAGGTATCATCCTTGCTTTATTCTTTTATTGTCTTAGTATACGTTAAATCATGCTTATCTGTGTTCCGCATCATTATTCAGGGACGAATGATCGCAAGGGGGGGGGGATAATGTTACACCCCGCGAAAATCATCCATGCGTTAGCTCTTGGTATTATGCTCTTAGAGTTAAAGACTAGAAAATTTTTATTTTCTTCTTCTTACGTGTCAAAGAGACTTAGGCTCATTTTTGACTTCCAAAGTGAGTAAAGTTTAAACCATATATAATTTTCCTAATTTTGACTTTTTATCATGTGAGAAATTGAATGAGCTTTCTATCGATATAATATTCGCCCAAATCCAATACCCAGGAAAGAAGTTATGGCTAATTGAAGTCCTAGTCGTAAAACACCATCATTTTGGTGCTTGGTGCATCGCGGAGGGTGTCTATTTAATAATTGTCAAATTCCAGTAGCCTAGCGTGATTGTAACATGTCTCATTGAATTTTCAGGTCCCAACTAGTGGGACAACGCGATGGATCCGCGTTGTGGTGACCTTAAGAATCCCATTCATCATTTTCTAGTGAGCCACCGCGATTGTGGCACGTCGCGGTGGCCCATAAAATTGGGATCCCATTTATATTTTTATTTCATCTCATTAAGGGTATATTAGGTATTTTCCACCCCCTTATCAGCTTAAACACGGGATTTAATCCCAAAGACACCAGAATGCATTCACAATCATCCAAATTACTCAAGAACACTCTCTAGGGTTTCAAACTAAAAATTCAAATAACGCAAGATTTAACCGTGGGTTTTCAAGATTGATTGAAGATTTGGAATCCCAAATCGTAGGCTTCAAGAATCACCATCAAATTTCTAATTTGAGGTACGTGGGGATTATCCTAAAAACTATATGGTCTTGTAAAATCTAGAACATGATTTAAAGATTATCAAGCATGAATTTTAGAAAGGGGTTTCAAAATACATGATTTGATTATGCATTATGAACGTTTAATTGTATTGTTGATTTGGTATTTAGGCCTTTCCTCCTTAAATTGTTGTAAACCTATATGAATATGTATGATGTTGAAGATTTGATAGAGAGCATTATTATTGAAATCCCTCTCTTTGATGATTTAGAGATGATGAACTTGTTGGGAATGATTTGAGAAGCTTGTTTAAGGTTTTGAAGTGGAGCTTTTTATTTAACATGATTTTTGATGATGATGAGAGGGAGTTTCTTGATATGATTTCCTTCTTGTGTTTAAAAGAAAGAACTTTATGTGATTGATATCTTTGACATGACCACCTTGTATATTTGAAATGGTAAAAAAGAGAGTTTCTTGTATATGTTTACACAAGCTTTAAGAAAGAGTTTCTTGAAATAATTTATTGATATGGTGTTCTTAGATTTACGTTTTGAAACCGAGATTATTATATGCCAATAATGGCTCAGAGATGTGACTTGGAAGTTAATGGTATGACAATACCATAAGTATGTATGCCATAATAGAGTATGGTTTTAGAATATGTTTTCAGAGAATGCATGTTTTAAAGAGTTAAAAATGGGCATAAAGAGAGTTAGGTGGTTGCCTAAAGAGGGCTAGAGTTCAAGTAACTCTTAGCCTAAAACCGTGATTTTCCAATTCGGGTATATTATTTTTATGCTGGCGACAGCTGTGTGGCGTAGCAGAGTCAGAGACTCTAACCTTTGCAGCATACTTGGGTTGGAGGCTTCCCCGCCGAGTCAATGGCCGATTCCATATAGCCCATGGAATTTCAGAGCTATAGGTTATACCACCTAGCGTAGATGAAAAACAAAGAGTGTCACAGAGTTCAGATGATCTTACAGAGTTTTTCAGAAATGCCCATGAGATTTCGTACCATATTTTATGTTTATGAACTATTTTAAATTGCTCTCATATATGCTGAATATAAATTATTATTTTGGGTTTGCTCTGCGTACCAGTACAATTGTATTAACCCCCTACCCCCCAGGTTTAGAGGCTCAGTCTAGGGGTCCGGCTAATCAGTAGAGTATTCTAGAGAGAAGTGATCCATGTAGTGGTGAGCCTTCTATGCTCCAGAAGGCCTATTATTTTAGATTATGTTATAACATTGTTTTGGTCTACTGGGGCCTTGTCCCAGTTTTAAACGAATTTAAGATGTAGTAGAGATTTTGCAGACTGAGTCAGATCTCACTTAGATGTTTTGAATTGCAGATTTCATTCTTATGTCTTGAAACTCAGAGTCAATCACCATGTTTTCATATCAGATTGTATTTCCGCATCTTCTCTTATTACATAAATATTGTGCATGACTACCAGATAGCGTAGGACGTCTGGCCCTTCATGGTTTGGGATGTACATCATGGCTAGGCCCTAGTTTGGATCGTGACAGTGTTACAATTCCCAATCAAGTCAACATGTCTGGGTGGTGCGCAAGATCATAAAGCAGGGCACCTAACTGTAGTCCCAATTCGGGAGCACATGAATCAAGGTGTGCAAGATCACAAAGCATGACACCATAACCCCATGATAGCAATCACAGTTTCAGTATAGAGTCTTTTGACTCGTGCTTTCTTCGGGTAACCATCTAACGCTCATTCAACCCATTTCTTTTACTTCTTATAGGAAAACATACATCATAGTTACAATCATTTTTTTCTTATTCTGTTAAGGGCACTACACAACAGGGTATTGTCATACCCTAGACTTGGAAGTCATTTGTATTTCATTTACACACTGCTATTTCTCAGTCAAACAATTTATATGGCCATCAAAAGAACTTCATTCATTTACCATTCACATCTTCATTGTCGAAAACTTCATTACTCAAGAGGTTTTCAAGATTTGTAACCTAGCCCAAGGTTTGTTAAGTATAACTCATATGATAAAAAAGGGCTCTTTAATGTCATGCTCTCAAATAGTTCACAATATATATGCCATACAAAATGTATAAACATTATCATGGAGAAGAAAGGCTTCAATGTTCATATTCAAAATCATCCTTCAAGTTCAAAATGCATATATGTGAAAATATAAATCAAGATCATAAAAAGGCAACCCCACAATCATTAGTTCTTTTTCTCAAATTGTTTCACAATGCAAATTCTTTTCAAAACACATTCCCATGAGACTAGGACAACCCCACGTACCTTAGATTACTTAGTTCAAAGGATGGAACCTGAATCTTGATTCTTTTTTTATGAATCTTAAACTTAAATGTTGGACTATTGATCTTGGTGAAAGAGCTAGGGTTATGTTATTGAGAGGAATGGAGTAATTTTTGGCATATAATGCCCTAATGAAGTTTTAATCAACTGTTATCACGATCTAGGGTTATGTGGAAAAGTTGAAACTGCCCTTCGAAATTAAAGTTCCCAGTTAAATCCCGCATTTAAGGGATACAGTGTTGCGCTAGGTGCCTCATTTCTATAAGCACCTCAACGCGGTGCAATCGTGATGACATTCTGTTTTTGAAATCCCAACACGTCCCAAACCTCATCCGAAAATTTCGAAACTCCCCCGAGACAACCCCTTTACACCCCTGAACATGAATCAATCCAAAAATCTACATCTAAGGATCGGGAAGTTCGATTTAAAAATCGTTGAAGTTAATATGGCTAAGTGCTTAACCACTTAGAAAAAAAAATTTCAGGTTATTTGCTCTCTCTATATGCATGCTTCTAAGAGTGGTATCAAGTCGAGAATGCTACGGGGTGTTACAATTCAACTAAAGAAGAGGAAGCTATGAAAGAGAAGTTTTTTTATGGAAGAAGACTTCTTGAATTGGATTTGTTCTTCAAGTTGATTATCCCAAATATTACACTAGAATATTCTAGAAACTTAACTACAAATCTATGATTCCAAAAAATCCACTTTAATATTTTCACAGGGTTTGGGATTCGCACTCGATTTAGTCAATTGAATTTGGGTACTTGACCAAAGTTGTTAGAGTAAGTCAAGACAGTTACAATGAATTTATAATAAAAGCACGAGCTAGGGTGAAATTGAAGAAAATGAATTAGCTTGTATATAAAAAATCTATGTCAAGCCTTTTATTTTTATCTCCTTTTGGTATTCTCCTCTTCATCTGTAGTATTTCCTTGAAATACCTTGTATAATATCTCTTAATTTTGACGTACAACTCTTTCTTTTAGACATATAACTCTATTTTTAGATATTTGGATTATTTTTAGCAACCTGTTGAAATATGTGACATGTTCTTGATTTGATTTCCAGTAGACTAATTAGTACTTAGTAGTATATTTTATCGTTAGCTATTTAGCAAGTGTTTAGTTATCAGTTATCTAAAGAGAGCTTGCAGCAGTGCAATAAAAAAATACACTTGCTCGATTCTTCTTTGTCATTAAGTCTTTGTACTGGTATATCTTTTATAACACGTGGTATCCGAGTTAAGTTGAGAGTTTGTCAGATCGAGTGTGATTGTTGGGAGTGACGGACCAAGGATTTAGGGGCCGTGGGTACTCGGGAGGTTCGAACACCCACATCGACATCCAAAGTTTTAAGTTTCGACTAGGAAATCAAAGCACCCAGCTACCCTCTTGGCTTTCTGGTGTTTTTCTAAATCTTATATCAATTTTTATATATTTCTTTATAATTATACCTACTTTGGGTCGAATTTATTGGCGCCGGAGCACCACAAATAGGACATAGGTCCACCCTTGTGGGTACTGATTACTGACAGTTCCTTCTTTTTGCAGTACTATTGCAGCAGCAAAATGATGGTCTCTGAAAATTGAGATTGTGTTCAGCCCTTCTATTCCGCGCTTCGATGGTCATTAAAACCATTGAAGCATGTTGATGGAGAATTTCCCGAGGGCCAAGGAGTTTTGGCCAGTTGTCAGTGTTGGTGTGTAAGAGCCCGCGACTGGTACTGCTTTCTCGGAAACATAAAAGCCGGAGTTGGACAGTACAAGGTTGAAAGATCTCAAGGCAAAGAATTATTTTTTCCAAGCTATTGATTACTCAATACTGAAAACTATTCTTGGCAACGATACTTCTAAACAAGTATGGGATTCCATGAAGAAGAAGTATCAGGGAACGGAGAAGGCACAAAAAGGCACTATTGCAAACACTACGTGCTGATTTTGAGAATACAAATGAAGATGGGAGAATCAATTTCATTACTTCTTGGGGACTATGGAAATAGCAAACAAGATGTGGATTCACGGAGAAAAGCTGGAAGATGTCACCGTTATTGAAAAGATCCTTCTCTCCATGACATCAAAATTCAACTATGTTGTTTGTTCAATTGAGGAATCAAAAGAAACTTATGAGCTTTCAATTGATGAATTGCAGAGTTCACTGTTGATTCATGAGCAAAAGCTGAATCGACATAGTATAGAGGAACAAGCTCTTCAAATTTCATCCAACTACCACTCTTCAAAAGTTGGTGGTGGGAGTCACTCGCACCAAAAATTGAAGAAAATTCTTCAAATTATAAAGGAGGCAGAAGAAGTCTTGACAACAACAATAATTCAGGTCATTATAAGCCAAAGTCAGTAGACATGTCAAAGGTTGAATGCTACAGATGTCACAAGTATGGCCATTACAAATCAGAAAAGGAAGAAGAGATTTCTTTATTAATGACCTATCAAGACAAGGAAGAACGACGAAGAAAATTCAGCACAATATATGGTACTTAGTCGACACTGGTTGCATAGTAGATTGAAACCTTATTTATTTCGAACTATCATATAAAACAAATTAGATATCACAGTACATCATTAATTACTGTTTACAGAATACAAAATCACAAAGTGGCGAGATGTGTATTAAACATGCTTATTCCTAAAACATGAAATTAACAAACGATCAGAACATAGATACAAAGATTTAACTTCTCAAAATATAAACTAAGAGGATCTGCATTTGAAAGATGGCATTAGATGGTCCCTCAAAATATGCTTCATTTCCCTGCATATGCAAGATGACAAGTAGAAGTCATCATCTTAATGTAAAACAGGTAAGATATAATAAAGATGAAGTAATTAATAGTGTGAAGAATCGAACAACTTTGTAGAGAGATTTAAAACTTACTGCAACTATTATGGATGTAAACCATATGGGAATTATTTTCCATTTCCTTTTGTTCTTGTTCAATCTCTCTTGTAGAGTCCTCAACATAAGGGGGGCAATTGTGTAGCTCAATTGATTCCAAAGTACCAGTTTCTCCAAAATTTGTTGGAATTGCTTGCAGGTTGGCGCAATTCTTCAGAACTCAATTAACAAAAGTTCTTGTTCATTCTTATTGTTGAATAGCTGATTGAGAGTCCTCCATATTTCATGAGCTGATTTACATCTTATGATGTGCTCAAATAAATTGGAGGAGATCGACCTCTTCAGTATGAACTCTGCCTTCGCATTAATCTGCTTCCACTTCTGGTATGACTACTATTCTCTGATCCATCGTCCGGAGGATTTATGTTAATCCCGTTAACAAAATCCCACAAATCCTCACCCACAAGCTATGATTCCATACAAGTCTTCCATACCTTGTAATTGGACTGATTCAACAACTCCATTCCCAATCCATTAACGCGACTCCTAAAATCCCAATCTTGAAATAAACACAAGATAATCTATGACTTTGTGTAACACCCCGTAAATTTTTTCGTACACTTATCGCGATTATATGGAGTCCTAAAGGCTTGCGTATGGGTTAAATTAAGTGTATGGTGTTCGGAAGTATCCCGTCAATAGTTGTATGTGTAGGTATTGGAATAAGATTTCCAACGATATAAAGTTTGCCCAAAACAGAGGAGTATTTCATATAAGCGAGCACATTCGAAATTTCAAATCGGTGGCCGGGAAGCCTGTGAACAGTAATTCTGCAGGAAAATTACTGCAGCTAGGCAATCCAACTTTAGACGATCATAACTCCTTGTACAAAAAGAACTGTGTGAGCTTCTATATATAGACGAAAATCTCCAAGAGTCTTCTTTCCGATTAAATTGGTTTCATCCAAATCCAATGTCTAAGTAAGGAGATATACCCCTTTTACTACAGCCTATAAAAAAAAAAAACAGAATTGTGGGACAGATTTTTGGGTCAACTTTAAACGACCATAACTCCTTGTAAAGGAAGAACTGGGTGGTATACTTTATATGAAAATGACATACCTTTGAATTATCTTTCCAATGCAATTGGTTTCACCCAAATACGATACCGGAGCAAAGATTTATGATCGATTTACTTCAGCCTGTCAAAACTGTCCACTGGGGACAGATTCGGGATTTATTTAAATCTTTAGGGCAAAATGGTCATTTTCTATTACCTCTTGGACGAAAATTGGTCTTTATAAAACTGCACTAAGCCTCATATATCAGATATCATCCAATTATTAAGAGAAGGTGAAACCCTAGCCTAATTTCAACTTCAAATATTTTGTGATTCAACCGTAGAAAATTCGAATTGATTCCGTAGTTGTGTTCACCATCTCGAAAGCTTCGAGAAGCACCCCTTGATTATGTAAGGAGGATTCTAAATACAAGAGTTCATTGTTAAGGTATGAATATTGTTTATTCTTGATTCTTATCCATGAATAAGTATTGATAAAGGATTATGAGTATTGTCTTGGTGTTGGAAGATAACTAGAAACATAGTTATGAATTGTTGTGTATAAATTGTTAGTAGTAAATAATGGAAGTTGTTGTATTGGATTATGGAGGATGAATTGTGGTGATATATCATTATATTAGTGGTTATGTATGCCTAGTGATCATGTTGGTATTGGATGGTGATTAAGAAGGGAAATAAAGGCTAAGAGTGATGTTGAGGGATATTTCATGAAAATGCATGATATGTGAATGTAATAAGAGTATAAGAGGATGTATGCAGTACTCTTATTGATGAGCTAAAGGATTACTTTCTAGACATTATTTGGGGAAGTTAATACCTAAATGGTAAGGTTTGGTTGCTAATACTAGTTTGCCACAAATGATTTATTGTAGATAAGTGTTCGAAGAGTACGGGAAGTCACTTGTATTGAAGTGGTTATATCAAGGTGTGTAAGACATACTCTATCTAATCTTTGGCATGAATAATGACCCATGGCACTCTCAAGTAAGCTTCCAACATTGTCCTACGACACATGACACATAATAACATCATATGATCTTCGACACTACCAATTGAACTTGTTTTCACTTTTAACATGTCCGGCTAGTCAAAAAAAATGTCCATATACTATTGTTGACTCCGAAATGGTTTAATGAGGTATCCATGATTCTCTACTTCATTTTCATGATATTGATTACCTATTTACATGTTTTTCCTATTGAGGTATCATGGTTTCAAGTTTCATAAAGTGTGACCACAAAGTAACCAATCTTAAAGATTAATTGAATTAAGAAATGGAATGTCTGTATTTTAAATTAATGATATGATGTATTGTATTAGTACCACTGATCAGTTGGCCATTGTATTATAAAGATTATGTATATATGCTATTCCAGGGGTGGTCCCTGATGTTTTGTATTAGTACCACTGATCAGTTGGCTATTGTATGACATATGTTATGTATTGATAAGGATTTCGGGAAGTAACGATACGAAAGTAATGTGCAGGTATCCCATCAGTTCTTTTAAGTGTGGTATACTCATACTGTTTATTCACTGGTAACTGGGTTCTATTGATCTTTTGTATCTCATCTTGATACTCACTGCCTTACATACTCAGTACATATTTCCGTACTGACGTCCCTCATGGGGGACCTGTATTCATCCCTGCAGAAACAAGTACTTCATGTCGTACACCTCCGCAGAAAGAGCCAGGACATTCTGTTGTTAGTGGTGAGCTCTAGTTGTTTCGGGGCATCCCAAGTCGTCTCTATATGTACTTTTGGTACTTGTATAAATGTCTTTTGTGGGCGGGAGTTTGTCCTGACCCCAACTCAGTTGTGTATCTATGTAGAGGCTTTTGTAGACATATTGTACAGCCATAGGAGTGTTTGGTTGATAGACGTGATGGCTCTGACGGCCAATTACTGTTCATATATATATTTATGCGTGTCTGCTGGGCTGATACAGGTACTGTTTTCTTCTATTTACAACGAAGTGCTGCCCAAATTTCTAATTTTCATAAGTAATGTAAATGTGAAAGTATAGGTTATGAACGGGTTCTCCCGGGCCTCCTCGGCTACGGGTGCCAGTCCGCTCCAATGGGATTTGGGGTATGACACTTTGGCTCTGATACCATGTATAGAATAGAAGAATAAAGGTAGATTTAGGAAACCTTCTGCTAGCCCAAGATCGTTAACTAAAATCGGAAGATTCAACTAAGAAGAGGAAGCTAGAAAGGTCAAGAAAAATATTAAAAGAGAGAACTTTGGAAGAAGACAACTTAATATGCATTGTATTAGATTTGGTTTTGGATGGTTACAATTGCCTAATGTCATCTCCTATTTATACTTGTGTAGGGATGATTCTAGATACTAAAAATCTAGAGTGTTCTAATGTAACACCCCGCATTTTGGGCTAGAATGAAAACCATCATTTCTATGCGTAGATGATATGAAAGCCATAAATCCTATGCAAATTTTTCATGTTAATCAAATATGTAGTGTGGAAAATTGAATGAGCTTTCCGTTGATATAAGATTTTCCCAAATTCGATACCCGGGCAAGATGTTATGGCTAATTTAAGTCCTAGTTGTAAAACTCCGTCATTTTAGTGTTTGGCACGTCGTGGAGGGGGTCTATTTAACAATGGTCAAATTTCAGTAGCCTAGCACGATTGTGGAGCATCGCGCTGAAGTTCCATGTCCCAATCAGTGGGACAACGCGATGGATTCGCGTCGCGGTGACTCTAAAATTTCCATTCGTCAATTTCCAGTGAGCCACCGCGATAGTGGCGCGTCGCGTTGGCCCATAAAATCGGGCTCCCAATTATATTTTATTCCATCTAATTAAGGGTATATTAGGTATTTTCCACCCCTTATATGCTTAAACATGGGATTATACTCTCAAGTGACCACATTATTCATATTTTCATCAAAAATTCACAAGAAACTCTCTCTAGGGTTTCAAACTAAAAACCCAAATATCTTAAGATTTCACCGTGGGTTTGCAATAATCTTCGAGATTCGAAATCCCCATTGCAAGGGCTACAAGAAGCACCCATCAATTGTTTGAATAGAATCCCTAAAGCATAAGTTCATTCAAGATCCATAAATTAAGGTACACGAGGTTTTCCTAAAATCTCATGGGCATAGCAATCATGTTTTTAAGAAAAGGGTTTTGGATTTATGAATATATTCATGTTTTAGAAGCGTTGATGATATTGTTTTGGTCTTTAGGCCTTCCCCCAAATTTATTTGAAATTATATATATATATGTAAGCATGTGTTTTAAGGTTGATGATTGAATTGAGAGAATGATTCATGAAAAATCCCTCTCTTGTGATGATTTTCATTCACTTATGATATACTATGAAATCATTTAAATGCATCTTGAAAAGCATGTTATGAAATGTCTTGAATAATGTTATATTTAGATTATAATTTTGATTCCAAAAGAGAGAGGGTTGTTTATGTTGATGAATGTTGAACATAAATCGTATAATGAGAAGAGTTGCATGGTTTGTTAAAGATTACATGACCACCACTTGTTTATTGAAAGGATGGAAACTTTTCATAGTTTTGACTTATGTTTTCGGAACATGAATTCTCTTTGTTAAATTGCATGTTTGGGTTGTCTGAACTATGTTTTAATGAAAGATCATGCTTGATTCTTTATGGCTCAGAAAACATGACTTGCTAGTCTTGGTATGACGATACCAAAATAGATAATACCATAACAGGCCCAGACAAACATAGAAACCAGATTTTTCATAACTTAAGATTTCAGAATGATATATGTTTAGAAATGGATAAAAACTGGGTATAAAGAGATGTTAGGTGGTTCGACGAAGAAGGCACGAGTTCAGACAACTCATTACCCAAAATCGTAATTTGTCGATCTGGGTATGTTATATTACGCTTGCCTAGTGCCTTGTGGGGTATTAGATTCAGACCCTCCAACCCTTACGACACACTTGGGTTGGGGTATTACCCGCCGAGTCAATGGCGGACTCCATATAGCCCATGGGATTTTATACTTGCAGGGGTGTACCACCTAACTCAGAAATAATACAAAGATCAGAGACTGCATTGACAGAAAGGTTTTATGATTATCAAAGATGCCCACGTGTTTTGGAATTTATATCATATATGATGTTTTATGACTAGCTCTCAATTATTTTATTTATATTAAAATCTTTATTTTAAATTGCTCTGCATACCAGTACATCTGTATTGATCCCCTACCTTCAAAGTTCTTAGGCACAATCTAGTGGTCCTGATAAGTAGTACATTTCTTCAGATAGAAATGCGAAGTCCAGTTGGTGAGCCTTCTATATTTCCGAAGGCCTATTTACTTTCAAACATTTATCATTAGTTATGATTTTGGTCTACTGGGAGCCTTGTCCCAGTTTTCAGACAGTTGTTATAAATCATGTAGTAGAGATTTCGCAGACGATTTTCAGATGTTGTTAGTTGGTATTGGATTCTATTCCTCATTGTTTAAACTAAATCTAGAATATGGCCATGTTTCCATAGTAGAATGTATTTCCGCATCTTCTTTTATTATATAAATGTTTTGCATAATTACCAGACAGGATAGGGCATCCTGGCCTTCATGGTTCGGAATATCCGTCACGACCAGGGCCCCGGTTCGGGTCGTGACATCTATGATCTTCCACAAAAATCTCCTTCAAATATCTAGAACCATCTAATATCTAGATCTTTTCTAAATACACATATCAAATAACTATACTATCCTTTTCTAGATTCTTCGAGATAGAATTACCTAAAATATCTAGATATTTCTTCACTATGATTATTCTAGAAATTACACTAAATAGTCTAGAAATTTTACTAGAAAATCTATGCTATCCAAAAAATCAACTTTAATATTTTTCACACTCCCCCTTAAAGTTATTTTTTGAAAGCTACCCTAAACTTGTTGCGGAAGAGCTTAATCGAATATTTTGAGCATGCCTTGGTGAAGATCTCAATAATATTTTCTCAATTCCTCTTCATTCTTGATGTGATAAAGGCTTCCCGTCAGTAATTGAGCCTGCAAAGAAATATGAATACTTATTGACAAAATTTTCATCCTTGTAACAGGTTAGCTTGATAATATTTTTTTTGTGGTTTTTGTTAAATGTCTCCTTGTTCAATTTTCAAGCTCCCCCTTTCTCTTAACTTCCCGACAGTTGTACTATCTAGTAAGACATCTTTGATTGATAAGTTTGGTACTCCAGTAATCAAGATCTTGGAACATGCTCCTTCTGACGCAACTCCATGATACAAGGAGTTTTCATCTATACCATCACCCTCAATTAATTTGATGACGATCTGATCATCAATTTTTCGTGAAGCCTCAGTACTATAATAGGATCCACCACTAGATTTCATATCTAGTTCTTCAATCGTATTGTATGTCTCTCCATCTGGTATTGTGACTTTAATTTCAACGCCTTCCTCCGTTTGATCTTTAGCTTTTTCATCAGCTTCTAGCATTTCCTCTAAGCCAACGATTGGCCTTGAAACGATAGATGATTTATCAGAGACTTTAACTTCTACTACATCTTCCTTAATGCTTTCTCCGATAAATTCATTACCAGCATATAGAGTTTCATACACCATCTGTCCATAATCTACTTCAATATCCTTCACATCCAGACTTTTATTACCATTTTCAGGATATGCTTCTTTGATTTCCTTGATAGCAGCTGCCACGTCTACAGTTGGAACGTCTTCAGTATCATCTTACTTCTTATCAATGCCCTCCTTTTCTATATGATGAACTATATTACATTCGATCCAATCTCTTTCCAAATTTATGAAAGCCAAGGCATTTATTACTCGGTTCTCAGCTTCTAAGCATCTTTTCCCAGCCTTCTTCTTCTTCAATAACTTTTTCCATTAGAACCATGTTGCTCTCTATGGATTGACAATATCTCCCAATGTGTCCTACTTTACCACACCGATAACACCTAAGAGGCCTTTTACCATAATTTTCATAAAACTCTTCCTTCTTTCCAGGTGAGCTTGAACCACCAAAGAATCGAGAGTGTGGCATATCTCTTGTCTTTCCTCTTGCCAACTACAAGAGTATTTCCTTCCGTTTCTTAGACAAATTCACCAGCCAATTGTTTGGCTAGTAACTCTTGTGACGATAAAAAATTCTCTAAATCCTCCAAAGATGATTGTTGAGCCCATCCTTGAATCGATGTCACAAAGGGAATATATTCTGGCTTCAAACCATGAATAATATTTCTTGTTATTCGTGTTTCAGATATAGTTTCATCCGAAATTAATAAATAAATATCAAAACATAAATTTTTAATCATTAAGAAATACTCGGCAATAGAAAGATTACCTTGATTGGCATTAGCATATCATTCTCCAATATCTGTAGCCAAGCTTCATTCCTCTTGTTGAATAGATGATCGAGAGTCCTCCATATTTCATGAGATGATTTACATCTTATGATGTGGTCAAATAAATTAGAGGAGACAGACCTCTTCAATATGAACTCTTCCTTTGCATTAATCTTCTTCCACTTCTTGTATGCACTACTTTTCTCCGATCCGTCATCCGTAGGATTTTTGTTACTCCCATTAAAAGTATCCCAAAAATCCTCTCCCACAAGGTATGATTCCAAACAAATGTTTCATACCTTGTCATTGGAATGATTCAAAAACTCCATTCCCAATCCATTAACACAACCGCTAAAATCCATTCGCGCAAACTAGTTGAATCAACCACAAACCCGATCTTGAAATAAACACAAGCTAATCTACGACTTTGGCTCTGATACCATGTAGAGAATAGCAAAAAAAAGGTATATTTAGAAAAAATTCTGCTAGCCCAAGATCGTTAACTAAAATCGAAAGATTCAACTAAGAAGAGAAAGCTAGAAAGGTGAAGAAAAATATTAAAAGAGAGAACTTTGGAAGAAGACTACTTAATATGCTTTGTATTGGATTTGTTTTTGGATGGTTACAAATGCCTAATGTCATCCCCTATTTATACTTGTGTAGGGATGATTCTAGATACTAAAAATCTAGAGTGTTCTATGTTCTTCCACAAAAATCTCCCTCAAATATTTAGCACCATCTAATATCTATATCTTTCCTAAATATACATATCAAATAACTATACTATCCTTTTCTTGATTATTATACATAGAATTACCTAAAATATCTAGATATTTCTTCACTATGGTTATTCTAGAAATTACACTAAATAGTCTAGAAATTTTACTAAAAAATCTGTGCTATCCAAAAAATCAACTTTAATATTTTGCACAGAGAGTTTGATTTATAGTGTTTGAGAGAGAATGAGTCAGTAAATATAGAAATTGTGACGAGAGACAAGTGAGGAAAAGAGGTCTATTTAAAGCGAAATTGCAGGTAGCATTTTTCCTTATCTTCGCTCCTCTTCATGCCACATATCTACACACTATAGCAGTTATGTTTTGACTATGTAACTGCCGAAGTGGATCCCCAACAGATGCACTTTCGGGCTTATATCGACCAGCCACTGCTATATATGTACCCGGTTTTGCATCTCTGAAGCTTGGCGTGCCAAACTGCCAATAATGTTGGTTCTGCCCCTGGAAGGACGGGAACCACTTTACTGTACGAGCTCTAATGTTGAGACAGGTATTATCTTTGCTGAGTCATGTTTGACCTGGCTTCAATCCCCACGTGTCACCTAATAGTGTGTGTCCATTAATTGTCCACTCTAAAGATGCCCGTTACTCCAATCAGAACAAATAAACAATAATTGTTTTTTTTAAAAATAAAATTAAGTAAAAACTGCTCATCAGAAGAAAGAAGACATTAATTAATAGAATACCACTCTTAAAACTGCACGTCCCAACTTCTTCCAGATAGGTATGTTCCTATCATGTGACGGAGTGTTTCCAGCTACAGATTCTTCATTTTCTACCTCTTGAAGTAGCTGCCTAGTCAAGTTAGACCCAAGGTCTAGGCCCTTCTCAATTCATTGTTTGCCTGATGTTTGGCTCACATCATATGTTATCCATACTCCAAATGTCCAATCCTGGATGTTCTGGGGTGTTGAGTTCCACGTTGGCTCTGGGAAGAGAAATTGGATCTTTTATGTGGTCATGGCTATTCTCACTTCTTCATTACCTGAAAGATAAAGTTTAAGTCCCTAAAACGTGGGGACTTTCAGTATAGGGTAAAAATAGCCAATTTCACGTGGGCATATCAGATAGTGACATACGGAAAGATGATGGACGTGGCTCAATGAACAGCTGGAAAGAGCTCAATGGCAGACCATACACCAACTTGTTTGAGAAAGTTACAAAAGAACAATACTACCGGAGGGAAGGTCAACGAGCCCTCACTAGCCATTCTGTAACCAACAATTGGGTGATGTTGGGCGTAATCTCTTTGTTATTAATGTCATTTAATTAGTCATTTATCATGTTTTATTCAGTGGTTAATGCGACTCTCCATCAACGGTCGTTTTTTCCTTTATTTTTTTTTTACTTTTATAAATTTGAGAATCAACTCTTTATCATTAACAAGTTGATATTCCAATTTATTACTTATATGGCTATGAGAACGAGTCGGACCTCACTTCTCCATTAACAGTCCACTCTAAAGATGCCAGTTAATTAATTACTCCAATTAGAACAAATAAACAATAATTGGTGCTTTTTAAATTAAGTAGAAACTGTCCATCAGAAGAAAGAAGACGTTAATTAATCAAATAACACTCTTGAAACTTCACGTCCCAACTAATCCTTTCTAATGATCATAATAGGGTGGGAGGAACTAAAATTATAAGTTACAACAAAGAAAAATGATATTAATAGGGTGTCAAATGAGCGGATTGAGTTAGATTTGAATGGTTCAAAGTGGGTTGCGATAATAAATTGATAGGTCATTGCACTTTCGTCCCTATTTTGTGTTGATATTTAATTTTTGCCCTCAAGGAACATAACCTTTTTGAACTGAGGGAGAAATAAATTGCAATTTAGTCACCAATTTTATTTTTTGGAATAATAGAAAATCTTGTGATATTGAGAGGGTTTATTTAATGTAAACCCTACCTCTTGAGTTTCATCATTATCAAATAAAGATTATGGCCGCATCAATGTAGATTGGAGTAAAAAGTTTCCTTTCTTCTTTTTTCTTTAACGGTGCAAGCTCGTACGCTAATCAATAGAAGCGTGATTGAAGAAGGTTAGACATAGAAATTCTATATACAATCCATTCTGTTTTTGTAGATTTTACCCTAGCTTTTGTTTTCGTTATAGAATTCATTTTATCTGTTTTGAATTTTTATATGGATTTTGGTTAAAGTACCTGAATTCTGTTGACCAAATCAGGTATGTTCCCACACACATGTTGTGTCGACACAGGTGCAGTATCAACTTAAGCGACGACTATTTGCCGATTTTCACTAGTAAGTTGATTCAACTTCATTTATTTATCCCTTGAAATAATGGAATGCCTAGAGACTAGAGTGATGAGTTAGTGATGAGTTACACTTCATTTCTTCACTCAAAGAGATAATTATAAGGTCCTCGTGTTTGAATATTACTCGTATTGAAAGCTACTCTAGCAGATGAAGCATTGAGACACAGTTTTTACTGTTCCATTGAAACTGTTTTTACTGTTTATTCCTAATTTCTGTTTTTACTGTGCAAGTGGATGTTAGTTAGCTAGTTAGTGGTAGTTAGTTAGAGTGATCTGGAGCTGAGCTGTTAATTATTTTGTAGATGGATGTAGAATTGTCTATATATAGTGAGCAATCTAGATATTTTGTACAAGTTTTTTCAGAAATGCAATAAACGTTTTCCTTTTTCTTCTTCTCTGCATATTGCTCTGTTTGCTCCTTTGAGCTCATCAATGGTGGATTGAACTTCCATGCTCAACTTTCACATAGTACTAGATTTTCCTTCAAAATAATCTCCAGATGCCTGCATGATGAAATGTAGGAGTACACCAAGCACAAGGGGACCAGGTCCCTTAACCAACAAATATACTAAAGTCGATATAAAAAAGACAATGCAGAAAGTTAAAGTGTGCAAAATGTTTCTGTGGAAACTTCCTTGCTCAAGAGAGGAAAAACCATGATCTGTCTCACAGGATTTCCCACTCTCCACTAATCATCAAGCAACAAAGTGATTATAGACTCCAATAATCAAAAGGATTAAACTCTTAATCCTAACCTCTTCTAATAACTCTACAATAAGATGAATGTACTAACTGTTATTCAGTATGTATTTGGGTATAAGAATCTGTATATAAGCAACAAGAACTTCAACACTAGTTCAAGTCCAAGACAAGAACACTTATGAAGTTCATTAACACCTTCAACACTAGATTATGAATAATCTATTTAAGAACTGTGTTAATGTTCAGAAAAGAGATGAAATAGAATTTTAAGGCCAAGTCCCCCGACTTCACGGAGCGTCCTTAAAGAATAATCCCCTCACTGTACCCGAGGTTATGGAATCTTCCTCCCAGGATAAAATGGCCTTCAATCCGAGCAATAGCGGTACCTCAAATTATTGGATTCAACAAACTAACTCAATGATTTGATTGACCATACGGAATGTTTTTGAAGACAAGAAGAGAGTTTTTTATTTCATAAAATTCATTTCTAAACTTGTGGATGAAAGAAGGTTTATATAGCCTTCATATGCCTCTTCTGAAAAGTGGCAATGGTTCATTTAAAAGGTGTAACCTTTCCTGAAAAATCATGTCTGTTCATCCAAAGATTGCATCTTCTCCGAACAGGAAAACCATTTCATGAATCAGTTTGTCATTTCGTTGAAGGATTGCATCTTTCTGAAGCATCAGTTCATAACAGTGCATCCTTCTGAACCATCAGTTCAAAATAGTGCATCCTTTTGAAGCATCAGTTTGAAACACTGCATGCATATAACTGGAGGATCAAAACACAAAAAAAATTTACTACGTTTTTATTTTCCCTTGTGATTAAATTTTGTCCAAAAAGATAGTCTCATCGGTCGATCATTTTCCAAATCCAAATCCAAATCCAAATCTGAAGCCGAGCCGAGCTAGCGACGACGACACGAGACATCTCTTATTTCTTGCCTAACTTACCAAGTGGAATAAGTCTTTCTTAATATAAACACATAAAAGACACATTCTTTCACCAATGTGGAATAATTAGTAGACATTCCATTTTAGAGCACACTTTCCATTTTAGTGTTTTTCTTCTTTATTTTTTTCCTTCCACTTGGTTCCCTCTATTTTTCATTCACACTTTACATATACATTGAACCCAACAATCCCCCAAATTAATGGGGAATGACTATTTTTCATAAAAAATTTATGAACAAGTATGTGATTATCAAGCAAAGACTGATTGCATCTGGATAAGTGGGTTTCCCTTTGAACTTTCCGTAGTGAACATGTATCGGATGCACTCGGTCAATCGGTAGATTTGATATCTTTGAACCTTCTAGCTTTAATGTACACCTAGAAAACACATGTCACACAATCAACCTTTTACCGTTTATGGTTCTCACGGTTTTGTCCTTTTCAGCCATGAAAACATCCCGGTTTCATGAGGGCTTAGTGAATAGGCCTTTACTAATATTCTCCTTGAAACGGATTCTACTTTGTCCTTACATATGTGATTTCTAAACATTCAATCCTATAGATTAAACTATTTGGTCATATCTATCAAATTTAGATAATCATTAAAGACTTTTCACCTTAAGTCTTATCTTTATTTACTAAACATTGTCTACATCATGCGAATGGGTTGGGGTATATTGACAATGTTGAACTTGTCAGAAACAACTTTATTTGATCTCCTTGAACCTAGCTGTTGGGATCTCCAGTCTGCTAGGCAGAGTTACTGCCATACTGACTTGTCCTAGGTCTTAAACCCCTCCCTTTGATGTCCTTTCCACTCCTTCTCTAGATAGGCCTTTTGTAAGTGAGTCCGACACATTATACTTTGACTTACATAGTTAACAGTGATAATTCCACTAGAGAGAAGTTCCCTAACGGTATTATGTCTCCATCGTATGTGATGAGATTTATCGTTGTACATCATGCTCCTTTCCCTACTTATTTCCGCATGGCTATCACAGTGTATACATACTGGTGGCACTAGTTTAGGCCAATAAGAAATATCTTCTAAGAAATTTCGAAGTCATTCTACTTCTTTATCAGTTTTATCCAATGCGATAAATTCAGATTCCATTGTAGAGCGAGCAATACAAGTTTGTTTGGATGATTTACAAGAAACTGCTCCTCCACCAATAGTAAATACATATCCACTTATGGATTTTACTTCATTTGATTCGGTGATCCAATTTGCATCACTATATCCTTCGAGTACCGTGGGATATTTATTATAATGCAAGGCATAGTCTTAAGTGTATTTAAGATACCCCAAATCTCTTTTCATTGCCATCCAATGAGTTTTATTGGGATTACTCGTGTACCGACTCAATTTACTAATAGCTCATGCTATGTCTGGTCGTGTACAGTTAATTCTATACATTATACATCCTAATATTCTTGCGTACTCTAATTGTGAGTCACTTTCACCTTCATTTTTTCGAAGTGCAAAGCTCACATCTAATGGAGTCTTGAAAATACCGAATTCCATATACTTGAATTTGTCAAGTACAGTTTTGATATAATGAGACTGTGACAATGCCAACCCTTGTAGAGTTCTATGGATTCTTATTACTAAGATCACATCCGCAACTCCAAGGATTTTCATATCGAACTTGCTCTCAAGCATTCATTTCGTTGCATTTATGTATAAAATGTCTCTACTGATGATCAACATATCATCCACATATAAACACACAATGACTTGGTTATTTAGAGTGTCTTTAATATAAACACATTTATCATGTTCATTTATCTTGAATCCATTTGCCAACATGGTTTGGTCAAACTTTGCATGCCATTTCTTAGGTGATTGTTTTAGTCCATAAAGTGACTTAACAATTTTACACACCTTATTTTCTTTTCCTGGAACCACAAAACCCTCAGGCTGTTCCATGTAAATTTCTTCTTCCAATTCTCCATTTAGGAATGTGGTTTTCACATCCATTTGATGGATTTTAAGACCATAAACTGCTGCTAAGACAATTAATATTCGAATCGATGTTAGCCTTATTACCGGCGAGTATGTATCAAATTAATCAAGGCCTTCTTTTTGTTTGAAGCCTTTTACTACAAGTCCTTCCTTGTATTTTTGAATAGTACCATCCGCTTTTATTTTTATTTTTAAGATCCATTTAGAACCTAAAGGTTTATTTCCTGGAGGAAGATCTACCAATTCTCATGTATGGTTGCTTAAGATGAATCAATCTTACTATTGACTATCTCTTTCCAAAAGGATGAGTCTGATGACGACATCACTTATTTAAATGTTTGAGAATTCTAAGAGAAATGTTACAAAATCTGAACTAAACGAAGTTGACATTTTTTTTCATGTACTACGCCTTGAATTTTCTTCATTATGTACATTCTCACTTGGTTCATGTCGAGGTTGTTTAGATCTCCCACTAGAATGTTCATATCTAGTTTTATACGGATAAATGTTTTCAAAGAATTCAGCATTATCTAATTCAATTACCGTATTTTCATTAATATCTGGATTTTTAGATTTATGAACCAGAAATCAACATGCTTTACTACTTTTACCATATCCTATGAACACACAGTCCACCGTCTTAGGTCCTATCTAACCCTTTTAGGCATAGGAACTTGGACCTTTGCTAGACACACCCACACTTTGTAATATTTCAAGTTGGGTTTCCTTCCTTTCTATTTTCATAAGGAATTGATTGTGTCTTACTATGGAAAACTCTATTGAGTACACAGTTGGCTGTAAGGATAGCCTCCCCCAAAAGTTTTACATTAAACCTGAACTTATATGTAAGACATTCATCATTTCCTTCAAAGTTTGGTTTTTCTTTTCCGCAATTCCATTAGATTGTGGTGAATACGGGGACGTAGTTTGATGGATAATTCCATTCCCTACACATATTTCAGTGATGGGAAATTCATATTTCTCCCCATCACTTCTTATCATTTTGTTTTCTCTAACGGATTTTTAAATTCAGTTTTGTATTTCCTAAACGCATCTATTTTTTCATCCTTACTATTTAGCAAGTAGGCTTAACAATATCTAGTGCAATCACCAATAAAAATTATGAAATACTTTTTCTGACCACGTGATGATGTTGACTTCATATCACAAATGTCAGTGTGTTTTAAGTCTAAGGGATTGAAATTCCTTTCAACAGACTTATAAGGATGCTTTGTAAACTTTGATTCTTCACACGTTTGAAACTTTGATTTATTGCACTCAAAGTTTGGAAAAACTTCTAAATAAGTTTTCATAATGTTTTGTAATTAACATGGCCAAAACGTTCATGTCACAAATCATAAGACTCAAGCAAGTATGAAGAAATTAAACTTTTATTGATTTCAGCAATCATTACATTCATTTTGAATAGAACCTCAGGGAGGTAGCCTTTTCCTACATACACTTCTCCTTTACTAAGTAGAATTTTTCCAAAAAACAAAAACACATTTGAATCTGTTCTTGTCTAGAAGTGAAACTGAAATTAAGTTCTTCCTTAAAACTGGAACTTACAAGACATTATTAAGTGTCGACACTTTGCCAGAAGTCATCTTCAAGCACATCTTTCTAGTTCCTTCCACTTTTGCAGTAGCAGAGTTAGCCATGTAGATTGTTTCTTCTACTTGAGCCGAAGCGAACGTCGAACACAGCTCTTTGCTGGCACAAACATGACGGGTGGTACCAAAATCCATCCACCATTCCTGAGTATTCTCTCCATTTTTGTATTCTGAAAGCATAGCTCACAGAGTATCACATTCTTTGTTGTACCCAATCATATTTTCTTGGTCCTTTTTCTTGTCTTTCTTAGGGGCACGACAATCCATGGACTTATGGCCAATCTTTTCACAGTTGAAACACTTTCCCTTGAATTTCATATTGAGTTGATTTCTTCCTTATTCAACTTTCTTCCTTTTCTTAGAATTGTTTTGGTCATGTTATACAATTTGTGCCCCATTAATTGTATAATTCCCTTTTGAACATCTTTCGGCATCCTTAATATCCTCTTCAATATGTAGTCAGACAATAGGATCTTCGACAGTTATCTCCTTGCATTTTTTTTCAAGTAGTTTTTGAAGTCTTTCCACATAGGTGGTAGCTTCTCAATGATCCCTGCTACTTGAAATGTATCATTCACAATTAAACCTACAAAATAGTTTATGTGAGTACTAAGAACATTTTTCATTTGTTCAATAAAGGTATTTTTCAAAGATATACCTTCTTCTAGGAGTTCATAGGTGATTACTTGCAATTCCTACACTTGAGAGACAATATACTTGCTATCTATCATTTTAAATTCCAGGAACCTTGCAATCAAGAATTTTTTAATTCCCGCATCCTCTGTCTTGTATTTTCGTTCTAGTGCCCCCCACAATTCTTTCGATGTCTTAGCTCCACTGTAAACATTATAGAGTTCGTCTTGGAGACCACTCAAGATATAATTCCTGCAATGGAAGTCTGAGTATTTCCAAGCTTCTACAATCATGAAATGTTCTTTGTCCGAGGTTCCCTCGGTCACCTCAGGAGCATCCTCACTAGTGAACCTTTGAAGACATAGAGTGGTGAGGTAAAGTAACATATTTAGCTTCCATCTCTTGAAGTCAATGCCCGTAAACTTTTCGAGATTCTATACAGGTGCCATAGGTTTCAGAATTTGCTCGACTTGTTGTGGCAATGGTAGTTGCCACCATAGTCGTAGCATCATCCATTTGACTCTCATTCATCATTTTTCCTGTAACCACAAGACAGTAAATTTAGTATTTTCAGAATATTATTAATAAAGTTAAATAACTTTAAAATCTTGTTCTTGTTTCTAGTTAATGATGAAGTTTTTATAACTTCCAATAGTCAACCGAATGATCTTTAAGTTGTGATGAAGATTTTATGTCTTAAAATCACTAGTTAAGTTCAAACGGAGTAGAAAGCTTTAAGCTTTAATCTCCAAAAACAAACAGTATAGATTCTAAAACGTTTATTCCTTAAGATTGTTATTCAGTATTTATTCGGGTACAAGAATCTGTATATAAGCAACACAAACTTGAACACTAGTTCAAGTCCAAGACAAGAACACTTATGAAGTTCCTTAACATCTTTAATACTAGATTATGAATAATATATCTAAGAACTGTGTTAATGTTTAGAAAAGAGATGAAATAGAATTTTAAGGCCAAGTCCCCCGACTTCACGGAGTGTCTTTAAGAAATAATTCCCCTCACTGTACCCGAGGTTATGAAATCTTCCTCCCAGGATAAAATGACCTTCAATCCGAACAATAGTAGTACCTCAAATTGTTGGATTCAATGAACTCACTTAATGATTTTATTGATCACACGAAATGTTTTTGAAGACAAGAAGAGAGTTTTTTATTTCAGAACATTCATGTCTAAACCTGTGGATGAAAGCAGGTTTATATAGACTTCATATGCCTCTTCTGAAAAGTACCAATGGTTCACTTAAAAGGTGTGACCTTTCCTGAAAACTCATGTCTGTTAATCCAAATATTGCATCTTCTCCGAACAGGCAAACCATTTCATGAATCAGTGTGTCATTTTTTTTTGAAGGATTGCATCCTTCTCAAGCATCAGTTCAAAACAGTGCATCCTTCTGAAGCATTAGTTTGAAATAGTGCATCCTTCTGAAGCATCAGTTCAAAATAGTGCATCCTTTTGAAGCATCAGTTCGAAACATTGCATGAATGAATATAACTGGAGGATCAAAACACAGAAAAGATAGATCTCATCGATCACTCATTTTCCAAATCCAAATCCGAAGTCAAAACCAAGCCAGCGACGACAACGACGATACGATGTATATCTTATTTCTTGCCTCACCAAGTGAAATAATTGTTTCTTAATTTAAACACTTGAAATGCACATTCTCCCACCAATGTGGGAGAATTAGTAGACTTGCCATTTTAGAGCACACTATCCATTTTAGTGTTTTTCTTCTCTATATTTTCTTTCCACTTGGTTCCCTCCATTTTCCATTCACACTTTGCATATACATTGAACCCAACAGTAACTTACTACACCTTTGCATACTAACTCTAGTCACTAAACCTAAGTAACTCTACCCAATACAAACACTACCCAAAGTGGAAAGAAAACTTGTCCAAATACAAAGTGACTCGATCAATTACCTCTAACATGACTCAAACTAAGACTTAGACAATCTATTTATCTCCTATCCTTTATAGTTCAGGAGTACATTTACAATATAAGAGCAAAACACAAAAGTAAGAATACACACCAAGAATATGTGAGCACTCGATCAGGTCCCTTGTTGAAGTATGAGCAGTGTTCATATGAGACGTCTTTTTCTTTTTGAGAGAGAACTTGATTTGGCAAAACTAGGTTTTGTTGTGTCTGGGTGATCCATTTATAACATAGAACAAAATATAGAAAGTCTCCTATTGGTTGAGGTTTGATGCCTCTACCGCATTGCCACCAACAAACTGCAAAAATTACAACTTCCAGTTGTACTCAGTTGTCATCATCTGAGATCAATTTCATATGGGACCAGGTCCCACAGATACTAACTTTTGCAGTCGATCAGGTCCTTTGTGGAATTATTTGTAGATCAATAAAACTCCAAGAGTACAACATTTCCCTCCTTTTTGATGATGACATACTATTTTCCCTATCCCCAGGATCAGGTTCCTACATATATTCAAGTATTCCCCCTGCAACCATTATACTATTGATTCCCATTATCACAAGGACCCAGTCCCTGTGAATCCTTCTATTCAACTAACTAAATTCTGCATAACCAAGAACATCTTTCCCCTTTTGTCATTGTTAAAAATAAAAATAGTAAACCAAATTAAGTGAGAAGTAAAACAAGTTAACCCATGGCCATTAAGGTTACACTGACATGAATGAACAAGCCAATAAGAAGAAAGTAGACAATAGACATAAAAAGATCACTTCATTAAAATGGGAAGACAGTACCATACACATCATATAAATTAAAAATACTAAAGTCACCATTATGTACCAGAGAGATATAACGGATAGGAAAAAAGAAAAGAATTAGGTAAGAACAATAATGGGGCTTACGAGGATGGTGGTGTGGGGGCAAGGAACTTGAGGAGCATGTCCATTCTAGCACTTTCAGCAGCATGGGCATTATGGAGCTGCTTTATGAAATTATTGATTTCATCAGTAAGACCCTTAACCTCAGCAATGAGTGCAGCAACTTGGACCTTCAATCCTTTATTTCCTGACTTCAGATCATCTAAGGCACCAGGTCCCTGAAAATATAGTTGATGTATCTTCACCTTGAGATGTGAGATTTCTGTATCCCTAGTAGCCACAACCACCCGCATCTCCTCCAACTCTCCAGTTAAATGCTCCTGAACCTCAGTCAACTCAAAGACTTACGACCTGGTCCCTACTTTACCTTTCACACAGTCATTTTCAATAAAGGTGTTCATGGTGAATATCTACTTCACTGTGCTAGAAAATTCCTTCTCACACTTTATCTTAAAGTGCCTGAACACTTTGTTGAGAAAGAATCCATAAGGCATCCCATGCTTTCTATCTTTAAAATACAGGACCTTATCCATATGCTCAATTATTAGTGCAGGAAGATTAATCAACTTAAACTTACTGAGGGATTCCATGAGAAATAGGTTTACTTCAGAATCCACTGTGCATTTCTCCAATCGAGGCAGTAGGACGTTGTTCACAAATTCGAACAGTTCTAGAATTCCCCCTTTAAGAACTCCTTTCTTATTCCAGCTTTAGAGTTACCACCAACCTTTGATGTTGACTGTAAGAACTCAAGTGAGGGATATTGATTCCCCATATACATGATCCTATCAATAGGAATATCTAGAATTTCTCCCAGAATTACCTCATCTAGAAGGAGCTGCACTCCTTGCACTATCGTTGTCAAACTCAAGCCATCCTTAATAAAATTGATGGTGTAAAAGAAATCATTAACTTCTTTTTCATGAACAGTGGGGATTGGAGTTTCAAATAAGTGAATTCAATCTTTATGATGGACAATCTTTACCACCTAGCGCATCCCAACTTGATCAAAATCTTGGGATCAAATACCCTCCCAATCAACACCTTTTGGGAGTTGAGAATTTGATTCATCTCTTTCTGTCGTGACTACCTATGATGTTTCTACACTTTTGTTCATTTGGATGAGGTACCTGGTCCCTCAATTGGCTGACTAACTCCCTCAAGGAATGAGGCAACTTTGGGACCAGGTCTTTTGGTCACCTCTTCCTTTTTTCTTTTGGCTGAAATATGCTTCCTCGTCCAACACCCATCATTTTGGGTGTCGCAAATTTTGGTGACTTCAAACTTCCAACTTCTTTTTTCTTCTTACTTGTGGAAATAACAATTCCATAATCAATTGATACAAGATCAACAAGGAAGGTACTAAACAAACACCAAAATAGTCCACAATTTGAAGAATCAAGGACCTTTTTGAGTGACCACTCTCAGATTCAAGAACAACAACAAGAACACAAAGTATTGTGGTGTTTAACACCTAATTTCCAGCGATCCACAAACTATATTATCAACACAATATGAGAACAACAATATTACACCAACAATAAACTCACAGGTTACACTAACAATAAAGAGAAATCCAAAACCTACAACAACAATACAAGATAGATAGTTAATCCAAATGAAGGGACAATCTTAAGAACCCAAGAATTGTGAGACACTTGGACCGTTAACACTACCCACGAAACAAACCTAACTCTAACGTTGACAGAAGAGGGATGTTACCGCCTCTAAACACCAACGTATCAAGCTAATGATGCAACAAAAGTGATATCCACACTTGGGATGCCCTAGTTACGGATTGGTGGCTTTTCCAAGCCCTACAACTAAGGGATGTTACATTCCTCACACTAGAGAGAGAGTTTGTCTTACATCAATAAACAACTAAGTCCTAAAAACCCTATCTTGTTCTATTTATATTACATTACAAAAGAAAAGAAATGACTACACTACCCTTAAGGAGAGGGGTCGCCATGGAGTGCTTTTGGGCAAAGTAAAGTGACCAAAATACCCTCAATGAAGATGTTCCAAAAACCGTGGGCTATTAAGTGTCCAAAACCGTGAATCCTCAAGTCTTTAATGCTCCAATCTATCTTTCACTAATGGCCTAGATGAATAGTATGCTAAATAGTAGAGTTAAAATGGGTCTTTCTGGCATATTTTTGTGCCCTCGGGGTGACCAAGTCTTGAGCCTTTAAGTGATGGTCTCCAATCATGTCTTCAAAAATTAGGAAGGCCATTTGACTTGTATCACTCCCCTTCTTGAAAAGGATTCGACCTCGAATCCAAACTATGCAAGAATGAAGAGAAGACAAACAAGAACCACATCCTTATGACATGAGGGTTAGAGTTAGTAAAATAAACAACATCAATATGCCAAGGAGGTACACACTTGAGATATATCCACACATCTTTAACTTTAATCACGAGGGGCTTAGCAAAAGTATTACAAAGGGGTGGTGCACTAATTGAAGTAAAGTCCACACAACACAAAAAGCAATATAAGTCAAACAAGTGGACCGACCAACAACTATCCATCCTTCACACCCTAAGAAGTTACCGGGGTTAAATGGAAGACGTAACCAAGGACTTAGGTCTCGGCCATTCTCATTCTCCCCTAGGGTACGATCCTCAAGGTTAAGCAAGCCCTCTTTATCACCATTGGAAATATCATGCACAAAAAGAGGGTCGAGAAAGGTGTTCCACAAACCAACTTCAAATAAAGGGTTATCTTGCATTCACTTACTACTAGTTTCAAAATCTCCACTAGGAATATGCCCAACATAAGAAACACTTAAAGAAGAAGTAGATGGAACTTCTAAGAACCTTCTATTTCAAATCATCAATCCTCACTTAGACACAAACCACCACATGCAGCCAAGGGATCACAATTAAAACCATTTTTACCAAGACAATCACAATTTGGGTTTCCTAAACAATCAAGAATATCAAGGCTTTTCCACCCGATGGATCATTGTCCACATTCTCACTAGTTGTTGGCAACTTATATACCAACGTATACTTACCTTGTTTTTCACAAGGGTCAACTAGTGTGTGAATACTCTTGCCACTTGGTAATGGAACCTTAGTCAAGTTATAAGTGCTTGCACTAGATGGACACAAATCATTCTCATACGGAGAATCAATTTTGTTATCTAAAGGATTAAATAGTTCTTGCGTACCTATAACAAGAGTTTGGTCCTTATACGACCTAACAATACCACGAGTATCACAAAAGGGAGACTCAATCACCTCTACCCTAGGCAAATCCGCAACTACAACCACTTGGATCCTACTAGCCACAACACAATATTCTAAGTCCATAGGAGTGTAGGGAATGGCATTTTTACCTCTTATCTCACATGAGCTATGGCCTTCCTCTTGAAGTGTGTCCAGGTAGCCCACTTGCACCCTTTGATCTACCATACGATCCAACCTTTCATTTGCCATAGCTAGGTCTTGGGACATAGTGTCAAGGTAGGCTGTCATTGGTTGCATTGTTGTCCATGGGTTGGGAGGTTGAAGCCGCGAGTTCCCTTGCAATTATTCCTAAAAAAGAAAATAAAAGAACAAGCTTATAACCAAAATACAATTTAGTTCAAAACAACCTCACCACACTATCACACACTTGATAGCACACACTTGGATTCACATATTTTGCAAGTCAACTTGTAGTTTATGACGAGTCGAGGGGTAAGTCTACTCCTTGGTCAGAATGGATTCTTTGTTTGAAGACTCAAGGAAAGTAATGTCCAAACTTGAACCAAGAAGTAATACGATTTTAAAAATGGCAAAAGAACAAAAGAAATTAGACACGAACAATGGATTCAAAGGACTAATTGAAAATCTAGTAGGAGTTTACTAGTTTGTTAATTAGTACTAGGATCAATTAAACAAATGAAGGATCAACAAATAAGAAACTAAGAACTCTAAAATTTGATCTTAAATATGTTGTGTGAATAGTAAAACATGATGATGTGGCAGCACGTAATGATTGTGGTTTTAGAAAAGTTGTTATTTTTCAATTTGAAAGTTTTGGTCAATTTTCAATTTGCAAATTAGGGAATTTGTTTAAGGAGGGAAATTCAAACAATTCATGAAGCTTTTTTCAATTTCAAGTTTCAAAACTTGACTTTCTTGTACACCCTTAAAACATGGCCCCTTGTATCATGGAAAGTTGTTGGATAGTGGTTGTTAAAGTCTTTGGTGGTTGAGAAGTCTTGCAAGACTAACAAATTCTTACACCTTTTTCTTCACCTTTTTGGATCAAATAAGCACTTTATTTTTAAAAAGGTATGAAGGTTGTGAATAACATCAAGAAGTATAACAACATTCATCTAGAACAACAACTATAACAATCTCAAGTACAACCAACAATTTCCACATGGCTCCTCCCAAATCCACAACAACAATATCTTCAACACTTGGCCAAGACAACTACAAATTTAACAAAGATTTTCTTAGGCCACCAATTAACAACAATATGACATGGTCAAGCTTATATCAACAACAATTTGAAGACCACATGACCAAAACAGTGCACCACAACAATGCTCAACAATAAGCGGCCAATTCTTATATTCACAACACCAACACCTACACTGAAAGCTAGACTCAATGTGTTAGTGAAGAACAAAACTAACACTTAGATACAACAAACACAAGTAAAAATTTTTGATAATACACAACAAGAACTCAATTTTCGGCCAAGAACACAAGATGGAAAGATTGCTCTTTGAACTGGAATTTTAGTTTTCAACAACAAATTTTTTTATTTTTTTATTTTTGAATTTTTCAAGCAATCTAGCCCAAGACTGGTCTTGTGGGAACAAAATCAAGTCATGCTTTGATACCAAATGATACAAAATCGACAAGGAAGACACTAAATAGACACCAAAACAGTCCACAGTTTAAAAAATCAAGGACTCTTTTTGAGCGACCCCTCTCGAATTCAAGAACAATAACAAGAACAAAAAGTATTGTGGTTTCTAACTGTAGTACCCCGAGAATTCCAACCGATAGTAGAACCATACTTCAAACACATGAGAAACAAATTTTAGTGATTCGGTAGTTTTATGATCAAGTTTGATGTGTATTAAGGCCTCAAGTATGTCCTAGCTATTAGGTGAATCAAAACATCCTGTTGAAAACAAAGAACAGAACTTAATCTATATAAAGAAAAAAATAGATGTTGAACTAAGAAGAGAAAGCAAAAAATCTTTGTTTTATTTCATAGCCTATTGATCTGATCACTGCCACATTCATACACAAAATTATAACTAAAAAAGCTTAATTAAAGGAGTAAAATAAGCTATCATATCTCTAAAATTATTGCCTAAAGATCAACAACAGTTGTAAAATCAGAATCTGTATGATTGCAGCCTTATTTACCTAAACTTAATCAAATCTTTAAAGTCATAAGCTGAATTTCAGCAGCTAGTACAACAAATCTGCAGCTCTTGAGCCACTAATCTTAACACTCCTCCTTGACTCAAGAGTTGTAACACCAAGTCTATCCATGATAAACTTGAATCTTTCTCTAGGTAGAGACTTAGTTAAAATGTCAGCATTCTGAAAAACAGTTATGCAGTGCACAATGATTATGTCTCCATTCTTTTGCACCTTCATCAAGAAAAAAAGCTCGATATTGAAATATTTTGTCTTTCAATGAGAAACATGATTATTTTCAATTGAAATTGCAGCTTTATTATCCATAAGGATTTCAGTACTCTTCTTTTGTTCAATGTACAAATCTGCTAGCAGCTTCCAAATCCAAAGAGCTTGATTCACAGCTAAAGTAGTACCATTTAAAAATGGTATTTTCTGATATCCTCCAATGTTCATGTGAATGAATAATTTGAAACTAATTCTTTGGCTTCCATGATAAATTTTAAAAAGGAAGCCTTGTTTACTTCTTATACCGACAAGATTCAAAAGCAGGTAGATTTTTCTCAAGGCTTAGGAGACCTTCTATTAGTTTATTTTATTTCATGAAGAGTATGAGATCATGATGATAATGTACAAGACTTTTGTGTCATAACTAGGAATCATTTTCCGACCTGACAAGTTTTGCTTGCTCCTCGTCCAATAGATTCAAGAAAAAACTCCTTCCTCTCATCTTGATATTGAACATATGCTTATTATTAGAATCCTTAATGACACATATTTTTTCTTTAAATAACACTTTGAACCCATTTTCAAGTAGCTATCCAAAACATAAGAGGTTTCGATCAAGATCAGGAACAAAGAAAACATCAGTTATAAGTTTCAAACCTGTAGGGCTTTGAATTGCAATTGTTCCTTTTCCTTTTGTGTTAAGATAGTCTCCATTTCCAATTTTGAATTTGGAAATAACTGATATATCTAGCTCTTTAAGGATCTCATGATCACTGGTCTTATGATTTGTGCATCCACTATCAATCAACCAATTTTTAGAAGTGTTTTTGCTAGCAAAACAAGTTTCTACAAACAATTATTCTTTTTCATATTGATTTACAGTATCCTTGGATTCTTCTTATTGTATTTGTGACTTTCTTACCCTCTCCATATGGCCGAGTTGACCACATTTGTTGCACTTGACATCTGGTCTCCACCAATATTTTTGTTGATAGTGATTTGTAATTTTGCAATGAGGGAAGGGTGGATTACTTCCTCATTGATTATTGTAATTATTTTCATGCCTTTGTTGCTGGTTCTTTTTCTTTTCCTCATATGACTCGTTCTATGATTTATCTTGAAAATAACCTTTAACAAAACCTTCTTTCCTCATTATTATCCTTTTCTCCAATGCCTGCAAAGCATTAACAAGTTCTTCCAAGGTAATTCTTGACAAATCCTTAGAATTCTCTAAAGAAGAGATTGTGGCTTCGTATTTCTCAGGAAGTGCGACAAGAATTTTTTGAACAATTCTTTCATTATTAAAATCCTTACCAAACAATCTCACCTTGTTGGCTAAGTCAAGTAGCTGATTCGCATAATCTTTTATGGTTTATGATTCTTTCATTCTCCTCATTTCATATTCCAGAATCAGATTCATCACTTGCATATATTGAACTCTTTTGTTTCCTTGGTATTCCTTTTCAAGATACTCCCAAATTTATACAGCGGACTTTATTTGCATAATTCTGGTAAGAATTGAAGGAGATACCGCATAGAAAAGGCATGCTTTGGCTTTGTCTTTCCTTGTCTTACTCTCCTTGTGATGTCTTATCTGATTCACTGTTAGATTATCTCCAAGAAGAGTTACTTCATAGTCTTCTTCTGTTGCTTCCCATAGATCCAGTGCTTCAAGATGATCCGTCATTCTAATTGCTCAAGCTTGATAATTCTCACCATTGAAGATGGGTGAAATTAGAAAGCTTGTTTCAGAATTCATTTTCTATAAACTATTTAAGATAATAGTTTAAAGAAAGTTTATATAGAAAGAACTTGTATTTTTTATTCACTCTCTTCTTATAGGTCCCTCAAGATGACAATGCCCTGATACCAATTTATTGGAAAGAAAGAATAGAACTTAATCTGTATAAAGAAAAAAAATAGATGTTGAACTAAGAAGAGAGAGAAGAAAAGCTTTGTTTTATTTCATAGCTTATTGAAATGATCACTGTCACATTTATACACAAAATTATAACTGAAAAAGCTTAATTAAAGAAGAAAAATAAGCTATCATATCTCTAACATTATTGCCTAAAGATCAGCAACTGTTATAAAATCAGAATCTGCGTGATTGCAGCCTTATTTACCTAAACTTAATCCAATCTTTAAATCTGTAAGCTGAATTTCAGCAGCTATTACAACTAATCTGCAGCTCTTGAGGCACTAATCTCTACACATCCCTTACCGATTGAATTCTTGAGAAGGATATTGGTATAGTCAACTTCAAATGAGCATATATTTTGGTATAATATGAATTTCTAAGCTCATGATACATCAATAGATAGGTAATCAAATTAGGTTTCGAACGATACTAATTTTACCAAAATCGGTTATCGGGGTAAAAAGTTATGACCATTTTATAGTGAGCTATCCAGACTGCCAAAGTGCTACGTGAATGCCAATGGACCATCACCTAAACCATCGCAACTTAAGTTGTAAGCCCGTTTTCTGGCCATAAAGCGATGGTTTGAGGTACGGTCCGTCACTAAGGCGATGGGTCATCGCCCTAACCATCGCGTACCTCCGTTTAGCGATTAAAAGTCATTTTTTAAAGAGATTTTTCGGTATTTTCCACCCTTTTTAACACCTAATTAAATCAAATCAAAGCATATAACTTCATATCCATCCATAGCATCAAAATTAGAGTTCATTTCAAGATCAACCCTCAACAAAAAGGTTCAAACCCTTCTTCAAGAAAGCTCAAGAATCAAAACATCACCATTCAAGAACCTTCAAGAAAAGCCTCAAAGAACATTCTCAAGGCTTCAAAAGTCAACATCTTCCATTGAATCAATCCAAATAAGGTATGTGGGATTTGAAAAAGAATAACTCTTTTTGTTCTGGTGCCTAAAGATTTGATTGTATTAAAGAATTTCATGTTTGTCAAAGTGGGGATTTCTCCCAATTTACTTGTTCTGAATTTATGAAATTATAAGTTGTTAAATTATTGAAATTGCATGTTATTTCACTTATTTATGTTTTAATCTAAGAATTTATGCCATGGATTGCACATCCCTACAATGATTTGATATTGCCAAGTGTGTCTAAGATAAATGTGAAGATTTAAGCTTGGTTATGAAGTTGTGGTCATTTGAGTATATATTTATATATGAGTTTAAGTCTCAAGTAAATTTTTGATATTTCATGAAGAGTATGTTATTGGTATGCTTTGACAAATATGTATCTCAATTTCTAAAGAAAGATTGATCGTTGATCCTAAGCTAAAATAGGAATCCATAGTATTTATGATTTAAAGCAAACAGAAGCATAATTGGCTTCCTCTATATATCCTTGTACTGTTGGAAGGTGGATTTCCTAAAAGTTCTGAGCCTAAGTATGGGATTAGTATTTAGCATCGAGTTGGGCTTGATTCCAAGGTCTCATGCCCCAGAACTACGAGCCACCATAGGATTATGATTTACCCCAAGTGGGTTAAGATAGTGATCACTAAAGTTAAGGTTATATTCTGATGGCAATGGTAGAATAGCTCTCCTCAACATGGGCAAGACGTTGGACTCCATGTCAGCTCACATGGCTTATGTCGGTTAGAAAAAACTACCAAAGTTCTACAATCCCTAAGTTTCAAAAGAAGTCCCCTATTCTCCTTAAGATGAATGTATATGTTTTGCAAGTTATTGTTTTAAGATTCCTTTTTTGCTTACAATCTTTGAGAAAAAAAGGAGAATATAGATTTTAGAACTAAGTATAATGACTCATGATATTTATGCCATGTTTTATTATTCATGATTTATGAGATTTAGATTTCAGATTTACTCAAGCTACATGAGTCATTTAAATTAGCAGGCATGATTTTATAAAGAGTAATGATTTTGTTGACTTAATGCATACACCCCTATATACTCAGTACATCCTCAATGTACTGATCCACATATATGTCTATGTGTTACATTGTCTCATAATGTAGGTACAAGATCTTGTAGACATATTTAGACTCAGAAAGTTGTAGATTCCAGCCAACAAGGTGATGAGTCCTCCTACTTTGGGGACTTTAGTTTGATTTATTTATGTTGTGTTGTTTCTTATTCATATGTATTAATTAGCAATAGTTAGAGTAGCTTCCCAACTATTTATAGTCAGTATAGTAGAGGCTTCACAGATTTCAGTTAGAGTCAGTATTGTAATTCCATTCCCTCTCTACAGACTTTATTAGATTGTAAAAGTGGTATTAGTATTGTGTTTTACAGATTTAAGCATTTCACTATGTTTTCGCCCAGTAAACTCCGTCATTCATTCATATTTTAATAGTTTCTTAGTAGTATGCCATTAGAAGGGTTAGCTTTGGATCCCTTGTGGTCTTAAGCACCATATGACATCTCGGGATAGATATTTGGGGCGTTACAAACTTGGTATCAGAGCACAAGGTTCAAGTGTCCTAGGGTGTCTCTGAAGTCATGTCTAGTAGAGTCTTACAAAATGGTACAGAGACGTCTACACTTTTTAAGAAATATCTCCATTCTTTCAAGTCTCAGATCGTGCTATAGAAAGGTTCTTTAAGAAACTTAAACAACTTCTCTTCCAATTCTATTCAAGCCATCTCTGCCTCATTTTCAATGTACCAGAAATAGTCAAGGTGAATTTTTCACAGATAGTTATGGGATTATAAGAAGGCTAGAAATTATCCTATCAGTGCTTTTGAGTTCCAAAGATTGAAGTGCTTTATCATGCACTAAGCTCTAGTCAGATGTACTTTCAGCTTCCTCCTTAGAATCCGTAATATTAATCTATACTTCTCTATCTATGTAATGTTCTAGGGATAATATGATCGGCAAGTTCCAATTTCTTCCCCTGATAGTGCTCTCAGATTTGCTAGCAATAAGTTTTAGTATGCACCTAAAGGGTTTGAGAGGAGCTTTTTTGTGTGTCATAAGTCCCTTAAACTGAAAGTTATGTCCTCATTCTTATGTTTTGTTCAGTTGATACAGAATTAGATATGTATTCAAATTACTCGTTGACCCTTTTAATATCGATAATGATCATAAAGGAGATAGTATGAACCTAGATTGTTAAGTGTAATGTGCATTCGAGGGATATTATAAACTTTAGTGTTATGATTTATGAATAGTAAAACCTATTATAGTTGGAAGTATGGGTATAGAAGAGTAGTGCCAAGATGATGTGGGAATGACGATTGGTACAAAGTATAGATGTAAGATTATGCATGTTATCGAGATGCATTAAGGTGATATGTCATTGTGTGTTAGTTTAGTGGAAGGTAGATACGGAGTTATTAGTAAGGTGAATTGTTGTTGCTTGAAGTACGGGAAGAATTATTGATATTATTTACTGTGTTTGACAAGTATAGGATATTAAT
Source organism: Capsicum baccatum var. pendulum (assembly GCA_030864225.1). Taxonomy (NCBI): domain Eukaryota; kingdom Viridiplantae; phylum Streptophyta; class Magnoliopsida; order Solanales; family Solanaceae; genus Capsicum; species Capsicum baccatum. The sequence goes on from CM061552.1 coordinate 8,476,258, forward strand.
GAAGCATATGGTTGTCTAGTGGCATTAATTTAGGTTTCCCTTGAGGCAGCAAAAAGGGTGTTTAATTGAGACTTATAGATCAATGATAGTAATTCAGATGTATAAAAGTAAATAGTAATAAGGTGTATAAGGAGGATGTGTTAGTGGATTGTGATAAGATAGACCATATGATTTTGATAAATTATTGTTGCTTAGAAGTTCTAATGGAATAGTGTTTCTTGATGTTCTATTTTATAGTTTTCGAGGGAGAATTGTATGTAAGGTGAGTTGTCAAATCATGCTTGACACTTGACATTAAGTTTGAATAGTGGATAGTTACCAAGGTGGGTGTAATAGTTCCCTGTTTAGTTAGGATAATTATATGAGAGTGATCTTGTAGGCTTGAACCATTTATGAAAGAGTTTGAGTTTAGTTATTCGTAATTAAGTATGGTGTTACAAGTATAATGTTCAACTATATGCTCAAAGTAATATAGTGTTACTATGTCTTTCTAAGGTTATTACATGTTGTGTATGGTTGGTAATACCCTTGAGTTGGTAAGTATGCATGAGGTTGTGTAGTATATGGTGTTCTTGTTAGTTAACTTATGGGTTACAGGTTGGTGATGTGGTAAGTTAGAGATGTGATATTAGTAGAGTATGAGGGAAGTTCAGCAAAGGCTTAGAGATATCCATGTTTAGTGCTAGAATCGAAGTGGTCGAATGTTTAAGTTGTTATATGATGGCTTATGGGGCTATAGAAATCTAAGATTAAATCTTAAAAGGAGGTATTACATTGGGTGTTATACGTGAAGATATAGTCCTTCAGGGTAAGTTTAGTTTTATGTGTATTGATTTTATCCCAGACTCTAGAATAAAGTTACTGCAGTTTAGATTAATGTTTATATATTGGTTCACAGACTGAGAGTAATGGCTTATGTCTAAGAGGGAGATGACAGAAGGAGTAACCAAGTCAAACTTCCAGATTCTTGTTGAAACACTTGTGTAGTGTAAAAAAAACCCATAAGAGAGGATGATTCCCGACCCATTCTTATTTAAGTATTTCCAACTATCCCAATACCTACTCATGCCTTATATTTCAGTTCCATGATCATAGTTAATGTTCATACATATGATAGAGAATCATTAGGAGTTCCAGTTCTTTCAGCAGTTAGAATCACATTCCATAAGTGATGAACTCCAAATTTAGGTCTTACAGCTCATGTGTAATACCCCGAAAAATCCAAACCAATATTAGCGTCATGTTTCAAGATCTTGAATAGTACATCATGGTTCTTTTATAGTTTTATGAGAAATTTAGATGTATATTAGGTCTTCAAATAACTCCCAGCTATCAGACGAATAAAAACATTCCTTACCGATCAAATTCTTTGGAAGGATATTGCTATAGTCAACTTCAAATGATTATATCTCTAGTTATACTATGAATTATTGAGATCATGACCTAAAAACAAATAGATAATGAGTTATATGTCCTACAATACCAATTTTGTCCAAATCCAATGTCGGAGCAAAAAGTTATACCCATTTTACTCCGGCATGTCCGCCTGGCAAATGAGTGACGACATGAGAGGATGACTTATCACAAGTATGACGACTTATCAGCCCATGTCGTTAGTCTTAGATAGAAACCCAAAAATTCCAGCTCACAGGTAACGACCTGGGCTGACGAGCTATCACAGATCTGACAGTTTATCAGCCTTGGTCGTCAGCTAATAACTTCAGCAACTGGGAGGTGATTTTTTGGGCGTATTTTTTCTTTCTCCCTAATTCTAAACATGGTACTAAATCCCTGAGAAGGATATTATCCCATTATTTTCTCATTCTCCTCAAGAACAAGAACATTCTCTCCCAAAGGGTTTAAACCACAGTCAAGAAAAATCAAGAACAAGCCTAAGAATTTCTTCAAAAACCTTAAAGAAACATTAGATGTCTTACAAGATTCAAGCCGATTTCACCTCTAGCTTTCATGGATCTTCAATCTAAGGGATGCATAGAGTTTATTCATGGATTCATTTCATCCATGAAGTCCAAGAACTCTCATTTAAATTCTATATTATGTTATTTACGTGGTGAATGGACTATGTTCATGTTGTTGATGTTGAATGATCCCCAAGTTGGAATATTTTTGTGATTTTATGAATCTATGATATCATATGAGTTGGAAACATGTAAGTTTGGTTGTTCATGATGAATAATTTATTGATTACACATATGCTTAAGTTGTGCATGTAATGTGTTTGGTAAAATACCTAAAAGACTAGAAGTCATGCATTATAGTTGAATTGTGACCAGAATGACTAATGCAAGCTACACCCTTATGAAAATAATGACTTCTATGATATTGTTATGTATCATAATTGTTGATGGAATGTTCATAAAACTAGATTGATGGACTTATGGCATGTTGTTATGTGCATTCCTTTCCATGTATAAGACTTTGAGAACTATGTGTAGTATGAAATCCCCAAATTATGATATTTTGAATTATGAATATTGGTCATGTGTTCAAGAAGAGCAAAGTCATGTTCTATCAGTTTCCTTCCATCGAGTCCTGGGGGCACTTGTACCTGAAAATTTAGTTGTGTTCTTAGAGCCATGTCATGTTTCATGATACTCTCAGTCAAGCCATGATCTATAGAACTAAGTTAACCATGTGACTCAGGAAATCTCAAAAATCTCAGTAGTTCAGTAATCTCAATGATTTCAGTATTCCAAGTAAAAATCTTAGTAACTACAGTACTCTCAGTCAGTCCTCAGATACCAGTACATTCCGTCAGTCAACGGAACTCAGTAAAATCAGTTTATCTCCTCTAAACAATACCACTAGTATCAGTTCAGTAAACCATTTTAAGTCAATTAATCAGTTAATTATCTTTCGTATGGGAGTAGGATTCAGCATAAGCGAGCCTAGGGATGGGGACTCACCCGCTAGATAGGACTGAGATCCCTAGAAGCAATCAATAAGTTCCAGAACTACATTGCCAATGTAGGTATGAAATTTCACCTGTTAGATATGAGTGACATACTCAGGGATCACTCATTAGCATATTTAAATATGTAGGACTGATCCCAGGGGTCACGCACTAGATTAGGGCTGACTCCACTATAGTTGTCTTTATCAGTGGTGCGGTACGGACACCCTTTCAACTAGAGTTATAGTTTAGACCCTAGACTAGATAGAAAGGGGTATGTCGGTTAGATAAATACATCCCACAGTTTTAGTTACGGATTCAAGACTGTCAGATAAAGTTAACTCAGCTCAGTAGTACAAATTCAGGACTATCAGATATAACCAACTCAGCTCAGTAGTACAGATTCAGGACTGTCAGATATAGTCAACTCAGCTCAGTAGTATAGATTCAGTACTGTTAGATACAGTCAATCCTTATCATTATCAGTAGACCTCAGGATCACCCATTAGATAGGACTGATCTCAACCATGGTAACATCAGATTTAGAGATCACCCGCTAGGTAGGACTGATCTTAGACTAAGTCAAGTCATCATTATTATCAGTACACTTAGAGATCACCCACTTAATAGGACGAATCTCATATTTAGTTACTCCATACCAAACAAAACTCAGTTAGTTCCATTAGAATCTAGACTGTCAGATATAGTTAATTAGTAATAGGGTTAGTTATATCAATTATCATAACTCAATGATCATATTGTCATAAACTCATTCATTCTGTTACTCAGTATCAGTAAACTCATATTGTCAAAATTCAGACTCAGTAGTTAGTATTAGCACAAGTTTAGTTACAGTTACTTATGCTTGTATATATTCTCACGTTTATATAAGTGAGCATTGTTTATGCATATAAAACCCTTTGCATTTAGCCCACTTCACTCGTATACTCAATAGATTTAGTTGTACTGACACATTTGACTATGGTATTTTACTTTACGCCGTAGGTTCAGAAGCACGAGGTCCAGACCGTAAGTAGCATTTCAGATTCCAATAGCAGTAGATTAGCAGTAAGTCCTCATTATGCGATGATGATATGATTTCTTATTATTATTTACTATTTTAGTTCAGTATCAGTAATAGATGGAGTTAGTTGGAGACATGTTCCTTCAACTCCTTATTCAGTTTAGTTAGAGACTTTCAAACTAGATGTCAGATTAGATATTTAAACTTCATTATTTTCAGCATTTATGTTTCATTTTGGTATTATGATACAATATTTTTTAGATTTTGATTTTTCAGTTATGTAGTATTTAACCTTATGGTCGTCTAGTACATGTTTCCGCATTATCAAGTTATATTATGTAGTGTACAGGTAAAGATATCATTCATGGATTAGATTGTGGTCCTTTGGGGTCATGATCATCTTGTAGCGTTTCGATTCAGAAAATTGGGGCATTATAAACTTGGTATCAAAGCTAGGTTCGATAGCATCTTAGGATGTCTAAAAAGCCACATCTAGTAGAGTCTTGTACATGCGTGTGTTGTGCACCACACTTATGTGCAGGAGGCTATGAGATGTTTTAGGAACAGTTTCCCTTCATTCATGTTTCAGATCATGCTATATAAAGGTTTCCTAAGAAATTCATGTAGATTCTCATCATGCTCCACTCATGTCAACTCTACCTTACTTTCAAGGTAACAAAAGTAGTGAAGTTCAAGTCCTAAAGATAAGGCTTTCTCAGATAGTTCCTACAAATAGTTATGGGATTTTCCACATGCTCAGATAGTATCCCTCAGTTTTTTTATGTTCTAAAGTTATACGGATCTTATTTATCATCATGAGAACTCATTCTCGAATCCAAATTTAGATATTCCACTAGATCCCTTCTCAGAATCCTATGATAGCATATGACTAGAGTTAAGAAGCATGAACCAGGGGTTTAGCAGTAATGGAGTTGGGAAAATGTTATTTGGATTGATTAGATTATGTATTCATGGGGATAATTATGCCAAAATCAATAGGTAGGCTTGAACAGTATGAGTTACAAATTTAAGTTATTGACTTGAAATTAAGCATGAAGGTGTGAATGTGATATTAGTAGTATGTGAGGAAACATAGGTAGATGATGTGTTTAGTAAAACGAGCATGTGTCGATCAGAGTGTAAGTATGTGATGATGATTGCAGTTCAGTTCAGAGATTAGTTTAGTGTTCATAGACTTATGATGATGGCTTAAAGCCAGGGGGCAGATGGTATATCAAGTACCCAAGTCGGCCTCTCAGATTTCAGTAGTAAGGCCAGTATGTACAGAAAATCAATTAGGAAAGAAGATTCCCTACTCATCCTTATCTCAGTAAAAAGTTTTGCTCAGTCAGCATGATGCCGGTGCATGCTTCATGTCTCATTTTTATGAACACAACTTATATTCATTTTTTCCATAGAATTATGTACGATTACATTTCCCAGCATAAGGGGTTTGGTTTTATTCCCCTCAGTAATATAAATCATGTCCCACAAATGCAGAAAGCTACTAGCTCAGGTCATACAGCTCATGACTCATGTACACATGTCACACTTTACAGATTGCTCATCTCCCATGACTCATGCTACTCTCTTATTGATAAGTTAATCTAGGATATGTCATGTATATCCTTAGTTCAGACCTTTTCGAATCCATATTGTTGATATCCTATTTCTTAGGCCTCGGTTATGTGTCAAGTTCAGCTAGTGTTCATTCATGTTTCAGGTCCTCTTGATTCAATACTTTCAGTGAGCTATCTTTGTGAAAACAGTTTAGTGATGAGAAGTTTCTTAGATAAGTGAGTGTAAATGATTCATGTTAAGAGAAGATTGTTGCATGCCTATTTTACACGTTTGGTGTATTTATGTATATAGGCTTGAATGTTATGCTAATATGCAAATAAATAACTAGCAAGAGGTTGTACTTAGAAATCAGGAAAAAGTTCAGAGCGTGAGTGTACATTCAGATCCTTGACTTATGACAACCTTCATTATGCGACTATCATAACTCAGTTGCCATCTCAATTACAGTCTTAGTTATAATGTACGCTTCAGTTCAGTAATCAGCTCAGTTCATGTGTCATGACTTAGTTTTACATCTCATACAATCAGTCGTGATTCAGTTCCCAGGTGCCTCAGGCATTACCTTATCTTTCCTCAGTAGCTTAGCTAAGTCAGTATTTTGTGAGGGACTTAGTGTCCCAAAGGGGAGATACGCTATGATTCCCAAAACTTTCATAACATAAGCAATCCATTCTCTCTTTATGTAATGAATCCAGTATAGAGTAGGGGATACTGATAAGTTGACCCCTAAGCTCCAACCTCAGTTGCACGCCATGTATTACAGACTCAGTTCATTTCATGTATCATGTTCCAGAATCAGTTATGTTCTCGTGTTTTAGTTTATGCATATTGAGTAATTAGAATTAGACTCATCAATATTTTTAGTTCAAGGTAACAGTCTTCCTTGAAGTTACTCATTCTCATGTTCAGATTTTAGTAACAAACTTAGTATTCAGTTCCATGCTTAGTTTCAGTTCAAACTTGATATTTTTACCATTACATGTTCAGTCGCAGTTCATGAGTCAGTTCAGTTATGTATTCATGCATCAGATATGCATGATTATTTTACCAGTACTTTCAGTCATGCATTAACTTATAATGTCATTTGGCATCAGATATGCATTTTTATTAGGAGAAACTCAGTTCATCAAAACACTCAGTCATGCATTCATGAATCAGTTACTCATGCATCAGATATGCATGTTCAGTATGATGTATTCAACTTATCAGTCATGTCAATACTAAAACCATATTTTATTGGTATATGTCTTGTACGTACTTTAGTTGATCTTTTCTTCCATCTCAGTCATTCTCATTCGAGGACGAATATTCCGTAGGGGGAGATATTTTAATACCCCAAAAAATCCAAACAAATATTATCACCATGTTTCAAGCTCATGCATAGTACATCATCATTTTTTACAGTTTTATGAGGAAATTAGATGTATATTAAGTCTTCAAACAACTCCCAGCTATCAAACGAATCAAAACATTCCTTACCGATTGAATTCTTGGAAAGGATATTGCTATAGTCAACTTCAACTGATAATATCTCTTGTTATCCTTTGCATTATTTATCTCATGACCTCTAAACAAATACATAATTGAATTATCTTTCCAACGATACCAATTTCACCCAAATCCGATGTCGTAGCAAAAAGTTATAACCATTTTACTCTGGCATATCCACCTAGCAAATGAGTGATGACATGAGCTGACGACTTATCACAAGTATGACAGCTTATTAGCCCATGTCTTCAGGCTTAGAAAGAAAACCAAAAATTCCAGATCCTAGGTGATGACCTGGGCTGGCGAGCTATCACAGATCTGATGACTTATCAGCCTTGGTCGTTAATTGATAATTTCAGCAACTGAGAGGGGATTTCGTGGGGGTATTTTGGTCTTTTTCCCTCACTCTAAACACGGTATTAAAGCCTTGATAAGGCTATTATCCCATTATTTTATGATTTTCTCAGGAACAAGAACATACTCTCCCAAAGGGGTTAAACCTTAGTCAGGATAAATCAAGAACAAGCCTAAGAATTTCTTCAAGAACCTTACAGAAACATTAGATCCCTTTCAAGATTCAAGCCGATTTCACCGCTAGTTTTCACGGATCTTCAATCTAAGATATGCGTAGTGTCCATTCATGGATTCCTTTCATCCATAAAGTCCAAGAACCCTCTTTTAAATTCTATATTATGTTATTTACGTGGTAAATGGACTATGTTCATGTTGTTGATGTTGAATGATCCCCAAGTTGGAATCTTTATGTGTTTTTATAAATCTATGATATCATATGAGTTGGAAACATGTAAGTTTGGTTGTTCATGATGAATAATTTGTTGATTACACCTATGCCTAAGTTGTGCATATAAGGTGTTTGATAAATTGCCTAAAAGACTTGAAGTCATGCATTATAGTTGAATTGTGACATAAATGACAAATACATGCTACACCCTTATACATCTATGATATTGTTATGTATCATGGTTATTGATGGAATGTTCATGAAACTAGATTGATAGACTTATGGCATGTTGTTATTGCGTTTCTTTCCATGTATAAGATTTTGAGAACTATGTGTAGTATGAAATCCCCAACTTATGATATTTTGAATTATGAATATTGGTTATATGTTCAGGAAGAGCAAAGTCATGTTTTATCATTTTTCTTCCATCGAGTTCTGGGGATACTTGTACCCAACAATTTAGTTGTGTTCCTAGAGCCATGTCATGTTTCATGATACTCTCAGTCAAGCCACGATCCATAGAACTCAGTCAACCATGTCACTCAGGAAATCTCAGAAATCTTAGTAGTTTAGTAATCTTAGTGATTTCAGTATTCTAAGTAAAAATCTCAGTAACTACAGTACTCTCAGTAAGTCCGTAGACATCAGTATATTGCGTCAATCAACGAAACTCAGTAAACTCAGTTTAGCTCCGCTAAACAATACCAATAGTATTAGTTCAGTTAATCAGTTTAGCTCAATTAATTAGCTCAGTGTCGTTTATATGGGAGTAGGATTCAGCACCGAGCTAGCCTAGGGATGGAGACTCACCTGCTAGATAGGACTGAGATCCCTAGAAGAATTCCCTAAGTTCCAGAACTACATAGCTAGCGTAGCTATGAGATGTCACCCATTAGTATGACTAACATACTCAGGGATCACCCGTTAGCACATTTAAATGTATAGGACTGATCTTAGGGGTCGCCCGCTAGATTAGGACTGACTCCACTACAGTTGTCTTTACTAGTGGCGCGGTACTGACACCCTTTCAACTGGGGTTATAGGTTGGACCCTAGACTAGCTAGAAAGGGTCATGTCGGTTAGATGAATACATCTCACAGTTTCAGTTATAGATTTAACACTGTCAGATACAATCAACTCAGCTCAGTAGTATAAATTTAGGACTATCAGATATAGCCAACTCAGCTCAGTAGTACAAATTTAGGACTGTCAGATACAGTTAACTCAGCTCAGTAGTACAGATTCAATACTATCAAATATAGTAAATCCTTATCATTATCAGTAGACCTCGGGATTACCCATTAGACAGGACTGATCTCAATTATGGTAACATTAGATTTAGAGATCACCCACTAGGTAGGACTAATCTCAGACTAAGTCAATTTATCTTTATTATATGTATACTTAGAGATCACCTACTAGATAGGACTGATCTCAGATTCAATTGCTCCATACAGAACAAAACTCAGTTAGTTCCATCAGAATCTAGACTATCAGATACAGTTGCTTAGTAATAGTATCAGTTATATCAGTTATCATAACTCAATCATCATGTTTTCACAAACTCAGTCATTCAGTATCTCAGTATTAGTAAACTCATGTTGTCAAAATTCATACTTAGTAGTCAGTATCACCAGGAGTTCAGTTACAATTACTTATGCATATATGTATTCGCACGTTCATATAAGTCAGCATTGTTCATTCATATAAACCCCTTTGCATTTAGTCTACCTTACTCATAAACTCAGTACATTCAGTCTTACTGATGCATTTGCTTTATGGTGTTTTAATTTGAGCCATAAATTCAAAAGCATAAGGTCCAGACCGTCAGTAGCATTTTAAATTCTAGCAGTAATAGATTAGCAGTGAGTCCTTATCATACGAGGATGATATGATTTCTTATTATTATTTACTATTTAAGTTCAGTATTTGTAGATGAAGTTAGTTTGAGACATGTTCCTTCAACTCATTCAGTTCAGTTAGAGGACTTTACACTAGATGTCAAATTAGTTATTCAAACTTCATTATTTTCAGTATTTATGTTTCATTTTGGCATTGTGACACCATATCTTTTAGACATTGATTTTTTAGTTATGCAGTTTTGAACCTTATGGCCTTTTAGTACATGTGTCTGCATTATCATGTTATATTATGCAATGTATTGGTACAAATATTAGTCACGGGTTAGCTTGTGGTTCTTCGGGGTCATGAGAACCGTGTAGTGTTTTGGTTTAGAAAATTAGGGGGGTTACATCGTGACTCATGTACTCAAGCTTACAGTATGTTCAGTTCAAGCACTCAAGCAATACTCTTAATGATCAGCGAAATTCGGATTTATATGCCCTTAGATCAGACTTATTTGATAAGTTCATGATGTTAAATATTCTATTCCTCAAGCCTCAGTTGAGTGTCAAGTTATAAACAGTATCCCTTCATGTTCTAACCTTTTTTTTACCTTTTCTTAGGTTAAGATTGTGATGACGAACAGTTGTCTGGATAGGAGAGAGTAAACATTTCTTGTTAATGGAAGATTGTTGTATGCTTATTTTTGCTAAGGCTATAAGTGTAAAGTAGGATTGCGACCAAGTCGTTGATACACGTCATGGTTAGTTAAAGTTTTATATGGTACATGTAAGTAATTGAAATTTTATGTATGTCTTCTTAAGAATAGTGAATCGAAGTTGTTCTTGATAGAGGTTTGTAGGATATGGAAAAGATGCTTTATGAGAATTTGTTTAGAAGTACATATAGGTTTATGAAGATAGGCTTGAATGTCATGTTTGTATACATGTAGAAGGATGCATTGAGCGTTAGTGAATGTCTAGTACTAGGTGGATTATAGTTGTTGGAGTGGTAATAAGGATTATTATGGAGATAAGAAGTTGTGAAAAGTGTAGATGCATGTGAATTCATGATTCTGACTGGTGTTATGTTATGGTGTTAGGTGTGACACCTTGTGATTTCGAGTTAGGCTTGACCATAATGAGAGAGTTGGGTTCAGTTAGACTTTGGTAGATGGATTTGTCAACGGCCATGTGAGAATTATAAGTTGAGTCAATAAGTATGGTCTTTAAGGGGAAATTTTAGTTGAGAGAGTATTTTAGAAATGTGGTTAAGTTGGGAGAGTATTTTAGAAGTGTGGTTAAGCTTTAAAGTGGGAAGTTGCATTGCTTGAGGCCTACTACTTTTATCTCGACTTATGATTCATATGTCTATGTTCCATGGTATATTTGAAGCAATGTTGTAATTCCTTATTCTGAGGTCTTGTTCAGACCATGCCCAGAGTCCATTACTCCCTAGTGGCCTTAGAAATTTCATAGAAAGGTGTTAAAGAAATACCCTATTTGGGGGAGAGCATTCAGCATGATTTAGTCCGAGCATCCAGAAATCCAATTTACATCTTTCGATTTAGTCTAGTCTCACTACCTAAAATTTTGTGAGCATGACAATTTCAAGAGATAGTTTGTTCACATCCAAGTAGATTGTGAAATTCAGTTCAATACATTCATCATGCATCAGTTTCAGTTTTAGATACTAAGTCATGGGTCAGTCCGTAAGTATCTTGTATATCATCTTAGTCTTTTCTAGTATTTCAACCAAATTATTGTCATTCGAGGATGAATGATCCCAAGGAGGGGGGGTTGTAATATCCTAAATTTTAATGTCATAAACCTCCCATCTCTTCTCCGCGAATTCAGATCCAGTCGAAGGTGATAGTCTTCCTTGATTGAGTTCTTTTCTAATCAAAGATTCAGCTATATAGCTATTGTTATTATAAGTTCATGCATTCCCTGAAGTACTCACAGGATTAGAATAATGTAGAATTAGTTTAGTAATTTACTTCAACTGTGCATCCTCAGTTTTATCAGCTAGCCAACTTCATTCGAGGATGAATGTTTAAGGGGGAGATATTGTAATACCCTGAGATTCCAACCGATAGTTGAACCATGCGTCAAACTCATGACAAATAAATTTTAGTGGCTTGGTAGTTTATGATCAAGTTTTATGTGTATTAAGGTCTCAAAAATGGCCTAGCTATTAGACGATTCAAAACATCCCTTACCGATTGAATTCTTGAGAAGGCTATTGGTATAGTTAACTTCAAATAAGCATATATCTTGTTATACTACTAATTTATGAGATCATTACACACCAACATATAGAAAATTGAGTTATGTTTCTAACTATACCAATTTCACCAAAATTCATTATTGGAGTAAAAAGTTATGGCCGTTTTAGAGTGAGCTATTCGAACTGTCAAAGTGCGACGGGAAGGCGAATGGACCATCGTGCCAGCGATGAACCGTCGCCCAAACCATTGAAGCTGAGGCAATAAGCCCATTTTCTGGCCATAAAGCGATGGTTTAAGGGATAGTTTGTCCCTAGGGCGACGGTTCGTCGTCCAAACCGTCTCGCACCTCCATTTAGTGACTAAAAGTCATTTTTAAAGGGATTTTATGGTCTTTTACACCCTTTTTAACACCTAATTCAATCAAATCAAAGCACATAACTTCATATTCATAGTAGCATCAAAATTAGGGCTCCTTTCAAGATCAACCCTTAAGAATAAGGTTCAAACCCTTCTTCAAGAAAACTCAAGAATCAAAACATCACCATTCAAGAACCTTCAATAAAAGCCTCCAACAACATTCTCAAGGCTTCAAAATTCAACTTGTTCTATCTAACCAAGACAAATAAGGTATGTGGGGTTTGAACAAGAACAATTCTTTCATTCTTGTGCCCAAAGATTTGATTGTATTAAAGAATTTCATGTTTTTCAAAGTGGGGATTTCTCCCAATTTACTTGTTTTGAATTTATGAAATTATAAGTTGTTCAAGTCTTGGACTTGGATGTTATTTCATTTATGTATGTTTGAATCTGAGAATTTATGCCATGGATTGCACATCCCTACGATGATTTGATATTGTCAAGTGTTTCTAAGATAAATGTCAAGATATAAGCTTTATTATGAAGTTGTGGACATTTAAGTACATATTTATATATGAGTTTAAGACTCAATTAAGAATTTTGATGTTTCATAAAGAGTATGGTGTTGGTATGCTTTAACAAATAAGTATCTAGATTATTAAAGAAAGTTTGATCATTGATCCTAAGCTAAAATAGGAATCCATAGTATTTATGATTTAGAGCAAAGAAAAGCTTAATTGGCTTCCTCTACACATCCTTGTATTGTTTTAAGGTGGATTTTCTAAAAGTTCTGAGCCTAAGTATAGGAGCAGTATTTAGCACCGAGTTGGGCTTGATTCCAGGGTCTCATGCCCCAGAACTATGAGCCACTGAAGGATTATGATTAACCCCAAGTTCGTTAAGATAGTGATGTTTAAAGTTAAGGTTTTATTCCGATGGAAAGGATAGAACAACTCTCCTCAATGCGGGCAAGATGTGGGACTCCATGTCAGCTCACATAGTTTATGTCGGTTATAAGAAACTACCTAAGTTCTACTGTAACATTCCAAATCTGGTACCCAAAATGCTACATGGTGCTTATGACCCCGAAGGACCACAAGCTAACCCATGACTAATATCTATACCTGAACACTACATAATATAATGTATAAATGTGGAAATAAAGGCTGAAAGTCCATAAGGTTCATAACTGAAACATAATATCTGATAAAATATAAGATCTGGATGGGGTATGAAATACCCAAAACAATTGAAATATACTGTCTGAACATGATAGTCTGAAAAGTCTTTAACTATCTAAATAAGGAATTAATGGTACATGTCCCCAACTAACTCCAACTAATAACTTAATTAATGAGATAAAGAAGTAATTATCATGTCCTCAAAAGATGAGGACTCACTGATATCTCTGAATTTTGAGACTGGGATGCTACTGATGCTCTGGCGCTCGTGCTTTTGAACCTCTAGTATAAAACACCATAGCGGAAATGTGTCAATACTTTGAATGTACTGGTATGTGGGTGAGGTAGTTTGAATGCATGGGGGTTCATATACATAAAATATACTAACTAATTGAATAACATAAATGTGAGAATACAAGCATGAATATGTTACTGTAACTTACATCGTGGTAAGACTGAATACTGAGTCCTGACTGTTTAGTAATATCTGAGTTGAATATTACTGAAATACAAATTTAATTTGTTACTGGTGAGCTAACAACTGAGTTTACTAACATGGATATCTGAATAATTGTTTCTGATAGTTCTTATTATGATGAACTGATTTGATTGACTGTATCTGACAGTCCTAAATCTGAATACTGATAACATGAGTTTTGTATAACTAATATACTAATACTGAGTGACTATATCTGACAGTCTAAGTTTTGATGGAACTAGCTGAGTTCGGTACTGTACTGAGTTGGATGTATTTGACAGTCCTGAATCTGAAGAACTATCTGAGTTCTTTTACTGAGACTGAGACTGAGACTAAGACTGAAACTATAACTGTGGGAGGTAATCATCTAACTGACATGCCCCAAAACTAAAATAGTGGGGTCCAACCTATAACAACAGCTGGAAGGGTGTCAAAATCGTACCACGTGTTAAGACTAGCTGTGAGTATACCCTCTCTGATAGGGAGATCTTCCGTTAACCCCTTCTGGCAAGTAACCCAAATGAGATGTATAAATCCCTAATGCATAGAGTGCATCACAACCTACGCTCTCTACGTAGTTCTGTAACACAAGGATTTCTTCTAAGGATCACACCCTCCACTGAATAATAGGTGAGCCCCCATCCTTAGGTTCAATCGGGGTTGAATCCTACTCCCAACTAAATAGACACTAAAATGACTAACTAAACTGAACTGATACTAATGGTATTGTTTAGCGGAGCTAAACTGAGTTCTCTGAGCACCATTGACTGGCGGAATGCTATTGAGATCTGAGGATTGACTAAGAGTGCTAAAGTTATTAAGATTTACAGAGAGTACTAAGTTTTCCGAGATTTTTGAGTAGTAAGATCACTGAGATTACTGAACTACTGATATTACTTAGATTTCTGAGATTTCTTGTTTCCTGAGTCATATGACTGACTGTGTTCTATGGATCATAGTTTGATTGAGAGTATAATGAAACATGACACTAGCTCTAGACACACAACTAAATTGTTGGGTACAAGTACCCCAGGACTAGATGGAAAGAAACTGACAAAGTATAACTTTATTGACTACATGACTAACATAAAAAATCCATGATATAATAAGCTGGAGAATTAATGAAGTACAAGTTCTAACGCACCAAAATACCAAACATATATCCATAGTTCATTGATGAAGACATTTCATCAAATACTTGACGTACATGCTGTAAATGAATGGGGATTACTTATAATTATACTAGTATGGCACTTTTCCTTCATGTAGACATTTAATTAAACACACGGGGAGCATGCTGTGGTTATACAATCATCAACACATCTAATAATCATGGATACATTAATCAACTTATAAATTTAAGGGGGTTTATCATGGTTATTATGCAAATCTCCATATACTAGGGTCAATTATTGGAATATGTAATTTAAAACATGAATCAAACCATACAACACCATGAACATGAATTTCAATTCAATTTAAATCATGAACATTCACAAATACTCAAATCTTGGATTTTTAAAAGAGATTCTTGACTTCATGGTTGAAAGAGACCAATGAATGAACATATGACATACCTTGATTGTGAGTTTCTTGAAGTTCTTGGACTTGAAAAACTTGAATCTCTTAGTTTCTTGAAGAAGGGTTTGGATCTTGTTCTTGGGGATTATCTTTGAGAGAAAATCCTAATTTTGATTTTATGGGTGAATGAGGATTTATGTGCTTTGATTCGATGTAATTAAGGGTTTAAAAGAGGTGCATATACCCTAGCTGTTTAACATATGGTGCACCTCTTTTTTGACATTCAATGGGTAGACTAGAAAGAAAATCCCAATCAGTTTCCACTTACTCCTGTTTTAACTTGGGAGCAAAAATAGGAGTATCATAAAGGTTAGGAAAACGTTCAAATCTTTTTTTACTCCTTCGTCCGTAAAACAATTCTTTGATCATCGGCTAGAATAATATTTTTTTCTCCACCATTTCAAATATTCTGTTGTTATGTCAGATTCAAACAACCTAGACTGATAGTATAACCTCAAATCAGAATCAAAAGGTTTGCTATAGTTGTACCAGACAAGTTCTGGACTTGAAGGAATCCATTTAAGGAAGTCCTGATAATATCCTAACTGCATTGCTACATGATTTGGTCAATAAGTCTTGTGAAAATCAAAACCAACAAGCTCCATCACCCTCAAGCAACAAATGAAGGACTCCAATTCTTGGTCCAAATTTTCCCCTTCAACTTTTGCCTACTCTTGTTTTTCCTTGTAAAAATTGGTAATTATCCAACATTCCACAACCAAGTCATACGACCTCCAATGAAACGTCTCTTAAAATGTGTCAATAGCAGTCCTCATATTAATCACATCCAATCATTTCATATCGTACCATCGTCCTATTCTCACCCATTAACAATATTGGAATTTCAAGCCTACTCTTGTTGTGAAGGTAGTAACTCTCCAAAGCCCAAATTTGAAGAGGTTGCTACCTTTGCACCAGAGCAGGCTTGAAATTACAATATGGCTAGAGGGGTGAGACTAGGATGATTGCACTATGCGAAATAATCAGATGTGATTAATCTGAGAACTACTATTGACTCGTCTAGAGAGGCATTTCTGTGGAGGCCATATGCCTTGGCTTTGGAAGGTTGGTTAGTAGCCAAGTTTACAAGGAAATGAAGAGTGGACAATCGTTGAAGGGAAAATTTTGGACCAAAAAATTGGAGTCTTTCATTCTATGACTAAAGGTGGATGAGCTTGGTGGTTTAGATTGTCAAGAGCATCATCAACCAAATCATGTAGCAATGCAGTTTGGATATGATGAGGACTTCCTAAATGGATTTCTTCAAGTCTAGTACTTTCCTCGTACAAATATAGCAGGCCCTTCGATTCAAATTTGAGGTTATATTGTTCACCTAGGCTGCTTGAATCGAATGTAACTACACAGTATTTGAAATGGTGAAGAAAAGAAGTATTATTTCTAGACGATGAATTCAAAGTATTGTCTCTAGGAGGAGGGAGTAATAGAAGATTAAAACGTATTTCTAACCTTTATGATTCTCCTATTTTTGCCCTCAAGTTTAAGCAGGTGAAAGTGGAAACTTATTGGGATGTTTGTGATCTTATTAGTCTATCCATTAAATGTAAAAAAAGAGGGTATATATGCACCTCTATTTTGACCAAGGATATATCCACTCTGCCAAAGTTGAGTGGTGTATTTTCGAATCTATTATTATTAAAAGGAGAGGATAAAGCTTCCATATTAAGCCAAGTGGTAGTTTCATAATAAGCCACTTGGCAGTTTGTAATAGGTTCATAAGAAATTTTAAAAATATTTAAGTAAAAACAATAGATAACTTTAATAAAATTCAAAAGTTAAAACTGCAAATCAGTTTGTATACCAAATCCAGAAACAATTGCGTTTACCTTTTATATTCTCCAAGTGCTCTTTTTCTGATGATTTTTTTTTTTTGGTCTCGTGCACAGTATTCTCTCACATGAGAGAACTGCTTCTCTTTCATTTCTTGCCCGATATATTCATCCTTTTTTCTTTTCTTTCCCTTTTCAATTCTCTTCAGGACATTATTTATTTAATTTCCAAATCTCATGGTTGTTGAAAAATAATACACCCAGTTCAAATTCTATTTTGGTATTTTTCTTTGAGACAGCCTCGATCATAGAAAAGTCCCCAGGCTGGAGATAATCTCCCAAAGATTGTTGTCAACACTGACAAGAAGAAGAACTGGGCAAAAGAACAACAAAATCTGCATCTTTTATTTGCTGAAGAAAGTTCGTCTTGACATCGGTATCTCCAGCAAAGCCATGGGTATTTTATTAGTCTATTACGTGTCTAACTAATGGTTATGTGGCTTTTGTTCTGAAGCAGCAAATAGGTATAATTTGATAACCGCGATATGTGTTAGCAAAGCAGATCATTAACTGATTTTGTGTATATACGGTGTGGTGCTATGTGGATTTCAAGTACATGTGTTACTGCCAACATATAATTGAAGTATAATAAAGTGTTTCATTTGTTGGTCTTTGGAAGCTTCATACCGATAAATAATGGTTTTATTCATGACTCTGTGTTTCAATATCATTATATTTCCTCTCATGACTCTGAGTTTGAATATCCTCATGTTTCTCTGTTCTCCATAAATCACACCTTATTCTCAATTTAAATTAAAAAAAAAATATGACTAAATATTTTTTTTTTTTTAGAAAAACATTTATGAAATTTCTCGATCCATCTTGCTGTTTCACTTGCCCATGCCCAATAATAAGGTTTTATACACTATTATGAAGTTTTACATGGTGTTTTCAAGAGAAACGAAAAATGGCCTTGATGTGCAATAGTGTGAATGAGAACATTGTTATCTTGGTGTATTATTATCTATTAAAATTGTTTTCACATCATAATTTATATATACCTTACAGTTGACAATACATATTGTTTTAACCTTGATCTGTCTATATTTCTAATATTATTTTTTTTTAATTTATAGTGACCTCTGTCTTAAGTTAGTTATAATTTTGACATCAAAATTGTTTTCATAAGATGGAGCAACAAAAATAGACACATAACCTCTGAGTTGCTCCACTTAGAATCGATATAGAATTTGACAGTTCTGTTTGGGTCGAAAGTAAGCAATCATCTCATTTTTTTTGCGTCTCTATTGCAAATGTTCTCACAGGGTGGGACATTCATATTGGAGTGCAGGGATTATGCTGAAAAGTCCTTATTCTCCTCACGTCGACAGCAGATGCTCATTTCCTAAAGGGATGGATCAAAAATCTATGTCGCAATTCCACCAGAAGTGATGGATCCTTCCACCAGAAGGCATGAATCCAATCTTTTTGAGATACGACAGGTATTCTACAAATCACATCATCAAGAGTTTGGAATTTGCTGAATATTAGCAGTATTGTCATAGGGATGCGTTACTTAATATGGCAGGCAATGTTTATCATAGCAGATGCTACAATAATTCGTTTGTCCATTTCGTTACTTGCACTAGGTTCATTTTTGTTGAATTTATTCGACTGATGCAACTATATTGATGTGTTGTTTGTGATTAAAATCTAGGCTATGAAAACTGTAAGCCTGAGTGACAATCTATTCGAGCAACATTGAATTTGGGTGAAACTTTTTCCTTTAGTTCATTCATATTCTTCTTCGTTTGTCATTCTCATTGTTTGTCCTGATAGTGGCATATTATTAATTGTTTTGTAATTGATGTTTGGAGCTTCATTTCATGTTTCAGAATATATGGGTCGTATGATAAAATTGATGGACACTTAGTAATTTTACAAATCATAAATGTCTTGATGAAGGGTATGAAATCATTTGGTATTGGTGGTAAGCAGACTGAAGCGTAATAAAAAGGTGGAAACTACGCATCATAACTTGGTAAGCATTTCACGCATATTTTATTATTCATGACACTTAGTAATGTGTGATACAAATATTACCCTGTGCAAATACCTAAGGATGGTTCTGATCGTGTTTGAAGCATACGTGGGCCAGAGCAAATTGAACTTGCTGGAATTCAATTGAGAAAATTGTTGCCTTTCATCTATGTATTTTGCCTTAGTTTTAGGAACAAAATTTGGCGGGATAAGTAGAAGAATTGGATTCACCCATTCTCTTCGTCACATGGATTTATCTATAGTGATATCACATGATTGTGCCACTTTGATTTCAACGCTTCCTCTTTCTAAGAACCTCAATCATAATCTTCAACTGTTTTTTCTATTTCTATTAGTCCTATTTTTTGTGATTAATTGTAGAACTTAAATGCATTTTATTCTTCCTCCGGCATTTAAAGTATTGTAAGCAGATATTTAAATTGTCTCTACAATGCCTACGTTGCCATGTGGGTGATCATAAACCATTGTGCAATGTGGCATCTGTTCTCTATAAGATCTCACCATTCAATGACAGTCCAATTGGTGATGCGGGAGATGCTGTCATGGCGCGATGACTTTGGTCTGCTATATTGCGGCATTTGGCCTCTAATAGTGTGGGTCGATATCTACTTTCGCACCTGATAATGACCTTACTTCATGATATAATGTGATTTTTCTATTTTATACATGATGAAGAATGTACTTTTCTTTTTAAATCTTTTATACAGAACTCTCCCTTTGCAATAATGGAAATTTAATTGCCCCATGCCTCTCGAATGCTGAACAATCGGCCTCTTCACTGAAATGGAGCAAATATCAATACCTTTTTCCCACACACAAGGTATTTTCTTTGTCAAATTTGATTAAACCATTTTGGAGTTAGTCATTTATCCATGCCAAGTGCAATTTACGAGTTAGTCATTTATCCATGCCAAGTGCGATTTACTTAATCTTCTTTCATGGTTCACCCTCTAAGAAATATTAAATTTTTATTTTTGCCTCTCCACTCAAACAGAATATAAAATAGATGTCCTAATTGTGAATCTTCATCAAAATTAATATACATGCTTGGAGTGTGAAGATTTATGCATCAGTATAGTCATTATGGTAATATGAGTTGGTGACTAGGAGGTTCTGTAAAATTCATTTAGCTTCCATGCTGTACGATATTTTGTTAATTATACGATTACGAATGTATCTTGCATTTTCTTGCCCATAATTTTGGATCTTTCTAATGTTTTATGGAATATCATTTACTTTATTTTATTGATACAATATGTTGTTGCTTCAGGATATGCACCTCATACACTGAAAAGTTCAAGTAATGAATACTACCAATATAGGTCGTCTCCGTACATTCACCTAGAGGTATCTTTTTTTTATCTTGATTCTCTCTTCTTATGATTGAAGAACAACCACGAACCGAAATAATATGAGGACTCCAACAAAGTTATAAGTAAAGAAAGAAATCTTTATTTGTTTTTTTTTCTGCAGTAACGAAGCAATGGGATGACTCAAAGAAGATGTAGTCGACAAAAGTTCTCACAAGTAATGTTTTGATAAGGATAATTGCATAGATTGAGTTACACATTATTAACAACGTCATATTTTCTCTTTTCTTTAATATGGAGTCTTAACTTATTGTCACGACCCGAGCCAAGGCCCTAGCCGTGACGAGCATCCCGAACCATGAAGGCCCGGAACACCCATTCTCTGTCTGGTTATCATGCACAACATTCATAATCATAATAAAATGCGGAATTGAAACTGAGTACGAAAAACATGGTCAAGATCTGCAACATTTCTGAATAATGCTATCTGACATCAGTCTGCGAAATCTCTACTAAGAACATAAACATTTGTCTGAAAAGAAACTGGGACAAGGCCCCCAGTAGACCAAAACATAATAAATAAGATAATGTCTGACATAATTAGGCCTTCCGAATAATAGAAGGCTCACCACTGTGAGATCAAGTCTGCAAGCCTGAAAATGTCTACTGAGTAGCTGGACCCCTAGACTGTGCCTCAAAACCTGGAAGGAGGGGGGGGGGGGGTCAGCACAAAAGTACTGGCACGCGAAGCAATCCAAAAATAGTATAATGGAACATACATACATATATATAAGTGAAAGCAATTTTTCATCAAGACATCCTGTATAAAACTGTTTCTGAAAAATACATGGGCACTTTCTGAAAACATGCAACCTGTCTGTTCATTTCAAATCATGATCTGTGTTTTACTTCTGAGTTAGGTGGTATTCCCCTACAAGTCTGAATATTCCACGGGCTGTATGGAATCCGCCATTGACTCGGCGTGGAAGCCCCCAACCCGAGTGTGCCGCAAGGGTTGGAGTGTCTGAGTCTGATACGCCACAGGACATTTAAGTCAGCGCATAATAATATACCCGGGTCGGCAAACCACGATTTTAGGCAAAGAGTTGTCTGCACTCAAGCCCTCTTCGGGGGACCACCTAACATCTCTGTATGCCCATTTTTAACCTTTTCTGTACATGCAACATTCTGAATGTCTAAAATCATGAAAGTCTGGTAAAAGTCTGATTTCTGAACTAGTCTGAAAAGCCTGTTAGTCTAAGTCTGATATGGCATTTATCTGAGTTGGTATCGTCATACCAAGACCTGCAGGTTCTATTTCTGAGCCATAATGCATTAAGCATGATCTTTCATAAAAGTATAATTTCAGACCACCCAAACATGCAATTTGCATAAAAGAGTTCACGTTCCGAAACTCAAGTCAAAACCATGCAAAAACCTTCATCAAACATATGGTGGTCATGTACTTTTGGCAAACTGCAGTCTTTCATTATATGTAAATTCAACATTTACAACCCTCTCATTCATGTTCAAAATCATATTCGAAACATAGCAAAGCCAAAGCATTTCATATCATGATTTTTCAAGACTTATTTCAAAACAATCTATATCATATGAAACATGGGAAAATTACATCAAGAGAGGAATTTCATGTAAATCATTCTCTCAATTCATATATGCATAAAAACTGTCAAATCACTTTGGAGATGGTCAAAAGACCAAAACAATGATGTTAAAACATCTTATACATAAATATATATATACATAATTTAAAAATCTCATTCTAAGACATGATTTTGCTATGCCCATGAGAATTTAGGAAAACCCCGCGTACCTTGTTCTCCACGAATTTTGGGTGTCTATCAAAGCCTACGTCGAGAGGATTTCAAATCTGAAATTATCTTCCAAAACCAACGATTGAATCTTGAGTTATTTGAGATTTTTTTGTTTGAAACCTAAAGGTGTTCTTGAGAGGATTTGAGAAAAAAGGATGTATTTTTCTGAATTTGGTCTGAATCAGGTGTTATAAACGGAATTGGCTAAAGTGAAATGACTAAAATGCCCCTAAGAAAACAAGAAAGGTCGAAACTATCCCTCAGTTGACAAACTGACAAGCTGAAGTAAAACGGATATAACTCCTTACTCAGATTTTGGATTTGGATGAAACCAGTTGCATTGGAAAGAGAACGCAAAGAGCTTTTGTTTGATAGGTTGCATCTCTCACAGTACATTATATACAGGGAGTTATGATCGTTTGAAGTTGACCCTGAAATGCTGAAAAAAAAACTGGGCAACAGGCTATGCGTTTTGCTACTGTTTTGAAATCCAAACGCAGCCTTATGCATTCCGAAAAATTCCAAAACTTATCCGAGATGTACTATGAGATTGCCCGATCGTAACACAACTTGAAAATATAAAAATGAAGGTCGGGAAGGTCGAGAAGTTGTATCCCGAAGGTTGCCAGCTAAGAATGAGTCTAATACCTGCATGACTTTTTTTTTTTTTCGGTGCGTTACATTATCCCCCCCTTGGGATCATTCGTCCCCGAATGATGACGCGGAACTAGTCACGCACGATTTTCAAACAGATTCATACATGGAAGGAAACATAAAGCAAGAATTGTACCTTCAAATTCGTCACTTGCTGATTCAAATAGGTTTGGGTATCTCGCTTTCATGTCATGCTCTGACTCCCAAGTTGCTTCTTCAACCTTCTGATTTCTCCATAACACTTTAACTGAGACTATATCCTTACTCCTCAATTTTCTCACTTGACGATCTAGGATTTCGACGGGCTCTTCCTCGTAAGACAAGGAATCGCTCACCTTGATCTCATCAATGGGCACCACCAAAGAGTGATCTCCGATGCACTTTTTCAACATGGATATGTGGAATACTGGATGAACAGAACCCAAACTAGCAGGCAATTCCAATTCATACGCAACTCCACCTATTCTTCTTATAATTTGATACGGGCCTATATAGCGAGGCCTTAGCTTACCCCTCTTCCCGAAATGCATAACTCCCTTCATGGGAGAAACTTTGAGGAAGACCCAATCTCCAATCTCAAACTCTAACTCTCTTCTTCTGACATCGGCATAGGATTTCTGACGACTCTGAGCTGTCTTAAGTCGTTCCCTAATGAGTTTCACATCTTCCATTGCCTGATGAACAAGATCAGACCCATACATCTGCATCTCACCTACTTCATACCAGCCTATTGGAGACCTACATCTCCTACCATACAATGCCTCAAAAGGTTCCATCTTAATACTAGAGTGGAAGCTGTTGTTATAGGCAAACTCTATCAGTGGCAAGTGATCAACCCAACAACCTTTAAAGTTTATCACACAGGCCCTCAACATGTCCTCTAGGGTCTGGATGGTGCGCTCAGCTTGCCCATCAGTCTGAGGGTGGAATGTTGTACTTAAGTTCACCTGGGTACCTAAACCTTTCTGAAACGATCTCCAAAACTGAGAAGAAAACTGCGTACCTCGATCGGATATGATAGAGACAGGCGCTCCATGCAAATGGACAATTTCTGCAATGAACAGCTTGGCATAATCTTTCCCCGAATAGTTAGTCCTGACAGGCAGAAAGTGAGCTGACTTGGTCAGCCTATCTACAATCACCCATATAGAGTCGTACTGATTTCGGGACTTCGGAAGTCCTGCAATAAAGTCAATATTGATCATTTCCCACTTCCACAAGGGTAACTCTATTTCTTGGGAAGTACCTCCTGGCCTCAAATGTTCTACTTTCACTTGTTGGCAATTCAAGCACTTAGATACAAAGTTAGCCACATCTCGCTTCATATTATTCCACCAAAACATAGATTTCAAATCATGGTACATCTTAGTAGAACCAGGATGAACAACATACCTCGAGGTGTGAGCTTCATCAAGAATTCTTTCTCAAAGCCCGTCTACATTCGGAACACATAATCTACCCTGAAACCTCAGAATGCCATCACCATCAATTTCAAAAGACATCACCTTCTGTTGACCCACATCTTTCTTGATTTGCATCAAAATGGAGTCTTCAACCTGCTTCTCTTTCACTTCAGCACAAAGGGATGACTTAGCTAACTCATGAACAACCACACCTCCATCTTCGGAATCTAACAGTCGCACTCCCAGATTTGCAAGGCGGTGAATATCCTTCACCATCTCTTTCTTTTCTTCTTCTACATGAGAAAGCCTGCCCATAGACAACCTGCTGAGGGCGTCGGCTACAACATTTGCCTTGCCCGGATGGTAATGCAGGCTCATATCATAGTTTTTCAGGAGTTCCAACCACCGCCTCTTCCTGAGATTCAATTCTTTCTGCGAGAAAACATACTGCAGACTCTTGTGATCGGTAAAGATATCAACATGAACACCGTACAAGTAGTGCCGCCAAATCTTAAGGGCAAACACCACAGCCGCTAACTCTAAATCATGAGTAGGGTAGTTTCGCTCGTGCACCTTCAACTGCCTAGATGCATAAGCTACCACCTTACCATGTTGCATCAAAACACAGCCAAGTCCCACACGGGATGCATCACAATAAACCACAAAACCATCAACACCCTCGGGAAGAGTCAAAACGGGTGCAGTGGTTAGTCTGTCTTTCAACTTCTCAAAACTATTTTCACATAAATCAGACCACACAAACTTTACCTTTTTCTGAGTCAATTTAGTGAGTGGAGCCGCCATGGATGAAAAACCCTCTACGAACCTTCTGTAATAACCTGCCAAACCCAAGAAGCTCCGAATATCGGTTGGAGTCGTGGGTCTGGGCCATTTCCTCACTGCCTCAACTTTCTGGGGGTCCACTCTAATCCCGTCACGGGACACAATATGCCCTAAGAATGCAATAGCATCTAACCAGAACTCACACTTGGAAAAATTGGCATACAATCGATGATCCTTAAGGGTTTGAAGAATGATTCGAAGGTGATCGACATGATCCTCCTTACTCTTAGAATAAATTAGAATATCATCAATAAATACAATGACAAACGAGTCAAGAAACTGATGGAAAACTCTGTTCATAAGATCCATGAAGGTTGCAGGGGCATTAGTTAACCCGAAGGACATGACAAGAAACTCATAGTGACCATATCGGGTTCGGAAAGCCATTTTGGGAATGTCTGACTCCCTAACTTTCAACTGATGATAGCCCGAACGAAGGTCTATTTTTGAAAAACATCTAGCACCCTGAAGCTGGTCAAAAAGATCATCAATCCTAGGAAGAGGATATTTGTTTTTAACTGTGACCTTATTCAACTGACGGTAATCTATGCACATACGAAGGGAACCGTCTTTCTTACGCACGAAAAGTACAGGTGCACCCCAAGGAGATACACTGGGGCGTATAAATCCCTTATCTAGGAGGTCTTCTAGCTGATCTTTCAACTCTTTTAGCTCTACAGGAGCCATTCTATATGGCGGAATAGAAATGGGGCGGGTATTTGTCAACACATCAATACCAAACTCTATCTCCCTATCAGGGGGTATCCCTGGGAGATCTTTGGGAAAGACTTCTGGAAACTCATTCACCACAGGGACAGACTGAAGAGGAGGATTTTCAACTTTGGAGTCCTTGAGTCGAATGAGGTGATACAAATAACCCTTAGAAATAAGTTTTCGGGCTCTGAGATAAGATATAAAGTGCCCTTTGGGTGCTAAAAAATGTCCCGCCCATTCTATCATTGGTTCATTCGGGAAAGAAAAGGTAACTCTACGGGTCCTACAATCCAATATGGCATAGCATGAATGGAGCCAATCCATCCCTAAGATAGCATCAAATGCAACCATGTCCAACTCTATAAGGTCTGGCACCGTATCCCGACTACCAACAGTCACCACACAACCCCTATACACCCTTCTAGCAACAACAGAATCCCCTACCGGGGTAGAAATAGAAAAGGGTTCAGAAATCACACTGGGCTCAAACCCGAAACCAACAGCCACATAAGGGGTCACATAGGATAAGGTAGATCCGGGATCAAGTAACACACAGACATCACAGGAAAAGATTTGTAACGTACCGGTAACAACATCTGGGGAAGCTTCCGCCTCCTGGCGGTTGGTCAAGGCATATAACCGGTTACGACTGTTCCCGACAGCTGATGTGGTGACCTTCTGAGATGGGGGTGGCACTGTGGAATTGCCCTGAAACTTTGCACCACCAGCACTTCTCCTAGTAGATGGACAGTCCCTCTGAAAGTGGCCTGGCTGACCACATGAATAACATACAAGTGTGCCCAACTGACATTTCCCCGGATGATTCTTACCACACTTTTCACATCGCGGGTAAGTGCGATGCTGCTGAGCCACACTACCCTGCGACTGAGTATCTGATGCTCTAGATCCATGAGGAGTCTGATAGCTTTGAGTTTGTCTGTATGCAGGGGGTCTGGGTACTGGGGCGCTGGCTGCCGACTGCATATTATTCCAAAACCTCGTCTTCTTCGACCACCTATTTCCCCAATTACCACTCTGCGGCTGACTACGGTGCTGGTCTGCAGATTTGACTCTCTTGGCCTGCCTGTCCTTCTCTCTAGATTCAGCGATCTTTCTCTTCTTCTCTTCCACCTGCTGCATATGGACTGTCAGTCTAGAAAAGTCTAACTCCCTATTCAACATTGCCCCCTGGCACTCAAGTATCAGGTTATCAGCAAGGCCGGATGCAAGTTTCCTCATCCGTGCTCTCATATTGCAAGTCAATTCTGGTGCATAGCGGGCTAGTTGATTAAACTTTAAAGTGTACTCCTGTACACTCATACTGCCCTGCTTCAGGTTCATGAACTCTTCTGCTTTGGCCTCCCTCAACTCCAGAGGAAAGAATCTGTCAAGGAAAGCTTCTACAAACTCACCCCAAACTGTAGGCTCAGCACTCTCACCCTTTGCATCTTCCCAGTCTGCATACCATTGATTTGCAACATCCTTAAGCTGATAAGTTGCCAATTCCACTCCTTCTATCTCATCTACATGCATTACCTTAAAGATATTCTCCATCTCATCCACGAACTCTTGTGGATCTTTCTCCACCTTTGTACCAGTGAACTTAGGTGGATTCATCTTCATAAAATGCCCGACTCTAGTAGCCCCAGACGTAACGGATGCAGACCCAACATCTTCTGATCGTTGAGCCTGGTTAGCTACCAGCTGTGTCAGCATATGAATAGACTGTCTGAACACTGCATTTGAGATATTTCTCTGAGCAGTTTGCGGACGGTTGGCATTGGTCCGCGGAGTCTGAGGTGGACTAGTTGGGACTGGAGGAACTCCTGAGGTAGGGACAAGTTCTGGCGTGGAAGATCTATAACGGGTCCGCATCCCGTGGGTGGGACGGACCACATCTGCCTGAGCACTCTGATCGATGTTGAAACGGGGAGGCATAGTCGTGTTTCTAAAATACAAGAGATCATTGATTAGGGGACAGTTTAGAATCTGAAGCACGAACTAAATCACAAAGAAGGGAAACATTCCTAAACGCCTAGTAGCCTCTTGTTTATAAGTGTGGCGCGCTACACACCCATAAACAGAACTCTACTCGACGCGATTTTGCAGACACCCTGGGACCATGAACCGTGCTCTGATACCAAGTTTGTCACGACCCGAGCCAAGGCCCTAGCCGTGACGAGCATCCCGAACCATGAAGGCCCGGAACACCCATTCTCTGTCTGGTTATCATGCACAACATTCATAATCATAATAAAATGCGGAATTGAAACTGAGTACGGAAAACATGGTCAACATCTGCAATATTTCTGAATAATGCTATCTGACATCAGTCTGCGAAATCTCTACTAAGAACATAAATATTTGTCTGAAAAGAAACTGGGACAAGGCCCCAGTAGACCAAAACATAATGAATAAGATAATGTCTGACATAATTAGGCCTTTCGAATAATAGAAGGCTCACCACTGTGAGATCAAGTCTGCAAGCCTGAGAATGTCTACTGAGTAGCTGGACCCCTAGACTGTGCCTCAAAACCTGGAGGGAGGGGGGGGGGGTCAGCACAAAAGTACTGGCACGCGAAGCAATCCAAAAATAGTATAATGGAACATACATACATATATATAAGTGAAAGCAATTTTTCATCAAGACATCCTGTATAAAACTGTTTCTGAAAAATACATGGGCACTTTTTGAAAACATGCAACCTGTCTGTTCATTTCAAATCATGATTTGTGTTTTACTTCTGAGTTAGGTGGTATTCCCCTACAAGTCCGAATATTCCACGGGCTGTATGGAATCCGCCATTGACTCGGCGTGGAAGCCCCCAACCCGAGTGTGCCGCAAGGGTTGGAGTGTCTGAGTCTGATACGCCACAGGACATTTAAGTCAGCGCATAATAATATACCCGGGTCGGCAAACCACGATTTTAGGCAAAGAGTTGTATGAACTCAAGCCCTCTTCGGGGGACCACCTAACATCTCTGTATGCCCATTTTTAACCTTTTTTGTACATGCAACGTTCTGAATGTCTAAAATCATGAAAGTCTGATAAAAGTTTGATTTCTGAACTAGTCTGAAAAGCCTGTTAGTCTGAGTCTGATATGGCATTTATCTGAGTTGGTATCGTCATACCAAGACCTGCAGGTTCTATTTCTGAGCCATAATTCATTAAGCATGATCTTTCATAAAAGTGTAATTTCAGACCACCCAAACATGCAATTTGCATAAAAGAGTTCACGTTCCGAAACTCAAGTCAAAACCATGCAAAAACCTTCATCAAACATATGGTGGTCATGTACTTTTGGCAAAATGCAGTCTTTCATTATATGTAAATTCAACATTTACAACCCTCTCATTCATGTTCAAAATCATATTCGAAACATAGCAAAGCCAAAGCATTTCATATCATGATTTTTCAAGACTTATTTCAAAACAATCTATATCATATGAAACATGGAAAAATTACATCAAGAGAGGAATTTCATGTAAATCATGTTCTCAATTCATATATGCATAAAAACTGTCAAATCACTTTGGAGATGGTCAAAAGACCAAAACAATGATGTTAAAACATCTTATACATAAATATATATATACATAATTTAAAAATCTCATTCTAAGACATGATTTTGCTATGCCCATGCGAATTTAGGAAAACCCCGCGTACCTTGTTCTCCACGAATTTTGGGTGTCTATCAAAGCCTACGTCGAGAGGATTTCAAATCTGAAATTATCTTCCAAAACCAACGATTGAATCTTGAGTTATTTGAGATTTTTTTGTTTGAAACCTAAAGGTGTTCTTGAGAGGATTTGAGAAAAAAGGATGTATTTTGCTGCATTTGGTCTGAATCAGGTGTTATAAACGGAATTGGGTAAAGTGAAATGACTAAAATGCCCCTAAGAAAACAAGAAAGGTCGAAACTATCCCTCAGTTGACAAACTGACAGGCTGACGTAAAACGGATATAACTCCTTACTCATATTTTTGATTTGGATGAAACCAGTTGCATTGGAAAGAGAACGCAAAGAGATTTCGTTTGATAGGTTGCAGCTCTCACAGTTCATTATATACAGGGAGTTATGATCGTTTGAAGTTGACCCTGAAATGCTGAATAAAAACTGGGCAACAGGCTATGCGTTTTGCTACTGTTTTGAAATCCAAACGCAGCCTTATGCATTCCGAAAAATTCCAAAACCTATCTGCGATGTACTATGAGATTGCCCGATCGTAACACAACTTGAAAATATAAAAATGAAGGTCGGGAAGGTCGAGAAGTTGTATCCCGAAGGTTGCCAGCTAAGAATGAGTCTAATACCTGCATGACTTTTTTTTTTTTTTTTTTTCGGGGCGTTACACTTATTAGTTTGTTTATTAATTATATCTTCACTAATTTTCCTATTTGCTTTAATCTTTTAGTAAAAATTATTTCTTCTGAAATTGATGTGGTACATTTATACTTGTGTTTTTTATTTCTCGAGAAATTATTCTCTGTTCACTCACTTATGTTTAAACTATTCAGTAATGACATTTGAAAATTATTTAATAATTTCCTTTGGTCTAACATATAAACTTTTTACTAAGTACACTACATTGAAAAGAATGATATCAATTGAATTCTTTTTACAACTAATATAAGTTATTATTTAAATAAGTCACGTAAATATTTGCATTTATTATAGAGAAAATTCTCTGTTTTCACCTTAAACTATAAACGAAATTGCTGATACACACCCGAACTTTAGGAGGGTCTTATTACCCACTGCACTAATTAAAACCAATTTTTTTGCAACCTTAGTACCTACGTGACACATATGTAGCACATAAATGTGCCTACGTAGACTTTCAGTGTTTTAATTCACTGATGTGCCATGTATGCGTCACATAAGCACTAAGGTTGTAAAAAATACGATTTTAATTAGTCCAGTGGTAATAGGACCCTCCTAAGTTTGGGTATGTCTCAGCAATTTCGTTTATAGTTCAAGATGGAAATAGTGCATTTACTCATTATTATAATTTCTTAATATTCCGCGCAACGCGCGGGTACAATACTAGTTTTCATTAAAATTATTCTCATAAATGTAGTACTATTCAAACAAAGGGCATATTATAATTACCTCTTTGAGTGAAGAAGAGAAGCATAATTCATCGCCCTAGGCATACATTATGTTACGGAATATATAAGTGAAGTTGCATCAACTAGTGAAAAGTGTTGATTAATCTTCGCCTAAGTTGCTCAATTTTTGTTATTTTCGGTGTTGCAATTGTGTCAACATGACATGAGTGAGTGTGTGTAGAGAATATTAAACGAAAGGTATAACTGAAGAGACTTTCTGTTAGCCCATGATCATAACTAAGATCAGAAGATTCAACTAAAGAAGAGGAAGCTAGCTCAAGAGGCTAAACTGACACGAATGAACAGGCCAATCAGAAGAGATTAGACAGTAGACGTAAAAAGATCACTTCATTAAAATGGGAAGACAGTACCATACACATCACATAAATTAAAAATACTTAAGTCACCGTTATGTGCCAGAGAGATACAATGGATAGGAAGAAGGAAAAGAATTAGGTAAGAACAATAACGGGGCTTACGAGAATGGAGGTTTGGTGGCAAGCAAATTGAGGGGCCTGTCCATACTAGCACTTCCAGTAGCATGGACATTATGGAGCTACTTTGTGAAGTTCTTTACTTCATTAGTAAGACCCTTGACCTCAACAGTGAGTATAGAAACTTGGGCCTTTTACCCTTAATTTTTAGCCTTCAGATCATCTGAGGTACTAGGGTCCCTCAGAAGATAGCTGATGTATCTTGATGTGAGATTTCAGCATCCATAGTAGCCACAACCACTCGCATCTCCTCCAGCTCTTCAGTTAAATGTTCTTTCACCTCAGTCAACTCAGAGACTAGGGACTAGCTTTAACCTCAGTCAACTCAGAGACATAGGACCTCGTCCGTAATTTACCTTCTGATACAAGAATGACAAGGAAAGGCACAAAACATACACCAAAACAGTTCACAAGTTCAAGGAACCAAGAACCCTTTTGATGACCACTCTCGGATTCACTAGTTAGAACAAGGAAGAAGAGATTATAAGGTGTTGTGACACCAAAACAGCCGTTGTGACACCAAAACAGCCAATCACAAACTAATATTACCAATAATAAGACAAAGAAACAAGATGAACAACAATAATATTAAAACAACAACACACGGCTTGGAATAACAAGAACACTACCAACGGTTCCAACAAGATAAAGATAGGAAGATAGACAAATGGAGGTGTAATCTTAAGAACCCAAGAGTTTATTCCACTCTTGGACCATTAACACTACACACTACAATTACCTATCTCTTCGAATTGACACAACAGAGGTATCCACCACCCAAGCACCAACGTATCAAGATAAATACAACAAACAAATGATTCCACACTTGTGCAATGCCCTAGTTTCGGTTTTGGACTCTCTCTCTCTCAGATTAGTATTCTCTGAATATCATTAAGCAACTATAGAAATCAATCCTACAATGTTCCATTTATACTACATTTAAATAATAGACAAAATGATAAAATGGCCTTTAGTGACTAGTCTTCAAAAATACTCAAAAACTGTCATGACCCTAATCATACTTGTATCATCCTCTCCTTCTTGAGAGGAATTTGACGACAAATTCACGGCCTCAGCTCTTATAAAAAGGCATGTCACAATCTCCTTTATGCGTTCAGACATCTTCTCCATCTCCCTCACCTTGCATTTTAACCTCCCCTTGCTCTCCATCTTTAGGCTTGCCATCAACCTTAGTCAATTCAATTACTACTTCTTCCCCAAGATAGTAAAATTTTCCATTCCTTAGGATCACGTTCCTAAGGTTTGGACACTCACTAGCCTTGTGCCCCCACCCTTGAAATTTGAAGCATTGAAATCCCTTGGAATTGGAAGTGGAAATTGGTTTACCTTCATACCTTGGGGACTGTTTTGGGGCAGCCTTTGTGATCTCGGGTTGGACAGTCATGGATGAGCTCTCTTTATGCTAACTTTCAACCTCCAATGCGACTTGGAAGATGCCATCAATAGTGTCAAACTTATGAAGTGTCAAATGTGAGGCAATATCTCTATTCAACCCCACCTTGAATCGAATGATGTCGTGACTCACTTTCTCCCCTCTATGATCAAGTTTCAAGATGAGTTGTTGGAACTCATCGTAGTAAGACACGAAGCTCTTATTTCCTTGCCTCAAGTTATACAACTTGGCAAGGAGCTCTTGTTGATATCTTTAGGGTAAGTACTTTGTCTCATGAGGTACCTTAACCGAAACCAAGGAGGGGGTTTCCCCTCAATCAAAATGTTGCCAAAATGTTTAACATACTCCCACCATGTAGTAGCATAATCCTCAAAGTGAGCAATTGTATAGCAACTCTTTTTCTCCTCGGTAAGATCATTGGCTTGGAAGACCCTCTGACATGCGGATTCCCATGCTAGAAACTCTTCGGGATCACTCTCACCCTTGAAGATTGGAATCCCCATCTTGATTGTATTTAGCTCTACATCACAGTTTTTGTTCCCTTGTTGGTTCCAATGACCAACTCTACCTTCTCGGCCATGAACTTCCCTCGGATTCCCATGCCTTACCCTTATCTGTCACCCTCTCATGTAAGCACCATCATACAACCCATAACCATCATGTTGTCCTCCCCTACCATAGCCCTCAATATGGATGGGTCTATTTGGATTAAGTAGAGCTTGTAGTGGCGGGATTAGATTTGGATACTGAGGTCTTTGGTCAAGTGAAGTTTGGATGAGAGGATT
Organism: Capsicum baccatum var. pendulum; assembly: GCA_030864225.1. NCBI lineage: Eukaryota > Viridiplantae > Streptophyta > Magnoliopsida > Solanales > Solanaceae > Capsicum > Capsicum baccatum. The sequence continues at coordinate 8,510,089 of CM061552.1, forward strand.
AGGATTTTTTCGTGGTATTTGGGTTCCAATACCTTCTTGTTGGACTTGGTCGAGTGGAAGATGGAATGGTCTATTTTTTTCTCAGCTTCGGAGTAGAGATGGGTTGGATTTGAGGCAATTGGTGGATATAGCATTTAGTGCAAGGTCTTGGGAGTATTAGTTGGGGAATTGTTTTGAGGGGTGGAAGGCCAACTAATTTGGCTTTCTACTTGCTCTAATCTTATACTCATAGATGCCACATCCGTATCTAAGTTCTCAATTCCTACATTTAACCTAGCCACGTCTCGGGACATAGTTTCAAGGCGAGGCAAAATGAGTTTGATGGAATTATTGTCTATTGTTTGAGCATTTGAAGTCTTGGGTTCCATTGGACTTAGGACGTTACCTATAAAACAATAAACTAGTTAGTTGTAAAAGAAAAGGTCCTCACACTCTCTCTTTAGTTCTTTGCCTCTCAGGTTTCTTCACTCAATCACACAAGTGTGACAAGCTTAATTGTATTCCTTGCTTGAGAGGTGAACCAAGAATTTCAATGACTCAAAAGAATAAAGCACACAAAGGAATGTTAACAGGAAGAATGGTTTCAAAACTAACTTTCAATCTAATATTAGCATGTAAGTTAGTAATGGAGTCAACCAACGAGTCTAAAGAAACAACAAATTAGAAAATAGTAATCCAAGTTTGAGCTCAAATTAATGTGTGAACAGTAAACTTGATGATATGTCACCCTTCAACTGGCCGAGATTTCAATAAATTTTAATTATCAATTTTGATATTTTGGGTCCTTCACAATTTGGAATGGATGAAATTAAAATTGGAGGGAAAGTTCAAGTCTTAGAATCCTTTTAAAATTCAATCTTCAAAAGGTGTGACTTGACTTGTACTATTCCCACAAAACAAGATCCTTGAAATAGAGAAAGTGGTTGAAAAAGATGTTGTCAAGTCAAAGAAGGATGTGATCAAGTCGTTTCACCGACAAGTCTTCCAACTGTCTTCACCTTTTCTAGATCTATTAGCTACTTTTAGTTGGTCAAGATATGAGAAGTGAATAAGAACAACAAGAACACAATAATAACCTTCAAGAACTATAATAACATCACCATATAGCCAAGAACAACAACTTCAAGATTCGGCTAACCTCAAGTTCACATCAACAATGCCATTATTTTAAGCTCAAACTTTAGATCTAGACACTTATAGTGTTGTTGAGAAAAAACCAACACTTGAAACACCCTAAACAAAAAAAAAAATGACTACCAAATCTAGACACACAAATAAGTTTTTGGCCAAGATCCGACTTTTGGACAAGAACAAGAATAACTTCTTCACCTTTTTTTTTTTGCTACTTTCAAGCCCAAGATTGATCTTGTTAGAATAAGATTAAGCCACGCTATGATACCAAATGATACAATAATGACAAGAAAAGGCACAAAACATACACCAAAAGAGTCAACAAGTTTTAGGAACCAAGGGCCCTTTTGATGACCACTCTCAGATTCACTAGTTAGAACAAGGAAGAAGAGATTATAAGGGGTTGTGACACCAAAAAAGTCAATCACAAACTAATATTAACAACAATAAGATGAATAAACAAGAGGAACAACAATAGTATTAAGACAACAACAACACAAGTCTTTGAATAACAATAACACTATGAATGGGTACAACAACATAAAGATAGGAAGATAGACAAATGGAGGTATAATCTTAAGAACCCAAGAATTTATTCCACTCTTGGAACCTTAACACTCCACACTACAATCACCTATCTCTTACAATTGACACAAGAGAGGAGTCGACCACCCAAGCACCAACGTATCAAGCTAAATGCAACACACAAATGATTTCACACTTGTGAAATGCCCGAGTTTCGGTTATGGACTCTCTCTCTATAAGAGAAGTGTTCTCTCAATATCATTAAGAGACTAAATAAATAAACCCTACAATGTTCTGTTTATACTACATTACAGCAATAAACAAAATGACAAAAGGGCCCTTTAGTGACTAGTCTTCAAAAATACTCAAAAAGTGTCATGATTATGATCATACTTGTATCACCTTCTGCACATTCTTTCTCAATAAGTGTGTTCATGGTTAATATCTACTTCACTATACCAGCAAATCCCTTCTCAGACTCTATATTAAAGTGCTTGAACACATTCTTGAGAAAGTATCCATAGGGTATTCCATATCTCCCATCTTTAAAATGCAGGACCTTATACATATGCTTAATCATTAGTGCAGGGAGATTAATCAACTCAAATTTATTGAGGGCTTCCATGAGAAATAGGTCTACTGTAGAAGCCACTGTTCCTTTCCCCATTTGAGGCACTAGGACCTTGTACATAAATTCGAAGAGTAACTGAAATTCCTCCTTCAAGAACTTCTTGCTTACTCCAGCTTTGGAGTTAACACTGAACTTTGATGTTGACTGTACAAACTTAAGTGAGGGATGTTGATTCCTCGCAGACCTAATCCAATCAATAGAAATATCCAAAAATTTTCATATAATTACCTCATCTAGAAGGAGCTGCACTGCTTGCACCATCGCTATCAAACTCAAACCGTCCTTAACAAACTTTTTGATGTAGAAGAAATCATTGACTTCCTTTTCTTGACTATTGAGGACTGGAATTTCAAATAATTTAATCCAATCTTGATACTGGACAAAATCCACCAACTCGTATATCCCAGGTTGATCAAAAATGTTGGGATTAAATACCCTCCCCGTCTACACCTTTTGGGACTTGAAGATTTGATTCATCTCTTCTCTCGTGGAGTCTCTATTAGGTTTCTACACTTTTATTCATTTGGATGTGGTACTTGGTCCCACAATTGGCTGACTAACTCCCTCAGATGGGAGTGAGTTAGCTTCATGACTCTTTCCTTTTTGTTTAGGCTGAAATATGTTCCTTCATTTTGGGTGCCACGAATTTTGTTTGCTTCAAAATTCCAGCTTCCTTTTGCTTCTTACATGTGGAAATAACAATTCCATAATTAATGTCCTCCTCCTTGTCTTCATCCTCCACCTCAACAACCTCTTTGGCAGGAGAAATTGCCTTCGTTTTGTTAGACCTTTTCTTAACATTCCTCTTTCTAATGGTAGCCCTTTTACTGGTCTTGAAAGTATCGCTTATAGGATTTTTCTTTTCCCCCTAGTGTTATAAAAATTTATTACTGGATTTGAAAGACTTGGTCCTTTCCCTTATATCCCATTTTTCTTATCCTATTCCAAGTGAGATTTACTAATTCATCCTTCTCCCTATCATCTTTCACGAGGGGATGAAGTATTTCCTTTGACACACTAGCAAAAATTGGGGTCCCAATATACCTAAGGCTTGGGGACTTTGATGAGGATTCAGAAAAAAGGGACTGAAGCTCCCTTGGGTCACAGGCCAGTCTTATTAGACTGTCTGCTACCCAATTAGCCCCAGTCTCCATGTACTAGAAGGGTTCCCTCATTCCTCAAGTAGATTAACAACGAACAAGTTTTCCTCAATAGAAAAGGGTACTGGGATAGAGTGGAGACCCGGTCCTGTAGAGACTTCAGGTTAGGATTCAGATACAAGGAGAGAGATAACTGATGAAGCTTCAGGGTTGGGAGAAATGGATGGTGGAGAAGTTGAGTCTGTGGTAGGATATAACAGTTCAACATTAATTGGGTCAACTATTGATAGAAATAAAGGAGAAGATAGCATTTCTCCACTGATGGGAGATCCAAAAGAGGCATCGATGTCTAGAAAAAGTGGAGAGTTTGCTTGGAGAAGGGATTCTCGAAGGTTGGTGTGGGGTTTGATGGTGGAGACTCAATCGAAGGAGTGTTTTCTCCTGAGGGAGTCTGGATCGAGGAAAAAGAGAGACTTTTTTAAAGAAAATATGTGTGTGAATGTGAGAGAGATATGAATGTAACACCCCAAAAAATTTAGAACCTTCGTGAACCCAACGTTGTATAAAATGCAAGTACATATGAAAATGCACTTCATGTCTTTTTAGTATTGGACGTGATTTATAAATGTATTAAGGCCTCAAGCAACTCCAAACTCATAGCCAAGTCAATATCTCAATTGTTGCTTATTTGTTCTGATTGGAGAAAACAACTATATATACAGTTCAAAATTAATAGATGTTATGATTCAGACAGAATAAAAAACCACAAGTAAAAGAAAACAAGAACAACACATAGATTTATGTGGAAACCCTTGCGCGAAAAACCATGGGTAGAGGCAGATAAGCTTTCACTATAATGGAAAAAAATTACAATGTGAAGAAGGCTGAATTTTCTAAATGATGAAATATCCCACTAAATCAAACATATATTACGTGCAAACAAATAGGTCCTAGGTACAAAAACATAAAGGTCCATCAACTAAAATTTGGGTTACAATTATCTCTACCTTGACATGAATTCTAATTCAGAACTCAAATTCATTTCAGGACAAACTCTCCACCTCTTTCACAAAAGCCCCTAAGGGCACATCTTAACAGCTAACACTAACCAAGTCCAAACAATGCTCAAACTAGGCACTTGGTAGTGTCTTGGTCATCATATCACCAGGATTATCATGAGTACTAATCTTGCTCACCACAATATCACCACAAGCAATAATTTCATGAAAAAATTGATATCGAACATCGTGTAGTTTTGTCATGGCCCAAATCGAGGCTCTGGCCGTGACGAGTAATTCTGAACCATAAGGTCTGAAACACCCCTATCTGTCTGCTAATCATGCACATAATTCATATGATAAAAGAAATGCGGAAGATACACAATATAACAAAAACATGGTCAAGAATCATATGCAAACAATAATGGAGAAACAATGTCCCACACTTTCAATCAACATCTCTAAAATTATCTGCGAAATCTCTACTACAGGAACTGAAACAAATATCTATCTAAAAACTAGGACAAATCCCCTAGTAGGCCAAACTAATAAATGATAAATGAAACTATGAGATATCAGGCCTTCCGAAATATAGAAGGCTCACCAAGTGACTCTGCGAATCTGTCTGAGGAAATCTACTAATTTTATGGACCTCTAGACTGTGCCTCCGAACCTGGGATGGAAGGGGGTCAATACAAAAGTACTGGTATGCAGAGATTTCAAAACAAAACATAATATTCTTACAAAATATAGTTAAGAGCCATTATAAAGCAGTTTTATATCAAATCATTTGAAAACACATGGGCATAATGTAATTATTTTCAACAACAATACAATGCAGCTGAGCTAGGTGGAATACCGTACATATCACATTTACACCAACTGTCAAACCTCGGTTGCCGCTGAGATTAGACTATGAGTGAGGGGAAGACATACAAGATCACAAAGCAGTGTGTCTCAACCCAATGGTAGTACACAAGATCACAAAGCAAGGCTCCTAACAATAGTCCCAATTTGGGAATGACATAAAGTCAAGTACGTAAGATCACAAAGCATGGTACCAAGTTCCCATGTCGGAAAACACGGTTTCCAGCAATGAGCCCTTACACTCAAATGCCTTGTTTTGGCATTCACCTATCTCGTGTAAAATCAATGCATTCAAATTTCATCTGATTCAATCACATTTCATATTCTGTAGGGTATCGTCATACCCGACTTGCAAGCCATCAATATCACATTATTCTTCTCATTCAACCATTGTATTCAACATGAATAACCTTCTCGTTTTCAAGTCAAAATTATATCAATTCTCAAAACATTTCACGTCATGCTCTTCAAGATTTTTGTAAACAATTTACATAATATGAACATTTAAAACAAACTCACACCAAGAGAGGAAATTTCATATCATTCATGCTCTCAAGTTAACATCTTTTCAAAATACATTCATATACATATATCATATAGCAAATCACTTTGGGAGTAAGCCTAAGGGCCAAATAAATATCATAAAACATTTAAAACAAAATCATATTCATAATTTCAAAACCCCCATTTGAAAACATAAATTTTTAAAGCCCATGAGATTTTTGAGATAACCCCACGTACCTCTATATGTGAATATGATAGGTGCTTGTAAAAGCCTACATTCATATACATATATCATATAGCAAATCACTTTGGGAGTAAGCCTAAGGGCCAAATAAATATCATAAAACATTTAAAATAAAATCATATTCATAATTTCAAAACCCCCATTTGAAAACATAAATTTTTAAAGCCCATGAGATTTTTGAGATAACCCCACGTACCTCTATATGTGAATATGATAGGTGCTTCTTAAAGCCTACATTGTGGAGATTCCAAATCTTCAATTTATTTTGAAAACCCATGGTTGAATCTTGAACTACTTGGCTTTTTATTTTGAAACCCTAGAGAGAGTTCTTGAACAATTTTGATGAATGGAGGTGTATTTTGGGGTCTTTGGGAACTGAATTTCGGGTTTAAGGCTAAGTAAGGGTAGAAAAGGACCATTTTGCCCCAAAAACGGAGTGTCTAAGTCACTGGAAACCTTTACATAGGTTCTACCTATGCTATCGCCTATGTTTACATAGGCGCCACCTATGCTATCGCCTATGTTTACAAAGGCGCCGCCTACTACTTTGAAAGGCCATAACTTCTTGCTCAGGTGCCGGATTTTAGCAAAATTGGTATCGTTGGAAAGCTAACTCAAAGACCTATAATTTAACACATAGTAGTCTCTCTAATTCGACATATATAAAAAGTTATGGTCGATGGAATCTAAAACAAATTACTACATCCACTAAAACTTAATCGATCAAAATAGTTTCAACTCGTCCTTGAGTTGAAGGACCTCTATGGTCTAAATTCAAGCTTGAATGGATTCACATACTACGCAAATAATTAACATGCCATATTGGCATAGGATTTATGGTTTTGGGATTATCAACGCATCAAAATCATGGTCCATATTGTAGACCAAAAATACGAGGTGTTACATTATCTTCCCCTTGGGATCATTCGTCCTCGAATGATGGGTAGAAACATATTAAAGCTTAGAGGTATGGAATAAACTGGACATGATATGTTTCTCTAAAAAAGAATACACCAATCTAAAACATGACTATAAGACTGTAATTACTGTTGTTCCAAATTCTTATACCAGACGTGCATATCTTATGCATGGAATACACAAATAAAGCGACTCATAGGCTGAATTCTAATAATGAATCATGCATATCTAATGTAATGATTTGTTACTGAGTTGTTCTAATGAACGCAGAACTGAATACACTAATAAGCTGAGCTTTTCTATTGAACATGCATTTCTAATGCATGCATATTTGACTGAACAGACGTATCACGTATTACTGAATATGCAATGATAACTGGTGCGAAGATTGTAATAAGAATCTGTGCATGCAACTGAATGGGGGTATCTCCCCCTTGGGACACTATGTCCTTCTATGAATTCTCAAATCACAAAGATACTCGGAAAGATTGAGGCAATGCACTAGGCACCTATGAAGTGAGTCATAATTGAACATCTGGAGTTTGAATCTAGTACATAACGCATGAGCTGGGTTATACTCGCAACTACTAGTATACTTTATCTTGGAATAGCAACATATCTGAGATTTTTGGGTATGAGTCACAGAAGTCATATGACTATAGGATCCTAACATTGACATTACTCTGCATTCTGGAACATAGCATATAACTGCAAAATTGGGATAGAATTACCAGGCCTTTGGCATTACAACTTCTTACTTTCAAGCTTAGCACACTTGTCGAATATCACTTAACTATACTATTTTGCTTAAAAATCATATTCATTCAACTCAGCGTAAAATTCCCATATGAGCATTGACAAATCTTTCTACTATGATGTTCCATCAATAAGAACATTCACATCATCACCACTATCATTCCATAGGAAGGGTCACTAAAAGGTTAAGACATAAGATCCTGAAGCATGAAAAGATTTTTATACGGGACTGAGCACACTATAAAGAGTGAGTACATGTGTCATGAGTTGCATGAACTCAACTAGAGTTTATAACATAAGGAATGTGATTTCGACTACTTGAATGAACTAGAACTCATTATCTCAGAACTGGAAGAGTACGTGACTCTCTATCATATACAGGAATCATGAACTACGATCACGGAACTAGATCATAAGGCATGAGTAAGCATCCGATTAACTAAAAAAAATATTGAGGTAGGAATGGGTTGAGATTCACCGTCACTTTCTGATGTTCTAAATCATACTGCATCACTACTAGAATCTGAGAGCCTTACTTGCTCATTCGTTCTATCATCTCCCACTTAGCTTCAAGTCATCATCTAGAGTTTGGGAGATCCCTTACTAGATTCTAACTGAACTACACTTACTGCACTCTGGGGTTTGAAAGAAAAAAAATGACAAGACATGCATATCGTAGACTTAACCCGAATGACTACCTTCTAGGATACACTCTATCTTTCCATAGCCACCAATAGTCATAGTATAATTCTTGCACACTTATTTCTATCAGTTCAACCTTCAAAACTCAAACTTAGATTCTAACACTTAACATGGCTATTTAGATCACCATATACCATCTAACTAGACTTTCTCCACTTCACAATTTAATTGGTACCACTAGCCACACAAATTATGTAATAGTCTTAGAAAAATATGTTGTAACCTCATATCACCTTGGCATACTTCTACACCATACCTACAACATTGTACTTCACTACGAATCAATTTAAACTTAAGCCATTTCATACATCGTTCAAGCCTATTAGATCGCTTTCATATAACGAACATTATTGATCAAGAAGTCATCACATCCACCTTTATGAACTTCAACTGTTCAAACTTAATGTCTAGTGCTAAACATGATTTTATGATCCAACCTTACCTATGATTCTCACTTGGAAACCATGAAATAAACATCAAGAAACACTAGAACTTCAAAACGACAATAATCGACCTTGACCTTAGGGTCTTCCTTATCATAACTAATTAGCACATACTATTTCAACACATCAAGCCTACTAATATTTATTCCCACAAACATACATCATTAATATCATGCCACTATTCTTACATCCACATCCTACATTAAATTCAAGCCAATGGTCTAGCATCAATCATCTACCACCAATGACGAGTGCAACATATTATACTAATCAATCAAATTAGAACATTCTATCCCAAATACTTCAAAATCTGCTACATACCTTCTCATAAGTAGTACTAGTTTACAACTACCAATAAAACAAGGTCAAGGGGTAAGGTCACATAATAGACATGATCAACCTTAATCTTATATTATAACCCATACAATCTTTTCTACTTATATGGATTTCTCACCTCATACTTACTCACTCAATCATACATTTAGACTTTCTTCAAATTCCTCAAACAACCATGAGTCTATAATCATAACTTACTCGCTAATATAGCCATTTTCACAATCAAGCAGCCAACAAATCACCCTAACTAACAACTCATTCTCTACCTTTTACTAAACTAACTCGCAAGGACGAATTACCTCTTTACCAACTCAATCTCATGCAACCAGATTCAGCTATACATATATTAAACCTACACAAGAACAACAAGTTGCTAGTGAATCGAAATAGGCCTCACAAGGCTTCACTAGACTTTGATTTTGTATTTTGAACAAGAAAATAGGATGAATGACAAGTCAACTATGCTAGTGAATCGAAAGAGCCCCACACCATTTCACTAGACTTTATTTTTCAACAATACTTTGATGATAATATTTCATGAGATAGAGATTTAATACACAATAATCAATGAACTAAGAATACACATCTTACTCTGTAGAAATAAAATCAAAGTCAAATACTTCCTCCATGGACTACCATACTATCCACACATGCTACTAGCTAACAAATTGGTTTATCACTATAAAGAGGTAAATCATCCTCACACCGACTTCTAACTTTGTGACTTCACATCACCAACTTCTTGGTCTAATTTCATTACCAATAGGTCATGACAAAAACACTTTAACATACACTACTCTTCGGGTGAAAATACAGTTCCAACATTCTGCTACACCTTATTACCTTTGAAGCGTGACACTAGCAACATAAGTTCTAAAAAGAACTTAATACACTTAATACTGCAGGCTGAAAGGAACGATTTCATCAAAATTAAGGTTCACACTAGAACTAACACACTCTGAAGAACTAACGGACTCTTCTTAAGTCCTTACAAAAATCTTATATGATTCAATCAGAAAGAACCATACTTTTTAGACTCTAAACTTCTGTAATTGAATTCGCCAAAATGATGAGACATATTTGAGAATGTCTGAGTAGGGAAAGAATTAGGATGACTGTTACTTTCGTATGGACATACCATAGCACGAATTTGAGTATGGAAGAGGAACATTCTGACTCTATTGCGCAAACTAAAACATGAAGAAAGAGAGACATTCCTAAACTCCTAGTAGACTCCTGCTTATAAGTGTGGTGTGATACATACCCATAAACAAGACTCTACTCGATGCGATTTCACAGACACTAGAACAATTCAATCAGAAAGAACCATACTTTTTAGACTCTAAACTTCTGTAATTGAATTCACCCAATGATGAGACGTATTTGAGAATGTCCGAGTAAGGAAAGAATTAGGATGACTGTTACTTTCGTATGGATGACACCATAGCACGAATTTGAGTATGAAAGAGGAACATTCTGACTCTATTGCGCAAACTAAAACATGAAGAAAGAGAGACATTCCTAAACTCCTAGTAGACTCTTGCTTATAAGTGTGGTGTACTACACACCCATAAACAAGACTCTACTCGATGCGATTTCACACACCCTGAGACCATGAACCGTCCTTTGATACCAAGTTTGTCACGGCCCAAACCAGGGCCCTAGCCATGACGAGTAATTCTGAACCATAAAGTTTAAAACACCCTTATATGTCTAGTAATCATGCACATAATTCATATGATAAAAGAAATGTGGAAGATACACAATATAATGGAAACATGGTCAAGAATCATATGCGAACAATAATGGGGAAACAATGTCCCACAATATCAATCAACATCTCTAAAATCGTCTATGAAATCTCTACTACATGAACTGAAACAAGTATCTATCTGAAAATTGGGAAAAGGCCCCCAACATACCCAAACTAATAAATGATAAATGAAACTACCAGATATCAGGCCTTCCGAAATATAGAAGGCTCACCCAATAACTCTGCGAATCTGTCTGAGGAAATCTACTAATTTTCTAGACCCCTAGACTGTGCCTCCGAACCTATGAGGGAAGGGGTTCAATATAAAAGTACTGATATGCAGAGATATCAAAACAAAATATAATATTTTTAGAAAATAGTTGAGAGACATTATAAAGCAGTTTCATATCAAATCATTTGAAAATACATAGGCATAATGTAATCGTTTTCAACAACAATACAATGCAGCTGAGCTAGGTGGAATACCCTACATATCACATTTACACTAACTGTCAAACATCGGTTGCCATTGATATTAGAGTATAAGTGAGGGGAAGACACACAAGATCACACAGCAGTGTGACTCGACCCAATGGTAGTGCACAAAATCACAAAGCAGGAATCCTTACCATAGTTTCAGTTTGGGAATGACATAAAGTCAAGTACGTAAGATCACAAAGTATGGTAACAAGTTCCCCTGTCGGCAAACACGGTTTTCCAGTGATGAGCCCTTATATTCAAATGCCTTCTTCGGGGATCCACCTATCTCGTGTAAAATCAATGCATTCAAATTTCATCTGATTTAATCACATATCATATTTTGTAGGACATCATCATACCTGACTTGCAAGCCATCAATATCACATTATTCTTCTCATTCAACCATTGTATTCAACATGAATAACCTTCTCATTTTTAAGTCAAAATCATTTCAATTCTCAAAACATTTCACATTATGTTCTTCAAGATGTTTTCAAATAATTTACATCATATGAACTTTAAAACAAATTCACATCAAGAGAGGAAATTTCATATCATTCATGCTCTCAAGTTAACATATTTTCAGAATACATGCATATACATATATCATATAGCAAATCACTTTGGGAGTAGGCCTAAGGGACAAATCAATATCATAAAATATTTAAAACATAATCATATTCGTAATTTCAAAACCCCCATTTGAAAACATGAATTTTTAAAGCCCATGAGATTTTTGAGATAACCCTACATACCTCTATATACGAATATGATAGGTGCTTCTTGAAGCCTACGTTGTGGAGATTCCAAATCTTCAATTTATTTTGGAAACCCATGGTTGAATCTTGAACTACTTGGGTTTTTATTTTGAAACCCTAGAGAGAGTTCTTGAATAATTTTGATGAATGAAGGTGTATTTTGGGGTCTTTGGGAACTAAATTTCGTTTTTAGGGCTAAGTAGGGATGGAAAAGGACCATTTTGCCCATAAAAAGGAGTTTCTAAGACACTGGAAACCTTTACATAGGCTCTTCCTATGCTATGACCTATGTTTATGTAGCCGCCACCTATGCTATCGTCTATGTTTACATAGGCGCTACCTACTACTTTGAAAGGCCATAACTTCTTGCTCAGGTGCCGGATTTTAGCAAAATTGGTATCGTTGGAAAGCTAACTCAAAGACTTATCATTTGACACATAGTAGGCTCTATAATTCGATATATACAGAGAGTTATGGTTAATGGAAACTGATACAAATTACTACATCCACTAAAGCTTAATCGATCAAAATAGTGTCAACTCGTCCTTGAGTTGAAGGACCTCTAGGGTCTAAATTCAAACTTTAATGGATTCACATACTACGCAAATAATTAACATACCATATTGGCATAGGATTTATGGTTTTGGGATTATCAACACATTAAAATCATGGTCCATATTATAGCCCAAAAATACGGGGTGTTATAGTTTTTTCCTCTCGTGAAACATCTGATCTTTTGTAAGGAGGGACCGTAGTAATATGTAAGTCTTTGCTAAGTTCACCAAAAACACCCTTCAACCAAATAGCTTCCTTGAAAGCCTCTATAATAGACATGTACTCTACCTTAGTAGTTGACAAAGTAACTGTAATCTGTAAGGTAGCTTTCCAACTAATAGAACAACCACCAATTTTGAAAACATAGCCTATAAGGGACCTCCTTTTATCATGATCTCCTGCAAAATCAGAATCAACATACCCGATTACTCCATCTCTATTTCACCCAAACTGCAAACAAACATCAACAGATCCATGCAAGTATCTGAACTTCCACTAAAATGCTTTCCAATGTTCTTTTCTAGGATTTGCCATGTATCTGCTAACTGAACTAATGGCATAAGATAAATCTGGTAAGGAACACACCACTGCATACATAAGAGACCCAACAGTGCTAGAGTATAGAACTCGAGCCATATAGTCACGCTCATCATCTATTTTTGGAGATAAAAATGGCCGAGAGTTTGAAGTGAACTAACAATGGATAACTTATAGGTTTTGAATTTTTCATATTGAACCTATGAAGCACTTTTTCAATATACTTTTTCTGACTCAAGTTTAACTTACACTTCTCTCTATCCCTCATAATTTCCATGCCAAAAATCTTCTTTGTTGCTCTTAGATCCTTCAATTCAAACTCTTTGGTGAGATGGGCTTTGACTTTTATTATCTCTCTTATATACTTTGCTACAATCAACATATCATCAATATAGAAAAGTATAACAAACTATCACTTCACTCCTTGAAGTAGACACAGCTATCATACTACTCCTCTAAAATATATGAGAGGTCATAAAAGAGTCTAACTTCTTATACCACTGCCTAGGCGATTACTTTAAGCCATAAAGAGGCTTTTTCAATAAGCATACATAGTCCTCCTTTTCTTAGACTATAAAGCCATCTGGTTGCTGCATATAGATATCCTCTGCAAGTTCTCCATGTAAGAATGCAATTTTGGCATCCAACTTCTCAAACACAATATTATGCATTGCAACAATACCAAAAAATGCTCGAATCAAACTATGCTTTACAACTGGAGAAAACACATTTGTGAAGTCAATACCTAGAACCTGACTATAGCCTTTAGCAACTAGTATTGCTTTGTATCTAGTGATGTTCCTTCTTTATTTTTAAATACCCACTTGTAATGGATAGCTTTCTTATCTTTAGGCAATCTCACCAAATCCTATGTGCCATTCTTATTAAGTGATTCCATATCCTCTTGGGTAAGAATCATCCATCGGCTAAAATCATCATAACCTAACTACCTCTGAGTAAGAAGATGGTTCTTCACCGGAATCAAGACCTTATGCTATATTCAATGCATAAGCAACCAAATCAACTTCATCACAATCCTAAGGAGGTCTAATGTATCTTCTAGGCCTGTCTTTAGCAATAGAATATTATGGCATCACTGGTGGTGAAGAAGAAATAGTATCACTCTGTATCTCTAGGCTAAACTAAGAAGTAGGCACTGGCGTAGAGTCTACTCCAATCTGCAATTCAATATAGGTTGTTGATTGTTTCTAATTTATGTCACTAAGCTCATTTGGAGGTAAAACACTAGGTTCAGTGGGAACCCGAAGCATGGCAGTTTCATCAAAAACAACATACCTGCTAATTATAACCTTTTTGGTTTTTGGACACCAAAGCTTATAACGTCTAATACGAGGCTTATAACCCATAAATAAGCACTTGACAGACCTAGGTTCAAACTTTCCATTATCAACATGAGAATACACTGGACATCCAAATAACCTCAAATCAGAATAACTAGTAGGAGTACCATACCATACCTCTTATGAAGTCTTTTTATCAATCGTGACTGAGGAAGAGTAGTTAATAAGAAGACAAGTAGTGGAAGCAGCTTCGGCCCAAAAAGACTTGGGTAAACCAGAATTAGAAAGCATATAATGCACCTTATCCATTATTGTCCTATTCATTCTCTCGGCCGCACCATTCTACTATGGAGTATGAAAAACTGTCAAGTGCCTCACAATTCCTTCTGACTTGCATAAAACATTAAATTCATTAGAACAAAACTCTAAACCATTATCAGTCCGAAGGCATTTTACCTGCTTCCCTATCTGATTTTCAGTCATAGTCTTTCACTCCTTGAAAGTAGGCAATAGATCATTCTTTAGCTTTAGAACTCATAGAACTCTAATTTGATAATACTCTGCCCATCAAGAATTCCTTTCCTACTTAGTTTAGCCATCCTGTTTTCACTCATATGCCCCAGGTACATATGCCAAAGTTTAGAAATGTCACTTTCTGATAGAGAATAGGTAGAAACAGCTGCATCACCTGTAATAGTAGAGCCTTGCAGGACATAAAAGTTTGTAGACTTTCTCTATCCCTTCATCACAAAAAGAGCACCTTTAGTAACCTCCAGGACTCCACCTACACCAATTTACCTATAACCGTTCGAATCAAGGGTACTCAAGGAAATAAGATTTCTCTTAAAGTCTAGGACATATCACACATCACCAAGTGTCGTCACAACCCCATCAAACATCTTGATCCTGATTGTTCCAATACCGTCTATATTACAAGGTGTGTTATTTCCCATCAACACAACACCTTTAGAGACAATTTTATATGTTGTAAACCAATTCCAATTGTGATACATATGAAAAGTGCAAGATGAATCAAGAATCCAATCCTCAAAGGGTTTGCAGATACCATTAGAAACTACTAAGATTTCTCTATTACTACCGCTATCTTCCACAAAACTAGTTTCATGGATTTGATATGGCCCTTATTCTTGCAGTAATTACAGGTTTTGTTTATGTTTCTGGATTTTGACCTATTTCTGGCATCACCCCCAGAATTCCTCTCATGAGTCCTTCCTCCTCGCACAGTGAGATCATCTTCATGAGTCTCCGACCCATTCACAAGATGTTTTATCTTCTCCTTAAAGAACAATGCATTATAGAATTCATCAATGGTCAGGTTATCACGACTATATAAAATCGTATCCCTAAGGTCATGTATGATGCCAGAAGCGAACACAACAAAATAAACCCTAAATCTTTCTTATCGTACTTAACCTCTAGAGTCTCTAAAATCAGAGATGATTTCTCTAAAGACAGATATGTGATCATCCAAAGGCGCACCCTCAGATATATGATAGGAATAAAGTCATTGTTTGAGGTGCAACTTACTTGTTAGGCAATTCATCATGCATAAAGATTCCAGTTTCACCCACAATGCAGTGGTAGTGGTCTCCTTCAAAACATCCTATAGAATCTAATTGGATAAATGAAGGTGGATCTGAGATAGAGCCTTCTGATCCTTACGCCAAATACTAATAGAGAATCATCCAAACACATTTGCGCGAGCACAGCCAGTATCTTAACCAGCCATAATAAAAATCTAGTGTTGTGATCCAACAGCGGAATATCATACATCATGGTTATCATCTATGAGAAAAAAATCAACCAAGCTTTGATACCAGTTTGTTATAATTCAGATAGAATAAGCAAACAACAAGTAAAATAAAATAAGAACAACACACAGATTTACATAAAAACCCTTGCGGGAAAAACCACAGGAGGAGGTTTCACTATATTGGAAAGAGAGTACAAGGTGAAGAAAACTGAATTTTCTGAACGATGAAAAAACCCACTAAATCGAACTTATATATTACGTGCCTACAAATAGGTCCTAGGCCCAAAATATAAAGGTCCATCAATGTAACACCCCGCATTTCGAGCTACAATATAGACCATGACTCTGATGCGTTGATAATCCAGAAGCCATAAATCCTATGCCAATTTGGCATGTTAATCAATGTTGTAGTATGTGAATCTATTTGAGCACGAATTTAGACCATATAAGTCCTTCAACTCAAGGACGAGTTAAAACTATTTCGATCGAGTAAGTTTTAGTGAACGTTGTAATTTGTGTCAAATTCTATTGACCATAACTCATTGTATATGATGAACTGGGTGGACTAATATATACAAAATTGTAGATAATTTAATAATATTTCCAACGATACCAAATTTGACTAAAACGGACACCCGGTGAAGAAGTTATGGCCTTTCAAAGTTGAATGTGTCGCCTATGCACATATAGGCGATGCATAGGGCTGTGCCTATGCAAATATAGGCGATGCATAGGGCGGCGCCTATGTAAATTTAGGCAATGCACAAGGCAGCACACACCTTAATATATTCAATACAAAGGGAGGTTCCTATCCTAGTCTATGTGATCCAAAGGGCGGCGCATACTTATGGTTTCAGGTGACGAAAACACTCCGTTTTCAGCATTTCAAGGTCAACTTCAAATGATCATAACTCTCTGAATATAATGAACTGGGAGAGCTGCAACCTATCAAATGAAATCTCTTTGAGTTTTATTTCCAATGCAACTAGTTTTATCCAAATCCAACATCTGAGTAAGGATTTATACCCGTTTTACTTCAGCCTGTCAGTTTGTCAACTGAGGAATAGTTTTGACTTTTTTGTTTTCTTAGGGGCATTTTAGTCATTTCACATCACCCAAATTTCGTCTATAACACCATATTTAGCTCCGAATTCATAAAAATATAATCCTTTTCTCAAATTCTCTCTCAAAAACAACATTTAGGGTTTCAAACAAAAATCCCGAATAACTCAAGATTCAACAGTCGGTTTTGGAAGATAATTAGAGATTTGGAATCCCCACATTGTAGACTTCAAGGATCATCCCTCAATTTTCTTAAATAGAGGTACGCGGGGTTTTAATAAATTCTCGTGGGCATAGAAATCATGTTTTAAGAAAGGGGTTTTTGAATTCAAGTACATATTCATGTTTTAGAAGCTTTATATGATATTGTTTTAGCCTTTTGGCTTTCCCCCCCGAAGTGACTTAAAATTATATGTATATGTATATATGTGTTTTGCCTTGAAATATGAATTGAGAGCACAATTTACATGAAATTCCTCTCTTGATGTAATTTTCCCATGTTTCACATGATATAGATTGTTTTGAAATAAGTCTTGAAAAATCATGATATGAAATGCTTTGACTTTGCTATGTTTCGAATACGATTTTGAACACGAAAGGGAGGGTTGTAAATGTTGAATATACATATAATGAAAGAGTGCATAATTTTGACAAAAGCACATGACCACCATATGTTTGATGAAAGATTTTGCATGGTTTTGACTTGAGTTTCGGAATATGAAATATTTTATGCAAATTACATGTTTGGGTGGTCTGAAACTACACTTTTATGAAAGATCATGCTTAATGCATTATGGCTCAGAAATAGAACCTGCGGGTCTTGGTATGACGATACCAACTCAGACAAATGCCATAACAGACACAGACTAGTTCAGAAATTAGATTTTTATCAGACTTTCATGATTTAGATATTTCAGAATGATACATGCTCAGAAAAGGTTAAAAATGGGCATACAGAGATGTTAGGTGGTTCCTCGAAGAGGGCTTGAGTTCAGGCAACTCTTTGCCTAAAACCGTAGTTTGTCGACCCGGGTATAGTATTATGCGCTGACTTAAATGTCCTGTGGCGTATCTGACTCAGAGACTCCAACTCTTGCGGCACACTTGGGTTGGAGGATTCCCCGCCAAGTCAATGGAGGATTCCATACAGCCCGTTGAATATCAGAAATATAGGTGAATACCACCTAACTCAGAAGTAAAACACAGATCATGATTTGAAATGAACAGATAGGTTGCATGTTTTAAGAAAGTGCCCATGTACTTTTCAGAAATAGTTTTATACATGATATCTTGATGAAAAATTTGCTTCCACTTAATATATTTATATATATGTATGTTCCATTATACTATTTTTGGAGTGCTTCGCGTGCAAGTACTTTTGTGCTGACCCCCCCCCCCTCCTTCCAGGTTCTGAGGCATAGTCTAGGGGTCCAGCTACTCAGTTGACATTCTCGGATTTGCAGACTTGATCTCATAGTGGTGAGCCTTCTATTATCCAAAAGGCCTAATTATGTCAGAGATTATCTTATTTATTATGTTTTTGGTTTACTGGGGCCTTGTACCCATTTCTTTTCAGACAGATATTGTAACAGCCCAGGCCACCGGCGCATGTGAAATTGTCCACTTTGGAGCCTTGGTCCCTCACAATTTTAAAACGCATCACACATGTCAGAGTTACACAGTGGACTGGGCCATGGCACATGAGATATTGTCCGTTTTAGCCAGGCGTTACGTATCGCCGTCCCCGACCTCACGAATTTGTTCCACGGGCATTACGTATTGCCGTCCCCATGAACGCGTCACATACTTTGAAGGTATCCATTATAAGGCACACTTTGTTCCCTTTCACTACCGATGTGGGATTTGCCTAAGTGAATGCAGGCGTTACGTATCGCCATCCCTACACTCACCCCCCGTAGGGACTCAGCATCCTCATTGAGGTTTACCCCACCACCGGCACCGGCATTGGCTGTGATACCAACTGTAACAGCCCAGGCCACCGGCGCATGCGAAATTGTCCGCTTTGGAGCCTCGGCCCCTCACAGTTTTAAAACGCGTCACACATGTCTGAGTTACACAGTGGACTGGGCCCTGGTGTCAGTCCGGCCCAATGGGATTTTGGGCTGTGACAGATATTTATGTTCTTAGAGAGATTTCGCAGACAGATGTCAGATAGTATTATTCAGAAATATGTCAGGACTTGATCATGTTTTCTGTACTCAGTTTCAATTCCCCATTTTATTATGATTATGAATGTTGTGAATGATAATCAGATAGAGAATGAGTGTTTCGGGCCTTCATGGTTTGGGATGCTCGTCACGGCTGGGGCCTAGGCTCGGGTCATGACAAAGTTGGTATCAGAGCACGGTTCATTGTCCCAGGGTGTCTACGAAATCTCGTCGAGTAGAGTTCTGTGTATGGGTGTGTAGCGCGCCACACTTATAAGCAGGATACTACTAGGCATTTAGAAATGTCTCTCTTTCTTCATGTTCTAGTTCGTGCAATAGAGTCAGAATGTTCCTCTTTCATACTCTTATTCGTGTTATGATGTCGCCCATATGAAAGTAAAAAGTCATCCCAAATTCTTTCCTTACTCTAATGTCCTCAGATATGTCTCATTATTGAGGTGATTCAAGTGTAGAAGTTTAGAATCTAAATGGTATGGTCCTTTCTGATTGAACCATATAAGAGTTAAAATTTGTGCAAGGACTTGAGAAGAGTCTGTTAGTGCTTCAATGTGTATTGATTCCGATGTAGACATTGATCTTGATGGAATCGTGCTTTTCAGCTTCAGGTATTAATTGCATTTAGTCCCTTTCAAATTTATGTTACAAATGTCTTGCTTAAGGGAGGATGATGTGTAGTAGAATGTTGGAACTGTATTTTCACCAGAATAGTAGTATGCGTTAAAGTGTTGTTGTCATGACCTATTGGTAGTGAAATTAGACCAAGAAGTTGGTGATGTGAAGTCACAAAGTTAGAAGTCAGAGTGAGGGTGACTTTTGTGTAAATGAATGTTTTAGTTGAATAATCGATGTTCGAGAATGATTTACCCCCCTTATGGTGATATACTAATGTGGTAACTAGTAGCATGTGTGGATGGTATGGTAGTCCGTGGAGGAAGTGTTTGACTCCAATTTTATTTATACAGACTAAGATGTGTATTCATAGTTCATTGGATATTGCGTATTAAATTTCTATCTCATGTAATCTTGTCATCAAGGTGTTGTTGAAAAAAAAATAAAGTCTAGTGAAGCCGTGTGGGGCTCTTTCGATTCACTAGTATAGTGGACTTGTCATTCATTTCATTTTCTTGTTCAAAATACAAAATCAAAGTCTAGTGAAGCCGTGTGAGGCCTATTTCGATTCACTAGCAACTTGTTGTCCAACTTGTTGTTCTTGTGTTGGTTTAATAGATGTATAGCTGAATTTGCTTGCATGAGATTGAGTTGGTAAAGAGGTGATTCGTCCTTGTGTGTTGTTTAGTAGAAGGTAGAGAAGGAGTTGTTAGTTAGAGTGATTTATAGGTAGCTTGAAGTGTGAAAATGACATTATTAGCCAGTAAGTTGTAAATATAGACTCATGGTTGTTTGTGGAATTTGAATGTAGTCTAAATGTATGCTTGAGTAAGTAAGCGTGATGTGAGAGGCCGTATAAGTAGATAAGATTGTATGGGGTTATAGTATAAGATTAATGTCGATCATGTCTATTGTGGGACTTTACCCCTTGACCTTCTTTTCCTTGGTAGTTATAAACTAGTACTACTAGTGAGCAGATATGTAGTAGATTTTTGAGGTGTAGTAGTAATGTTATAAAGGTGCTTTGGTCATGGATAGTATCTAGATAAAATCAAGTATTTGGGGTTGAATGTCCCAATTTGATGGACTAGTAAATTATGTTGTATTCTTCATGGGTGGTATTTACTGAATAAAACAAGTATGAACTGATGCCCATGATGCCTTACACCATGTATTTATAGTACCTAAAAGTCCCTAAGTCAACAAGGTACAAAAATGCAAGCTATACAATTATCAACTACAAGCTGAAAATCTGAAAATCCTGCACATGCATGCTGAAATTTCTGCGCATGCTTGCCAACTTTTGTGGACCTTTTAAAGTGGAAAATTTGCAGTTTCATACCAGCCCATGTGAACTTCCTAAAGTCTAATAAATGTGCTGCCAGACTATTTTGACCATCTAGAAGGTGCTGGAACGTTGGCAGCAATGCGGGGAAATTATCGAAGCCCCGCCAAGCTCGAAAACGCGCCCGAATAGTTCAAAACATGCCCATAACGTGAGGAGTTTAATGGGTTGTGACATTGAGCGTCACAATGTGGTTGAAAAAAATAGTGACTTAAGATTAATGATGTATTTTTGCAAGAATTATGTATAAGGTTGGGTTGTAAATCATGTTAAGCACTAGACATTAAGTTTGAACAATTGATGTCCATGAAGGTAGATGTGATGATTTCTTGGTTAATGAAACTAGTTTTATGGAAGTAATCTAATAGGCTTGAATGGTGTATGCAAGAGCCTAAGTTTATTTGATTCGTAGTGAAGTATGATGTTGAATATATAATGTAGAAGTATGCCCAAGGTGATCTGAGGTTGCGGTATTTTCTAAGACTATTACACGTTTTGTGTGACGAGGGGTACCGTTGATTTGCTAGGTGGGGAAAGAATAGTTAGATGGTATATGGTGTTCTAAATAGTCAAGTTAAGGAGTTTTGATTGGTAGTGTTGAGCCTTTTTATATGATCTTGATTTTTATAGTAGAGAGATGTAAGTTTGGAGTCACGATATTGATAGGGTATGTCGGAAGTAGTATGATTCATTGAAGGCTTGGTGACATCCATGTTGAGTTCTAGATTCTAAGTTTGAGTTTTTGAAGGTTGAACTAATAGATATAAGGGTTAAATCACTAGAGGGTGTGCACTCCGACTATGGGGATACTCATGAAGACCCGACGTTAGTAAGTGTGCAAGTATTATATGATGACTGTTGGGTCTATAGAATGATAAAGTGTATCTCAGAAGGTAGTATTAACAGTGTGTTTTCAACTTTCAGGTGTAGTCATTTCGGTTAAGTGCCATGATATACGTGTATAGTAGTTTTTCAGACCCCAGAGTGCAGTGAGTGTCCTTCAGTTTAAAGTCTAGTAAGGGGGAGCTGATAGAGCGAATAACCAAGTCAGGCCATCAGATTCTAGTCGTGATGTCATGATGATATAGAACGTCAGAAAGTGAGGGTGAGACTCAACCCATTCTTATCTCAGTATATTTTTTTTCAGTTATCCCAATATCTACTCATGCCTTACGTTTCAGTCCAATGATCAAAATTCATGTTCATGCTTATGATAGAGAATCATGTACTCTTCAAGTTCTAAAATGAGAAGTTTCAGTTTATTCAGTAGTCGGAATCCCATTCCATAAGTTATGAACTCCAAATTGAGGTCATGTAGCTCATGACTCATGTACTCACGCTTTATAGTATGCTTGTTTTAGATAAGACCATAAGTGTGAAGTAAGATCTGGGGCCAAGTTTTTGATATATGTGAGTTTTAGTGGAAATTTGTATGTGTATGTTCTTGGGATAGCGCGTGGGAGTTATATTAATAGTGGTTTAGAGAATATGTGAAGTGTTTCTTCATGGGTGTTTGGGTTGAAGTTCATATGTGGTTATAAATTAGGCTTGAATGATGTTTTGGGATTGTAGTGGAAGGTTGCAATATGCATTAGCGACTTCATATTAAGAGTTCAGAGTAGTGATTAAAGTGGTAAGGCATGTTATGCTTAGAATGTGATCTTTAAAAGAGGCATAGAAGGTGGCATCATATGGTTTAGAATAATAGCATGGTGTAGCATGTTGTATTTTTGTGACTTAGAGTTAGGCTTGATCGCGGGGCAAGGATTAAGCTATTTTAGACATTAGTAGAAAAATTTGTCAATGCTCATATGAGGATTTTAAGCTGAATTGAATGAATATGATATTTATTGGGAATAGTATAGTTAAGGGACATTCGAGAAGTGTACTAAGCTTGAAAGTAAGAAGTTTTATTGCAAAAGGTCTGGTAATTCTAGCCTAATTTAGGAGTTATATGTCTATATTCCAGACTGCAGAGCAGTGTCAATGTTGTGATTTCCTCAGTGGGATGTCTTGTGTAATCCATACCCAAGATTCGTGGCTCCCTATTACTGTTAGAACTTCTTTAGAGAGAGTGTTGAAGAGATACTCCAGTTAAGTATGAAAGTCCAGCATAATTCAATCTGTATAGTCAGTAAGTCAATTATTAGGCAGAATTGCATGACTTGTTTTCTCGTCTTTTCATTTATTCATGCTACCAGAAATCTCAGACATGCTACTATTCCAAGATAGAGTATACCAGTAGTTGCGAGTATAGCTCTGTTCATATGTCATGGGTTAGATTTAAATTCCAGGGGTTCAGTCATGAATCAAATCGTAGGTGCCGTGTGCATTGCCTCCGATTTCCGAGTATCTTAGTGAATTGAACACTCGTAGAGGGATATAGGATCCCAAGGGGGAGATACCCCATTCGGTTGCATGCATAGATTCTTATTACAAGCTTCCCATCAATTGTTATTGCGTATTCAGTTCTGCGTTCATGAGATCAACTCAATAACAAATCCACACATTAGGTTTGCATGTTCATTATCAGAACTCAGCTTATGAGTAGCTCCAGTCGTGTATTCCATGCATCAGATATGCATGTCCGATATAAGAGTTCAGAATATCAGTAGTTCCATCCATATGGTCATGTTTCAGATCAGTGTACTGTAACACCCCGTAAATTTTTTCGTACACTTATCGCGATTATATGGAGTCCTAAAGACTTGCGTATGGATTAAATTAAGTTTATGGTGTTCGGAAGTATCCCGTCAATAGTTGTATGTGTAGGTATTAGAATAATCTTTCCAACGATATAAAGTTGTCCCAAAACAGAGGAGTATTTCATATAAGCGAGCACATTCGAAATTTCAAAACGGTGGCCGGGAAGCCTGTGAACAGTAATTCTAAAGAAAAATTTCTGCAGCCAGGCACTCCAACTTGAGACGATCATAACTCCTTGTACCAAAAGAACTGTGTGCGCTGCTATATATAGACGAAAATATCCGAGAGTCTTATTTCCGATGCAATAGGTTTCATCCAAATCCAACATCTGAGTAAGGAATTATACTCGTTTTACTTCAGCCTCTCAAAACAGATTTTTGTGAACAGTAAATTAGCAGGAAAATACTGAGGCCTGCCAGTTTTTGGGTCAAATTTGAACGAACATAACTTCCTCAATATAATGAACTGAGCGAGCTACCATATATCAAAATAAATATCTTTGAGTCTTCTTTTTAATTCAATTGGTTTCATCCAAATCCAACATCTGCGTAAGGATTTATACGCGTTTTACTTCAGCCTCTCAAAACAGATTTTTAGGGTCAACTTCAAACGATCATAACTCCTTGTACAGGACGAACTGGCTGGCCTAATTTATATGAAATGAAATAACTTTTAATTATCTTTACAATGATACCAATTTCACTCAAATACGATATCGGAGCAAAGAGTTATGATCGATTTACTTCAGCCTGTCAAAACTGTCCACTGGGGACAGATTCGGGATTTATTTCAATATTTAGGGCACAATGGTCATTTTCTATTACCTTTGGACGAAAATTGGTCTTAAAAACCTACACTTAGCCTCAATTTTATCAGATTTTATCCAAATTTAAGGAAAGGTGAAAACCCTAGCCAATTTCAACCTCAAATATTTTGTGATTCAACCGTAGAAAATTCAAATTGGTTCCGTAGTTGTGTTCACCATCTCGGAAGCTTCAAGAAGCACCCCATGGTTATGTAAGGAGGATCCTAAATACAAGAGTTCATTGTTAAGGTATGAATATTGTTTATTCTTGATTCTTATCCATGAATAAGTATTGATAAAGGATTATGAGTATTGTCTTGATGTTGGAAGATAACTAGAAACATAGTTATGAATTGTTGTGTAGAAAATGTTAGTAGTAAATTATGGAAGTTGTTGTATTGGATTATGGAGGATGAATTGTGGTGATATATCATTATATTAGTGGTTATGTATTCCTACTGATCATGTTGGTATTGGATGGTGATTAAGAAGGGAAATAAAGGTTATGAGTGATGTTGAGGGATATTTCATGAAAATGCATGATATGTGAATGTAATAAGAGTATAAGAGGATGTATGTAGTACTCTTATTGATGAGCTAAAGGATTACTTCCTAGACATTATTTGTTGAAGTTAATACCTAAATGGTAAGGTTTGGTTGCTAATACTAGTTTGCCACAAATGACTTATTGTAGATAAGTGTTCGAAGAGTACGGGAAGTCACTTGTATTGAAGTGGTTATATCAAGGTATG
Source organism: Capsicum baccatum var. pendulum (assembly GCA_030864225.1). Taxonomy (NCBI): domain Eukaryota; kingdom Viridiplantae; phylum Streptophyta; class Magnoliopsida; order Solanales; family Solanaceae; genus Capsicum; species Capsicum baccatum. Next base: position 8,535,870 of record CM061552.1, read on the forward strand.
TAAGACATACTCTATCTATTCTTTGGCATGAATAATGACCCATGGAACTCTCAAGTAATCTTCCAACATTGTCCTACGACACATGACACATAATAAAATTATATGATCTTCGACACTACCAATTGAACTTGTTTTCACTTTTAAGATGTCCGGCTAGTCAAAAAAATGTCCATATACTATTGTTGACTCCGAAATGGTTTAATGAGGTATCCATGATTCTCTACTTCATCTTCACGATATTGATTACCTATTTACATGTTTTTCCTATTGAGGTATCATGGTTTCAAGTTCCATAAAGTGTGACCACAAAGTAATCAATCTCAAAGATTAATTGAATTAAGAAATGGAATGTTTGTATTTTAAACTGATGATATGATGTAATGTATTAGTACCACTGATCAGTTGGCCATTGTATTATAAAGATTATGTATATATGCTATTCCAAGGGTGGTCCCTGATGTATTGTATTAGTACCACTGATCAGTTGGCCATTGTATGACATATGTTATGTATTGATAAGGATTACGGGAAGTAATGATATGAAAGTAATGTGCAGGTATCCCATCAGTTCTTTTAAGTGCGGTCTACTCATACTGTTTATTCACTGGTATCTGGGTTCTGTTGATCTTTTGTATCTCATCTTGATACTCACTGCCTTACATACTCAGTACATATTTCCGTACTGACATCCCTCACGGGGGACCTGCATTCATGCCTGCAGGAACAAGTACTTCAGGTCGTACACCTCCGTAGTAAGAGCCAGGACATTCTGTTGTTAGTGGTGAGCTCCAGTTGTTTCGGGGCATCCCAAGTCGTCTCTATATGTACTTTTGGTACTTGTATAAAAGTCTTTTATGGGTGGGAGTTTGTCCCGACCCCAACTCAGTTGTGTATCTATGTAGAGGCTTTTGTAGACATATTGTACAGCCATAGGAGTGTTTGGTTGATAGACGTGATGGCTCTGACGGCCAATTACTGTTCATATATATATTTATACGTGTCTGCTGGGCTGATACAGGTACTGTTTTCTTCTACTTACAATGAAGTGTTGCCCAAATTTCTAATTTTCATAAGTAATGTGAATGTGAAAGTATAGGTTATGAACGGGTTCTACCGGGCCTCCTCGGCTACGGGTGCCAGTCTGCTCCAATGGGATTTGGGGTATGACATGTATTCTTTATTAGAAGACATGTCCTGCCTGTGTTATTCCATACCTTTAAGGCTTCAACAAGTTCCTATCCATCATTCGAGGACGAATGATCCCAAGAGGGAGATAATGTAACACCTCGCATTTTGAGCTACAATATAGACCATGACTCTGATGCGTTGATAATCCAGAGGCCATAAATCCTATGCCAATTTGGCATGTTAATAAATGTTGTAGTATGTGAATCCATTTGAGCACAAATTTAGACCATAGAAGTCCTTCAACTCAAGGACGAGTTAAAACCATTTCGATCGATTAAGTTTTAGTGGACGTTGTAATTTGTGTCAAATTCTATTGACCATAACTCATTGTATATGATGAAATGAGTGTCCTACTATATACCAAATTGTAGATAATTGAATAAGCTTTCCAACGATACCAAATTTGCCTAAAACGGACACCCGGTGAAGAAGTTATGGCCTTTCAAAGTTGAATGTGTCGCCTATGCACATATAGGCGATGCCTCGGGTGGCACCTATGCAAATATAGGCGATGCATAGGGCGGAGCATATGTAAATTTAGGCGATGCACAAGGAGGAGCACACCTTAATATATGCAATAAGTGCGGAGCCTATCCCAGTCTATGCGATCCAAAGGGCGGCGCATACTTATGGTTTCAGGTGACGAAAACACTCCGTTTTCAGCATTTCAAGGTCAACTTCAAATGATCATAACACTCTGAATATAATGAACTGGGAGATCTGCAACCTATAAAATTAAATATCTTTGAGTTTTATTTCCAATGCAACTAATTTCATCCAAATCCAACATCTGAGTAAGGAGTTATACCCGTTTTACTTCAGCTTGTCAGTTTGTCAACTGAGGGATAGTTTCGACTTTTTTGTTTTCTTAGGGGCATTTTAGTCATTTCACATCACCCAAATTTCGTCTATAACACCAGATTTAGCTCCGAATTCATAAAAATATAATCCTTTTCTCAAATTCTCTCTCAAAAACACCATTTAGGGTTTCAAATAAAAATCCCGAATAACTCAAGATTCAACCGTCGGTTTTGGAAGATAATTAGAGATTTGGAATCCCCACATTGTAGACTTCAAGGATCATCCCTCAATTTTCTTAAATAGAGGTACGCGGGGTTTTAATAAATTCTCGTGGGCATAGAAACCATGTTTTAAGAAAGGGGTTTTTGAATTCAAGTACATATTCATGTTTTAGAAGCTTTATATGATATTGTTTTAGCCTTTTGGCTTTCCCCCCCCCCCTTGAAGTGACTTAAAATTATATGTATATGTATATATGTGTTTTTCCTTGAAATATGAATTGAGAGCACAATTTACATGAAATTCCTCTCTAGATGTAATTTTCCCATGTTTCACATGATATAGATTGTTTTGAAATAAGTCTTGAAAAATCATGATATGAAATGCTTTGACTTTGCTATGTTTCGAATACGATTTTGAACACGAAAGGGAGGGTTGTAAATGTTGAATATACATATAATGAAAGAGTGCATAATTTTGACAAAAGCACATGACCACCATATGTTTGATGAAAGCTTTTGCATGGTTTTGACTTGAGTTTCGGAACATGAAATCTTTTATGCAAATTACATGTTTGGGTGGTCTGAAACTACACTTTTATGAAAGATCATTCTTAATGCATTATGGATCAGAAATAGAACCTGCAGGTCTTGGTATGACGATACCAACTCAGACAAATGCCATAACAGACACAGACTAGTTCAGAAATCAGATTTTTTTCAGACTTTCATGATTTAGAAATTTCAGAATGATACATGTTCAGAAAAGGTTAAAAATGGGCATACAGAGATTTTAGGTGGTTCCCCAAAGAGGTCTTGAGTTCAGGCAACTCTTTGCCTAAAACCGTGGTTTACCGACCCGGGTATAGTATTATGCGCTGATTTAAATGTCCTGTGGCATATCTGACTCAGAGACACCAACCCTTGCGGTACACTTGGGTTGGAGGATTCCCCGCCGAGTCAATGGCGGATTCCATACAGCCCATGGAATATCAGAAATGTAGGGGAATACCACCTAACTCAGAAGTAAAACACAGATCATGATTTGAAATGAACAGACAGGTTGCATGTTTTCAGAAAGTGGCCATGTACTTTTCAGAAATAGTTTTATACATGATGTCTTGATGAAAAATTTGCTTCCACTTAATATATATATATATATATATATATATATATATATATATATATATATATGTTCCATTATACTATTTTTGGAGTGCTTCATGTGCCAGCACTTTTGTGCTGACCCCCCCTTCCTTCCAGGTTTTGAGGCACAGTCTAGGGGTTCAGCTACTCAGTAGACATTCTCGGATTTGCAGACTTGATCTCATAGTGGTGAGCCTTCTATTATTTGGAAGTCCTAATTATGTCAGAGATTATCTTATTTATTATGTTTTTGGTTTACTGGGGGCCTTGTCCCCGTTTCTTTTCAGATAGATGTTTATGTTCTTAGTAGAGATTTCGCAGACTGATGTCAGATACTATTATTCAGAAATATGTCAGGACTTGACCATGTTTTCTGTACTCAGTTTCAATTCCGCATTTTATTATGATTATGATTCCGGGCCTTCATGGTTCGGGGTGATCATCACGGCTAGGGCCAAGGCTCAGGTCGTGACAATCAACCAAAATTTGGGTCAAAATTCTAACAATGGATCAGAGGCAGTACATGGGAGGAGACATATTATACTCCCTTTGTTTTATATTAATCGGTCCTATTGATATATATGTGAAAAAAGAAAAAGAAAAATAACATTAATAGGGTGTGAATTGAGCGGGATGAGTTAAATTTACTGGGCCATAGTGGGTTGCGTTAATAAATAATTAATTGATGGGTAATCGTACCTTTGTCCCTATTTTGTGTTGTTGTTTTTTTATTTTAGCCGTCGATGAACCTAATTTTTTGTGGAGAATAATTTTATATATTTGTATCATAATATCCCATAATCTATACTGCATTCCATTAAAGAGCTTATGTCCCGCTATACGTAAGTTCTATTTTGAATGGACATGTATATTTTTGGGCTTAGGATTTATTTGTACGCATGTGTTATATAAGTGCGTATAGTGGGTCTTTTTTGACATTTTAAATACGTCATTCTCCTCATTTTATTCTCCATCCATCTATTATAGTGAAATTGCTCTGCCTCTGCCCGTGGTTTTTCCCGTTAAGGGTTTCCACGTAAATCTGTGTATTCATCTTCTTTTTCCTTTTGCTTATCATATCGGTTATTGTTGTCCATTCATAACAGGTCCTTTTCTTGCCTTTTATTATCATGGTATATATTACTCCATTTATTTTAATTTTTTTCTCTGCTTTCGACTTTGTGCAGAAATTAAGAAAATAAAGAAGACTTTTGAATCTTGTGGTCTTAAACTAAACTAGACCGATAGTATAACCTAAAATCAGAATCAAAAGGATTGCTATAGTTGTACCAGACAAGTTCTGGACTTGAAGGAATCCATTCAGGGAAGTCCTGATCATATCCAAATTGCATTGCTACATGATTTGGTCAATAAGGCGTATGACAATCAAATCCAACAAGCTCCGTCACCCTCAAGCCTCAAATAAAGGACTCCAATTCTTGGTCCAAATTTTCCCCTTCAACTTTTGCCTACTTTTGTTTTTCCTTGTAAAACTTGGGAATTAACCAACCTTCCACAACCAAGTCATACGACCTCCAATGAAATGTCTCTTAAAATGTGTCAAGAACAGTCCTCATATTAATCACACCCAATCATTTCATATCATGCCATCGTCCTATTCTCACCCATTAACAATATTGGAATTTCAAGCCTACTCTAGCTGCAAAGGTAGTAACTCTCCAAAGCCCAAATTTGAAGAGGTTGCTACCTTTGCGCTAAATCAAGCTTGAAATTACAATGTGGTTAGTGGGGTTAGACTAGGATGATTGCACTATACGAAATAATCGGATGTGATTAATGTGAGAACTACTATTGACTCATCTAGAGAGGCATTTCTGTGGAGGCCATATGCCTTGCCTGTTGAATGTTGGTTAGTTGCCAAGTTTACAAGGAAATGAAGAGTGGACAATAGTTGAAGGGGAAATTTTGGACCAAGAATTGCAGTCTTTCGTTTATTGACTGAGGGTGGCTGAGCTTGTTGGCTTAGATTGTCAAGAGCATCATCAACCAAATAACATAGCAATGCAGTTTGGATATGATAAGGACTTCCTAAATGTATTTCTTCAAGTCTAGTACTTTCCTCGTAAAAACTTAGCAGGCCCTTTGATTCTGATTTGAGGTTATACAATTCACCTAGGCTGCTTGAATCGAATGTAACTACATAGTATTTGAAATGGTGAAGAAAAGAAATATTATTTCTAGCCGATGAATTCAAAGTATTGTCTCTGGGAGGAGGGAGTAATAGAAGATTAAAACGTATTTCTATCCTTTATGATTCTCCTATTTTTGCCCTCAAGATGAATGTAGAAACTTATTAGGATGTTTGTGATCTTATTAGTCCATCCATTTAATGTAAAAAAACGGGTATATATGAACCTCTATTTTGACCAAGGATATATCCACTCTGGCAAAGTTGAGTGGTGTATTTTCCAATTTTCAATAAAATTATTTTCATAAATATAGTACTATTCAAACAAAGGGCATTTATAATTACCTCTTTGAGTGAAGAAGAGAAGCATAATTCTTAGCCTTGTGAAGAAGAGAAGCATAAGTCATCGCCCTAGGCATACATTATGTTACTGAATATATAAGTGAAGTTGCATCAACGTATGAAAAGTGTTGATTCATCTTCGCTTAAGTTGCTCAATTTTTTTATTTTCGGTGCTGCAGTTGTGTTAACATGACATGATTGTGGGTATGTAGAGAATATCAAAAGAAAGGTATAACTGAAGAAACTTTCTGCTAGTCCATGATCGTTAACTAAGATAAGAAGATTCAATTAAAGAAGAGGAAGCTAGCCCAAGAGGCTAAACTGACATGAATGAACAAGCCAATAAGAAGAGATTAGACAGTAGACATAAAAAGATCATTAAAATGGGAAGACAGTATCATACACATCACATAAATTAATAATACTTAAGTCACTGTTATGATCAAAAGAGATACAATGGATAGGAAAAAGGACAAGAATTAGGTAAGCACAATAACGTGGCTTACGAGAATGGAGGTTTGGGGGCAAGCAACTTGAGGGGCATGTCCATTCTATTATTTTCAGTAACATGGAAATTATGGTGCTACTTTGTGAAGTTCTTGACTTCATTAGTAAGACCCTTAACCTCAACAGTGAGTATAGAAACTTGGGCCTTCAACCCTTCATTTTCAGCCTTCAGATCATCTGAGGTACCAGGTCCCTCAGAAAATAGCTGATGTATCTTGGCCTTGAGATATAAGAATTCAGCCTTGATAGTAGACACAACCACTCGCATCTCCTCCAGCTCTCCAATTAAATGATCTTTAACCTAAGTCAACTCAGAGACTAGGGACCAGCTTTAACCTCAGTCAACTCAGAGACCAAGGACCTGGTCCCTAATTTAACTTCTGTTACAAGAATGACATGGAGAGACACAAAACATACACCAAAATAGTTCACAAGTTCTAGGAACCAAGGACCATTTTGATGACCACTCTCGAATTTACTAGTGAGAACAAGAAAGAAGAGATTACAAGGTGTTGTGACACCAAAACAGTCAATCACAAACTAATATTACCAACAATAAGATGAATAAACAAGATGAACAACAATAATATTAAAACAACAACAACAAATGGCTTGAAATAACAAAAATACTACCAACGGTTACACCAAGATAAAGATAGGAAGATAGACAAATGGAGGTATAATCTTAAGAACCCAGGAGCTTATTCCACTTTCGAACCCTTTACACTACACACAACAATCACCTATCTCTTACAATTGACACAAGAGAGGCGTCCACCACCCAAGCACCAACGTATCAAGCTAAATGCAACACATAAATGATTCCACACTTGTACAATGCCCTAGTTTTGGTTTTAGACTCTCTCTCTCTAATATAAGTGTTCTCTAAATATCATTAAGAAACTAAAGAATAAACCCTACAATGTTCTATTTATACTACATTACAATAATAGACAAAATGACAAAAGGGCCTTTAGTGGCTAGTCTTAAAAAATACTCAAAGAGTGTCATGACCATGATCAGACTTGTATAATCCTCTCCATCTTGAATGGAATTTGACCACAAATTCATGGACTCAACTCTTTTAAAAAGGTACGTCACAATCTCCTTCATGTGGCCACACATAATCTCCACCTCCCTCACCTTGCATTTCAACCTCCTCTTGCTCTCCATCTTGAGGCTTGCCATCAACCTTAGTCTATTCAAGTACTACTTCTTCCTCAAGATAGTATAGTTTTCCCTCTCTTAGGATCACGTTCCTCCAGTTTGGACACTCACTATGTAACACCCCGTAAATTTTTTCGTACACTTATCACGATTATAAGGAGTCCTAAAGACTTGCATATGGGTTAAATTAAGTTTATGGTGTTCGGAAGTATCCCGTCAATAGTTGTATGTGTAGGTATTGGAATAAGCTTTTTTACCCAAAATAGAGGAGTATTTCATATAAGCGAGCACATTCGAAATTTCAAAACGGTGGCCGGGAAGCCTGTGAACAGTAATTCTACAGGAAAATTTCTGCTGCTAGGCACTCCAACTTCAAACGATCATAACTCCTTGTACAAAGAGAACTGTGTGAGCTGCTATATATAGACGAAAAGCTCCGAGAGTCTTCTTTCCGATGAAATTGGTTTCATCCAAATCCAACATCTGAGTAAGGATTTATAATCGTTTTACTTCAGCCTCTCAAAACAAATTTTTGTGAACAGTAAATTAGCAGGAAAATACTGAGGTCTGCCAGTTTTTGGGTCAACTTTGAACGATCATAACTTCCTCAATATAATGAACTGGGAGAGATACCATATATCAAAAGAAATATCTTTGAGTCTTCCTTCTAATTCAATTGGTTTCATCCAAATCCAACATCTGCGTAAGGAGTTATACGCGTTTTACGTTAGCCTCTCAAAACAGATTTTTAGGGTCAACTTCAAACGATCATAACTCCTTGTACAGGACGAACTGGGTGGCCTAATTTATATGAAATGAAATCCCTTTTAATTATATTTACAATGATACCAATTTCACCCAAATCCGATATCGTAGCAAAGCGTTATGATCGATTTACTTCAGCCTGTCAAAACTGTCCACTGGGGAAAGATTCGGGATTTATTTCAATTTTTAGGGCACAATGGTCATTTTCTATTACCTTTGGACGAAAATTGGTCTTAAAAACCTGCACTTAGCCTCAATTTTATCAGATTTTATCCAAATTTTAGGAAAGGTGAAAACTCTAGCCAATTTCAACCCCAAATATTTTGTGATTCAACCGTAAAAAATTCAAATTGGTTCCGTAGTTGTGTTCACCATCTCGGAAGATTCAAGAAGCACCCCATGGTTACGTTAGGAGGATACTAAATACAAGAGTTCATTGTTAAGGCATGAATATTGTTTATTCTTGATTCTTATCCATGAATAAGTATTTAAAGGATTATGAGTATTGTCTTGATGTTTGAAGATAACTAGAAACATAGTTGGATTATGCAGGATGAATTGTGGTGATATATCATTATATTAGTGGTTATGTATACCTAGTGATCATGTTGGTATTGGATGGTGATTAAGAAGGGAAATAAAGGCTAAGAGTGATGTTGAGGGATATTTCATGAAAATGCATGATATGTGAATGTAATAAGAGTATAAGAGGATGTATGTAGTACTCTTATTGATGAGCCAAAGGATTACTTCCTAGACATTATTTGGTGAAGTTAATACCTAAATGGTAAGGTTTGGTTGCTAATACTAGTTTGCCACAAATGGTACGGGAAGTCACTTGTATTGAAGTGGTTATATCAAGGTATGTAAGACATACTCTATCTATTCTTTAGCATGAATAATGACCCATGGCACTCTCAAGTAAGCTTCCAACATTGTCCTACGACACATGACACATAATAACATCATATGATCTTCGACACTACCAATTGAACTTGTTTTCACTTTTAAGATGTCCGGCTAGTCAAAAAAATGTCCATATACTATTGTTGACTCCGAAATGGTTTAATGAGGTATCCATGATTCTCTACTTCATCTTCATGATATTGATTACCTATTTACATTTTTTTCCTATTGAGGTATCATGGTTTCAAGTTCCATAAAGTGTGACCACAAAGTAACCAATCTCAAAGATTAATTGAATTAAGAAATGGAATGTCTGTATTTTAATTTGATGATATGATGTAATGTATTAGCACCACTGATCAGTTGGCCATTGTATTATAAAGATTATGCATATATGTTATTCCAGGGGTGGTCCCTGATGTATTGTATTAGTACCACTGATCAGTTGGCCATTGTATGACATATGTTATGTATTGATAAGGATTACGGGAAGTAATGATATGAAAGTAATGTGCAGGTATCCCAGCAGTTCTTTTAAGTGTGGTCTACTCATACTGTTTATTCACTGGTATCTGGGTTCAGTTGATCTTTTGTATCTCATCTTGTTACTCACTGCCTTATATACTCAGTATATATTTTCGTACTGACGTCCCTCATAGGGGACCTGCATTCATGCCTGCAGGAAGAGGTACTTCAGGTCATACACTTCCGCAGTAAGAGCCAGCATATTCTGTTGTTAGTGGTGAGCGCCAGTTGATTCGGGGCATCCCAAGTCGTCTCTATATGTACTTTTGGTATTTGCATAAAAGTCTTTTGTGGGCGGGAGTTTGTCCCGACCCCAACTCAGTTGTGTATCTATGTAGAGGCTTTTGTAGACATATTGTACATCCATAGGAGTGTTTGGTTGATAGACGTGATGGCTCTGACGTCCAATTACTGTTCATATATATATTTATGTGTGTCTGCTGGGCTGATACAAGTACTGTTTCCTTCTATTTAAAACGAAGTGCTGCCCAAATTTCTAATTTTCATAAGTAATGTGAATGTGAAAGTATAGGTTATGAACGGGTTCTCCCGGGACTCCTCGGCTACGGGTGCCAGTCTGCTCCAATAGGATTTGGGGTATGATAGAAGTGGTATCAGAGAAGTTTGTCCTACTGAGTCTACAAAGTCGTGTCTACGTAGAATCTTGTTTATCGGTGTGTTGTGCACCACATCTATAAACAGGAGGCTATTGGACATTTAGGAATTGTTTCCACTCTTCATTTCATAGATCGTGCAATAGATCCCATATTAGAGATAAAGTCATAATCAATCGCTTAATCCAATTGTTTCTTTTTTATTTATTATAGTGACGATGCCGGTTACAAGTAGAAAGAATAAGTGGAAGCGAGTAGATGCAGTGGCCGGAGAAGGTACTAGTAAGTCACCACCGGCACAAGCTGAGCAAAGTGAGTCTAAAGCTGAGCATATATCAGGCGCTTATTCTCCTCCATAAGGGCCGTCTATTAATGATGTTGATCGAGATTTGAGGGATGCTGTACAACTTCTAATGTGTATAGTTGCCGGTCAAGTTCAAGGGCAAGCTATTCCTACCAAGGGTTCTAGTGGTACGGATAGAGCAGCTAGCCTTCGGACTCAGGATTTTCTGAAACTGGATCCTCTTACTTTTACCGGATCAGATATTAATGAAGACCCGTGGGACTTTGTCGATCAAACACAAAGGGCTCTAGATGTTATGCATGTATCCGGTAAAGAGATGGTTGAGCTAGCAGCATATAGACTGAAAGCAGAGGCTATATTGTGGTACAAGGACTGGAAACGATATAGGGGTATTGATGCACCTCCAACTACGTGGGGAGAGTTCAAAAATGCATTTATTGATCATTATCTTCCATTTGAGACTCGTCAGGCTCGTGCAGATCAATTCTTAAATCTTCGTCAGGGTAATATGAGTGTAAGGGTGTATAGTCTTCGATTTAACTCCTTGTCTCGATATGCTTCTAATGTGGTAGCTACTATGGACGATAGAGTTCATCACTATGTGAATAGATTGAAACCATACTTGGTTAGAGATTGTACCATTACTGCTTTGAACAAGGACATGGATATAGCGAGGATACAAGCTTTCGCTCAGAAGATGGAAGATCAGAGGCAAAGAAGAAGAACCCAGGAATCAGAAAAAGGATATTCTAAGCAGCCCAGAGCTATAGGGCAGTTTGTGGCATCTCCGGGAGGTTTTAGGTCTTCGTTCTCTTATAGATTGCCTAGCCTGTTATCTTCTTATCCTGCAATTAGTGCTCCACTGCAATTTCAAAGGTTCAGAGGTAATCAGTTCGGGCAAAGCAGTGAAAATCAGAGTTCGCGAACAGTGGGGTATCAAGGGCAAGGGAGTATGAGTCAATTGAGACCTCCACGACACCCTTGCCCCATTTGTAGAAAATTTCACTTTGGCAAATGTCGGCTTGGGACGAATAATTGCTTTTGGTGCAGTAAGCCGGGGCATATGGCTAGAGATTGCCCACGCAGGACCACAGGTAGTATAACACGACCTACCGGATTAGGTGTTGCGTCATCTTCGGTACCTCTTTTGAGTAGGGGTGCACAACCTATGGGTCATGGTAGAGGTTATAGAGGAGCAGCTAGTGCTATCAGAGCTCAGAACCGTGTGTATGCCCTAGCAGATCGGCAGAATTTAGAGTCTTCTCCAGACGTGGTTACAGGTACGTTGTCCATCTTTGCATTTGATGTGTATGCCTTAATTGATCCTGGATCTACATTATCGTATGCTACTCTCTTGGTTGCGGGAAGGTTCGGAAGAACACCCGAATTATTATCCAAGCCATTTGAAGTATCAACGCCAGTGGGGGAATCTCTTATTGCTAGGAATGTTTATCGAAATTGTGTTGTGAATATTTGTGGTCGTGATACGATGGCCAATCTTGTTGAGTTAGAAATGATAGATTTTGATGTTATTATGGGCATGGATTGGTTAGCGTCTTGTTATGCTACAATAGATTGCCGTTCTAAGAAGGTATATTTCCATTTCCCAAATGAGGTAGTCCTTGAATGGAAGGGTAATGTTGGCGCGTCGAGAGTTAGATTTATTTCTTACTTTAAGGCAAGAAAAATGATTTCCAAGGGGTACATATACCATCTGGTTAGAGTAAGGGATACAGAGGCAAAACCGCCAACTTTTCAGACCATTCCGGTTGTGAATGAATTTGCTGATGTATTTCCTGAAGAACTACCAGGTTTACCTCCTGAACGAGAAGTGGATTTTGGTATTGATTTGTTGCCAGACACACAGCCAATCTCAATTCCTCCTTATAGAATGGCACTAGCAGAGTTACGAGAATTGAAATAGTAACTGAAAGACTTGCTAGAGAAGGAATTCATCAGGCCTAGTATGTCCCCTTGGGGAGCACCAGTATTGTTTGTGCGTAAGAAAGATGGTTCGCTGAGGATGTGTATTGACTATCGGCAATTGAATAAGGTGACTATCAAGAATAAATACCCCCTTCCCCGAATTGATGATTTATTTGACCAGTTACAGGGTGCGCAGTGTTTTTCCAAGATTGACTTGAGATCAGGCTATCATCAAGTGAGAGTCAAGGATAAAGATATACCCAATACAGCTTTCCGAACATGGTATGGTCATTATGAATTCCTGGTTATGTCATTTGGGCTGACAAATGCACCCGCAGTTTTTATGGATCTGATGAATAGGCTGTTTAAGCCGTTTCTAGATGTGTTCGTGATAGTTTTCATAGATGATATTCTGGTCTACTCTAGATCAGAAGAGGACCATGTTAATCACTTAGGGCAGGCGTTGCAGATTCTTCGTGATCGTAAGCTCAATGCGAAGTTTTCTAAAGGTGAGTTTTGGCTCAAGTCAGTGGCATTTTTGGGCCATATTGTATCCAGTGAAGGCATAAAAGTTGACACTCAGAAGATTGAGGCTGTGAAGAATTGGCCAAGACCCACGACGCCTACGGAGATTCGTAGTTTCCTCAGGTTGGCAGGTTATTACAGAAGGTTTGTTGAAGGTTTTTCTTCTATTTCTGCACCTTTGACTAAGTTGACGCATAAAGCCTCCAAGTTCCAATGGAATGACGCCTGTGAAAAGAGTTTCCAGGATATAAAGAGCAAGTTGACTTCTACACCGGTATTGGTAATTCCTGAAGGCACAAAAGGGTATACAGTGTACTGTGATGCTTTGAGATTGGCTTAGGATGCGTACTAATGCAACATGGTAGAGTAATAGCCTATGGCTCTAGACAATTGCGACCACATAAGAGGAATTATCCCACGCATGATCTTGAGCTAGCTGCAGTTGTATTTGCTTTGAAGATATGGCGTCACTACTTATATGGGGTTCATGTTGACATATATACCGATCATAAGAGATTGCAATATATCTTCAGTCAGAAAGATCTAAACTTGAGGCAGCGGAGATGGCTTGAATTGTTGAAAGATTATGATGTTGATATCTTGTATCATCCAGGGAAAGCGAATGTGGTAGCGGATGCACTGAGTCGTAAGTCTAAAATGGCATCTATAGAAAAGCAGGGGATGATTAAGGATCTTCACCAACTAGCTAATTTAGGAGTTCGACTTCTCAAAACTTCAGATGAAGAGGTTATTGTACGTAATGCAGCAGAATCTTCATTGATAGCTGAAGTGAAAGAGAAGCAGTATGCAGATCCAATTTTATTGCAGCTTAAGGAGGATGTGCAGAGTGGCACGACAAAGGCATTTGAGCTTATGCGAGAAGGAGTGCTTCAGTGTCAGAATCGTTTATGTGTACCTGATGTAGTTGAGCTAAGAAAGAGAATTATGACAGAAGCACATTGTTCAAGGTATTTCATCCATCCAGGGTTGACTAAGATGTATCAAGATTTGAAAGCAATATATTGGTGGAATTACATGAAGAAAAATATTGCCGAATTTGTAGCTGAATGTCCAAATTGTCAAAGAGTCAAAGTAGAACACTAGAATCCCGGTGGTTACATGCAATGTATAGATCTTCCAGTCTGGAAGTGGGACAAGATCAATATGGATTTCATCATGGGTTTGCCTCGTACATATCGGAAGTTTGATTCCATATGCGTGATAATTGATAGGCTTACCAAATCTGCACACTTCTTACCAGTTAAGACAACTTATACGTCGGAAGAGTATACGAAGTTGTATATTAAGGAGATCGTTTGGTTACATGGAGTTCCAATTTCCATTATATCCGATCGAGGAGCCCAATTTACCGTGAATTTCTGGAAGTCTTTTCAAAAGAGTTTGGGGACACAAGTAAATCTAAGTACGGCTTTTCATCCTCAAATGGACGGACAAGCGGAACGTACCATCCAAACACTTGAAGATATGCTATGAGCATGTGTATTAGATTTCAAAGGCTTTTGCCTACAATAATAGCTATCATTCAAGTATTAAAATGGCACCATATGAGGCATTGTATGGAAGAAAGTGTAGATCGCCAATAGGATGGTTTGAAGTACGTGATACGGTCTTATTTGGACCAGATCTTGTTTATCAAGCAATGGAGAAGGTTAAAGTGATCCAACAACGGCTTGCAACAGCTCAAAGTCAACACAAATCTTATGCGGATGTTAGAAGAAGAGGACTTGAGTTTTCTATCGACGATTGGGTATTCTTGAAAGTATCACCAATGAAAGGAGTGATGAGGTTTGGCAAGAAAGGAAAGTTAAGTCCACGATACATAGGTCCGTATAAGATCATTCAAAGATTTGGACAAGTTGCTTATGAGTTAGAGCTACCTCAAGAGCTCTCAGCAGTTCATCCCATATTTCATGTTTCGATACTTCGCAAGTACATCGGAGATCCATCGCACATAACTACTACGGAAGATGTACAAATTACAAGAGATCTCACTTTTGAAGAAATGCCTATTGCTATTCTTGATCGCCAAATTAAAAAGATAAGGAATAAAGATATAGCATCGGTAAAAGTACTTTGGAGGAATCAACAAGTTGAGGAGATCACATGGGAAGCCGAGGAAGCGATGAAGATTAAGTACCCTTACCTATTCAACGATGAGGAGGAAGTTCATGAGACGGAAGAAGAACAATAACAAGTAAGTGTTTATTTTTATGCAAGGATGTTATGATGATGAATATGTTAATTGTAAGCTTGGACATGTCTTAATTGAGTAACTATGCTAACATTCGAGGACGAATGTTCTTAAGGGGGGAATAATGTAACACTCCGTAAATTTTTTCGTACACTTATCGCGATTACATGGAGTCCTAAAGGTTCGGAAGTATCCCGTCAATAGTTGTATGTGCAGGTATTGGAATAAGCTTTCCAACGATATAAAGTTTTCCCAAAACAGAGGAGTATTTCATATAAGCGAGCACATTCGAAATTTCAAAACGGTGGCCGGGAAGCCTGTGAACAGTAACTCTGCAGGAAAATTTCTGCAGCTAGGCACTCAAAATAGAAACGATCATAACCCCTTGTACAAAAAGAACTGTGTGATCTGCTATATATAGACGTAAACCTCCAAGAGTCTTCTTTCCAATGAAATTGGTTTCATCCAAATCCAACATCTGAGTAAGGCGTTATAATCGTTTTACTTCAGCCTCTCAAAACAGATTTTTGTGCATAGTAAATTAGAAGGAAAATGCCTGCCAGTTTTTGGGTCAACTTTGAACGATCATAACTTCCTCAATATAATGAACTGGGCGAGCTACCATATATCAAAAGAAAGATATTTGAGTCTTATTTCTAATTCAATTGGTTTATCCAAATCCAGCATCTGCGTAAGGAGTTATACGCGTTTTACTTCAGCCTCTCAAAATAGATTTTTAGGGTCCATTTCTAACAATCATATCTCCTTGTACAGGACGAACTGGGTGTCCTAATTTATATGAAATGAAATCCCTTTTAATTATCTTTACAATGACACCAATTTCACCCAAATCCGATATCGGAGCAAAGAGTTATGATCGATTTACTTCTGCCTGTCAAAACTGTCCACTAGGGACAGATTCGGGATTTATTTCAATATTTAGGGCACAATGATCATTTTCTATTACCTTTGGACGAAACTTGGTCTTAAAAACCTGCACTTAGCCTCAATTTTATCAGATTTTATCCAAATTTTAGGAAAGGTGAAAACCCTAGCCAATTTCAACCTCAAATATTTTGTGATTCAACCGTAGAAAATTCAAATTGGTTCCGTATTTGTGTTCACCATCTCGGAAGCTTCAAGAAGCACCCCATGGTTATGTAAGGAGGATCCTAAATACAAGAGTTCATTGTTAAGGTATGAATATTGTTTATTCTTAATTCTTATCCATGAATAAGTATTGATAAAGGATTATGAGTATTGTCTTGATGTTGGAAGATAACTAGAAACATAGTTATGAATTGTTGTGTATAAATTGTTATTAGTAAATTATGGAAGTTGTTGTGTTGGATTATGGAGGATGAATTGTGGTGATATATCATTTTATTAGTGGTTATGTATGCCTAGTGATCATGTTGGTATTGGATGGTGATTAAGAAGGGAAATAAAGGCTAAGAGTGATGTTGAGGGATATTTCATGAAAATGCATGATATGTGAATGTAATAATTTAGTACTCTTATTGATGAGCTAAAGGATTACTTCCTAGACATTATTTGGTGAAGTTAATACCTAAATGGTAAGGTTTTGTTGCTAATACTAGTTTGCCACAAATGACTTATTGTAGATAAGTGTTCGAAGAGTACGGGAAGTCACTTGTATTGAAGTAGTTATATCAAGGTATGTAAAACATACTCTATCTATTCTTTGGCATGAATAATGACCCATTGCACTCTCAATTAAGCTTCAAACATTGTCCTACGACACATGACACATAATAACATCATATGATCTTCGACACTACCAATTGAACTTGTTTTCACTTTTAAGATGTCCGGCTAGTCAAAAAAATATCCATATACTATTGTTGACTCCGAAATGGTTTAATGAGGTATCCATGATTCTCTACTTCATCTTCATGATATTGATTACCTATTTACATGTTTTTCCTATTGAGGTATCATGGTTTCAAGTTCCATAAAGCGTGACCACAAAGTAACCAATCTCAAAGATTAATTGAATTAAGAAATGGAATGTCTGTATTTTAAATTGATGATATGATGTAATGTATTAGTACCACTGATCAGTTGACCATTGTATTATAAAGATTATGTATATATGCTATTCCCATGGTGGTCCCTCATTTATTGTATTAGTACCACTAATCAGTTGGCCATTGTATGACATATGTTATGTATTGATAAGGATTACGAGAAGTAATGATATGAAAGTAATGTGCAGGTATCCCATCAGTTCTTTTAAGTGCGGTCTACTCATACTGTTTATTCACTGGTATCTGGGTTCTGTTGATCTTTTGTATCTCATCTTGATACTCACTGCCTTACATACTCAGTACATATTTCCGTACTGACGTCCCTCACGGGGACCTGCATTCATGCCTGCAGGAACAGGTACTTCAGGTCGTACACCTCCGTAGTAAGAGCCAGGACATTCTGTTGATAGTGGTGAGCTCCAGTTGTTTTGGGGCATCCCAAGCCGTCTCTATATGTACTTTTGGTATTTGCATAAAAGGCTTTTGTGGACGGGAGTTTGTCCCGACCCCAACTCAGTTGTGTATCTTTGTAGAGGCTTTTGTAGACATATTGTACAGCCATAGGAGTGTTTCATTGATAGACGTGATGGCTCTGACGGAGAATTACTGTTCATATATATATTTATGCGTGTTTGCTGGGCTAATACAGGTACTGTTTTCTTCTATTTAAAATGAAGTGCTGCCCAAATTTCTAATTTCATAAGTAATGTGAATATAAAAGTATAGGTTATGAACGGGTTCTCCCGGGCCTCCTCGTCTACGGGTGCCAGTCTGCTCCAATGTGATTTGGGGTATGACACACTATCCTTGTTCCCCTACCCTTGACCTTTGAAGCATTGAAATTCCTTTGAATTGGAAGTGGAAATTGGTTTACCTTCATACCTTGGGAAATTTTTTGGGGCATCCTTGTTGAGATTGGGTTAGAAAGCCTTGGATGAGCTATCTTTCAACCTCCTATGCGACTTGGAAGATGCCATCAATAGTGTCAAACTTATGAAGTGTCAAACGTGAGGCAATATCTCTACTCAACCTCATGTTGAATCGAATAATGTTGTGACGCACTTACTCCCCTCTATGATTAAGTTTCAAGATGAGTTGTTGGATCTCATCGTAGTAAGCCACAATGCTCTTGTTTTCTTACTTCAAGTTATACAACTTGGCAAGAAGCTCTTGTTGATATCTTTTAGGTAAGTACTTTGTCTCATGAGGTACCTTAACCAAAACCAAGGAGGGGGTTGCCCCTCAATCAAAACGTTGCCGAAACGTGTAACATACTCCCACCATGTAGTAGCATAACCCTCAAATTGAGCAGTCGCATAGTAACTCTTTTTCTCTTTGGTATGATCATTGACTTAAAAGACCATCTAATATGCAGATTCCCATGCAAGAAACTCTTCTGGATCACTCTCACCCTTAAAGATTAGAAGCCCAATCTTGATGGTATTTAGCCCTACATCACGGTTTTGGTTACCTTGTTGGTTCCAATGACCAAATCTACCTTCTCGGCCATGAACTTCCATTGGATCACCATGCCTTCCCCTTATCTCTCCCCCTATCATGTTAGTATTATTATACAACCCATAACTATTATGTTGTCCTCCCCTACCATAGCACTCAATATGGATGGGTCTATTTGGGTTAAGTACAACTTCTAATGGAGGGATTAGATTTAGATAGTGAGGTATTTGGTCAAGTGGAGTTTTAATGAGAGGATTTGGGTTTGGTGGTGGTATTTGGGTTCCAATACATTTTTGTTAGACTTGGTCAAGTGAAGGATGGCTTGGTCTATCTTGTTCTCAGCTTCAGGAGTAAAGCTTGGTTGGATTTATGGTGATTGGTGGATATAGTATTTGGTGCAAGGTCTTGGGAGTACTAGTTGGGGAATTGTTTTGAGGGGTGGAAGGTCGACTACTTTGGCTTTCCACACACTCTAATCTCCCTGTCATACCCCAAATCCCATTGGAGCAGACTGGCACCCGTAGCCGAGGAGGCCCGGGAGAACCCACTCATAATCTAAACTTTCACATTCACATTACTTATGAAAATTAGAAATTTGGGCAGCACTTCGTTGTAAATAGAAGAAAACAGTACCTGTATCAGCCCAGCAGACACGCATAAGTATATATATGAACAGTAATTGGCCGTCAGAGCCATCACGTCTATCAACCAAACACTCCTATAGCTGTACAATATGTCTACAAAAGCCTCAACATAGATACACAACTGAGTTGGGGTCGGGACAAACTCCCGCCCACAAAAGACTTTTATGCAAATACCAAAAGTACATATAGAGATGACTTGGGATGCCCCAAAACAACTGGAGCTCACCACTAGCAACAGAATGTCCTGGCTCTTACTGCAGAGGTGTACGACCTGAAGTACCTGTTCCTGCAGGCATGAATGCAGGTCCCCCGTGAGGGACGTCAGTACGGAAATATGTACTGAGTATGTAAGGCAGTGAGTATCAAGATGAGATACAAAAGATCAATAGAACCTAGATACCAGTGAATAAACAGTGTGAGTAGGCCACACTTAAAAGAACTGATGGGATACCTGCACATTACTTTCATATCATTACTTCCCGTAATCCTTATCAATACATAACATATGTCATACAATGGCCAACTGATCAGTGGTACTAATACAATACATCAGGGACCACCATGGGAATAGCATATATACATAATCTTTATAATACAATGGCCAACTGATCAGTGATACTAATACAATACATCGTATCATCAATTTAAAATACAGATATTCCATTTCTTAATTCAATTAATCTTTGAGATTGGTTACTTTGTGGTGTCACTTTATGAAACTTGAAACCATGATACCTCAATAGGAAAAACATGTAAATAGGTAATCAATATCATGAAGATGAAGTAGAGAATCATGGATACCTCATTAAACCGTTTCGTAGTCAACAATAGTATATGGATATTTTTTGACTAGCCGGACATCTTAGAAGTGAAAACAAGTTCAATTGGTAGTGTCGAAGATCATATGATGTTATTATGTGTCATGTGTCGTAGGATAATGTTGGAAGCTTACTTGAGAGTGCCATGTGTCATTATTCATGCCAAAGAATAGATAGAGTATGTCTTACATACCTTGATATAACCACTTCAATACAAGTGACTTCCCGTACTCTTCGAACACTTATCTACAATAAGTCATTTGTGGCAAACTAGTATTAGCAACCAAACCTTACCATTTAGGTATTAACTTCACCAAATAATGTCTAGGAAGTAATCCTTTAGCTCATCAATAAGAGTACTACATACATTCTCTTATACTCTTATTACATTCACATATCATGCATTTTCATGAAATATCCCTCAACATCACTCTTAGCCTTTATTTCCCTTCTTAATCACCATCCAATACCAACACTATCACTATGCATACATAACCACTAATATAATGATATATAACCACAATTCATCCTCCATAATCCAATACAACAACTTCCATAATTTACTACTAACAATTTATACACAACAATTCATAACTATGTTTCTAGTTATCTTCCAACATCAAGACAATACTCATAATCCGTTATCAATACTTATTCATGGATAAGAATCAAGAATAAACAATATTCATACCTTAACAATGAACTCTTGTATTTAGGATCCTCCTTATATAACCATGGGGTGCTTCTTGAAGCTTCCGAGATGGTGAACACAACTACGGAACCAATTTCAATTTTCTACGGTTGAATCACAAAATATTTGAGGTTGAAATTGGCTAGGGTTTTCACCTTTCCTAAAATTTGGATAAAATCTGATAAAATTGATGCTAAGTGGAGGTTTTAAGACCAATTTTCGTCCAAAGGTAATAGAAAATGACCATTGTGCCCTAAAAATTGAAATAAATTCCGAATCTATCCCCAGTGGACAGTTTTGACAGGCAGAAGTAAATCGATCATAACTCTTTGCTCCGATATCAGATTTGGGTGAAATTGGTATCATTGTAAAGATAATTAAAAGGTATTTCATTTCATATAAATTAGGCCACCCATTTCGCCCTGTACAAGGAGTTATGATCGTTTGAATTTGACCCTAAAAATCTGTTTTGAGAGGCTGAAGTAAAACGCGTATAACTCCTTACGCAGATGTTGGATTTGGATAAACCAATTGCATTAGAAAGAAGATCCTCGGAGCTTTTGTTCTATATATAGTAGCTCACACAGTTCTTTTTGTACAAGGAGTTATGATCGTCTCAAGTTGGAGTGCCTAGCTGCAGAAATTTTCCTGCAGAATTACTGTTCACAGGCTTCCCGGCCACCGTTTTGAAATTTCGAATGTGCTCGCTTATATGAATTACTCCTCTTTTTTGGGCAAACTTTATATCGTTGGAAATCATATTCCAATACCTACACATACAACTATTGATGGGATACTTCCGAACACCATAAACTTAATTTAACCCATACACAAGTCTTTAGGACTCCATATAATCGCGATAAGTGTACGAAAAAATTTATGGGGTGTTACATTATCCCCCCCTTAAGAACATTCATCCTTGAATGTTAGCATAGTTACTCAATTAAGACATGTCCAAGCTTACAATTAACATATTCATCATCATAACATCCTTGCATAAAAACAAACACTTACTTGTTATTGTTCTTCTTCCGTCTCATGAACTTCCTCCTCATCGTTGAATAGGTAAGGGTACTTAATCTTCATCACTTCCTCGGCTTCCCATGTGATCTCCTCAACTTTTTGATTCCTCCAAAGTACTTTTACCGATGCTATCTCTTTATTCCTTATCGTTTTAATTTGGCGATCAAGAATAGCAATAGGCATTTCTTCAAAAGTGAGAACTTTTGTAATTTGTACATCTTCCGTAGTAGTGATGTGCGATGGATCTCCGATGTACTTGCGAAGCATCGAAACATGAAATACGGGATGAACTGCTGAGAGCTCTTGAGGTAGCTCTAACTCGTAAGCAACTTGTCCAAATCTTTGAATGATCTTATACGGACCTATGTATCATGGACTTAACTTTCCTTTCTTGCCAAACCTCATCACTCCTTTCATTGGTGATACTTTCAAGAATACCCAATCGTCGATAGAAAACTCAAGTCCTCTTCTTCTAACATCCGCATAAGATTTTTGTCGACTTTGAGCTGTTGCAAGCCATTGTTGGATCACTTTAACCTTCTCCATTGCTTGATAAACAAGATCCGGTCGAAATAAGACTGCATCACCTGCTTCAAACCATCCTATTGGCGATCTACACTTTGTTCCATACAATGCTTCATATGGTGCCATTCTGGTACTTGAATGATAGCTATTATTGTAGGCAAACTCGATAAGAGGTAGGTGATCATCCCAGTTGCCTTTGAAATCTAATACGCATGCTCATAGCATATCTTCAAGTGTCTGTATAGTACGTTCTGCTTGTCCGTCCGTTTGAGGATGAAAAGCCATACTCATATTTACTTGTGTCCCCAAACTCTTTTGAAAAGACTTCCAGAAATTCACGGTAAATTGGGCTCCTCAATCGGATATAATGGAAATTGGAACTCCATGTAACCGAATGATCTCCTTAATATACAACTTTGCATACTCTTCCGCCGTATAAGTTTTCTTAACTGGTAAGAAGTGCGCAGATTTGGTAAGCCTGTCAATGATCACCCATATGGAATCAAACTTCCGATATATACGAGGCAAATCCGTGATGAAATCCATATTGATCTTGTCCTACTTCCAGACTGGAAGATGTATACATTGCATATAACCACCGAGTTTCTGGTGTTCTACTTTGACTCTTTCATAATTCGGACATTCAGCTACAAATTCGTCAATATTCTTCTTCATGTCATTCCACCAATATATTGCTTTCAAATCTTGATACATCTTAGTCGACACTGGATGGATGGAATACCTATAACAGAGTGCTTCTGTCATAATTCTCTTTCTTAGCTCAACTACATCAGGTATACATAAACGATTCTGACACTAAAGCACTCCTTCTCGCGTAAGCTCAAATGCCTTTGTTGTGCCACTCTGCACATCCTCCTTAAGCTGCAATAAAATTGGATCTGCACACTGCTTCTCTTTCACTTCAGCTATCAATAAAGATTCCGCTGCATTACGTACAATAACCTCTTCATTTGGAGTTTTGAGAAGTCGAACTCCCAAATTAGCTAGTTGGTGAAGATCCTTAATCATCCCCTGCTTTTCTATAGATGCCATTTTAGACTTACGACTCAGTGAATCCGCTACCACATTCGCTTTCCCTGGATGATACAAGATATCAACATCATAATCTTTCAACAATTCAAGCCGTCTCCGCTGCCTCAAGTTTAGATCTTTCTGACTGAAGATATATTGCAGGCTCTTATGATCGGTATATATGTCAACATGAACCCCATATAAGTAGTGACGCCATATCCTCAAAGCAAATACAACTGCAGCTAGCTCAAGATCATGTGTGGGATAATTCCTCTCATGTGGTCGCAACTGTCTAGAGCCATAGGCTATTACTCTACCATGTTGCATTAGTACGCATCCTAAGCCAATTCTCGAAGCATCACAGTACACTACATACCCTTCTGTGCCTTCAGGAAGTACCAATACCGGTGTAGAAGTCAATTTGCTCTTCAGATCCTGGAAAATCTTTTCACAGGCATCATTCCATTGAAACTTGGAGGCTTTATGCATCAACTTAGTCAAAGGTGCAGAAATAGAAGAAAAACCTTCAACAAACCTTCTATAATAACCTGCCAACTCGAGGAAACTACGAATCTCCGTAGGAGTCGTGGGTCTTGGCCAATTCTTCACAGCCTCAATCTTCTGAGTGTCAACTTTTATGCCTTCACTGGATACAATATGGCCCAAAAATGCCACTGACTTGAGCCAAAACTCACATTTAGAAAACTACGCATACAGCTTACGATCACGAAGAATATGCAACGCCTGCCTTAAGTGATTAACATGGTCCTCTTCTGATCTAGAGTAGACCAGAATATCATCTATGAAAACTATCACGAACACATCTAGAAATGGCTTAAACAGCCTATTCATCAGATCCATAAAAACTACGGGTGCATTTGTCAGCCTGAATGACATAACCAGGAATTCATAATGACCATACCGTGTTTGGAAAGCTGTCTTGGGTATATCTTTATCCTTGACTCTCACTTGATGATAGCCTGATCTCAAGTCAATTTTGGAAAAACACTAGGCACCCTGCAACTGGTCAAATAAATCATCAATTCGGGGAAGGGGGTATTTATTCTTGATAGTCACCTTATTCAATTGCCGATAGTCAATACACATCCTCAGCGATCCATCTTTCTTACGCACAAACAATACTGGTGCTCCCCAAGGGGACATACTAGGCCTGATGAATCCCTTCTCTAGCAAGTCTTTCAGTTGCTCTTTCAATTCTCGCAACTCTGCTGGTGCCATTCTATAAGGAGGAATTGAGATTGGATGTGTGTGTGGCAACAAATCAATACCAAACTCCACTTCTCATTCAGGAGGTAAACCTGGTAGTTCTTCAGGAAATACATCAGGAAATTCATTCACAACCGGAACGGTCTGAAAAGTTGGCGGCTCTGCCTCTGTATCCCTTACTCTAACCAGATGGTATATGTACCCCTTGGAAATCATTTTTCTTGCCTTAAAGTAAGAAATAAATCTACCTGTCGGCGCGCCAACATTACCCTTCCATTCAAGGACTGCCTTATTTGGGAAATGGAAATATACCTTCCTAGAACGGCAATCTACTGTAGCATAACAAGACGCTAACCAATCCATGCCCATAATAACATCAAAATCTACCATTTCTAAATCAACAACATAGGCCATCGTATCACGACCACAAATATTCACAACACAATTTTGATAAACATACCAAGCTATAATAGATTCCCCCACTGGCGTTGATACTTCAAATGGCTTGGCTAATAATTCGGGTGTTCTTCCAAACCTTCCCGCAACCAAAGGAGTAGCATACGATAATGTAGAAACAGGATCAATTAAGGCATACACATCAAATTCAAAGATGGACAACGTACCTATAACCACGTCTGGAGAAGCCTCTAAATTTTGCTGATCTGCTAGGGAATACACATGGTTCTGAGCTCCGCTAGCACTACCTGCTCCTCTATCACCTCTACCGTGACCCATAGTTTGAGCACCCCTACTCAAAGGAGGCACAGAAGATGATGCAACAGCTGATCCGGTAGATCGTGTTATACTACCTGTGGTCCTGCATGGGCAATCTCTAGCCATATACCCCGGCTTACCGCACCAAAAGCAATTGTTCGTCCCAAGTCGACATTCGTCAAAGTGAAATTTTCTACAAATGGGGCACGGGTGTCGTGGAGGTGTCAATTGACTCATACTCCCTTGCCCTTGATATCCCACTGTTCGCGAACTCTAATTTTCACTGTTTTTCCCGAACTGATTACCTCTGAACCTTTGAAATTGCGGTGGAGCACTAATTGCAGGATAAGAAGATAACGGGCTAGGCAATCTATGAGAGAACGAAGGCCTAAAACCTCCCTGAGATGCCACAAACTTCCCTATAGCTCTGGGCCGCTTAGAATATCCTTTTTCTGATTCCTAGGTTCTTCTTCTTTGCCTCTGATCTTCCATCTTCTGAACGAAAGCTTGTATCCTCGCTATATCCATGTCCTTGTTCAAAGCAGCAATGGTACAATCTCTAACCAAGTATGGTTCCAATCTATTCACATAGTGATGAACTCTGTCGTCCATAGTAGCTACCACATTAGAAGCATATCAAGACAAGGAGTTAAATCAAATACTATACTCTCTTACACTCATATTACCCTGAAGAAGATTTAAGAATTGATCTGCACGGGCCTGACGAGTCTCAAATGGAAGATAATGATCAATAAATGCATTTTTGAACTCTCTCCACGTAGTTGGAGGTGCTTCAATACCCCTAGATCGTTTCCAATCCTCGTACCACAATATAGCCTCTCCTTTCATTCTATATGCTGCTAGCTCAACCATCTCTTTACCGGATACATGCATAACATCTAGAGCCCTTTGGGTTTGATCGACAAAGTCCTACGGGTCTTCATTAATATCTGATCCGGTAAAAGTAGGAGGATCCAGTTTCAGAAAATCCTGAGTCCGAAGGCTAGCTGCTCTATCCATACCACTAGAACCCGTGGTAGGAATAGCTTGCCCTTGAACTTGACCGGAAACTATACGTGTCAGAAGTTGTACTGCATCCCTCAAATCTCGATCAACAACATTAATAGACAGCCCTTCCGGAGGAGAAGAAGCGCCTGATATATGCTCAACTTGATACTCACTTTGCTTAGCTTGTGCCGGTGGTGACCTACTAGTACCTTCTTCGGCCACTGCATCTACTTGCTTCCACTTATTCTTTCTCCTTGTAACCGCTATCGTCACTATAATAAATAAAAAAGAAACAATTGGATTAAGCGATTGATTATGACTTTATCTCTAATATGGGATCTATTGCACGATCTAAGAAATGAAGAGTGAAAACAATCCCTAAATGTCCAATAGCCTCCTGTTTATAGATGTGGTGCACGACACACCGATAAATGAGATTCTACGTAGACACGACTTTGTAGACTCACTAGGACGAACTGCTCTAATACCACTTCTGTCATACCCCAAATCCCATTGGAGCAGATTGGCACCTGTAGCCGAGGAGGCCCGGGAGAACCCGTTCATAACCTATACTTTCACATTCAGATTACTTATGATAATTAGAAATTTGGGCAGCACTTTGATATAATAGAAGAAAACAGTACCTGTATAAGCCCAGCAGACACGCATAAATATATATATGAACAGTAATTGGCCGACAGAGCCATCACGTCTATCAACCAAACACTCCTATGGTTGTACAATGCCATGGTTCATTATTCATGCCAAAGAATAGATAGAGTATGTCTTAAATACCTTGATATAACCACTTCAATACAAGTAACTTCCCGTACTCTTCGAACACTTATCTACAATAAGTCATTTGTGGCAAACTAGTATTAGCAACCAAACCTTACCATTTAGGTATTAACTTCACCAAATAATGTCTAGGAATTAATCCTTTAGCTCATCAATAAGAGTACTACATATATCCTCTTATACTCTTATTACATTCACATATCATGCATTTTCATGAAATATCCCTCAACATCACTCTTAGCCTTTATTTCCCTTCTTAATCACCATCAATTACCAACATGATCACTAGGCATACATAACCACTAATATAATGATATATCACCACAATTCATCCTCCATAATCCAATACAACAACTTCCATAATTTACTACTAACAATTTATACACAACAATTCATAACTATGTTTCTAGTTATCTTCCAACATCAAGACAATACTCATAATCCTTTATCAATACTTATTCATGGATAAAAATCAAGAATAAACAATATTCATACCTTAACAATGAACTCTTGTATTTAGGATCCTCCTTACATAACCATGGGGTGCTTCTTGAAGCTTCCGAGATGGTGAACACAACTACGGAACCAATTTCAATTTTCTACGGTTGAATCACAAAATATTTGAGGTTGAAATTGGCTAGGGTTTTCACCTTTCCTAAAATTTGGATAAAATCTGATAAAATTGATGCTAAGTGCAGGTTTTTAAGACCAATTTTCGTCCAAAGGTAATAGAAAATGACCATTGTGCCCTAAAAATTGAAATAAATCCCGAATCTGTCCCCAGTGGACAGTTTTGACAGGCAGAAGTAAAATGATCATAACTCTTTGCTCCGATATCAGATTTGGGTGAAATTGGTATCATTGTAAAGATAATTAAAAGGGCTTTCATTTCATATAAATTAGGACACCCATTTCGCCCTGTACAAGGAGTTATGATTGTTTGAAGTTGACCCTAAAAATCTGTTTTGGGAGGCTGAAGTAAAACGCGTATAACTCCTTACGCAGATGTTGGATTTGGATGAAACCAATTGCATTAGAAAGAAGATGCTCGGAGCTTTTCGTCTATATATAGCAGATTACGCTGTTCTTTTTGTACAAGGAGTTATGATTGTATCAAGTTGGAGTGCCTAGCTGCAGATATTTTCCTAAGCCTCTACATAGATACACAACTGAGTTGGGGTTGGTACAAACTCCCGCCCACAAAAGACTTTTATGAAAATACCAAAAGTACATATAGAGACGACTTGGGATGCCCCGAAACAACTGGAGCTCACCACTAACAACAGAATGTCCTGGCTATTACTGCGGAGGTGTACGACCTGAAGTACCTGTTCCTGCAGGCATGAATGCAGGTCCCCCGTGAGGGACGTCAGTACGGAAATATGTACTGAGTATGTAAGGCAGTGAGTATCACGATGAGATACAAAAGATAAACAGAACCCAAATACCAGTGAATAAACAGTATGAGTAGGCCACACTTAAAAGAACTGATGGGATACCTGCACATTACTTTCATATCATTACTTCCTGTAATCCTTATCAATACATAACATATGTCATACAATGGCCAACTGATCAGTGGTACTAATACAATACATCAAGGACCACCATGGGAATAGCATATATACATAATCTTTATAATACAATGGCCAACTGATCAGTGGTACTAATACAATACATCATATCATCAATTTAAAATACAGACATTCCAGTTCTTAATTCAATTAATCTTTGAGATTGGTTACTTTGTGGTCACACTTTATGGAACTTGAAACCATGATACCTCAATAGGAAAAATATGTAAATAGGTAATCAATATCATGAAGGTGAAGTAGAGAATCATGGATACCTCATTAAACCATTTCGTAGTCAACAATAGTATATGGACATTTTTTGACTAGCCGGACATCTTAAAAGTGAAAACAAGTTCAATTGGTAGTGTCGAAGATCATATGATGTTATTATGTGTCATGTATCGTAGGACAATGTTGGAAGCTTACTTGAGAGTGCCATTGGTCATTATTCATGCGAAATAATAGATAGAGTATGTCTTAATACCTTGATATAACCACTTCAATACAAGTGACTTCCCGTACTCTTCGAACACTTATCTACAATAAGTCATTTGTGGCAAACTAGTATTAGCAACCAAACCTTACCATTTAGGTATTAACTTCACCAAATAATGTCTAGAAAGTAATCCTTTAGCTCATCAATAAGAGTGCTACATACATCCTCTTATACTCTTATTACATTCACATATCATGCATTTTCATGAAATATCCCTCAACATCACTCTTAGCCTTTATTTCCCTTCTTAATCACCATCCAATACCAACATGATCACTAGGCATACATAACCACTAATATAATGATATATCACTACAATTCATCCTCCATAATCCAATACAACAACTTCCATAATTTACTACTAACAATTTATACACAACAATTCATAACTATGTTTCTAGTTATCTTCCAACATCAAGACAATACTCATAATCCTTTATCAATACTTATTCATGGATAAGAATCAAGAATAAACAATATTCATACCTTAACAATGAACTCTTGTATTTAGGATCCTCCTTACATAACCATGGGGTGCTTCTTGAAGCTTCCGAGATGGTGAACACAACTACGGAACCAATTTCAATTTTATACGGTTGAATCACAAAATATTTGAGGTTGAAATTGGCTAGGGTTTTCACCTTTCCTAAAATTTGGATAAAATCTGATAAAATTGATGCTAAGTGCAGGTTTTTAAGACCAATTTTCGTCCAAAGGTAATAGAAAATGACCATTGTGCCCTAAAAATTGAAATAAATCCCGAATCTGTCCCCAGTGGACAGTTTTGACAGGTTGAAGTAAAACGATCATAACTCTTTGCTCCGATATTGGATTTGGGTGAAATTGGTATCATTGTAAAGATAATTAAAAGGTCTTTCATTTAATATAAATTAGGACACCCAGTTCGTCCTGTACAAGGAGTTATGATCGTTTGAAGTTGAACCTAAAAATCTATTTTGAGAGGCTGAAGTAAAACGCGTACAACTCCTTACGCAGATGTTGGATTTTGATGAACCCAATTGCATTAGAAATAAGACGCTCGTAGCGTTTCGTCTATATGTAGCAGCTCACGCAGTTCTTTTTGTACAAGGAGTTATGATAGTCTAAAGTTGGAGTGCCTAGATGCAGAAATTTTCCTAAGCCTCTACATAGATACACAACTGAGTTGGGGTCGGGACAAACTCCCGCCCACAAAAGACTTTTATGCAAATACCAAAAGTACATATAGAGACGACTTGGGATGCCCCGAAACAACTTGAGCTCACCACTAACAACAGAATGTCCTGGCTATTACTGCGGAGGTGTATGACCTGAAGTACCTGTTCCTGCAGGCATGAATGCAGGTCCCCGTGAGGGACGTCAGTATGGAAATATGTACTGAGTATGTAAGGCAGTGAGTATCAAGATGAGATACAAAAGATCAATAGAGCCCAGATACCAGTGAATAAACAGTATGAGTAGGCCACACTTAAAAGAACTGATGGGATACCTGCACATTACTTTCATATCATTACTTCCCGTAATCCTTATCAATACATAACATATGTCATACAATGGCCAACTGATCAGTGGTACTAATACAATACATCAGGGACCACCCCTGGAATAGCATATATACATAATCTTTATAATACAATGGCCAACTGATTAGTGGTACTAATACAATACATCATATCATCAATTTAAAATACAGACATTCCATTTCTTAATTCAATTAATCTTTGAGATTGGTTACTTTGTGGTCACACTTTATGGAACTTGAAACCATGATACCTCAATAGGAAAAACATGTAAATAGGTAATCAATATCATGAAGATGAAGTAGAGAATCATGGATACCTCATTAAACCATTTCGGAGTCAACAATAGTATATGTACATTTTTTGACTAGCCGGACATCTTAAAAGTGAAAACAAGTATTGACGGGATACTTCCGAACACCATAAACTTAATTTAACCCATACGCAAGTCTTTAGGACTCCATATAATCGTGATAAGTGTATGAAAAAATTTACGGGGTGTTACACTCCCACTCATTGATGTCACATCCGTATCTAATTTCTCAAGACCTACATTCAACCTAGCCATATCTCGGGACATATTTTCAAGGCGAGGCAAAATGAGTTTGATGGAATTATTGTCTATTGTTTGAGCATTTGAAGCCTTGGGTTCCATTAGACTTAGGAAGTTACCTACAAAACAATAAATGAGTTTGTTGTAAAAGAAAAGGTCCTCACACTCTCTCTTTACTTCTTTGCCTCTCAAGTTTCTTCACTCAATCACACAAGTGTGGCAAGCTTGATTATATTCCGTGCTTGAGAGGTGAACGAAGAATATACAATGACTCAAAAGAATAAAGAACGCAAAGGAATATTAACACGAAGAACGGTTTCAAAACTAACTTTCAATATAATATAAGCATGTAAGTTAGTAATGGAGTCAACAAACGAGACTAAAGAAAGAACAAATTAGAAACTATTAATCCAAGTTTGAGCTCAAATTAACGTGTAAACTATAAACTTGATGATGTGTCACCCTTCAATTGGCCGAGATTTTAACAAATTTTAATTATCAATTTTGATATTTTAGGTCCTTCACATTTTTGAATCGATGAAATTAAAATTGGAGGGAAAGTTCAAGTCTTAGAATCCTTTTCAAATCCAATTTTCAAAAGTTGTTACTTGACTTGTACTATTCGCACAAAACAAGGTCCTTGAAATTGGGAAAGTTGTTGAAAAAGTTGTTGTCAAGTCAAAGAAGGATGTGATCAAGTCCTTTCACCGACAAGTTTTCCAACTTTGTCTTCACCTTTTCTAGATGTATTAGCTACTTTAAGATGGCAAAGATAAGACAAGTTATGAAGAAAAACACGAACACAACAATAACCTTCAAGAACTACAACACCATCACCATATGAGCAAGAACAACAACTTCAAGATTCGGCCAAATTCAAGTTCACATCAACAATGTCATTATTTTAAGCTCAAACATTATATCTAGACACTTGTAGTGTGGGTGAGAAAGAAACCAACACTTGAAACACCCTAAACAAACAAAATGACTACCAAATCTAGACACACAAACAAGTTTTCGGCCAAGACAACTACAACATCCAACTTTCGGACAAGAACAATAACAACTTCTTCACCTTTTTTTTTTCAACTTTCAAGCCCAAGATTGATATTTTTAGAACAATAATAAGCCATGCTATGATACCAAATGATACAAGAATGAAAAGGAAAGTCACAAAACATACACCAAAACAGTCCACAAGCTCTACGAATCAAGGACCCTTTTGATGGCCATTCTCGGATTCACTAGTTAGAACAAGGAAGAAGATATTATAAGTGGTTGTGACACCAACATGAACAACAATAATATTAAAACAACAACAACACACGGCTTGGAATAACAAGAATACTACCAACGGTTACAACAAGATAAAAATAGGAAGATAGACAAATGGAGGTATAATCTTAAAAACCTAAGAGCTTATTCCACTCTTGGACCCTTAACACTATAATCACTTATCTCTTAAAATGACACAAGAGAGGCGTCCACCACCCAAGAACCAACGTATCAAGCTAAATGCCACACACAAATGATTCCACACTTGTGCAATGTCCTAGTTTCGGTTTTGGACTCTCTTTCTAAGAGAAGTGTTCTCTCAATATCGTTAAGCAACTAAATAAATAAACCTTACAATGTTCTATTTATAATACACTACAATAATAAACAAAATGACAAAAGGGCCCTTTAGTGACTAGTCTTCAAAAGTACTCAAAAAGTATCGAGATCATGATCATACTTGTATCACCTTCCGCATATTTATTCTCAATAAGGGTGTTCATGGTGAATATCTATTTCACTATACCAGCGAATCGCTTCTCAGACTCTATATTAAAGTGCTTGAACACTTTCTTGAGAAAGTATCCATAGGGCATTCCATGTCTCCCATCTTTAATATGCAGGACCTTAAGCATATGCTTAATCATTAGTGCAGGGAGATTAATCTACTCAAACTTACTGAGGCCTTCCATGAGAAATAGGCCTACTGTAGAAGCCACTGTGCATTTCTGCAATTGAGGCACTAGGACCTCGTTCACAAATTTGAAGAGTAACTGGAATTTCTCCTTCAAGAACTTCTTACATACTCCAGCTTTGGAGTTAACACCAACTTTTGATGATGACTGTACAAACTCAAGTGAGGGATGTTGATTCATCACAGACCTGATCCAATCAATAGAATTATCCAAAATTTCTCAAATAATTACCTCATCTATAAGGAGTTGCACTGCTTGCACCATCACTATCAAACTCAAACAATCCTTATCAAACTTGATGGTGTAGAAGAAATCATTGATTTCGTTTTCATGAATTTTGGGAACTGCAGTTTCAAATAAGTGAATCCAATCTTGATGCTGGACAAAATCTACCAATTCGTCCATCCCAGGTTGATAAAAAATGTTGGGATTAAATATCCTCCCAGTCTACACCTTTTGGGACTTCAAGATTTGATTCATCTCTTCTCTCGTGAAGACTCTATTAGGTTTCTACACTTTTATTCATTTGGATGACGTACTTGGTCCCTCAATTGGGTGACTAACTCCCTCAAATGGGAGTGAGTCAGCTTCACGACTCTTTTCATTTTCTTTTGGCTGACATAAATTCCTTCATTTTGGGTGCTACGAATTTTGGTTGCTTCAAACTTCCAGCTTCCTTTTGCTTCTTACTTGTGCCAATAATAATGCCATAATCAATGTCCTCCTCTTTGTCTTCATCCTCCACCTCAACAACCTCCTTGGTAGGAGAAACTACCTTCTCTGTCTCAGATCTTTTCTTGACATTCCTTTTTTTAGTGGTAGCCCTTTTACTGGTCTTGAAATCATCGGTTATAGGTTTTTTCTCTGCCCCCTAGTTCTATTACTGGATTTGGAAAGAATTGGTCCTTTTCTTTATATTCAATTCCCCTTATCCTATTCCAAGTGAGATTTACTAATTCATCTTTCTCCTCATCGTCTTTCACGAGGGGATGAACTATTTCCTTGGATACATTATAAGAAATTGGGGTCCCAACATACCTAAGGCTTGGGACTTTGGTGTGGATTCGTAAAAGAGGGACTGAAGTTCCATTGGGTCACAGGCCAGTCTTGTTAGAATGTCTTCTACCCAATTGGCCCAGTCTCCACGCTACTTGAAGGGTTCCCTCATTCCTCAAGTAGGTTAACAACGAACAAGTGATCCTCAATAGAAAAGGGTCTTGGGATAAAGTGGGGACCCGGTCCTGTAGGGACTTCAGGTGATGTTTCAGATACAAGGGGATAGATAGCTGATAAAGCTTTAGGGTTGGGAGAAATAGATGGCGGAGAAGTTGAGTCAGTGGTCGGAGATAACAGCTCAACATTAATTGGGTCAACTGTTGATAGAGAGACAGAAGAAGATAGCATTTCGCCACTGATGGGAGATCCAAAATGGGCATCGATGTCTAATAAGGGTGGAGAGGTTTGCTTGGAGAAAGGATTCTCTAAGGTTGGTGTGGGGTTTGCTGGTGGAGACTCAATCAAAGGTGTGTTTTCTCCCGAGGGAGTCTGGATCGGGGAAGAAGAAAGAGACTTTTTTAAAGAAAATATGTATGTGTGAGTGTGAGAGAGATAAGAAGGTAAAACACCAAAAATTTTAGAACCTTCGTAAATCCAACGTTGTATAAAATGCAAGTACATGTGAAAACTAACTTAATGTCTTTGTAGTATTGGATGTGATTTATACATGTATTAAGGCCTCAAGCAACTCCAAATTCATAGCCATGTCAATATCTCAATTGTTGTTTATTTGTTCTGAATGAAGAAAACAACTACATATACAGTTCAAAATTAATGGATCAGAGGCAGTACATGGGAGGAGACATATTATACACCCTATTGTGAAGCCCCGCATCACTACCCATTAAATTCATCCCCTTTTTGGCACAATTCTGAGCGTTTCGGGCGCATTTTGGAGTCCAACGGGGCTTCCATATCATCTACTGACAAGGCCAACGTGGGGGCATCTTTGGGAGGTCAAATTACAAGATCGGGTCAACATTTATGGGGCTTTGGAGCCTTGAACAGCAGCTGGACAGAAACTCCAAAAATCAGGATACTAGACAGGGCGTTTCCACTAGTTCATGGATTGCATGGCCAAATGTAGAAATGTTAACTAGCATTTATTGTATCCCTTGACTAAGGGGAATTATATATATCTTGTAAGGCCCACTTTGGCAGATCATCATACTTATTTTACTCAAGAAATATAATCAGAAAATTGGCTCTTCGGGCCTCCCAAATCAAGTGTCCTTCATTGCTATTTTCCTTACGTGTTTGTGTGCATGTTCAAAGGTTCTTGTGGACTGATTTTCGAGCTGGTTAGGACTGAGTTTAGTACCGATATTGAGAGTGTTAATCTGTCTGCACGTGGCTAAAAATAGGCCCGTGACAAGTGGTATCAAAGCAGCACTTTGAACATGGCATACGATGGCGCGACGAAGAGGTTCACGGCGGAGACAATTTGGGCAAAACCAAGACCCAAAAACGTGACAAGAGTAGGAACAAGGATGAGGCCCAACTTTCCATTAGTGAGGATATCACGAACATGGAAAATGGTGAAGGTTCAGCTTCCGGCTCTCTCGATGAGAGAATCGTTAGCACGGAGGCTGTCTTAGCAGTTTTGGGCCATCGCTTCAAGACCCTTGAGTCCAACGTTGGTACCCTTGAGGATGCTACTCTTGAAGGGCTGGAAGAAGTCAAGGCCGACTTGTCCGAGAAAAATGAAGAGAACAAGGAGGGGCTGACCAGCTTGTAACTCAAGCTTACGAAGCGTTATCGGCACTACAAGAGGAGTTTGGGTCAAAATTGTCCGAGGTGATGTTGGGACAGTCTGCTTTGCAGGAGGAAGTTGCTGATTTGAAGCAACAACTGGAAGCATCCGGTGTTGGTGGAAATCATGGTTCTGTGGCTTACCATGATGCTCGTATTAAGGCTCCTAAACCCAACATGTTTAAGGGTGAAATGAACGTTCAAGACGCAGAAAATTTCATATGGCAATTGGAGTCATATTTTGAGCATGTCAAGATTGTTAACGGGGCAGCAAGGATCCGTATTGCAACCATGTACTTCAGCGACGTCTCAATGTTGTGGTGGCGTAGGAAAAAAGTAGACATGGAGAGGGGTATTTGCACCATAGCTGATTGGGATCAGTTTAAGGATGAGTTGAAGGAGCAATTTTACCCTCAAAACGTTGTAGATGAAGCTCGACGGAAGTTGAGGGATCTTAAGCAAACTTCTTCCATTCATAACTACATGAGGGACTTTACGAAGCTCTCACTTCTTGTGATGAGTTTCAGCAGTAAGAACTTGCTATTATTCTTTCTTGATGGCCTCCAAAATTGGGCCAAACAAGAGTTGAGGAGGCGCAACGTCAAGACCGTGGATGAGGCCATTAAAGTGGCGGAATCCTTGACTAATTTTCATGCCGATTATGCCAAGATAAAGGATAGTCGGAACAAGCCCGTTGCTGACAAGGGAGATCATGGGGACAAGGGAAAAGACAAGTTTATTCCCAACAAAAATCGTGAGTTCAAAGGCGAACGCAACCAGCCATCGTCATTCCGCAAGAACTATGAGGAGAAGAAGAAAGGTGTAGCTAACTGCAATAGTGCCTGATACCTTTGCGGGGATACATCTCACTTTGCGAGATCTTGTCCTTCATTGAGTAAGCTGGGAGTGATTATAGCAGGAACACGGAAGGATCAAGCTAGTGCGCAAGCTAGGGTTTCCAGGGAGCAAGAAGCACAAGCTGCCAATTCGGAGAAAGGAAAGGGACATGTCGTTGGTTTGTTAAACCACATGATTTGTTCAACCACATGACTCTTGCTGCTCTTGTTGCAAAGAAGCATAGCGTTAGAGCTCGAGAGTCACTATTTGTTGATGGAGAGATGAATGGCCGAGCAGTCCGCATTATGGTGGACACCGGAGCAATGCACAACTTTGTTACGGAGGAAAAGGCTAAAGAACTTGGCCTTGACTTAGTGACTAGTGATTCCATGTTAAAGACCGTGAATTGTCTCCCTACCAATGTCAATGGCCTCGCTCCTCAGGTGAGTCTCACCTTGGGAGGTTGGAAGGGAGAAACGGATTTTTCGATTGTTCCGATGGTTGTCTTTGATATTTTATTGGGGCTGGATTTTTGGTATGAGATTAATGAGTTTATTTCGCCATGTCTCAACCAGCTATCCATTTGCGATGAGGGTGGTTCTTGCATTGTTCCACTTATTCATGTCGCTCAAAGTACCACACGTTTGTCGGCGATGCAGCTCGTTAAAGGTTTCAAGAAAGGAGAACCAACCTTTCTTGCGACATTGATGGAAATTGTTGGCTGCCAAGAAGCTGAATTAGTGCCATCATGTGTCCAACATGTTCTTGAAGAGAACAAAGATGTAATGCCGGAGGAGCTTCCCAAACGGTTACCTCCACGAAGGGAAGTTGATCACGAGATCGAGCTGGTACCCGGGGCAAAGCCACCAGCTATCACCCCATACGGATGTCGTCTCCGGAGCTTGAGGAACTTAGAAAACAACTAAAGGAGCTGCTGGAATCGGGCCATATCCGACCATCTAAGTCACCCTTTGGAGCTCCGATTTTATTTCGAAAGAAAAAGGAAGGGACATTATGGTTGTGTATTGATTACCGTGGTCTCAACAAAGTCACGGTGAAAAATAAGTATCCCATTCCTTTGATAGCTGATTTATTTGATCGATTGGGGCAAGCCAAAGTGTTCACAAAAATGGATTTGAGGAAGGGCTATTATCAAGTTCTCATAGCCGAAGGAGATGAAGCCAAGACAACTTGTATGACTCGTTATGGGTCCTACGAGTGGCTGGTCATGCCTTTTGGACTGACCAACGCACCAGCCACATTTTGCACACTAATGAACAAGATATTCCAGCCATACTTGGATCAATTCGTGGCCATATACTTGGATGACATTGTTGTTTATAGTAGCTCAATGGAGGAGCACGTTAGACACCTTCAAATCGTGTTTAATGTGCTATGGGAGAATGAGCTATGCGTCAAATGGGAGAAGTGAACTTTTGCACAGCCAAAGGTACAATTCTTGGGACATACGATCAGCCAAGGGCAGATTCAAATGGATAGCAACAAGGTTGAGGCGATCCGGGATTGGGAGTTCCAACAAAGGTACCCGAATTAAGGTCCTTCCTTGGCCTTGCTAATTATTACCGGAGATTTATTCTTGGATACTCGGATATTTCTGCTCCTCTCATGGATTTATTGAAGAAGAATCATGTTTGGGAGTGGAGTAGTTCATGTCAAGGGGTATTCGACAACCTCAAGGCAGCCATCATCAATGAATCGGTTTTGGCTTTACCGGATTTCATGAAACTATTTGAGGTGCAAACGGATGCATCCGACTTTGCTATTGGTGGTGTACTAATGCAAGAGGGCCATCCGATAGCATTTGAAAGCAGAAAGTTGAATGATGCGGAGCGACTTTACACAGTCCACGAAAGGGAGATGACGGCCATCGTCCATTGCCTAAGGACATGGCATCATTACTTGTTGGGGGATCATTTCATCGTCAAGACAGATAATGTAGCGACCAGATACTTCCAATCATAAAAGAAACTCTCGCCGAAGCAGTCTCGATGGCAATATTTCTTAGCGGAGTTTGATTACTCATTGGAGTATAAATCGGGAAAGACAAACGTTGTTGCTGATGCATTGAGTCGCAAGGCTGTTTTGGCAACACTATTGAGAACGACCAGTTGTGGTGTGCGTGATACCATCAAGGAAGGGATGGAACATGATCCCGTTGCCAAACAACTTCTTGATTTGGTGCACAAAGGCAAGACCCAAAAGTTTTGGGAAGAAGAAGGACTGTTATACACCACTGGAAAGCGAGTGTATGTGCCTAGATGGAAAAATCTAAGGCGCTTGTTGATCAAGGAGGGCCATGACACGATGTGGGCTGGTCATCTGGGAAAGAAACACACCATGGCTTTGTTAGAAGCAGCTTATTATTGGCCTCGCATGAGGGACGACATAGAGGTATACATTCGCACTTGCCTTGTTTGCCAACAAGACAAGGTGGAACACAAGGTGCCCGGTGGATTACTTGAGAAGGTGGCCACCGCGGAGAAACCATGGGATAGTGTCACCATGGATTTTATCACATGTTTGCCTAACTCGGAGGGTTGCAGAACAATCATGGTTGTCGTGGATCGCTTCTCTAAATATGCAACATTCTCAGCTGCCACGTCGAATTGCAAAGCCAAGGAGGCAACTCGATTGTTTCTCAAAGATGTAGTTAAACTTTGGGGCGTGCCTAGGCATATCATTAGTGATCGAGACCCGTGATTCATGGGAGCATTTTGGAAGGACCTATTCAGTTTGTTGGGGTCGGAGCTGCACTTTTCAACCAGCTTCCATCCCCAAATCGATGGACAAACGGAGAGAGTAAACGGGTTACTCGAGTGCTACTTGAGGCACTTTGATAGTGCCAATCAAAGGGACTAGTTACGTTTGCTCGACATAGACCAATTCTCATACATTTTGCAATGGAGTGTGGCGATGGGTCGTAGTCCATTCGAACTTGCAATGGGACAGCAACCAAACACTCCACAATCCTTACCGGTTAATGCCGGAATGAGGAATCCAGGTGCTTATCATATGGCAAAGGCTTGGGAGGAACAAGTCGATATGGAAAGGTCGTATCTTGATAAAGCAACCTGTAAAATGAAGAAATCCGCTGATCGCAATCATCGTCCAGTCCACTACCGGATTGGTGACAAAGTGATGGTCAAGCTCAATCCGAGGCAATTCAAGTCATTGAGGAGCGTCAATCAAAGTTTGATCTGAAGGTACGAGGGTCCATTAGAGATTGTTGCCAAGGTTGGTAAAATTTCATATAAGCTGGACATGCCATCGCATTAAAGATTTATCCCGTCTTCCATGCAAGCAAACTAAAACCGTATTTCGAAGACAAGGAAGACGTGGAGCGGGGTAAGTCTAGTCGGGCCCAAATCTTCATGACGTCCGCTGCCACGGATAATCAAATTGAGGACATAATTGATCATCAATTGGTTCGAGGAAAAGGTTGGGGCAATTCAAGTGCCCAATTCTTAGTCCATTGGAAGGGACAATCGCCCAAGGAGGCATCGTGGGAAAAATATGAGGACTTGTGGCCTTTCAAGGAGAAAGTCCACAAATATTTGCAGCTATGTGGCGCCGCGGTCGTCGCCAAATCAGGTGGGGGAGAGTGTGACGCCCCGCGTCACTACCCATTAAATTCATCCCGTTTTTGGCACAATTCCGAGCGTTTCGGGCGCATTTCGGAGTCCAACGGGGCTTCCACATCATCTACTGACAAGGCCAATGTGGGGGAATATTTGGGAGGTCAAATTACAAGCTCGGGTCAACATTTATGGGGCTTTGGAGCCTTGACCAGCAGCTGGACAGAAACTGCACAAGCAAAATCAGGATACTAGACAAGGGCCTTTCCACTAGTTCATGGATTGCATGGCCAAATGTAGAAATGTTGACTAGCATTTATTGTATCCCTTGACTAAGGGGCATTATATATATCATGTAAGGCCCTCTTGGGCAGATCATCATACTTGTTTTACTCAAGAAATATAATCAGAAAATTGGCTCTTCGGGCCTCCCAAATAGAGTGTCTTTCTTTGCTATTTTCCTTACGTGTTTGTGTGCGTGTTCAAAGGTTCTTGGGGAATGATTTTCGAGCTGGTTAGGACTGAGTTTAGCACTGATATTGAGAGTGTTAAGCTGTCTGTACGTGGCTAAAAATAGGCCCGTCACACTATGCTTCATATTAATTTGCCCTATTGAGATATAAGTGACAACAAAGAAAAATAACATTAATAAGGTGTCAAATGAGCGGGTTGAGTTACATTGAATGGGCCACAGTGGGTTGCATTAATAAATAATTAATGGATGGGTTATCAAACCTTTGTCCCTATTTGTGCTGCTTTTTTCTATTTTAGCCCTCGAGGAACATAATTTTTTTGTGGAGAATAATTTTATATATTTATATCATAATATCCGATAAGCTATACTGCATTCCTTTAAAGAGCTTATGTCCCGCTATACGTAAGTTCTATTTTGAATGGACCTGTGTAGGGCTACAGAGTGTGGAAGCGTGATAAATTCAATCAAAGATTCCGAGAAATTAATAAAAACAGTAAAATTGACACCAAGGTTTTAGGTGGAAAAACCCTCTTTAAATAGAGGTAAAAAACCACCGGCGAGAGAGCCAAAGATTCCACTAATATTGACGAGAGTACAAAATATTTTCTCGGGACTAACAAGACAAAATAGCCCCTTACAAATTCTCTACGAGTATAGAAATACTCAACCAAGAAGTAGAGAAAGAAAAAAATATAAAGGAGAGATTGGCTATTGAAATGTTGTGTGGATGTCTTTGCAAATGAAGTAGCATTGGCTTTTATAGCCAAATCTGGACCTCAAAAGTCTTGCCTTCATATATGAATGCAGCCACCGATGTTGAAAACACAAAGTCACAAATGTCTTCATCATCCACAATTGTTGAAATATGAGCAACAATTGTTGACAAAAGGAGAGCAACAATTGTTGACCAACAAATCTCCACCTTGATCTCCTTTTGACCGGAAATACTCTCTCGCCATGAAAACCTGTTAACAATGAATAATACCAGCTAAGTCCAAGTAATGA
The DNA here is from genome assembly GCA_030864225.1 of Capsicum baccatum var. pendulum. Lineage (NCBI taxonomy): Eukaryota > Viridiplantae > Streptophyta > Magnoliopsida > Solanales > Solanaceae > Capsicum > Capsicum baccatum. Next base: position 8,577,988 of record CM061552.1, read on the forward strand.
TCGAACTTAGCGGCTGGAAGTGGTTTGGTTAACATATCTGCATGATTTCAGTTGTATGGATTTTTTCCACAGTAATTTCTCCTGCATCAACAATATCTCGGATAAAGTGGCGTTTAATATCAATATGCTTGGTCTTTGAGTGACGCTTGCTATTCCTGGCCAAGTGGACAGCACTCTGACTGTCACAGAACATAACAAGAATGTGTTGTTGTAAACCAAGTTCAGCAACCAAGCCTCGGAGCCAGATAGCCTCTTTCACTCCTTCAGTACCAGCAATATATTCTGCTTCAGTGGTGGACAAAGCCGCAATGGCTTGTAGTGATGAATACCAACTGATAGCAGAGCCGCAGAGTGTAAAGATATAGGCTGAAAGTGATCTTCTCCGATCTAAATCACCACCGTAGTCGGCGTCAACATAACCAACTACGCCTCCTGGATCAGACCTTTGTCTATCAAATACCAAACCAATATCAGGAGAACCCTTCAAGTAACGAAGGATCCATTTGACAGATTCCCAATGCTGTTTTCCTGGGTTGTGCATGAATCTGCTAACAACACTAACCGCATAAGCCAAATCAGGCCTAGTACATACCATAGCGTACATAAGGCTTCCGACTGCATTAGAATACGGGACATGTGACATGCGCCTTTGTTCCTCTTCTGATTGTGGATACTGATCTAATGACAACTTGAAGTGGGCAGCAAGTGGAGTATTAACAGCTTTGCAATCTCGCATACCAAATCTGTCAAGCATCTTCATTACATACTTTTTCTGTGATAGAAAAAGTTTTCCAGCTTGACGATCTCTGTTAATCTCCATTCCAAGAATCTTCTTGGCAGGACCTAGATCTTTCATATCAAATTCACTGTTGAGCTGCACCTTTAACTTGTCAACAAGAGTTTTATCTCTTGCAGCGATTAACATATCATCAACATATAACAGCAAGTATACTAGTGATCCATCAGATAATTTTTGAAGATAGACGCAGTTATCATAACTACTTCTAGAATAGCCATGTCCAGTCATGAAGGAATCAAACCTTTTATACCATTGTCTTGGTGATTGCTTCAAACCATAAAGATATTTCTTCAGACGACATACATGGTTCTCCTTTCCAGGAACAACGAACCCCTCTGGCTGCTGGACATAAATTTCTTCCTCAAGGTTACCATGAAGAAAAGCAGTTTTCACATCTAACTGTTCCAGCTCCAAATCATACAAGGCAACTAGAGCAAGTAATACACGAATTGAAGAATGACGAACAACGGGACAAAATACTTCGTTAAAGTCAATACCTTCCTGTTGATCAAAACCTCTTACTACGAATCTTGCTTTGTACCTTGCATTTTCAACACCGGGGATGCCTTTTTTTCTCTTAAAAATCCATTTGCAACTAATGACTCGCTTGCCTTCTGGTAACATCACCAAATCCCATGTTTCATTTTTGAGAAGACTCTCGACTTCTTCTTGCATAGCAGCAGTCCACTTTGCTGAGTCATCACCAGAGATAGCTTCAGAATAATTCTTGGGTTCACCATCTTCACCCATCTCTTGTGCAACAGTCAATGCATAAGCAATGTTGGCAGATTCTGTGATCAGTCTTTGAGTCGGTTTTCTTGGCCTTTGTTGTGGAAGTTCTTGAGCCATAGACCATGGTTGTGGTAAACCTCGACGTTGAGGTAGATGTTGTCGTGGACTCATTTGTTCATCAGTGACTTCATCTTCTTGAGTGGTGGAAGAATTAGGGATATTTGTTTCCAGAGTGGGAGCTTCAGTCTCAAACTTCACCTTCTCTCGAACATCCTCCTGATCACCTGTATCAGTGGAGGGAACAACAGTATCTTTTCCAGAAGATAGCATACCATTTTCATTAAAGGTTACATTCCGACTATGAAATATTTTGCGAGATTCAGGGTCATACAAACGATAGCCTTTAACCCCTAGGCCATAACCTAAGAAAATGCATTTCTTAGCACGAGGTTCCAACTTTCCCTCGTTCACATGAGAATAAGCAGGGCAACCAAATATTCTAAAATTAGAATAATCAACAGGTTTACCTGACCAAACTTCTTCTAGAATTTTGCAGTCGAGTGATCGATTTGGTGAGCGGTTTATCAAGTAGCATGATGTTGAAGCTGCTTCTGCCCAAAATTCTTTCCCCAGAGTAGAATGGGAGAGCATACAACGAACTTTCTCCAAGATAGTTCTGTTCATCCTTTCAGCAACTCAGTTTTGTTGTAGAGTTCTTGGAACTGTAAAATGTCTGGCAATACCTTCTTTCTTGTAGAAATCATTAAACTCATTAGAACAAAATTCGAGGCCATTGTCTGTCCTTAGCCTCTTGATCTTCTTGCCAGTCTGGTTCTCAATTAATAATTTCCACTCTTTAAAGGTGGAAAAAGCTTCATTCTTTTGCTTGAGAAAATATACCCAGAGTTTACGTGAAAAATCATCAATAAATGTCAGCATATAATGACATTTACCTCTGGAGGGAACTCTCGATGGACCCCAAAGATCTGAATGGATGTAGTCCAAAGTACCTTTGGTGCTGTGAATGGCTTTTGAAAACCTAACCTTTCTCTGCTTACCAAAAATGCAATGCTCACAGAAATCGACCTTACCGGTACAATGGTTGCCAAGATAGCCTTTCTTTTTGAGAATTTGGATTCCCTTCTCACTCATGTGGCCCAACCTCAAATGCCACAACTTCGTGTTGTATTTGTTGGATGAGGCGACAGCTGTAGAACCTATAACAGTTGAACCCTGAAGCAAATACAAACTACCAGATCGAATTGCCTTTAGTAACACAAGAGCTCCTTTGGACACTTTTAAAACTCCACCTTCAGCTGACTATCTACACCCTTGAGATTCAAGAGTGCCTAGGGAAATGAGATTCCGTTTCAAATCAGGGACATGTCTGACACTGGTCAAATTTCTAATGACTCCATCATGTGTCTTGATTTTGATTGTTCCTTTGCCGACAACTTTGCATTGAGCATCGTTGCCCATTAAGACAAGACCACCATTAAAAGATTCATAGGTGGTAAACCAGTCTCTATTAGGAGACATATGAAATGTACAACCAGAATCAAGAACCCACTCATTTTTTGACCTTTGATCAGTACCAGAAGCAATAAAACACTCTCCATCAGATTCGGTTTCTACAAAACTAGCTTCGGCAGATTTTTCGGGTTGCTTACCCTTATCTTCTCTGTTTTTCTTATTTTTCAATTTGTAGCACTCAGAGATTTCATGATTTCTTTTCTTGCAATAACGGCAATACTTAGAGTTTTTACCTTTGGATTTGGATTGGTTTTTACCGCTAGCACCTACTTCGTGGTTTCTCCCTCTAACTACTAGTCCCTCACCCGAACTTTCAGAATGAATTTGGGTATCAAATTTTTCTTTGGACAGTAGGTTAGACTTGACATCATCAAAGCTCAAGGTAACATTATTACCATATAGCATAATTTCTTTGAAATGTCTATATGAGGGTGGCAAAGAAACAATAAGTAGTACGGCTTTATCCTCATCATCAATTTCGACATCCAGATTTTCCAAATCAATTATGATGGAATTAAATTCACCAAGATGAGATTGGATCGGTGTACCTTCAGACATACGGAGCATGAAAAGTCGCTCCTTTAACCAGAGTTTATTTGCAAGACTTTTGGTCATGTACAGAGACTCCAATTTAATCCATATGCCGGCTGCAGTTTTCTCATTGATGGCTTCGCGTAGCACCTCACGGGACAAGCATAATTGGATTGTGGATAACGCCTTTTCATCCGTCTCTTCCCACTGCTCCTCCGTTGTAGTGGCTGGCTTCGCCGATTTGCCGGACAGAACCTTCTTTAGGCCATTCTGGGTAAGAACAGCCAGCATTTGGACTCGCCAGATAGCAAAACTAATTTTACCATCAAATTTCTCAATATCGAACTTCGTCGACATTTTTAATAAAAAAAAAATCCCGGTTGAATTATCGTGGCTTTGATACCAATTTGTAGGGCTACAGAGTGTAGAAGCGTGATAAATTCAACCAAAGATTCCGAGAAATTAATAAAAACAGTAAAATTGACACCAAGGTTTTAGGTGGAAAAACCCTCTTTAAATAGAGGTAAAAGACCACCGGCGAGAGAGCCAAAGATTCCACTAATATTGACGAGAGTACAAAATATTTTCTCGGGACTAACAAGACAAAATAGCCCCTTACAAATTCTCTACGAGTATAGAAATACTCAACCAAGAAGTAGAGAAAGAAGAAAATATAAAGGAGAGATTGGCTATTGAAATGTTGTGTGGATGTCTTTGCAAATGAAGTAGTATTGGCTTTTATAGCCAAATCTGGACCTCAAAAGTCTTGCCTTTATATATGAATGCAGCCACCGATGTTGAAAACACAAAGTCACAAATGTCTTCATCATCCACAATTGTTGAAATATCAGCAACAATTGTTGACAAAAGGAGAGCAACAATTGTTGACCAACAACCTGTATGATTTTGGGCTTAGGATTTATTTGTACGCCCGTGTTATATAAGTACGTTTAGTGGGTCTTTTTGGACATTTTAAATATGTCATTCTCCTCATTGTATTCTCCATCCATCCATTATAGTGAAATTTCTCTGTCCGTGGTTTTTCCCATTAAGGATTTCTACGTAAATCTATGTGTTCATCTTATTTTTCCTTTTGCTTATCATATCGCTTATTGTTGTCCGTTCATAACAGGTCCTTTTCTTGCCTTTTATTATCATGGTATATATTACTCCATTCGTTTTAATTTTTTCGTCTGCTTTCGACTTTGTGAGGAAATTGAAAAAAATAAAGAACAATTATAAATATATCACGTGGAAATTTCAAAAAGAGAACGAGACATTACTTAAAATGGACTAAAAAGGAAAGTAAAATAAATCTTGTGATATTGATAGGGTTTATTTAAGTAAACCCTACCTCTTGAGTTTCATCATTTAAGACAAAGCTTATGTATACCGTCAATGCAGATCGGTATAAGAAAATTCCTTTCTTCTTTTTTCTTTACTGATGAAAGTTCGCATGCCAATCAATAGAAGGGCGATTGAAAAGGTTTGACATTGAAATTTCTATATACAAGCTACTCCATTTTCTTTGATTTTACCCTAGCTTTTAATTTTATTATAGAATTCGTTGTATTTGAACCATAGTTTCTTTATGGATTTTGGTTAAAGTACCCGAATTCAATTGACCAAATCAGGTACGATCCCACACCCACGCACATGTTGTGTCGACAAAGGTGCAACACACCAAAAGTGAAAATTGCATCAACTTAGTCGAAGACTATTCATAGCTTTTTGCAGGTAAGTTGATGCAAGTTTATATTTTCCTTGAAATAATGGTATGCAATGAGTACGCTTCTCTTCTTCACTCAAAGAGTTAATTACATTAATGTCGTTTGATTGAATAGTACTAGATTTATAAAAATAATTTTTGGGAAAAAGGAAAATATACCCCTCAAATTTGCGATTTGGAGAAAATGTATCCTTTGTCCAAAAAGAGGTGCATATACCCTAGCTGTTTAACAGATGGTGCACCTCTTTCTTACATTCAGAGGGTAGACTAGTAAGAATATCACAAATATCCCAATCAGTTTCTACTTTCTCCTGCTTTAACTTGGGACAAAAACCAGGAGAATCATAAAGGTTAGGAAAACGTTCAAATATTTTTTTACTCCTTCGTCCTCGAGACAATCCTTTGATTGCATCGGCTAGAAATAATTTTTTTCCCTCTACCATTTAAAATATTTTGTAGTTAGATACGATTCAAACAGCCTAGACAGATGGTATAACCTCAAATCAGAATGAAAAGGTTTGCTATCGTTGTACCAGGCAAGTTCTGGACTTGAAGGAATCCATTCAGGGAAGTCCAGATCATATCCAAACTACATTGCTACCCAATTTGGTCAATAAGGCTCTTGACAATCAAAACCAACAAGCTCCGTCGCCCTTAAGCATCAAATGAAGGACTCCAATTCTTGGTCCAAATTTTTCCCTTCAACTTTTGCCCACTCTTGTTTTTCCTTGTAAAACTTGGGAATTAACCGACCTTCCACAACCAAGTCATACGGCCTCCACTGAAACGCCTCTTGAAATGTGTTAATAGCAGTCCTCACATTAATCAAACCCAATCGTTTCATATCGTGCCATCGTCCTATTCTCACCCACTAACAATATTGTAATTTGAAGCCTACTCTGGCTGCAAAGATTGTAACTCTCCATAGCCCAAATTTGAAGAGGTTGCTACTTTTGCGGCCAGAGCAGGCTCGAAATTACAATATGGTTAGTGGGGCGAGACTAGGGCAATGGCACAATGTGAAATAATCGGGTGTGATTAATGTGAGAACTACAATTGACTCATCTAGAGAGGTATTTCTGTAGAGGCCATATGCCTTGGCTGTAGAAGGTTGGTTAGCTGCCAAGCTTTACAATGAAATGAAGAGTTGACAATAGTTGAAGGGAAAAATTTGGACCAAGAATTGGAGTCTTTCGTTTGACGACTGTGGGTGGCTGAGATTCTTGGTTTAGATTGTCAAGAGCATCATCAACCAATTCATGTAGCAATGCAGTTTGGATATGATGAGGACTTCCTAAATGGATTCCTTCAAGCCTAGTACTTGCCTGGTACAACTATAGCAGGCCCTTCGATTCTGATTTGAGGTTATACTATTTACCTAGGCTGTTTGAATCGAATGTAACTACACAGTATTTGAAATGATGGAGAAAAGAAGTATTATTTATAGGCGATGAATTCAAATTATTGTCTCTGGGAGGAGGGAGGAAAAGAAGATTAAAACGTATTTCTAACCTTTATGATTCTTCTGATTTTACCCTCGAGTTAAAGCAGGTTAACGGAGAAACTGATTGGGATGTTTGTGATCTTCTTATTAGTCTATCCATTTAATGTCAAAACAAGGGTATATATGCACCTCTATTTTGACCAAGGATATACCCACTCTTGCAAAGTTGAGTGGTCTATTTTCCCATTTTCCTTAAAATTATTTTCTAAATGTAGTACTATTCAAACAAAGGGCATATTATAATTACCTCTTTGAGTGAAGAAGAGAAGCACAATTCATCGCCCTAGGCATACATTATGTTAAAAATTATATAAGTGAAGTTGCATCAACTTGTGAAATGTGATGATTAGTCTTCGCCTAAGTTGCTCAAACTTTTTATTTTCGGTACCGCAGTTGTGTCAACTTGACATGAGTGTTGGTGTGGGATCCGCACTAGATTTGGTTAATCGAATTTGGGTACTTTGAACAAAATCGGCAGAGAAATTCAAGATAGTTACAATGAATTTATAATAAAAACAAGAACTAGGGTGAAATTGAAGAAAATGAAATAGCTTGTATATGGAAAATCTATGTCAAGCCTTTCTTTTTATCTCCTTCTGGTATTCTCCTCTTGATCTATAGTATTTCCTTGAAATACCTCGTAAAATGTCTCATAATTTAGACATTAAACTCTTTCTTTTATACATATAACTCTATTTTTAGATATTTGGATTATTTTTAGCAAACCCCCACACCCATATCTGTTGAAGTACGCGACATGTTCTTGATTTATGTGATAGTTGATTTCTATTTCCTAGGTGTAGTTCTTCTCAAGAATTTGATTTACAGTAGACTGCTTAGTACTTAGCAGTATATTTTATCGTTAGATATTTATCGTGTAGGGATGGCTCTGGCTCAGCAGTAAGCTTGCTTACCGTGGTGTGCTAGGGTCGGGGGTTCGAAACGCCCCTCCAGCAAAGCTGGGGTGAGGGCGCGTAGATGAGGCCAGGACCGGTCCCCCCCCCCCCCCCCCCCGACACCTACGGAGTAGGTATGAACCGGGTCGTCCCCCTTATATTTAGCAAGTGTTTAGCTATCAGTTATCTAAAAAGAGCTTGCAGCAGTACAATAAAAACACACACTTGCTCGATTCTTCTTTGTTATTATGTCTTTCTACTGATATATTTTTTTTTATAAAATGTGGTATCTGAGTCATGTTGAGAGTTTGTCTGATCGAGTGTGAGTGTCGGGTACTGCTTGCTGAGAGTTCCTTTTTTTTTTTTTGCAGTACTATTACAGCAGCAAATTGTGATTGTGTTCAAGCCTTCTATTCCGTGCTTTGATGGTCATTACAACCATTGAAATATGTTGATGGAGAATTTCCTGAGTGCCAAGGAGTTTTGGCCAGTTGTCAGTGTTGGTGTGCAAGAGCCAGCAACTGGTACTGCATTGTCGGAAACATAAAAAGCGGAGTTGGATGGTACAAGGTTGAAAGATCACAAGGCAAAGAATTAGTTTTTTCAAGCTATTGATCGCTCAATACTGGAAACTGTTATTGGCAAGGATACTTCTAAACAAGTATGGGATTCCATGAAGAAATATCAAGAAACGGCGAAGGCATAAAAAGGCACTATTGCAAACACTCCGTGCTGATTTGAGAATACAGATGAAATTGCGAGAATCAATTTCAGATTACTTCTCGGGGACTATGGCAATAGCAAACAAGATGTTGATTCATGGAGAAAATCTGGATGATGTCACCATTATTGAAAAGATCATTCGCTCCATGACATCAAAATTCAATTATGTTGTTTGTTCAATTGAGGAATCAAATGAAACTTATGAGCTTTCAATTGATGAATTGCAAAGTTCACTATTGATTCATGAACAAAGAATGAATCGACATAGTAGTGAGGAACAAGCTCCTCAAGTCTCATCCAACTACCACTCTTCAAAAGGTGGTGGTCACATAAGAGGAAGAGGGAGAGGAAGAGGAAACAATTTCAGTGGTGGGAGTCACTCGCACCAGAAAGTTGAAGAAAACTCTTCAAATTCTAAAGGAAGGGGAAGAAGTCTTGACAACAACAGTAAGTCAGGTCATTATAAGCCAAAGTCAGTGGACAAGTCAAAGTTAGAAAGCTACAGATATCACAGATATGACCATTATAAATAAGAAAAGAAGAAGAGATCTTTATTAATGACCTATCAAGACAAGGAACAAACGACGAAGGAAATTCAACAGAATATATGATACTTAGACACTGGTTGCATAATAGATTGAAACCTTATTTATTTCGAACTATCACATAAAACAAAATAGATAACAGTACATCAATACTTACCATTAACAAAATATAAAATCAGAAAATGGGCGAGACAAGTATTAAACATGCTTATTCCTAAAACAAAGGAATTTAACAAACGATCAGAACTTAAAAACAAAAGATTTTACTTTTCAAAATATGAACTAAAATGTTCTGCATTTGGAGTATCCTTACTGCAAGAATATCCTCTGGGAAACTACCCACAAAAAGAAGATCCATAGTTGGAACAATCTCCAAATCTCAACCTGAAAATCCTCTGGGAAACTACCCATAAAAAGAAAGCAAGGTTGGAGGTGAATAGGCAAGTGGTGGTAACTTAAACCGAGCACTCCTATGCATTTATCTGGATGACTATAAATGATTTCATTTAAGGTTTGGGCAATATAATTCCAACTTTCTGACGTTCTGGCCGTTTTAGAAAGATATCCCACGAGCACTAAAATCGTTAAGGGTAGTCCTTGGCATTTTTCTTCTATTTTCTTTCCAATTTCTTCCAACTCATAAGGATGATCATGTTCTGGTCCAAACACCTTATCACGAAGTAATTTCCAAATACCATTTTCTAAATTCGAAAGTTTCATCTCATGAGGGCTACTAGCAGCTGCATATGTTGCTACTTCAGTTTCCCAAGTAGTCAATAAGATCTGACTAGTATTGTTGTAATTAGGATTCTTCTTATTCTATTCCAATCATCCACGCTCCAAGTATCATCATCAACAACAACATATCTTCGACCCTTTAGTTTTTCTTGCAACAGGTCGGCTAACTCATTGTTATATGTTCTTTGAAATGCAATGACAAGCATCTAATAATTCATTTCTACGTCGAAACTGTTGAGATATTGTAACCCAAACACGAATGTCAAAATGATACCTGATTGGGAGATGATTGTAAGCTTTCTAGCGAGCGTTGTTTTGACAATACCACTCATGCCTGTTATTGTGACAATATCTAGCTCCCGCTGTTGTCCAGTGAATCTTTGAACTATGATCTCCATGTCATCATCAAGTCCTTGTACGATATCATTGTCCAGATGTGATGGCTTGTATGATTCCACCACGATACTAGGCGTTAGAGTGGGTAAAAGTCCCACATTGGTTGGGGAATGGACTAGTGATTTGCTTATATGGACTTGGGTAATCCTCACCTCTTGAGCTAGCTTTTGAGGTTGAGTTAGACCCAAGGTTCATTCTTGACATGGTATCAAAGCCAGGTACATTCTCGTTTTGGGCTCCCGATCCATGCGCCAGTGTCAGTTAGGCCTGGGCGTGAGGGGATGTTAGAAAGGGTAAAAGTCCCGCATTGGTTGGGGAATGGACTAGTGATTTGCTTATATGGACTTGGGAAATCCTCACCGATTGAGCTAGCTTTTGAGGTTGAGTTAGGCCCAAGGTTCATTCTTGACATGGTATCGGAGCCAGACCCACCCAGCTTATTGTTTCCGATGTTGAGCCCTCATCTTATATTGTCCACACTCCAGAAGTCCAGCCCTAGACGTGCGGACGGGTGTTGGAGTCCCACATCAGTGGGTTAAAGGGTTCTTGGTCTCCTTACAAGGCCTTGGGCAATCCTCCCCTCATGAGCTAGCTTTTGAGATTGAGTTAGGCCCAAGATCCATTTTTTACATGGTATCATAGTCAAGTCCATCCCTTTTTTGGACTCCCGATCCATGCGTCAGTGCCAATTGGGCCTGGGCGTGAATGGGGTGTTATAGTGGGTAAAAGTCCCACATTGGTTGGGGAATGGACTAGTGGTTTGCTTATATGGAGTTGGGTAATCCTCACCTCTTGAAATAGCTTTTGAAGTTGAGTTAGGCCCAAGATCCATTCTTTACATAGTATTAGAGTCAGGTTCATCCACGTTATGGGCTCCCAGTCCACGCGCCAGTACCAGTTGGGCCTAGGCGTGAGGGGGGTGTTAGAGTGGGTAAAAGTCCCACATTGATTGGGGAATGGACTAGTGGTTTGCTTATATGGAGTTAGGTAATCCTCACCTCTTGAGCTACATTTTGAGGTTAAGTTAGGCCCAAGGTCCATTCTTGACTCTAAAAACCAAGTTCCTTGACAGATTTGCACAGAGATTAACAAAAGATGAAGTTAGGTGCAGAAAGACACACAACACCAAGGGTCAAGAGACCAGGTTCTTTGATAGACAGTTGTAACACTTTAAAGAACAATAAAGTTAGATGCAAGAATAGTAAATGGAACAAAATATTTACGTCGAAACCTCCTTGCTCAAGAGAGGAAAAACCACGACCCGTCTCACAATATTTCTAACAACTCCACCAACTTCAAAGCCAAATGTTATTACAGACTCCAGTAATTAGAAAGATTAAATTCTTTATCCTAACTCCTTGTAATAACTCTATTACAAGACTGATGTAGTAACTCTACCACAAACCCGTGTCGACTAACGCGAGCCACCACTCCTAGGTTACTCTATCCAAGACTTGTGCAGCAACTCTACTACACAGTTCAATCCAACTAACTCTAGTTGACAAGAGAAACACCAAGAATGGTGAAAGCAAACTTGACCAAAACAATAGATGATTCGACTAACTAACTCTAGTTAATGTGGCTCAACCTAAAGACTTAGACAAGTGAAATATCTACTATCCTTTATAACATAGGAATAGATTTACAATATAATAAATAAAGACACAGCACTCATAAATACAAAAAGGACTAAAGGAATAACTTGATCAGGACCCTTTGTTGAAAATGAGCAAAGTTCTTCCAATAAGGCTTTTGCTTTTTGTGATGAATCTTTTTGTCATTGAAAAGGCTAGGTTTTCCTCCCATATAATGATCTATACCTATGGAGCAAATGGGAAGAAAAACCTAGAAAGTTTTTCATTGGTCGAGATAAAAGTTGTTGCTCCTCTACTGTTGTGCACCAACTTTCCTACAAAAAGTACAGTTGTCAGTTGTACTGTTGCTTTCCAAAAAATTTAATGAATGAGGGACCTAGTACCTCATCTGATCCTTATGAGAGAAAACCTAGAAAGTTTCTCATTGGTCAAGATAAAAGTTTTTGATCCTCTACTGTTGTGCACCAATTTTCCTGCAAAAAAAGTACAGATGGCAGTTGTACTGTTGACTGCCAAATGGACTTAGTCCCTCATTTGGTCCCTATAATATAAGACTCATATAAGGAATAGTTACAACTTTTTCCCCTAAGAATCTAATTCCCTTATTCCTTCTGAGATCGGACTAGTCTGGGTACCTGGTTCTTTATCTAGTCCTTCAAGTTTGTAAAATCATCAAAATAAAGCATAGTAATAGACTACATATATAATTATTAAATACATCTGGGTTATTCTGTAATTAGTTATTCTTCAGTTCTCTATATATACAGCTGTTCAATATCAATAAGATCAATTATTATTAAATTATATCATGGTATCAAAGCTAGGGTTTCTTCTTCCGCCCAAACCCTAATCTCTCCTCTTTTCCATAGTAACTATGGAACATCAAGATGTCTAGACAGGGAACCCCCAGATAATTGAAGAATATGATCATCGAGATCAGAAACAATCGCATCCACTTGTTTCTTTGTTGAATCCATTTTTCTAACAATTGATAGCAAATTCCTGTGTAAAATTTTATGTGTTTTTCCACACTTCCATTTCAAACCTTTGATTGTATGAGAAATAATGAGCTCAACAACATCTTCTATATCACAAGAAGCAAGTCTCATTATTTCCTCCAAAGATTTGATTTTGGGAGGATCAAACATTGGCCTACTGTTATTGCTAGCACCTTCAACAACATCATGAAGATATTAAGCAGTAGCATGAATATATTTAAGCACTTTAGCAGTTTGACCTTGAATCACGAGTTTTGTATTTCTTTGCTCAAAAGTTTGAAGAAGAGAAATTACAACACTATTGTCATGACCCGAGCCGAGACTCTGGTCGTGACGGGAATCCCAAACCATGAGGGCTCAAGAGGCCCCTTAGCATACTACCATAAGCATAATTCTCATGTAAACGGAAGGTATGAATAATAAAGAAACCGTCATGCTCAAACTTATTACATCAAGTCATACTGAAACATAAAACCCAATCCAGTCTATAGTCTATGAAGCCTATACTGAATACTATACTAGTTTGTCTATACCGGGACACACAACCTCCCTTGGTACCTCAAAATACCATCTCCCACAATTTCAAAACCAATAACCTTTTGCTAGCCGACATCTTCCTTGATTTGCATCAATATGGGGATCATTTTCTTATTTTGCCTATTTAGGAGATTAGTGTGAAATATTCGTGATCATATGAAGAAGTGCCCTATCATCAAGTTCGAAAATTGATAATCAAAGAGATATCTTTGGTTAAGTTGTTGTGGAGAAATCAAAAGATAGAGGAAGCTACTTGCGAATCGGAGGATGATATGCGTGCGAAATATTTGTTATTTTTTGAATCGTCGGACAATATTTTAGAAGGTATTAATCCTATATTACCATTTTATTGCATTTAACTCTTTAAAAATTGTTCCTAGTATATTCCAAGTCATCATTCAGGATGAATTATCCTAAGGGGGGATAATGTAACACCCCAGACTTTTCAACGCTTGAATAGAGCATGAAACGTGCCCAGAAGACCCCTAGATCGAGGATAAACCCTTTAGGATGGATTTGAGCGGGTGTTGGGGACATTTTTAAACATATAAATAACCCATGCGGCATGAAAGGAGTACCACGCGGAAGCCCCAAGCTATGAGGGCCACAATGATAGGCTACTGCATCACCCACGTGGAGGGCCCCGTGCCGCGAAGAGGATGTTTCACGATAGGGGTTGTATCACATGACCTTCCTCTCACGATGGGGGTATCTCCGCGAGGTTGACCCCACCTGATCGGTTCCGCATCACAACCCCTATCTTTTCGTTGATAATACTCTATTTTTGTTATATTTTAAGGGCACTAAGGTCTTTTCACACCCTTAAGTCTTTCCCAATTCTCTAAGTATGTGAGTAGGGCCTTAAGAATGAGTTTACACTACAAAAATCTGATTATCATCATTATAATAGAAAGAGAGCAGAAAACTACCAAGGGTTCAAAACTATTTAGCCCTAAAGATCAAAGATACGTCAGTTTCTCTCTATTAGAGGTATGTAGAACGACCTAAATCTTATGGGGTTTGATTTACAATCTTTTAATCTCTTTTTAGTTTTGAAACTATGAAATTTCATTTAGTTACAAGAGCATGAACTACAAGATTTTCACTTCAATCTCAATTATGTACTTTCGTGAGTATATATCTATATATGTGCATGTTAAATTTTGATTTATGAAAAGAATGAGGCTGTGAATGATTTTGTTACCCAATTATGCATGTGAAAGGTTTCAATGATTGTATTTGTATGGATGTTTCTCTTGTTTTCTCTATGGTGGTTATTTGAATATGATTGAAAAGTAATAAATCTCCTTCTAAAGCTTTTACAGAATACATGATTGAGAAATGCTTACCTAAACCACCTTGTTTACTAAAAGTCTTACTTTATGACTTTTAGAACGTCTTATGATGGTAAATGATTCATGATATGTAAGTGGTAAAACAAAACATATTATGTAGCTTATAGGACTTGCAAGTCTTGGTATGACGATACCAAATCAGACAAATGCCATGACAAACTACAGGTTATTTCAGACTACAGACTATTTTAATCTATATACCATGTTTTAAGAAAAGTGCATGTGTTAAGTGGATAAAATAAGGTCTTAAAGAGAGTTAGATGGCTAACCGATAAGGCCAAGTTCCAACAACTCGTAGCTCAAAACTCTGTTTTGCTTCATGGCGATCCTATCCTGAAATATGGATGATCATTTTATATTGTTATATACTTTTATATACCAGACCAGACACTCTAATCCTTGCAAAAAACTCGGACTAGGTTCTTGACCGATGATTCACTGTCGGACCCTACATAGCCCATCGAATTTTTCAGACCATTCAGTTATTCTACCTAGCTTAGAATAAAGAACATCATGATGTAGTTTCAAAAAGAAGTTTTGGATCAAAATACATGACTGATTTAATGTTATATGACACCATGTTATGATTCTTATGATGTTTTCACTAATATGCTATTTTGAAAATTATTTTCTTTTACCGTTCTATATACCAATACATTTCAAGTATTGATTGTCCTTGGGAAGCTGTATTCTCTCATATGTAAGTTTTGAGGCTCAATCCCGCGGTCCAGTATAGAAGTAGACTTCTTTCCAAGTTTAGAGTCGGTGAGCCTCCCTTGTTCGAAAGTCATTTATTCATATGTTAGTTTCTTTCAGTTTATATTCTGACTGGGTGTCATGTCCCGGTCTAGACAGTTTAGCGTTGATTCGAGGCTTCGGTAGATTGGATGTTGACTAATGTATTTTATGGTATCTTATTGAGAGTCTTGGATTTCTATTTCATTTAGACCGAAAGAGTTTCTTTGATTCTCATTGTACTTCCGCATTTCAGTTCATATTATGCTTATGATAGTATACTATGGGGTATTCTCGGGCTTTATGGTTTGGGATACCCGTCATAGCTAGGGCCTCGGCTCAGGTCGTGACAACTATAAGCTTCCATCCAAACGATGAACAAGAAAGAGGAGATATTAAGAGAATTGGAGTATGGAAAGGATGGGAAGATATTTTATAAAAGGGTGGATAGGATTTAATCTAAGATACTCCCTCCGTTCGCTTTTACTTCACACTATTTTTAAAGGGATGGCTACTTTTGGGTCATTCAGACTCTTGTATTGGGTAATATTTTATGCTTTATATATATAAAATCAGCCCAATTGGGTTATATTTACCCCCCCCCCCCTCCCTTCTCCAAAAAAAATAATAGTTACAAACTTGGGTGATGATTTGTGCATTGGCAAGGCAAGCGGTAGATCCAAGATGTTTATTTAGGGGTTCAAAAAATAGAAATTTAGAGCTTAAGATTTGAACTTGAAACCTGAACGTGACTAAGCTCTTACTAAACCTCTAGTCTTATGTTTAGGGTATTCAAAATCTAAAATATATATACACACACACAAAATAAAAGAAAATACCTTATATATACATTATAATTATTACCGAAGGGGTTTAGGTGAACACCCTCGCCCCATCCTATATTTGCCATTGGGCTAGGCACCCAACAAACAATCTATGAAGGTCTTTTTATTCAATCCATGTAATTAAATATATGTTTTTGACTTCTTGTTCAATTTTGCTTCGTCAAAGAGAACTTATCACAATCTTGTTAGGGATGTTGGCACTAGACGCTGGTAATGGCTAAGCTCTAAATATGTAAATCTCTCTTTCCCCTCTCATGGCTTGATTCCTTTAACTTTTTATGTGTGCAGTGATACCAACTTTTACTCAATTGCAGGAGTTCGAATAAACTCGAGGATCAAAATTACTGCCTTAGGAGTAACTAACTCAAGGAAGCAGTTAATGGGAATGTGAATTGGAAAAAATAGAGAGAGAGAGAGATTTAGTTATAACTATTTAACTAACTTTAGTGTAGCTGAGTAACTAACTACACTGTAGCTTTACAGTGTTAACTAACTTCTAGAACTTATTACAATTTCCTACTTATTAATATTCTGTATCAGTACTCCCCCATAAAGAACAAGGATCAAATAAGGGAAACTTGTCTTGAGAACATTAGCAAATTCCCATGTTCCAGCATCGGAAGGAAGTCCAGTTCACTTGATCAACACCTGTGCAACAACCTTATTCCATCTTTTAACCATTCTTCTCTACAAAACCAGCTCTGATTCAGGGAAATGGGGATTTTCTAATTCCATAGTATAAGGATAAGATATTTGAGAAGGCAACTCATAACACTTCTTTCATAAGTAAAGATGGACAGTAGGGTATATCTTGATAGAACCAAGTAGTAAGAGAGTGTAAACAACAGGTCCAACTCTCTTAATGATCTAAAAAGGTCCATAAAACTAGGCTGCCAGCTTGTGAGTAACATGATTAGTTATAGTAACCTGATTGTGGGGTGCACTTTTAAGTAAATCGAGTCACCAACTTTAAAGTTCCTGTCAGTTCTTTATGAAGATCAGCCAGTTGCTTTATCCTTAGTTGTGTTTTGGTGAGATGATGTGTAACACCCCGTAAATTGTTTCGTACACTTATCACCATTATATGGAGTCCTAAAGGCTTACGTATGGGTTAAATTAAGTGTATGGTGTTCGGAAGTATCCCGTCAATAGTTGTATGTGTAGGTATTGGAATAAGCTTTCCAACGATATAAAGTTTGCCCAAAACAGAGGAGTATTTCATATAAGCGAGCACATTCGAAATTTCAAATCGGTGGTCGGGAAGCCTGTGAACAGTAATTCTGCAGGAAAATTATTGCAGCTAGACAATCCAACTTTAGACGATCATAACTACTTGTACAAAAAGAACTGTGTGAGCTTCTATATATCGACGAAAAGCTCCGAGAGTCTTATTTCCGATGAAATTGATTTCATCCAAATCCAATGTCTATGTAAGGAGCTATACCCGTTTTACTACAGCCTATAAAAAAAACAGAATTGTGGAACAGATTTTTGGGTCAACTTTAAACGACCATAACTCCTTGTAAATGAAGAACTTGGTGGTATACTTTATATGAAAATGAAATCCCTTTGAATTATATTTCCAATGCAATTGGTTTCACCCAAATCCGATACCGGAGCAAAGAGTTATGATCGATTTACTTCAGCCTGTCAAACTGTTCACTGGGGACAGATTCGGATTTATTTAAATCTTTAGCGCAAAATGGTCATTTTCTATTACCTCTTGGACGAAAATTGGTCTTTATAAACCAGAAATTAGCCTCATATATATCAGATATCATCCAATTATTAAGAGAGGTGAAACCCTAGCCAATTTCAACTTCAAATATTTTGTGATTCAACCGTAGAAAATTCGAATTGGTTCCGTAGTTGTGTTCACCATCTAGAAAGCTTCGAGAAGCACCCCATGGTTATGTAAGGAGGATTCTAAATACAAGAGTTCATTGTTAAGGTATGAATATTGTTTATTCTTGATTCTTATCCATGAATAAGTATTGATAAAGGATTATGAGTATTGTCTTGATGTTGGAAGATAGCTAGAAACATAGTTATGAATTGTTTTGTATAAATTGTTAGTAGTAAATTATGGAAGTTGTTGTATTGGATTATGGAGGATGAATTGTGGTGATATATCATTATATTAGTGGTTATGTATGCCTAGTGATCATGTTGGTATTGGATGGTGATTAAGAAGGAAAATAAAGGCTAAGAGTGATGTTGAGGGATATTTCATGAAAATGCATGATATGTGAATGTAATAAGAGTATAAGAGGATGTATGTAGTACTTTTATTGATGAGCTAAAGGATTACTTCCTAGACATTATTTGGTGAATTTAATGCCTAAATGGTAAGGTTTGGTTGCTAATACTAGTTTACCACAAATGACTTATTGTAGATAAGTGTTCGAAGAGTACGGGAAGTCACTTGTATTGAAGTGGTTATATCAAGGTATGTAAGACATACTCTATCTAATCTTTGGCATGAATAATGACCCATGGCACTCTCAAGTAAGCTTCCAACATTGTCCTACGACTCATGACACATAATAACATCATATGATCTTCGACACTACCAATTGAACTTGTTTTCACTTTTAAGATTCCGGCTAGTCAAAAAAATGTCCATATACTATTGTTGACTCCGAAATGGTTTAATGAGGTATCCATGATTCTCTACTTCATTTTCATGATATTGATTACCTATTTAAATATTTTTTCTATTGAGGTATCATGGTTTCAAGTACCATAAAGTGTGACCACAATGTAACCAATCTCAAAGATTAATTGAATTAAGAAATGGAATGTCTGTATTTTAAATTGATGATATGATGTATTGTATTGGTACCACTGATCAGTTGACCATTGTATTATAAAGATTATGTATATATGCTATTCCAGGGGTGGTCCCTGATGTATTGTATTAGTACCACTGATCAGTTGGTCATTGTATGACATATGTATTGATAAGGATTACGGGAAGTAATGATATGAAAGTAATGTGCAGGTATCCCATCAGTTCTTTTAAGTGTGGTCTACTCATACTGTTTATTCACTGGTATCTGGGTTCTGTTTATCTTTTGTATCTCATCTTGATACTCACTGCCTTACATACTCAGTACATATTTCCGTACTGACGTCCCTCACGGGGGACCGGTATTCATGCCTGCAGGAACAGGTACTTCAGGCCGTACACCTTCGCAGTAAGAGCCAGGACATTATGTTGTTAGTGGTGAGCTCCAGTTGTTTTGGGGCATCCCAAGTAGTCTCTATATGTACTTTTGGTACTTGTATAAAAGTCTTTTGTGGGCGGAAGTTTGTCCCGACCCCAACTCAGTTGTGTATCTATGTAGAGGCTTTTGTAGACATATTGTACAGCCATAGGAGTGTTTGGTTGATAGACGTGATGGCTCTGACGGCCAATTACTATTCATATATATATTTATGCGTGTCTGCTGGGCTGATACAGGTACTGTTTTCTTCTATTTGTAACGAAGTGCTGCCCAAATTTCTAATTTTCATATGTAATGTAAATGTGAAAGTATAGGTTATGAATGGGTTCTCCCGGGCCTCCTCGACTACGGGTGCCAGTCCGCTCCAATGGGATTTGGGGTATGACAGAAGTGGTATCAAAGAAGTTCGTCCTAGTGAGTCTACAAAGCCGTGTCTACGTAGAATCTCATTTATCGGTGTGTTGTGCACCACATCTATAAACAGGAGGCTATTGGACATTTAGGGATTGTTTCCACTCTCCATTTCTTAGATCGTGCAATAGATCCCATATTAGAGATAAAGTCATAATCAATCGCTTAATCCAATTGTTTCTTTTTTTATTTATTATAGTGACGATGTCGGTTACAAGGAGAAAGAATAAGTGGAAGCGAGTAGATGTAGTGGCCGTAGAAGGTACTAGTAAGTCACCACCGACACAAGCTGAACAAAGTGAGTCTCAAGCTGAGCATATATCAGGCGCTTCTTCTCCTCCGGAAGGGCCGTCTATTAATGCTGTTGATCGAGATTTGAGGGATGCAGTACAACTTCTGACGCGTATAGTTGCCGGTCAAGTTCAAGGGCAAGCTATTCCTACCACGGGTTCTAGTGGTACGGATAGAGCAGCTAGCCTTCGGACACAGGATTTTCTGAAACTGGATCCTCCTACTTTTACTGGATCAGATATTAACGAAGACCCGCTGGACTTTGTCGATCAAACCCAAAGGGCTCTAGATGTTATGCACATATCCGGCAAAGAGATGGTTGAGCTAGCAGCATATAGACTGAAAGGAGAAGCTATATTATGGTACGAGGATTGGAAACGATCTAGGGGTATTGATGCACCTCCAACTACGTGGGGAGAGTTCAAAAATACATTTATTTATCATTACCTTCCATTGAGACTCGTCAGGCCCGTGCAGATCAATTCTTAAATTTTTGTCACGATAATATGAGTGTAAGGAAGTATAGTCTTTGATTTAACTTGTTGTCTCGATATGCTTCTAATATGGTAGCTACTATGGATGACAGAGTGCATCACTATGTGGATATATTGGAACCATACTTGGTTAGAGATTGTACCATTTCTGCTTTGAACAAGGACATAGATATAGCGAGGATACAAGCTTTCGCTCAGAAGATGGAAGATCAGAAGCAAAGAAGAAGAACCCAGAAATCAGAAAAAGGATATTCTAAGCGGGCCAGAGCTATAGGGCAGTTTATGGCATCTCAGGGGGGTTTTAGGCCTTCGTTCTCTCATAAATTGCCTAGCCCGTTATCTTCTTATCCTGCAATTAGTGCTCCACCGCAATTTCAAAGGTTCAGAGGTAATCAGTTCGGGCAAAGCAGTGAAAATCAGAGTTCGCGAACAGTGGGGTATCAAGGGCAAGGGAGTATGAGTCAATTGAGACCTCCACGACACCCGTGCCCCATATGTAGAAAATTTTACTTTGGCGAATGTCGGCTTGGGACGAACAATTGCTTTTGGTGCAGTAACACGGGGCATATGGCTAGAGATTGCCCACGCAGGACCACAGGTGGTATAACACGACCTACCGGATCAGCTGTTGTGTCATCTGTGGTGCCTCCTTTGAGTAGGGGTGCATAACCTATGGGTCACGGTTGAGGTGATAGAGGAGCAGCTAGTGCTAGCGGAGCTCAGAACCGTATGTATGCCCTAGCAGATCAGCAGTGGGGGAATCTCTTATAGCTAGGAATGTTTATCGAAATTGTGTTGTGAATATTTGTGGTCGTGATACGATGGCCGATATTGGTGAGTTAGAAATGGTAGATTTTAATGTTATTATGGGCATGGATTGGTTAGCGTCTTGTTATGCTACAGTAGATTGTTGTTCTAGGAAGGTATATTTCCATTTCCCAAATGAGGCAGTCCTTGAATGGAAGGGTAATGTTTGTGTGCCGAGAGGTAGATTTATTTCTTACTTTAAGGCAAGAAAAATGATTTCCAAGGGGTACATATACCATCTGGTTAGAGTAAGGGATACAGAGGCAGAGCCGCCAACTTTTCAGACCATTCCGGTTGTGAATGAATTTCTTGATGTATTTCCTGAAGAACTACCAGGTTTACCTCCTGAACGAGAAGTGGAGTTTGGTACTGATTTGTTGCTAGACACACAGCCAATCTCAATTTCTCCTTATAGAATGGCACCAGCAGAGTTGCGAGAATTGAAAGAGCAACTGAAAGACTTGCTAGAGAAGGGATTCATCAGGCCTAGTATGTCCCCTTGGGGAGCACCAGTATTGTTTGTGCGTAAGAAAGATGGTTTGCTGAGGATGTGTATTGACTATCGGCAATTGAATAATGTGACTATCAAGAATAAATACCCTCTTCCCCGAATTAATGATTTATTTGACCAGTTGCAGGGTGCTCAGTGTTTTTCCAAGATTGACTTGAGATCAGGCTATCATCAAGTGAGAGTCAAGGATAAAGATATACCCAAGACAGCTTTTCGAACACGGCATGGTCATTATGAATTCCTGGTTATGTCATTCGGGCTGACAAATGCACCCGTAGTTTTTATGGATCTGATGAATAGGTTGTTTAAGCCGTTTCTAGATGTGTTCGTGATAGTTTTCATAGATGATATTCTGGTCTACTCTAGATCAGAAGAGGACCATGTTAATTACTTAAGGCAGGCGTTGCAGATTCTTCGTGATCGTAAGTTGTATGCAAAGTTTTCTTAATGTGAGTTTTGGCTCAAGTCAGTGGCATTTTTGGGCCATATTGTATCCAGTGAAGGCATAAAAGTTGACACTAAGAACATTGAGGCTGTGAAGAGTTGGCCAAGACCCACGACGCCTACGGAGATTCGTAGTTTCCTCGGGTTGGCAGGTTATTATAGAAGATTTGTTGAAGGTTTTTCTTCTATTTCTGCACCCTTGACTAAGTTGACGCATAAAGCCTCCAAATTTCAATGGAATAATGCCTGTGAAAAGAGTTTCCAGGATCTGAAGAGCAAGTTGACTTCTACACCGATATTGGTACTTCCTGAAGGCACAGAAGGGTATGCAGTGTACTGTGATGCTTTGAGAATTGGCTTGGGATGTGTACTAATGCAACATAGTAGAGTAATAGCCTATGGCTCTAGACAGTTGCAACCACATGAGAGGAATTATCCCACGAATGATATTGAGCTAGCTGCAGTTGTATTTGCTTTGAAGATATGGCGCCACTACTTATATGGGGTTCATGTTGACATATATACCGATCATAAGAGCCTGCAATATATCTTCAGTCAGAAAGATCTAAACAGGAGGCAGCGGAGATGGCTTGAATTGTTGAAAGATTATGATGTTGATATCTTGTATCATCCAGGGAAAGCGAATGTGGCAGTGGATGAACTGAGTCATAAGTCTAAAATGGCATCTTTAGAAAAGCAGGGGATGATTAAGGATCTTCACCAACTAGCTAATTTGGGAGTTCGACTTCTCAAAACTCCAGATGAAGAGGTTATTGTACGTAATGCAGCGGAATCTTCATTGATAGCTGAAGTGAAAGAGAAGCAGTATGCAGATCCAATTTTATTGCAGCTTAAGGAGGATGTGCAGAGTGGCACGACAAAGGCATTTGAGCTTACGCGAGAAGGAGTGCTTCAGTGTCAGAATCATTTATGTGTACCTGATATAGTTGAGCTAAGAAAGAGAATTATGATAGAAGCACACTGTTCAAGGTATTCCATCCATCCAGGGTCGACTAAGATGTATCAAGATTTGAAAGCAATATATTGGTGGAATGACATGAAGAAGAATATTCCCGAATTTGTAGCTGAATGTCCGAATTGTCAAAGATTCAAAGTAGAACACCAGAAACCCGGTGGTTACATGCAAAGTATAGATCTTCCAGTCTGGAAGTGGGACAAGATCAATATGGATTTCATCACGGGTTTGCCTCGTACATATAGGACGTTTGATTCCATATGGGTGATCATTGATAGGCTTACCAAATCTGCGCACTTCTTACCAGTTAAGACAACTTATACGGTGGAAGAGTATGCGAAGTTGTATATTAAGGAGATCGTTCGGTTACATGGAGTTCCAATTTCCATTATATCCGATCGAGGAGCCCAATTTACGGTGAATTTCTGGAAGTCTTTTCAAAGGAGTTTGGGGACACAAGTAAATCTAAGTATGGCTTTTCATCCTCAAATGGATGGACAAGCGGAACGTACCATCCAGACACTTGAAGATATGCTACAAGCATGTGTATTAGATTTCAAAGGCAACTGGGATGATCACCTACCTCTTATCGAGTTTGCCTACAATAATAGCTATCATTCAAGTATCAAAATGGCACCATATGAAGCATTGTATGGAAGAAAGTGTAAATCGACAATAGGATGGTTTGAAGCAGGTGATGCGGTCTTGTTTGGACCGGATCTTGTTTACCAAGCAATGGAGAAGGTTAAAGTGATCCAACAACGGCTTGCAACAGCTCAAAGTCGACATAAATCTTGTGCGGATGTTAGAAGAAGAGGACTTGAGTTTTCTATCGATGATTGGGTATTCTTGAAAGTATCACCAATGAAAAGAGTGATGAGGTTTGGTAAGAAAGGAAAGTTAAGTCCACGATACATAGGTCCGTATAAGATCATTCAAAGATTTGGACAAGTTGCTTATGAGTTAGAGTTACCTCAAAAGCTCTCAACAGTTCATCCCGTATTTCATGTTTCGATGCTTCGCAAGTACATCGGAGATCCATCGCACATCACTACTATGAAGATGTACAAGTTACAGAAGATCTCACTTTTGAAGAAATGCCTATTGCTATTCTTGATCGCCAAATTAAAAAGATAAGGAATAAAGAGATAGCATCGGTAAAAGTACTTTGGAGGAATCAACAAGTTGAGGAGATCACATGGGAAGCCGAGTAAGCGATGAAGATAAAGTACCCTTACCTATTCAACGATGAGGAGGAAGTTCATGAGATGGAAGAAGAACAATAACAAGTAAGTGTTTATTTTTATGCAAGGATGTTATGATGATGTATATGTTAATTGTAAGCTTGGACATGTCTTAATTGAGTAATTGAGTAACTATGCTAACATTCGAGGACGAATGTTCTTAAGGGGGGACAATGTAACACCCCGCAAATTTTTTCGTACACTTATCGCGATTATATGGAGTCCTAAAGGCTTGCGTATGGGTTAAATTAAGTGTATGGTGTTCGGAAGTATCCCGTCAATAGTTGTATGTGTAGTTATTGGAATAATCTTTCCAACGATATAAAGTTTGTCCAAAACAGAGGAGTATTTCATATAAGCGAGCACATTCGAAATTTCAAATCGGTGGCCGGGAAGCCTGTGAATAGTAATTCTGCAGGAAATTTACTGCAGCTAGGCAATCCAACTTTAGACGATCATAGATCCTTGTACAAAAAGAACTGTGTGAGCTACTATATATCGACGAAAATCTCCGAGAGTCTTATTTCCGATTAAATTGGTTTTATCCAAATCCAATGTCTAAGTAAGGAGCTATACCCGTTTTACTACAGCCTATCAAAAAAAACAGAATTATGGGACAGATTTTTGGGTCAACTTTAAACGACTATAACTCCTTATAAAGGAAGAACTGGGTGGTATACTTTATATGAAAATGAAATCCCTTTGAATTATATTTCCAATGCAATTGGTTTCACCCAAATCCGATACCAGAGCAAAGAGTTATGATCGATTTACTTCAGCCTGTCAAAACTGTCCACTGGGGACAGATTCGGATTTATTTAAATCTTTAGGGAAAAATGGTCATTTTCTATTACCTCTTGGACGAAAATTGGTCTTTATAAACAAGAGATTAACCTCATATATATCAGATATCATCCAATTATTAAGAGAGGTGAAACCCTAGCCAATTTCAACTTCAAATATTTTGTGATTCAACCGTAGAAAATTCGAATTGGTTCCGTAGTTGTGTTCACCATCTCGAAAGCTTCGAGAAGCACCCCATGGTTATGTAAGGAGGATTATAAATACAAGAGTTCATTGTTAAGGTATGAATATTGTTTATTCTTGATTCTTATCCATGAATAAGTATTGATAAAGGATTATGAGTATTGTCTTGATGTTGGAAAATAGCTAGAAACATAGTTATGAATTGTTTTGTATAAATTGTTAGTAGTAAATTATGGAAGTTGTTGTATTGGATTATGGAGGATGAATTGTGGTGATATATCATTATATTAGTGGTTATGTATGCCTAGTGATCATGTTGGTATTGGATGGTGATTAAGAAGGGAAATAAAGGCTAAGAGTGATGTTGAGGGATATTTCATGAAAATGCATGATATGTGAATATAATAAGAGTATAAGAGGATGTATGTAGTACTCTTATTGATGAGCTAAAGGATTACTTACTAGACATTATTTGGTGAAGTTAATACCTAAATGGTAAGGTTTGGTTGCTAATACTAGTTTGCCACAAATGACTTATTGTAGATAAGTGTTCGAAGAGTACGGGAAGTCACTTGTATTGAAGTGGTTATATCAAGGTATGTAAGACATACTCTATCTAATCTTTGGAATGAATAATGACCCATGGCACTCTCAAGTAAGCTTCCAACATTGTCCTATGACTCATGACACATAATAACATCATATGATCTTCGACACTACGAATTGAACTTGTTTTCACTTTTAAGATGTTCGGCTAGTCAAAAAATGTCCATATACTATTGTTGACTCCGAAATGGTTTAATGAGGTATCCATGATTTTCTACTTCATTTTCATGATATTGATTACCTATTTACATGTTTTTCCTATTGAGGTATCATGGTTTCAAGTTCCATAAAGTGTGACCACAAAGTAACCAATCTCAAAGATTAATTGAATTAAGAAATGGAATGTTTGTATTTTAAATTAATGATATGATGTATTGTATTAGTACCACTGATCAGTTGTCCATTGTATTATAAAGATTATGTATATATGCTATTCCAGGGGTGGTCCCTGATGTATTGTATTAGTACCACTGATCCGTTGGCCATTGTATGACATATGTTATGTATTGATAAGGATTACGGGAAGTAATGATATAAAAGTAATGTGTAGGTATCCCATCAGTTCTTTTAAGTGTGGTCTACTCATACTGTTTATTCACTGGTATCTGGGTTCTGTTGATCTTTTGTATCTCATCTTGATACTCACTGCCTTACATGCTCAGTACATATTTCCGTACTGACGTCCCTCATGGGGGACCTGTATTCATGCCTGCAGGAATAGGTACTTCAGGTCGTACACCTCCGCAGTAAGAGCCAGGATATTATGTTGTTAGTGGTGAGCACCAGTTGTTTTGGGGCATCCCAAGTCGTCTTTATATGTACTTTTGGTACTTGTATAAAAGTCTTTTGTGGGCGGGAGTTTGTCCCGACCCCAACTCAGTTGTGTATCTATGTAGAGGCTTTTGTAGACATATTGTACAGCTATAGGAGTGTTTGGTTGATAGACGTGATGGCTTTGATGGCCAATTACTATTCATATATATATTTATGTGTGTCTGCTGAGCTGATACAGGTACTGTTTTCTTCTATTTGCAATGAAGTGCTGCCCAAATTTCTAATTTTCATAAGTAATGTAAATGTGAAAGTATAGGTTATGAACGGGTTCTCCCGGGCCTCCTCGGCTACGGGTGCCAGTCCGCTCCAATGGGATTTGGGGTATGACGTGATTCTTAAGTAGCTGCATCTTGAGTTCTATATTCAGCAGGGTGTTATCAACCTCATCTAAAGTTGATTCTCCAGGAAGGTATGGTAAATATAGTGGAGGTGGTCTGCCATACAATGCCTCATATGGTGTTATGTGAATAACTGAGTGATGGGAGGTACTGTACCAATACTCAGCCATAGAAAGACCAGAAAACCAGTTAGAATCATCCTCATTACAGTAGGACCTCAAATAAGTCTCTAAGCATCTGTCTAAAACCTCATTTTCGCCATTAGACTGAGGGTGATATGCTGATGACGTATACAACTTATCATCGTGTAGAGTGAATAGCTCCTGCCAGAAGGAGCAGATAAAAACAGCATCCCTATTACTAGTAATAGCATCAGGGAATCCACGCAGCTTAACAATATTATCCAAGAAAATCTTAGGAACATTTTGGGTTGAATAAGGATGCTTAAGTGGAAGAAAATACCCAAACTTGCTAAGTCTGTCCACCATCACTAGAATCACCTCATAACCATTTGATTTAGGTAATCCATCAATGAAATCTATGCTAATTTGTGACCATTCCACATCAGGTATGGGTAAAGGATGTAAAAGTCTAGGGTATGCAGCCAAATCAGACTTATTCCTTTGGAAAACATCACAGTTTTGAATAAATTTCTTCACCTTCTCTCTCTTGTTCTTCCAGTAAAAGAGGGTGAGCAAACTTCTTAATGTAGCCTCTACCCTAGAATGACCTCCTTGGGGACTTGCATGCCTTAATGTTATGATCTCCTTTCTCAATTCTTGAAGCTTGTCAACTACCAGTTTGCCTTTCCTTCTCAGATAACCTTGACTTCAAGTGAATTTTTTGTGAAATGTAGGATTAGCCTACAAATATACAATAAGTTGTTGGAGTTCTGGATCTATAGTCCAACTATCCACAATAGCTTGGAATAGATCGTAGGATATATGAACAAGGCTAATAATTTTGCTGCAGTAACTCTTGACAAGGCATTAGCCACCTTGTTGTCAGCTCCCTTTTTGTACTCTATAGAGTAATCAAATGGCATCAGCTTTGTCAACCATAAGAGTTGTGAATTAGTATGTAACTTTTGCTCCATAAGAAACTTTAACCCTTTCGATCGGTCCTTATTATAAATCTTTGTCCTAACAAGTATTGAGACAACTTAGTGATAACTTAAACAATGGCTACTAACTCTCTATCATACAGTGATAATACAACATATTTTGGGGACAATGCCTTGCTAATGAAAGCAATTGAATGTCCTTCTTTCATAAGTATAGCTCCTATTCCAAATCCATTGGCATCAGTCTCCACCACAAATGTTTGGTTGACATCAGGTAAATAAAGCACAAGAGCTTGTGTCAAGTCTTCTTTCACTTTTCAAAAGCATATTGACCTACAGTTGACCATTTAAAATTGTTCTTCTTTGTGAAGTCATTTAAAGGCCAGAAAATCATATCAAAACCTTGTATGAACCTCCTGTACTAATTAGCCAGTCCCAAGAACCCTTTTAGTTGCTTAAGAGTAGTTGGAATGGGCAATTTCCTCACAGCTGCTATTTTTTAGGATCTATTGAAACACCTTCTTCTGATATAAAGTGTCCAAGATATTAAATTTTTTAAACCCCAAAGAAACACTTTCTCCTTTTAGAAAATAGTTGATGTCTGATCATTTCCTTAAGAATTAACCTCAGATACCTTACATATTCTTCAATAGTACTACAGTGAATCAAAATATCATTAAAGAAAACTAACACATACTTCTTAAGAAATTCTTAAAATACAGAGTTCATTAATCGTAAAAATGTAGCAGGTGTATTAGATAAGACAAAAGGCATTACCAGGTATTCAAAATGCCCAGAATGGGTTCTAAAAGCAGTTTTAGGCACTTCCTCTACAGTCATTCTTAATTGGTGATAACCAGATCTTAAGTCAATTTTTCAAAAGATTTTGGATCCTCCTAATTCATCCAATAAATCTTCAATAATAGGTATAGAAAACTTGTTCTTTATAGTAAACTTATTTCAGTCCCTATAGTCAACACACAGCCTCCACGTACCATCTTTCTTGGCCACTAAAACCACTAGGGATTCAAACGGACTACAACTAGGATGTATGATACCTTGGTCTAACATCTGTTGTACCAGACCTTCAATAATGTCCTTCTCAATGGAAGGATATCTATATGGTCTCTTATTTATAGGATTAGTCCCTCTCCCTCCCCTTCAATACAATTTTATGATCAAATACTCCCCTATGAGGTGGTAATCCAGTAGGTTCCTTAAATAACCCTTGGAACTCTGAAAATAGATTCAATAAAGCTTGATCACATTTAGTTTTATCTTTCTCCAGTAATGATGGGTGACACTTCATTTGTTCACTCCCCATAGGAATGACTTGAATCATACGGAGTTGAGATTGGTTATCTAGTATTTAGCTAATTTACTAGCTCCAGAAGTCTGCACCTGGCTCCCAGCTTCTCTTAGTAGATGTTTCCTTACCTTGTACCAGAATTCCATTGCCAAATTCCTGAAGCTCATCTTGATATCCCCCAAGGTCAACAACCACTAAACCCCCAATACTACACCACATGAACCCAAAGGTAATAGCAGAAAATCTACTGAAAATTCAGCTCCTTGTAGTAACTAAGTAATAGTGGTCATTTTATCCACCTTTATGCTCCTATTTCCTACAGTGACCATTTGAGTACTGGTAGATCTGACTGGACAACCTAAGTGTTATACTAAATCTGGATCTATGAAGTTATGAGAACTTCCTGTGTCTATCACTATATGCAGCCTCTTTTTAGAATGATATCCAGTCACCTTAAGTGTCCTGAAACCCAAAGAACCATTTAAGGCATCTATTGAAATCTCCATGTGCTCAGCATGTTAAGACAACTTAAACTTTCTCTCCCCATCTTCATAAAACTCCACCTCAGTTTCAGGCACTCCATCTTTTGTTTCATCCCCTTCTTCTAAATCCAATAAGTACAATTGCTTAGTAGTCTTACATTATGGCCCATAGTATACTTTTGATTTCAAAAATAACACAATCCTTTTTCCCTCTTCTTATTAATTGCTTCCAAGCTCAACATTCTACTATTTAAATTCTTATTATAGTTTCCTTAGGTGATGTTAGGAGTAGGTAGTAGAGGTTTATTATTGAACGGTTTTTTATCTCTTATATTTCTTGAATTAAATAGTTAATGTGAACTTACATGTGGTTTAACAGTATCCAAGTAAACTTCTTGCAGTCTTGCAGTCCTGTCAACCTAAGACAAGGTAGTAGGCTGGGTGTCAAACCCCCGATGTAGCAACTAATGGCATTTTTCTGACAAATTCACCCTTGTAAGATTCCTTTCAAACACATCCTGATACTCTTTGACAGTCCCAACTAGCTTAACCTTCTTCAATTCCTCCATAAGATCATCAAAGTCATATTCAAACCTCTTCACCGATGCCATCACATACTCATTCCATCCAATAGGTTAAATATACTGTCGATACCTCATGAAGGATACACTCCACTAAATTTCCTCTCCTTCCAGATATAGTGTGGCTATGGCAATTTTCTCAAAATCAGGTATATTTTTTATCAATAAATTGTTCAATCTTGAACAAACAAAAACGCAAATCATCCCCTAAAAACCTCAAAAACTCCATGCGTGACCACTTCAAGAAATGGGGATAAGAATTATGATAACTTCCATGGCTTTGATCTCTATGCTCCTGTAGTGACCCGTGTATCGGGAAAGATATAGACCATCATTCTTACGCGTTAATGTTCCAAAATCCTTCCAATTGACTAAGTATTTATGAGCGTCTAAAATTTGGTTGGATTTTTTGTTCCAGCAAGCCACCGCGATTCCTCCGCATTGCGGTGGGAATAGCGATGGATGCCACACCGCACCATGATATAGGATAATTCAGCATTTGTCAATTTCTAAAAACTCATTATGATTGCAAAGCATTGCGGTGAACCCCAAAATGATAATTGTCACAATCCAGTGAGTCACAGCTCTTTGGCATAGTAGAGATTCAGAGACACCGACCCTTGCGGCAAACTTGAGTTAGGGATTGGCTGCCGAGTTAAGGGCAGATTCCATATAAATCGTGAAATTACAGAATTATAGGGTATACCACCTAGCACAGAAGTAAAATAAAGACTATGTCACAAAGTTTAGATGACTTTATAATCTTTTAAATATGCCCATGTGATTCATAACATATGATATATTTATGAATAGTTTTTAAATCGCTCTCATATATATTGAATAAAAATTATTATTTTGTATTTTCTCTACGTAGTAGTATAACTATATTAACCCCTATCTCTCAGGGTTTAAGGCTCAATCTAGAGGTACAACTAAGCAGTAGAGATTTCAGAGAGAAGAGACTGTGTGGTGGTGAGCCTTTTTTATTCCAAAATGCCTGTTTATTCTAGACTATGTTATTATTTTGTTTATGGTCTACTGGGGGGCCTTGTCCCAGATTCAGACAATTGTCATTTTAGTATGTAATAGAGATTTTGCAAACTGGTTTAGATATTGTCTAGAGTTATTGTATTTTAAATTCCTTACGATAAATTGAGTTCAGAGTATGACCATGATTCCGTGTTAAGTTATATTTCTGCATCTTAATTGATTACATAAATATTTTTCATGACTACCACATAGAAAAGGGTGCTCGAGCCTTCATGGTTCAAAATGCTCATCACGGCTAGGGCCTCAGTTTAGGTCATGACATTCACCTATCGAGAGTGGCCGTAGTTGGTTGTAAGATTTATTAAATCTCCAAGGGTAGAGGCCTCACCATATGTAGTCATGGGAATGTTATAAATTTTCTCTCGTGATATGTATGTGTTACTTGATCCCGGGTCTACCTTGTCTTATGTGAGCTCATATGTGGTAGATGATTTTGGGTTTGAGACCGAAGTTATTGCAGAACCTTTCTCTGTTTCTACTCATGTAGGTAATTATATTGTGGCTAGGAGGGTATATAAAAATTGTGTAGTGTCTGTTTGTAATCATAATACTATGGCAGACCTTATAGAGCTTGGCATGATTGACTTTGATGCTATATTGGGAATGGCTTGGCTTCACTTATGCTATGCCATCCTAGACTGTAGAACTCAGAGGGTTATTTCTCTTTTCCAAACGAACCTATGATATAGTGGGAGGGGTATTCTTTAGCACCTAAAGGAAAATTCATATCTTACCTCAGAGCTAGTAAGCTTATTTCCAATGGTTTCTTGTACCATCTTATTTAGGTTAAGGATTCAAATATCGAAAGCGCTTCTCTTCAGTCTGTTCCTGTGGTTAGTATATTTCCAAAGGTCTTTCCCGATGACCTTCAAGAAATACCACCTGATAGGGAGATAGATTTTATTGTTGACTTGTTGACGGATACTTATCCTATTTTTGTTCCTCCATACAAAATGGCTCCTGCAGAATTGAAAGAGTTGAAAGAATAGTTAAAAGATCTTCTTCACAAGGGTTTTAATAATCTTAGTAATTCTCCATGGGGTGCACCTGTACTCTTCGTGCAAAAGAAAGATAGTTCCCTTCGGATTTGCATAGACTAATGTTAGTTGAATAAGGTCATTGTTAAGAACAAAGACCCTCTTCCTAGAATTGATGATCTTTTTGACCAACTTTAGGGTGCTAGGTGTTTCTACAAGATAGACCTTCATTTGGGGTACCATTAATTGAAGGTTAGGGAGGAATTTATTCCCATAATAGCTTTTCAAACTCGATATGGACATTATGAATTCTTAGTTATGTCCTTCGGGTTGACTAACACCCCTGCATCCTTCATGGACTTAATGAATAGGGTTTTCCATCAGTTTCTAGATCTGTTTGTGATAGTTTTCATTGATGACATTTTGATTTATTCTAAGAGTGAGGAGGATCATGTCAATTACCTCCAAATTATTCTTCGGACCCTCAAAGATCATAAATTGTATGAAAAATTTCCAAGTGTGAATTCTGGCTTAGTACTATTGCGTTCTTGGGGCATATTAAGTCTAGTAAGGTAATTAAGGTTGATCCCCAAAAGATAGAGGCAGCGAGAAAATGGCCCAGACCCACAACTCCAACCAACATTCGAAGCTTCTTGGCTTTGGCAGGGTATCATAGAAGATTCATAGATTTTTTCTTCTATTGCAGCTCCACTTACCAGGTTGACATAGAAAAAGGTAAAATTTGTGTGGTCTAACTCTTGTGAGAATAGTTTTGACAAGTTGAAAGACAAATTGACAACTGCACCTATTTTCACTCTTTCAAAAGGTACAGAGGGTTTTATGGTGCATTGTGATGTATCCCTAGTGGTACTTGGATGTGTGCTTATGCAGTATGGTAAGGTGGTATCTTATGCATCTAGATAGTTAAATGTGCATGAACAAAATCACCCCACCCGTGATTTGGAGTCAGCGGTTATGGTGGTTGCACTCAAAATTTGGCAGCATTATCTATACGGGGTACATGTTGATATATTTACTGAACACAAAAGTTTACAGTAAGTTTTTTCATAGAAAGAAATTAATCTCAGGCAAAGATGATGATTAGAATTGTTGAATTGGTGGCCGACGTCCTTATCAGATTATCAATGGGTAGTCTTTCTCTTGTTGAGGAAGGAAAGAGGGAGATAGTAAAAGATATTCAATGCCTTGCAAATCTAGGGGTGTGACTTCTAGATTCCAAATATGGAGGAGTAATTGTGCATGAAATAGCTAAATATTTCCTATATGGGGAAGTTAAAGGAGAAGCAGGCTGACGATCCCATCTTGATGCAAACTAAGAAAGATCTGGGTCAACAGAAGGTGATGTCTTTTGAAATTGGTGGTGATGGTATTTTAAGGCACCAGGGCAAGCTGTGTATACCGCCTGTGGATGGATTGAGAGACAGGATCCTCGATTAGACTCGCACTTCAACGTATGTTGTTCACCAGGCTCAAATAAAATATACTATGATCTTAAAGCTAAATATTGGTTGAATAATATGAAACATAATGTTGCTGATTTTGTTTCCAAGTGTTTGAAATGTCAACAAGTTAAAATGGATCATTTGAGACCATGTGGTACTTCCCAAGAGGTAGCTTTTCCTATGTGGACATGGGAGATGGCCAATATGAACTTCATCAAGGGACTTCCAAGGTCCCAAAAGCAATATGATTTCATTTGAGTAATTGTGAACCACATGATCAAGTCAGCTCACTTTCTGTTTATGAGGACTAACTATTCAAGAGATGATTATGCCAAGCTATACATTAAGGAAATAGTTCGCCTGAATGGGGTACCTGTATCCATTATATCCGATTGAGGTACGTAATTCTCTTTGTAGTTTAGAAATTTTTTTAGAGCGTTTTAGGCACCCAAAGGAACCTGAGTACTGCATTCCACCCTCAGACCAATGGACAACCTGAATGCACCATTTAGACCCTAAAGGATATGTTTAGGGCCTACATAATTGACTTCAAGGGTAGTTAGGTAGATCATTTGCCATTTATAGAGTTCACCTACTATAATAGCTACCATGCCAGTATTAAGATGGCTCCTTTTAAAGCACTTTATGGGAGAAGTTGTAGATCACCTATTGGGTGGCATGAAGTGGGTGAGATGCTGTTGTTTAGGCATAATCTTATTCATCAGGCAATGGAGAAGGTAAATAATTAGAGAATGACTTAAGACAGCTCAGAGTCACCAGAAATCATATGCCAGTGTTAGGAGAAGGGAGCTGGAATTTGAGGTTGGTGATTGGGTGTTTTTAAAATTCTCCTCTATGAAAGGAGTCATGTAATTTGGGAAGAAAGGGAAGTTGAGAACTCACTATATAGGACCATATAATATTGAAAGAAATATTGGTGGGGTTGCTTATGAGTTAGAATTTCCTGCATGTCTGGCTTCCGTTCATCCAATTTTCCATGTGTCCATGTTGAAAAAGTGCATTGGAGATTATTCCCTAGTGTTGCATGTGGAGGAAATCAATGTAAAATACTCCTTGTTGTATGAGGAAAAACTTGTTTCAATATTGGATAGACAAGTTCAAAAGTTGAGGAGTAAGGAAATAGCTTTGGTTAAGGTGCTTTGGAGGAATCAAAAAGTTGAGGAGGCTACTTGGGAGTTCGAAGATGATATGCGTGCGAGGTACCCGACTCTTTCCATGGCCATGGATGATGAATTAGAAGGTACAAAATCCTATAATACTCCTTTTCTTTCACTTAATTCTTGTAATCGTGCTTGCAGTGTCCCGAGTCATCATTCAGGGATGAATGATCCCAAGGTGGGATAATATGACGACCCGTAGTTCTGGCTAGAATATAAACAGTTATTCCTATGCGTTAATGTTCCAAAATCTTTCCTATTAACTGAGTCTTGATGAGCGTCTAAAATTTGGTTGGATTTTTTATTCCAGCAAGCCACCGTGATTCCCCCACGTCGTGGTGGTAATAGCGATGGAAGCCTCACCACTTTGCGATGGAGGCCAATTCAGCATTTTTCAATTTCCAAAAACTCATCGCAATTGCACCGCATCGTGGTGAACACCAAATGACAATTGTCACAATCCAGTGAGTCACCGCAATTCTGCCGCATCATGGTCGTTATCGTGATGACCCCGTCAGCGCGTCGCGGTAAGCCTCAAAAAAGAGATTTGTTTAGCAGCTTTTAAGTTCGAGGTCAGTCTCATCTATTCCCCACAATTTCTAATTGTATCTGAGGATTAAATAGTTTTTAGGGCAGAGTATGCCTATTTGTACTTAAAAAAATTCTCAAGAATAAAAACCTTAGCCTCTCTTCCAAAGATCAAGAGTCCATATCCTAAGTTCAAGAATTCAAGAAGAGTGTCAAGATTGGAGTTTCAATTCACAAATTAAACTACTTAAGGTACATGGGGTTCTCCTAAAATTACATGAGCATAGAAATTTACTCTTAATTATGTTAAAGGTTTAGAAATCATGAACTTACAAAAGGGTTTTGGATTTACAATTATAATCATGCTTTTGAATCCCTTGATAATATTGCTTTGGTCTTGAGGCCTTCCTTTGAAAGTGATTTGACTAGTATATATGTCTGTATGTGTTAACTTTTTTTGAAATATGAATTGAGAGCATGAATTATCAAATCCTTTCCTCTCCCAGTGTGTAACTACTTGATTTACAAGTTATGAGTTCCTAAACTTGCATGATTTAAATGATGAGTTAAGAGCCTTATTATCTTACTTGAATTTTTATGATGGTTGAGAATTGGAGAGAGGAATGATACTATGACTTAAATGTTATAAATAATGAATAAAGGGATTTTCAGAAATGTTCTTGATGAATGGACCACTACTTGTTGAAAATTGTTAAAAGGATAAAGATCTTTACATGGTTTTGACTCATGTTTTGATATATGAATTTTCTTATACTATTTCCATGCTGAGTTGTCTGAACATTGTTTAGAATGGAAGAATGATTTATGGCACCATATGGCACAGATATAGAGGCTACTAGGCATTTATCACGCCACACTTATAAGCAAGAGGCTACTAGGCGTTTAGGAATGTCTCCATTCTTTGTGATTTAGTTCGTGTTGTAGAGTCTGAATGTCCCCTAATCATGAGATGTCTTTCCTACCCACAAAATAAGGACACATAACAGGGCTCACACTCCTGAATTTGTTACTGCTCTGGGAGCCCCTCCTATTCAAACCAGTCCACCTAGGGCACCTAGGGTTCTCCGGTCTAGGACCAACCACACCCAACCTACCCAGAGAGAAATATCAAATGTTGAGTTTAGAAAATTGATGTATATGATCTCATAGGTTATAGCTTCACAGACCCAACGGTTGGAGGATGTTGGGTCTATATCTGGTGCATGTGAGACCACACGGCTGGGTCAGTTTATGATATTGAACCTACCTAAGTTTATGGGTACAAAGGTAGAGGAGGATCCACAAGAGTTTTTGGACGAGATGAAAAAAATATTTTGAGTCATGCATGTAAATGAAGTGAAAGGGTTTGAACTAGTGGCTTATCAACTGAAGGAGGTAGAAAATAAGTGGTACAATGAGTGGGAAGATTCGAGGGGTCAAAAAGCTGAGCGATATGTATGGGGTAAATTTGTGGAAGCTTTCCTGGACCGATTCTTTCCCCAGGAGTTGAGAGAATCCAATTCTAAAGAGTTTATGAATTTGAAACAGGGATAGATGAGCGTCAAGGAGTACACCCTGAAGTTCAGTCAACTCTCCCGTTATGCTCCGAAATTGGCGGGAAACATGAGGGCCTATATGAGAAAGTTTGCATCTGGTCTTTTGGATGAATTGGTGTTGGAGTGCAAAAGGGCAATGCTGAACAGAGATATGGACTTCTCCAGATTGTCCGTTCATATGCAGTAGGTTGAGGAGAAAAAAAAGAGTTTTGTTGAAGCAAGGGAGAAGGATAGACAGTCAAAAAGAGCCAGAACAATAGTCAGTCGCAGGGTGGTAATTGGGGGAATAGGTGACAGAAGAAAAAGTTTTGGGGAAATGCTCGTCCTGTAGCTAGCGCACCAGCTCCTAGACCTCCAGTTGACCGATGATCTCAAAATTTCACCCGAGCCATGGATTCGGAGCATAGGGTACCCAGTCTCAGGGTAGTGTGGCTCAGCCGTGTTGGACCTTTCCGTGGTGTGAGATCTGCGGCAAGCATCACCTAAGGAGGTGCCAACTGGGCAGGTTGGTATGCTATACATGTGGTTATCCACGCCATTTTCAGAGGGATTCTTCTTCCTCTAGAAGTAAATCCGATGGTTATAAGTCCTAATTAAACTCCTCCGTACCACCACTACCTCCCAAAGGCCTTACTTCAGTGTAATACCCCGTACTTTCGGCCTAGAATCTAGACCGTTATTCCTATGTGTATAGACCCAAAATATATAATTCCTTCTTAAAATATGTGTGGTTATCAATCCTATAGAGTGGGAATACATTTGAATTTGAATTGAGGTCACAAAAATCTCCTAACTCTAAGATGAGTTGAAAACATATCTAGCGATTAAGTTTCGGTGGATGTTTAAACTTGGGTCAACTTTCATCAACCATAACTTCTTGTATATATTAAATTAGAGGACCTACTATATATCAAATGAAAGTTATTCAAAGTTCAAATGAAAGTTCTTCGAAGTGTCTTTCTAACTTTACCAATTTCTCCAAAATCTAATACCTGAGCAAAAAGTTACAGCCATTTTCATGAGAGAGGCAGTAGCTGCACGCGATTAGCGTGCGATGCACGTTCCGTCGTGCACAACTAATTTCAGGTTATGTTTTTGCATTTTTAAGGGCAATTTGGACCTTTACCTCACCCAAGGTCTGTCCATAGCATAAGATTCATGCCTTAAAAGAAGAATACACTCCATAATTCAATTTTTCCTCTCAAATTAAAACCCTAAATCCTTTCCCTCAAGATCAAGAATCAAGATATTAAGTTAAAGACTCCAAGAAAAGGATCAAGATCCGGGTTCCATCTATCAAGATATAGGTTTCATCTTTCAACTCTTATATTCTAAGGTATGTGGGGTTTATCCTAAAAACTACATAGGCCTGAAAAAACTAGACCATGATTTTATGATTATTAAGCATGAATTTAAAAATGGTTTTGGAATCTATGTTTTAAGTTATGTATTTCGAATGTTTCAATGTTACTTTCGTTTTTCCAAACGAACCTGTGATAGAGTGGGAGGGGTACTCTTTAGAACCTAAAGGGAAATTTATTTCTTACCTCAGAGCCCGTAATCTTATTTCCAAAGGTTGTTTTTACTGTCGTATTCAGGTTAAGGATTTAAATATCAAAAGCCCTTTTCTTCAGTCTATCCTTGTGGTTAATAAATTTCTAGAAGTCTTTCCTGATGAACTTCCAATAATACCACCTGATAGGGAGATAGATTTTGGTATTAACTTGTTGATGGATAGTTCTCCTATTTTTATTCCACCATACAGAATGGCTCCTTTAGAATTGAAAGAGTTGAAAGAACAGTTAAAAGATCTTCTTGACAAGGTTTTTATTCGTCCTAGTGTTTCTCCATGGGGCCTGTACTCTTCGTGTATAAGAAAGATAGTTCCCTTCGCATGTGTATAGAATACCGTCAGCTGAATAAGGTCACTGTTAAGAACAAATACCCTCTTCCTAGAATTGATGATTTTTTTACTAACTTCAGGGTGCTAGGTTTTTCTCCAAGATAGACCGTCGTTTAGGTATCATTAATTGAAGGTTAGGGAGGAAGATATTCCAAAAATAGCTTTTCGAACCCGATATAGCCATTATGAATTCTTAGTCATATCCTTCGAGTTTACTAACACCCCTGCAACCTTCATGCACCTAATGAATACAAGGAAAGGACAAAGAGAGTAGCAAAAGATTTGTACCTTCCATGTCATCGTCCCCGGTCTCAAAGAGGTTTTTAGGTATCTAGCTTGCATGTCATCTTCTGACTCCTAAGTATCTTCCTTCTCTTTTTTATTCCTCCACAACACCTTAACTGAAGCTATGTCCTTACTCCTTAGCTTCCGAACTTTTTGATCCAAACTGTAAATGGGTTCTTCTTCATAAGACAAGGAGTCCGTCACATTGATCTCTTCTATAGGTAACACATGAGAGTGATCTCTTATAAACTTCTTCATTATGAACACATGGAATCTGGATGCACGGAAGCCAGACTCGCAGGAAAGTCTAAATCATAGGCAACCCCACTTATCCTCCTCATAATGTGATAAGGCCCTATATAACAAGGACTAAGCTTCCCTTTCTTCCTAAACCAACTGACTCCCTTCATATGGGAGACCTTTAGGAATACCTAATCATCAAATTCAAATTCTAACTCTCTCTTTATAACATTAGCATAATACTTCTGACAACTCTGAGTGATCTTAAGTTGCTCCCTAATGATCTTCACCTTCTCCATCGCCTAATGAGCAAGGTCAGGCCCAAACAACTGGGTTTCATCCACTTTATACCATCCAATTGGTGACCTACATCTTTCTTCTATGAAGTTCTTTAAAAGGGGTCATCTGGATACTGGAATAGTAGCTATTATTATAGGCGAATTCTATCAACGACAAATGATCCACCCAACTTCCCTTAAAGTCAATCAAACATGCCCTCAACATATCTTCCAAGGTTTGAATAGTGCATTCATCTTGCCCATCAGTATGAGGGTGGAAGGTCATACTCAGGGTCACTTGGGTACCTAATCCCTCTGGAAAGATCACCAAAACTGAGAAGAGAACTGTGTACCTCGGTCGAATATAATAGATATAGGGGCACCATACAAACGGACTATTTCACGAATATATATCTTAGCATAATCAATCCCCAAATAGTTGGTCTGCACTGGAAGGAAATGAGCGGACTTGGTCATCCTATCTACAATCACCCAAATGGAGTCATATTGATTTCGGGACTTCGGGAGTCCCATAATGAAGTCCATGTTAATCATCTCCCATTTCCACATAGGCAAAGTTATCTCTTAGGAAGTGCCACCTGTCCTCAAATGCTCTACTTTGACTTTTTAACAATTCAAACACTTGGAAGCAACATCACGCTTCATATTGTTCCACTAATAAATAGCCCTAATAACATGATATATTTTGGTAGAACCTGGGTGAACAACATACCTCAAACTATGACCCTCATCAAGGATTCTCTCTCACAATCTATCCATGTTCGGCAGACATAATCTACCTTGATACCTCAAAACTACATCACCTCCAATATCAAACACCATCACCTTCTGTTGACCAATATCATTCTTAATCTGCAATAATATAGGGTCTCTGGCCTACTTCTCCTTAACTTCTGCACATAGGGAAGATTTACCCATCTCATGAACAAGCACACCTCCATCCTCAAAATCCTGGAGTCACACTGCCAAATTTGCAAGCCGGTGAATGTATTTCACCATCTCCCTCTTTCTTTTCTCAACACGAGAAAGGTTGCCCATTGAAAACCTGATAAGGGCATTGGCCACCAAATTTGCCTAGCCCGGATGATAATGCAAGCTCATATCATAATCCTTCAACAATTCTAACCACCGCCTCTATCTGAGATTAAGTTCTTTCTGTGAGAAAACATACTACAAACTTTTATGATCAGTGAATATATCTACATACACCCCATAAAGATAATGCCACCAGATCTTAAGTGCAAACACCACAGCCGCTAACTCTAAGTTATGGGTGGGATAATTCTTTTCATGCACCTTTAACTTTCCAGATGCATAAGCCACTACTTTACCAAATTGCATACGCACACACCCAATCCCACCCAGGACGCATCACAATACACAACAAAACGTTTTGTACCATCAGGAAGAGTCAAAAGTGGCGCAGTAGTCAACTTATCTTTTATTTTCTCAAAGTTGTTTTCACATGAGTCGAACTACACAAATTTTGCCTATTTCTGGTTCACTTGAGTAAGTTGAGCACCTATCGAGGAAAGCTTTCTACAAAGATTCTGAAATACCCTACCAAACCCAAGAAGCTCTAAATATCTATTGGAGTTGTGGGTCTGGGCCATTCTCTTACTGACTCAATGTTTTGGGGATCATCCTTGATTTCTTCACTAGACATAATATGTCCTATATCTTGTAACCTTGTTCAGTGCTTCACTATGTATTTATGTACTATGTAT
Source organism: Capsicum baccatum var. pendulum (assembly GCA_030864225.1). Taxonomy (NCBI): domain Eukaryota; kingdom Viridiplantae; phylum Streptophyta; class Magnoliopsida; order Solanales; family Solanaceae; genus Capsicum; species Capsicum baccatum. Next base: position 8,619,993 of record CM061552.1, read on the forward strand.
TTGCATGGTATCTCGTGTCTTGAGACGGGGGTCTATCGGAAACAACCTTTCTACTTCTTTGGAGGTAGAGGTATGGACTGCGTACATCTTACCCCCCCCCCAGACCCCACCAGGTTGGAATACACTGGTTTTTTGTTGTTGTTGTACATAATATGTCCTACGAAATCAATAGCATCAAGCCAGATTTTAAATTTTGAAAACTTCTAATATAATTCATGATCTTCTAGGGTCTGATGGAAGGTTCAGAGGTAGGAGCTCTTAGAGTAAACTAAGATGTCGTCAATAAAAACTATAATGAACAAGTCTAGAAACTGATGGAACACCATATTCATTATATCCATCAAAGCTTTCGGAGCATTAGTCAGTCTGAAGGACATAACTTAGAATTCATAATGGACATATCGAGTTCGGAAAAGTGTTATAGGAATGTTAGCCTCCCTAACCTTCAAATGATGATACCCCGAACGAAGGTCTATTGTAAAGAAACATTTATCACCATGGAGTTGATCAAATAAATCATCAATTCTAGGAAGATAGTATTTGTTTTTTACTGTGACCTTATTTAACTAACGGTAATCTATAAACATACAGAAAGAGCCATCTTTCTTGCACACGAAGAGTACAAGTGCACCCCAGGGAGAAATAATAGGACAGATGAAGCCCTTATCAAGAAGATCTCTTAACTGTTCTTTTAACTCTTTCAATTCTGCAGGAGCCATTCTATATGGCGGAATAAAAATAGGTCGAGTGTTCGGCAATAGATCGATGCCAAAATGTATCTCCTTATCATAGGGTTGCACTAGGACATCATTGGGAAAGACTTATGGGAATTTATTAACTACCGAAATATACTGGAGGGAAGAATTTTTAGCACTGGAGTCTTTGACCCGAATAAGATGATACAAGCAACCCTTTGATATAAGCTTATGGGCTCTAAGATAACATATGAATTTCACACGAGGAGCTAGAGAATACCTCTCCCACTCTATCAAAGGTAAGTGTTGAAAGGATAAAGTAACATTTTAAGTTCTACAATCTAGTGTGGCATAACAAGAATGAAGTTTATCCATCCCCAAGATAGTGTCAAAGTCGACCATATCAAGCTCAATAAGGTCTACCACAGTATTACAAATACAGACAGACACCACACAATTTCTATACACATGGCCACAATAGAGTCACCAACAGGCGTGGGAATAGAGAAAGGTTCAGGAATATTTTTAGGTTCAAAATCAAAACCAACAGCAACATAATCGGTTACATAAGACAAGGCAGACTCGAGATCAAGTAACACATACACATCACGAAATAAAAATCTATAACGTACTCGTGACCATATTTGGTGAAGCCTCTGCATCCTGGAGAATGGATAGAGCATACAACTTGTTATGAACACCCCCGATGGCTGAAGAAGTACCCCTAGGTGGTGGTGGAGTTGTAGGATTCATCTGAGACCCAGCACCACCAAGTTTTTCTTTTATAGAGGGAAAATCTCTCTAAAAATGTCCTGAATAACCACAAGTATAGCACACCAACCTACCAAACTGACACTTTACTGGGTGATTTTTCCTACAATTTTCATAGTGAGGGTGTGACCTAAAGGCTGATTCATACTCCTATGGGAATGAGTAACTTGAGCTCTAGGCCTATCTCCTAACTGGAATCGTTGCTTACCCAAAGGCCTAGGTGCAGGTGCACTTGCCGAAGACTGATCATTGCTCCAAAATTTGTTCTTAGTCATCTATTACCCCAATTATTGCCACCTTGGTGTTGACTGTTATTCTGTTCTTTAGATCTAGCCCTCTATGCCTGGCTGTCTTTCTCTATGGCTGCAACTAGCCTTTTCTTGTACTCTTCAACCTTTTGTATATGAACGAACAACCTTGAGAAATCCATATCTCTATTTAACATCGCTTTCTTGCATTCCATCACCATATCATTCAAGAGACCAAATGCAAACTTTCTCATTCAGGCTCTTATATTACCCGCTAATTCTGAAGCATACCTAGACAGCTGGGTGAACTCCTTAACAATTATTTTTCCTTGATTTAAATTCATAAATTCTTCAGCCTTTGACTCTCTCAATTCCTGGGGAAAGAAACAATCCAGGAAATCTTCCACAAACTCAGCCCATACAGAAGGCTCAGCATCACCACCCCTTAAATCCTCTTATTTATTATATCACTAATTTTCCACATCGTTTAGCTGATAGGATACCAACTCAACCCTTTCAACATTATTCGCATGCATAACTCTAAAAAAATTCTCCAATTCATTAATGAACCCTTGAGGGTCCTCTTCGACTTCATGCCAGTAACATAGGTGGGTTCAGCCTCATAATTGACCAATTTTGGTAACCTTAGATGAACCAAACACTGAACTCCTACCTTCAAACCGATGGGTCTGACAGGTCACCAGCTGAGCTATCATATGAATGGACTATCTAAACTTAACATCCAAAACTTCCCTCTGAGAAGGATAGGAATGGTTAATACTATTCCGTAGAGCTCGAAGTGTACTAGTCAAAACTGGAGGAACTTCTAGAGTGGGAACAAACTTTTGGGAACGATCTCTGTTATGGGTATAGTGGGACGGATATCCTCAGCCTGGGCATTTTTTTCGTTGGTTCTACGAGGAAACATGGTAACTTTCTGAAATACACAAAATCACTGATTAGAGGACATTCAGACCTTATAAAAGAACTAAATCATGAAAGAAAGAGAGACATTCCTAAATACCTTATAGCCTTCTATTTATTAGTGTGGATTGCTACACATCCATAGGCAGGACTCTACCCAATGCAATTTTGCAGACACCCTGGGAACATGAACCATGCTCTAATACCAAGTTTTTCATGACGTAAGTCAAGGCCCTAGCCAAGATGAGAATCCTAAATCATCAAGGCACGAGTTCCCTTCACTATTTAGAAATCATGCACACATTCATATACTATAATGAAAAATGCAGAAATACACAACCATACGGAATCATGGCTAATATTATAATTTAAATAAACAATCTGGAATGAAATCTATAAACCTCTAACAACATCTAACATTAGTCTGCAAAATCTCTGGTATATCACAACCAACATCTTGTCTAGAACTGGTACAAAGCCCCAGTCAGTCCATAACACAAAATAAGATAATAAAGCATAATGACTAGGCCTTCCAGAATAGAGAAGGCACACCAACTTCAACTTTTGAAACATATAAGTCTATTGCTGAACCGGACCCCGGGACTGTGCCTTAGATCCTACAGTATAAGGGGGTCAATACATATGTACTGGTACATAGATGTAATGCCCCAAAAGTTTCCAAGTTAAAATTTGTTCCTAAAAGTATCAAGCATGGGCTTCTAGAGTGAATCATACTCAAATACCTATGGAATTATTTAAATTTTAACTTTTCATTACATAGGTGACTGAATAAACTTTCTGTTGATATAAGATTCGTCCAAAATGGACACCGGGTGTGGGAGTTATGGCTATTTTATGTGCTAGTTGTAAAACAGTGTCATTCTGGTATTTAGCGCATAGTGGAGGATCCCAAATTCGCATTCTTCAATTTACAATGAGACTCCACGATCGTGGTGCATCACGGAGTGAGATAATTTCCCAATGGGCAATTTACAGTGAGCCACCGCGATTGTAGCGCGTCGCGATGGCCCATAAAATTGGGCACCAGTTATATTTTTACTCCATATCATTAAGGGTAAAACTGGTACTTCTCAAACCTCTTATCATCTCTAACACGGGGTTTAATACCAAGAACACCAAAGTAAGTTTAATTTCATCAAAATCTCTCAAGAAACTTCATTAGGGTTTTAGACTAAAAATCCTCATAGCTCAAGATTTAATCGTGGATTTTAGAAGATAATTGGAGATTTGAAATCCTCACATCATAGGATCCAAGAATCATCCATTTAATTTCTGAAATAGAGGTACGTGGGGTTGTCCGAAATTTCATGGACATGATTTTTGAAAAGAATTTACACAAGACTTTACTATCTATACGTATACATATGTTTTTAAAAGTGGGGTTTTGTTTTAATATCAATAACATGTTTTGTGATATGGTTTTGAAAGAAATATTGAAATATCATGTGGTTGTTGGCTTGCATATATTTCAATTGTTGAATTGTGAACATGTGATCTGAATTTCAAAAAGGTGCGATGTATATGAATTGTAAATTCTTTAAATCCCCCATGATAATATTTTACACACCACACTATACTTGTGTTAAACCATTGAGAGCATAAGTTTTTACAATTGACATGATATTACTCATAAATGATAAAGTTTCTTTAAACTATTACATGTTGAGAACCATGGTGCATGTGTTTAATGTGTGTGAAAGTTTTATATATGTGCATGTTGTAAATGGCATGAAAAGTTAGAGAATTGATGTTGTACTATGAATTTCAAGTCAATGGCATTACAAGACAATATAAATGTATTCCATGACAGAGTTAGAGTTTGATTTAAGAGAGTTAGATGGTTACCCGAAGAAAGTACAAGTTGAAAGACCCTATGCTTGAAACCGTGATTTACCGACTCGGGATTATGGTACCATGCTTTGTGATCTTGTGTACCTTAATTCATGTCATCCCAAATTAGGACTATGGTTAGGTCCCCTACTATATGGTCATGTGCACTACCACGACATGTTGACTTGATTAGGGATTTTGGCACCCTGCTGTGTGATCTTGTGTGTCCCCCTTATAGACACTTCAATCCTTGTAGTAAACTTGGAGGGGGCTTGGCCGCCAAGTCAAGGGAGGATTCCATATAGTCCATGGAATTACAGATGGTAGGGTGTACCATCTATCTAAAAAGTAAGAGAAAGAGTGAGTCATGGTTTCAAAGAAATGTTTTAAAGTCCTTAAAATACCCATGTGATTTCTTTCTATATGATATGTTTATGAACTATTTTAAATTGCTCTCATATATGTTGATTATAAGTGACTATTTTGCATTAGCTCTACATACCAGTACATATGTATTTACCCTCCTCCCCCTCTAACCTCTTAGGTTCTGAGGCACAGTCTAGGGGTCAAGATAAGTAGTAGATAATTCAGATAGCAGAAGAGATTATGCAGTGGTGAGCCTTCTATAATCTGGAAGGCCTAATGTCTTACAAATATTCATCATTCTATAGTTTTGGTCTACTAGGGGCCTTGTCCCAGACTTTAGATAGTATTGTTTTGAGATTTAGAAGAGATTTCGCAGACTAAGTCAGATGTTATTTAGATCTTGTTGGATTTTTCCTCCATTGTTAAACTAATTTCAGAGTATGACCATGTTTTTGTATTTGATTTATAATTCTGCATTTTCCTTTTATTATATGAATGTTGTGCATGATTACCAGATAGAGTGGGATATCCGAGCCTTGATGGGTCAGATGTCCATCATGGCCAGACCCTAGTTTGGTTCGTGACAGCAGAGTAATCCTAAAACAAAATACTAATATGTAAAGTAAGTGAGAGCATTTCATGAAAATAATGTCATCATCAAACATTTGAAAATCCATGGGCAAAATAAATAGGCTTTTGAAACATTTCTGTAAATCTTAACTCAACATCTTTGTTTTATTTCTGAGCTAGGTGGTACAACCAATAAGTCTATGACCCCATGGGCTATATGGATTCCTCGCTTGACTCAGTGTCCAAACCCACAACCCAAGTTTGCCGCAAGGGTTGGAGTTTCTGATTCTGATATGCCATAGGGCACTAGGCTAATGTATAATCCCTCTTGGGGACAGAATAACCTGTATCAGCAAAACAAAGTTTTAGGTAATAAGTTATCTGAACTCGTGCCTTATTCGGTTAACCACCTAACATCTCTTAAGCCCATTTTTAACCTTTTCTAAGCATGAATGTTTCTGAAATCAAATTCTGAAAATCTTAATGAAATCTGACTTATGTTTGGTTCCGAGTCTTTTATGGAATTATCTATTTTGATATCATCATACAAAGACTTCCGAGTCATATCTTCTAAGCCATAAAATATCATGTACAATTCTTTCATTCAAAACAATGTTCAGACCACCAAAAGATTCAACCAGTATAAGAGGATTCATACATCAAAACATATGTCAAGCCATGCAAAGATTCTCTCTTTTCAACATTTTCACAAATGGTGGTCAATTTCTCAAAACAATCATGCAATCTTTCCACTATCACATATATAACATTTACAAAACAAATAATATCCCTTTATTCGATTCACAACCAACATCAAGCTCATAAATGATAGTAAAACCCTTGGTTCATGCTTTAAGACATGCAATTGAGTAACCCATAACTTGCAAATCAAGAAATAACACAATGAGAGAGGAAAAATTTACTATTCATGTTTCAAAACTGAAAAATTACATAGATACATATACATGAGAAAATCAAGATTCAAGGGGAGGCCTCAAGACCAATACATTACATAATTGAAAAGGATTCATAATGCACATTCTTTAAATTGATCTCAAAATCCTTCATGAATATATGATTTCTAAACCTTAAAAACATAATAAAATAATTTCACCACGCCAATGTAGTTCAGGAAAACCCCACATACCTTAGATTACTTAGTTTGAAGAGTAGGACTCGAATCTTGACTCATTTCTTGGAAACCTTGAACTTAAAGATGGATTCTTGATCTATGGGAGGGGAGTTAGGGTTATTGTTCTTGATGGAACTGAGTAATTATGGGCATATAGCTCCCTAATAATGTTTTAATAAATTAATTACATGTCTATGGATTATGGGAAAAGTCCAAACTACCCCTTCAAAATTTAAAATTTCAGCAAAATTCTGTTTTTGAATCTCATCGCGATGTAGTGTGGCTCTCATCGTAATACTCACTGTTATGCGCTGCAATTGCGGTGATCCACTGAAACTAGCCATTGTTGTTTTTCCCTTCACCTCATCACGGTGAAGGTCCCATCGCTATTGTCACCGCAATGTGGTGAAATCACGGTGATCCTCTGGAAAAGGACAAATTTTTATTTGCTCTTCACCGCGATGCGGTAAAGGTCCCTCAATTATAGTCACCGCGATGAGGTGAAATCACAGTGATCTTCTGTTTTGAATTTCAAACATGCCTCAAACCTTGTCCGAAAAATTCAAAACTTACCCGAGACATGTTATTTATACCCCTGAACATGAGTCAACTCAGAAATCTACATCTTGAGGTCGGGAAGGTCAATTTAGAAATTATTGGAGTTTAGAATCTTAATATATGATTAATTCCTTTAACACTAAAGAAATTCTAGGTTCCTATATCCTTAAGCATGTTACTAATTGTGGTATCGAATCGAGAATACTTTGGGGTGTTACGACCCGCTCCTATACAATAGGAAGCAAACCATACATGACATGTATGTCGCACTAGGTAATCTCAGTGCAACGTGCTCGACTGAAAAGACTTTGGCATGAATGGGGATCAATTTTGGCCTCCCTTGTGGAATACCACCTGTAACATCAACTCAACCACCCTTGCGGATTACCCTATTATTACTTGTTGTTCCAATCTCTTATTGTAATTTGTACTTGGAGAAGTTTCACAAGATGTCGTCCATTTCCATTAGGCCATTTACATACTTTACAAATTCTCTATAATACCAAATTATTATAACAAATACTTTTATTCTGTAATTTTTTTGTTTATTTGCATTTTTACACATTGACGTCAGTCACTGTGGCTCTCTCAATGAAAGTACCAAGGTTATAAATCAAACCGGGGACTCAACCCAAAAGACTAGTCTAATAGGTGGGAAAACCCATTTGGCTTATAATCCCTTTAGAATTTATCTATTTTTCCAATGTGGGATAATTGGTTCATAACAATCGCCTCCGCTTGAGAACCAACGACCTCATTGGTCAAGGCTGATCTCATTTTGTCATGACTGGCACCCCTCTTAGGTCCAAGCCACCACTCCTAGCGCACAGGCCACCATTCTGAGTTATGGCTCCACGTGTGGATCGATCCTTGTTGGTCTTGGCTATGCCCAGTTGGTCACGGCAAGCACCCCATCTTGGTTCCAGGACACCACTACTGGCACACAGGCTACCACTCTGAGTCACGACCCAATACGCGCCCTCCCCACACGTGGATCAAATCCTCATTTTGGTCACATCTATGCCCAGTTGGTCACGGATGGTACCTCTCTTGGGTCCAGGTCACCACTCGTTGGTCACAGCTATGCCCAGTTGGTAATGGCTGGCACCCCTCATGGGTCCAGGCCACCACTATTGGCACACAAGCCACCACTCTAAGTCACGGCCCAACGTGCGAGTCTTCCCACACGTCCTCTTGGGTCGTGACCACCACTACTGGAACACAGCTACCACTCTGAGTCATGGCCCAATATGCGGCTCCGCACACATGGATAGATCTTAGGTCCAGGCCACCACTCCTAGCGCACAGGCCACCATTCTGAGTTATGGCTCCACGTGTGGATCAATCCTTGTTGGTCTTGGCTATGCCCAGTTGGTCACGGCAAGCACCCCATCTTGGTTCCAGGATACCACTACTGGCACACAGGCTACCACTCTGAGTCACGGCCCAATGCGCGTCTCCCCACACGTGGATCAATTCTCATTGGTCACGTCTATGCCCAGTTGGTCACGGCTGGTACCTTTCTTGGGTCCAGGTCACCACTCATTGGTCACAGCTATGCCCAGTTGGTAATGGCTGGCACCCCTCATGGGTCCAGGCCACCACTATTGGCACACAAGCCACCACTCTAAGTCACGGCCCAACGTGCGAGTCTTCCCACACGTCCTTTTGGGTCGAGGCCACCACTACTGGAACACAGCTACCACTCTGAGTCACGGCCCAATATGCGGCTCCGCACACATGGATAGATCTTAGGTCCAAGCCACCACTCCTAGCGCACAGGCCACCATTCTGAGTTATGGCTCCACGTGTGGATCGATCCTTGTTAGTCTTGGCTATGCCCAGTTGGTCACGGCAAGCACCCCATCTTGGTTCCAGGATACCACTACTGGCACACAGGCTACCACTCTGAGTCACGGCCCAATGCGCGTCTCCCCACACGTGGATCAATTCTCATTGGTCACGTCTATGCCCAGTTGGTCACGACTGGTACCTCTCTTGGGTTCAGGTCACCACTCATTGGTCACAGCTATGCCCAGTTGGTAATGGCTAGCACCCCTCATGGGTCCAGGCCACCACTATTGGCACACAAGCCACCACTCTAAGTCACGGCCCAACGTGCGAGTCTTCCCACACGTCCTCTTGGGTCGAGGACACCACTACTGGAACACAGCTACCACTCTGAGTCACGGCCCAATATGCGGCTTCGCACACATGGATAGATCTTAGGTCCAGGCCACCACTCCTAGCGCACAGGCCACCATTCTGAGTTATGGCTCCACGTGTGGATCGATCCTTGTTGGTCTTGGCTATGCCCAGTTGGTCACGGCAAGCACCCATCTTGGTTCCAGGATACCACTACTGGCACACAGGCTACCACTCTGAGTCACGGCCCAATGCGCGTCTCCCCACACGTGGATCAATTCTCATTGGTCATGTCTATGCCCAGTTGGTCACGGCTGGTACCTCTCTTGGGTCCAGGTCACCACTCGTTGGTCACAGCTATACCCAGTTGGTAATGGCTGGCACCCCTCATGGGTCCAGGCCACCACTATTGGCACGCAAGCCACCACTCTGAGTCACGGCCCAACGTGCGAGTCTTCCCACACGTCCTCTTGGGTCGAGGCCACCACTACTGGAACACAGCTACCACTCTGAGTCACGGCCCAATATGCGGCTGCACACATGGATAGATCTTAGGTCCAGGCCACCACTCCTAGCATACAGGCCACCATTCTGAGTTATGGCTCCACGTGTGGATCGATCCTTGTTGGTCTTGGCTATGCCCAGTTGGTCACGGCAAGCACCCCATCTTGGTTCCAGGATACCACTACTGGCACACAGGCTACCACTCTGAGTCACGGCCCAATGCGCGTCTCCCCACACGTGGATCAATTCTCATTGGTCACGTCTATGCCCAGTTGGTCACGGCTGGTACCTCTCTTGGGTCCAGGTCACCACTCGTTGGTCACAGCTTTACCCAGTTGGTAATGGCTGGCACCCCTCATGGGTCCAGGCCACCACTATTGGCACACAAGCCACCACTCTAAGTCACGGCCCAACGTGCGAGTCTTCCCACACGTCCTCTTGGGTCGAGGCCACCACTACTGGAACACAGCTACCACTCTGAGTCACGACCCAATATGCGGCTCCGCACACATGGATAGATCTTAGGTCCAGGCCACCACTCCTAGCGCACAGGCCACCATTCTGAGTTATGGCTCCACGTGTGGATCGATCCTTGTTGGTCTTGGCTATGCCCAATTGTTCACGGCAAGCACCCCATCTTGGTTCCAGGATACCACTACTGGCACACAGGCTACCACTCTGAGTCACGGCCCAATACGCGCCCTCCCCACACGTGGATCAAATCCTCATTTTGGTCACATCTATGCCCAGTTGGTCACGGATGGTACCTCTCTTGGGTCCAGGTCACCACTCGTTGGTCATAGCTATGCCCAGTTGGTAATGGCTGGCACCCCTCATGGGTCCAGGCCACCACTATTGGCACACAAGCCACCACTCTGAGTCACAGCCCAACGTGCGAGTCTTCCCACACGTCCTCTTGGGTCGAGACCACCACTACTGGAACACAGCTACCACTCTGAGTCACGGCCCAATATGCGGCTCCGCACACATGGATAGATCTTAGGTCCAGGCCACCACTCCTAGCGCACAGGCCACCATTCTGAGTTATGGCTCCACGTGTGGATCGATCCTTGTTGGTCTTGGCTATGCCCAGTTGGTCCCGGCAAGCACCCCATCTTGGTTCCAGGATACCACTACTAGCACACAGGCTACCACTCTGAGTCACGGCCCAATGCGCGTCTCCCCACACGTGGATCAATTCTCATTGGTCACGTCTATGCCAAGTTGGTCACGGCTGGTACCTCTCTTGGGTCCAGGTCACCACTCGTTGGCACACAAGCCACCACTCTAAGTCACGGCCCAACGTGCGGAGCTCCCCACAAGTGGATCGATCCTCGTTAGTCACAGCTAGCACCCCTCTTGGGTCCAGGTCACCACTCCTAGCGCACAGGCTACCACTCCGAGTCATGGCCCAACACATGAAACTCTCATTGAAAGCACCAATTTTATAAACCAAACGGGAGAGCCCAATCCAAAAGACTAGTCTAATAGGTGAGAGAACTCATTTGGCTTATAATCCCCTTAGCATTTCTCTATTTTTCCAATGTGGGACAATTGGTTCATAACAGTCACTTACAGAAAATTTTGCGTACCTCACTGATAGTAAAATAGGTTGTCAATTATGTGCTAGTCAAAGGAACCAATTTTATGACAAGTAATGTATGATTCAAACTATATGTATAACTAATTTAACTAACTTTAGAATTAATAAGATCGAATAATACATGTTTAATGTTAGGAATGTTTGTTAATTTCCTATGTTTAGTTATTGGTCACTAACCTATCTAATGAGTAACTACTATTAGGAATTTGGATGATCTTCTTACTTCTAACCAATCCAAGTTTAATTTAAATAATGGTATTTGACTGAGCACGGAATTAAAAAAAAAACTTTTGAAATATGTTGTCTAAGCAAGATATGGATATTTATGGCTAATTACCATCTCACTAAGGTTAAGATAGAAAATAGGAAATTAAATTATTTCAAAATATAAAAATGTATTATGCTTTCTTGCCTTTTCTCTATTTTATTTCATGGTATCAAAGACAACACTCCCATATCTCACGACCGAAATCGTTGGTTTGGTTGTTCATTAGATAAGGCCAACGTGTTGTGAAACCCTGGTGTTCTGCTCGTGAAGCAGACTAAAAAGAAAATTATGTCACGTAAAATGGGATAAATGGCGTATTATGTTACTTCTAGGTCTAGCTTAATTATTCACTTGCCCAACTAATTACCAACAAGTGGAACTTATTTTTTAAAAAACAAGAAAATGTTTCGAGTTTAACTCTAAGAAATTAATAGCAAATCAGGGTATAGCCAACATCTAACAACCAACATTATTATGTTGTGACAACGTAATAAAGCAGATTTAAGATTTGAAGTTTACGGATTCTTTTTTTGTAATCTCAAATTGATATTTTATATGTATACAATAATAATTGGGTTCATATATAATTGAAATACAATAACAATTAACATGTCCAAATGTAATCCCACAAGTGTAGTCAAAATATTTGTTGAATTTGGTCTTGAGGTAAGGAATAATCAGTCACATTAAAAGCTGTGGTCAATACAGTTTTCGCTCGAATCTATAACAGAGTTTGCAGGTTCAGTTGAACAAAGTAACTATAGTTCAAATCTCGTAAACTTTTTTACAAAAAGTCCATTTGATACTAGTAAATTTTCAATTTAAAACTCAATTATTTATGAACTAGATCTTAAACTCATAAGCTTCAAGTGTTGGCCTACATCTGTTTGATTTATGAAGAATTATATTATATGCAAAGAAATTATTTTGATACAAATAAAATTATATGAAGTGTTTAACAAACTACTAAACATTAAAAAAAAAAAAATTGACTCGTTCATATATCATAGGTCCAGCTTCTCTAACGAACACATATTGTAAAAAAAAGAGATTTGTAAGTTGTATATCTTTGCAAAAGTCAAAATGCTGACATTTTATTTTGGATAAAGTTAGCTTCACTTTTGCAAACTAACATCTACCAACCAAGAAATTTTCAAATTTTTTAAATGGATTTAATCATATTTTTTATGACGACACCTCACTAGGGCTGGCAAAATGGTTAAAGAAGAGGATAAACAACATAAATTACACTACTATAGGAGCTAACGACTTCTTTTTTCATTAGTTCTCATTATTACATAATATATCATTAAAATTGATACAGATATATTATATAGTCACGGATACATGCATCGTAAATATGTATCCGTTCAAATATCTGTAGATGTTGCTAAGACGTTTCGAATACATGGTCCAATATCAGATACATACATATACATACATATGTGTCCGCATGTATTTGGGGGGTTAGCATGCCCGCATATATTTCACGGGTAACAACATGAATCCGCGTGTATCTGGGGTTATTGTTAAGAAGTGGGATAGTATAATGTAATTAATTTAAAATAGTGAAAAAATAAGTAAATATGATAAGAATATCCGGAGATTTATGTTATTTATAAAAAAAAAGAGTAACCATTCAATTGGCAGGCCGATAACCAATTTTCTATGTTATTCATTGACACGTGAGCATGACTTAGAATTTGTTATTAAAATAAAATATAAAGTAATACAATTCAAAATTGAACTTTCAATTCATTTATTAATTAAATGCAAATGATGTATTCTTTTACTACCTTATTTTTTCTGAAAAGGACTACTTAATTGATAAATGTTAGATAGTAGACGGCAGATCAACTAACTATCAAGTATGCCATGTTTAGTTTTCCTTCCTACTTTTTCACATGAAACATTGTTTTTTCCCACAAACAAACAAATAAATAAAATGAATTAAAAAAACAAAAAGAAAATCAAGAATTTAGAGAACTCTTTGGAATATTTTTCTTCCCAACTAAAACCATACTCCTTACAACCCAATTTATATGTCACTTTTCCCCTTTTAAAAGTCAATTAACTGATCTTTGAAGCTAAATTTAGCTAAATTAAATTTAGATATTCAAAAAAATTGGATAAAGAATACCCGTGGCGGAGGCACTGCTGCACCTATCAAGGTTTGAACCCTGATTGTTGATGCAGAAATACACACTCTTGACCACTGGACTATGCTTCTCTAGCTTGTCAAGGGTGTGCAACAATATGTTTATAACAATAAATATCTATATTTAACTTATATACTCGAAAAAAAATTCCGACGAAGGGTATTCATCTGCCCACCTTTCGTTGGTTGTGGCTCCGCCACTGAAGAGTACAATAAGTTGCTGCTTTTCTCATATTAATTGGGCAAAAAAAATATATATGTTAGTTAAAATATTGGTTAAATTAAATGTAGTTTGAATATCGTGAAGCAAAAAGTGACATATATTAGGTTGGATGGAATAGCTACTTTTTTGGTGGTAGTTTAAAATAGGTAGTGTTCCAACTTGAAACCAAAAGAATTAATTGTGAAGAAATTCCAATTTGAGTGATATTTCAATGCTAACTACTTTGAGAAAATGTATTATAAAAGCAAGTCTCAAAGTTTATTTTTACACACTCATCCTTTTCAAAACACACACACACACATAGTGCCAATTTCACTTTGAAATCATTCAATTTTAGCCAAAAATTAAAATACAAATGGCACTAATAGAATTAGGCTACATTGAGATTTTCCTAGCTTTGTTTTGTTTTCTCTTGTTTTATTACTTTAGAGATAAAAATTATCCACTAAATTTGCCAATATTTGGTATGGTACCAGATTCACTTTACCACATACAACAAATTCATGAAAGGTGTACTATGACAATGAGGGCCTCAGGGGGGACATTTTTATTCAAAGGTCTATGGTTTGCAAATATGGACACATTAACTACTGTTGATCCAGCCAATATTCACTACATCATGAGTGCAAATTTCATGAATTTTCCTAAAGGTCCTAAATTCAAAGAGATATTTGATGTTTTAGGTAACGGTATTTTCAACGCGGACATGGATATGTGGAAGGTTCAGAGGAAGATGACGCGTGCTCTAATCACTCATCACGAGTTCTACAAGTTCTTAGTCAAGACTAGTCGCGGTAAGGTTGAGAAAGGGCTAATTCCAGTTCTTGATCATGTTTGCAACAAGGATTGTGTAGTGGATTTGCAGGATTTGTTCCAAAGGTTCACTTTTGATACTACTTGTATATTAGTCACCGGATATGATCCTGGATGTGTATCGATAGATTTCCCTGATGTTCCCTTCTCGAAAGCAATGGATGATGCTGAAGAAGTCATTCTTTTTCGTCATGCACTGCCCGAAATTGTTTGGAAGTTGCAAAGGTGGCTTAGAATTGGAGAAGAAAAGAAGATGATTAGTGCTCGCGAGACATTGGACTATACTATAGACAAGTACATTTCCAAGAAGCGCAAAGATTTGAAGGAAGGAGGCGATTTGAAAGAAAGTGAAGAGGGATTTGATCTTTTGACATTTTACCTCAAGGAAGAAGAGAATTTGGGAGTTAAATGTGATGACAACTTCTTGAGGGACAATATATTGAATCTTATGATAGCAGGGCGCGACACGACTAGCTCTGCTCTCACATGGTTCATTTGGCTTGTGTCAACAAATCCACAAGTGGAAAAAAAGATTAGGGATGAAATCAAGTCCGTTATCCCTAATGAAGAAGCCAGAAAGTTTAGGCTTTTCAATGTCCAAGAATTGAACAAACTAGTTTACTTGCATGGTGCATTGTGTGATTCACTAAGGCTATATCCACCTGTGCCATTCCAACACAAGGAGCCTCTTGAAAATGACACACTTCCAAGTGGTCATAAAGTTCATCCAAAGTTAAAGATTATGTTTCCGTTGTACGCGATGGGGAGAATGGAGTCGATTTGGGGGGAAGATTGTTTGGAATTTAAGCCAGAGAGATGGATTTCTGAACGAGGGACGATTAAACATGAGCCATCATACAAGTTCATGTCTTTTAATGCTGGACCAAGAACTTGTCTTGGTAAAGAAGTGGCTTTCACTCAAATGAAGGCTGTGGCTGCTGCTATTATTCACAATTATCATGTTGAACTTGTTAAAGGGCACCCTGTTCAGCCAAATGCCTCTATTATTCTCTACATGAGACATGGTTTTAAAGTTAGGATAAATAGGAGGTCGAATTAATTATTAAAGATAGTATATTCTGGTCGGGCCCTTCTCCGGACTCTGCACATAATGGAAGTTTTAGTGCACCGGGCTGACTTTTTTTGATAATATGTTATGTATCAAGAATAAGTATGTTTTGTTTGTTCAATTTGCTACTATTAGCTTTTACCAAAAAAAAAATCATATAGGGATGTAAAATTTCTTTAGAGAATTTGTTCTGTATTGGTTTGGTATTTAATTTTACATGTCAGCTGTTCAATATACATGTGGATCTCCTATGATTATGATGTAGAATTGTATAATATATGATTAAGATGTAAGTTGTTTAATATTCTGTTCAATATAGTGCAGAGCTAGAATTTTCAATAATAGGGTTCAAAATTATAAAAAGTAAACAGATGAAGAGGTTGAAGTGGATTCAGCTTCTACTATATATCGGTAAAAATCAATTTCAATCGTATAAAAATGGTGTAATTTTTCTTCGAAGGAAATTCAGATGAACCCCATGGGCCTTTGCTAGTTCCACCCCTAGTTCAATATACGAGTTTCCTTTGATCCTTCCATAAATCCAAGTCGAAATTGAAAATTCCATCGTCTAAAACGTCAAAATCTTCTCAAATCCAGGACCTTTCGGTATGAAACTTAAAAAATTGGGATACTTCAGATGTATTTTTGATCATTAACTCTTATATAAATCAAGATGGAATTCTCTAATTGAATCATTACAAATGTAATTGCTGCTCCACCATGATAGGCAACAAAAAAGAACAAAAACTTGGTTCTTGATATTCCAACTCCACCACATGGCTACGCAAAATTTCAACTCCCATTAATTGAAACCCTTTATATGAATAGAGTATATGGTGTTATGTAAACTTGCCCTTTAACTTGGCCTTAGCTATCTAACTTTGGGTGTCCGCAAATAGATACTTAAACTTGTATAAAATTGAACAAGTAAATACAGTGGTGTCCTATGTGGCAATTAGTGTGCGACGGCATAGAAGACATGTGTGTCTACGTATTCAACTTTATACAAGTTTAAGTGCATACTGTTGTTTTTCGGGTATACAAAATCTGTATTTTCATAACACTACTTCAACACAAGTTCAAGAATAAATTAAGAACACTTATGAAGTTGTCCAATACCTTCAACACAAGATCAAAATGATCTTTCAAAGAAGTATGTTTTCAGTTTCTTAAAGAAAAATAGATGAAGCAGAAAAAAGCCAAGTCCTCCGAATTCACGGAGTGTCCTTAAAAAAATAATTTCACTCAAGTACCCAAGGTTGCAGAATTTTCCTCCCAGGATAAAATGGCTTCACAACCAGAATGTAGCGGTACCTCAAACTTTCTGGTTTTCTTCGAACTCACTCAACGGGAGATGATCACACAAAGTTTTTAGAAGAAAGCGAATATTTTTCTTATGCAGAAATTTTTTATACTAAACCTGTGAGAAAAATACAGGTTTATATAGCCATAAAGTGTCCCTTACTAAAGGTGACAATGGTTCATCAGAAAAGGTGTATCCTTTGGAAGAGTCATGTCTATTCACTTGAAATATTGTATCTTTTTTCTGAACAAACACAACTATCGAATAGCCACTCCTTTTTCAAAATAATGTGTCTTTTTCTCAAAGAGTTGTGTTCCTCCATTTTTCAATCACACCAATTGAACCCAAAAATCCCCCACATGAATGGGGAATGACTATTCTTTATAAAACTTTACGGACAAGTATGTGATCATTAAGCAAAGACTGATTGCATCTGGATAAGTGGGTTTTCCTTTGAACTTTCCGTAGTGAACATGCATCGGATGCACTCGGTCAATTGGTAGATTTGATATCTTTGAACTATCGATCTTTAATGTACACCTAGACAACACATGTCACACAACAAGCCTTTTTATCATTTATGGTTCTCACGATTTTATTCGTTTCATCCATAAACATGTCCCGATCTCATGAGAACGAAGAGAATAGGCCTTTACTAATATTCTCCTTGAAGCGGTTTCAACTTCACCCTCACATAGGTGATTTCTAAACGCTCAATCCTGTAGATTAAACTATTTGGTCAAATCTTCCAAATTTAGATAATTATTAAAAGACTTCACACCATAAGTCTTATCCTTGTTTACTAAACATTGTCTATGTCATGAGAATAGGTTGGGTATATTGACAATGTTGAACCTATCAGATACAACTTTATTTGATCTCCTTGAACCTAGCTCTTGGGATCTCCAGTCTGCTAGGTAGAGTTACCGCCACGCTGACTTGTCTTAGGCCGTAAACCCATTTCCTTGGATGTCCTCTCAACTCCTTCTCTAGATAGGCCTTTTGTAAGTGGATCGACACATTATTCTTTGACTTCACATAGTCAATAGTGATAATTCCACTAGAGAAAAGTTCTCTAACGGTATTATGTCACTGTATTATATGACGAGATTTATCGTTGTACATCATTCTTTCTGCCCTACCTATTGCCTCTTGGCATCGGAGTGCATATATACTAGTGCCACTAGTTTGGGCCAATAAGGAATATTTTCCAAGAAATTCCGGTGCCATTCTACTTCTTCACCAGCTTTATCTACTGCGATAAACTCAGATTCCATTGTAGAGCGAGCAATACATGTCTGTTTGGATGATTTTTAAGAGACTACTCCTCCACCGATAGTAAATACATATCCACTTGTGTATTTTAATTCATTCAATCCGGTGATCCAATTTGCATCACTATATTTTTCAAGTACCGCGAGATATTTATTATAATGCAAAGCATAGTCTTGAGTGTATTTAAGATACCCCAAAACTCTTTTCATTATCATCCAATGAGTTTTATTAGGATTACTCATGTACCAACTCAACTTACTAATAGCACATGCTATGTCTGATCATGTATAATTCATGATATACATTAAACATACCAACACTCTTGCGTACTCCAACTGTGAGTCGCTTTAAGCTTCATTCTTTTAAAGTGCAAAGCTCACATCCAATGGAGTCTTGGTAATACGAAATTTCAAATACTCAAATTTTTCAAGTACCTTTTTAGTGTAATGAGACTGTGACAATGCCAACCCTTTGGGAGTTCTATGGATTCTTATTCCTAAGATCACATCGGCAACTCTAAGGTCTTTCATATCAAACTTGCTCTCGAGCAGTCATTTCGTAGAATTTATGTCAGAAATGTCTTTAATGATGATCAACATGTCATCAACATACAAACAAATAATGACTTGGTTATTTGGAGTGTCTTTGATGTAAACACATTTATCACATTCATTTATCTTGAATCCATTTTCCAACATGGTTTGGTCAAACTTTGCATGCCATTATTTAGGTGCTTGTTTTAGTCCATAAAGTGACTTAACAAGTTTACACACCTTATTTTCATTTTCTGGAACCACAAAACCCTCAGGCTGTTCTACGTAAATTTCTTCCTCCAATTCTCCATTTAGTAATGTTGTTTTCACATCCATTTTATGGATTTCAAGATCATATGTATCAAAGTAATCAAGGTCTTCTTTTTGTTTAAAGACTTTTACAACAAGTCGTGTCTTGTATTTGCCTTATTGTATTTTTCTTTTAAAGATCCATTTAGAACCTAAAGGTTTATTTCCTGGAGAAAGATCAGCCAACTCCCACATATGGTTGCTTAAGATTGAATCAATCTCACTATTGACTGCCTCTTTCCAAAAGGATGAGTCTGATGATGACATCACTTCCTTAAACGTTTGAGGCTCATTTTCTAAGAGAAATGTTACAAAATCCGATCCAAATGAAGTTGACTTTCTTTGACGTGTGCTATGCCTTGGATTCTCATCATTATGTACATCCTCACTTGGTTCATCTTGAGATCATTTAGACTCCCCACTAGACTGTTCATGTCTAGTTTTATCCTAATAAATGTGTTCAAAGAATTCAACATTATCTGATTTAATTATCATATTTTCATTGATATCTGAATGTTCGGATTTATGAACTGAAAACCGACATGCTTTACTACTTTTAGTATATCCTATGGACACACAGTCCACCGTCTTAGATCCTATCCTTACTCTTTTAGGCATAGGAACTTGGACGTTTGCTAGACACCCCAACACTTTGAAATATATTTCTAATTGGGTTTTCTTCTTTTCTATTTTTCATATGGAATTGATTGTGTCTTACT
This sequence comes from Capsicum baccatum var. pendulum, assembly GCA_030864225.1. Classification (NCBI taxonomy): domain Eukaryota; kingdom Viridiplantae; phylum Streptophyta; class Magnoliopsida; order Solanales; family Solanaceae; genus Capsicum; species Capsicum baccatum. Next base: position 8,640,030 of record CM061552.1, read on the forward strand.
ATGGGACACTCTATTGAGTATTCGGTTAGCTGTAAGGATAGATTTCTCCCACAAATTTTACGGTAAACCTAAACTTATTAGCAAGGCATTCATCATTTCTTTCAAGGTTCAATTTTTCCTTTTCACAATATTATTAGACTGAGGTGAATACGGGGCCGTAGTTTGATGGACAATTCCATTCTCTATACATATTTTTGCAAAGGGAGATTCATATTCCCCTCCCCTATCACTTCTTATCGTTTTGATCTTTTTCTCTAACTGATTTTCAACTTTTATTTTATATTTTCTAAGCGCATCTATTATTTTATCATCACTGTTTAGCAAATAGACATAGCAATGTCTAGTGCAATAGTCATTAAAAGTTATAAAATACTTTTTTCCACCACGAGATGGTGTTGACTTCATATCACAAATGTTTGTGTGGACTAAGTCTAAGAGATTTGAATTCCTTTCAATGGACTTATATGGATGGTTAACATACTTTAATTCCACACACATTTGACATCTTGATTTATTACACTCAAAGTTGGCAAAAATTTTAAGTTAATCATTTTTGCAAGGTTTTGTAGTTGACATGTCCTAAATAACTATGTCACAAATCGTTTGACTCTAGCAAGTAAGAAGAAGCCTCAACTTTCTTCATTTCAACAACCATTACATAAAGTTTGAAAAGGCCCTCATTCAGGTAGCCATTTCCTTCATATGTTTCATTCTTGCTTATTACAACTTTCTCCAAAACAAACACACACTTAAACTCATTTTTAATGAGAAGTGTTTTCGACACTAAGTTTTTCCTAATAGTAGGAACATGGAGAACATTGTTGAGAGTCAACACCTTGTCGAAAGTCACTTTTGGGAATATTTTCCCACTTTCGTCAACCTTGGCTGTTGTATTATTCCCATGAAGAACACTTCTTTGGGACCAACGGAATCATAAGTAGCAAAAGCTTCTTTGTCCGCTCAAACATGTCTAGTGGCTCCTAAATTAAAACGCCATTCATTTAGATATCCAACTAGATTTCTTTCAGTGATCATATCACATAGATTTTCAATCTTTTAAGTTGTTTCCAAAATGTTTATCTAATCTCTTTTCTCATCCAGAAGACCTTCATCTTCTTATTATTTGGAGCATCATCCTTAACAGGATTTGCAACCATCATTGATGATTTTTTCATTCAACTCATTATCCTCGTCTATCATGGAATGACTCATAATATCTTTCAAATCTGGCAATTAATTTTCAATCATTATTATTATTATTTTAAGAATATGTGGATCTATACTTGTGAACATTTGCATTGCAAGTTTGGACAGTCAAAATGACATCATTTGTTGCCATTCTTTGAAGTTCACACCAAAATATTTTTCTATTTCTCTGTGGTTTTCATTGCTAGAGCAATACCTAAACAACTTAATGACGCAACATTGGTAGTCATTGGGACAACACTATTCACAACTAAATCAATTTATTGTTCAATTTCATTCGTCATTTTCTTGTCAATCTTTGACATACTCTTTAGTATTTAGAATACTAACAATAAAGAATTTAATCTTTAGTCAACATGCTTCCAGTCAGTGATTAAGTTTTTATATCTTCAAATCATCAACCGAATGAACTATGAAACATGACGAAGTTTTTATGACTTCAAATCATAATCAAATTCAAACAGAGTGAAATTTCACAAATTTTAAACTCCAGAAATCAATATAGAGATCTTAATGAAACGGTGAAGTTTTTATATTCTTCGAATCAAATTCTCATTCTGATTTCTCGATAAAGTTTTTATATTCTTCTAATCGAGGAAGTAGAAATCAAAAGATTTTAGTCTCCACAAAATCATACCCAATACAGATTAACCAAATACTTGATTTATAAATGGCGATAATCTTTTTTTCTTTCACCAAACAAGCACAAAAATAAATATTTTTATACTTTCCTTAATGTTGTTTTTCACAATTTTGATAAAATCTGTATTTTTCAACAATAACTTCAAACACATGTTAAAATTAACATATGAACAATCAAATAAAGTTTAACTCTGTATTTACAACTTTGTCCTTTTAATAATAAGTTCAACCCCACTTATGAACATCAACAAAAAGAAGTTCAAACTATTTTCTGGAAAATAGCAAAACCAAATGTTAAGAACTTCAACACAAGTTCAACCAACTTATGAACTATCAAAATGAAGTTTCAAGAAATTCAAACACAAGTTCAAAAAGTTGAAGAACTATCAATATGTAGTTCAACTATTTACTGAAAAAATAGTAAACGAAATAATACAGATTAGTAAATTATTTCCTTAAGATTGTTGTTTAGTATGTATTCGGGTACAAGAATCTGTATATAAGCAAGAAGAACTACAACACTAGTTCAAGTTCAAGACAAGAACACTTATGAAGTTCCTTAATACCTTCAACACTAGATTATGAATAATCTATCTAAGAAGTGTGTTAATGTTTAGAAAAGAGATGAAATGGAATTTAAGGTCAAGTCCCCCAACTTCACGGAGTGTTCTTAAGGAATAATTCCCCTAACTATGCCCGAGGTTATAGAATCTTCCACCCAGGATAAAATAGCCTTCAATCCAAACAATAGTGGTACCTTAAATTGTTGGATTCAATGAACTGACTCAACGATTTGATTGATCATACAGAATGTTTTTAAAGACAAGAAAGAGTTGTTTATTTCAGAAAAATTTGTCATGCCAAACCTGTGGAAAAAATGCAGGTTTATATAGCCATAAAGTGTCCCTTCCTAAAGGTAGAAATGGTTCATCAGAAAAGGTGTATCCTTTGGAAGATTCATATCTATTCATTCAAAACATTGTGTCTTTTTTCTAAACAGACACAACTATCAAACAGTCACTCCTTTTCCAAAACAATGTGTCTTTTCCTCAAAGGGTTGTGTTCCTCTATTTTTCATTCACACCAATTGAACCCAATACATACTTGCACACAGCAAAGTTGAAAGGTATAAATATCAGCTGAAGCCAAGTTAAAGTGAATATTTATGGATTTTGGCTTTGTTTTTATATTACTAGTTTCAAGTCTAGTTTTGTTAAATAAGAACATTGATCTTGATAATCCAATTCCACAATGGCTATGCACATATCAACTCCCATTAATTTGGAACCCTTCATATATACTTGTAAGAATAGAATATATAGTTATCCCATTAACCATATTAAGAAGAGCATCAAAGAGAAAATAAACACTATGCTAAAAATGGCTTTCACTTCCCTATTGGCTTCAAAAGGATACCTTGAAAGCAATCTTTTTCTTTCTTGTATTCTTCTCTTTATCAGACAAGAAAAATGGCTTGCCTAGAAATTACCTAATTTTTGGATGTTTCCTAGCCTTCTTCTTCATCTATATAGAATTCATGAAAGAAGTACAGAGGTTCTTTCAAGAACTGGTGGTACTTTCATGTTGAAAGGCCTTTGGTTTACTAATATGGACATTCTTGGCACAGTGGATCCTGAAAATGTGCATTATATCATGAGTGCAAATTTTGTGAATTTCCCAAAAGGGGAAGAACTCAAGAAGACTTTCGATGTTTTAGGCGATGGGATATTTAATTCGGATATGGATTTGTGGAAGGATAAAAGGAAACTCGCAAAAGAAATGATTTTTCATTGGAGATTTCATAAGTGTGGGGTGAAAACAAACAGTGACAAGGTCAAAAATGGCCTGATTTCGATTCTTGAATTCGCGGTTAAAGGAGGCATAGTTCTTGATTTGCAAGATATTTTCAAGAGGTTCACATTTGATAATACATCTATAGTACTCACAGGTTCTGATCCTGGTTGCCTATATCTTGAACTCGCAGATGTTCCCTTCTTGAACGCAATGGATGATACTAAAGACATGTGTTTCTTTCACGGCCCAAAATCCCATCGGGCCGGACTGGCACCCGAAGCCGAGAAGGCCCGGGAGAACCCGTTCAAATACCTGTACTTTTACTTACATGTCACCAAAAATTTGGGCAGCACTTCGCTGCATATAAAAGGGTCTAATTACCTGTATCAGCACAACACGCACAAATATATATACATATATATAATACTTGGCCGTCGGGGCCACCCCATAAACGAATATAACATCACTATATAAACTTCCATGACTTTACCCTTCTTTATGTCTACAAAGCCTCTAGGATGTACATGACATAACTAGGGTCGGGACGAACCCCCGCCCACACATGACTCCTGTACAATAACAAAATATAAGAAACCGACTCGGAAAGCTCCGAAGTAAACTGGAGCTCACCAACAGTAGCTGTATGACCTGGCTTCTACTGGTGCGGTTTATGAGCTGAGGTACCTGTGCCTGCAGCATGAAATGCAGGTCCCCCATAAGGGACGTCAGTACGAGATATGTACTGAGTATGTAAAGCTGTAAATAATCATATGTGATATGAGGGATCAAGAAAATCAGACACAAGTGAATAATTCATAATAGAAGTGAACCACACTTCATAAACATTTTTAGGATCATGAACATTATCATTAATCTGAATTGGGTTCTTGAATACAAACACATTTGTGGAACGGTATACATTCGTTCATTTCATTCTTTACAATTATTATTCGCCATTACCTCCTCCTCCTGAACCTCCAACCACCTAACAATAATCAATACTGTACCGTACTGTGACCATTAGGCTGCCCCCAGTACATATCAATTGGGATCGACCCATGCTAGGCTTATGCCCCTGGGATACCACCCACACGTATATCAAGTAACACATAAGAGATTTTTTTCCAATAACTTAGTTCAAAAGCCTTTTGAGATTATTACATTAGTGTTCATGCCAATATAGTACCTTTGAAACAATGATATATCAATAGGAATCAAGTAATAGACCTTCTATACAATAACGATGTAATAAGGACTCATTGGTACATCAACAATATGTTTCAGAATCATCAATATCACAACAATGAAATAGGAGCCTTTTGGTATATCAATGAAACATTTTGACACTTTATAGAATGGAAACAACTTCGTTGGTAATGTAGAACAATACATGTGTTTGGATAACCTCGGAATCTTACTTGATGGAACATTGGTGTTTTCATGCCAAAGAACATTGTTAGAGTATGCTTTACATACCTCGTTGTAGATTCGTATACCAATTCAACACAACTTCCCGCCTTTACAAATCACTTATCTACAATGAAATATTTGGCATCTAGTATTAGCAACCCAACACCACAATTCTCTTCCATAATTCCATACAACCAATATTTGCAAAGCATTCCAAAAACCAACTTGAACAATAGGTTTATGTGTATATATATATATATAATCATCATTTCAATACCATATCATCAATACCACATCATCCCTTCACAATTCAACATAATCCAACCATCACAAGAATGATCCAACATCATTTCCAATCATCTTTCAACAACAATCAAATAACATACTTCTTATGCTCACATGCATATATATATATATACATATCCATATAAATAACACCAACATAATTTACATCCTTACCATAGAATGGCCCTTTGGGTTTTGAAGTCCTGTTGGCACAAATAAGGGGTGTTTCTCGAAGCCCTTGAGACGATGAACACAACTACGGAATCAATTTGGACTGTCCACGGTTGAATCACAAGATAATTAGAGTTGAAATTAGGCTAGGGTTTGTTCTTTCCTATAATTGATGATGAATCTGATTTTTGAGCTCATATACATGTATATATACACATATTCCCGTCCATAATACCATAGAAAATGACCAAAGTGCCCTTAAAATTTAAATAATGTCAAATATGTCCTCCGGTGGACTGTTTTGACAAGCTGAAGTAAATAGACCATAACTCTTTGCTCCGATATTGGATTTGGGTGAAATGGGTATCATTGTAAAGATAATTCAAAGTTATTTCATTTCATATAAATTAGGCCACCCAGTTCGTCCTGTACAAGGAGTTATAATCGTTTGAAGTTGACCCTAAAAATCTGTTTTGAGAGGCTGAAGTGAAACGTGTATAACTCCTTACGCAGATGTTGAATTTGGATGAAACCAATTGCATTGGAAAGAATACTCAAAGATCTTTCTTTTGATATATAGTATCTCTCCCAGTTCATTATATTGAGGTAGTTATGATCGTTCAAATTTGACCCAAAAAACTGGCAGGCCTCAGTATTTTCCTGCTAATTTTATTGTTCACAAAAATTTGTTTTGAGAGGCTGAAATAGAACGAGTATAACTCCCTACTTAGATGTTGGATTTGGATGAAACCAATTTCATTAGAAAGAATACTCAAAGATCTTTCTTTTGATATGTGGTATCTCGCCCAGTTCATTATATTGAGGGAGTTATGATCGTTCAAAGTTGACCCAAAAACTGGAAATTTTCCTGCAATTTTACTGTTCACATCCCGGCCACCGTTTTATAGTTTCGAACGTGCTCGCTTATATCCGAAACTTATCCGTTTTTGAAAATCTTTATATCATCGGAAATCTTATTCAATAACCTTCGTATGGAAACATCGACGGGCAAATTCCGGTATAAATAAGGTCGATTCCTATACACATATAATCAAACTATACACTTGAAACCATCTCAAAATAATCAATACTCATATATACCTAACTTAGGATCAATACATATACTCCAACACATATAACAATGGCTAATACACGTAATTAAGTACGGGGTGTTACATCCTTCCCCCCTTAAGGACATTCGTCCTCGAATGTGAATGTAGTTATTTAGCCGAAACAAGTTCGAATTCATAATTGATATTCACGTCATCATATAGATGTTATGCATATGTAAAAACTTACTTGTTAGTGTCCCAGTTCCACTCCTTGCACTTCTTTTTCATCTTTGAACAAATAAGGGTATTTCAATTTCATTGCTTCCTCCGCTTCCCATGTAATCTCTTCCCTTTGTTGATTTCTCCAAAGTACTTTCACCGATGCTACTTCTTTATTTCTCATCTTCTTAACTTGACGATCTAATATAACAACAGGCATCTCCTCGTAGGTAAGATCTTCTGTTACTTGCACATCTTCAGTAGAAGTAATAAGGGACGGATCTCCGATGCACTTTCGAAGCATCGATACAAAAAATACTGGATGCACTGATGAGAGTTCCTGGGGTAGCTCTAATTCATAAGCAACTTGCCCACATCTTCAAATAATCCTATACGGGCCTATATATCGTGGACTCAACTTTCCTTTCTTGCCAAATCTCATCACCCCTTTCATTGGCGATACCTTCAAAAATACCCAATCGCCTAACGAAAACTCTAGCCCTTTTCTTCTACTATCCGCATATGACTTGTGTCGACTTTGGGCTGTTTTCAACCGTTGCTGAATCACCTTGACTTTTTCAATGGATTGATACACAAGATCCGGTCCGAACATAAGAGTTTCACCGCTTCGAATCATCCTATTGGTGATCTACACTTCCTCCCATATAAAGCTCCATATGGTGCCATTTTGATACTTGAATGATAGCTATTATTGTAGGCAAACTCAATAAGAGGTAAATGATCATCCCAGCTGCCTTTAAAATCTATAACACATGCTCGTAGCATATCTTCAAGTGTTTGAATGGTGCGCTCTGCTTGTCCATCCGTCTGACGGTGAAAAGCTGTACTCAGATTCACTTGTGTTCCCAAACTCCGTTGGAAAGACTTCCAAAAGTTTGCAGTAAATTGAGTTCCCCGATCTGATATAATAGAAGTTGGCACTCCATGTAATCGGACTATTTCTTTAACATACAGCTTCGAATATTCTTCAACTGTGTAAGTGGTCTTAACGGGTAAGAAATGTGCGGATTTAGTAAGCCTATCCACAATCACCCATATAGAATCAAATTTCCGAGCTGTACGAGGCAAACCTGTAACAAAATCCATGTTGATCATGTCCCACTTCCAAGTTGGAAGATCTATGCATTGCATATAGCCTCCGGGCTTTTGATGTTCCACTTTAACTCGTTGACAATTTGGACATTCAGCTACAAATTCTGCGATGTTCCTTTTCATGTCATTCCACCAATACATATCTTTCAAATCTTGATACATTTTGGTTGATCCTGGATGAATGGAATACCTTGAAAAATGTGCCTCTGTCATGAGACTGTGGGAGGTAGTGTTTAACCGACATACCCCATGTATGCCATTATGGCTAAGCTCGGGTCCAATTCTTCCCCGAATGGAGGGGTGTCAATACCGTTCCATGGGTAAGGACAGCTTATGAGTGACCCTTATCTGGCAGGTACTCAATAAGAACAGTGGAAACCCTAAACTAACAAGTTAAACCACCTCATCAACCCTAATCTGATTGGTTAAGATATCTCAACCTGCACGGGCTACGTAGTTCTGGAACACAAGGATGACTACTAAGAATCACACCCTGAACTGGCGGGTGAGTTCCCATCCTTAGGTTCACTCGGTTCTAACCTCTACTCCCATATGAAGGGACTGGACATGACTGACTGACTATACATGACTTAATTTTACTGAATTCTTTTGACTGGCGGAATGTTACTGATATCTGACAACTGACTGAGGTCATGAGGTTTTCGTGAGTCACATGACTGACTGAAGTCTATGGAATCATAGCTTGAGTTCGGATATCGTGAAACATGACATGTCTCTAGGCACACAGCTATATTTTTTGGGTACGAATACCCCCAGGACTCGATAGGAGGAAACTAACACACATGACATGACTTGATCACAAGATTTGAGTCCATAATTCACAATATGATAAGTAAGGGATAGTATACTTCATGTATTTATTCAACATTTCAAACATGATAGGAAAAGCATGGATATATTTTGTGTACATAATTTATATCTTCATTATCATACATGTTTTATACCACAACAATAACAACACATAATTTGCATGAAAATTCATATTGGAGTGTATGGCTAACATGAACTTGTTATTAAGATATCATGAAATCATGTAAATATGAAGTTCTAACATACTAGGCATTTTATCGAACACCTTGCATGCATTATTTAAGGCATAGGTGGATTTCATACTTGCATTCTATCAATCCACCTAAAGATCATGTTTTTCAACTAACAACATAACTTTCATGAGATACACAGTCACAATACTATTATATAGCAAAACAAACAAGCATCAACATGGGTATGATCATATCACCACAACCAACCAAGATTTTGTATTTTAAAGTTTGATTCTTGGAATCCATGGACAAAATGAATCCATATATGAACACTAGTCATACCTTGGAAGGGAGGTTCTTGATGATTGGAGGAGGAATTTCCTTGAAATTTGATCTTCAAGCTTGATTGTGAAACCCTAATTGTTTTTCTCCTATGGTGCTCTTAGATAATGAACTTTGAGATGTTAATAGGGTTGTAATGTGTTTAGAAGCTATAAATTTCGTGAGTTTAAGTTTAGGGACATGTAAGGAGTGTTAAAAGACTTAACTACCCTCAAAATAACTCAGAAGCTAAGTGTTTTCGTGGATGAAATCATAGATGTGCGCCGCATATGATATCGCCTATATTTACATAGGCGCTGCATATGATATTGCCTATATTTACATAGGCTCCACATATTCTATCGCATATGCTTTCCAATGGCCATGTGCGATTGGTTAGGTGACGCATTCTACTTTGAAAGGTCATAACTCCTTGCTCGAGTGTCAGATTTTGATGAAATTAGTATCGTTGGAAAGCTAATTAGATTTTATACAATTTGCTGGATCTAAATCTACAAAAATGTCACATATCAATCACATTATTCTTGTTCAAAGATGACCCTTGCTAAATCAAACATTAAGACTTGATGGATTCAAAAACTCTTAGCTTGCATCACTCTAAGTGACTTATATGAGCATGCTTAAGACATCGCAAGCTATCCTATCACTGGGATATTCATTGTAAGTCATGCACTAAAATGCTACTCACATGATAGAAGGTTTCATACGTAGGAAAACTTATTCACTTCCTAGCTTAGAAACATGCGGGGTATTAGAATATCTCCCTCTTCGGAACATTCGTCCTCGAATGAGAATTTACTGAGAGGGGATACAAGACAATAGAACCTGAACTGAACATGAAGAACTGAAACTTGATCTCATGACTGAAATGCTAAACATACTGAACTTATGCATATCTAATGCATGGATAACTGATACATGAATGCATGTTGAGTATGCAACGGTTAATAGGTACCAAGTTTATACTTGAAACATGAACATGAAACTGAATAAACTTAAGGAGAACTGTTACCTTGAGCTTGATATGAATTGGTGGGAAAGAGGTGAGGATACTTGGTACGCATATATGCTTCTGCTTCCCAAGTAGCTCCCTTATGAGACTGATTTTGCCGAAGAACCTTGACTAGAGACAACAACTACTGGGTCACCGATGCACTTTTTGAGCAAAGAGACATGGAAGACTGGATGGACTAAGGCTAGATCTGAAGGCAACTCAAGCCCATAAGCTACCTTGCAAAAGCGACAGAGAATTCTAAAGGAACCGACATATCGGGGACTGAGTTTCCCTTTCTTGTCGAACCTCTTCACTCCCTTCATGGGAGATATCTTAAGATAGACATAGTCATTGACCTCGAACTCAAGATCCTTTCTATGAATATCTGCATAGGACCTCTATCGGCTCTAAGCAGCCTGGAGTCTCTCTCTGATCAACTGAACTTTCTCTAAGGCATTGAATACTAAGTCAGGACCTATAACTGAGGCCTCACTAACTTCGAACCAACCAATTAGAGATCTACATCTCCTACCATACAGAGCTTCAAATGGAGCCATCTGAATACTAGAATGATAGTTATTGTTGTATGCAAACTCAATCAAAGGCAAGTGGTCATCCAAACTTCCATTGAAGTCAATTGCACACGCCCTTAGCATATCTTCAAGAGTATGAATGGTCCTCTCTGCTTAACCATCTGTCTGAGGATGAAACGCTATACTGAGATGGACTTTTGTACCGAGATCCTTTTGGAATAGTTTCCAAAAGTAAGAGGTAAACTGGGTACCTCTGTCTGAGATAATAGATAGTGGAACACTGTGTAACCTGAATAACTCCCTGATATAGAGTTTGGCATAATCTTCGGCGGAATAAGAAGTACGAATAGAAAAGTAATAAGCTGACTTGGTAATTCTATCTATAATGACCCAGACTGAATCATGTTGATGATGAGTTCTACGAAAACCTATCACGAAGTCTATGTTCACTTCTTCCCACTTCCAAGTAGGAATGGTGAACTCTTGCATGGAACCACTAGGTTTTTGATGCCCTATCTTAACCTACTGACATGTAAAGCACTTAGCCACAAACTCTGCAACATCTCTCTTTATCCCACACCACCAATAGATCTCCCACATGTCACGGTACATCTTAGTGGCCCCTGGATGAATTAAATTATCACACAACATGCACTTCTGCAAGAATTCGCTGCCTCAATTTATCTACACTTGGAACACATAGATGACCCTGACAACGAAGAACACCATCTCCCTCTTGGGAGAAAAGCTTGACTTTTTCATTCTGAACTAACTCTTTGAGCTTGACAAGGCTAGGATACATGTATTACTTCTTTTTCACCTCGGAAACTAGAGATGACTCTGAACTACTGTGAACACATACACCACCTCTGAAGAATCGACTAACCAAACGCCTAGTCTAGAAAGCTGATGGATCTCCTGATCCATCTTTTTCTTGCTACCCTCAACATAAGAAATACTACCTATGGAGAGTCTACTAAGAGCGTCGGCCACAACATTGGCCTTTCTCGGATGATAAAGAACACTCATGTCGTAATCCTTCAAAAGCTCTAACCACCTTCTCTGATGAAGATTGAGATCTTTCTAGGAAAAGACATACTGGAGGCTTTTATGGTCTGTGAAGACATCTATATGAACTCTATAGAGATAATGCCTCCAAATTTTCAAGGCAAAAACTACCGCTGCTAACTCAAGATCATGAGTAGGATAATTTTTCTCATGTGGCTTTAACTGTCTGGAGGGGTAGGTTATGACCTTACCATGCTGCATGAGGACACAACCTAAACCCACTCTGGATGTATCACAATAGACTACAAAATCGTCTAAACCATCTGGAAGAGCTAGAACTGGAGCTGAGATGAGTCGAGTCATCTACTCTTAAAAGCTCTTCTCGCATGAATTTGACCACTGAAACTTAATCTTCTTCTGAGTCAATCTGGACATGGGAGATGCAATAGAAGAAAATTCCTCGACAAACCATCTGTAATAGCCAGCCAAACCCAAGAAACTCCTAATATTTGATGGAGATATGAGTTTGAGCCAGTTTCTTACTGCCTCAGTTTTCTGAGGATCTACTCTAATGCCATCACCGAAAATAATATTGCCAAGGAATGCTACTGATCTTAGCCAAAATTTGCACTTACTAAACTTAGTGAATAATAGGTGATCCCTGAGAGTCTGAAGAACAATCCTGAGATGGTCTACATGATCACTCTCTATGCCAGAATAGACCAAAATATCATTTATAAAGACTATGAAAAACATGTCTAAGTACTGCTTGAACAGACGGTTCATTAAATCCATGAAAGCTGCAGGGGCATTGGTAAGACCAAATGACATAACTAAAAATTCAAAGTGAACATACTGAGTACGGAAAGCTGTTTTCAGAATGTCACATTCTCTAACTCTAAGCTGATGATAGCCTGATCTAAGGTCTATCTTGGAGAAGTAACTGGCACCTTGAAGTTGGTCGAATAGATCATCAATCCTGGAAAGAGGATATCTGTTCTTGATCATGACCATGTTGAGATGATGGTATTCAATACACATCCTAAGAGAACCCTCTTTCTTGCACACAAATAATACTGGCGCACCCCATGGGGAAACGCTGGGTCAGATGAATCCCTTATCTAAGAGATCCTTCAACTGATCTTTTAGTTCCTTGAGTTTTACTGGTGCTATTCTGTATGGTGGAATAGAAATAGGTTGAGTATCCGCAAGAAGGTCTATGCTGAAGTCTATTTCCCTTTTGGGAGGAATGCCTGGAAAATCTTCGGGAAAGACATCTGAGTATTCATTAAAAATTGGGACTGTTGTGAGACTAGGAGATTTAGAACTAAAATCTTTAACATGTATAAGATAATACACACACCCCTTAGAAATCATTTTCCTTGCTCGAAGGTAGGAAACAAGTTGACCCCCGAACGCTAAAATGCTACCATTCCACTCTAGGACGGGCTCATTCAGGAACTAAAACTTAACTATCCTATTTCTGCAGGCGACTGTAGCATAGCAGGAATGAAGCCAATCCATGCCGAGAATGACATCAAAATCAGTCATCTCTAACTCAACTAAATCTGCTGATGTGGATTTTTGAGATATCATAACCAAACAGTTCCTATATACCCACCGAGCTATGATGATTTTATCTACTGGGGTAGAGACTGAAAAGGGATCTACTAGAATTTCGGAACTAATTTTGAAATTGCCTGCTATGTATAGAGTTACAAAAGAGAAGGATGCACCTGGGTCTGGCAAATCATAAACATGAACATGAAAAATCTGTAACGTACTAGTAATGGCATCAAGAGAATTTTCCTGATCCTGCTGGTACTGAAGAGCATAGAGTCTATTTGGGTGTTGCCCACTGGTAGCACTGGAAATGGCACCCTGCTGATTGGGTGACCACACTGAGCTGCAGAATGATTTTGCTGACCCTGAGGACTTGACTGCGGACACTCCCTAATCCTGTGGTCTGGCTTGCCAAAACCAAAATAGACATCACTACCGGCTCTGCAAATGTCCTTGTGGTTCTTACCATAAGTCTGACAAAGGGGATCCGCTCGGGCACTACTCTGACAAAGGGGATCCGCTCGGGCACTACTAACACTGTCCTGAGATGTAGAGCCTGGCGCTTTGTATTTGTTGCCACTTTTGAACTTCGGCACTGGAGCACTGGCAGAGGAAGGGGCTGGAATGGCTGACTTGGAGAAAAACTATGAACGGTTTCCTCCATCTGACTTGGGGTGAGCAAAGTTGATGTTACCTGACCTTGCTCTCTTGTTCTGCCTCTCCCTAGTCTTGACCTTCTGCTCTTCCACTTGCTAGGCATGGGTCATGAGTCTGGCTAAGGTCATATCACCGATCAGCATCGCAGACCTACACTTATTAGTAATCATCATCCAAGAATAAAAGAATTTCAGAAAGATAACAAAATACAACTTATTAGTCAACTCTCAACATCTATACTAGTCTGACAAGCCTCTAAGAAAATCAATAAAACCAGCGAGCCATTGAGACATGCCCCAACTGACTCATACTCAGTTATCAAATGTAAACAATTCTGTGAAACCAACATCAGACATCATGTTCTCAGAACATAAGGACTCACCATCACAGAGGATATAGAACAGCGTGCCTGAAGAATCACTGTCGAACCTGGAACTGAGAACCTGAACCTACATTCCGAGAAAATGCAGCCCACATCCAAAGATGTGGGTTAGTACCATGGAAAGGAACTGAGTATATGGGGTGTATACAGTTGTATAAACATCATCATCATAAATATTTATAGGAAATATGCAGGATGTATGAAAGACTCAAATAGCCCAAAAAATCATCATAATCATGAGAGGATGAAATAAGTATAATAACACATGTGAGTCGTCATATAATTTGTCAATCACTTTCAGTTCATCAAGAATATCAATTCTCATAATGTAAATATCATTTAAATCTTTCAAAATAATAACTTTCACAATTCCACTTCCAAATCACTTCACCGTTAACCATAGACACAAAGAAACACACACACACTGGGAGATCCTATAACCGACATAAACTATGTGAGCTACATGGAGTCTAACGTACAACCCGTGTTGGGGAGAGACATCCTATCCTTGCCATCGGAGTAGGACTATCGATATTAAATTCATATAAACTAGTGATCACTATATAAATCAGCCTCAGTCTCACTCCTACGGGGTCACGTAGTTCTAGGAAAGTAAGGTCGCTTTATACCTCCCACTCGGTGCTAAAGATTTCTCTCGGACTTAGCTCAGATCATTTCAAAGACAATCCACAACAAAACAATTTTAGTAATATATAAATATACATCGGGAGCCATTATGCTTCCCAACTATCAAAATCAACCACGTTGTGGATTTCTTTCACGCTCAAGTTCAAAACAACTCCATTAAGATCCAAAGGTGAAATCATTCAAAATATCTCAAATATTCAATATCAACATGCTAATAACACACACTTTCTCAAAAAAACACAATTTCCAATGGGGATTCACGACCCAAATATCAAAATCATGATAAATATCATTCAAGATTCATGCTTTATATCACCACACATGTAAATTCATCTTTCAAAATCATAAACATCAATATTTCATAATAATCATCATAAGATATGGGTTCATGCTTCAAATTCATAAAAATTAAATAAAAATCATGCCTTTGTAAAGAAAATAACTTTTGTGCACAAGAACGAAAGAGAGTTCTTGTTGAAAAAACCCCACATACCTTGAATAATGAACTTTAGATCGATACTCATTTTTGAGATGTTAATTGTGCCTTTGAATGATGGTTCTTGGTGTTCTTGAACTAGGAACTTGGAATCTTGAATAAATTTGCAGAATTAATGGTGAACTTTGGAGGTTCTTGAAGTTGGATGTAGGAGCTTAGGGTTTTCTTTTTGAGGAAATTTGATGAAATATAACATATAATGCTTCTAATAGGCTTTAATATAAGGTTTGGATGGATTTTGGGTGAGGGTGAATGCCCAAAACGCCCCTAAAAATCAAATAATTCTCGAATCTGTCCTTTGGTGGACTGTTTTGATAGTATGAAGTAGATCAACCATAACGTTTTACTTCGATATCCAAATTGGATGAAACCAATTTCATTAGAAAGAGGACTCTTATATCTTTCCATTGATATATAGTATCTCACCTAGATCATTATGTACGAGGAGTTATGATCGTTTGAAATTGACCCAAAAATTTACTTTTGATAGGCTGAAGTAGATCAACCATAACCTTTTTCTGCGATAGACAAATTGGATGAAACCAATTTCATCGGAAAGAGGACTCGCAGAGCTTTTCATTAATATATAGTATATCACCCATATCATTATGTACAAAGAGTTATGATTGTTTAAAGTTGGAGCAAAAATACATCAGGCCTCAGTACTTTTTCCTACACGTTTTACTGTTCACTACTATTTATGGTTCGATCGGGATGTTCATAACTCGTCGCTCGGGTGTCCGTTTTTTATGATCCATATATCATTGGAAATATTATTCGATACTCTACGTAATGGTGGGTCATAATCTAAGACATTCCATACAAAAAATTTATAGTTCATTCTAAAAGATAGAACCCAACACGTTTACGCACAAAATTTCAACAACAAATTTCCCGAGGTATTACACTAACTCCATAAAATTGAACTAAAAAAATAAATAAATGTATCAAATCATATTGTCCTCAAATCAATGAAGACTCACTGTGTCTCTGCGACTAGAATGCTACCGCTACTGCTGGGTTGGAGCTCGTATCTCGAAACCTATGGTGTAACATGAAAAGAAAGCACCATAGCGCATATGCTCCAGTACAACTGGAGTACTGAGTATACAAAGAAGTTAGGCTGAATATAAAGGGTTTCATGCATGAACAGCACTGACTAACTAATATGAACATAGGAGTACAAACATACATATATAGAAACTGGGACCGTGAATGTGTGATAGCAAGACCTGTAAGCTAATACATGATTTACTGACAACTTTGATGACTGATACTGCAAGCTGATAGCATAGACGATTGTATCTGACAATCCTATATATACTAAAATCTGAAGAACACCCTGAGTTCTTTTACTGAGACTATGGGAGGTAGTGTTTAACCGACATGACCTATGTATGTCGTTATGGCTAAGCTGGGGTCCAATATCTGCCCTGACTGGAGGGGTGTCAATACCATGCAACGGGTAAGGACAGATTATGAGTGACCCTTATCTGGAAGGTACTCAATAAGAACGGTGAAAATCCTAAACTGACAGGTTAAACCACCTCATCAATCCTAATCTGACAGGTTAAGATGTCTCAACCTACGCGGGCTACGTAGTTATGGAACACAAGGATGACTACTAAGAATCACACCTTGAACTGGCGGGTGAGTTCTCATCCTTAGGTTCACTCGGTGCTAACCTCTACTCCCATCTGGAGAGACTAGACATGACTGACTGACTATACATGACTTAATCTTACTGAATTCCATTGACTGGTAGAATATTACTGATATCTAAAAACTGACTGAGATCATGAGGTTTTCCTGAGTCACATAACTGACTGAAGTTTATGGAATCGTAGCTTGAGTTCAGATATCGTGAAATATGACATGGATCTAGGCACACAACTATAGTTTTCGGGACAAATACCCCCAGGACTCGATAGGAGGAAACTGACACACATGACTTGACTTGATCACAAGATTTGAGTCCATAATTCACAATATGATAAGTAAGGGATAGTATACTTCATGTGTTCAAACAAGATAGGAAAAGTATGGATATATTTTGTGTACATAATTTGTATCTTCATTATTATACATGCTCTATACCACAACAATAACAACACATAATTTGCATGGAAATTAATATTGGAGTGTATGGATAACATGAACTTGTTATTTAGATATCATGAAATCATGTAAATATGAAGTTCTAACATACTAGGCATTTTATCGAACACCTTGCATACATTCTTTAAGGCATAGGTGGATTTCATAATTGCATTCTATCAATCCACCTAATGATCATGTTTTTCAACTAACAATATAACTTTCATGAGATATACAGTCACGATACTGTTATATAGCAAAACAAACAAGCATCAACATGGGTATGATCATATCACCACAACAAACCAAGCTTTTGTATTTTAAATATTGATTCTTGAACTCCACGGACAAAAAGAATCTGTGGATGAACACTACGCATACCTTGGAAGGAAGGTTCTTGATGATTGACGGAGGAATTTCATTGAAATTTGATCTTCAAGTTGGATTGTGCAACACTAGTTATTTTTCTCCTATGGTGCTCTTGGATAATGAACTTTGAGATATTAATAGGATTTTAATGTGTTTAGAAGCTATAAATTTTGTGAGTTTAAGTTTAGGGACATGTAAGGAGTGTTAAAAGACTTAACTACCCTTAAAATAACTCAAAAACTAAGTGTTTTCGTGGCTGAAATCATAGATGTGCGTTGCATATGATATCGCCTATATTTACATAGGCATCGCATATGATATCGCCTATATTTACATAGTCACCAAATATGATATCACCTATATTTACATAGGCACTGCATATTCTATCGCATATGCTTTTCCAGTGGCCAGGTGCGATTGGTTAGGCGACACATTCTACTTTGAAAGGTCATAACTCCTTACTCGGGTGTCAGATTTTGATGAAATTAGTATCGTTGGAAAGCTAATTCTATTCTATACAATTTGGTGGGTCTAAATCTGCCAAAATGTCACATATCAATCACGTTATTCTTGTTCAAAAATGACCCTTGCAAAATCGAACACTAAGACTTGATAGATTCAAAAACTCTTAGCTTGCATCACTCTAAGCAACTCATATGAGCATGCTTAAGACATCACAAGCTATACTATTGCTAGGATATTCATTGTAAGTCATGCACTAAAATGCTACTCACATGATAGGAGGTTTCATACGTAGGAAAAATTATTCACTTCTTAGCTTAGAAACATGCGGGGTATTACAAATCCTTACAACTATGTCAACTCTGTTGCTGCTATTGTAAGGCTTCTATACTCAGCTTCTTCTGAGCTCCGTGATATAGTTTGTTGCTTCTTTGATTTCCAAGAAATCAAGGACTCTCCAAATTTCACTACAAAACCAGTAACTGACTTCCTGGTTTTGGGGCTTGCTGCCCAGTCAGAGTCACACCAATATGTAAGTTGTTGAGTATGACTAGATTTCATAAGGATTCCTTGACCTGGTGCATTTTTCAAGTATCGGATAGTTCTAAGTACAGCTTCCCAATTGATTTCTTGGGTTACAGTATGAACTAACTCAGGGTTTGCACTGAGAAGCTGATATCAGGCCTTGTAATTGTAACTTATAACAACTTTCTGATCAACTTTTGATATGAACTTACTTCACTCAATAGTTCATCTTCAGCAGTAGTATCAGTAACCTCATCATACTTCCTTGTTTTGAGCTTGTGATTAAGTTTCAAAGGTGTAGGAGTAGGTCTTGAACTACTCAGATATAAGTTCCAACACATACTTTCTCTGATTCAAAAGTATTCTTGTTGCATATCTTAGGAATTCTATGCCTCGGAAGTACTTCAAGTCTCCCAGGTCCTTCACCTTGAACTTATGGTTGAGGGTCTGTTTTTCCTTTTCAATCAACCGTCTGCTACTCCCAGTGATGAGCAAATCATCAACATATACTAGTATAATCACAATCTCATTCTATTCCTTCAAGGAAAACAAAGAGTAGTCATGATTTCTTTGCAAGAAACCTTAACCTATTAATGCTTCTGTCAACTTTATATTCCACTGTCTTGAATCCTGATTTAAACCATACAAAGACTTGATCAGTTTGCATACTCTTTTCTCCCCCTGTCTCCTAAAACCTTTTGGCATTTTCATGTATACTTCTTTCTCAAGATCACCCTGAAGAAAATCATTATATACATCCATTTGGAACAAATTCCATCCTTTAGAGACAGCAATTGCTATGACTGACCTGACTGTAACCATCTTTGCTACTGGTGAAAATGTATCATGATAGTCTAGACCTTCCTTTTGAATGTAATGTTTGGCCACTAATCTTGCCTTAAATCTCTCCACTTCACCATTGGATTGATACTTGATCTTGTATACCCACTTGGATCCCACTGTGTTCTTTTCTGCTGGTAAATTCACAACTTCCCATGTATTGTTGTCTTGCAAAGCGTGAACTTCCTGCTTCATTGCTTCTATCCACCTGGGGTCCTTAGATATTTCCTTGAATGAATGTGGCTCAAACTTGCCTGGATATTTTAGCCACATAACATTGATACTTAGAGGAAGTTCTTGTATATGAAACATGTTGTGCTATAGGATACAGACTAGTGCTCTTCTTCTTTTGAGTAGAATAATCCTTCATCCATATGGTCTCCTTGACATTTCTTTGAGATCTTCTAATGTATGGAGAACATGATGATGTTTTAATATCATTTGGTGGATCAACTATATGGTTGTTCAAATCAGCAACATCATTATCTTGATTGTCATCATCTACAAGATCTTCAGAGGCTATATTTTTTTTAGAAGTGACAGGTTTCGGTGAAAGACTAGGTCCAGCAATTTCCACTTCATCATTAGTGATGTCTACATGATCATCACCTATAGTTTCAATTTGCACATCATTTGTAAAGTCATGAGTAGAGTCATGATAATTATGAGAGCCATCATCTTGCTTTCCATGGCCATGAGACCTAGGAGAATATGATGGATAGTACTGCATTTGATCCTCCTCTATAAATAAATATTTTTCTCCCAGCATGTGTTCTGATGTTTCTCTTTTGAAAGAAAAGACACATTCTCTAAATCTAACATCCTTGCTAACAAAGAAGAGGTTAGTAGAAGTATCAAGTAACAAGTAACCCTTTTGTGTTTCATAATAGCACATCAGGACAACTTCTCTAGCCCTTGCTGCAAATTTGTCATCTTTGATTAAATTTGTTGCATAGCAAAAGCATCCAAAGACTCTTAGATGAGAAAGACTACACCTCTTCTTATACAACCACTCATAAGGAATAACTCCTTCTAAAGGACTGGAAGGCAACCTATTTATAAGGTATACTGCAGTCTTAACACACAAGCCCCAATACTTTAGTGGAATATTTGCTTGAAATCTCAATACTCTAGATGTGTCCATGATATGTCTATATTTTCTTTCAACCCGACCATTTTGATGTGATGTATGGACACAACTGCTTTGATGTATGATCCCATATTGGCTAAGCAGCTCATTGCACTTATTATTGAAGAATTCAGTCCCATTATCTGACCTTAGGACCTTAATTGATGTGTTAAACTGATTTCTTATCATGGACAAAAATTGTTTAAGTACCACTATGACTTCAGACTTCAATTGTAACAAGTATAGCCAAGTAAATCTTGAGTAATCATCAACAATAGTCAAAAAATAATACTTCTTACCAAGTGTTGTAGCTTTATTATAAGGTCCCCATAGATCCATATGTACAAGTTGAAAAAGAAATTGACTTTTAGAATTGCTAATATGAAATATCAATCCAGATTGCTTAGCTTGTGCACATATGGAACAGTTCTCATGAACATGCCTACTACATTTAGAGCCAAGCATATCTACTCTCTGCATCACAGGTAAGGAAGGGTACCCAAGTCTTTCATGCCATAATTTGTAGTTGCTTGCAACACTATCTACAACCTTAGTTACTTTTGTTGTTGCACAACACTGTTTTATTGTATTTGCACCACCAGATTTGAATATGTACAAGCCACATTGCTCTTTACCAATCCCTCTCACCTTGCCACTATATATGTCCTGGAACACTCAAAAATTAAGGAAAAAAAAGACAAAACATGACAGTTTCTTGGTTAATATTGACACTGACATTAGGTTGAACTTAAACCCTGGAACAAACAATAAATTCTTCAACACAGATTTATCAAGTAACTGAATGTCTCCGGTGTGTGAAACATCTGCTCTACCACTTGTAGGTAAGTGTACTTTGGCATGTTTTGAGTCCTTGACTATTGAAAGGTTCAATTAGTTTTCAAGGCTGGTAGTTATATGGTGAGTATCCCCTGAATCAACTATTCATTCACTATGTGGAATACATGAATGAAAATAAGTAATGGTACTTGCAGGATTGGCTGATTGTTGACCACCTGTGGCATCCCTGTTTAGTAAATTGAGGATTTGCTGATACTGTTCCTCAATGAAGTATTGGCCTCTAGCCTCGACCATATTGTTGGTTCTAGTATTTTTCCATCCAAACAAGGATGAACCAATCTCACTATTACTCTTTCTATGTGTGGTGTTGCCATACACATTGTTCATATTAGGATGCATCTGATTTCCAAATCTTTCATTGGCGGAAAATTGAGGAGTTTGAGTGCCACTAACTCCAGAGAGATAGCCTCCATTTCCTCTTCTTGAGTTGAACTTTCCTTTTTATTTATGATCAGCAGGGTAGCCTATTATCTTCCAACATTAATCCTTAGAGTGTCCCCTGATATTACAATGTTCACATCGCAGAAAAGGATTCTTTGGTTTGTAACTTTGTACTCTTCCATCTTGCAAAACAGTGGGGTCATTAAACCTCTCATCAGTCATGATTACTTGTGCACAACTAATGGTTCCTTTGCTTTCATCTTCAGTAATCATTGCGTAAGCCTGACTTACAGTAGAAGCTACGAACTTCATCATAATTTGTCTACGAGTTTGGTCATATGAATCATTTAGACCATTCAGAAATTGCAACAAACGTTGCTCTTGAAGATGCTCGACATACTCCTTAGACTTACGGCAATCACATTTTGGGACAGGAATCATAGTGCTATATTCATCCCACAGTTCCTTAAGCTTGGAATAATAAACAGAAATAGAATTAGTACCTTATACATGATTTGCAATCTCCCTGTGTAACTGAAAAACTCTCACTCGATTGATTTTGTTGAATATCTCTGTGAGATCTTCCCAAACAACATGAACATTTTCACCATACACAATACCTGTTAGCAAATTTTTTGAAACTGAATTCATAATCCACGAGTGTACAATTGCATCACATTTCTCCCATGCATCGAACAGGTTCTCCTTGAACTTCTCCTTCCTGCATGTTCCATTGATGAACCCTAACTTTCCTTTACCAAGGAGAGCAATTCGCATGGACCTGCTCCATAGACCATAATTTTTGGATCCGGTCAGCTGGATTAGAATTAGGATGGAACCAGGGGTATCCGATGGTTGTAAGTACAGCGGATGATGGTGATCAATTTGTGCTTCAACTTCAGTTATTTTTGTTGCAGCTTCCACCATTGTTATGAGCTTCAAATGGCTAAGCTAAGAGAAGGTAATAGCAGAAAACGAAGTGTGAAAAGAGCTTGGATCTCACTGCTTTGATACCATGACAGAATTTGATAGTTTGTGCAGAGGAATTGAGAAAGAAGAAATATTGGGGTAATGAACTTGATTCCTTTATTCAATCTGGAGAGGAATATATAGATACACAAGCTTCTAGTACCTACCTTCATTGCTACACCATTAACTTAATCATTGACAACTGGACATGACAGTTGGCTAACAACTTCCACTACTAACAAACTTCAACTACCACTAACAACCACAACTAACTTCAGCTAAGCATCTATCTAGTTGACTCTAATTGACTTTGATAAGGCCAGAGAGATGGATTTCTGACCGCGGAATGGTGAAACATGAGCCATCTTACAAGTACATTTCTTTCAATGCAGGACCAAGGACTTGCTTAGGGAAAGAAGTGACATTTACTCAAATGAAAATTGTGGCTTCTACTATCATTCATAATTACCAAATTGAAATGGTGAAAGGTCATATTGTTTGTCCTAATATCTCTGTTATGCTCTACATGAAACATGGATTTAAAGTTGGGATAAAAAGGAGGTTGGAATATTAGTATCTCTCGTCAGTTTGTTTGCATTACTTTCCTTTTTAGTCTAATTTAAATAAAATGTCTTTTTTTTGTCAATTCCTTAATTTCAACTCTCTATGATATGTTTATGACCACAAGATTAAAAAACATTTTAATTTGGTATAATCTACATTCTTTAGTTTAATATTATAAAATTATTCAACAGTCTTCTTTACTTTTTTAAACTCCACGTCAAATCAAAAAATAAGATGAACAAATTAAAATGGAAGGAGTAATTTATATGATGATTTTCTTCTTTTTTGATCTCTATGTGGAAGGATGCAGTTCATTTTCCAAGGTTATGGTGTTGTATTTCATGTTCAAATAATGTGAAGTATATTAGCCTAAAAACCAAACACTAATAAACGTGTGTTTTCTATGTCAATGGTACAGTTCAGCCGGTTATTTTGTATTATAATTTTGATTACTTTATCATATGAATTAAAACTAGGCTTTTTGAATCCGGACCAATCATTTCCGTTTCTGTACGATATCAAAAATGTTTGGTTAATATTTGATATTTTAATTTAAAATTTCATATTAAAATTAGTCTTTCAATTTAGTTTGATGATTTATAATTATATAATTATTCATTTTTATTTTAAATTATAAATCAATGAATATTTTGTTGTCATCTAATTTTTGCCCTCCATAACTCAATTTAATTCGGAATTTCTTCGATTCTCAAATAAAATTACAACATTTATCTTATCCGAAATAAAGGATTTTCAAAACATTTCCTGGATGTAATTTTGTCATTTTTAAGTAGTGATTGTATATTGTCGTATTGAATTATACGAAATTATACAATTTTGATGCTTGAATATTGGTTTTACAAATAGCGGATTATGATCAAAGCTTATGTTGAAGTAAGCTTATAATGATTAAAATCTTAATTTGATTATAATTTATTCGCAAAAATAATTTATTTGGATGAACAGGAGTTCGATTTTATTGAATCAAGAAACTTCATAATTGAATTGGTTGTTAATTCATTTCAAATGACGTTTTGATTTAGTCAATTTATTAAATTAGACCTTTATTGAAATTAATTTGACCATAATTGTAATATAATTGGTCAATTTAATTTGAAATAGGCTAAGATTTAAATATAATTATCTAAACTATTCATTCTTTGGCTAATTGATAAATAGCCTAAATCTCTATATGACCAAATCCCTAATCTACCCACTATAACCCAACACCATATCAATTTTCGCCCAACAGCTAGATGCCCAGCAGCTCATTTCTTATTTTAAAAACCATCAGCCCAAAACCAATCCAATATCAGCCCAAACAAAACCCCTAACCCGACCCACATTAATAATCCCCTTTATCCCCTCCTCTTCACAAAAACACCTGATATTCAACATCAACAACAGCAACCAGTCATTTCAAAATCCGAACCCTTCTTAACCAGCCTCGAGTCGACCCGCAACTAGCTCGCCTTTATCCTCTTCGCGCGTCCTACGCGATCTTGTACCATGGACGATCCGAGAAGCTTCTAGAAAAGCGTGAGTTGGCTCGTCTAACGTCAATATTCTGTATATTTTGAAATAATGATATGGACTAGGTACATATTTGACGATTTTTCATTGGGTCTGGAAAAGAATTTGTGTGCTTAAGAGAACGTGTCAAAAAGACTTAACAGCTAGCATTGAGCCTTGTAAATGTCATAGGCCAGTGCAGCAAGAAAAGGAAACCAAAAGGCAAAAAGACATAGTAGATGGTGTGCAATGCACTATCTTTTTTAGATCCCAATGTTCCCTCGGTGGCAACAAACATCTAATTTGTCTCAACGTTCAATACAATTTTATTGGCATAATAGATACTATCACCGTTTAAAAAAAAATAACCTACTTGACATGAAGTTTAAGAAAATAAAAAAGATTTTTGAATTTTATAATGTTAAATTAAAGATATGTCAAATATACTAAAAAATCCTTCAATCTTGTGGTCTTAAACATGTTACGCCAAAAGTTAAAATTAAAAAGTTACAAAAAAAAAAAAAATTATCATTCTTTTTAAAACGGACTAAAAAGAAAAATAATCACTCTTTTTTAAACGGAAGGAGCATAATCCTTTAATTTGCCTCATCTCATATTCTCTCGTTTCAGTTGATCATTTTATTAAAAATAATTTTTTTAAATTAGTTGATCATTTGTTAAATCAAGATATAATTAATTAAATTTTTCCTATTTTATTCCTACAGTCAATATATTCTTTAAAAGTTTAAACAAAATATCTTAATATTCATTAGTATGGATAAAGGGTACAGTAGTAAAATTGATCATTTCATTAATGATTACTTAAGCATCGTATAAAATGAAAAGTGTTCAACGGATATAAAATGGAGAGGATCTATACTTATCTATACTTTTCAATTTTTGGTGTGCATAAGTAAACATTTAAACTATCATAAAGTTGGACAACACATGAGGGCTACGTAACAAATCTCACACAATTTAACATCTTGGACAAGTGTGTCTCACAATATTTGTCATGTATAACGTGTGTGTCTATTTGTTTAACGTTATAATAATTTAAATGTCTACTTGTTCATATCCAATATTAAAGGACATATATGTCAGCTGAGACCAAATTAAAGAATATATTTATATATTATTCTACTTTATTTTTTTAGTGCTCAATACATTAGGGTTTGATTTAATTTAAATTTGCACTTTTCTAAAAATAATTTCCTATATGATGTCTTTTCTTCTCAGGAATTCGAACCCAAAACTCTAATTAAGAACCAAAATAAGAATCATCCCATAACAACTCATATAAATATTATTCTATACAAAAATACAGCAAGCAATGCACTTCTCCTTGTTCTATAAAAACATAGTCCCTAACAACACAACTTCTTTCTCTTAAAAAATCTCTCTTTTACCCCTTAATAATTTCTTTATTTATTTTTCTTTGTTCATACTCTGACAATGGAATATCACACAGAGGTAAGAGGCTATATTTTTTCAATCTACATATTGTTGGTTGTTCCTTTTGCATTATCTTGCTTATTTTTACGGGGATTGAGAAGTTAGGAGTCCTTTTCTTGTTACTTGAATTAGAGTTTATCGGAAATAGTTTCTCTACATTCACAAGATAAGTGTAAGGTTTGTATATGCACTACCATCTCTAGTCTCGATATTTTATTGTTGAGGAGATTTGTGCCTCTTTTTCTTCTTGTCTATGTGTCCAAGAATATACTTGTTACTTGAATCGAGAGTTCAACAAAAAAGTCTCTCTACCTTCACAAAATAGGTGCAAGATTTGCGTACACACTATCATCTCTAGTCTCCATACATTATTGTTGTAGAGATCAAGAAAATTTTTCAAATTAATTTTTCACAGAAGGTGAAAAATTATTTCTAGGAAAAATAATTTCTATAAGTGATGTTTCACCTTAATTGTCTTCTCCTGTTTGTCTAGATATATAATATATAACTATTTTTGGTATAATCCGTTTACTTATCAAATATAAAAAGTAAGCAAAATGATCACTTACTTTTGAAGTAAACATTTTGCGAAAAGATACGCTATTCGTTTCAATTTGTTTATTTAGTTTATAGAGTTTAAGAAAATAAAGAAGATTTTTGAAGCTTGTGATCTTAAACTAAGATATGTGTAATGTACCAGAATGTTGTTTAATCTTATGATCTTAAACATGTCATGCGGAAAGTTAAATTCAAAGAAAAGAAAAAAAGAAATATTCTTTTTGAAACGTACTAAAACAGAAAGTATAGAGAAATAAATTGAAATAAAGGGATAATTGATTGAATGTTTGTCTATTGTGCAGAAGAAGAGTGGACCATGGCTATCAGTGCCACAATTTGGACATTGGGACCAAAAGGGTGTCTACCCTGACTATTCCATGGATTTTTCTAAAATAAGAGAGAATAGGAAACAAAACAAGGACATATCAAGAGCAAGTTTTGGAAATGAGAATGAGCTCATTTTCTCTACAAAAAAGGATGAAAATTCTGTTTACTCTCCTCACAGTAATCATCATTATTACCATAAGAACCAATCTCCATCTGTAAGATTTTTAAGTTTTTTGTTTTTATGCAAGTTTGTTGTATATTATGTTGCTCAAACTCTATAAAAATGTCGACAGGTGCGTGTCACATCCTCAAAAAATAGTGTATTTTTGAAGGATCTGACATGACTGCGGCAACATTTTTAGAGCGTCCGAGCAACTTAGGTTGTATATATTAGAGAGGGTCTTTGTGGAGAAAGGGTAAGGTTTTCTTTGTGTGACTTGTAGGTACAGGGTTTGAGATGATGAATCAGCAACCGACACTGTGTCAGGGTGATTTGCCTGCTGACAAACCCCCTGGATTTTGGCCCTTTTTTGTATCCTGCGTGATTGCAGGATGCGTTGTGCACTGAGCTGCCTTTTAGTTTGTAGTACTTTTGAAGAGGAGAGCCTCCGAGCAACAGTAAATTTATTTCCATGTGACCTATAGTCACGAGTTGAACCGTGGAATTAGCCACTAGCTAACCACTTACGATGTTTGTGTTAGGATAAGTTGCCTACGTCACACCTCCTTAGGATGCAACCTTTTGGCTTTTCCCAAAACCTTGTGTAAATGCGGAATGCACTGTGCATTGGACTGCATTTTAGTTTGTTGTCCTCCTACCATCTCTAGATAATAGCATATGACATGTCGGTAAAAATATAAGTTAAGATTGCGTACAATACACCCTTGTAGTGGGTTCATTTTCGAATCCTGTATATAGCGGGAGCTTTAGTGCACTTTGTATTCCAGGGGTTGTATATCGTAAACAATACAAGAATCAGATAAATAGTTGGCAAAATTCTTTATAATAATTATGTATGTATGGAAAAACATATAGTGGGGTACATGTTGTAGGGCCATGATTGGGGACAATGCATAGTTGTCCATATAAAAATGTTGACCTTGTTGATAGTGTCAATGAACCAAGTAGTCTTCTATAATTCGTGGGACCTAGCTCTTATGAGCTATACCAATTGGTCTACTAATTAAACACAAAGAATTGTTCTCTTATCATCTAAGATGTGCCCAACAGCCAAAGACATAGGTGAAAAATGACATGATTGCGATAATATTTTTGGAGAGCCTGCATATGAGGATTGCTATACTCTACTCTGCATTTTAGCATAGTGAACTATGGAAATAATTGTTAATTTGTCTTTCTTTTGACAGAGGATGAGGAGGATTTTGAGATGTTTCAGCTGCTGTGGGAAAGCTTGATGTTCATGGAATTGATATCTTCCAACTTCTTTGTAATGAAAATGTGGAATGTGATTTCTTCCTAAGTTTTAATTTGAGTGACACCATGAAATAGGAAAATGTTATGAATTTTGAAATTGCGGTGGTACATTTGAGATTTGATCTCCTTGTAATTTGAATTAGTATATCTAACTTTCAATTAATCTAAATGTGCAAGATTGAAAATGACATATCGTTTTCAAATAAAAAATGACGACTCCTTCAGAGAAACAAACTTACTTAAGTTCCTTTTCTCAAAGAAGTTCCGCTCCCACCGCCCTAATTTTGATCCCTCCAATTGACAGAAGTTAAAAAATTAACAAAATCAATTTTAAAAAGCAAAAAGAAAAAGAGTGGAGTCATTGGAACATCTTTGCAAAAAAATTAGACTATGTATATGAAAAATTATATGGAGTATAAAAATAGAAAAGGGCAGCGTGGTGCAAAGGAGGAATGGAACACGAGTACTTCCTGGGGTCACTTATTCTAGCATTAGTACTACTCTCATCCAAACATGCTTAACTTTGGAGTTCTGATGGGATTCAGTGTGTTAGTGATGGTTTGATAACATCCAAAATTACATGAAGTATACTGATTAAAGAGTAAAACATCTAGTAGCTCCCTGAATTATGAACGAATTTGCTACGACATACTCCAACTTTACGGAGGTCCTATTATCCCTGAACTAAATTTTAACATATTATTGTCATCCTTTTTAGCTGATATGACATCTTTTGTCAACCTTTTTAGCTGACGTGACATCTTTGCAATAGGTCTCATTTATGTAATAAAGGTGTCACGTCAGTATAAAAGGGCGACAAAAATAAACTAAAATTGATTTCAGGGGTAATAGGATCCCTTTGAAATTAAAGTGTGTCGTAGAAACCTTAGTAATAATTCGAGAATACTGAATGCTTATTTTGGATTAAATATTAAATTTCAAAAAATTTTATTCTTAAACTTCATGCTAAGTTACATTCAAATTGAGGGAGTAGTTGAGTGGTGCGAGTATTTGCCAATGGCCTAAAAAAAAAAAAAAAAAAAAAGTGATTTCTCTGTGGTGGTTGAAGCAACACGACAAACCTTATCAACAACTTTCTAACCATCCTCAAAAACTAACAACTGTTTTTGAGAAAGACAGAAAAAAAGAATGTCAAATTCAACATCATCTCTCTTCACTACACCTTCTCAATTCTTGGTACTACAATGTAGTAATCCTCTAATTCATTCTTCCACAAATATTACTGCAAAATTAAGCATCAAAATTCGAGCTTCGGCAGCTTCATCCTCCTCATCTTCAGCTACTGCTGGTGTTGATTTGTCCACCCTTCAAACTGCCATTTCTAAGGTGCCATTTCCCTATTCCCAAAGCTTTATTTTTTTCTCCTTTTATTCAATTTATAGTTTTGTGTTCAGTCCACATGTGATATTGTCTCTCTGGGCATAGACCCGCACGATTTTAAAGTGCGAGTAAGGCTTGTTTATTTATATATCCAATATCTCTCTTGTGTTCTTCAAAATGCGTCACTGAAGAATAAGACTTGCTTGCTTATATACCCAACATCTCTCCTATGTTTTGTCGACGTAGGACCCTCTTATGGATTTGCCTACTCAAGACTGAGTTGCCAATGTGGGACCCTCTCTTATGGCCCCACCATATGAGCGAGGTTTGCCCCACCATATGGGATTTGCCCCACCACATGGGATTTGCCTAGACCAAAGACTGAAGTTTGCCCCGTCTTATTGAGATTTGCCTAAACTCAGTTTGAACTTTGCACCACATCGGCAAGGTAGACACAAGAATGGCTCTGATACCATTGCCCAGTCCACTAGTAATATTGTCCGCTCTGAGCCTAGACCCGCACGGCTTTTATCATCACTTAACTGTTGTATGAACTGTCCTACTAACAATGACTTTGCTACCACGCACCCAAAGTAATCGTTATTCGTCAGTAGTTTTGATGCCGTCTGCCCAAACTAATGCATCAAAGGTAAAAAAGAAACAAGGTAGACCGAGATGTACCTCAGAAAAAAAGAATAAATCCATACCATGTTATATCACACTCCCTCTAGTTGATGATAAAAACTTGCGTAGGCTGTTCGTTTCTCAATGTGAATAATATGATTAAAGCTGCTGAGCTGGCTCCTAACGTGAAAAAAAGCTTATACGTGTGTCGTCTGGAATTGTGTTTCATTTCTCTTCCTGTCATTTGTGTTCTGTTCATCTTTTCCGTGGTTAACTTCTTCTGATCATACTTTCTTCAATTACTCTTAACTGTTTTATGCATCTATATTCTTCATTGCAGAAAGATAGTAATGCTGTTAAAGAAGCGCTTGATCAGCTAGTTGAAAATGGTTGGGCCAGAAAGTGGAATTCTCAACCATATGTGTCACGTCGCACGGTCAGTTTTTCATTTAAAATGTGAAGCTTTTAGAAAGACGTATTCAGATACTAGCCTCCCATATGTGTCTAAACACCCATGTTCATGAGAAAAATTTGTATTTTCCTATATCTAGTTTACTTGATTAGCACATATTGTGACATAATTCTCTGTAACGGTCTTAAAATTTTCTATTGCAGACATCTCTAAGAGAGCTGACAACTCTTGGAATAAAGAACGCAGAGAACCTTGCAATCCCAAGTGTTAGGAATGACGTAAGTTTCTTGATGAAATTTGTGCTGTTATTGCATCGATGAGAGTAGAAGTAGACTCAAAACCAGCTCTCAATTTGGATACTATTTTGTATTCTGGTTGAAGCAAACAATACTTTCACAAGGGCGTGACAACTAAGGGGAATATTTGAGTACCAAAGTCGCGTTTTTGGCAGATATTGAACCCAATGAATTATATTAAATCTTGGACTCCAATAGTCTCCGTTTTTTTTTTTTTTCTTGCAAATAACTGCAGTAAATTTCTTAGTAGACATGCGTTCAGATTGATGGTTCGTGATTGGAATATATATATAGTTTGATCTTATTCATACAGCGGAACATTTGTATCTGTCAGAACATGAAATGAATTTATGACTGCCCTTTTTTACATTTCTTTCTCACTCTCAACAAACACATTTCATGGCTCCATTGTACTTACACGAAACATAAGAAGTGGTTTAACAACAGATGGTTAACGTGGTTGTCTTTTTTACTTGAATGTTTTGGACTCTGTTTTTAAATCTGTTTCATACTGATTTCATTCAGTGATACAGGCAGCTTTTCTGTTTACGGTGGTAGGCACAACAGGATTTTTGGGTGTTCTTGCTGGCCAACTTCCTGGGGTAACTTCTCTTACTACCCAACTTTTTTTCCATTCATCGTGCTCTATCTATTGTGTTTGAACTTCAGTATTACACCTAAGGAGCAAAGTACACAGGTATAAGACTGTTTGGCCTGTGCATGTTGCACCTGATTCAGTCTTATTTGGCTTAGTACATAATATATTTTTGTTGATATAGTTGTATCACAATCTCATTTCTAGAAAGATACTGTTATTACATATATTGGTCGGACCCTTTGAATATTGCCACCGAGCGTGTGTAAGATCCTCCAAAAGTTATTATGGATCTATGCAGCATCAACATAAAAATACT
Organism: Capsicum baccatum var. pendulum; assembly: GCA_030864225.1. Taxonomy (NCBI): domain Eukaryota; kingdom Viridiplantae; phylum Streptophyta; class Magnoliopsida; order Solanales; family Solanaceae; genus Capsicum; species Capsicum baccatum. The sequence goes on from CM061552.1 coordinate 8,672,617, forward strand.
TCTGGAGGTTAATTTGCAAAAATGTAACAGAAAGCTCAATTGTCAGATTATTTTGTTTACCTCGGTATTGTTACTGAAGCAGCCTGATGGCCTGTGAAGTACATTGATGCTACTTATTCTGTATAGAAGTTGACAGATACACACAGGTCATATCGTTGATTGCTTCTTTATGTTTTCAGGATTGGGGTTTCTTTGTTCCATACTTGATCGGAAGCATATCTTTAGTAGTTTTGGGAATTGGAAGTACTAACCCAGCGTAAGTCAAGATTTTACGCTTCTTCTGATTCTAATAATGAATTATACTTCATCAAAACCTTAGTATTAAAGATGTCCGTCAAGGAAGAAGATATATTCAGTTGGTTTTTTTCTACTTCATGCAGGTCGTTATGGCTCATTCTTTTATTCATTATGTAGGCTTCTTCAGGCCGCCATTGATGGATTTTCATCATTTTTTCCTGATTATCAGGAGAGAATTGCCAGACATGAAGCAGCTCATTTCTTAGGTAACATAATCCTGTTCCAGTTTTCAATATTTTTTACTTTTATTTGTATTTTTTATGATGATGGCACGAGTTGAGCTCAAATGACATATTGAGGATTTAAATGACCGGTCTCAACTTGTTAGGGACTGAGGCGTGGTTGTTATTGTTGTGCTTTTACGCTTACGCCAACTTTCCTCTATTAATTTGGTGGCTATAAACCATGGTTTTGACTACATTATAATGCTAATTTTCAGTTTCCTACCTAATTGGTCTTCCCATCCTTGGATATTCACTGGATATTGGGAAAGAGCATGTCAATTTAATTGATGAAAGGCTGGAAAAGCTGATCTACAGTGGGAAGCTTGACTCAAAAGAACTCGACAGGTATCAACTTCGAAAGAATCTCATCTACAATAAATTAATTAATTGCTATCACGAGTCAAGTCGTGGAAACGGCCTCTTGCAGTAATGCAAGGTAAGTCTGTGTAGACCCTTTTGGTCTGGCCCTTCCCTGGATCCACGCATAGCAGGAGCTTTAGTGCACCGGGCTGTGCTTTATCAGAAGCAAATGTAATGCTTTAGCTACAGGCTCATCCGGAATCCTATGATTTTAGTTCAAACTATGTATGTGTTAAAAATGTCATTAAGCAAGTACAAATGATAGGCACTTTGTCCTTATGTTCAAAGTGATCTCAAGCTCGAACTATAATTTTCAAATCCTGTACCTGCTTTATAAGATATCTACAACTAGTTATATTTCACACAAAGGTAACATTGCTTCTGAATTTTTCTCCGGAAAAAGAAAATATTCACAAATAGTTGCATTTCTCAGGTTGGCAGTGGTAGCGATGGCCGGGCTAGCAGCAGAAGGGCTAAAGTATGATAAAGTGGTTGGTCAATCAGCTGACCTTTTCACTCTTCAGGTTTACTGAACACTATCTAGGAGTTAAATTGCTTTTTTTTTTTTCCGAAACGATTAATAAAAGAACTGTTTCTCTTTGTCGTCACAGAGATTTCTAAACAGGAGCAAGCCTTCACTAAGTAAAGATCAGCAACAAAACCTTACAAGATGGGCGGTGAGTCTAGAATCGAACACATAAACTATTGAAACATAATGTATACTTAATATAATTAAGTAATTAAAAGTGTACTCTCTCTAATAGTTCAGACTTTCAGATGAAATGGTCACACACTTCAACATGGTACCAGAGCACGCCAGGGTGTGTATTGAGATAGACATAATATAATTACATAATTAAATGTGTGTTCTCTCTAATAGATATTAGTTTCTGGATGAGATGATCACGCACTAAGACACATACACACACAGATTGTTGGCTTTTCCACTTCTAAGCTACCTGAACATATCTATTATAATGTTGATCCAAGCATGACAATCATATTGTTTAATTAAAATTTTGTAGGTTCTATTTGCTGCTTCACTACTGAAAAATAATAGCAAGCTTCATGAAGCCCTAATAACGGCGATGGCAAACAAGGCATCGGTCGTAGAATGCATAGAAGCAATTGAGAAGGCAGCTTGATCTTACTCCACAAATGTGACTACACACTTGTACATGGAAAAACATGTGAATTTTTCTCCAAAATTTTGAAAAATATCGAGGAACAGAAAGAAGTATATATATATAAACATGCTGAAAAGAGAATGTACTCTATTTTCTTGAAATTGATGCTGAACATATGAAATGTTGCCCGAAATATGAAATGTTACATGTGCTGTGAAAGGTAACAGGTAGTCGTTAAAGTCTCAGATTGTCTATTTTCTTGTCCTCTTGATGAGTGATACTCTTTTCTTAAGTTCCTAAGTTAGCAATATATATATTTCCGAGGACCAACTCTTTCTTCGGTTTATCCTAGTTCGTAATTTCAATATTTCTGCATTTCCGTTTGGGCTTTTGCCATGTGAGTTGTTGCATTTACTTTCTAGAACTGTAATTGAACTTTAGTCTTATTAAGAGTGAAGAGTCAAAAACACACCTAAAGTATCCTGTTTTTTTCGAGTTTTATACTCGAACTATCATGATATATATCAGTTTCCTACTTCAACTATCATCAACTATTTAATTTTCTATTTTGTTAAGTAAATTTTTTTGTTTTTTATGTTCTGCTCATTTGTTAAATTCATGTTTAAGGAATGTCTCCCATTTGTGATTTCGTATTTTGTAAATGGTAACTATTGATGTACTGTAATAATTTCTTTGACTTTTTCAGAGAACATCTGGAAGCAATAGTAAAGTAAAATTAGTAAAGTAAGAGTGAGGAAGCTTGTTCGTGGAATTGAGTCAAAATTGATGGCTATTGGCCTTTAATGTAGCACTTCCACTGTCCATTTTTACTTATTTATATTTGATTTGACAAATTCTTTAATTATAAGCTATTTAAATATTAAAAAATAAAAAATATTTAATAACAAAAATAAAATAAAAATTAAATGGTAACTTATCTCTTAATTTTCTAAATTGAACAACCATACAAGTAAGAATGGACACATGGCGAATGATATCTCTTCTCTTTTGACTAATACTTTCACCGTTCACTTTAGTTATCACTTTTTGATAAGAAACACCTTTTAAGAAAATAATTATTACTATAATTATTTTATAATATTATCCCTACTAAATAAAGTCAGTAATATTTTAAAAATAATTTAGAAAATAAATAATTAATATTAAAAACAAAATAAGAAAAATTCTTTTGTTTTTTTTTTTATATGTCAAAAGTGACAAGTAAAAAATAAAATTGAATTGATAAAATAGTGACAAGTAAAAGTGAATGGAATGAGTATCTTAAATTAAAGGAAAAAGGATTAAATTTATCCCCCTACTTCAAGAAATTAGCTAAAGATACTCTTCGCCATTGATTGATTTATCCTTGTTGTCATACTTTTACACTAAATTGGGGTCAAATTTAAGAAATTTTTCACATGTATTCTTTATTTAATAAAAAAACACAAGTCAATTTTAAATGCCCCAATTTTTTTAATAAAAATACATCCTCATCTAACTCGTCCCTCATCAGCCTCAAAAAAGACACAAATAAGTATACCCATTCTTCAATTTTATTGCAAAAAATTGATCAACAAAATAGAGGGAGGGGTATATTTATTTGTATCTTTTTTGCGAGTCTGATCAGGTTGGACGAGTTAGATTAGAGTGCGTTTTATTTTTAAAAAAAAGAGACATTGAACTTTGATTTGCACTTTTCCGTTAAAGAAAGGATATACGTGAAAAATTTCATAACAATGATGGTAAATTAAATTCTAAAGTATAATAACAAGAATAAATTTGACCCAAAAATATGACGAATGTATATTTAACCTGTATTCCAAAATAGAGGGGTAAATTTATCCTTTTACCTAAATTAAATTCTATCCACCCCTTTCTAAAATATCTTCCCATCCTTTCCATACTCCAATTCTCTTAATATCTCCTCTTTGTTGTTCATCATTTTGATGGCAGCTTATAGTGCTGTGATTTCTCTTCTTCAAACTCTTGAGCAAAGAAATACAAAACTCATTATTCAAAATCAAACTGCTAAAGCACTTGAATCTATTCATGCTACTGCTCAATATTTTCATGATGTTCTTGAAGAGGCTAGCTATAACAGAAGGCCAACTTTTGACCCTGAAAAGACCAAATCATTGGAGGAAGTAATAAGAGTTGCTGCTACTGATGCAGAGGATGTTGTTGAGCTGAAGTTTGGTCAGTTCATCAAAGTCTCCAGGTGGACATTTGGAATGTTACCGCATTGGGATTTGCTACCCCTTGTTGAAAAAATGGACACAACAAAGAAACAAGTGATGGAGATTCTTGAAGTATCCGTGGATTTGGGGATTGACACTTCTTTTACAAGTTATGTATTGGTGTCCGATCAGTTGGGAGACGATGTCGTGCACGGACTTGACGATGGCTTGGAGATCATAGTTAATAGATTGACAGGACCATCGACGGATTTAGAGATTGTTACAATAACAGGCATGGGTGGCATCGGCAAAACAACACTCGCTAAAAAAGCTTATGATCATTTCCCAATCAGGTATCGTTTTGACATTCTTGCTTGGGTTACAGTATCTCAAGAATTTCGAGGTAGAAATGTGTACTTGCAAGCTTTACATTGCATTTCAAAGCAAAAAGATAGTGTAAACGAAAAAGATTATGATAAGATGGATGAGAGTGAGTTAGCTGACTTGTTGCAAAAGAACCTTAAGCATCGAAGATATCTTGTTGTTGTTGATGATATTTGGAGGACAGATGTTTGGGATCGTATAAGAAGAATATTTCCTAATGACAACAACGGGAGTCGAATCTTATTGACTACTAGAGAAACTGAGGTAGCGATGTATGCAGATACTAGTAGCCCTCATGAGATGAACCTTTTGACTTTAGAAAACGGTTGGAAGTTACTTTGTCATAAGGTGTTTGGACCAAAACATGATCATCCTCATGAATTGGAAGATACTGGAAAGGAAATAGTAAAGAAATGCCAAGGACTACCCTTAACAATTTCAGTGATTGCGGGACATCTTTGTAAAATGTCCAGGACACTAGAAGGTTGGAAGGATGTTGCCCGAACATTAAGCGAAGTCATTGCTACTCATTCAGATAAATGCTTAGAAGTGGTCGGTTTGAGTTATCACCACTTGCCTAATTGCCTCAAACCTTGTTTTCTTTCTATGGCTGGTTTTCTGGAGGATTTTCAGATTGACACTCGTAGATTGATCCAATTATGGATCGCAGAAGGTTTCATAAAGTCTTCCGAAGGTGGTAAAAGTTTGGAGGAAGTGGCAGCCGATTATTTGGAGGACCTTATTAGCAGGAACTTGATACAGGCTAGAAAAAGGAGATTCAATGGTGAGATAAAAACATGTGGAATACATGATCTACTGCGTGACTTTTGTTTGATAGAAGCTGAAATGACAAAGCATATGCATGTTGAAAGAACTTACCCAACTCTTCAAACACAAAAGCATAATGTTCGTCGCTTCAGTTTTCAAGCCTTATCTTATTCAGTTGATGATTGTTGTAAGCTATTACCACCTGTTACCAAATCTATCTACTTATTTTCTCTTTTGAATCTACCTTATAGACCCCGTATTAAGCTCGAGATATTGCCCATCTATCGTTGTAATCCTGTAATACATGATTTTTTCTCTCGCTTCAACCTTCTCAGGGTATTGGCTATACTCAATACAAATGTAATGTTCAGGTCATTTCCACTTGTGATTACAAAGTTGTTTCACTTGAGATATCTCCAAATTCAATTTGATGGAGATATTCCTGAATCGATCTCAGAACTTCAGAAGTTGCAATTTCTAATTTGTAGTGGTTATCCTGAGAATGTAACTTTACCTGAGAAGATATGGATGATGAAGAACCTGAAGTGTATAAGCCTGGCCAGTAGAGCCACTTATTTACCGAGTCCTAGAAGAGAAAGTATTCTAAATAAGCATCTCGTGACATGGATGCCAAATCTTGAGGGATTTTTTGGTCTTTCCTACGCCAGTTGTACAAATGAAGTGTTTTCTGGCATTCCCAATCTAAAGAGATTGATCATTCGTGTACCTTTTAGCCTAGGAAACCGAATTCCCTATCGGCCCATGGATATGTCTAGCTTGGGGAAGCTCGAGGCATTCAAGTTTTACGGGCTACATTCTTTGGAAAACCCCATCAAGAGTTTTGTTTTTCCAACATCACTTAGGAGATTGTCTTTAACTTGGCTTAAAAATTTTATTTGGGAAGACATATCATCAACTGTTATCATGTTGCCACATCTTGAAGAGCTCAAACTTAAACATTGTCGAGCCTGGTATGGTGAATGGAGATTCAGCGATAAAGACAAAGTCAGAAGCTTGAAGTTGCTGTTACTGAGAAGCGTAAATCTTAGACATTTGGAAGCTAGCAGTGATAACTTCCCAAATCTAAAACATCTTGTCCTGAAGGAATGCAACATACTGGAAGAAATTCCGATTGATTTTGGGGAAATTTGTACTTTGGAATCAATTGAGTTACACGATTGCAGCGCTACTGCTGAGGATTCTGCAAGAGAGATTGAACAAGAACAAGAGGACATGGGTAATAGTTCCCTTAAGGTCTACATCCATCAGAGGCGGAACCACCCTAGTAATAGGGGGTTAGTCCGAACCCCCTTCGATGGAAAATTATACTATTAATACATGATTAAAATGATTTTTTATGTATATATTGTAGATGTTGAAGCCCCTTTGGTGAGTTTTTCTTCAGATTTTGAACCCCTCAGCATAAATCCTGTATCGGCCTCTGACATCCATAATAGTGGCAGTGAGTTTCAAATCTCTGTAACAAGTTTCTTTGATTCTTCACACTATTAATTTAGAGGACATGACTTCTAATTTTCGTCTTGCATTTGCAGGGAATTGAAGCTTATTTTGAGGGACCATCTAATGCTACCTTAGAAATGCATATATTTTGATAAGTACATGTTCTGATTGTTAAATTCATGTTTAATATGTCTTGCCTATTTTTGATTTTGTATTTTGTAAACAGTAACTATTGGGTACTATAATATCTATTTTGTGTTATGTGATAGTAACAGTAAGTAATCTAGCTTCTGATAAGAATGTCAGTGAGTAGAGGCAAAGTGTATAATACCCATGGTGTCTAGGAGCATGATAAGTAGACGATGAAAGAGATTCTTTTACTTTTTGTGAACTTTGACTTGTTTTTTAATCGTGTACTATTGATGTCGAAACTTATTGCAGTTATACATTAAGATATAAAGTTTCAAAGAAGAATCAATCATTTTCTCTTCGGCTTGATTCTGTTCCTGTGAGAAAAAGTTGATGCAAATGTTGGCTATGTATTTCCGTCTCTTAACGTTGGTTTCTCGCTATTGTTGTATTATGAACCTGTAACTGTCAAGATATATCAAAGTGGCCGCTAAAGATAAGGTACTATATCATAATAAAGAACTCAAATGTTGGTTTCGGTGAGCTTTCTACCCTTCGGTATGATATTATATATCATCTGATTCTACACCAAAGTCTACTCCTTAGCCAGTTCTCTTATAGAGGTAGAGGTGGAGCTACAATCATCAAAGGGTTGGTCAGTTGAACACCCTTCACCTGAAAATTATGAACTACACATAATTTTATTACACATGATGATACAAATATTATACATCTGTGATGTTGGGTGAATTTATGCATTCTAGCACTACTATTCTAGCTTATTTAGCCTTGTTTTGAGGATGATTATTATGCTATATGTATTCATAATAATATAAATGAGCAATTATGTGTCCGAGTATGTGTTCACAATGTTTAATGGTGTTTCCACACAAGTTTTGATTCAATTCGACCATTTAGAGTTCAACCGAGAAAACTAGTGTGACTAGCTTGAGCTGGGTGTTTTTCTAGTCTATTGTGTTGAGTTCTAATGTGTTTTAATGAGCTACTAAGGTTTTTATTATGTGTTTATATGTGAAACATCTTAGTGATAATGTTCAAGGGTCCATTGGATCAAGAAAAGAGTGAAAACAATGAGCTCTCAATGTGAATTTAGCCTATGCTTAGGTCGTGTTTCTAGTTCATCGGTGAGGATGTGTTGTTTTGAGCTCTTAATTGATGTGTTTAATGATTTAGGATGCTTGGTGAATGGATTATGATGATATATTAAGGATATACAAGCTTCAAATCAAGTGGAAACAACTCAAGAAGGCTCGGAATGCTCAACAAAAGCACAAGACGCAAGTTGGACCCCTGAAAAGTATTGGGCGAGTGTAGACTGTACAGGTGGCCAATGGAGAAGTTCAAAATACCACTGGATTCAGAAGAGGCCCAAGTGTTTGGAAATATGGCGCGTGTAGCTTAATTTGGAGTTTAAGGAGGCCTCACGACGCGTTGAAATCGCAAACAACTACTGGAATTTGACAGATTTTTTGACAATTGTGAATTTGCATGTCTCTGCGTCGCGCCGATGCCCAAGATCGGGATAATTCTTCCCAGCTGAAGTAAAATAGCGTGGAAACCCAATCCAAGTCGGTTTATGACTTGTATACTATAAATATAACGTCCCAAACTCCGTTTTAATCATCTTGGGACCTCTTGGAAACCCTAGATCAACTTGGAACATCATTGGAGGATACCACAACTTCTTTTTAGGTTTTATCATTCTTTAATTTAATTTTTTGGGAAAAGGCTCAAATATGCCATTGAACTATAAAAAATAACTCAATTATGTCATTCGTTAAAAGTTGGGCTCATTCATGCCATCGTCGTAACAAAACTAGTCCATCCATGCCATTACTTTTAACAGCCGGTTTTTAGAAAACAACTTTGCCACGTGACAGCATATTAGAGGTCCACGTCATTTTTTTTATCCATTAAAAAGAATCCACCTAAATTTTTGATCCATTAAAAATTAGTTTGATCTATGACGATTAGGTTAATAGTAGAGTCAAAATTTTCATTAAGAGATTTTAAAATAACATAAAAATATATATGAAGAAATTAATGAACACACACACACACACACACACACACACACATATATATATATATATATATATATATAAAATATACATTAATTTATTTTATACTCCCACACAAATATATACTCCCATGTTACCTAACTTATCAAAAATGGATTTACTTTTGTTTTTATATATGCCAACTGGAATTAGATTATATTATACAAATTCCATGTCATCTTCATTTTATTCTTTCTTTTTGATATTTTATTTCATTAAAGAGAAAAGAACAATAAATTTTGGAATTAATCAATTCATTGAATTAAGTATATAATGAAATGATAAAGACTATACATACTTAATACTTGTGAGTTGTAACTTGCATGCATGGCTTATATATTATTTTTATTCAATTTCTAATTAAGATTGGACCACTTAAAATTAATTATATAAGGATATAAAACTATGACGTCTCACCAATTTTTATGTGGCTATATCATTAAATCAAATTGTAATTTAAGAAAAAATAATTATAATTTAGAAAAATATTCTACCTCCAATGATTAATGTTGATTGTCAAATAATTATCTTAATATATGATTGTGTCAAAACATTAAACGACATATTAAAAAAGATGAAAGGGAGCAGTATAATGAGTGTTTGAGAGAACAATGTCCCACATGAAAAGTAAAAAAGAAATAAAATTATTTATAAAATATCGGATATTTAAGGTCTCTTGAAAAAAAAGAGTCAATTTAGTTCAAAGCGAATGATATCATACAATATTAAAAGTATTTTATGGTAATTAATTAGCACAATAATTGATATCAACGCCACTTTACTGAAATTTTTGCAGGATAGGTATGAGGATGATAGCGTGATGGCATGAGACTATTGTCTTATTGTCTTTGCTTATCTATGGATCAATTTACTATATTTGACCACAATTTTAAGCCGCATACAACCAAAAAAAAAAGTCGATGAGCTTGATAACTATATAAATACTCGGATGATATGAGGCGATACACAAATAATCTCAAAATTAACTCATTAACAGTAATTAATCAAGTAAAACTTAGTTCAAAGGGAGATGATCATATTATTGATCCGTATTGTGAACAGAGTCACACGTGAAAGCCAGAAAAGAAAAAAAAAACTATTGATATGGGGCAATATACAAATAATCTCAAATTTTAAAAGCATAGATTAAACTAATTTTTAATGGATCAAAAAGTTGGATGGAGTCTTTTTAATGCATAAAAAAATATTATTATTATTATTTTTTAAAATTTAATTTAAAAAAAAATTAATTTTTTTTAAAAAATATGGTGTGGACCTCTAATATACTGTCACGTGGCAAAATCGTTTTCTAAAAACCGGTTGTTAAAAGTAATGGCATGAATGAGCCAGTTTTGTAACAGCGATGGCATGAATGAGCCCAACTTTTAACGGATGACATAAATGAGTCATTTCAGATAGTTCAGTGGCATATTTGACCCTTTTCCCTAGTTTTTTTTATAGTTTGTATCATCATTCCAAGGGATTGGATGATGAATATTTCCATTAAAGGCTAAAACCCACTTTCCGGGATTGAGGTCAAGAACATGAATACTTTTTAATATTCTTTATTGTAGTTTAGTTTTGGATTATCATTTGAGTTGTTCTTAATTTCTTGAGCCTACTATTTTAATGATTAGCTACCATTAGAATAAATTTATATTTTTATTTGAATCTGGGAGGAGAATCATAAGATAGAATGAAGAAATTAGGGAACAAGATTCTTATTCTTTCATGAAATAAGGAATTTGAATTAGCCTCTAGGATAGGGATATACCTAGAAGTCTTGTTTGATTCAATTGGAAGAAGATAACTTCATAGATTTAGATGAATTTTTGTATCTCTACGGGAGTTGTAGGTACAATGTTCACTATATAGAAGATTTGAGGTCGGGAGACTAAAATTGTAGCATAAACCTTGCGAATCAACAATCCGATAATCAATTAGACTACGATACGAATAGAGATTTGTAAGATTGTTCGAAATGCCTCAACCCTGGGCTTTACTCCATTGATTGTCCTAGATTTTATTTTATGCATTAGTTTAGATTAGTTTTAATTTACAAAATTACAACTTTATTTGTTACTCTCCTTAATTAGTTAAACAAGAAGTAGATACGCGGCGAACGCAAGTCCCTGAGAGATCGATACTTGGGCTTCCTTGAAGCCACTATATTACTTGATAAGACCACGTACACTTGCGTGTGCGCTGTCAAGTTTTTGGCGCCGTTGCTGGGGATTTGTAATTAGGCAACTATCTTAATTTTAGTTTTTCTATATTGAGTTGTTACTATTTATTTTTGTTTCTTTTTATTTTTTATTTATTCCTATTTTTCTCACACTCTTCTTGAGATTCCATTCTTGGATAGATGATTTTTGAGGGATGATGATTCTTGTCATTTTTGTGGAGGACCCCACCATGAGGCTTTTTGTCCAGATTCCAAGCATTTGGAGGGGACCTTTTTGTTTCCAACCTTTGGAGCAACCCACAAGTTGGTGTGTGATTTGTTACAGTCTGTATCACTCTGCAGATATGTGTACTTTTAATCCTGATTTAGTCATATTTGCGAAGACAACTACGGAGGTTAAGGAGATATCACCACCACCACAAGAATCGTAGCCACTCGACTGTCATCTTTCTTTTGAGAACCCTTACAACCATTTTTCTGTATTTTCATATAATTTTAGTACTAACTAAATATATCGTGGCTTATTTAATTTAATTTGGCATTTGGTAGAAATATAATTTAGTACCCTTGTAGAATATTTTTGATATTGATAAAATTCTTTAAGTCATGATATATTTATATTATTTTATAGTAAATTTTTTTGTGATTTATTAATATTTTATGCGGAGATAGTAAATTTAAAATATTAAAATATTATTATTATATAATATAGGTTTTTTTAAAAATAATTTTCTATTAATTATGATATATTCAAAGTATTATAATTATTTTTATCACGAATTTATGCGATCCCCAAATATGTATGCAGTGTAGAAAAAGTATTTGATGTGGAAATACCACCACACACGTGGGAAATGATGGACCACATGTTGCTACCACTTGTCCAAAACTTAGACCAAATATATCTTATATACTATATATGGTCTATTGACTTTTAGAAGTAGAAAAAAAGAAGAGTGAACTTCTGAGGGTATACATATACACATCTATATCTCTATATTGGCCTTTCTCAGTTTGCTTCTGTTTTTTTCATCCTTCTTTAGAAAATCAATTAAAGTTCTTGGCAAGTCTTATAAAATTTCATATAAGTTAATTATTCGAATTCATTATTCAAGCTCGGGTTCTACTAGTATTATTCGGAGGCTTCGCGGACAGATGCTCTAGATTTGACGTCCAGGTAGGCTAGGTTTACCTACTTTTAGATTGAGCTTATGTACCGAAATTGTGAACTATTATACTAGCTTTGAATAAATACTTATAGATGCATATTATTTGATTTATATAAACTGTCTTATTTATTCATATTAGGGCCCCGTTCTAGTAAATATTGAAAAATTATCTTTTAGCATAATATAGCATCTATTACTTTAGAACATGAAACTAAATTGCAAAACCTTAAATTTATTCCTTTTTAATTAAGATTAATGAATGATTATTTAGACATTTATATTTTTATGATATGGATTGTAATATTATTGGTGGGTTATGGTTACTATAAGTTCTGGTTCGAGTCCGACAATTGATTATTATGATTACTACGAGTTTCGGTTTGAGTCCGGCAATTGATTATTATGTTTATTATGAATTTCGATTCGAGTTCGGAAATTGATTATTATGATACTATGAGCTTCGGTTCGAGTCCGACATCTTATTATTTATGTTTACTTTCACCACTTATGTGTCCCACCGACTTATAGGGGTACGGTTGGGTTAATTATCTTCTTCAGTGTGCCTAGCTGGCTTATGTGGGCTCAGTTAGGTTATGTTTGATTTATTTGTTATTACTGTATCATTATTTTTTCTGTATTGCACAAGTTTATTCCTTTACAGCCGTTGCATAGCTTGGTAGTTGTTTACCTTTCCATCCCTATTTACTAATAACTCAGATTACATCCTTGCATTATAGTTACACCTTTTCTAAATTAATCTTAGTTGGCCGATGATGCCTACTGAGTACCCGTTGTTTTTGGTACTCATACTTCTGCATCTTTTTCCTCATGCAGATCCAGGTACTAGCATTGAGCGTTAACGTAGCTCCTACCTTACAGTGCTGGTTTAGAGCGGGGTAAGCTTACTGTCGTCCGAGGCTGATCCTCCTCTATCTAATCTTGTGTACATTTTAGATTTTTGTCTAGTACTCTGGGTACCTGTTAGTAGTGGCTTTAGTACTGACCTTATCAGGTCTTGGGAGAGATTCATTTGTATAGCTGGTCCTTTTTCCTCCTCTCGTTTTGATATAATACATATGCTTTCTTCTTAGTTTTCACTTATTATTGAGGTTGTTATTATCATACGTGATGTTTTATTTTGTCTCTGCCTAATAGCCCATTACCTATCATTCTGGGCTATGGTTTGTCTTGCCTACTGGTGGGATAAGGTAGGCTCCATCACGATTTGAGAAATTGGGTCATGACAAGTTGGTATCAGAGCTAGGGTCACACTTGTATTGTTAGTACTGGAACCGATGTTTAGTAGAGTCCCACGGATCGGTACGGAGACGTCTGTATCCTATCCTTTGGAGGCTACAGAGCATTTTAGGGAAAAAAAATCTTATTTTCTTGATCCATTTTGTGCGTTGAGTCTGGTTAAGTTGTAATCTTTTTATTGGATCACTCTTTACGTAGATGGCTAGGACACGAGGTTCGAGAGAAGGGGGTCGGGACTGTGGGTCCGCTTCTAGAGTTCTATCTTGGGGTCGAGGTCGACCTAAATATCAGGACAGGATAGAGCAGAAGCCCCTATTCGAGATCAGGTTAGGGATCCAGCACCTGATCCTATTATAGCTTCGGGGATTGAGATAGCTTCAGGTATTCCACCACATCAGCAGGTGGGCCAGAAGGCAACCCAGGCTCCACCCGTCTTTATATATTTTTCGGTTATTCAGGATACATTAGTTCAGTTATTGGGATTAGTTGGTGGTCCACCAGCCGTGGGAGTTCAGCCAGCAGGATAGGGTGGCGTAGATTTAGGGGAACAACCTGTGGCAGCGACGCCTAGGGTTGAGGTTCCGCCAGCACCAGTAGTCCCACAGCTAGCAGTAGCCCAGCCACTTATGTCTATAGAGGAGTAGAAGATGTTGGGTCAATTTTTGAGATTGACTCCACCCAGGTTTGCCGGGACCCCGGGAGAGGATGCTTATGAGTTCCTATCCAGTTGCGAGCAACGGTTGTAGAATTTAGGGCTGGTTGAGGCACGAGGAGTAGACTTTGTTTCTTATCAGTTCGACACGGCAACGAGGAGGTGGTGGACAGGTTATCTTGATTCTAGGCCAGCTGGATCTCCACCAGTGACTTGGACTCAGTTTTTTGAGGCTTTCTTTGGGAAGTATATGCCTCGTAGCATGTGTGAGCGTCTTTGGGATAATTTTACCGCATTGAGACAGGGATCTATGACGGTGGCTGAGTATGAGGCAAGATTCCAAGAGTTAGCCAGACATGCCACTATGATTTTGGATACGTAGTATGAGCAGATTCGATGCTTTGTCAGGGGATTGATATTGTCACTCCATAGAGCTACACAGAGTTTAGTGACTTCAGGGAAGTTTTTTTCAGAGATAACCGAGCATGTTTATTCCATAGAAAAGATGGATCGTAAGGCCCAAGGGGGAGGCGATAAGAGAACACACTACCAGGGTAGTTACAATGGTTCACAGTCCTCAGGCCGAGGATTTCACCGTCGGTACCCTCATCAGTAGCCTTCTCAATATCAGGGTTAGCCTAGTCGGCCAGTTCAGGCATTGCTTCAGATATTCGATAGGGGTCAGCCAGTCTATTGTAGTTCCAGTGCTCATAGTAGCATCCAGTCGCAGAGGGTTGTTCAGTCAGGATCGTCGATTAGGGGTGGTCATTCTGGATTTACTGGACCTTCTAGTCAGAGCAGGGTGCCCGGGGTATGTTATGACTGTGGATTTATTAGTCACTTCGCCCGTGGGTGTCCTCAGTGTAGGATGATTGAGCCTCCAGTTTTGGCTGTGTAGCCGATTAGATCAGTGCTGCCATTAGGTAGAGGTAGTGTACAGGGTTGTGGAGGTAGTTCCCAGGGTTCTAGAGGTGGTCTGCAGAGAGGTAGGGCAGGCGGTCAGGCAGGTACCCAGTCTAGTAGTGGACAGGGTAATTTGTATGCAGTTCCAGGTAGATCAGAGGCTGAGGCTTCGAATACTGTGATCACAGGTATGATTTTCATGTTCCATCAGCCAGCTTCTGCTTTGTTTGATCCCGGTTCCACCTTTTCATATATTTCTACTTATTTTGCATCGCAACTGGGTTTATGTTCGGAGTCTTTATCTATGCCGTTACGTATGGCTACCCCAGTGGGTGGCTCTTTAGTAGTAGATCGGGTATATAGATCTTGTTTGGTTATTATTCGGGAGTTTGATACTCATATTGACCTTATTATCCTAGATATGGTAGATTTTAACGTAGTTCTAGGGATGAATTGGTTGTCTCCTTACTGTGCGGTCTTGGATTATTTTGCTAAGACCGTTACCTTAGCTTTTCCTGGCATACCCCCAGTTGTGTGGCAGGGTTCTGTTAGCCGCGCACCAACAGGGATTATTTCATACATTTGTGATAGGAGACTGATATCGAGGGGTTGTGAGTATTTTCTTACATATATCTGGGATGTTAGTGTTGAGAGTTCCCCACTTGACTCCGTCCCTGTTGTTTGCGAGTTTTTTGATGTATTTTCAATCGATCTACCTGGCCTTTCTCCTGAGCGTGACGTAGAGTTTATTATTGACCTCGAGCCTGACACCCGACCTATTTCTATGGCTCCGTATCTTATGGATCCTGCTGATTTGAAGGATCTGAATAGTCAGCTTCGGGATATTCTAGGTAAGGGATTTATCAGACCAAGTGTATCTCCTTGGGGTGCTCCAATTTTGTTTGTGAAGAAGAAAGATGGCTCGTTGTGTATGTGTATCGATTACAGGCAGTTGAATAAGGTTACTGTGAAGAATAAGTATCCTATGCCTCGGATTGATGATTTGTTTGATCAGCTTCAGGGTGCGGTGGTGTTTTCTAAGATTGATTTGAGGTATGGTTACCATCAGTTAAGATTTAGGGCTACGGACATCCCTAAGACAGCCTTCAGGACTCGTTATGGTCATTATGAGTTCCTGGTGATGTCTTTTGGGTTGACTAATGCTCCAGCAGCTTTTATGGATCTGATGAATCGCGTTTTTGGGCCATATTTGGACTCTTTCATGATATTATTTATTGATGAAATTCTAGTTTATTCAAGGAGTAAGGAGGAGCACGAACAACATTTGAGGACTATACTTCGCACTTTGAGAGACTACAGTTTGATGTCAAGTTCTCAAAATGTGAGTTTTGGCTTGACTCTGTAGCTTTCTTGGGGCACGTAGTGTCCAAGGATGGTATTATGGTAGACCCAACCAAGATTGAGGCTATTCTCAGTTGGGCTAGGCCTACATCACCTTTTGAGGTTCACAGTTTTATTGGGTTGGCAGGTTACTACAAGCGGTTCATTGAGGGCTTTTCTTCTATTGCAGCCCTTATGACTAGATTGACCAGGAAGAAGGTTCTGTTTCAGTGGTCTAAGAGTTGTGAGGTGAGCTTTATGAAGCTCAAGAATTTGCTTACTTTAGCTCCTATTCTGACTCTTCCTATTGAGGGCGAGGGTTTTACTATTTATTGCGATGCTTCTGGTGTTTGGTTGGGGTGTGTTCTGATGCGACGTGGCCGTGTTATTGCATATGCATCAAGGCAGTTGAAGGTGCATGAGCGCAACTACCCCACCCATAACGTAGAGTTGGCAGCGGTAGTATTTGCGCTTAGGTTTTGGAGGCATTATTTGTATGGGGTCCGCTGTGAGATATTTTTTTATCATCGCAGTCTTCAGTATATTATGACCCAGATAGAGCTTAATTCGATGCAGTGCAGGTGGATTGAGTTGCTGAAAGACTATGATATCTATATTCTCTACCATTCGGGCAAAGCAAATATGGTAGCGGATGCCTTAAGTTGGAAGTCAGTAAGTATGGGTAGCTTAGCTTTCATTTCAAGTTCTCAGCGGCCGTTGGCTTTGGACATTCAGTCCTTACATAACATGATGGTTCGTTTGGATATTTTTGACCCACAAAGAATCATTGCTAGTGTTGAGGCCAAATCCACCTTGTTGGAGCAGATCCAGAGTCATCAGTTCGAGGATGAAAGGCTTCATAGCTTTCGAGAGCAAGTGTTGAGGGGTGAGTCTCAGTGGGCTACCTTAGATTCTGAGGGTGTCTTGATGTTTGACGATCGTATTTGTGTTCCAAAGGTTGGAGATTTGATCTAGTTGATTCTTCGCGAGGCTCATAGCTCCAGATACTCTATTCACCCCGGGACAGCTAAGATGTATAGGGATTTGAGGAAGCATTATTGGTGGAGTGGTATGCGAAGAGATATAGCAGGGTTTGTGGCTCGATGTCTTTGTTGTCAACAAGTAAAGGCTGAGCATCAGAGACCTGGTGGATTGCTTCAGCAGCTACCCATTCCCGAGTGGAAATAGGAGCGAGTTACTATAGATTTCGTAGGTGGATTTCCTCGTACATCGCGTGGTTTCGATAGCATTTGGGTAATCATGGATCGATTGACCAAGTCTGCACATTTTATCCCCATTCGGTTTTCCTACAGTGCCGAGAGGTTAGCTCGTGTTTACATTCAGGAAGTAGTTTGCCTACATGGGGTCCCTGTGTCCATTATTTCTGATCGAGGCTCTCAGTTCACTTCCAGCTTTTGGAGGGCATTTCAGGAGGAGTTGGGGACCCAGGTTGACCTTAGTACAGCCTTTCATCCCCAGACTGATGGGCAGTCAGAGCGGACTATCCAGGTTCTAGAGGATATGCTCCGCGCTTGTGTGTTAGATTTTGGAGGTCAGTGGGACCAGTTTCTACCTTTGGCAGAGTTTGCTTATAATAACAGCTTTCACTCGAGTATTTAGATGGCCCCGTTTGAGGCATTATATGGCAGGAGATGTTGATCTCCTGTTGGTTGGTTTCAGACTTCTGAGGCTAGACCTCGTGGCATATATTTGCTTCGTGATTCATTGGATCATGTTTGAGTGATTCAGGATAGGCTACGAGCAGCTCAGAGCAGACAGAGGAGTTATGCTGATTGCAGACGTCGTCCATCGAGTTTCAGAGTTGGTGATAGGGTCTTCCTGCGATTATCACCCATTAAGGGTATGATGAGGTTCGGGAGGAGGGGAAAGTTTAGCCCTAGATATATTGGACCTTTTGAGATCCTACAGAGAGTTGGGGAGGTAGCTTATGTGTTGGCATTGCCACCTGCCTTCTCAGCCATTCACCCGATGTTTCATGTATCTATGTTGCGGCAATATATTCTAGATGAGTCACACATACTTCAGTGGGAATCGGTTTAGTTGGACGAGGACTTGGCATTTGTAGAGGAACCAACGTCTATTTTGGGGAGGGATGTCAGGCGGTTGCGCTCCAGGCACATTCCGTTAGTTAAGGTTCAGTGGCGTCACCATCCAGTTGAGGAGGCTACTTGGGAGATCGAGCGTGTTATGCGCACCCAATATCCTTACTTGTTTGAGCCTTCAGGTATGGCCTTATCTTTTACTTTCGCGGATGAAAGTCCATTTAGTAGTGGATGTTGTCGTGACCCTTACGACCTTTTTCCTGTATTTTCATATAATTTTAGTACTAACTTAATGTATCGGGGATTATTTAATTTAATTTGGCATTTGGTAGAAATATAATTTAGTACCCTTATAGAATATTTTCAATATTGATAAAATTCTTTAAGTCATGATATATTTATATTATTTTATAATAATTTTTTTTGTGGTTTATTAATATTTTATGCGGAGATAGCAAATTTTAAATAGTAAAATATTATTATTATAATATAGATTTTGTTAAAAATAATTTTCTATTAATTATGATATATTCAAAGTATTATAATTATTTTTATCATGAATTTATGCGATACCCGAATATGTATGCAGTGTAGAATAACTATTTGATGCGGCAATACCACCACACACGTGGGAAATGATGAACCACATGTTGCTACCACTTGTCCAAAACTTAGACCAAATATATCTTATGTACAATATATGGTCTATTGACTTTTAGAAGTAGAAAAAAAGAAGAGTGAACTTCTGAGGGTATACATATACATATCTCTATATTGGCCTTTCTCAGTTTGCTTCTGTTTTTTTCATCCTTCTTTAGAAAATCAATTAAAGTTCTTGGCAAGTCTTATAAAATTTCATATAAGTTAATTATTCGAATCCATTATTCAAGATCGGGTTCTACTAGTATTATTCGGAGGCTTCGCAGACAGATATTCTAGCTTTGACGTCCAGGTAGGCTAGGTTTACCTACTTTTAGATTGAGCTTATATACTGAAATTGTGAACTATTATGCTAGCTTTGAATAAATACTTGTAGGTGCATATTATTTGATTTATATAAACTGTCTTATTTAGTTGGATTAGAGCCCCATTCTAGTAAATATTGAAAAGTTATCTTTTAGCATAATATTGCATCTATTACTTTAGAACGTGAAGCTAAATTGCAAAACCGTGAATTTATCCCTTTTTAATTAAGATTAATGAGTGATTATTTAGACATTTTATATTGTTATGATATGGATTTTAATATTATTAGTGGGTTATGGTTACTATAAGTTTCGGTTCGAGTCTGGTAATTAATTAGTATGATTACTATGAGTTCTGGTTCGAGTCCGTTTATTGATTATTATAATTACTATGAGTTCCGGTTCGAGTCCTACAATTGATTATTATGATACTATGAGCTTTGGTTCGAGTCCGGCATCTAATTATTTATGTTTACTTTCACCACTTGTGTGTCCCACCGGCTTATGGGGGTACGGTTGGGTTAATTGTCTTCTTCAGTGTGCCTAGCGGGCTTATCAGGGCTCAGTTAGGTTATGTTTGATTTATTTGTTATTACTGAATCATTATTTTTTCTGTATTGCACAAGTTTATTCCTTTACAGCTGTTTCATAGCTTGATAGTTTTTTACCTTTCCATCCCTATTTACTAATAACTCAGATTACGTCCTTGCATTGTAGTTACACCTTTTCTGTATTAAGATCAGTCGGCCGATGATGCCTACTGAGTACCCATTATTTTTGGTACTCATACTACACTTCTGCATCTTTTTCCTGATGCAGATCTAGGTACTAGCAGTCGGCGTTGATGTGGTTCCTATCTTACAGTGCTGGTTTAGAGTGGGGTGAGTTTACTATCGTCCGAGGCTGATCCTCCTCTATCTACTCTAGTTAGTCTTTTTCACTCGAGACTACTTGTGTACATTTTAGATTTTTGTCTAGTACTCTGGGTACCTATTAGTAGTGGTTCTAGTACTGACCTTATCAGGTCTTGGGAGAGATTTATTTGTATAGCTGGTCCTTTTTCCTCCTCTCATTTTGATATAATACATATGCTTTCTTCTTAGTTTTCATTTATTATTGAGGTTGTTATTATCATACGCGATATTTTATTTTGTCTCTGCCTAATAGCCCATTACCTATCATTCCGGGCTATGGTTTGGCTTGTCTACTGGTGGGATAAGGTAGGCGCCATCACGATTTGAGTAATCAGGTCGTGACACTGAAATTGAAAAGGTGAATAAGAGTGAGAGTGTTGAGGATAGTATAAATTTTGAAGTAGGATTTGTTGGGCCGCACTCCAAGCACTTTTCTACATTATGTTTAGATGATATTTTGTCTGTGGAATCATTTAAAATAGCGAAAAAGTGTGAAGATGAGGAACAAGAATCCTATATTCTTGATTTTACATTGGATAAGCTATATAAAAACACACCTCACCTCAAGGACGAGTTGTTTATCATACATCATCCATTACTCGGTTCATTAATCTCTGTACCACCTCCATATGATCGAGGTAAAAAGATGGATGCGATGTTGGGAGTGAAATTCATATCCTCAAGGTGGAGAAAAAAGTTGATTGGGTCATGCCTCGACACTAAATTAGGTGCTTCTTGGGAGGCAACCCAATGTAAGTAGGTTTTATTTTCAGTTTTTTCAGTTTTTATTTCACGTAGTTTTTGTTTTTGATTGAGTCACAGGTTAATGGGAAGTCTGAGTACCATAAACTTGAACTTGAAGCATGGCAAAGAATGAGTGTGGGGTCCCATGGACCTCCTTTATGTGAAGGTGCTACTAGCTAGGCCTAGAGGCCTCAAGGAGTATTTCTATTTCTTACTTTTAAAATTACTTTGGGGACAAAGTAGATTTTTAAGTGTGGGGTGGGGAAATTCCCAAATTTTGACTCAATTTTTTTTTAAAAAAATTGGGTTAGGAATAAGTGAGATATTTTTGTTAGTGCTATTTTTGATTATCTGATGCAAGTGGATTTGTTGGTAAAAGCATGTGATTTTGGAGAATTACTACTTTTTAGACTCTTAGGCTCATGTTTGTGACTCTTGTACTTGTGGCTTAAATTTAAATTCATGCTATTGTTTGGTTGGGAGTCTATGTTGATCCTATTGAGTTAAGCATGTGCCATGTGCGTGTGATATTTTTGTATATTTCTTGTTGCATGTGATGTCTAGAACTTGCCTGGTGTGTGTGTGAAGTGAAATATAGAACGTGGGTTTAGGAGATGATATAGGCATTTCTTTGATATCCTTGTTTTATACCATCCTTTTACCTACCCTTATGCATTATCCTAGTTAAACCCCATTGAGCCTTTAGCCTTTTCTTTGGTAGCCTCATAAGTAGACTAATTCCTTCTTTGATAGACCATAATTTGATCCAAAAGGCTTCTAAGTGCTTTAATTGAAAAAATAAATAAATTTGAGAAAGGAGTTTGAGAAATTGATGTGTGGTAGATGGTTGTGATATAGTTTTTGCTAAAAATATTGCCATGATTGTAAAAAAGAGAAAAATTGATTCTTGTGGTAGTAAACTATGTGTCCACCAAGTATTTGTGAAAATGCTTAAAAGAGATGGGGCTAAAATAAAAGACATGGGTAGACAAAAGTTGTATAATTTGGTTGTTGGAGATTGGTTTTAAATGTATAATGTAGTGTATTAAAGCGCTTAGAGAGGTTAGTCACTATTCTTGGCCAAAATAGTTTCTACCCGTTCTTTTGCCTACATTACAACCCAAAAAAGTCCTAATTTATCCTAAGCTTTACATTCGACTATTAGTGAAACACTACACTAAGGGAAAGCCTATGGTTCATTATGTGTAACTTGTGAATTCTTTGTGAGAGTGAGCGTAATTTCATTCTTGTACCCATTACGTTATAAATTGCATTATTATGAGAGGTTATGAGTAACTCTATTGTTGTGAGGGGCACATGTTTGATGAATATGGGTGATTTGTATGATGTCCTTGATTGAACAATAAGCATGAGTTTGCCAACTAGGTGAGCCAATTCTTGAGGTTAGGTTGTTTTGGAGTAGTGTTCATAAGCTTTCAATTGTGTATAACATGCTTAGTGTTGTAAACTTGCATTCGTGTAGTCATTGTAGTTCTATCTTGAGTGTCTTGCATATATTAGAAGTGTGGAGTCTCTTCAGCTCATGGTGTTTATAGTTAATAATTGTTCGAGGATGAACAAGGCTTTAAGTATGGGGTGGTGATGTTGGGTGAATTTATGCATTCTAGCGCTACTATTCTAGCTTATTTAGCCTTGTTTTGAGGATGATTATTATGCTATATGTATTCATAATAATATAAATGAGCAATTATGTGTCCAAGTATGTGTTCACAATGTTTAATGGTGTTTCCACACAAGTTTTGATTCAATTCAACCATTTAGAGTTCAACCGAGAAAACTAGCGTGACTAGCTTGAGCTAGGTGTTTTTATAGTCTATTGTGTTGAGTTATAATGTATTTTAATGAGTTACTAAAGTTTTTATTATGTGTTTATATGTGAAACAACTTAGTTATAATGTTCAAGGGTCCATTGGATCAAGAAAAGAGTGAAAACAATGAGTTAAAGCTCAATGTGAATTTAGCCTATGCTTAGCTTGTGTTTCTAGTTCATTGGTGAGGATGTTATGTTGTTTTGAGATTTTAATTGATGTGTATAATGATTTAGGATGCTTGGTGAATGGATGATGATGATATATTAAGGATATGCAAGCTTCAAATCAAGAGAAAACAACTCAAGAAGGTTCGGAATGCTCAACAAAAGCACAAAACACAAGTTGGACCCTGAAAAGTATTGGGCAAGTGTAGCCGGCTATTGTTAGTTTAATCGGATGGGTGTATGTATATTTAGGTTAGTCCAATGGACACACACCACTGTCTCTTCTAAGCTGCTTTAGAATTAGGTGCGCTTCATTTTGGATGTTCATTGTCTTTTAACATATCTTGAACTCCAACAAATGGTTTGCAGCTTACACGAGGACACACGCGATGACTTTATCACCTTTTTTCTATTTTAAATATGATACAAGGGAGAATTACTGTAACACTATTGTATCAGAGGTGTGCATTTGGGCTTGGCAAGCATAATAAATTGGCTGTCCCAAGTTTATCTCAAAAGGTATGTTCTCTATCATGTGATAGAGATTTACCTCTTGAACTAGCTACCGGGTTGAGTTAGACCCAAGGTCCATTTCTTATCATGTTTCATAGTCGAACCCTTCTCAATTCATCGTTTACCTGATGTTTGTCTCCCATCATATGTTATCCACACTTCAAATGTCTTATCTTGGATATGCTGGGGTGTTGAGTTCCACATTGGCCGTGGAAGGAGAAATTAGACTCTTTATATGGTTTTGGGCCATCCTCACCTTTTCATTACCTATAAATCATGCATAAAGTTTGAAAATGTGGATACTATTCGGGTAAAAATATCCTATACACGTGGGCGATCATGGCACATGGAAAGTAAGTCAAGAGGCACAAGATACACCAAGCTTCAATTATGTCATATACATCGAGCGGAATATACCGGTTCAAATGAACAAATACATCCCAGAGGGAAGGTCAATGAGCCCTCATTAGCCTTTAT
The DNA here is from genome assembly GCA_030864225.1 of Capsicum baccatum var. pendulum. Classification (NCBI taxonomy): domain Eukaryota; kingdom Viridiplantae; phylum Streptophyta; class Magnoliopsida; order Solanales; family Solanaceae; genus Capsicum; species Capsicum baccatum. The sequence continues at coordinate 8,696,804 of CM061552.1, forward strand.
GTAACCGACACGTGGATAACACCGAGCGTTATCTCTTTATTATTAATGGATCCGACTCCTCTCCATTTTTACACTCTCCATTTTCTCCAAGTCCCCATTCTGACTAATGACACATGGCCTAATTAAATTAGATGGCTAAGATTTAATTTATTCCAAAACTAAACCCCTAACCATAGTTAATCTCTATTATATTAAAAGCGTGTCACGTTTGAACTTTTTATCCTTCATTAAAAGTCTCCTCTTTAGAAAAAATCATCTTTTCACATATTCTATTTAAATTACAAATCCAATAAATCAATATAAATTTTTTCGACAGTACAAATGCACAATCAATATCCTATTCTAACTAAATTTGAACAAACAAAAATAAAAATCCTATACAAAACCAATAAATCAATATGTATTCCTAAATTAGCGTGTAAAAAAGAAAAAAAAGGTGTCCTAAGGAAAAACCTCAAAGTGGGAAAAAATAGTGAAAAGTTTTTTTTTTTTTAAATGTGTATTAGCGTATTAGATACAAAATCCTTTGAAGAGTATAATTTGTGTGATGGTAATTTAAATAATTTAATTTTTCTTTTATCTACACAAAAATCAAAATCCTATTCTAACTAAATTAAAACATACACGTTCATATTCAACCCAGAAAAAAACTAATTTTATCTATAATCTATATCTATAATATATTAGAAAAATACTCCTGAAATAGGATAGAAAAATACTCATAAAATAGGACTCTATTAAGAAATACTTCTATAAAATATTGAGATGCACACTAAACTAGAGAAGAAATAGGTTTCCTTATAGAAAAAATATGATTGATGCTCATCTAACTTGATTCGGTTGCATGTCTAGATTGATGGATGCTTAATTTTCTAACCATCAACTTCTTCACTACTTTTGTCAACATAATAGAATTCAACATCTGTGTGTGTGTATATATATATATATATATATATATATCTTCTTTGTTTTCATTCAAGTTATTCTTTAGTGTCAAAATTTTCGCTCAGACAAGAATTATTTTCATCAAAATTGAAGCTTTGTAATCATCACTGTATTATTTTGTTGTAGTTTACAGGATGAATTTAGAGGAACTTTTTTGGGTAAAGGTTACGTTTAATTATATTGTTTTTATATCTCTATTTTGAGAATTTTTTTGTGTAAAGGTAAAGTTTAGTTGTATCATTTTGATATCTCTATTATCGTATTATTTTGTTATAGTTTACAGGTAGTAGATGAGTGTCGATCACTTCGACAATTTTTTTTGGTAAAGGTTAGGCTTAATTAAATAAGTTCTCCAAAAGACATTGAACTTAATTATTGTATTTATCTTTATTATTTAAACAAATATCCTATTTAGTGTAACGTTTGAATTCAATAAAGCGAGATATACGCGCGAGACGCGTACACCTAAACTAGTATAATAAATATATTATAGCAACTAAAATAGGCTGCTTATTCAATATTCCCTCCCAATTATTGCTCTGAACTTTCTCTCATAGTTATGGAATTATTCACAGTAGATATAATTATTCGCATGAAGTTTTTCTTTCAAGTGGAACCAAATATCTGTGTGATTCGCAAGTACAATTGAGTAAACTGATATTTACTCAAGTAGTGATAACTCAGTAGTGAAATTAAGCACACACTTGTGAAGTTCTTTGAAGACTTCAATGGAGATGAATGTATAAAGGAGAGTAGAAGAGAAAGAAGAGAGTAAATGAGAGAAAGTTGTAATTCACTGATCGAGAGAATAATGTGTGTAACTTACTTTACATCTGTGATGAAGTTATATATATATATATATAGGTGTACATAGTTAGTTATAACTAAATTCTAACTCTTAACTAACTTACTTAACTACTATCAAGACCTGACTAATACACATCATGTACTTAATACAACTTAGTTTCTGATTTATCACTTAACACACCCCCTCAAGTTAGGTGTCATGAAGATGTTTGACACTCCTAACTTGGACATAAGATACATATGTTGAACCTTGAAGATAACTTTGGTTAGTAGGTCAGTAGGTTGCTCAGTGATTGAAATGTAGTGAGGCTGAATGTGTCCTTTTTGAATCGTTTTCCTGATAAAATGACAGTCAATCTTAATGTGTTTTATTCTTTCGTGAAACACAGGGTTGGCTACTATTTGCATTGCATATTTGCTGTCACTGAACAACTTAACTGGTAGTTTAATCCTCATGTCTAGCTCATCCAGTAGTCCAAGTAATCAGGTAATTTCAGATACAGTAGAGTCCATGCTCCTGTATTCTGCTTCTACAGAAATTCTGGAGATGATAGTCTGTTTCTTTGAATTCCGAGCAATCAATGAGTCACCTAGCTTGACTAAGTATCCAGATACTGATCTTCTGGTTTGTGTACTTGCTGCCCAATTAGCATCATAGTAAGCAGTCAATTCTTCAATTAGTTTACTAGATATATACACAGCTTGACCTGGCTAGTTCTTCACATATCTTTCTATCCTCAGTGCTGCTTCCATGTGAGTTCTTTTTGGTTTTTGTAGGAACTGACTTTGTTTGTAAACTAAGCAATGTCAGGCCTAGTGAAAGTTAGGTATAATAATTTGCCTATCAACCTTTGATAAGGTCTGATATCTGATAGTGTAGGATTCTGCATGTTGTCTTTGTCCTTCTTGAGTTCATGATACTCCTTGCTAGTTAATTTTGTGTTAGGATCCATAGGTGTTAATGCTGGTTTAGCTGCTAATAACCCAAGGTCTGATAAGAGTTCTAGCACATACTTTCTCTGATGCATAATGAAACCTTTCTCAGATTTTGCAAACTCTATTCCAAGAAAGTATTTTAACTCTCCCAGGTTATTCATTTTAAATACTTGTTGTAGTGAATTCTTTGCTTCTTTTATCAGCTGCATATCTCGACCCGAACCGAGACACTGGCCGTGATGAGCATTCCAAACCATGAAGGACTAGACGCCCTTCTCTATCTGGCAGTCATGCACAATATTCATACAATAAAGGAAGATGCGGAAATATAACTTAATACGAAATCATGGTCATACTCTGAACTCAATTTAACGATAAGAAATTTAAAATCCAACAACTCTAGATAATATCTAAACCAGTCTGCAAAACCTCTATTACATGCTAAAATGACAACTGTCTAAATCTGGGACAAGTCCCCCAGTAGACCCAAAATAATATAAATGACATAGTCTGAAATAAATAGGCCTTATGGAATAAAGAAGGCTCACCACTGCACAGTCTCTTCTCTCTGAAATCTCTACTGCTTAGTCGGACCTCTAGATTGAGCCTTAGACCCTAAAAGATAGGGGGTCAATACAGTTGTACTGGTATGCAGAGCAAATCCAAAAGAGAAAATGGTAACCCCCCCTCCCCCCCAATCTTTACCCAAAATCCCAACTACACACTTATACTTTGCGGAGGTCCTATGACCCTCCTGAACTATTTTAAAATAGAATTATTACCCCCCCCCCCCCGAACTATTTTAAAGTGGAATATCTACCTGTCTAAAAGCTCATACCCAGATTTTATTTTAATTTTTGGTCTACACGCGCTGCCATGTGTCATTACACATATTCCACGTCATATTACTTTTTTGTACTATAAAAAATTAGTTCCACGTCATGCCACGTCATATTCCATTCAATTCTTCTTCTTCTTCTTCTTCTTCTAATCTCCTTCTTCTTATTCTATTCTTCTTCGTCTTCTTCTTATTCTCCTTCTCTTTCTCCTTATCCTTCTCTTTCTCCTTCTCCTTCCCCTTTTTCTCTTTCTTTTCCTTCTTCTCCTTCTTCTCTTTCTTCTCCTTCTTCTTCTCCTTCTCCTCCTCCTCCTCTTTATCCTCCTTCTCCTTCTCCTTCTCCTTCTCCTCCTCCTCCTCCTCCTCCTTCTTCTCCTCCTTCTTCTTCTCCTTCTTCTTCTCCTTCTTCTTCTCCTTCTTCTCCTCCTTCTTCTTGTCCTTCTCTTCCTCCTTCCCCTCCTCCTCCTTCTCCTCCTCCTCCCTCTCCCCCCTCCTTCTCTCCTCCTCCTCCTCATCCTCCCCCTTCTTCTTCTTTTTCTTCTTCTTCTTCTTCTTCTTCTTTTTCTTCTTCTTCTTCTTATTCTTTTCCTCCTCCTCCTTTTTCTCCACGTCATATTCCATTCAATTCTTCTTCTACTACTACTACTACTTCTTCTTTTTCTTCTTCTTCTTCTTCTTCTTCTTCTTCTTCTTCTTCTTCTTTTCTTCTTCTTCTTCTTCTTCTTCTTCTTCTTCTTCTTCTTCTTCTTCTTCTTTTGCTTCTGCGCTAGGTGGTATACCCTATAACTTTTAAATTCCATGGTCTATATGGAATTTTCCATTAACTCAGCAGCCAAGCCCTCAATCAAAGTTTGCCGCAAGGGTTGGAGTCTCTGTATCTACTATGCCACAGGACTGTCGCCAACGTACAATAATAATATACCCGTATCGGCAAAATATGGTTTTAGGCAATGATTCAATTGACTTGTGCCTTCTTCGGGTAATCACCTAACCCTCTTTAGGCTCATTTTTAACTCTTTAAAATATGTAATCTCTGAAATCAAACTCTGAAAACTCTAACTCTGTTATGGGATACATCTATATGGTATCATCATACCATTGACTTGCAAGTCGTATCTCTAAGCCATTAATAACATATTAAAATCTCTGTTTTCAAAACATAAGGTTTGGTGCCACCATATCAATAAATCAAATCAAAGAATCTTCTCTTATAAATTAGGTAAAACCATGCAAACAACTTTCTTGATTAACTTTTCAATAATACAAGGTGGTTATGTCAAAGTTCTCGTTCACAAGCAATCTTTCTCTTTAACACAAAATGTAATTGTATCAAGAAAACATCCTCTCATCATCTCTAAATCATGTTCAAGTACTATGACATTGAGAAAACTACTTTCAAATCATAAAACATGTATTTCAACTCTTTTCCGACAAGATCATAAACTTTAATTCAACACAAGAGAGGGATTTCGTAATTTCTGCTCTCAAACAATCTTCAATCTCAATTTTTCATACATATATATACATGTAAATCAATTTAAGGGGGATAAGTCTGAAAGGCCAAAACAACAATAGCACCAAAACATTTAGAAAGCATAATTAAAATCATGGGTTCCAAAACCCCTTTCTAAATTCATGCTTGATAGCCTTTAAATCATATTTGAAAGTTTTCAACAAGCCCATTTAGTTTAGGATAAACCCCACATACCTTAGATTTCGTAGTTAGAATAATGGAACCTAGGAATTGATCCTTTTATTGGAATTCTTGATCTTAGGGATGAGTTTCTTGATCTTTGGGTAAGGAGTTAGGGTTTTGTTTTGAGAGGAAAACTGACTTATATCGTGTATTATACTTTTGGGGCATGAATCTTATGTTATGGACAGACCTTGGGTAAGGTAAAGGTCCAAATTGCCCTTAAAAATGCGAAAACAGAACCTGAAAATTAGGTGCGTGCGACAGAGCGTGCATCGCACGCTAATCGCGCGCAGCTACTGCCTCTCTCACAAAAATGGTTGTAATTTTTCGCTCAGGTATCAGATTTTTGAGAAATTGGTATAGTTGGAAAGATACTTCAAAGAAATTTCATTTGATATATTGTAGGAACTCTAATTCAAAATATACAAGGAGTTATGGTCAATGGAATTTGATCGAAGTTTAAACGTCAACTGAAACTTAATCGCTAGAAATGTTTCAACTCATCTTAGAGTTAGGGGATTTTTGTTACTTCAATTCATATTTAACGCTATTCCAACACTATAAGATTGATAACCGCACATATATTAACAAGGAATTATCTAGTTTGGGTCTATATGCGTAGGAACGACGGTCTAGATTCTAGCCCGTAAGTACGGGGTGTTACATTATCTCCCCCTTGAGATCATTCATCCCGAATGATGGGTATGGACTCTTTGAAGCTATAAAAGAGTAGAATAAAGAACATAATATTGATCTGAATATTTTCTGTCAACAAAAATATGCAAAGGCATCACACGATCTTCATGATATCCCCTAGGAAAATGGGTAAGCACGAAACCTGAGATAACGAAACTTGATCTCGACATGATCTTGGCATGTGTTTTATGACATATGATCAAAACATTGTAAAACATAACTTTTTTCTAAGAGTCCTTGGCCTGATTAAGATTGGTACAAGATATGAGATAAGCTTATCGCAGAACATATGAATGTTAGCATTCTCCATCTTACAAGATACAACGAAAAGACTTAAACTTAGCAACACTACTTATCTATACCCCAACATTAATCAACATACTTTATTATTTCCAACTTACAATTCTCCCGTAACACATCTAACCATAAGAATTTGTATCCCTCCATATAATACTTCTATGTTCGAGCATAACTCAGAGGAAAGAGGTGCTAATTTAAACTATGGGACCTTGAACTCTACATCACATTAAGAAATCACCTCACCTCATCACTATAATCCAACAATCTCAAGTCTTAATTCAAAGAATACTAACAATATGGCACATAGGTTTGTGTTTTCATCAATCAGAACATTCAAGCCTAATAATTACTACACCCACTACATGGATCTCCCTACTAAGACCAACAATTCCAATCACTCTTAAAACTATTTTCGCCATATTTCTCCTTCATAGCTATTTCACACAATAAAAGTTCATCTCCTTATTTTCCTTTCACCTAAAACCTCAGCTCGAGAATCACGTCAAATTTCTCTCCTTCAAGAACATCTACTCCCATACCTAACCCACTACTACGCCTCTACAACCACCATTATACTATCATATAGAGGGTCATTAAGGGACCCGAGCATAAACATCATGAATGTAAGTAACATTATCAGACCATCACTCATACTTATTGCACTATTTAAGGAGGGACATAAAGTGAAGATACAATATAATAAACACAGAATGCTTCTGATATCAAGTGTCTGGATCATAAGTAAAGGGTCATTCGGCACGAACACAACAAATTATGGTTTCCTTAGGACAAACCAAAATGAGAAACATGGATGCACATATCATGAGCTATATGGCATAAAACTGAAATTTATGTTGTTAACAACTAAGGTAAGGATTTCAATTAAAGTGATTGCTCCCCATTCAAAGAGCTGTAATTTTTCCATGGGTTGGCATAAACTTTAATACTTTGGCTAATTCCGGCATAAACTTATTCCACAACATATAGAAACATATTTTCTTAGGACGAAACATGCTGAGAGACATAGATTTTCATGAATCATGAACAACATAACATATAGTTTGAATAGATTGAATGTTGGATCACTGAGGAATATTATTGCTTCTAGTTTGGAGGCCGAAACATGACATGAGTTACATAGAGAGCTTAAACCTTAGACATATGTAGGACTCGAATACATAAAACATTGGTAGAATGAACTCTTAAACTGAAGTAGGAGGAACATACTTGAATAGGGGTAGGTTTATCATGACTCTTCCCTAATTTGCCACAATGATATTTTTTTTTCTTCGAAAACTACCTTAACTCACCATCTCCCCCTTAGATCAAAGTTACAATCTTAGACTGGAGAACATAACCTCTCATCAATTTGTAACCACAATTCTCAATACAATAGGGAATATCGGTATACACATGAACACAAACTTCTCTCAATAATTCAACATAAAGACACTAAATTCCTTCTGGGACATCCCCCTTCAAGGATACGGATCATAACTTCCTCTAACCCCAAAAACATCCACTCATGACTAACATCATTATAGGCATGGACATCTACGCTTCTAAACACTTAAGAGTTAGGATTTGGCAAGGGAAGATGATTTTAATTTAGGGAGAATGTAAATTTGGGGCTAAAGTGCTATTTTGTTACAAAAATTTGGTGTTTAGGCCGAATTAATGTGGGTGGAACTTAACCCAAATGCCCCTGGAAAAATGTAACTAAAAACTAAAGGCTGAAGGAGAGCGTGCGTCGCAAGCTGTAGAACCTCTGAATGGGGCATGAGCCGCATGCTCCATCAGATGCTACTCAGGTGTAGACTGGAGCATGTGTTATGTGCAAATCGCACGCAACTACTGTTTTGGACCTCCAAACATGCCCTTACACTTGTCCGAAAATTCCAAAACTCACCCGGGATGTACTATTGACTTCCCCAATCATGAATCAACTCACAAATCGACTTTCTAAGGCCAGGAAGGACGAAAATAAAATCATCAAAGATTGGGAGCTCAAAATGTGACTAAGTCCTTTTCTTTAACACTTAGAAAAAGAGGATCATTCAAGTTGTCAGCCCTCTAAGCATGCTACTAAGTGACATCAAGTCGAGAAAACTATAAGGAGTTATGACTACTTAACGTATACTCTAAAGGCATTGTTTTCCCATAATGCTACTCTTAAGTTTTGCTATCCTTAGTCGTCATCAACCGACAACTCACAGTTTCATGAGAATATATACACATCTCCACTCCTTATCACATAAAAATCCACTCTTCCCTACTTAACCTTCTAACAGTAGACCATTAATCACATAACTCATATCATAAAATCTTACCTAACGCCATACTACCAGGGGGTGCAACTCATTTTTATATACTTACGCCCGTATCCACTTAATGACTCACCCACAATTCATCATTTTAACACTAGTCCTTATATACACATATACCTCATAATTACCAGTTAAGCTTTTCATCAATTATCAATCTAGGCTCTTTCACAAATCACATCAAGCCTACTAATTCATTCCCACAAATATTCATCATTAATCTTAAGCTACTATTCCTACCACCACATTTTACATCTAAAGTTTAGGCTTATAATCTAGCAACAATCACGTACCACCAGTGAAGCATGCAACATATTATACCAGTCCATCAAATTGGGAAACCAACTCAAAATAATCATTTCCTTTTACTACTACCTACAATCACAACCCCTCCATGACATCACTATTACAACATTAAAATTCACTACATACCTTTTCATAAGAAGTACTAGTTTACAACCACTAAAGAAAAGAGGTCAAGGGGGTAAAGTCATATAATAGACAGGGTCAACCTTAATCTTATATTATAATCCAATACGATCTTATCTACGCATTCTACTTTCTCACTTCATACTTACTTACCAAAGCATACCTTTAGACTACCTTCAAATTTCACATACAACAATGAGACTATACTTAGAAATTGTTGGCTAATCTAACCATTTTCATTCACAGCCTATAAGGAATTTTTGTGACCACCATAACTATCCAATCTGGGCTCTTTTCTTATTTTGAATAAATAAAAATCATAGCCAACCACTTCCTTCACATACAACCATATAATCTACAAATATTGTTGCACATTAGTATATCATTATACCATATTAGTCTATCACTATACAATAGCAACCCACTCCTCAATCCACGATTATACAACTAAACTATTTATTTACGCAGAAATCACCCTCACTCTGACTGCTAACCTTGTGACTTTATGTCACCAACTTCTAGACTATCACACTACCAATAGGTCCTAACACTTTAACATACACTACTCCTCGGATGAAAATACAGTTCCAAAAATCTGCTACATATCATTACCCTTATGCATGACATCTGTAATAAGAATTCTGAAAGGGACTAGATGTACTTAATATCTCAGGCTGAAAAGCACGATTACATCAGAATCAATACACATTAGAGAACTAACAGATTCCTTTCAAGTACTTGTACAATGTTATAATTTTTTATGACTCAATCAAAAAGGACCATACCATTTTGATTCTAGACTTTTGTACTTGCATCACCTCAACAATGAGACATATTTGAGAACATCAGAGTAAGAAAAGAATTAGGATAACTTTCCTTTTTATGGGTGACACCATAGCACTGACTAGAGTATGAAAGAGGAACATTCTGACTCCATAGCATGAACTAGAACATAAAAAAAAAAGACATTCCTAAATGCCTTATAGCCTCCTGCTTATAAGTGTGGCATGTTAAACACCCATAAACAAAAATCTACCCGATGTGATTTCGCTGACACCCTGGGACCATGAACCGTGCTCTAATACCAAGTTTGTCACGATTCGAACCAAGGCCCTGGTCGTGACGAGCATTCTGAACCATGAAGGCCTGGATGCCCTTCTCTATCTGGTAGTCATGCACAATATTCATATAATAAAGGAAGATGCAAAAACATAACTTAATATGGAATCATGGCCATACTCTGAACTCAATTTAATGATAAAAAATTTAAAATCCAACAACTCTAGACAATATCTAAACCAGTCTGTGAAATCTCAATTACATGCTAAAATGACAATTGTCTAAATCTTGGACAAGGCCCCCAGTTGACCCAAAATAAAATAAATAACATAGTCTGGAATAAATAGGCCTTCTGGAATAAAGAAGGCTCACCACTGCACAGTCACTTCTCTATGAAATCTCTACTGCTTAGCCGGACCACTAGATTGAGCCTCAGGTCCTGAGAGATAGGGGGTAATACAGTTGTACTAGTATGCAGACCAAATCCAAAATAATAATTTTATTCAACATATATGAGAGCAATTTAAAATAGTTCATAAATATATCATATGTTAAGAATCACATGGGCATATTTAAAAGACTCTATAAAATCATCTGAACTCTGTTACATACTCTTTGTTTTACTTCTGCGCTAGGTGGTATACCCTACAACTCTAAAATTCTATGGGCTATATGGAATCTGCCATTAACTTGACAGCCAAGCCCCCATCCCAAGTTTGCCGCAAGGGTTGGAGTCTCTGTCTCTACTATGCCACAAGGCCGTCACCAGCATACAATAATAATATACTTGTATCACCAAAATATGATTTTAGGCAATGAGTCGATTGACTCGTGCCTTCTTCGGGTAACCATCTAACCCTCTTTAGGCCCATTTTTAACTCTTTAAAACATGTATTCACTGAAATCAAACTCTGAAAACTCTAACTCTGTTATGGCATACGTCTATATGGTATAGTCATACCATTGACTTGCAACTTGCATCTCTAAGCCATTAATAACATATTAAAATCTCTGTTTTCAAAACATAAGTTTTTGGACCACCATATCAATAAATCAAATCAAAGAATCCTCTCTTATAAATCAGGTAAAACTATGCAAGCAACTTTCTTGATCAACGTTTCAATAATACAAGGTGGTGACTAATTATAGTCTCAAAACGAATTGACCATAAGAGTAGAAGGAGAATGAAGAACATAGGAATTGTGTATCATGTCTTTAATTTATTATAGGCTAATTGTTAAACAATAATTTATTGTTAGGATAAGGATTTCCTAAACGCCCCACTTTATTAATGAAATTTGAAGATAGCTTAACTCATCCAAATTGAAGACTCGCATCCCCACTTAATGATTTAGTTGTGAGATTAATTTGGATAAATGACATAGAATATGACCATCACCAAGTTTTAATAGAAATCACATTGACCAACAATCATGATAAACACAAACATCAAATGAAAACTATAGTTATGTGTGAATGTGAAGTAAGTGTATCAACCCTGAAATTCTCCATATATTATTTACGATAAAAGTTTCATATCATTGTTTTTTTATTATTTAGGTTATCAAATCAAAACTCAAAAATCATATTGGTTACAAATCTCAATTTTGGGGGGTATTTAATACCTGACAATTTAGTTGTGAGCCTAGAGCCAGTGTCAGTTTTCAAGATACTCTCAGTCAAGCCAAGATCAGTAGAACTCAGCCAGTTACGTGACTCATGAAAAACTCTATAAATTCAGTATCAGTCCAGTCCCATTCAGTACAGACCTCAGTAAACTTAGTTAGTTAATAAAATTTAATAACATTCCATCAGTCAATGAAACTCAATGAACTCAGTCCATTTCAACTCAGTATAATCAATTCAGTATCTATTTAGTTGGGAGTAGGATTCAGCACCGAGTGAACCCAAGGATGAGGGCACACACTGACAGCAGAGGGTATGATCCTTAGAAGTAATCCATGTGTTCCGAAACTATGTAGCTAGCATAGGTTGAGACATCAACATTGATAGTTGAGGGTTGATGAGGTGGCTTAACCTAAAAGATGCGGGTCACATCGTTCTCCTTCAGAGTACTTGTTAGATGAGGGTAACTCAGCACTTATCTTTACCCGTGGCATGATATTGACAACCTTCTAATTGGGGCTACAGATTGGACCCAAACTCAGCTATATTATCTTATTTGGGTCATGTCGTTTTGATGATTACCTCCCATAGTTTTAGTTTCAGAATTTAGTCTTCAGAATAGAACTCGGTTCAGTTCTACAAAAATCAGGACTATCAGATACAGTCACTCAACTCAATATAGAAACCAACATAGTTTCACAGAATCAGGACTGTTAGATACAATCATAGCTCAGTAAAGAACTCAGATAGTTCTACATAATCAAGACTATTACATATAGTCATCTAGATCAGTATAGAACTTAGATCAGTTCTTTAGAATCAGGACTGTCAAAAATAGTTATTCAATTATTAGTTAACAATATCAGTAGACTCAGTTATAAGTAATAAGTAATACAACATTAGTATACTCATTCATCAGTAAATTCAGCATTAGTAAACTCAGATATCAGTTAATCAGTATTCAGACATAGTACTCAGTATTATCATGATCTCAGTTACAGTTTACGTATTCATGCATATACTCTCATTCAGTTATACTCATGATATTCAGTTAGTATTGTTCATGCATATGAACCCATGCATTCAGCCTACCTCACTTTGCATACTAGTACATTCAAAGTACTGACACATATTTTTCTCTTGCACTATGGTGTCTTATACCATAGGTTCAGACGCTCGAGTTCCTGATCGCTCTTAGTAGCCCAGATTATCAGCAGCAAACTTAGTGGTAAGTCCTCATAGCTTGAGGACAATATTATTATTTTAGATTATTAGTACAGTTTTAGAAGTTGAAGTTAGTTGGGGACTTGTCCCATCAACTCCACAATTTAGACAGTTTTAGAGGCTTTTCAGACTATAGTATGTTTTGAAATATGTTCAATTTTGGCATTTTGATACTTTATTCAATTTTATTTTAGTATTGAACCTTATGGAAAGTTTTTACCATTTTTCTGCATTATACAGTATTATTATTCAGTTATTACAGCAGGTATAAGTCATGGGTTAGCTTTTGGTTCTTCGCGATTATGAGCACCATGTAGCGTTTGGGGTTCAGAATTCGGGGGTTTACAAACTTGGTATTAGAGCCTAAGGTTCAACAGAGTCCTAGGAAGTCTGAAAGCCGCATCTAGTAGAGTCTTGTGCATGGGTGTATAGCACGCCAAACTTATGGACAAGAGGCTACAAGATGTTTTAGGAAAAATTTCCCTTCTTTCATGTCTCAGATCATGCTATAGAAAGGTTGTCTAAGAAATTATGTAGATTCTCATCATGCTCCACTAATGTCAACTCTACCTTACTTTTAAGGAAATAGAAATAGTGAAGCTCAAAGTCCTAGAGATAAGGCTTTCTCAGACAGTCTCTATAGATAGTTATGGGATTGCCCATAGGCTCAAAAGTATCCCATCAGTTCTATTATGTTCCAAAGTTATACAGATCTCATTTATAATCATTAGAACTTATTCGCGAATCCAAATTTAAATATGTCATCAGATCCCTTCTCAAAATCCTATGATAGTATATGACCAGAGTTAAAAGCATGAATTCAGGAGTTTAGCAGTAGTAGAGTTGGGATAACATTAACTAGATTGAATAGATTATATATTCATAGGGATAGTTGTACCAAAGAAAATCAGTAGGCTTGAACAGTGCAAGCAAGAATTTAAGTTTATTGATATAAAATTAGGTATGAAGGTGTGGATATGAATTAGGATATGTGATATTAGCTATATATAAAGAAACAGAAGCAGATGATGTGTTTAGTAAGGCAAGCATGTGTTGAACAGAGTGTAAGTATATGGTTATGATTGTAAAAACCAAAGAAAGTTAGGGGTTATATCCCAGGAGATGGTATTAGAAGTGGGTTTTATACTCCCAGGTGCAGTCTTTCAGGATGAGTTTATTGTTCATGTCTTTTATTATACCCCAAACTTTAGACTACATTGATTGCAGTTCAATTTAGATTTTAGTAAAGTTCTCCAAGACTTATGATGATGGCTTAAAGCTAAGGGGGAGATAACAGAGCAAGTGACCTCGCAGATTCTAGTAGTAGTGCTAGTATGTGTAGCAAAGAAGTAAAAGAAGATGATTTCTAACTCATCCTTATCTAAGTGTAGAGTTTTGTACTTCAGTCAGCATGATGCTTATGCATTCTTTACATCTCAGTTCCATGAACACAGCTCATATTCATACACTTGATAGAACAATCATATACGCTTACAGTTCTTAGTATAAGGAGTTCCAGTTTACTCAATAGTACGAATCATGTTCAATGAATACAGAAACTCTAAAATCAGGTCATGTAGCTCATGATTTCTGCACTTAGCTTTATAGTATGCTCAGTTCACATGACTCATGATCTATTCCTAATGATCAGCCAAATCCAGATTATGTCACTTTTATCCTCAGTTTAAATCTTTTGATAAATCCATGATTTTGATATTCAATTTCTCAAGCCTCGGTGAAGAGTCAACTTTGATATAGTATCAATTCAAGCTGTAGGTTCTCATATTCTAATCCTTTAGTGAGCTCTCCTTGTGAAATAGTGTAGTGATGAGAAATTGCTTAGATGGCAAAGAGTAAATGTTTTATGTTAAGAAAAGGTTATCATATGCTTGTTTTACACTAGGGTGTAGTTATGAAGATAGGCTTGAATTTCATGTTAGTGTGTGAGTGAATGGCTAGAAGAATGTTGTATCTAGGTGTTGGGAAAGTTCAGAGGGTGAGTGTATATTCAAATCCTTTATTTATGCCAGTCACCATTGCATAGCTATCAAAACTCAGTTATAACCGCAGTTATAGTCTCAGCTACCATCTTAGTTACAGTCTCAGTCTCAGTCCAGTAATCAGATCAGAAACTCAGTTCAGTTTCATGTTTTCTTGACCACAGTGCACAGTTATCAGTTAGATAGTTATCAATATTTCAGTACCTCAGTTTACAGACTATTTCAGGATCCAGTTATGCACTTAGTCTTGCATTCTAAAATAATACAATTTTGATGAATTCATGCTTAGTTACCTCATGTTACTCAGTCAGTCATTACCTTTTATACATAATACCCTACGGGTTCACTCAGTCCTAAATCCTACTCTCATCTAAATAGACACTAAATTGATTATACTGAACTAAACTGTACTGAGTTCACTAAGTTTTGTTGACTAATAGAATGCTACTGAGATCTGCTAATTGATTGAGTTTACAGAGTTCCTTGACTGACGAAATACTACTGAGATTTGTTAACTGACTAATTTACTGAGATTACTGAGTACTGAAATAGACTGGACTGATACTGAATTTACTAAGTTTATCTGAGTCATATAATGACTGAGTTCCACTAATCATGGCATGACTGAGAGTATCTTGAAAACTGACACTGGCTCTAGGCACAAAGCTAAATTGTCGGGTATTAAATACCCCCAGGACTCAATAACATGAATATTAATAGGATATGACACTTCTTGAATATATAACCATAGTCAACAATTCATAATACCCTCATTGAGGGATTTCATGAAGCACTTGATAGATCATAATATTGTACATGGATAGGAATGCATTCTAACATATCATAATTTCACAAATCTAGTCTCATGAGCATTCCAATAAATCACTATGCAGTATAGCTTTAATATGGGAGTCCTTTTGAACATAAGGGTAGAACATGAATTCATCATTTAGGTCACAGTTGAATCATAATGCATAATTCTTATTCTCCTAGGAATTTTATCAAACACATAGCATAAGTTTAGGATTAGGCATGAACATTAACCCAATACATCATAATTACATAATTCAACTCAATTTCATAGATTTCAACCCACATGCTAACATAATTTCATGAAAACACATAAAGATTCCAACTTGGAAATCATATCATAACATCAACAAGGTTATAATCAATCCACAACATGGAAATCACAATGCATAATTTTAAAATTGGTTTCTTGAGCTCCAAGGATAAAAGGGATCCTTGGATGAACACTTTACATACCTTAGTGGAAAGCTTCTTGAAAACTTATGGTGAAATACCTTGTTGAATCTTCAATAAAAATCCTAA
Source organism: Capsicum baccatum var. pendulum (assembly GCA_030864225.1). Taxonomy (NCBI): domain Eukaryota; kingdom Viridiplantae; phylum Streptophyta; class Magnoliopsida; order Solanales; family Solanaceae; genus Capsicum; species Capsicum baccatum. The sequence goes on from CM061552.1 coordinate 8,713,016, forward strand.
GTCTTCTTATTGACAGAATTTGAGAGAAAATATGTATAACCTACTTAATTATGGTTGAATATTGTGTTTTGGGGCTATATAGGGGTGGAGAAATGACCCTTTGCCCTTAAAAGTTTGGGGATGGACTACAAAATTTTGGCCCAGGGGGACTATCCAGGGCGGCGCCTTGCTTAGAGCGGGAGACTAGCCAAGGCAGCGCTTTACCTGGATCCCCGGACTGAGCTGGGCGGCACGGGCTATTCATGAGTGCGACGTAAATCACAATAGTCATTATCATTATACCAAAATAAAGATAGAACGTGTAGTATAGTTTGGTAGTGCTTGTGGCGTGAATTCCTTGCAAATAGCATTTCTCTTGTCGTGAAAATTTAGAATTCGAATAGATGAAGAGAATTGTTTTGAAAGTAATTGATGGAAGAAGTATAAAGATGAATAAGAATTCGAATGTGTATTATGAATGAGTTGATAATTAAAAAGCTGCAGAAAAATAGGGTATTTATAATACCCATATCCTATTCCTACTAGGCTATTGCGTACTTATCCTAATCCTAACAAATTAATGCATCATTATCCTAATCCTAATAGTTTATGATCCCTAAAGTCTTGAGAAATGTTGTTTTTGCCCGGGACAGGTTTTCCATGCGTCACTTTTAGTCCTTAGGCATCCAAGCTTTGCTTTCCTCCTTTCGTGAAGCTTCCTTTGGCGTCAAGTTATCCATAAAATGCTGAAATCTTCATCATTTATACCTGAAAACTTGCTAATCATGTTTGTTAGCTCGCTTACAGGAAAAAGGACTAAAAGTGCATGAATTATATATTTTGTCCTCAAAACTTAGCTAAAATCTGGGTACATTAAGGTGCTTTAAGCGTGTAAATACGCCTATCATCAACACCCCACACTTAAAGCTTTGTTCGTCCTCGAACAAAATATCATGTCCTTCTAAACATCCACCTAGGGTTTCACAGTAAAAACACAAAATATTCATCAAGACAGGCACAACAATTATTAACAAAGAGTAGTTTTCTGATCACTTCTAGAAACAATTCAACCTCTAATATAGACTCGTGATGATGGTTAATTCGTATTCAAAAGTTAAGGCACAAAGATTCATATACGACTACCCAAAACTCATCAACCATGTGTGTCTCACAATATGTCACCCATAATCACTCACAAGTATTGTATATATCTCGAACATGGGTATAAGATTATCCTTGCTCTCACTCTCACAAAGAATTCATATGTTGCGACTGATGACCATAGGCTTGCCCTTAGTGTAATGCTCCACTAAATATCAGAATGTTAAGCTTATGATCAAATAGGTCTTTTACAGGTTGTAATGTAGGCTAAGGGACGGGTAGGACTATTTTGGCCAGAAATAGTGACTATGTTCCTAAGCGCTTTAATACATCACATTATGCCATTAACACTTTCTTTCAAACAACCTTTCTACTTTTTTTTAATCTACCACCCCTTCTCACCTCTTTTGTTATTCAATTTTGAACAGAATTAACTTTTTATTTTCCTTTTCATTTTTCTCTCTTCTTTTTATTTTTAAAACACACCTCTATGATAACCATTCTTTTTCATAACGAATTCAAGTACCAATTCCCTTTAAGGCACTACTCTCACCCAATTTCCTCTTATTTTTGTCATGACTTTACAATTTTAAAGCACTTAGGAATTTGGATCAAATTATGGTCTTGAAAAAAAAAATGGATTAGGCTTACATATGAGGCTGTCAAAGAAAATAGGCTTAAGGCTCAAAGGGGGTTATCTAGGATGATGTCCACGGGTAGGTAAAAAGAAGGTAAACAATCACAGGTTGCCAAAGAAATGCCTAAATCATCTCCTAAACTCACACTCTTTATTTCACTTTACACACACACCAGGCAAGTTCTAGCATCAGCCACAAACACAGAATATACTATATCCTCACACGCACAAGGCACATGGTCAACTTTATTGGGAGTATTGTAGACCCTTGACCCAATAAATGAAGGAACTAAACCACACACTTATCACATAGTGAGTCACACTTAGAGCCTAAACCTCTCAATAGTAATAATTTTAGCTCAAACTCTTGTAATAATACCATGCCGCCTATCAGAACAATTTTATGCATCAAAATCTAAAAAATTTTGAAAATTTAACTACTACTAAAAATCAAATAAATAAATGTAGGTAGGCAAAGAAATACAGCATACAAATACCAGCACCCCACACTTAGACGGGACACACTGTCATCAGTGGAAAATAAATGAGAAAAACCTGATTCCAAGAGTGCGTCGAGGTATTTGCAGCGAGGAGGATTCAGCTTGCTCTTTTCTTCCTCTTTTCTTACCTTTTTGTGAGGTGGACGCTTTTTCTTTTCCTTGTTGTCCTTTTTGAAGCCATTCTACCTGAGATCTTAATAGAGTCATGTTAGCTTCATCTCGGAAGATATAATCGACAAACAAACTATAGTGGAACCACCCCACACTTAATTTGTTTGTACAAACTAATTAAGTGAGTGATGTCGATTACTCAGACTTCATCGACATACATATAGGTGATATGTTCCAACAATATGTTCAGCACAGTCATACTTGCATGTTGTCTTTAACTATTCTTTTCAACTCTATGTCATGTAATCTTGACCATCCTTTATGGTTTGGATTAATGCATTTTTGGAACAAGACGACCATGTAGAGATTGAATCCAGTTTATGGTATAGAAAATAATCAGAACATCTTATGCTTGTATTCAATCATGATCTTTATCTTGATGAATGAGTCATTCAAACATTCAAGCATTCAATTTTGAAGATTATGCAATTAACTTCACCATGTCGATTCAGCAAAAGTATGACAGTGTATCAAAATCAAATACAAGTTGGAACCAAGTCAAGAGCACCCACATGTATTCTTTCACTCAATTAGATGTATCATAACAAACAAAGCACATTCAAATCACTACTACTATTTCAATATTTAACAATTCATTATAGGCGTAGTAGTGTAGTACTTACGGAATATAAAAGAAGAACAAAGAAGTACTTACTTGGTTGATGGCCTCGGAAGGTTTTCTTGCAAAGTAAAAGAGCAAAAGGAAATTTTTTGAGAGAATTTGGAGAGGTAGGCGGCTCTTAGGTTGGATTGGCAATGCATTTTTGTTCTAAGACTAAGTTCTTATTTATAGGACAAGATTGGGTCGGGTTTTGATCCATTAGGAATCGGATTTGGAGACAAAAAGTGACCATAGGCGGCGCCTAATGCTTTGCCTATGCTTGGCATAGGCGGCGCCTTTTGCAAAGCATTGTTGGCCATAGGCAGCGCCTATGCTATGGCATTGTTAGGCATAGGCGGCGCCTATGCCATGGCATATGAGATTCAGAGACAAAATGCTTTTGCATAGGCGGCACCTATGCTATGGCATTGTTGAGCATAGGCAGCGCCTATGCTATGGCACTCTAGAATCCGAGAGCATAGGCCATAGTATAGGCCTTGCCTTGTTCGTGGCCTAGATTTGCATAGGCCTTGCCTTTTTCTTAGCCTATATTTTCATAAGCAATGCCTAACCCATAGCCTTTTGCTTCTTCATTCCTAACTTACCACCTTCACCATGCAATACTTACAAATCGAAATTTGAAACCAATATCTTCTTTTACACCTCTTGCACCTACATTTACTCAAAAACAACCAAAAATGATTAGAACGATGGGTTGCCTCCCATCAAGCACCTTAGTTTTGGTCGTGGCTCGACAAAATCCTAAGAAAACAAAAACAATTAAAAACGATGGGTTGCCTCCCACCAAGCGTTTGATTTATTGTCGCGGCACGACATAGCTATCTCTATTACTTAGACTTCATCGAGATAGATGGTGCATCATTTTATGAATGGATTCAGACGACGCTGATACTTACTTGCAGGCATGCAATCTTCTTCGAGATGACTCTTGTGCATACATATCGTAGGAGGGATACCAATTATATCATCTACAGTCCAACCCATAGCTCTCTTGTATCTCTTTAGAGCAGAGATGAGAGCCTCTACGTGCTGTTCACTTAAATCATCCGCAATACTCACCGAAAGTGTATTTCCGTATCCCAAGAACATATACCTTAGGTGACTTGGTAGCTCTTTCGATTCTAGCATTGGTGGTTCCTCAATGGAAGTCTTCACTGTTTGTAAAGGTTGATTCGTAAGATTAAGGTCCATCTGCTTGGGAACATGAGAATAGGACCCTATTCCTATTAGAGGACAAATAGTTTCTTCATAATCTTCAACATTCTCGCGCTCAAACTTCAACAGCGCAGCAGACAATGGCTCAACAGTACACTGCTTCTCTACAGATAATTCTTCCTCAACCTCATAATAAACATCAGCTATAGAGAACACATCCATATCTTTGGGTTGCTTCATTGATTTGCATACATCAAAATGAACCACTTCATCATTCAGCCAAAATAAAAGCTCATTGGCTCGTAAATCAATAAGCACACTTCCAGTTGCAAGGAAAGGGCGTCCAAAGATTATGGGAACTTTAGAATCCACCTTGCAATCCAAAATAACAAAGTCTGCAGGAAAGATAAAAGTGGAAACCTTCACCAATACATCATATAAGATACCAACAGGTCGTTTTACCGACCTATCTGCCATCACAAGTCGCATATTAGTTGGTGTAGGATCACCCAACCCCAACTTCCTGTAGACGAATAGTGGCATCAAATTGATGCTAGCTCCCCAATCGCACAATGCCTTGGAAAAATTCATAGATCCAACAGTGTACGAAATAGTGAAGGCACCAGGATCGGCCTTCTTTTGTACTAGTGATCTGGTAGCGATCGCACTGCAATGATGAACAGTATCTGTCAACTCACCACTTGCTGCCCGCTTTTTTGTTAAAAGATCCTTCATAAATTTCGCAAACCCAGGCATCTGTTCGAGCGCCTCTACCAACGGAATATTAATGGTCAGCTGCTTCAACATAGTCATAAATTTACTGAACCTTGTGTCATCAACTTTCTTTTTTAAGCTCTGAGGAAAAGGTGGTGGTGGAAGAGGGATAGTTTTCTCCACCACTTCCTCTTTATCTTTCTTTCGATTATCAACCTTTTTAGGAGTGTCATCAACCTTTTTCTTTAGTCTCTACAGAAAAGGTGGTGGTGGAAGCGAAATCGTTTTCTCCACCACTTTCTTTTTATCTTGTTTCCGAATTTTGACCTTTTCAGGCTGCAGAATACTAGTGGTAACGTCATGATCACCCTTGCCAGCTTCTATGGAATCTTCACCATCAGCATCAATATCGTAGTCCGCTACATCATCGACTGCTTGCTTGCCTTTGGGTAGATTTTCCAACACCTTACCACTCCTAGTAGTAATAGCCATGCATGTTCCATCGTTCCTTGGGTTTTGTACAGTGTTGCTAGGTAGGGTGCCAGCTTGTCTTTAATTAAATGCTGCTGAAAGTTGACTCAATTGCTGCTCTAATTGATTTATTGTAGTGGAATGTGAGTCAACCAACTGATTTATTGAAGACAAGTCGTTCTTCACCTAATTCACTCCCGTATTGGTTTCCTCTACTTCTTTCAATAGCTTCGCCATCATATATTCCATTAATATCTTCCCCGAACCAGATGTCGCGGCCTCACGATTTCCAGGAGGAATATACAAACCACTCCTGTCAGTATTGTTCTTCCAACTACCTTGATCACAATCCTTATATCTTTGCTTATCATAATAGTTCCGACCTTGGTTTCCTTGCGCATTGCCTCGGAAACCCTCCTAATTGTTCAAGTAGTTGGCTTCTTCTTCAGAATCAGATTCGTCTCTTCTTCTTGACGCAACTGTTTTTACTTTTTCGGTCTTTCCTGATAATAGATGCTTTGTAAGAAGATCCATCTGTGTTTTCATGTGCGCCATATCTTGATCACGTTCTTCTTCTCTTCTCCTTTGTTCTGCCGTCATGCCAATGGACAAAGTGGGGCTTGCTACCTCAGAATCCCTGGTATGCCAAGCTCTACTTTGCTTTGTTATCCGGTCTAGCATATCACTCGCCTGAACAAAGGTGAGGTCCATAAATGATCCTCCAGCCGCATTATCCACCACTGGTTTAGTTACTGAATTCAAGGATCTGTATAGTATCTCCATCAAGTGGACATTGGTCATATGATGGTTTGGGCACCTCATAAGCTTCTTATTGAATCTCTCCCATGTTTCATAGAGGGCTTCAGTTGAAAGATGACGAAAATTGCTAATTTCATCTCTCAATTGTGCTCTCTTGGATGGAGGAAAGAATCTTTCTAGGAAAGCGTCTTTCAATTGCCTCCAATTTGTAATAGAATTAGGAGTCAGCCCATTCAACCATAGAGTTGCCTCCCCAGATAGAGACAATGGAAATAAGCACAACCGAATTGCATTCTGTCCAACGCCAGGATTGTCGAATGACTTGCATGTAGAAATAAAGTTGATCAGATGCATATTCGGATCATCGCCTGCTAGTCGACCGAATAATCCCTTGAGTTGCAATAACTGAATCATGGTGGTCGTGATGTTGAACTTGGCTCCGGGCGCCAATGGCTGAGGAATAATGGCGCTTGTGGCACTAGCTCCATCAAGATCATCATCATCGTCATCGAATGGTATTTGCATGACTCGGCGTTCAGGCCGAAATCTTTCTTGACGATCTCTTCTATTTGCCGGTGTCGCCACCTCAGCATCACGCCTAGGGTTTAGTAGCTCATCATCACCTAAGTCCTCATCGTCAGGATTTGTTGTCCGCCCAGGGTTATCGATATTTTGTTGATGCACTTGAGCAGCGGCCAACACAGCTAATCTAGCCTGCTCCTGTTGAGCAGCCCTTCTCTCAATGTCACGTTGTGCATCCATCCTTCCAATAAGTTGTGGTTCAGGGTTTATGGGTAATAATGGTTGTCCCGAACTTCGAGTATTTGGCATGCACTGAACAAAAACCTACAGAAAACAAAAACAACAACTAAAAGTAAAGTACGAGAATCTTTGACCAAAGGGTCTAGTAATTATCAAAAACTTAGTTGACAATCGTATTCCCCGGCAACGGCGCCAATTTTTGATAACGCTCAAACTACAGCTCTCGTAAGAGTGTAAGCAGTCATTGTCAAATATAGAACCCAACTGGGTTGGGTGTCGAATCCCACAGGGAATACTTGGTCACTAAGTAAGCAACAATTATTAGACTTTTGATGAAAGTTCTGCGAATAACGGGGGGATTTTGTGCGTGCAAATGATGTAAACAAAATAGTAGAGTAAAAACGGAAAATAGAAGAGTAAAACAGAGTACTTGGTAGGTTTTAATCAATGAGAATTGAAAGTTGGGGTTATGTCCACCTTCTGAGTTGTACGTATCTATTGACTATGAGTTATGCGGAATTCAGACATGCATGTGCTTATAGAGAATTGTATTCTATGGTAAATCCAGGCGTATTTCGACCATCAAGGATTATTTCACTATAACTCTTTTGAGCTTAAAGCGTATCTAACGGTACAAATTCACCAAGAGGTTAATCTAGTTACGACACTAACTTTTTAACAGGGGTTGGTGCCCTATTACCTTGACATTATCTCTTTTCCAGATATATAACTTTTCTTTCAAACAAGTTAATGCTATACTGGCGTATTCTATATGTTTGCAACCACAAGAATTTAAATTAAGATAAAGAGAATAATGATATAAGCAGCATACGTGTCACGAACTCACAAACTCATAGCAATAGATAGTAGCTCATAAGGCTTCCATAACCCCAACAGAGAAGTTTAGCTATTCATGAGTGCGACGGAAATCACAATAGTCATTATCATTATACCAAAATAAAGATAGAACGTGTAGTATGGTTTGGTAGTGCTTGCGGCGTGAATTCCTTGCTTATAGAGTTTCTCTTGTCGTGATAATTTAGAATTCGAATAGATGAAAAGAATTGTTTTGAAAGTAATTGATGGAAGAAGTATAAAGATGAATGAGAATTCGAATGTGTATTATGAATGAGTTGATAATTAAAAAGCTGCAGAAAAATAGAGTATTTATAATACCCATATCCTATTCCTACTAGGCTATTGCGTACTTATCCTAATCCTAACAAATTACTGCATCATTATCCTAATCCTAATAGGTTACTGCTGATCCCCAAAGTCTTGAGAAATGCTGTTTTTGCCCGGGACAGGTTTTCCATGCGTCACTTTTAGTCCTTAGGCGTCCAAGCTTTGCTTTCCTCCTTTCGTGAAGCTTCCTTTGGCGTCAAGTTATCCATAAAATGCTGAAATCTTCATCATTTATACCTGAAAACTTGCTAATCATGTTTGTTAGCTCGCTTACAGGAAAAAGGACTAAAAGTGCATGAATTATATATTTTGTCCTCAAAACTTAGCTAAAATCTGGGTACATTAAGGTGCTTTAGGCGTGTAAATACGCCTAACATCAATGCCCCCCATATAAGTAATGCCTCTAAATCTTTAACGCAAAAACTACGGTTGCTAACTCAAAATCATGTGTCAGATAATTCTTCTCATGGGGCTTAAGCTATTTGGAGGCATAGTCTATGACCCCAGGTTGCTTGAGGACACAACCCAAACCTACTCTAGATTTATCACAGTACACGAAAAACCTATCTGAACCATCTGGAAGAGTCAAAACTGGGGCTGAGGTGATTCGAGTCTTCAACTCTTGAAAACTCTTCTAGCATAATCTGACCATTGAAACTGAATTTTCTTTGAGTCAATCTGGACATAGAGGATACAATAGAATAAAATCCTTTATCAAACCAACAGTAATAGCCAGCCAAACCCAAGAAAATCTTTATGTCTGTCTGAGAGATGGGTCTGGACTAGTTTCTCACTGCTTTGGTCTTTTGAGAATCAACTCTAACGCCATCACCAAAAATAATATGACCAATGAATGCTATTGACCTTAGCACAAATTTTCACTTACTAAATTTGGCGAACAACTGGTGATTTCTGAGAGTCTGTAATACTATGCTGAGATGGTCTGCATGATCATGCTTACTATGGGAATAGACAAGGATGTCATCTATAAAGAATATGATGAACATGTCCAAGTACTGCTTGAACACACGATTCATCAAGTCCATGAAAGTTGTTGGGGCATTGGCAAGACCAAATGACATGACTAAGAATTCAAAGTGACTATACCAAGTCCTGAAAGTTGTCTTTGAAATCTCACATTCTCTGACTCTAAGCTAGTGATAGCCTGATCTGAGGTCTATCTTGGAAGAGTAACTGGCACCTTGAAATTGGTCAAATAAGTCATCAATTTTGGGAAGTGAATACTTGTTCTTGACTGTTACTTTATTAAGCTGATGATAGTCTATACACATTCTGAAAGAACCATCTTTATTTTGCATAAATAAGAATGGAGCACCCCATGGGGACACACTGGGTCTGATGAATCCCTTGTCTAAGAGATTCTTCAATTAATCTTTCAATTCTCTAAGTTCTATTGGTGCCATTCTTTATGGCAGAATATATATAGGCTAGTGGAAGAAGGTCAATGCCAAAGTCTATTTCCCTTTAGGGAGGAATTCTAGAAAGATCTTCAAGAAATACATTTAAGTATTCATTCACTACTGGGACTAATTCAAGAATGGGAGTTTCAGAACTGAAGTCCTTAACTCGAATAAGATGATAGACACATCCCTTAGATATCATTTTCCTAGCACGTAGGTAGTAAAAAAGCTGACCTATGAATGCTGGAATACTACCCCTCCACTCTAGGATAAGTTTATTCAGAAACTGAAACTGGACAATTCTATTTTTGCAGTCGACCATGGCATAGCAGGAATAAAGCCAATCCATGTTGAGAATGGCATCAAAATCAGTTTTCTCTAATTCGACTAAGTCTGCTGATGCAACTTTCTGAGATACCATAACCAGCCAGTTCCTATATACCCGTCAGGCTATGAAAGTTTTATCCACTGAGTAGAGACTGAGAAGGGCTCGGCTAGAATTTCAGGACTGACTTCAAAATCAACTACTATATAAGGAGTGATAAAAGACAAACAAGATCCTAGATCTAGCAAAGCGTAAACATGCAAGTGAAAATCTGTAACATAGCAGTGACTACATCAGGAGAATTTTCCTGATCCTATCGGGGCTGAAGAGCATACAGTTTATTTGGATGTTGCCAACTAATAGCACTGGAGGTGGCACCCTGCTGATTCGGGCGATTGGACTGAGCTGAGAAATGGTTATGCTGACCCTGAAAACCTGAATGAGGAAGTTCTCTAACTCTATGGCCTAGCTTGCCACATCAAAAATAAATATCACTGCCAGCTTTACAAATACCCTTGTGGTTCTTGCCATAAGTCTGACAAAGAGGATGGGTTCGAACACTGCTAACGCCCTGAGCTTTAGGGCCTAATTCCCTATTTCCATCTCTGAATTTTGGCACTGGAGCACTGGTTGAGGAAGAAGTTAGAGCTAAAGACTTTGGGCGAAACTGATAATGGTTACCACCCTCTGACTTAGGCTGACTGAAATTGAAGCTACTTATTTTATCCCTCTTATTTTGCTTCTCCCTCTTCTTAATATTTTGCTCTTCCATCTGATGATCATGGACCATAATCCTAGCAATATCTATTTCACTAATCAATATCATGGTCCTACACTCTTTGACCACATTATCATTCACCCTAAAAACAAACTTACTCATCTTAGATCTGCTATTTGCCACTACATAAGGAGCATATCTATCTAATTGAGTAAAATTAAAAGAATACTCTTTCACTGTCATGTTGCCCTGCCTGAGGTTGATAAACTCTAACACCTTAGCTTCTCCAAGATCTAGGGGAAAGAATCTATCTAAAAAAGCAGGGGCAAAATCCTCACATTCTATGGACCCTGCATCATTTGCCCTCTCTGATTTCCACTGCTTGAACCATGTGTGACCCACATCCTATAACTGGTATGCAGCTAGCTCCGCACTCTAACTAGCAGTCACCCCCATGATATCTATAACTTTATGAACCTGATCAAGAAATTCTTGAGGGTCTTTATCTAACTTAGATCTGATGAAAGAAGGAGGATTTATTTCGGTGAAGTCTTGAATCCTGGCTATAGTAGAACTGGCCACTAGGTTGGCCGTAATGAAAACTGCACGTTCATTCTGGGCAGCTACTGAATTAGTAAGAGTAGTGAATGTAGCTCTAAATTCTGCATGAGAAACGTGCTCATCCAAGGGATCTGCCTGGATGAGCTGAGGGGCTGACTGGTCTCTAGTTCTCTTTTTGGAAGGCATATTCTGTAATCAAAAGATAAAAGGATTAGACTAAGAGTTTAACTTGAGCTCATGCTCACTCGCACAACATAAATACTGAAAGAAGGGAAACTATTCCTAAAACATCTCATAGCCTCATGTACATAAGTGTGGCACGCAACACACCTCTATACAAGACTCTACTAGATGCGGCTTTTCAGACTTCCTAGGACACTATTGAACCATCCTAGCTCTGATACCAAGTTTGTAACGCCCTAAGTCTGGTACCCCGGATGCAACACGGTGCTGATAATTCCAAAGCACCATAAGCTAACCTATGACTGGTACCTGCTGTAATAACTATATAATAATATTGAAATATGTGGAAAATGGGATGAAATACCATAAGGTTCAAAACTGAAATACTGATAAAACATAACATCGAAAAATACACTATAATGATACCAAAATTGACAACTGTCTGAACATGTTGTAGTCTGAAAGCCCCTAAACAGAATTGTCTGAATAAGGAGTTAATGATACAATCCCCCCCAACTAACTCCATCTACTGAAATAATTAAGTACTGAAATAATGAAATGAAATAATCATGTCCTCGACATATAAGGACTCACCGCTGACTCTGACTACTGAAAGTTAAACTGCTAAGGATGCTCTGGAGCTCGTGCTTCTGAACCTATGGTATAAAATACCATAGCTCAAAATAAAAGTATGTGTCACTATGTGAGAATGTACTGGTATGCAAAGTGGGGTAAGGCTAAATGCAAGGGTTCATATGCATGAACTATAACTGACTAAAAAATATGAACATAACTACATGAGAATACATGCATAAAATACATGACTGTAACTGAGATCATGGTAACACTGAATACTGAATCTGAATACTGATAACATGGATTTCTAATAATTGATATACTGATAATTGAGTGATTGTGTTTGACAGTCCTGATTCTGATGGAACTAGCTGAGTTCCATATTGAGCTGAGTGACTATATCTAACAGTCCTAATTTTTTTAGAACTATCTGAGTTCTATTACTGAGCCAGAGACTGTGGGAGGTAATCATCTAACTGACATGCTCCAAATAAGTTATTATAACTGAGTTGGGGTCCAATTTATAACCCCAATTGGAAGGGTGTCAATACTGCGCCGCTGGTAAGGATAAGCTGTGAGTGAGCCTCATCTATCAGGTACCCTAACAAGAATGGTGGGATCCTTATCTGTCAGGTTAAGACATCTCATCAACCCTCATTTGTCAGTTTTGATGTCTCAACCTATGCTAGCTACATAGTTCTGGAATGCAAGGATTGCTTCTAGTCATCACACCATCTGCTGATGGGTGAGTTTTCATCCTTGGGTTCACTCGGTTCTTTATCCTACTCCCATCTAAATAGACACTGAACTAATTATACTGAACTGAACTGACTGAGTTCACTGAGTTCCGTTGACTGACGAAATACTACTAAAATCTGTTAACAGACTAAGTTTACTGAGTTCCATTAACTGAAAGAATACTACTGAGATTTGTTAACTGACTGAGTTTATTAAGATTATAAAGTACTAAAATAGACTGGACTAATAATGAATTTACTGAGTTTTCCTGAGTCATGTAACTGACTGAGTTGTACTGATCATGGCATGACTGAGAGTATCTCAAAAACTGACACTGGCTCTAGGCACACAGCTAAATTGTCGGGTATTAAATACCCCCTAGGACACAATAACATAAATATTAATAGGATATGACACTTTTTGAACATATGACCAAATTCAACAATTCATAATACCATCATTGAAGGATTTCATAAAGCACTTGATAGATCAAAATCCTGTACATGGATAGGAATGCTTTCTAACATATCATAATTTCACAAATCTAGTATGATGAGCATTCCAACAAATTACAACAAGCCATCGCTTTAGCATGCGAGTCCTTTGAACATAAGGGTAAAGCATGGATTCATCGTTTAGGTCACAATTGAGTCATAATGCATAATTCTTATTCTCCTAGTCATTTTATCAAACACATAGGATACATAAGTTTAGGATTAGGCATGAACATTAAACTAATACATCATAATTAAATAATTTAACTTAATTTCATAGATTTCAACATACATGCTAACATAATTTCATTAAAACACATAAAGATTCCAACTTGGAAATCATATCACAACATCAACATGGTTATAATCAATCCACAACATAGAAATCACAATTTATGATTTTAAAATTGATTTCTTGAGCTCCAAGGATAAAAGGGATCCTTGGATGAACACTTTACATACCTTAGTGGAAAGCTTCTTGAAAACTTATGATGAAATTCCTTGAATTTGAATCTTCAATAAAAACCCTAAGGCTTGTTCTTAAGAGAATTTAAGAGAAAACAAGTATAACTTGCTTAATTATGGATGAATCTCGTGTTTTAGGGCTATATAGGGGTGGAGAAATGACCTTTTTGCCCTTAAAAGTTTAGGGTTGGACGACAAAATTTTGGGCCAGAGGGACTATCCAGGGTGGTGCCCTTCTTAGAGCAGGGGACTAGCCAGGGCGGTGCCTTACCTGGAGCTCCGGACTGAGCTGGGCGGCGCGGGCCAATCGCCTTAAGCTACTGATTCTGAAACCCAAACATGCCCTTATGCTATTCCAAAAATTCTAAAACTCACTCGAGATGTACTATTGACTTGCCCCATTATGAATCAACTTGAAAATTCACAAACGGAAGTCGGAAGGGTCGTAAAATAATTCCTCGAAGTTCGGAGGCTTAAAAATGAGACTAAGTCTTTAACACTCAGCTAAAATTTTCTAAGTTTTGGATCTCTTAAAAAGATTTTAGGGGCTAAATTAGACTTAGGATTTTACGGGATCTTACAGCTTGGTAGAGTGTTCATCGAGCCTGATAGATCTTCGTAAGTTTATTTTTCAATTGATAGGTTTATGTTTTTCATTAATAAAATATTCAAGCTTACATATTTATTATGTTATTTACAAGTGGTATCCCACGTCAAAATAAGTTAATGAGGCTATAAGAGAGAGCGTTATGAGACTTTTTACATATACTTGGCACGAGTGGTGGGATATTCCAATTGTCTCTAAACAAGTCATGTTTCAAGAGTTTAAGGTATATTAGATTTAATTATTATTTAGTTAATTTTAATATATATATATATATATTATATAACACTAGTCAATTGATTTTCAGACAATGTGTTGTTGGTTGGCAAAGCACGATCAGGCCATTTCTACAATTTTTTAGAGATATACTGCTATGTCACATCATATTGCACATCTTAGACGTGCCTTGACACAGGTCGCTGCTCCTGATTGAATTACTGAAGAGGAAACAAAGAGTGATAAGGATTTTGTTGGGGTTACTCGTTAGTGTTGTTGGACTTGACTTTTAGATAATTTTTAGATATTTTTGAACTTAGCTTTTAATTAGTGAAAAATCTTTAGGATTGTTTAAGTATTTTGAATGTTGTTGGATACATTGTTTAAGTATTCTTGATTTAAATTGCTTAAATGATTTGTTGATGTAGTGTGTTGTATGATTCTTGTAATAATGTGTGTTGCATGAGAATGTATATATTGAATTGCATTTTTATTTGGCAAGATGGGATGCAGAAAATACAGATTTCTGCATCCAAAAAAAATGCAAAAAAGTGTCGATGGCCGTCGCTTTTTTATTCATTATGAAGAACAAAAAGATACGACCAACGTTGCTTTTTTATTAATTATGAAGGAAAAAAAAGACGAGCAACACCGCTTTTTTATTCATTATGAAGATCAAAAAGCAACGACCAACGTCGTCTTTAATTCATTATAAAGAACAAAAAGCGAAGATCAACGTCACTTTTTCAATCCTTGTGACGGACAGAAAGCGACGATAAACGTTGCTTTTTTAAAAAAAATATTTTATTTTTCTCAAATTATGATGGACAGTGTCAATTTTTCTGAAAAAAAAAATATTTCTTTCCAAAAAAGTGACAACGTCCATCATTTTTTGTTCATCATGTGTTCTTTACTGAAGAACAAAAAATGATGCACAACATCACTTTTTCTAAGAATAACTAAAAAAAATATATAAAAGCGACGTTGTCCGTCGTAATAAAAGCGACGCAGGACATCATTTTTAAAAAACAACTCTCCTTTTTAGACGGAAAAAAAGCGACAGATTCTCGTTGCTTTTGTCCAAAAAAGTGACATTGGCCGTCTTTTTTTGGAATTTTTTTAGTAGTGATTGAGAATAGAATTTTGATTGGAACAGGTGTAATTCTGTTATGTAATGCATCAGCACAATTGTTGCATTAGCGGACGAAACTATGCAGAGATGTGACAGTTATATTACCTAGGCAAAGTATGCAAGGAACCTGGTCCTCCAATATCATCTAGTCATCATCAAAACATGAGACAACATAAGGCATAACCCCAAGTCTCATCCACACTTGATTAATCTATAATTGTTTCTAGCGTCGTAATAGTATTCTCAAAATAACAAAATTGATAAATTTGAAAACATTCAAACAATCCCTTATATTTACTTTCATGTTTATTTAGCATGCATTACGGTCAACTTCTAGTTGACTTCTAACACACTCAAGTATTGAAATCTTTGTCTTCACTTCATGGAGATTCGACCCCAAACTCCATTGGGTTACTATATTAAAGACGATCGCTTACATCTCAAGGATGTACCCTTGAACAAACTTCATCGACAAACATAGTTTATATAATACTATAGGATTTAGAAATAGTAGAACAATTCGAGCTAGATTCTAGGGTATATTGTAGATGTGTAATTTTGTCCCTCCCCAAAAGAATTTTTACCGTTTACCCTTTTATTCAATTGGAGAGGGGTTGAACAGAAGTTGACTGGGTGTTGAGTTTTTTCTCAATGATTTGTTTGCCGGAATCATCCATCCATTGCCGGACTCAGTCGTCGACCAGACCCATTCCTTCTAGCTCTTCCACCACTCCAAAAAATTATCAAACCTGCACCATATCGATTCAATTACCCGACCCGTCCTTCTCCATTCCCTTCGCTGTCAAATCCTCTAGTTAAGCTCACCGAAGCTTTGGAAAGTAGTGAAATTAGTGGTCAAAACAGTCCACAAATTCTAGTTGAGCATCGATCTTTTGGGTTCTATTTTGAATCACCAAGTTGGGTCCAATTTGAAGTCAAAATTTGGTTTCTATGTTGGTTGTTAATTCAAACAGAGGTCCGATCAAAGTTTGAAGAGTTGTTTTTCATCATTGAGGTTCTTCGGTCGAGGTCCGGTGGTGAAGCTCCATTCTTTGATCTATAATTCAGCAAACTCAAAGATCGATTGAGGTTTGATTTTTACTCTTATCTCAATATCTCATTTTGATTTTGTAAATATGTTGGTGAATTACACGGTGGTTGATGTTTGTTTGGCTAATTGAATATAAGGTTTGATATTGTTGAATTAGTTATTCAAATTGATGTACACGTTGAATTAGGTGAAATTTATTGGCTAATAGACAAAATATAAAAATCATTGATTTTGGGTCGGACGTTGGAGATTGATAAAAAATGAATATTCATTACTTTTGATTTATTGTTGATATGGAAAGTGATACAATTATGATGTGTTGAAACGGATAGGTAAATATAGGTTCAGGTAGGCGGATTTTAGGATTGGTGACTTGTTGAATGTGTAAATATTTGTTGAATGGTTCTTTCTATTTCAAACGCACAAAATTGAGAAAATGTATTCATTTTATCGGGGAATGCCCCGAAGTCTGATGTACTTATTCACCGAGGAATGCCCTAAGGTATCTTGTATTTGGAGGACATTCGTGATGAAGGCCCGAGGCCTTGGGTAAAGCACGGGAGCGTAGTTAGGATTAGTGTAGGTTAGAGTAGAATTTATTTTTTGTATTTCTTATTTTGGACTGTATAATTGGACTGAACACTATATTTTGGATTTGTTTTATTTTGCGTGTTTGATTATTTTATGTGTTTTGTATGATTTATACATTTGTAATGTCAAATTAGCCGATATACCTCACCAAATTACCGTGGTCGAACTACAGGATCGAGGGGTGCCTAACACCTTTCCCTTGGTCAACATAATTCCTTAACCGAATTCTCTGTTCGCAGATCAATTTTTAGAGCCAAACTATTTTGAAAAGGATCTTTCAAAGGTGACTTGGCACATCGAATTATGTCAAGTGGTGACTCTGAATAAAAATGTAAATAATCCTTTTTCAAAACAAATTTTCAGTCTTTTGTCACTTTAATAATAAAATCCCTTTCGAAATAATTAAAATCAGATCTTTTTGGTGGTAAAAAGGGTGTGACAGCTCTGGCGACTCTGCTGGGGACACTTTCCAGAATTCGAGCTTATTTTGGAGTTATATCGGCTCAGTTGGGCACTACAGGTGTACAGAAATTTATTTGTGTTGTTTTGTATTATTGTCTATCATTGTTGAGTGTTTACATGCTCTTTGTTTATAGTTTTCTCTTTATATGTTACCGCTTCATAGCAGGCATCATGTGCATAACTCGAGTCATTCTTTCTGAAATAAGTCTATAGTACACGTGTTGTACACGACCTCTAGTTGAGTCAACCTTATTTTAGGAGGGGGATCCATCGGTGGTATGGAGTGGGTGGAAAGCTCTCGCAGCCACTATTGACCATACGCTCCCCCGAACAGCCTTGTTAGTGGATCCCAGCGTAGGTCAGCCTTTAGGTCATGCTTATCTACATCATATTGAGACTTAGTGGGACCCATGTGGCCCTTTGTAGGAGACTCACCTCTAAAGCATCCCTACGTGCTAAATATTATATCTCTGAGGGTAACGTGGTCATTTGACAGACTGATTTGGGGAAAGTAATTGCTTGAATTAATCGAGTATGTAGGCAAGGAAAAAAAAAGAAAAAGAAGGAAGAGTGAGTCAACAAAAAGAAAAAAAGAAAAAAAGTTTCTTAATTTTTAGAGTTCTTTATGGTTTTTATTGTGGAGATTTTTTATGTGTTGCACTCATTTTTAAAAAAAAAATTCAAAACATCAAAAATATTTTATTTTTTGTTTCCTTTGGCAATCATTCACAATTCAAAAATTGTAAAGAGATTTATTTCAATAGGAGCTTTTTATAAAAGGAAAGTTCAAAAAGATGGTAGAAATTTTGTACATCTGATATGATGAAAATACCAAAAAGATTTTTCTTTCGTAGTTATTGGTATCATTTTTGTGTGAAACGTCAAGTTGAAAACTCAAAAAAGATTTTATTGATGTTGTTCATCATCTATATTTCGTCGTGTCTCTCAAGTCAGGGTTCAGTTTGTTATTTAATCCTTAATTGTCCAATCCGGATAAACTACGCACCTTCGATTCTCCTCTCTCGGGAGTGAGATACGTAGACAGGCTATTGTTGGTTCGGGAATCTTATTTGGAAAATTCAAAAGGATTTTCTTCACTCTTCATTTAGAGTAGGTGTCGTATACATGTTTTAAAAGAAAACTACAAAAATATTTTTCTTTAATAGGTTCAAGTTTCATCTTCGTAGGAAATCCAAATTGAAAACCCCAAAAGATTTTTTTTGGTAATCATAGGTTTCACTTTGTATAGGAATGTTTAACCTGAAAAATGCAAAAAGATTTTCGTCAATTCTTGATTGGCCATTTTAGCAAGACTTCACGAACTACGCACACCTGATTCTCCTCTCTCGGGAGTGAGATACGTAGACGCCCTTCTTAGGTTCGGTGATCTTTTCGAAAAAGAAAAAAAGAAAAAAAAAAGAAAAAAGAGGTTTTGAAAAAGTGTTGAACTCTAACACATTTGTTGTTTTTTTGTTGAGTCAGTTTAAGGTGGTTGGTTTGTGACATTCTGGCTGGTCCTTCACATCACACCAAATCCAAAGGGTTAGTTGTGTCCAACAAAGATATAGAGAGTGACATCATGGATCAAACAAAGAATCAGAAAAAGAAGAGTTTGAAGCAAGAGATTAGAAGGCTAAAACAATAAATGACAAAAATGCATCGATCTTGGGCCAGTGGGTTATCTTCTCCTCCATTTTCCTTTATTGATCCTACAAATACCTCGAGTTTTCCATCAAAATCTCTAAGTCAATTTTCTACTGTTGTTGATGCACTGCAACATGACTTAGAATTCATTCCAAGACAAAAGCATCTCAATACTTCCATCACTTTTCCTCTAGCTTCTCAGCATAAGCCTGCTACATTCACAACATCACATATCATTTGCGATCTTGTTGCTCAATCCTTACTAGGACTCTCACACTAGCTTGCCCAACGATTGTGCGTCCCCATGCTGCGAGTAAACCTATATTCAATACTCTTGGTGATCATTGCTATACTCCTGAGTCTGTTTTTAAGTTAACTGGACCACCGAAATTTCTTAACAAGAAGTCCAGTGTGCCAGAAGAGTCGGAGAAAATGGTTGGAAAAGTGAAGAGTGCAGAAAATACTATGAAAAATTCTCTAGAACCTGCGGGTAAAGAAGATGTTTCATACAAAGACTGTGGCATGCCTTTAAGTGCTAACCTTCCTCCAATCTTTGAGATGTCAAAATTTAGGAAGCAATGAATTAAACATGAGGACCCAAAACTTATTTGTTAAAGGGAATGTGTCTGATCATTGTGGAAGTTCTAGTCATTCTAATATGCAAACCAGCGGCTAAGTTGTCGGGCTGAGCAATTGAGAAGTCACCCCTCTCCCTCTTAGAAAGAGGTCTGGTAGTTTGTTTTGTTTTATTTTCTGTTATCCGAATTATTTCAAGGTTATAGTTTGGGATCTATCTTTTTTTGTCCATTTGTCGTTATGTTCAAACCCTTCTATCTTTCATTTTATTTAAATAGAGTGTCTCTTTTTCCTTTGTGTTTTAAATATGCTTTTTTTGTTTTCTTTCCACGGTATATTTTATGTTGACTCTAGTGATATGGCATGCTAGTGGAATTTTTAGCCAGATCTTGAAATCCGATTTAAGTATGAATATTGAATCATAGGTTTGAGTTAGTAAAAGAGAACATCTGAGGGAATAGGTAGAGTGCTGAGATATTTGGTGACAAGTTGAATCCTTCAATGAAAATTAAAGCAATTATTTTGAGAATCACAAGAATAACTTGATCATCAATTGAAAGGCATGTCTCAATTAGGTCAAATAGTGGCTGCGTAAACAGAATGAAAATCAGCTCCACAAAATCATGAGTCATTCAATGTGAGGAATATGCAATAAAAGTGGAGTTGTGTGCTAGAAAAGCACAGAAGAAGTAGTGACACACAGACTCAGTCAAAGTTAATGTTGTAAAAGATGTCACACATGATCTTCATCTCCAATTTTTAAATTGCATGTTATGTACTTGCATTTTCAAAGATTGATATGAAGAAGGCATTTCATTCTGTTATCCAAATATTGTGTCATTCTTTGTTTACCCCATTTGAGCCTTAGTTTTATTTTTCTTTCATACACCTCTTTTGGAATCAATATAGAGTCAACAAATCTCAAAAGAAAAGGTGTCGAGCAAAACAGTAGAGTTGGAAAATTTTCAAAAAAAAAGAGAAAAATGTGTCCAAAAAGAGAAAAAGAAGAGCGTCGAGAAAAATAAAGTCAAAAAAGTCCCAAAGAGAAAAAGAGTCAAAAAGAAGAAAACAAAAATCAAAATCAATCAAAAGAATAAGCTGCCAGAACTACGCATGACCTGATTCTCCT
Organism: Capsicum baccatum var. pendulum; assembly: GCA_030864225.1. Classification (NCBI taxonomy): domain Eukaryota; kingdom Viridiplantae; phylum Streptophyta; class Magnoliopsida; order Solanales; family Solanaceae; genus Capsicum; species Capsicum baccatum. The sequence continues at coordinate 8,733,958 of CM061552.1, forward strand.
CTCTCGAGGGTGAGATACGTAGGCTTCCTTACTCAGGGCTCGGTCCAACCAAATAAAAATTTAGAATTTCCCAGTAAAAAGGAACTGGGGAATGAGTTAATCCTCATTGTTTGAGTCGATTCCAAAAGTTGTAAGTCTCTCCCTACTTCAAGTGTCGTTTGGGACCCATGCCATCCTTTCTTTCTAACCCTATCCAAAAGCCAAGTTAAAACCAAATAAAGACCTTCAGATCAATCTTTGAAAATGTTAAGGCAAAGCATGCAAGGGATATGATGTTGTATTCGGGGAACTATTTGTCTTCCTCAGCGAAAGAAATCAGGAGAGAAATAAAAACAAGAGAGTCTTATTAGTGAAAACCCTCATGGGCACCATAAGACGATGGTAAGTTGAGAGAGATAAAAATGAGCGAGTCTTATCGGTGAAAACTCTCACGGGCACCGTAAGACGACTGTAATTGGAAAACCTTTACAGACACCATAAGGCAATGGTGAGCTGAGGAAAAGAAAATGAGAGAAGCTTGTTGGCGAAAACCCTTCAAGGTCGACTAGCTGAATGAGGTCTTGAATGCAATTGATCTAAGGAAGTAACTCAATTTCAAGACCGTTAACTCAACAACAATTGGGGAAAGTTTGGATGAAAAGATCAAGCTGCTTAATCCAAAAGGCATGGCATTAATCATTAGTGTTGACTCTCATTTTTAGATGAATTTTTCTTTTCTTTGTTTTGAAAGGGGACATTTATTGTATTTTCTTTCTTCTCTTTATTTTAATTTTATCTTTCTTGAGTCAGTTATCCAAACAAAAAATTTCATTCTTTTTTCGTTTCTTGTCTTTGAGTCAAGACCGTGTCAAAACAAGTGAGAAAAGATGTCAAAACTGGCTACCAGCTTCTTTAATTGCACAAAGCAAGACAAAATCTAGCACATAAAAGAGACATGGTTGTGAGACAAAAAAGGGCATGCAGAACGTTTTGTCAACAGAGAAGTCATGGAACTCATGGAAATACCAAGGTTCAAAGGGTTTATCTGAGGAGCATGGCAAAGCAGAGATACTGTATTTGTTTCAGAGTCACTCTTAAGCATCTGAGTTTGAGTTAATGAAGCAGCAAGTCAATGATATATGTAATAGTTGGAAGCAAGATTAATGTGATGAGGGAAGGGCGATCTCCGCGAAAGCTAAAGCCACAAACCAGCCACCATGTTTTTTTAACTCACAAGTTTTCTTTGATGAAACAGGGAACATACTACCTTCAAAGAAAGAACTTTAGAGCATAAACATCAAGGGCTACAATGCCTCGCTTTTTTAAATGCAGGAAGCAATATTGCTGCACAGGTTTGATAATTAAATCATGGTAAAAATTCATCATCTTATATCCCTCGGAGACACACTTTCTTGTCTAGGGATTTCAATTTTCATTTACTGGGTGATACACTTCTTAAATTGAACTTTGATTACTATAAGACGTACTTTTTAGTCGAGTCATCTCCCTTGATTCCTATAAGACATACCTTTTAGTCGATTCATATCTCTTGATTCCTATAAGACGTACCTTTTAGTCAAGTCATCTCCCTTGATTCCTATAAGACGAACCTTTTAGTCGAGTCTTCTCCTTTGATTCCTATAAGACGTACCTTTTAGTTGAGTCTTCTCCTTTGATTCCTATAAGACGTACCTTTTAGTTGAGTCTTTGATTCCTATAAGATGTACCTTTTAGTCGAGTCATTCCCTTTGACCCCTAGAAGACGTACCTTTTATTCAAGTCATTCCCTTTGATTCCTATAAGACTTACATTTTAGTCGAGTCATCTCCTTTGATTCCTATAAGACGTACCTTTTAGTCGAGTCATTCCCTTTGATTCCTATAAGACGTACCTTTTAGTTGAGTCATTTCCTTTGATTCCTATAAGACGTACCTTTTATTCGAATCATTCCCTTTGATTCCTATAAGACGTAGCTTTTAGTCGAGTCATCTCCTTTGATTCCTATAAGACGTACCTTTTAGTCGAGTCATTCCCTTTGATTCCTATAAGACGTACCTTTTAGTCTAGTCATTCCGTTTGGACCCTAGAAGACGTACCTTTTAGTCGAGTCATTCCCTTTGATTCTTATAAGGCATACCTTTTAGTCGAGTCATTTCCCTTGATTCCTATTAGGCGTACCTTTTAGTCGAGTCATCTCCCTTTGATTCCTATAAGACGTGCCTTTTAGTCAAGTCATTTTCCTTTGATTCCTAGAAGACGTACCTTTTAGTCGATTCATCTCCCTTGAATCCTCTAAGGCGTACCTTTTAGTCAAGTCATCCCTTTTGATTCCTATAAGATGAAACTTTTAGTCGAGTCATTCCAATTAACTCATAGAAGATGCATTTCTTTGTTTGGGATAATTTTCTTTTTAGTTTTGATGTGATTTCAGGAGCCCGCCTGAAGAACAGGGTGAATACATGGAAAGTCAGGTAACAAGGTGAAGAAATTGAAAGCCAATAGATTGAAAATAGCAAGTCAGAAGTTCGCCTAGAGAACAGGGTAAGGAGATTGAAAGCCAAGCAACAAGTTGAAGAAATTGAAAGTCAGGAGCCCGCCTGAAGAATAGGGTGATGAAGTAGCAAGTCAAGAGTCCAAAAGAAGTTGCATAGATAGGATTTTGTAATTTCATTTATGTTTTAACTTGTAATTTTCATTTTTGATGTAATGATAGAGCCGCAGAACGGAACCTCGACGGGACCTCACTCGACTCTCCAACTCAGTTGTCCTTCTGTCTTTTGTTACTTCCTCTGAATAATAATCGGGATAAAATTCTATCACGTTGTCTATTTCTTTGTATGAAAACATATTGTGTTTACATGCAAAGAGAGGCATGATGTAGACACGTAATTTTATCCCTCCTCGAAAGAATTTTTACCATTTACCCTTATATTACCATGTATACTACCCCATGTGATAATTCCTCCATAAAATGGCAAAAAATAACAACCCTTAACAATTTTATATTTTTAATCTACATCCTAACAAACTTTATCCTACCCAACTAACCTACCCCACACCCCATACCCCCTCACTTACTACCCTACCCACGTACCCCTCCCCTTCAGATTTTCCTTTGGGGTTATCCCATAAGAGAACAACATATAGAGGGAGCCCTTGATCAATACTTCACATACCCAGGACTCTCTTCTTCCATTTTTGGAAGGATATTCACACGCAGATATAGGCACAGGGGAGCTCACCATTAATAGAGGCACAAAAAATAAACTAAACCTCACAAAATTTCCATTCACACACTAAAACACCACACATACAGTGGTACAAAGGAGAATCAGTAACGAAGGAAGAGGGAAGATGGGGATTTAGGGGATTTAGACGTAAGAGAATAGAAAGTCGATTGGAGAGGGGTTGAACAGAAGCTGACTGGGTGTTGAGTTTTTTTTCGGAAATTTGTTCGCCGGAATCGTCTATCTATTGTCGGAGTCAGTCGCCGACCAAAGCCATTCCCACCAGTTCTTCCACCGCTCAAAAAAATGATCAAACCCACACCATATCGATTCAAATACTCGACCCGTCCTTCTCTGTTCCCGTCGCTGTCAAATTCTCCGATGAAGCTCACCGGAGCTTCGGAAAGTAGCGAAATCCGTGGTCAAAACAGTCCACAAATTCCAGTTGAGCATCGGTATGTCGAGTTTTATTTCAAATCACCATGTTGGGCCCAATTTGAAGACAATTTGGTTTCTATGTTGGCTGTTGATTCAAACAGAGGTCCGATCGAGTTTGACGAGTTGTTGTTCGTCATTGAGGTTCTTTGGTCGAGGTTCGGTGGTGAAGCTCCATCCTTTGATCTGTAAATCAGCATACTCAAAGCTCGATTGAGGTCCGATTTTTACTCTTATCTCAATATCTTATTTTGATTTTGCAAATATGTTGGTGAATTACACGGTGGTTGATTTTGTTTGGCTGATTGAATATGAGGTTTGATGTTGTTGAATTAGTTATTTGAATTGATGTACACGTTGAATTAGGTGAAATTTATTTGCTAATAGATAAAATATAAAGGTCATTGATTTGGGGTCGGACGTTGGGGATTGATAAAAAATGAATATTCATTACTTTTGATTTATTCTTGATTTGGAACGTGATACAATTATGATGTGTTGAAACAGATAGGCAAATGTAAGTTCAGGTAGGCGGACTTTAGGATTGGTGACTTATTAAATGTGTGAATATTTGTTGAATGGTTCTTTCTATTTCAAACGCACAAAATTGAGAAAATGTATTCATTTTATCGGGGAATGCCCCGAAGTCTGATGTATTTATTCACCGGGGAATGCCCTGAGGTATCTTGTATTCGGAGGACATTCGCGATGAAGGCCCGAGGCCTCGGGTAAAGCACGGGAGCGTAGTTAGGATTAGTGTAGGTTAGAGTAGGATTTATTTTTTGTATTTCTTATTTTGAACTGTATAATTGGACTGAACACTATATTTTGGATTTGTTTTGTTTCTTGTGTTTGATTGTTTTATGTGTTTCGTGTGATTTATACATTTGTACTGTCAAATTAGCCAATACACCTCACCAAGCGATCGTGGTTGAACTATGGGATCGAGGGGTGTCTAACACCTTCCCCTCGGTCAACAGAATTCCTTAATCGGACTCTCTGTTCGCAGATCAGTTTTTAGAGTCAAACTGTTTTGAAAAGGATTTTTCAAAGGTGACTTGGCACACTGAATTATGTCAAGTGGCGACTCTGAATAAAAATGTAAATAATCCTTTTTCAAAACAAATTTTTAATCTTTTGTCACTTTAATAATAAAAATCCTTTCGAAACAATTAAAATCAGATCTTTTTGGTGGTAAAGGGTGTGACAGATTTTACGCAGACATATACAAGCTAGATGTTGGATTTTCACACGTACATATAATCAGAGTTGGATGTAAATGTATAATCAAGCTAATTGAACAACTGAGGGAAAAATGTATAATCAAGCTAATCGAACAATTGAGGGAAAAAATTACCCTAGATTAGAAAGAAAATTCTTGTATTTATAATAATAAGAAGATCCATTAATTTTGCTTCTTTTGTTTTTTAATCCACTACCACAGATAGGAAGAAGGAGAAGAAAGTAAAGTAATTCAAAGCATAGGAAAACCAATATTAACTGTTCAAAGTACCTCTAAACCAGCTAAGGGAGATATCATATATCAACAAAAACAAAAAGATCTTTAAAAATCTTTCTTATTCAACAAACTCAAGATTTGAAGATGTCTTTTTCATATCTGTTGCTGCTTGTACTCTTCCTCCCAAAACTTTGCCTGAAAATCCACTTCCACACTTTGTTCCCTTTGCCACCACCACTCCTTTTCATCCCTCTATGATATTCATTCATTGTCATCCTACAAGAACCGCTATGCCCCAATGCCCCTAAAGAAGTTGCCAAACAGCCATATTGAACCTGCTCAAATCCAGCCCAACCCGTCCATTATCAGACCCATTGCTAAGCCTTGTACCAACGGGGAAATCTGATTTGGACTCGGATGACAAATCCAATTTTAAGTCAATGAAAGCTGAATCATCCATTGAAGTAAAATCACTTTCCTTATCAGGAAATATAATCCTATTAGGTACACTGCTATGGATTATCCTTCCAAATTCACTTTTTCTTGGTTCATCAGAATCCATAAGTATACCACCAGTAATATCAGAGATTTTAGCACTTGAAAATCTTCAATCACTTCCTTTATCGGTGTCATTACATCCACCTCCTCGGAAATTACAAACCGATCTTGATACTGCCATAGCATCATAGACCCAAATATCGCTATTCTCATCACATTCATTAGAATCCATTGCTACTTTTCTTGAACTCCACACAACTACTGTTTCTTCTCCTCAATACAATAAGTTGTTCTGTTTTCTCCCTTTTGTGCTGCTGCTTTGCTTCTATTTTCTCATTTTCCAACAGAAAAGAAATCCTACCAACACTGCAAACTTCAGTAGTCGATGATTTTCGATTGGACGAAGACGAATCAGAGCAAGAACAAGAAGAGAGCTTTTGTTCACCACATTCTGAGCAAACCAAGTTGACTAACTTCTCTTTAAGGCAATAAGAACATATACCAATAGAAGATGAAGAAGGGTGTTTTTACATGGCATATCTGATGAAATGGAGTAGTTGAAATCTGAGAAGTTATCTGTTTCCAGCATAGTAGCTTTGTCTCTCTCTTTCATGGCTCTGTCTTGTTGATGATTCTTGCGATGGAAAATTATGGATTTTGCTATATAAAAAGAGAGAATGAAATCCAACATACAGAGTGACATGTAATATGAAAAAGAATAAAGCTGAGGATTGGGGGTTTGTGAGGCACAGGAAATTGAAATTTACGGGTCCCGCAAGTCGCTTATCAGATTTATAGTTCATGAATTCAATATTTTATACTCCCTCCAATTCGAATTAGTTAGCCTTGAAATTGGTATATTTATTAAAAAAATATTAAATTAGATAGTTATTTTATCAAATTAGCTTCATTAATTATACTTTAAAAATATAAATTTAAATAAATATACTTTATTTTGGATAGTATTGAAGAAACATAACAAAATTTTCTTGATTTCAACAAAGAAACAACTAAATTAAAACTTGATTTCAACAAAGGAATAACTAAATTGAAACAAATATTTTTAAAAAGATGATCAACTAAAACAAAACGGAGAAAGTATTCCCTTCCTTCTTTTAAATTTTTTTTTTTATTTAGAGTACAAATTTTAATAAATATTTTAAGGTATATTTTTCAATTAAATTTAAAAATATATAATTTATAATAATTTTTGCATAGTTTTTAAATTTTAAAAATTATTAATCTAATTTAATTTAGATTTAAAACCTATTCAAATTGACATACGAAAAATAAGGCGATCAATTAGAAAGGAATGGAAGAAGTATTTTATATTCTTATTATTTTGATAGGAGTCGTTGGGTAGCTGATTTGGAGATAGCTATGCAGATATCAAATATTGTATAAGTAATAGTATCATATTTGGTAGTCAGTTAGGTGGTATATTTTTTCTGGTTTCCCAAGGTCACTATGCGGTAGGGAACTGGCCATAGAGTTTTCTTCATTCATCAGAGGTGGGGATCGAACTTCCAACCTCTTGCTTAAGGGGTGAGGTGCTGAACCACCACACCAATCCTTATGGTTAGTTAGGTGGTATATTATTCAAGTATAATGTTAATATGGTACTTAATTTATAATTTAAAATTTGCATATCTAATACATGTATAAATTGTGAGAGAATTTATGTATTATCTTATGAAGAATAAAAGATGAAATAAGTAATAAGCACATATATAACTAACTCATGAATAACTGATTAATGCATGACTAATCCCTCATCGATAAGACCTTTGTAACTCTAATAATCTACAAAACGATCTCTTAATGAATATAAGAGGAGTTGAAATAAAAAAATATAAATTTCATATGTTCAATAAAATTTTATCCTCTTTCAGTCTCATTTTATATCACATAATTTTCTTTTTAGTCCGTCTTCAAAAAATATCACATTACTATAATTAGAAAAAATTAATTTTATCCTTAATGAAATGATTTACAAACGCACAAATATCTATGAATAATATTATACCGCAAAGTTTTAAAAGACTTTCGATGAAGTCAGGGGCAAAGCTAGCAAGAGTCTAGGGGTTCATTTGAAACTCCCTTCGACGAAAAATTATATTATTTATACAGAACCAAAAAGCTACATGATGCCTTCAGTCAAAACAATAATAGATTGCCAAGTACCAAGTACTAGTCACTTGAGAAGTGGATTAGCGACTTGAAAATGATTTAGTATAGTTCTTGAAAGGTGAACTTGTGTTTTGAAATTAGTAAAGTGTAATCACCTGAAAATGTGAATTCATAACTTGAAACTGGTTTAGTGTTGACACTTGAAATGTGAATTCATGACTTGAAAATGGTTAGGTTTAGTCACTTGAGAAGTGAATTCGAGAGTTGAAAATGGTGAAGTGTAGTGTTTTGAAATGTGTACTAGTGACTTCAAAGTAATCAAGTGTAGTCACTTGAGAAGTGGATTAGCGACTAAAAAATGGTTTAGTGTAGTTACTTGAAAGGTGAACTTGTGTTTTAAAATTAGTAAAGTGTAATAACTTAAAAGTGTGAATTCATGACTTGAAATTGATTTAGTGTTGTCACTTGAACTGTGAATTCATGACTTGAAAATGGTTAAGTTTAGTCACTTAAGAAGTGAATTAGATAGTTGAAAATGATTAAGTGTAGTGTTTTGAAATGTGTACTAGTCACTTGAGAAGTGGATTAGCAACTTGAAAATGGTTTAGTGTAGTTACTTGAAATGTGTACTAGTCACTTGAGAAGTGAATTCGAGAGTTGAAAATGGTGAAGTGTAGTGTTTTGAAATGTGTACTAGTGACTTCAAAGTAATCAAGTGTAGTCACTTGAGAAGTGGATTAGCGACTAAAAAATGGTTTAGTGTAGTTACTTGAAAGGTAAACTTGTGTTTTAAAATTAGTAAAGTGTAATCACTTAAAAGTGTGAATTCATGACTTGAAATTTATTTAGTGTTGTCACTTGAAATGTGAATTCATGACTTGAAAATGGTTAAGTTTAGTCACTTAAGAAGTGAATTAGATAGTTGAAAATGGTTAAGTGTAGTGTTTTGAAATGTGTACTAGTCACTTGAGAAGTGGATTAGCAACTTGAAAATGGTTTAGTGTAGTTACTTGAAAGGTGAACTTGTGTTTTGAAATTAGTTAAGTGTAATCACTTTTTTTTTTCTTTCCCCTCCCCCCCCCCCCAGGAGGATCAATAGTGTTTCCACACTTCCTCTCCAGCGTGACTCGAACCCTCAACCTACCGGTTGAAGGTGGAGGTGCTCAACCACTTGAGCAAGCCTCACTTGTCAAGTGTAATCACTTGAAAATGCGAATTCATGACTTGAAATTGGTTTAGTGTTACTTAAAATGTGAATACATGACTTGAAAATGATTACGTTTAGTCACTTGAAGTGTGAATTAGAGAGTTAAAAATGGTTAAGTGTAGTGTTTTGAAATGTCTACTGGTTACATGAGAAGTGGATTAGCGACTTGAAAATGATTTAGTATAGTTCTTGAAAGGTGAAATTGTGTTTTGAAATTAGTAAAGTGTAATCGCTGGAAAATGTGAATTCATAACTTGAAATTGGTTTAGTGTTGACACTTGAAATGTGAATTCATGACTTGAAAATGGTTAAGTTTAGTCACTTGAGAAGTGCATTCGAGAGTTGAAAATGGTTACGTGTAGTGCTTTGAAATGTATACTAGTGACTTCAAAGTAATCAAGTGTAGTCACTTGATTAGTGTAGTTACTTGAAAGGTAAACTTATGTTTTGAAATTAGTAAAGTGTAATCACTTGAAAGTGTGAATTCATGACTTGAAATTGATTTACTGTTGTCACTTGAAATGTGAATTCATGACTTGAAAATGATTAAGTTTTGTCACTCGAGAAGTGAATTAGAGAGTTGAAAATGGTTAAGTATAGTGTTTTGAAATGTGTACTAGTGACTTCAAATTGATCAAGTGTGTAGTCACTTGAAATGTGAATTAGATAGTTGAAAATTGTTAAGTGTAGTGTTTTGAAATATGTACTAGTGACTTCAAATTGATCAAGTGTAGTCACTTGAGAAGTGAATTAGTGACTTGAAAATGGTTTAGTGTAGTTACTTGAAAGGTAAACTTGTGTTTTGAAATTAGTAAAGTGTAATCACTTGAAAGTGTGAATTTATGACTTGAAATTGATTTGGTGTTGTCACTTGAAATGTGAATTCATGACTTGAAAATGGTTAAGTTTAGTCACTTGTGAAGTGAATTAGATAGTTGAAAATGGTTAAGTGTAGGGTTTTGAAATGTGTACTAGTGACTTCAAATTATCAAGATAATCACTTGAGAAGTGAATAAGTGACTTGAAAATGGTTTAGTGTAGTTACTTGAAAGATGAACTTGTGTTTTGAAATTAGTAAAGTGTAATAATTTGAAAATGTGAATTTATGAATTGAAATTGCTTTAGTGTTATCACTTGAAATGTCAATTCATGACTTGAAAATGGTTTGCGTTGTCACTTGAAATATGAATTCGTGACTTGAAAATGGTTAAGTATAGTGTTTTGAAATGTAGTGTGTTGTATGATTATTGTAATAATGTGTGTTGCATGAGGATGTATATATTGAATTGTATTTTTATTTGGCCGGTGGGGTGCAGAAAATGCAGAAAAGTGACGATAGTCTTCGCTTTTTTATTCATTAGGAAGAACAAGAAGCGATGACCAACATCGCTTGTTATTCATTATGAAGTACAAAAAGCGACGACCAATATCGCTTTTTATTTATTATGAAGAACAAAAAGCGACTATCAACATCGCTTTTTCAATTCTTATGAAGAACAAAAAGCGACGAAAAACGTCACTTTTTCTAAAAAAAAATAGTTTATTTTTCTCAAATTACGACGGACAGTGTCAATTTTTCTAAAAAAAAAATATTTTTTTCCAATAAAGTGACGACGTCCGTCGTTTTTTGTTCATCATGTGTTCTTCATTGAAGAATAAAAAATGATGCACAATGTCATTTTTTCCAAGAATAACTAAAAAAAATTCCTATAAGCGATGAAAGACGTGGTTTTCAAAAAACAATGCACCTTTTGAGACGAAAAAGGCGATAGATTTTCATCACTTTTGTTCAAAAAAGTGACGCTGGCCATGACTTTTTGGCATTTTTTTTAGTAGTGATTGAGGATAGAATTTTAATTGGAACAGTTGTACATTCCGGTATGTTATCCATCGGCACAATTATGGCATTAGCGGATAAAACTATGCAGAGATGTGACAGTTGTACCTAGGCAAAGTATGCAAGGAACCTGGTCCTCCAATATCATCTACTCACCATCAAAACATGAGAGAACATAAGGCATAACCCCAAGTCTCATACACACTTGATTAATCTATAATTGTTTCTAGCATCGAAATAGTATTCTCAAAATAACAAAATTGTTAAATTTGAAAACATTCAAACAATTCCTTATATTTACATTCATGTTTATTTAGGATGCTGTAACGACCCGCAACTTGGGCTAGAATGTAAATTGTCTTTCCTACACGTAGATGTTCCAAAAGCCATAACTCCAATACAAATATAGTGTGTTAATCATCTATGTAGTGTGTGAATCTAGTTGGGCATGAGTCGAGATCATAGAGGTCCCTTAACTCAAAGACTAGTTGAAAGCTTTTCTATCGTTCAAGTTTTAGTGAGCGTCAAAACTTGGATCAACTTCTATCGACTATAACTCATTGTATATGGCGAACTGGGTCGCCCAGCGATACCAATTTCGCCCAAATCCGAGATCGGAGCAAAAAGTTATACTCATTTTACTTCAGCATGTCTGTCTGTCGACAAGTGACGACTTGAGCAGATAAGTTATCACATATGTGATGACCTATCATCCATGTCGTCAGCCCAAAGTAGTAACTCACAAAAATAAGCCTCTGAGTGACGACCTGGTGTGATAACTTATCACATATGTGACGATCTATCAGCCAAAGTCGTCACCTTTAAAATTCAGCATTTTCTAAACGGTTTTGGAGAGGTATTTTGGTATTTTCCCTTCACCCCATAACTCCATAAACACCGAATTCAACCTCCATTTTACAAAAAAAACACTCCTTTCACTCAAATCCTCTCAAGAACCAAACCCTAGGGCCTCAACATAAGATTCAAGATCCCTCAAAATTTCACCATTAAATTCCAAAATTGATTCAAGAATTAGAATCCCCAAACTAAGATCTTCCAGAATCATCCATCAAAAGCATAAATAGAGTCCCAAAAGTAAGTGTTCATCCAAAGTTCATAATATAAGGTACGTGGGGTGTATCTTAAAAATTACATGGGCTTCTAAACATTAGAACGTGATTTAAAGATTATCAAGGATGAATTTAGAAAAAAGGGTTTTGAAATACATGATTTTATTATACATTATGAATGTTTAATTGTACTGTTGATTTGGTCTTTAGGCCCTTTTCCCTTTTAAATTGATTTACATGTATATGTATATGTATATGTATGAAGATTTAGATTGAAGATTATTGGAGAGCACAACTTATGAAATTCCTCTCTTGTGATAACTTTTAGTTTATGATATTAATGTGAAGAATTTGAAATGCATGATTTATGGCTTGAAAATAGTTTACTCAAATACCATAGTATTATGAGCATGATTTAGAGATTTTGAAAGGGAGTTTCTTGACATAAATGTGTTTTGTTAAAGAGATAAGAATTTGCATAAGATTAAGAATTTTTGACATGACCACCTTGTAACATTGAAATGTTGTCAAAGAGAGTTGCATACATGTGTTAACATGAGTATGTAAAGAAAGGGTTCTTCGAACTAATTTATTGATATGGTGGTCCTAAACTTTATGTTTTGAAAACAAAGATTATAATAAACTAACAATGGCTCATAGATGTGACTTGCAAGTCAATGGTATGACGGTACCATAAGTATGTATGCCATAACAGAATATGTTTTCAGAGTATGTTTTCAGAGCACGCATATTTAAAGAACTAAAAATAAGAATAAAGAGAGTTAGGTGGTTACCCGAAGATGGCATGAGTTCAATTAACTCTTAGCCTGAAACCGTATTTGCCGATACGGGTAGATCATTATTGTACGCTGGCGACGATCGTGTGGTGTAGTAGATTCAGAGACTCCGACCCTTGGGCACACTTAGGTATGGGACTTGGCTATCGAGTTAATGGCATATCCCATATATCCTGTGGGATTACAGATTGTAGGGTACACCACCTAGCGCAGAAGTAAGACAAAGAGTGTCATAGATTTCAGATGTTTCACAGAATCTTTTAAAATGTCCATGTGATTCTTACTATATGATATGTTTATGAACTAATTTAAATTTCTCTCATATATGTTGAATACAAATTATTATTTTAGATTTGCTCTGCGTACCAGTACATCTATATTGACCCCCTTACCTCTTAGGTTTTGAGGCTTAATCTAGCGATCCAAATAAGCAGTAGATAATTCAGATAGCAGATCAGATTGTGCAGTGGTGAGCCTTCTCTATTCTAGAAGGCCTGTTCTTTCAGATTATGTCATCTATTACATTTTGGGTCTACTGGGAGCCTTGTCCCAGTTTTTAGACAGTTGTCAGATTTTTATGTAGTAGAGATTTGGCAGACTGTTCCAGATGTTATTTAGTTAATTTGAGATTTCATTCCTTATTGTTAAACTGAACCAAGATTTTTGACTATGTTTCCACATTAAATTATATTTCTGCATTTTTTTAATTATATGAATGTTGTGCATGATTACCAGATAGAGTAGGCCATTCGGGCCTTCATAGTTCGGGATGTCCATCACGGCCAGGGCCCCGATTTGGGTCGTGATAAACTTGGTATCATAGCACGGTTCATGGTCCCAAGGTATCTGCAAAATCACATATGGTAGAGTCTTGTTTATGGGTGTGTAGCGTTCCACACTTACAAGTCGGAGGCTACTAGGCGTTTAGGAATGTTTCCCCTCTATGTGATTTAGTTCATGCTTTCGAGTCAAATCTATCCCCTAATCAAGTGATCTCTTGTATTTTATAAAAAGGACAGACACGTCTCCTCGTAGCTCCAACAATCAGGATACTCAGGATTATGAAGTCCGCCCCACCCATGGGATGCGGTCTTGTAATTGAGCACACACCCCAGAACCTGTTCCTACTCTGAGGGTACCTCCAGTCCCGACCAGTTCTCTCAGAGATCCCCAGAAGAGAACTAACCACACTCAGCCTCGTGAGAGAGAGGTGTCTAATTCTGAATTTAGACAGTCCACTCACATGCTTGCACAATTAGTAGTCGCACAGACTCAACGATCGGAGAATGTTGGGCCTACATCTATCATATCTGAGGTTACTAGGGAGGGTCAGTTCATGAGGATGAACCCGCCCAAATTTTCTGGCACCAAGGTGGACAAGGATCCATAAGAGTTCGTAGACAAAATGGAGAAGATTTTCAGAGTAATGCATATGGATCAAGTAGAAGGGGTTGAGTTAGCAGCATAACAGCTTAAGGATCTAGCTAACCAATGGTATAACGAGTGGGAGGATGCGAAAGGTGAGAGTGCTGAGCCCACAGTTTGGGGCGAGTTTGTGGAAGCTTTTTTGATCGATTTTTTCTTCTAGAGTTGAGGGAAGCCAAAGCAGAGGAATTCATGAATCTTAAGCAGGGAAAGATGAGTGTCCAGGAGTACACTCTGAAGTTCAACCAACTGGCCCATTATGCTCCTGACATGACGGGTAATATTAGGGCCCGAATGAGAAAATTTGCATCCGGCCTTTCAGATGATCTAGCGCTTGAATGTAAGGGAGCTATGTTGAATAGGGACATGGACTTCGACAGACTATCAGTATTCATGCAGCAAGTTGAGAAGAAGAAGAAGAAAATTACTGAATCTAGGGAAAAGGACAGACAGGCAAAGAGGGCTAGAACAATCGACCAGAGTCACGATCAGCAACAGAGTGATAATTGGGGTAACAAGTGGCGGAAGAGAAAGAATTAGGGCAATGTACAGTCTGCAGCCAGTGCTCCGGTGTCCAGACCCCCAGCTGAGCAGCGCACCCAGAATTTTTATCTAGTTAGGGACCGAGGGTGCAGGGTCTCGCTCCCAGGGTGCGTAGTCTCAGGGAAGTGTAGCTCAAACCTCTCGATCATACCCTCGTTGTGGAATATATGGAAGGAATTATCCCGGGAGATATCAGTTTGGCATTATGGTGTGTTATTCGTGCGGCCTGCCAGGCCATATCCATAGAGACTGTCTGGCAGCCAGAGGTAATATTGGAGGAGCCAAGTTGCAGCCTAATTCTTCTGCACCACCACCACCTCAGAAGGGTGCCACTTCAGTTGCCAGATGTAGTTACCGATATGTTGTGAATCTTTTCTCGTGATGTTTATGTGTTACTTGATCCCGAGTTTACCTTATCCTATGTAACCCCTTTTGTCACTGTTGGTTTTGGGTTTGAGCCCGATGTGATTGCTGAACCTTTCTCTGTTTCCACTCCGATGGGAGATTCTGTTGTAGCTAGAAGGGTGTATAGGGATTGTTTTGTGACTATCTATGGCCGGGATACTGTGTCAAACCTCATAGAGCTTGAGATTGTTGACTTTGATGCCATCTTAGGAATGGACTGGCTCCATTCATGTTATGCCACACTAAATTGTAGGACCCGAAGATTCACTTTTTCTTTTCTGAATGAACCAGTCTTAGAATGGGAGGGGCATTTTTTTGCACCTAGAGGGAACTTTATATCTTATCTCAGAGCCCGTAAACTTATTTCAAAAGAGTGTTTGTACCATCTTATCCGGGTTAAGGATTCTAATACCAAAAGCCCTTCCTTTCCGTATGTCCTGGTGGTAAATGAGTTTCCAGAAGTCTTTTCAGATAATCTCCCGGGAATACCACCTGATAGGGAGATAGATTTTGGCATTGATTTATTGCCAAATACTCGTCCCATCTCTATTCCGCCATATAGAATGGCTTCAGTAGAGTTGAAAGAGTTGAAAGAGCAGTTAGCAGATCTTCTATAAAGGCTTTATCCGTCCTAGTGTTTCTTCCTGGGGTGCACCTGTACTCTTCATGCAAAAAAAATATGGGTCCCTTCGTATGTATATAGATTACCACCAGTTGAATAAGGTCACGATTAAAAATAAATATCCTCTACCTAGGATTGATGATTTTTTTACCAGCTTCAGGGTGATAAATGTTTTTCAAAGATAGACCTTCATTTGGGATATCATCAGTTGAAGGTTAGGGAGTCAGATATTCCCAAAACAGCTTTCCGAACTAGATACAGTCATTATGAATTCTCAGTCATGTCCTTCGGGTTGACTAACACCCCTGAAGCCTTCATGGATCTAATGAATAGGGTCTTTTATCTGTTTCCGGATCTATTTGTCATAGTATTCATTGATGAAATCTTGGTTTATTCTAGGAGTGAAGAGGACCCTGCCAATCACATCCAAATTATTCTTTAGACTCTCAGAGATCATAAGTTGTATGCAAAATTCTCCAAATATGAATTCTGGCTAAGTGATATTGCTTTCTTGGGGCATATTGTGTCTAGTGATGGGATTAGGATGGATCCCCAAAGGTTAAGGCAGTGAGAAAATGGCCCTGACCCACGACTCCAACCGACATTCGGAGCTTCTTGGGTTTGGCAGGGTATTACAGAAAATTTGTAAAGAACTTTTCTTCTATAGCTGCTCCACTTACTAAGTTGACCTAGAAAAATGTGAAGTTTGTTGGTCTGACTCCTATGAGAATAGTTTTGAGAAGTTGAACGACAAATTGACTACAGCACTTGTTCTGACTCTTCCGGAAGGCACAGAGGGTTTTGTTGTGTACTGTGATGCGTCTCATGTGGGACTTGGGTGAGTACTTATGCAGCACGGTAAGGTGGTGGCTTATGCATCTAGGCAGTTGAAGGTGCATGAGTGGAATTACCCAACTCATGACTTGGAGTTAGCCGCTGTGGTGTTTACACTTAAAATCTAGAGGCATTATCTTTATAGGGTGCATGTTGATATTTTCACTAACCATAAGAGTTTACAGTATATTTTCTCACAGAAAGAATTAAATCTCAGGCAAAGGCGCTGGATGGAATTACGAAAAGATTATGACATGAGCTTGTACTATCATCTGGGCAAGGAAAATATGGTAGCCAACGCTGATAGCAGGTTGTTGTAATGCCCCAAAATCGAGTACTGATCTACTGGGATAACTCATAAGGAATTGAATAAATTTCTTAAATCTGTTTAAAATCAGTGAGAACATAAAACTTTTCTGAACTTGATCAATACAAATCTGAACTTTACAAGATTACAACTCTGCTTTTACCAAAATAAAACTGAAACTAAATACATTAACTCTACTGACTGACTATGAAGCCTCTACTAGTACTGACTTTAGATAGCCGGGTCATGACTCCCAACTATCCCAACTCAATACGACTGAAATAGGAAAATAAAAAAATGCTCAAACAGTTTATCTGGCTCAAACCCTTGAATCAAAATGATTCATCACCTGCTGACTCGAAGCTGTGAGCTAACTGAATTTGAATGTGCATACTAAGTCTTGTACCTACATTATGAGACAATGCAGCACATAGACGTATATGTGGATCAGAACTTTGGGAATGTAATGAGTATATGGGGGTGCAATACAATAAGTAAACAATATCTCAGTATCATCATAGTTTATAAAATTATGCATGCTGACATAAATGACGCACATAGCTTGAATAATATCTGAAATATAAATCTCATAAATCATGAATAATGAAACATGTATAAATCTCGTGGGTCATTTAACTTGCTTCTAAAATCTGTATTCTCTACTTATTCTTAAAACTTATAAGCTAGATGAAATCTGAAACTCATTCTGTATAGTAAACTCTTTATCTCAATACTTTAAATCAATAAAACTACTTCAAGAGTGGGGGATATCTTTGGGAGTTTCTTCTAACCGACATAAATCATGTGAGCTACATGGAGTCCAACGTCTTACCCACGTTGGGGAGAGCTGTTCTATCCTTGCTATCGGATAGAACCTTAACTTTAGTGATCACTATCTTAACCCACTTGGGGTATATCAGAAACCTATGGGGGCATATAGTTCTGGGGCATGAGACCTCGAAATCAAGCCCAACTCGATGCTAAATACTACTTTCTTAGTTAGCTCAGAAATTTATAAAATTCACCTTAAAATATTTTAATAATATGCAATGGGAGCCAAAACGGATCCCCTTTATCTCAAAATCAAGGATGTGGATTTCTTTCTTAACTTAAGATCAAACCTCACGTCTTTCGTAAAATCTTGATAGACTTATCATTAATAAGATTTAAAGTCTCAATAACATAGAAATATATGTACTCTTCTTGAAACACTTTAAAAAGTATCTATAAGTCATCCTCAAAGACTCACAATTTCACAATAAGGCTCAATTCACGACAACAAATCTTGGAAATTCTTGAAAATATGATATCAATATAGGAATGTGAAATTTATGTCATGAACTCTCAATTTATATCATAATTAAATAAGATAATCATGAAATTCAAGACTTGAACAATTCCATAATCTCATAAACTTGAAATATAGCAAAATAATATGAATTCATCTTTAAAATACGAAATTCTTTAAGAAAAACTAAAAATTTTGGGCACAAGAACGAAAGGGTGTTCTTGTTCAAAACCAACATACCTTATTTAGCTTGATTTGGTAGAACAAGATGACTTTTGAAGGCTTAAGAGTTCTTCTTGAAGGTTTTTCTTGAAAGTTCTAGGATGGTGGTGCTTGATTCTTGAGTATTCTTGGAGAAGTTCTTGAATTCTTGGTCTTGGGGCTTGATCTTGGAAGAAACCCTAACCTTGTGGTAGAAGGTGTCTAGAGAATTTTGAGATGTTTAACTAAAGAGAATAGAAGAAAAATGCGTTCCTTGAGGGTTATAAGTCGTGGGAAGTGAAGGAAAAAGACCAAAATACCTTTACTAAACCACTTTCTAATTGCTGAAAATCTCGACTGACGATCAAGGATGATAAGCCGTCAGACTTGTGATAAGTCGTCAAAAATGTCATCACTTGGGAGTTGGATTTTATGGGTTTCTACCTATGGCTAACGACATTTGTGATAAGCCGTCAGACTTGTGATAAGTCATCACAAATGTCGTCACTTGGGGCTGAAATTTATGGGTTCCTACCTAAGGCTGACGACATTTGCTGATAAGTCATCAGAAATGTGATAAGTTATCAGAAATGTCGTCACTCAGTTTTCCAGGCTGACATGTTGGAGTAAAATGGGCATAACTTTTTTCTCCGATATCGGATTTAGGAGAAATTAATATCTTTGGAAAGATAATTTGAAGAGATTTCATTTGATATATAGTAGCCCACCCATTTTGTCATATACAAGGAGTTATGATCAATTGAATTCGACTCAAGTTTCGACGCTCACTAAAACTCGAACGATAGGAAAGTTTTCAACTTGACCTTGAGTTAGGGGATCTCTATGATCTCAATTCATGCTCAAATAGGTTCCCACACTAAATAATTGATTAACATACCAAATTTTCATAAGATATATAGATTTTGAAACATCTACACGTAGAAAAGATGGTTTTTGTTCTAGCCTAAAATGCAGGGTGTTACAGTTGTCAATGAGCAGCCTTT
This sequence comes from Capsicum baccatum var. pendulum, assembly GCA_030864225.1. Classification (NCBI taxonomy): domain Eukaryota; kingdom Viridiplantae; phylum Streptophyta; class Magnoliopsida; order Solanales; family Solanaceae; genus Capsicum; species Capsicum baccatum. The sequence continues at coordinate 8,753,226 of CM061552.1, forward strand.
CTCATGTTGAAGAAGGAAAAATAGAGATGGTGAAGGATATTCACCGACTCACAAATCTTGAAGTGCGACTCTTAGATTCCGAAGATGGAGGGGTAGTTGTTCACGAGATAGCTAAATCATCCTTTGTGTGGAAGTTAAAGAGAAGTAGATCGAAGATCCCATCTTGATGCAGATCAAGAAAGATGTGGGTCAACAGAAGGTGATGTCCTTTGAAATTAGTGGTGATGGTATTTTGAGATATCAGGGTAGATTGTGTGTGCCAGATGTAGATGGTCTGTGGAAGTGAATCCCTGATGAAGCTCACACTTCGAGGCATGTTGTTCACCCAGGCTCTACCAAGATGTATCATGAGCTGAAAACCATTTATTGGTGGAATAATATGAAGCGCGATGTGGCTAACTATGTTGCCAAGTATTTGAACTGTCAACAAGTTAAAGTAGAGCATATGAGGCCTAGTGGTACTTCCCAAGATATAGCTTTACCCTTGTGGAAGTGGGAAATAATCAATATGGATTTCATTACAGGACTTTTGAGGTCTCAAACCAGTATGATTGCATTTGGGTAATTGTTGATCGGATGACTAAGTCAGCCCATTTTCTGCCTATTAGAACTAACTATTCGGGAGATGATTATGCCAAGCTGTACATTGAGGAGATAGTTCACTTACATGGGGCACCTGTATCCATTATATCTGATCGAGGTACGTAATTTTCTTCATAGTTTTGGAGGTCATTTCAGAAAGGTTTAGGTACCCAAGTGAACCTAAGTACTTCTTTCCACCCTCAGACTGATGGGAAAGCTGAGCGCACCATTCAGACCCTTGAAAATATGTTGAAGGCTTGTGTAATTGACTTCAAAGGTAGTTGGGTGGATCACTTGCGATTGATAGAGTTTGCTTACAATAATAGCTACCATGCCAGTATTAAGATGGCCCCTTTTGAAGCATTGTATGGAAGAAGATGTAGGTCACCTATAGGGTGGTACGAAGTAGGTGAGACACAGTTGTTTGGGCCTGACCTTGTTCATCAAGTGATGGAGGATGTAAAAATCATTAGAGAACGGCTTAAGACAGCCCAGAGTCGACAGAAGTCCTATGCCAATGTTAGGAGAAAGGATTTAGAATTTGAGGTTGGTGATTGGGTGTTTCTCAAAGTCTCTCCTATGAAGGGAGTTATGCATTTCAAGAAAAAAGGTAAGTTGAGTCCTCTCTATATAGGGCCATATCAGATTTTGAGAAGTATAGGTCGAGTTGCGTATGAGTTAGAGTTTCCTACAAGTTTGGGTTCTGTCCATTCGGTATTTCATGTTTCCATGTTGAAGAAGTGTATAAGAGATCATTCCGTAGTGTTGCCTGTAGAAGAAATCAAAGTGATAGACTCCTTAGCATATGAAGAGGAACCTACTGCAATCTTAGATCGTCAAGTGAGAAAGTTGAGGAGTAAGGAGATAGCTTCGGTTAAGGTGATGTGGAGGAATCAAAAAGCAGAGGAGGCTACTTGGGAATCAGAAGATGATATGCGTGTGAGGCATCGAACTCTTTTCAAGGACATGGAAGATGAATTAGAAGGTAAAAATCCTATACTACTCCTTTTTCTTTCACTTAGCCCTGGAAATCATGCTTGATATGTCCCGAGTCTTCATTCGAGGACGAATGATCCCAAGGGGGGGATAATGTAATGACCCGCAATTTGGGCTAGAATGTAAACCGTCTATCCTATGAGAAGATGTTCCAAAATCCATAAATCCAATGCAAATATAGTGTGTTAATCATCTATGTAGTGTGTGAATCTATTTGGGCATGAGTCGAGATCATAGAGGTCCCTTAACTCAAGGACTAGTTGAAAGCTTTCCTATCGTTCAAGTTTTAGTGAGCGTCAAAACTTGGATCAATTTCAATCGACCATAATTCCTTGTATATGGAGAAATGGGTGGCCTATTATATATCAAATGAAATCTCTTTGAATTATCTTTCCAACGATACCAATTTCTCCCAAATCTAAGATCGGAGCAAAAAGTTATACCCATTTTACTTCAACATATCTATCTGTCGACAAGTGACGACCTGACCTGATAAGTTATCACATATGTGACGACCTATCATCCAAGTCGTCAGCCCAAGGAAGTAACTCACAAAAATCAGCCTCTGAGTGACGACTTGGTGTGATAAGTTATCACATATGTGATGACCTATCAGCCAAGGTCGTCACCTTTAAAATTCAGCATTTCCTAAATACTTTCAGAGGGGTCTTTTGGTATTTTTTTTCTTCACCCCATAACTCCATAAATACTGAATTCAACCTCTATTTTACCAAAAATACACTCCTTTCTCTCAAATCCTCGCAAGAACCAAACCCTAGGGCCTCAACCTAAGATTCAAGATCCCTCAAAATTTCACCATTAAATTCCAAAATTGATTCAAGAATTAGAATCCCCAAACTAAGATCTTCAAGAATCATCCATCAAAACACAAATAGAGTCCCAAAAGCAAGTGTTCATCCAAAGTTCATAATCTAAGGTACGCGGGGTTTATCCTAAAAACTACACGGGCTTGTAAACACTAGAACATGATTTAAAGATTATCAAGCATGAATTTAGAAAAATGGGTTTTGAAATACATGATTTTATTATACATTATGGATGTTTAATTGTACTGTTGATTTGGTCTTTTGGCCTTTTCCCCCCTTTAAATTGATTTACATGTATATGTATATGTATGAAGATTTAGATTGAAGATTGTTTGAGAGCACAACTTATTAAATCTCTCTCTTGTGATAACTTTAAGTTTATGATATTAATGTGAAGGATTTGAAATGCATGATTTATGGATTGAAAATAGTTTACTCAAATACCATAGTATTTTGAGCATGATTTAGAAATTTTGAGAGAGAGTTTCTTGACATAAATGTGTTTTGTTAAAGAGAGAAGGATTTGCATAAGATTAAAAATTTTTGACATGACCACCTTGTAACATTGAAATGTTGTCAAAGAGAGTTGCATACATGAGTATTTAAAGAAAGGGTTCTTCGAACTGATTTATCGATATGGTGGTCCTATACTTTATGTTTTGAAAACAAAGATTATAATAAACTAACAATCGCTCAGAGATGTGACTTGCAAGTTAATGGTATGACGATACCATAAGTATGTATGCCATAACAGAATATATTTTCAGAGTATGTTTTCAGAACATGCATGTTTAAAGAACTAAAAATAGGCATAAAGAGGGTTAGGTGGTTACCCGAAGAAGGCATGAGTTTAAGTAACTCTTATCCTGAAACTGTATTTGCCGATACGGGTAGATCATTATTGTATGCTGGCGACGGACGTGTGGCGTAGTAGATTCAGAGACTCCGATCCTTGCGGCACACTTTGGCAGAGGGCTTGGCTGCCGAGTTAATAGAAGATCCCATATAGCCCGTGGGATTACAGATTGTAGGGTACACCACCTAGCGCAGAAGTGAGACAAAGAGTGTCACAGATTTCAGATGTTTTCACAGAATCTTTTAAAATGCCCATGTGATTTCTTACTATATGATATGTTTATGAACTGCTTTAAATTGCTCTCATATATATTGAATACAAATGATTATTTTGGATTTTCTCTGCGTACCAGTACATCTGTATTGACCCCCCCTCCCCTACCTCTCAGGTTCTGAGGCTCAATCTAGGGGTCCAAATAAGCAGTAGATAATTCAGACAGCAAATCAGATTGTGCAGTGGTGAGCCTTCTCTATTCCAAAAGGCCTGTTCTTTCAGATTATGTCATCTATTATAGTTTTGGTCTACTGGGGGCCTTATCCCAGTTTTTAGACAGTTGTCATATTTTCATGTAGTAGAGATTTCGCAAACTGTTCTAGATGTTATTTAGTTGATTTCGGATTTCATTCTTTATTGTTAAACTGAACCAAGAGCTTTGATCAAGTTTCCGTATTAAATTATATTTCCGCATTTTCTTTTATTATATGAATGTTGTGCATGATTACCAGATAGAGTAGGACGTTCGAGCCTTCATGGTTCGGGATGTTCGTCACGGCCAGGGCTCCGGTTCGGGTCATGACATATGCATTACGGTCAACTTCTAGTTGACTTCTAACACACTCAAGTACTGAAATCCTTGTCTTCACTTCATGGGGATTCGACCCCAAACTTCATTGGGTTACTATATTAACGACGATCGCTTACATCTCAAGAGTGTACCCTTGAACAAACTTCATTGACAAACATACACTACAATATTTTTGGCCTAAGTGCACTCTTGTAAAGTGTGGCCTAAAATAGCAGAAAGTGTAGCCTTTGATCAAAGGCTACACTTTTAGACTTTGAACAACACTTTTTGGGGGTGGCCTAAAGAGGCGTAACCTTTGATCAAAGGCCACGCTTTTCAAATGTCGTCATTTCAGCTACATTTAAAAAGCATGGCCATTAATGTATAAAGGCCACTCTTTGCAGCTTGTCATTAACAACACTTTTATCATATAAAGCTATATTTTTAAGTGTTGCCTTTACTTTGTTATTGGGCACGCTTTGCAAGCGTAGCCTTGTATAACACCTCTATAACAACACTTTAAAAACGTGACTTTTTCTTTATTACTGGCCACACTTCAAAATCGTAGTCTTTTATACATCTTCTATGACAACACTTGTATAAGCATATTTTAGGTACATGCCACAACTTAATTAATAAGCCACACTTCAATATTGTCTAAAAACATTTTACAAAAATAACTTTAGGCCTAAAAAAAATTATTTTGGTCCAAATGTATACATCACTAATCACATTCCATATATATGTATAATCTCATGCATGAATTAGCTAATAAATAATTCAAATGCATAGATTTGCTATGAACTTCAAAAAAAAAACGTCTTTAAAGAGTTGTACTTTGTTCCACACAAAACCAAATGAATTTAAACATATATCAGAATAGATCAAAATCTCTTCATCATTCGCTTCAATCTAGATCGAGTTGACTCGTAATGGCCACCAATCAAATTTGATCACCCGCATTATTCCTACACATTTAAAATGAACAAACAATTAGAAAGAGCCACTTGATGATATTGCAACCTTTACTGGAGGTGTGGCTGTTACACAAGTTGGAGCGCAAACTGAAACTGGCCAAGGCTGACAAGGAAGTTCTAGCCCATACTACTTATCCCCTACATAAGACGAGAGAGAGACTTAGAAACATAGCTAGCCGTGAATACCACATATTTGTTCCAGATAAAGAGAGGTCTGCTGGCGGAATACAAAAGAAAACTCACATGTTGATCATGCCGATATTCACCATCAACTGAGAAGAGAATCTTTAGAGCAGTTCCAAGGCCAAGAACCTGGAGCTTTCCCCATAGTCGACATTTCTCACATCCTACACATTCCATGGTAGCGCTGCAACATGAAAATTGCATACCAAATTGTTCAGTCATATGGTAAACAACATAGCAACAACTACTTTTGAACAAAATACACGAGACTGCAGAAAGAGCCAAAAATCTTGTGTATGTATATGCGTACATAAATAGACTCACAAAGTATCAAAGTCAAACCAATTTTCTTACAAGACCAAATTATTTCTTTGGAGATACAGGTGGAAGAGCTTACTCATCCGTTTCATCAGAGCAGCACTTGAACAGATTCCTGGGAAAGGGCAATATCATTGGAATCAAAAATAGAAAAGCTACTAAGAAGCTGTGTTGCTTTGACTCTTAAAAAATGTCAATGGTTGTGTCAGATACTCCAAAAGTAGCATTTTGGAGAGTCTAACACGGGTGCCGTAAAAGTTTTGGAGAGTCCAAGAAACATAGCTAAGAAGCACACAAATAAGATTTTTCAAGATATATAAAAATCACCCTCACAAGTCAGGGTTTAGTGTCTTTCCAGGGCTAATGCTCACATTTATGAAAAGGCTTCAGAAACATCCCTGCACTTTGACTTGGACGAGTGACTGCAAAAATACGTTGTAGAAATTAATGAAAAGAGAAAGTCGGCACAGAAAATCATGTTAAATCAAACTTCAATTGGAAGAATTAAATGCCATGATGTTTATGACAACTGAATTATAATACTTCTGAACAAATATTATTCTCAAGTAATGGATAAAAGAGTAAAAAAAAGTACAGAAAAAGAAATGTTTGCTCTAAAACCATGAGAGGCAACAACAACCCGTTCCCTCAACTAATGCGGGAGACATGGAAAATGCGTTTGCGATTGCAAATTCTATGAAAGTGAAGATTGCGCCTAGTGAGAGAAGCATGACTTTTGCTTCTCTTAGCTTGATAAGGATACAAGTTTATGGATTTTATGTCGTAACCGGCTAACAGCTTAACAAGATAAATGTCCTAGGAGCTGCTAGTAATGTCTGAACTTAGAACCGAAAAGTAATATATTAATGTAAAAGGCACTTACACTTATGAAGAAGCATTCATCCAAGCTGGAATTGTCTCATCGAGATTATTTTTTCTTAGAAATCTGGAAACAACACAGTGGATCGTGACAGTTGATGCCAAGCAGGAAAAGAAAAGAATTTGATAAAAATCATTGTTTCGAAATCACAGTGCTCAAGATTCATTAGAAGTGAGCTATCACACAACTCCTGATATTCAAACAACACCAGAATTAACAACAACAACATACCCAATGTAATCCTGCAAGTGGGATTTGGGGAGAGTAGTGTACGCCGACCTTACCTCTAACTCACAGAGATAGAGATAAAAGTAGTTTGATAAAGGGAATACAGAAATGAAAGCAGTAAGAACAATGAAATGATGTGTAACGGAAAACAGTACATAACAACATACAGAAGAAAGAACAGTAACAACGCTGAAATACTGATATAATCAAAGCACAAACAAAAACATGCGATAACCAAAATTAAAGAACAAGAAACTACGAGAATATTTCTAATACTACTGGTAAGAAACTATTACTGGATTCGAGAAGAAATGCATCTAAGAAGGATATAGCCAAATGGAAAGAGGTATAGAGAATCGTCCACAGGAAGACCACAACATGAAAACAGGTCTTTCTCAGACCTCTGCAGCAAAGCATATAATTTGAAAGAGCAGCTTTTCTTGCAATGATGAATTTCATATCCATATTTCGTTACAAAAGTAAGATCGCCTTTTATGTTTAACGATTAGTTAGAGAAGCGGTGGCTTACATATAATTCAACGAGTTGTTAACAGCTTCTGGAATTGCACCAAACAAACTATTGAAACTCAAGTCCCTGCATCAGGAGAAAAGGAAGTAGAATTATTTTATAAAACTTTGTAAAACATATTACTGAGTTTTACATGATATGAAGATCTTGCCACTTCTCAAAAATATCTGGGATTACTCCATTGAGGTTTTTCCCTTGCACATTGCTACAGAGAAAGAAGGTTAATCAATTGATTTAAAAGTCATCAAGTGACTGTAGCCACATGTAGTGAAGGGTAGCCAGTCGAACACCCTTTGTCGAAAAATTATACGATGTATATTGAAAATTATACGAAGTATATAGGTAAAAAAAAATAACTTCTTCCGTCTACATTATATCTTGAATACCCTTAACGAAATTTCTGGCTTCACCATTACAGTACCATCCTCTCTCTTCTTATTTAATCATATGATAAATGAGAACGAAAGATAAGAAAGTAGATACTTACAAGTATTTCAGCTCATTCAAACTCTTGAAGCTCAGCGGAAAGGGACCAACAAATTCATTGTTCTGCAAGTTCCTGAAATCATTTACCATATGATAATAAGTAACCTTGTATTCTTTGTTAGTATAAATGTACTGATGCAGTCAACTCAAAATACAGTCATAAGGGGATTAGTGCAGCATGTACAAGCAAGATAATAGCCTTTAGAACTTTCTTTTCTGAATTTTACGAAATTAACTTGAGAACAATTCATTAGATAACCAAGACAGTCTGGTCAATCATTTCAAAGGAAGAAAATAAAGGTTGAAATCAAGATGAATATTGCAACCTGATATTCCAAAATTGCTTTTGAATCTGCTGCTTTAGCTCAGGTCCACTTTGGCCTTTCCACAGTTTAGCTTCATCAAATAGAACAGGACATGCAGCTTGCAGTTTCTGGTTGTATAATAGCTTCATCATATGTTAGGCATTTGTTGTTGGTCCTAAACACATGATATGCATAAGCAATACAACACAATCTAGTTTAAGATGTTTAGTATGTAGCTTTTGTTCTTTGCAACACTGAACTTTTATTCAAGCGGATAATAATATTACACTGTTTTTCTGCTATTAGTACATACCCTTTGCAGCCTAAATCTGTGCAATAGGTTGAGGGAATTAAACAAGCAAGGGTTTAATCGGGGCAACACTTGAGGAGGGAACTCGGGGTCGATAAAAAATTATAATCAGTCAAATGATTCAGCAGACTTATTAAATTTGATATTTCAGAGGCACAAAGCAGATGCTTATGCAATTGTCAAAGCAAGAATTTGAAACAATGAGATATATGTGACAAATTGACGAGATACAAGTTTAGTTGCCTTAAAGTGCCTTGAACTATATCTCGTCCAGTCCACCAAATAAAAGCTCCCAAACCTAAAATCGGAAGTAGAACTGCAAGGAGCTAGGAGCCAAAAATGAAGGATAACCGTTAACATTCATAAGGTATGGCATGATAAGATAATCATAGCTAATAAATACAAAGCAGAAACACAGAGAATGACTGCATTACGGGAAAAAAATTGTACTAATATATTACTCACTAGTCATTCATGTTTAAACACTTTGCTAGCAGCGATAACTCCAAATTTTAAAATGTAGTGAATACAACCACCATAAATATGAAACGATAAGCATCATCTGGTGTAAGCATGATTTATCCACAGTGTTATCTATGTGAAGTATCAGAAGTAGAATATTTCAATTAAATGGAGTTTTCAAACCAATGTTACTCAATTGACCTTAAAGTTGACATGTGAGATGAAAGTAAATCTGGAAAAAAAGCAAAGAGGTGTACCAAAGCTATATGGCATACCGTGCTCACCAAAAATTACTCCATCTGTGCCAATTCACGTGGTACTATTTGACTTGCCACAAAGTTTAAGACAAAAAGGTCTTTTGAAATTTGTGCTCTAAACAAGCCTTAAACATTTGTGTTCCTATAGATCATTTCATTTAGGGTTAAAGAGAACTTTTAATGTTAGGTTATTTCTAACAATAGAAAGGCTACATTCTTTTTGGGACACACTAAATAGGAAAGAAAGTACTTTCTAACAATTTCATGGAAATTTTAAACACAGAAATATATCTCTAACAACCAAACGTACAACAATCGAATCTGATTGCAAGTAACATGCAAGGTAAGTGGTACTAGCTTCAAGAATGTGTGTTTGAGAGATAAATACCCAAACAGAAACAATAGCATCCAAGACCCAACCAAGCTGGCCAGTCATAGTGAGATAAGTAAGCCCAATTGCTAGAACAAGATTACTCAACACTCTCACTATTATCCCTCCCACCACCACCACCACCATCATCACCAATAGCATCAAATCCAAACCCTTGTTTGAATTTCACAACAACCACTTTCTTCTCCCCACACCCTCTCTCCTCCTTTACAAAAATCCCATTTTTACCTGTCAAGAAAGAGTATTTCTCCCTAAAAATCTCCTATTTCACAAAAACCATTCTTTTCTCATTCATCAAAATCCCACTTTTACCTGTCAAGAATGAGTTTCTCTCCTTAAAAGCTCCTGTTTTCACAATTTTCTCACAACCCCATCTATCCTCCTTCATCAAAATCCCATTTTTACCAATCAAAACTGAGTCTTTCTCCTTAAAAGCTATATAATACTATAGGATTTAGAAATAGTAGAACAATTCGAGCTAGATGCTGGGGGATTTTACGCAGACATATACAAGCTAGATGTTGGATTTTCACACGTACATATAATCCGAGTTGGATGTAAATGTATAATCAAGCTATTCGAACAATTGAGGGAAAAATTTGCCCCAAATTAGAAAGAAAATTCTTGTATTTATAATAATAAGAAGATCCATTAATTTTTCTTCTTTTGTTTTTTAATCCACTACCACAGATGGGAAGAAGGAGAAGAAAGTAAAGTAATTCAAAGCATAGGAAAACCTATATTAACTGTTCAAAGTGCCTCTAAACCAGCTAAGGGAGATATCATATATCAACAAAAACAAAAAGATCATTAAAAATCTTTCTTATTCAACAAACTCAAGATTTGAAGATGTCATTTTCATCTCTGTTGCTGCTTGTACTCTTCCTCCCAGAACTTTGCCTGAAAATCCACTTCCACACTTTGTTCCCTTTGCCACCACCACTCCTTTTCATCCCTCTATCATATTCATTCATTGCCATCCTACAAGAACCGCTATGCCCCAATGCCCCTAAAGAAGTTGTCGAACCCATTTTCAACCCGCTCAAATCCAGCCCAACCCGTCCATTATCTGACCCATTGCTAAGCCTTGTACCAACGGGGAAGTCTGATTTGGACTCGGATGACAAATCCAATTTTAAGTCAATGAAAGCTGAATCATCCATTGAAGTAAAATCAATTTCCTTATCAGGAAATATAATCCTATTAGGTGCACTGCTATGGATCCTTCCAAATTCACTTTTTCTTGGTTCATCAGAATCCATAAGTATACCACCAGTAACATCAGAGATTTTAGCACTTGAAAATCTGCAATCACTTCCTTCATCGGTGTCATTAAATCCACCTCCTCGGAAACTACGAACCGATCTTGATCTTGATACTGCCATAGCATCAGAGACCCAAATATCGCTATTCTCATCACATTCATTACCATTCTGGACACCCTTTTTCTTCGTGAAAAGCCTCTTGATCTTCCAGAATCCATTGCTACTTTTCTTGATCTCCACACAACTACTGTTGCTTCTCCTCAATACAATAACTTGTTCTGTTTTCTCCCTTTTGTGCTGCTGCTTTGCTTCTATTTTCTCATTTTCCAACAGAAAAGAAATCCTACCAACACTGCCAACTTCAGTAGTCGATGATTTTCGATTGGACGAAGACGAATCAGAGCAAGAACAAGAAGAGAGTCTTTGTTCACCACATTCTGAGCAAACCAAGTTGACTAACTTCTCTTTAAGGCAATAAGAACATATACCAATAGAAGATGAAGAAGGGTGCTTCTTACATGGCATATCTGATGAAATGGAGTAATTGAAATCTGAGAAGTTATCTGTTTCCAGCATAGTAGCTTTGCCTCTCTCTTTCATGGCTCTGGCTTGGTGATGATTCTTTCTATGGAAAATTATGAATTTTGCTATAAAAAGAGAGAATGAAATCCAACATAGAGAGTGACAGATGTAATATGTAAAAGAATGAAGCTGGGGGTTGGGGGTTTGTGAGGTATAGGAAATTGAAATTTACGGGTCCCGCAAGTCGCTTACCAGATTTATAGTTCATGAATTCAATATTTTATATTGCCTCTGATTTTAATTTGACATAAAATGTAAGAATGATTTTTACTTTAACATAAAATTTAAAAAAATAAAAAATATCTTAAATTTTATGATTTTAAATTAAAGTTATGTTAAATATATCAAAATGATCTTTAATTTTGTGGTCTTATGTCATGTGAAAAATTAAAATTAAAGTATTGTCAAAAAAAAATCATTCTTTTTTAAACAAACTAAAAAAGAAAGTAGATTATTTCTTTTTAAACGAAGAAAATATATTATACCGCAAGTTTTAAAAGACTTTCGATGGAGGCAGGACAGAGCTAGCAAGAGTTGGGGTTGATTTGAAACTTTCTTCAACGAAAAATTATATTATTTATATAAAATAAGTATAAAAATTAAAAGCAAAGCTATTAAATTTGATGGAACCATACATCATGATCTCTGGCTCTGCACTGAACAGGGGATGAGCTATAAAGTGTAGGTCTTGTTATTGAGGGTGGATGACTTTTAAGAGCAATGAAAGAGGAATTGGAGGATGAAGACGTCCACTTTACGTTATCTTTTCAAGAAACAGTAGTTATTGCAAAAGTAAGTATGATGGAAAATGGAAAGACCTGTCTACTGGAGGTATGATTGTGTGGGGGAGAAAGAAGTGAATCCAGACATTTAAATAATTAATTGAGTGAAGGGATGAAACAGCCTGTCTAGTATTCCCTCAGCTTAAAAAAGAATGAAGTAATTTTCTCTTTTGATTCATTTTAGATAGAATAATTTTTTAATTTTAACTTTTTATATGATATGTTTAAAATTATTAGATTAAAAAACATTTTGATATATTTGATATAATTTTAATTTAAAATTATAACATTTAAAAAAAAATCTTAAATGTTGTATTAAATTTAATTAAATCATTCCTTTTGAAACGAAGAGAGTACTAAATTCTTTTTATCATCACGTAACATAAGTTTATCTTCTTTTACATTAAAGTATTTATATGGAAAATACTTTGTCATAAAGTCAATTTTGTTTAATGTTTTGGCAGCATGTTTTCGTTTTCACTCGAGACCTAGTTTTCATGTTATAATGACAGAATTAGGGAAACAAAATCCAATCGAAAATTGAGCTGAGTCGGAAAAAAATGCAAATAATGATTTGGTTTGATTTTATTTAATTTTAAATTCAATTGTAATTGATTTGATTTTACTAAAAAAGGTTGAACCAATTCTATATTATATTTATATAATTTTTTATAATATTTAGTACATAAAAATATTTACTGTAATATAATTTATAAATATTTCTTAAACTTTTTCATTATTTTTATCTTTTAACATATTATTTAAAATTTAAACTTAGAATTGTGAATAATCTAATAAGTTTTTATAGCTCATAGATATTAATAACTCAAATAAAGCCCAGATCAATACTAATGCTAACAAAAATATTCTATTAAAACACTAGAAATGATAATAATATTGGATATTTATTCTTTAGTTTTGTATAAATACATAATCTAAATTTAGTTTATATTTTATATTCAGTAATGCAATTAATACTTAGCAGACTTATTTTAGCATGACTTAATAGTTTTAAATTGCGATTCTTTTTATTATAGCTTATTGATATACAATATTTATTTTATAGGATTTTACTTCTTTTTTTTTTGTTAAATATTTTATAGTCATAACTCATTTCATATTGTGTTATTTTCTTAAGGAACACCTATGATAGTTATATCTTGATAGAACTAAAGAAATATTGTAAGCACAAGTTAGTTATATGTTTGTATGAAATCTTTAACGGAAAATTTTTTGAGAGAATCGAAAAAACCCGAGGTTGAAAAATCTAAATCTTATTGATTTGGTTTGATTTATAGATTTAAAAATCGGCAAAATAGTTCGGTGAACTCTTGCACTTGGTCTAGTTTGTAAAGTGGATACTCCTACTTACATGTTTGTTATCTGGACCTTTGAACCCATTAAAAAGCAACATTTTAAATACTTTTTGGGTGTGTGTAACACACTTGCTGCCACGTCAGCTTTCACGTTATTTTAAATGCTATACTAAATTTCACGTCATTTTTAAATGCCACATAAGAAATTAAATATTAAAAAAATGAAAATTTTAAATTTAGAATTAAAAAAACAAAAACAAAATTGGCAGTTCTACCTTTGCTGCTTCTTCTTCTTATGAACAAACACACACCATTCTTTAATCTCCACCACCACCCAACCCATCCCTAAACACACACACCATTATCAAGTTCATAAACATACAAAATTCTCTCTCACACACAATATTGTTTATTTTTGTTGTAGAGATTTTGGGGGTTAAAGAGGAAGAAGTAATTATTGAATAAAAAGCTTTTGAAAAAAGAAGAAATGAATATAGAACAAATTGGGAGATATGAGAGAATTTTTTCAGTTTTCTTTTGGTGGGGAGAGGGGAGAAAATGTAACACAATAAAACCAACATCCAAAATAACCAAAGTTCAACATTGCAACATAAGAGAAGACAAAAAAGGAAGTTCTTGGTGACTTCATAGGCAATCTAGAAAAAAGAGGTTCCCTTTCCTTTCTTGTCCCCACCTCAAAATACTTGCACCTCTTGATTGGGTGTTGTGAAACATGTTTGCAGCCTTGGCATTGCAACCTCAACACAATCTTCTTTATGGTCTTTGCCTTTTTATGAAAGATAGGCTTTGTCTTAGGAACGTTCACTATTTTCGCAGATAGATATAGCATAGAGCACAATCGAAAGATTGTTTGTGTGTGTGTTGGTTGAAGACTAAAGTTTGTAGGAAGTGAAAAACATAGATAGAAGATGGTGGTGAAAGAGGAACGATGGGTGGTTCTTAAGGGGTCATCGTTATCGGCGCCAGCTGCGGAGGTATAGTGATGGCCATGGTTGGGGGTACTGCTGGTGGGCTCTAACTATGGCAACCTTGGGGGCTTGGGGGTGGGGGGTTCTTTTTAATTTTTTTAATATAAAATTGACTAAAAATGACTACTCACTCGCACCCCATACGTGTGTAATCACTTACTTTATCCTACTCAGTCGATTTGCTCCACATAGGCTTGATCAACGGTTTGAAGAGTTTAAAATATTCTGTTTTGATGAGTTGAGAGGTTCATATGAAAAATGTATAAGTAGGAGTATCTATTTTACAAACCAGACCAAGTACAAGGGTCTACCTAGCTATTTTGCCTTTAAAAATCGATACAAAAAGTTTGGTATAATATTTAAAAAATCCAAATCAACCTAATCATGTACACCCCTAGAACTAGAACTGTAACTAGGGTGAGAACATTCTGAGTTTTTTAATTAGTGGATGAGAGATTATAATTCTGGTACAATTCTTGTTTTAAGAATCCAAGAATCGGTTTATTTTTTACCCTTAAAAAGGCACAGATAAATTTATAGACGTGGTTCAAAATAGATGTATAATGATTGATAATGTGTGACTAAAATAGTTTAGCTTGCTTAAATATATATAAACAAAAGACAAATAATGAGTAAGTGATGAAATGAAATCAAATAATTGGGCGAGAGCATGAGAATGACCTGAGGTTCGATATCAAAATTTGATAGTATCGACGAACAAACTCAGTGTTATTAATATTAAATAATGTAGTGAACAAACAAACTTAAGAGCTTATGAATGTTAGAACAACAATGTTTTATAGTCACGAATGAGTGAATATTCAAATAATCTACGATGAATTATAGAAGGATGATTTATAGTCAAATCCTAGGAAGCAACTTTCTTTGAACTCGGCTTCCATGAAGACCCTCATTGACTCACATGAGTGACCATTGCACAATGAATTAGTAGATGGATAGTGAATTTATCAATGACAGTTGAACCGTGTCCTGGTCTTTATCTTGATCTGGCGAAGGATTTTGTTGGCTTTATAATCTCACAGTCATAAGAGCTCAGAGGTCGAACATCGGGCTCGAGCATTATGATAAAGTTACTCTTCTCGGTTATGTCCAGGGATATAAGGGATACAGTATCTACGAGGAATAATACTGGACATATTACATTCCCGATGAGTGCTTTTCAGATTCAACCATTTGTTTGGTCCAATTTTTATTCATACATTTATATGATAATAATGGTATTTTTTTTCTATTATTCTTTAGTGAAATGTAACTTTAAAATTACTAGTGTTGAAATAAATAACGAACTGTCTGTTGAAAAACCTTGAGGGTTGCACCACTCAGTGAAGGACCAAGTCCCTCAAAATCAGTCATAGGCAATAAAATAGTAAACCAACCAGGAACACAATGTAGTCTAGGAAATATAAATAACACAAGATTTAACATGGAAACCTCCTAGCTCAAGGGAGGAAAAATCACGGCTTGCCCTCACAAGCACCTCAGAAGTTCACTATAATCAACCTCTTTATTACAGACTCAAACTTAAACCTACCTCTAGGCTTCTCTTGCTTGTAGTAACTCTATTACAACTTCACCTTGACAACTCTGTCAAGACTTCTCAACACTGGTTAACTCTAACCAGTTTCAAGCTTAGGCAACTCTACTAAGGCACTCTCAAAACAAAAAGAAAAGATCAATACTCTAATAGAATGAGTAATTCATTTACCGACTCAAATTGGACTCAAGAAAATTTACAATTTTAGAATACAATAAATAAGAATTTGAGAAATATTGAAATTGAGTTTTTTCCTTTCTTTCACTCTTCATCTTTTCGTGTTTGCAAAAACTGCTTGATAGAGAAGCATCCTTTTTCTTTTATAGATGAGTGATGATTAGGGTTGAAGTTTCATTGGACCAGATATCCTAAATAGTACAAATAGCACCTGCGCAATTTGTTATACAAGAGGACAATACTGTGCAGACGCGTGCGAGCTGTATTGTAGCCTTGAACATCCAGGGACCTGGTCCCTTATAGTCAGCTGCTCATCATCAAAATAAGATACAATAATTTCCCCCTTTTTGAAGATGACAGACCAATCACAGAGTTTTGATCATCAATACACATCATCACATTTAATCAATATGATTACCATTACTGAAGATAAATGTTCACCCTATCATGCAACACCATGCTTCCATCATCATGCCACTTAGGGACCTGGACCCTTGTTGTCATTTGTATCAAAAACTCAACTCATTTACTTCCCCCTGTCATTATGCCTCATCATACTTCCTCGTATCAATATGCACCATCATTTCTCCCCCTATCAACATGCCATACTATACTTATCTGGTACCTTAACATACCTGGTCCTTAACACATGAAGTCGTTATTCCCTCTTTTGGAATCATTGAAAAGTAAAAATAGTAAATCAATAGTAAAGATAAGCATAGGTTAGTTAACTCATGGCGTATGGGGCAACACTAACATGAAGAACAATTTGCAAAATAAAGGAACAAATGTAACACACAAAACAAGATTCATTTCATTCATAAAAGTCAGGACTAGTACAGCAAGCTAAAATAATCAACATAAAAACAACTGACTTTAAAAGACATCATGAGAACTAGGATATGAAACTGACACAAGGTTGATAAGGAAATAGGGATAATAGGGTTCAGGTAGAGGGAGGATTGGGGAAAGGGGACTTAAGCAGTATCTTTATTCTTGTATTTTTAGCACTGTGGGCCTCCAATAATTATTTGGTGAGGACCTTCACTTCAGCATTCAATCCTTGAACTTCACCAGTTAGTTCTACCACTTTAGTTTGGAGCTTAGCATTTTCTGCTGTAAGTTTTTCAATGGAACCTAGTCCCTCAAAAGATAACCTTTGATTCTATAGCTTCAGGTGAACTATTTCATCATACTTTACAGCTAACCTGGTTCTTAATTCCTCCATTTCCCTCCCCGACTTTTCTTGAGCATCCAATAACTTAGATACTTGAGACATTATTCTAGCCTTGCCTTCAACACATTTATTTTCTACTAGAGTTGTCAGACTGAACATCTATTTAACTATTTTTGGTGTTCCCTTAATTGTAAACTCACCAAAATGCTCAAACATTATTCAAGAGATAACCATATGGCATTACGTGTCGTTCTTTTTTTTATTGAACCACCTTGTGCATATGCTCTATCACTAAAGGAGGCAGACTTAATAGTTCAACAGCTGATGCTATGGTTCTTTTCTCTGATCTAGGCAACAGAACCTTGTTAATGAATTCAAATATCAGCTGAAACTCACTAATTAAAAACTTCTTTTTCACTACAGTTGTTGAGGTCCCTTCCACCTTTGAGACATTAATCATAAACTCAGTTGTAAGTTATTGCTTTACCACTATTCTCACACCTACAATTAGTACCTCCAAGATTTTGCCTAATGTCTTTTCATCCAGTTTGATAGGCTTTCCTTGCACTTGGGCATTAAAACTTAGCTCATCTTCTGAGAAATCCATGGTGTAGTAAAATTCTCTGACTTCATTCTCAAACACTATAGGAGTTGATTTCTCAAATAAGTGTAGCCAACCTTGGTGTCTGACATACTAAACCAGCTCTATCATTTCAGGCTTCTCATATATCTTGGCATAAAAAGTTTTTCTGACAGAACCTTCTGTGTCATCAATATCTTATTCCTTCATTCTGTAGTCATATCCTTTACCTCTTCGTTATTTCTTCTTCTCTTGGGACTACTACTTAATTTTTCAACTATAGTTATTACCTTCTTGGGACCTGTCCCTCAGAGTCTTTTTTTCTTGACAACTATGTGTTTTGCCTCATTCTAGCAGAGCTACTAGACTTTGACTTAGAGGATCTGTTCCTCTCATCAATATAATCTTCATTTATTCTTTCCTCAGTAGTAGCAGCATCTCCTGTATTCATGTCCTCCGCTCCTTCAACCTCCATAACATTAATATCTTCTTTCTCCTCTACACCAGTAGTTTTCTTGAGTTTTCTTCTTTTCATGGTTGAAGTCTTGTTAGCCTTCATAGCATCTTTCAATATTTTCTTTTCAGATCCTCTTGTAAAATAGGATCTTATCACGTTTACCTCAAAGTCAATCACTTTCTCCTTACCTATATTTTCCCTTAGTTTCTTCACAGGCCATCTCAGAGGCAATTTATCTTTATCCTCCTTTTTTGGAGGCAACAATATATATTTTCCCTCATTCACTTTATCCTTATCACTTACTTTCTATTCTTCCCCATTAACTGTGCTTTTATTGATATCATATGCAAACAAGAGCAAATTTTCAGCCACCCAGTTCTCATTACAGGAAAGATCAACCCTTTTTACTGAAATTTCTTCACCAAATAACTGTGCAAAAATAGGATTTGAATCTGAGTGTATAGGAGAGCCTAATTCTTACAATTTTTTAGAAGTTTCAGCTTTTTTGAGTTTTCAGACAACCTAGGGTTCTGAGAATCTTCAGGTGTTTTTGAACTTTCTGAGGAAGGAGGAATTTTGGGTTGAAAGATTTCTTATTCAATTGGTGATCCAAAGCCTTGATTTGGATCCTCTACCACAATTGGTTGAACATAAATTTCTAGGTTTGATAAATATTCAATGGCAACTGACTCGTTTAAGGGTTTTGGATTTTCTATGGATGACTCAATGGTTAAAGTTGGCTCAAGTTCTTGTAGAAGAGTCAAGATGATATTTTTTATGGCTTTTGTTATTGAAGTATCAGAGAATTGGGAATGTTCAATTTGATTTCGTGGGGTTTTGTCTATTTCAGGATTATTAGCTGGGTTTGAAGAAGTAGGATTATCGACTATTTGATTTTAAGAGCAAGATAGATAAAATGAAACTCGTTCAGCTTAGAGAGGATTGTCGATTTAGGAAAACGAGTTGAAATTGTTGAAGAAGAATAGGAGAAGGTCTAATTTAGCAGTTTAAAGATGTGACAGTTGTCATATAAGAGAGGTTCCTTTGAAATGACATGTCTAAACTTAATAAGAGCGACTCTTCATTTTGTAAAGGAACTGACTATTTTTGCAGAGAAAGAAAGACGCATGTCCCTTTACAGACAACATTTCATGATTATTAGAGCATCCTGTATAGGTAATATCCTGAGATGGGACCAGGTCTCTCTCCTTTGAATGAATTTTCAAATTTTTGTTTGTCACATTTGTCCACTTCTTAAGTTGTTCCTATGGGTGTATACCTGCAAAGCTATAGTAATGAGTTAGACTCATATGCACCTATTCTACCAAGGATACCTACCTCCTTATCATATCCATATTTGAGTTGAGACACTTATTCATATATTAGGTCAGGTCAGTTTGATCAATCCATGTTATAGCCTTTGCACATCCCTTTTTATTTTAGAACTAGTTCTCCGAGCAGGACTGGGGACTAGGCCCCAAACTTAAATTTATCAAGCTACTAAAGCTTCTCCTTCTGAGATAAGTTTCCTAGGTACTAGGTCCCTGAGAATCATGACTCCTTCTTATCTACATCTTTCAGCCTTTTTCCCATTATCTTCAGCATCACCAACCCTTTATCTTTGCTCCAATGAGTTCTACTTATCTTGGAAATTTCATCTATGTTCTGCAGTGGACCAGGTTCTTTGAAATTAACTATTTCAAAATGAGACATCTCTACTTAAAGTGTCTTGAGAGAGAGAATACAGTTAGACCTTCCATAGCTATGATTTGACCATATACTATCAATAGCCCATTCCGAGCTACAATCCCCTTCTCATACCTGGAATCATGACCACTGGTTGGATTTGGGAACCTACTTGAGCTTGATTTCCTAGTAGTATGATAATGATGTGATCAAATCCTTCTTAGCCCATCTAAGTAGAGATTTCATTTTTATCTTTTTCAGAGACTTGAAGCACTTAGGTTGTGTATTCTCCTACTGAACATATCTGAAACCATTCATTCTTGCTCTCATCCAGCTTTGAAAACTTTCTATAGTGTGCCCATCTTTCCACAATGAGTGCATAGGAGTTTTTGAACCTTGTTTCTAGCATCAGAAGCAGCCTTTCCATGAGGCCCAGCAGGTTGAGTTTTTCCTTGATAACCAAGACCCTTTCCATTATTACCACCTTGACTTGTTAAGTTAGAAAGAATTTTTGAAGATTTGGTCCATTTAAGAAATTTACAAAGTTTTTCTCTTAAAGGGACCAGGTCCCTTTTTAACTCTTTATTCTCATTGAGTATAGACATAAGATTCTTTTGAGAGACCTTCAATTTCTCTTCAAGTTCAATTTGAAACCGTGAAGCTTCTTTCTTTCCTTTACCATCTAAATTATTTTCCTTCTTCAGTTGACTCATACAACTCAGACTTTTAGATTTTAATTTAGTGACCATTTCTTTTGTTTTAAATATTTGAAGAGTTAGGGCAATCAACTCAAGCTCTTGATTCTTTACTTTGTCCTCTAAGGCATTCTTCTTAGCAGTTAGTTAACATACAGAGTCTATTAACATACTTGTAATCTTTTTTATCTTCCTAGCAGTATAGTTATCTAGGTTTTTCTAAATATCAGAAAGAGTTACCTCATTTTCTTTTTTATCTTTTGTGTTAGCCATGAAGGCAAACAAGGAATCATAGAAAACTAGACTATCTTCCACAACTAGTATAGAAATATCTCTATACTTCTCATCTTCATCAGATTCACTGGAAGAGTCTCCTCATGTTGCCAGAGCTTGATTTACTGCATACTCAGCTACAGTCTTTTTTCTTGATTTTTCAGGGACTTGGTCCTTGTTCTTTTCCTTGTCCCCTCTAGTCTTGAGGTATTCGTAATAGTCCATCTTGTGCATTGGATAGTCCTTAATGAAATGCTCAAGACTTCCATATTTGAGATACACCTCAATATTGTTTCCCTTTTTACTGTTGCTTTCTCTTGTTTAGAACTAACCACTCTTCTTCATGGCTCTAACAATCCTTTTTTCCAAATAGGCAACATCAGTTTCTTCTTCCCTTGAATCATGTTTTTAAGCCTTCAGTGCTAGGTATTTTTCTCTTTTAACTTCCTTATTTTCTAGATCTTGTTGATTCTTGAGCTCATGAGTTTTTAGATTTCCAATCAGTTCATTCATAGTGAGGGTCTTCAGATTTATTGCTTCAGTTATGGCATCCACATTATTTTCCCAAGACTCTAGGAAGAACACCAAGAATCTTTCAAAACCTACTTATACAATAGAATCACTTCTCCCAAGCAATGAAGCTCATTTGTGATAAAAGTGAATCTTGTATGCATTTCTTGGATTTTTTCTCCTTCTTTCACGGTGAAGGTTTCATACTGTGTAGTCAGCATGTCCACTTTAGAATCCTATCACTGGTACCTTCATGAGCAGTACTTAAGTAATCCCAGATCTACTTGAAATTTTCATAGGTAGAAATCCTATTGTATTCATTAGGTCCTATGCCACAAACTAATAGTTTCTTGGCCTTGTAGTTTTTCTCAATCTTTTTTCTATCTTTATCATTGAACTTTCTTCTACTTTTGAAAACCATTCTTGTAACTTCTTATTCTTTGACTTCTCTCACAGGAACATGAAAACCATTAAGAATTATGTCTATCATCTAACTATCCTCGGCTAAAATAAAGTCAATCATCCCGATTTTCCACAACCCATAATACTGCCCATTAAATCTAAGTGGCCTAGTTATAGATTTTCCTTCTTCATGGTTAGGTGGAGCAACCATGGTAGCTAGAACACTCTAGGTATGAACCTTTTAAAGTGAACCGGCTCTGATACTAATTGTTGGAACCTTGAGGGTTGCACCACACAGTGAGGGAATAGGTCCCTAAAACTCAGTCACAAGCATTAAAATAGTAAACCAACCAGGAACACAACAAACTATAGAAAATGTAGAAAACACAAGATTTAACGTGAAAACCTCTTTGCTCAAGGGTTGAAAAAACATGGTTTGTCCTCAGAAGCACCTCAAAAGTTCACTTTAATAAACCTCTTAATTATAGACTCAAACTTGAACCTAACTTTAGGCCCCTCCTGCTTGTAGTAACTCTACTACAACTTTACCTTGACAACTCTGTCGAGACTCCTCAATACTGATAACTTTAACCAGTTTCAAGCTTAGGTAACTATATCTAAGGCACTCTAAAAAAAAAAAGAAAAAATCATCACTTTTATAGAATAAATAATTCATATATAGACTTAAACTGGACTCAAAAACATTTACAATTTTAGCACACAATAACTAAGAACTTGAGCAATGTTGAAATTAAGTTTTTGTCTTTCTTTCACTCTTCAGCTTTTTGTGTTTGCAAAAACTGCTTAACAGAGAAACATCATTTTCCTTTTATAGATGAGTGATTATTAAGGTTGAAATATCATAAGACCAGGTGTCCTAAATAGTACAAAAAACACCTGCACAATTTGTTACATAAAAGGACAAAACTATGTCAATGCGTGCCAGTTGTACTGTAGTCTTGAACATCTAAGGACCTGATCCTTTGTAGTCAGCTGCTCAACATCAAAACAAGATACAATGCTGTCTCTCAGAGTTCTTTAAGAAATTATTAATTAAATTATTGTTGGTTAATTAATTGATTGACTACGAGACTTCTTGAAGTCATATCAAATCAAAACATGATGTTATATAAATATGTTTCAAATAATTCTAGTAAACTTAATTTGGTTATCCCTTAGGTTTCCTGGACAACTACATTTGGTAGAGTTGACTTAACACCAAACACGTCTCCTTTCTAGTTTAGGACTTGCAACTTTTAAAATATAATTAATAATATTAAAATTAAAAATTAAAATTTTTTTCTCATTTAAACTAAAACATATATTCCATATTATACCTCATATATCTCGGTTTAGTGTTGTTAACTGAAAACTTGTTGTGCTCACGCAAGTGTATGTGGTCCACCAAGTAGTAAAATAGCCTTATAAAAGTCAAATATCGATCCCACAGGGAATTGTGTTAAAAACTATCCAGTTTTAGTTCAACTATCAAGATTAAGTAAGTGTTGAAGTAATCAAAAGAGTTTGAGAGTTAAAAACTGAAAGCAAAGTAAACAATATGGTAAATTAAAGGTTCTTGAACAATAATGGGGAGAAACCCAGGGTTAAGGTACTACGAACAGTCGTACTAAGCTATATAACTTCTTTAATTAGTTTAATTATCTTGGTTGTTGGTCCACGGGATTGATATTATGACTATGGCCTTCCGAACCTCTAATAAATTATCTAATTTAGACCCATAACTACATCATTGAGTGGGAATGTGAGAATTAAGTTAAATGCATTCATATTCATGTCATAATTGAACCAAATAGGGCACTTAGGCATATTCCTATCCTAAATGCAAATCATATCATTTTTCATTTGAGATTATGATTCTATTCTATCTATCCTATGTTTTATCATGACATTCCTCCTTTCGAGTTCATGATAGAAGTGAGCATTTATTTTAAGAGTCGTAAATCCTTAAAAAGTGATAACAAGGATAAACAAACAAACAACAATGATAAATAACCAAAACTAATTCAATTCATAATAAGATTAATCATGTTCTTGGCCTTAACCCCAAAAAAGGATTTTTAGCCGCTCATAGACATACACGTAATCACAATAGATTAATCCATTTTAAAAGTTCATAAACAAACTAAAGTAAAGGAATAAAACCCCTATTTCTAGCCTTCTCAATCATGTCTCCAAGCCCTAACATCATTCAAGGTGTGTACAATAATGTTTAAGTGTCCCATTTATACGAGGATCAAAATTGCTGAACTGACATGGCCCATCTAGGCAGTGTGGTATGCCAATGTGTCCATAAATTCTAGATTTCGTCAAGCCAAATCCATTGCCTTTGTCGTTCAATTTCAAGCTCTGTGGTGACTTTTTCTCTTGATTTTTAGCTTGTATAACATTCATACATCATCTTTATCAACTCATCAAGCATACTATAACATTCAACACCACAGATTAGAGCTCAAAACCATATAGAATCCAACACGATGAATTAAAAGGAAATATAGCTCAAGTTAAGAGTACTAGTTTTCGCGTTTGAACTTTAACTCAATGTTTTGACTTCAAAATCATTTTAAACACACCTTAAATGTATAACTAAATATTTAGACACTCATTATATCATTAACCACTTATTAAGCACACAAGAAGTCCTCAAAATAAGGCTAAACAAGCATAGCTAGTGACACTTAGGTGTATAAATCTATCTAAGATCAAAATCTATCAATGAAAGTATATCTATTAAATGATCACATTATTATTTAATCATTATAATCTCATTAATATTATAATCCAAGTAACTTATTTCAAACCAAATGACCCCTTAAATCGGTCATTAATTGATTATTAGTCCTAGTCAACACGCAACTATATTATTAGGTTGAATATTTAAACCCCAATATGATTTTTATTTGCATATCCCTAATTTCAAAAGAAGAAGAAAAATCAGAAAATTGAAAAAAAGGTGTGTCTTAAGTTTTGAATGAAGGATGATGATATTGACCAAGGCTAGGGGTCAAAAGGGACTTAAAATTTTTATTAATTAATCATAGACTAAACTAACATTTTAAAAACTTTTTAAATTTTTTTTAAAAGATAAAAAAATCAAGCTTAATTAATTTATAATAAAAATAAGGGACCCCAATCATTATTCTCATATCAATATTTTAAAAAAAAGATTACTCTTTTCTCTCTCTCAACTTCAACTAAAACATTTATTTCTCTCCCCCAACAGAACTCCTTTTTTCTCCAATAGATCATTGCCACCAATAGCTCCGGGGTCTTTCAACCTCCCATATTTGATATTTTGGTCCTTACTTCTTTTCTTGTATCTGTTAAATTCTCTCTCTACGCAGGTAAATACTTCTTTTTTTGTTGATTTTTAAAATTGGGATTTTTTTAGTTAATGAAGACAAGAAGAACTTTAGTTGTATCCTCACCAAGTATGGGTTAATAATTTTGAGATTTGATGCTCAAGAAAAAAAATAAACCCTAGAAAATCCTAATTTGTTGTATTTTTTCTTTCAATATGGTGGTTTATGTAAATTTGGTATCTTTTTGAGTGAAATATAATATTTTAATTATTGTTGTTATTTTTATTCTCGAACATTATTGTTAAATGGTGAAATTTGAATTTTAAATTTTTTGGAGACATAGCTGTTGTGATCAAATTCAACAACTTTTGATATTTTGTCTTGTTGTATTGAATCACTTGGTGTTTATTGGTGTATTTGGTGTTCTTGGTCTTATTTTTTTTATTGATGTTGTTTGTGCTCTTAATGTTCTTAGTTTTGTTGGTGTTGGTAGTAGAAGTGGTGGTGTTCTTGATTTTATTGGTTTTATTTTAGTGTTGGTGTTGTTGGTGTGTTGGTAAAAACACTGGTGTTGTTCAAATGGTGATATATCTTATTGTTGGTTTTTGAGTTGTTGATGTTCTTTGTGATATAGCTTGTTGGTGGTGGTGTGGTGTTCTTGTTGATATACATACATAGTAAAAGTGTTGCCCAATAGATGTAAATATGTTGCAACAGGATAAGAATTTATTGAAACATATTAAGCATCTGTTGGAAATAATTATATCATCAGTTGATTTATTATTATGTTGTTTCCAATAAAAAACTCATCTATTGATTTAGTGTTATGCTGTTTCTAATAAAAAAACTCATCTATTGCTTTAGTGTTATGTTGTTTCCAAAAGATGACTCATATTTGTAACAGATAAGTCATTTGTTAGAAAAATTAATATTATCTTGCTATTAGTTTGATATTTTTCAACATATAACTCATTTATTGTAACAGATGGGGCATCTATTGAAATATCATAACAATCTTGCTACTGATTTTATTTATTCCGATAGATGACTCATCTATTGCAACAGATGGATCATCTGTTGGAATAAATCAAATTAGCAGCAAGACTAGTTTGATCTCTTCCAGCAAATGACTTATCTGTTGCAACAGATGGGTCATTTGTTGGAAGAAAGTAAAACAACCATCTATTTCAATAAATGGGTCATTTTTTGAAAATATTATTGTATTATGTTGTATCTATTAAATTTATTGTTACCACTTTTTTTAATGCACAAATCAATTGCAATTTTTTTATTTTTTCCTTATTTGTAGATAAAATGACTCTAAAAAAAGTGAATCAATATCTAATAAACCAAGTAAAGTAGCTAAAAACACCATTAGAAGAACTTGCTGAACAAGTCTTTTCACAAATAAATAAAGTGTTATCATCTATAGATGTACAGATTAAGAATGGAGATATGATAATGAAGTAGAAACAGTTAAAAGATCTACAAATAACGTAAAAAATAAAGGTGAGGGAGATAAGGAAAAAGTTTTAGCAGAGGAAGATGAAAATAAAAATAAGAAAAAAGATGGAGATGATAAAGAAAGTGATAAAGGAGATGAGTAGAAAGGTGAGGATGGAGATGAAAAAAAAACTTAGAAAATGAGATAAGGAGGAGAAAGATAAAAAGAAAAGTGAGGAAGGAGATGATGTTAAAAGTGGACAGATGTTGAAGAGAAAAATAAAAGAAAGGATAAATAGAGAAAATTTGATTATAAGGTTAATAATGATGTTGAGGTATCATCGATCAATCGTAAACGTAGAACGAAAGTCCAACATGATATTGTCAAAATCTTTAGTGGTGACATGTTTCAAGAAGAGATGGCTATAGTTAAACCTACAGATTTGACTAACAATTTTGTTGTTAAGTCAGTCATGGACAAAAATTTGTTGGTTTTAGGAAAACCTTGTGGGATGAAAAATTGAAGGATAACTTTAAGTTCATCTATTTTGAACATTTTTTATCTGCCAGAGAATAACAATGTACACTTTCAAATGATCATGGTGTAAGATCTTCTTAAGAGTAGGATCAAGTATAATGGTGATAATGATGAAACTTTAAAGGATGAAGACAAGAAGGTGTATGAGATATCGATAAACTACTGTGGCATGATTTATTTTGGTATGAAAGAATTTGCCATAGTGACTGAACTGAGATGAAATTCTATTTTTGAACCTCTTTACATAGGAATATCCTTAAAAAGGGTAACTCAAGTAAGACACCTAAATCAGTCAAGGAATCAAAGAAATGCAAGATACAAATCAAGACAACCAACAAAATCAACAAAGAAAAAGATAAAATAAATGAGTTCCTGGACATTGTTGGATATAGATACAAAGCCAAGCAGTTGATACTTGATCTCGAGAACAAAAAGGATTTGAAAAAGCACAAGGAGTCATTATACTTAGTTTAATTTGTCCTTTTAATTTTATGGGCCAGAGACACCAACAAAGACATAGAACCTGAATTATTGGTGCCTGCTCAGGATTTGGAGGCATTCAATAATTATCTATATGGCTATGAAAGTTATTTTTGACTGACAAATATTTTATTGACAAAGTTATCTTCAAAGACAATCAATTTATACAACTTTTCTTGAACTTTCATTGTAAAGTTCACCCTAGTTCTTTAGTGTTTCATTTATTTATGTTATTGAATAATTATTCTAATTTATTATTTGTATCACATTTATATTTTTAGGCTTAGACATTTGAATTTATTCCTCACCTCCGACAGCAAGTTAAGCACTATTCGGGAAAGGTTTCTTATCCAAGGATCCTCATATAATTATATGCTAAGAACAAATCATGAATAAATCACCTTGATCTCTTTAACCCTTTTAATGATGCAGTAAATCTTCTTATACAATAATGTTTCTCAAATTAAAAAGTTAACATATTGCAATAGATGTCTTATTTGTTACAACAGGTATCTTATCTGTTGCAATAAGTTACTTATTTATTGCAATAGACAAGTTATTTGTTGCAACTTATCTTTACAGATTATCTACCTACTGCAACTTATGCAATAGATGCATAATCTGTTGCAACAAATAAGTAACTTGTTGCAACAGATGAATAACTTGTTGCAATAGATTACTTATCTGTTGCATAAGTTCTCTGAACATGTTAACAGATTACCCAATCTACTATAAATAATTGCAACAAATGAGTAATTTATTACAACAGATGTCTAGTATGTTGCAAACGATCATTTTTTAATTGCAACAGGTTGTCGATCTATTGTAGTTATAGTTTAATTTTAATATGTTTAGTTTTTTTTATAGGTCGGGCATCCCTAACTTATCCCTACTGCGCAAGAGATTGAAATGCCTGCTTTTTCTAACTCTAAGGAGTATTAATACAAAAACATACTCTAAGGTGGACTTGATAAAAAAATTAATTGGAGCAACAACCATCAAAATAAAAGCACATAGGGAAGTTCAGACTGTTCTTACTAAGCCTGTTATTGAGATTTTTAGTTTTGCTAGTGATGCTATAACTAATTTAGAAGCTGGTGATAATGTTGGTGGTGGTAATGGTGGTGATGTTAGTGTTAGAGATGGTTATAAGCATATTAATGCTTATACAAAAATTAAAAAAAGAGTCGATCATGATGATAGTCATACTGGTGGTGGATTTGTTGGATTCACCCTTTTCAGTAGGCATACCACCTCTTTTGGTCCCCCTGCTAGCTCATGTTCAACATCTAAATGCAAAGAATGCAAGGACATACATAAAAACTTGATTAGGTCTATTAATGCTCTAACTATTGTTGTTAAGGAATTGATATCTAATAGGATGTCATTTCATCAAGAAAGATTATAGAGTAAAGGGTAAAAGGAAAGAAATTTTCAAGGTATTATCAGGTATTAAATTTAAAAAAAATTGCAACTCATCTTTCTTGTACTGTTGAGCAACTTTTAAAGCCATAGGAAAGCAGATAGAGATGGAGAAGGTGAATATTTACAAGTTGATAAAATCCATAAAGAAGGCTAATATGAACACATTGACGAAGTGAAAAATACCCCAGAAGTCTACTCCATGCATAAATTTGGTACAAAAGACTTTAAGATATAACTAGTATGGTTGTTTGGTGGGTGGACTGGGCAATTTATTTTTTCTAACTTTCTATTTATTAAATTTCATTAGTATCTTTATTTAGATGATCTATATGTTGCAATATATTATTCATCTGTTGCATAAAATGGATAATTTGTTAACAGGTTCAAAGAACTTATGCAACAGATGGCTCATGTATTGCAACAAATTTCCAACTGTTGAAACAAATAAATTATCTATTGCGGAAGATTACCCATTTTTGCATTAATTTATAGTAGATTGAGTAATTTGTTAATTGTTTCAGAGAAATTATGCAATAGATGGATCATCTGTTGTAATAAACTATCCATTTATTCTAACAGACAATTCAGCTATTACCATAAACTACGCATTTGTTGTATCTTTTCAATTGTTATTATCAGTTACTAACATATTTAAATTGTATTCTTATATCAGTATGTTGATTTAATTCTTTACCTCATGCGGGAGAGGAATCTGAAATTCACTGAATACTATGATCTCGGGGATAGGATCATGGACCTCAACTTCTAAGGTAATTTATTAAGTAGGTAGAACAAACTCAGTGAAGAAGAGACAATTACTATTGGCAAAAAAAATAAGGAGTTACTTACGGAGTTTAAATAGGATAAGGACATAATTAATTACTATAGAGAGAAGAGATCATATCCGTGTGCCATGGATTGAATAGAGACAGTGAATTCGTGAATTCTTGTAGTCATGAACTTGGAGAAAAAATATTTTTTGACCATTGAGATCATCATGAATGAGGGAGTCATAAATGTTTGTGACTGCAACATACCAGTTTTTTAATGAATCACTTTTCAGAAAAGTTGTTCAACGAATGATGAAAATTTGAAGGTCGAAAATAGAACCTTCCCAAAAATGAGATCGGTGTTGCGTGGGGGTCATATTCACTTTTATTTATTGAGTATTTGATAACCGACACTATTATGACAACTCCCAAGACCTTATTAAATGACAATGCAGTTTCAAGAATGAAAGAGGCTTGGGTGTTGGGGTAAATAATAATGCCCAAACTACCCTCCTTAGAAGGATAAAGTAGTCGCAGTTAAAATATGGTAACCCAACTAGGTTGGGGTCGATCCCACAGGAAATATGCCTCGAACTTGTTGAAATCACTAGGCAGTGTGAAAAAGTAAAAAAGGGGAGATTTGTAGTAACTAGATAAAAGTAACGAGGCTTGGTTACTTTTGGTTGTAAACAATCTACGAAGACTAGGCTTGTGTTTCCCCTGGCTTCTCAACTCAGTATACTTATCGTGAACTATTGAACTATTCCAATATCTTACATACAGAACCGATAAGTTAGGTACTATCAACAGTCTCTTGGACAAGCTGGCAGATTTCACTTTTTACATTTTAAGTCTCAATATGTCACCTTACTAACCCTTATCTTGATCCCAGATAACTATTACCTTTTGGGTTACTAGTTATTAGATGACAGCTAACCATCTTACTTCGATAATACCTAGTAGCGTGGATCGACAATTAAACTTCAAATTACTATAGTGATCTTTTTTCCCTAGCCACTACTCCTCTTTTGGAGTAAGTAGAAATAATTAAGGTGGGATCTTAACGTTGGCCAACTCTAAGAAATCAACATATACGAAGAAAACCCAATACATGCAAGAATCTTTATCTAGAATGACTTGGCACTTCCTCTACTTCGTTAATCCGTCAGGGCTCCCACAACCCTAGCTAAGGGAATTAGTCTCTTATAGTTATGATATCAATCATGAAATCCACAAATAAAATCACAAAATCAATCTCACAATAATGAAAGAAGAAAATCCAAAGTCTTAAATTGAATAACAAACCAAAAGAAAACCATGAACAATGAGAGTATAAGATAGCCCCTAAGGGTCTATCCCTGAATATGTAATGAGTCAATGAATAAATTAAACAAAGCCTAAAGGATATTTATAGATTACAAAAATCCCTAGAAATCAAACCCTAACTAAAATAGAAAATCCTAATTACCCATACATAATAGGACTTAAAAACATCATAGCAGTATAATTGGGATACATGGAAATCTTAGGAAATGATTTTGGAATGATCTGAAAAAGTTTAGGTCGGTGGCTACATGGGTTCACCATATGCGGCCTGTCCATGGGAGCATGTGGTACATGTGGCCTGAGGCTGGGTGCATGTGGCCATCGCATGTGCTCAGACCAAAAATTCTTGTGGCTCTGCTCTTGAGATTTTTGACTTTTGACACATATTTTGCCCACATGTGGTCTGCATGTCCTACATGAAGTTTGCATGTAGACTAAGAAAGTGTAAAAGCCTCCACCATCATATAGATAATTGAATTAGCTTTCCAATGATACCAATTTCTCCTTAATCTGATATCAGGGTGAAAAGTTATGGCCAAATTACTAACGCATTGTCAACTCTCGGGATCTTCAATTCCAGCACTTACATTAGTCTCATATAGACCACACTGCTACATGTGGTCCACATGTAGACATAGGTAAGTGTCAGGCCTTTAAACACTTGCAACCAAGCTTCAAATCTTCAACTTTCATCACAAGCTTTGGTCACAACAATTCAGAAAGTATCACGAATACCTAAGATTGGTCAAATAGGTAGCCATAAACATCACTTTTCATCTTTTTCTTTGATTTAGCATCCGAAACCTAATTTCCTGCAAACCACTCCAGAAACACATCAAATCTAGCAAAATAGCTTTACGTATATGCATATTCTCATAGCTTTAAGCATCGTAAGTTCTATATTTCTATAGCACATCAAGACCCTCAACTTAGAATGTTGCATGTACTTAGGAAACAAAACAATACGACGATGCTTAACCAAGAGAAACTTGAGATACCTATGGCATTCAATCATTAAATTTAAGCTCAAGATCATTATCCTCTTCGAGTTTAAACTTTGAAACCCAACTGTGTGTATTAATGAAGCACAATAATATGACATAAAGAAATCAAGCTATGGCATTACATTAGCAACAAACAACCATGGATATATACAAGTTACACTATCCAAACAAGTAAGCAATTAGCAATACAACCCATGTACCCTCACAATAAAGAAGTCCCACTCATTTCATATGAAATAATGCACGTCAATGTGGGGATAGTCAAGAAACACTCACACTTAGAAGAGAAGTTCCAATCAATGTGCATCAAATACCATAAGCTTGCTCTTATTTTCTTTACCTTAGTTTTCATACAATCAAGTTAGGATTACTATAGAATATTTCGCGGCTTGTAATGTAGGCTTAGGGGGCTGGTATGGTACATATGGACATATTAAGTGACTATGCCTCCTTGGCAATACACTAACTTTGGGGTCTCACTTATTAGCCAATTTTTACTTTATTTCCATCCTTATTTCACCCTTTTTATTTTAAAGCACATTCAGGTTCGGTGTGGTTTTCTTGTTCTTTCTTTTTCAACTTTTTTTTCTTTGCATTTATTTTACTACCACACCCAGTCCTACTTTATTTTATTTCTCCCTTCTTCACACCCACTTTAAATTATGCACCCCTATGATAGCCACCCACAACTTAGGAAATTTTTCTGAGTTGAGGTGCACAATGTCCAAAGAGGACTAGAGCCAAAACAAGTACATTATAATATAAATGGGAAGGTGAAAGGTGTAACAAGAGAAATAGGCTATAAGGCTCAAAACAGGGATCAAGGGATATACTTCACAAATGGAAGGTCATTTAGGCTAAAAGTGGACTCATATAAAAAATGGCCTATGATCCTTTCCTAACCAACTATCCTACAATCTAGGCAAGACTAACCGGACAAATTCTGGATTTAACACACAAAGGGAACTAAGTATCATCTCTCACACACATGGCATAGATTCAATATCACATGTTTACTGCCTATTCGATTCATGCACAAGTTAGCTATGATTATTATGTCCCTAATCCTAATGTCATAACAAGATTCACAATAGTCACATAGTTATACATATCACATAGCTCATAAGCAAGTAATTGGAGAGGTATTATCATTTATCTTAAAATCAACAAAAATATATCAACTGCCCTAGATACTTATTTTTCTCCTAGTTAACCACGAACAAAACATATTACACCTAAAAATGTCGGCTATACTAGGAACAGGACTCTGGGGAAAAAAGTCACAATAATAAAACCCCCAAGAGGACATCAAGACCCACAAAAAGCCCCCCCCCCCCCCCCCCCCGCAACTTAAAATCATGCATTATCCCCAATGCATCAAACTTATACAAAATAAGAGAGTTAGGAACATATCTTTGGCACCATAGGTGAAGAGATCTTACATCAAACATGTAACACAAATACTAACAACCAAATACCTTGGGTTGCCTCCCAAGTAGCACCTGGTTTCACGTTGCGGCATGACGGGGCTTGGTTGGGTACTCAGATTTCCCCAATAAACCCAAGGGTACCTTTATTACTGAGACTTTATCAAGGTATCCCAAGAGGTGGCCTTTAAATTTTTGTTTCCACATTGAACTTATGAACTGCATCCCTAATTATTTTTCTGATTTCCCACTATGCTCATGGGATGAAGATATATAGATAAAGGACCCAAGAAATAGATGTGGCATGTTGTACTTCTTGGTCTTTATATGAGAAATATAGTTCCTTGATTCCATCTTAGAAAATTCAAGAATATAAATATATGTTTCCTCCTCCTTGCACTCTTCTTCGGGTACGAATGGGTTGACCAAGATTTGACTATCCAAACAAAATATAGAAAATGCTTAGAATGAGGTCTAATACTCCCTAACTCATGATTTACAGTCTTCTTTACATCCCTAGATAATTTTAGTATGTTCTTGTAACACCCTAAGTGTCACGCCTCAAATCCTATTGGGGCGGACTGGCACCCGTAATCGAGGAGGTCCGGGAGAACCATCTCATAACCTTATACTTCCCATGCATACCTCTATGATAACCCAAAATTTGGATAGCATCATGTCTCATATAAAAGGAAATAATCACCTGTATAAGCTTGAGCACACATATATATGTATATACAATACTTGGCCGTTGGAGCCATCACGTCTATTAAAAAAACACCACCTTGACTGTACATTAGGTCTACAAAGCCTCTAGACAATACACAGAGTTTAACTAAGGTCGGGACACACCCCACCATATAACTAACTTCTATACAATACCAAAAGTGACTGGATATGACACGAAAATCCCCAAAGTAAACTGGAGCTTACCAAAAACAGCTGGATATCCTGGATCCTACTTGTGCGGTGTATGAGCTGAGGTACCTGTGCCTGCAGCATAAAATACAGGTCCCCCGTGGGGGACGTCAGTACGAAATATGTACTGAGTATGTAAAGCTGTAGATAATCACATATGATATTGGAACTCAATAGAAATCAGAAACAAGTGGATAAATCATAATAGGAGTGGACCACACTTACTAGAACTTGTGACAACCTGTACATTGTATTTATTCAATCACTTTACCTTCGCTCTTATCATCTTTGTAATCATTACTGTACTGTACTGTGACCATTAGGCTACCTCCAGTACATATCAACTGGGATCGACCCATGCTAGGCTTATGCCCCTGAGATACCACCCATAAATACATAACTAGGGATAGACCCATGATAGGCTTATGCCCCTGGGATACCACCCGATAAGAGAGAACTTCCATCACTTGTTCAATTAATCTTTGAGATTGTTATTTCGGTCGCCACCGCATTTTTGATACTTTGAAACAATGATACATCAATAAGAGACATATAAATAGACCATCAATGCAATAACAATGAAGTAAGAACTCATTGGCACATCAATAAAGTGTTTTGGAGTCATCAATGCCATAACAATGAAGTAGGAACTTATTGGTATATCAATGAAATGTTTTGGAGTCATTAATAGCACATGGATCTTGTTTGAGTACCCGGATACCTTCTGACATTCATTAGTGCAATAAACATGTAAGATTTGGAAAACAAGTAAGTATTGGAATGTCTTGACATCTTGTAGGGTGGAAACAAGTTCATTGGTAATGTAGGACATCATACAAAATCATTATGGATCACATGTTATTGAATAACTTTGGAAACTTTCTTAATAGAACAATTGTTCGATTTCATGCCAAAGATATGGTATAGAGTATGCTTTACATACTTGACTGTCAACCTTCAATACTAGTCCCAAATGGACTTCTCGTCTTTTCGGATTACTTATCTACAATGAACATATATAGCAATCTAGTATTAGCGACCAAACGTCACAATTCAATTATTTGAATTCACCAAACTAGTGATTAAGTAGTAAGCCTTAATTACACCATAAAGGGTGTCACTTTAACCCTCTTATACTCCAATTACATTCGCATGCCATGCATATTCATACAACATCCTCCAATATCAAGTTTGGATTCATTTATCCTTCCAACCAATCCATTAAACCAAATTGAGCCATAGACATAAATAATCATCAATTCAATAGTATATCACCATATCCACCTTCCATAACTCAATTACCATATCCACCCTCCACAATTCAATATAACCAAACCATGCAAAATAGTCCATAACCCTATTTCCATCACCTTTCAATAACAACCAATACATATAATCCTCTATCACACATATACATATGGAAGAGAACAAAGGAAAACAATATTCATACCTTAGAATTCACCTCTTGATTATGCAATCCTGTTTGCACAAATAATAGGTGTCGTTCAAAGCTCTCGAGATGACAAACACAGTTATCGGATTACTTTGGAATTTCTACGGTTGAATCAAAAGTAATTTAAAGGTCAAATTTGGCTAGGGTTTGTTCTTTCTCAATGATTGATGATGAAAATGAGTTTTTGAACTCATATACATGTATATGTACACATATTCCCGTCCATAATATCATAGGGAATGACCAAAGTGCCTTTAAAATTTAAATAATGTCAAATCTGTCCTTTGGTGGACTGTTTTGATAAGCTAAAATAGATCGACCATAACTCTTTGCTCCAATATCGTATTTGGGTGAAATTGGTATCGTTGGAAAGATAATTCAAAGGAATTTCATTTCATATAGAGTAGGCCACCCAGATCGTCCTGTACAAGGAGTTATGATCGTTTGAAGTTGACCCTAAAAATTTGTTTTGAGAGGCTGAAGTAAAACGAGTATAACTCCTTACTCAAACGTTGGATTTGGATGAAACCAATTGCATTGGAAAGAAGACTCAAAGATATTTCTTTTCATAGGCCGCAGCTCTTCCAGTTTATTATATTAAGGGAGTTATGATCATTCAAATTTGACCCAGAAAAATTGGCTGGCCTCAGTAGTTTATGTGCAGGAAATTTTCCTGCATATTTACTATTCCCAAATATCCCGACCACCGTTTTATAGTTTCGAACGTGCTCAATTATATCGGAAACCTATCCATTTTTGGAAATCTTTATATTGTTGGAAAGCTTATTCAATAACCTTCGTATGGAACTATCGACGGGAAAATTCCGATATAAATAAAATAAAATAAAATTAATTCCATATAAATAAGACCAATACACGTACTTGAATACGCCAATACACGTAATTGAATACGGGGTGTTACACTAAGAGAACACCCTAGGCATCACACGATGCGTACAGTCCCGAGGGACCACAAGCTAACCCATGAGTTAGTACCTGCTGTGAGCCCTGAATAAAACTGATAACAAAAGATCATATGTGGAATTTAACTAAGGAATTCCATAAGGTTTTAAATCGTAGTTCTAATAAAGTCTGTAAAACAAAACTGATAATATTGATAAAATGTCTAACAATGACAACTAAAAACTAAATACTGACTAACTATCTGTACTAGTCTGAAAAGCCTCTACTAACTAACTGTGGAGCTGATGGGATAAACCCTCAACTAACTCCGACTAAATGAAAAATACTGAAACTGATGAAATAACTGAGATAAAAAACCATGTTCTCGAAATATAACGACTCACCACTGCTATGGCTGATAATCTAGAATGTTTATACGCGATTCGGGAACTGATCTTACAAACCTATGATATATCATAGCGCAAGAAACAACTATGTGATCAGTACTTTGAATATACAGGTATGCTAAATGATGTAGGCTGATATGTATGGTTTCATATGCAGGAGTAATAACTGACTGAATGAATAGTATAAAGTATTAAATAGAATGCACGAAATCTATAAATACTAAGAATGCGTGACCAAGCATAAAATATATTCTAAATATAATCTGTTAACTAAAATATTGAATACTGATAAGTAAATAACTGATATTTGTATGTTATGGTCAAGCAAATCTGAAATTGAATTACTGAGTTGATTACTAGATTGAGACTGTGGGAGCTATTATTTAACCGACTTGCCCCAATGAGCAAATTGGGGTCCAACCTGTGACCCTAGTTGGAAGGGTGTCAGTACCATGCCACGAGTACTAACACTGGCTTTGTGGATCTACTAATGTGCTATCCTGAAGGACTAAGTATGTCAAGCTTAAACTAACGGGTAACCCCTGTAAGGTAGTCAAGCCTAAACTGACGGGTGACTTCTCAAATTCTACGTTGTCTACGTAGTTCTAGAGTATAGGGAATTCTACTAATGACTCTGCCTAACTGACACGGAAGCTACCATCCTTGCACTCGCTCGATGCTAAATCCTACTCCCAACTGAACTGACTCAAGGTATTGAACTGTTCTATGTTCGACTGATTATGATAACTGACTGAACAGGTAATGGTCATAACATAACTTTAACTATTCTGAAGATACTGAGATTAAGTAAATAGCTATATTTTGGGTATTCATAACCCCCCCCCCCCCCCGACTCGATAGCAAAATAGTACTAAAAATTTAGGGATATGATATGAAAGCATTCATTCTAAATTCATTCTTGTAGGCATTTCATCAAACACTTGATATTCGTAGTGTAAGCTAAGCATGGGAATAGTTTAAAACTTGTAGTAATAGAATGATTTCATTATCACATCACTAATTATGATTTAATCAATGAATAACATTATTAAAATTTGTGTGGTTTAATAACAACAACTACTACTTCATGTAAACATGGTATAAAATTATAATTCATGGGAATTCATGGTTAAAATCACAATAACTTGTAAACATCACAACTTTAAATTTCAAGTCGGATACTTGGACTCCATGGGTGGAAGGGACCCATGGATAAACAATTTAACATACCTGAGTACTTGAATTTGTGAAAGTTGTTGGTGAATTCTTGAGGCTTAGACTTGAATTTGATGAACCTAGGGTTTTGTTCTTGAGAGGATTAGTGAAGGAAAAATGACTCAACTACCCCCCATAGACCCGTAATTTAATAAACAAAATATGTCCAGCAATGCGGTAGGCAACGCATCGTATCGATGGTGTCGATGCGATGGACAATACGATGCATCATGATCGCATTGGCTCACTAGATATTGTAAAGAATGCACCCAGCGATGTTATAGATGATACATCGCATCGATGGTGTCAACGCAATTGCCAACAAATCCGTCGATGGTGACGACTCGCGTTGAAGGTGTCGAAACAATTTTCGTTGATGGTTACGACGCGGTGGCTAATGCGACGCATCTTGATCGCGTTGGCTCATAGTTTTGGTCATCCAAACATGTCTCAAACGATGTCTAAAAATTCTAAAACTCACCCGAGATGACCTCTAGACAACCCTAATCATGAATCAATTAAAAGATCGACAATCTAAGGCTGGAAAGATCGAAAATAAAACCATAGAAATATTAAGGTACAAAATGAGACTAACTTTTAACACTTAGCTTAATTTTTCCAAGTCTGGGACCTCTCTTAGCATGCTATATAGGACTAAAATAGACTAGGACTTTACGGGGTCTTACAATATCTCCTCTGTGGGAACATTTGTCCTCAAATGAGACTGATTAAACTAAGAGGCACCAAGATACTGTGACCATACTGGCATGCATAACTGAAATATGACTGAATTTTTTAGACATAACACCTAACTGAACTGATTTATGAATGCATGAATGATATGGGAATAATATGAAGCTAAAACTAAGTGTGCAATAGAGTATATCCAAGAAAAACTGTTACCTTAGGCTGAGTCTAAGTTTTCGAAGAAGAGATGAGGGTACTTGGTTCGCATGTCTTCTTCTGCTTCCCAAGTGGCTCCCTCAACAGACTGGTTCCATCAAAGAACTTTGACCAAGGGAACTTCTTTATTCCTTAGTCTATGAGTCTGACAATCGAGGATTTTGACTGGGCTTCTTCATAAGAAAGACTGTTCTGAACATCTACACTCTCCACAGGGACTACAACTATTGGGTCACCAATGCACTTATTTAGCTAGGTGACATGAAACACTGGGTGCACTGATGCTAAATCTGCAGGCAACTCAAGTTCATAGGCTACCTTTCCAAAATGACTTAGAATACTATAAGGACCAACAAATCGGGTACTAATCTTTCCTTTCTTACCAAATATCTTCACCCACTTCATGGGAGAGATTTTTAATTACACATAATCACCAATCTCAAATTCAAGATCTTTTCCTATCACATCTGCATACGATTTCTGTCGACTCTGGGTTTCCTTAAGACTCTCTCTGATTAACTGCACTTTCACTAAAGCATCAAACACCAAGTCAAGCCCTATTACCATTGCCTCACCTACCTCAAACCAACCAACAGGAGACCTGCATCTCCTCTCATAAAGAACCTCAAACTGAGCCATCTGAATACCGGAATGATAGTTGTTATTATACGTGAACTCAATCAAAAGTAAGTGATCATCCCAACTGCCTTTAAAGTAAATGACACTCTCTCTCAACATATCTTCTAGGGTTTGAATGGTCCTTTCTACTTGACCATCTTTCTGAGGGTGGAAGGTTGTACTGAGGTGGACTTGGGTACCAAGAACCTTTTGGAAGGCTTTCCAAAAGGGAGAGGTAAACTGCATACCTTTATATGAAATGATGGACAAAGGGACTCCGTGAAACCTAACCAACTCTCTTATATAGAGCTTAGTATAGTCCTCGGTTGAAAAAGAAGTATGGACTGGCAAGAAATAAGCTAATTTGGTAATTTTGTCTACAATGACCCAAATAGAATCATGCTGACGGCGAGTACGAGGCAAACCCATTAAAAAATCCATGTTCACTTCTTCCCACTTCCATGTGGGAATACTAAACTCCTGCATGGAACCACTAGGCTTTTGATGCTCAATCTTCACCTGCTTATAAGTAGAGCACTTAGCCACAAACTTTGTGATATCCCTCTTCATCCAACTCCACCAAAAGACTTCCCGCAAATCACGGTACATCGTAGTGGCCCCTAAATGAATAGAGTATCAAGCACCTTGTGCTTTAGCAAGAATACACTGTCTTACATTATCTACGCATGGCACACATAACCTACCCTGACAACGCAATATAGCATCTCCTTCTTGGGAAAAAACCTCTACTTTCTAATCTCTGACTGACTCTTTCAACTTAACTAAACTGGGATCCCTATCCTTCTTTTCTTTTACATCAGAAACTAAGGAAAATTTTGAACTATTCTGCACCCAAACACTATCCTCGGCCGAATCAACCAAACGGACACCTATCTGGGCAAGCTGATGAACTTCTTGAACTAACTTCTTCTTACCATTCTCAACATGAGCAACATTACCCATGGATAACCTACTGAGGGAATCTACAACTACATTGTCCTTGCCCGAATAATACAGAACACTCATGTCATAGTCTTTTAATAACTCTAACCACCTTCTTTGATACAAGTTTAAGTCTTTCTATGAAAATACATACTGCAGGTTTTTGTGATCTATGAACACAACAACATGAACCCCGTAAAAATAATTTCTCCAAATCTTTAAGGCAAACACCACAGTTGCTAGTTCAAGGTCATGGGTGGGGTAATTTTTTTCATGAGGCTTAATCTTCCTAGAGGTGTAGCCAATGACCTTACCCTTCTGCTTTAAAACACGCCCCATAGTTATTGGACTAAAATGTTATCCTCTTTCTCTTTCTTAAGTTATACCTATTCTAACCCAAAAAAAGCACCTCGCACACCCAAAAAAGGCAAATGTAAGTAGAGTGGTCGTAAAGACTTAGTGTCCCTTGTTGGTCCAAGCTTCAAAAACAAAATACTGATAAAAGCATTGAAAACTAAAAGACTTTC
The DNA here is from genome assembly GCA_030864225.1 of Capsicum baccatum var. pendulum. Lineage (NCBI taxonomy): Eukaryota > Viridiplantae > Streptophyta > Magnoliopsida > Solanales > Solanaceae > Capsicum > Capsicum baccatum. The sequence continues at coordinate 8,794,662 of CM061552.1, forward strand.
AAAGAAGCACAAGAAATCATTGTGCTTTATTTGGTTTGTACATAATATTCTTTGGGCGAGAGACGTTAACATCAACATACCACTTGGTTTAATAAATCTCTTCGAGGATCTTGAGTCATTTAACAGCTACCCTTGGGGTTATGAAAGCTTCAAAATAACTGTCAAATATTTGTTGACTCTGTTAACGCCAAAGACATTCAACTTATATGGCTTTCCATGGGCTTTCATGGTAAAAATTTCTTTTATTATGATATAATTTATTTGTTATTCAATAATGCTTTTGATTTGTTGGCATTATTTTATAGGCTTGGGCATTTGAAGTCATTCCTTATTTGAGACAACAAGTGAACTACCAGGAAGAAGTTTCCTGTCCAAGAATCCTGAGATGGTTGTTGTCCAAAACAAATAAAAATGCAAAATTTCTTGATCTCTTCAACTCCCGAAAGGATGCAGTAAGTCTAATTCTAATTAAGTTTTTGCATCAATTAATGATTTGTTTGAATGATCTAATCATCATTCTAATATATGTATTGATTTATGTTATATTGTGCATCCATCGATTGTTCCAACCAATCGAGAATTAAGGATTCCATTTTTTCTTAGTTTACGATCTGTGTAAACTTTATCGAACTCTAAGGCCATTGATAGAATAAAAATGGAATTGTGTGGTACAATAACCATCTGAAGAAAAATAATTTTAGAGGGTAGGTTTGTTGTTGATGATGATGGTAGTAGTTGTGAAGTTTTTGGTGGTGGTAGTGGTGCCACTATTGGGGCTAATGATATGTAACGCCCCGCATTTCGGGCTACAAGATAGAACATGATTCCGATGTATTGATAAATCCCAAAGCCATAAATCCTATGACAATACGGCATATTAATTATTTATGTAGCATATGAATCCATTCTAGCTTGAATTTAGACCATAGGGGTTATCTGACTCAAGGACGAGTTGAAAACTACTTCGACCGATTAAGCTTAAGTGGACATTATAGTTTGTGCCAAATTCTATCGACCATGAATCATTTCATATGTTGAATTAGAAAGCCTACTATGTTTAAAATGATAGATTTCTGAGTTAGCTTTCCAACGATACCAATTTTGCTAAAATCCGGCACTCGAACAAGAAGTTATGGCCTTTCAAAGTGATATGCGTCGCCTAACAAATCGCCCATGGCCACTGGAAATCATAGGAGATAGCCTAGGCGGAGCCTATGTAAACATAGGAGATGAAATGGGCGGCGCCTATGTGAAGATTTCAAGTGACTTAAACACTCCATTTTTGGGGAAAAATGGTCCTTTTCCACCCTTACTTAGCCCTAAAATACGAAATTCAGTTCCAAGGACCCCAAAATACACCTTCATTCATCCAAAGTGCTCAAGTATTCTCCTTAGGGTTTCAAAATAAAAACCCAAGCAACTCAAGATTCAATCGGGGGTTTTAGAAACTAATTGCATATTTGGAATCCTCTCAACGTAGGCTTCAAGAAGCATCTAATATTCATAGTAATCGAGGTATGTGGGGTTATCCAAAAATCTCATGGGTGTAGTTTTATGAACATGCATGCTTTTAAATGGGGGTTTTCAATAAAATACTAATAACTTGATCTTATTATGATTTCTAAGTCATTTTTTTAGGTCATGGGAATTGTTTGCCTATATACTTCAATGGTTGAAACCATGCATATGTGATTTGAGATTTTCCATGGAAGTTTGATAAATATGAATGATAAATTTCTTTCAAATTTCCATGATAATGTTTCGATACCTCATATTATATTGTGACCAACAAAAGAGAGCATGAATTTGAAATAACTATTGTCCACTACTTGTAAATGATGAAAACATCTTGATTTTTACATGATTATGCATATGTTGATATGATATTGATGACTTGTAAGTCGGGTATGACGATACCCTGCAAATAAGATATGTGATTGAATCAGATAAAATTTGAATGCATTGATTTTACATGAGATAGGTGAATACCCGAAGAAGGCTTTTGAGTGTAAGGGCTCATCACTAGAAAACGTGTTTGCTGACATGGGAATTTGGCCTGCTTTGTGATCTTGCGTACCTGATTTTATGTCATTCCCAAATTGGGACTATGGTTAGGATCCCTGCTTTGTGATCTTGTGCATACCATTGGGTCAAGACACCCTGTTGTGTGATCTTGTGTGTCTTCCCCTCATGTATACTCTAATCTCAGCGGCAACCGAGGTTTGACAGTTGGTGTAAATGTGATATGTAGGGTATTCCACCTAGCTCAGCTGCATTACATTGTTGTTGAAAACAATTACATTGTGCCCATGTGTTTTCAAATGACTTGATATGAAACTTCTTTGTAATGGCTCTCAACTATATTTTGTAAAAACATTATGTTTTATTTTGATATCTCTGTATACCAGTACTTTTACATTGACCCCTTTCCTCCCAGGTTTGGAGGCGCAGTCTAGGGATCCAGAAAATCAGTAAATTCCTCGGACTGATTTGCAGAGTCACTTGGTGAGCCTTCTATGTTTTGGAAGGCCTGATTATCTGGCAGTGTCATTTATCACTTATTAGTTTTGGGTCTACTGGGGGCCTTGTCCCAGTTTTTAGATAGACATTTATTTCAGTCATGTAGTAGAGATTTCACAGACGTTATAGAGGTGTTGATTTGAGATTTAGGGACATTATTCCCTATTATTGCTTTCATATGAATCTTGACCATGTTTTCCATAATGTTATTGTCCTCCGCATCTCTTTATCATTTGAGTTATGTGCATGATTACCAGACATATAGGGGTGTTTTGGTCCTTCATGGTTCGGGATACTCGTCACGGCCAGGGCCCCAGTTCAGGTCGTGACATGATACTCCTCTTACAGTTTTTAAAACAAACCATTATGAGTATGATCATATTAGTTATGCAGATATCTCATTGCACCAGCAGCAGCAGCAATGGTGAGTCCTCATATACCAAGGAATATTTATATTTATTTCATTTCAGTAGTCAGTCGAATTTAGTTGGGGACTTGTCCCATCAACTCCACAGTCAGTCAATTTAGAGGCTTTCAGACTAGTACAGACAGATAGTCAGTTTTCAATTGTTATTATCAGTTGTTTTACCAGTATGTTATAGATGTTTTAAAATTTTAATTCAGTATTGAATTTTAGTTGTTAAAACCTTATAGCATATTCATATATTCCGCACATATTATTTTGTTATTATTATTCAGTGCTCAAAGCAGGTATAGGCTCATGGGTTAGCTTGTGGTCTCTTGGGATCATAAGTACTTTGTGGCATACAGGGTGTACTCTCGGGGCATTACAACAACACTACAGAGTCTCATAGGGTAACCATCTTCAATTTCAGAGGACTACATGCCCGTCAAGAAAAAGCAAGTGCTACAAGTCGTGACTTTTTCACCTTTTTTATTTTTAAATCTATTTTTTTTATATATAATAAAACAGTCACCAATTTGAATTAATTAATGTATGTGATTACTATTAAAAATGAGGTGAACAGTCGTGACTTTTTGTCTAACACATTCAGAATAGCTGATGAATCAAATTTTTCATCTGTTGTAACTGATGAATCAGCTATTAGAAGAAATCAAAACATCTCCTCCAATAGATGATCCATCTGTTGTCACAAATAATTCATATTTTGCAATAAATGTCTTATCTTTTGTAATATACAGACTATTTATTGTGACAGATGATAAATCTGTTGCGACAGATGGGTTATCTGTTGTGATAGATGGACCATCTGTTGCAACAACTCAATAATAACAGTTGTTATTAAGAGAGAAACCATTTTAAAAGGGTGAAGATTTTGGATGTAAAAGAAAAAGTCATGATTTTTCACAGAAAACAAAAAGTCAGCAGTTTGAATGTAATTAATACAATGGAGCTGAACAGTCGTGCCTTTTTGCCTAACACATTCATATTCAATCCTCTATAAAGAGGTCCCTCCTTAATCTTCATTCAACTCCACTTTATTTATTATTTCTTGCATTTTGTCTTTTTGTATTACATCTTCAGTCATTTCACTTCAAAGAGCATATTCCTTTCTCGTTGAGATAAGTTTTTTTGTGTGTGTGTAAATCTACCAATTGGTAGTATACGTTGTATTACATTCGGGTTCTTTTCTTTAATTTTTTATTTACTTTTTTTGTCATTTTATACATGTTCTAGATATGGTTGATCCTGTTTGGGACATTGCTATTCTGCACAACACCAGCGGAAACTTCAGAGGTAGGTTAATGACCTGCAGAGGGAGTTGGTCTCCATGAGAGCAAGGATGTTTAGAGAGATGCAGAGGCTTATGAGGGCCTGCTGCTGACGGTTGACGATTGGCTGGCTGGCAATTACAACGATCATGGTGGATTACGATTCAGACATATAGTTCTTTTGTGGCCAGCCTTCTTACATACTGAGCACTTATTTCTTCTTGATGAAAATGATTATCCGATTCCACGCCTCCTATTATATAACCTTCTTCCTGATTTGATAGTGTTTGGGTCAATATATGGAGGAGGTATTAATCTCCCCAAAAGCTCTGCAGGAACAATCCAAGATTCTTCGATAGGCACCAGAGTAATATGCCCACTATATGTTATTTTATATTTTTCCATCAAATAATATTGAGCTCGAAGCGCTTCCATAACATGTGGATAGGGTATTTTGTCCAAGTCAATAACTCTGCACATACAAAATCTTGTTTGAAGATCGACCGTGGAAACATCACCATGACCGTTGATACCTAACTTGTAATCTACTATTGGATGAGAAAATAACCTATTCCCTAGACTGATGTTTGTTGATATTATTTTTCTGCTTCTAGAACAAATTGGGTTCATGCATTGTCGAACTCCACATGCCTTTCATGAAAATTTTTGCCATACTTCTCATTTATTATATCAAAAGAGCCACGATGGAAAATTCTCTTTCATCTCCAAATAATGAATTCACTGTTCAGCTATATTTAACGTCATAATATTGAACCTATACAAAAGAATCACTTAGTACGACATCATACTAATCTTGTACCTCAAACAAAACATTAAATTCATAAAAATGTACCTATTTGCTGGACAGTATGCCCGGCTCCATCTCTCAAAATCGACACGTATGAGATGTTCTGCTTCCTAAGGATGCATATCCGTTATTTGATTGAAATGGTCTAAAAACTCCTCTTTACTATATGTTTTAGCTGCTCTATAAAAAAGGGTCACGACCCTGTCACTGTGAAAGTTGGTCCATATGTTCTCTCCAAGATGCCTGATGCAACAACTAAAGTGAGCTAAAGTGAAGAAAATTGAACCCGTCTTTGGAATACTTGGATGTCTATCCGAAATAAAACACAACTCTTCAATATCTTCGATGTAGTTTTGCAGTTGTTCAAAAAAATATCAGTAAAAGGCATCATATTCTTTGTCTGGTACATTCATGTTGTGCCACCGCCGCTAGCAGAACTCCATTATACCTGCTCCTTAAGAAGGTCTCGTCGAAGGCTATGCCTTTTCTCAAATGGGAAGAGAGAGAAACACATTTTTTCCCTCCGTTTTCAGTTATATTAGTTTAACATTTGGATCAAAGTGTAAATTTAAAAACTTATGGCTTATTCTCAAACTTCCCCAACTTTCTTAATCCATAATAAAGTAATTGTCACCTACACTCAATTATTAAGACTTGAATCACCTACACCTCATTTTCAAACTCTTTTGTCACTTTTAACTAAAAGCTCCCAATTTCTCTATGGGTGAAAATCATTTTTCCTCTCCAACTTTAGCTTAAAAATTATATTTCCCCCTGAACTTTGAATAATAGTCATATTTCCTTATTTATCCTAATTAAATTTTTAAAATGCCTATTGTACCCTCTCATCATCAACTTTTTTTGAATTTCTTTAAAATCATCATATTTTTATTTTTTAAAAATTTATAGAACAATTTTTTTATAAAAACATGAACATCATCTTCTAGACGAAAAAAGTGAGAAATATTAATTAAGTATATACACTAATAAAGTAAATTAGTATAATAAGGAAAATAGTTTTATTAATAATAATCAAAACTCTAATATTTATTTTACAAGTGAAAGTAATACGTAATATTAACTTTATAAACATATTTCAGTGCAGAAAATTTAAAATAATGAATAAAAATAAGATCAAAATTTTAATGAGTATATTTATTTAGATAAACTATAATCTATGTAATACTCTATTAGTTACAATCACATCTTATTTATTTATAACATCATTTCTTATCACTTGACTCTCGTATTTAAAATAGTTATTTTAATTTACTTGTTCAATTTATAAAATCAAGAGAATTGTATTATGTTTTTTTATCCTTAGTATTAAATAACTACATAAAGTAGTAGTAGTATAGACAAATTTAAAATTTTAAAGTATCATTAATAAGGTTAATTCATAAAATGCACCTCTATATAAAATTTTCTTAAGGATTGATGTCATGTCAACAAAAATAAGTAACATGAAACGGATATAGTGAGAGAGTGGTGAAACATAAATATATATACACACATGCATTTACATATATATATACAACTTAAGGGTGGCTTGGTTGGGAACAAGTTATTTCGGAATTAGTTATCCCGAAATAAGTTGTACTAATATTTATATATGATAACTTATCCCATCACTGTGGTATAAATGGTGAGATAAATAATTTTGAGACTAACTAATACCTCTAACCAAATGCAAGATAAAATAATCATGAATATTATCCTTGAATTATTATAATTACACCTCACACCAAATGACACTCTAATACATACAATATTGAAATAACGATCTTAAAAAATAACATTACATTTTGTGACAGATTTATAAAAAGTATTATTTTACTTAAAATATTAATAAACATAAATAAATGCTATAAATACCAAGATTAAAAAACATATATTATATATAATATAAAGAGGTATTACATAAATATAGAATTAAAATTACAAAAGTAAAATGGGCATTATATAGGATAAAGAGAGGAGTATGATTATTATTCAATGTTGGGGGGGGGGGGGGGGGGGGGGGGGGGGGGGGGGGGGGGGGAGTTTTAAAGCAAAGTTGGGGTGAAAACGATTTTCACCCTATCATTAATATTTAGATAGTTAAAATGGTTTTACAAAAATTAACTTTTCAAATATTTTTAGCTATATATAAAAAATAATTTTTAATTTAATAATTAAGTATCTATTAAGTTAGAAAGAGAATGCCACGATACTTTGTTTACTTGTCCATGACCAATAAGACTAATAAACATTTCCACAAAATATAAAGAAAGTAACATTTTGGATCAATTTAGAATTTGATTGTATAAATAGTTTTTATGGTGTTACTACCATTTTTTCATGACTCATCGCTTTTGTAGTATTTATAAGTCCATATAATTATTTAATCGAAAAAGGGCCTAAAATGCCCTTCAACTATGTGAAATGATGCAGAAATGTCATCCGTCTACCTATTAGGCCTAAAATTGCTCTTTTTGTCTACTATTGGGCCTAAAATACTCTTTCTGTCTACCTATTGGTGTTATTTTACCCTTTTATTTAAGAAAAAAATTATATAATACCACAACTTATCTTTATTAAACTACATAAAATTTCTAATATTTTTATTAATAGTAACCAAATAAATAGTGCACAATATCAAGTTTTTGTCATTCTAAATTGATCTGATAAATAAAAAAAAATAACATAAATAGACATTTTAAAATAATCATTACATATACATCACCGTAGTAGTTGGTTGTTAGATATAACATATAAAATATTTACTTTTATAACAGATTCTAATATATAGAAAAATACTTATATATTAAATTCCCATATTTCTTATTTATTGCCTATTTTTATGGAAGCCTTTGTTCATTTATTTTTTATTTACTGTATCAAAATTTTATATTTTTTATTTTTGTTGTCTTCTTTCACGATGCCTCCATAAAAATATATGGTATATTTATATATTAATAAAATTATATTTATATCATAAAAATACATGATATATTTATGTCATATAAATTATATTTATACCATAAACATACATGGTATATTTTAGATATAAAAAAAATTTACCATGTAATACTGAAAATATATATTTATATTTAATAAATAATTTTTTTACAAAAAAAGTACTTCCGACATAATGAGATATACCATGAATATTTATTTCATAAATTATATCAAAAATATAATAATAATCTGACTTTTACATAAATTTTATTTATAGGACAAAATTATATGATATAACTGTACTTCCAACATAATGATTTTTATTCCATAAATATTTCTCCATACAATATTATGGTTAACCCATTGCATTAGAATTAAGAGAAAAGACATATTTTTCCCCCTGAACTTGTCCTCCAAACTCACTTTAGCAATTGAACTTAACTTCCATTTATTTACCTCCCTTAACATCTTTAAAGTGAATTAAAATCCCCCCTTAACTGTTGGCGTGTAAACAAGCGTCGTTGGGTGCGTTAAAACTCTTTTTTTTGTCTATTTAATTTCTTTTAAATATCCATTTAAAAAAACGCATATATTTGTTAAAAAAAAAAATACTAATATTTTATTTAAAATATAATAGAATTTTTAAAAAAAATAGACACCTTTTATTCTTTCTTCTCCAAAACATCAACAACATTCAAATTCCTCCATTAACAAGCTCAAATCCATTCTCCATCAACACTCTTCTTCAAGTTTTTTCATTTTCCTCCATTAACACCATCAAAGAACAACCACAAAGACACTAAATTAAAAAATGTCTCTATTGAATACCTTTTATTCTTTCTTCTCCAAAACATCCACAACACTCAAATTCCTTCATTAACAATCTCAAATCCATTCTTCATCAACACTCTTCTTTAATTTTTTTTCATTTTCCTCCATTAACACCATCAAAGAACAACCACAAAGACACTAAATTAAAATAAATTCTCTATTGAATACCTTTTATTTTTTCTTCTTCAAAACATCCACAACACTCAAATTCCTCCATTAACAACCTCATATTCATGCTTCATCAACACTCTTCTTCAATTTTTTTCATTTTCCTCCATTAAAACCATCAAAGAACAACCACAAATACACTAAATTAAAAAAAAATCTCCATTAAATACCATTTCAAACTTCAACCAACTCCCTTAAAATTTGAACAAAAATTAAAGTAAATTGGTGATTTTGTCTTTGAACCACTTACCATCAATGAAATTTATTTTAATTTCAACTTTTGAATTTTTTTGTTAATAAGATAACTTTTGAATTAATTTTTTAACCTCCAAACTTGAATCAAAAATAAGAAAAAGAAAACATTATAACTTGTTTGTAAGAGTGGGGGTGCGGCTGGTGGAGGTTGAAAAAAATGGAGGTATTTTTGTATTAACAAGAAAGGAGGGAGGAAGGGGGGTTGGGGGACTGCAAGGGGAGAAAGAGCTGGGAGGGGGGGACCTATTTTGCTGGGAAGGGGTTGCGGAGGAGAAAGGGGGGCGTTGGAAGAGGATGGGGGAGGGAGGGACTGAAGAAGAAGGAAAAATAGGGGGAGGGAGGGTTGAAGAAGAAGGAAATGGGGGGTGGGGGGGGGGGGGAGAATGTAACACACTCTCCGTTATGAGAGTGATAATATCTATTAAGGGGCGAAACTAATTCACTTTAAAGATATTAAGGGGGGTAAATAAACGAAAGTTAAGTTTAAGTGTTATAGTGAGTTTGGAGGACAAGTTTAAGGGGGAAAAGATGTCTTTTCTCTAGAATTAAAACTACACGATAGTGAAATAATACTAGATGATTAACATACATGAAAAAAAAAATACACGAGTAAATGATGAAATACTTAGTTTATTTTAAAATATTTGAATTTTGAATATAAGAGAGAGAAAGATTTGAAAGCAGGAACTATTTTTTTCCACTTTTAATTTGAAGATTGAAAGTATATCTCTTAAATTAAGATGAATTGATAATTAGTTATAGTATTAAATTAGAAATTATAATTGTCTTTTCTGTTTTGTTTTTTTAAATGGAAAAGGACCAAAAATGCCCTTCCACTATATAAAGTGGTGTAAAAACGTCTTTCGTCTACCTATTGGGCCTAAAATTCCCTTCTTGTCTACTTATTGGGCCTAAAATGTCCTTCTCACCATCTATTGAGCCTAAAATCCCCTTCATGCCTACCTATTGAGCCTATTTTGCCCTTTTATTTAGGTAAATTACATGAAAAGGTCATCCTTAAAACATAATTACATAAATAATAGTACTTTTTTAATATTACAAAAATAAAAGTTTTTTCTTTTACATATATAGCCATTTAAAAAAACCAGAAAAGATAATTATAATTTCTAATTCAATACTATAACTAATTATCAATTCACCTTGATTTAGAAGATATATTTTCAATCTTTAATTAAAAGTGGAAAAGATAATCCCTGTTTTCAAATCTCTCTCTCTCATATATTTAAAATTCAAATATTTTTAAATAAACTAATTATTTCATTATTTGCTTGTGTATTTTTCATTTTATTTTCATATATGTTAACCATCTAGTATTATTTCACTATTGTGTAGTTTTAACTCTAGTGTAATGGGTTAACTATAATGTTGTATGGATAATTATTTATGGAATAAAAATCATTATGTTGGAAGTACAGATATAACATATATTTTTGTTGTATAAATATAATTTTTATCAAAGTCAAATTATTATTATTATATTTTTGATATAATTTATGGGATAAATATTCATGGTATATCTAATTATGTTAGTAGTACATTTTTTGTTAAAAAATTATTTATTAAATATAAATATATATTTTCAGTATTACATGGTAAAAACTTTTTATATCTAAAATATACCATGTATGTTTACGGTATAAATATATTTAATATGGCGTAAATATACCATGTAATTTTTATGATATAAATATAATTTGTATAATATATAAATATACCATATATTTTTATGGAGGAATTGTGAAAGCAGACAATAAAAAAAAAAAAAAATTGATATAGTATATAAAAAATGAATGAACAAAGACTTTCATAAAAATAGGCAATAAATAAGAAAATAACGAAATTTAATATATAAGTATTTTTCTATATATTAGAATCTGTTATAAAAGTAAATATTTTATATGTTATATCTGACAACCAATTACTACGGCGATGTATATGTAATAATTTTTAAAAAATGGCTATTTATGTTTTTTTTTTATTTATCAAATCAATTTAGAATGACGAAAACTGATATTGTGCACTATTTATTTGTTTAATATTAATAAAATTAATAGGAATTTTATGTAGTTTAATAAAGATAAGTTATGGTATTATATAGTTTTTTTAAAAAAAAATAGAAGGGCAAAATAGTACCAATAGGTAGACGAAAAGAGCATTTTAGGCCCAATAGATAGACAGACAGGAAGGGCATTTTATGCCTAATAGGTAGACAAAGGACATTTTGCACCATTTCATATAGTTGAAGGACATTTTAGGCCCTTTTTTATTTTTTAAATGGCTATATATGTAAAAAAAAAAAAATATTTTTGTAATATTGAAAAGGTAGTATTATTTATGTAATTAAGTTTTAAGGATGAATTTTTCATGTAATTTACCTAAATAAATATTTTAGACTCAATAGATAGGTGAGAAGGACATATCAGGCCCACTAGATAGACGAAAAGGATATTTTAGGCCCAATAGATAGTCGGAGGACGTTTTTGCACCATTTTATATAATTGAAGGATATTTTAGGCCTTTTTTATATATTTAATTTATTAAAATTGATGAAAACTTGTAGAGTAATTAAAAATTAAATTAAAATAAAATTAATAAAAAAATTTCATGTGAAAACAACTAAAATCTCACATTCTGTCCTCTTATATAGTAAAGTTTATATAGTAGTTTAGTAATATGATCAAAAAATTACATAGGATAGCCATAGCCCCACATTATGTCAATTGAGTTTTTACATCTATTAATTATCATTCTTTAGTTGAGATAAGAAGCCTGCCTCGTTGACTCCTTAAGTATGTTATCTTCAAAAATGTTTTTTTAACCTTCTTTCATATTGATTGTTTAGTAGGATCGGGTTTTCTACATAATTATTTGTAATTTCAATTACTTTAGAATATAGATTAACTGGTGAGCAAATTTGCGCTTTGCGCAATAACTAAACCCTTATATTTAAAAAGTCCTAATAATAATTTTTTATTAGGTTGACATATTTTCATGTTAGGTTGAAAATTGTCAAATATATATATATATATATTGATACTTTAAAACAAAAAACTAAATTAAGACGCTTAAGTATGAAAATCGAGTGATATAGCATTCGAATTAGAGAGAATCGAACAAAAAAAGATTCGAAAAGTATAGACAAAAGCCACAAATGATGAATCATTGATCCAAAAACTACGAGCCAATAAGTTCTATGTTATCAACAAGACAGTAAGTTGAAGATATTTCTCATTGCTCATGAAATATTATAAAATTTTATAATAAAATATTGTTCTTGAATGGTACATTCCTTGCATTTAACGAAATAGTTAGTTAAAAATACTAAAATAAGCAATATATTGTGTGTGTGTGTATAATTGTTGACACTTTAAAAAAAAATACTAAATTTAGACGCTTAAGTATGAAAATCGAGTGATATAACATTCGAATTAAAGAAAATCAAACAAAAAGAAGATTTGAAAAGTATTAGACGAGCCACAAATGATGAATTATTGATCCAAAAACTACGAGCCAATAAATTCTGTGTTATCAACAAAACAATAAGTTGAAGATATTTCTCATTGCTCATGACATATTATAAAACTTTATAATAAAGTATTATTCTTGAAGGGTACATTTCTTGCATTTAACGAAATAGTTAATTAAAAATACTAATATTAATTAAAAATACTAATATATATATATATACATACTTTGCCAAACTAATTAATTTGATAATCTCTCTTGATGGATCTTCCAAGACCATTAAGCTTCTTTATTTTGATAAACTTGTATCAAATTAAATTAGTTTTCTTTTTGATGAATTTCACACCGTCATCAAATTTCCTTCTTCATCTTGATGACGATTATTACACCTGAAGAATTTCTAAAGAATATTTCTACAATCTTCATCAAAATGATGATTACCATATTGTCATGTGGAAAAGATGTAAAGAGAAAAAAAAATTAAAAAAAATACTATTAAAAAAGAAGAAGGAGAAAATGCAAATGAGTATCCAACACTTCATAGATGATCGGTATTTAAAGATGGATTAATTCATAACAATTAAGTAGAATGAAGTTGAGAAGATATGTCATTTAAGTGGAGAATGTAAATAGATGAATTTTTTTTTTATAACTCATGAGATATTATTAGATATGGTAAATATGATAAAATATTTTTTAATTGATAAAAAAATTAATTAGTTAAAAAAATGAATCAAAAAATAAATAAAAAAAGATAAAAAAGATAATTAGAAATGAAGGTCATAGAAAGGTGTCACGTCACCTCCCCTGTGACCTTCCTTTATATTGTTCACGATCTGGAACATGCTTTGGACCAGAAAAAGATTCACACGAAATCGATGATTTTAGAAATTAATCAGGTAACATATCATGATAGGCCGATTAAGTGGCCAATAAGTTTCTTTTATCTTATAGTCCCATCGTTTAAAAAAAAGATCTACTTTCTTTTTTAATTTATTTCAAAAGAAATAATTTTTCTTATAACATTTTAATTTCAACTTTTTATATGACATGTTTAATATAAGATTAAAAATATTTTAATATATTTGACATAATTTTAATTTTAAATCATAAAATTAAAAAAAATTTATTTTCTTAAATTTCATATCAAATTAAAATAAATCATTTTATTTTAAACGAACAAAGTATAAAATACTATGGATGAAATGACAAGACGCACTACATATATTTTGCAGTCTATAGTATATGGTTATTTAGCCATGTCGTTTTTATTTTGATACCAAGTACGATTACCTTTCTTACTTCTCCTTTTTTCTTTTGTGGGTTGGAAGGTGGGAAACCGTGATTTGTGAAGAGTTACACATATGCGTGTCAAACGGGTTGGGTCGGACCAACCTAGAACCAGCCCTTTTATTTTAATTGGGTTGAGGATCGGTTAAGGGTCGATTTTGGCGCTAGACGGATCGGGTTGGGCCGGGCCAAACAGTAAAAAAATTAAAATCCATCCTAACCCGGCCCACTTAACCTAACCCGATCAAACCCACCAAAATCCGGTCAAAGCCGGTTAAAAAATTGGTCAAACCCGGTAAAAAATATAAAAAAAGAAAACTTTTTTTCAATATACATAACATATACCCACCTATATACACTATAAATACGTTAAATAATATATATACACTATATATATAGTATATACTACATTAGAATTTAAAAAATATATACACATATACACAATTAGTTAATTACTCATATATACGCATCATTCAATGTATATATACTACTACTTATAAAATATACTACAATATATATACATTAAAATATATATAGATATACTTATATACTAATTTATAAAACATATACACATGTATATGTTAAATATACACTTCTATAGAAGATATATACGCGTGTATACGCACCATTCAATGTATATATACTACTACTTATAAAATATACTACATTATATATACATTAAAATATATATAGATATACTTATATAATAATTTATAAAACATATACACATGTATACGTTAAATATACACTTCTATAGAAGATATATACGCGTGTATACGCACCATTCAATGTATATATACTACTACTTATAAAATATACTACATTATATATACATTAAAATATATATATAGATATACTTATATACTAATTTATAAAACATATACACATGTATACGTTAAATATACACTTCTATAGAAGATATATGCACAAATATACAAAACATATGCTACTTAATATAATAAATTAATAATATTTGATAGTAAATTAATAATATATTAGAAGTAAGTTTTTAATTTAAAGTAGAAAACTAGAAATTCAATTTAAAATTTTAAATCGTTAAATGAAAAAATATAAAAAGCAAGGACTAAGTAGTGAATGAATTTAGGAAATTTTATTAATTGCAAAATGATCCAAAATTTATAATTTACATGAATGAAAAATCTACAAATTATGCATCATTTTTTCCAACTCATTCATGTTAATATTAACGGGAACTTGCATAGGATAGTCGAAGTCAACGGGGGCAAAACCATGCATTGGACTTGATTCTGCTGAGTTCTCCCGTGAAGTCATATTTTCTTCAAGTTTCAGCTCGTCACTCGGCTCCGGTTCCATTCCTTGGTTTCTTCTTTCCGCTCTAATCCAATCTCTGAGGAAAACTAGAACATTCATTGCATTCCTTCCCAATAGTGTCAGTTGTCTCCAAGCTACTGTCGTCCCTGACTAAAGGCGCTCTCTGATGCAACGGTTGACATTGGAACATTCAAGATATCTCTAGCTAATCTTGAAAGCACAGGATATTGTGTTTCATTACTCCTCCACCAATCCAACGTGGTGATCCGTCGTCTGCGATCCTCTGGTGTCGTCCGAAGATAATACTTCAGCTCTTCCCGATAAGTTGATGTGTAAGTTCTCTCATCAACACTGTTCCAACAATTTAAATCATAAAACGAATTAGAAAAACCACTATGTACCGTCCTTTTAGAAGATGATGGCTCCTTGGGAGGATGAGGAGCGACAGTTGGAGTGATAGTTGTAGGTACGGCTAAATCAAATAAATCAACATAATGATTATATAATTTTTCTATGTAATCCTTTGCATCAGCCGTAGCCGTCCACAAATCAGGTTGTACTTGTTCAGAATCATGGTTAGTATTCATTTCTAAGTTAGTATAAATAAGAGTACTAAAGTGGCACATATTATTATATTTCATGCTCGGATTTAGCATAGCACCAACCAAGTAAATAGGGGGAATCGGGAAAAAATATTTTTTAAATTTCACAAACATGGCGCCAACAGCTTCTTTATAACCTTCTTTATTTTTATATTCTTTGAGCAAACCAGAAATATCGGCTATATATGCCAAAATATTACAAACAGTAGGATAATAAGCACCGAAAAATTGAACTGTAGCTACATAAAATTTTTCTAAAAACTTAATAAGATAATTAATTACAACCCAATTAGAATTATGTAGCATGCAATCAGCAGAATCAGCAAATGACCCGCAATGTTGGTTAAAATCTAATGTAATAGGAATTCTATATTTGTAACAAGTTTTTAAAAATTCATACGTAGAATTCCATCTAGTATCAATTTCCTCAGGCATCAAAATCGGTGTAAGTCCATTTTCTTGACATTTAACTTTAAATTCTCTAATTCTCGATCTACGATTATTTCCTTGAATTAAACCAACAACAAGATGAATTTTTTCAATATAAAGCTCAAAAAACTCAAGACCATCTTTTACAATTAAATTATATATATGACATGCACACTTAATATGAAAAATTTCAGACAAGGGCGGAGATAGCGTAGATTTTATTTTTGTTATAGCAGTCTTGTTGTTAGAAACATTATCAAAAGCAATACATAAAATTTTATTTTCGATACCATAATATCCGACAATTTTAACAATAGAATCAGCAATAAATTGTCCAGTATGTTTACGATCTTCATCATATAAAAAAGTAAGAATACGTTTTTGCATCACGAAATTACTATCCATCCAATGACAAGTAACGGTTAAATAATCATTTTTATTTACAGCACGACCAAGATCAGAAGTTAGGGACAATCTACATTAAATATTTTTTTAACAATGTTGATAAATAAAAATAATATTGTGAATGGAGTCTAAAAATATCAAACCAACAAGTAGTTTTAGGAATACCGTTAAACATAGGATTATAAATTGCTTGTACATAACGAATAAAGGCATCAGAAGAAGGAAAACTAAAAGGTAAACAACCCACAACTACCATTTTAGCTATTTCTTTTCGGTCCCTTAATTTATTATACTTCTTCGTTACGTGATCGGTTGCTGGGTCCATTCTAGTTTACGTTGGCCCACGAACATCCCCACCACCTTGTGCAATATTTAACTCTCTTTTGTGATCTTCAGTTATATGTCTCATTAACGTACCCGTACCCCCTTGCTTGCCTCTATTTCTATGCTTATATATTTGTTGACAAATATTACATTGCACCTCAATATCTGATACACGTTCAAAAAATTGTCATGCAACACTAGTTCTTTTACGAGGTCTTGGGGTACTGGGAGGACGGGGAGGGAGATTAACCGATTCAGATCTAACGTTAGCATCTCCTACTGCGGGTGTCTCAGCAATATTTTCATTATCTTCGTCTAAATTAACCGCATCTACTTCATTTTCTTCTTCTATACCGTAATTTTCCTGAGCTTCTACATAATCCATATCGTGAGCACCTACACCTATTTCTTCCTCAAAAGGTGTACCAAGCGGTACCGGAGGCGAAGACACACGGGTATTTCTACTACTTGAACTACCTCTACCGCTAGTAATTCGCTTTTTACTACCACTACCGCTTTCGAGACAAAAAATTTTAACACCTTTAGTAGCGAGGTTTCTTAATTTATCCATAATATAAATTAAATTAAACTAAAAATATTCAAAATATGCAAATATAATAAAATTAAATATTAAACAATTAACACAATGAATAAAAATTAAATGTAAGAGACGGAACGACAATACCAAATTTTGAAAGTATCCGAAGGTTGTGACTTTAGAAATTCCGCTCGTACTTTGTAAACGAAAAATTAAAAAATTAAAGTGAACACTTTAAGATATTAAAAATATTGAATATTTGAGAATTGAGATTTGAGAGAGAATGAGATTTGAGAGAGTGAAAAATTGTGTGAAAAATGATTTGAAGTTGTAGGGTATTGATAGAATATTTTTTTGGATTAAAAATTATTTTTTAAAGTTATTTTTTTTTTTAATAAATGGGCCCAAACTAGCCGTTTGGACCCAAAAACGGCTATATAGCCGTTGGGCCAACAGCTAGTTTGGCCCAAAATCCTTTTTTATTTTAACCAGCCCGGGAACCGGAACCCTAAAGCCCTAGGGCTTACCGGGCTGGGTCAAATCGAGCCGGGTTAGTTACAAGGGCCGGATCGTGCTGGGTCGGACCAGCCCACTTTACACCCTTAGTTCCACATCACTGGTTATTTAAGAGATGGATGGCCTTTCTTTATATGGTGGTCTTGGATAGTTCTCTTTCGTGAGTCAGCTTTTATAATGAATTTATGTCAAGATTTATTTTTTTAACATGATATCAGAATATGATTCATTTCAACTCTTATTTCCTTATGTTGTTGAGCCGAGTTCGGAGTCAAAAGAGTTTTTCTTTTGCCAAATTTTTTTAAAGGAACCACTTGATTTAAAAATAAAAAGGTCAAATCCATCAACAGCTTCTTCAACTTGGCACAATCTTTCACTTTGACACCTCAAGTGAACGTTGTTCACTTTTGACACCTTAACTAGCTATTAACTGTGTCATTTTGACACTTCTCTACAATCAACTAAAATTATAAAGAGTGTGTAATACACACGCCGCTGACATGGCACACGATCAATTAAAAAAGAAGACGTGATAATTTTGTATAAAATTATAATTTTAAATAAATTAAAATTAAAAATCTATTTTTAACTAATTAACTTAAATTTGTTTTTAAATAAATCAATAAATAAATATTCTTCAAGTATCCTCAAGCCGCCCTCCCCCCCCCCCCCCCCCCCCCCCCCCCCCCAATCCAAATCATCCCAGCCCCTCTACCCCCATCCCACCCCACCCAAATCACCTTTTTCAAACACCCCATCCCCCTCCTACCCACTCGAATCACCATCTCCAAACACCCAATCCCCACCTCCAATCATCTCTCCCAAAAAAAACCCCAGCAACCCCACTCCCACTTCCAAATCTTCTTTTTCTTCAAAACACACATCAATGGAGGTTGAATTTAACATATTTATTTTCACCAACTTAATTTAATTTTAATCAATTTTTAACTTATCAAAGACGATTTCTCTCAAGTTGATGAAAAACTTCTAACATCAATGGCGATGAAAAACTTCGAACATCAATTTTTGAAATTTTATATTAACAAATCTTTTGCTCTTTTCTTAATGAAATTTTAGATTTGATGATAATAAAAATGGAGATATTGTGTGTATCGGCTTTGTGAAAGTGTTCTATGCTATATTCATATCATTAGGGAAGATGGCAGTTCATTTATTTCACTTAAAATTTTCTAACCAAAAAAAGGAAGTTGATAAATGGACAACATTGATGTTTTAGAAATAAAAGAAAGGGTATAAAAAAATAAAAACAATTAAATATTATCATTATGACCAAGTTGGACGCCATATCAGATAAAAAGTAGTAATCACGCACCTGAAATGGGTGAAAAATACGCAAGCTGCCACTTATGCAAAAAGTGTCAAAATGACACACTTATAGCTACTTGAGGTGTCAAAAGTGAACAACGTCCAGTTGAGGTGCTAAAATGCAAGATCGTGCCAAGTTTAGAGGGTTGCCGATGGGTTTGGCCTAAAAAAAATCAAAGGGGACAAAACATTGTCGGTCCAGCAACTTGCGTGACTTTTTTTCATTATTTAAGCAGTATTTTGTTGTGGGTCGTTTCAGATCGCTCTACACTCCCGTTTCAATCTGTGTATTTATTTTTGCTCAGCTTACAGTTTCACTTGAGTATTTATCTTGTTCAGCTTATAGTTTCTTGTATTAAAAATGAATCAAGATACAGTAAGAGTAAATTTATATTAGGGTGGTAAAATTTTATGAAGTTAGTTCTATAATATATAGTCAACAGTGTTTAGTTGCGCAAATATTTTCATTATCTCTTAAATATGAGCAATTGCAACGCTTACTAAGAAACAAAATGGGTATAGGTGATTCGAAAGATGTAGTGGTTATCACTAGATGATATGCAATGTCTTTTTCTGCAAATGGAGTTATAACGTATGGTGAGATTTGTATTTGAAATATTCCAAATAGGTTGTCCCCTTTGACACTACTCAGGCAATTCATGATGTACTTCTTTTGAATAAAACTCCCAAATAAACCATAAGACAAATATATCATTATAAAAAAGAAAGTAATTATATTACTGCTTTCAAATAAAAATAATATTAATACTTAAAATTATATATAAGAAAATCTACTAGTAACAAGTATGGTACTTTACAATTCTTACATTATAAGTTTTTTTTTAAATCAATATAACAAATCATTAGTGTTAAAAGTTCAATTACCTGCTCAATAATTAGGTTCTCTAGTACATCTCTGATTATGGATCCCAGAGAGATGACAAAATTATATCGCCTTATTTTGATGAATTCTATCTCGACTCCATTAATAATCGAGATGTCCTAGATAACCTAACTATTGAGTAGGTAATTGAGCTTCTAATACTAATGATTTGTCATATTGATTAAAAAAAACTTATAATGTAAGAATTGTAAAGTATCATACTTGTTGCTTGTAGATTTTCTTATATATAAGTTTCAGTATTAATATTATTTCTATTTGAAAGTAGCTATATAATTACTGTTTTTTTTTTTTTTATAATAATCTATTTGTTTTATAGTTTATTTGGAAGTCTTATTCAGAAGAAGTACGTAATGAATTGTCCGAGTGGTGTTAGTGGGGACAACCTATTTGAAATATTTCAAATACAAGTATCACCGTACGCTATAGCTTTATTTATAGGAAAAGACATTATATTGGATATCATCCAGTGATAAGCACTACATCTTTCGGATCACCTATGTCCATTATGTTTCGTAGTAACTGTTGCAACCACTCATATTTAAGAAAATATTTGCACAACTAAACGCCGCTGATTATATATTTAAGAACCAGCCTCATAAAACTTTGCCACTCTAATATAAATTTACTTTTATTATAGCTTGATTCATTTTTAACACAAGAAATTATAAGCTAAACAAGAATAAATACTCGCGTGAAACTGTAAGCTAAACAAGAAGAAATACATAGGTCGAAACATGAGTGTAAAGCGAGCTGAAAGGACTCACAACAAAAAATTACTTAAATAATTAAAAAAAACCATGCAAGTCTCTGGGCCCAAGAGACATGCAAGTCGTTGGGCCCTAAGCGACTTGCAAGTCGTTGGACCAACAACGTTTTACCCCCCTTGATTTCCTTCTAAATCAATTGACTCCTTTGAAATTTTTGATCAAAAAAAGAGTCCTTCTAACTTCGAACTCTTGTTGAGTCCAATCCTGAACTTGAAGAAGTGTGTGAAGAGTCTCACATCGGTGATTTAAGGAGTGAGTGGTCTTTCTATATAGTTTTAGATGCAATATTTCTCTCATTAAATAACTTTTCTCGGTTATGTTAGGCCAACATCCATTTTTTTTTAATGTGGGGTGATGATTAATAAACTAATAGATGCTGTTATAGCATATATTCCTTCGTTCGCTTTTACTTATCACTAATTTTCTAATTGAATTTCTACTTTTACTTATCATTTTTGACATATAAAAAAACCTTCTTTTTTTCTATTTTGTCCTTAATATTAATTATTTTTTCTAAATTAATTTTAATATACATTGTAAACATCATTTAACAGGGGTGTTATGATAAAATAATCATGATTTCTTTCTAAATCAAAGTGACTCCTTTGACTCTAAACTCTTGTTGAGCCCTCATATAAAAATTGACTACTCTTAAAAATGTTTAATCTTGAACGTGAAGAAGTGCGTGAAGAGTTCACATCAATGATTTAAGGGGTGAGTGATCTTTCTATATAGTTTTAGACACAATATTTCCCTCATCAAATGACTTTTCTGGGTTACGTTAGGTCAACATCCATTTCTTTTATGTGGAGTGGTGACTAATAAACTAATAGATGTTGTTATAGCATATACTTCCTTCGTTTGCTTTTACTTGTCATTAATTTTCTAATTGAATTTCTACTTTTACTTGTTATTTTTTATATATCAAGAAAATATAATTTTTTTTTCTTTTTTAGTCCTTATAATTATTTTTTTTTCTAAATTAATTTAAATATACAATGTAAGCATTATTTAATAGGACGGTTATGATAAAATAATTATGTTATTAATTATTTTTTAATAAATATATCAACTCAAAATATGATAAGTAAAATCAACATTAAAAAAAAAATTAAAAATGTATGGATCACT
Source organism: Capsicum baccatum var. pendulum (assembly GCA_030864225.1). Lineage (NCBI taxonomy): Eukaryota > Viridiplantae > Streptophyta > Magnoliopsida > Solanales > Solanaceae > Capsicum > Capsicum baccatum. Next base: position 8,816,890 of record CM061552.1, read on the forward strand.
ATCTTAGGAGGAAAAATGAATAATCAGAGGCGACATATGTGCCGCGTCGTGGTGGATTTATTAATTTGACAGCATGCGTCTCTTCCTTTTCCGTGGAAGTGTGCAACTTAAGCAGTGCACATATGTAGAACATGTGGTCCAAAATATTCACTTGTGTTGTTGTCCACATCAAGTTTCGTTAGTTTGTATGATGAAATAATAATACAATTAAAAGTAAAATATATATTAGCATTACAAAAAAAATATGAACATATGATATGTTTATGCTAAATTCCTTAATATACGTGATTAAAAATAAGGAGATTTTTCAGGCATTTATAAGTGTTGTATTCAATTTACGTTCGTTGTATTTGATTTTATCATTGGTTTATATTTATATAAAATATAAATACAGTACCTATATGATCGTTGTATTGGATTCACAAATGTTGTATTCACTTTTTACTCATTAGGTTGTATTTATAAAAAATATAAATACACTACATATTTAGCTTAACAAAAAATACTACCATTTTTTTTCTTTTTCATTTTTTATATTTTTTTCGTGTTTTCCTCATTTTTTTCTTCTTTTTTCTATTTTTCTATTTTTATTTTTTTATTTTTTGTTTTTCTCTCTCTTCTATTTTTCGTTCTTCTTTTCTTTTCTTCTTTGATTTTTTTTGTACTTATTTTTTTATTTTTTTTCTATTTTATATTTTTTGTATTTTTGAAAAATATGACTACTCGAGCACAAGTCATGAATGATAACATAAATACAATAATTGTTTATCATATTTGTAGTCACACCATCATTTATATTTTTATATTTATTGATACAACTATATTTTATTTGTATTTTAAAGTTCACGCTTGTATTTGTATTTTGTAGCCTGCATTTATATTTGTATTTGTATTTTATAGTTCACACTTGTATTTGTATTTGTTAGTTCACACCATCATTTATATTTTATATAATTCGCACTTGTATTTTAAAGAACTATTTTGTATTTGTATTTTATAATTGACTGTATATTATATTGGATTATATTTGTATTGTCGTTTTATTGTGTTTGTATATTTAGATTATATTTGTCTTTGTATTATATTTTCGTCGATGCCTTTTTATTTTTAAAGAATTATTATGTATTTGTAAGTTGATTGCATATTGTATTTAGTCGTGATTATGTACAATTTATCATTTATATTTGTATACAAACAAGTAAATGAATTAATTGTATTTTCTTGATTCTAAAGTATATAAATATGTATTTGTCAAAATTATCATTCGTATTTGTAAATAAATAAATATCACTTGATACAAAGGCAATTGCAAACACATGAACCAAATGATTTTATAAATACAAATACAATATTTATTTGTATATATTGTATTTGTATAAAAATTTAAATTTTATTTATTTGTATCAATAAATACAACTTGTATCAATAAATACAAACAAGTATTCGTAAAAAGAAAATCAATCGTTCCTTTTCAATAATTAAAATAAACAAATGATAGTTCACACTTGTATCTGGATGTTATAGTTTGCATTTGTATTTGTATTTGTATTTTATAGTTCACACTTGTATTTATATGTTATAGTTCATATTTGTATTTGTATTTTATAGTTCGCACTTGTATTTGTATTTGCTAGTACGCACAAATGAAAATAAGGAGAAAAAATGAAAAGACAAAAAGAGGAGAAAAAATGAGAGAGAAATACAAAAAAAGAAGAAGAGTAATAGAAAATAGAGAAAAAAATAAAAAAATAAAAAAGAAGAAGGAGAAAAAGAAAAAGAAGAAAAAATGGAAAAAATAAAACGAAAAAGAAAAAAGTGAAAAAAGAAAGAGAAAACAAAAAAAAAGGAAAAGAAAAAATGAAGGAAAAAACTGAAAAAGGAAAAAAAAAAGGAGAGTAATAGAAAAAAAAAAGAGAAAATACATGAGAGAAATTATGAATTGTAATTAGGAAAATTTTTAATAGGCAAGAGGGGGTTATAAATTATAATTAATTGAAACATAGGCTAAATAGAATAATTAAGAATCTATGTTTGATAAGTTATGTAGTTATCCCATTATTATTAATAAAAGGAGATAACTAATTAGAATTATTTGTCGGAAAAATCTTAGTCGTCTAAACAAAGTTAAATTTGTAAAATAGATTTTAAAAAGGCTATGAATTAGGTTTGATCAAATCTCATTTCTTTTTCGGCTAACTCCGAAAAACAAGAAGAGTAGGAGTATATATTTAACTAAACAAAGTATAAAAGATTTTAAGTAAAAAAGTGTAAGATCAAGAAAAATATGATAATCTTTATATTCTCAAAACTTGATCATAAAATTGTGACAAGTGAAATGAGATGCATCCTGCTTCCATACAAGGGTGTATCTAAAGAATAGTACTAGCATAAAAAGTTACTCTATTATTTAGGAAAAAGGTAAATTCTTAACGGTACTTGAGTAGTGTGACGTGACTAAGAATTAGTATCGGGGTCGAGGTAAATTGATACAGGAACAACAGAAAGGAAAATCGCAATCCTGGAATCACGAAAAATTGGATCAATCACAACGAAGGAAAAAGGAGAAATGATCACAACAAGAGCAAAAGAAAGAAAAGACCACGGGCGGACGTGAGTGAAAAAACTGTGTATGGACATACCATACGGTTACTTTCCTCAATCAAGGAATTAATTTAAATCCTTGATTGAGAAGAAATCTCTTGGGTTTCTTTACGAAGAGTAGGCAGCTGAAGATTGTAAAAGAAGAAGACTAAAGATAGATAAAGGTTACACAACTTCAAGAAGAATCTCAAAGTGTCTCAGTCTTAGTCTCACGAAGCTTTGTAACTTTTAGTTTACAATTGTTGTATAAAGAGTAGGATCGAGTCAACTTTCTAACACAAACTGAAGCTGTGTCACAAGATCTGAAGAACAAAATAAGTCTTCGGAACTTGTTTCCCATCACTGTACTCGAGCCCGACATTGAACGATCTAAGGAAATATTGAAACCAAAGGGGACTGGAAGTAGGCACCACATTGGTGTTCCAAACCAGGATAAATCTCTGTGTCTTTACTTTACATTCGATTATTTATTTTCTTGATTATTTCAAACCTATCTGTTTTGTGAAGTGTACTGATCTACAGGAGAGTTGGCTGTGAGGAGCCAATAGTCGACTCACAGAAAATTTTCAATTCACCCTCTCTTGAATTTCAATTGGTACAAAGCAGGTCTCACCAACAGTGTTGCTTAATTGCAAGTGAGCAAAGATCAAATGGCAAATTATCAAATTCCCGGTGCTCCTCTTCACGATGGTCACTCCTCCATAAGACCACCATACTTCAATGGACAACACTACTCTTACTAGAAGAATAGATTTAGAATCTTTGTCCAATCAAATGACTTCCAAGCCTGAGTTGTCATCAAGAAGTGTCCAAAGCCGATTCCAGGACTCAAAGAGAAGCAAAAAATAAAGACAAGAAATTTAGCAGTACTGACATAGAATATCTTGAAAGTTTCGAGGTCACTAAAGAACAACAAGAGGTGATCCAAATTAATGCACGCGCTATAAGTTTACTTTTTTATGAAGTTAGTGGAGAATAAGACGACAAGATATCAACTTGCGAGACTGCAAGAGAAATGTGGGACAAATTTGAAGTAACCTATGAAGGAACCACCAAAGTCAAAAAGTCAAAGATTACTGCCATGGTAAATGAATACGAGATATTTAAAATGGAGGTGAACGAGAACACTGAAAAAATGTTTGTCAGATTCAACAAGATCATATACAAACTGAAATCACTGGGGATGATCTATCCACATAGCCTGAAAGTCCAGAAGCTGGTCCGAAGTCTTCTGAGAATTTGGAAAACCAAGGCTACCATTCTGGAAGATGGAGATCTTCACAAGATGAAATATGATGAGCTAAGAGGTAACCTAATTGCATATGAGTGGAATTATATCAATAGGTCCCACAAGGAGGAGAAGAAGAAACCAGTAGCCTTCAACGCGCTCCAACTGAAGAAGAGGATATTTTGGAAGATGCTAATAGCGAAGGAATGACCCTCATTAACCGTGGAGTAAGATCCCAAGGAGCTAAAAATAAAAACTCCACTAGAAACGATAATCGCTGTTATTATTGTGGAACGCCTGGCCACTTCAAACAAAACTTTCCAAAGTTAAGAAGAACATCTAGGAAGGATCAAAATTTTGGAGCCTGGAGTGATGAAGATGAAACCGAAGAAGAAATCGAAGCTACCAATATGTGCTTCATGGTAACAAGTAAATCTAGCGAGGTAAGACTACACGATTGTCATATCTGTAATATTCTTGAATCTAACTTAGATATGATAACTGACGAGATTTAAAACGTTATAGATGAATATAACAAACTCGCTCAAGAGAAAAAAAGTTGCAAAGCTTGATTTAAACAAAAATTTAAAGAGGAACAAAAAAGTTATCAAATAGAAATCGAAGCATGTCAAATTGAAATTGACTTACTTCATGAAGAGCTTGATGATGTAAACGGAAGAAAGAATTTTTGGGGAGGATCAGTCAGATTCGGTGACAACGCTAGAGGCAACGTCATCGGAGTCGGCTCAGTAAAGCTCAACTCATCATGCAAGTTTACTGAAGTGTATTTAATAGACGGCCTCAAACATAACTCGCTTAGCATCAATCAGTTGTGTGACACCGGATATGGAGTATCATTCAAAGATAAAAGTTTCTCTATCAAACATGACCAAAAAAATCTCTCTCATCGGTGATATTCTCAAAATTTCTCAGTAGAATGGCGTAGTAGAGCGAAGAGAATCGATCTCTCCAAGTAACTGCCTGGACCACGATGTTAGAACATAATATCCTAGTTTAATTTTGGGCAAAATCAGTAAGGGAAACATGTTACACCATCAACGGATGCATGATCAGAACTATTCTAAAAAGGATGCCTCATGAACTCTGGAGAGGAAAAAGGCCTAACATTAGCTACTTTCATCCATTTGGGTGAAAATGGTTGATCCACAACAAGGTAATGATGAGGAACAGATGAATGATCTAGAATCTGGAGAAAATACTAGCACAATTTCTGAGCCATCACAAGACAAGTCGACTACACACCTTTTGGAGTCGACTTATACATCAAAATAGTGAAACCAAGTGTTCCAAGATAATGAAAAAAAGATGCTATATATCCAAATTATTTTGTCTTCAAAAATCAAGATGACAGGGTGAAAATAAGAGCAGCAGTGAGAAAACAATCATCTGTTGCCCTTGTATCTCAAATTGAATAAAGATGGTAAGGTTATCAGAAATAAAGTCAGACTTGTAGATCAAGGCTATTCCCAACAAGATGGTATTGACTATAATGAAATATTTGCCCCCGTGACAAGGTTAGAATCAATTCGAATGTTGTTAGCATTTGATGCTTTCAAATATTTTAAGCTATAGCAAATAAATGCCAAAAGTACCTTCTTAAATGGTTTTATTCATGAGAAAATTTTCATAAGACAACTCCCAGGGTTTGAAAATCCACTGTATCCAAGACCATGTTTTCAAACTGTCAAAAACACTCTACGTTCTCAAACAATCTCCAAAGGCCTGATATGAGAGATTGAGTGCTTTCCTACTAAATAATAATTTTCAAGAAAGCAAAATTGATACAACTCTATTCTTACAAAACTTTGATTCACATCTTCTTATTGTACAAATTTACATTGATAATTTTATTCTTGATAATTCTAACTTCTCTTTGTGTGAGAATTTTGCTAATCTGATGAAAAGAGATTTTGAAATGAGTCTTATGGGTGATGACCTAATTTCATGACATAGCAAGAAGAAAACCTCAGTTGACCTATCAAAAACTGAAGCCAAATACATAGCCATTGGGAGTTGTTGTACTTAAATCCTATGATTCATACGCCAATTACCTGATTTTAATATATCTTATGAATCTGTGCCAATAATGTGTAATAACACCAGTGATATTAGTCTATCTAAATATATCTATGCATCATTCTAGAGATAAGAACATAGACGTCAAGCATTATTTTATCCATGATCATGTAATAAATGGTGTTTTTTTATCTGTTGATTCTGAAAATCAACTTGCTGACATTTTCACAAAACCTCTCTTAAGGAAAGATTTTGTTTTCTAAGAGAAAAACTCTATATAATATATTTTGACAAATCTCTAATGATTTCAAAAGACCCTTATTTTTGGTAAAAAATCCATCGGCTACTCTCTAACCCCCGACCTTTCCTTTTAAATCTATATCTTTACACACCACCTTTTTATCTTCCATCATCATTACCATCTCTGCACCCTCTCACTTCCCAACACTCCTCCGCCTTTTCATCTCCAATCCTAACCCAAGACCACTGTATCTCCTTTTTCAACTCTATCCCTTCACCTTCCTCTTTACCTCTTTATACTCATCTATTCCTATTTTTTTTCTACCATGACAAAAACCAATTCAATAGTTAACCTCACAAAAACTTATCCAAACCAAAATTCCTCTAACTTTGGCCTCTTCCTTCTCTTTGAATCCTCAGAGAAAGCCTTCTCTAACTCTCTCCAGTCAACTGTCTCTAAAAAGTAAACTGCCTCAACCCTCATTTCCTTCTTTAATAAACAACGGTCCTCCCCTCTGGATTCTCTTACTCTAGAGGACATGCATAAATTCTGTACTTACACTCAAAAATAAAAGTTTTTCACCTTTAAAAATCACTCTCACCTAAAGGAATCCCACTGCAATATTGGCCATTTGTTTTAAAGCACAAGACTTGTCAATGGTGTTTCACCTATGCGTCTTGGAAGTATTTGAAGAACCCATCCGCATGTTTTATGCCAACTGTAATCCTTCCACAAATAACTATGAGTTGGAAACCCTGGTTCTAGGAACACGTATTATTCTCAATGACTTTCTATTTGAGAAAATATTTGATACCAAGTTTTCAGGTATTGTTCCATCCATGAACGACACCTGGTCGAAGAATTTTGAAGTTAGTTTTGACAGAGAAAAGAAGGCCGTCTCATATCCCAATTCAAATAACCCCCTTTTTTTGGTTCTCTGTCTCTCAGCTTTCGAAATAGAATCTTGGCCTACATCATTGCAACCACTCTGATTCCTCGGAAGGGATCTCTTAGTAATGTGACATGCAGAGTTGTGTTTGTTCTCTACTACTTGATTAAAAAATACAAGATCAACTGGAGTACCTGGATTCATGAATATATGATAGAAAGTGCCGCCAACTCTCACGCTTCTGCCAACTTGCCCTACGGGTTGCTCATCACTCGGATTCTCCTTCACTATAGAATTCATCTCTTAGACTATCCAGTGGTAGAAGTCTCTGCCAGTTATGACTCAAATACGTCTGCAAGCATGGGTTATGTTCTGATTGAAAGTGAATGGTGTAAAAAAAATTCTGTTAAAAGCCGTCTTAACACACGCAGGGTAAGTAAATCTATGCCTAATTCCATGTTCCTTGCAGATAAGGAGATTGAAGAACTCAAATTCAGGCTCACTTCCATTTAATAAGGACTAGAAAACATGTAACACCCCGTAAATTTTTTTTCGTACACTTATCGCGATTATATGGAGTCCTAAATGCTTGCGTATGGGTTAAATTAAGTGTATGGTGTTCAGAAGTATCCCGTCAATAGTTGTATGTGTAGGTATTGGAATAAGCTTTCCAACGATATAAAGTTTGCCCAAAACAGAGGAGTATTTCATATAAGCGAGCACATTCGAAATTTCAAATCGGTGGCCGGGAAGCCTGTGAACAGTAAATCTGCAGGAAAATTTCTGCAGCTAGGCAATTATTTTTTGGATCAACTTTAGACGATCATAACTCCTTGTACAAAAAGAACTGTGTGATCTGCTATATATCGAAGAAAATCTCCGAGAGTCTTCTTTCCGATGAAATTGGTTTCATCCAAATCCAATGTCTGAGTAAGGAGCTATACCCGTTTTACTGCAGCCTATAAAAAAAAACAGAATTGTGGGACAGATTTTTGGGTCAACTTTAAATGACCATAACTCCTTGTACAAGAAGAACTGGGTGGTATACTTTATATGAAAATAAAATACCTTTGAATTATCTTTCCAATGAAATTGGTTTCACCCAAATACGATACCGGAGCAAAGAGTTATGATCAATTTACTTCATCCTGTCAAAACTGTCCACTAGGGACAGATTCGGGATTTATTTAAATTTTTAGGGCAAAATGGTCATATTCTATTACCTCTTGGACGAAAATTGGTCTTTATAAACATACACTTAGCCTCATATATATCATATATCATCCAATTATTAAGATAAGGTGAAACCCTAGCCTAATTTCAACTTCAAATATTTTGTGATTCAACCGTAGAAAATTCGAATTGGTTCCGTAGTTGTGTTCACCATCTCGAAAGCTTCGGGAAGCACCCCATGGTTATGTAAGGAGGATTCTAAATACAAGAGTTCATTGTTAAGGTATGAATATTGTTTATTCTTGATTCTTATCCATGAATAAGTATTGATAAAGGATTATGAGTATTGTCGTGATGTTGGAAGATAACTAGGAACATAGTTATGAATTGTTTTGTATACATTGTTAGTAGTAAATTATGGAAGTTGTTGTATTGGATTATGGAGGATGAATTGTGGTGATATATCATTATATTAGTGGTTATGTATGGCTAGTGATCATGTTGGTATTGGATGGTGACTAAGAAGGGAAATAAAGGCTAAGAGTGATGTTGAGGGATATTTCATGAAAATGCATGATATGTGAATGTAACAAGAGTATAAGAGGATGTATGTAGCACTCTTATTGATGAGTTAAAGGATTACTTCCTAGACATTATTTGGTGAAGTTAATACCTAAATGGTAAGGTTTGGGTGCTAATACTAGTTTGCCACAAATGACTTATTGTAGATAAGTGTTCGAAGAGTACGGGAAGTCAAGTTGGACTTGTATTGAAGTGGTTATATCAAGGTATGTAAGACATACTCTATCTAATATTTGGCATGAATATGACCCATGACACTCTCAAGTAAGCTTCCAACATTGTCCTACGACACATGACACATAATAATATCATATGATCTTCGACACTACCAATTGAACTTGTTTTCACTTTTAAGATGTTTGGCTAGTAAAAAAAAATGTCCATATACTATTGTTGACTCCGAAATGGTTTAATGAGGTATCCATGATTCTCTACCTCATTTTCATGATATTTATTACCTATTTACATGTTTTCCTATTGAGGTATCATGGTTTCAAGTTCCATAAGGTGTGACCACAAAGTAACCAATCGCAAAGATTAATTGAATTAAGGAAATGGAATGTCTTTATTTTAAATTGATGATATGATGTATTGTATTAGTACCACTGATCAGTTGGCCATTGTATTATAAAGTTTATGTATATATGCTATTCCAAGGGTGGTCCCTGATGTATTGTATTAGTACCACTGATCAGTTGGCCATTGTATGACATATGTTATGTATTGATAAGGATTACGGGAAGTAATGATATGAAAGTAATATGCAGGTATCCCATCAGCTCTTTTAAGTATGGTCTACTCATACTGTTTATTCACTGGTATCTGGGTTCTGTTGATCTTTTGTGTCTCATCTTGATACTCTCTGCCTTACATACTCAGTACATATTTCCATACTGACGTCCCTCATGGGGGACCTGTATTCATGCCTGCAGGAACAGGTACTTCAGGTCGTAACCTCTGCAGTAAGAGCTAGGACATTCTGTTGTTAGTGGTGAGCTCCAGTTGTTTCGGGGCATCCCAAGTCGTTTCTATATGTACTTTTTGGTATTGGTATAAAAGTCTTTTGTGGGCGGGAGTTTGTCCCGACCCTAACTCAGTTGTGTATCTATGTAGAGGCTTTTGTAGACATATTGTACAACCATAGGAGTGTTTGGTTGATAGACGTGATGGCTCTGACGGCCAATTACTGTTCATATATATATTTATGCGTGTTTGCTGGGCTGATACAGGTACTGTTTTCTTCTATTTACAACGAAGTGCTGCCCAAATTTCTAATTTTCATAAGTAATGTAAATATGAAAGTATAGGTTATGAACGGGTTCTCTCGGGCCTCCTCGGCTACGGGTGCCAGTCCGCTCCAATGGGATTTAGGGTATGACACAGCATCAGGGTGTCAATAGTCAAACCGCTACAGATGAGCAAAGAGATCTGTACCGACATAGACAAAGTGCGACTTTCCCTTGAAGGTTTTAAACAGGAAGGGTAAAGTTGTTTAATAGAATGTTCTCCTAAGTTGATTCCATAAAGTCTGAGTCTTTTTTCTCCTCCAATGAGCTTGCAATCTTTGTTCAGAACTCATAGTCCCACTTCACCAAGAGTGTTGAGAAATGCTATGACTGCTTTTGCTCTATCATGCACGAGACTCTTACCTATTTCCTAGCCAAATGATGCTGAACTCTTATATCGCATTCAAAAAGAGGTCTGTCTCTTCTCGTACTCTGGATTGTATAAAGACACTACATACTTCTGTTCTGATGTGTTTTTGTTGCTACTCTCTATCATAACTTTGCATATCCCGTATTCCCTGCTTTGGTTTTATGTTTGGTTTTTGCGCTATTTGTATTTGCTCTATTTGCATTGGTCTTTTTTATTATGTCAAAAGAGGGAGAAGATGAGCACATCAGTCAACAAGACAGGGGGAGCTAGTCAACTATCACAACAAGAAAGTCAACTATAGCCATCAAGAAAAGAATACAGGGGGAGCAAGCCGACCATCTTAATAGGGAAGTTAACTGATGTTTAATATTTGTAATTATCAAAAAGAGGGAGATTGTTAGCCTCCTATGTTTATGTTTTAATAATGACAAACTAATGAGTGGATCTTCGCAGAATAATTTGATGACTGCTAATGATGAAGGGATGTATCACAAAGGATATGAAGGACCAGAAAATTAACGAAGACAAGAAAGAAAGTCGGCTCTAAGAATAGGAGGACATTAATTCATTAGTTACAACATCCAAGTAAATCAATCAAAACAAGAACAAAAGGAAGGAAAATCACAATCCTGAAATCACGGAAAATTAAATCAATTACAATGATTGAAAATAAAGAAAAGTTCACGACAAAAGCAAAAGAAAGAAAAGATCACTGAAGGAAGTGAGTGAAAAAATTGTGTATGGACATATCTGATATGGACATACCATACAATTACTTTCCTCAATCAAGCAATCAATCCAAATCATTGATTAAGAAGAAATCTCTTCGGTTTCCTTATGAAGAGTAAGTAACTGAAGACAATAAAAGAAAAAGACTAAAGATAGACAAGAGTTACGTAACTTCAAGAAGAATCTCAAAGTGTGTCAATCTTAGTCTTACGAAGCTTTGTAACTCTTACTTTACAATTGTTGTATAAAGAGTAGGATCTAGTCAACTTTGTAACATAAACTGAAGCTGTTTTACAAGATTTGAAGAATAAAATAAGTCTTCAAAACTTGTTTCCTATCATTGTACTCAAGCCCGACATTGAACGATCTTAGAAAATATTGAATGATCTAAGGAAACATTGAAATCAAAGGGGACTGGAAGTAGGCACCACATTGGTGTTTTGAACTAGGATAAATCTCTGTGTCTTTACTTTACATTTGATTATTTATTTTTTTGATTATTTTGAACCTAACTTATTTTGTTTAGTGTACAGATCTGTAGGAGAGTCGACTGTGAGGAGCCAATACTCAATAAAGTCATGGTCAAGAACAAGTATCCATTTCCCAAAATCGATTACTTGTTTGACTAACTTTAGGGTGCCAACTATTTCTCTAAGATAGATCTCAGATCAGACTATCATCAACTCAGAGTCAGAGAATGTGACATCCCGAAGACAACTTTCAGGACTCGGTATGGTCACTTTGAATTCTTAGTCATGTCCTTTGGTCTTACCAATACCCCAACAACTTTCATGGACTTGATAAATCGTGTATTCAAGCAGTACTTGTACATATTTGTCATAATCTTCATAGATCACATCCTTGTCTATTCCTACAGTGAGTATAATCATGCAGACCATCTCAGAATAGTATTGCAGACTCTCAGAAATCATCAGTTGTTTGCCAAATTTAGTAAGTGTGAATTTTGTCTAAGGTCAGTAGCATTCCTTGGTCATATCATTTCTGGTGATGGCATTAGAGTTGATCCTCAAAAGATTGAAACAGTGAGAAACTGACCCAGACCCATCTCTCCATCAAATATCAAGAGTTTCTTGGGTTTGGCTGGCTATTATAGATGATTTGTTGAAGGGTTTTCTTCTATTGCATCCCCTATGTCCAGATTGACTCAGAGTAAAGTCAAGTTTTAGTGGTCATCCTTGCGATAAGAGTTTTCAAGAGTCGAAGACTCAACTTACCTCAGCTCTAGTTCTAGCGTTACCAGATGGTTCAGATGGATTTGTAGTGTATTGTGATGCATCTAGAGTAGGTTTGGGTTGTATTCTCATGCAACATGGTAATGTCATAGCCTACACCTCCAGATAGATTAAGCCCCATGAGAAGAATTATCCGACTCATGATCTTGATTTAGCAGCCATAGTATTTGCCTTAAAGATTTGGAGGCATTACTTGTATAAGGTGCATGTAGATGTGTTCACAAATCATAAAAGTCTTCAGTACGTATTCTCTTAGAAAGATCTTAACCTCCTTTAGAGAAGGTGGTTAGAGCTTTTGAAGGATTACGACATAAGTATCCTTTATTATCCGAGCAAGGCTAATATAGTGGCCAACGATCTCAGTAGACTGTCTATGGCTAGTGTTGATCATGTTGAGGACAGTAAGAAGAAGTTAGCTCAGGAAGTTCATCAGTTTTCCAGACTAGGTGTCCGCTTAGTCGATTCTTCAGAGGGTAGTATATGGGTTCAGAATAGTTCAGAATCATTTTTAGTATCCGAGGTGAAAGAAAAGCAAGATAGAGATCCCAGTCTAGTCAAGTTGAAAGAGTCAGTCAAAGATAAAAAAATAGAGGTTTTCTCCCAAGGGGGAGATGGTGTGTTGTGTTGTAAGGGTCATCTCTGTGTCCTAGGTGTAGATGACGTAAGGCAGCGAATTCTTCCAGAAGCGCATGGTGCATGATACTCTATTCATCCTGGGGCCACTAAGATGTACCTTGACTTGCGGGAGATCTATTGGTGAAGTGGGATGAAGAGAGAGGTTGCAGAGTTTATGGCTAAGTGCTCTATATGTCGGCATGTTAAGATAGAACATCAGAAACCTAGTGGTTCCATGCTGGAGTTCATCATTCCCACTTAAAAATATAAAGAAGTGAACATGGACTTTGTAATGGGTTAGCCTCGTACTCGTCGTCAGCATGATTCAGTTTGGGTCATTGTAGATAGGATGACTAAGTCAGATCATTTCCTTCTAGTTCATACCTCTTATTCAGCCAAAGATTATGCCAAAATCTATGTCAGGGAGTTGGTCAGATTACACAGTGTTTTGTTATCTATCATTTCAGGTAGAGGTACCCAGTTCACCTCTCATTTCTAGAAAGCGTTCCAAAAGGGTCTTGGTACCCAAGTTCATCTCAGTACTGCCTTTCATCCTTAGAAAGATGGTCAAGCACAAAGAACCATTCAGACCTTAGAAGATACGCTAAGGGCGTGTGCAATTGATTTTAAGGAAAGTTGGGATGACCACTTTTCTTTGATTAAATTTGCATACAACAACAACTATTATTCTAGTATTCAGATGGCTCTATTTGAAGCTCTATATGGTAGAAGGTGTAGATCTCCAGTCGGTTGGTTTGAAGTTAGTCAGGCCTCAATTATAGGGCCTGACTTAATATTTGATGCGTTAGAAAAGGTTCAGTTGATTAGAGAGAGACTTCAAGCTTCCCAGAGCCGATAGAAGTCTTATGTAGATGTACACAGAAAGGATCTCGAGTTCGAGATTGGTGACTTTGTCTATCTAAATATTTCTCCCATGAAAGGAGTGGAGAGCTTCGGTAATAAGGGAAAGCTTAGTCCCTGATATGTCGGTCCCTTTAAAATTCTCAGTTGCTTCAGCAAGGTAGCTTATGAGCTCAAATTGTCTTCAGATCTAGCCTCAGTTCATCCAATGTTCCATGTCTCCTTGATCAAGAAGTGAATAGGTGAACCATTAGTTGTAGTCCCTGTAGAGGGCATAGATGTTCAAAACAGCCTCTCTTATGAAGAGATTCCAGTCGAAATCCTAGACTATCAAATTCGCAGACTAAGGAACCAAGAAGTTCCTCTAGTAAAAGTTCTTTGGTGGAATTAGTCTATTGAGGGAGCTACTTGGGAAGCAAAAGCAGATATACGGACCAAGTACCCTCACCTCTTCACCACAAACTTAGACTCAGCTCAAGTTAACAGTTCTACTTAAGCTCATTCAGTTTCATGTTCAAAATTCCATTACAAATTTGATACTAAGTACCATTGCATATTCAGTCATACATCCATGTATCAGTTTAGTTAAGTAATTATACATCAGACATGCATTCTCATTGTGAGAAACTCAGTTTATAAGAACACTAAGTTATGTATTCATAAATCAGTTATCCATGTATCAGATATGCATGTTCAGCATGATATATTCAGCTTATCAGTCATGTCAGTCATGAACTTATGTTTCAGTAGTGTATGCCTTGTACGTACTTCAGTTTATTGGCTCTTCCCTCTCATTCAGTCTCATTCAAGGACAAAAGTTCCCAAGGGGGAGATATTGTAAGATCCCGCAAAATCCTAAGTCTAAATTCAGCTCCTTAAGCTCTATAGAGGATCCATCACTTAGAATATTTTAGCTAAGTGTTAAGGACTTAGTCTCATTTTAAGCCTCCAAACTTTGGGGATTTATTTGATGACCTTCCCGACCTCTATTTTTTGATTTTCAAGTTGTGTTATGATGGGGCAAGGTAATAGTACATCCCGGGTGAGTTTCAGAATTTTTGGAATAGTGCAAGGGCATGTTTGGTTGCCTAAACCAATAGCTCAGGGCGATAAGCCTGCGTCTCCCTGGATAGCCCGACGGACTAATCAAGGCGGCGCCCTGGCTAGTTCGGTATGATAAGCCAGGCGGCACCCTGGAAATTCCGATTGGGGCTAAAATTCCAGCCCTTCAGCCCCAAACTTTAAAGGGTAAAAGAGTCATTTTCCACCCATATATATACCCACAAACACGTGATTCAGCTATCCAAAAGAAAAATATACTTAGTTTCTTTCAATTTATCTCAAGAACAAGTTAGGGTTTTCAATTGGGGATTCAATTTCAAGAAATTCCATCGTCAATCTTCGTAGAATCAAGAACTAAGGTATGTTAAGTGTTGATTCATGGACTCCTTTCATCCCTGAAGCTCAAGAATCCTATTTTTAAACTATATATCATGATGTTCATGTTGTGGATTGATTATGACCTTTTTGGTGTTGTTTTATGATTCCCAAGTTGGAAACTTTACGTGTTTTATGAAACTATATTAGCATGTGAGTTAAAAACTATGAATTGAGTTGGTTTTGAAGTGATAATTTGATGATCAAGCCTATGCCCTAATATTTGCATGCAAGGTGTTTGATAAAATTCCTAAGAGAATAGGATTTATGCATTATAGCACAATTGTGACCTAAATGATAAATGCATGCTATTCACTCATGTTCAAAATGAA
This sequence comes from Capsicum baccatum var. pendulum, assembly GCA_030864225.1. Lineage (NCBI taxonomy): Eukaryota > Viridiplantae > Streptophyta > Magnoliopsida > Solanales > Solanaceae > Capsicum > Capsicum baccatum. The sequence continues at coordinate 8,832,524 of CM061552.1, forward strand.
ATCCATTCTATTGTTGTGCATTGAAATTATTTGATAGAATGTTTATGAGGTTAGATTGATGAAATTATGACATGATTATATGCATTTCTAGTCATGTACAAGATTATGATAACTATGTGCTTCATGAAATCCCCAACTTATTATATTATGAATTGTTGAATATGGTCATGTATCAAGAAGTGTCAGTTTCAGTCAAGCCATGTTCAGTAGAATTCAGTCAGTCTCATGACTCAAGAAATATCAGTAATCTCAGTAACCTCAGTAAATAAGTAATTGTAACACCCCATACTTAATTACGTGCATTAGCTATGGTTATATGTGTTGGAGTATATGTATTGATCCTAAGTTAGGTATATATGAGTTTAAGTATGAGTATTGATTATTTTGAGATGGTTTCAAGTGTATAGTTTGATTATATGTGTATGGGAATTGACTTTATTTATACCGGAATTTGCCCATCGATGGTTCCATACGAAGGTTATTGAATAAGTTTTCCAACGATATAAAGATTTCCAAAAATGGATAAGTTTCGGATATAATCGAGCATGTTCGAAACTATAAAACGGTGGCCGGGATATGTGAACAGTAAATGTGCAGGAAAATTTCCTGCACACAAACTACTGAGGCCTGCCAGTGTTTTGGGTCAACTTTGAACGATCATAAATCCTTCAATATAATGAACTGCGAGATCTGCGAACTATCAAACGAAATATCTTTGAGTCTTCTTTCCAATGCAATTGGTTTCATCCAAATCCAACATCTGAGTAAGTAGTTATACTCGTTTTACTTCAGCCTCTCAAAACAGTTTTTTTGGGTCAACTTCAAACGATCATAACTCCTTGTACAGGACGAACTGGGTGACCTACTTTATATTAAATGAAATACCTTTGAATTATATATCCAACGATACCAATTTTACCCAAATCCAATATCGGAGCAAAGAGTTATGGCCGATTTACTTTAGCCTGTCAAAACAGTCCACCATGGACAGATTTGGATTTACTTAAATTTTTAAGGGCAATATGGTCATTTTCCATCACCTCATGGACGAAAATTGGTCATTATATACATAAACTTAGCCTCATATCCATCATTCACCATCCAATTATTGAAGAATAAGGAACCCTAGCCTAATTTCAACTCCAATTATCTTGTGATTCAACCGTAGAAAGTCCAAATTGATTCCGTAGTTGTGTTCACCGTCTCAAGGGCTTCGAGAAGCACCTCTTATTTGTGCCAATAGGACTTCGAAATCAAAAGGGCCATTTTATGGTAAGGATGTAAATTATGTTGGTGTTATTTATATGGATATGTGTATATATATATATATATATATATATATATATATATATATATATATATATATATATATGCATGTGAGCATAAGAAGTATGTTATTTGATTGTTGTTGAAAGATGATTGAGAAATGATGTTGGATTATTCTTGTGCATGGTTGGATTATGTTGAATTGTGAAGGGATTTGGTATTGATGATATGGTATTGAAATGATGATTATATATATATATATACACATAGACCTATTGTTCAAGTTGGTTTTTGGAATGTTTTGCAAATATTGGTTGTATGGAATTATGGAAGAGAATTGTGGTGTTGGGTTGCTAATACTAGATGCCAAACATTTCATTGTAGATAAGTGATTTGTAAAGGCAAGAAGTTGTGTTGAATTGGTATCCGAATCTACAACGAGGTATGTAAAGCATACTCTAACGATGTTCTTTGGCATGAAAACACCAATGATCCATCAAGTAAGGTTCCGAGGTTGTCCAAAAACATGTATTGTTCTACATTACCAATGAAGTTGTTTCCATTCTATAAAGTGTCAAATGTTTCATTGATATACCAAAAGGCTCCTATTTCATTGTTGTGATATTGATGATTCTGAAACACATTGTTGATGTACCAATGAGTCTTTATTACATCGTTATTGTATAGAAGGTCTATTACTTGATTCCTATTGATGTATCATTGTTCCAAAGGTACTATATTGGCATGAACACTAATGTAATAATCTCAAAAGCTTTTGAACTAAGTTATTGGAAAGATCTCTTATGTGTGTTACTTGATATATTTGTGGGTGGTATCCCAGGGGCATAAGCCTAGCATGGGTCGATCCCTATTTATGTGTTTATGGGTGGTATCCCAGGGGCATAAGCCTAGCATGGGTCGATCCCAGTTGATATGTACTGGGGGAAGCCTAATGGTCACAGTACGATATAGTATTGATTATTGTTAGGTGGTTGGAGGTTCGGGAGGAGGAGGTAATGGCGAATGATAATTGTAAAGAATGAAATGAACGAATATATACCGTTCCACAAATGTGTTTGAATTCAAGAAACCAATTTAGATTAATGATAATGTACATGATCCTAAAAGTGTTTATGAAGTGTGGTTCACTTCTATTATGATTTATTCACTTGCGTCTGATTTTCTTGATCCCCTATATCACATATGATTATTTACAGCTTTACATACTCAGTACATATTTCGTACTGATGTCCCTCACGGGGGACCTGCATTTCATGCTGCAGGCACAGGTGCTTCAGCTCATTCACAACATAGATAGGAGCCAGGTCATACAACTATTGTTGGTGAGCTCCAGTTTGCTTCGGAGCTTTCCGAGTCGGTTCCTTATGTTTTGTTATTATACAGGAGTCATTTGTGGGTGGGGGTTTGTCCCGACCCTAGTTATGTCATGTATATCCTAGAGGCTTTGTAGACATAAGGAAGGGTAAAGTCATGGAAGTTTATATAGTGATGTTATATTTGTATATGTGGTGGCCCCGACGGCTAAGTATTATATATATATATATTTGTGCGTGTTGTGTGATACAGGTAATTAGACCCTTCTATATGAAATGAAGTGTTGTCCAAATTTTTGGTGACATGTAAGTGAAAGTACAGGTATTTGAACGGGTTCTCCCGGGCCTTCTCGGCTTCGGGTGCCAGTCCGGCCCGATGGAATTTTGGGTTGTGACAGTAATCTCAGTAGTATTTCTTTAGTCAACGAAACTCAATGAATTTAATCCAGATCAGTCCAGTTAATCAGCTCAGTATTTATTAGATGGGAGTAGGATTCAGCATCGAGTGAACCCAAGGATGAGGACACACTTTAATAGTAGAGTGTGTGATTCTTAGAAGCAATTCTTGCGTTCCAAAACTATGTACCTAGCATAGGTTGAGACATCAACACTATCAGATGAGGTTTGATGAGGTGGATTAACACTGTCAGATGAGAGTCCCACCATTCTCTTTTGAGGACACTATCAGATGAGGGTTACCACAACTTGTCCTTACCAGTGGCGATACCCTTCTAATTAGGGTTACAGATTAGACCCCAACTCAGCTATAATAGCTCATTCGGGGCATGTCGGTTAGATAACTACTTCCCAAAGTCATAGTCTCATTCTCAGTAAAAAAACTCAGACAGTTCTACAGATTTTAGGACTATCAGCTACAACCACTTAGCAATATAGAACTCAGCTAGTTCCATTAGAATCTAGACTGTCAAATACAGTCACTCAGTATCAGTTATATTAGTAATCAGTAACTCATGTTATCTGTATTCAGACTCAGTAGTCAGTATTATCATTAACTCAGTTATAGTTACGTATTCATGGATGTATTCTTACGTTTATGTTATTCAGTCAGTTAGTATTGTTCATGCATATGAACCCCATGAATTCAGCCTACCTCACTTTCATACAAGTACATTCTTACGTACTGACATATATTTTTCTCTTGTGCTATGGTGTTTTATACCATAGATTCAGAAGCACAAGATCCAGAGCGTCAACAACATTTTAGGTTTTGACAATCAGTTTTTGCAGTGAGTCCTTATCATTTGAGGATGTTATTATTTGATTAGTTCATTATTTTAGTTCTTTATTAGTAGATGGAGTTAGTTGGGTACATGTCCCATCAACTCCTTATTTAGTTAGTCTTAGAGGCTTTCGGACTATAGTGTTTTCAAACTAGATGTATTTAGACGTTTATTATCAGTTTCTGTGTTGATATACCACATTCAGACATTATTATATCAACTATGTTACAGTTGTGAACCTTATGGCCTTACATCTTATATTTCGCATATTTTACAGTATATTTTCAGTTCTCAGTTATAGATATCAGTCATGGGATAGCTAGTGGTCCTTCGGGAGTATTAACATCGTGTAGCATTCCGGGCACCAGGCTTGGGGTGTTACAACTTAATTTCTCATGACCTTAATGAATCCCTAAAGTTGAGTGCACATATATTTATCCTAGGCCAGAGATCTAAAGGCTAGTGTATTTGAGAAAATAGAAGTTACTTACATTAAGTGATAACATGAACTATAGACCGGGGGGATTTAAACTGTTATATTTTATGAACGTTATTTATCTTGAATTTCTATATTATATGTGACATGCTTTTACCTTGGTCGGCAAATGATGCTTACCAGTACCTATGGTTTGTACTGATTCTGCACCTGCTATACCCTTTTGGTGTATAGTATGGTTGTAGGATTAGTTGATATTTCTCAGGTGACATAAATAGATATCTCTAGCATCTTATACTTTTCTCATTCCTATGGTGGGGGTTGTGTTCTTTGTGTTATCATTTACTTAATAGAATGTAGTACCCCGAGAATTTACAACCAATAGTATAATCATGCTTCAATGCTTTTGAGAATGAATTTTAGTGATTTGGTAGTTTCATGATCTAGTTTGATGAGTATTAAGGCCATAAAAGTGTCCTAGCTATTAGACGAATCAAAACATTCCTTACCGATTGAATTCTTGAGAAAGATATTGCCTTAGTCAACTTCAAATGAGTCTATATCCCCTTCTACAAAGAATTTTTGAGCTCATGACATACAAACAGATAGATAATTGAATTAACTTTCCAATGATACTAATTTTTCTCAAATCCAGTATCAGGGTAAAAAGTTATGAATGTTTTACTGAAAACTGTCCGAACTGCCTAGGAGTGACGGAAATAGTGACGAACCGTCTCCCAATCCATCGCAACTGAGGTAGTACGGCCATCTTCTGGCCAAAGTGCGATGAAAATAGCGATGAACCGCCGCGCTAATGATGGGCCATCGCTTAATCCATCACCACTAAGGCAGTGAGTCCATTGCTGGCCTAATTATGACAGAAACAACGACGAACTGTCGCCCCAGTGATGGACCATCGCAACCTCTGTTCAATGATTTAAAACCATTTTTAAGAGGGGTATTTGGGTTATTTTCTAACCCCTATTTATATTTAGCTCCATAAACACTAGATTAAGCCCCCAATTCACCAAAATATACTCCCTTCTCTCAAATCCTCTCAAGAACCAAACCTTAGGGCCTCAACCTAAGATTCAAGATCCCTCAAAATTTCACCGTTAAATTCAAAAATTAATTCAAGAATTAGAATTCCCAAACCAAGATCTTCAAGAATCATCCACCAAAAGCACAAATAGAGTCCCAAACGCAAGTGTTCATCCAAAGTTCACAATCTAAAGTATGTGGGGTTTGAACAAGGATAAATCTTTCATCCTTTTGCCCAAAACTTGATTTTTATTACAAGAGTTAGTTGATTTTACATTTTTTCCTATGAGATTGAAGTTGAGTTTATACCCAATGTTTCTATTCATGAGATTATGAGATTTTCATTATTTTAGAAGTTGAATTACATGAGTATGTTTATATTTTGACATATATAGCTAAAATTTCCAGATTTTAAGATGATTATGAATGTTTTGTTATCAAACATGGATTTTGAGATGTTGAAGTCATGAGATTTATATTATGAGTTAGTTTCCAATATCTTGATTGAGATGATTGAAAGCTTTTTAAGATGATTGTTGAGCATGAAGTTTAAATATGATTTTGATGCATTAAAGCTTTATATTTTGAGTTCTAAGTACAGGTTATGAGTTTATAAAGAGATTATGATCTCAAGTTTTGTTGATAAGTTTTGATAAGTGCTTTTAAAAGTAAATATTGATCTTTTGATCCTAAGCTAAGATAGGAATCTACATTATTTATGATTTAAAGCAAGGAGAAGTATAATTGGTCTTCATTATAGACCCTTGTATTATTTTAAGGTGGATTTCTTAAAAGTTCTGAGCCTATGTATGGGAGTAGTATTTAGCACCGAGTTGGGTATGATTCCAAGGTCTCATAACCCAGAACTATGTGCCACCATAGGATTGAGATTTATGGGCCCGAGGCTGAGATAGTAATCACTAAAGTTGAGGTTCTATTCTGATGAAAAGGGTAGGAAAAGTTTCCCCAACGTGGGCAAGACGTTGGACTCCATGACAGCTCACATGATTTATGTCGGTCAGAATAAACTCCCAGAGTTCCCAAGTCTTTAAGTTCCTAAAATTCTAAGTCCTTAAGATAAAAGCATGAGTTTTGAAAGTATTATTTAATGATTCCTTTTGCTTACAAGTTTTGAGAATAAGAGAAGAATACAGATTTTAGAGTTAAGTATAATGACTCACGAGATTTATATTACATGTTCATTATTCATGATTTATCAGAATTGTATTTTAGATTTATTCAAGCCATGTGAGCCATTCATATTGGCATGCATGATTTTATAAAGAGTAATGATATTGTTTTACTTAATTGCATACACCCCTTTATACTCAGTACATCCTCAAAGTACTGATCCACATATACGTCTATGTGCTACATTGTATCATAATGTAGGTTCTGATGCTCAGTCTCAGCAGCGACAGTGACCTCCGAGTACCTTGATCTACACCTCCACAGTTGGTGATCCCTCATGGTTCGAGGACTTGTTTTCCCTGATTTAAGTCTTCATAGTAGTTGGGTTATTTCTTTTCAGTTGAGTATGAGTCAGTTGGGGATCTGTTCCAATGACTCTCTAGTTCTTGAGTAGTAGATGCTTTGTCAGACTAGACTATCAGTTGTGTTTTAGTCTTTCAGTATTATACTATTCAGACAATATTTCTTGTTATTTCAGTTTAGACATGATATGATAGTACCATTATTTACTTTATTTATCCCAAAACAAGTGTTAGAGATAGTAGTAGCCTAAAAGGGTTAGCTTGGGGATAATTTTAGCCTTAAGCACTATGTGACATCTCGGGATAAGATTTTGGGGCGTTACATAGAAGCTCTTGTACATTGTCTATACTAGGTCCTTGGAAAAGATGTTTTTGTTATCCTTTATAATTTGAGAAAGGTTGTATAATTATCAGATTTTGAAGCCTTTAAACAAATTTATTTATAATTTTTGCATTGTTTTGAATGGATGATAAGGTTTATTTAATCTAAGTGGGATTAGAGTAGGTGCCTGCACGATTCGGATACTGTAATACCCCATATTTCCTTAGCTCATTTTAACTCTTAGTACATGGGTTATTCTATATAAATTTATGAAATACTCAGTATTTTTTAGTTTAGAGCCTACCATTACATAGGAAATTCAGTCAACTTTCCAATGATATAAAATTCACCCAAATCCGATACTCGGGTGAAGAGTTAGAGCCACTTTTATAAAATAGTGTGCCAAATTGGCAATCAGCGCATTGCGAAGGCCAGCCAAATGGCAATCGTCAAATTCTAGTGTTGCTTTGTGATAATGGTGCATCACGCTATAATCCTAGTTCATAATTGTAAATTTCTAGTGAGGCAACGCGATTCCACCGTGTCGCACCAAAGACCAAAATCACATCAAGTGAGGTAGCGCGATGGAGCCGCATCGCGTCACCAGTCTAGTTCCCAGTTGTCCATTTTTCAGTGGCCCGACATGATTGTACCACATTTCTCCGAGTGCCAAAATTGGGATTTTTCAGTTAATTTTGAGTTGTAATTCTAAGGGCATTAATGTCTTTTTCCACGATCCAAGTCAGCCTTTAACATATAATTTAACCCTAAATGAGCACTAATTGCTAATTGTTTCATTACTTTCTCAAGATTAAAAGTATTCTCTCTCAATTAGCAGACCCTAGTTTTAAGAAGTCAAGAGCAATTCTCAAGAAAAGCATCAAGAGCTTCAAGAATTAATATTTCTAGGTATATTAGGTGTTCATCTATGGGTTCCTTTCACCCATAGAGTCCAAGATTCTGTTTTTAAAAACTACAAGATTGTTGATTCATAATTTTCATGCTTGTAATTGGATTGTATTCTTGTTCATGACACTAATTGAGTTTCAATCCATGATTAATTATAGATTCCATGAAATTGAAATAGCATGTATATTGAACTGTATAATTCACATAGTATAACCCATGAATTTGCGAGTTTGGGCATTGTAGTTGCAATGTTTATATGTTATCCCTGATTACGTACATTAAGTTCTGCTTCCCAAGTGTTTGATAGAATGTCCATGTGAATTAAATTGTGAAATCATGACATGCTACTATATGTACAAGCTTATGCCTTACAAGTGTTTGATAAAATATCTCTATGAATGAATTATGGACAAGTGTACATTGTTATGTCTTTCAAGATCATGTTATGCTTTACTTTTCATGCTATCGAGTCCTGGAGGTATCTAATATCTGATAATCTAGCTGTTATCTAGAGCTATAGTAGTTACAGATTAGTGTCAGTCATGTCACGATCAATAGAACTCTGTCAGTTACAGAACTCAGTAAACTCAATCAGTTATAGAACTCAGGAGAACTCAGTATCAATCCAGTTTAGTTCAGTATATCAGTCAGTGTCTTTCAGTTGGGAGTAGGATTCAGCACCGAGGATGGGGACCCACCAGCTAGTAGAGGGTATGATCCCTAGAAGCAATCCTTGCATTCCAAAACTACATAGCCAGCGTAGGTTGAGACATCAACCTGCCAATTGAGGGTTGATGAGGTGCTTTACCTGCCAGTAGAGGGTACCACCGTTCTCATTAAGGGCACCTGCTAGTAGAGTGTGACTCTTCAGTATCTTTATCCGTGGCACGATACTGACACCTTTCTAGCTAGGGTTATAGGTTGGACCCCAAATCTATTCAGAAAGGGGTATGTTGGTTAGATGAATACCTCCTACAGTCCCAATTTTAGTCTCAGTATAGAACTTAGTTTAGTTCTACAGAATTAGGACTGTCAGACACAATCAATTAGTATCAGTAACTCAGTTATTACTAATATCAGATTATCAGTTATTCAGTATCAGAACTCAGTACTTAGCTTCAGTAAAAGCTTAGATATATTATATATGTATATGCACAGTATTGCATACCCAGTATTTACAAAAATTTTAGTTATCCACATACTCTCATATTCAGTTACTCTTTATCATTTAGTCAGTTATTGTTCATCCATATGAACCCTTGCATTTAGCCTTACCTCATCTAGCATACCAACACATTCTACGTACTGACGCATACTCTTTCTTTGCACTATGATGTCTCATATCATAGGTTCGGGCGCTCAAGTTCGTGATCGCGCATAGACAGATTCAGATTCAGCCAGCAGTGTCAGATTTAGTAGTGAGTCCTCATCTATCGAGGATATATTTTTATTTAGTATTTTAGTAGTTGGAGTTAGTTGGGGGCTTTTCCCATCAACTCCACTTTTAGATAGTTCATTTAGAGGCTTTTCAGACTAGACTTTCAGACAGTATTCAGTTTTGCAGATTATTATCACAATTGATATTCTTCATCAGTATTTCAGATTTTGAACCTTAAGGCATTTCAACCTATTTTCTGCATTATTACAGTATTGTTATTCAGTGCCCACAAAAGATATCAGTCATGGGTTAGTTTGTGGTCCTTTGGGATCGTAAACACCGTGTAACATCTGGGGTAAAAACTCGGGGCGTTACGATTGGGTTGTGATAGCTACCATAATTGACCAAAGAGATTCATTATAAGGTCATTTTTTCACTTTATTTTCTTTTTCATCAGCCCTAAGTTTGTTTTCTCTCCTCTCCTCATCCTCTAATTACCTAAATTAGTCAATATCATATATTTCTTCTAGTTCTAATGAGTTTTGTCATTCAAGTATGAATTTCTAATGATATTCCATTAAATAGCCTTAGGATTTTCAATAAAAGTTAATCAAAACTCCAAGAACTATTACTTGGAACCTTTTCTTAGGATTGGATTCCTCCTTGTCTTCTTGGAAACCAATTCAGGTATGTGGGACTTCAACGAGATTTCTTTTCATCCTCATGTCCAAAACTCCTCAATATTCATGAAATTAAGTTTATAGTTCAGGTTTACAAACCCACTTTCAGTTTTCTCCTTATTTAAGTAGTTTTTAAAAATTTTCTTGAAGTCCCTTTTATGATTATGACTTCTATGAATATTGTATTTACTTATACTCTTAGAAAGGAGTATTCTTGTTGGAATTTATTTTTTGACATAATTTTTACGCATTATTCTTACATATTTTAGAAAATTTTATCATTATTTAAGTTATCAATATGATTTGAAAGATATGCTTTAGAAAGAGATTTCAACTTTTAATTTTATAAAAAAAGATTTGAGCTTAGTCTCACAGTAGTATGATTTATGAAATAGTGTGACACCTAGATATATCCATTGTGATTTATGGAATAGTATGACATCTAGATATATCCATTAGAATTTATGAGTAGTTTTGACATCCAGATATTCCATATGATGTAGTATAGCATATAATTATATGAACTATTTTGGGATTAGTATTTTGCACCAAACAAATATGGGTTCCAGATAATCCAAATCCTAGAACTATATTTCCACCATAGAATTATTATTCACTATAATGTCGGTTGATCTTCAGCCTAAGAGGCTTAGTTATTAGACCCACACATAGATAGGTAAGTCCTACTTTGTGGCAAGATATACCCTCCCCAATGTGATCCATACATTGGACTCCAAGTTTGCTTAACATGGTTTATGTCAATTATAAAAAACTCCACCCATCAAATTTTACTTTATTATTATACTTTACATGATATGAATCTAATATAATTTCAGATAGCATGATTTCAAATATGCACTATTTTTACATATCCTACTTATGGGTTTTGATTGTATTTACTCTCAGCTTGATATTTGAATTCGTAAATGTCCTATTTTAGTCTCTTTCTCAAATTATGATATAGATATGATTTCAGTTATTAGTCATTGAGTTCTTCAGCTATTCAAATGTAGTTTCAGTATGTATGACAGTTCTTAAATTGCTTAACCTTTGTCATACATACTCAATACCTTTCTTGTACTAACAAATACTCGCTTTGCACTACATTATTTACAATGTAGCATACAGATACATAATCAGATTCAATAATAGGCTTCACTCTTCAACTATTGACGATGCTCTCCATCATTTTAGAAGTCACAATTTAGAGTATATGTTGGTAATCATTTATCTTTGTATGATAAGTAGAGGCTTCATCAACAGGTAGGTAGTCGAATTGGTTGTAGTGAACTCTTAAATTATTTATGTACTAGTCTTTTAGTTTATTTTAGCTGGCCATTTTATTATTATTAAGTTTTTCCTTAATTGTTTTTAAATGTATGATCTTATTATTATTCTATGCCAAGGGTTTGCTTTAATCTCTTGTGGTTTCAAGCACCGTGTCTTGACTAGGTGTAGACTCAGATCATGATATCTTATAAGTACCTAACTTTGTAAAGTGTCAAATTAATTTATCCCTAAAACCTATAGTAGATAAATGAATTATCAAAATGACAATAAAGTTATTCAAACAACAAAATTTACTCAGTTTTTTCATCTTCAAAGTCTACAACAACATTTACTAGATCAAACACTTTCAGGTTTAAGCTTTGAAGAGCATTATTTTTTAGAGTTTCAAACCCAAAGATATTGGAAATTCAAAAGTCTTTCCAAACATAAAATTCCTCACAAATAAGAACTCTCCATCGTATTCCTTTTTCTAACTAATAGAAGCTCTGAAACTGCACATTTTCAAATTCAAGACGCTGAAGAAGTTGTTCTAGCATTCAAGAAAGACTCGTTTGAAAAATATTACTTTTCAAGATTCTTGACAAAAGTAAATTTGGATAAAGCGATATTCTCCAAATCGTATTTCTTGACATATCTTTATTAAAAGTCCTAATATCTTGAAAGTCAACCCCCTCTTACTTTTGATTGACATAGTTTATCTCATCTCTCAAAATATATATATTTTTTCAATCTCTCTAGCTCTACCAAAAATTTGAATGTATTTAAGTTCTTTTCTTACATAAGCTCCCACAAAGTTGAAGATTGGATAAAACATAAGTAGGTACACCGGTTAGTACCACTTTTAACGTAGCCACTTTCCTGTCTAGACTTTAAAAGACTCATTTCCATCCTTTAATTTTTCCTTTCACACTCTCTTTAATAAAATCTAACATTTCCTTTCCTATTATTGCTAGCAATCCAAATTATATACCCATTTGATTTTCTTGGTGTTGTCCCAATAAAGTAAAGATATTTTTGTTGTATGGCGTTAAAATATTCTTACTAACATAAAATAACAAATTTCTATACATTATCACTTGGCCGAATATTTAGCATAAATACATAACATGTCAACAACCGTCCTAGAACTCTAACCATTGGCTGAAGAGAATATTAAGCAAAGTAAATATGATACACTAGGATCATTACTATTCAACCTTAACCCTTGAATTTGATGTCACCGTCCGGGCCTAGAGCTTGGGTGTGACTTGTACCCATAAAATAAAAACATGTACTGAAAGATAAGCAGAAGTTGAAACTTGAGTTGAACTTTTGGAATACAATAAATCAAACTTCTTATTAATAAAATTAATGAAAACTAATACAAGTATAATTTACTGATTCCTCTACTAACATATGAACTGAATGAGTTTTCTAGAATAAGGCTACATCATTTAAAACTAAAACTATCTATCAAACTAAAAATTGAGCAAGGCATAACCAAAGTCCTATGAATGTGGGGGGACTCACCACAAGCTGATAACGAAGAGTCTAGTGAAATGTCATTAGGATTTTAGCATGAACGCCAGAATCTACATCATAAAGAGATGTAGTACAAAGAAAGCAATTAATATATGAAATGTATTGGTATGTAATAAAGCTAAATTAAAACAATAAGTATGCACCAAAATAAAAATTAAAATTGACTAATATTATTCTAACCAAATCATGATAAACAGTTGCGTACAAAATTATAATATGAAGATTGTTGAATTTTCTTACGAAACCTGAAAAAACTAAAATGTTATAATAAACGAACCATCAAAACCATTGAAAACCTATAAATCCATAAACATATTACTTCCTAAAATTAGAGCTGAAAATATATGACTAAAACATCACTATAAATAAATAAAAAGGAAAAATACTGAGCCTTTCTGTCGGGGGAGTTCCTCTTAAATGACAGACTATAAGAGCATCATGATGACAAACACCTTGACCACATTGGAAAATTGACAAAATTCATCCTATACTTTGCAAGAGCATAGGAAAAAACTTAAATTACAAATCCATTCTAAGCCCTTGGTATAAAAGAGTAATCGTCGTCCTGACTACATGTAACACCCCGAGTCTAGTACCTCGGATGCTACACAGTGCTCATAATCTCGAAGGACCACAAGCTAACTCATGACTGGTACCTGCTGCAATAACTGAATAATAACACTGAGATATGCAGAATAATGGGCTGAGATTCCATAAGGTTCAATACTGTAATAAATCTGAAAGTATGCTATAATAATACCAAAAACTTAAATGTCTGTTTGAAAATACTGTAGTCTGAAAAGCCTCTAAAACTGTCTAAACTGTGGAGTTGATGGGACAATCTCCCAACTAACTCCATCTACTGAAATAGTGAGTCTAATGAAATAATAAAATAAAAGAATATCCTCGAATGATGAGGACTCACTGCTAATCTACTGCTGCTGGCTGAATCTGGACGGCTAAGGATACTCTGGAGCCCGTGCTTCTGAACCTATGGTATAAAACACCATAGCGCAAGAGAAAATATGCGTCAGTATATGGGAATGTACTAGTATGCAAGGTGAGGTAAGGCTGAATGCAAGGGTTCATATGCATGAACTATAACTGACTGAATAATATGAACGTGACTGCGTGAGAATACATGCATGAATACGTAACTATAACTGAAGTCATTTGTGATACTGAATACTGAGTTTATTGATAACATGGATTACTGATAACTAATATACTGTTAACTGGGTGACTGTTTCTGACAGTCCTAATTCTGATGGAACTAGCTGAGTTCGTACTGAGCTGAGTGACTATATATGACAGTTCTAAAATTTGTAGAACTATCTGAGTTCTATTTTGAAGATTAAAACTGAGATTGTGGGAGGTATTCATCTAACCGACATGCCCCAAATAAGTTAGTTAGTTGGGGTCCAATCTGTAACCCCAATTGGAAGGGTGTCAATATCGTGCCACGGGTAAGGATAGGCTGTGAATGACCCTCATCTGACAGGTACTCTAACAATAAGGTTTGATGTCTCAACCTACGTTGGCTACGTAGTTCTGAAATGCCAGGATTGCTTCAAAGGATCACACCATCTACTGCCAGATGAGCCCTCATCCTTGGGTTCACTCGGTGCTGAATCCTACTCCCAATAAAAAGATACTGAACTAGATACACTGAACTGAGTATACTTGACTTAACTGGATTGATACTAGGATTACTAAAGTTTCCTGAGTTCTGTAACTGACTGAGTTCTGAAAATGTCTGAGAGTACTACTGATCATGACATGATTGAGACTATTTCGTACTGTCACTGGCTCTAGGCAAACAGCTAAATTGTCAGGTATTAAATACCCCAAGACTCGATAATATGGATAATATAAGACATGACAATTCTTGAATAATCTGACACTAGTCTAGCATTCGCAATAAAATCACTGGGGCATTTCATCAAGTACTTAAAAGTCATAAACTTGAACATGAATAGGAATGCATAATAGTGTATCATAATTCATTCACTAAGGCTTTTCATCAAACACTTAGCATGTATTTAAATTATACATGAGTAGGGATCTCTTGTCAACATGCTATAATGACACTACTTCTTTCATATAGATATTTTATCAAACAAATGGGGAGCATGCTTTGGTACACAACAACCAACGCATCTAATTATCATGGATACATCAATGAACTTGTAAATTGAAGGGTTTATCATGAACATTATGCAATTCCTCACATACTAGGATCAATTCTTGTAACTTATAGTTTAAAATATGAATCTAAACCTAACAACAACATGAACATGAATTCCGATTCAAGCAAATCATGAAAACTCATAAATACATAATATTTGTATTTTGAAAGGAGATTCCTAGGCTTCATGGGTGAAAGGGACCCATGAATAAACATCTTACATACCTTAGAACGTAAATCCTTAAAGGTTCTTAGAGGAATTCTTAAGACTTGTACTTGAATTTTCAAACTAGGGTTTCTTGCTTTTGAGAGAGAATGATAAACTTTGGAGAAACTTGAGTGAGTAATGAGATATTTAGGTCATGTAGGGATTAATTTCATGTTTAAGGATGGCCTAGTTCATGGGAAATGTCTAAGATTCCCTTGGGATTTAAAATCCTGTAACTAGAATGCAGTTTAAAGCCTCACTGCAATGCGGTGGTGTGGCCGTCGCTATACTCACTGCGATACAGCCTAATCGCGGTGAGCTATTGGATCGTGACATTGACTGATTAAAGCCTCACCGCGATGTGGCCTAATCGTGGTGAGCTACTAAAATTTAACAATTGCCAAAATGGCTTTCATCGCGATGCAATGGATGGATCATCGCTATATTCACTCCGACACGGGCTTATCACGGTGAGCTACTATTTATAAAATTTGGATATGATCCAATCCTTGTCCAAAAATTCTACAACATACTCGAGGCATGCTATTTTCATCCCTGAATATGACTCAACTTAAAGTTTAACTTTTCGAGGTCGGTAAGGTCATAAATAAATTCACTGAAGTTTGATGGGCTTAGAAAAGACTAAGTCCTAACACTTGACTAAAATTTTCTAACTTTGGGACCCCTCAACAAGCTTTAAAGGCTGAGTTAAGCGAAGAATTTATTTTTGCGGGGTATTAGAATATATTCCCCTTGAGAATATTCATCCTCGAATGAGACTGACTAAGTCGGGAGAAAAGATAAACTAAAGTACATACTGGACATGCAAAACTGAAACATGGTTTCATGACTGATATAAATGATAAGCTGATTTTATCATACTGAACATGCATATCTGATGCATGAATAAGTGACTTATGAATGCATGAATGGGATTACTGATAAGCTGAGTTTCTTATACTGAACATGCATATCTGATGCATGAATACATGACGGAACTGACTCATGATGCATGACTGAATATGCAATGGTAATTGGTACCAAGTTTGTAATGGAAATCTAAACATGAAACTGAATAAGCTTAAGGAAAATTATTACCTCGAGCTGAGTCTGAGTTTGCGGAGAAGAGGAGAGGATACTTGGTCCGCATGTCTGCTTCTACTTCCCAAGTAGCTTTCTCCACAGACTGATTCTGCCAAAGAAATTGACTGGAGGGACTTCTTTGTTTCTCAGTATGCGAATCTGGTAGTCAAGGATTTTGACTGGAATTTCCTCATAAGAGAGACTGTTCTGAACATCTACGCCCTCTATCGGGACTACAACTACTGGGTCACCTATGCACTTCTTTGGTAAGGAGACGTGAAATACTGGATCTACTGAAGCTAGATTTGAAGGTAATTTGAGCTCTTAAGCTACCTTGCTAAAGCGACTACGAATTCTGTACGGACCGATATATCGCGGACTGAGCTTTCCCTTCTTGCTGAACCTCTTTATTCCCTTTATGGGAGAGATTTTTAAGAATACAAAATCACTAATCTCAAACTCGAGATCCTTTCTGCGCATATCTATATAAGACTTCTGTCGTCTTTGGGCAACCCGAAGTCTTTCTCTGATCAACAAAACTTTTTCTAAGGTATCGAGTACCAAGTCAGGCCCTACAATTACGACCTCACCAACTTCAAACCAACCGATTAGAGATCTGCATATCCTACCGTAGAGAGCTTTAAATGAAGCCATCTGAATATTCGAATGATAGTTGTTGTTGTATAAAAACTCAATAAAAGGCAAGTGATCATCCCAACTATCTTTAAAGTCAATTGCATACTCTCGTAGCATATCTTCTAAAGTCTGAATGGTCTTTTTGGATTGACCATCTGTCTGAGGATGAAAGGTTGTACTGAGGTGAACTCAGGTACTAAGACCCTTTTGGAATGCTTTTTAGAAATGAGAGGTGAACTGGGTACCTCTATATGAAATAATGAATAATAGAACAACGTACAATCTGACCAACTCCCTGATATAAAGTTTGGTGTAATCCTTGGCTAAATAAGAAGTATGGACTGGAAGGAAGTGAGTAGATTTGGTCATCCTATATACAATGACCCAAACTGAATCATGCTGACGACGAGTGTGAGGCAACCTCATAACAAAGTCTATGTTCACTTCTTCCCATTTCCAGGTAGGAATACTGAACTCCTGCATGGACCCACTAGGCTTCTGATGTTCAATCTTAACCTACTGACTTGTTGAGAATTTAGCCACAAACTCTGCAATATCTCTCTTTATCCCATTCTACCAATAGATCTCCTGCAAATTATGGTATATCTTAGTGGCCCTTGGATGAATAGAGTAACGCACACCATGCACTTCTAAAATAATTAATTGCCTCAAGTTATCTACACCTGGAACACATAAACGACCCTGACAAAGTAACACACCATCTCCCCCTTGGGATAAAACCTCTACCTTCTGATCTCTGGCTGGTTCTTTCATCTTGACTAGACTGGGATCTGTATCCTGTCTTTCCTTTACTACAGAAACTAGAGATGATTTTGAACTGTTCTGAACCCATGCACTACCTTCTGCTAAATCGACTAAGTGGATACCTAGTCGGGCAAGCTGATGAACTTCCTGATCTAACTTTTTCTTACTGTCCTCAACATGAGCAACACTACCTGTAGACAGTCTACTGAGAGCATCAACCATTACATTGGCTTTTCCCAAATAATAAAGAACACTCATGTCATAATCTTTTAGGATCTCAACCACCTTCTTTGATCGAGGTTAAGTCTTTATGAGAGAATACATACTGGAGGATTTTGTGATCTGTGAACACATCTACATACACCCCATACATGTAATGCCTCCAAATCTTTAAGGCAAATACTACGACTGCTAACTCAATATCATGAGTCGGATAATTCTTCTCACGGGCTTAAGCTGTCTATAGGTATAGGCTATGACCTTACCATGCTGCATGAGAACACAACCCAAACCTACTCTGGATACATCACAGTACACGACAAACTCATCTGAACCATCTAGAAGAGTCAAAACTAGGGTTGAGGTGAGTCGATTCTTCAACTCCTTAAAACTTTTCTCACATGAATCTGACCACTAAAATTGGACTTTCTTCTGAGTCAATCTGGACATAGCGGATGCAATAGAAGAAAACCCTTCAAGAAACTGACGGTAATATCCAACCACACCCAAGAAACTCCTGATATCTTATGGAGAAATGGGTCTGGGCCAGTTTCTCACTGCTCCAATCTTTTAAGGATCAACTCTAATGCCATCATCAAAAATGATATGACCAAGGAATGCTACTGACCTTAGCCTAAATTTGCACTTACTGAATTTGGCGAACAACTGATGACTTTTGAGATTCTGCAATACTATTCTGAGATAGTCTGTATAATCATGCTCACTGCGAGAATAGATGAGGATGTCATCTATAAAGACTATGATGAATATGTCCAAGTACTACTTAAACACACGATTCATCAAGTCCATGAAATTTGCTGGGGCATTGGTAATACTAAAGGACATGACTAAGAATTCAAAGTGACCATACCAAGTTTTAAAAGCTGTCTTCGGTATGTCATATTCTCTGACCCTGAGCTGATGATAACCTGATATGAGGTCTATTTTGGAAAAGTAACTGGCACCCTGAAATTGGTCAAACAATTCATCAATTATGGAAAGTGGATACTTGTTCTTGACTATGACCTTATTGAACTGACGGTAGTCTATACACATTCTAATAGAACTGTTTTTATTATGCACAATAGAAATGGTGCCCCCACGGGGACACGCTGGGTTTGATAAATCTCTTGTCTAAGAGATCCTTCAACTGTTCTTTTAATTCCCTAAGTTTTGCTGGTGCCATTATGTATGGCAGAATAGATATGGATTGAGTATCTGGAATAAGGCCAATACCAAAGTCTATTTCCCTTTTGAGAGGAATTTCGAGAAGATCTTCAGGAAAGACATTTGAATATTTATTCACTACTGGGACTGACTCAAGACTGAGTGTTTCTGAATTAGAGTCTCTAACTCACACAAGATGATAGAAACATCCCTTAGATATTATTTTTCTTACCCTTAGGTAAGAAATAAGCTGACCCCTAAATGCTGAAGTGCTACCCCTCTATTCTAGGATGGGTTCATTCAAAAATTGAAACAGGACTATTCTATTTCTGCATTCGACTATTGCATAGTAGGAATAAAGCCAATCTATGCCGAGAATGACATCAAAATTGGTCATCTCTAATTCGACTAAGTCTGCTGAAGTAACTTTCTGAGATACCATAACCAGGTAGTTCCTGTATACCCATTGAGCTATGATGGATTTACCCACATGAGGTAGAGAATGAGAAAGGCTCTGCTAGAATTTTAAGACTGACTCTGAATTAACTGCTATATAAGGAGTAATAAAAGACAAAGAAACTCCTAGATCTAGCAAAGCGTAAACATGCAAATGAAAAATCTTTAACGTACTAGTGACCACATCAGGAGAATTTTCTTGATCTTGTCGGGACTAAAGATAATAAAGCCTATTTGGGCGTTGCCCACTGGTGGCACTGGATGAGGCACGCTACTGACTCGGGCAATCGGACTAAGTTGAGGAACGGTCATGCTAACCCTGAAAACTAACTGAGGACAATTCTTAACTCTATGGCCTGGCTTGCCACATTCGAAGCAAACATCACTGCCAGCTCTGCAAATACCCTGATTGTTCTTGCCATAAGTCTAACAAAGAGGATTGGTTTGGGTACTGCTAACACTACCCTGAGGTTTAGGGCCTGATGCCCTATCCTTATTGCCATTTCTGAATTTTGGCACTGGAGCACTGGCTGAGGACGGAGCTAGAACTGAAGATTTTTGGCGGAACTGAGAACGATTACCACCCTCTGACTTAGGCTGATTGAAGCTGAAGCTACCTGTTCTAGCTTTCTTATTCTACTTTTCTTTCTCCTTATTCTTTTGCTCCTCTATCTATTGAGCATGGATCATAAGCCTAGCTATGTTTATCTCACTAATCAGCATAACGGTCCTACACTCCTTGAACACACTATCATTCACCCTAGATATAAAATTACTCATCTTGGATCTGCTATCTGCCACCACATGAGGAACATATCTAGCTAATTGAGTAAACTTGAGAAAATACTCTTTCACTATCATATTGCCCTGCCTGAGATTGATAAATTCTAACATCTTGGCTTTCCCCAGATCTAGGGAAAAGAATCTATCTATAAATGTAGTGGCAAACTCCTTCCATTCTATGGATCCTACATCTATGGCCATTTCTGCTTTCCACTATTTGAACCATGTGTGAGCCACATCCTACAACTGATATGCAGCTAGCTCAACACTCTCAGTAGATGTCACCCCCATAATATCTATAACCTTCTGCACCCGATCAAGGAATTCCTGAAGGTTCTTGTCCGACTTAGACCTAATAAAAGA
This sequence comes from Capsicum baccatum var. pendulum, assembly GCA_030864225.1. Taxonomy (NCBI): domain Eukaryota; kingdom Viridiplantae; phylum Streptophyta; class Magnoliopsida; order Solanales; family Solanaceae; genus Capsicum; species Capsicum baccatum. The sequence goes on from CM061552.1 coordinate 8,853,303, forward strand.
TGGAGGATTTATTCGGGTAAAGTCTAGATTCTGGCTGCAGCATAATTGGCCACTATGTTGGCTAGAATGACAATTGGACGTTTATTTTAGGCTGTTACTGAGTTAGCTAGAGTGGTGAAAGCTGCCCTAAATTTAGTGTGAGAGACATGCTCATCGTGAGGATCTGCCTGGATGAGATGAGATGCTGACTGATTTCTATTTCCCCTTTCGTTTGGGAGGCATATTCTGTAACCAAAAGGAAGGAATGAATAAGACTGTGAGTTTAACTTGAGCTCATGCTCAATTGCACAACATTAATACTGAAAGAAGGGAAACTATTCCTAAAACATCTCATAGCCTCCTGTCCATAAGTGTAGTGTGCAACACACCCATTCACAAGACTCTATTAGATGCGACTTTCATACTTCCTAGGACACCGTTGAACCTTAGGTTCTGATACTAAGTTTTTAATGCCCCGAGTCTGGTACCCTGGATGCTACACGATGCTCATAATCCCGAAGAACCATAAGCTAACCCATGATTGGTACCTACTACAATAACTGAATAATAATATTGATATATACAGAATAATGGGCTAAAGTGCCATAAGTTTCAAAACTGTAATAAATCTGAAAGTATGGTATAATAATATCATAAACTAAAATATCTATCTGAAAATACTGTAGTCTGAAAAGCTTCTAAAACTGTCTGAACTGTAGAGTTGATGAGACAATTCCCCAACTAACTCTATCTACTAAAATACCGAATCTAATGAAATAAAAGAATATCCTCGAATGATGAGGACTCCTTGCTAATCTACTGTTGTTGGCTGAATCTGGACGGCTAAGGGTTCTCTGGAGCCCGTGCTTCTGAACCTATGGTATAAAACACCAAATTTTAAGAGAAAGTATGTGTCAGTACGTGGGAATGTACTGGTCTACAAGGTAAGGTAAGGCTGAATGGAAGGTTTCATATGTATGAACTATAACTAACTGAATAACATGAACGTGACTGCGTGAGAATACATAACTATAACTGAAGTTATTTATGATATTGAATACTGAGTTTAATGATAACATGGATTACTGATAACTAACATATTTTTAACTGGGTAATTATTTTTGACAGTCCTGATTCTGATGGAACTAGCTGAGTTTCGTACTGAGCTGAGTGATTGTATCTGACAGTCCTGAAATCTGTAGAACTATCTGAGTTCTATTACTAATACTGAGATTGAGACTGTGGGAGGTATTCATCTAACCGACATGACCTAAATAAGTTAGCTGAGTTAGGGTCCAATCTGTAACCCCAATTGGAAGGGTGTCAATACCGTGCCATGGGTAAGGACAAGCTGTGAGTGACCCTCATCTAACAGGTACTCTAACGAGAATAGTAGGAACCTTATCTAACAGGTTAAGCCACTTCATCAACCCTCATTTGGCATGTTTGATGTCTCAACCTATGTTGGCTATGTAGTTCTGGAAAGCAAGGATTACTTCTAAGGATCACACCCTCTACTGGAAGGTGATCCCTCATTCTTGAGTTCATTTGGTGCTGAGTCCTACTCCCAACTAAAAGATACTGAATTGGATACACTGAATGAGTATACTGGACTGATACTGAGATTACTGAAGTTTCCTGAGTTCTATAACTGATTGAGCTCTATTGAGTTTTGAAACTGGCTGAGAGTACTACTGATTGTGACATGACTGAGACTATTTCATACTGACACTAGCTCTATGCAAGCAACTAAATTGTTGGGTATTAAATACCCTCAGGACTCGATAGCATAGATAATGTAAGATATTCTTGAATAATATGACACTAGTCTAGTATTCGCAATACAATCACTGGGGCATTTCATCAAGTACTTGAAAGTCTTAAACTTAAACATGAATAGGAATGCATAATACTGTGTCATAATTCATTCACTAAGGCTTTTCATCAAACACTTAGCATGTATTTAACTTATACATAAGTAGGGATCTTTTGTCAACATGCTATAATGACACTACTTCTTTCACAAAGACATTTTATCAAACATATAGGGAGCATGCTTTGGTACACAACTACCAATACATTTAATTATCATGGATACATCAATGAACTTGTAAATTGAAGGGTTTATCATGAACATTATGCAATTCGTCACATACTAGGATCAATTCTTGTAACTTATAGTTTAAAACATGAATCGAAACCCAACAACAACCTGAACATGAATTCTAATTCAAGCAAATCATAAAAACGCATAAATACACAAACTTTGTATTTTAAGAGGAGATTCTTGGGCTTCATGGGTGAAAGGGACCCATGAATAAACATCTTACATACCTTAGAATGTAAATCCTTAAAGGTTCTTGGAGGAATTATTGAGCCTTGTACTTGAATTTTCAAATTAGGGTTTCTTTCTTTTGAGAGAGAATGATGAACTCTGGGGAAACTTGAGTGAATAATGAGATATTTAGGTCATGTAGGGGTTAATTTTGTATTTAATGCTGACCTGGTTCATGGGAAATATCTTAGATGCCCTTGAGATTTAAAATCCCATAACTAGAATACGGTTTAAAGCCTCACCGCAATATGGTGGTGTGGCCATCGCTATACTCACTGCGACGTGGCCTAATTGCGGTGAGCTACTGGATCGTGCCATTTGCTAATTGGAGCCTCATCACGATTCGGCCTAATCGCGGTGAGCTACTGAAATTTGACAATTGACGAAATGGCTTTCATCGCGACACGATGGATGGATCATCGCTATACTCACCACGACGCAGGCTTATCGCGGTGAGCTACTGTTTCTGAAATTTGGATATAATCCAATCCTTGTTCGAAAATTCTGAAACGTACTCGAGGCATGCTATTTTCATCCCTGAATATGACTCAACTTAAAGTTTAACTTTTCGAGGTTGGGAAGGTCATAAATAAATTCACTGAAGTTCGAAGGGCTTAGAAAAGACTAAGTCCTAACACTTAGCTGAAATTTTCTAACTTTGGGATCCCTCAACAATCTTTAAAGGGTGAGTTAAGCTTAGTTTTTTTTTGTGCGGTCTTACACTACGGACGATCCTATCATATTTTTTTGTGGGGTCTTACACTACGGACGATCCTATCGTATAATGGTAATGTAGTTTTTGGGTATGTGACCTCAGATCCATACCCGTCTCGGTGATAATTAATTCTTCCAAAACATATTGTTTGCTCATACTACATGTCTTATACATAATTTAAAAATCATGCTTGAAGCCTCTTCTCAGAATATCATATCATAAAAGTATACATCTTGCATCTTGGTGTACCTCGACTCTAAATCTTTATAACTCATTCTAAACTTAACTTTCAAGATACAAAAATTTCTTCTCTTTCCAAAATATAACAATTCTTTGTAAAATTTTCATGAATAAGAACTCACGACCTTTAAACAAAATTTTCAAGGAAATTAAAAACCACAAAATAAATAGTAAAACATGAAATAGACTTCAATGTCATACCAATCTAAGGTAAAGACTTCAAACTCATAGAATTTCTACTAACAATCATGGAACGTTCAAAGGATTGGATCAAGAAATAAGGAACTAGAATTAAACAAATCAAGTTCTCAAAAAATTGTAATCTTGATTCGTGGACTTAAACTAAAATTAAACTTGGCCAAGGAAAAGAACGGGGTTTCCCCACAGAAGGTTTAGCCTTATGTACCTTCATGTCTCCAAAGTATTCAAGGAGGAACCCTAACTACAAGGAATTACTTTAAGAATTCATTTCTTGAAATCTTCGTTGAGTTTTCTTAAAAATTTTAGGGTTATGGTGTAGGATTTCATTAATAGTTCATAGTTAAATAATTAAAATATTTAGAGTTACTTAAAATTTCATGAGAGAAACTTACCTTAGGGATAGAGGATGAGGAGAGAATATTAGCCCTAGGCTTTATAGAATATCAAAAGAATGAAACTTTAGGAAGAAAACTGACATAAATAGAGATTTCCTTCAGGACCTTATGTGGAGTGATGTACGGTCCGCACAAAGTGATGTGTGATTGCTCAACGGATGCATAAAGCTTCCAGTAACCCTACCAAATAATTCTCCTCATCCCTGGTAGTGCAGTGGATGTGCGGAGCACACAATATGATATGCTGTGCTCACTAGTTGCACAAGACTTCCAGCGAGTCGGCTAGGTTACGACCTTTTGATAGAATGATCATAATTTTTTACTTTGGAATCAGATTAATGAACCGTTGGTGGCGTTGTAAAGTAGAATCGAAGACCTTTAATTTGGTAGGTACTATGTCATATGACTCTTCATATCCTAAAAGTAATTCTCATTTGAAATTGGCCCTGGTAAAAACTTACATGAAATTTTACTCGATAGGAAGGCGCTCAACTCAATTTTGTGCTAGATATTTCTTATAATTCACATCCAACACTTCCCACAGTAAAAAATTGATCTTAACACTATGGACAATTAAAGTTCATGTGATTTAGGTCTATCCACATACATAGAACGGTTAAAATCTTAGGCTGAAAGTTCAAAGTGTTACATTTGATCGTGTTCTTCAGTCTTTTTAAGAAGTGCTGACAGACCTTCAACATAAATCAAGAATAAGTAAGGTAATAGAACGGGTGACCTTGTTTTAGACCCCTCGTTAGTTTAATCCATACAACAATTTTGTATTTATATCAAATCTATAGATTGTAGAAGTGACACGTTCCATTATCCAACCAACCAACAAATCATTTAATCTAATACCTTGAAATATTTATACTCTCGATTGAGAAAACTTAAACACGTACCAATAAATTGACCAAGATGGAGAACGGATACAACCACTTAGTACTCAAAAAAGTCCATTTTTTATCCACTTAAGGTGTAACACAAATTAAAAAGTAAGTGCACTATGGCACGTTGATTGTAGTATTATTATGGGGTAAACTATATAAATGGGGCTCATAGTGGGTTGTTTTTCTTTTTTTTTTTTTGCCATGAGAAAAGTTCTACAAAACTAGTTTTTCTTCTTTTTTATGTATAGGACTTTTACCTATCTTTCCTTCTATACCTCAAATAACTTTAAACAATTTTTCATGCTTATTTATCTTTCAACTTCTATTTATTTTCTCTTTTTGTATTTTTTTTTTAAATGTTTCTCATCTATTACTTTTTTCCTTTTATCCTCTCAACTTCTATTTTTTTAAATTTTCCTTGATTTTTTTTTCTTTTTTTTTTAAAAAATAATTCTCAGCATTTATTTTCTATTATTTTTTGTCTTTTTTGCCTTTATTTTTTTCTTTTTTCTCAACTTTTTTTTCTTTTAGTTTTTTTCCTATTCTCCTCTCAACTTCTATTTCTCTCTCTCTCTCTCTCTCTCTCTCTTTTAAATTCGGCCTTTATTTTTTTCCTCAACTATTTTTTTCTTTTCTTTGGTTTCTTCCAAAAAAATAAGTTACGTCCCTTGAAAAAGAATTGATACTACCACATTGTGTCTTAATTTATGCGATATTTTGTAAATTTTGCCTTAGAAATAGAACTTAACCCAAGGACTTTCAAACAACAAGTTACGTCCCATGTGCAAGAGTTGAAACTATCACATTGTGTTTTGATTTATGAGAAGTTCTATAACTATTGTCTTAAAGGCAAGACTTAATCCAAGGACTTTCAAATAATAAGTTACGCCCCATGAGCAAGAGTTGACACTATCACATTGTGTTTTGATTTATGAGATATTTTATAGCTCTTGTCTTAGAGGCAAAGATTAGCCCAAGGAGCATCAAACAACAAGTTATACCCCATGGGCAAGAGTTGGTACTATCATATTTTGTATTGATCTATGAGATGTTCTATAACATTTGTCTTAGAGGCGGAATTTGGATCAAGGGCTTTCAAACAATAAACTACGTGTCATGGCCGAGAACTGACACCACCATATCGTGTTTTGATTTTCGAGAAGCTCTATAACTCTTGCCTTAGAGGCAAGACTTAGCCCAAAGAATTTTAAATAATAAGTTATGCCTCATGGATAAGAGTTGACACTAGCACATTATGTCTTGATTTATGAGATGTTTTATAAATCAAGGACTTTCAAGCAATAAATTACGCCTCATGAGCAAGAATTGACCCTACCACATTATGCCTTGATTTATGAACTCTTGCCTTAGAGGCAACACTTAGCCCAAGGACTTTCAAACAACAAGTTACGCCCCATCTGTAAGAGTTAACACTACCACATTGTGTTTTGATTTATGAGATATTATATAACTCTTGCCTTAGAGGCAAAAATTAGCCCAAAGACTTTCAAATGACAAGTTACACTCTATGGGTAAGAGTTGACACTACCATATGGTGTCTTGATATATGAGATGTTCTATAAATCATGCCTTAAAAGCAAGACTTATCTCAAGGACTTTCAAACAACAGGTTACGTCCCATGGCAAGAATTAATACTACTACATTGTGTCTTTATTTATAAGATGCTTATAACTCTTGTCTTAGAAGCACGATTTATTCCAAAGGACTTTTAAACAATAAGTTACACTCTTAAATTTACTTCGATATCAAAGAAATAATATCTTCTTTGTGGATTATCCAACTTTCGATTCATTAGCAAAATATAATAGATGTTGAGAAAAGAGATAAAAGAGAAAAAAAAAACAGGAAAAAAAGAGAAAAAAATAAAGATGGAGAAAAAAGAAAAAATTAAAGGTTAACCAAAAAAAGGAGAAGAATATAAAACAAAAAACTAAAGTAAAATAAAGATTTAGAAAAGCAAAATTGATAAGAAAAAACAAAAATAATGTTTAAACAAAAGAAAAAATGATTAAAAAAAAGTTCAGACAAATGAATTAAAAGAATTTTAAAAAATAATATTTGAGAAAAATAAAAAAAAATAAAGGTTGAGACAAATGAATTTAAACAAGAAAAAAGAAGAGAGAAAAAAATTACATCAATAAAAAAAATTAAAATAAAAATAAGGGGCAAATGAACATGAAAAGTATAAAAAATATAAAGAGAAAACAATATATTTATCTATACATAAAATGCAAAAAAGACTAATATTTAAAAGTTTTTCTTATGAAATCAAAAAAAGAAAAAAATCACCCAAAACATTCTATGTAATATCCTCATTATTATGGCAAGGACGCAGGCGTCTCAGCACGCCCCATCCATAGTGCATCATTATTTATGATACACAAACAGTGACAAATTAATTATTTTTAAGTAAAATGTCCCATTCCTTCTTATAATCCAATGTTCATTTTAATCATTATGTTTTTACCCCACTCCCCCTTCTTTCCCAACGTCTTTAATTGGCTTTTGGGATAAAGTGGAAATACTTAAAATTACACAAACCGTAGAAGCATTGAACGCCCCGAGAAGACTCGTGGGAGCTTGCACTATACTAGCTCCGTTTCATTTTACTCATCCTAATTTAATAATATATATTGATTAAAAAAATAATTAATAATATAATTATTTTATTGTAGTACTCTTATTAAATAATATTTATATTTTAATTTAAAAAAATAATTAATATTAAAAAAATAAATAAAATGATAAGTAAAATAAGAAATCCAATTAAAAAATTTGGAACGACTAAAATGGAACGAAGGAACTGTAGTATCTTATAACAAAACGATAAGGGTCATTCCTCAGTCGCTTACTTCTCTTCTTGTTCTTTCTATTTTTGTTTTCCCACCAACATTAAAAGCGAATTTAATATTTAAAAATTTATAAATTCTTATATTAATTTTAAGTGCGTGTATATATATATATATATATATATATATATATATGATTTATATGTGTGTCTTTCCTTAATTAAGTAAATTTTATAAAAATAATTATTAAAACATAGCGATTTATATTAAAATAAATATTGTAACTAATTAAATAATATAAGAAAATTATCATATCTCAAATATATTATTGCATGTTGTGTTTCTATTTATTGTTTCTTTAAAATAAATTTTGGTTTTTTTCACAAAAAAATAAATAAATAAATTAGTTTTTTTTTTTAATCAAGATTCACGCAGTAAACACAGTAATTACTAATCATTGTCATGTAGTTATCCTTACGCCTTTTTCTGTTATGTAATCCTTCTCCTTGTCTACTATTCTTTTTCTTGAGCCGGAGATCTATCAAAAACAACCTCTCTACTTCTTTGGAGATAGCGGTATGGACTGCGTATATCTTATCCTCCCCAGACTCCACTTTGTGGGAACACGCTAGGTTTGTTGTTGTTGTAGATCTTTTTTATCAAGATTCATGCAGTAAACACAGTAATTACTAATCATTGTCATATAGTTATCCTGTCGTTAAGTTGCTCCACTTAAATATTAATCAATCATATTATTACTGAACCAGTTTAAGACTTTTAGTTTCCTGAGTAGTTGATTTGCTGATCAATTAGCTTAGATTTGGGAAAGAAAAACAACAGTTCGATTTTTTACTTTCTCACAAATACCAGTACATATTTAATGGGCAAGAACAAAATCTGATGAGTTACTGCTAGTAATTACTACCCCAATGATTGAGCGTTCTTCTTAGGCTTCTAAGTCTGAAAAAACAAGCCTCCAAGACTGCCCAAAAACTTTTCACTTTGTAACTAAATTTCAAGCTTTAGTTTCCAGTTGATAAGCACAACAACATAAGAAAAGCTACAATAATTTATATCATTCAAAACTAAAAGTATGAAAAGAATTAGAATAAAGATTAAAACTGCAGAAGGAAAACTACAATGATTTATATCATTCAAAACTAAAAATATGAAAAGAATTATAATAAAGATCAAAACTAAAAATTATTATGCGAAATTAAATTTTGATATTAAATTTCTTTACAAATAAAGTAAAGAGAAAAACTAAACTTGCTCTAAGCCAATGATGATAAATTAGGGCATTTATGTCCTCCTTCAAAAGAATACATGATAAATAAATTTTATAACAAATCCTATACGTAATGAATTCTATCTTGAAAAGGATTCTGGAATTAAAAGAAAATTAATTATCCCTCTAATATTAAAAATAGACATGTAATTATTAGTTTTTCATATTAGTTAATTATTCTTGCACTTTAACCATATAACTAATAATAAAATAATTGGCACTATTAGTTTTTTTAGTATTAAATTATTTGGTATTGTTACATTTTGCAATATCTAATTAATAGTTTTCATATTTGTATGTAATTATCGTACTTTAACCATAATGTTTATGAAAAATTGGTCACACAAACCAAATAGGAGACAAACTTGAGAAAAATACGTAGAAAAATTTTCAAGTGAAATAATTTATTTTTACGACTAAAAGAATCCTAATTCTAACCATATATATTTTTGTATTTTAGGATTCCTTAGTTATAGCTTTCTTTCTATATATTTTTCTTTTACCATATACTTTTGGATTCCTTAATTATAAATATTAAAGATTTAATCATTTAAGAAAATAGATAAAAAGACTTTTTTGTCTATTGCGGAGATTTTTAATGAAGGGCAAAAAGTTCAAATCACTTTTTTAAGGTTCTTCACACTTTATATATATATTATAGATATAGATTATAGATATAGATATAGATTTTATATATATATATATATATATATATATATATATATATATATATATATATATATATATATATATATATATATATATATATATATATATATATATATAAAAATTAAAAGCAAAAGATTCTTCATCAACCATCTCACGGATTTGAACTCCAACCTTAATGGCTTATCACGATTGATGAAACATTTTTTACTTCTACCTTTTAGGAACTAAATTATTTCAAAAAGGTTATATAATTCAATTTAAAAAAAAAAGGCATATATTTAAAAGAAAAACTAGATAAAATATTGACTGAGTTAAATTTTATACATAAAAAATAGCATACATATTTGTTCTCACTCAAGTTGGTCTTTCAGACACTTTTCATTACCAAAATTGGTCATTTGGTCATGTTTCAATACCAAACTTGGCCAGTCGACCTTTTTGGACATTTATAGTACGATTATTTTGCTTCTTGTTATGAAATAACTAAGAATAAAGAAGAAGAGTAGAGAGAGAATAGATAGTGATTTTTATTTCTTTTGAGGGATTCTCTTGGCATCCTTGAGGATACAATGAACAAAATCTCTCTATTTATAGGGGAAAAATACTTCTAGTTTATCGATATTTCATATCCTAATAGATATCAACTATATCTTGACAGATCTTATCTATATTCTTGATAAACATTCACTATAATGTAAATACATTCATAACACTCCCCCTTGAATGTCTAATTGATAGATAATGTGCCTCGTTAAAATCTTACTAGAAAAAACCCAGTGGAAAAAAAATTAGTGAAGAAAAAGAGTACACATCTCTAACAATGCATATAGGCTGCCTCATTTAAAACCTTACAAGAAAAATTCAGTGGGACAAAATCTCGTAAGGGAAAAAGAGTACAACACGGATTAACTCCCCCTAATGAGAACATCCTTGAGCTTTTGCATCCCGATCTTGTGCACCATCTTCTTAAAAGTTGCAATTGAAAGAGACTTGGTGAATAAATCAGGCACATTATCACTTGAACGAATCTGTTGCACGTTAATATCACCATTCTTTTGTAGCTCATGTGTATAGAAGAACTTTGATGAAGTGTGCTTCGTTCTATATCCTTTTATGAATCCTCCCTTAAGATGTGCTATGCATGTTGGATTATCTCCGTATAAAATTATGGGTATATTGTCACATTTCAAACAACATTTTTCTCGAATTAGATGTATCATGCCTCAACCATACATATTCTCGGCTTGCTTCATGAATAAATATTATCTTAGCATGGTTCGATGAAGTGGCTAGATAGACTGCTTTGTATACTCTAAGATATAGCAGTATCCTTAGATGTGAACACAATGCATGTTTGAGATCGAGATTTATGCGGATTAAATAAATACCCATCATCAACATAATCAACAAGATCAGGACTGCAATAAAATAAGATCATGTGTTTGATCTCATTTTGATGTCTCCTAGTAGGAGCAGAACTATACCTTGGTAACAAATTAACCGAAAAGGCTACATCTAACCATGTAGTATTTGCAAGATACATTAGTGCATCAACTGCACTAAGATATAGTACTTCATAACCAACACAATTCGGTATATTTCTCATTTCAGCAAATAATCTATTGCTTTTAAAAACTCTCCAAAAGTTTCAATAATTTTCAAATTATATACTTATGCAATATAAGGATTATAAATAAGTTTCCCAGAAATATTTATATGCTTCAATCATTTTGAATTTTTAAAAAGTTTCATATAAATTTTGTCAAGTGAAAATATTCAGAAAGTCACGTGTGACATCTTCAATTGTTTGGATTGCAAATCAAATAAGTTCTATGCTTACCAAAATGCATCCTTTCATGTCACTTGATAAATATTTCTACACCAGCATGTTTAAATAAACGTAGAATTTGGATCCTCGTAATCTTTCACAATTTTGTACCAATATTGTGATATATCATTTCGTATCGATTCACAGTGTGAGATAACATTTTGAGATCTCACCACTTCATTATTTGCAGGTACCTAAACCTCTCATAAGATTTAACGAAGTGTTATGTCGTAGGCTCTTCAAGAGTACATTGCCTTCTTATTATAATTATTTTCTCCTTATTGTTTTCAAGGATTATTTCATTTGAAATCAATTAGTCTACCACGCTTCACTCATGCATAGACTTTACCCTTTAGGGACACAAAATAGGAGCACTTGTAGCTTAATAAGAGATACTTTCAGCATATGACTTGAATTATCTTTAGAATGAGGATCTGATAATAATTCCTAACATATTTTATAACTACTTATAATCTCCCTTTTATGTTACTCATTGATTCCACTTTTTTTGTCTCACATGGCCGCTGATATTTTCATCTACTAATGTTTAAACTGAGCTAAATCCCCTCATCATCTTCAAGCCTAACTCAAAATTACAAGACGCACCACATAATACTATAGTACTAGTCTGAATCATAAATTTAGTTACACCCTGCATTTCATAACTCCCCATCTCATGCATAATTCTTTTTGCCACTCCAACACTCACCTTCAACTTCGTATTAGACATTCGCACACACTTAAAGTAACCATCCGCATGTATACAGACATGATATTCAAGCCTATCTTCATACCCACATAGACACTTCTAAACAAACACTCATAAAGCATCTTTCTCATAATCTCTAATACTTCCATCCATAACAACTTTCCTGCACTACTCAGATGATACACATAAAATATTCTCAACTAACCAAACCATAAATAAAACTTCACCTCAAAATTCTTTCAAACTTAAAAGCTTACATAAAACAAGCACACAACAATGTTTTCCAAATATAACACATAAAACTTTAACTAACCTTGACACGCATCAAAGACTCGGCCCCAATCTTACTCCACAAACCGCCTTAACTCAAATAAGTATACAACCATCTTTCATCAACAAGAAATGTTTACTCTTTTCCATCTAAACAACTAATCATTATCTCAACCTAAGAAAAACTGTCACTGCAAATTGGAATATCGGGATCCAAAACATAAGGGGAGTACTAAGCATAACTTGATACCCTACTGAGGCGTGAGGAATAGAGCACTCACGGCATGGACTCATTAAAAAGATCTAATCTGAGGACGTACCTGATATAAAATCTGAATTTTCACTGATCGTTAAGAGTATCACATGTGCACAAGAGTCATGAACTGCATGACCTGAATTTTTGGAACTTATAACTTATGGAAAGTGATTCTGACTGCTGAACAAACTGGGAACTCATCATACTAGGAACTAGGAGAGTACATGATTCCTTATCGTATGCATGAACACGAGTTATGATTATGACGCTGAAATATAAAGCATGAGTATATATCGAAATAACTGAAGTAAACTACTGAAATAAGAATAGATTGAGTATCATTCTTTCTCATGGCCAATTCCACAACTTACTGGCACATCTATTATCATCTGAAAACTTGACTTGGTTACTCGCTCTATCATCTCCCCCTTAGATTTAAGCCACTACTCTAAGTCTGTGAACCACTATATACACTCTGATATAAACTGAAATTAATTTACTCTAGAGTCGGGGATATAACAATACATATAAAAATAAACTTATCCTGTAAGACGGTATCTTTATGTATAGCAACCAATACTAATACCTCCTTCTAAGATTCAAGCCCTTAGGTTTCTATAGCCCCAAAAGTCATCATATAACATCTTAAACATTAACCAACTCAGATTCTTCTAACACTAATCATGTATATCTCCAAACCTTTGACGGACCATACCACTTCTGTCATAATCTACCAGCATCGCGACTCCAAACTTACATTTCTCTACTATGAGAATCAAGATCATATCAAAAGGCTTAACATCATCTATCAAAACTCTTTAACTTGGCTATTTAGAACACCATATACCATCTAATTAGTCTTTTGCCACCTAGCAACTCAACGGCACCACTAGCCACACACAACATGTAATAGCCTTAGAAAAGTACCGCAACCTCATATCACCTTGGCATACTTCTACTTCATACATACAACATCAGACTTGATTACGAAACAAATAAACTTAAGCCCTTGTATACAATGTTCAAGCCTACTAGACCACTTTTACACAACTAACACCCACCACATGAATTCTTTATACCCACCTTGATCAGAATCTACTATTCCAACTTAGTGTCTAGTTCTAGCTATGATGATCCGACACCTGATACAATATTCTTACATGCCAAAACATCTGCAAACATTAATCCGCCAAAACTTCATAATAGTAAGGATCAATCATAATCCTATGATCTATCTTATTTAAAATCCATTAACACATCTTTCTTCTACACATCATTACTATCTACCCCTTTTATACAGCTAAACTTAGTTCATGGCTCCATAAGTCCTAACTAAACTCCCTCTTGCAACCTCAGAGGCATTAAAATTAACACCACTCATCCACCAAGTGCCTTCATCAATAACCTATAATTTACTTGCACGACAAATACTGTCAACAACTCTTTTCATACTTCAAGTAAACAACAATTTACCTTAACTAATAACTCCTTCTCTACCTTACCTTCTACTAAGCTAACACACAAGGATGTATCACTTCATTACCAACTCAATCATATGCAAAAAAGATTCGGCCATACATATATTCAATAAATCGCCCTTACCACTTTTCTTGCCATTACGCCTCTAAACCCCCAGTTCCAACCAACACAAGAACAACAAGATAAACAAAAAGTTGCTAGTGAATCGAAATAGGCTTCACACGGCTTGACTAAACTTTGATTCTGTATTTTGAACAAAAAAATGAGAGAAATGACAAGGGAACTATGCTAGTGAATCGAAAGAGCCCCACACGGCTTCACTAGACTTTGAGTTTCAACAACACAATGATAACAAGATTACAAGAGATAGAAACTTGATACACAATAATCAATGATATAAGAATACATATCTTACTCTGTATAAATAAAAAAAAATTTGAGCCAAACACTTCCCCCACAGACTACCATACAATCCACGTATGCTACTAGCTACCATATTAGTTTATCACTAAAAAGGGGTAAATCATCCTCAAACATCGGTTATTCAACTAAAATATTTATTCACTCAAAAGTCACCTTCACTCTAACTTCTAACTATGTGACTTCACATCACCAACTTCTTGGTCCAACATCACTACCAATAGGTCATGACACCGACACTTAACTTATACTACTACTCGGGTGAAAATACAGTTCCAATATTCTGCTACACATCATCCCCCCTTAAGCTTGACATCAGCAATATAAATTCTGAAAACGACTGAATACACTCAATACCGCAGGCTGAAAAATACGATTTCATCTGAATCAAAGTTCACACTAGAATCAATACACTCTGAGGCACTAACGGACTCTTCACAAGTCCTTGTACAATTTCAAAATTTTATATGGCTCAATAAGAAAGAACCATGTCATTTAGACTCTAAACTTCTATACTTGAATCACCCCAATAATGAGACATATCAAAGCACATCAAAGTAAGAAAAGAATTGGGATGAGTTTACTTCCGTATGGGCGACACCATAGTACGATTTAGAGTATGTAAGAGGGACATTCTGACTCCATAGCACGAACTAGAACATGAAGAAAGAGAGACATTCCTAAAATGCCTAGTAGCCTCCTACCTATAAGTGTGGCGAGCTACACACCCATAAACAAGACTCTATCCGACGTGATTTTACAGACATCCTGGGACCATGAACTGTGCTTTGATACCAAGTTTGTCATGACCCAAACTAGGGCCTGGCCATGACGGACATCCCGAACCATGAAGGCCCGGGCATTCGAATCTATCTGGTAATCATGCACAATATTCATATAATAAAAGAAGATGCGGAAATATAATCTGATACGAAAACATGGTCATACTCTGGATTTAGTTTAACAATAAGGAATGAAATCCGAAATCAACTAAACAACATCTGGAACAGTCTGCGAAATCTCTACTACATAATCAAATGACAACTGTCTGAAACTAGGACAAGGCCCCCAGTGGACCTAAATTAAAATAAATAACATAATCTGAAAGACATAGGCCTTCTGGAATAAAGAAGGCTCACCAAATGCACACATCACTGCTGTCTGAAAACTCTACGGCTTAGCAGGACCTCTGAACTGAGGTTTAGACCTTGGGAGGAAGGGGGTCAATACAAATGTACTGGTACGCAAAGTAATCCTAAATAAAGCTTTTATATAAATAAAATAATGGAGAACAATTTGTCCAAACATCATACATAAAATAGTTTTCAAAACACATGAGCATTGTCTTGATAATCATAAAAACCTTTCTTTCAATGCAATTTCTGATCTTCGTATTACTTCTTAGTCAGGCACCCCTACAAGTCTAAAACCCCAAGGGGTATATGGAGTCTTCCATTGACTTGGCGGGGAAGCCCCCAACCCAAGTGTGCCGCTAGGGTTGGAGTGTCTTAGTCTAATACGCCACAGGGCGCTAGGCTAGCGTAATATAATATACCCGAATCAACAAATCACGATTTTAGGCAATGAATTGTATGAACTCGTGCCTTCTTCGGGGGACCACCTAACATATCTTTATACCCAATTTTATTCATTTCTAAACATATATCATCCTGAAATCTTAAGTCATGAAAATCTGATATTTATGTTTGTCTGAGTCTGTTATGTCATTGTCTATTTTGGTATCGTCATACCAAGACTTACAAGTCGTAATTCTGAGCCATAATGCATTAAGCATAATTTTTTCATTAAAACTCAATTCAGACCACCCAAAATTTGCAATAGTATGAGATAATTTCATGTTCAGAAACATAAGTCAAAACTATGCAAGAATTCTTCAAACATATGGTGGTCATGTGCTTTTGGCAAAAACCATGCACTCTTTCATTATAAGTATATTCAACATTTATCAACATGCATAACCCTCTCTTTTTTATTTCAAAATCATATTCAAGTCATAGTATAAATCAAGACATTTCTTATCAAGCTCTTCAAGATGCATTTTAAAACAATCCATAGTATATCATGAGTAAAGAAAAATCATAACAAGAGAGGGATTTTTCATGAGTCATGCTCTCAATTCAATCATCAATCTTCAAAACGCGTGCTTACATATATATATAATTTCCAATCAATTTGGGGGAAGGTCTAAAGACCAAAACAATATCGTCAAAACTTCTAAAACATGATTATATTCATAAATCCAAAACCCCATTCTTAAAATCATGATTTCTATGCCCATGAGATTTTAGGAAAACCCCGCGTACCTTAATTTATGACTCTTGAATGAACTCGTGCTTTAGGGATGCTATTCGAACAATTGGGGTCACCGCGACGCGGAGCCATCGCGTTGTCCCACTGGTTGAGACCTGAAACTTTAGCACGATGCGCAACAATTGTGCTAGGCTACTGGAATTTTACAATTGTTAAATAGACCACCTCCGCGACGCGCCAAGTACCAAAATGATGATGTTTTATGACTAGGACTAAAATTAGCCATAACATCTTGCTTGGGTATCGGATTTGGGTGAATCTTATATCGACAGAAAGCTCATTCAATTTCCCACATTACATAATTGATTAACATAGAAAATTTGCATAGGATTTATGGCTTTTGGATCATCTACGCATAGAAATGACGGTTTTTGTTCTAGCCCAACATACGGGGTGTTACATTTAGAGTTCAAGACAAAAAGGCGATGAACCTCCAGAGTGAAGCACAACTGATTCTAAAGCAGTTCAGAAGAGACAGTGGTATGTTTCCATCAGATTATAACCTAAATAGCCATCCACTTATCTGATTAAACTAAAAATGGCCGACAGATGTATAATATTTGTATTATCGTGTGCAATAAATTTATGTGTAGTTCATTATTTTCAGGTGAAGGGTGTTCAAATGACCAACCTTTCAATAATTGTAGCTCCACCTCTACCTCTATAGGAGAACTGGCTTAGGAAAAGTATACTCTGGTGTAGAATCAGATGATATATACTATCATAGCGAAGGGTAAAAAGCTCACCAAAACCAACATTTGAGTTCTTTATTTTGCTATAGTGCCTTATCTTTAGCAGTCATTTTAATATATCTAGACAGTTACGGGTTCATAATACAACAATAGGGAGAAACCTACGTTAAGAGATGCAAATACATAGCCAACATTTGCATCAACTTTTTCTCACAGAACAGAATCAAGCCGGTGAGAAAATGTTTGATTCTTCTTTGAGTCGTTATATCTTGCTTAATGTATAACTGCAATGAGTTTCGACATCAGTAGTACACGATAAAAAAATAAGTCAAAGTTCACAAAAAGTAAAAGATCTCATTCATCATCTACTTATCATGCTCCTAGACATTCTTCCCAGAAGCTAGATTAGTTGCTGTTACTATGACATAACACAAAATAGCTATTATAGTACATAATAGTTACCGTTTACAAAATACAAAATAAAAAAAAATGAGACATGTATTAAACATGAATTTGACAAACAATCAGAACATTTACTTTTCAAAATTTATATACATTTGGAAGACAGCATTAGATGGTCCCTCAAAATAAGCTTCAATTCCCTGCATATGCAAGAAGAAAATTAGAAGTCATGTCCTCTAAATTAATGATGTGAAGAATAGATGAAATTTGTTAGAGAGATTTAAAATCCACTGTATGGATGACTCAGAGGCAGAGCAAAGATTTATACTGAGAGGGTTCAAAATCTGAAGAAAAACTCATCGAAGTGGTTTCAACATCTACATTATATACATAAAAAATTATTTTAATCATGTATTAATAGTATAATTTTCCGTCGAAGGGGGTTCGGACTAACCCCCTATTACTAGACTGGCTTCGCCTCTGATGGATGTAGACTTTAAGGGAACTATTTCCCATGTCCTCTTATTCTTGTTCAATCTCTCTTTCAGAATCCTCAGCAGTAGCGCTGCAATCATGTAACTCAATTGATTCCAAAGTACATATTTCCCCAAAATCTATTGGAATTTCTTCCAGTATGTTTCATTCCTTCAGGACAAGACATTTTATATTTGGGAAGTTATCGCTGCTAGCTTCCAAACGTCTAAGATTTAGGCTTCTTAGTAACAACAACTTCAAGCTTATGAATTTTTCTTTATCGCTCAATCTCCGTTCACCATTCCAGGCTCGACAACGTTTAAGTTTGAGCTCTTCAAGATATGTCAACATGATAGCAGTTGATGATATGTCTTCCCAAAAAAAAATTCTAAGCCAAGTTAAAGACAATCTCCTAAGTGATGTTGGAAAAACAAAGTTTTTGATGGGGTCTTCCAAAGAATGTAGCCCGTAAAACTTGAATGCTTTGAGCTTCCCCAAGCTAGACATATCCATGGACTGATAGGGATTTCGGTTTCCTAGGCTATAAGGTACACGAACGATCATTCTCTTAAGATTTGGAATGCCAGAAAACACTTCATTTGTACAACTGGCATAAGAAAGTGTCACGACCCGAACCGAGGCACTGGCCGTGACGAGCAATCCGAACCATAAAGGCCCAGACGCCCATCTAACTTGTAATCACATACACCATTTATATACAGAAACGAAATACAGAAACATAATCGAGTATGGGATCATGGTCATGCTCTAAAATCAACAAAATCTTAAAGACTGCAATTCAACAACATCTAAAATAATATTTGACTCCGTCTGCGAAACCTCTATTACATATGAAACAAAGATGTCTGAAAACTGGGACAAGGTCCCCAGTAGACCAAAACCATAAATAAATGTTTGAAATTTATACAGGCCTTCTAAAACATAGAAGGCTCACCAACTGAACTTTGTACTTCTGTCTGGAAAGATCTACTACTTAGCCGTACCGCTAGATGGAGCCTCAGACCCTGAGAGGTAGGGGGTCAATACAGTTATACTAGTACGCAGAGCAAACCCAAAATAATATTTGATATTTAACATATATGAGAGCAATTTAAAAACCGTTCATAAATATGTCATATAGTAAAAGTCACATGGGCGTGGTTAAAAGACTCTATAAAACCATCTGAACTCTGTGACATACTCTTTGTTTTACTTCTATGCTAGGTGGTATACCGTACAATTCTGTAATTTCATGGGCTATATGGAATCTGCCCTTAACTCGGCAGCCAAGCCCCCAACCCAAGTTTGCTGCAAGGGTTGGAGTCTCTGAATCTCAACTACGCCACAGGGCCATCGCCAGCGTACAAAAGTAACATGCCTGTATCGGTAAAACACGGTTTTAGGCTATGAGTCGATTGACTCGTGCCCTATTTGGGTAACCACCTAACCCTCTTTAAGCCCATTTTTAATTCTTTACAACATGTAGTCTTTGAAAATCAAACTCTGAAGACTCTAGTTCTATTATGGCATATATTTACATAGTATCGTCGTACCATTGACTTGCAAGTCACATTCTCTAAGCCATTTATAGCAAATTATGTCTCTATTCTCAAATCATGAAATTTGGGACCACCATATCAATAATTCTTTTCAAGAAACTCATTCTTTAAAACTCATATGAAACCATGCAAGCAATTCTCTTTATCAACGATTCAATAAACAAAGGTGGTCATGTCAAAATTCTTAATTTCACACAATTCTTTCTCTTTAACACAAAACATAGATATCTCAAGAAACACCCTCTCATCATCTCTAAATCATGTTCAAATACTATGACATTGAGAAAACTAATTTCACATTGTACAACATGCATTTCAACTCTTTTCCGACAAAACCTTTACCTTTAATTCAATACACGAGAGGGAATTCATAATTTGTGCTCTCAAGCAATCTCAAATCACAATTTTTTCATACATATACATATACATGTAAATCGATTTAGGAAAAAAGACCACAAGGCAAAAGCAATAGTAACATTGAAACATTCGGAATACATAATTTAAATATATATTCCGAAACCCCTTTAAAATTCATGCTTAATAATCTTTAAATCATGCTCTAATGTTTACAAGCCCATGTAATTTTTAGTATAAGCCCCATGTACCTTAGACTATAAGATTTAAAAGATGGAACTTAGATCTTCATAGATGAAACCCGGATCTTGACCCTTTTCTTGGAGTCTTGAACTTAAGATCTTGATTCTTGATCTTGAGGGAAAGGATTTAGGGTTTTAATTTGAGAAAAAAAATTAAATTATGGAGTGAATTCTGCTTTTGGGGCGTGAATCCTATGTTATGGATAGACCTTGGGTGAGGTAAAGGTCCAAATTGCCCTTAAAATGCGAAAACAGAATCTGAAAATTAGGTGCGTGCGACGGAGCGTGCATCGCACGCTAATTGCGCGCAGCTACTGCTTCTCTCACGAAAATGGCTTTAACTTTTCGCTCGGGTATCAAATTTTGGAAAAATTGGTATCGTTGGAAAGCTACTTCGAAGACATTTCATTTGATATATAATAGTCCCTCTAATTCAATATATACAAGAAGTGATGGTCGATGGAAGTTGACCCAAGTTTAAACATCCAATGAAACTTAATCGGTAGAAATGTTTTCAACTCATCTTAGAGTTAGGAGATTTTTGTGACCTCAATTCATATTCAAAGGTATTCCCACACTATAGGATTAATAACCACACATATATTAACAAGGAATTATCTAGTTCGGGTCTATATGCGTAGGAACGACGGTCTAGATTCTAGCCCGAAAGTATGGGATGTTACATTTTCTCCCCCTTGGGATCATTCGTCCCCGAATGATGGGTAGGGACCTTTTCAAACTCTAAGAGTGTAGAATAAAGAAGGTAACATTGATTTGAGCATTTTTTCTCAACAAAAATATGCAAAGGCATCACACGATCTTCATGATAATCCCTAGGGAAACGAGTCAACACGAAATCTAAGACAACAAAACTTGACATCGACATGATCTTGGCATGTGTTTTATGGAACATAATCAAAACATTGCAAAACATAACATTTTCTAAGAGTCCTTGGCCTGATTTAGATCGGTACAAGACATGAGATAAGCTTCTTGCGGAACACAGGAGTATTATCATTCTCCATCTTACAAAATACAACGAAAAGACTTAAACTTAGCAACACTTCTTATCTATACTCAGACATTAATCAACATACTTCATCCTTCCCAACTTACAATTCTCCCGTAATGCATTGAACCATAAGAATTAGTGTCCCTCCATATAATACTTCTATGTTCAAGCCTAACTCAGAGGAAAGAGGGGCTAACTTAAACTATGGGGCCCTGCACCCTACATCACATTAAGAAATCACCTCACCTCATCACTGTTATCCAACAATCTCAAGTCTTAATTCAAAGAATACTAACCACATGGCACATAGGTTTGTGTTTTCATCATTCAGAACATTCAAGCCTAATCATTACTAAAACCACTACATGGATCTCCCTACTAAGACCAGCAATTTCAATCACTATCAAAACTATTTCCGCCACATTTCTCCTTCGTAGCTATTTCACACAACAAAAGTTCATCTCCTTGTTTTCCCTTCAGCTATAACCTTAGCTCGACAACCACATCAAAATCTTCACCTTCAAGAACATCTACTCCCCCACCTAACATACTTCTACGCTTCCACAACCACCATCATACTAGCATACAAAGGGTCATTAAAGGGCCTGAGCAAGAGAAAGGGAGTAACACTATTCGGTTATAACGTGTACTGATTTCCATACTCAAGGTGGGACATGAGTTGAAGATACGGTACAAGCACAGAGTATTTCATATATGAAGTATTTGGATCACAAGTGAAGAATCATTTTGGCACAATTTCAACATAGCACGAGTTCTTAGGATAACCACTGTGAGAAACATGAGAGCTTACATCATGAGTCTTATAACATGAGTCTGGAGTTCATGAAGTCGACGATTTTGGCAAGGACTTCTACTTGGAGCTATCGCTTCCCATTTTCAGAACTGAATTAGTCAAGAGTTTGCATAACTTTATTATTCTGGCTAATCCCGGCATAAAATGAATCGTCAGCATACGAAAAACATAGTTCCTTAGAACCAATTATGATTTTGGACACAGATTTATCAGTCATGAGCAACATCACATAGAGCTTGGATGCTTAGAATATTGGATCACTGAGGGACATTATTTCTTCTAGTTTGAAAGTCAGAACATGTCATGAATTACACTGAGTGCTCAAACCTTAGACATAGGCAGGACTTGGATACATAACGTAAGGCATTAGCAGAGTGACCTCTTAGATTAAAGCAGAAGGAACATGCTTGAATAGGAGTAGGTTCATCATGACTCTTCCCCAACTTGCCACAATGAGAAAATTTTAGGAACTAACCTAATTCCTCATCTCCCCCTTAGATCAAAGTCACAACTCTCAACATAAAAGAGACATCACTATATACTTAAATTCTAACTCTCCGTAATGATCTATACCCCGAAGGCCTTGCTTTTCTGTAGATGTTACTCTTAACTTTTGCTAACCATTATAGCCATCACTCTACAACTCGCACTCCCATGAGTGTACGCATTCACACTCCTTATTACCAAGGGATATCAATATGTACATGAATACAACTCCTCTCATTAATTTAACATAAAGGCACTAAATTCTTTTTTGGGACATCCCCCCCCCCCCCCCCCCCCCCCCCAGGGATACTAATCAACTTCCTTTAACCCAAAAGTCATCAACTCATGACTAACATTATTATGGGCATGGACATCCCCACTTCTAAACACTTAACACTTTATCTTCAACTCCTTAGAATACTCGCATTACACCTCTAATCACAAAACTTACAACTTAACAAACTTTGTAAAACCATACCCAAGGTTCACATTGCCTACCAATATTTCCTCAATTCAACTCTAACAAATACCGTACAACAACTCACCAGACTCCTCCATACTACAATTTAGAACACAACCCAGGTATGTAAAACACATATACACATAAAAGCTAAACTTCCCCTTTCTAAGTAATCTCTAAAGTCATTGATTTCCAAGAACGCTACTCTTAACTTTTGATATCCTCTACTGTCATCAACCTACAACATGCAGTCTCATAAGTATACACTTCCTCACTTTTTATCACATAAAACTCCACTCTCACTACTTAACCTTCTAACACATGATCGTTAATCACATAATTCATATCATAAAATCTTACCTAACGTCATACTACCAGGGGTCACCTTATTCTTATATACTTACGCCCTTATCCACTTAATGACTCACCCACAAGTCATCATTTTAACACTCGTTCTCATATACACATATACCTCACAATACCACTTAAACCTTTCATCAATTATCAACTTAGGCTCTTTCACAAATCACTTCAAGCCTACTAATTCATCCCCATAAAACATACTTCATTAATCTTAAGCTACTATTCTTATCACCATATTCTACATCTAGAATCCAATCCTATAGTTTAGCATCAATCATCTACCACTAATAAAGAAAGGCATGCAACATAATGTACCAGTCCGTCAAATTGGGAAAACAACTCCAAATACTCATTTCATTTAACTACTACCTACAATCACAATCCTCTCCGTGACATCACTATTATAGCTCAAAATCCACTTATCCACTTCATACCTTCTCACATGAAGTACTAGTTTACAACCACTAAAGGAAAGAAGGTCAAGGGGTAAAGTCATATAATAACATGTTCAACCTTAATCTTATATAATAACCCACCTTACATACAATTCTCACTTGGAAGTTATAGAATAAGACATCAAGAAACACTAGCCCACCAGAATCTCATAACAACAATATTCAGCCATAATCATATGGCCTATCTTATTTACAATCCATTAATGTATCCTTCTTCTACACATCATTAGTATTTACCTGTCTATACACTTAAACTTCTTTCATAGATCTATAAGTTTAAACTAAACTCCCTCTTGAAACCTCAGGGAACCCTAAATTAACGACACTCATCCACTAAGTACTTTCACCAATAACCTATACTTTTCTAGAACAACAAACACCATCAACAACTCTTTTCATACTTCAAGCAAACAACAATTTACCTTAACCAATAACTCCTTCTTCACCTTCTACTAACCTAACACATAAGAACATATCACTTTATTACTGACTCCATCATATGCAAAAAAAAAAAAAGATTCGGCTACATGTATTTAATAAATCTCCCTTACCACTTTTCTTGTCACTACACCTTTAAACCCCCAGTTCTAACCAACACAAGAACAACAAGATGAACAACAAGTTGCTAATAATCGAAATAAACCTCACACGACTTCACTAGACTTGTTTTTTGTGTTTTGAACCAGAAAATGAAATGAATAATAAAGCAACTATGCTAGTGAATCAAAAGATCCCCACACGGCTTCACTAGACTTTTAGTTTCAACAACACAATGATAATAAGATCACAAGAGATGGAAATTTGACACACAATATTCAATGACCTAAGAATACACATCTTACTCTTGTCTTAACTGAATGCCTCGTAAGAACGTGGACACAACTTTAAACTAGAGGGACTTACGACATACTAGGGAGCTCCTCTCAAGCCCTTTGTGCGACTTCTAAAATTTCTGCTAGTAAATCTGAGAGCATTATCTGGGAACACCAGAGTAAGGAAAGAATTAAGATAACTTTTCTTTCATATGGGCGACACCATAGCACGAATTAGAGTATGAAAGAGGAACATTCTGACTCCATAGCACGAACTAGAACATGAAGAAAGAGAGACATTCCTAGTAGCCTCCTACTTATAAGTGTGGCGCGCTACACACCCATAAACAAGACTCTACTCGATGCGATTTCGCAGATACCCTGGGACCAGGAACCGTGCTCAAAAATCAAGTTTGTCATGACCCGAATTGAGGCCCTGGCCGAAACGAGCAATCTGAACCATGAAGGCCTAGACGCCCAGCTAACTTGTAATTACATACACCATTCATATACAGAAAAGAAATGCAGAAATATAACTGAGTAGGGGACCATGGTCATGCTCTGAAATTAATAAAATGTTAAAGACTACAATTCAACATCTAAAATAATATCTGACTCTATCTGCGAAACCTCTACTACCTAAAACAAAGATGTCTAAAAACTGGGACAAGGCCCAATAGATTAAAACCATATATAAATATCTGAAATTTAAATATGCCTTTTGAAATATAGAAGGCTCACCAACTGAACTCTGCACTTCTGTCTGGAAAGATCTACTGCTTAGCCGGATCGCTAGATGGAGCCTCAGACCCTGAGAGGTAGGGATTCAATACAGTTGTACTGGTATGCAGAGTAAACCCAAAATAATATTTGATATTCAACATATATGAGAGCAATTTAAAAACGGTTCATAAATATGTCACATAGTAAAAGTCACATGGGCGTGGTTAAAAGACTCTATAAAACTATTTGAACTCTGTGACATACTCTTTGTTTTACTTTTGCGCTAGGTGGTATACCCCTACAATTCTGTAATTCCACAGGCTATATGGAATCTGTTCTTAACTCGGCAGCCAAGCCCTCAACCCAAGTTTGTTGCAAAGGCCAGAGTCTCTGAATCTCTACTACGCCACAGGGCCGTCACTAGCGTACAAAAGTAACATACCCGTATCGGCAAAATACGGTTTTAGGCTATGAGTCGATTGACTCGTGCCCTCTTCGGGTAACCACCTAACCCTTTTAAGCCCATTTTTAATTCTTTACAACATGCAATCTTTGAAAATCAAACTCTGAAGAATCTAGTTTTGTTATGGCATATATTTGCATGGTATCATCATACCATTGACTTACAAGTCATATTCTCTGAGCCATTTATAGCAAATTATGTCTCTATTCTCAAATCATGGAATTCAGGACCACCATATCAACAATTCTTTTTAAGAAACTCATTCTTTAAAACTCATGTAAAACCATGCAAGCAATTCTCTTTACAAAGATTCAATAAACAAAGGTGCTCATGTCAAAATTCTTAATTTCATGCAATTCATTCTCTTTAACACAAAACATAGATATCTCAAGAAACACCCTCTCATCATCTCTAAATCATGTTCAAATACTATGACATTGAGAAAACTACTTTCACCTCGTAAAACATGCATTTCAACTCTTTTCCGACAAAATCATAAACTTTAATTCAATACACAAGAGGGAATTCATAATTTGTGCTCTCAAGCAATCTCAAATCTCAAATTTTTCATACATATACATATACATGTAAATCAATTTAGGGGAAAAGACCATAAAACAAAAGCAATAGTAACATTAAAACATTCGGAATACATATTTTAAATATAGATTTCAAAGCCCCTTTAAAATTCATGCTTAATAATCTTTAAATCATGGTCTAATGTTTACAAGCCCATGTAATTTTTAGGATAAACCCCACGTACCTTAGACTATAAGAGTTGAAAGATGGAACCTAGATCTTGATAGATGGAACCTGGATCTTGACCCTTTTCTTGGAGTCTTGAACTTAAGATCTTGATTCTTGATCTTAAGAAAAAGGATTTAGGGTTTTAATTTGAGAGAACAAATTGAATTATGGAGTGTATTCTGCTTTTGGGGCGTGAATCTTATATTATGGACAGACCTTGGGTGAGGTAAAGGTCCAAATTCCCCTTAAAAATGTGAAACATAACCTGAAAATTAGGTGCGTGCTACGGTGCGTGCGACGGAGCGTGCGTCGTACACTAATCGCGCGCAGCTACTGCCTCTCTCACAAAAATGGCTCTAACTTTTCGTTCGGATATCGAATTTTCGCAAAATTAGTATCGTTGGAAAACTACTTTGAAGAACTTTCATTTGATATATAGTAGGCCCTCTAATTCGATATATACAAGAAGTTATGGTCAATGGAAGTTGACCCAAGTTTAAACGTTCACTGAAACTTAATTGCTAGAAATATTTTCAACTTGTCTTAGAGTTAGGAGATTTTTGTGACCTCAATTCATAGTCAAAGATATTACCACACTATAGGATTGATAATCACACATATATTAACAAGAAATTATCTAGTTCGAATCTATACGCGTAGGTATGACTGTCTAGATTCTAGCCCGAAAGTACAGGGTGTTACAGAAAGACCAGAAAATCCCTCGAGATTTGGCATCCGTGACACGAGATGCATATTTAGAATACTTTCTCTTCTAGGACGGGGTAAATAAGTGGCTCTCCTGGCCAGACTTATGTACTTCAAGTTCTTCATCTTTCATATCTTTTCAGGTAAAGTTACATTCTCAGGATAACCGCTACAAATAAGAAATTGCAAATTCTGAAGCTCTGAGATCGATTTAGGAATATCTCCGTCAAATTGAATTTGGAGATATCTCAGGTGAAACAACTTTGTAATCACAAGTGGAAATAACTCAAACATTACATTTGTATTGAGTATAGCCAATACCCTGGGTTAGTAACATATTGATTTTGGTTCTGAGTCTTTATTTTAGGTTTTGAGCGCTTAGATGAGATACTAGTTAAATTAACCTTAAAAAAGTTTCAACGATTAACTTGTTGATAACAACATCTTTTGATAAATATGATGGTTTTACTGAGTCTAAAATTTTGAAATTAGCCTATTAGCATTGTTATTTTGTTCCTATGGGATTTCAAATAAATCTCAAAGATCCAACTAGAGATTTTGATCTTCACTTGAGTTGCTACCAGTTAGTGCAACAAGCCCTTCTTCTTGTTCGTGAGCCTCCACCACAATCATGAATAAGGGAAAAATTTAGACATCACGATTGTGGAAATTGTCTCACAACCACTAAGTGATAGAGTTTTTGGTCATCGCAAAAGCGACCTATCTTTTGCATTCGCGAAGGGTCTGGTTCAAGTCAGATTGCGAATGCGACAAGGGGACTGCGAACGCATTGAAGATTTTCCTGAACAATATATAAACTCTATTTTCCTGACCTTAGGCTATTTTCACCATTTATAAGATTGGGGAGCACATTTGTATGTGATTTTAAAGGGTTTTCACCAAATTGGATTTGGGTAAGATTGTAAAACTACTTTTGATGATTTTCCATAGATTAAATCATCTTTTCATCTTCAAAATTTTTATTTTAAACATGGAATTTGAGGTTTCACCCAGTAAAGTGAGAAAATAGTTTTTCTTTGATTTTAAACTTATTTTCAATTCATTTTTTTTATGGTTTTCATATCTAGGATCCTTAAGTCTTCAATAAAAAAAAAATTGATTCTACCTTTTTTATTTTGGGATTTATTTTTAAATATTTTTATATCCAAAATAAAAGTAGCTAATGTGGGTACCAATAGACTCCTTTTGATGTGTTGATTACATTTTTGATGGATTGGATTTATTCCGAGACATAAACGAAAAGGAAAAGCTCTTTGTTGAGGAGTATAGGCTCGTGTTTCATCTTTTTAAGCTAAGTTATGGTTTAATTTTCTTCAAATCATACTAGCTGGTTAACCATTTATGTAAAGGATGCTATGAGTCGGGGATTTTATCATGATATTTTTTTTTTAAAAAAATTATACAAATACACAACTTATGTTTCCAATATTACAAAAAATTTCAACTTTCTAAACATATTACAAAAATCCCAACATATACACAGAATGTTATGTATATGTCGGCTATGCTATGTATATTAATAGGGAGAGAGAGTAAAATAATTAAAAAAGTGAATAAGAGTGTAATTACTTCCAAAAGAGTTGATATTTATGTTATTTATATATATTTTTTTTAATTGAAAGACATTGGGTAAGTTGTCTTAATATAACCAATATGTACAAAGAAGTTGACTGGCCCAAAAGACACGACCTACATAAAAACAACAACAAAAGAAAATAGACAAAAACAAATTAGGAAACAACCTAGTACTAAAAGAAAAAAGAAACTAAATCTGAAGCTTCTAGATAGCAATGGTAGTTGACACTTCATCTTTGCTGGAAATCAAATTCGTTGGATTCCATGCGTTGTTCAAGTCCTTCCCATTCTCTAATGGATTGAATACCTTTATTGAGATTGATACAACCATTTAAAGTGTAGGTCTTTGACTAGAAAACTAGATCTTAGCTTTTGTGGCTCTGCAACGATCAACTCCATCAAGATGCCACCTTTAAAAGTTGTACTCTCCAGTAGCACACCGGATTCCATGGCGTGCGCTGTTCAAGTTCATCAAAATAGTTCTCCATCATTTGATCTACCCTCTAATGGATTGTATTCTTTTACCGAGATTAATACCACTATTGAAAGTGTAGGTCATTGAATAGAAAACTGGATCTTAGTTTCTGTGGATATGCAACAATTAACTCCATCAAGATGAAACCTCTCCAGTAGCTCATTGGATTCCATGGAGTTGAGTTGCTATCGCTCACGCTAATACCTTCTAGATCTCCAAGAAGACCTTTTCAGGTATTTTTTTTGTGATATAATTAGCTCTCCATTCGTTGATCTGATCTATCCCCAAATGTAATAGATTTCTGCAACTCTAGATCTAATTATGCCAATATGAAGATCAAGCTCTGCTACTCATCATTCCCAAATTGTTGTACATTGTGTCTTTCCATGCTAAAATTCCATAAGTTTTTCTAATCCATTTATTGCTTTTTTCTTTTTGGTGCACTGGTGCTATACAACTTGTTGGTGGAAATATAGAAAGTTCTTTGCTTCTGGATGCTTGCTTTACTCAATAATCATCAGTTACTGGAATAGCAAATTAGTAATAAATACAATGTTCCTTTCTCTATTGTTAACCTTCGATAGAATGAGCTTCTAAGAAGTTAACAGCACACATCAAAAAGTAAACTTTAGATTCTAGAACAGGGCAAAATTACATAATTTACCATTCAAATTTAGAAATAACTATTCATCAAAAACTCATTAAACCTTCTCCTATATTCTCCCCTGACAGAATGAGTCTCAAAAAGACTAATATAGTTATACCTCTCTATAACGTCACCACGTTATCACAACATTTATTATAGCTGCCTGATTTTCTCGGCAACCAATTTTTCATGTTATATTTTATTTCTCTAGAGAGACATTCTACTTATAACAACAATGACGATTATTATATAGTACAGTTTATATAAAATTACCTCACTGTAACAACAAATCAAGTATTATGTAATAATATTTAATAAAAAATATATTATGTACAAAATAAAATATCAAAATTATTATGGTAATCATAATTAATGTCATGCACACAGTAAATTTAATTACGGATATCCAATTTAAAGAAAATAAATTATATTTAAATGATGCCCATCAATTATTTTATGTAAAAATTACATATATAACGACATGTTTACTACTAATTATTAAAAATCCTAACTTTTTTCAAAATCTCGTAAAATTCCAACATTTGACCTGTGATGATACAAGTTAATCACATTAGATACATACTACTGATACAAGTATTAATTAATTAAATCAGCACGTTTAAGGAATGTAACATGTAACTTTGCATTAAAACAACATTTAAGCTAACTAATTAAGGTAAAAAACAAAATCAAATCCCACAATTAATGGGAATCCTTTTATTACTCTACTTCGTTAAAACATAAACGCTATTTTAATATATTTTTGAAATTAAAAAATCTTCATTCTTCTTGTTCAGATAAAACAAACCAATTTTTTTTATTTGATTTGTTAATTTCATTTGTTTGATATGAATATTTCGGTGCTTTTACGTCATTTCAATGTTTGGGTTAACGAAATCGAGTATGTTGGTTATAAGAATGATAGAATTGTGGTCAGTGAACATGTTACTTACGAAAAACCGATTTCTACTATTGCGGGAGAACTGAAAATAGACGAAACAAGGAAAAAAATTGAAGCTCGTTACATTGTTGAAGGAAATGCTTGTCCGTTGTTCATTTGGAACGAAATGAGTGTGAAGCTATATGTCGAAATTAAAAAAATTGAGCGTGAATTTGGGACGTATCCTCTTATCATCACTATATTAGATAAGTCTGGTAGTGAAATGCTTTTTGATGGGAAAGTTGGTGTTGTAATGTGTTTGGAAAGTCCATCTGAAGTAGTTGAAGAAATAATTAGTTATAAATTTAATTCTACTTCTCCTATGCCTTTGTTGGATAACAAGGGGAACACGATCATTACTGATTGCAAACATAGTGATGTTAAGGTTGAACAAATCTACAAGGACAAGTGTACTCTCATTTTGGTCATGGCGCGATTTGCAATTAACATTCTTTCAATTACTATGCCAAAAGATCAGACAAGAAAAGGTATGTAATATATTTTTTTTTGTAGCAGGTGTTGTTAATGTTGTGTACGTTAATTTAAATTTTTTTATTCAATGTTTGTTTGATAATTATTGTATAGATTGTTTTTTGTGTTTTTATGTTATTAACGCTGAGATACATTTTGTTATGAAAATGATACATTTTACTAATCTTGTATCTCAGTTTATGAAGTTATGTTTAATTATGTTTCTTGTTGTGTGTTAGTTTCACATATGTAATAGAAATGTCATAGATACATAAAAATGTCCTAGATAGATGTTACAAATTTTCTAGATACATGTTAAACAAGTTTCAGGCAGAGATGCATTTTGTTATGAAAATGATACATTTTGCTCATCTTGTATCTCAGTTTATGAAGTTATATTTAATTATGTTTCTTGTTGTGTTTTATTTTCACATATATATCAGAAATGTCCTAGATACATATAAATGTCCTAGTTACATGTTATAAAATTTTTAGATACATAACAAGTATTGACTGTTGTTACTGAATATAGAAATCTATTTTTTCTATATTTATTAAGAAAAAAATTTGAACTTTTATTTTCATTGATTCAGCTATGTCCTACAATATCGTTCGGACGATTGTGTTTGGGTCTTTAAAGCATCATGTCATCGGGGTACAGAACTATTTAAAGTTAGATTTTTCCAAGGTGTTCATACATGCCCGTTGAAAGACCGAGTTTTTACTCAACTTCAAGCTACAGTTGGATTTATTAGTGGTTTTGCTGCACCAAAACTTGTCAATTATAAGAGAATACACACCCCGGATGATATAATTGAAGATATTAAAAATGCTTTCGATGTAGACATTAACTATCAGAAGACTTGGAGGGCTAAAGAACGTGCGATTGAGATGTTAAGGGGGAAACCTACGGATGGTTATCCACAAATGGCTCGATATGTATACATGTTAAATTTCGTTTATCCAGGTTCACATATTAGAATGCATAAATCCGAGGATGATAAATTTATGTATTTGTCGTTGCATTGCAACTTTTGAAGAGTGGATTCGAGTATTGCAGACCTATAGTTGTGGTTGATGGTGCGCATTTGAGTGGAGCATATAAAGGTACATTTGTTTCCGCAAGCACTCTTGATGGAGCAAATAATTTATATTTATTTGTATGTATATTTACTTTTGTGATGTAATTCAGATCATAATTTTTGTTAATTTTTTTTTGTTTGAGAAATCGTTTACTTTTATCTGATTAATTATTTTTTTTTATTATCAAAATTGTAGGACGCATTCTGTCGATTGCGTATGGTGTTGTTGATAGTGAAAACGATAATTCGTGGACTTGATTTTTCGAGAACTTCAAAATTGCTTTTGGAGAGCGCGACAATATGTGCGTTGTATCTAACCGTCATGAAAGCATAATAAAGATTGTGAGTGTTGTATATCCGAATATGCCGCACCTCGCATCCATTGGGTACTTGTGGAAGAATATTTGCACAAACTTCAGGAAGAGTAAAGATAGACTTAGCGATATTTACTATGCTATGGCCAAGGCTTACCGCAAAGATGATAACCATGTGTATGCATGTAGTTGATATGAAGTTGGAAAGAATGATAAGAGGGTAAAGTCTTATTTTGAGGATGCTGGATTTGAAAAGTGGGCACGTGTGTATGCACCTGTTAAACGTGGTAGGATGATGACTTCAAATATAGTGGAGTGCATAAATGGTAAATTGTAGCTAGCACGTGAGTTGCCGATAATAGCATTTTTGGAGCAGGCTAGAAAATTCTTTGAAAAGTGGAATTGCAAGAATAGAAAAAGAGCATCTTATGCAAACACGTCACTTGGTAGTAGATTTGAAGGAATTCTTCAGCTAAATACTTCAAAATCTACTAGGCTTAAGGTTAGTTTTGATGTTTTGTTTTGTTTTACATATTATAGAATGCTTGATTTATAATACATGATACTATTTATTTAAAATTTTTTATTTTGGAAAATGTTACAGTAACTTGATCAATTTTTTTGTTGAATTTAAACAAAATATTCTAGAAAAGACCAATATGTATCTATGTGTAAACATATTATGACTAATCTTGTAGGTTAGTGCATCATCAACATATGTATATTTTGTTTACGATGACGGGATTACGATGATGGGAGGAAGTACATAGTATGTCTTGACAGGAGGACTTGCACTTGTGGTAGATTCCAATTGGACGAGATAACATGTGAACACGCAATTGCAGTACTAAAAAGCAAGCATGTAGTTGATATGAAGCCTTATTGCTTAGAGTTTTATTATCCTAAAATGTTAAGGAAGACGAATGAAGAATCTATGTTTCCAATGCCCGATAAGAAGGATTGGATTGTGCCACAAGAAGTTATGGATGAAGTTGTGTTACCACCAAAATACAAACATCAACCCGGAAGGCCAAAGAAAAACAGACATAAGAAATCAAGTGAAACTATAATATCGAGTAGTAATTGTCGCAGGAGATGTGATTTCGCAAGTCACAACAGGCGTACTTGTAACTTCTTTCCAAAGGAGGACTGACAATGTAGTTGACTGATTAATAATGTTGAATAATTTATTTTCTAGTTGAATTTCTTTCCTTTTAATACGACGTTGTAATTGATGACATTGTAGGTTTTTAAGAATTTTAAGAAAAATAATTTTTGTAATAAACAATTGTTTTCGCTCCTGGTTAATTATTTACCTTTTTTTTTTTTGAAAATTGAAATTGTCGTGAAACATCATTTAGGAATTAAAAAAATATTGAACTAATAATGTTACTGTAGTTGTTATACTGTAGTAAAAGATCGTAAAGATTTACACTTTTATATGATGTATCTTTCATAAATTTGTACATACAAGTTTTCACATTTATATCAATTGTAAAATATAATTGTATCATGTAGGACTATAAGTTTTGATATAATATGTTAGTCAGGTTGATGACAAACATGCATTCTGAGTAAATAAAAATGGTTATAGATACATAATAATGTAATGTTTTATTATTTACAATTATTATATGGTAAAATATGTATTTTTTTTACTAGATACATATAATTGAATAATATGTTTCTCAGTTTATTTTATAGATACAAGTTTAAATATTCACTTCTATAATATAATATGTCATTATTTTTTTGATATAGTACCATTAAGTTGTGCTATAATTTGTTATGCATTTTAGAGACAACAGGTATTAGTTGGAACAAAAAACTGTTGTAGATACTAAATAATGTAATGTTGTGAAGGTTAATACCATTATATTCTAATTTATGTTTCATTATATTAGATACATATGATTGTAAAATATTATAAAATATGTATCTAATACTATGTCTTTATAAAGTGCAAGAACAACGTATTTCAATACATAAATATATCTGAAATGCTTTAGCATTGTATTATAATGGGTAACAAAATAAAACTGTTTAATCATTAAAAAAAATAATGTATGAGTACCTAACATTACCAACAACATAAAAAAATCATTAAAATTAAAATCATATTCCACTTGAAATAGATCTCGTTCGGACTTTTTCTCGTATGATTTCAGTGCAGTTCAGTCAGTGGGTACCTTGTGCTCAAATAAATTACTGTACTAAAGGTAAGTCGGAATCATTACAACCAACTTTTCAATCTCACTTGTTTGTTTTCTTTTTCGTGACGAGGCCATTGAATCATACACACAAATGCATCGATTCTTTAAAGTAATGACTGTCAATACCCAGTGAAAGGCGCCGTCACAGTTAATTGGGACAAATACCTCATTAACCATATTCCATGGTTGACCTGCACACGTACTCAACCCCTTGATGGTGTTAATCAATGACATCTCCATATCAGCAACCTCATCAGTCCTGACGGATGCATCTTGAGTTGCAAGATCCTTAGCAACGTCTGAATTGTAGTAATTCACATATGCCTTATCGATGTACACTTTGAAAAAATAATCTGTGGTAGTGTATCTGCTGATTGAAAAATTCGTGTTATTGTACTTCTTCCTTAAGTAGTACAAAATAACATCCCGATGTTGTTCAAATTGTAATAAATTGGTATGTTATAGCAATCAACTGTAATAATTAGTAATTAGATACAAATTATTGATTATGTATCTAATATAATAAATTTATAAATACTGGTAACTGTAAGATCAACAAATGAACAACATATATATTCATATATAATGATACATTTTTTGTTATTATGTATCAAATACAAAGTACATTTGGCTAAAAAATTTCAATTATATTTACTAACAGTAAAAATGCAAATCTTACAAAAACAAGTTTCGTTAGCATAATGTTTAGCTTAAACATTTTTTATAACTTGTGCAGTGAATGTAACTCATGTAATATACTTTAATACTTCATCATAGAAATCACACAATTCGAAATCTATTTACTATTGAAAATCTGCTTAAACAAAGTTTGAAAAAAAATGTAATACCTCATCATTCCAGCACTTGTTCTGTTGATACATCAAGTACAACCAGTTCTTGAATTTTGGAAAAGCAACAACGAAATCTAGTTGACGAAATCCAAGTGTTGAACAATTAACTTTGTAGTGATCGTCATTATCTTTCCTGTAACATAAAAGTACAGTTGATTTGAAAAAATAAATAAATAGTAAATTGTATATTACTTTTGAATTTAGAATAAGACGTGTTGCTTACTTTTTTGTGTGTTGCTTGTAAAGATCATCATTAATCCATTCTTCAAATATTTTCATCTCTACAATAGCTGAATCCCCAGTAATGTGATAACCTTCGAATGGGTATTTTTTCCGCTCTTTAGAAGTCAACTTTTTCTTTCCTTTAGAACTTGATCCAAAATGGGTAAAAAAAGGAGAACGATAAATCTTCGATGATTTTCTTAAGCGTGGTGCAGGTGCATTCTTACCAGCTGATACATTTTTTTTGGAGTAGAAAAGGCAGGTAAAATTATGGTGTCACTAATCTCATACTCTGCTGGAGTTGTTAGTGGAGGATTGTAAATCGTCAATGTCAAATCATATTCTCGCTCTGGAATAATACTTTCAAGCGACTGAATTTCTTCAATAATTATGTCACTCTGCTTCTAAATTTCAACCTCCTGAAAATGATTTGAAACCTTAACAAATTTATTATCACTAAAGTCAAGTTATTTTAAAATTAAACTAGTACCAATAATATCTATTTATGTATCTCAACTTTACCAATAAGTAGTAACTTGTATCTGAATTTTATTTTAACTTGTTTTTAGAATTTAATTTAACATGTATCTAAACTTATTTTAACTTGCATATAAACTTTATATTAACTTGTATCTGAGTTTTAATTTAACTTGTATCTCTACTTTATTTTAACTTGTCTTTACTTTAATTTAATATGTATCTAAACTTAATTTAACTTGTATATAAACTTTATATTAACTTATATCTGGACTTTATTTTAACTTTTATCTGAACTGTATTTTAGCTTGTATCTCAACTTTATTTTAACTTGTATGTAAACTTTATTTAAAATCTGAAATATTACTACCATAACTGTCTGTTCATTTTTTTTCTAGTGAATTAGATTCTTACTACTAAATTAATCAAAATGTACAAGATATGTGAATGTTGATTAAATATATATGACTTAGTTTATATTTATCATTTCAAGCATGCCAAAGTAATTATGTTAATTACAAAACACATAATGAATGTTAATTACCTTTTCATGTTGTTCACCCTTCTTGAGAAATGATGGTGATTGGTTGGCTTTATCATCCTCCATTTCAATCAATTTGTCAATTTTTTTCCCTACACTATCAGTACTAGTAGGTCCTGCATCATCAACAACGACATCCGAAAGATCACATTCTAGCCGACTCTGTTTTACAATAGTTTTCTGCAGATATTGTATTAGAGAATACAAAAATTCAATACAATATAATTAGTTAATTACTACCTTTGAGAAGTAAGTACATATTGATACATATAAACATTCTATTATAAGATAATTAAAATAATAAATATGTACTAATGGACACCTCCATTTTCACTGTTTTTTTAGACACAATGTGGACGGACAGAATTAGTATGGCATTCAAAACCAGCAACATCATCTGAATGTTTAAACTCTTTCGGGCTTTGTGTTGTGATTTTTTCCTAAAATTGAATGATGAATAAATTCAATATACTCGTTAATAAATGTGTGTTGTTTTAAAGCATCTTACC
This sequence comes from Capsicum baccatum var. pendulum, assembly GCA_030864225.1. Classification (NCBI taxonomy): domain Eukaryota; kingdom Viridiplantae; phylum Streptophyta; class Magnoliopsida; order Solanales; family Solanaceae; genus Capsicum; species Capsicum baccatum. Next base: position 8,891,219 of record CM061552.1, read on the forward strand.
TGCTTCATAGACTCATTTTTCTGCTGCAATGAATTCAAAATTTCATTGAATCTAGCGTTCATCAGACTCTCCAAATCTTTGAATTTTTGGTCAATCTAGTAAATATGCAAGTTGATTCGTTAAAATGCATACAAACAATAAATTTATAAAGCAATAAATTGTAGATCCTTACGTATGTCTTCACGTATGTCTTCATTTCGGACTATAACAAATGTAGGTCTGCTTTAACCACAAGGTGTTTCCTGTTTAATGTGGATGTTGAATCAGCATCAACTTTACTTTTTTCTTTCATATATGCTTGATTCGCCAGTATTTGTTAAGTATGAAAAATAACAAGATGTAGAAACATTTTCATTATGAGAAAAATATAAAATATGTTGATAAGGAAAATACCTATCGTCTATTTTTTTTTTAAATTTTGAAACTGCATTTGTTTTTTACGATCTGATCTTCTTCCTGTTGGAACATCTTTTTCAGTCTTTGTCATAGGTGCAGATACTATACGAGAAACATGTATCGACTCCCTCATCAAAAATTGTGGAGAGATAGAACTGGTCATCAAAACTATCATGATCTTCGGTAACTTGGGGTAAATTCACTCTGTAACTCCTCTGATCTTGATTTTAGATGACGATGACATCGAAGATGTACCATGGTGATCAGATGCAAAACTAGTGCGCTCTAAATCAAGTTTCTCAAACTCATCCGCAATAGGAACAATGTTGGCATATGAACACTATGTACAAAAAAATTATCCATCAAATATTATTACGATTAAAACTACAAATACTATAATTCAATGTATGAAAAAAGTTCAATCAGTATCGTACTTTGCTAAACATTTTGGTCATAAACTGATTAAATTAAGGCCGGACTGCAACAACCTTTCAACTCAATATGCGAGGTATGTTATTTCCCTCCTTAAAAACAACTTTGATATCAACATTTGAACAAAGTTCAAACATCCACACATAAAGAACCTGTGGGATACCACCTAACCTATAAAGCTGCTTCTCCATTAAAACTTCTTGCCTAAGTGATGCCATCAACCTAGAGAAAGACACTTTACCCCAAGGAAGAATTGATATTTTCCATCTTCAACCATTTTGAGATCAGAAAATGGCACGGGAGAAGCATTCAACTATGAGTAGATAAAAGTGTGTATGAAATATAGGATTGCCATCTGGAGGGCATCCTCTTTGTTTTCAAAATTTCCCTTCATAAAACGTTCAACCAATGCCTCCTTATCTACACCATTGGTAGATTGTGGAAAATATCTTTTCATAAGACTACTCATAGAAGAATCTTCATATTTGAAATCATCAATATTTTCAAAATAGTTTAAGCCAGTTATCAAAGCAAATTCATTGATGGAAAATTTAAGCATCTGGCCTTTGACAAAAACATGTACCTCTTCTTGATTTGGTTGCTCGATCTCAAGCATAAGAAGATATTTTTTTATTTGTCCAATATAATTAGAAAGAGGTATGTTGAGATAACATTCAAAAATATTCTTCTCAAATAAGTGTAAAACTTTTTGCCCGACAACTTCTTTAATTTCATCCTTAAATCTTAAATTGCCTGAACTTACAAATCTAAGAGGATGAGTTGGAATTTCCTTTATAACATAACTCAATTCCTAAAAACAAAAAGAAACAACAATGAAAAAATTAGTCAATATGCAACAACTCTACATTAAGACAGACAATAAAAACAAATACTCTAATAACAACACACATTAGATACAAGTTAATACAACATGTATGTATGTAGGTATTAACTTGTATCTTTTGTTATATGATTTTCAATAACAATTAAACAACACTAGATACATTTCAAGCAATTAACAATAAGTACCAGATACAAATTAATACAACATATATCTATTAAGTATTAGCTTGTATCTCTTACAATAAAACTTTCAGTAAAATTTAAACACCAATAGATACTTATCAAAGCATTAAGAAAAACTCAAAGATACAAGTCAACATAACATGTATCTATAAAAAAACTTGTATCTTTTATTATATGACTCTCAATAACAAGTTCAACAACACTAGATACATTTCAAGCAATTAACAGTTATTACCAGATACAAGTTAACATAACATGTATCTATGAAGTCATAACTTGTATCTCTTATAATATAATTTCCAGTCAAGTTTAAACACCACTACATACATATCAAAGTATTAACAACAACTCACAGATACAAGACAACAAACATATATCTAATGACAAGAAACTTGTATCTTTTGTTATATTAATTACAATATCAAAATAAATCACAAGATACATATAGATTATTAGCAACAAAGAAGCAGATAAAAAATGAATTTTCACACGTATCATTGTCACATCCCTTTTCAACTCCAAAAAGATTACATTTTAAGTTTGAAATGAGTTTTATTTATTGAGTGACAAAAGATGAAAACTGATTTTTAAAAAAAGAATTATTTATATTTTTTATTAAGAGTCGCCACTTGGCATAATCCGGTGTGCCAAGTCACCTTTGGAAAATTCTTTTCAAACTATTTTTGACTCTTTTAAACTGTTTCACAAACAGAGATTCCGGATAAGGAATTCTGTTGACCGAGGTGAAAGTGTTAAGGCAACCCTTGATCCCGTGGTTTGACCACGATCTCTTGGTGGAATGTATCGGATAATTCTGGCACTACGAATGTACAAACCACACAAAATACGTAAAATAATCAAACAAACAAATAAAAACAAAACGAATAAACAATATAGTGTCCAGTTCAATTTATACAGTCCAAATAAAAAATGTGAAATCTAACCTATACTAATCCTAACTACGCTCTTGTGCTTTACCCGACGCCTCGGGCCTTGATCGAGATCCATCTTCGCCAACATGATACGTCAGGACATTTCCCGGTGAATAAATACATCAATATTCGGGGCATTCCCGGACCAAATGAGTGTACTTCAATCCAAAAACATAAACCAACACATTTCAACAAAACACCTTCAACATTCAACGATCGCAAGTCATAAACTTTGCCTAACCCACTTATATTTGCCTATCAATGATCGACCTAAACATGATATTACCGTGTTTCAATAACATCCATGCTTATTCCGAACTAGACGACATATCACGTTCAACATCAACGATTAATCAAAATACTATAATATTTAATTTTATCAATTTTCGATTCTTATTTCCCAAATTGCTTTTCAACACAAATTTCTTTTACGAGACATGATTATCCGACCTATACTAATCATCAAATTTGTTTCACAATCAATTATCCATAAACAAGCAACATCAACGTCGATAAGATCACCCAATCAAGATCATCCAACACATAATCATAGCCATTTCAACATAATAAAATAAAGAAGAAAGAAAGGGAGTAAAGAGATGGACCTCAAGAGCTTTCGATTGATTTTAACAAGAGAAATAAGAGCTCATCCAAGAACCTCGAAGAATACCAATGAAATCTCGACTCTTCAAATCAGTCGAGAAATAGTCCAAAATGCGATAACCCTAAATCCGGTATCGAAGATTGAAGACCGATGAAATCACAACAAAATAGCAACAAAAATAATCCAGACCAGCCCGGTATCAAAAAATTTCAAAAGCACGTTATCGAAAGACGAATGATGAGCAAACGAGAACTAATGTCTCCAAAATCTAACTAAGAGCTCGAAACCAGTCCGAATCTAAGCTTCGGTGAGCTGTAAAAGGAAAAAAAGCTGACAAAAAAGGTCTAAATCCGGCGACTGTACCGTCGAACAGTAGCCGGAAACCAAAATAACTATCTCTCTCTCTCTATTCATCACCCTCTCTCTCAATCAACTCCATTTTTATGGGTATGTCCGAATTAGTGTGCATATGTGTGTGTGCTTAAAGATGAAGCAAAAATGGAGAAAAAAGAAGCCGTGGGTATATGTTTTCTTTGTTTGAAGAAGAAAACCTCTCCAAGAAGAAGAGCCTTTATATTTTTCCCTCTCTATATTGTCTGTACTATGTGATGGTGTGGTGGATTTTACTGTGGGTGGAGATGTGAGGATAAGTGAAGATGGATATGGTTTTCCGGTGGGGCTATGGGTGTCTTTGATGAAGTTTTAGTGATGTTTCTTTGTGTTTTTTTTTGTGAACCCCCATAAGCCAACCCAAAAAAGAAATCCTCCCGTATATATCTTTGTAGACAAGAAAAAGAGAGAGAGGGTCACGTGGGGTAGGGGTATGGTAGGTAGGTAGAGGGTGGAGTGGTGAGTTGTGAGGGTATGGGTAGGGGTAAGGTATCGTTTTTTAGTTGAAGGGGTAAGGGTTAGGTGTCTATTTTTGATTGGGTGAGTTGTTGGAATCTTTAAGATAAGACAAAATTAGTTAGGGTTTATTATTTGGATAAAAAAAAGAAGGAATAAATAAATAAGTAAAAGATGAGGTGGTTACTCATTTGTTTTTCTTGAAGAAAATTATAAGATGGGGTCAAAGTGCGTGATAATGGAGTAAGAATTATTTTCGATGGGACAAAATTACGTGTCTACAATCATCCATCACAAAATTTGTATCTTGACCTAATATCGAACAAATCTGTACATTTAATTACCTTAGGAAGTTCATCTCTACAAATTTCTTCGATAATTCTTCTTCTCTTGATGGGAGCTTTACTTACAGGGCTGTTGGGTCCTCTTTTCTTAGAATCACTTTCTTTTTTGTTGTCCTTCTTAGCAAGCTTTTGACATAATTTCTTCATAATTTGAGATTGTTTCTATGTTTTGACCTATTTTTATGAAAATCATCAATTTCATAGTCAAAATCTCTCGGAACAAAGTTTACAACTTTTTGAGATTCTTTGATACTTTCTAATTGAGAAACTCCAAGACTAAAAGAAGGCCTAGACTCTTTATTCATGTTGATAATTTAAACAATGAAGCATAAAAAAGTGAAATTGAAGAAATCTCTCTACCAAAAGACTCAACTTTCAGATAGCTTTACTTGCGGCAATTTTTTTTTTTGAAAAATAAAAACGTAAAAAAGAAATTAAATAAATTGAATCTGGTTTTATGGGGAAAAATTACCTTGATTGAATTTTTTGAATCAGATGGAGAAGATGGATAGAAAATGGTCAGATTTTGCACTGTTGAAAGAGGAGATGTGGAGTGTTTTAGGTAAAGAACCGGCTTTTTAGTTGTAGGGTTAACTTGTATCTCAAAATTAGTAAAAAATATGAAATGTTGGGATTTATATATGTAATTTTTAAGAAGTGGGGGGATTTTTAGAAGTTTAGAAACTTATGTTGTTTATTTAGGTAATTTTTGCTTATTTTATAACTTCAGGAAAGAAAACGAATTATATTTAAATAATGCCCATCAATTATTTTATAACTTCAGGAGGAAAAAACTACTAGTGTTTGCCTTTTTTTTAATACTAATTTATTCCCACCTGCCTCGCATGTATAACGTTTGATTATTTAAAATTAAATGATTTTGTTTATTATAAAGATTTTTACTAAAGTGTAAAAAGTTCAAATCACTTTTCAAGAATCTTTTACGCTTTAATATAATCATGTAAATATAAACATATATTTTAATGTAAGCACATACATATTTTACGACCAGAATTTGCAAGTCGTTAATGAATCATCACTTTTGTGTTTGTTATGGAGTACCTCTTTCCCTTACATTCCCTGGTACTTCCCGTCTTCCATCCAACACATTAAGCATGGTTAAGGAAAATATTTCCTCAATCAAAGGGATAAACCCTTTGTGAATACAAAATTGAACTCCATTACTTATTGGTATTTCTTTAGCATCAAAGTTTATAGAATCAAGAATTCTCCTTCCTTCTACTTCTATAGTAGCTCCTTCTCATTTCTTGACATGAAAAGTAGCAACAGTAGGCCAATCGATTCCTTTTAAAGCACTATCTATGTTACAATTATACCATCCAATAGGAGGCAACTCCTACTTTATACATTTGTCTGTAACTTGGCTTCCATGCTTTTAAGACTTGAAAAATCCGAGTTCACCTCCTAGATATCTGCATAAAAGGAAAATTAGAGATGATAAGTTTATAAATAGAGTTAGTAATATCATAACTAACCTTCACATATGAGAGTAGACCTCCATATAGAATAATATTTCTACTCTTCCATAAAAATGATAGGATTATTCTGGGAATTACAGCCATGACAGTCTTAACCTTTTCATTACGAGGTGCATCTCTCCACTCTTCTACTGTTTGTTTTAATTAAACCCATGGTCCATGCACCAGCACCACATGCCAAAAAAACTCCATACCTTTTTAGCCATTTCTCCCATTAAGAATAGATGTTATACTATTTCGGGGGTGGGAATTCAACGCACAAACAATCAATTAGGATCCATATTTCTATCCAACTTAGCTATCACTATAGCCACAACAATTTTCGTACTCCTGATTCTCTGAGTCAAAGAATAGAACTTGAATGGTAGACCTTTCAACCAGACTTGTTTGTACTGAACATCTTATTCCTTCTTAACCCTTAGTAGTTCCCATGAAGTGCTAACTTTTAACGTGCCTTTGCTATTAAGAATCCAACATGGTCTGTCAGTATCTTCTGGGGGATAAACTTGTGTAGATTTCTTTCAATATATGAGACAATTATATTTGGAACTAACTACTGCAATCTTTCTATCTTCTGTCATTCCTTATTAATCAAATCTCTAATGTCTTTTATTTTATGCCTCACATGGCAGTCCTCTTCTTGGTATAAAGGTCCAAGTTTAGTACAATTTTCAAACGAGTTGTTGTTGTTGGGACCTCTTGGTTCTTACCAGATATGCTTCTCTAGAATCCCCCTATTTTCTAACATGTATTTTCAGACTTGTGAACCTCCCTTCCATTGCACCAAAGAAGAAATATGTTTTTTGTAATATTTACTCCGCATTAAATTTGCCCATAAGGAATTTTCAGTTTTGATTTACACCACAGCTTTGCAAACATAGCTTTAGAGACATCAAAAAAATATCTAAAACCAAGACCTCCCTCTTCTTTAGGTAGATAAATATCAACCCAAGCAACACGATGTTTGCTATTACCCGTTTCTTTATTGTTCAAAACGAATGTTGCAAAATCTTTTTGCAATTCCTTAAGAAAAAACTTTGAAGGAACTATTACTGAGAGAATATGAATAGGGATAATTTGCAACACACTATAAATTAATGTATCTTTGCCGCCATAACATAAAATCTTTCCCTTCCAAGTTTGAGCTTATCCATCACCTTTTTGGTGAGGTTATCATAATTACTTTTCCTCTTTTTAGCATGGGTTATAGGACAACCTAAATAAGTAATAGGGAACTGACCTATTGAAATACTCGTGTATCTATCAACCAAACTCCTAATTGTGCACTAGTATTTTTATCCATAGACCAAGCATTCTTCCCTTTGTTAATTAGTTGACCAGATTGCTTTTCATACTTTCCCATTACTTTCATGATTCTTTTGATGGATTTCTCAAGTGCTGCTACAAAGATGATGGTATCATCTAAATTTGCCAAATGATCCATAAACCACATATTGAGCATCATCAAATAAAGAAATTAAAGCTCTGGTAAACACCTCTTCGCTAAGAATAAATAATGCAGTGGAATGAAGGAATCTGCGAGCCTGACTATCACCAAGTCACCAAGACTGAGTTTCGATAGTTTGCAATGAGCCTACAAATGATTTCAAGAAAAACTTCTCAAAATCTCATTTTTCTTAGGAATTTTATCAAGAAAAAGCAAGAGACTCTGTCGTATGCCTTTGCCATATCAAACTTGATAATGACATTGGCTTTTTTTTTTCCTTTTAGTGACGTCTGGTGCAATCTCCTAATTAAGTAGTATATTTTAAAAAATATTCCTCCTCATCACAAAACCTGATTGATTAGCACATATCAATCTAGGAAGCACCAATTCCAATCTATCATGAACAACTCTAGAAATAACTTTATTAACAAAGTTGTTTAACCTAATTGGTCTTATATCAGAAAAGAGTGTGTGACAGATTTCTTAGGTAGTAGCACAAGATTTGTAGGAGTGAAAGATTTGGGATGAGTATTCCTAGAGAAAAAGGCATGTACTGACTTCAGAACGTCAATCCCTACAATGTCCCAACATCTTTTGTAAAACAAACCTATGAAACCATCAGGTCCACTTTTCACTATTGCCACTTAGATTAAAAGCATGTATAACTTATTCTATGGTAGGCATAGTAATCATAATGGCATTTTCTTCAACAGTAATCCTTTGAGGGATGTGTCTAAGTAGTGAAAAATTAGTTACATCTCTCTGTCTTGGGAAGACTATTTCTGAATGAACTGTATAGCCTCTTCACAAATCTAGTCTTTATCTGCCAACAAAATACCCTATTCATGATGAATTCTTATGATTCACAACCTCTTCCTTCCCCCCTTTTACTAGACTATGAAAAAATCTAGGATTCCTATCCTTTTTATAAAACCACTTGAAACCTACTTTTTGTTTTTCTAGTAATCCTCTTCCAAATGCAAATCTTTGTTGAGCTAAAGCTTGGTCCTTCCACACAACCTCACTATGAAGACTTGAAGAATCCTCTTCAAATAAATTCTCCTCTATTTTGACAATTTCTTCTCTTATCACTATTTGTTTGAAGATATGCCCATAAACCTCTCTACACTATTTGGACAAAAATGATTTTAGTCTTTGAAGTTTCTCCTTGAAATCAAAAAAAGGATTTCCATCATCATTATGAAGCCAATTCTATGCTACCACTTGTTTAAAATCATCACGTTCAACCCAAGAATTCAGGAATTTAAAAGGTTTTTTGAAGGAAATAACAACTTCTTCACACTTGATCATTATTGAACCATGATTAGACCCAGACCTAGTTGTTCCATTATGTGACATTAAACTAGTTTTCAAAATCCTGATTAATTAGAACTCTATCTAGTCTTTCAAAAATACCATCATCATCAACTCTGCAATTTCACGAAGTACACGGGCTTCCTCATCTATTGGGATCTCTATTTTATTGTATCCTTACTATCTATGAGAGAATTTAACACAAATTTTGTAACTGTTGGAACAAAATTCTAATGATACAACGAAAAAATGTAATTTTCATAAAGTCTCATTGATTTTCAAGATAGGTAATGGACTTCTACGAACCGATGTGCAAAACTCTAGACCCAACTTGTACTTGTGTGAATGATGAACCTAAAGATTTGATGCCAACTATTCATGACATGAAACCAAGGGTTGTGATTCACCTATATAACCCTATATAACCCACTGATAGGTAAGCCAGCCCAAGAACCTCATCTCACGAATAAAGATGATGTCTAAATTACTGAAACTAGTTGAATAAATCAATAAGAGGAGCCTTTCATAAAACTCTTAAGTTTGGAAATGTAAATGACACAAACTCCCCCAAAATATTGAATTCTCTAGAACAAGTACAGAATTTATTACAACTCTAAAACTCTCAATGTCAATAAAGGAAGTTGTTGCATCCAAATGCTCATCCACGTATAACGCCCTAGATAATCCAAGAGTAGACTAGAACCATGCTTCAAGTACATAAAGGGTAAACCATCAAGTTTTAATACTATGAGGAGGGATTTGGCCATTTACCAAGACCGCAAGAACCCCATATCCCTTAACCAAGCCAAAACCTCTGTTATCGATCGATCTCTAAAGTAGTGATCAAATTCAAACGAGCATAACTTTCAAATTTTGATGCATTTTATAGCTCCAAATGCACAAAATGATAGATATTTGAATTAAATTTCACAAGCATCTAGTTTAGCCTTAGGCCCCATTTGGCCATGAAAATTACTTTTTTCAAGAGTTAAGTTGGAGTTGAAGATGAAGTTGTAGTTGGAGTTGTGTTTGGCCATGAATATAAATTAAAGTTGTTTTTGAAATTTTGTGAGAGAAGTATGAGTGAAAAAAGTGAAAATAAGTAAAACTTGTTTTCACTTTTTCAAATAATTTTCCGGAATTGGAGTTGAAAAATTCATGGCCAAACGCAGCGTATTTTCACTTTTTTCACTAAAGTGAAATAATTTTTCAGAAAAAATTTCTATGACCAAATGGCTACTTAATCCAACATCAAAGTAGAAAGCTATGGTATTTTCATAGAGTAGTGCTCTGCAGTGAGATACCACGAGACCAACCACGACCGTGGTTAGATTGTATGATCATACAAAGGTTTCGTCTGATAAAGATAACCCCAAGTTCTAAAGTTGACAAAATGTACCCTCACACCACAAGAAGGATCCACTATCATGCTTTGAAACCATGATTCACTAGCACAATCGTGAGTCCTACAAACACCATCAATGTAACCAACAAACATACGTACTAAGGTAAGATCATAGGTAGATCTCATGATCACACCAAGGATCGTCAAATCATGTTTAGAGTTCTCTCATCTAGCTCCCAATTATGAGTACAACCCACGATCTTAGGTTGTTTGTACGGTCGTGGAAATGTCTCATATGTCCAATCCCATAGTTTCCAGTTACAAAATTTTAAGGGGCATATCAGTCTTTTCACACTCTTTAACATCAAAGCTACATCATTTTGGGAATCTCCCAGGATAATATTGGGGTTAATAATACCTTCACTCTCATTATTTAGAAAATTATCTGATAATTAATTTCAAACGAAAAAAGTTGTAATTTTTTCCCAAGGCAAGTTAGGGTTCATCTTCCTCAGGCATCCAACTCTAAATAATTCATTAGGGCCCTCATCTACAAGTATGTGGGATTGCATTAATGGATTTCCTTCACCCATTTAGTCACTATGTTAACCCAACTCTTCAGTACAATTACATTTTCACAACTCTGGGTTATGGATAACTGTAAAGATATTGAGATATCAACCTTTTTGTGTCATTGGGTTACAATCCCCATTTTAGCATGAATTACAGTGTTAATATTTGACAATGATCCTAAACCCTAACTATATTGTGAAATCCATGATTGTGGACTTGAGTCATTGAATTCTAAAATTGTACTCAGCTTATGAAATTGGCATAGTAGTTGCACTCTTCAGAGACGGCAGGTTATGAACACCCGATGACCCAGTATTTCACGCATATACCTTTAGATGCAATGTTTCCCAGTTTACATATTTGGAATACTTTTAGATAGTACTTTTATTTCATTTAATATATTATTACATTCAGTGGGTATATTAGTTATCAGTGTCATTCGGTTGGAAGTAGTACTTAGCACCGAGCAGACTCAGTGATGAAGGCTCATCACCTTAGTCCTTTTGGACAACAATTTTGTGGATCCGTATCAGTCCATATTCATACCCTTGTCAAGGAACGAACACCCTTCCAGCTCGGGTAACAAGTTGGCTTCTTGTTTGCTAACATTAGGTTTTGTCAGTTATTAGTAACTCACACAGTCTAGAATTTATAGTTTAAATTTTAGATTCTTCCATGGCCTTTATTCAGTTATTTGGGCCATGTTACAACATATGTTCATTACTTGGTCGTGCACTAGTTATCATGTTACATTTACCATGTTTAGTTCGTATCAGTTACTTTTCTTTCTCCCACACTCATAACATTTAGAGTACCAATTGCATACATTCTTTTGTGCTATATTGTCTTATAATATAGGTCAAGACGCTCAGCATTTGGATCACGACTAATATGATCTCTTTTCGTATCAACAACTATAGTTTTGGTGATTCCTCATCATTGCAAGGACTAGAGTTAGCTTTTCATTTTATTTTATGTTTCTCATTCCTAGTTTTTAGATAGATAGAGTTAGATGGGGGCTTGTCCTAAAGACTCGTCTTAGTAGAGGCTTTTCAGACTTATAGTTAGATGTTAAGATTTTGATCTCAAACTTTTTTAGTGATGATTAGATTTCCTTTGAATATTTAATACATTATTCAGTTCTGCTTCCGCATAAGTTTCTTCTATTTTATTATCTATATTTCTTAGTGTTTTACCAAGTCATGGGTTAGCTTGGAGTCACTTTTGATTCTAAGCACCGTGTTGCGACTGGGGAGTAGTCTTGAGTCATAAAACACTTTGTATTATATCAAAAAGTTTAAAGTGTACAAAGATGTTAAAAGCCACACCGTGTATAGTCTTATTTATGGGTGTGAAGTGCGTCACACTTATGAGTAAGATGCTATGAGACGTTTTAGGAAATGTTTCATTTCTTTCATATTCATATCATGTGATAAGAGTATGAGGTCTAGTAAACCCTTTTTAAAATCTTTCTCTGCACATATACTAAATATGCCTCCAAAGAGGACCAACGGAAGGTGTGGAAATGAGAGTGTTGGAAAATCAACAAGCCCCATCAACTCCAGAAAACCCTTTCAATGAGCAAGTCTCCTATGCTAAATTCAAAGCTGCCATTACGGCCTTTGCTCATTTTATGACCGTTCAAAATAACCAGCTTACCATAGCACTAGCCAACCCAATAGTGAATGTGGCATTAGCCAAAGTCCAAGACTTCACTCAAATAAATTCCCCAGTGTTCTTTGGATCCAAGTGTGTGGAGGATCCATAGGATTTTGCAGATGGTATTCAAAAGGTTATAAAGATTATGGGTGGTACTCCAACTGAGAGCGCTGACCTGGCTTCCCATCAAATGCAAATGATAGCTCACACCTGGTACAAATAGTGGAAAGAGAAACATACAACCAATAGAATGGGATGAGTTTGTGATTGCATTTTCTGGATAGGTTCTTCCTGCTTGAATTGAGGGAGCCAAGGTGCAGGAGTTCAAAAATGTGAAGTAACGTAGAGTGAGTATGAAGGAGTATTTCCTTCAATTACTTAGTTGTCAAGTTATGCTCTGACTATGTTTCCTAATTCTAGGGCCACATGAGCAAGTTTATGTGTGGTGTTTCTAAGGATACAATCAAGGAGTGTAGGACGACTATATTTGTGAAGAGACAGACATCTCTAGGCTAATGGTTCATGTTAATGAAATAAAGGAAGAGAAATTTAGAGAGAAGGAAAGAGATAATAAGAGGGCCATAACAAATAACATCAATTTCTCTCACCAAGGTCAGATGGTGAAAACCATTCTCAGTTCCACTAAAAATCTTCAACTTCAGCCCCGTCTTTTGCTAGTGACCAATGCCTAACTTTAGGCAGGATCATTGATATAGGGCACCCGATTCTAACTCTAGGGTAGGGTGTTGCGCCCAAGTGCACATGCAAGTGTATGTGGTCTCACCAAGAAATATAGTGGCCTTTTACAAGCCAAGTGTCTATACCTCAAAGACTTGTGTTGACAACTATCCAATTCTAGTTCACTATTGAGATTAAACAAGTGCAAACATAACCACGAGAGTTTGAGAGTTATAACTAAAAGTTTAGTAAATAATGCGGTAATCAATAAGGATAAATCCAGGGTTAAGACTCTACGAAAAATCATACTATTCTATTTACCCCACGTTCTACTCTTTTGTTCCATCTTCCGGTCTCACAAGATGACAATGGATGTATTCTCAGGGTCGAAAATCCTTAAAATAGTAATAAAAATGATAAATAAATAGCCAAATATGATTAATAATAAAAACCAAATCAATTCATAATAAGAGTAATCATGTTCTTGGCGTTAATATCGAAAAAGGGCATTTAGCCGCTCATGGACATAACCGTAATCAAAATAGATGAATTCATTATAAAATTCATAAATAAACTAAAGTAAAGAAATATAAACCCTATTTGAAGTGTTATAAAGCATCCCTCAAAGTTTCAAGGTCGTCCAAGGTGGTTTGCATGATATCAAGTGTCCTATTTATAGTAGAACAAAGCTGCCGGTTTTGATATTTGGTCCGCGTCGCACCCTTTATTGCATCACCTAGGATCTGAGTCACGGAACTATCACTGGTACACACTGTTTTTGGTCCCTTAGTCAGTCCCCAAGGACGTGGAACAGACCTTATACCATTGGCTAAGGTTCATGATGCCCTATTGACTCGAATGAGCCCGTTTTACATCAAATCTTGTCCCTTGGTTTCGTTTATGCATTCCAAGCCCTGTGGTGTTGTTTTCACTTGATTTACAACTTGTTTACCTTTCATATATTATAATCATAAACTAACCCAGCATTATATAGATTCAAAAACCATGAATTAGAGCTCAAAACAACACATAATACAAGACGGTGAACTAGAAACTTATGAACTAGTTTTGCCCTTTTGATCTTTGACTTAGTTTCGACTCTTTTCTTGTTTCAATTGATTATTAAACACTGTAAAAAAGTTGTTCCACACATAATTACACAATTATATCATTAGGAACTCATTACACACACTAGAGCCCATCCAGGTCAACTAGAACAACACATGGCTCAAGCTAGTAACACTAGTTCTCTTGTCTAAACTCTAAGTGACCAATTTGAATCCAAACCTGTTTAAAAAACACCTTAAACATTGTAATCAAGTACTTTTAACACTTTGAACATCAATTATGCAAATATTCACTCATTAATCACACAATAAGTACTCAAAACAAGGCTAAATAAGCTCGGATAACAATACAGAGGTGCATAAATCCACCTCAGATCACCACCCCACACTTAAGGCCTTGTCCATCCTCAAACAAATCCTTACTCTAAGCATCATAGTTAGAGAAGGATACTCCACACTTCTATAATGATTAAGACACTCAGGATAGTAAGTACTATAATGACTACACAAAATTCAAATTTGTACACTAAGCATGTTATGTACACAATTGAAAGCTCTAGAATACTACTCTAAAACATCCTAGCCTCAAGAATTGACTCACCAAGTTTGAAAACTCATGCATATTTCAAAATCAAAGACATCATACAAATCACTCAACCATCATCAAACATGTGCCCTTACCACAAAAGAGTTACCCATAATCACTCACATAGATGTACTTTATCACAAAATGGGTATAAGAATCAAATTACGCTCACCCTCACAAAGAATTTACAAGTTACACAAGATGAACCATAGTCTTTCCCTTAGTGTAGTACTCCACTAATATCAGAATATTAAGGCTCAAGATCAAATAGGTCCTTAAGGGTTGTAATGTAGGCTAAGGAATGGGTAGAAACTATTCTGCTCAGTAATAGTGATATCTTCCCTAAGCACTTTAATACATACTCCCTCCATCCCAAATTATGTGTTGCCATTTGACCGGACACAATATTTAAGAAATAAGTATTGACTTTGTTAAATTTACAAAATTACTCTTCTTAAAAAAGGAGCAATAGTATTTAAAATCAAATGGGACCACTTTTAATTGAAAAATAAATAAAAAAAGGAGTACTGGAATTTAAAATCAAGTGGGAACACTAAGGGTAAAATTGTAATTATGTATTTAAAAATTTACTAAATAAGGAAAGACGACATTCTTTTTAGGATGGACCAAAAAGAAAATGACGACACATAATTTGGGATGGAGGGAGTAATACTTTTCATTTAATTCACCTCTAACAACTAACTTTCCACCTCATCTACCTTCACACACATATTTTATTTTTTCCTATCTTATTAAGCTCACTCACATACAATATGGAAGGTTGTATTGACTATTAATTCATGATTCAATTTTAGCATAAATTTGTTCCACTCCAAACTACAACACATCAATTGTACACACTAATAACTATTACTTTGGGGCTTCACTTTCAACCTTTTCCTACTTAAAGTACAAACTCCTTATGTCACGACCCGAGGCTACCCCCTAGTCATGACAATGGTGCTTATGGTCACAAGTAACCATAAGCTAACCCATGACTGGTACCTGCTGTAAGCACTAAATAAAATATGAACATAACACATGTGCGGAAGATAAATTGAAAAAGGAATATAAATCTGAAAACTGCAATAACGAATCAATCATAAGTCTGAAGTATTTGATAAAAACTGAAGGTAACTGACTGACTGTCTAAATGACTATCTGAATGTCTGAAAGCCTCTAAACTAACTGAGGAGTTGATGGGACGAAACCCCAACTAACTTCGAATGATTGAATAAAATAAATACTAAAATAGCTGAATAATCATAACACGTCCTCGATGGATGAGGACTCACGACTACGACTGTTGGACTTATGCTTAATTGTCTAGCTGCGATCGGGAAACTATGCATCTGAGCCTATGATATAAGACATCATAGCTCAAAGAAGAGTATGCGATTAATACTTTGAATATATTGGTATATGATATGAGGTTAGGCTGATACACATGAGGTACCGTGCATATGAAATAAATACTAACTGAATAGCTTGAGATAATAGATCATGAATGCATGAGAAACTGAATTATCTGAGAATGTAAGACCAAGCATATAATACTTCTAACATAATCTATAAATTGAAATACTAAAATTTGATAACTGAATAACTGGTAATCTGAATGATTTGGTCAAGCAATCATGAACTAATTTCTATTCTGAATACTGCATTGAGACTGTGGTAGGTACCATCTAACCAACATGACCCAATCTGAACTAATCTGTGTCTAACCTGTAACCCTAGTTTGAAGGGTGTTAGTACCGAACCATGAGTATTAACACTTACTGCGTGGATCTACTAAAATGACATCTCGAAGGACTAAAGAGTCGTCCTATACTGGCAGGAGTACTCTTGAGATATTTGTCAACCCTATACTGGCATGAAGATATCTCAAACCAATGTTGGCTACGTAGTTCTGTAACTCAGGAATTGCTACTAAGGGTCACACCCTAAACTAGCAAAAATTCCCCATCCCTTTGTTCGCTCGATGCTGAATCCTACTCCTAACTAAATGACATATATTATTGGACTGAACTATGTTTAACTGAGCAAACAATATATCATAATAACTGACTGAATGAAAATATTCATGGTTTATTTGAAATCATTCTGACGGTACTGAAATTATGTAAACAACTAGGTATTGGGTGTTCATAACCCACCAGCACTGAATGGAGTAATATTAATGCCATTAAAAGCTTTAAAAACCATAATAGGGACTCATTGTTCAAAATTCAAACTCAATCAATCCATTAAACACATGAGAGTCATAAACTTAAACATGAGAATGGGTAAAACATGCGATAATAACATAGTTACAATACTAAAACCATGAAATAGGGATTTAAATATGAAGATTTTAATATTTAAAATATGTAATTGCGCATTCCACTTGGAAACACTTATAGTCATAACTTGAAATCAAACTATCAAGATATCTATGGACATATTTGAACTTAAACATGTAAAACTTATGATTTAAGAACAAAAAGGGATTCTCAGACTGCATGGGTGAAAAAAGCCCATGGATGAACATCACACATACCTAACTAGATGATTTCGTGAAGATTCTTGAGAATTTCTTGAGGTTTGAAGCTTGAATTCCTTGATTTCTTGAGAATGGGTTAGGGTTTCTTCTTTAGGAATGTGAGGCTTCTTTAGAGTGAATTTGTGATAGACAGAGCAACTAATGCTCTTTGGGGAGTTAAATCTCGTGTTATAGACTGATTGGGTAAAGGAAAATGGCCCAAATGCCCTTAATTATCAAAGAATAAAAAGCAGGACGGGTGAGGAAGGGCGTACCATGGGCTCCTGTGTAGTGTAGTAAGGGGCTCTGCAGGCTCCAGTGCGGTGCAGTGGAGGGGGTGCCACGGGATCATCCTATCGCTGCTACTATTTTAGATTCCCAAATAGGCCCTTATACTAGTCCAAAAATTTTGAAACTCACCCGATATGTACTTTGAACTACTCCGATCATGAATCAACTTAAAAATAGTCGTTCTGGGGTCGGAAAGATAAAAAATAAAATCATCAAACTTTAGGGGAAATTGAAATGACTAAGTCCCAATGCTTCATGAAATTTCTAAGTCTTAGACCCTTTTAACATAAAATTCTGAACTAAATTGAGCTAGGATCTTATGGGGTATTATAATATCTCCCCCTTGGGAACATTTGTCTTGAATAAGACTGGTTTAGCTGGAGATTATTGGCGAAACTGAGATCATAAACTGAACATACATAACTGAAAACATAATTGCATAACTGAGTCTGAAACATAATACATGAACTGAATGTATGCAATGACATGAGATGGATTACATAGTTGAAATTGAGAACGAAAAAGAGTCAGTCTGAGGATAATCGTTACCTTTAGCCGAATCTTAGTTCACGGAGAAAATATGAGGGTACTTGGTTCGCATATTTTCTTCTTCTACTTGCCAAGTGGCTTTCTTAATAGATTGATCCGCTAACGAACCTTGACCAAGGGAACTTCTTTGTTCCTTAGTCTACGAATCTGACGATCAAGGATCTCAACTCGTAAGAAAGGGTATTTTGAATATCTGTTCTTTCTAAAGGAACTACAATAGTTGGATCACTAATACACTTCTTTAATAAAGAAACATGAAATACCAGATCCACAGATGCCAAATTTGTAGGCAACTCTAGCTCATAATCTACCTTCCCAAAATGGCTCAAAATTTTGTAAGGACCAACATATCGGTGACTATGTTTCCCCTTCTTGCTGAATCTCTTCACTCACTTCATTGGAGATATTTTCAGATATACCAAATCCCCAAATTCAAACCCAAGATATCTTCTCCTTACATTTGTATAGGATTTCTGACGGCTTTGGGTTGTCTTCAGCCTTTCCCTGGTCAGCTTAACTTTCTCCATAGCATCAAATACTAAATTTGACCTAATCAAAGTAGCTTTACCTACCTCGAACCAACCAATAGGATATCTACATCTCCTTCCATAAAGATCCTCAAATAGAGCCACCTGAATACTAGAGTGATAGCTATTATTACAGGCAAACTCAATCAAAGGTAAGTGATCATTCCAACTACCTTTAAAGTCAATAACATATGCTCTCAACATATCCTCTAGGGTATGAATAGTTCTCTCTACCTGACCATCTGCATGAGGATGAAAAGTTGTGCTGAGATGAACTTGGGTACCAATGCCCTTTTGAAAAGCCTTCCAAAAGTGTGAGGTAAACTGAGTACCTCTATCTGAAATAATAGATAACATGACTCTATGCAACCTAACCAACTCCCTAATATAGAGCTTGGAGTAATCCTCGGCTGAATAAGAAGTATGAACTGACATGAAATAAGCAGATTTGGTCATTCTATCAATATCAACCCAAATTGAAGCATACTAATGACGCGTACGAGGCAAGCTAGTCATGAAATCCATGTTCATTTATTCCCACTTCCAAGTGGGAATGCTGAACTCTTGCAATTTACCACTAGGCCTTTGGTGATCAACTTTGACCTATTGGAAATTAGAACACTTAGCTACAAAATTTGCAATATCCCTCTTCATACCACTCAACTAATAGATTTCCTGCAAATCACAGTACTTCTTAGTGGATCTTGGGTATATAGAGTAACACGCACCATGCATTTCTGCTAAAATTTGCTGCCTCAAACCATCAACATATGGCACACACAACTTACCCTGACATCACAACACACCATCTCCCCTTTGACAGAAAACCTCTACCTTATGATCTCTAACTAATTCCGTCAACTTAACCAGACTAGGATTATTGTCTTGCTTTTCTTTCACTTCAGCAACCAAAGAAGATTCTGAACCATTCTGAACCCATATACTACCCTCATCTGAATCAACCAACTGAACACTTGATCTAGCAACACTACCCATAAAAAATATACTAAGGGAATTTTCCACTATATTGGATTTCCCCGGGTGATACAACACACTCGTATCATAATCTTTTAATAACTCAAGCCATTTTCCCTGACGAAGATTTAAATCTTTCTGTGAGACACATATTGAAAACTTTTGTGATCCGTGAAAATATTCACATGAACCCCATAAAGATAATGTCTCCATATCTTCATAGAAAACACAATAACTGCCAACTCAAGATCATGGGTAGGATAATTACGTTCATGGGGTTTAAATTGTCTAGAGGCATAGGCTATATTCTTACATCTCTGTATCAACACATAAGCAAGACCAACTCTAAAAGCTTCACAGTAAACCATAAATCCATCTAAAACATCTGGCAAGGTCAATACTAGAGTCGAAGTGAGTCGAGTCTTTAACACCTAAAAACTATTCTTGCAAAAATCTGACCACTGAAATTTGTCTTTCTTTTGAGTTAGTCGAGATATAGGGGATGTAATAGAGGAAAAACCTTTAATAAACCATCTGTAATAGCCAGCCAAACCTAAGAAACTCCTAATATTTAATGGAGAGATGGGCTTGGGCCAGTTTCTCACTGCTTCGATCTTTTGAGGGTCAACTCTAATTCAATCACCAAAAATAATATGGCCAATGAAAGCTACTGATCTTAGCCAAAATTCACACTTATTGAATTTGGTGAATAACTGATGGGCTCTAAGAGTCTATAATACAATCCTGAGATGGTCTACATGGCTACTTTTACTACAGGAATAAACAAGAATATCATTAATAAAGACTATGACGAACATGTCCAAGTAATGATTGAACACTTTGTTCATCAAGTCCATGAAAGATGCTAGGACATTAATTAGTCCAAAAGACATAACTAGAAATTCAAAGTAACCATACTGAGTTCTGAAGGATTTATTCAAAATGCCATATTCTCTGGTTCTAAGCTGATAATAGCCGGATCTGAGGTCTATCTTAGAGAAATAAGCTGCACCCTTAAGTTGGTCGAACAAGTGATCAATCCTAGGGAATGGATATCTATTCTTTATTGTGACTTTGTTCAACTAATGGTAATCGATGCACATCCTAAGAGAACTGTCCTTCTTACGTACGAAAAGGACTGGTGCACCCCATGGGGAAACACTCGGCCTAATGAAACCCTTGTCTAAGAGATCTTTCAACTACTCTTTCAACTTTTTAATCTTAGTTGGAGACATTCAGTAGGGAGGAATAGAGATAGGCTGGGTATCTGGAAGGAGATTTATTCTGAAGTCAATTTCTCTTTCCGGAGGAACTCTAGGTAAATCTTCAGGGAACACATCTAGAAATTTCCTAACTACTGAAACTGACTCGAGACTGGGGGTCTCAGAACTAGAGTCTTTGACTCAAACAAGATTGTACACACACCCTTTAGATATCATCTTTCTCGCTCTAAGATATATTATTCGACCCTTAAGTACTGAAGTACTACCCCTACATTCAACAACTGGTTCATTGGGAAACTGAAACTAAACAACTCTATTTCAGCTGTCAACTGAGGCATAAAATGAGTAGAGCCAATCCATGTTGAGAATGTCATCAAACTTAGTCATACTTAGTCATCTCTAACTCTTCAAGATCAACTGAGGTGACTTTCTAGGATACTGTGATCGGGCAGTTCCTGTATACCTGTCTGGCTACAATAGAGACAACTACTAGGGTAGACATTGAGAAGAGTTCTGTTAATATTTCAGGATTAACGCCGAAGTTGAAGGCTATATAAGGGGTTACAAAAGAGAGTGAAGCTCCGGAATCTAATAAAGCATAAACATGAAGATGAAATACCTGTAATGTACCCATAACCACATGAGAAAAACTTTCCTAATCCTTCGGGACTGGAGTACATACAGCTTGTTCTGACGCTGCTCACTGGATATGGCACCCTATTGAGTAGAGTGACTAGCTGGAACCAAAGGACGACTGTACTGACTCTGCTGACCAACCTTTGGACAGTCTCTGACTCAGTGGTCTGACTTGCCACATCCAAAACATACATCACTATCAACCTTACACACACCCTAATGATTCCTGCCATATTTTTGGCAAAGTGGATTAATACGACCACTATTCATACTACCCTGAGATTTAGCACTTGGTGCTCTTTTCCGACTGTCATTCCTAAATTTTGGCACTGGCGTACTAGCTGAAGACTGAACTGGGTTTGAAAATTTTAGATGGAACTGAGGGCAGTTACCACCATCTGACCTCGGTAGAGAAAAATTAAAACTATCTATTTTGGCCCTCTTATTCTCACTCTATTTCTCCTTAAGATACTCTTCCTGAATCTGTTGATCATGAACCATAAGCTTAGATAGGTCCATTTCCTTAATCAACATAGAATTCGGACACTTCTTAACCACGCTATCAGATCCACCAAAAATAAACTTACTCATTCTAGACCTATTATCATCCACCATAGAAGTAGCATACCTCACCAACTTTGAGAACTTAAGTGAGAAATCTTTCACACTCATGTTGTGTTTCTTCAAGTTAACAAACTTCTGCACTTTAGCTTCCCTCAACTCTAACGGGAAAAACCTATCTAGAAAAGCCATGGAAAACTTCTCCCACTCTACAGGCCTTGCAACAATATCTCTATCCTTCTTACACTGCTTATACCAGATGTAAGCTGTATTCTGTAACTAATATGCAGTTAACTATGAACTCTCACTTGAATTGACACCTATTATACCTCTTACTATCTGAACCATATCAAGAAAATCCAATGAATCCTCTTCAGACTTGGATCATAAAAACTAAGGGGGATTCATTTGGGTAAAATCTTGAATCCTAGCCATGGCTATGTTTGCCACTAGATTAGCTGGGGTAACAACCTGTTGATTGTTCTGAGCAGCTACTAAGTGAGCTAAGGTGGTGAAAATAGCTCTGAATTTGGCATAAGAGACATATTTATTAGGAGATCTTCCTGAACATGAGGTGGTATAGGTTGGTTCCCGTACCTTCTTGTGTTGTTTATTTTGGGAAGCATTGTCTATAAGTAGAATAGAGGATAAATTGAGAGATTTTAAATAGAGATCATTCTTATTCGCATGACATGAATAATGAAAGAAGGAAGATTTTTCCTAAGACGTCTTGGAGCTTCTTGTTCATAAGTGTGGCGTGCTTTACACCCATGCAAAAAACTTTACTTAACACAACTTTCAGACTCCCTAGGACACTTTACAACTTTGGGATCTAATATAAAGTTTTTTCACCACCTAAGGCTACCCCCTAGTCGCGACAATGGTGCTTACGATCATAAGTGACTAAGAGATAACCCTTGACTGATAACTGTTGTGAGAACTGAATAAAATATGAACATAACACATGTGCGGAAGATAAACTAAAAGGGGAATGTAAATCTGAATACTGCAATAACAAATCAATCATAAGTTTAAAGCATCTGATAAAAACTAAAGGTAACTGACTGAGTATCTAACGGACTATCTGAATGTCTGAAAGCCTCTAAACCGACTGAGGAGTTGATGGAAAAACCCCCAAATTAACTCTAAATAATTGAATGAAATAAATACTGAAATAGCTGAATAATCATAACATGTCCTTGATGGATGAGGACTCACCACTACGGTTGCTGGACTTGCGCTTAATTGTCTAGTTGCGATTAGGAAACTGCGCATCCGAACCTTTGATATAAGACATCATAGCGCAAAGAAGAGTATACGATCAGTACTTTGAATGTACTAGTATATGAGATGATATTAGGCTACTATACATGAAGTACCATGCATATGAAATAAGAACTAACTGAATAGCATGAGACAAAAAATCATGAATGCATGAGAAACTAAATTATCTATGAATGCAAGCCCAAGCACATAATATTTCTAAAATAATTTGTAAATTGAAATACTGAAATCTGATAACTGAATACCTGGTAATCTGAATGCTTTGGTCAAGAAATACTGAACTGAATTTTATTCATAATATTGCACTGAGATAATGGGAGGTATCATCTAACCAACATGTCATAATCTGAACTAATCGGGTTCCAACCTGTAACCCCAATTGAAAGGGTGTTAGTACCATGCTATAGGTATTAAAAATGGTTGCATGGATCTACTAAACTGGTATTCCGAAGGACTAAAGAGTCACCCTATACTGGAAGGAGCACTCATGAATCCAACAAGGGATGCTAAGCTTCAGACTCCATAATTTTTCCTTTGCCAATATGAAAGTAGAATGTAATGAAAGTAATTTCTAGGCATATAAATGATATATGAAGTTGTCATCTTGACATTTAATCGGGGAATGGATTGCAATACCCCTATATGATGCAATAAAGACCAAAAAAGTTATTAATGTTCTTTTCTTCGTATTTTGGTTGTTAATGTGACATGTGTTTGACAGCTTTACATTCCTATTTTATCAAGTTATGCAATGTTGATAAAATACTAATATATTTTATTTGCAGGAGAAAGATCGTACGAGGCTAATAACGTAGGCTATGGCATTCAAGGCTACACTCACAAGGAAGAAGAAAACCCCTGGTGATCCTGATGTTTGGGTTAAGCCACGAGTTCAATTAACCTTTGTAAGCCTCTATTACAAGTAGTAATTACTTTATTTCCTAAATTTGTATTCTAGTGTAATTATCATTAACTTCAGAATCGATATTTGCAATCGATAAAGGATTTTCGCTGTACTCTATTAGATGATAGTCAAGACCTGCCACTTAGCCAAGAGCAGAATGAGAGAATATGGTTAGATGTGGTTGGTGGTTCGGGCATGAATGAGTATGATTATGTCTTTCCATAATGAACCTTTCGTGAAGTTCGACTACCTTGACCGCCTGTGTCTATATATTTCACATAGGGTATATACTCAATATAGAGATGTGATTATGGAGCCCAACAGTGATGAAGACGATAAGGATATTAGTATGTGGACAATGCACAGTCGCGTTGTTAAAGTTGAGTGTTGTGTTACATAATCTAAACTATGTACTTTATGATGGTTTATTCGAATTATTAAGTGTTTTTAAATGCATGAGAGATTTGAAGTAGTCTATTCAATAGTATTATTGTATAAATAACTTGACTACTGTGTCTTTTCATTTAATTTCAAGGTACTTCAAGTAGATTTTCATCTAGTGTTCATTGGATGAGATATTTAGTACTTTTGTTTGTTGTTGGATTGATTGCTGTGAGCTCTTGGAGCTCGATTTAGTTGATTAGATTGTATATATTATTGAATTGAATTAAAATGATAGGTATCTGTAAAAGATGTTATTGCTATCAATTTTTTTTTTACATAAAAGAGACCTCATGAGGTTGCCATTTTGCATTTTTATTTTTCAGTAGATAAACAAAAGTGACTACTGGAGGTCTTTTTTATTGCAATTTCATTTTCTAAGCACTCAAATAAGAGACTGTAAGAGGTTGCTTGTGTTTTAAATAAACTGTTTATGATAAAATAAAGAAATAATAGTCACCTAATGAGGTGTTTTTTAATTTTAAAAAAAATAAAGACCTTATGAGCTCTCTTTCTAGAAAATACGAAAAAAACCTAGTGACCTCATGAGGTTGCTTTTAAGGAACCTCATGAAGTTTCTTACAAAAAACAATCTATGATTTAGAGATCATCCATTGAGTTCGCTTTTTAAGTCTCTTTTTCAAGGTAAGAGACCTCATAAGGTATTTTTTAGGCCTCTTTTTACAGCTTTTTTAGTAGTGACTATTGCTATTTCATTCTCGTCTTCTTTTTTGCAAGTTATTTAAATTAGTTATTTACATCTGTTTTTTATTTAATTATCCTTTACCCATATCATATTTATTTAAAAAATTTAAAGAAAATGTTACTTTTAAGACTTGAATGAATGAACCGCTGTTTTTATTAAAATATGCAAAAAAAAAAAATATCTGTTGGGAGAAGTTTAAAAGCCTTATTGGTAGTATTATTTTTTTTGTATGTATTTTATTTATTTCCTTGTTGTTGATGTTGTTATTGATGTTGTTGGTGGGGTTGGTGTTATTGGAACTTGTGGTGTGGTGTTGTTGATGGTACTGGAACAAATTATGTTTTTTTGTTGTTGATTTTGTTTCTTTGTTGTTGATGTTGTAATAGACAAAGCAACTATTGGAACAAATCAAACCACTAGCAAGGCTGGTTTGATGCATTTCAATAGTTTATACATCTGTTGTAATAGACTCTATATTTGTTGTTATAGGCTCCACATCTATTACAATAGATTTACAATCTGTTGAACAGATAGGAAGCTGTTGCAATAGATGTGGACCCTGTTGCAACAGATAGGTAGTATGTTGCAATAGATGGATAATGTTCTTTTTGTTCTTCTCTTTTTTGACATCAATTAATTTTCTCTTGTTTGTAGATATAAGGAAATGAAAGTTGATCAACTTTTACCCGACCAACACAAGAGGTTACTATAGTAAAGATGGGTTTGGAGGAATAAAATGCTTGCAGATGGAACCACTTCATATATGGGAGGTATGTATTACTGATAATATTATCGTGAAAACACACATAGAGTACACAAATTTTGTGAATGTTGCTTTTTACTGAATAGGCATTGATCATTCAAACAAGATATCTGTAATTTTACAGTTAAGTTTTATAGGGCCAAACTGGTAAGGCCAAGAGATCATGAATATGATTTTGATACCTTGTTAAGATTTAATGACGATTGTTGATCATGTTTATGTGTCAAGCTTTGTGAAGTGATCAAGTTTTAGCGTCATTGTAAAAAGATTTGATAGCGATTGAACTAGCTTTTAGGGTGCATTGGACTCTGAGAGGGCCTTCGAAGCCTCTCACCTCTTTAACCAATAATGGAAATCAATATTTTTATTGCCCTAGACCAAATTTATATGGTGGGTTGCTCAGGGTGTTGATTATATGCTAGAAGTTGCGGTAGGAGAATACCTGTACTGAGAAAGGGGAGTTAATAAAGATTATATCATGTAAGAACTAATTGAAGAGGAAGCATAGGATAGGAGGGAATTTGTAGTGAATCTAGATGATGAAATTGACTTAGAACACGACAAATCTGAATCAAGTGCAAATATGAAAGTCTGTCCAAAAATAAAAATTCATTTGTCGTCTCTCTCAAAGAAAAATAGTACAACTGGGCACTATTTTAGGGAGTTGTGACTAGGTAGGATGGTCGAGATGATCACCTACATAGAAAAACAGAACACCAAGAAAGCAGTTTTGCAGGCACTGAGGGTTGAAATGATGTGCAAAAAGTCAAGAAAACTTACCCCAAGAACAGCTGTAGTTAAAATAAGAAATCAAAGAGAAGGCAACAATTTCTAAATATTTAATTGCATCCCATGCCTTATTGTTTGTGGTTTCGATAAGGTCCACTGCTATTGACCTGATTGGAACCACAAACAAGAATGAAATGCAGATTGAGTATCATTACTTTCTTAGCCATATGGATATAATTGATTGTGTTTTCTTGCCTTAGCATTCTTTCAAAATATTTTGAAGAAGATTAGAGGCTTCTTATAGTATGTGAATCCCAATAATTTTCAAGCTTGCCTCCAGCTTACAGATTCGTTATTCAAGCTTTTCATTGCCATCTTTGAGGTTAGTATAGAGTTCTTGGTCTTTTGTGAGCTCGTCAATGAGGAACACTTCCTTTGAAGTTGTGGCATTGTAAAACTCCTTCAGAAGACTTCCAGAACACTTTCTCCAGAAGTCTTAAATGATACATGGAGGGTCACTATATTTATCTTAGGTCAACGTGTTGATGCATACTCAAGCAGTGGTCCCAACAGTTGAACAACTCACTTTCTCGAGCGTTGTTCAATGCAACTTCTTCAACGCAACCCCCAAAATATTTGATAGGATAATGAGCCTGAAATTACATAACATTTGATCTAAACTAATTCCACTAATACTCTAGTCAAATAAGTTGTTTCCTAGAATTTAAGCTATAGGATTAGTGGAATCAGTTTAGATCAAACATTACATAATTCGAGGTTCATTAACCTATCAAATCCTTTGAAGGTTTGTTGAACAAAATGCATTGAACAATGCTCGAGAAAGTGAGTTTTTCACCTGTTGGGACTACTGCTTGAGTGTGCATCAACACGTTGACCTAAAATAAACATAGCGAACCTCCATGTATCATTTAAGCCTTCTAAAGATAATGTTCTAAAGTCCTTTTACAATGCCTGAACTTCGAAGAAAGTATTCCTCATTGACGAGATCATAAAAGACCAAAAACTTTATACTAAGCTCAAAGACAGTAACGACAAGCTTGAATAGAAAATTAGCAAGCTGAAGGCAAGCTTGAAAATTATCGAGATTAACATACTACAGCAAGCCTCTGATCTTCTCCAAGATATGTTGAAAGCATGCTAAGGCAAGAAAACACAATCAATTACATCCATTTTGCTAAGCAAGTAATGATACTCAATCTTTCATTCAATCTTGTCTGTGGTTCCAATCATGTCAATAGCAGTGGACTTAATCAGAACCATAAACAACAAGGTATAGGATGTAATTTAAATTTCAGAAATTGCCACCTCCGCTTGATTCCTTATTTTTACTGCAGTTGTTCTTGGCACAAGTTTTTTTGACTTACTGTACATCATTTCAAACCTCGGTGGCAACAAAGTTGCTTTCTTGGTGTTTTGTTATTTTTATATAGGTGATCATCCCGACCACACTTCCTAGTCGCAGCTTCCAAGCAAAGAGTCCATCGACACTATTTTTCTTTGAGAGAGACAACAAATGAATTTTCATTACTGGATACACTTTTATATTTGCACTTGATTCAGGTTTCTCATGTTTTAATTCAGTTTCATCAGCCATATTCGCTAGAAGATCCTTGGTACCCTATGTTTTCTCTTTAATTAGATCTCAAATGATATAGTCTTTCATCAACTCTCCTTTCAATCGCAGGTATTCCCCTATGGCTCCTTCTGGCGTATAATCATCTTCTCGAACAACCCTTCCATATAAATTTGGGATAGGGGAATTTCTATTGGTTTTTCATTCTTATTTGATACAGTGCGAGGCTTTGGAGGCCTTTTGAGAGTCTACTGCACACTTAAAGTTAAGTCCAATCACTATTGGATCTCTGTAATAACACCAAATATTGATTCCCTCTCAAACCTTGACACGCATAAACATGAGCAACAATTATCATTAATTCATAACAGGGTATCAGCACTATCATTAAGCCCTAACATAACTAGAATGAGCTGCATTTGACAAACAAACAAGATTATATTTGGTCGAAGCCACAGAAAAGTCCACAAAATGTTATCCCCGATCCTTGACTCAAGAAATTCAATCCAAGCGTCGACTCCCACGGGTAGCGAGAATTTATCCAAATGCAACCTGAGGTCCATGGCTTTCACTCGATTGGGAATATAACGATATACCACGTCTGGTCTAACTAAAGAAGGCGCATGCAAATGCTCCGTCATCTATAACTGCAATATCAGGTTACTGCCCTAAAAAAATCTCACCCCCCTTCACTTTGGTTAAAGCCTTATATATTTCTGTTAAGATTATGGGTATGAGAGTGAACCTGCCCTTTTGATTAATGCCCTTGTCATTTTGATCCTTATGAAATAGAGCCATCACCACAGATTGTAAATGTGTATTAATACGTCTTTCTTCTAGCGAAAACACTAAAGTACCTAACAAAGCGAGGGTGAAGAATTGAAGACGCTTTCTCTCCCACTTCTCCTTAGTCATATGAAATTCATCCCAAAAGCAATCAAAACCTTCCGACGGCCCGAATTTAGCAAACAAAAAATCTAAGAAAACCCATGAATCACTTAAACAATCCAAACGCATACCCTTACTTTTTAAACCACAAGACTGCAAAAATCTCACACTAGTATGATTTCGTGCTCGGATCATATCCTTCTTGATATAGGGCAAATGCAACAAATCGGATATTTCTGTCAAAGTAGGAGTCGTTTCACATTCCCCAAACCTGAACACCAAACTACTTGGATCCCAAAAAGTCAACAAAGCCTCTATTAAATATGAACAAGGGGTAACATGCAGAAGTTCCGAGAGATCACCTAATATTTTAATCAGTTTCTGCTGATCAACATAGTTAAACATTTCCCACCACATGATTAACTTTTTGGGCACCTTGATAACCATCAGGACTCTAGACTTGGTGGACAAATCCATCCTATAATAACACATAAGACGCTATCTCAAAAATTTGACAGGAGTAGAAGATTCCCAACCCTTGGGATTTTTGATGCAAACATATGTCGATGGGATAGACCACTTCATGACTCTAATTTGCCGAACAGAAGTACTAAACAAAATCAGTCTACTTGGCTAACAACTCTAGATTATGGGGCGAGAGACCTAGGCTAATAATAAGACAAAGTCCAACACAAAGATTACCGGACCCTCCGAGGGTTGCCTACGTATCCCAACCCGAGGAAAGGGAATCAGGTATGCGTAGTTCATCAGACTGGACAATTAACGATTAACTAATAAATTGACCCTAACTTAAGAGACACAACCAAAAACAAACGAATAAAAACTTTTTTGGATTTTCAACTAGACATTTCAACTAAGACTGACACCATCAATTATGAAAAAAATCTTTTTGGTATTTTGATTTTGACAAATAAGTAGAAAAGGCAAACAAAACCCTTTTTTTCATTTTTTTTTTGAACTTACGATAGTTTGAGAAGATGAATGCAAAAATGTAAAAAAAAAAAAGAAAAAAAAAACTTTTTGAGTTTTTGGATCGTGAAGAACAAAAGCCATAAAGAACTCTAAAATAAACTACGACACTCCTTTTGATTCATTCTTTTTGACTCACTTTTTCTATTTTTTTTTTGTTTTTGCCTACGCACCTTACTCCTAACAATTTTTTTTCCAAATTAGTCCATCAAATGACCACGTTACCCTTAAAGATGCAACAGTTAGCACGTAGGGATGCTTTATAGGTGAGTCTCCTACAAAGGGCCATGTGGGTCCTGCTAGGTCTCAGTATGATGCACATAAGCATGACCTAAAGGCTGACCTACATTGTGGTTCACTAACAAGGCTGTTCGGGGGAGCGTATGGTCGATAGTGGCTGCTTTGATTTCCACCTACTCCATAACACCGATGGCTCCCCCTCTAAAATAAGGGTGACTCAACTAGAGGTCGTGTACAACACGTGTACTATGGACTTGTTGCAGAAAGAAAGCCTGGGGTAGACACATGATGACAGATATAAAAGTGGTAACACTTAGGATAAATACTATAAACAAAGAGCACAAAAATGCACAAAAGTGAAAATAATAACACAAACAAAATCACAAACAATGTTTATACACTCGGAGTGCCGAAAAAAGCCGATACGACTCCAAAAGATAGCCCGAATTCTGAAAATTTGTCATTGTCCCCAGCAGATTCGCCAGAGCTGTCACACCCCTTTTCTCAACTCCAAAAGATTAGTTTTAAGTTTCGAAAGGGTTTTTATTATTAAAGTGACAAAGATGAAAATTTGTTTCGAAAAAGGACTTTTTACATTTTTTATTCAGAGTCGCCACTTGGCATAATCTGGTGTGCCAAGTCACCACTGGAAAATCCATTTCAAAACCATTTGACTTTTTAAACTGGATTGCGAATAGAGATTCTGGTTAAGGAATTGTGTTGATCGAGGGGAAGGTGTTAGGCACCCCTCGATCCCGTGGTTTGACCACAGTTGCTTGGTGGAGCAATATCGGTCAATTTAACACCACGAATGTATAAATCACACAAAGCATGCACAACAATCAATCAAGCAGACCAAAACAAAACAATCCAAAATTATAATGTCCAGTCCGATTACACAGTCTAAAATAAAGTTAAAAAAATGTGAAAATATAAACCTACGCTGACCTACACTAGTCTTAAACTACGCTCTACCCGATTCCTTGAACCTTTATCACAATCGTCCTCCGCCAACATAGTGCGTCAGGGCATTCCCCGGTGAATAAATACAATGTGTCTCGAGGCATTCCCCGGGTAAATGAATACATTTGAATTAAATAAGATAAACTAGAAACAAACATTCACACACACATTAAATATTTCGCCAAAATAACAAGTTCTAAAATTTGCCTACCCTAGCCTATATTTGCATATTTGCTTCAACATGTCATTATTCTATCGCGCTCCATATCAATTATAAATCAAAAGTAACCAAAAATTATACTTTTCATCAATTTTCAATTCCAACCCCCAAACTTCCTTTTAACAATCACCATTAAAACATGATCAAATTCATTCCTCAAACTACCAAATTCGAATAACCAAGCATCATGATCATAGCATTCAAAAACATCAAACAATCGTAAATCAAACAACACACACAATCATGGACATTTCAACGAATTTAAAATGAAGAAGAGAGAGCGGGTTAAAGAAATGGACCTTCCATATCAACTTTCGTTGATAATAAGGAATTAAAGAAGACCCGAGTTTGGAATCCTTGATAGCACCTCAACAATGAAATAGCTGTTAACTCGGTAATGGAATCCAACCCGGACTGACTCGACAACACAAAATCAAAGACTCAATCGTTCCATTAACCGAATCGCGATAAAGAAGAAAAGACAACCAGGTCCAAAAACTGATTTCAGCCAGAACCAACTCGATACAAAACCCAAACTTAAGGACCGATTCAAATACTAAATCCACGAAGCAACTAGGAGTATTCAACAGAAATGATGAACATATTGAAAGACACCTAAATAAATCAGAATCTAACCCAGACCTACCGAAATCAACCCGAGCAAGTCGATCTCCAGCTGATTTAATTATCGAAATCTGGTCTCTCAATAATGGCAATGGATTAAATCAAAATTCTAGAGGGTTTTGGAGTTAAAACGAAGTGGGTGAGGTGATTTTCGGTGAAGAACGGCCGGAAAACTCGACCTACAGTCAAGTTCTTTTCACTCATCTCTCTTTGTTATACTCCATTTTTGGGGTTTGTATGTGTGATATCGTGTGGTTCGGATGAGTGGGGAGGATGGTCACCTCCGTTTTGTGGTGTGCCTGTGGTTGTTTTTTATTCTGAAAGTGATCGCTTCTCTGGTTTTTTGGTCAGTGAGCTTGTGTATACGTGAGAGTGACGATGGTAGATTCTCTTGGAATGAACCATGTAGAAGAAATCCAAATCCCCCTATTCTTATCATCATTTATGTATATATATATATATATATATATATATATATATATATTATAGAGTGATAACAAAACAAAAAAAATCCTTGGGTGCCTTTCCTAGAAGTTTCCTATGGGCCCCTCTTCTTTATCTTTTTTTGAATTCTTTCTTTCCACCTCAGAAGCTCTATCTAATTTTTGTTAATGCTTTGATGAAAAACATGTAAATAGGGTTATGTGGGGTGTTGTTTTTTTTAATTAGAGGGGTAAGGGTTAGGTGTTTATTTTTTATTGGGTAGGTTGTTTGGATGAGGTGTAAAGGGGGTTAGGATAGGATAGAATTTGTTAGGGAGTTTGTTATTTTGTATTTTTGTGGAGTATAATCATGTAGATGAGGGTACACAGTAGGATAAAGTAAACAAAATAAGTAAAAACGATATCGGGGAGGGTCGAAATTAAGTGTCTACATCATGCCCCATTTGAATGTAAACATGAAGTGTTTTCAGACAAAGAAGTAGACAGCGAGACCAAATTTTGACCCGACCATTATTGATAGAAAGAAACAGAAGGACGAACTACAACCGGGTCTTGACTTTAGACATCCTTCCTACCCAAGTTATGAGAGAATCAAGTCACGGGTATTTCAAAGTATTGGAAGAGAAATGGACTATACCGAGTTGGAGAGTCGAGTGAGGTTCCATCGAGGTTCCTGCGGCTCTGTCATTACATCAAAAAATGAAAATTACAATTTAAAACATAAATGAAATTACAAAATCCTATCTATGCAGCTTCTGTTGTCTCTTGAATCGACTTTTATCACCCTATTCCAACTTGTTGCTTGGCTTTCAATTGCTTCGCTTTGTTGCTTGACTTTTTGTTTCTTCACCCTATTCTCCAGGCGGGCTCCTGACTTGCTATTTCATTACCCTGTTCTTCAGGCGGGCACCTGAAACCCAAAATTAAAACTAGAATGAAAATTATCCCAAACAAAATTATAGTAAAGTAGTATTTCATTTTTGAAAGCGTTGTCCCATTTCCTAGGAGGGTCCTGAATAGAAAGTAAAGTCCCATTTTTTAGGAGGGTCCTGAACTGAAAGTAAATTACCATTTTCTAGGAGGGTCCTGAACATAAAGTAAAATTCCATTTTTTAAGAGGGTCCTGAGCAGAAAATAAATTCCCATTTTCCAGGAGGGTCCTGAACATAAAGTAAAATCCCATTTTTCAAGAGGGTCCTGAGTAGAAAGTAAAATTCCATTCTTCAGGAGGGTTCTGAACATAAAGTAAAATTCCATTTTTCAGGAGGGTCCTGAAAATAAAGTAAATTTCCATTCTTCAGGAGGGTCCTGAACATAAAGTAAAATCCCATTTTTTAGGAGGGTCCTGAACATAAAGTACATTCCCATTCTTCAGGAGGGTCCTGAACATAAAGTAAAATCCCATTTTTCAGGAGGGTGCTAAACATAAAGTAAATTCCCATTCTTCAGGAGGGTCCTGAATTGAAAGTAAAATCCCATTTTTCAGGAGGGTCCTGAGTAGAAAGTAAAGTTTCACGGATGTGCATTTCCAATGGTAGCTAAATTAAGTGAAGCTAATTTTCCCCTATTTCAACAAAAAAAATTTGTCAGTTAACAACTTAGTAGTGGCTTGCAGCTCTTGGCTTCTCAGATATCTTCCCCAGCACTCGTTCTTTTCATCTTTGTTCCAAATTGCTAACACTTGCCCTGTCTTGCCGCATTATTGCCCCGGATCCAGATTGAGGGAAATGAGTTCTGACTCGAACAATGGGTTTCCATTTTACCATGCCTCTGATGGTCACCCTTTTCTAA
Organism: Capsicum baccatum var. pendulum; assembly: GCA_030864225.1. Classification (NCBI taxonomy): domain Eukaryota; kingdom Viridiplantae; phylum Streptophyta; class Magnoliopsida; order Solanales; family Solanaceae; genus Capsicum; species Capsicum baccatum. The sequence continues at coordinate 8,925,833 of CM061552.1, forward strand.
ATCTGAATGTTTCCACGAATCCAATAGCCTGTCGGTTGATAGACTTCCTTTGTTTCATGTTGAATTATGATCATATTTCTTTCCTATGCTGTTCCTTGTCTTTTCCTCATATAATTGGAAAGACTGGTAGTAAATTTTGAAATCCTTTCTCGCTTGTTTTGACACAAACTTGACTTAAAATATAAAGAAATAATGGTGACTTTTATTTTGACAAGTGACAATAAAAAGACAAAAAGCATGAATATGTAAATGAAAGAAAAGGGCAACGTCCCATATTCAAAAAGAAAACTTATCTGAATACGACAACCAACTCCAATGAGTATGACATGCATTTTTGATTGAGTTGCCTGATCTTCCTATCCAAACTCCCCATTTGTTGTTGAGTTCGTGCCTTTGCCGCTGAGCCGCTTCTTCCGATCCATTGGACTCATACATTATATTCGATTGACAACATCTTTAAAGACTTTCTCCAACAAATCTCTTTCTTTTCACTTTTTACTTTTCTCTTGAACTCGTCATCGCCTTACAGTGCCCGTGAGGGTTTTCACCAATAAGACTCTCTCATTTTTATTTCTCTCCACTTACCATCGCCTTATGGTGCCTGTGAGGGTTTTCACCAATAAGACTCTCTCATTTTCATTTCTCTCAACTCACCATTACCTTATGATTCCCACGCGGGTTTTCACCAATAAGAAAGAAAAATAAAACGAAGCTCAAACGGGTAAACAAAGGATGACACAATGTTTGGATAGAAGAATAAAATGCCTTCATCATATCAATCTTCAAAAATGCAAGTACTAAACATGCAATAAAATCAACAAAGGATCAAATATCATACATAATATCTTTTGACTGCTTCAGCATTGATAGTCATTTCTTCCATTTTGCCTTCAGTATCTGTCAAATATAAGGCTCCATTGGGCAACACTTTTTTCACAACGAAGGGACCTTGCCAGTTAGGGGAGAACTTGCGTTTCTCTTCAACCTGGTGAGGAAGGATACGTCTCAATACCAACTGACCAACTTTAAAATTCCTGAGATGGACCTTTTATTTATACGCTCGAGCCATCCTCCTCTGATACAACTGGCCATGACACACAGACGTTAGCCTTTTTTCCTCAATCAAACTCAAATGTTCCAGTCGGGTTTTTACCCATTCGTCATCATCAATCTCTGTTTCTACAACGAATCGAAGAGAGGGAATTTTAACTTTTGCAGGGATGACTGCTTCTGTCCCATACACCAATAAATATGGAGTTGCCCCTGTTGAAGTACGAACAGTAGTACGATAACCTAGCAATGCAAACGACAACTTTTCATGCCACTGTCTAGACCCTTGTACCATTTTTTGTAGTATCTTTTTTATATTCTTATTAACTGATTCTACAGCACCATTGGACTTTGGGCGATATGGAGTAGAATTTTGATGCGCGATCTTAAACTGTTGACACACTTCTTGCATCAAATGACTATTGAGATTGGCAGCATTGTCAGTAATGATCATCTTAGGAATTCTAAATCTACAAATGATATTGGCATGAACAAAATCTACCACAACCTTCTTTGTCACTGACTTGAAATTTACTGCTTCTACCCACTTTGTAAAGTAGTCAATAGCTACCAAAATGAATCTATGTCCATTTTATGCCTTCAGCTCAATCGGTCTAATCCCATCCATTCCCCAAGCCACAAACGGCCATGGAGAGGCCATTTCATGCAACTCAATAGGAGGAGAACGTATTATATCACCGTGTACCTGACATTGATGACACTTTTGAACAAATTGAAAAGAATCCCTCTCCATAATAAGCCATTAATAACCTGCTCAAAGAATCTTCTTTGACAAGACATAACCGTTCATATGCAACCCGCATACCCCAGAGTGTATTTCAACGATGCTTTTCTTACATCTATACACATCAAAAGTCCCGGATCTGGGGTTCTCTTATATAAGATTCCCCCACTTAAGAAAAATCCACTAGCCAAATGCCTAATAGTCCTCTTTTGATCATTGTTGGCATATGCTGGGTATTCTCCTGACTGAATGTACCACTTGATATCCAAGAACCAGGGTTCTCCATCGAGCTCTTCTTCAACCGCATTACAGTAAACATGCTGATCACGACTTTGTATATGCACTGGATCGATGTAGGCTTTATCAGGATGTTGGAGCATTGAAGACAGAGTGGCTAAAGCATCAACAATTTCATTATGAATCCTTGGAATATGCCTAAATTTTACTAACACAAACCGTTGACATAGCTCCTGCAAGCATTGTTGATACGGGATGAGCTTCAAATCTCGTGTCTCCCAATAGCCTTGAATTTGATGGACGAGAAAATCCAAATCTCCCAATACCAATAATTCTTGGACTCCCATATCAACAGCTAACCTCAAACCAAGAATGTAGGCTTTATACTCTACCATATTGTTAGTACAGTGGAATCAAAGTTGCTCTGTTACTGGGAAATATTGTCCCGATTTAGAGATAAGAACCGCACCTATTCCGACTCCTTTCATATTGACAGCTCCATCGAAGAACAACTTCCAACCTGGATCAGCATCTATAACGACTTCATCAACACACGACACTTCTTCGTCAGGAAAATATGTCTTTAATGGCTCATACTCTTCATCGATGGGATTCTCAGCAAGATAATCTGCCAAGTCTTGGGCTTTCATGGCGGTTCGAGCCACATATACAATGTCGAACTCGGTAAGCAATATTTGCCACTTTGCCAATCGACCTATCGGCATGGGCTTCTGAAAGATATACTTCAAAGGATCCATACGGGAGATGAGATAAGTAGTACAGGATGAGAGATAATGCTTCAAATTTTGTGCTACCCAAGTTAGGGCAAAACACGTCCTTTCAAGAAAAGTATACCTGGCCTCATATGCGGTGAACTTCTTGCTAAGATAATAAATAGTCTGCTCCTTTTTGCCTGTGACATCATGTTGACCCAGGACATAACCGAAAGAATTGTCCATAACTGATAAATATAAGATCAAAGGACTACCAGGCTCTGAGGGTACCAGCACAGGTGAATTTGACAAATATCTTTTGATTTGATCAAACGCTTCCTGACATTCTTCAGTCCATTTTACCGTAGCACTTTTTTTCAACAACATGAATATAGGCTCGTAAGTGGTTGTGAGTTGAACAATAAACCTGCTAATGAAGCTCAGTCTACCAAGCAAACACATCACCTCCGTCCTATTCTTGGGTGGGGGCAAATCCTGAATGGGTTTGATTTTTGAGGGATCAAATTCAATCCCCCGATGGCTGACTACAAACTCTAACAGCTTTCCAGACGGAACTCTAAATACATATTTTGTTGGGTTGAGCTTGAGATTATACCTGCTAAGACTTTCAAAGAACTTTCTTAAATCTTTAACATGGTCGGCCCGGCTTTTTGACTTAATAATCACATCATCCACGTAGACCTCCATATCCTTATGCATCATATCATGAAATATAGTGGTCATGGCTCTCATGTATGTTGCTCCAACATTATTCAAACCAAACGGAATCACTCGATAACAATAAGTCCCCCATGGTGTGATAAAAGACATCTTCTCCACGTCTTTATCATCCATAATGATCTGGTGATATCCGGCATAGCAATCCACAAAAGAGGCAACCTCGTGTTTAGCATAATTTTTTAACAAAATATGGATGTTGGGCTATGGAAAATCATCTTTCGGACTTACTCTATTCAAATCACGGTAATCAACACACACTCGAATTTCGCCATCTTTGTTTGGTACGGGAACAACATTGGATAACCACATAGGATAACGAGCCACTCGAATTACTTTGGCTTCAAGTTGTTTCATGATTTTCTCTTTGATTTTAATAGTTATTTCAATTTTAAAATTCTTCAACTTCTGTTTGACAGAAGGGAACGCGGGATCAGTTGGAAACTTGTGAGCCACTAATTTAGTGCTTAAACCAGGCATATCATCATAAGACCATGCAAAAACATCCTTATAATCAATTAATGCTTGAATCATTTCATCTTCTAGCTGTGGCAAAGCATGTACACTGATTTTAGTTTCCCTAACATCTTCTTGATCCTCTAGATTTATTGGCTCAGTCTCATTCAAATTAGGATTTTGTTTGTCTTCAAACTGTTCTAACTCTTTACTTATTTCTTCTAGTGCTTCTTCTTCATCATATTCCCCATCCTTCTTCATTACATCTTGATTAGTTTGGATTTTAAGGTCAGGCTGAAAATTCCGCACACATGTCATGTTATTAGAATTGGTATAAAGAGAACTGTATATATAAAAAAAATAAAAATAAAATATATTAGACACGAAACAAAAGGGACATTGCATTTCATTAAATAAAAATATAGAAGGGTTTAAGCATTGATGGAAACATAACATAAACAAACTAAAATCTGAATTACAATCCTGAAATAACCCGGAGAAATAGAAAGAAAAATAAAATAAACTACCAAAACTCCCTCCTGGCGGGGAGAGAAGTGACTTCCCAATTATTGAGTTGGATGACTGGACCTATGAATTGCACGTCTACCATACTGGTGCCTTCTCCTGCTTCGACCATATCAACTTTAATAAAAAAGTTCTGGCAGTTATCAACCAATTCAACTTTAAATTCCACATACTTCGTGACACCTCTCTTAACATATGATTCACTGAGTAGTGGCATTGGGCGAGAGAGTGACCATGTTTCCTTTTTCCTTTCTTTTGCTTTCTTCAAATCTTCAGTCGTAGGCTCAAATCCCAGACCAAACGTGCCCACATTCTCACTCGAATATATGGGATGAACTATACCGTGCAGAGACGTTCCTAAACCCTTTCCTGGCTCAAATCCGTATTTCCAAAGTTCACTCACCATCATGATAGAAGCAGAGGACAGTTATGGTCCTGGTATAACTTGCTATTCAAGGATATGATTCACTGGCACTGTATCAAAAAATTGATAGACGAATGTCTCCTCTACATTATTTGCTTCAATAATAGACAAGGGAGAATCTTTGCAGGCGGACAAACCTCCTTCACCATGAATAACCACTTCTTGCCTGTCATGCTTAAACTTAATCATTTGGTGCAGTGTAGAAGCAACCGCCTTAGCCTTGTGGATCCACGGCCTTTCCAACAATAGATTGTAAGAGCAGTCTATATTCAATACTTGAAACTCAATGGCGAACTCAACAGGCCCTATGGTCAACATTAGTTCTATTTCGCCAATGGAGTTTGATTTTGCACCATCGAAAGCCCTGACACATCCATTGTTAGGACTGATCCTGTCAGCACCAATATTCAACTTTTGCAAAGTAGAAATAGGGAAAATATTTGCACCTGAACCTTCATCAATCATAACATGTATGACGTAGAAATATTCACACTTCATCGTAATGTAAAGGCCTCGGTTATGCCCTATACCTTCAACAAGCAATTCATCGTCAAAAAAGCTGATCCGATTAACCTCAAAGATTTTTTCGACCATTTTCTCAAGATTTATTGTAATCTCCCTAAGAACATATGCTTTATTTAATACCTTCAGTAAAATATCATGATACTCGTTGGAGTGCAAAAACAAAGATAAGAGGGAAATTTGAGCACGGTTTTTCTTCAACTGGTCTATTATTGAATACTCTGGCAATTTCATCTTTTTCAAAAATTCTTCAGCTTCTTCTTTGGTATAGGATTTTTGATAGATGACGGTCCACTCACAATTTGCTTGGACTTTCTTAAACTTTTAGGCACAAAGCATTTTCCTGGCCTAGTCAAACCCCCTATCTCATGTAGATGTTCCACTACTTCTTTCCCGTGATAGGTTATCACAATCTACCCATAATTCCAAGGAACCCTTTTCGTATCAACTATCGGAGGTTGGGTCACTGGTTTAAGGATAATAGGCGCTGTCAATGCTTCTTTCACCGTCAAGATGGGATGACTTAGAGCTCCTACCACTGTCAACTTAGGTTTATCCTGACTTAAATTAACATACCTTTTGGCGCCTTGTACTGTGATCAGGGGTTTCTTTGTGCTTTCTTGGGCTTTATCTTCTCTCATTCCTTCCTAGCTCAATGACATTGCTTTCAAAGACTCTGCTACATTCACCGATTTCTCTTCAATGGTCTGTATCGCGACAATAGGCTTATAACACCTTGAAGACTCTTTCCCATCATATATCAATTCTAACATATTGGTTTCAGCATGGGTTGGCAGCGGATTCTGGTTAATGTTTGGACCCTCTGGGGCCTAGACCAGTACCTGATTCATGTCAAATAAATCTTGGACAGCTCTCTTTAAATGCCAGCATTTCTTGATATGATGGCCTAGCATGTCAGATCAGTACGTACACCTTAAATAATAATCAAGATTCCTCGGCGGTGGGTTTGAAAGCCTTCCTTGAATTGGGCTTAAGACCTTAAACTTTCTTAACCTATCAAGCAGGCTAGCGTATGACTCCCCAAGAGGTGTGAATTGGTTTTTGACCACCTTCTCTTTCTTATACTCGGGCCTAGGTTGAAAACTGGGTCTGTAGGGGTTTTGGTAATTCGATGGAGCAAATGGGTGATTTTGTGGAGCTTGTGCATGCCACTGCGGGTAAGAAGGGGTTTGGGCATATGGCTGCACGCTATAAACTGGGTACGGTGGTGGTGGAATGGAATATAAAGGATTTTGTGGAGGGTAGTAATGGTGGGGAGGAATATATAGAGCTTGGGCGTAGACTTGGGCTTGGGATTGGGGATAGGGGCGAGGTGGTCTTTTGGGATAGGAATGGGTTCCAGCTACGACAGTCGCCACATCCTCTTTCTTTTTTTAACCTCCAAATGTTTCAGATCCACCTTGAATCACTTGTGTGGTGGATTTTAATGTGGCAAAACTCACTATTCGGCTGCTCTTGATTCCGTCATCAATCATCTTCCCCATTTTGAGGACTTCAATAAATGACTTTCCCATTGCCGGAAGTAAATGTTGAAAATAGGTCTCATCTTGTGCCTGAATGAAAACCTCTACCAACTTACTTTCTTTCGTTGGAGGCTTTACGCTGGCGGCCTGTTCAGTCCACCTTGTCGCATATTCCTTAAAACCATCAGTGTTTTTGTTCTCCATGTTGACCAAGGATTTTTTGTCCGGGATCAAGTCGATGTTATACTGAAAATGTTGAACAAACTCAGAAGCTAAGTCATCCCAGCTGTTCCACTTATCGATATCTTGATCGATAAACCATTCTGAAGCCAGATCAGAAAGACTCTCGCCGAAGAAGGCCATAAGAAACTCTTCTCTCCCTCCTGTAACCCTCAACTGGTTGCAATAACATCTCAAGTGTGCTATGGGATTACTGTGCCCAGCATACTTCTCGAACTTGGGCATTTTAAAACCGAGGGGAAGGTTGATGTCTGGGAACATGCAAAAATCTTTATAGGAAACACTCTTATAATCTCCGATAGCCTACAAATTCCTTATAGCCTGTTCTAAACTTTTCAACTTCCGTGCTATGATTTCCTGTTCCTTTGTTGTGACAGGTTTATCCATATCAAATAGAAATGCAGATGGCTGAGTGTACCCATACGGTTCATTCATTCTCAAAGTAGGCTCCGGGTTATAATACTGACTATCTGGAATCTTCAATACTGGCTCACTGGCAGACCTAGGAAGCCCCATTGTAGGACACACAACATATTGATAACGCTCAAACTACAGCTCTCGTAGGAGTGTAAGCGGTCGTTGTCAAATATCGAACCCAACTGGGTTGGGTATCGATCCCACAAGGAATAGCCAGTCAATAAGTAAGCAAAGATTATTAGACTTTTGGTGCAAGTCTCGTAAAAAGGGGGGATTTTAATGTGCAAATAATGTAAACAAAATAGTAGAGTAAAAACAAAAAATAGCAACGTGAAAAGAAAGAATGTTTAGTAAGATGTTAATCAATGAGAATTGAGAGTTGGGGATATGTCCACCTTATGAGTTATACGTCTCTATTGGCTATGAGTTATACGGAATTCAGACATGCATGTGCTTATAGAGAATTGTATTCTATGGTAAATCCAGGCATCTTTCGACCTAACAAGGACTATTTCACTTTAACTCTTTCGAGCTTAAAGCGTATCTAATGGTACAAATTCTCCAAGAGGTTAATCCAGTTACGGCACTAACTTTTTAACAGGGGTTAGTGCCCTATAACCTTGGCATTATCTCTTTTCCAGACATATAACTTTTCTTTCGAACAAGTTAATGCTATGCTGGCGTATTCTATGCGTTTGCAACCACAAGAATTTGCATTAAGATGAAGAGAATAATTATATAAGCAGCATATGTGTCGCGAATTCACAAACTCATAGCAATAGATAGTATCTCATATGGCTTCCATAACCCCAACAGAGAAGTTTAGCTACTCATGACTGCGATGGAAATCACAATAGACATTATCATTATACCACAATAAAGATCTCACGTGTAGTATGGTGTGGTATGGCGTTAGGCGTAAATTCCTTTTAGAATAGCTTTTCTCTTGTTGTGGAAATGAATAATTGAAGAGAATAAGAATTGAAAGTGTTGAATAAAAATATTAGAATTAAAGTTGTTTGGATAGTAGAGGAATGAATTAGAAGTAGAATGAATAATTGAAGAATGAATAAAAATCTCTAGCAAAATAGGGTATTTATAACACCCATATCCTATTCCTACTAAGCTACTGCATTACTTAACCCAATCCTACTGGGTTACTGCATCATTATCCTAATCTTAATAAGTTACTGCTAGTCCCCAAAGTCTTTAGAATTGCTGTTTTTGCCCGGGACAGGTTTCCCAGGTGTCACTTTTGGTCCTTGGCGTCCAGGCTTTCCCTTCCTTCTTTCGTGAAGCTTCCTTTGGCATCAAGTTATCCATAAAATTCTGAAATCTGCATCATTTATGCCTGAAAACTTGCTAATCACGTTTGTTAGCTCAATTACAGGAAAAAGGACTAAAAGTGCATGAATTATATATTTTGTCCTCATACTTAGCTAAAATATGGGTAAAATATAGTACTGTAGGCATGTAAATTCGCCTATCATCAACACCCCACACTTAAGTCTTTGTTCGTCCTCGAACAAACTATCATGTCCATCTAAACATCCACTTAGGGTTTCACAGTAACAACACAAAATATTCAATAAGACAAGCATAGCAATCATTAACAAAGAGTAGTTTTCTGATCACTACTAGAAACAATTTTAACCTCTAATATAGACTCGTTATGATGGTTAGCTCGTATTCAAAAGTTAAGGTACAAAGAATCATACACAACTACCCAAAACTCATCAACCATGTGTGTCTCACAATATATCACCCATAATCACTCACAAGTATTGTATATATTTCGAACATGGGTATAAGATTTTCCTTGCTCTCACTCTCACAAAGAATTCATATGTTGCAGCTGATGACCATAAGCTTGCCCTTAGTGTAATGCTCCACTAACTATCAGAATGCTAATCTTAGGATCAAATAGGTCTTTTACTGGTTGTAATGTAGGCTAAGGGACGGGTTGGACTATTTTGGCCAGAAATAGTGACTATGTTCCTAAGCGCTTTAATACATCACATTATGTCATCAACCTTTTCTTTCAATCAACCTTGTTACCTTTCTTTTATCCATCACCCCTTTTCACCTATTTTGACATTCAAGCATAACTATCTTTTTATCTAATCATCAACACAATTTCTATTTTTCTATTTCCTTTTCTTTTTTTTTATAACATACCTCTATGATAACCATTTTAACACTAATTTCAAGTACCAATACACTATAATGCATCATTCTCACCCAATTTCCTCTTATTTTGTCACATGACTTTACAATTTAAAGCACTTAGGAATTTGGATCAAATTATAGTCTTGAAAAAAAAATGGATTAGGCTTACATATGAGGTTGTCAAAGAAAATAGGTTAAAGGCTCAAAGGGGGTTACTAGGATAATGTACAAGGGTAGGTAAAATGAAGGTAAACAATCATAGGCTGCCGAAGAAATGCCTAAATCATCTCCTAAACTTACATTCTTTATTTCGCTTTAAATACATACCAGGCAAGTTCTAGCATCAGCCATAAACATAGAATATACTATCATCTCACACACACAAGGCACATGGTCGACTTTATTGGGAGCAGTATAGACTCTTGACCCAACAGGTGAATGAATTGAACCACACAATTATCACATAGTGAGTCACAATTAGAGCCTAAACGTCTCAATAGTAATGATTTTATCACAGACTCTTGTCATAATCCCATGCTGCCTATCAGAACGATTTCATGCAAGGTTAAAACAAATGTTAAAAAAAATTTAACTACGAAAAAAAATCAAACGAAAAGAAAACATAAATAAATGCAAATGCAGATAAAGAAGTATAGCATGCGAATACCAGCACCCCACGCTTAGACGGGACACACTGTCCTCAGTGGAAAATAAATAAGAAGAACCTGGTTAGTCGGACTCCTCCTCTATATCTGGGGTCATACCCCCTTCATCGGAATCATCATTGGAGTCGTCATCATTAGAATTTTCCTCCACATCGTAGTCTGGCATTCTGCGATCATCATCGATTGGCACATTGTCATCAAGAGGTTCCTCAAAGTATACACCTACTCCACACATCGCCCTCGCATGCTCATTCATTGGGTAGTCATAATCCAGCTGTTGGAGCTCTGTAGCAGTTGGAACACGACCACCGCTCATCATTGTAAACCTCGTCATGCCATATAAGTAGCGGAAGAAGCTTTCATCACGAGCATACCTTTCTGAAGTGGTAAGGTTGACGCCATGCGTGGATTCAGCATCTTTAACCTTTGTGAGGTCAACCTTCTTCGGGTTGTGTGGGAGTTTATGATCAGCAGGTTCCTCTTCGATGTCCTCCTTCCTCAATATTGCAGTCAACAGATTGCCAAAGCTGAAGTGGGATCTCTTGTGTAGCCTAGCTTTTTGCATAGTAGATCGAATAATTACCCCAATGTTGATAGGGACATTCGTCATCAATGCGTACACCAAGCATACTCTATCTCGTGTTATCTTTGTGTACTGAGTCCCTGGAATTAGGCAAGAGTTAACTATGCGCAACCATATCCTAGCTTCCCTATTCAAGGGAGCATATGGGAAGTTGTTGTGCCGACCGGTGTCCTTGTGTCTACTCCATCATGCCATAGATCTTGTTCCATATAGTGTGTGTCTAATAGACCTGTACGGAGGTCTGTTATACAGCTCCTTGAATGGTGATGGATCAACAGATGGAAAACCTAGAAAGGAGTTGAAGAACTCCGCATTTAGTTGCAGAACTTGGCCCCGAATCTTTAATTCATTCTATGTAGTTTTCGGTGACCAGTTGGCATAGAATTCTCGTGTTAAATTTAGATTGCACTCTCCCATATCTCGGAAGATGAAATTCAGATGTAACGCCATTATCTTAGCCAACATACGGGGTTCTTTCTTTGCTAGGCTCTCCTTGTTTATTAGCTCCACATGAATATATTTTTTCTCTTTATTGTTATTGTACCATTCCTTTTCTTCCTCCTCTAGGAACCATTTAATTCTGAACATACGGCGAGGTATTTGCAGCGAGGAGGATTCTTCTTGCTCTTTTCGTCCCCTTTTCTTGCCTTTTTGTGAAGTGGTTGCTATATCTTTTCCTTGTCTTGCTTTGGGTGCCATTGTACCTGAGATTAAAACAATAGTCATGTTAGCTTCATTTTGATGGATACAATCAGCAAACAAGCAGTGGTGGCACCACCCCACACTTAGTTTGTTGGTACAGACTAGTGAGGTAAAAGTTGTCGATTACTCAGACTTCATCGATATACATTTTAGTCACTATATTCCAACAATATAATCAGTGCATTCATACTTCTTGTAATCTTGGCAATACTTTCATGTTTGATATATGAAGACTACTACATAGAGATTGAATCAAGGTATAGCATCTAGAAATAATCGCAACCTCATATGTTGGTAGTCAACCATAATTCTCATCTCGATGAACAATTCATTCCAACATGTAAGCTTTCTATTGACAAGAGTATGCAATTTTTGTGACCATGTCAATTCCGCAAAAGTATGACAGTGCATCATAATCAAATACAAGTTGGAAACAAGTTATGATCATCCTTACGTATTCATTTACTCACTTAGTTGTATCACAACAATTCAATCACATTCAAATCACCAATACTACTTCAAGATTTAACAATTTATAATAGGCGTAGTAGTATAGTACTTACGGAATATAAATGAAGAACAAATAAGTACTTACTTGGTTGATGCCTTTGGAGATGTTCTTGTGAAGTAAAAGAGCAAAAGGAAAATTTTTGAGAGGATTTGGAGAGGTAGGCGGCGCTTATGCTAGGTTTTGCAATGTATTTTTTGTCTAAGACTAAGTTCCTTATTTATAAAACAAGCTTGGGTCGGGTTTTGACCCATTTAAAATCGGATTTGGGGACAAAAAGTGACCATAGGCGGCGCCTAATGCTTTGCCTATGCTTGGCATAGGCGGCGCCTTTTGCAAAGCATTGTTGAGCATAGGCGGCACCTATGCCATGGCATATGAGATTCAGAGACAAAAGGCTTTGGCATAGGCGGCGCTTATGCTAGGTTTTGCAATGTATTTTTGGTCTAAGACTAAGTTCCTTATTTATAAAACAAGCTTGGGTCGGGTTTTGACCCATTTAAAATCGGATTTGGGGACAAAAAGTGACCATAGGCGGCGCCTAATGCTTTGCCTATGCTTGGCATAGGCGGCGCCTTTTGCAAAGCATTGTTGAGCATAGGCGGCACCTATGCCATGGCATATGAGATTCAGAGACAAAAGGCTTTGGCATAGGCGGCGCCTATGCTATGGCATTCTTAGGCATGGGCGGCGCCTATGCTATGGCACTCTAGAATCTGAGAGATTAGGCCATAGCATAGGACTTGCCTTGTTCGTGGACTATATTTACATAGGCCTTGCCTTGTTCATTGCCTATATTTTCATAAGCAATGCCCAATCCATAGCCTTTTGCTTCTTCATTCCTAACTTACCACCTTCAACATGCAATACTTCCAAATCAAAATTTGAAACCAATCTCCTCCTTTACACCTCTTGCACCTACATTTACTCAAAGACAACAAAAATTATTAGAACGATGGGTTGCCTCCCGTCAAGCGCCTTAGTTTTAATCGTGGAACGATGCTTCTTTTTGGATTTTTATTTATCAAAAGCAAACACTTAGTAGAACGAAAGAAAGGAAAAAAAATGAAAAACGATGGGTTGCCTCCCACCAAGCGCTTGATTTATTTTCGTGGCACGACATAGCTATCTCAATTACTTAGACTTCATCAAGATAGATGGTGGATCGTTTTCTGAATGGATTCAGACGACAATGAAGCTTACTTGTAGGCATGCAATATTCTTCGAGATGACCCTTGTGCATGCCTATCCCAGGAGGGATACCAATTATATCATCAATAGTCCGACCCATGCTTTTTACTTAAATCATCCGCCACACTTACCGGAAGTATATTTCCACTTTCCAAGAACACATACCTTAGATAATCGGGGAGCTCTTTCAATTCTAGCATTGGTGGCTCTTCAATGGAAGTCTTCATTGTTAGTGATGGTTGATTCTTAAGATTAAGGTCTGGTTGGTTAGGAGTATGAGAATAGGACCCTATTTATGTTAGAGCACACATAGTTTCTTCATAATCTTCATCATCCTCATGCTCAACATTCAGTAGTGCAGCAGACAATGGCTCAACAGTAAGCTGTTTCACTATAGATAATGTTTTCTTATCCTCATAATGAACATCAGCTACAGAGAACACATTCATATCGCTGGGATGCTTCATTTCTTTGCATATATCAAAGCGGACCACTTCGTCATTCAACCGAAATAAAAGCTCATTAGCTCTCATGTCAATAAGCATACTTCCTATTGCAAGGAAAGGACGTCCCAAGATTATGGGAACTTCAGAATCCACCTCACAATCCAGAATAACGAAGTCTGCAGGAAATATGAATGAAGAAACCTTCACCAACATATCATTCAAGATACCCACAGGTCGTTTTACCGACCTATCAGCCATCACGAGCCTCATATTGGTTGGTGTCAAGATCGCCTAACCCCAACTTCTTGTAGAAGGATAGTGGCATCAAATTGATGCTAGCACCCAGATCGCACAATGCCTTGGAAAAGTTTAAAGATCCAACAGTGCAAGGAATAGTGAAGGCACCAGGGTCGGCCTTTTTCTGAACTAGCGATCTTGTAGCGATTGCACTACAATGATGTACATTATCTGCCGGCTCATAGCTTACCGCCCGCTTCTTTGTTAAAAGGTCCTTCATGAATTTCGCATACCCAGGCATTTGTTCTAGTGCCTCCACCAACAAAACATTAATGGTCAGTTGCTGTAACATAGTCATGAATTTGCTGAACCTTGGATCATCTGCCTTTTTCTGTAATATTTGAGGAAAAGGTGGTGGTGGAAGTGGGATTGTTCTCTCCACGGCTTTCTTCTCCTCTTGCATCCGTATTTTGGTCTTTTCAGGCTGCAACCTACTAGGGGTGACATCATGGACATCTTGGTTAGCTTATAGGGCATCCTCATCTTCTTTATTTTCGGCCACTTGCTTGCTTTGGGATGAATTTTCCAGCACCTTACCACTCATGATAGTAATAGCCATGCATGATCCATCGTTCCTTGGATTTTGCACAGTGTCGCTTGGTAAAGTGCCAGCCTTTCTTTGATTGAGTGCTGATGAATGTTGGCTCAATTGCTGCTCTATTTGTTTTATTGAAGTGGAATGTGAGTCAACCAATTGCTTCATCGAGGACAAATCATGTATTACCTCCGTTACTCCCACTTTGGTTGCCTCCACTCCTTTCAATAGTTTAGCCATCATTTCTTCCATATTTCCAGAACCAGATGCAGTGGCGTCATGTCTTCCTAGGGGAACATACAAACCATTCTTGTCATTTTTGTTCTTCCAACTACCTTGGTCCTTATTTCCATATTTATCATAATAGTTCCGACCTTGGTTTCCTTGGGTATTTCCTCGAAAACCCCCCCTGGTTGTTCAAGCAGTTGGCTTCTTCTTCAGAATCAGATTCTTCTCTTCCTTTTGATACAACAGCTTTGACTTTTTCGGTCTTCCCTGATAATAGATGCGTTGTAAGAAGATCCACTTGTATTTTCATGTGCGCCATATCTTGATCACGTTCTTCTTCTCTTCTCCTTTGTTCAGCAATCATGCCAATAGATAAAGTGGGGCTTGCTACCTCAGAATCCCTGGTATGCCAAGCTCTACTTTGCTTCGTCATCCGATCTAGCATATTACTTGCCAACCCAAAGGTGAGGTCCATAAATGATCCTCCAGCCGCATCATCCACCACTGGTTTAGTTATTGAATTCAAGGATCTGTATATTATCTCCATTAAGTGGACATTGGTCATGTGATGGTTGGGGCACCTCATAACCTTCGTCTTGAACCTCTCCCATGTTTCGTGGAGAGCTTTGGTTGGAAGCTGCCGAAAGTTGCTGAACTCATCTCTCAATTGGGCTCTTTTGGATGGCGAAAAGAATCTTTCTAGGAAAGCATCTTTCAATTTCCTCCAATTTGTGATCGAATCAGGAGTCAGCCCATTCAACCATAGAGTTTCCTCCCCAGATAGAGATAATGGAAATAAGCACAACCAAATTGCATTCTGACCAACGCCAGTATTGTCAAATGACTTGCATGTAGAAATAAAGTTGATTAGATGCATATTCGGATCATCTCCTTCTAGTCCACCAAATGATCCCTTGAGTTGCAATAACTGAATCATGGTGCTCGTGATGTTGAACTTGGCTCCGGGTACCAATGATGGAGGAATAATGGCTCCTGTGGCACCAGCTCCATCAAGATCATCATCATCATCGTCGAATGCTGGTTGCATGGCTCGGCGTTCAGTCCTAAACCTAGCTTGATGATCTCTTCTGTTAGCAGGTGTTGCTATCTCAGTGGCATGCCTAGGGTTTAGTAACTCGTTATCACCTAGGTCCTCATCATCAGGATTTATTGCTCGCCCAGGGTTATCAATATTTTGTTGATTCACTTGAGCGGCGGCCAGGGAAGCTAGTCTCGCTTGTTCCTGTTGAGCAGCCATTCTTTCAATTTCCTGTTGTGCCTCCATTCTGCCAATACGTTGTGGTTCAGGATTGATAGGTAATAACGGTTGACCAGAACTTCGAGTATGGGGCATGCACTGAATAAAAACTTGCAAAAAACAAAAACAAAAACTAAAAGTAAAGTACAAGAATCTTTGACCAAAGGCTCTAGTAATTATCACAAACTTAGTTGAAAACCGTATTCCCCGTCAACAGCGCCAATTTTTAATAATGCTCAAACTACAGCTCTCGTAGAAGTGTAAGCGGTCGTTGTCAAATATAGAACCCAACTGGGTTGGGTATCGATCCCACAGGGAATAGCCGGTCAATAAGTAAGCAAAGATTATTAGACTTTTGGTGCAAGTCTCATAAAAAAGGGGGATTTTAATGTGCAAATAATGTAAACAAAATAGTAGAGTAAAAACAGAAAATAACAACGTGAAAAGAAAGAATGTTTAGTAAGATGTTAATCAATGAGAATTGAGAGTTGGGGTTATGTCCACCTTATGAGTTATTCGTCTCTATTGGCTATGAGTTATGCGGAATTCAGACATGCATGTGCTTATAGAGAATTGTATTCTATGGTAAATCCAAGCGTCTTTCAACCTAATAAGGACTATTTCACTTTAACTCTTTCGAGCTTAAAGCGTATCTAATGGTACAAATTCTCCAAGAGGTTAATCCAGTTACGGCACTAACTTTTTAATAGGGGTTGGTGCCCTATTACCTTGACATTATCTCTTTTCCAGACATATAACTTTTCTTTCGAACAAGTTAATGCTATACTGGCGTATTCTATGCATTTGCAACCACAAGAATTTGCATTAAGATGAAGAGAATAATGATATAAGCAGCATGTGTGTCGCGAATTCACAAACTCATAGCAATAGATAGTATCTCATACGGCTTCCATAACCCCAACAGAGAAGTTTAGCTACTCATGACTGCGATGGAAATCACAATAGACATTATCATTATACCACAATAAAGATCTCACGTGTAGTATGATGTGGTATGGCGTTAGGCGTAAATTCCTTTTAGAATAGCTTTTCTCTTGTTGTGGAAATGAATAATTGAAGAGAATAAGAATTGAAAGTGTTGAATAAAAATATTAGAATTAAAGTTGTTTGGATAGTAGAGGAATGAATTAGAAGTAGAATGAATAATTGAAGAATGAATAAAAATCTCTAGCAAAATAGGGTATTTATAACACCCATATCCTATTCCTACTAAGCTACTGCATTACTTAACCCAATCCTACTGGGTTACTGCATCATTATCCTAATCTTAATAAGTTACTGCTAGTTCCCAAAGTCTTTAGAATTGCTGTTATTGCCCGGGACAGGTTTCCCATGCGTCACGTTTGGTCCTTGGCGTCCAGGCTTTCCCTTCCTTCTTTCGTGAAGCTGCCTTTGGTGTCAAGTTATCCATAAAATGCTGAAATCTGCATCATTTATACCTGAAAACTTGCTAATCACGTTTGTTAGCTCAATTACAGGAAAAAGGACTAAAAGTGCATGAATTATATATTTTGTCCTCAAACTTAGCTAAAATATGGGTAAAATATAGTACTTTAGGCGTGTAAATTCGCCTATCATCACATATATGGGAGCTTCAGGTGGTGGTGGAGCCATGAATACTGGTGTGATCGATGGTGCCAGCTGAGCAGGGTCTTGATTGGGGAGCTGCCAAGGGCACACCAGAACTGCCAGGATAATAATGTCGCAGAGTGAATCCTGGCGCGTGCTCAGGTGACTCAGTAGGAGCAGAGAAATGCACCTAAGAGAGCGGTGGGCAATTAGAGATATTCCCAAGACCTTCAGAGAGCGAGGAGAAAGCATGCCACTAGCCCATGCCCGGTGCAAATCTATCAGTTGTTGCCTAAGCCTTACTACCTCTTCATTGTGTTCTGAACTTTCTTCCCTGTGATCATGATCCAGGTCAATGAGCAAATTTTCAATCTCCTTGCTAGCCATGGCGAGCTTTGCTTTGGATCTAGTGAAGTATGGGTGACTAGCCAGAGTGCTGCAAACCTACCACTGTTACCTGAAAGAACATGCTCATCAAAGACGACATCCGTTAGGATTAGGGCACACAACAAGCATGGGAATCACATTGGTAAAATTATCCTAAATTCATGTTCATTTCTACCAGCTTTTGAGGGTAGCGTGGTCATTTTAACATCATCCCGATTTTTATCTACACTTACTTTTGTCTACACTTATTATTATTATTATTTATTATTATTTTTTCTTTCTTTCCCTCTCTCTTTTTTTCTTTTTTTTTTCGTATCAATCTCTCGCTATCTACCTTCATTTTATTATTCTTTATGACTTTTTCTGTTCTTTTTTTTAAAAAAAAAAATAAATAAAAAATAATGAAACAAAATGGTTAGATCGAACCCAAAAGTAGGTTGCCTACGTATCATGTTGTAAATGAATCAGATCTTGCGTAGTTCGGGAAGCATATGCATAAACATTACATAATTGAATTTTTTTTCGTGAAAACGAAAACAAACAAACAAAAGAAAGACGTAACCTCATAACATTTGATGAAAGAAAGAAACAAAACATGCAATGAATTTAGGACCGCTTTAAAAACTAAACAACAAATACAAAATAACATTCTAGACCCCTAAGAAGACATACGTGAAATTACTGATAAAGACCCTAATACCAAAACAAATTGAATCCGACTTAAAACTGACACCACCCTACAATGACCGAAACATAAAAGACTCAAGCCAAATAAAGATAAGAAAATGCTCTTTCAGACTGGTGCTCTGCGTGATGACCCTGGCTGAGATGGACCTGCCTGTGAAGTTCTCTTTCGCCCATTCAAACTTTGTAGCATATCCTGTAAAGACACCCTGATATTAGGGAAGAAGCTTCGGGCCCGTATTCCTACCTCATGAGGAGTGCACTTGGAAATATTATTCTAACACCTTTCTACCGTCTTGAACAAATCTGCTAACTGCACTCTCAGTGTCTCCACTTTGGACCCCGTACTTTCACCCTGATGGTCGTCAACTATGAATTCTTCCTGTATTCTCCCTCTAAACTGCGTTGGTAAGGGTTGACTGATACCCCGAGGGACAGATTGAAGCCAGACCCAATATCCCTGAGTGTACCCCGGATTATCCAAACATTCTTTGAGGGTGTCCACACCTAGCTTTGTTGCATGCTTCCAGAACTGCTCATATTTGCTTTTACCTAAGGCTTGGTCCTTGAAGTACTCAACATCCTTTAGAAGATCCACCACTGGTGGCACGTCCTGCGGCCTACAAAACTGGCGCATTACCCTAGAAGGAATTCTATTGACCGAAGGGAAGGTGTTAGGCACCCCTCGATCCTGTAGTTTCACCACAGTCGGTTGGTGGAGTAATATCGGCTAATTTAACACCACGAATGTATAAATCACACAAAGCATGCACAACAATCAATCAAGTAGACCAAAACAAAACAATCCAAAATTATAATGTCTAGTCCGGTTATACAGTCCAAAATAAAGTTAAAAAAATGCAAAACTATAAACCTATGCTAACTTACACTAGTCTTAAACTACGCTCTACCCGATGCCTCGCACCTTTATCACGATCGTCCTCCACCAACATAGTGCGTCGGGGCATTCCCCGATGAATAAATATAATGTGTCTCGGGGCATTCCCTGGCTAAGTGAATACATTTGAATTAAATACGATAAACTAGAAACAAACATTCACACACACATTAAATATTTCACCAAAACAACAACTTCTAAAATTTGCCTACCCAAGCTTATATTTACATATTTGCTTCAACATGTCATAATTCTATCGCGTTCCTTATCAACAATAAATTAAAAGTAACCTAAAATTATACTTTTCATCAATTTTCAATTCCAACCCCCCAAACTTCCTTTTAACAATCACCATTAAAACATGATCAAATTCATTCCTCAAACTACCAAATTCGAATCACCAAGCATCATGATCATAGTATTCAAAAACATCAAACAATCGTAAATCAAAAAACACACACAATCATGGATATTTCAACGAATATAAAATGAAGAAGAGAGAGAGGGTTAAAGAAATGGACCTTCCGATATCAACTTTCATTGATAATAACGAATTAAAGAAGACCCGAGTTTGGAATCCTCAATAGCACCTCAACAATGAAATAGCTGCTAACTCGGTACCGGAATTCAACCCGAACTGACTCAACAACACAAAATCAAAGACTCAATCGTTCCATTAATCGAATCGCGATAAAGAAGAAAAGACAACCAGGTCCAAAAACTGATTTCAGCCAGAACCAACTTGATACAAAACCCGAACTTAAGGCTCGATTCAAATACCAAATTCATGAAGCAACTATGAGTATTCACCAGAAATGATGAACAGCTCGAAAGACTAACCTAAACAGATCGGAATCTAACCCAGACCTAGCGAAATTAACCCGAGCAAGTCGATCTCCAACTGATTTAATTATCTAAATCTGGTCTCTCAGCAATGGCAATGGATTAAATCTAAATTTAAGTGGGTTTTGGAGTTAAAACAAAGTGGGTGAGGTGATTTCCGGTGAAGAACGGCCGGAAAACTCGACCTACAGTCAAGTTCTTCTCACTCGTCTCTCTTTGTTCTACTTCATTTTTGGGGTGTGTATGTGTGAAATCGTGTGGTTCGGATGAGTGGGGAGGATGGTCACCTCCGTTTTGTGGTGTGCCTGTGGTTGTTTTTTATTCTGAGAGTGATCTTCTCTCTAGTTTTTTGGTCAGTGAGCTTGTGTATACATAAGAGTGACGATGGTAGCTTTTCCTGGAATGAACCATGTAGAATAAAGCCAAATCCCCCTATTCTTATCATTATTTATGTATATATATTATAGAGTGAAAACAAAATAAAAAAAATCCTTGGGTGCCTTTCCTGGAAGTTTCCTATGGGCCCCTCTTCTCTATCTTTTTTTTTTTGTATTCTTTCTTTCCACCTTAGAATCTCTATCTAATTTTTGTTAATGCTTTGATGAAAAACGTGTAAATGGGGTTATGTGGGGTAGGGGTATTGCTTTTTTTTTTTAATTGGAGGGATAAGGGTTAGGTGTTTAATTTTTATTGGGTAGGTTGTTTGGATGAGGTGTAAAGGGGGTTAGGATAGGATAGAGTTTGTTAGGGAGTTTTTTATTTTTGTATTTTTGTGGAGTATAATCACGTAGATGAGGATACACGGTAGGATAAAGTAAAAAAATAGGTAAAAACGATATCGGGAAAGGACAAAATTAGGTGTCTACAATAGTAATAATAATGAGGTTATATTTTTTCTTTTAGCATATGCATTTTCATATTTTTTATATTGGATCTATCCAAGGGTATGTTTTTTTTATTGTATACATCTGTATATAATGGATTCAAAAATCTATGTATGGTCGACTTTGGATTTTTAATTCTTATTTAATATTTAATTTTCATTCTGTCTATTCCTTATTCTCAACATGTCAACGGTTGGAGGTAGGGATTGAGCGTTTATGGCAACGGATGAACCATATGTTGCAACAAATGGTTAATCTGTTGCGACAGATGGAACATATGTTGCAATAGGCGGTTATTAATAAAAAGTGATTATTGTTATTGAGAGGGTGAAATGTCATGACTTTTTGATTATTTAATATGAAAAACGGTTCGTAAATAAATAATAAGGAAATAAATGATAAACACAATGTATAACCATAAAAGAATGGTTATTTAATTTCAATAATTGATTGTGACTTTTCACCATTTTTTTAAATATGCTTTTTTTAATTATTTATTTATTATATAATAAAAAATTCACAACATTGGATTAATTAAGGTATATGATGATTGTTAAAAAAAGGTGAACAGTCGTGACTTTTTATCTAACATATTCAAAAAAAGATGATGCATCAAATTCCCTATCTGTTGCAACTGATGAATCAACTGTTAGAAGAAATAAAAAAAAGCTATTAAAACAGATGGTCGATTTGTTGCAACAGATGGTATATCTGTTGCCACAGATAGGTTATTTGATGCAATAGATATACAATCTGTTGCCACAATTCAATAAAAATGGTTAGTAGTTTATTGAAGAAATGGTTATTTAAAAGGTGTCTTCGATGTTTTAATTAAGAAAAAATTTATTTAAATTTAAGAACTAATTAATAATAATAAACTGAAAAGTCATGACTTGTCACAATAATAAAAAACTCACCGACTTGATTAAATTAAGTCATTTCTTTTCACAGAAAACAATAAGGAAATAAACGATAAACACATTTTATAACCGTAAAAAAAAATTATTATTTAATTTGAATAATTGATGTTAATATTAAATAGGCAACAAGTAGTGACTTTTTCGCCATTTTTGTTTTTAAATCTGTTTTTTTAATTTATATAATAAAAAAGTCACCAAATTTGAATTAATGATATGATGATTATTTAAAAAAAGATAGATTATCTGTTTCAACAAATAGATTATCTTATGTAACAAGTTATCAATTTGTTGCAATAGATGATATATTTATTGTTATAGATGAGTTATCTAATGCAACAAATATATAATCTGTTTTCACTACTCAATAAAAATGATTATTGGAAAGAACTAATTAATAATAATAAGCTGAAGAGTCATGTCTTATCACAATATTCAAAAAGTCAGGCAACAACTAGATTTAATTAAGTCATAATTTTTTACAGTAATCAAATATGTAATTAATAAATGAAGGTGAACAGTCGCGCCTTTTTGCCTAATTTATTCAAATTCAATCCTTTATAAATAGGTCCCTCTATAAATAGGCCCCTCCTTACTCACTCGGTCATTCTACTATACTTTATTATTTCTTGCATCTTGTCTTTCATATTACACCTTCAACCACTTTCTTTTCCCTGACTTAGGTAAGTTTTTTTCTTGCTTTGTTTGTAAACATACCCAATTGGTAGTATACGTTGTATTACATTTGGATTCTTTTCTTTCCTTTTGTTTTTACGTTTTTTTGTCAATTCATGTGTGTTCTAGATTTGACTGATCCAGTGTGGGACGTTGCATTTCTGCAAGACGCCGTGCGGGAACTTCGGAGGCAGGTTCATGACCTGCAGTAGGAGTTGGGAACTGTGAGAGCAAGGATGCTTCAGGAGATCCACAGGCTAAAGAAGGCACTGCTGCTGCTGGTTGAAGATTGACCTGCTGACAATAATAATAATGATAATGATGATGATAATAATAATTAGATTCTTTTTTAGCCTATGTATTTTTATTTATTTTTGTTTAATAAATTTTTTTATGTTTGATCGACTTTGGCGTTTTAATTCTTATTTAATTTTCATTATGTCTTTCTTCTTCTCAACAAACATGTCGAAGATTAAAATAATTTGAATCCAATAGCAATTGCAAAAGTTGAAACATATTGGTTATCTATTGGGTTTGTGGCAGGAGTTGCATTGTGTCGTTCCAACCAGATTACTCATCTGTTGCAACAGAATAATTATTTGTTGCAACAGATAAATAGTCTATTGCAACAGATAAATATTTTGTTGCAATAAATTACTCGTCTATTATAACAGATAAGTAATATATTGCAACAGATAAATAGTCTATTGCAGCAGATAATTATTTTGTTGCAACAGATTACCCATCTGTTCGATTCATGTTACGGGCACTATAGGACCATAAACATGAATCCAACATATTAGTCTTCTGTTGCAACAAAATATTTATCGGTTGCAACAGACTGAGTGATCTGTTTAAATTATGGGCTCTTATGTTGTATTCATGAACGAGTTCTATCCAATGTTGAAAAAACAGCAGTAGCAGTGTCATCTAAAAATCATAATTTTACTTTCGAAATTAACCTATAATGTAATGACAAAGTGAAAAGTGATGTATGAAATAAAATTTCACCTAAAACATTGGTCAAGTAGCAACAGTAATGGTAAAAACAACAACAATGGTCGACAAGAAGAAGATGAAGATGACAATGAAGTTGAAAATGATGATAATGAAGCAGAAGATGATGAATAAAGCGGCAACAACAATGAATAACAGAGAGATAAAACAACAACAGATGAGAAGAGAGAAACACACCTTTTTTTTCCTCTGTTTCTCGTTATATTAAAACAAACATTTGGATCAAAGTGTAAATTTAAAAATTTGTGGGTTATTTTCAAATTTTTTCAATTTTCTTAATCCATAATAAAATAATTGTCGCATCCACTCAATTTTTAATACTTGAGTCACCTACACCTCATTTTAAAACTCTTTTGTCACTTTTAGCTGAAAACCCTAACTCTCTTATGTTGTTTTTAACTAGGGTCATCACTTAATTATTTAAATATTTAATTTATTTTTTAAAATATAATGTGTCAATGTCTATCATGTCTAAAGAGCTTTGAGTTTTTATCATTGTTATTAAAATATTTCAAATTATAATCTCTATTTAGCTAACCTTGATAAAATACTTTTATTTTTGGTTTTTTAAACAAGATGTTTTACTGCAAAAATTTAAATAACACAATAACATATGCTGAAAGAATTAGTAATATTTTGTAATTAGTATTTTCGTTATCAATTAACTGAAGTCACTAATAATGAAGAAAAATAAGAATAAAATTAAAATACTTTTTTTATCTGTTAATTTATATTTGTGTATGAGTAAATATTCATAAAATAAAAAAAAATAAAAAAAAGGGCAGCCGGTGCACTAACGTTACCGTTGTGTGTGGTATCCGGGGAAGGGCAAGGGTGTGTCATACGCAACCTTACCTTACATTTCTGCCAGAGGCTGTTTCCAAGGATTGAACTCGTGACCTCCTGGTCACATGGCAGCAACTTTACCAATCAATCCAAGGCTCCCCTTCAATTCATAAAGTAAGGTTTTCATAATTATGTAAATAGAGTACCCAAAATTGTCATTGTATCAAGCAGAAGTATAGCAATTTTTTATAACACCTATCAGATTGATAAATCGAGTTAAATTGAAAAAAAAAATAATGACGTGGCAATGGGAAAAGTCTAATCATAATTTATTTATTTAATTTAATATATATATCACATTTTTAAAAATTATTATATACATATATAAACTCAATAAAAACTCAATTTCTAAAAGTTGAAACTTCCATGCATGATACAATTTTTTTGGCGTTTTGATTAAATATTTATGATAAATTAAATTAGTTATAGTTATTGAATAGTGTGGTATTTCTGGCATATATCATAAAAAATTAAATTAATTTTACTATAATATGCTTCAAATCACTTTTTTAAAAGACACACCGAAAAGGTGAGAAATTTTAAAAGCTCCACAGTCGAATATTTGATTTTTATCGATTGAGTGTGATTTATTAATACAAAAAATTGACAATAAGTTTGTTTGATAAAAACAAAATGATCTGTAAAACTTATATGTAGACACGTAAAATTTATTGGATCAAATTTATATAAAATTTAGATTTGACCCATATTTTATTGGGTCTAAAATCATTTTGGGCTATAAAAATAATAAATCCATTTTATTCCTCACTAAGGACTTTAAGGTCCATCTCACCTTGAGGCCCAAACTTATTCCACTCATCAAGTGATGTGGCATCCTAGTCAAATCCAAGACCAATGAGACGTCGCCACATGTACAAATGATGTGGAAATCTCATTCAAATTCAACTACCAGTCAAAAGACGCCAAGTGGCAAAGTGACATGTTTCGGCCAATCACAAGCAACTAGGCCTACCCCCTACAACTATAAATAGGGCAGTAACATAACATTCTAGGGAGAAGAGAAAAAAGAGGACATTCTGCAAGCATTGGAGGAAGCTTCTGCATTGACTACGCAGCTCTTCAACGAATTGACTAACGGAGTTTTGCTCGGAGATCAACTCGACAAGGCGAAGTGCTGTCAGACAATTCCTGGAGATCCAAACACATTTCTAGGAGGCTCAAATCATCCTACATTTGAGAATCACGCTGCAAAGGTCCTCAAATCACGAAAAAACTTAGGAGAGAAGAATAGAGAGAATAACAAAATTGTACCCGCAAAATTCATTTATATAAAATTATTCGTTTTGTTTATTTTATTTTTTCTTGCAGTTAATTTTCAACGTTAACGAAAATTTATTGCGAACAAATTGGCACGCCCAATGAAACCAGTTCTGCTCTTCATCTTTTCCTCCTACAAGTCAAAGGAAATCACATATTCAACTACTAAAATGGACTTCAGAAAAATCAATGAAGTTTCGTGCAAGAAGTCTACTACTGCCACGTCTAATGAGATCAAACTTGTTGGCCCCATCAATCGACACAATCTCAACGCTTGTGCTTTGGATGGATCCCAATACTTCACCACTTTGGAGATGACAAAAAGGAGAAAGTCTAAAATTTTGACAGTAACCACAACCCCTAGGAGCATCTTTGCATTTATTTTATCAGATGAACCGTCTGAAACTGGCTACAACTTTGGAGAATCTGAAAACTTAATGAATTCTCCAACTTCAACGAAAGTCAACAGCTTCATGGTTGATGCAGTTGACTTGGAAGAGAAGTTTGCAATGGTGAAGAAACCATTAAAGCCTTGAAGAAGTCCGTTGATGAGAACGATCATCAAATTGCCAACTTATGAGCAGGTTAGATCTCTACAATCCTAGAGAGTAATTATAATCTAACACCATGAGAAATAGTGAATCTCTCATCAAGACAAGTGACAATTACTGCGATGATCGATCCGCTTTAGTGGATACTCTAACAGTTCAAAAACTGCATGATATGATTGCAAATACCATCAAGGCACAATATGGTAGTCCTTCACAAAGTTTCATAGTATACTCAAAGCCGTATTCTAAGCGAATCGAGGGTTTATCGATGCCAATTGGATATCAACCGCCAAAGTTTCAATAATTTGATGAAAAAGGAAATCCAAGGTAACACATCACTCATTTCGTTGAGACTTGTAGCAGTGCTGGTACACATGACGATCTTCTTGTCAAACAATTTGTTTGCTCCTTGAAAGACAACGCTTTTGATTGGTACACAGACTTGGAGTTAGGATCAATTATTTGTTGGGAGCAACTAGAAAGTCAGTTCCTAAATCGCTTCTACATTACCCATCGTATGGTCAGCATGATGGAGTTGACAAACACAAGACAAAGTAAAGATGAGCTTGTACTGGATTACATAAATCGCTGGCGAAGATTGAGCTTTGATTGCAAGGATCAACTTTTTGAAACTTTCGTGGTTGAAGTTTGCATTCAAGGGATGCGTTGGGGCCTTGTGTATATCCTCCAAGGAATTAAGCCTCGAACTTTTGAAGAATTAGCTATGCACGGTCATGACATGGAGGTAAGTATTGCAAGTCATAGAATGGTGTCACCTATTTTTTATCCAAAGAAGGAAGTCACGAAATTCGAAGACTCATCTGAAAATCAAATTGGGGAATCTATGACGACAACTGTGAGTTTTACGAAGGCTCCTACAAGACAAAAGTTAAAAGAGGAAGCTCCAAAGCAGCAAATGCGAGAGGTGAAAAATCAACAAACCTTGAAAGAGTTACAAACAAGGGTATATCCTTTTCCCGCCTCTGATGTTCTTGAAATTCTTGACGAGTTATTATCCAAAGAAGTCATTAAACTTCCTAAGTCAAAGTGATCCAAAGAATCAAACAAAGTTGATGATCCTAAATACTGCAAATTTTACCGTATTGTTAGTCATCACACCATAAAATACTTTATCCTGAAGGAAAAGATCTTGGCATTAATGCAAGAGGGAAAGATCATCATTGATGAAGGCGATACAGTTGATGCAAATTATATTAGCGCCAAACTACACCATATTAAAGGTCCAATTTCAAAAGCTCTACAAGTTATGCGCTCTGTGGAATCACCAAAAGTTGTAGAAATCATCATGCTACAATTTGGGAGCTTTGACCCATTTGGGATTTCAGCCTTGAAGAAAACAATGAGAAAATCCATGCAAAATAACTTCTCCAATAGCAAAAAGAGTGATACTTGCACTTCGATCACTTGCAAAAGAAGAATATGTCAAAGGACTTCTAAACTCCAACTTCCAAAAGTAGACATAAGATCAAGTGCAAATCTGCTTCAACCAATAGGGGCAATAAATACCAAATTGAAGTGCAACAATACTCCATTACAAAGGGTTGGAAGGAAAGTTACATTCTAAGAATTCCTCCCCAAAATGCTCCTCGATGCACGAACCTAAACTGCAAATCAAGACGCTCCTCGACGCACGAGCCTAAACTGCAAGTCAAAATGCTTCTTAAGGAACGAGTTTAAACTGCATGTCACTCCTGTCCCACATGATTCTAAACTGTGAACGACTCTAAAAAAAAGGAAGGAAAAGTATGAAGCTTGAATGCATATTTGGAGTTCTTTGAAGATGTCGTCTTAAAGCAAAAGGATTCATCATTATCTCCCGAGCAATAAAGTCTTCTCGACAAGAAAGAGACTTGTGGTACTTTAAATATTGCTCTACTCTGGCCTTCAACATATTGCAGAAGTGATACGGCCTAAAAGTTGAAGTAGATAATAAAATTCATGAAGTATCCAAAATCTGAGGAGAAATAAAATATCACAAGATTTAGGCTGCAATTTTGGAAAAATACCTGAGAAAATATAAAGGTTATATGCTGAATTATTTCATGCTTAACGTAGATCTGTGAGTCTACTTTCCAATACAGAAAACAGCACCTGATTCCAATACTTCCATGTAAATATATGGAATTTATCGTGACTCTGCGCAAAGCTAAAATAACCAGCGAACCAAGATTAGAAGGCTGTTTTTTGAGAAATATCTGGGACAATTCAGATGCAACCTAATTGTAGTTTCCATGTGAAACGTATCTATGCCAGTCTACTTTCCAATGCAAAAAACAAAACCTCATTCTGATACTTCCACATCAAGATATGGATTTATCGTGACGCTGCGTAAAGCTGAAATAACCAGCAAAACAAGATTGGAAGGCTGTTTTTGGAGCAATATCTCAGACGATTCGGATGTAATCTAATTGTGGTTTCCACGTGAGACGTAGCTCTGTAAATGTACTTTCCAATGCAAAAAATAGAATTTGATTCCAATACTTTTACGTCAAGATATAGAATTTATCGTGACGCTGTTCAAAACTGAAATAACCAGCGAACCAAGATTAGAATGTTGTTTTTGGAGCAATATCTAGGACGATTTGGAGGCAATCTGATTGCGATTCCCGTGTAAGACGTAGCTCTACAAGTTTAGTTTCTAATGTAAAAAAATTGCTACTGATTTCGATACTCCTACATCAAAATACAAAATTTATCGTGATGCTGCACAAAACTGATAAAATAGGGCATTGAATTCCATTTTTTATGAATCAAACAACTCATATTTTTGTTCTCCCATCAGAGAATAAATATTTTTGTAGATGTGCGCCTAGTATTTGCTCACCAAAGTCAGAAAAGGCTACTCCCTGTGTCAATATTATCAAGATGGATGGCACCACGTACGTGCTCCTTGAAAAGAATGGGATGCTCTTACTAGAAACCTCTTTATCCCCGAGCCCCACGGATGAGATGCACCACGTGCTTGCTTTGTAACGATGGACTGCAGACACTTAGAACTTTATCATCACAAGGTCACAAGAATGACACAAAGTACATGCTCACTGAAGCTAAAATGAAAAACTTTCAGCATCGTCAAGGATAAAATCAGATCATTTCAAGTCACTTTCTTATCAAGCAGTAAGGAA
This sequence comes from Capsicum baccatum var. pendulum, assembly GCA_030864225.1. Classification (NCBI taxonomy): domain Eukaryota; kingdom Viridiplantae; phylum Streptophyta; class Magnoliopsida; order Solanales; family Solanaceae; genus Capsicum; species Capsicum baccatum. Next base: position 8,955,682 of record CM061552.1, read on the forward strand.
GTAGTGCACTAAATGGTTCAACATAAATCATATCGACTTTTTTGGTCTAACATCAAGACCATTTGCATAAACCTGCACAAAAAAATAAAGATGTAATACATCTACAGTGTTGACCGGATGAAGCTTCTCGGCTCTATCCTTATTGATGCCAACTACGTGGAACTTCAATCTGGCGATAAGTGTCGGTACCAAACACACGATGTTTCAATTTGACATGATCAACATTAGGAGAAACAAATACCTTTCAAATCACGAGAATGAAAACACATTCAAGAGTACCTCAAGTCTCGCCGTCAAGTTTTGGCAAGCCTACACGTCGACCAACTTTGAAGTAGGGGGCATCTGTAGACATGTAAAATTTATTGGGTCAAATTTATATTAAATTTAAATTTGACCCATATTTTATTGCGTCTAAAATCATTTTGGGCTATAAAAATAATAAGCCCATTTTATTCCTCACTAAGGACTTCAAGGTCCATCTCACCTTAAGTCCCAAACTTATGCCACTCATCAAGTGATGTGGCATGATACGAGAAAGACAACGAAAGCACGAAAACACTCTCCAAATCAGTCCACTAATCTTAAGGATCCAAGGACCTTTTTGGAGACCACTCTCTGATTCACTACAACAACAACAATATGAGATAACAATGGTGTATTTGATACCAAACCAGCCACCACAAACTAACAAAGAGAGTATCAAGATAACAAGATGAAGAAGAAGTTGAACAATAACACAATGGAAACAACAACACACAGTTTTGGACTAGAACAACAACAAAGTGTACAAGAAATGTAAAGATAGATAGATAGACAAAGTGAATGTATAATCTAAAGAACCCAAGATCTTATTCCACTCTTGGACCCTTAACACTACACACTACAAATACCTATCTCTTCGGTGAGCACAAGAGAGACCTCAACCTCCTCTAGTACCCAACGTTCCAAGCATGAATCCAACACGAATGATTCCACATTCAAGTTGGAAATTTTAGTTACAATGTTTCGGCCATAGGCCTTTCTCACAAGAGAGAAATGTTCTTCTTACAACTTTCAATATCAATAAACATCTAAGACAAAAACCCTAAGAGGTTTTATATATAATGTATTACAAAATAGAACAAAAAATAACCACAATACCCCTCAAGGGTAAGGTGCCCATCAAGTGTAACTTAGGGGCTATTTTTAGTGCATTTAGGCCCTCTTCACACTTTACTTGTGCACTTCCTTGGATAGATTCAATACGCACTTGTTCTCGTCCATCCTCGTGGTCGTATTTGTATCATCCTTCCCTTCTTGAAAAGGATTCAACCTCGAATCCGTACCTTGCAAATCAAGAGAAGATAAACAAGTACACATCCTCATGAAATGAGGGGTTAGGGTTAGCCAAAATAACACATCAACATGCCATGCTGAGGAGGGACAAATTTGAAGTATAGCCACGGGTCCTTTGTTTTAATCATGAAAAAATTAGTACAATTGCTACAAAGGATGTGGCTCGGGCAAGCATTAGGACAAAAGCAAAATAGGTCGAGAGTCATCTTTTCCCACCCTAAGATGGTACCGGGATCAAATGGTAGAATTATCCAAGGGCCTAAGCTGAGGCTAGCCCTTCCTTCCCCTAGAATGTCACTCCCACATTCATACACAACAACATTTTCATACACATGATCTCTATGAACAAAACTAATCACAATGCTTTAACCACACAATATGTTCAAAGAGTCAAGCGCATTATCAAGATCAATTCTACAGACACCATCACTAACTTGCAAATTTTTAAGCACTTCATTCACATGCTCAAGTAGTGAACTACATTTAAGAGTAAATTGATTATCATGAACACCAAGAGTACTCATTTTTGAGACTATACATTCCTTGCCCATAAGAGATTTCCATCTTTAGGAGGAATGTTGTCACACCGTAGTGGGTTAGTATATCGGCTATAGCCTTCAAGGCAAGCTAAACAATCATTTTCACCACTAGGTTCATTAGGAGTGTTTATATCATCTTCAAACAAAACATTAAACCTAAAGAGAGCATGATCTATCTCACGGACAGATTTGAAACTAGCAAGTGTTTCACTCTTTATAAGTTCACTATCAAGTACCAAAGATATTTCAATCTCCTCTTTACCTTGGTGTGGGTCAGGGCAGCCCACCTCTTCCTTCGGAAAGCTCTCGGCACAAGGTTTTTGGACAAGGAAAGTTGGATTTTGTGGGATAAGTTTAGGTAACAATTGGCGTAGCCTTTTTACATGCCATTTCATTTCTTCAATATCATCATTGTTGCGATCAAATGTGGCATCGATATTAATGGCCGCCATGGTACCTAAAGCAAAAGACAACAACAAACAACAAAACAAACTTGTTAGTTCAAAATGCCTCACCATACTCTCACTCTCGGTTTTACCTCACACTTGGTTTCACAAGTGTTGAACGTCGGCTTGTACTTCGTGAGTGATTGAGCAATTAGTCCATCTTTGCCTGGAATAGATTTTCGTTTGAGTTGAATCAAATGAAAAATTATTTACGGACTTGAACCAACAAGACACAACAAATTCACAAAAGAGAAAAAAAGCACACAACAAACGCTAAACACAAATGAACGAACACAAAGAATAACTAACAATCTAGTAGATGAGTACTAGTTTGCCATTAGTATTGGAACCAACAAATGAAACTACGGAACAATAAAAAGAAACTAAGAAAATCTGAAATTTGAGCCAAAATTTGATGTGTGAATAGTAACTTGATGATGTGGCAGCCAAGTATTGGTTGCGGTTTCTACAATTTTTATTTTCCAAAGTCCAAGTCTTGACCAATTTTAATTTGGATTGGAGAAATTTGTTTTAAGGAGGGAAGAATAAGTCTTGGAGCCTTTTTTTCAAGTTTCTTATTTCAAGACTTAACTTTGGTAGTACTTTTCCTTAAAACATGGACCCTTATTTCATGGGAAAGTGGTTGAGAAGTGATGTAAGGTCTTTAGTGTGTAGGAAAAGTCTTTGAGTCACAACTACTACACCTTGAAACTTGGATCTATGTCTTGCAAGACTAACACAATACACTCTTTTTCTTCAACTTCTAAGATCAACAACCACATTCTTTGTCAACAATATATGGAGATGGTGAAGAACACCAAGAACACAAACTTTGAGTCTTGAAGTTCTAAGGTTCAAGTTGGACCTCCCAAACAACAACAACAACTTCCCAAGCTTAAATTCCACAACACAATATCCACAATACACGTTCAAAACTTGAACCAACAGCATATCACACGTTCAAGTCTTGAATCCACAACAACAATACCAACAACAATCGGCCAAACTTTGTTTACATTAATAACATCAACATTTCAAGCTCAAATCTAAGATATAGACTCAACGTGTTAGTGAGGAACAAAACTAACACTTAGAGACAACAAAGATAAGTAACAATATTGACCAATACACAACAAAAACACAATTTTCGGCCAAGACCACTAAATGGACAGATTGCTCTTTTTTTCTGGAATTTTCAATTTTTCAACAATAATTTTTTTTTTTTTGAATTTTCTAACAAGCAACCCCAAGATTGATCTTGTAGGATAAATATCAAGTCATGCTTTGATACCAAATGATACGAGAAAGACAACAAAAGAATGAAAACACACTCCAAATCAGTCCACTAATCTTAAGGATCCAAGGACCTTTTTGGAGACCACTCTCAGATTCACTACAACAACAACAATAAGAGATAACAATGATGTATTTGATACCAAAACAGCCACCACAAACTAACAAAGAGAGTATCAAGATAAAAAGATGAACAATAATACAATGGAAACAACAACACACGGTTTTTGACTAGAACAACAACAAAGTGTACAAGAAATGTAAAGATAGATAGATAGACAAAGTGAATGTATAATCTTAAGAACCCAAGAGATTATTCCACTCTTGGACCCTTAACACTACACACTACAAATACCTATCTCTTCGGTGAGCACAAGAGAGACCTCAACCTCCTCTTGTACCCAACATTCCAAGCATGAATCCAACACGAATGATTCCACACTCAAGTTGGAAATCCTAGTTACAATATTTCGTCCATAGGCCTTTCTCACAAGAGAGAAATGTTCTTCTTACAACTTTCAATATCAATAAACATCTAGGACTAAAAACCCTAAGAGGTTCTATATATAGTGTATTACAAAATAGAATACAAAATGAACACAATACCCCTCAAGGGTGAGGTTCCCATCAAGTGTAACTTAGGGGCTATTTATAGTGCATTTGGGCCTTCTTTCACGCTTTACTTGTACACTTCCTTGGACAGATTCAATACACACTCATTCTCATCCATCCTCATGGTCGTACTCGTATCATGGCATCCCAGTCAAATGCAAGGCCAATGAGATGCCGCCACATGTACAAATGATGTGGAAATCTCATTCAAATTCAACTACCAGTCAAAAGGCACCAAGTGTCAAAGTGACATGTTTCGGCCAATCACAAGCAACTAGGCCTACCCCCTACAACTATAAATAGGGCAATGACATAACATTCTAGGGAGAGAAGAAAAAGAAGGACATTCTGCAAGCATTGGAGGAAGCTTCTGCATTGACTACACAACTCTTCAATGAATTGACTAACGGAGTTCTACCCGGAGATCAACTCGACAAGATTAAGTGCTGTTAGACAATTCCTGGAGATCCAAACACATTTCTAGGAGGCTCAAATCATCCTACATTCAAGAATCACGCTGCAAAGTCCCTCGAATCACGAAAAAATTTAAGAGAGAAGAATCAAGAGAATAACAGAATTGTACCCGCAAAGTTCATTTATATAAAATTATTCTTTTTGTTTATTTTATTTTTGCTTCCAGTTACTTTCAGCGTTAACGAAAATTTGTTGCGAACATTATATATACATACCAATTATCAGATTGAATAAATAAATATATTCACGATATGAAAAAATTAAGTAAATATTAAAATTAACAAGGAAAAATTGATCTAACGAATTAAGTGATAAGGAAAGAAATAATGAAATACTCCCTCCATCTCAAACTACCCGTCCCAAATTGAGATGACATATTGATTAAAAGAAATAATTAATAACATACCTAGTTTACCATTGTACCCCTTTTAAATAATGTTTATATTTTAATTTGAAGAAAAAGTAATTAATGCAAAGAGTAAAATATGTAAAAAAAATTGTCTCTTCTTGATTAATGAAAAACGACAAGTAAAATGAGAAATAAAATTAGAAAATTTGGGACGGATAATTTGGGACAGAGCGAGTACAAACATTTGAGATGAGAGAATAAGGGGTCGTTTGGTTTGCGAGACTAGAGTCAATAATCCCGAGATAAAATAATAATCCCGAGATAAAAATGTAACTCACTCCTTTGGTTGTAAATATTTGGGATAACTTATCCCGGGACTAATAATTAGTCCCAGGATAAGTTATCTACCCAAATAGTGGGATAACAATCCCAAGACTATTTTTCTTTGGTATAAAATTATACAAGGACAAAAATACCCTCATTTTCATTTCTCTCTCTCTCTCTCTCTCTCTCACACACACACACACACACACACACATATATATATATATATATGTATTTTATATATATTCATAAATAATAAATTATGTTTAATTAACGTATAATATATTCATAAATAAATTTTATATATATATATATATATATATATATATATAATAATAATAACAATAATAATAATTAACGTAAACTGGTAAACTGTATAATAATTATGTTTTGAATGTACAATATATATTATGAACAGTATAATATATTATGAACATAAATATATATTATGAATAACATATAATATATTCATAAATATATATAAATTAGATATTCATAAATTATGTTTAATTAACGTATAATATATTCATTAATTATGAATATAATATATTACGTAATATATAACGTAATTAGTAATATATAACGTATAATATTATGAATATATTATGAATATATATACGTTAATTATGTTTAATTATATATATATATATACATATATATTATGTTAATATATTCAATTATAATATATTATGTTAAATATGTTAATTATGTTTATATATAATTTTATTATATATAACATAATATATAACGTAATATATTCTCACACACACATAAATTATGTTTAATTAACATATAATATATTCATAAATAAATAAATTTTGAACAGTTTACTGTTCAAAATGGTTGTAAAATATATAAATTATGTTTATTTATATATTTTAATTTCTCTAAAAGATAATAAAAAATTTTAAGAATGAATATTTAAATCTTAAAAAGAAATATATATATATATATATATATATATATATATATATATATATATATATATATATATATATATATATATATATTTATATATATATATAAAGTTAAATAAGATGGAGGGTATTTTGGTAATCAATCAATTTATTCCTAGAAATTATATCATGCATATTACTTTGAATACAACAAACCAAACACTCAATAAAAAATAATCTCAGCATAACTAATCCTAGTATAACTTATCTCATCATAACTTATCTCAACATAACTAATCTCCGTATAACTTGTTTTCAAACCAAACGACCCCTAAAAGTACACGAGATACGATGAGTCGATGAGTAATGGAAGTGGAACCACACACCTTTTTCTAAAAATAAAATAAAATCATATTTATGAAAGTTAAGGTAATTTATCGATATCCATGTATTGGGATAGTTTTCAATGTATTGAAAATTTTAAAGTAATGATAGTGTTTTAAATTTTGGTGAAAGGGGCAAAAATATCTAAAAAGAAATCAGTTTATAGTGTGAGTAGGTATTTTATTATTGTGGTCAAATTTGAGCCAAAGTTTTATGGCCAAAAAGATTATTCCGATAAGTATTTATTACCAAAAATACTGCTAGCTTAATCGTGTAAACAAAGCTTCCACCTTGGTGGATATTAGTTAAACTCTTAGTCCAACAATACTTGTTCAGTTTGAAAATTAATGAATAATTGATCCAATTATGGCTATTTTATCTTTTCTATTAAATAATATTTATTATCTAATACATTTTTTAAAAGATTAAATTTATTTTATTCAAATTGTGATATAGTAAAATTACATCTATTATTTTTTTTAAAGGTGTCAAGTTAAATATGAATAAATAAAAATAAACGGAGATAATATTTAATATTAAAGACTCACAACTTATGCTTTGAATAAATTGGTATTAGAACATGTTTTGTCCTTTATTTATAGAAAATAAGTTTCTCCCGTTTAAAAATTTTCATTTGCACATTTTAAATAGGGTTGTATACTTTTTTGATTTTGTTTTTCATTCGGTGTTTGGTATCCACATTGGAGCCCGACTAATTTGAATTCGCGCCGGATAGATCCCTATTCGAGGGTAGCACTCCCTACCTAAAATTTTTCCATACCCAAGGCTCAAACCCGAGACCGCTGGTCAAGGGTTGTATACCTAAATGTATCAGCGAAACATAACTTAGAACAAAAATCGTTATGTTTATGTAATGTCTCGATATTTTATAAATATTATGTAATATATTGATATTACATAATTAATATATAATTATGTATCAAAGATATTTATACATCTATATATATTGCTTATATAATATTTATACACTAAATTGTTAATATAAATATTTTTATACATGTCACTTTTATATAAAATCTACATTAAACAACGAAAATAATAAAGAAGGAAGAACGAAGGAGAAGGAATATGAACATTAACCTGAATGGAATCACATCTAATGTCGTCTTCCATGAGAATAGAAAGACAAATACTTCCTCCGTTTAAAAAAGAATGATCTACTTTGACTTGACACAAAGTTTAAAAAAATAAAGAAGATTTTTGAATATTTGAGAAATGTTATGATTTACATTATAGTGAATGTCTATTAAAAATATAGATAAGATCTAATTGATATCTATTAGGATATGAAATATCGAGAAACTAGAAATATCTCCCTCTATAAATAGAGGATTTTGTTCATTGTATCCTCAAGGATGCCAAGAGAATCCCTCAACAAAAGTAAGAATCACTATTTATTGTCTCTCTACTCTTTTTCTTTATTTTTAGTTATTTATAACACATTATCAGCATGAAGCTGTAACCAATTGAGTAATTGAGATAAAGCCATAAAGCCGCCCAATATTTTCAGTCGGCTTAACATGTTTGATCATTAACATCTCAAGCAAACAACGAAAACCTCAAAGGTTCGAGCTATCCCGAAAATATTAGATTTGTTTGAATCAACGTCCACTGTATTAATATTTACACGACTGGTTCATTGGTAAGAAAGTACTAAGTACTCCATCAAATAATTCTGATTTGAAAAAAAAGTTACTGTATCAAAAGGCCAATGAATGTTAGAGAGAAAATTTCATTCTCCTTTGTGTTTATAATTCATGTATGACCTTACATATATTAATATTTTATATAAAGGTTGAAGTCTTTACTTTACTGCTACTATACAGTACGAATTTTGTTCTTACTAACACATGTTCCTTCGTGTTTATTTTGGAGTGTTCTGTTTGCATAATGATAAATTATTGGGTATAAGTCCTATCGATTATGTTTAAGACATCTTTATATAGATAAGATATTGAGTTTGAATCTCAATGCATCATATTAATGGTATAATGATGGATATGGTAAACTAATATATTTGTTATGAAAGACATGAAATTTATCTTATTGAATATGATCCATTCCTCGAAGTGAATGTGGTAGCAAAAAATCTTATGTATGCCTCAATTTACTTCTGAAGTAGCAATATCATGAAAAAGGTTATAAGCTATAAAAATTTGATAGACTTAGGGTACGATTATATTCCATTCCAGAAGAATGAGAATTTTGATTATTATCGGCACAAATTCATTCCCTACGGTGAATGTGAAAATATATATTTAGTAAAGCTTACCAATACAAACGTGCACTTTATTGTGATGGTATTACAACTCACCTCTGAATGAGACAGGATAACTGAGAAGAACTATTTTGAAATCTATATCTGAAGTAGTGAATTCAAAAATTTATTCATGTAATAGTAAATCTGAAATTTACTAAAGCAAAAAGTAGATGTCATGGTAAACTTGAAGTTTACTAGTATAAAATTTCATAAATTAACATGAACGATTGCTGCATTCCGAAAATGTACATATTGAGTATTAGACATATATTGAAGAATTAGAAAATTCTTCAAGAATTGTTTATGTCGCTTGTTCTCATGATAAATTGGTTGGACCAACTAATATTGGGATTGGATCTCTTAAAATATGAAAAGTATAAAAGGTGAATAAGGGCTCGTTCACTAGTCACGTGATCTATTAAGATGCATCAATATAAGATGATCGTTTGTACATTTATTGTCAACCTGCAGTTTGACATTTATAAAGTTGCTTGCTCAATAAAATTGAGTTAAGAGCATAACTTTCAGATTGTGTAATCAAGACAATTCATCTTAATGATGATGGTTTGGCATTGAATGCCTTCGATAAATAGTTAAACCATTGCTAATGAGAACAAAGATTCATGTGTTGGTCCAAAATATGATATGTTTCATACAATAACACTTGTATGCATTAGATCAATAAACTATGATTATTTTTTCCTCTTAATTGATTCATGGTCAGGAACCAACCATTCCATCTAATAGTTTTGATGTGTGGCATACGATTAATGAATATACTATGATGCACATAGATAGATTCCCCAAAGAAGATGGAGGATCAATGTATTACATTGTCTAAGGTTTGGTAATTCTATCCTAGTTTATGAGTTATATGTCTATATTTCATGCCATAGAGTAGTATCATTGTCGTAATTCCTTAGTTGGATGTTTTGTGTAACTCATGTCAAAGATTCTTTGCTCCCTAATGCTACTAGCACTTATTTAGAAAGAATGTTGAAGAGATACTTCAGTTAAGTATAAGTTTTAAGTCTGTGTAGCCATCAATTCAGCTTAACAGTCAGGCAAACAAGTTACTGTGGTTTCCTACCTTTTCAACTAGTCCTACTATCTGAAGTCCAATACGTATGACCATTTCAAAAGATAATCTATTCCATCCATGTAAGTTGCGAACTCAGGTCAGTCCAAGCATCATGTTTCAGATTCAGTTATTTAGTCATGACTCAGTTCATGAGAGTTCAACACATTATCTTAAATTTTTTCAGCTATTTTAGCTCAGACAGTGTAATACCTTTGTACGATCTAAATCTTGTTGCCTCATGATTAGTACCTACATAAGTTATCACTTCCAAATCCAATGTGTGTGATTTGAACATAAACACTTTGGTGGAAATCATAAACTCTCAGCATGAATCAGCTCTTTGAAGTAAGTAAAGTCAAGTCAGCTCAGAATTCAGTTTCACGATAGAAGTTTAAATGTTTCAGATCAGTTATATTCTTTCTTAGAAGACACATCTGGTCTGCGTTATTCCATACCTTTAAGCTTCAACATTCCTACCCATCATTCGGGGACGAATGATTCCAAGGGGAAGATAATGTAACACCCCTTATTTTGGGCTAGAACAAAAACCATCATTTCTATGCGTAGATGATCCAAAAGCCATGAATCCTATATTCGGGCAAGATGTTATGGCTAATTTTAGTCCTAGTCGTAAAACACCATCATTTTGGTACTTGGCGCATCACGAAAGTGGTCTATTTAAAAATTATCAAATTTTAGTAGCCTAGTGCGATTGTGGCTTGTCGCGCTAAAGTTCCAGGTCCCAACTAGTGGGACAACGCGATGGCTCTGCATCGCGGTGACCCCAAAAATCTCATTCGTCATTTTTCAGTAAGCCACAACGATAGTGGCGTGTCGCAGTGACCCATAAAATCGAGCTCCTAGTTATATTTTATTCTGTCTCATTAAGGGTATGTTGGGTAATTTTCACCCCCCTTATCAGCTTAAACATGAGATTTTTCCCCTAAGTGACCACATTATTCAAATTTTCTTCTAAAATTTACAAGAAACTCTCTCTAGGGTTTCAAACTAAAAACTCAAATATCTTAAGATTTCACCGTAGGTTTTCAATAATTCTTTGAGATTTGGAATTCCCATTGTGAGGGCTACAAGAAGCACCCATCAATTGTTCGAATAGCATCCCTAAAGCACGATTTCATTCAAGAGTCATAAATTAAGGTACACGGAGTTTTTCTAAAATCTCATGGGCATAGAAATCATGATTTTAAGAATGGGGTTTTGGATTTATGAATAGAATCATGTTTTAGAAGTTTTGACGGTATTGTTTTGGTCTTTAGACCTTTTTCCAAATTGATTAAAAATTGTATATATATGTAAGCATGCGTTTTAAAGATTGATGATTGAATTGAGAGCATGACTCATGAAAAATACCTCTCTTTTTATGATTTTCCTTTACTCATGATATACTATGGATTGTTTTGAAATGCATCTTGAAGAGCATGATACGAAATGTCTTGATTTATACTATGACTTGAATATGATTTTGAAATAAAAAGAGAGGGTTATTCATGTTGATAAATGTTGAATATACTTATAATGAAAGAGTTCATGGTTTTTGCCAAAAGCACATTACCACCATATGTTTGAAGAATTTTTACATAGTTTTGACTTATGTTTCTGAACATAAAATCATCTCATACTATTGCAAATGTTGGGTGGTCTGAATTGAGTTTTAATGAAAGAATTACGATTAATGCATTATGGCTCAGAATTACGACATACAAGTCTTAGTATGACGATACCAAAACAGACAATGCCATAACAGACTCAGACAAACATAGAAATCAGATTTTTATGACTTAAGATTTCAGGATGATATATGTTTAGAAATGGATAAATTTGGGCATAAAGAGATGTTAGGTGGTCCCCCGAAGAAGGCACGAGTTCAGACAACTCATTGCCCAAAATCGTGATTTGTCGATCCGGGTATATTATATTACGCTGACCTAGTGCCCTATGGCGTATTAAACTCAAATACTCCAACCCTTGTGGCACACTTGGGTTGGGGGCTTCCCCACCGAGTCAATGGCGGACTCCATATAGTCCGTGGGGTTTTAGACTTGTAGGGGCATACCACCTAACTCAGAAGTAATACGAAGATCAGAAATTGCATTGACAAAAAGGTTTTTATGATTATCAAAACGATGCTCATGTGTTTTGAAAACTATTTTATGCCTGATGTTTGGACAAATTGCTCTCCATTATTTTATTTATAGAAAAGCTTTATTTTGGATTACTTTGCGTACCAGTACATTTGTATTGACCCCCTTTCCTCCCAGGGTCTAAAGCTCAATTCAGAGGTCCTTCTAGGCCGTAGAGTTTTCAGACAATAGTGATGTGTGCAGTTAGTGAGCTTTCTTTAGTCCAGAAGGCCTATGTCTTTTAGATTATGTTATTTATTTTGATTTAGGTCCACTGGGGGACTTGTCCCAGTTTCATACAGTTGTCATTTGATTATGTAGTAGAGATTTTGCAGACTGTTCCAGATGTTGTTTAGTTGATTTTGAATTTCATTCCTTATTGTTAAACTAAATCCAGAGTGTGACTATGTTTCCGTATCAGATTATATTTCCGCATCTTTTTTTATTATATGAATGTTGTGCATGATTACCAGATAGAGTCGGACGCCCGGTCCTTCATGGTTCGGGATCTCCATCCCGTCCAAGACCTAATTCGGGTCGTGACACCAACAGATGGTTTGTAGCTTACACGAGGAAACAAACAATGACTTTCTCCCCTTTTTTTTGTTTCAAATATGATACAAGGGAGAAATACTGTAACACTATTGTATCAAAGGTGTGCATTTGGGCTTGGTATGTTCATCCTGAGAGGTATGTTCTCTATTATGTAACGGAGCGTTTCGAGCAACATGATCTTCGATTTTTTGCCTCTTAAACTAGCTATCGGGTTGAGTTAGACCCAAGGTCCATTTCTTATCATGTTTCGGAATCGAACCCTTCTCAATTCATCGTTTACCTGATGTTTGGCTTCCATCAAATATCTGGAGTTTCTTTTGGTATATTATATGGATTAGTCGATCAGTAAGGACTATGATTTGGAATTGTTTGATTGTCTTTCTCGGAGGAAGAGTCGAAATAGAATCAACTTGAACTCGCGATCGCTATTCAAAATCTTAGTGAAACACTGGATTTCTTTTCTCATGTTTGGTTTTTTGTGAAAAAAATACCAATTGAAGTGGAGGGTTTCTTCAAACAACAATGGGCTGGGTCAACTATTCAATCAAATGATACTGAGAGGTGTGTCCTTCCTGGTCCACTCGTACTAGGGATTAACACCAACACCGAATATGGACCAAACTATCTCACGATGTTCTGAACCCAGTTCACGTACCACTTATATGTTATCCACATTCAAAATGTCCAATCCTGGATATGCTATGGATCGAACTGTCTCACGACGTTATGAACTCAGCTCACGTACCGTTTATATATTCTCCACATTCAGAGTCTCACATTGACCATAGAAAGAGAAATTGGACTCTTATATGGTTTTGGGCTATCCTCACATTTTCTTTACCTATAAATCATGCTTAAAGTCCAGAAACGTGGGTACTATCCGTATAGGATAAAAATATCCTATACACGTGGGCGATCATGGCATGTGGAAAAATGATGTACATGGCTCAATGAACAGCCAGACATAGCACAATGACAGATTATATGCCAATTTGTTGGAGAAAGTCAAGAGGCACAAGATACACCCGACTTCAATTATGTCATATACATCGAATAGAGTATACCGGTTCAAATGAATATCTACACCCTAGAGGGAAGGTCAATGATCCCTCACTAGTCGTTATGTAACCTACACGTCGATGGCGCCAGGCATTATCTCTTTGTTATTAAGGTCATTTAATTAGTCATTTATCATGTATTATTGAGGGGTTAATGCGCAATAATCAGGTCCTGTAGATCCACTCCACATCTCCATTAACAATCATTATTTTATTAAAATATATTGGAGAATCAACTTTTTATTATTTTTTTAAAAAAATTGATTGGTTCACCTTAACAAGTTGATTTTCCAACCCAACATCGCCATTAAAGTCAACTCTAATAAAGATGCCAATTTACTCCTATCAGAAACAAAAAAAAAAAAAAAAACAATAATTGGTGCTTTTTATATTAATAATAATCAAATGAAAATAGATGGCAAACAACTGTACGCAGATCTGCTTTCACGATTGACATTGACTTTATAATCAAATAATATATTGATAGAGAATACTCCTTCGTTCCTTTTCATTTTTCGAGAGAAAAATTGACTAATTTTTAAATAGATAATACATAAATATGATCTTAAATTTGATATCAAATTATAACTTTGATCTTAAACTTTAACAGTGCACAAATATGACCTCCAATCCTACATGGCAAAATGCGTGTTTAACACGCAAAACTGGACGCATCCAGCTTAGAATCTAAAGACATAATACATAAATATGACTCTAAACTTGACACAAATTATAACTTTGACCTTAAACTTTGACAGTACACCAATATGACCTTTAACTATTCAAAACTGCACAAATATGACTTTTCACTATTATTTTCGGCTCAAAGATTAAAATGACATCTAATTTCTTTTGCCATTGCGGAAAAAGAACAATATTGAAGATTTATTAATTAGGTGGGTCAGCCTCATACGAAAAAATCGTGCGAGTATGTATATATATATATATATATATATATATTATAAAGCAGAGGGTGAATTTAAGTTATATAATATATTTAAATATAATTTATTTAAATATTAAATTAAAGATGAAACTATACTAATAATAAAAAAATTATAGTTTTAATAAAATGTTATTAAATTAACATTATTAAGGATAGTAGTAGTATATTAAATTAACGTTATTAAATTGTTATAAATTAATGTTATTAAATTAATGCAAGGGCGGACCTGCGTGGTTGTCATATCTTAAACTTTAACAGTGCACAAATATGACCTCCAATCCTACATGGCAAAATGCGTGTTTAACACGCAAAACTGGACGCATCCAGCTTAGAATCTAAAGACATAATACATAAATATGACTCTAAACTTGACACAAATTATAACTTTGACATTAAACTTTGACAGTACACCAATATGACCTTTAACTATTCAAAACTGCACAAATATGACTTTTCACTATTATTTTCGGCTCAAAGATTAAAATGACATCTAATTTCTTTTGCCATTGCGGAAAAAGAACAATATTGAAGATTTATTAATTAGGTGGGTCAGCCTCATACGAAAAAATCGTGCGAGTATGTATATATATATATATATATTATAAAGCAGAGGGTGAATTTAAGTTATATAATATATTTAAATATAATTTATTTAAATATTAAATTAAAGATGAAACTATACTAATAATAAAAAAATTATAGTTTTAATAAAATGTTATTAAATTAACATTATTAAGGATAGTAGTAGTATATTAAATTAACGTTATTAAATTGTTATTAAATTAATGTTATTAAATTAATGCAAGGGCGGACCTGCGTGGTTGTCATGGGGTTCACCCGACCCCCCTCGGTAAAAAAGTTACGTTGTATATATAAGGTAGAAAATCTATATTTATGTACGTATATTAATGTTTAACCACATAAAACAAGACAGTTAGATAGTCTAGTGGTTTTATTTGCTCTTCTTGGGCGCTTCCTTCAATCTAGTGCGCAAGTTCAATCCCCTTAATAAAATAATAATAATAATAATAATAATAATAATAATAATAATAGTAATAATAATAAAAACGACGTCGTTTTAACACAAAAAACCAAAACTTTGACAGTGCACAAATATGACATATCTCCAAGTCAGTACTTTTAACGACGTGACACCTTGTGATTGAATTACCTTTCCACATAGGCGCGAGTGAAACTCACGCATGGAGGTTGCAAAATCGATGTCATATTTGTTCAGGTTTTGAATAGTTAGAGATCCTATTTGTGCAATATCAAAGTTTAAAGTCAAAGTTATAATTTGGTGTAAAGTTTATGATCATATTTATGTATTATCTCTTTTTCAAAGATAAATTAGATTAGGTTAGTTCAATATTTTAAAATTAAAATGTAGATATTCAAAATTTATACAAAAAGTAATATAAATTACAACTTGCATCTCAATAATATTTAAAAATACACGTTAAAATATTGGTCAAACTTATACAAGTAAAAAGGAAAGGAGGAGTAACATAGTGTTGGAAATTAATTAAAGGGGGTTACATAACAAGTTACTATAAATAGAAAAGAGTGCTCTATTTGATATATCTTGAATTAATTATATAGATCCTCTCTGCTCCTTCAAAAACTATTTAGTTCCACTTCCTCTGCATATTTGCTACCAGTTGTAGAAAAAGTTGATATCTTGATGGAGATTAGCACAGGTACTCATGATGATACCGTGCACGGGGTTGACTTGGAGATCATAGTGAAAAGATTGAGAGGACCACCGTTGGATCTTGACATTGTCACAATATCAGGCATGGGTGGCATTGGCAAAACAACACTCGCTAGAAAAGCTTGTGATCATCTTTCAATCAGGTATCACTTTGACACTCTTGCTTGGGTTACAATATCTCAAGAATTTCGAGGTAGAAATGTACTTTTAGAGGCTATAGGTTGCATTTCCAACACAAACGATTATGATAAGATGGATGACAATGAGTTAGCTGATCTAGTGCAGAAAAAACTAAAGGGTACAAGATACCTTGTCGTTGTTGATGATATTTGGAGGATAGATGTTTGGGATAGTATAAGAGGAATATTTCCTAATTACAACAATGGGAGTCGAATCTTATTGACTACTAGGGAAACTAAGGTAGCGATGTATGCAAGTACTAGTATCCCTCATAAGATGAACCTCTTGAATTTAGAAAACGGATGGAAGTTACTTCGGGATAAGGTGTTTGGACCAAAACATGATCATCCTCCTAAATTGGAAAAAATAGGAAAGGAAATAGTAGAAAAGTGCCAAGGACTACCCTTAACAATTTCAGTGATTGCGGGACATCTTTCTAAGAGGGCAAGGACGTTAGAAGGTTGGAAGGATGTCTCCCGGACCTTAAGTGAAATCGTTGCTAGTCATCCAGATAAATGCTTAGGAGTGCTCGGTTTGAGTTACCATCACTTGCCTGATCGCCTCAAACCTTGCTTTCTTTCTATGTGTATTTTTCCAGAGGATTTTCAGGTTCAGACTTGGAGATTGATCCAATTATGGATTGCAGAAGGTTTCATAAGGACGTCTGCAGGAAGTCATAAAAGTTTGGAGGAAGTGGCGATAGATTATTTAGAGGACCTTATCAGCAGGAACTTGATACGGGCTAGAAAAAGGAGATTCAATGGTGAGATAAAAACATGTGGTATACACGATCTACTACGTGAGTTCTGTTTGAAAGAAGCTGAAATGACAAGGTTTATGCATGTTGAGAGAACTTACCCTCCTCTTCCAGAACATAAGCATAATGTTCGTCGCTTCAGTTTTCAAACCATGTCTTACACACTTGATGATTGGTGTGAATTATTACCCCCTGTTTCCAAATCTATCTACTTGTTTTCTCGATTGGATCTACCTTTTTCACCCCGTATTCAGCTTCACGGGAAATCTCCCATCTGTAGTCCTATAATGCATGAATTTTTCTGTCGTTTCAACTTTCTTAGGGTGTTGGCCATCTTCAATGGAGTTGTAAGTTCGCAATCATTTCCTCTTGTGGTTACAAAGTTATTTCATTTGAGATTTCTACAACTTCGATTTCATGGAAATATTCCTGAATCAATCTCAGATCTTCAGAATTTGCAAACTCTAATTTGTAGTGGTAATACTCCCGAATCAATGTCAGATCTTGAGTATTTGATAAATGTAGGTTGTAGTGATAATTCTTCCGATATAACCTTACCGGAGAATATATGGATGATGAAGAACTTGAGGTTTATACGTCTTCAAGGAGTTGCTTATTTACCAAGTCCTTCAAGTGAAAGAATTATAAATAAGCATCTGGTGGCAGGGTTGCCAAATCTAGGGGAATTTTCTAATCTTTGTTACTCGGGTTGTACGAATGAAGTCTTTTCTGGCGTTCCCAATTTAAAGAGATTGATCATTCGTACACCTTCGTCCAAACAAAAAATTTCGCCCGATCTTGAGCTCTTGGATATGTCCAGCTTGAGAAAACTCGAAGCATTCAAGTGTTACTTCGAGAGATGTTATTGGCTCATGGATATGTCCATCAAGAATTTTGTTTTGCCAAAATCACTTAAGAGGTTGAGTTTAAACAGGTGTAAGTATTTTCTTTGGGAAGACATTACATCAAAAGTGGTCATGTTGCCAAATCTTGAAGAGCTCAAGCTTAAATATTGCAAAGCCGATGATGATGTATGGAGATTGAGCGATGAAGACGAGTTCAAAAGCTTGACATTGCTGTTACTGAGCAATCTAAATCTTGAGCGTTTGGAAGCTACCAGTGATAACTTCCCGAATCTGAAACGCCTTGTTCTGAAGGATTGTGACGACCTGCAAGAAATTCCATCTGATTTTGGGGAAATTTATCCTTTGGAGTCGATTGAGTTACATTTTTGCAGCGCTACTGTTGAGGATTCTGCCAGAAAAATTGCAAAAGAACAAGAGGAAATGGGAAATAATCCCCTTAAGGTCAACATACGTCGAAGTTACTGTAAGTTTTACATTATTGATTACCTCATCTTTGTTAAATCTTACCTCCTAGAAATTAAGATGATGACTTCTACGCTTTATCTTGCAGATTCAGGCAAATGAAGCTTATTTTGAGGGACAATCTAATGCTATCTTCCAAATCCCGAACCTTGTTGCTCATATTTTCGTTTTTAAGTTCATCATTGTTTGCTAAGTTCTTGTTTTAGGAATATGTTTAATACATGTCTTGTCCATTTGTGATTTCATATTTTGTATATGGTAACTATTGATGTACTGTAATATCTATTTCGCTTTCAATCTATTATGCATAGCCTATGGAATATAAGAGCCAAAGGTTTCACACTTTGAATCTGTTTTCCTCTCTTCAAGAATACATGTTTTTCATTGATGAGAGGTGATTTCACACTTTGAGATGCTGGATATCGATGGATGGTAGTAACAGTAAGTAATCTAGCTTCTGATAGGAATGTCAGATATAGTATGATTAAACTATAACTTCTGTTTGATCATGTGCTATTGATGTTGAAACTCATTGCAGTTATACATAAACAAGATACAAAGCTTCAAAAAGAATCATCATTTTCTCCTCGATTCTTCCTTCTTAAGTTTAACGCTTATTCAGAAAAGAAAATTCATGAGTGTAGCTAGGGAAGAGAAATATCATGCGTTTTCAACCAAGTTTGTCATTGGTTATGGAGTCTTTCTCAACATCCATCGAAGCAGATATCTAGAAAATTATACACTGGTGACTGGTGTAAAGCCTGAATCTCCTGAGTGAAAGATATCATGAGTAAGTGTTTGTTTCTGTAAGAAACTCACTTACATCAAGGAACAACACACATATAAAATCAAGAAAGAAATTTGGAAATAAAATAGATAACACACAAATTTAACGTGGAAACCCAAGTTGGGAAAAACCACGTTCAACGACGAGCTCACTATATGGAAGGTAGAGTACAATCAAATCCTCAAGAATTCAAAATATGAAGGAATGAGGATAAAGAAGATTTTAATCTTCAGTACAAGAAAGACACTGCCTCAAGCAGAGAAAATATATATCACCAACATACAGAAAATGCCCCTGAGAAATAGGCTGCACTTCTAGGAAAAACTGGTGACCAGTAACTGCACAAAAGGCACATGATCTGCTCAACTTTCCTACAATTGGGCAACTGCCAAGAACCAAGCTGGAAGGCATAGTCAGCAGAGAGACAAATAATGTGAGGCAACTCTAACAATCTCCACCTAGACTCACATTTAGTAGATTCTCGTCATTACCATAAAAGCCCCGAAGGGCAATCAAGTGTTGTAAACACCAGCTAAGCTCAAAAATGTTTGAACTTAGCAATGGGAAGTGGCTTAGTAAGCACATCTGCCGGATTCTCCGAAGTGTGTACTTTCTTAACTACAATCTCTCCGGCAGTCATTGTATCTCTGATATAATGATACTTCACACTAATATGCTTAGTCTTGGAGTGATAAGCATCATTCTTTGTTAGATATATTGCACTCTGACTATCTGAGAACACAACAGTAGTATCTTGTGAAACACCAAGCTCAAGAATAAGACCACGTAACCATGTAGCCTCTTTCACACCTTCAGTAGCCGCAACGTACTCCGCTTCTGTAGTGGATAGAGCTGCAATAGATTGCAAAGATGCTTTCCAACTAATAGAACCAGAACATAAAGTGAAGATGTTCCCGGACAGAGATCTGCGTCTATCAAGATCACCACCATAATCAGAATCAACAAACCCAACAACATCATTAGATGTCACCTTGTTATTATCAAAGACCAAACCAAGATTAACCGTACCTTTCAAGTATCGAAAAATCCATTTCACCACATCCCAATGGTACTTTCCAGATTATGCATATACTGACTTACCATACTCACCGCGTATGCAAGATCGGATCTAGTGCAGACCATAGCATACATGAGACTGCCAAATGCACTGGAGTAGGGAACATTGGACATTATTTCAATTTCTTCCTCTATTTTAGGACAGAATTCAGAAGATATCTTAAAGTGAGCTGCTAGAAGAGTTGAGACGGACTTGCTCTTACTCATATTGAACTTGTCAAGGATTTTCTGAACATATGTTTTCTGAGACAAGTATAGCTTTCCAGCTTGTCGTTCTCTAGAAATCTCCATTCCCTGAATCTTCTTTGCTGCACCAAGGTCCTTCATTTCAAACTTATTACTTAGTTGAGATTTAAGCTTCTTGATCAAAGACATGTCTTTTGAAGCAATCAACATATCATCCACATATAATAAGAAGCAAATGAAGGAACCATTTGAAGACTTTTGAAAATACACACAATTATCATATTGACTTCGTGTGTAGCACTGACCAACCATAAAAGTATCAAATCGCTTGTACCACTGCCTAGGTTCTTGTTTAAGTCCATACAAGGACTTTTTCAAATGGAAAACACGTTGTTCATTGCCCGGAACAACAAAGCCCTGAGGTTGCTTCATATAAATTTCTTCCTCCAATTCTTCGTGTAGAAAAGCCGTTTTAACATCTAATTGCTCCAATTCCAAGTCAAATAGTGCAACGAAGTAAAGAAGCACTCTAATGGAAGAATGACGAACAATGGGAGAGAAAATTTCATTAAAATCAATGCCTTTCTTTTGATCAAAGCCTCGAACAACTAAACGAGCTTTCCATCTTGCATCTTCAACCCCAGGAATTCCTTCTTTCCGTTTGTAGATGCATTTCCAGCTTAATGCACGACGACCGTTCGGAAGTTCACATAAATACCATGTCTCGTTCTTATGCAAACTTTCAGTTTCTTCTTGCATTGCTATCAACCACTGGGATGAATTAGAACTGGTGATTGCCTCCGAATACGAAGTAGGTTCAACTCCTTCAGAAATCTCTTGTGCAACTGTAAGTGCATAGGCAATCAGGCCATCATTATCACTGTATCTGTTGGGTTTTCTAATAACTCTCCTTGGTCTATTATGAGCAATAGAAGAATCATCCATTACCTATGGCTCAACGGGACGGGTGGTACTGGAATCTTGTTCATCAACATGAACATCACCGCTATATTGTGGATCTATAGAAGAGATAGGGTCAACCTTCTGAGACATAGTTCTCACTTCTAACTCCACCTTCTCACTGGTATTTTGTTGATCACCTATACCAGGAGATAATACAAAAGACTCTTTTCTAGAACACAACAGTGCATTTTCATTAAAAGTGGTCTCTACTCAAAATTATTTTTCTCAAATCAGAACACCATAAACGATACACTTTTGACTCAGAAGCATAGCCAAGAAATAAGCATTTTACAGCCCTAGGAGCTAACTTTCTGTCACTAACATGGGCAAAGCAAGGCATCCAAATACTTTTAAATTAGAGAAATCCACCGGATTACCAGACCAAACTTCTTCTGGAATTTTGAAGTTAATGGATGAGTGAGGAGATTGGTTGACGAGATAACAAGCTATAGAAATTGCCTCAGCCCAAAAATCACGACGATGCCATAGTCCCGAATTAGACAGAATACAACGAGCTCTCTCTAGAAGAGTTCTATTAATACATTCCGTAACTCCATTTTGTTGGGGCTTCCCAACAAGAGTCTTGTGTCTAGCAATACCATGACTCGTGCAGAACTCATTGAAATCTGACTCACAAAACTCCAAGCCATTATCAGTTCGGAGTTTTCTAATCTTCCTTCCATTTTGATTCTTAACAAGAGCCTTGAAGTTCTTGAACTGAGAAAAGCTTCATTTTTTGGTCTCAAGAAATAAACCCAGACTTTGCGAGAGAAATCATCTATAAGGGTCATCATGTAGCGTTTTCCTTCGAGAGATGTAACCTTTGAAGGCCCCCATAAATCAGAATGAATATAATCAAGAAGACCATGTGTGCAATGTAAAACTCACTCTCTTTTGTTTTCCAAATATGCAATGTTTACAGAAAACCAATTTCCCAGTAACTTGACTACCGAGAAGACCTCTTTTGCTAAGAAAAGCCATACCTTTCTCACTCATATGACCCAGGCGTATATGCCATAAATGACTGAGATCATCATCAGATAATGATGTGGAAACTGCTGCAGATCCTGTCACAATTGAACCTTACAAATAATAAAGTGTCCCACGTCTTATTCCTTTCATCAAGATGAGAGAACCTTTTGAAACCTTGAGAATTCCACCTTCTGCTGAATATTTACATCCAAAAGATTCAAGAGTACCCAAAGAAATCAGGTTGCATTTCAGGTCAGGAATATGACGAACGTTGGTCAAGGTTCTGATAACGCCACCATGGGTCCTTATTTGTACAGTACCAATTCCAACAACTTTGCATTGGGCATCATTCCCCATTAGGGCAACACCTAATTCAGCTTTTTCATATGTTAAAAACTAGTCCTTACGAGGACACATATGATGCGTACATCCAGTATCAAAAACCCATTCAGAAGAGTTCTTCTTATCAGCAGAGACAGATAACAAAACATCACCTTCAGAATCATATTCAGCGACTCCGACTTCAGCAGTTTTCTGCAATGTTTTTTGTTATTTTCTTCTCTGTCATTTTTATTCTTTAGCTTTTCGCATTTAGAAATAAGATGCCCAGGTTCTTGCAGTAATGACATGTCTTGCTAGAATAACGCCCTTTGGTCTGTGATCTACCTCTAACAAACAAGCCCTCTGTTTTATCTTCTAGATGAACTTCAAGATCAAATTTTTCTTTGGACAACAAATTTGATTTAACGTCTTTATAAGATAAAGTTTCATGATTTCCATATAACATAATCTCCTTGAAGTGTTTATAGGTAGATGGAAAAGAGACAATTAAAAAGACAGCCTTGTCTTCATCCTCAATTTTAACTTGTAAATTTTCCAGATCTATTATAATTGAATTGTATGCATCAAGATGAGATTGAATGGAAGAACCTTCAGACATACGAAGCGTGTATAAACGCTCTTTGAGACGGAGCTTATTGGAAAGGCTTTTGGTCATATAAAGAGACTCAAGTTTTAACCAGAGACTTGCAGCAGTAGTCTCACGGATAACCTCCCACAAAACCTCTTTGGAAAGCTAAGTTGAACTCCAAAAAGTGCCTTTTCATCCAACTCCTCCCATTGTTCGTCGTTCATAGAATCAGGCTTCTTAGACTTGCCATCTAAAGCCTTCTTCAAACCGTTGTGTGTGAGAACAACCTTTATCTGGATCTTTCAGATACTAAAGCTAATTTTTCCATCAAATTTCTCAATATCAAACTTGGTTACAGTAGACATCCTTGAATCCGGCTTTGATACCACTTGTAAGAAACTCACTCACATCAAGGAATAACACACATATAAAATCAAGAAAGAAATTTGGAAATAAAATAGATGACACACAAATTTAACGTGGAAACCCAAGTTGGGAAAAACCACGTTCAACGACGAGCTCACTATATGGAAGGTAGAGTACAATCAAATCCTCAAGAATTCAAAATATGAAGGAATGAGGATAAAGAAGATTTTAAGCTTCAGTACAAGAAAGACACTGCCTCAAGCAGTTACTGAGAAAATATATATCACCAAGATACCGAAAATGCCCCTGAGAAATAGGCTGCACTTCCAGGAAAACCGGCGACCAGTAACTGTACAATAGGCACATGATCTGCTCAACTTTCCTACAATTGGGAAACTGCCAAGAACCAAGTTGGAAGGCATAGTCAGCAGAGAGACAAATAATGTGAGGCAACTCAAACAGTTTCCTATGTCGTCTGTTAGGTCAATTGCACAAGCAATAGTTGCTCAAAGGTCTATTCTTTCTATACAATGGTGGATATGTAAAAATGGCTGCTTAAGCTGAGGTACTATATCATATAAATTGTTCATTTTTACATAACTAGTTTAGAAACTCTAATAATCTATGCTTCAATGATAGATCCTTGTTTTTACATATGGATTATTTGGCCAAACATTGTGCCATTCTCTAAGAAACATAATTTTAGGGGCTTCTTTATTTTCATTGAAGCAATCGACAATGATTTTGGAGTCAATTGCGAGTTTATGAGCTTGATGAATGTAGAGCACATCCAGAAGAATAGCAACAGGCTAAGGGTGGTTCGGAAACTCAAGCGAACCGCCTTACTTTTACCAACATAAGGACCGAAGGGAGAAGGTCGTGAAGGCGTCCTCGTTATCCATACATCCTGTTGGATGAATGGCAGAATGACCGACCCAGGTTTGGTCACTATAATCAAGGTATCCGTGAACCACGTAAACAAATTCAACTGTTGCTTTAAGTCGCTGATTTAGGGGTAAACAATAGCCATAATAATTGGGCAGTCCGGTGCACTAGCTCCCTCTATGTGTGGGTCCGGGGAAGGGCCGAACCACAAGGGTCTATTGTACGCATCCGTAACTCACATTTTTGCTTGAGCCTGTTTCCATATCTTGAACCCGTGATTTCTTGGTCACATGGCAGTAATTTCAACAACTGATTTTCTAATTTATTATATATGACAATGAGAACAAGTCTCCTCCAATCCCTCATCTCCATTAAGAGTCATCTCCATGTAATTTATTATATGCCAGTTTCTCCAACCATCTGCTTTCACGCACCCAACTGGCATTGACTTAATTTATTTTAGTAAGTCAATAAATTTTATTGATAAACACTAACATGGTGTTGAAAATTAATTAAAGGTTGGTTATACAACAAATTGCTAATACAAAAGAGTATTTGATATCTTGAATTATTACATCCTCTATCGATCTACACCTTCAAAAATTAATTTCATCTAATTCCTCTTCATATTGACATAATGGCAGCTTATAGTGCTGTAATTTCTCTTCTTCGAACTATTGACCAACGAAACATTCCAGAACTCTTTCATGGTCACACTGCTGAAACCGTCGATTCTATTCGTGCTACTGCTGAATATTTTCAAGGAGTTCTTGAAAATACTAGCAATAAGAGTGGGGTTGACCTTGGAAAAATCAAATCAGTGGAGGAAAAAATTAGAGTTGCTGCTAATTATGCAGAAGATGTTGTTGAGCTGAAGATTTCTCAAATCATCAAAGGTATAAGTTGGACATTTGGAATTTTACAACACGAGGATTTGCTACCAGTGGTTGAAAAAATGGATGCAACAAAGAAACAAGTGGTGGTGGAGATTCTTGCTCATGATGTTGATCAAGTTCTTGAGTTGTCTGTGTTGGAAAGGAAAAAAAGAAGCTAAATGAATAGCTGGACAGAAACAGAGAAAAGAGAAGAAAATACTGCAGTGATTTCTTTATTTCTGATTGCATAGGAAAGTAAAGAGATATGCCTATAAATAGGCTCGCAATAAACTGAAAATTCTAAACTTTAGGTCCACTTCACTAATTTATTGACTAGCTAATAATCTGCAGCACTATCCAACTTGCTAGAATATAGGAAACTAACTAACAACTCACTAACTTCCTAAAGACTTGGTCAAGAATCTTTTTGAATCATTTCTCAACACTCCCCCTTGATTCAAAATTGCAAACTCCAAATTGACCTTTAAAGAACTCGTACTTTGCTTGCAGAAGTGATTTGGTGAAGATGTCTGTTGCTTGTTCATTTGTATCACAAGACTTTAAAGTAATTTCTCCATTAGAAACAAGATTTCGAATATAGTGATAGCAAACATCTATGTGCTATCACTATAGTGATAAAAAATCTCAGTCGCACCAGCTGGTTTATGATTAAAATCTGCAACAAGTCTCCTTAACCAAACTGCTTGACAAGCTGCAGAAGTTGCTGCAATATACTCAGCCTCTGAAGTTGACAAGGACACCACTTCCTGCTTCTTTGAACTCCATGAAATTGCTCCAGATCTAAGATTAAACAAGAAACCAGAGGTGCTCTTTCTGTCATCAATGCTGCCTGCATAGTCACTATCAGTAAACCAGTTAATGTGAAACTTGTTACCTTAGAATACCAAATTCCATGATCTGATGTCCCTGCGATATATCTAAGTATTCTCTTTGCAGCTCCAAGGTGAAGCTTGCTTGGATTGTGCATAAATCTGGATACGACACCGACAGAGAAAGCAATGTCTGGTCTTTTATGAGACAAGTAGTTCAAACCACCAACCAGACTTCTAAAATAAGTTGCATTTGCCATTTCAGAACATCATCACGACCAACTTCTCATTGATATTCATCGGAGTAGCAGCAACATTACAATTTACCATATTGAACCTTTTCAAAAGATCTGTTGCATACTTTCTTTGTGAAAGAAATATGCCATCAACTTCCTGTTTCACCTCAAGACCAAGAAAGTAATGCAACATTCCCAAATTGGGCACATCAAAATTCTTCATCATGCAGTCTTTAAATTCAGTGACAATAGACTCACTTGAACCCATATATATCATATCGTCTACATAAAGATATACAACCAAAAAATTATTTTTACCTCCTCTTTTTATATAAAGAGTAGGTTCATTGTTACTCCTTTCAAAGCCACTCTCCTTCGAAATAAGAATCAATTTCGAAGTACCAGGCCCGCGACGCTTGCTTCAAGCCATAAAGTGCCTTTTTTAACCTGTAAACCTTATCTTCTTTACCATTTACTACAAAACCTTCAGGTTGTGATACATAAACTTCCTCTTCCAAATCACCATTTAAAAAGGCAGATTTAACATCAAATTGGTACACTGTCCAATTTAATTTCACAGCCAAGGCTAAAAAGGTTCTCATAGTTTCAAAGCGGGCAACGGGAGAAAAAGTTTCATCGAAGTCAATACCTTGCTGTTGAGAATAACCCTTTGCAACAAGCCTTGCCTTGTATTTTGGAATACTGCCATCTACATGATATTTGGTTCTAAACACCCATTTGAGCCCAATAGCCTTCTTTCCTTCGGGCAAATTTACCAAGTCCCAAGTCTGATTCTTTTGAATAGATAACAACTCTTCCTCCATAGCTTTGCACCATTTATCCTCTCCTTTGGAATCTTTAAACAAAATATGATCTATAACAAGTAAAGCAAAAGTACAAGATGTATTGTCAGCATATCTGGGATTTGGTTTTCTATCCCTTGTTGATCTTCTTAATGGAGTTGGCTCAGCTGAAGGTTCTTATAATATTAGAGAAGTTGGTGGTGCAACTGATGAGGTAGTCGATGGACCTGCCAAACCAGGATCTGCTACATACTCTTGATCAACAATATTGTCAGAAGGCAATAATTGAATATTTGAACTTTCATTTTAAGAATTAAAGTTCATCTTGAATCTTCATTAAACACAACATTTCTATTGACTGTAATTTTGCCACTCACTGGATTATATAGCTTATAAGCCTTGGATTGTGTACTATATCCAACATAGATACATTTTTCACATTTTTCATTAAGCTTACGTTGATCTTGTGAATTTACCAACGCATAAGCTATACAACCAAAGACACGTAAGTGGCTTACCTTGGGCTTGTTACCTCTCCAAGCTTCATACAGTGTTTGATTATACACAGCCTTGGTGGGGGGAATATTCAGCAAATAGACTGCAGTGGCAATAGCTTCAGAACAAAAACATTTCGGTAAACTTCTCCCTTCCATCATGCTTCTTCCCATCTCAACAACTGTGCGGTTCTTTCGTTCGGCTACACCATTTTGCTCTGGTGTATAAGGTGCTGTGAGCTCCTGATGTATTCCATTTTCTTCACAAAAGTAACTGAATTCTTTAGACATAAACTCACCACCTCTATCTGTCCGAAGAGTTTTGAGCCTACATCCACTTTGCCTCTTAACAAAAGATTTACATTTCTTGAAATTGCCAAATGTTTCAGATTTAAATTTCAAGAAATATATCCAACTCATACGACTATAGTCATCAGTAAAAAGCAAAAAGTATCGACTTCCCCCTAAGTACTCAACACTCATAGGACCGCACAAATCTGCATGAACTAACTCAAGACAAACAAAAGCTCTACAAGACTTGCCTACGGGAAAAACCTTTTTACTTTGTTTTCCATAAACACAACTTTCACAAAAATCAAAATTCTCAACTTTTGGCAATCCAAAAATCATTTCCTTTTGACTCAATAACTTCAACCCATTAACATTTAAATGCCCATAGCGCAGATGCCATAGTCTAGTTTCATTATCACCACTAGCTACCATCGCACATTTCTCGACCATTGAAACTTCTAAAGGAAACATTTTATTGTTAGTCATTGGAACTTTAGCAATGGTTTTTCAGATTTCTTTAATTTTAAGAGTGCAAACACCATCATCAAAAGAAATCGAGTATCCGCTAATCATTAATTGTCCAATGCTAAGTAAATTATGAGATAGACTAGGAACAAACATCACATCTTCTAAAATTTTAGCATTACCTTGGCTGGTCATGATGCTAACAGTACCTCTTCCTTCAATCTGAATCTTCTTGTTGTCTCCTAGCCTTACGTCTAACTTTTTGGACTCATCGAGCTCCTTGAACAAAGATCTTGTTCCAGACATATGGTTGGAACATCCACAGTCCAAAAACCAAACATCATTAGGAGTCTCTTTTTCACAATAAAGGGCCATGAACAACTTACTTTTATCATCATTTTCCTCCGCAAAGCTTTCTTGGCTATTTTCATCCTTTTGCTTTTGCCAGCAATAAGCTTCTTTATGACCTAGTTTTCTGCAGTAGTTGCATAGAAGCGTTCTGTTATGCTTCTCTTCATTTGATCCTCTTCTATCTCGACTCCTTCCTTGGCCTCTTCCACGACCTCTTCCTCAAAAGCCACCTCTGCCTCGGCCACGATTTGCAAAATTTTCTATCTTATCCTTTTTAGGAGTGGACTCCCCCTTCACCTGAAATGCCTTCTCTTTATTTTTCTCATGTGACCTTTGTATTCTCTTTTCATGAGCTTGCAAAGAACTCATTAGTTCATCAAAAGTATAATCAAACAAGTTATGAGCTTCCTCTATCGCAGCAACAACATGTTCAAACTTTGGATTAAGACTCCTTAAAACTTTTGCTACAACAGTTCCTCAGATATATCTTCACCATATGACTTCATTTGATTAACAAGAGAAGAAACTCTAGACAAATAATTCTGAACAAATTCATTACTTTTCATAAAAAGATTTTCAAAGTCACGACGATAAGTTTGCAATTTTACCGCAATCACCTTGGCTGAACCTTGAAATTCCTTCTTCAAAATCTTCCATGCCTCCGAAGATGTAGTTTCTGTTGCAATTCTTGCAAAAATTGTGTCATGGACTGCTTGTTGAATCAGGAACAACGCTTTGGCGTCGTTCTTTTTTATCCCTTTCAATTTTTCTGCCTCCTTGTCAGAGCCTGATCCACAAAGCCTGCTTCCACCAACTCCCAAACCCCCTGTGATTTGAAAAGAGTTTTCATTTTGATACTCCAAAACTCATAGTAGTTGCAAAAACTCACGATTCACTGCCATTTCAAAAAGAAACCGGGCGCTGATACCAGATTTGTTGGAAAGGAAAAAAAGAAGCTAAATGAATATAGCTGGACAGAAACAGAGCAAAGAGAAGAAAATACTGCAGTGATTTCTTTATTTCTGATTGCATATTAAAGTAAAGAGACATGCCTATAAATAGGCTCACAATAAACTGAAAATTCTAAACTTTAGATCCACTAACCCACTAATTTATTGACTAGCTAATAATCTGCAGCACTATCCAACTTGCTAGAATATAGGAAACTAACTAACAACTCACTAACTTCCTGAAGACTTGGTCTAGAATCTTTTTGAAACATTTCTCAACAGTCTGGGGATCCCTTGATTGGCACTTCTTCTGCAAGTGATCCAATGTTGTCAGAGTTGGAAGAGGATATTGTGCACGGGATTGATGATGACTTGGAGATCATAGTTAAGCGATTGACAGGACGATTGTCGGATCTAGACATTGTCACCATATCAGGCATGGGTGGCATTGGCAAAACAACACGCGCTAGAAAAGCTTATGATCATTCCACAATCAGGTATCATTTCGACATTCTTCATTGGGTTACAATATCTCAAGAATTTAGAGGTAGAAATGTAATGTTAGAAGCTATACGTTGCATTTCAATGCAAAGAAATAATGTCAATGAAAATGATTATGATAAGATGGATAAGAGTGAGTTAGCCAACCTAGTGCAAAAGAACCTAAAGGGTCCAAGATACCTTGTTGTTGTCGATGATATTTGGAGTAGGGACGTTTGGGATAACATAAGAGGAATATTTCCTAATTTCAACAATAGGAGTCGAATCTTATTGACTACTAGGGAAACTGAGGTAGTGATGTATGCAAATACTAGTATCCCTCATAAGATGAATCTTTTAAATTTAGAAAACGGTTGGAAGTTACTTTTGATAGGGCGTTTGGATCAAAACATGATCATCCTCTTGCATTGGAAGAAATTGGAAAGGAGATAGTACAAAAATGCCAAGAACTACCCTTAACAATTTCAGTGATTGCGGGACATCTTTCTAAAACGGCCAGGACATTAGAAAGTTGGAAGGATGTTGCCCGAACCTTAAGTAAAATCATTGCCAACCATCCAGATAACTGCTTAGGAGTGCTAGGTTTGAGTTACCACTACTTGCCTAATCACCTCAAACCATGTTTTCTTTCTATGGACTTGGAGATTGAAACCAATTATGGATTGCAGAAGGTTTCATAAGGACGTTTGGAAGTCGTAAAAGCTTGGAGGAAGTAGCAATAGATTATTTGGAGGACCTTATTGGCAGGAACTTGATACAGGCTCGAAAAAGGAGATTCAATGGTGAGATAAAAGCATGTGGAATGCATGATCTAGTGCGTGAGTTCAGTTTGATAGAAGCTGAAATGATAAAGCATATGCATGTTGAGAGAACTTTCCCTCCTCTTCAAGAACAAAAGCCTAATGTTCGTCGCATCAGCTTTCAAACACAATTTTATTATATCATTGATGATGGTTATAAGCTATTTTCCCCTTCTTCCAGATCTATCTACTTATTTTCTTTTTGGAATCTACCTTACTCGCCCCATGTTAAGCTTCTTGGGATATTGCCCATCTACCGTCATAATCCTATATTACATGAATTTTTCTC
The DNA here is from genome assembly GCA_030864225.1 of Capsicum baccatum var. pendulum. NCBI lineage: Eukaryota > Viridiplantae > Streptophyta > Magnoliopsida > Solanales > Solanaceae > Capsicum > Capsicum baccatum. The sequence continues at coordinate 8,987,406 of CM061552.1, forward strand.
TCATTTCAACCTTCTTAGGGTATTGGCTATCTTCAATATAGATTCTGGATTTGAGTCATTTACACTTGTGCTTACAATGTTGTTTCACTTGAGATATCTCCAAATTCATTTTCATGGCAATATTCTTGAATCAATCTCAGAGCTTCAAAATTTGCAAACTCTTATTTGCGATCGTTATCCTGCCTATATAACCTTACCTGAGAAGATATGGATGATGAAGAACTTGAGGTATACTGTAGGGCTACAGAGTGTGGAAGCTTGATAAATTCAACCAAAGATTCCGAGAAATTAATAAAAACAGTAAAATTGACACCAAGGTTTTAGGTGGAAAAACCCTCTTTAAATAGAGGTAAAAAACCACCGGCGAGAGAGCCAAAAATTCCACTAATATTGACGAGAGTACAAAATATTTTCTCGGGACTAACAAGACAAAATAGCCCCTTACAAATTCTCTACGAGTATAGAAATACTCAACCAAGAAGTAGAGAAAGAAGAAAATATAAAAGAGAGATTGGCTATTGAAATGTTGTGTGGGTGTCTTTTGCAAATGAAGTAGCATTGGCTTTTATAGCCAAATCTGGACCTCAAAAGTCTTGCCTTCATGTATGAATGTAGCCACCGATGTTGAAAACACAAAGTCACAAATGTCTTCATCATCTACAATTGTTGAAATATGAGCAACAATTGTTGACAAAAGGAGAGCAACAATTGTTGACCAACAAATCTCCACCTTGATCTCCTTTTGACCGGAAATACTCTCTCGCCATGAAAACCTGTTAACAATGAATAATACCAGCTAAGTCCAAGCAATGATCGAACTTAGCGGCTGGAAGTGGTTTGGTTAACATATCTGCAGGATTTTCAGTTGTATGGATTTTTTCCATAGTAATTTCTCCTGCATCAACAATATCTTGGATAAAGTGGCGTTTAATATCAATATGCTTGGTCTTTGAGTGATGTTTGTTATTCCTGGCCAAGTGGACATCACTCTGACTGTCGCAGAACATAACAAGAATGTGTTGTTGTAAACCAAGTTCAGCAACCAAGCCTCGGAGCCAGATAGCCTCTTTCACTCCTTCAGTAGCAGCAATATATTCTGCTTCAGTGGTGGACAAAGCCGCAATGGCTTGAAGTGATGAATACCAACTGATAGTAGAGCCGCAGAGTGTAAAGATATAGGCTGAAAGTGATCTTCTCCGATCTAAATCACCACCGTAGTCGGCGTCAACATAACCAACTATGCCTCCTGGATCAGACCTTTGTCTATCAAATACCAAACCAATATCAGGAGAACCCTTCAAGTAACGAAGGATCCATTTGACAGATTCCCAATGCTGTTTTCCTGGGTTGTGCATGAATCTGCTAACAACACTAACCGCATAAGCCAAATCAGGCCTAGTACATACCATAGCGTACATAAGGCTTCCGACTGCATTAGAATACGGGACATGTGACATGCGCCTTTGTTCCTCTTCTGATTGTGGACACTGATCTGATGACAACTTGAAGTGGGCAGCAAGTGGAGTATTAACAGCTTTGCAATCTCGCATTCCAAATCTGTCAAGCATCTTCATTACATACTTTTTCTGTGATAGAAAAAGTTTTCCAGCTTGACGATCTCTGTTAATCTCCATTCCAAGAATCTTCTTGGCAGGACCTAGATCTTTCATATCAAATTCACTGTTGAGCTGCACCTTTAACTTGTCAATAAGAGTTTTATCTCTTGCAGCAATTAACATATCATCAACATATAACAGCAAGTATACTAGTGATCCATCAGATATTTTTTGAAAATAGACGCAGTTATCATAACTACTTCTAGAATAGCCATGTCCAGTCATGAAGGAATCAAACCTTTTATACCATTGTCTTGGTGATTGCTTCAAACCATAAAGAGATTTCTTCAGATGACATACATGGTTCTCCTTTCCAGGAACAACGAACCCCTCTGGCTGCTGGATATAAATTTCTTCCTCAAGGTTACCATGAAGAAAAGCAGTTTTCACATCTAACTGTTCCAGCTCCAAATCATACAAGGCAACTAGAGCAAGTAATACACGAATTGAAGAATGACGAACAACGGGAGAAAATACTTCGTTAAAGTCAATACCTTCCTGTTGATCAAAACCTCTTACTACGAATCTTGCTTTGTACCTTGCATTTTCAACACCGAGGATGCCTTCTTTTCTATTAAAAATCCATTTGCAACAGAGAATTTGGATTCCCTTATCACTCATGTGGCCCAACCTCAAATGCCACAACTTCGTGTTGTCTTTGTTGGATGAGGCGACGGCTGCAGACCCTATAACAGTTAAACCCTGAAGCAAATACAAAATACCAGATCGAATTGGCTTTAGTAACACAAGAGCTCCTTTGGACACTTTTAAAACTCCACCTTCAGCTGAGTATCTACACCCTTGAGATTCAAGAGTGCCTAGGGAAATGAGATTCCGTTTCAAATCAGGGACATGTCTGACACTGGTCAAAGTTCTAACGACTCCATCATGTGTCTTGATTTTGATTGTGCCTTTGCCGACAACTTTGCATTGAGCATCGTTGCCCATTAAGACAAGACCACCATTAAAAGATTCATAGGTGGTAAACCAGTCTCTATTAGGAGACATATGAAATGTACAACCAGAATCAAGAACCCACTCATTTTTTGACCTTTGATCAGTACCAAAAGCAATAAAACACTCTCCATCAGATTCGGTTTCTACAAAACTAGCTTCGGCAGATTTTTCGGGTTGCTTACCCTTATCTTCTCTGTTTTGCTTATTTTTCAATTTGTAGCACTGAGAGATTTCATGATTTCTTTTCTTGCAATAACGGCAATACTTAGAGTTTTTACCTTTGGATTTGGATTGGTTTTTACCGCTAGAACCTACTTCGTGGTTTCTCCCTCTAACTACTAGTCCCTCACCCGAACTTTCAGAATGAATTTGGGTATCAAATTTTTCTTTGGACAGTAGGTTAGACTTGACATCATCAAAGCTCAAGGTAACATTATTACCATATAGCATAATTTCTTTGAAATGTCTATATAAGGGTGGCAAAGAAACAATAAGTAGTACGGCTTTATCTTCATCATCAATTTCGACATCCAGATTTTCCAAATCAATTATGATGGAATTAAATTCACCAAGATGAGATTGGATGGGTGTACCTTCAGACATACGGAGTGTGAAAAGTCGCTCCTTTAACCGGAGTTTATTTGCAAGACTTTTGGTCATGTACAGAGACTCCAATTTACTCCATATGTCGGCTGCAGTTTTCTCATTGATGACTTCGCGTAGCACCTCACGGGACAAACATAATTGGATTGTGGATAACGCCTTTTCATCCGTCTCTTCCCACTGCTCCTCCGTTGTAGTGGCTGGCTTCGCCGATTTGCCGGACAGAACCTTCTTTAGGCCATTCTGGGTAAGAACAGCCAGCATTTGGACTCGCCAGATAGCAAAACTAATTTTACCATCAAATTTCTCAATATCGAACTTCGTCGACATTTTTAATAAAAAAAAATCTCGGTTGAATTATCGTGGCTTTGATACCAATTTGTAGGGCTACAGAGTGTGGAAGCGTGATAAATTCAACCAAAGATTCCGAGAAATTAATAAAAACAGTAAAATTGACACCAAGGTTTTTGGTGGAAAAACCCTCTTTAAATAGAGGTAAAAAACCACCGGCGAGAGAGCCAAAAATTCCACTAATATTGACGAGAGTACAAAATATTTTCTGGGGACTAACAAGACAAAATAGCCCCTTACAAATTCTCTACGAGTATAGAAATACTCAACCAAGAAGTAGAGAAAGAAGAAAATATAAAGGAGAGATTGACTATTGAAATGTTGTGTGGGTGTCTTTTGCAAATGAAGTAGCATTGGCTTTTATAGCCAAATCTGGACCTCAAAAGTCTTGCCTTCATGTATGAATGCAGCCACCGATGTTGAAAACACAAAGTCACAAATGTCTTCATCATCCACAATTGTTGAAATATGAGCAACAATTGTTGACAAAAGGAGAGCAACAATTGTTGACCAACATATACATGTCTGACGGCGGCCACTTATTTACCGAGTCCTAGAAGCAAATGTATTCTAAATAAGACTCCTGTGACAGGGATGCCAAATCTTGAGGAATTTTTTGGTCAAACATACGCCAGTTGTACAAATGAAATCTTTTCTCTCATTCCAAATTTAAAGAGATTGACCATTCATGAAACTTCAGGCGAAGAAAACATTTTCCCTGACGGTTTCATCAATATGTCCAGCTTGAGAAAACTCGAAGCATTCAAGTTTTATGGGAGGCGTTTGGAAGACCACAAATTTGCTTTTGCAACATCACTTAGGAGGTTGTCATTAACTTCGTGTAGTTTTTATGCTTGGGAAGACCTATCATCAACTGTTATCAGGTTGCCAAATCTCGAAGATCTCAAACTTAAACGCTGTCAATTCTGGAATAACCGATGGGGCTTGAGGGCTAATGACAAGGTCCAAAGCTTGAAATTGTTGTTACTGAGCGACCTATATCTTGACGTTTGGGAAGCTAGCAGTGATAACTTCCCAAAGCTAAAACGCCTTGTTCTGAAGAAATGCGAGAACCTGCAAGAAATTCCATTAGATTTTGGCGAAATTGGTAATTTGGGAACAATTGAGTTACATGATTGCAGCACAACTGTTGAAGATTCTGCAAGAAAAATTGAACAAGAACAAGAGGACATGGGAAATAATTCTCTTAAGGTCCACATCCATAACAGTCGCAGTAAGTTCTAATTCTCTCTCAAAAGTTCTTCAATTCTTCACATTGTTAATTAGGATGATGACTTCTACTTGTTATCTTGCATATGTAGGGAATTGAAGCTTATTTTGAGGGACCATCTACTGATGTCTTCCAAATGCAGAACCTTTTAGGTTGCTATATAATACGTGTTTGTCATTGATGGGTGGTGCGTCATGTGCTTTGAGATGCTGGATATCGATAATCTTTCTCAAGGATGGTAGTAACAATAAGTAATCAAGCTTTTGATCAGAGGCGGATCTATAATTTAAAGGTTGTGGGTTCCAACTTATAATTCTTTCCCACTAGACCAATAACACACTTTGTTTGTGGGTTCCCAACTTATAATTCTTATATTTTTACTAGTTTTTTCAATATAAATTCAAGAACCGTACGAAAGTTACTGGGTTCGCGAGAACCCGCACCGAATACTCTACATCTGCCCCTGCTTCTGATAGGAATGTCAGGGAGTACAAGTAAAGGGTATGATCTCCATGGTGTCTTGGTGCATGATAAGTAAACGATGAATGAGATTTTTCTACTTCTTGTGACCTGACTTCATATAAAGCTTCAAAAAAAAAAGAATCATCATTTTCTCATCAGCGCTTGTTTCGTTAAGTTTAATGTGTATTCAGAAACGAAACTCATGAGATAAATTGAGATCTCATGAGATAAAATGAAATTCCCATATGTGAAGCTACTGAAGAGAAATATTATGCGTTTTCAACCAAGTTTGTTGTTTTTGTAATGTAGTTTTCTTCTTATTGTTGTGTTATAAACCAGTACTGTATCATAATAAAGAACCCATTTTCACCTAACATTGTGCCATTCTCTGAGAAACGGAGGTGTCTACTCTTCGCTACGCTACAATATACCATCTGTTTCTACACAAAAGTCTACTTTTTCTTAAAGCAAATTCTCTTGCACAGGTAGGCGCGGAGGTACAATCATTGAAGGGTGGAAGAACCAGGATTCCTACCTGAAAACTACGTTGTATAGCTCAAACAAAGACACGCGGAGGAACTTTCTTCTTTATGTTATAGTGGCGGTAGTAGTAACGCAAAGGAAAAAGACGATCTTGATACATTGGTGAGAGGCATGTTCTGTATTATGTGACCCTTATAGTTTCTATAGCACATGGTCTTTGCGATCGGCAATCCTTCCCTATTGAATTAGCTTTTGCAGTTAAGCTAGGGTCGATTTCTTATCATGTATCATAGCTAGACCCTTCTCAATCCATCGTTTATTGATTTTGTACCCCATTTCATACTATCAACACTTTAAATGTCCACTCCTGGACAATACCTGGAGACTAACCACACACCGGTTGTAGGAATAAGAACTTGGACTCCTTATATGGTCCTCGGCTATCTTCACCTCTTGGGCTAGCTAGTTTTCAGGGTTCGAGTTATCCTGTTAGGTCCTAGATCTATTTAATATCAATAAACATATTTTGACAAAGTACTTGAATTATGATTAGATTTTGATTACATATTTAACTCATTGACCCAGAGAAAGTGTTGAGTTGACCAAGAATTGACTTTGATTCGATGTATCTTAAAATTATGTGACAAAACAAGATAAATGCATGTACGCATTGTGGAGAATATAATTTGAGGAATCTACAAAAGATTAAAACACAACTAATTCTCAAAAATGAAAAGATGTACTCTGATCAATAGATTTAGTTAGATTGTGTTTCTGTATATAATCTAAAAAAGTTTGGATCAGAAGGTGAATGCATCTTCATTAACTTAATTTTCTTTAACATACCAATAATTGGGTCGTGGTGGGATGGTTAGGATTTCTCTAACCTTAATCAGGAATTAATTCAAGTCCTCGATAATGAAAAAAATTCCGTCCCATATGTGTGCCAGCCACAAAAATGAGCCACGCAATGCGCAAGTCCAAATTTAGTCGGGCTCCAATACAGATGTCGGACTCCGACCGAGAAACAAAAAGAAAAGACTTTTCTTGAGCATCTTTTTTTTGCTCTTGTTCTCTTTTCAATTTTATTGAGCACAAAAAATCATCAGTTCAAATCGTGGAAACAACTTCTGACAGAAATGTAAAGTAAAATTGCATAAAATAGACCCTTTTTCAGACCCTTGCATGTCGAAAATTTTAGTACACCGTCTCCTTTTTTCTCTTTTGGAAGGAAAAAGGGAAAAATGCAACTTGTAAAGGATAACACATTTTAAGAGCATAAAGGCATAATGCTTTTGAGACACCATCACTCCAAGTTGTGAAAATTGCCATCACATATGCCTATGATGCTGTTTCAAATTATGTGACATAGGATAAATTATACGAAATTTATAAAGACAATTGACTTTTGAAATTTGTAATTCTCTATGTCATTATAAGAAATTTTCTCTCGCAACTTATAAATCTTTCATGAATATTTTAGATCAGAACTTAAACATCTCTTTTGAACAAACTGAAAATCTTATGAAAAAAATATTAGAGGTCCTATTAAAATTTAGGCCAAAGTCATCGACAGACCCTCAAACTTGTTTTGAAAATTTACTTAGACCCTTTAACTAAGGCCTGTACCTATCAGACCCCTAAACCCCCGAATTTTAAACCAATTAAACCTTTTTTTCCCAATCAGCTAAAAGCTCAAAGTGTGTGTTGTACACACGCGATGACATGACAAAACGAGCTAATTGAAAGTTGACACGTGGCATTGTGGGTCCGATGATTATTAAAAAATTATTATAATTTAAAAAAAAAAAGAATATAAAAATGGCATTGAGGAAATTATTAAAAAATAATTATAAAATTATTTAAAAAAAATTAAAAACTAATTATTAAAAAGAAATTGTAAGAATTTTTAAAAAATGAAAATAAAAAATGGCATTGAGGATCTAAATTATTAAAAAATAATTCTAAAATTATTTAAAAATATAAAAATAACAAACTGATTATTAAAAAGAAATTATAAAATTAAAAAAAAAAAAAATAATGGCATTGAGGATCCAAATTATTAAAAAATATTTATTAAATTATTTAAAAAATAAAATAAAAAACTGATTATTAAAAAGAAATTGTAAAATATTTTTAAAAAATGAAAATAAAAACTTATCCCCACCTTCCCCCAGCCCCCGCCCCCACTCCCCCGGCGTGCCCCCAGCCCCCCTTCACCCGGCGTTCATCTTCTTCCCCGTTGGAGTGAACTTTGCTTCTCCATTAAAGTGAACCTCAAACACACAATTTTTTTTTGTTTAAATCCACTTCAAGAATTCAAAAGGGGTCTAGAAAAAAGCCATCTTTATTGAAATTTTTCATAAATTGGTGATACTAATGGAGAAAAAAGTGATCTTTCTTATAATTTTTCAACAAAAAAGTGATCTTTATTGTAAAAAATTTCAAGGAATGAAAAAAACGTGATGTTTGTTGTAATTTTTCAAGAAATGGTGATACAAGAGGGGTAGGATGGGGTTGAAGACGATGAAGACGCGGGGTGGGGTGGGGTTGAAAATGATGAAGACGCCGGGGTGACGTGTTGCGAAGAAGATGACACATGGGGGTGGGGTGCTATTTTTTTTTTAAATAAATAAGAAATTATAACGACTTAAAATTATATAAATAAATTAATTTAAATATAGATTTTCTAATTAATATTTTTTGTGCCCTTCAGTGTCACTTGGCACTTTTCTACTGGTGATTTAGTAAATAAAGACTATTCATGTGCCTCCCACGTTTACACAGCACGCGCAGTGCCATGTAGGTAAAAAATGCCCAATTGAAGCAAAATTCGAGGGTTTAGGGGCCTGATAGGTGTAGACACGTAATTTTGTCCCCTTCAGAACTTAGTTTTACCGTTTACCTCATATTACCGTGTTATCCTATCCACGTGGTAATTTTTCAACAAGAAAAAAACAAATAACCACCTCATCTTTCACTTATTTACCTATTTATTTATTTATTTATTTATTTATTTATTTATGTGTCTTTATCCAAATAACAAAAGATAAAAAATTTTATCTTCTTTTAAAACCTCCTAACAAACCCTCCAATAAAATAAAGCCACCTCACATTATTCTAATCATCATCACCCTACCTACCCACGTGACCCCATCCTATTATATACATATAAGGGACCATTTTTATTTTTTAGGAGGATCTTCACACAAAAAAAACATAGGCAGAGACCATGGTTTCTGCTCTTCCTCAGGTCACATACCCACAACTCCATTTTTCTCCATTCTTTTTGTTTCATTTTTGAGCACACACATCGATACACTATCGTATACATGCATACACATAGCTCCAAGGCACGAATCACAACACACACATACTGTTTCACCTCAAAAATCAAACATACACGCACACTCAATAAGTAAAAAAGGACAAAATCCGATCGGCGATTGGCTGTTCTGGTCGTCTACATCACCGGCGACTCAGCTTAGTTCGAACCGTACATGTGTTCAATTTTTTGTTGGATTTTAGCGAGCTTTTGGGTTCAGCTATTGTGGGGTTTCATTGTCGATATCGTGATTGTATGGAGTTTTCAAGACTAAGTCGAGTCATTATTTGGTTTGGATTTCATATTTTTCTTATTGGCTTGAAATCTGTTCGGAGGTCGTTTTCCTATACTGAGTTGAGATTATATCATTGTTGAGGCTTTCTATTTAGGCTCTCGGATTTGGATTTCTTTAAATTCAATATTATCTACAAATCGATTCTTTGAAGGTCCATCTCTTAACTTTACTCCTTCATTATTCCGAAGTTGGTTAATATTGTGATTTTGTGATGTGGTTTTAAATATTTTGAGTAAAATATTGATTTGTTACTGTGGAGGTGAATGATCGGTATGCTTAAATATTTGAATCCTTGCTTGGTATGTATTTAATATTGATTTTGGATTTTAAAGTAGTAATTTGATAGTCGAATTAGTTGTTTGGGATAGGGACAAAAAATTGAGAATCGAACAAGTCGAAGGTTGTTTATTTTGATTCATTACTGAATATTGTTGAATTGGATAGCATCATGATTAGGACAACAAATGAATACGTGAAAGTAGGTTCGGGTAGGCAGAAATTTAAGAATAAGTTATTTTGCTCGTTGAATTATTGAATGCTTGAAATGCGTGTCGAATGGTTTGGTTTTATTACTTTTGGATCGAATGTATCATTTAGCCGGGGAATGCCCTGAGATACATTGTATTTATTCACCGGGGAATGATCCAATGTACTATGTTGGCGGAAGACGTTCGTGAGGAAGGCCCGAGGCATCGGGTAAAGTACGGGAGCGTAGTTAGAATTAGTATAGGTTAGATAGGATTTATTTTCGCATTTTTTTTTTGGACTGTATAAATTGGATTGGACACTATATTTTGATTCGTTTTGTTTTGTCTGTTTGTTTGCTTATTTTACGTGTTTTGTGTGGTTTGTACATTCATAGTGTTAAAATTAGCCGATATGTTCCACCAAGCGACCGTGGTCATACCACGGGATGGAGGGGTGCCTAACACCTTCCCCTCGGTCAACAGAATTCCTTAGCCGAAATCTCTCTTCGTAAACCAGTCTTAAAGAGTCAAATCGTTTTGAAAAGGATTTTTCAAAGGTGACTTGGCACACCCGATTATGCAAAGCGGCGACTCTGAGTTTAAATGATAATAATCCTTTTTTTCGAAACAAAAAATCATTTTTTGTCACTGAATAAATAAAATCCTTTTGAAACTTAAAACCATATTCTTTTTTGGGAGTTAAAAAAGGGGTGTGACAGCTCTGGCTACTTTACTCGGGACGCTTCAGAGTTCGAGCTTATTTTTTTTTGGAGTTGTATCGGCTTAGTTTGACATTATGGGTGTATAAACACTGTTTGTGATATCGTTTTTATTTATTTTATCATTGTGGACTGCTACATGCTCTTTGTTTACAAATTTTCTTTATGTGTTACCACTTTATATCTGACATCATTTGCATAACCCGAGTCAATTCTTTCTGCAACAAGTCTCGGAGTGCACATCGTGTATACGAACTCTACTTGATTCACCCTTATTTTAGGAGGGGGAGCCGTCAGACGTATGGAGTGGGTGGAAAGTTGTCGCAGGCACTATCGACCATACGCTCTCCTGAACAGCCTTGTTAGTAAACCCTATCGTAGGTCAGCCTTTAGCTCATATTTATGTGCATCATATTGAGACCTAGTGGGACCCATTTGGTCCTTTGTAGGAGGCTTACCTCTAAAGCATCTCTATGTACTAAATGTTGCATCTTTGAGGGTAATGTGGTCATTTGACGGACTTATTCGGGGAAAGCATGTGTTAGAAGTAAGGTGTGTTTGAAAAAAAAAAGAAGAAAAGAAAAGGATAAAAAAAAGGAAAAAAAAAGGAAGAAAAAGAGAAAAAAATGGAGTCAAAAGGGTTTCGTAGCTTTTAGTGTTCTTTATGACTTTTGTTTTTCACAATTTAAAATTCAAAAAGATTTTTTTACCTTTTGCACTCTTTTTGTCAAAAAACAAAAACATCAAAAAGATCTTTCTTTGTTTTTTTAGTAAGCTTCCATAATTTGAATTTTTTTTTTTTAAAAAAGATTTCTTTTAATAGGAGCTTTTTATAAAAGAAAAATTTATAAAATATGGTAGAAGTTTCGTACATTTCATGTAATGAAAATACCCAAAAGATTTTTCTTTCATAGTTGATGTCATTTTTATGTGAAGTGTCATTTTGAAAACTCAAAAAAAAAAAAAAAAAGATTTTATAGACATTGTTTGTCATCTGTTTGTGGTCATGTCTCTTAGGTTAGAGTTCAGTCGGTTATCTAATCTTTTTGTCCAATCTGAACGAACTAAGCACCCCTGATTCTCCTCTCTCGGGAGTGAGATACGTAAGCAACCTATTTTGGGTTTGGAGATATTGTTTAAAAAATTAAAAAAAAGATTTTCTTCTCCTCATTTAGAGTAGGTGTTTCATATATGCCTTGAAAGGAAAAGACAAAAAGATTTTTCTTAATAATTGTAGGTTTTATTTTTGGTGGATCTTATTTGAAAAATTCAAAAAGATTTTTCTTTAATATGTTTAAATTTCATTTTTGTATGAAACTCAAAATTGAAACCCAAAAAGATTTTCTTTGGAAATTATAGATTTCATTTTGTATAGGGATTCAAACTTGAAAAATACAAAAAGATTTTTGTCAATTTGTTATTTTCTTTTCTCTGTGAAGTTTCAAGAAAAAGAAAAGAAAAAGAGTTTAATTGGTCATTTTGGCAAGACTTCCCGAACTATGCAAGATCTGATTCATGTATAACATGATACGTAGGCAACCTACTTTTGGGTTCGATCTAATCATTTTGTTTCTTATTTTTTCATTAATTTTTTTTATTTTAAGGAAAAACAAAAGCCATAAAGAATGATAAAAAGAGAGACAATGAGAGAAGGAAAAGAAGGATAAAAAGGGGACTAACGCGAGAGATGAGAGAAGTGATGGCGAAAGAAAGAAAAAAAAGAGAAGAAAAAAAAGAGAGGTGTGATTGGAGTAAAGAAGCAAACGGGTGTAGGAAAAAGATCGGGATGATGTTAAAATGACCTTGCTACCCTTAAAGGCTGGTAGAAATACGCATGAATCTAGGATAATTTTATAGATGTGATTCTCATGCTTGTTGTGTGACCTAATCCTAACGATTTTTTTCTTTGATGAGCATGTTCTTTCAGATAAGTGGCTGGTTTGCAGCACTCTGGCTAGTCACCCGTACTTCACTAGATCAAAAGCAAAGCTTGCCATGGCTAGTAGGGAGATTAAAAATTCACTCATTAACCCATATCAGGATCCCAGGGAAGAAAGTTCAGAACGCAATGATGAGGTATTGAGACTTAGATAACAATTGCTAGATCTGCACCGAGCATGGGCTAGTGGAATGCCTCCTTCTTCACTCCCTGAAGATCTTGGGAATATCCCCAATTTCCCATCGCTCTCTCAGGCGCAATTCTCTGTTCCCATTGAATCACCAGAGCACGCACCAGGATTCACTCCATGACAATATTACCTTGGCACTTCTAGTGTGCCCCTGACAGTTCCTCAACCAAGGCCTGCGACTCAGCTGGCGCCACCGGCAGTGCCTGTGTTCGTGGTTTCTCCACCACCTAAAGCTCCCACCTATACTGTGCATCCAATAGTGGTAATCCCCCGGTCTGCTAGTGAGCTAGTATTGAAGGATTCAGATAATCAGTATTATGCCCCAGAACCTACTTTGAAGATGAATGAACTGTATGGGAACACTCAGACACCTGCTTTTCTATTTGATACAGAGAAGCCTGTTGCAATAGAGGAACAAGAAGTCATGGCGTGGAATTTAAAGAGTTTAGAACAGGCCATGAGGAATTTACAGGGAGTCGGGGGTTATAAGAGTGTTTCCTATAGAGATATTTGCACGTTTCCAGACGTTAACCTTCCCATTGGTTTTAAAATGCCCAAATTTGAGAAGTACGAGGGGCACAGGATCTCGTGGCATATTTGAGATATTATTGAAACCAATTGAGGGTTGTAGGGGGAAGAGAAAAGTTACTTATGGCTTTCTTTGGCGAGAGTCTTTCCGGTCTGGCTTCAAAATGGTTCATGGATCAGGATATTGACAATTGGAACAACTGGGATGACCTAGCTAATGAATTTGTGCAATATTTTCAATATAACGTCAATCTGGTTCCTGATGAGAAATCCTTGGTCAACATGAAGAAGAAAATTACTAAAGGCTTTCGGGAATACGCGATAAGATAGCGTGAACAGGACGCAAGGGTAAAACCTCCAATGAAGGAGAGTTAGGTTGTAGAGGTCTTCATTTAGACACAAGATGAGACCTATTTTCAATATTTACTTCTGGCGATGGGAAAGTCATTTATTGAAGTCCTAAAAATGGGAGACATAATAGAGGACGGAATCAAGATTGGACGGATTATCAGTTTTTCTGCATTAAAGGCCACCACCCAAGCAATTCAAGGTGGCTCTGGAACTTTTGAAGGTAAAAATAAGAAAGAGGATATGGTGACCATTGTAGCTGGATCCCATTCCTATCCGAAAAGTCCGCCTCACCCCTATCACCAACCCCAAGCCTAAGCCTATGCCCAAGCTCCATATATGTTTCCCCATCATTACTATCCCCCACAAAACCCACTATATTCCATTCCACTACCCCTATACCCAATATATAGAGAATAACCATATGCTCAAACCCCTTCTTACCTGCAATGGCGTGCGCAAGCTCCTCAAAATCATCCTTCAGCTCCTCCAAACCCATTTTTCAACCTAGGACTGAGTATAAGAAAGAGAAGGCAACCAAGAATCAGTTCACACCTCTTGGGGAGTCGTATGTCAGTCTATTTGATAGGTTGAGGAAGTTGAAGGTCTTGAGGCCGATTCAAGGAAGGCTTTCGAATCCACCTCCGAGAAATCTTGATTATTCGTTAATATATGCATATTGTTCTGACATGCTTGGGCATAACATAAAGAAATGCTAGCATTTGAAGAGAGTTGTCCAAGATTTAATTGATACAAATTAAATTCTGGTCCTGGCCTCAGAAATTCTAAATATTAACCAGAATCCATTGCTAATCCATGCTAAAACCAATATGTTGGAGTTGATATATGATGGCAAAGAGTCGTCGATGTGTTATAAGACTATTATCAGAATACAGACCAAGGAGGATAAATCGGTGAATGTGGCAGATTTATGGAAAGCAATGTCATTAAGCTAGGAAGGAATAAGAGAAGATAAATTCCAAGAAAGAATAAAAAAACCTATGATTATGGTGCAAAGAGCCAGAAAAGATGTTCTTCTAAGTCAAGACAAGCCTAAGTTGACGGTGATAGGAGCTTTGGGTAAGCCTATCTTGACGGTGAAAGGAGCACTTGCGGCGCCTATTATCATCAAACTGGTGACCCAACCTCTGATAGTTGATACAAAAAAGGTCCCCTGGAACTATAAGTAGACTGTGATGACTTATTAGGGGAAGGAGGTCGAGGAAGAAGTAAATGAGGTAGGGGGTCTGACTCGGTTAGGAAGATGCTTCATGCCTGAAGGTTTAAAGAATCCCAAGCCAGGGATGAGTGGGCCTTCATCTCTCAAGAAGACTGGCACCGAAGAAAAAGCCAAAGAATTTGAAAAAGATGAAATTGCCAGAGTATTCAATAATAGATCTGTTGAAAAAGACCCCTGCTAAAATTTCCCTTTTATCTTTGTTGTTGCATTCCAAGGACCATCATGACAGTATACTGAAGGTATTAAATGAAGCATCCATTCCTAGGGAGATTGTGATAAATCAACTTGAGAAAATAGTCAGAAAAATCTTTGAAGTAAATCGAATCAGCTTCTCTGATGACGAATTGCTAGTTGAAGGTTCGGGTCATAACTGGGGTCTTTACATTACCTTGAAGTGTGAAGATTTCTATGTCACTTATGTCATGATTGACGGAGGTTCTAGCGCAAATATTTACCCTATTTCTACCATACAAAAGTTGAACAGTGGTGTCGAGAGGATCAGGACAAACAATGTATGTGTCAGGGCTTTCGATGGATCCAAAATAGACTCCATTGGTGAAATAGAACTAATGTTATTTATAGGTCCTGTTGAATTCGCCATAGAGTTCCAAGTACTGAATATTGACTCCTCATAAAATCTGTTGTTAGGAAGACCGTGGATCCACGGGTTGCATCTACATTGCACCAAATGATCTAGTTTAAGCATGACAGGCAAGAAATGGTTATTCATGGTGAAGGGGATTTTTCTGCCCACAAAGATTCTCCCATTTCTCTTATTGAATCAAATAGTGTAGAGGAGATATTTATCTATCAGTCATTTGATACAGTGTCGGTGGATCGTATTCTTGAGGGGCATGTTATGTCGAGACCACGAATGTCTTCCACTTTTGTCATGATGGTGAATGAGCTGTTGAAGTATGGATTTGTGCCAGGATGATGATATAGTTCATCCCATATGTCCGAGAGAGAACATGGGCACTTTTGGTCTGGGTTTTGAACCTATGACTGAAGATCTGAAAAAAGCCAAGGAAAGGAAAAAAGGAAACATGGTCACTCCCTCACCCAACGCCGCTGCTCAGTAAGTTATTTGTCAAGAGCGGTGTCACGAAACATGTAGAATTTGAAGCTGAATTGGTTGATGACTTCCAAAACCTGTTGATTGAAGTTGACATGATTGAAGCAGGAGAAGGTACCGGTAAGGCAGATGTGCAATTCATAGGCCCAGCTGTCCATCTCAACAATTGGAAAGTCACTCCTCTCCCCATCATGAGGAAGTTTTGGTAGTTCATTTTGTTTTCATTTTAGTTTTTTGAGTTATTCCAGGGTTGTGACTCAGAATTTAGCTTGTTTATATTCTATTATTTGTGGTTAAACTCTCATATCTTTCCCTTGTAATGAAATGCAATATCTCTCTTATTTTGTGTTTAATATTTTGTTTTTGTCTTTTTTCTTTATACAGTTCTCTTTATGTTGATTCTAATAACATGACATGTATGCAGAATTTTTAGCTAGATCTTAAATTCCAAACTAATCAAGATATAATGAAGTAAGAGGAGGAATATAATAAAGAAGAAGCACTAGAAGAAATAAGCAAAGAGTTGGAACAGTTTGAAGACAAGCCAAATCCTAATTTGAATGAAACTGAGCCAATTAATCTAGGGAATCAAGAAGATGTTAGGGAAACTAAAATTAGTGTACATGCTTGGCCACAACTAAACGATGGAATGATTCAAGCATTAATTGATTATAAGGATGTTTTTGCATGGTCTTATGATGATATGCCTGGTTTAAGCACTGAATTAGTGGCTCCTAAATTGCCAACTGATCCTGCCTTCTCCCTTATAAATAGAAGTTGAGAAAGTTTAAAACTGATGCAAGCATCAAAATCAAAGTGGAATTCATGAAACAACTTGAAGCCAAAGTCATTCGAGTGGCTCGTTTTCCTACGTGGTTGTCCAATGTTGTTCTTGTCCCAAAAAAAGATGGAAAAATTCAAGTCTATGTTGATTATTGTGATTTGAACATAGCAAGTTCGAAGGATGATTTTTTGTTGCCCAACATCAATATTTTACTGGACAATTGCGCTAAACACGAGGTTGTTTTTTTATGGATTGCTATGCCGAGTACCACCAGATTATTATGGATGATGAAGATGCAAAAAAGACATTTTTTATCACACCATGGTGGACTTATTGCTATCGAGTGATGTCTTTTGGTTTGAAGAATGTTGGAGCAACATACATGAGAGCCATGACCACTATGTTTCATGATATGATGCATAAGGAGATTGAGGTCTATGTAGATTATGTGATTATTAAATCAAAGAATCAGGCTGACCATGTTAAAGATCTAAGGAAGTTCTTTGAAAGGCTTCGCAGGTATAATATCAAGCTGAACCCAACAAAATGTGTATTTGGAGTTCCATTCGGAAAGTTGTTGGGGTTTGTAGTCAGCCGTCGGGGTATTGAATTGGATCCTTGGAAGATCAAGCCATTCAGGATATGACGTCACCCAAGAATAGAACGGAAGTGATGAGTCTACTTGGTAGGCTAAACTACATTAGTAGGTTTATTGCTCAACTCACAACCACGTGTGAGCCCATTTTCAAGTTGCTGAAAAAGAGTGTTGCGGTAGAGTGGACTGAAGAATGTCAAGAAGCGTTTGACAAAATCAGAAGATATCTGTCAAATCCGCCCATGCTGGTACCACCGAAGCCTGGTAGGCCTTTGATATTATATTTATCGGTCATGGAAAATTCATTTGGTTGTGTCCTGGGTCAGCATGATGTCACGGGCAAAAAAGAGCAGGATATTTATTATCTCAGCAAGAATTTCACTGCATATGAGGCCAAATATACTCTTCTTGAAAGGACATATTGTGCCCTAACTTGGGTAGAACAGAAGTTGAAGCATTATCTCTCATCCTACAATAGTTATCTCATCTCCCGCATGGATCTTTTAAAGTATATCTTCCAGAAGCCTATGCGGATAGGTCGATTGGCAAAGTGGAAAATATTGCTTACCGAGTTTGACATTGTATATGTGACTCGAACCGCCATGAAATCTCAAGCCTTAGCTGACCATCTTGATAGAATCCCATTAATGAAGAGTATGAACCATTAAAGACATATTTTCCTAGTGAAGAGGTATTATGTATTGATGAAGTCACTATAGATGCTGATCCAGGTTTGGAATCTGTTCTTTGATGGAGCCGTTAACATGAAAGAAGTCGAAATAGGTGCAGTTCTTATCTCTGAATCGGGGAAATATTTCCCTGTAATAACACAACTTTGATTCTAATGTACTAACAATATGGTAGAGTATGAAGCTTGCAATCTTGGTTTGAGGTTAGCTGTTGATATGAGAGTCCAGGAACTATTAGTGTAAGGGGATTCAAATTTTCTCGTCCATAAAATTCAAGGCGATTGGGAGATGCGAGATTTAAAGATCATACAGTATTGACAATGCTTGCAAGAGCTATGTCAACGGTTTGTGTCAGTAAAATTTAGGCATATTCCAATAATTCACAATGAGATTGTTGATGCTTTAGCCACTCTGTCTTTAATGCTCTAACATCTTGATAAAGACTACATCGATTCAGTGCATATACAGAGTCGTGATCAACATACTTATTGTAATGCAGTTGAAGAAGAGCTCGATGGCGAACCTTGGTTCTTCGATATCAAGCGATACATCCATTCTGGAGAATACCCAACGCATGCCACCAGTGATCAAAAGAGGACTATTAGGTGTTTGGCTAGTGAGTTTTTCTTAAGTGGGGGAATCTTATACAAGAGAACCCCAAATTTGGAACTTTTGAGGTGTGTAGATGCAAAAGAAGCCTCAATAATCATGGTTGAAATACACTCGGGAGTATGCAAGTTGCATATGAATGGTTATTTCTTATCAAAGATGATTCTTCGAGTAGGTTATTACTGACTTACTATGGAAAGGGATTCTATTTGATTTGTTCGAAAGTGTCATCAATGTGAAGTACACGGTAATCTGATACATTCTCCTTCTGCTGAGTTATATGCAATGGCTGCTCCATGGCCGTTTGTAGCTTGGGGAATGGATGTGATTGGCCCGATTGAGCCGAAAGCTTCAAATGGGCATAGATTCGTTTTGATGGCCATTGATTACTTCACAAAGTGGGTAGATGCAGTAACTTTCAAGTCAGTAACAAAGAAGGCTGTGGTAGATTTTGTTCATACGAACATTATTTGTAGGTTTGGAATTCCAAAGATGATTATCACAGATAATGCTGCCAATCTCAATAGTCATTTGATGCAAGAAGTGTGTCAATAGTTTAATATCACACATCAAAATTCTACTCCATATCGTCCAAAGGCAAATGACGCTATGGAAGCTGCCAATAAAAATATCAAGAAGATACTGCAGAAAATGGTACAAGGGTCTAGGAAATAGAACGAGAAGTTACCGTTTGTACTGCTATGTTATTGCCCTACTATTCGCACTTCAACAGGGGAAACTCTATATTTATTGGTGTACAGAACAAAAGCAGTCATTCCCCAGAAGTTGAAATTTCCTCTCTTTGAGTCATTGTTGAAGTAGAGATTGATGATGATGAGTGGGTCAAAATCCGATTGGAATAGTTGAGTTTGATTGATAGAAAAAGACTGACGTCGGTATGTCATAGCCAGTTGTATCAGAAGAGAATGGCTCGAGCGTATAACAATAAAGTACGTTCCAAGAATTTTGAAGTTGGTCAGTTGGTATTGAAACGTATCCTTTCCCATCAGGCTGAAGCGAAAGGCAAGTTTCCCAAAATTGGCAAGGTCCCTTTATTGTGAAGAAAGTGTTGCCCAATGGAGCCTTATATTTGATAGATATTGAAGGCAAATGACAGAGATGGCTATCAATGCTGATGGGGTCAAAAGATATTATGTATGATATTTTATCCTATGTTGGTTCTATTGCATGTTTAGTACTTGCGTTCTTGAAGATTGGTATGATGAAGACATTTCATTCTGATATCCCAACATTGTGTCATCCTTTTGAGCTTAGTTTTATTTTTCTTTCATATCCCTCTTTTGAAATTAAAATAGAATCAAAATAAATGGCCAGGAAAATAAGAATAAGAGAAAGAGTTCAAGAAATAAAAGTAAAAAGAAAAAGAAAAATCAAATCAAAACAATTAACAAGCTGATGGAACTACGTGCGACCTGATTCTCCTCTCTTGGGAGTGAGATACGTAGGCTGCCCTATTCAAGACTCGGTCTAACCAAATAAAGATCTTAGATTCACCCAGTCAACATAAACTGGGGCATGAGTTAATGTGTTGTTTGAGTCGATTTCAAAAGTTGTAAGTCCCACCCCCATGCAAGTGTTGTTTGAGCCTCTTGCCATCCTTTTCTAACCTTATCCAAAAACCAAGTTACAACCAAAGAAAGTCCTTTAGATCAATCTTTAATAATGTTAAGGCTAAGCATGCAATGGATATGATGATACATTGTGGGGTACTACTTGTCTTCCTCAGCATAAGAAATCAGGAAAGAAATAAAAATAAGAGTCTTATTGGTGAAAACCCTCGCAGACACCATAAGGCGATGGTAAGTCGAGAGAAATAAAAATGAGAGATTTTTACTAGTGAAAACCATCATGGGTACCATAAGGTGATGGGTATTTGAGAGATATAAAAATGATAGAGTCTTATTGGTGAAAACTCTTATGGGCACCGTAAGACGATGGAGAGTTTGAGAGAAAATGAAAAGGAAAGAGATTTGTTGGAGAATGTCTTTTAAGATGTCATAAATTAAATGAGATATATGAGTCCAATGTATTTGAAGAAGCGGCTTAGCGGCAAAGGCATGATCTCAACAACTAATGGGAAGTTTGGATAGGAAGATCAGACAACTTAATCCCAAAATACATGTTATACTCATTGGAGTTGGTTGCCGTATTCAGATAAGTTTTCTTTTTGAATAAGGAACATTGCCCTTTCTTTCATTTACATATTCATATTTTGTATTTTTATGTCATTTATCAAAATAAAAGTCACCATCATTTCTTTACATTTTAAGTCAAGTCTGTGTCAAAACAGGCGAGAAAGGATTTCAAAACTTGCTATCAGTCTTTCCAATTATATGAGGAAAATCCAAGGACAAGCACATGAAAGAAATATGATCGTAATTTAACACAAAGTAAAGGAAGTCTATCAACTGACAGACTGCTAGATTTGTAGGAGTATTTAGATTTAGGAAAAGGGTGTATCTCAGAGGCATGGTAAAATGGAAACTCGGTGTTTGAGTCAAAGTCATTTCTCCCAAACTGGTCTGGGTCAATAATGTAGCAAGACAGGGGCAAATGTCAGTGATCTGAAATAAAGACGAAAGAAATGAGTACTGGAGCATATGACTGGAAAGCCAAGTGTGCAAGCCACCACTAAGTTTTAACTGACAAATTTTTCTTTGATGAAATAGGGGCAAAGTTTCTATTCAGTAAGTTCAGCTACCGTTGGGAAGTATGACCAAGGAATTTACTTTTGTTCAGGCCCCTCATGAAAATGGGATTTTACTTTCTGTTCAAGACCCTCCTGAAAAAATAGAATTTTACTTTCTGTTTAGGACCTTCCTGAAAAATGGGATTTTACTTTCTATTCAGGACCCTCCTGAAAAATAGGATTTTAATTTCTGTTCAGGGCCCTTCTGAAAAAAATGGAATTTTACTTTCTGTTCAGGACCCTCCTCAAAAATGGAATTTTACTTTCTGTTCAGGACCCTCTTGAGAAATAGGATTTTACTTTCTATTCAGGACCCTCTTGAGAAATAGGATTTTACTTTCTATTCAGGACCCTCCTGACAACTGAGATTTTAATTTCTGTTTAGGACCCTTCTGAAAAAATTGAATTTTACTTTATAGTCAGGACCCTCCTAAAAAATGGGATTTTAATTTCTATTCAGGACCCTCCTGAAAAATGAGATTTTACTTTCTGTTCAGGACCCTCCTGAAAAATGGGATTTTACTTTTTGTTCAGGACCCTCCTGAAAAATAGAATTTTACTTTCTGTTCAGGCCTCTCCTGGAAAATGGGACTTTACTTTCTGTTCAGGATCCTCCTAAAAAATGGGATTTTACTTTCAGGAAAATGAATTCTTGCTTTATCATAACATTTTTTTTGGAATGATTTTCTTTTTAGTTTTGATATGATTTTAGGAACTCACCTACAAAACAGAGTGAGAAATTGTAAGTCAGGAGCCCGCCTGAAGAACAGGGTGATGAAATTAAAAGTCAAGAGCTCGTTCAGAGAACAGAGTGAGGAAATTATAGGTCATGAGCCCACCTAGAGAACAGAGTAAAGAAGTTGAAAGTCAAGCAACAAGGTGAAGAGTTGAAAGTCAAGCAACAAGGATAATAAATGAAAAGTCAAGCAATAAGATGAAGAAATTAGAAGTCAACAAATCAAGAATAGCAAATCAGGAGTGCGCCTGAAGAAAAGCGTGATGAAACTTAAGTTAGGAGTCCAAAAGAAGCTGCATAGATAGGATTTTTGTAATTTCATTTAGATTTCAACTTGTAATTTTCATTTCTGATGTAATAACAGAACCACAGACCGGAACCTTGAGGGGACCTTACTTGACTCTCCAACTAGGTATAGTCTATATCCTTCCCAATCCTTTGAGATACCTGTCGCTTAATTCCCTCATAACATAGGTAGGTAGGATGTCCTAAGTCCAGACTTGGTTGTCCTGCTTCCTTCTGTTTCTTCCTTTGAATAACGGTCGGGACAAAATTCTGTCTTGTTGTCTACTTATTTGTCTGAAAACACCTTGTGTTTACATCCAAAGGGGGCATGATATAGACACGTAACTTTGTCCCCTTCACAATTTAGTTTTACCGTTTACCTCATAATACCGCGTATCCTATCCACGTGGTAATTTTTTCACAAGAAAAAAACAAATAAATAACCACCCGATCTTTCACTTATTTACCTATTTATTTATTTATTTATCCAAATAACAAAAGATAAAAAATTTTATCTTCTTTTAAAACCTCCTAACAACCCCTCCAATAAAATAAATCCACCTCACATTATTCTAATCATCACCACCCTACCTACCCACGTGACCCCATCCTATTACTTGTTCACAAAGAAAAAAATAGAAGATAAACATCTTTTAAAAGGAAAGAGGTCCCACGAGGGAACCTTCCAGGAAGATGCCAAGGGACCTTTTTGTTTTTATTTTTTTTATATACATATAGGGGGCCATTTTTATTTTTTTTTGGGGGGGGGGGGGGGATCTTCACACAAAAAAGCATAGGTAGAGACCATGGTTTCTGCTCTTCCTCAGTTCACATACCCACAGCTTCATTTTTCTCCATTCTTTTTTCTTCATTTTTGAGCACACACACCGATACACCATCGTATACACGCACACACATAGATCCAAGGAACGAATCGCAACACACACACACACACACTATTTCACCTCAAAAATCGAACATAAAAGCACACTCAATAAGTAAAAAGGGATAAAATCCGACTGGCGACTGGCTGTTCTGGTTGTCTGCATCATCGGCGACTCACTGGAGTTCGAACCGTACGGGTGTTCGATGTTTCATTGGATTTTAGCGAGCTTTTGGGTTCAGCTATTGCGGGGTTTCATTGTAGATCTTGTGATTGTATGGAGTTTTCGAGATTAAGTCGAGTCATTATTTGATTTGGGTTTCATATCGCTATTTTTCTTATTGGATTGAAATCTGTTCGAAGATCGTTTTTCTATACCGAGTTGAGATTCCATCGCTGTTGAGGCTTCCTCTCCGGGATCTCGGATTCGGATTTCTTTATATTCAATATTATCTACAAAATCAATTCTTTGAAAGTCCATCTGTTAACTTTACTCCTTCATTATACCGAAGTTGGTTAATATCATGATTTTGTGATGTGATTTTGAATATTTTGAGTAAAATGTTGATTTGTTATTGTGGAGGTGAATGATCGGTATGCTTAAATGTTTGAATCCTCACTTGGGTATGTATTTAATATTGATTTTGGATTTTAAAGAAGTGATTTGATAGTTGAATTGGTTGTTTGGGGTAGGGACCGAAAATTGATAATCGAACAAGTCAAAGGTTGTTTATTTTGATTCATTACTGAATATTGTTGAATTGGATAGCATCATGATTAGGCAAACGAATGAATAGGTGAAAGTAGGTTCGGGTAGGCAAAGATTTAAGAATAAGTTTTTTTGCTCGTTGAATTATTGAATGCTTGAAATACGTGTTGAATGGTTTGGTTTTATTTCTTTTTGATCGAATGTACCATTTAGTCGGGGAATGCCCCGAGATACAT
Organism: Capsicum baccatum var. pendulum; assembly: GCA_030864225.1. Classification (NCBI taxonomy): domain Eukaryota; kingdom Viridiplantae; phylum Streptophyta; class Magnoliopsida; order Solanales; family Solanaceae; genus Capsicum; species Capsicum baccatum. The sequence goes on from CM061552.1 coordinate 9,011,471, forward strand.
TGTATTTATTCACCGCGGAATGCCCCGACGTACTATGTTGGCGGAAGATGTTCGTGAGGAAGGTCCGAGGCGTCGGGTAAAGCACGGGAGCGTAGTTAGAATTAGTATAGGTTAGATAGGATTTATTTTCGCATTTTTCTATTTTGGACTGTATAAATTGGACTGGACACTATATTTTGATTCATTTTATTTTGTCTCTTTGTTTGCTTGTTTTACGTGTTTTGTGTGGTTTGTACATTCATAGTGTCAAAATTAACCAATACGTTCCACCAAGTGGCCGTGGTCGAACCACGGGATCGAGGGGTGCCTAACTCCTTCCCCGCGGTCAACAGAATTCCTTAGTCGGAATCTCTGTTCGCAAACCAGTCTTAAAGAGTCAAATAATTTTGAAAAGGATTTTCCAAAGGTGACTTGGCACACCCGATTATGCGAAGTGGCAACTCTGATTTTAAATGATAATAATTCTTTTTTTCAAAACAAAAAATAATCTTTTGTCACTCAATAAATAAAACCCTTTTGAAACTTAAAACCATATTGTTTTGGGGGAGTTAAAAAAAAAGGGTGTGACAATAGGTACATGCCTTAGTTGAGGGGTGTAAGTGAATTTTTGAAATAAGTTTGAGGGTCTGTCGATGACTTTGACATAAAATTTATATGTGACCTTTCAAGCTACCATACCATTTTTTTCCCTTTAATATTATTTTTTCCACAATGGGAATCCCTTGATGATAAGGATGGTCCAGTATACCGTACCCTTTTTCTTTGTCCTATGATTTCACTTTTTGTACTTTGTAATGTATATAGTACAAATTAAAAAGCACTTGTTCCAAATTCCAATCCAGCTAAACCAATTTATAAGATTGCGGTACCACTATTATTCCTCTTCTTATTTGCATGGACCTTATTGTAACAACAGGTCCATTAAGAATTTAGGATATGGCAGATGGCTTATCTTTGTTTTAAAAAATTGTGTCAACTTGTTTTTATGTGATCTAAAAGGAATCACAAGGGAAACTAGTACACTATAATGAAAAAAAAAAAATGAAGGGAAATCTGTGAGTTATCTCTCTTTTGGACATGATCAGTATTCGAAATTTATTAATCTGGCTATATTTCATTAATTTAGATTTGCGGCACGTATCAGAAGTTACTACAACTTTTAGAATTCAATCTGAGACATCTGATCATTAGGGTGGAGAGATTTGTTCATTCTACCACACTAGTTAAAAAGTATTTCTGTATTTGGGAGGGAGGAGAGAGTTTGTTAAGTAATTAAAACTTGAGGTCTAACTTAGTCGCAAAAGATATTTCACGGTGTTAATAGCCCGAGACTATATAAAAAGAAATAGACTATATTTCCTCAGTCAATTAATAATGGTGGACGATCTACCCCTCATTCTTCCCCAACTCGGACCGCATTTTCCAAACAAGAATAACTGAAGTATGAATGATATAACGTTTGGATAAACCCATGATGAATGTGTTTGGACACATTAGGAAAATAAACTTGAATTTCAAAAACTAACTCACGAGCATATGATTGTGCAAGATCATATAAAAAGATAACAATATAAACCCCTTATATATTCGGACTTGGACAAATGGAGTGTGGACACATAGCATAACATGTGGACTCATATTAGGTAAAATCAAAATTGAGATAGGTCCTAACTCTAGTGTAACTCAATCTTAATAATTAGCTTATTTTTAATAATTAGCTTATGAAATAAGGATTGTTCAAGATTGTATGTGGACAATAACCCTTTTCTTAAATCAATAAGAAAATCTAGTAGCACTATATAATTTTCAAATAAAAGGAACTGAGCAGTCGAGGTGACATTAGCTCATGAAAACATAACACGTCCAGGCCATCCAAACTTGAGAGGATTAGCTCAATCTATTTTATTCCGACTTATTTCAACTCATCAAAAATTGGACTGCTATGTGACAGAGTTAAAAAATGAATAAATAAGAAGACTAATATGACCCAAATTGAACCATAAACAATCTTGTCAAAACATTATAAAAAAAGACAATTCTTTTTTTATTAGATATGTTTTATATATAAAAAATAAAAAGTTGTAAAACAAAAAAAAAACATCATAAAGTTTGTATGTATTGAGTTATGGCCACGCTTTAGCCCATTTCAGTCCAAGTAATTTTTGGGAGGTCAATAACCTTCTCAATTATTAACTTAACCCATATATACCCGCTTAAATTCAGCCTAATCCACCTATTTGACACCTATACTTACATCTTTCTCTTAACTTCATTAATTCTCAAAAATGATACTAGAAAAAGAATATGGCCTTTCGAAATACCAATTGACCCTTTCCCTCATGCATGCTTGAGGCCCTTTTCACTTTGTGAGAATATATCACTCAAGTCTATGATAAGAATAAGCAGTGAACTGCCCTTTTTACTTCACTGTGTGTTGCACTGTTTGGAATATTTCAAAAGCATTTGTTCCAAACCAGCTAGATAAAAAGCTAACAAATCACTATTGCTTATGTCCTTGTCACATTTCCAAAAATATTTTTGATACACGTTTGAACTTGAAATTTTCGAAAATATATATTATGCTTGAAGAATTAACATGCATCAGCCAGTACTTTTAAAGAGTTTGAGTAACATAACATGTTTGTATAAATGGAAGTATCTACTCTAAACATTTAAATGTATATAAAATAAAGACATAATGTATAAGTAGATAGATATTTTAACTTAGCCATAACAGGCAACTAAATACTCCAACTTTGACTATGTACATCTAAAACACTTGAATCTGTCTCTATTGTATTAGTTGAACACACCAACTTACCAAAAGATCATCATCTAAACACCTTCAAAATTTATGTGTCATGTCAGCGTCAGACTTCCAAGAAACACAATAGGGGCGAGTTGGAGTGTTCAATTGTCACTTACCAGTTGAGATCAAATTGAGGTGTCTAGATGTGAAATTTCAAAGTTAGAATACTTACTCACCAACCGATGCCATATTTTAATGTTTGGTGTGATATGAGAACTTAACTTGTTGGAATAAATAGAAATCTTAGTCACTTTATCCACGTTACACATTAAGTGCTCAAGATCATAGTGAGAATATTTAAAAGGTAGTTATATTCTCTTCTCATTTTCAAGATTGTAGAATGTGATGCACCTTACTTAATTTATCATACAAAATCACAAGAAAATTAATTAAAAAAATTGCTCTTTTAAGAATATTTTCATCTTTCCTTAACCCTTATATATAGCTCCCTCCAATTCAAATAGCCATGTCAAATCAACAAACTCAATACACAAAGCCTTTTCTTTTCTACTCAGCCTTCACACAAACTTCTTCCAATACAAGTATCTTTCACAAAAGACTTCAAACATTATGAATATGGTGATGAAGTTGGGAGCACAAAGTCCAGTGGTGATTTTCAGTAGAAGCACTTGTTGCATTTCTCATAGCATCGAAACCCTAATTCGCAATTTTGGTGCAAACCCTATTGTTTATGAGCTTGATAGACTTCAAAATGGGAAGGAACTGGAGAAAGCATTGGTTGAATTAGGCTGTCAACAAAGTGTGCCTATTGTGTTCATTGGGAATGAGTTAGTTGGTGGTTCTAATGAAATTATGAGTCTCAATATTAGAGGCAAACTCAAGCAATTGCTCATAAGGGCTAATGCAATTTGGGTATAGAAAATGTATGCTTGTAATTTGTTTTTCCAATAACCATGGGATTCGGGTCAAATTGCGCACAATTCGACTACTTCTATGAGTACTTGAACTATCTACATCTGCAGGGGTACTGGATAACTCTGTCCACCTGGATTTTGGCAGATAAAAAGAAATCATCAGATGTTTACCTCCGCAAGATTTATATGCTTGAAATTTGATAGCTCTAGTCCTGATGTCATTTTTGGCTGTGATAGGCTTAACTATTGAGGTTTTCTTGTTTAATGTTTACTATAATGAACTTGTGGTGTATCAAATTTGTTGTTGATGTATAACATAATATTAATTGTATCTTTTGACAATCATGATCACTTTTTCCATTAGTAATTGATATCCATTTCCTACTAATGTTGTTCTTGCATAAACTTGTTAATGCGTTCAGTGGTGGAGTAAGAATTATTCATTAAAAGAATTCAGAATATATGAAAGATAAGTAAAACCTTGTACAGTTAATTAAAAAAAAAAAACAAGTCTATGATTCAACTCATCAACTGTCGAGGTGTCTTTTGGGTTAAAACCTAAGGAAACGAAATGCGGAAATGTTAACGCCAAAAATTACGTCAGAATGAATAATATCTTGACAGTTAGATCTAACCGCCCGTGATAGTTAAACCCTCTTGTAAAGAAATTAATGTTTGAGAAACTAATATGCACTACAAGAAAAAAAGAAAACTAACTCCCATGAATTCAAGAATCTATCTTTAATTTCTTTCTTTTAACTTTCGTATCCAATCAAATACCTTCGTATAAAATAAAAACAGATGAAGGAGTAATATCATTACGATGAAAAATGGATAACTCTTAGTAAAAATTTTGATACAGTCATTATATGCGACCTTTCGAGTTAGTAAAGGGAATTTCATTTTGGTTGGGGGTGGGGGAGTTGGATATATATAGATCACTTGTGATAATAAATATGACACAACATATACATTATACATTCCCTTTCTTGATCAAGTAATTTCACTTTATTCCTTTAGAGGAATTTGCACCAGGTTAGTCATTTATTAACCTAACCAAACTAGGAGAAGCTTCAAAATTTCTCTGTGGTACGGATCGTATATAATGTGGGTACTTGATTTCAACAACATGTCTATCTATGTCTATGAGAATATATTCTTAAATCTATGATTTCATTTTTATCAAATCAAATGTAAGATTATATTCTAGCACTCGGTATGTATACATCAAGCCAATACATACATGACATGCGTTAGAATTTAGAGTTCAAGTTACTTAACCATGTATAACTAACATGTATTTTACTTCATTTAATCACTTACCTACGGTAAATTACATTTAGAGGCGAACCCAGGATTTGAAGATAGGGGGTGCACCATTATCTTTTAACTTCTGACGATCAACTTCTGACTTGTATTGTTGTTTGTCGGAATGATACCGTATTTTCATTGGCACTTGGCCGCTGACGATGATGGTTGTGTGAGTATTTTCAAGTTGTGAAATTTTTCCTTGGGTTGGAGCTTGGAGTGAATTTTGAGGAAAATAATTTAGTTTTTAGGGATTTGGGAAAAATACGTGTGGGCAGTGGGATTGAGAATAGAACATTCCATGGGTTATTAATTTAATAATTATTAAAATAATAGTATGGTGGGTCAGATCTAATATTCTAATGATATGGAATAATTAAATATAAAACAAAATATTGTATTTGTAAAGGTCAAAAACAACAAAGTGGAGCCAGATGAGGTGGCAAGTAAAGGAAGGAGGATCAAACCCACGACGTTGGGGCATCAATGACGCACACAGTTGGGCGTAGAACCAGTGCACCAAGACATAATTTGATATTGATGGTGCACAATCTATTATATTAACATTATTCAGATATCTATACACACACATATATATATATATATATAAGTTTTTTAAAAATTTATCGGGTGCACGTGCACCCTCACGGTGACATGTGGGTCCGCCCCTGATTACATTAGTTTGGTGTTTACACTGGTGCAGGTATTCTCACCCGATGTATACACCAAGCCAATACATGCATGTCATGCGTTTGAATTTAGAGCTCATATTACTTAACCATGATTAACTAACATGTATTTTACTTCATTTAATCACTTAACTATGATAAATTATATTAGTTTGGTGCATACACCGAGTGCGGATAAGTTACTACCAATAAGGAATAATATCTTTGGCAAGTAATATTGGAAAAGATCACTCCAGCTGCATAATTTTCTTAGTAAACAAATTTATGATTTCAATGGGGATTTTACAAAATACCCCTAAGCTAAAAAGATTTTTTGATAATCTGTCTTTAAACAAAAATTGTCGAAGGATTTTTGCTGTTTATCGAAAAAAATTGGTCTAAATTAATTCTTACTTCTTCTCATTCATTTTTTTGGTAGCATTAATATAACTCTCCTGCAATATGGCTTGAGCAAATTGATGAAAACATTCTTCTGCCATTGTAAAAAGAGAAAATGAAAAATCTTTCTACTGATGGCTATATGATCTCATTCATATATATGTCACCTCAAAAGTTTTGAAGGTAGAAATATAATTAGTAACTGCAAAAATTTAAACTGGCATTCAAACAAATCATTAAGTTATAGTATGTGTTTAAAATTATTTTTTTATGTATTTGTAGTAGATATTGAACTTCCTTTCTCTTCTGTATTTGCTTCTATATTTTGAACCCCTTAGCTAGTGAAAATGCTAGCTCTATCATTGTTCTATTGTAACAAACCCGATTTTCAATACAAACACGGAATGTATTTATAATCGTTGAACACAAATTATAATATAGAATTCGAACAACATAGTAGCAATACAAACTAAGAAGAGAATAACAGAGTATGAAGGTAAACAGAAGGGGATGGGATGCTAGAACCTAGAAGGGAGATGAGAGACAATAGAACACCAAGTTTCGACATAATTTTGCATAAACCGTTCTATCTAATTTCAAGTCCTATTTAACAAATTGATAATCGAGCCTGGATCTCAAATAAGACTTTCTCAAACCAGATCAATCTCATTCATCCCTTCCGGCTCATAGAACCTAATGTAGTCAGTTTGGTTCACAACATCTATGAAAAGGAGTTCTTGTGGTGATTAAAGCCGCCACAACAAATAATTAATATCATCGAGAAAATACCAACAAATGTGCTTTAATGGTGAAAATCTTAGTAGCTCAGTTGATTAATCATCTAAACTTTAACTTTGTTGGCAAGGATTCGATCACATACCTTATGATCCCCTCCCAATTAATAGGGGCTTTAGTGGTTACTAGGTCGCAACAAATGGATAATGTAAAAATGACTAGTACATTTTAAGTTATTATTTATACATTGAATTAAAATAAAATGCATGAATTATGCTCATATTTATTAACTTCATTTATGTCAATCAGCTGTGGACATAGCAAAATTTTCACTGGATTGCCTAAAGAAAAGACTAGCTAGCTATATACCACCAAAGTATACAATTTTATTTATACATCAAGAAGCAAAATGTGAGAGAAAACAAAAACTCTCTATAATAAAGTGGTAATTAATTTATTATTACAACTCTTAGACTAATTGCTATATACATAGCTAGTCATTACTGATTAACTCTATATCCAAATGGCATTAGCCCTAATGAGCAATTGCTTAAGCTTACCCCTTACATTAAGGCTCATTATCTCATTAGCACCACCAACTAACTCTTTCCCTATAAATATTGCTGGCACACTTGGTTGAAACCCTAATTCAATCAGTGCCTTCTCCATTTGCTTCCCATTTGGATGTGTATCGAGCTCATAAACTATAGGGTTTGCACCAAAACTGCGAATTAGGGTCTCGATGGTATGAGAAATGCAACAACTACTCTTGGTGAATATCACCACCGCGCTTGATGCTCCCAACTTCATCACCATATCCATGTTCAAACAAATTGAAGAAATTAAGAAGTAATGAGTTTATTGACTAGATGGCAAGATATGTATATAGCTTTTAATGAAGTGAAGAGAAGTTGTGAATACTAATAGTTTTTTTAAGTGAATGTGAGGCTTGATTTGTTGTTGAGAAAATTGGACCTTCCATGAAACTATATATAGAGGCATTATGTTAGCTAAAAGAGGGGTAAAGGGAAGAAGAATAACAAGGTGATGGATATATCTGGATTGTTCTTGATTACATTTGCATGGTTAAAGGCCATGCATGAAAACGAAAAAGATATGATCATCACCTTTAAAATATTCCAAGAACATTGTAAGGTCACTATAGTCCATTTTGATACTACTTGATTTTGTTTTATTTTATTTTGATTAGTGTTTTTAAAGTACTTTTCATTTTAATATTCAAGTGTGTGACCATTTCATTTTTAGCGTCAATTGTTAGAGAGAGTACATCTTTATTTATTTATTACTATCTTTAAAATACCGCGATCAAATGTGGGCTTGATATCATTGTAAGTAGTATTATTTTCAGTAAATATAATAAACCTTGACTTGTGTGTTTCAATTAATTACATGGAATAATAAAAAATGCACAATACATATATACAGTTAGTTAAAATATTGCAAGGATTATAAATGTTGCATTTTAAGTTAAGTTCTGATAAGAACAAAATGTATATTTTGTGGATGCCTTCTTGAAAACAATGTATCTACTAAAGGAAAAATAAATCTATATATATCCAGCTGGAGTGATCTTTTCCAATAGAATATTACTTTTAATTTGAGAAAAAATGAAATCTTTTTCTTATGAATATATCCTCATATAGACGTGTAGTTGAAATCAAGTCCACACTATACGATTTGTACCATAGAACAATTTGATTCCCTTTGGTATAAAGTAGATCAAGAAAGGGAATGTGTAGTACAATTACTTATGTATGAAAAATGCTTGATCCCTAACAACCTCGAAGGGCCACATACTTAACATATAACTCTACTATCCCTCGTTAAGGTATCAAAATGTAACACATAAAATTGCACGTTTTGCCTTCAAATGAGCTCATCTTTAATTTTTGTCCTTTAAATGCGCAATCTTTAATTCTCTTATTCCTTCAGCAATTAGACTTATGTTTGGTTGTTGTTTCATGTTTTTATGATGACTACATGATGTTTAGAGGACCTGGTCCATTACTTGCTTAGCCAAAACTACAGCTGTTGCAATCTATACAGTTTTGTCTTGTAGCACGAATATTGTGCAGGTGCATAGTGTACTGAAATGGACACCTGGTCCAATCAAATTTCCAAAAGAATTCCTATACTCCTATGAATACAAAAGGATGCCATATTGTTCATTAGTTTTTTCTAATATGAGATTTTCGAATATGGCAGCAAAAACTCTCAACGGTATTGTTCATAGTTTTGTTGTTCTTGAGATTAGGTCCTGAAATTGATTTACTTCAATGATTATGAGTAAAGTTTTTCTCTTTTGGTTTGAGTTTTCTTAGGTAGAGTTACTAAGCTGTGTTGGCTAGAGTTAGTCAACTTGCAGAGAGCTTTGACAGAGTTGTCTGGTGAAGTTTGTGAAAGTTATTGCAGTCCATTGGAACTTAGAGTAAAGTTCAAATTGACTCTGTAATCATGAGTCATTCTGATTATAGTGCAGTTTAATAAAGCATGTGAGTACAAGTCGCGGTTTTTCTTCCTTGAGTAAGGAGGTTTCCACATAAAAATCACTTGCATTCATTTACTTTCAGTATTCTCTTTGTGGTTTTATTTTATTGTCATACAATATCTCCGAGTAACTTGGTCACTTAGTTCTGATGGACCCCAACGCTTCAACAATTTGTATAGGAGCAGGGTTCACTCTAAAAGGTTAACACCTAGGTGGATTCTTGATCATGGTTGCACCACCATATCTGGAGGAGGGACAATCAACCACCAGACCACTTCGATTCAGTAATGGTCATACTATGTTTGATGAAAAACAAGAATGCACAACTTTATATATCATGGCTAAAGATAGTGAGCTTTGGGATGTGATTCTTGATAGACCTCATGTTCCAGCGAAGGAAGTTAAGAATGTCGAAATAATTAGGCTAGTTGCTAAAACTAGGAGAGAATATAATGAAGAAGATGTAAGAAGATTGGAAATAATTTCAAGGCTAAGAAGTTATTGGTTTGTGGGATAGGACCAGATGAATACAATCATATTTCTGCTTGTGAAAGTGCCAAGGAGATCTGGTACTGTCTAAGGACTGCTCATGAGGATAAAGTAAAGAAATCAAAGGTGGACATGCTAACCACCCAATAAAGCCTTCTCAATGAAGAAGAGTGAAACCATCCAAGAGATGCACACCAGATTCATCTTAATTATCAATGAATTGCACTGCCTTGGTGAGGTGATTCCACTTTATAAAAAAGTGAAGAAGATTTTGGGAGTTCTCCCTAAAGATAACGGGAGAGTAAGGTTGATGCAATTATTGAGGCTAGAGGTTTGAAAATTCTCACCATGGATGAATTAATTAGAAATCTGAAAACTCATGAACTGAAGAAAGAACAGTACCTATAATGACCCTTCAGGTCATTTTCCATATTTACGCGTATTTTCGTCTTTTGAGCTTCTCCATATCTTTCTTAAGTCATTTATGACTTTTCGGACTGACAGTTTGGTTATCGGGCAGTTCATTTGGCTTTTAGAGCCAATTTTCTTTTGTGAAGTCTTTGCTGGTTTTAAATGGCCACCGGGTGAAAACTTCAGTGAAACAATCTCGAATGCAAATTCCGAATGCACCATTAGATTTGAAATATCAATTTTAGGCTAGGCAGACCTTTGGTTTGGGTCCCAATACACCCGACCTCATTTCGACCTATTGGTCGGAAAGTTGGAAAATCGAGAATATGGGCGTGGGACCATATTTGGCCGAAACAACCTCGAATGCAAAATCCGACTTCGCCAGCAGATCTACAATATTTATTTTAGATGATAACATATTTGGTGTAATTTTATGGCTTTTAAATCTTATTTTGACCCTCGATTTAGAAAATTGTGATTTTGAATTTTGGGGGTCAACTTTGTGAAAATGATATTTTTTAGAAAATATGATATCTCCATTGAGTATGGAGCGTCAAATTTTGTGTGGTTACATAGTTTGTTTGCATATGTCGGACTCCGAATGAATTTCAGACACCTCGTCGAAGTCCGTCCGGAAGGGGAAAAAGTTGTTCAGATATTTTTTGCACTATTTAAAGCAGTTTTGAGCTCATTTTGCTCATTTTTCATTTTTCCTCTTGAGAGTTAAACCCTAAAATAGTGTGGTAGATTAAAAGTAAAACTGGTGGAAGCTCGGGAAGCTAGATAGACATCTATTTCTTGATTCTATTAAAAATTTAAGGTCAGAATTCACCTTTTCTTAGAAATTTCTTGATTAATTTCTCAAAACCCCCAAACTCTTAGGGCTTGATTTTAAACCCCAATTTCACCTCTTTTCACTTGAATAATTTTTTTTTATATTAGAATTACTAGTTTTTCATCAATTTAACCTTCAAGACAACTCTGATTCTTGATTTTAATTCAAATTTCAAAGATTTTACCAGGTAAATCCCAAGAATAATTTTTCTTTGATTTGAACCTCAATTTTTACTCGATTTAACTTGGATTTTCAGATGTAGGTTTCTAAAAATATGAGGAACATGTTTTTGAAGTAAAGTTCCAATTTTGTCCTTTTTTTATGGGAACTCATTCCGGGGGTCCATTTTGACCCCAAACAAAAAGTAGTCAATATGGATATCGTTAGAATCGTATTGATGAGTAGATTTTTATTTTGATAGTATGATGGTATTTTGGAATTGTGAAGTGAAGATGGATGCTTGGAGAACGATTTGAGGTTTTGTAGTTCGACCTTGAGGTAGGCTTCTATCTACTCTTCTCCGTAGATGATGTGTGATATGTATTGCGTGTGAATGTGAATGTTAGGTTAGATTATTCATAGAATGACTTGATATTGAATATTGAGGTTTTGGAAATTAGATGAGGGTTTCTGACCCGTAAGGTGGAAAGCTTATGACCTTTTAGAATCCTATTGCCTTCTCCTAAGATTGGACTAATTTGTAGCATGAATATGATATGATGCTAGGTTTGAGATGTGGTTAAAGTGTTGAAATCATGGTTATTATGATTAACCTTGGTTGGGCTAGTCTAGTGGTCGTGTAACCATAATTTGGGTAGAGTTGACTTAAATGCTCATATTTTTAGACGAAGTTCTTATCTTAGGATTGGTTATGGATTACTTGACATTAAGAAGTGAACTAGATACCTTAGCCTAGTTTGGGGTGTATATTGCCTAAATATTGAAATTGAAGATTAGAAGCGAGTTCGTCCGGCCCATTTAGGCCAAGACTTGTAAGCCCTTGTGGACTTAGTTGTGGATGTTAGGCCTAGTTGAGATAATGAGCCTTATTATGAGATTTTTTCTGATGAATTAATAAATTGTGATGACTTTTCCTGAATTATGATTAATGTCCTATAGATATGCTAATTCCCCTTAGATACGATATTGGGCCTTTACAGATGTTATTTTCTCTTAGATACGATATATGACCTATAGAGACGATATTCCTCTTAGATATGATGATTGGCCTAGAGAGGTGATATTCTTGATAGTCATGATATGTGACCTATTGATATCAGATATCCTTTATGAGAGATGATTATATGCTTACTGAGATCATATCTCCTTTATGTGAGATACCTCCTATACGGGAGATGATTAGAGATATGTTATGTCTTATAAATATGATTACAGATATGAGTTCTGGATATGTATATGGGACGAAGGCCGTGATTACGTTATTATGATTATTCTGATGTATTATTGGGCCGAAAATCATGTTAAGATATTGGTTGGATATCCGAAAAGTGTTTATCCTTGTAAAGGATGTAGTTACAGTTTATGAATTTATATGTATGTTTGTATGCACATCTCTCCGGTATGGGACGAAGAAAGATGCGGTATGATGCTTATTATTCTGCTGATTTAATACTAGTGATGGCATACATAGATTTGGTACATTCATGATTATTATATATATATAACTGATGTAATTCTATATACGATGCGATCTTATGACTGTTCTACCTAATTAAGGGTTGAGCTACGTGGTAATTAGTTGTCTATTAGATGACTATATCACTTGATGACTAGGAGTCTAATGAACTAGTTAATGAACCTTGCTTAGTTGAATTATGGTACCTAGAGATGGTTGATGCAAGGTTAATGGTGTTGTCGAGTTTAGCATAGGTGAAAATTAGTTGTTATTAATGACTAAGTTTACGATGCCTCTTAGTTGTTAAACGAGGATTTGTGTGTTAATGAAGTTAGATAATAAAAGAGGTTAGTGATACGAGATCACTAGTTAATAATGAGTACTGATTAGTTAACAATAGGTAGATAGAATATATTGATGAGATAGTTATCTTTATGATGTTACATTTATGGTTATGAGTACTTGATTTATTTTATTTTTTTTACATTAATTGATGATGATATATTCACCAGGCAAGGCCAGAGGATACTGTGATGATATATCAATAACCGGCAAGGCCGGAGGATACTATGATGATATATTGATACTCGGCAAGGCCGGAGGATACTATGATGATATATTTATGTCCGGCAATGCCGAAGGATACTGTTGTGATACATTGATACCCGGCAAGGCCGGGGGATACTATGATGAGATATTGATACCTGGCAAGGCCGGAGGTTGATTACGATAATGATGGTCATGACGATGACAGTTATGATAAGTTGTGATATTGATTGTGTACCTTGCATTCATTTTTACATGCCTATTGCCTATCACCAGTGTGCATCTCTATTAGCCGATATGGGATAATTGCATAGATATGGGTGAAAAATATACCTTGTGTTATTGTGTGTTGATTGAACCTTCTGAGTTTGGGGTGGTGGGGGTACACATATGCTCGTCTAGGTATTTGGTTGTCTAAAGTATCCATTTATTCACACTGATATTGATATTTTTATTATTATTGCTATGATCATTGCTATGGCTAACTTATGACAGATTGGTCATTGATCTAGTATTGGGATTTGAGGTATGTATTCGGCCTCGTCTATCTTATTATTGCATTATTATGCATGATTATATCATGTCTAGCCATGTGGAATAGAAACCGTAAGTATGATGGTATTAAATCCTGATGGTATTCTATGAGGTTTTAATATTAGAATATAATGATCTAGGTTATTCTTTGAGATGGCCTCACGTCTATATGTATATATATATATATATATATATGTCTAACTATATGAAGCTATGGCATTATTGTATATCCCTCCCTTCATTTTTTCTTATTATATATTCGTTTCTTCGCCTTGTATGTTGAGATATATCTTTCATTCACCCTTTATTTGTATATTGGCTTGGGATATACTATATAGCAATTATGTTTATTCAGTGTAGCTAGAATAGAATAGTTCACCCTTGATGCTTCCTTAGTCTTATTATGTTAGTCTCTTGGACCTAAACAGGATAGTTGTTCCTTATTATCTCATTGACTTATGATATGATTTATGGACTCTTAGGTGTAGTTTTCATTATGTTTATATGTTGTACATATCTACTTTATCTTTGGAGCTCAATTGGCGGTTGCCTACTGAGTACCATTTGTTTGGTACTCAAACTACACTTCTGCAGCTTGCAGATCATAGTATGGGTTATCTCCATTGAGGTGTGTCTCATACAGAGCAGCCATAGTTCAGATACTTAGAGTGAGCTCCTAACATTTGGAGTATTACTCATCTCTCTTTCATGTATCAGACTAATCTCTATGCTGTATGCAGACATACGTTGTATCAGGTAATTCTCTCAATAGTTAACTTTTGTACTCTTATTATATTTAGAAGCTCTTGTACTGATACACCTAGGTTTTGGGATTCTATTATGTATTAATATTTATGTCATTTATTTTGTATATTTTTCTTATATCATTGAGTAGTCCGTTACTAGCCGTTCTGGACTATGGGTTGGCTTGCCTATTGGTGGTTATGGTAGGCATCATCATGACCTGAGAAATTGGATCGTGACAGGGGAAGAAGAATCCAAAAAGGAAAAATTCATTGGCTTTAAAATCCTCAAAATCTGAGTCTAGTGAGAAGGAAACAGATGTTGTCTACCTAGCTAGAAATATTGTCAGGTCTATGAAAAAAAGTGTCAAGTTTCAAAAGAAAGGGAGCAGCAATGGGTAAGCAGATGCAGTTGAGGTTTGTCACAAATGTGGTAAATCAAGACGCCTCATCAAGGATTCCTTTACACAAGACGGATTATCAAGAATATGTAAAGTCAGGAAATAACAAAGCAAAGAAGAAGGACCAAGTCCGTGACAAGTCAAGAAGGAAAACTGCAGTTGACTATGTGGTGAAGCAAGCTTTAGTTGTATGGGGAGAGTCCTTAAGTGAGTCTGGTGATTCAAAAAAAGCCTAAAGATGCATCTATGATGGCTGTGGAAGATTGTGAAACCTCCCTAACTCACTATTTTCTCTTATAGCTAGATCAGATGATGAAGAAGAGGATGAGGTAACTCCAACTAACATTAATCAGAACTCAAATGATTACATTCCTAAGATGTTAAAGAAACTTGAAAATGTCTTGATTGATTCTGTATGTGAACTTACTGCTGAGAAGGATCTTTTTAAAGATAAGGTAGAAACTCTAAAATATGAAAAACTAGCTCTAACTATTCAGCTGTCTGGTATAGGAGAACATTCTCTAAAATTGAAATCTGAAAAAAAAGGAAATATTGGAAAACTAAGGAATTTATCTAAATTTGATGGTAAAGAGAAACTAGAGGATACCATATTGCACATTGAACTTGAGGAGAAGTTGAAAAATTCTCAAAGGATTCTTATGACTGCTCTTGAAAAGAATGATGAATTGGAAAAGGATCTGGTCCACCTAAAAGAAGATCTTAGCAAATCCCTAAAATGGAATACCTCCTCACAAATTCTCACAAATCTAACAAATCAGGGTATGAATCATGGTAAACGTCCTGGGTGTCAGTACAACACTCCTCCTTTTAAGCCCCAAGACAAGTATGTCTCTGTAACTAGCAACAAAGTTAACAATTCTCTATGCACTCACTGCAGAAGTAATGGTCACAAGAAGGGGAATTTCCAAGGATAGCTTAGAGCCAAAATAAATTTTTCTAAGAATGTTCAGCAGATGCAGTATTTTACTAAGGTACCTATTTCCTTGGCAAAATTTCCAGAAGAATAAACTATCTAGCTGGCCCAAGCAAGCTGTGATCATCCCCCTATCTCTCTTTTGGAAATTTAGACTTAAATGGGTTTTCAAATCTAACAAATAATCTCCGTATGCAGGTGGGAGTAAGGGAAAGTAGTCAAAGTTGGTTCATGGATGGTGGATGTTGTAAGTATATAACTGGAAGAACTAACTGCTTTCTCTCACTCAAGGCACTTCAAGGAGGTGGTGTCTCCTTTGGCAATGGAAAGAAAGGTTACATTCATAGTGTTGGAAAGATTGGGAAGTCTGTAAATCATGCTATTGAGGATGTTTATTATATAAACGGCTTGAAGTACAACCTTCTACGTGTGTCCCAAATTTGTGATAAAGGAAAATAGTTGAAGTTTCTATCTGATTGGTGCCCGCATTGTAACTAACTTGAAAACTGTGAAGGTTATTCTCAAAGCTAAAAGATGCAAGAACATGTGTGAGGCTGATTTAGACTCAGTTGTTGGTTGTGAATTAACCTACTTAAGTGCTCAAAGTGAAAATGCTGATCTGTTGCACAGAAGGTTGGGATATGTAAGCTCCTCTGTACTAAATAAACTAGTCTCAAAAGACCTAATCCGTGGTGTACCAAAGCTACATTTTCAAATATAAGGATTTGTGATGCTTTTGTAAAAAAAAAAAAAACAAATCATCTTTCAAGCAGAATAAGCAGGTAGTAATACAAGACCCCTTGAATTATTGCACATGGACCTGCGTGGAGCTGTCAAAGTCCAAAGTAGAGGAGAGAAGAGATATGTTTTTGTTATTGTGGATGAATACTACAAATTTACTTGGACCATATTTCTCAAAACCAAGGATGGAACTTATAATGTACTGGTGATCTTTTCCAAGAAAATTCAGATAAAACTAAATAACAAAATAGAAGGGTTCAAATCTTATCATAGAACAGAGTTTAAGAATGTCAAAGTTGAAGAATTCTATGCTAAAAATGGTATGAGTCACAACTTTTCTACTTCACCAACTCTATAGAAAAATGGAGTGGTTGAAAGAAATAATAAAATATTAATTGATATTGCCAGGACTATATTGATAGATGGGGGTCTTCCAAAGAGGTTCTGGGCAGAAGCTGTCAATACTGCCTGTTATGTTTCCGATAGATGTCTTATCATATCCATCCTGAACAGGACTCCGTATGAACTTTTTTTAGCAAAAGTCCAAAACTTGATTCTTTTAGACTTTTTAGCTGCAAGTGCTTTGTTCTAAACAATGAAAAAATGAGCTGGGTAAGTTTGATCCAACAGTGATGAAACTATATTTATAGGCTATTCCTCAACTAGTAAAGCCTACAGAGTTTTCAACAAAAGGACCCTGTGTGTGAAATAAAATGTGCATGTTATTTTGATAAATCAAAAAATTTGAAGAATCTTGTTGGAAGTTAAGACTCAGAAATATAGAAACTTATTCCTATTCAAAGGGATGACACAACTGAAGCTGAGGTTCAAGAACAAAATGATCAAAATGAGACAAATGCTGATGAAAAAGGGGGTAAAGAATCAGGCCCTCAATTGTTGAATCCTAATTTAGATGAGGGGCATCAAGGAGAACCTGATCAAATCACTCTAGGATCAGGTCCTAGCACACCTCGATTGAGAAGATCAAATTGGAAGCATAAGTCATATCACCCCCTTCAAAATATGACCTCTCCATTAGAATTTGGGATACAAACAAGGGCCTAACCAAAGAACTTTATGGCATTCTTAGCTTTCTTATCCCAAATTGAGCCTAGCTAAAAATGTGAAGGAAGCCTTTAAAGATGTTGACTGGATTAATGCTACGCAAGTTGAACTTTGGCAATTTGAAAGGAGCAAAGTCTGACACCTGGTCCTCAGATTTGCTACATTTTTAAAAATAAAGCTTACATTTAACCTTATAAAGGCTCCCATATTTTAACCCGAAAGAGCTCATATATTTTTAACCAAAAAAGACTCCATTTTTAAGCATATAAAACAACAATGATAAGATTATGTAAAGAACGAAGACATGCATATGAAGAAGGGGGATCAAGTTTTATGAGAAAAACTTAGCCAAAATAGAAAGATTAGATAGGGTTTTTGCCTTGATTTTCTTACCAAATTTATTTTTCTATTGAAAGAAAATAAAACTAATACCATAATTACTTGTACTTTCATAAAAAGAAAATATAAAACTCTTTTTTATTTGGCTAACCTCTTTCTTGGAGGAAAGGATTTGGATCTCTATAAATAGAAGATCACCCTTCTAATACCATAACACAAAAAACATGCACAATGTAGTCGTTTAGAGAGTCTTGTTTAGGGGAGATTATTCTATGAATATTTTTTTATGTTTTTAATTAGTTTTTAGTATATAGATCAATTGGTCAAATCATACCAATAATATGTTCTTTAGTATGCTTTTCTTTTTCGTCTGAATTATCATCTCTATGGTCTGCAAACTATTAGCTTCTACATGACACCCTCTCATTTTCGAATCTAACAGACGATCAGAATAAGATCTACTTATATATCTATTGGGTACTATGTAGTTTTTATGAATGACAAACTGACACATGAATGAAACATATTACTTGAGCTGGTCCACGCATAGGAAAGCAGATTTCCAATTTCACTGATAGATGCAGACAAGATTGCTTAAAGACAGGAACGAATAAGCAAGCCTATTTCTGATATACTCAAGTTACTGATCATGTAGGGAATATAACAAGTTGAATTTGATTCAAGCACTTAATGATAAGGAAAAGCAAGTTGAGTTGAAAAAGGAGTCCTGCGTGACATAGGATTTTCACTTCTGAGTATATCCTAAAGAGTTCTATGTGTGGGAGGAGAAAGATTATGATAAATAAACAAGTGCTGATTTAAAGAGTTGGAGTTTTACTACAACACTAAGGAGACAAGAATTGAAATTGAAGAAGGAGTCTCACTTAAAGTAGAACTCTATGCAATGAGAGTTCTGATTAAAGGAAGAGTTTGAAATAAAGAATGACTCTTTGAAGAGTTGTGCTTAAATAGAAGATGCATCGATCAGAATAGCTTACGCACTTACGAAGAAGAAAAGCATAATTGACAAATTGACTTCACGAAATGCTACTCAATCACTGAAGAAACACATTGAAAAACCTGGTCCTAAGTATAGAATCTAGCTAAGAGTTTTACAGTTGATTTTTAGAGTTGTTCATTATGTTTGAACTATTGATGTTATAGTAGTTTCAGTGTGTTATAAAATGAACTAGGAGCTAGTCTTCGAGTTGGGGAAAACTCAGAGACTTTAGGAACATATACCTTGGGAGGTGTGTGTGTTGTTAGGAATTAAAGTTTATAATTCATAGTCATTGTATTAAAAGAATTAGAGTTTATAATTCCTATTTACTGGTTACAAGAGTTTTGTAATCAGTCGTTGTTGAGGCTCAGAGTTATTTAGTGAAGTTGGGGTTAAATCCTGTAAAGGTACAGGTCGTGGTTTTTTATACACCTTTTGAGTCCGGTGTTTTCTACATAAAAATTGTTGTGTTCTTTACTTTCTATTTACTGCTTCCTTGAACACTTCAGGCAACCCATTCCATCGATAGACAACAGTTAGGCAAAAATAAGATAATCAGTAGGGAATGAATTCTTAACAAGTGGTATCAGAGAGGGTTATCTTGTGAAGGCTAACACCTTAAGATAAGATCAAAGATAAATTCTGCACCACCTACTGGCTATTGCAAAGGACAAGACATCAATAGACCTCCATTGTTCAATGGACAGTACTACTCAGGATGGAAACAAAGGATGAAAGATTTTCTTCAGGCAGTTGACTATGAACTCTGGAATAGAATTATTGATGGACCTCAATACCCCATGAAGAAGGATGATGAAAATAAGGATGTATTAAAAGACAAGAGTGAGTATGATAAGGCCGACTTTAAGATGCTTGGAAAGAATGCAAAAGCTAAGTATATTCTTCTTTGTGGACTTGGACTAGATGAATATAACAGGATCTCAGGTTACACCACTGCAAAATAAATTTGGGAGACTCTTGTGAACGCATATGAGAAGAACATGGATACCTTAGAGAAAAATAAAGGAACTAAGGATAAGTCAATAGCACTAAAAGAGTCTGGCAGCATAGAATCAGATCTGGATAATATAAAGCTTACCAAGAATTTCAAAAGGTATTTTAAGAAAGAAAAACGCGAGAACAAGAGAGGAACGAGTAGTAGGTTTTATTCCAACTATAAGTCTCAAGTTGGTTGTTCAAGTATGAAGATACAGATCATATGATCAGGGATTGTCCATTATGGGAAATTGAGCGAAAAAATATAAGGGCTGAAAAAGAGTTGAAGTGAAAAGAGAAATCTTACTCCAAAAGGAAGGAATCATTTGCTACGATGGCTGCATGAGGATCAAACTTAGAAGAATCTGATAATGATGGAGTTGATGAAAGTGCACTTATGGCTATAGGTGACTCAAACACTGAAGAAAAAGAAATAAAATCTGAGGTAAGTCTACTTGATCTTAAAGATAAATTGCATTTTCGTTCTAAGAAAAGACCAATTCCCTTGAAGAACGCATTGATTGATGATTTTCACGAGCTCACATCTGAATGGGATCATTTATTCAATATTTTTACAAGTCCAAAGTTTGATTACATTGATCTTGAGACTTGCAAGAATATCACTGATACAGAAAACTATACCCTAAAGGAACAGGTCAGTCAACTTGGTTCATCAAACCTAGATCTAAAATCAGAAATCTTAAAGTTGTCAATTACTGAAAAAGAAAAAGGAGCCATCAGTGAGAATCATCAAAAAATTGAGTCTAAACTTTAACAAAGAAAAGATGAATTGTTTTATCAAAGAGAAAAGGTTAGAAAGCTAACTCAAGAAAACTCTAGGATAAAACTTGATCTTGAAAAAGCTAACCGATGGACCAACTCATCTAGAATTGTTAATCATCTAAGTAGTAGGACTCAAAATGAGAGGGTTGGAATAGGTTTTCACAAAGAAACTATTTTCTATAAATATTTATGTCATATTTGTGGAAAACTAGGACACCCAACCATTGAATGTCTTGTTGCTGTCAAAAGCAGGTCCAACAGTCTAAATCTGGTAAATAAACTATCTCAGACAAAGAAAAGAATAGCTAAACCTGGTCAGAGAAATAGGTCACGTAACTCGTTGCCTGCATGGGCTAGAAGATATCTGATTCCTCCATTTACTCATAAGAAAGGACCCAAGCTTTTTTGGGTGCCTAAAGTTAACCCTTAATTTTTTTTGCAAGTGAGAGTGAAAGGATGCAAGAAAAATTTGTACACCAATAAATCTTGCTCAAGGCATAAGACTAGAAGAAAATAAAGTTTCTTTCACTCACCATATATAAAGGGGGAATGGATCATTTGAAAATGGTCATATTTGTAGTGCTCGTGTAAGGTGGAAGCAAGGGAGATCTAAAACAAATAACGATCTAGTGCTTGAACCTGGTTCGTATGAATCTTTGTGGACTAATGTAAGAAGCAGAGAAGTTAAGAGGATGACAGTGAAACTGCTGAGCATGCACAAAAATATGTTGTACAACCTGTTCCATGATTGATGGAATATCGACAGGAGAAACAACAAATTAATGACTTGGGACTATGGTATCCAAAGGAAAGCAATTTCACTCTTGAGGGCTATAAAAATGTTGAATATGTGGGTTACTTAATTGACTGGAGAAGCACCAAAGTCACTAAGTAGAGAGCATTTTGAAAGGAATAGATTAGACTTGGGGATGATTAAAATTGCATGAAATCCCCTCAATGATTAACTAGAATAACCATTTTTCTTCTTAATCTTATTATGTAAAATGTTATTCGATTCAGTCTTGCACATTTAGTTGTGTTTCTCAATTCCAGATTTTTGACTCTCCTAACCTAATTTTGTGTTAGATTATGCAGAAAAAGAGGTACAAGCAAGCAATTATGATCACAAAGTTTTTCTTATCAGGTATGTTTTACATTGACATAAGCATAGGCTGTCTAAGTTGAAACAGTTGAGCACACCTGTTCAATTTCTCTCACGTCATCCTCTTCTTGTCTTATAAAGCTGACGAATCGGTTAACCAACTTTCTGTGATTCTCTCCAAATGATTGTGCACAAATGTGTTTAATCCTACACATGAATTATCTTCTTCTCTCTCAACTAAAATATCAGTTTGTACCATGTATTTTCCAAGATTGATCATTTATCACATGTAACATATGTTCTGAAGAATGAAAAAGGGACATGCTCTCCCTTTTAGTTCCTAATTGGCTCAAATCTTTTAGGATTTCTCAATTCTAGTTTAGGATTGACTTTTCAAACAACAATGGATGTTCTTGAACAGATGAATCATGTTTCTCTACTGTCACGACCCAAACTGGGGCCTTGGCTGTGACGAGTATCCCGAACCATAAAGGCTCGAAATACCCCTATCTGTCTGGTAATCATGCACATAATTCATATGATAAGGAAATGCAGAAGATAAACAATATTACGAAAACATGGTCAAGAATCATACGAAAGCAAAAATGGGGAATAAGGTCCCACAATCTCAACACAACATCTTTATATCGTCTTCGAAATCTCTACTAAATGACTGAAATAAATATCTATCTGAAAACTGGGACAAGGCCCCCAGCAGACCCAAAACTAAATGATAAATGAAACTGCCAGATATCAGGCCTTCCGAAATATAGAAAGCGCACCAAGTGACTCTGCAAATCTATCTGAGGAATCTACTAATTTTTTGGACCCCTAGACTGTGCCTCCGAACTTGGGAGGGAAGGGAGTCAATACAAAAGTACTGGTATGCAGAGATATCAAAACAAAACATAATATTTTCACAAAATAGAGTTGAGAGTCATTTAAAAGAAGTTTCATATCAAATCATTTGAAAACACATGGGCGTAATGTAATTGTTTTCAACAGCATTGTAATGTAGCTGAGCTAGGTCTAATACCCTACATATCACATTTACACCAACTGTCAAACCTCGGTTGCCACCGAGATTAGAGTATAAGTAAGGAAAAGACACACAAGATCACACAGCAAGGCGTCTCAACCCAATGGTAGTGCAAAAGATCACAAAGCAAGGCTCCTAACCATAGTCCCAACTTGGGAATGACATAAAGTCAGGTACGCAAGATCATAAAATAGGGTACCAAATTCCCATGTCGGCAAACACGATTTCCAGCGATGAGCCCTTACACTCAAACACCTTCTTCGGGCATCCACCTATATCATATAAAATCAATGCATTCAAATTTTATCTGATTCAATAACATATCATATTCTGTAGGATATCGTCATACCCGACTTGCAAGCCATCAATATCACATCATTCTTCTCATTCAACCATTGCATTCAACATATTTCAACACAAATAGCCCTATCATTTTCAAGTCAAAATCATATCAATTCTAGAAATATTTCATGTCATGCTTTTCAAGATGTTTTCAAACAATTTATATCTTAGGAATATTTAAAATAAATTCACATCAAGAGAGGGATTCCATATAATTCATGCTCTCAAATTAATACATTTTTGAAACACATGCATATACATATATGGGGTGTTACATTATAACCCCCCTTGGGATCATTCGTCCCCGAATGATGACATGGAAATAAAGTCACGCTCAATTTTTTTTAAGTATACACAGATATAGAAAAGAAGACACAAGACAAGGATTATACCTTCCATCTCACCGTTCACCGGATCAAAATAGTCTTGGGTACCTAACTCTTATGTCGTTTTCTGACTCCAAGTTGCTTCTTCGACTTTCAAATTTCGCCATAGCACTTTAACTGAGGCTATATATTTGCTCCTCAATTTTCTCACTTGATGATCTAAGATTGCTACAGTCTCTTCTTCGTAAGTCACAGAATCGTTCACCTTGATTTCCTCCACAGGCAACACTAAAGAATGATCTCCAATGCACTTCTTCAACATGGATAAATGGAATACCAGGTAAACAGAACCCAAATTTGCAGGCAACTCTAACTCGTATGCAACTCCACCTATCCTTTTTACAATCTGGTATGGTCCTATATAGCGAGGACTTAGCTTGCCTTTCTTCCCGAATCGCATAACTCTCTTCATGGGAGAAACCTTAAGAAATACCCAATCTCTAACCTCAAACTATAACTCTCTTCTTCTAACGTCGGCATAGGATTTCTAACGACTCTGAGCTGTCTTAAGTCTTTCTCTGATGATTTTCACATCCTCCATTGCCCGATGAACAAGATCAGGCCTAAACATCTGCATCTCACCTACCTCATACCTCCCTATCAGAGACTTACATCTCCTACCATACAGTGCCTCGAACGGTGCCATCTTAATACTGGAATGGAAACTGTTATTATAAGCAAACTCTATCAATGGAAAGTGATCTACCCAACTATTTTTAAAGTTAATCACACAGGACCTTAGCATATCCTCAAGGGCCTAGATGGTGCGCTCAGCTTGCCCATCAATCTGAGGGTGGAATGCTGTATTTAGGTTCACTTGGGTACCTAAGCCTTTCTGAAACGATCTCCAAAACTGAGAAGAAAACTGCATACCTCGATCGGATAAAATAGAGACAGGTGCTCCATGCAGACAGACTATTTCCTCAATGTACAACTTCGCATAGTCATCTCCCGAATAATTAGTCCTCATAGGCAAAAAGTGGGTTGACTTTGTCAACCGATCTACTATTACCCAAATGGAGTCATACTGGTTTTGGGACTTCAGAAGTTATGTAATGAAGTCCATGTTTATCATCTCCCAATTCCATAAAGGCAAAGCTATCTCTTGGGAAGTACCTCCTGGCCTCAAATGATCCACTTTCACTTATTGACAGTTCAAACACTTGGAAACAAAATTAGCTACATCGCGTTTCATATTATTCCACCAATATAAAGTTTTTAGATCATGGTACATCTTAGTAGAGCTTGGGTAAACGACATACCTCGAAGTGTGTTCCTCATCAATGATTCTTTCCCGCAGTCCATCAATATTCAAAACTCACAACCTACCCTAATATCTCAGAATACCATCACCACCAATTTCAAATGACATTATCTTTTGTTGGCCCATATATTTCTTAATTTGCATCAATATGGAATCTTTAACTTGCTTCTCTTTAACTTCAGTACGAAGGGATGACTTAGCTAACTCATAAACAATCACCCCTCCATTTTCAGAATCTAAGAGTCGCACTCCCAGATTTGCAAGACAGTGAATATCCTTCACCATCTCTTTCTTCCCTTCTCTAATATGAGAAAGGCTGCCCATAGACAACCTGCTGAGGCTGTCGGCTACAACATTTGCCTTGCCCGGATAGTAATGCAGGCTCATATCATAGTCTTTCAAAAGCTCCATCTGACACCTCTGCCTGAGGTTCAATTCTTTCTACAAGAAAATATACTACAAACTTTTGTGGTCAGTATAAATATCAACATGCACTCCATAGAGATAATGCCTCCAAATTCTGAGTGCAAACACCATAGCTGCTAACTCCAAGTCATGAGTGGGGTAATTTCGCTCGTGCACCTTCAACTGCCTAGACACATAAGCTATCACCTTACGATGTGGCATCAATACACAACTAAGTCCCATACGGGATGTATCACAGTAAACCACAAAACCATCTACACCCTCGAGAAAGGTCAAAATAGGAGCATTAGTCAGCTTGTCTTTCAACTTCTCAAAACTATTTTCACACAGATCAGACCACACAAACTTCGCCTTTTTTTAAGTCAATTTAGTAAGTGGAGCATCTATGGAATAAAAACTCTCTATGAATCTTCTGTAGTAACCTGCCAGGCCCAAGAAGCTCCGAATATCGGTTGGAGTTGTGGGTCTGGGCTATTTTCTCACTGCCACAATCTTTTAGGGATCCACTTTAATCCTATCACTAGATACAATATGCCCCAAGAAAGCAATAGCACTCAGCCAGAATTCATATTTGGAGAACTTAGCATACAATTGATGATCCTTAAGGGCCTGAAGGATAATTTAGAGATGATTGGCATGGTCCTCCTCGCTTTTGGAATAGATCAGAATATCATCTATGAACACTATGATGAACAAGTCTAGAAACTGACGGAACACCCTATTCATAAGATCCATGAAGGCTGCAGGGGCATTAGTCAACCCAAAGGACGTGACTAAGAACTTATAGTGATTATATCGGGTTCGGAAAGCTGTTTTGGGAATGTCTGACTCCTTCACCTTCAACTGATGATAGCCCAAACAAAGGTCAATTTTTGAAAAACACTTAGCACCCTGAAGCTGGTCAAAAAGATCATCAATCCTAGGAAGAGGATATTTGTTTTTAATTGTGACCTTATTCAACTGGCGGTAGTCTATGCACATACGAAGGGACCCATCCTTCTTTCAGACGAAAAGTATGGGTGCACCCTATGGGGAAACACTAGGATGAATAAAACCTTTATCTAGGAGGTCTGCAAGTTGTTCTTTTAACTCCTTTAGTTCCGCAGGAGACATTCTATATAGCGGAATGGAAATAGGATGAGTGTCTAGCATCACATAAATTCCAAAAGCTATCTCCCTATTAGGAGGTATCCCTGGGAGATCTTCAGGAAAGACTTCTAGAAACTCATTCACTACAGGGACTGACTGAAGAGGAGGATTTTCAACTCTTGAATCTTTTACTAGGATTAGATGGTATATACAACCTTTGGAGATGAGTTTTTGGGCTCTAAGATAAGAGATAAAGTGACCTCTAGGTTCCACAGAACTCCCTGCCCATACAATTAGTGTCTCATTCAAGAAAGAAAAAGTAACCTTTAGGGTTCTATAATCAAGTGTGGCATAGCATGAATGGATCCAGTCTATCCCAAGAATGGCATCAAAATCTACCATATCAAGTTCTATAACGTCTACCATAGTAGCCCTACTAAGAATAGACACGACACAATTTTTATAAACCCTTTTAGCAATAACAGAATCACCTACATGAGTGGAAACAGTGAAGGTTTCTTTCATAACTTCGGGCTCAAACCCAAAACCAACAGCCACATAGGGGGTCACATAATATAAAGTAGACCCAGGATCAAGCAATACATAAACATCACGAGAAAAGATACATAACATACCGGTGATAATATATGGTGAAGATTCTACCTCCTAGCAGTTAGTCAAAGAATATATCCGGTTACGACCGCTCCCAGCAGCTAAAGGGGCACCCTTAGGCCGCGTCTCCCCCCCCCTCCCCGTATTTCCTCCAGCAGAAGGGAAATCTTTCTGAAAGTGACCTACCTTGCCACAAGTATAACAATTTATCCCCTCAAAATAACACCTCCCTGGGTGATTCTTTCCATAAGTCTCGCACCGTGGATGAGTACGACGCTGCTAGGCCACATTGCCCTATGACTGAGTATCTGGGGCTCTGGATCCATGATGAGTCTGAAAACTCTAAGATCGTCTATCTATTGGTGGTCTGGGTGCTGGTAGCATACTGTGCATTACCTTAATTCTTCTTCTTATGCTATTTATTTCCCCACTTACCGCTCTGAGGTTGGATGTGACTCTGGTCAGCAGATCTTGCTCTTTTTGCCTATCTTTCTAGCTCCCTAGCCTCAGAAATCTTCTTCTTTTTCTCCTCTACCTGTTGCATATGAACAGTCAGCCTAGAAAAGTCCAACTCCTTATTAAACATAGCTCCCTGGCATTCAAGTACCAAATTATTTGAAAGGCTGGATGCAAACTTTCTCATTCGGGCCCTCATACTACCCGTCATCTTAGGAGCATAACGGGCTAGCTGGTTGAATTTCAAAATGTACTCTTGCACGCTAATCTTACCCTACTTGAGGTTCATGAACTCTTCTACTTTAGCTTCTCTCAGCTCCAGAGAAAAGAACCTATCAAGGAAAGCTTCAACAAACTCGCCCCAAACTCTGGGCTCAGCATTATCACCCTTCGCATCTTCCCAATCATTATACCTCTGATTAGCCACCTCTTTCAGCTGGTAAGCTGCCAATTCTACCTTTTCTACCTCATCAACATGCATCATTTTGAAAATCTTTTCCATTTCATCTACAAAGTCCTACGGATCCTCTTCTACCTTAGTACCTATGAATTTGAGAGCATTCATCCTCATGAATTGGCTCACTTGAGTAGCTCCAGAAGTGGCAGATGCAGACCCGGTATCCTCTGACCACTGAGTTTGTGCAGCCACCAACTGTGTCAATATATGAATAGACTGTTGGAACTCTGCATTTGAAATATCTCTCTGATTAGTTGGGGGACGGTTAACATTTGTCTGTAGATCCTGAAGTGGACTGGTCGGGAATAGAGGGAATCCTGGAGTAGGGGCAGGCTCTGGAGTGGGAACTCTATTATGGGTCCGCATCACATGGGTGTGACGTACCTCATATGTCTGAGCATTCTGATCAATGTTGCAATGGGGAGGAATAACTGTGTTTCTGAAATGCAAGAGATCATTGATTAGGGAACAGTTCACACTCTGAAGCACAAACTAAATCAAAAAGAAGGGAAACATTTCCTAATCGCCTAGTAGCCTCCTTCTTATAAGTGTGGGGCGCTACAAACCCATAAAAAGACTCTACCCGACGCAATTTTGCAGACACCCTGCGCCCATGAACCGCTCTCTAATACCAAGTTTGTTACGACCCAAACTAGTGCCCTAGCTGTGACGAGTATCCTAAACAATAAAGGCCCAAAATACCCTTATCTATCTGGTAATCATGCATATAATTCATATGATAAAGAAATGTGGAAGATAAACAATATTACGAAAACATGGTCAAGAATCATACGAAAGCAATAGTGGGAAATAAGGTCCCATAATCTCAACACAATATCTCTATATCATCTGTGAAATATCTACTACATGACTGAAATAAATATCTATCTCGAAACTGGGACAAGGACCCCAGTAGACCCAAAACTATTAAATGATAAATGAAACTGCCAGATATCAGGCCTTCCGAAATATAAAAGGCTCACCAAGTGACTCTGCAAATCTATCTGAGGAATCTACTGATTTTCTGGACCCCTAGACTGTGCCTTCGAACCTGGGAGGGAAGGGAGTCAATACAAAAGTACTGGTATGCAGAGATATCAAAACAAAACATAATATTTTTACAAAATAAAGTTGAGAGTCATTTTAAAGCAGTTTCATATCAAATGATTTGAAAACACATGGGCATAATGTAATTGTTTTCAACAATAATGTAATGCAGTTGAGCTAGGTGGAATACCCTATATATCATATTTACACCAACTATCAAACCTCGGTTGCCTCCGAGATTAGAGTATAAGTAAGGGAAAGACACACAAGATCACACAGCAGGGTGTCTCAACCCAATGGTAGTGTACAAGATCACAAAGCAGGGCTCCTAACCATAGTCCCAACTTGGGAATGACATAAAGTTAGGTACGCAAGATCACAAAGTAGGGTACCAAATTCCCATGTCATCAAGCATGGTTTCTAGCGATGAGCCCTTACACCCAAACACCTTCTTTGGGAATCCACCTATCTCATGTAAAATCAATGCATTCAAATTTCATCTGATTCAATCACATATTATATTCTTTAAGTTATCGTCATACCCGACTTCCAAGCCATCAATATCACATCATTCTTCTCATTCAACCATTGCATTCAACATGTTTCAACACAAATATCCCTCTCGTTTTCAAGTCAAAATCATATCAATTCTCAAAACATTTCATGTCATGCTTTTCAAGATCTTTTCAAACAATTTTCATCATATGAACATTTAAAACAAATTCACATCAAGAGAGGGATTCCATATAATTCATGCTCTCAAATCAACACCTTTTCAAAACACATGCATATACATATATAATATATTAAATCACTTCAGAAATAGGCCTAAAGACCAAATCAATATTATAGAAACGTTCAAAACATGATTATATTCGTAGTTTCAAAACCCCCATTGTAAAACATGAATTTAAAGGCCCATGAAATTTTAGGATAACCCTACATACCTCTATATGCGAAAATGATAGGTGCTTCATAAAGCCTACGTTCTGGGGATTCCAAATATGCAATTAGTTTGAAAAACCCACGGTTGAATCTTGAGTTGCTTGAGTTTTCATTTTGAAACCCTAAGGAGAGTTCTTGATCAATTTTGATGAATGAAGGTGTATTTTGGGATATTTGGGGACTGAATTTTGTATTTATGGCTAAATAAGGGTGGGAAAAGGACCATTTTGCCCAAAAAATAGTGTTTAAGTACCTTGAGTAATAATGTATGCGGCGCACACTTTATCGCATAATATATGTTGTGTGACGCACTCTTTATCGCACACATTAGGTTGTGCTTCGCATACCTTATGGCATAAGTTAGGGTGTGCGTCGTACACCTTATGCTGCATAACACACTCCACTTTGCAAAGCTATAACTTCTTCCTCGGGTGTCATATTTTTGCGAAATTGGTATCGTTGGAAAGCTAATTTAAAGATATTTCATTTGATAGATAGTAGGCTCTCTAATTCGTTGTATACAAAGAGTTATGAACAATTTAAGTTGACCCAAGTTTTGACGCTTACTAAAACTCAATCGATGGAAAAGCTTTCAACTCGTCTTTGAGTTAGGGGACCTCTATGATCTCAATTCATGCTCAACTAGATTTATACACCACATAGTTGATTAAAACACTATATTCATAATAGATTTATGATTTTTTGAATGTGTACAAGTAGAAATGACAATTTATGTTCAAGTCTGAAAGTATGGGGTGTTACATCTACCTGGTTCAATAAGGAGGGCTAACACTCATTGCAAAAAATAAATGATAAGAAAAAAAATGACTTAGCTGAGATAAATTCTGAACTTGAAGCTGCACAAGATAGTCATTGTCACACCTCCTATTTTTAACTCCAAAAAAGATTCATTTTAAGGTTCGAAAGGGTTCTTATTATTAAATTGACAAAAAATAAGATTTTTATCGAAAAGGATTTGTTTTGCAATTAACTCAGAGTCGCCACTTGTCATGAATCGGGTGTGCCAAGTTACCCTTGGATATCTTTTTTCAAAATGATTTTGACTCTTTAAAACTGGTTTGCGAACAGAGATTGTGGCTAAGGAATTCTGTTGACCGAGAAAAAGGTGTTAGGCATCCCTCGATTCCATAGTTTGACCATGGTTTCTTGATGGAGTGTATTGGCTAATTTTATATTACAAATGTATAAACCACACAAAACACATAAAACAATCAATCAAACACACAAAACAAAATAAATCCAAAATTTAGTGTTCAGTCCAATTATACAGTCTAAAATAAAAAAATAAAATAAATCCTATTCTAACCTACAATAATCTTGAATTGCGCTCCCATGATTTACCCGATTCCTCGGGTCTTGATCACGAACCTCCTTCAAAAATATGATACGTCGGGGCATTCCCCAGTGAAAGAATACAATCTCCTTCGGGGCATTCCCCGACCAAATGAGCACAATTGATCCCAAAAAAACTATAAAAACCAAGCCACTCTACACACATTTCCAACATTCAATAAATCCACGAGTTCTAAATTTGCCTACCCAAATCTATTATTTGCCTACCCCATTCGACCTAGCATGATACTGTCGCAAAATTGACAATTAGACGCAAAAGTAATAAGAAAAGTGAATCAAAACAACTAAATTTATCAAATTTCGATCTCCCAAATCCATTAACCAATGATTAACACTTGCTTCGATTATCAATTCAAGCTTTCAACGATCAAATCCAACATCCACCAATACACAATCAAAATTCAAACATACCAATCACACAAAATAATTCATGATTACGTAAAATTAAAGAGAGAAGATAGAATTGGACCTTCCAAATGCTTTCGATTAACTTAAGAAGATAATAAAAGATGCTTCAAAACATCGAAGAATGTCAAACCTCGACTCCCTAATTAGTTTGAAACGCATTATACTCGAAACCCGACTCACAATAGCACTTTGACGAAGAATAAATGAATAACAATAATAAAATATGAACAAACCGAGACTGGTAAATAATATTTTAGAATTTCAAAGTTTGAACTCGACAAAAATTGACCTGTAAACAATTCCGGCGAAATGGATCATCGGAGAAACAGTCAAGAAGCTTGGAAATTTGATGCCCACCTGGTCTTTACCCAAATTTTCTCAATTGTGAATCTCTCTCTCTCGCAGATCTCTTTTTCTACCTCCCTCAATTCTCTCTCACGATTATTTCTCTCGATTCTCTATCTCCCTCATCTCTCTATCTGTTCCTCTCACTCAATTTCACTTTCTTTCTCGATGGAAAATATGTGTGTCTGTGCATTCTTGGTGAGATGAGTGTGTGTGAAGAAGAAGATGAATTCTGTGTGTTCTCTAGTGTGGATATTTGTGTGTTTTTCGGTATTCAAAAATGAAAAAGGAGCATGGAGTCCTATCCCTTACCCTCTATATTTTGTATCTTTGTGAGGTGCCTTTTTTGTGATGGTGTATTTCAGTTCTATGAGTGTGTGTGTGTGATGTGTGTTGTTTAGAAAAGAAAAAGGGAGTCACTGCCTAATCCTTGCTTTGTGAGTATTTCAATGAGGTTTATCTGTTTATAGAGAGAATCGTTATGAGGAGTCCCTTGTTATTGTGTGCCCGTGAAGAAGAAAAAAAAACAATTGGAGAGTGTGTTCTGTGGGCCAAAAATGGAATCCCTTGTACATGCCCCCTCTTTTGTGTATATATATTATCTGTGAGAGTGAAAGGCCATGAGGAGTGTGTGATCAATCTTTCCCTTTGTGTGACGTGTAACTTTTAGGTAGTGTGGGTAGTGGGGTAGGGTAGGGGGTGTGGGGTGGTGAATAAGGAGTTGGTTAGGATAAGGTTTGTTGGGATAAGGGAATACTTGGGATTTAATTTGTTAGGGAGTTTATTATTTTTGTATTTTTGTGGGGTATGATTATATGGTTGAAGGTACACGGTAGGATAAGGTAAAATATGGAAAAAATGCTTTCTAGGAGGGACAAAATTACGTGCCTACATTATGCCTCTCTTTTCATGTAAACATAAAGTTTTTTCATACAAATAAGTAGACAACGAGACAGAATTTTGATCCAACTATTATTCAATGGAAGAAACAAAAGGAAGAAGGACAATCGAGTTGGAGAGTTGATAGAGGTCCCGTCGAGGTTTCGGTCCACGACTCTGTTATTACATCAAAATGAAGATTACAATGTTAAAACATAAATGGAATTACAAAAAAAATCCTATCTATGCAGCTGCTTTTGGACTCCTGACTTGAGTTTCATCACCCTATTCTTGAGGTGGGCTCCTGACTTGCAATTTCAGTTTGTTTCTTGGATTTTAATTGTTACACCTTATTTTTTGACTTTCCATTTATTCGCCTTGTGCTTCTGGTGGGATCCAATGTTGCTTGAGTTATTAAAACAAGGAAGTGTGTCTTCTTACAAATGCCTCTTGAATTACCCAAACAAGAAAATATGTCTCCTTACAAATGTTGCTTGCATTACCCAAACAAGGAAGTGCGTATCCTTACAGATGTTGCTTGAATTACCAAAACAAGGAAGTTCATCTCCTTACAAATGTTGCTTGAATTACCCAAACAAAAAAATGTGTCTCATTACAAATGTTGCTAGAAATACCCAAATAAGAAAGTGTGTCTCCTTACAAATGCCTCTTGAATTACCAAAATAAGGAAGTGCGTCTCCTTACCAATGCCGCTTAAATTACCAAAACAAGGAAGTGTGTCTCCTTACCAATGCTGCTTGAATTACCCAAACAAGGAAGTGTGTCTCTTTACAAATGTTGCTAGAAATACCCAAATCGGAAAGTGTGTCTCCTTACCAATGCTTCTTGAATTACCAAAATAAGGAAGTGCGTCTCATTACCAATGCTGCTTAAATTACCAAAACAAGGAAGTGTGTCTCCTTACCAATGCTTCTTGAATTACCCAAACAAGGAAGTGCGTCCCTTTACAAATGTTGCTTGAATTGTCCAAACAAGGAAGTGCGTCTCCTTACAAATGTTGCTTGAATTTTCCAAACAAGAAAATGCGTCTCCTTATAAATGTTTCTTTAATTTTCCAAAAAAGGAAATGCGTCTCCTTCCAAATACCGCTTGAATTACCAAACCAAGAAAATGTGTCTCCTTACCAATGTCTTTTGAATTACCAAAACAAGAAAGTATGCCTCCTTACCAATGCCTCTTGAATTACTAAAATAATAAAGTACGTCTCCTTACTAATGTCGCTTGAATTACTAGACCATGGAAGTTCGTCTCCTTACCAATGTTGCTTGGATTGCCAAACCAAGAAAGTGTGTCTCCAAGGGATATAGGATGATGATTTTTTACCATGATTTGATTATAAAACCTATGCAGCAACTTTGCTTCCTGTATTTGTAGAAGTGAGGCATTGCAGCCCTTGATATTTATGCTATAAAGTCCTTGATTTGAAGGTAATATGTTTCATATTTCATCAAGGAAAACTTGTGAGTTTAAAACATGGTGGCTAGTTTGTGGCTTTAGCTTTCGTGGCAATCACTTTTTCCCTCGTCACAATAACCTTGCTTCCAACCATTAGCATATATCATTGACTTGCTAAATCATTAACCCGAACTCAGATTATTAAGAGTGACTAAAACAAACACAATATCTCTTCTTTTCCATGCTTCTCAGATAGATCCTTTGAACCTTGGTATTTCCATGAGTTCCCTTACTTCTATATTAACAAAACTTTCTGCTTGCCCTTTTTTAGCTCAAAATTATGTCTCTTTCATGTGCTAGCTTTTTTTTGGATTTGTGTAACTAAAGAAGTTGGTAGCCAGTTTTGAAATCTTTTCTCACTTATTTTGACACGGACTTGACTCAAAGACAAAAAACGCAAAAAAAATGACAATTTTTGTTTGGATAACTGACTCAAGAAAGATAAAATAAAAATAAAGAGAAGAAAGAAAAGACAATGAATGTCCCCTTTTGAGACAAAGAAACAAAAAAATCATCTAAAAATGACAGCCAACACTAATGGTTATGCCATGTATTTTGGATTAAGCAGCTTGATCTTTTCATCCAAAATTTCTACCCATTGTTGTTGAGTTAATGGCCTTGAAACTGAGTTGCTTCCTTAGGTCAATTGCATTTAAGACCCCATTCGGCTAGTGGCGCCTTGAAGGGTTTTCACCAAGAAGCTTCCCTTATTTTTTTTCCTTAGCTTACCATTGCCTTATGGTGTCTGTAAGGGTTTTCCACTAATGAGACTCTCTTATCTTTATTTCCCTTAACTCACAGTCGTCATACGGTGCCCGTGAGAGTTTTCACTAATAAGAATCTCTCATTTTTATCTCTCTCAACCTACCATCGTCTTACGGTGCCCGTGAGGGTTTTCACCAATAAGACTCTCTCATTTTTATTCCTCTCCTAATTTCTTATGCTGAGGAAGACGAGTAGTTCCCAAATGCATCATCATATCCCTTGCATGCTTAGCCTTAACATCCTCAAAGATTGATATGAAGGTCTTTCTTTGGTTGTAACTTAGCTTTTAGATAGGGTTAGAAAGAAGGATGGCATGGGGCCCAAACGACACTTGAAGTGGGGTAGGACTTACAACTTTTGGAATCGACTTGAACAATGAGGATTAACTTATGCCCCAATGTCTTTTGACTAGGTGACTCTAAATTATTTATTTGGTTGGACCGAGCCCTTAGTATGGCAGCCTACGTATCTCATCCCTGAGAGAGGAGAATCAAGTCATGCGTAGTTCTGGCAGCTTGTTCTTTTGATTGATTCTGATTTTTTCTTTTGTTGACTCTTTTTCTCTTTGGGACTTTTCTAACTTTATTTTTATTGACACTCTTCTTTTTCTTTCTTTTTGGACACATTTTTTTCTCTTTTTTTTGAAACTTTTCTGACTCTACTATTTTGCTCGACACCTTTTCTTTTGAGTGTTGTTGACTCTATCTTGATTCAAAAAGAGGGGTATGAAAGAAAATAGAACTAAAGCTCAAATGGGGTAAACAAAGGATGACACGATGTTTTGATAACAGAATAAAATGTCTTCATCATATCAATCCTTGAAAATGTAAGTACACATCATGCAATGTGAAAATGAAAGATGGAGATCATTCGTGACACTTTCACAATACTAACTTTAACTGAGAATTTGTGCCACTACTTTTTCTGGGCTTGTCAAACATACAACTCCACCTATGTTATAGATCCCTCACATCGACTGACCCATGCCTTCGTGGAGCTGTTTTTTCTGTTCTTCAGAATCACGCATCCGTTAGTTGACCTAATTGAGCTATGTTTTTCAATTGATTACCAAGTTATTCTTGTGATTCTAAACATAATTGCCTTAATTTTCAAAGAAGGCTCGAACTTGTCACCAAATGTCTCGGCACTCTACCTATTTTCTCAGATGCTCTCGTTTTCTAACTTTAACCCTCTGATTTAATGTTCATGCTTAAACTGAATTTTAAGATCTGGCTGAAAAATTCACTAGCATGTCATATCACTAGAGTTAACATAAAATGTACTATGTAAAGAAAACAAACAAACAACACATATTTAAAACACAAAAAAATAGGACACTTCATTTAGTTGTAACAAAAGATAGAAGGGTTTGAACATAAACGACAAAAGGACAAAATAAGATAGATCCTGAACTACAACTCTAAAATAATTCGAACAACATAAAATAAAACAAAACAAGCTACCAGACCTCTTCCTAGTAGGGAGAAGTGTGACTTCTCAATTGCTCAATCGAACATCTTATCCACTAGTTTGCATATCAGCATGACTAGAGCTTCCATCACTATCAATGTTCTTCACCATAATTAATTTATCTTGAATCATCTTTTCAATTTCTCTTTTCAACGCACGACAATCTTCAATACTGTGACCCTGAACATCAGAATGATAGGCACATCATACATTAGGATCAAAGTTTCTTGAATGCGGGTCAGAAGTATACCCAAGGAGAGAAGTGATCATGCCCCATTATACCAATCCCTAGAATAAACTGGCATATCACTCTCCAATTGGTGTGAAGCTATCCCTCGACTTTTGCCTCATTTCATTATTTAGTTTGGACCAAAAGTCTGGCCTAGAAGGGCTTCGATATGTTTGTAGAGTTTGAGGATGAGTCTCAGGAGTTGGTGCATGCCATTATGGGTAAGAAGAGAATTGACCATAGGGTTGTGCATTGTATATTGGATATGAGGGTGGGGGAATAGAGTATAATAGATTTTGGGAAAGACTCTGTGGAGCTTAGGCATAAAGTTGGGTTTGAGCCTATGGGTAACGATAGTGTGGTCCACTTGTCCGTGCCTGTTGTCCAACTACAATAGAAGATACATATTCATCATACTTCTTCCCTCCGACACTTCCCAAACCTTTTTGAATTGCTTGAGTAGTCGCTTTCAATGTTGCAAAACTCACAATGCGACCGATCATAATTCCATCCTCTACCATCTCTCCCATTTTGAGGACCTCAATAAATGGCTTGACTAATGCAGGTAACAAGTGTTGATAGTATGTTTCATCCTGCACTTGAATAAACACCTCCACTATCTTACTTTTTTTCATTGACGGTTTCACCCTATCAGCTTGCTCACGCCATCTAATCGTATACTCTCTGAAAGTTTCAGTACTTTTTTTCTTCATATTAGTTAGGGACTTCTCGTCAGGAATCAACTTCATATTGTATTTGAATTTTTGCACGAATTCATTAGCCAGGTCATCCCAACTATTCCACTTGTCGATGTCTTGGTCAACAAACTATTCTGAAGCTAAGCCTAAAAGACTTTCCCTGAAATAAGCCATGAGTAGTTCTTCCTTCCCTCCAGCACCTCTTAATTGGTTACAATAGCACCCTAAATGTGCCACTGGTCCCCATATTTGTCATATTTCTCAAACTTTGGCATTTTAAAACCAAAAGGAAGATGAACCCATTGAAATATGCACAGATCTTTATGTGAGATACTTTTGTACCCCCCAAGTCCCTAGAGGTCTTTTATAGCCAGTTCCAAACTTCTTAATTTTTTGGTCATTTCCTCTTGTTCTTCAGTTATAATAGGTTTCTCAATGTTAAGAGGAAATTCAGGTGTGTGAGTGTAGCCATAAGGATTAATCGACTTAAATGTGGGCTCAATAGCATGATGTTGATCAGCAAAAATGTTCAATACAGGCTCTCACAGAGTGGGGAGGTGCAACTTATGGATAAACCTCAAAAATAGGAGTTTTGGGTGGGTGGTGCTGCAAAAAAATGAACAGTGGGTGGAACCGAGCATATGGTAGCTTTGTGTTGAGGAGTGAGGAAATGAATATTGGAAGGGTTTGGATAGTGTTACCCCGGAGTAGATCCTGATGCATATAGTAACGTGTCAAAAATATTAGGAAATTGTGCATGTGACACTGGAGGCAAGCTAGAAAGATATTCTAGATTATCAGTGGGAAATGGATGAGGCGGCAACCCATTAGCCCAAGCTCGATGCATTTCTATCATTTGCTGCCTTAATTTCCGAATCTCTTCATTAGCTTCCAAATTCTGATTCTCCAAACTCCTTATCTGATCATTGACAACAAACTCGGTATCCTTGTTGACCATAACTTTCTCTGTGAATTGGTGCAATTTGGAGGACCATCCAAAATGCCACAAACCAACCACCTTAAACTAACTGAACAAGAGATAGCAAATGCATTAGAATTCAACACTTTGTTTTCAAAACGCCCTTTTTAAAAAAAAAATGTCACCGAACCCAAGAGGGGCACCTACGTATCTCACTCCCGAAAGAGGAGAATCCGGTGTGCGTAGTTCGTGAAGTTTTGCCAAAATAGCCAATTAAACTTTTTTTCTTTATTTTTTTTTCTTGAAACTTCAAAAAGAGAAGAAAATAACATATTTTCAAAAGAATAGACATTTTTTGCATTTTTCAAGTTCAAAATTCCTAAACAAAATGAAACCTATAATTACCAAAGAAAAATCTTTTTGGATTTTCAATTTTGAATTTGATATGAAAATGAAACTTGAACCTATTAAAGAAAAATCTTTTTGTAGTTTTCTTTTAAAGATGTATATGAAACACTTACTCTAATAACGACTAAAGAAAATATTTTTGGATTTTTAAATAAGATCATCGAACCCACAATAGGTTGCCTACGTATTTCACTCCCGAGAAAGGAGAATCAAGAGTGCGTAATTCATCCATATTGGACAATTAAGGATTAAAATGAACTAAGACTTGACTTGAGAGACGTGATTACAGACGGACGATGAGAAATAAAATCTTTTTGGGTTTTCAATTCGACATTTCACACAAAACTGACACCAACAACTATGAAAGAGAAAAAAATCTTTTTGGTATTTTCGCTATATGAAATGTACAAAACTTCTACCATTTTTCATTTTCTTTTATAAAAACTGCTAAAAATCTTTTTTGAAAATTTTCAATTATGAATGCATGCTAAAGGAGACAAAGTGAGAAATCTTTTTTATGTTTTGATTTTTGAACAAATGAGTGCAGAAAATAAAGAAATCTTTTTGAATTTTTGAATTGTGAAAAACAAAAGTCATAAAGAACACTAAAAGCTACAAAACTTTTTTTTCCTTTTTTTCAAACGGTTTCTTGTCTACGTACTTTACTTTTAAAACACATGTTTTCCCCAAATAAGTCCGTCAAATGACCACGTTACCTTCAAAGATGCAACATTTAGCACGTAGGGATACTTTCGAGGAGAGTCTCCTACAAGGGCCAAGCGGGCCCCGCTAGGTCTTCAATATGATGCACATAAGCATGACCTAAAGGCTAACCTACGTTGGGGTTCACTAACAAGGCTGTTCAGGGGAGCGTATGGTCGATAATGGCTGTTTTGCTTTCTACCTACTCCATAACACCGATGGATCCCCCCCTAAAATAAGGGTGACTCAACTAAAGGTCGTGTAGAATACGAGTACTACAGACTTGTTGCAGAAATAATGACTCGGGTTAAGCACATGATGACAGATATAAAGCTGTAACAAATAAGATAAAAACTGAAAACAAAGAGCACGTAGGCACTCAACAGTGATAATACAATAACACAAAACAACACAACAAAATGTGCATACACCTATAGTATCAAACAAAGCCGAAACAACTTGAAAATAAGCTCAAATTCTAAAAAATTCCCATCAAAGTCGCCAGAGCTGTCACACCCCCTTTTCTTAACTCCAAAAAAGATTCGTTTTAAGGTTCGAAAGGGTTCTTATTATTAAAGTGACAAAAAATGAGATTTGTTTCGAAAATCGTTTTGCAATTAACTCAAAGTCGCCACTTGGCATAAATCGGGTGTGCCATGTCACCCTTGGATATCCTTTTTTAAAATGATTTTGACTCTTAAAAACTGGTTTGTGAACAAAGATTTCGGCTAATGAATTCTGTTGACCAAGGGAAAGGTGTTAGGCTTTCCTCGATCCCGTGGTTCGACCATGGTCGCTTCATGGAGTGTATCGGTTAATTTTACATTACAAATGTATAAACCACACAAAACACATAAAGCAATCAATCAAACACACGAAACAAAATAAATCCAAAATTTAGTGTTCAGTCCAATTATACAGTCCAAAATAAACAAAATGCAAAAAATAAATCCTATTCTAACCTACACTAATCTTGAATTGCGCTCCCGGGATTTAACCGATGCCTCGGGTCTTGATCACGAACCTTCTTCTAAAACATGATACGTTGGGGCATTCCCTGGTGAATAAATACAATCTCCTTCGGGGCATTCCCCGGCCAAATGAGTGCAATTGATCCAAAAAAAACTATAAAAACCAAGCCACTCTACACACATTTTCAACATTCAATCAATCCACGAGTTCTAAATTTACCTACCCGAACCTATTATTTTCCTACCCCATTCGATCTAGCATGATACTATCACGAAATTGACAATTAGACACAAAAGTGACAAGAAGAATGAATCAAAACAACTAATTTATTCTTCTTTTACCAAATTTTGATCCCCCGAATCCACTAACCAAAGATTAACACTTGCTTCGATTATCAATTTAAGTTTTCAACGTTCAAATCCAACATCCACCAATATACAATCAAAATTCAAACATACCAAACACACAAAATCATTCATGATCACGTAAAATTAAAGAGAAAAGATAGAAATGGACCTTCCAAATGCTTTCAATTAACTTAAGAAGATGATAAAAGTCTCTCCAAAACCTCAAAGAATGTCAAACCTTGACTCCCAAATCAGTTTGAACCACAACAGACCCGAAACCCGACTTGTAATAGCACTTTGACGAAGAATAAATGAATACCAACAATAAAATATGAACAAACCGATACTGGTAGATGATATTTTAGATTTTAAAACTTTGAAATCGACAAAGAATGACCTGTAAACAATTTCGGCGAAAAGGATGGCCAGAAAACAGTCAACTCACCGGAAAAACAGTCAAGAATCTGGGAAATTTGATGCCCACCCAATATTCACCCAAATTTTCTCAATACCGGATCTCTCTCTCTGATCTCTTTCTCTACCTCTCTCAGTTCTCTCTCACAATTATTTCTCTCGCCTCTATCTCTGAATTCTCTATCTCCCTCGTCTTACTATCTCTTCCTCTCACTTGATTTCACTCTCTTTCTTGATGGAAAATATGTGTGTCTATGCATTATTGGTGAGGTGAGTGTGTGAGAACAAGAAGATGAATTTTGTGTGTTCTCTAGTGTGGATATCTATGTGTTTTTCGTTATTCAAAAATGAAAAGGGAGCATGGAGTCCCGTCCCTTCCCCTCTGTATTGTGTGTCTATGTGAGGTGCCTTTTTTATAATGGTGTATTGTTGTTCTATGTGTGTGTATGATGTGCGTTGTTCAGAAAAGAAAAATGGAGTTACTGCCTAATCCCTGCTTTGTGAGTATTTCAATAAGGTTTATGTGTTTATAGAGAGAATTGTGATAAGGAGTCCCTTGTGATTGTGTGCCCGTGAAGAAGAAAAATAAACAATTGGAGAGTGTGTATTCTGTGGGCCAAAAATGGAATCCCCTGTACATGCCCCCTCTTTTGTGTATATGTATTATCTGTTAGAGTGAGAGGCCATGAGGAGTGTGTGATCAATCTTTCCCTTTGTGTGACATGTAAATGTTAGGTAGTGTGGGGGTAGTGGGGTAGTGTAGGGGGTGTGGGGTGGTGAATAGGGAGTTGGTTAGGATAAGGTTTGTTGGTATAAGGGAATATTAGGGATTTAATTTGTTACAGAGTTTGTTATTTTTGTATTTTTATGGGGTATGATTATATGGTTGAGGGTACACGGTAGGATAAGGTAAAAATTTGAAAAAATGCTTTTTGAGAGGAACAAAATTACGTGTCTACATCTATCCCCTCTTTGTATGTAAACACAAAGTGTTTTCATACAAAGAAGTAGACAACGAGACAAAATTTTGACCCGACACCATTATTCAAAGAAAGAAACAAAAGGAAGAAGGACAATTGAGTTGGAGAGTCGAGTGAGGTCTCGTCGAGGTTCCGGTCTGTGGCTCTGTTATTACATTAAAATGAAGATTACAATGTTAAAACATAAATGGAATTACAAAAAAATCCTATCTATGCAGCTACTTTTGGACTCCTAACTTGAGTTTTATCACTCTATTCTTCAGGCGGGCTCCTGACTTGCAATTTTAATTTGTTGCTTGGATTTCAATTATTTCACCTTGTTGCTTGACTTTCCATTTATTCGCCTTGTACTTTGGGCGGGCTCCAATGTTGCTTGAGTTATCAAAACAAGGAGGTGCGTCTCCTTACAAATGCCGCTTGAATTACCCAAATAAAGAAGTGTGTCTCCTTACATATGTTGCTTGAATTACCCAAACAAGGAAGTTCATCTCCTTACAAATGTTGCTTGAATTACCAAAAAACGAAAGTGAATCTCCTTACAAATGCCGGTTGAATTACCCAATCAAGAAAGTTCGTCTCCTTACAAATGTTGGTTGAATTACCCAAACAAAGAAATGCGTCTCCTTACAAATGCTGCTAGAAATACCCAAACAGGAAAGTGCGTCTCCTTACCAATGCCTCTTGAATTACCAAAATAAGAAAGTGTGTCTCCTTACCAATGCCGCTTAAATTACCAAAACAAGGAAGTGTGTCTCCTTACCAATGCTGCTTGAATTACACAAACAAGGAAGTGTGTTGCCTTACAAATGTTGCTAGAAATACCCAAATAGGAAAGTGTCTACAGTCATGAAGTGGAATAAGTGGTCCTTCAGGCTTTGATCATGACTTTGAAGCTTGACCTTGATTGAGAGAGGGATAAAAATGTTGTAGTCATTCGTCAATTAACAAAGTTGATATCACTTATTTCTCCTTTCTCATTACTATTCGTACCCTTAGTCATGTCCCACTTTTATATCATATTTTTTAAATACTCAATTGTTTTGCTTTGTTCAGTATTAGCTTAGGTTTAATGTGTAACATGCTCTGACAGTTAAATGGAATGGTTATCTCTACTAAATTGACTCAGGATTTTTCTCTCTTTAATACATTACTATGTTGGCTCAAGTCTTTATCTGATTGTTTTAGTGATAGCCCCAGTGGCCATGAATAGCATAACTAATCACTTTTGCTAGTATATAATTATGTTGAAATGGTTTTTCGATGATGCCAAAAGGGGAAAGATAAGAGGGTTGTGCAATATTTATAACCCATTGACTAACTGATTTTATTCTAGTGTTTTATACTTTAGTGCCTATAGGTGAAGATGGTTGAATGCAAAAAGATAAGAGGTTTATCATCATCAAGAAGAGGGAATTTGTTGGGTACTATGTAGTTTTGATGATTGATAAACTGACACATGAATGAAACATGTTACTTGAGCTAGTTTATGCATAGGAAAGCAGATTTTCAATTTCACTAATAAATGCAAACAAGATTTCTTAAAGATAGGAACGAATAAGCAAGCCTAATTCTGATATACTCAAGTTACTGATCATGTGAGGAATATAACAAGTTGAATTTGATTCAAACACTTAATGATAAGGGAAAGCAAGTTGAGTTGAAAAAGAAGTCCTACGTGAAGAAAGAGTTTCACTTCTGAGTATATCCTAAAGAGTCCTATGTGTGGGAGGAGAAAGATTCTGATAAATAAATATGTGTTCATTTAAAGAGTTGGAGTTTTACTACAACACTAAGGAGACAAGAGTTGGAATTGAAGAAGGAGTCTCACTTGAAGTAGAACTCTATGCAATGAGAGTTTTGATTAAAGGAAGAGTTTGAAATAAAGAATGACTCTTTGAAGAGTTGTGCTTAAATAGAAGATGCATCAGTCAGAATAACTTACGTACTTACAAAGCAGAAAAGCACAATCGACAGATTGACATCATGAAGTGCTACTCATTCATTGAAGAAACATATTGAAGAACCTGGTCCTAAGTATAGAATCTAGCTAAGAGTTTTATAGTTGATTTTTAGAGTTGTTCGTTGTGTTTGAACAATTGATGTAATATTAATTTCAGTGTGTTATAAACTGAACTAAGAGCTAGTCTTTGAGTTGGGGAAAACTCAGAGACTTTGGGAATGCATACCTTGGGAGGTGTGTGTGTAGTTAGGAATTAGAGTTTATAATTCCTAGTCGT
This sequence comes from Capsicum baccatum var. pendulum, assembly GCA_030864225.1. Classification (NCBI taxonomy): domain Eukaryota; kingdom Viridiplantae; phylum Streptophyta; class Magnoliopsida; order Solanales; family Solanaceae; genus Capsicum; species Capsicum baccatum. Next base: position 9,056,015 of record CM061552.1, read on the forward strand.
TGTGTTAAAGGAATTAGAGTTTATAATTCCTATTTGTTGGTTATAAGAGTTTTGTAATCAGTCTTTGTTGAGGCTCAGAGTTATTTAGTGAAGTTGGGGTTAAATCCTGTAGAGGTGCAGGTCGTGGTTTCTTACACCTTGTGAGACAGGTGTTTTCCACGTAAAAAGTTTTTGTGTTCTTTACTTTCTGTTTTACTGCTTCCTTGGAACATGTCAGGCAACCCGTTCTATCGATAGGCAACAATTAGGCGAAAATAAGATAATCAATAGGACACGAATTCTTAATAATATCACTCAGCCACACGTCTCAAATTGAGAATATACCGAATATATTATTGTTTGTGGTTAGCAGGTTCAAGTTCTTGGTGTTCCGGAATATTAATGTCAAATGGTCCTATTGATAGCCAGAATATTTAAACCATATGTCAAAAAAAACTTTGGTGAGCAGTAATATTTGCCACATGTGCCATGTAATCTACTTACTATTCGATAACCTCTGCATGTTTAATTTGTTTATTGGACCCTTTACTTTTTAAGAAATTGCATTTGTTCTTTCTATGTCAAAATTAACAGAAGTCAAAAAGTGAAGGTTGAAAAATGAAAAAGTAACATAAAATATTCAAAAGGCCATCCCAAACTATATACTATTATATATTATGTATGTTATTTGATCTACCACACATTGTAGTATAGGATATTATTAATGTCTTAGATTAAAGCGTAATTTAAATATTTCTGTAGTTTTTCATGTCATCAACTTTGAGCAAAGCAAAATCCACACTAGATTATCAAAAGATAAAACTAGAAAATATGGCCAAAGTATTAACTTTTATTTATTTATACATCAAGAAGCAACATGTGAGAGAAAACAAAATGATTCTCTTATGTAATAATAAATTTATTGTCAAACCTCCTAGACTTGCTATATATAGCTAGTCATTATTGATTTACTCTATACCCAAATTGCTTTAGCCCTAATGAGCAATTGTTTAAGCTTTCCCCTCACATTAAGGCTCATTATCTCGTTTGCACCACCAACTAACTCTTTCCCTATAAATATTGCTGGTACACTTGGTTGACACCCTACTTCTATCAGTGCCTTCTCCATTTGCTTCCCATTTGGATGTGTATCGAGCTCATAAACTGTAGGGTTTGCACCAAAACTACGAATTAGGGTCTCGATGGTATGAGAAATGCAACAACTACTCTTGGTGAATATCACCACAGCGCTTGACGCTCCCAACTTCATCGCCACATCCATGTTTAAACAACTTCAAGAAATTGTATGTTTGGTTAAATGTCAAGATTTGAATCTTTTAGTGGAGACGAAAGAAGTTGTGATGGCTAAAGGTTTGTGAAGTGAAGTGAATTTGAGGTTTGATTTGTTGTTGAGAAACTTGAATCTATCATGAGGCTATATATACAGGCAACAATGTGCTAAAAATAGTGAACATTTCTAATTAGAACAAGTTGGATATATCTAGATTTTTCTTGATCACTAGTAAGATAAGGGCATGCATGCCTTATCTACCTTTAAAATATTCCCAGAACATTAGCGTTGCACTTCAAAGTACATAGAATGCCCTCTTGAAAACAATGTATCTTCTAAAGGAAAAAAAAAAAAGAAGGGGAGCCTTGGGTCAACAATGAAGTTATCTCTGTGTGACATATAAGTCCCAGTTTGAGCAATGAAAGAGACCACTAATGTTTACATAGGGTTGACTTGTATACATCACACCCCTTGAAGTGCAGTCCTTTCCCTCAACTTTGCATGAACACGAAATATTTTGGACACCAGACTGCTATACTAAAGAAATAAGAAATCTACATATCCAGCTGGAGTGATCTTTTTTGATAGAATCATATTTTTGATTTGAGGAAAAATGAAATCTTTTGTAATTTTTAAGAATATATGCTCATAGATCCGTACCATAGAGATAAACTTGCTTAAAAATACTTAAAATTCCCTTTAGTATAAAGTAGATCACTCAATATAATCAAGAAAGGCAAATATAGTACAATTGCTGATCTATGAAAATTGCTCCCTTACTATCTCCAAAGGTTAAATATATTAGGACCCACCTTTTTTCTCAGAAAAATTTTCACTTTATTTGAAAATCAGTGCTTAATCGAAAGGATTTAGCCTATACAATGTTCTTCTGTCTAAAAGGAGAAAAGCTTTAGCTATGATAAAAAAATTACACTTTTCGTATCTTTCCATCGTAGAGAAAAATTGTCATTTCAAGTTGTATTTAAGTCATGCTTGCATGAATATTATTTTAAATATAAGTTGCGATAAATATAATTAGATGCTCCGTCCTCAACTTCAATTCCATAAATTTCATAAAAAGTGAAATATTTGAAATTTTTGACCAAACGCCTACTTAGTGAGTTAGTGTATCATTCTAACTTCTAAAAGATATAAGTGGCCTATTTTCTGGATAGGAGGATAAAAAATCCTCAAAATATTACTCGTACAAGAAGTAGAATGAAAAGAATTTCGAATTACAATATTCTTTTACTTTGATGAACATGGTTAACTAGTTGAAATTTCTTCAGAAATAATATTATTACAAATAATCCCACAAATTTTGATGTCTACACTATTATCATTCAAATAAGCGCTCCCTTTTTAAGTCAAAAGGTCAAATATTATCGTAGTACTATATTTTTCCAAGGTATCAAAATGTAACGATAAAATTCAGAGCAGTATTAATCCCTTTATTCTAATAAGGGAAAAATGATAAATCTTCCTATTAATAGGTAGAAGATTTTATTCAAATGTCACCTCAAAAGTCAAAATTTTTGTAGGTACGTAAGAATATTTGCAATATGTACCATATGGTATCCTATTAGAACAAGTTGTTTTGTTCGGATAAGAGAAAGTCATTCGAATGCATCATTAAATTTCAAGATTAAGAATTACTATATATTTGACCAACTAAAAAGTAAAAACAAAATTTATGTAGCATCTTGAAATTTATTCACTGCCACTTTAATTATGTAATGACCGTTCAAGTCATTAGCCGTGTTCTTGCTTATTTTTGTCGATAAAGCTCCTTCATAGTTGTCCCAAGTCATTAGTGACTTGATGGAACTGATAGTTCGGTTACCTGAAGGTTCGTTTGTTTTATAGAACCACTCTTTCAATTTGAAGTTTTCGTCAATTCCAAATGGCCGTCGAGCGAAAAATACAGTAAAATAATTTTGGATGTAAATTTCGACTGCGCCAACATCTATGTAATATCGATTTTAGGATAGATAGACCCTTGGTTCAGATCCCACAACATCCGAGCTCATTTCGACCCATTAGTCGAAAAGTCAAAAATCAAAATATATATGGGTGTGGGACCCACAAGTGGCCTAAATGACCTTGGATGGAAAATCCGACTTCACCAATGCATCCGAAATGTCAAATTTAGTGGGTTTACATAGATCGTTTGAAAAGAAAATGGAGTCCCAATGAGTCCGGGAGGTCAAAATAAATTTTGAACTTGCGGGCCCATTTAAACTCATATAAAAAGGCCCTTTGGCCGATTTTTGAGACATTCTTTAGTATTTTGAAAATCCTAGCAGCCATAAATATTTGTTGACAAAAAAATGAATCTTGTGGGTTGATTAGAAGCTTAGCAACTTGTGTAATCCATCTTTTTGCTACAAATCTAAGTTAAGAATTCCTCATTTGATATTGATTTCATGATTTCATGATTTTCTTGACTTCTTGACTCAAAATCCCTAAATCATTGTGGGTCAATTGTAGCCCCAAAATTGAGTGATTGACTCAAACTACTTGAGGTTTTTAACTCCCCAAAGATAATTAGCCTATGGATTGATCTTGAAAACTCCTTTCCAATGGTGAAACCCAATTGGAGTTTTGGTGTCCATTTGAGACCCATGGCACAATGGTGCTATAATGGGTATTGTCATTTTGTTGTAATGCTTAGATTGTATTGTTGATAGCATTGCTTGTGGAAGGGGAAACTTCTTGAAAAGGAAAGGAAAAACATGTTGGTTCGTGAGTTCCTTGGATTCAAGGTAGGTTAGGCTTACCTGTAGTATAGATTGAGTTAGTTTGTAATGTAATCATTGATATCTTGCGAGATTGGGCGGAAAATTTAGACGATAGTTAATTAAATGGTGAAATTGGGATTAATTAATTGTTATAGGCCATGGATTTGTTAGGTATGATATTTGACCCTTAGTCTAGGACCCTCGTTAGCTTAATTATGGTCTTATGAACAGTGCGAGAACACTATAGTTGTTATAAGTAGACATGAATGGTATACTTCTCAATCCTTAGGAGTGTATTAACCTACTTAATGCCTAGATAGGATATGACCTTGGTGTTGGGTTGACTTAGGAAGGATCCTTGAAGAGACTATCACTATAGACCTAGAAAAGATTGGTAAGCCCTTATGGTGAGGTATAGATGACTTAGCCTAATTCTGGGTAGAAGCAAGACATGTGTGATACAAATCAAATGGCCGCCTTAGCTTTTGATAACATCATTCGAAGTCAGTACGTGGGGCATCAAGCTTTGGTCGTATTGAGGACATGGGATCCTACATAGAGGGGACGATTTGAGTACACCAAAGAGCAATCCCATGTGTGGAAGATTGCTTGGAGCATTGAAGATTGAGGACTCACGGTTTTGGGACTTTCATTAAGGAAATGTTGGTCGCTTAGCCTTGTCAAAGTAACACTCCATGGTTGCCCCACCTCATTAAGGGTATTGGAGTCATTTTGTCTTCCATTATGTAATAAGGCTATATAAAGTATCTTTTAGGTATTTTCACTTTAGTTTTTGAATGATGAATATGTAAAAGACTTCTTCTCTCTTTGAGAGTGTAACATCCTTAGTGTAGGGCTTGGAAAATCTTTTATTGATCTTTGCTTAGAAACGGTGGTTGTAAGGTGGAGTTGATTCCCTTAGCGGTCACCATAAGAATTTGGTGCTTGTTAATGTGATTTGTAGAGGTTTTAGAGTTTAATATACTCTTTAGTTGCTATATTTCGTATTCTCTTTGTCTCAAGTTACCTATCCTTTATCGTTTTCAATTTGTTTTTGGTTCTTGTATCGTCTTGTTGTCTTCTTGCTGTGTGTTAAGGTGTGTAGTTGTATCTCGTTTGCGGATTGCTTTTGTATTATAGATACCATAAGTTATCAATGTGTTAGTAAACTTGACATTCTCGGGATTTAGAAGTGGGACTTGACCCACCTTAAGTTTGAACTATGTAAATGCTTAGCGACCTAGATACGTGGGGATTGTCCAAGCTCTATACATATGTGTAGGAGTTGTGACGGTGGCACTCGATTATCGAATTATCTTGTGTTCATGACTTGAATACCCTTGTTAAGTGATTACTGTGCATGTTTGGTAAATACTCATTCTCTTGTTGATGCTCATATTATGTGTAAAGCTTATTAGTAAGGTAAAATGGCAAGTGTTATCCAACATCCCTACTTCTATGTATATTGTGAGCTTTCATGTATGCTTATTGGTTTGTCTATACATGTGAATATATGTTATTGTATTCGAAGAAATATGTGATATTATGATGATGTCTGGTTTGAGTCCAGAGAAATATGTGATATTACGATGATACTCGATTTGAGTCTAGAGAAATGTGTGATATTATGATGATGTCCGGTTCAATTCCAGAGGAATGTGTGATATTATGATGATGCCCGATGAATTTGGAGAAATATATGATATTATAATGATGCTCGGTTCTAGTTTGGAGAAATGTATGATATTATGATGATGCTCGATGAATTCAGAGGAATATGTTGATATTGTGATGATGCCAGGTGAATTCGGAAGAGGTAAGAATATTATGATGCCGTATGAGGCAAATTTACTTATATGCATTGATATTTGTAAGGTTAGGCTGTGTGGGGCCAACTGTCTATGTGCTTGAATTATGAGGTCTCTCTTGGTAAATTTATTATTTGTTTCTTATTCCAAATCACTATATAAGAGGTGTGACCCTTGTTGATGCTAAATTAGCTACTAGAGGAAATTTATGCCTAATATTGATTTTAGGCTTAACTTTATGTGTAAACTTGCATAAAAATTCAAGGGATAACCTATATATATATATATATATATATATATACTTGACTTGAATAAGAGGTTATATTATGAAATCTTGCCTAGTAAGGTGGCTTATGTGATAACTAGCTACTTCTAAAATATATGATTATTATTTGGAACCTAGAAACCTAGTAAACTAGTTGGTGGACTTTACCTGATTAAAATATGGAAACTAGTCCTTAAGGTTGTGACATGCTTAGTGATGCTGGATCTAGTATTGCGTGATGGTTAGTTAAATTATCTCCGAACATGTGAAGTTGAGATGGCTTAGTTAATAACTCATGTCATGATGATGCTAGTTAAAGAATGGCCTTATGATAGTTGAATAACCTATACTATGGGTGTCTTGTAGTTTTTTCTCAATTTGATGACTAGTGATTTTATGACTTGTAATCTTTTGACTTTTGGAAAAAATGAGGTTAGTTAGTATGGATTTTGCAGTATTTATCAATGAATTATAGAATTAATGATTACATACCTATGCTATGACAATGTTTCTTTCTTTATGTTGAATTACGGTATGGGTATTTGGAAGTGGATTTTAGTAATAAGTCATGGCAGGGTTGTGCTACCCTTGATTTTCGGTAAATTGATGGAGTAGTTGTGCTTTATGGTATTATTTTTTGTATTTTTTGTGTACTCTTCAGTGGTATGGGACGATGTGATTAGTTCATTATTGTTCTCTCTTTTGTGTACTTTCCGGCGGTATGGGACGTCATGCTAAGTTCTTGTGTGTATGTTCTAAAGATGGTTGATGATGATTATGGCAAGTAGATGTTTTGCTATTGTGTATATGGTTGTACACTTTCAAAATGATACTCAATTGTTATGGTGATTATGGAGTATACTGAAATAGTATGTCATATTATTGCTTTAGTAGTATAGCATTATTACAGTGGTATCTGTTAGGGCACCATAATAGTCACATATTATCTATTTATATTTGATTAGAATTGTATAGTTTATCTCTTAGAAAGTTTGTTTTCAACTATACTTTGTATAGCATCTTGTATATATTGAGGCAAAACCACTCTGTAAATATAATTGAGTGAAAATCTTTTCATGGTATCAAAGCCTTGCAAAGACTCACGTACCACAATGGCACTTCCCTTAATTACCAGTATCACCTCGCAAATCCTTTTTCAGAATTTTTTGTCGCTCGCAACCAACGTTAATCAGTCTCATCTTCTCAACTTAGACCATCATAACTATATTATGTGGAAATCACAAATTCTCTCAGTTTTAAGGGGTAACGAACTCAAGGGATATGTGGATGGTACGCACAAGTGCCCTCCAAAGTTCACTCCAAATAGCTCTTCTGAAGCAACCTCAACTGATGCGGTTATCAACCCAACGTACAGTTTATGGATCAAACAAGACCAAATTTTATTTAGTTGGATTCTCTCAACCCTCACCGAAGGGATTGTAGCCCAAGTAGTCGGTTGTACAACATCTCAGGCTGTTTGGCAGGCACTTGAGATGATGTTTGCATCGCAATCCAAGGCTAGGATAATGTAACCAAGGTTGCAATTACAAACCACAAAGAAAGGCGACTCATCCATGGTAGAATATCTTCAAAAGACGAAGACTTGTGCCGACAATCTCGTGGTTGCAGCACACCCAGTCACTGTTAATGATCTTGTCTTATATATTCTTGGAAGACATGGACTAGAATATGATGTTGTCGTTGTTTCAGTCACTACTAGGGATGAGTTAATTTCATCAGCCGATCTTCATGGATTACTTTTAAGTCAAGAGTATTATTTGGAGCAGATGACAAGTATAGAACAAGGATTAAGCGAAGCCAACTTGTCTACTAGACAATCCAAAAATACTAAGATTGATAACTCCTTTAAGAAGCCTACTAATATCAATAACAATCAAGCTTATGGTGGCAGATCTGAACGAGGACGAGATCGAGGTCACAACGCCAACTCATCCAACCAAAATCAATGTCAAGTTTTTCATAAATTTGGTCACTCCATCTTGGTTTGCTACCATCGTTTTGACCATGCCTATCAAGCATCTTCCAAATCGCACATGGTTGCTCTCATTGCACAACCTTCTATGATTGGAGACTCGAATTGGCATCCGAATTCTAGGGCTACTTATCATTTAACTAACGATATGCAGAATATGGTGGTATGAGGAAAGTATCTGGGAAACAATTAAATTCATATTGGTAATGGAACAGGTTTAACAATTTCTCACTTTGGTAATGCTACCTTACCTACAGTTAGTCGACCTTTACATTTATCTAATATCTTGTTGGTGCCTAAAATTACCAAGAATTTGCTTAGTGTAGCAAAGTTCACTTCTGATAATGATGTTATATTTGAGCTTCACCCTCGTTTTTGTCTAGTGAAGGACCGGGCCACGGGGAGAGTACTATTATACGGGACTCTTGAGCATGGCCTTTATTGTCTCCTTGCAACGCAGTTACTCGATCAACCTTCTTCCTCAAATAAATCACAGGTTTTCCATGTCTCCAAGTCATCTTTTGATCTATGGCATAGTTTTTTAGGTCACTCGTCTCTACGAGTAGTCAATAGTATTATTAGGAGTCTTTCATTACGATCTAATCGAGTCCTCAGTCTAATGTTTGTTCTTCTTGCCAATATAGCAAGAGTCATAAATTGCCAATTTCTAGTGCTAGTTTTTTTCCTTGATTTAATCCACAGTGATGTATGGGGTCTTGCTCCATAATTGTCTAGTAATAAATTCCGTTATTATGTTTCTTTTATTGATGACTTTAGCAAATTTACATGGTTATTTCCTATGAGTTCCAAAAATGAAGTTTATACAATATTTTTATGGTTTAAAACTCAAGTTGAGAAGTTCTTTGAGCGTCATATAAAAGTGGTACAATCTATTTGGGGTGGCGAATATAGGAAATTATCCAACTTTTTTGGTCGAGAGGGGATCGTTCATCACTTATCTTGTTGTAACAACCCGCATTTCGGGCTAGAGTGTAAACCGTTATTTCTATGAGTAAAGATTCTAAAAGCCAATAAATCTTATTCAAATTTAGTGTGTTAATCAATTATGTAGTGTATAAATCTAGTTGAGCCTGAATTGAGATCATAGAGGTCCCCTAACTCAAGGACAAGTTGAAAGTTTTCCTATCGATTGAGTTTAGGTGATCGTCTAAACTTGGGTCAATTTCCATCGACCATAACTTTTTGTATATAAAGAATTAGAAGGCCTACTATATGTCAAATAAAATTTCTTTGAGTCCTCTTTCCAACTCCACCAATTTCTCCTTAATATGATATCGGAATAAAAAGTTATGCCTGTTTTACAATAGGGCATCAAACTGCCGAAGGTGCGACGGCCGACCCGATGTACCGTCGGGCCAATGACGGCCCGTCAAGCCCTCCGTCTCCCCTAAAATAGTGAGTTTAGTCACTAGACATCACCTGAAAATTGAGGTGATGGTCCGTCACCCTCCTGACGGTCCGTCAACCAAGCCGTTGGGCAAAATATGTAGTTCAAAAGGCGAGACGCTGTAAAAAGGGGTGTTTTGGTACTTTTTCTCTTCAGAAAACCTCCCCAATGGATTTAATAACTCTCTAAAAACATTATTAGTCTATTCTCATCAGTTATACAACATTAAAACTCCCTCTTCATTCTCAAAATCAAGATCAAGCTAGGGTTTCTTCCAAGAACAAGAAAACAATAAATCAATCTTTAAGTCCAAGATTTCCAAGGACCAAATCAAGATTCGATTTCTACTCTTTAAACCTTGTAACCTAAGATACGTAGGATTTTTCTAAACTAAATGGGCTTATTAAAAACACTTTGAATAAGGTTTAAAGTTTTAGAAATCATGAATTTATAAAGGGGTTTTGAATTAAATTTACAATTGTGCATTGTGAATCATTTTGATCTATTGTTTTGGTCTTGAGGTCTTCCCTTAAAGAAAAGTAATTTATATATATATATATATATATATATATATATATATATATATATATATATGTACATATACATTTAAAGCTGATAATTGAATTGAGAGCATGGCTATTTACACTCTCTCTCATGTTGCAACACCTCTTGATTCTCTCATGTTACGAATTGAAGAATGTTATATTTAGGAGCAAGGTATCAATATTCTTGACTATTGTTGGATGATTAAAGATTGATTTTAAATTGATGAGAGGGGTTTTTACATGTTGATAAAGGTTGAAGACATATAATGAAAGAATTGCATGATTTGTCAAAAATATATGACCACCATATGCTTGTTGAAATGTTGAAAAGAAAGATTCTTTGCATATTTTGACATATATTTTGAAATATGAATTCTCTTGAACTGCTTGAATGATATGGTGGTCTAAACTTTATGTTTTGAATGAATAGATTATGACATGATATTTTTATGGATTATAAATACGACTTGCAAGTCTTGGTATGCGATAGCAAATCAGATGAATGCCATGGCAAATTCAGAATAAACTAAAAATATAGATTTTACTCAGATTTATAGATTTTGAATTTAGAAAGATACATGTTTTAGAACAGGTTAAAAATGGGCACTAAGAGAGTTAGGTGGTTATCCAAAAAAGGCGTTTGAGTGTAAGGGCTCATCACTGAAAAATTGTGTTTTGTCGATATGGGTTTATTATGTCCCAAAGAGGGATTATACGTTGGCCTAGTGCCCTGTGGCATATCAGATTCAGATACCCCAACCCTTGAGGTAAACTTGGGTTGGGGGCTTCGCCGCCGAGTTAAGGGTGGATCCCATACTGCTCGTGGGATACTTTCAGATATGTAGGGTGTATCACTTAGCTCAGAAGTAACATAAAGAATGAAATTGCATCGACAGAATTATGTTAAGATCATTTGAAATTGCTCATGTATTTTAAATTAGTCCATGCATAGTTCTTTATGAAATGCTCTCACTTATGTTATATATAAAAGTACATTATTTTGGATTACTCTGCATACCAATACGTTTGTATTAACTCCCTATATTTCAGGGTCTGAGACTCAGTCCAAAGATCCCGCTAAGCCGTAGATATATCAAACAGAAGTGTGCAGTCGGTGAGCCTTCTTTATTTCGGAAGGTCTATTTTATAACATTATTATTTCATTCTTGTTTTGGGTCCGACTGGGGGCCTTATCCCAGTCTTTAGATAGAGGTTATTTTCAGTTAGTAGAGATTTCACAGATTAGTGTTAGATGTTGTTGATCTTTATAAACTCATTTCAGTATTGAGTAGTTTGAAATAAAAGTTAACCATGATTCCATTTTTTATGTATTTTTGCATTTCCTTTTTGTATATGAATGGTGTATGTGATTGCAAGATAGAAGGGCTCTCGGGCCTTCATGGTTCGGGATGCTCGTCCCGGCCAGGACCCCAATTCAGATCGTGACAAACTTGGTATCAGAGCACGGTTCATGGTCCCAGGGTGTCTGTGAAATCACGTCGGGTAGTGTCCTGTTTATGGGTGTGTAGCGCGCCACACTTATAAGAAGGAGGCTACAAGGCATTTAGGAATGTCTCTCTTTCTTCATGTTCTAGTTCGTGCTATGGAGTCAAAATATTCCTCTTTCATACTCTAGTTCGTGCTATGGTGTCGCCCATACGAAGGTAAAGTTATCTCAATTCGTTTCTTACTCTGATGTTCTCAAATATGCCTCATTGTTGAGGTGATTCAAGTGTAGAAGTCTAGAATCTAAATGGTATGGTCCTTTCTGATTAAGTCATAAAAGATTATAAAATTGTGCAAGGACTTGAGAGGAGTCCGTTAGTGCTTCAAGGTGTATAGATTCTAGTGTAAACTTTGATCTTGATGAAATCGTATTTTTCAATCTGAGGTATTAACAGTATCTAGTCTTTTTCAAAATTCTTGTTGCAGGAAATGCTGTGTAGCAAAATGTTGGAACTGTATTTCCACTCGAGTAGTAGTATATGTTAAAGTGTCATGACCTAATGGTAGTGAGATGGTCTAGAAGTTGGTGACATGAAGTCACTAGGTTAGCAATCAGAGTGAGGGTGAGTATTGCGTAAATAAATAGTTTTAGTTGTATAACCCTTTGATTTAGGGGTGGTTCTCTCCCTTTTATGGTGGTTGGATAATATTGTGGCAAGACTTGTAGATTGTATGGTGGTGTGTGGAGAAAGTGTTTGGCGTTGATTTTTTTTTTATTCAAAATAGGGAAAGAGCCCAGAGTGGATAGTTATGGTGGTTACAGAACTTCCTTATAGGCTATGAATGAAAACGGTTAGATTAGCCAAGAAATTATAAGTATAGACTCATTGTTGTATGTGGAATTTGAAGGTAGTCTAAATATATACTTGGGTAAGTAAGTATGATGTGAGAAAGTAGAATATGTCGATAAGATTGTATTGGGTTATAATATAAGATTAAGGTTTACCATGTCTTTTATGTGACTTTACCCCCTTGACCTTCTTTTCTTTAGTGGTTGTAAACTAGTATTTCATGTGAGAAGATATGTAGCGAATTTTGAGCTGTAATAGTGATGTCATAGAAGGATTGTGATTTGGTCATCCTAAATCGTCTTGCCAAGATATGAATCGTAAAACCTTTTGCATTGTTATAAACATTTCGTCACTGCCCAAAAATTATTTGTTTTATTATTTATTTATATGTAATATCAGTCCTTTTATTTGCAAAGGCCCCAAAAATCGACGAAAAATTTTATTGACCAAGTGTTAGTCCTTAATATAAAATAACTTTGATAAAATAAAGTCCGGATAACCTCAAATATTCAAACGGAGAGATAATTTCATTGGCAAAGTGATTAATGCTATTCAAAATAAATGAAAAATACCTGTAAAGAGAAAATCTAATGACAAAAGTCATATGAATATCACATGTGTCCCACAATTCGATGTAACAGTGACAAAATTCAATATACAAACAGCAAAATCCAATCTGAAAGTCAAAATAATAACTTTAGACAAGAACATTTTATGTCAAAGTAATTAGCAAGCAAAATGGACACAGTGATATGAAAAGCTTAAAGCAAAAGTTCTGAAAATTAGTGTAAAACTTTTAAAAATAACCATAACTACATGTACACATTACAACAAAAAATAAAAGTGCACCAATACGCAAAAATAATAAAACAAACTCAATGCACATTAATAATCCAAAGGCAGTCACAAAGAACATCCGCGTCTATGGAGTTTATCGGTAGAGAAAACTAGTCAAATAAATTCAAAGAAAATAATAATATAATAAGAGTAAAATCAATAAGCAATGCTAAATTAATAAACAGTAAAACCAATGTTCAAACATAAATACGAAAAGAGAAAAGTTGAAGAAAGGCTACCGAATCCGGCCAGGTCTGGTGGTTTGTCAGCCACGGGGCTCGCCGGAAACACAAAATAAAGGAGAACGACGCCGGTGGTTTGACCACAACCCTGGCGAGCCAGCGGCAAGACGGAGGGGGAAGAGGGAAGAGGTGGGTGGTGGTGGCTGGTTGGAGGTTTGGTGGTGGTAGTCACCAGTGGTTCATGGAGACGATGGGGAGAAGAGGGCAGTGATAATGGTGTTTTGCCCGCGGTGCAGCTCACCATGCAGCGGGCGTCATTGATTGGTGGTTTCTAGAGAGAGAAAAGGGAGAAAGGAGAGAGAATGTAGTGAAAGATTTGATGGATGTGTTTTGAGCATGTGTTTGTGTGTGTTGTATGTGTTTTAACTGTGCGTGGAGTATTTAAATAAAGAAAAATAATAATAAAATAAATAAATATTAAATCTATTTTTTTTTCAACATATTACTTAAATTGCGGGTAGTAGATAAAATAAAGTCAAATATCTTTTTAGTGATGTGATGTTGATTTGATTGATTTATTACTCTGTGTATTAAAATAATTAAATCGACTCACCTTTGTAGGTCATATTAAATAACATATAAAATAATGAATGCAGAAGTATAATTACAACAAATAATAGTAATTAAAAAATAGTTATCTTAAAAATATATATATTATGCTATAAAATAATTAAAATTATACTGTATGATAAAGAATTGCAGTGCTATGTTGTGTGCGTATGCAGATGTCTATGCAAAAATAGTAAAACGATAATACAACAACAACAACAACAAACCCAGTGTATTCCCACCTAGTGGGGTCTGGGGGGGGTAAGATGTACGCAGTCCATACCTCTACCTCTGAAGAAGTAGAAAGGCTGTTTCCGATAGACCCCCGGCTCAAGACACGAGACACCACACAAATATAAAGTAACGCACAGAACAGGATTCCATAACGTAAATACGGCACCCATAAGTAGTAGGAAACATCGGAAAGCACCCAGATTCGTAATAAAGCATGGAACACCGAAAGCATAACAAGAAGAAGAATAGAAAATAGGAATAAAATAAGAATAGGAAGAATAGCAGGAATAAAACCCCCACCAAATACTTCCCTACCCTAACGCCCCAAACTGACCCTAGTTTTCTGCCTTAATTCGCGCCCTCCAGACCTTCCTATCTAGGGTCATGTCCTCGGTGAGTTGTAGCTGCTCCATATCCCGCCTAATCACCTCACCCCAGTACTTCTTCGGCCTCCCCCTACCCCGCCTAAAACCATCCAACGCTAGCCTCTCACACCTGCGAACCGGGGCATCCGTGTCCCTCCTCTTCACGTGTCCAAACCAACTCAATCGGACTTCCCGCATCTTGCACTCCACTGGAGCCACACCAACCTTCTCCCTGATAGTCTCATTCCTAACTCTATCCCCTCGAGTCATCCCACACATCCAGCGCAACATCCGTATTTCCGCCACTTTCATTTTTTGGATGTGGGAGTTCTTAACTAGCCAACACTCCGCTCCATACAACATGGCCGGACGGACTACCATCCTGTAGAATTTGCCTTTAAGTTTGGGCGGCACCTTCTTATCACACAACACCCCCGACGCGAGCTTCCACTTCAACCATCCCGCTCCGATACGGTGCGAGACATCCTCGTCAATCTGACCGTTACCCTGTATCACGGACCCGAGATACTTGAAACTATCCCTCTTACATACCTCCTGCGAATCCAGCTTCACGATCACCTCGTCCTCCAACCTCACGTCATTAAACTTGCATTCCAAATACTCTGTCTTGCTTCTACTCAACCTGAACCCTTTAGACTCAAGAGTTTGTCTCCACACCTCTAATTTGTCATTCACACCCTTTCGGGTCTCGTCAATCAGAACTACATCGTCTGCAAAAAGCATACATCAAGGCACCTCCCCTTGAATACGCCGTGTCAATACATCCATCACCAAAGCAAACAAAAAAGGACTAAGAGTAGATCCCTGATGCAATCCTGTCAAGACAGTGAAATGCTCTGAGTCTCCTCCCGCCGTCCTTACCTGAGTTTTCGCTCCATCATACATATCTTTAACTGCTCTGATATAAGCCATCAGGACTCGACTCACCTCCAAGCATCTCCAAAGCACCTCCCTGGGAACTTTGTCGTAAGCCTTTTCTAGATCGATAAACACCATGTGCAGATCCTTCTTCCTTTCCCTATACTGTTCCACCAGCCTCCGTACCAGGTGAATTGCCTCCGTCGTCGAGCGCCCAGGCATAAATCCAAACTGATTTTCCGAAATAGACACTATCCGTCTCAGCCTCCCCTCGACCACTCTCTCCCAAATCTTCATAGAGTGACTCAATAACTTAATCCCCCTATAGTTATTGCAACACTAGATGTCACCCTTATTCTTATAAAGAGGGATCATGGTACTCCACCGCCAAGCCTCGGGCATCTTTGCCGTCTTGAAGATTTCGTTAAACAGACCAGTCAACCACCTTACCCCAGCCTCTCCAACGTACTTCCAAAACTCCACCGGTATCTCATCCGGCCCCGTCGCCCTACCCCTCCACATCCTGCGAACAGCCTCTCTAACCTCTTCTACCCTAAAACGTCTACAATAACTAAACTCCCGACACTCCTCTGAATGCTCCAGTTCCCCTAACACAATAGCTCTATCCCCTTCGTCATTCAAGAGCCTATGAAAGTACGACTTCCATCTATTCTTAATATGTCTGTCCTCCATCAACACTCTGCCATCCTCCCCCTTAATGCACCTCACCTGATCGAGGTCACAGCCCTTCCTCTCCCTAGCCTTAGCGAGTCTAAACAACTTTTTCTCCCCTCCTTTCCCCTGTAACCCCGCATACAGGCTCTCAAACGCGGCCGTCTTAGCTACCGTGACTGCTGACTTAGCCTCCTTCCGAGCTAGCTTGTACTCTTTCCTGTTTACCCGCTTCTCTTCTTCGTCCCTGCTCTCCACCAACTTAGCATACGCCTCTTTCTTGGACCGTACTTTCTTCTCCACCTCTTTATTCTACCACCAATCCCCCTGATGGTGCCCGGCCCGGCCCCTAGAAACACCCAACACCTCACTTGCCTTCTCCCTGATGCACCTAGCCGCCCTATCCCACATACTATCCACGTCCCCCCTACATTCCCACACCCCCATTCCCGCCAACTTCTCCCCTATCTCCCACGCATTCACTGGCGTCAAACCGCCCCACTTAATTCTAGGTCTACACTCCTTACTCCTCCTCTTACTATTCGTCTTTATACCCAAGTCCATGACCAAGAGCCTATGCTGGGTCGAAAGGTTCTCACTCGGGATGACCTTACAGTCCCTACACAACACCCTATCCCCTTTCTTGATCAACATAAAGTCAATCTGGGTCCTGGCCATCGCGCTTCGAAAGGTGATGAGGTGATCGTCCTTCTTCGGGAAGCCCAAGTTCACCACCACCAGCCCAAAGGACCTTGCGAACTCCAAAAGGGTAGCCCCCTCTTCATTTCTCACCCCAAAACCAAAACCACCATGCACATCACCAAAGCCTCCCGGTAACGCGCCGATGTGCCCGTTGAAATCTCCTGCTACAACAATCTTCTCCGAGCTAGGCACGCCTCTCAGCACCTCCTCCAAAGCCTCCCAAAACCGCAACTTCTCCTCCCCCTCCGAGCCCACTTGCAGCGCATAGGCGCTACACACATTCAGGGTAAACCCCTGAATGACCAACTTAATAGTCATCAACCTATCATTGATCCTCTTAACCTATACTACCTGGCCTCGAAGCTCTTCATCTACTAAGATGCCAACTCCATTCCTCCGCCTCTCGCTCCCAGAGTACCACAGCTTGTAACCATCCACATCCCTAGCCTTAGACCCTACCCACTTGGTCTCTTAAAGATAATTATTAATAAATTATGTAAAATTAAAATATGACAAAAATTGATGAAAAATTATAAAATAATGACGATTATTAATAATTTGTTAAAAATTATAAAAAAAAATGTTAGAAAATTGACATTTTGTGCACTTTAACGATTAGGACACTTAAATGCGCTAATTTTAAGCATAGAGAGTCAAAATTGAGTGTCAACACCTATCATTTCTGTCAATAATAGTTCCATAGCAGCAGCTGCCTCTCCGATTCCATCGTTAAACTCGTCAAATCCTTTTTTGCCAAGTCCATTGTCAAGCTCACTGGTGTGTTTTTCGGTCCCATCCGATTTGTCTCCGTCTTCCATCCCTGCTATTAACCTTATTGTTGTTCTAATAGTACCTATTGATACACCTATCGTTGCTCATAATTCTCAATCATCGGCTGCTCGGACCATATCCTTTGTACCTCATCCTATGGTTACCAGGAGTAAAACCAAATCACAACTTCCCTAAGCTCATATTGCCACAAAATATCCTTTGCCTCCATCTACCCTTCCACCTGAACCTGCCTGTTTTACCCAAGCCAACAAGGATCCAAAATGGCGAAAAGCTATGCAATAAGAGTACAACGCCCTCTTGCAAAACGGTTCTTGGTCTCTTGTTCCATCCTTCACGAAAAAGAATGTTGTGGGATGAAAATGGATTTTTAAGTTAAAACTCAATCCTAGTGGCTCCATTGAGTGTTACAAGGCTCGTTTAGTGGCAATATGTAGATTACTATTATCTTGGTGTATGTAGATGATTTTATTGTTACAGGAAGCTCTAATGAGTTCATTGCTAGCCTTGTTCTTCAATTGTCTAATGCATTTGCTGTAAAAGATCTGGGTAAGCTACACTACTTTCTTGGTGTTGAGGTCCATTATGATCCCACAGGTTGGCCCTTACTCAATCACAATAAATACGAGAACTCCTTGCCCGTGCCAATATGAATGGGCGAAGCCAATTGGTACACCTATGGCCACAGGACTTCAATTGTCTCAACATAAGAGTTCACCATTTTCAGATCCATCATTGTATCGCAGCTTGATAGGAGCTCTTCAATATATAACCATCATGCGTCCAGATATGTCATTCACTGTCAACAAATTATGTCAATTCATGTATAAACCTATGGAGTCTCATTTCACTGCTATGAAACGCTTCTTGCGCTATTTAAAGGCAACCATAAACCTCGGCTTGCATTTGTGTTCTGCTAGCTCCTTACCACTTCAGGCCTTTACATATGCGGACTGGACTAGTTGCCTAGATGATCGGCGGTCTACCAATGGTTATTGTCTATTTCTTGGACGCAATTTAGTGTCATGGAGATCAAAGAAGTGGCGAGTGGTTGCATGATCTAGTATCGAAGCTGAATATAGGGCCTTAGCTGTGGCTACTGCTGAATTTACCTGGATGCAATATCTTCTTCAAGAGTTGCGTGTCTCTCTTCCCCAAGCTCCCATACTATGGTGTGATAATCTATTCGCTACCTACCTCACTGCCAATCCTATTTATCATGCGCGAACTAAACATATTGAGTTAGATTTTCATTTGAGATAATACATCGAAACACCCCTAAACTTGTAGCCAAAATTTACTTTAGACCCTAAACTAATCGAGTAATTATTTACCCCCTCTTAACAACTTTAAAGTGAAATTTTTACCACCCTAATGTTGATGTGGCAATTTTTTAAAAAATCAGCGCGTTAATTTAAAAAAATGAAAATGGTGGGTCCCAACTTTTAAATTTCCCAAATTTTATATATATATATATATATATATATATATATATATATATATATATATATATATATATATATATATATATATATATGTATGTATGTATGTATGTATGTATGTATGTATATAAATTTAAAGAAAAAAAGAAGAAGTCAACTTCTACTTTTTTCTTCATAACAATCCTCTTCCCCATTCCAACAACTCCATTTTTTCTTCTTCATAACAACTCCATTTTTTTTTAATAAAATCATCACCACAATTCATTTTCCGAACTCTTGAAAAAAAATAGTTTTCTTATTTTGTCATATTTACATTATAGAAGTAAAAGCAGAAAAAGGAAGATCACTATAATACCCCGTATTTTCGTGCTAGAATTCTAATCGCCATTCCTGCGCGTCTAAGCTATAATCCATTTGATTCTCACATGAATACAAGTTGCATGATCATCATACTAGTCTATGGAGTAGTTTAGAGGTGGAAAATATTTATAGCAATGACATAGAACAAGGTTGAGCTAAGACCAATTGATTAATTCAAAGTTTGACATTCGATTCTACAAGGGCCAACTTCAAACGTGAATATCTTTTAATATACATGGAATTTTTCATTCCAAGACCTATAAAATTGTATATAATTGAATTATCTTTCCAACGATATCAATTTCATCAAAATCTGACACCCAAGCAAGGAGTTATGGCTTTGCAAAGTAGAGTTATGGCTTTGCAAATCTGACTCCGTGTAGCTCAGATGGTTAATTTCAGTTGTAAGAGACTCCCAATGTGTGTGTGTGTATTCTCCTATCTAATATGAAAAGTCTTATTCTTCTATCTGAGATAAAAAGATATTTGTTTGAAAGACTAAGTTTGAGAAAGTCATTGTTTTCGAAAGATTTAATAAACATGTATTCCAAAGAGAATTGTTATGAGATTTGATTGCTTTGATGATTTAGAATTGAGATGGAAGTGAATTGATATTTATTATGATGACTCACATGTTTCACTCGATATATTTTACACTCTTATGATTATGATGATTAATTCGAGCTAAGTGAGTCATTTATATCAGCGTGCATAATTTTATAAACTGTGATGATATTATGATATTATTTTATATATGCATTGCACCCCCATATGCTCGGTACATTTTCATGGTACTGACCCGCATATTCGTATGTGGGCTACATTTTCTTAGAATGTAGGTACAAGGTATAGTGTACATCTTTAGATCCAGTCAGTTTACGGCATCCAGTCAGCAGGTGATGAGTCCTTTTGATTCAAGGGCTTGAGTTAGTTATACAGTTCGAGAAGTGTTGTATTTTCTTTATCAGTCATATTGAGTTGGGTTAGTCGGGAGTCATGACCCGGCTACCTACAGTCAGTACTAGTAGAGACTTTATAGACAGTCAGTAGAATTTGATGTATTTCATTTCAGTTTTGGTTGTAAAAGTAGAGTTGTAATCTTGTAAATTTAGTTTTGTATCTATCATATTCAGAAAAGAGTTATTTTCTGCAGATTTGTATAGATTTATACTTTTTGTTCAGTTGCTTATGAGTTATGCCAGTAGAAGGGTTAGCTTGGGGTCACTTGTGTCCTAAGCACCGTGTGACGTCTTGGGACCCTATTTCGGGGCATTACAAACTTTGTATCAGAGCACAGAGTTCAAGTGTCCTAGGATGTCTATGAAGCCATGTCTAGTAGACTCTTGCAGAATGGTATGGAGACGTCTGTACTTTTCTTCGAGAGGCTATAGGGCATTTAGGAAATGCCTCCATTCTTTCAAGTTTAGGACCGTGCCATGAAAAGGTTCTCTAAGAAACTTATATAAATTCTTATCGTACTCTATTCTGTCCAACTATGCCTCATTTCTAAGGTATCAGAAACAGTTGAGCTTCATTCTTCATAGATAGTTATGGGACTGTAAAAGAGCTAGAAAGTATCCTGTCAGTACTTTTGAGTCCCAAATATTAAAGTATTTTATCAGTTCTGTAGAAATTGTGCACAAATCTTGAGTCAGATGTGCTTTCGAATTTCTCCTCAGAATCCATAATGATAATCTATACTTCCCTATCTATGTTCTTGAAGTAACATGTTTGGCAAGTTCCAGTTCCTCCCCTGATAATGCTCTTATAATTTCTAGCAGAAGTTACATAAAGCAGCTTGAGAGGAGCCTTCTAGTGTGTTATAAGTCCCTCAGATTTGAAGTTATACCCTCGTTCTTTTGAGTTATTCAATTAAGATTGAGTAAGGTGTATTCTTAGATCATTGAATATCGTGTGTCAAGTTTCTATCTCTTGTATTATGTAATCTTGTTATCATTGTGTTTACGAAAAACCAAAGTCAAGTGAAGCCATATGGGGCCTATTTCGATTCACTAGCATAGTTGCTTTGTTATTTATTTCATTTTCTTGTTCAAAACACAAAACCAAAGTCTAGTGAAATCATGTGAGGCCTATTTCGATTCACTAGCAAATTGTTGTTTATCTTGTTGTTCTTATGTTGGTTGAAAGTTTGTGTTTAGAGGGGTAGTTACAAGAAAAGTGGTAAGGGCAATTTATTGAATATATACAAATGAATCTTTTTGCATACGATTGAGTTAGTAATAAAGTGCTATGTCCTTGTTTTTTAGTTTAGCAGAAGGTAGAGAAGGAGTTATTTGTTAAAATGAATTATAGTTAGCTTGGAGTATGGAAAGAGTTGTTGACAATATTTGTTGTGCTAGAAAAGTATAGGTTATTGATGAAAGAACTTTGGTGGGTGAGCATTGCTAATTTAGGCTTTCCTGAGATTGCAAAAAGGGAGTTTGGTTGAAATTCATAAAGCTATGAAAGTAATTTAGGTGTGAAGATGGGTAAATAGTAATAATGTGTAGAAGGAGAATGTGTTAACGGATTATGAATAAGATAGGCCATATGATTATGATCGATTATCATTATGTACTAGTTTTTCTTAAAGTTGTGTTCTATAGTTTTGAAGTGAGAATTGTGTGTGAGATTGGGTTGTAAATTATGTTTAGCACTAGACATTAAGTTTGAACAATTGATGGTTCGGTTATTGATGCTAGTTATAAGGAGGTGATCTAGTAGGCCTGAACAGTGTATGCAAGAGTGTAAGATCATATATTTATAATTAAGTATGATGTAGAGGTGTGCCCAAGGTGCTATGGGGCTGCATTATTTCTCGAGGATTATTGCATATTGTGTGGTTGGTTGTAATGTTGAGTTTCTAGGAGGAGAAAGTCTAGTTAGATAATTTATGTTGTTCTTGATAGCTAAGTTAAGGAGTTATGATTGAAGATGTTGAGTCTTTTTAGTATGATTTTATTCTCATGGTTTGGGAAAAATATAAGTATAGAAGTGTGATCTTGGTAGGCTATGATTATGTGATTAGAGATGTAGATATGGTTGCAAATGAGAGTGAGTCTTTGATGATGATTATTGAAGCTAGGAATTAAGGATGGTATATGGATGGGTTGTTCAAGAATGAAGTTGGTAAGTTCGAACTTAGTTTATTCTTGTAAGTTTAGCATTTATGTGTAGATAATAGAATGATGAAATTATGGCTTAATCTCGAGGATATGGAGTAGACCATCATACTTAGAGTACTAGTTTTGACCTAAGGAGGAGATGGTTAGTGAAGAACCAAACCGAGTTTTGAGAATTAGATTGTGATACATGTCAATACTGAGTTATGATAAGATAGTGATCCCTTCTTACTCTAGAGTATTCCTTGGATTTCAGTCATTACAACACCAAATCTATCACTTACGTGATAAATCCATGCCACAAGCCTATGCTTATACCCATCATGTATGCTCAAGCCCATTCTCAGCTTCAAGGAGGCATGTAACAGCTTCACTCTGTGATTCGAATTATCTCTCATGAATCTATAAACTCTAGTCTTATGTTGAATAGATCATGATATGTATAAACTCATGTTTCAGAGTATGACCAGTTTTTAAACTCATGATACTAGTGAAGTTCGCATTATATCATGCATGTCCTCAACTTAGATTTCTTTAATGAATTTATGCCTTTGATATTTTATTCCTCAGGAAAAAGATAAGTGTTAATGTTATGTATTGTAGTTTTTGTGCTTCTGGTTCATATATGTTAGCCCTTCGGTGACCTCTTCCTATGTTAAGATAGTGGTAATGATAGTGGATAAGCAATGGTTTATATGTGAGAGAGTTGATGACCCTCATTAAGAAAGATTATTTATGCTTTTTTATCTAAGGCTAAAGTGTAAAGTAAGATTGAGGCCAAGTCTTTGATACATGTCATGGTTAGTTAGAAATTGTGTGTATGTTTTTAAGAATAGTGCAAGAAAATTGTTGTTGATAAAAGCTTAGAGAATATGCAAAGTATGTCTTTAGGGGTATTGGCCTTAAAGTTATATGTGATTTTTAATGATAGGCTTGAATGTCATGTTGGATGTAAGATGATGAATGCAATATGCACTAGTGAATCCATATCAAGAGTTTAAAATTAGTCATTGAAGTGGTATGGCATGTTATTCTTAGGGTGTGAGCTCTAAGAAGATATAGAATATTGAACCTTGTGGTTTAGACTAGTATTGTGGTTTGGCATGTTGTATCTTGTGATTTAGTGTTAGGCTTAATCATGGTGAGAGAACTTAGTTTAGTTTAGACCTTAGTAGAAAGATTTCGCAGTGCCAATATGAGAATTATAGGTTGAATCAAATAAGTATGGTATTTAAGGGGAATAGTATAGTTGAGAGAGCATTTGAGAAGTGATGCTAAGCTTGAAAGTAAGAAGTTGCGTTGCCTACGGCCTAGCAATCCTATCCTAGTTTATGAGTTATATAATTATATTCCATGCTATAGAGTTATATCAATGTTGTAATTCCTTAGTCAAATGTCTTGTTCAGAGCATGCCCAAAATTCTTTGCTCCCTAATGAGAATAGAATTTCGTAGAAAAGAGCTAAAGAAATACTCCATTTGAGTAAGGGTAGTCAGTATGATCCAGTCCATATAGCCTGTAATCTAGTTTAGCAAGCAAGGAGATAAGCTCCTATAGATTCTTAATTTTTCAGCTAATCTTACTATCCGCGTTCTTATACGTATGTACATTCCAAGAAGCAATGTGTTTGTGTCCAATTAAATTATGAATTCAGCTTAGTTCATGCATCAGTTTCAGTTTCAGATATTAAGTCATGATTCAGTTCGTAAGTATCCTGTGTAGCACCACAGTCTCTTCCTATTATTTTCATCAAATTATTATCATTCGGGGACGAACGATCCCAAGAGGGGGATGTTTTAATACCTCGAGTTTTCATGTCAGAAACCTCTCATCCTTTCTTATGAGATCAGATCCAGTGCAAAGTAATGGTTACTCATAAGTTGACACTCTCATTTCGATCTTAGCCATATAGTTATTTTTCTTGAGGATTCATGCACTTGCAGAATAGTTCAGTAGCTTATTATTCTTGAGATCCAGTGATTCAGTTCTATCAATTACACATGATAGCTTGAAGACTAATATTCCTCTGTGTTTCAGGTTAATTATCCACATTCGAGGACGAATGTTCCCAAGGGGGAGATAATGTAATACCCCATATTTTCGTGCTAGAATTCTAGCCGTCGTTCCTGCATGTCTAAGCTCTAATCCAAGTGATTCTCACATGAATACTAGTTGCATGATCATTATATTAGTCTATGGAGAAGTTTAGAGATGGAAAATGTTTATAGCAATGACATAGAACAAGGTTGAGCTAAGACCAATTGATTAATTCAAAGTTTGACATTCGATTCTACAAGGGCCAACTTCAAACGTGAATATCTATTAATATACATGGAATTTTTCATCCCAAGACCTATCAAATTTTAGATAATTGAATTAGCTTTCCAACGATATCAATTTCATCAAAATCTGACACCCGAGCAAGGAGTTATGGCTTTGCGAAGTAGAGTGTGTCGCCTAAACAATAGCACATGGCTATTGGAATAGGTGTGCGATAAAAAATGCGGCGCATACTTAAATATGTGCGATAATCAATGCGGCGCATACTTAAATGTGTGAGATAAGCAATGCGGCGCATATGTAAATGTATGTGATAAGCAATGCGACGCACACTTGGTGTTTCAGGTAGTAAAAACACTCCATTTTGAGTTATTTTGAGGGAAATTAAGTCTTTTGGCACTTATTACACACCCCTAAACTTAACCTTACGAATTTAATAGAATCTAAACATATCATAACCCTATTATCAATTTAAGTTTATCATCCAAGAGCACTAAAGGAGAAAAACAACTAGGGTTGCACAATCAACATTGAGGGTCCAATCTTTCAACGAATCCGTTACCATAAAGGTATGTGGGGTTTTCAACAAGAACATTCTTTCGTTCTTGTGCCCAAAAATTTGTACTATTTTACGAAGATACATGATTTTACATGTTTAATTATGAATTTGAGATGGAAACTATTATCCTATATTCTTGTTCAAGAAACTATGATATTTTTGTGATGTCTTAAAGATAAATTCCTTGGGTTTTGATGTTAATATCATGTTTCAAGTTGAATTTCCAGATTTTCATATGATTTATACTTGTTTGCTATACAAAGCATGAATCTTGAAATGTTTTGCTCAAGTATTGATATATGGGATTTAAACTATCTTTGAGATTATGATCTTTGGTGAAGTAATGTGTTATACACACCTTGATATTTGAATGATTCGACCTTTTGGTCTTGAAAGAGTTATTTTTGAACTCGAATGAGAAAAGAAATCCGCATGTTGATTTATTATGAAAAAGGGGTAGCATGATGACTCCCGATATGAATTGTTGAATTGCGGTGTTGTGGATTTTCTTTTGAAATGATCTGAGCTAAGTTTGGGAGTAGTCTTTAGCACCGAGTGGGAGGTATAGCTGTGATTGGTACTTTCCTAGAACTACGTGCCCCCGTAGGATGTGAGCCTGAGGCTGATTGATATAGTGATCACTAGTGAACAAAAGATTAAGGTCCTACTCCGATGGCAAGGATAGGATAGCTCTCCCCAATATGGGTTGGACGTTGGACTCCATGTAGCTCACATGGTTTATGTCTGTTGTAAGAGACTCCCAATGTGTGTGTGTGTGTATTCTCCTATCTAATATGAAAAATCTTATTCTTCTATCTGAGATGAAAAGATATTTGTTTGAAAGACTGAGTTTGAGAAAGTCATTGTTTTTGAAAGATTTAATAAACATATATTCCAAAGAGAATTTTTATGAGATTTGATTGCTTTGATGATTTGGAATCGAGATGGAAGTGAATTGAGATTTATTATGATGACTCACATGTTTCACCCGATATATTTTACTCTCTTATGATTATGATGATTTTAATTCGAACTAACTGAGTCGTTTATATCAGCATGCATAATTTTATAAATTGTGATGATATTAAGATATTATTTTATATATGCATTGCGCC
Organism: Capsicum baccatum var. pendulum; assembly: GCA_030864225.1. Lineage (NCBI taxonomy): Eukaryota > Viridiplantae > Streptophyta > Magnoliopsida > Solanales > Solanaceae > Capsicum > Capsicum baccatum. The sequence goes on from CM061552.1 coordinate 9,082,488, forward strand.
CCCATATGCTCGGTATGTTTCCATGGTACTGACCCACATATTCGTATGTGGGCTACATTTTCTCGGAATGTAGGTACAAGGTATAGTGTACATCTTCAGATCCAGTCAGTTCGTGGCATCCAATTAGCAGGTGATGAGTCCTTTTGATTCAAGGGCTTGAGTTAGTTATATAGTTCAAGAAGTGTTGTATTTTCTTTATTCAGTCGTATTGAGTTGGGTTAGTCGGGAGTCATGACCCGGCTACCTACAGTCAGTACTAGTAAAGGTGTAACACCCCGTACTTAATTACGTGCATTAGCCATGGTTATATGTGTTGGAGTATATGTATTGATCATAAGTTAGGTATATATGAGTTTAAGTATGAGTATTGATTATTTTGAGATGGTTTCAAGTATATAGTTGATTATATGTGTATAGGAATCGACTTTATTTATACCGGAATTTGCTCGTCGAAGTTTCTAGGTGAAGTTTATCGAGTTAGCTTTCCAACGATATAAAGATTTCTGAAAACAGATGAGTATCGGATATAAGCGAGCATGTTCGAAACTTGAAAACGGTGGACGCAATGAACAGTAAATGTGAAGAAATTTTCTGCAAAGTACTGCAGCCAAACAGATTTTTGGGTCGACTTTAAACGATCATAACTCCTTGTACAAAAGGAACTGTGTGAGATGCTATATATAGATGAGAAGCCCCGAGAGTCTTCTTTCTATGCAATTGGTTTCACCCAAATTCATTATCGGAGCAAAGAGTTATGGTCGATTTACTTTAGCCTAACAAAACAGTCCACCATGGACAGATTCGGATTTACTTAAATTTTAAGGGCAATATGGTCATTTTCCATCATCTCATGGACGAAAATTGGTCATTATATACTTATACTTAGCCTCATATCCATCATTTATCATCCAAAATTATTGAAGAATAAGAAACCCTAGCCTAAGTTCAACTCCAATCATCTTGTGATTCAACCGTAGAAAATCCAAATTGATTCCGTAGTTGTGTTCACCGTCTCGAGGGCTTCGAGAAGCACCCCTTATTTGTGCCAACAGGACTTCGAAATCGAAAGGGTCATTTTATGGTAAGGATGTAAATTATGTTGGTTTTATTTATATGGATATGTATATATATATATGCATGTGAGCATAAGAAGTATGTTATTTGATTGTTGTTGAAAGATGATTGGGAAATGATGTTGGATTATTCTTGTGCATGGTTGGATTATGTTGAATTGTGAAGGGATTTGGTGTGATGATATGGTATTGAAATGATGATTATATATATATATATACACATAAACCTATTGTTCAAGTTGGTTTTTGGAATGCTTTGCAAATATTGGTTGTATGAAATTATGGAAGAGAATTGTAAAGGCGGGAAGTTGTGTTGAATTGGTATCCGAATCTACAACGAGGTATGTAAATCATACTCTAACGATGTTCTTTGGCATGAAAACACTAATGTTCCGTCAAGTAAGATTCCGAGGTTGTCCAAAAACATGTATTGTTCTACATTACCAACGAAGTTGTTTCCATTCTATAAAGTGTCAAAATATTTCATTGATATACCAAACGGCTCCTATTTCATTGTTGTGATATTGATGATTCTGAAACACATTGTTGATGTACCAATGAGTCTTTATTACATCGTTATTGTATAGAAGGTCTATTACTTGGTTCCTATTGATGTATCATTGTTCCAAAGGTACTATATTGGCATGAACACTAATGTAATAATCTCAAAAGCTTTTGAACTAAGTTATTGGAAAGATCCCTTATGCGTGTTACTTGATATACGTGTGGGTGGTAGCTCAGGGGATTAAGCCTAGCATGGGTCGATCCCGATACTTGATATGATTACAGTTGATATGTACTGGGGGCATCCTAATGGTTACAGTACGTTACAGTATTGATTATTGTTAGGTGGTTGGAGGTTCGGGAGGAGGAGGTAATGGCGAATGATAATTGTAAAGAATAAAATGAACGAATGTATACCGTTCCACAAATGTGTTTGAATTCAAGAACCCAATTCAGATTAATGAATATATACATGATCCTAAAAGTGTTTATGAAGTGTGGCTCACTTCTATTATGATTTATTCACTTGCGTCTGATTTTCTTGATCCCCCATATCACATATGATTATTTACAACTTTACATACTCAGTACATATTTCGTACTGACGTCCCTCACGGGGGACTTGCATTTCATGCTGCAGGCACAGGTGCTTCAGCTCATTCACAGCATAGATAGGAGCCAGGTCATACAGCTATTGTTGGTGAGCTCCAGTTTGCTTCAGAGCTTTCCGAGTTGGTTCCTTATGTTTTGTTATTGTACAGGAGTCATGTGTGGGCGGGGGTTTGTCCCAACCCTAGTTATTTCATGTATATCCTAGAGTCTTTGTAGACATAAGGAAGGGTAAAGTCATGGAAGTTTATATAGTGATGTTATATTTGTATATGTGGTGGCCTCGACGGCCAAGTATTATATATATATATATCTGTGCGTGTTGTGATGATACAGGTAATTAGACCCTTCTATATGCAACGAAGTATTGTCCAAATTTTTGGTGACATGTAAGTGAAAGTACAGGTATTTGAACGGGTTCTCCCGGGCCTTCTCGGCTTCGGGTGCCAGTCCGGCCCGATGGGATTTTGGGGCGTGACAAAAGGCTTCATAGGCAGTCAGTAGAAGTTGATGTATTTCGATTCAGTTTTGATTGTAAAAGTAGAGTTGTAATCTTGTAAATTTAGTTTTGTATCTATCATATTCAGAAAAGATTTATTTTTCGTAGATTTGTATAGATTTATACTTTTTGTTCAGTTGCTTATAAGTTATGCCAGTAGAAGGATTAGCTTTGGGTCACTTGTGATCCTAAGCACCGTGTGACGTCTCGAGACCCGATTTCAGGGAGTTACAATCACATATAATTTCTTTCAATGTTTGAGCTAAAGGGTTATTGAATAGAGCAAAAAGAAATCAAAGGGTTGTTGAATAGAGCAAGTCCACATTATACGATCCATGCCACAGAGACAAACATTGTGGTTCACGGTGGAGGTGGGTGTTTTCCGGTGAGTCACTAATTAAGTGAAAGTTATTAGTGTTAGTGGTGGCGGGGACTATTGAAGCTTAAGGAGGAGGAAAGAAGGGGGGTGGGGGTGCGGGGATATTGAAGCATAAGGAGAAGGAGGAACGACGGGGTGGGGCGGGCTATTGAAGAAGAAGGAGGAGTAAGGGGGTGGGGTGGATTATATATATATATATATATATATATATATATATATATATATACTATATATACTATATATATATATATTGCTTTTTTAAAATAAAAAGAAAAATAATATATGTGTTGGATTACTTTTTTAAAAAAAATTATAATTTCTTACGTGGCAATGACATGGCACTGAGTTGGTAATGACGTGGGACGTGTGTACTTCACTCTCCGTAGTGAGAGTGGTATAATTATTTTAGGGGGGGCAAAAACTTCACTTTAAAGTTGTTAAGGGGGGTAAATAATTACTCGATTAGTTTAGGGTCTAAAGTAAGTTTTGGCTACAAGTTTAGGTGTGTTTTGATTTATTATCTCTTTTCATTTTGTTTGAGAGAAAGTGGCCTCAAAGGACTTGAACGTATACTACATCAGTTCCTTGGATCAGTTAGCAGACATCTTCACCAAGAGCCTTTCTTCCTCTCGGTTTTATCTCTTGCGTTTCAAGCTTACAGTTGCCCAGTTACTGCTCAGCTTGCGGGGGCATGTTAGGACACCATAATAGTCACATATTATGTATTTATATTTGATTAGAATTGTATAGTTTATCTCTTCAACAATTTGTATTCAACTATACTTTGTATAGCTTCTTGTATATATTGAGGCAAAACCCCTCTGTGAATATAATTGAGTGAAAACCTTTTCAGTATCAAAGCAGATTCAGGTCTAATCCTACCTCTTGACTTTAAGATCATTGTCTTACTTTATATCGTCTTTACATTATATTTGAGCTCAGTCGGCCGATGATGCCTACTGAGTACCCGGGCCATGTTTTGGTACTCATACTACACTTCTGTACCCTTTTGGTGCAAACCCAGGTTTTAGTTACCGCCGTCGAGCTAGTTCGTGCGAGTTGACTACTTAGAGATAGAGAGAGCTCTTGGAGATCGAGTTGCCTTCTTTCCCCTCTATCCTTATTTGTCTTTTGCTTTCGAAATAAATGTATGATATTATTTAAGACATTTTAGATTTTGGGATTTTAAATTTCTCTTGTCAAGTTTAGAAGCTCTTGTATTAATACTATCATGTCGTGGGATTTGTGTTTGAATATTGGTTGTCCTTAGTTGTGAAATGTTATTGTTATATACTGTGTTTATATATAGATCGAGTCCATGTTGGACATTCTTACAGAGGTAACCCATTTCCATAGCTTCGGGTTACGGTCTCGATTTACCTACCAATGGAATGTGGTAGGTGCCATCATGAGTCCGAACGGTTCGTGACAAATTACTACTACAGAAATGTCCTAGATATCCTAAATAAATGCCTCACAAATTATGTGAAAGAATCTTAACATCCAATCTTAAAACTCTTAGTTAAAGGAGAATATTTTAATTATTTATTAATTTTTTTATAAGATAGCAATTAAATACTACGTACTAAGACTTAATTTAAATTGATACAACTTTTTGGAGAGTTCTCTTGAGAATATAATTAAGTAAAAGTATAATTTCTCTAACAGCTTACGTTTTTAGATGAGATGGTCACATACATTTTTAACATGACATCGAAGCAAGTAGAGGTCTTACTATCGAATCTCATCACCACTTATTATCAAAACGAATTTTAACATGCTTGACCCACAAAATAAAATCAGGCCCTCATGTGACAAAATGTCAGTACCATGCATCTGCTTCAAAGCCAACGTGATTCTCCTAATTGGTTTTACGACAAGGGAATGCCAGTGAATTAGTGAAGGGTGATTGATAATATTCCATTTCTTGAGAGTCAGTGAAATGGTAGCTACCAAAGCAAAAACTGCTCGTTTTTCCTTTCCCGCGAGTATGATGAGCGGCCATAGCTTCAGCCATGATGAACACACAGTTCAATAAGTTCTTTGCTCATCTCAAAATGTAAAAAAGATAAATACATATATAACAGATGTTATATATTTTCATCTGATGGATTTTGCTCATCGCAAAATGTAAAAAAGATAAAATATATATAACAGATGTAGCCGCATAAAGTAGTATAATATTATTAATACTTAAGATTAAAACGCAATACATAAAGATATGCTCGTTGTTATTAAAAATGCTTTCATGTCATCAGCTGTGAACAATTCAAAATCACCACTAGCTATGACCAAAGTATAACTTTTTAGTACATCAAGTAGCAAATTAAAATGGGAGAAAAACACAACCTTTACTGCATAGATACCTTTGCTAAAAAGCTAAAAAGACACTATACAAATAGTGTTGATTTATCGTCAAAACTCCTAGACTTGCTACCAAGTCATTATTGATTAATTTCTATACCCAAATGGCATTAGCCCTAATGAGCAATTGCTTTAGTTTGCCTCTCACATTAAGGCTCATTATCTCATTAGCACCACCGACTAACTCTTTCCCTATAAATATTGCTGGCACACTTGGTTGACACCCTAGTTCTATCAATGCCTTTTCCATTTTCTTCCCATTTGGATGTGTATCGAGCTCATAAACTGTAGGGTTTGCACCAAAACTGCGAATTAGGGTCTCGATGGTATGAGAGATGCAACAACTACTCTTGGTGAATATCACCACCGCACTTGATGATCCCAACTTCATCACCATATCCATATTTAAACACCTTCAAGAAATTAAATAATGTGTTTGGTTAAAAGCCAAGATTTGAAGCTTTTAGGGGAGATGAAAGAAGTTGTGAAGGCTAAAGGTTTGTGAAGTGAAGTGAAGTGAATTTGAAACTTGAATTGTTGTTGAGAAACTTGAACCTATCATGAAGCTATATATAGAGGCAATAAAGTGCTAAAAAGAGTGAAAATTTCTAATTCGATATATCTAGATTTTTCTTGATCATTAGTATGATAAGGGCATGCATACCTTATCTACCTTTAAAGTATTCCCAGAATATTATTGTGGCATTTCCAGTGTACATAAAATTGATAAAAAGCCCTCTTGAATACAATGTATCTTGATATATAGGAAAATAAGACATCTATACATATCCAGCTGGAGTGATCTTTCTCAATAAAATGTTACTTTTAATTTGAGAAAAAATTTAAATCTTTTTATTTTTTCTGAATATATGCTCATAGATTGACATGCTGTTGAAATCAAGTCCACATTATACGATCCGTGCCACAGAGACAAACATTGTTAAAATTCTCTTTAGTATAAAGTGATTTGATGTCTCAGTCCTCGGTCACTCTATCAATAGTTACTATCTCAGGTCAGTTTCTTTGTTGAATAAAATGGAAAGTAAAAGGATAATAACTATTTGTTGAGTGATCATCAAAGATAACAACTACTAGTTGAGTGACCATATGATATAATCACTATTAGTTGAGTGACCATCAGTGATAGTAAGTGTTTGTTGAGTGATCATCTAGAATAATAACTATTAATTAAGTGACCGGCCATTTGAGATTAATAATAATTAGTTGAGTGATCATCGAGATAATAACTATTAGTTGAGTGACTGACCATTTGAGATAAATAACTATTAGTTGCACCGCTGATCATTTGATATAAATAACTATTTAGTTGAGTGACTATCAACTACCGGTATAAAGTAAAGGAATGTCGTACATTTACTGGTATATGAAAATTGATCCCTTGCTACTTCCAAAGGTCACATATAAGTGTATCATTTTAGATTGTAAAAGATATACATAGCACAATTTTTGGATGTGAGGATAAAATAAAATCTTCAAAAGATGTCTCGTACAAGAGCAAGTAGAAAGAATGGAATTTTCAATTACAATATTCTTTTACTGTGATGATCATGACTAACTTAGCTGAAATTTCTTCAGAAATATTCCAAACAGTACTAAATAGATCACATAATCAATTGATTCTTCCTAATAAAAGAAAAGTGCTAAGAAGAAGAAGGAATAGACCTTTTGCTACCTTTGAAAGGCTAGTGTAAGAGCCTGTTTGGCCTTCCAAAAACTGATTATTCTGATGCTCCCTCATCTCAATTTAGGTGACATTCTTGACTAAACATAAATCTTAAGAAAGATAGGAAGACCTCTGAAATTTGTGTTTTAAAAAAACTCAGATGTACATTTGTGAAGTTACAAATCATTTCATTTATGATATAAAAGGAAAATTTAAAGTAATCTTTTATTAGATTATAGAAATGTGACATTCTTTCTTAAACAAACTATAGACACCTAATTTTGTCCCTCCCGAAGTCTAATTTTATTCATTTTCAGTTCACCTTATCATGTGTCCAACCTCATGTAATTATATCCCACAAAAATACAAAAATAAACAAAAACAATACCTCAAACTAATTTATCTTATCCTAACAATAACAAACTAAAAGAAGGGAGACCACGGGTACACCTAACAAAAAGGACCCATTTTATCACCATCTTCTTCTCCATATATTTGGATATACACGCACAAACCCAGATCATCATCTCCATATTTCTCTTCTACACAATAACACACATCACTCATATATAAGAATTATAGAATTAACACCTCACTGGGAAGCTCCATTAGATAGATATACACCCGCCTCATCATTTCTGACCGAAAACATTACAAACACATACACCTCCCAGCTTCGACATACATACCTTTGAGAAAAAATAGAGTTCAGAGAGAGATGGTGAACAATCGAGAGTTGATCGGAGAACGGGGAAGATATAGAGAAATTGAGAGGGGTTGTGATCGAAAAAGGAAAAGAAACAAAATTTGGCTTAAAAGAGATCACGAGAGAGGGATAGAGATCGAACGAGAGACGATTTAGGGTGGAGGAGAGCAGCTCCGACACTGTTAAGCTTACCGGAGCTCCGGTGACGCTACAACAGTGACCGGAGAATGCTGGGAAACCACTGAACCCGACCTCCAGTGTCGATTCCGGCGACCATCCACCAGAAAGCGACCAACAACAGTAACGGAGTGCGCTAATTAGGTACGATTGGTAGGGCTTTGTGATCTTTGCTTTGGGTTGCGGGTTTGCTTTCGTGAATTCGTGTTCAGGTCAAATTTTTTGGATTCTTGCGGTTGATTTAGTACGGAGTTAGTGGATCCTTTGTTGAGGTTCGATTCGAGGTTCTTCGGCATGGTTTCTGTCCTTTCGTTGAAGCATTATTGAATTTTGAAACCTTCGAATCGAGGTCTAATTCTCTTCTTTTTCTTCTTTATTTTGTTATTTGTCATGTTCTATGCTTTGAATTGAATCCGGTGTGTTGGTTGATCCGTGGTGGTGTGAATTATTGTTTGTTTTGATTTGGTGTTTGATTTCCTTGATTATGGATTAATTATAAGGTGTGTGATGAAATAATATCTCATGGAGGATTAAAATTGATTATTTGGGAAATGAGAATCGAAAATTGATAAAAGTGAATATTATAGTATTTTGATTCATTGTTGATGTTGAACGTGATATGTCATCGAGCGGGTAGGCAAGCACTAGGCTCGGGTAGGCAAAATTTAGAATTGGTGGATTGTTGGAATGTTTGAAATATGTGTTGGAATTGTTTTGTTTTATCACTTTTGAATCAATTGTATAATTTGGCCGGGAAATGCCCCAAAGTATCTGTATATATTTATTCACCGGGGAATGCCCCGAGGTATCATGTACCCGGAGGACGTTCATGATGAAGGCCCGAGGCGTCGGGTAGAGCATTATTCTAGAATTAATTTAGAGTAGGATTTATTTTTACGCATTTTTTTTAAATTTTTGGATTGTATAATTGGACTGGACCCTAAATTTTGAATTGTGTTATCTTGTTTGCTTGATTGATTGTTTTACATGTTTTGTGTGATTTATACATTCGTGGTGTTAAATTAGCAGATATTGCTCCACCAAGCGACTGTGGTCAAACCACGGGATCTAGGGGTGCCTAACACCTTCCCCTCGGTCAATAGAATTCCTTAACCGGAATCTCTGTTCGCAAACCAGTTTAAAGAGTCAAATGGTTTTGAAAAGGATTTTCCAATGGTGACTTGGCACACCGGATTATGTCAAGTGGCGACTCTGAATAAAAAATGTAAATAAACTTTTTCGAAACAAATTTTCATCTTTATCATTTTAATAATATAAACCCTTTCGAAACTTAAAACTAATCTTTTGGAGTACGGAAAAGGGGTGTGACACAAGCTAAAAAGAAAAATGTGTGTACATAAATTGAGACAGAGGGAGTAACAATTTTGTAAAAACATTTTTAAAAAAATGTATTTTTGGAGGGTTTTTGTTTGATCAGAATTCAGAAGTAGCTTTTTTTAGTAATTGACAATCACATTCTGTTTACTCAATCCATTTAAAATGTGCTTTTAAGTGTCAAAAAAGGAAAGAAAAGACTAGTAATACTAAAGCAAAATTTAGAATTAGGATAATCTAACTAGAGAAATCTATTTATTAAATTCTTATAGTGAAAGACTTTGAAGTGCGCAAGAGAATATATTAATTTGTATTTTTTCTAATGAAGATGTTAGTCTAAATAAAGATGATGGGGATGAAATAATTTTTCTAACCGCAAAAATAGGAATAAGGTCTAGGTACATACCACTTAGCTACTCATCTCAAATTTCAATTGTAAAAATATATCGAATACGTTGTTGTTTGTGATTAGCCAGAATATTAATGTGAAATTGTCCTATTGATAGCCACATTATTTCAACCATATGTCAATAAAAACTTTGGTGAGTAGGAATATTTTCCACGTGCCATATGATCTACTTACTGTTCGAATTATATTTTTTACTTTTTGTTAATTAAAGAAAAAACAAAATCTAGCTAGATAACGTCTGCAAGTTTAATTTGTTTATTGCACCCTTTACTTTTTTAAGAGATTGAATTTGTTTTTCTACGTCATCAGAATCAATAAAAGTCAAAAAGTGAAGGTTGGAAAAGTAACATAAAATATTCAAAAGGACATCCCAAACTATATTATGTTGTTATTTGATGGACCACACACTGTACATGGTAGTATAGGATATGATTAATATCTTTGATTAAAACGTAATTATATATATATATATATTTCTATGGTTTTTCATGTCATCAACTTTGAGGCTTTTTTTTTTTTTTTTTTCATTCGGTGTCTGGTACCCACATGGGAGTCCGACTAATTCGGATTCGCGCTGGGTAGGGTCTTATTTAGCGCTTCCTACCAAGAATTTTTCATACTCAGGACTCGAATTCGAGACCTCTGGTTAAGGGAGGAGCAGCTCCATTCACTGCACCACATCCTTTGGTGGTAACTTTGAGGCTTGAGCAAAGCAAGATCCATACTAAATTGCCAAAGAAAAAACTAGAAAATATGACCAAAGTATGACTTTTATTTATTTATATATCAAGAAGCAAACATGTGAGAGAAAACAAAAAATTCTCCAGAAGAGGTACATCATGTTTATTACCAAAACTCTTAAGACTAATTGCATGATACATAGCTAGTCATTATTAATTACTAATTAATTTCTATATCCAAATGGCATTAGCCCTAATGAGCAATTGTTTAAGCTTGCCCCTTACATTAAGGCTCATTATCTCATTAGCACCACCAACTAACTCTTTCCCTATAAATATTGCTGGTACACTTGGTTGACACCCTAGTTCTATCAGTGCCTTCTCCATTTGCTTCCCATTAGGATGTGTATCGAGCTCGTAAACTATAGGGTTTGCACCAAAACTACGAATTAGGGTCTCGATGGTATGAGAGATGCAACAACTACTCTTGGTGAATATCACCACCGCACTTGATGCTCCCAACTTCATCACCATATCCATGTTTAAACAAATTGAAGAAACAATAAGTAGTTTGGCTCAAATGACAAGATATGTATATATATAGCTTTTAGTACAGAGGAAATTAAAGAAGTTGTGATTGCTATGAGTTTTGAAGTGAATTTCTAGGCTTGATTTGTTGTTGTGAAAATTGAAACTGTAATGAAGCTATATATAGAGGAATTATGTTAGCTAAAAGAGAAAAAGAAAAGGTGCATGCTAGAGCTAGATAGATATATCTAAATTGTTCTTGATCAATTGTATGATAAGGCCTAAGGGCATAATAACATACTCAAGCTTGAAAATGAAAAGAATATAATCTATCACCTTTAAAATATTCCCACAACATCGTAAGGTCACTATTCACATTTTTGGTTCGATGTGTGTTTTTCAGGCTGAATTTTTCTTGTACGAAAAAATAAAATTAATTTCTTATTGAAATGTACGACCACTTCATTTTTAGCTTAAGTCGTTCGAGATCAACTCATGTTTTTATTTACTTCACTATATCTTTAACACGCTCCTTATTTATAATCCGTATCTTGTTATTACTAATTTTTCAATAAATTATTAAACGTCAACTTGTTTCAACAATAGCATGAAATCATGAAAAATGTGTTAGGGTTTTTGCACTATTACATATTTACATTTCCAGAAAGAAAAAATAAAATTCTTTTTATATTTGGCTAACCTCTTTCTTTGAGAAAAGGTTTTGGACATCTATAAATAGAAAATTCCCTTCTCATACCATAACACAATAGCATCCACAATGTAGTTGTTTAAAGAGTCTCGTTTAGGAGGACATTTTCTCCCAATAGTTTTTAATTTTTTTTATATTAGTTTTCAATATGTCGGTCACTTGATCAAATTACATCAATAATATGTTTTTTAGTATGTTTTTCTTTGTCGTCTGAATTATCACTACGATAGTTTACAACTAATAGCTTCTGCATGACGCCCTCTCAATTTCGAACTCAACAAGTGGTATCAAAGCTTACGGTTCAATGGTTCAATGGTGTGGTGAGACGAGATTAAACATGTTCAAAGCGGTTTCAAAATCAAGCTGCAATCAATTTGATGATAATGAAGATATATGTCCAAAAGCTACATGTGGAGATTATTGTCAATCATATTTTCAACAATCCTGCTGTCACATATTTGAAAATAAATCTCACTTTTAACCCTGCAAAAGGGTTTCAATATTCTTATCCCGAAAAGGGCTAATATATTTTTCAACCCCAAAAACTCAATTTTTAAACATGCCAAACAGCAGTGATATATGAAGAATATATATGAAGAACGAAGATCATGCACAAGAAGAAGGAGGATCAAGAATATTTTGAATAAAATCAAGCCAAAAGGGGAGATTTATTAGAGTTTTTGCCCTGATTTTCTTATTCTATTTAAGTTTTATTTTTTCTTAGAAGGAAAATAAAAGTTACCATAATTAATTTTACTTTTCCTGAAAGAAAAAATATAATTTTTCTTCATATTTGGCTAACCTCTTTCTAGGAGGAAAAGTTTTGGATATCTATAAATAGAAGACCCCCTTCACATACCATAACACAGTAACATCCACAATGTAGTCGTTTAAAAAGTCTCGTTTAAGGGGAGATTTTCTCCCAATAGTTTTTAATGTTTTTTTATATTAGTTTTCAATATTTAGGTCACTTGAGCAAATTACATCAATAATATGTTTTTTAGCATGTTTATCTTTGTCGTCTAAATTATAACTACGATAGTTTGCAACTAATAGCTTCCGCATGACACACTCTCGATTTCGAACCCAACAAGAGGGTGTTATGCTGAAGCTATTAGTTACAAACTATTAAGACGATAAATCTAATGAAAAGAAAAACATACTAAAAATATGATGATTATATAGTTTGGCCAATTGACCTACATATAAAAACCTAATATAAAGGAAAACATAAAACTATTAGAGAGAAAATCTCCCCCTAAACAAAACTCTTTAAACGACTACATTGTAGATGCTATTGTGTTATGGTATGAGAAGGGGTCTTCTATTTATAAATGTTCAAGAAAGGTTAGTCAAATATGGAAAAGAATTATATTTTTTTCTTTCAGGAAAAGTAAAAGTAATTATGACAACTTTTATTTTCCTAGAAAAAATAAAACTTAAATATAGTAAGAAAATCAGGGCAAAAACCCTAACAAATCTCCCCTTTTTGGCTTGATTTTCTTCACTTGATTCACCTTCTTCTTGTGCATGATCTTCGTTCTTCATATATATTCTTCATATATCACTGCTGTTTGACATACTTTAAAAATTGAAGCCTTTTGGGTTAAAAATATATAAGCCCTTTCGGGTTAAAAATATTGGAGTCCTTTATTGGGTCAAAAGTAAGCTTTCTTTTCAAATATGTAATAGCAGGATTATTGAAAATGTGATTGACAATCGTCTCCACATGTAGTTTTTGGACATATATCTTCATTATCATCAAATTTGTTGCAACTTTGTTCTCAACATGTCCTCAATCTGAACCATCAGATCATTGAACCATAGGCTCTGATACCACCTGTTAGGTTTGAAATCGAGAGGGCATCATGCGGAATCTTTTAGTTTGCAAATCATAAGACGATAAAGCAGACGACACATGAAAAATTAAACTAAAAATATATTATTGGATATGGTTTGGCCAAACGGCCTACATATTAAAAATAAAATTGAAAATCCTAAAACTTGTTGGAAAAAATCTCCCCCTAAACAAAGACTCAAAAAAGGACTACATTGTGGATGTTATTGTGTTATGGTATGAGAAGGGGGTCTTCTATTTATAGATGTCCAAAACCAAATATGAAAAAGAATAATATTTTTTTCAGGAAAAGTAAAAGTACTTATATTTTCCTTCTAATAAAAAACAACACTTAAATATAGTAAGAAGATCAGGGCAAAAAACCCTAACACACGATTTTTAGCTTAAGCCGTTCGAGATCAACTCACGTTTATATTTACTTCACTATATCTTTAACAAGCCCCTTATTTACGATCCGTATCTTGTTATTACTAATTTTTCAATAAATTAATAAACGTCAACTTGTTTCAACAACCGCATGAAATCATGAAAGATGTACTATATTGGATTTTCAGATTGTACCCAAATCGATTAACAAACATCACTTATATCCATTACTTATTCGTTAAATATTGTGATGCCCTCTTGAAACAATGTATCTGCTATTCTGCTTTTAAGGAAAAATAAATCTTATGTATATGTCCAGCTGTAGTGATTTTTTTCAATAGAATCTTGCTTTTAATTGGAGATAAAAAAGTTAGAAATCTTTTTTTTTCCAGAATATATCCTCATTGACATTAAAATTCCCTTTGGTGTAATGCAGATTACTCAATCAAGAAATGGAATGTACGTAGTACAATTGTTGATCTATGAAAATTGCTTTCTTATTACCTTCAAAGGTCACATATTATACTATCATAGTACTCTCTATTTCCTGGTTAAGGTATCAGAATCAGAATGCAGCAATTACTCTTTTCGTACATGTTTACTTGTTCATGTTTGACTGGATACACTTTTGAAGAAGTAAGAAATACGATTGTAATTTAACCATATCACTCCTAATTATTATATATGTAATCTCACTCATAGAAAAATGAATTAAGAATAATTTTATTACTTAGTAATACAAGTAAAATAATGTATAAAATGATAAACTATCTCTTAATTTCTAAATTGAACAAGTAATTAAACATGAAAAGCTATTTTTAATTGGACTGGGTAATTTAGAGCTTAATTAACAATTGAAACTTTTATGTCAATCCATATAGCAAAATTAACATCACTAATTCATTATTGTGAAAGGTAAAATCAATCAATATTTGATTAATATGATTTTGTAAGAAAAAATAAAAATTGAGGCGGGGAAGGGAAAATGGGAAGGAGATTACAACGTGGGGATCTCATACTACATTCCGAAAAAAGCAGCCTATTTGTGGATACTGTGTACTTACAACCTCTATGATAAGCAAGTGAATGTGGCTAGTGCGTGTCGAACAGTTCATCAACCATTTTTTCGCCTCAACTCCCTAAATAGAAATGTGGATAGTTTCCAAATTCAAGTAAGAAATTTGCACCTGATTGTGATAGCCCTCTCGATATCTTATTGGAGCTTTATAGTTAGTGAACTCACCAAACAAGGTGGGAGTTTAGGTAGCCAACTATTAAGCTACTAATGCCTCTATGTGATCAATAGAACTATTATAGAGAAATAATTTTACAAATAGTGTATCGTGAATATAATAATGGCCGATATGTTATTATAGATAGGATTGTTTTTGCAACTCTTAACACTTTTTAGTATCCTTTCAAACTTCAAAGGTAGTAAAGGTCCATAGCATTTCTTTTTTTCTCAGAAATAAATCTTGAAGAATGTTCCAAATTCTTTTCATTCTTCTTATATTATTATTGTACTAGACATCTTTTATAGATTTTATTTTTTCCCTCTAATCCAAAAAATATGCCAATAACTAAAAGGATAATATACGTGGCCCTTCTAGGTAGTAAGGGTGCATTTTACTTCAAAAATTCTCTATGGTACGGATCGTATAATGTAGACTTGATTTCAATATGTCTTTGAGGATATATTCTGAAAAGATTTCTTTTTCCTTTTTCTCAAATCACTTAAGTAAAAGAAGAAGAAGAAAAAATCGAGTGAATATTTAAAAGGACTTTAGTGAGCTTACAATGTTCTTGGAATATTTTAAAGGTGATAGATTATATTCTTTTAATTTTCATCTGTTGAGTATATGTTATGACATGTTGCTATAGAATCCTGGACAGCCAGATAAGGCATACAATATATGTCCTTATCATACAAGTGTGTAATCAAGCATAATCTAGATATATCACATTAACAACTTGTAATTTTTACTTTTTTATTTACTCTTTTAGTTAGCATAATGCCTCTATATATAGCTTCATGTTACGTTCAATTTTCTCAACAACAAATCAATACCCTCAAATTCATTTCACAGCTTCTTTCCTCTTCACTGAAAGCTAATACTCATTGTTTCTTGAACTTGTTTAAGCAATATGGATATGGTGATGAAGTTGGGAGCAACAAGCGCGGTGGTGATGTTCACCAAGAGTAGTTGTTGCATTTCTCATACCATCGAGACCCTAATTCGCAGTTTTGGTGCAAACCCTATAGTTTATGAGCTCGATACACATCCAAATGGGAAGAAAATGGAAAAGGCATTGATAGAACTAGGGTGTCAACCAAGTGTGCCAGCAATATTTATAGGGAAAGAGTTAGTTGGTGGTGCTAATGAGATAATGAGCCTTAATGTAAGGGGTAAGCTTAAGCAATTGCTTATTAAGGCAAATGCCATTTGGGTATAGTAATTAATCAATAATGATTTGGTAGCAAGTCTAGGAGTTTTGACAATAAATCAACTCCATTTATAGTTTGTTTTTTAACAAGCTTTTTAGGAAGGTTGTATTTTTCTCCAATTTTAGTTTGCTTCATGATGTACTAAAAAAGTTAATACTATGGTCATAGCTAGTGGATTTTGGTTTGTGCATAACTGAGCATATCTTTATGTATTGCATCTTAATCTAAAGTATCAATAATATCTTTATATACTATTTTATCATATGGCTACATGCTCTGATTAATCATCTTTAACACCTTTACTTGAAGTTCTAGATCATATATAATGATATCCAAATTATGTAAAGAAGCATTATTAAGAGCATGTTAGAGTGAGAATACACTTGTATTTGCTTAATTAATTAACACATCCCTTCCCATGAGGCCTGATTCTATTTCAATTTTCATGTTTCTAACGGAAAGACCTCTGCTCTGATTAGAGGTGTTTGTATATATCTCATCTAAAACTGACTTAAATTGTCAAAGAGAGCTCACTTTTTTTTTTCTACTTAATTAGTTCTCAACAATACTCTCTCTAAAAGAAAAAAAACTGAGTCAATTTAATTCCAATATTATTTCATTGATAAATAGAAGCAAACCAGATGACTAACATTAATGCAAAGACAACATGTCCTCAAAAGAACACATCTCCTTTAATACTTCAATTTTTAACATCTTCCTATTCTACATGGATAAATGGCAACTTCACTCTAGATTATGGGTGTCAAACGGGCCGGGCCAAGCCAGGTCAACCCGGAATCGGCCCTTCTATTTTAACCGGGTTGAGGGCCGATTTTGGTGCTAAACGGGTCGGGCCAGGACAAACAGTAAAAAAAATTAAAACCCACCCTAACCCGGCCCACTTAACCCAATCCAGTCAAACCTATCAAAACCCGGTCAAACCCGGTCAAAAATATAAAAAAAAAACTTTCTTTTAATATACATTACATATACCCACCTATATACATTATAAATACGTTAAATAATATATATACACTATATATATAGTATATACTACATTAGAATTTAAAAAATATATACACATATACACAATTAGTCAATTACTCATATATACTCATCATTCAATGAATATATACTACTACTTACAAAATATACTACAATATATATACATTACAATATATATAGATATACTTATATACTAATTTATAAAACATATACACATGTATACATTACATATACACTTCTATAGAAGATATATGCACAAATATACAAAACATATGCTACTTAATATAATAAATTAATAATATTTGGTAGTAAATTAATAATATATTAGAAGTAAGTTTTTAATTTAAAGTAGAAAATTAGAAATTCAATTTAAAATTTTAAATCGTTAAATGAAAAAATATAAAAAGCAAGGACTAAGGAGTGAATGAATTTGGGGAATTTTATTGATTGCAAAATGATCCAAAATTTATAATTTACATGAATGAAAAATCTACAAATTATGCATCATTTTTTCCAACTCATTCATGTTAATATTAACGGGAACTTACATAGGATAGTCGAAGTCAATGGGGGCAAAACCATGCATTGGACTTGATTCTGCTGAGTTCTCCCGTGAAGTCATAATTTCTTCAAGTTTCAGCTCGTCACTCGACTCCGGTTCCATTCCTTGGTTTCTTCTTTCCGCTCTAATCCAATCTTTGAGGTAAACTAGAACATTCATTGCATTGCTTCCCAATGAGTGTCGGTTGGTTCCAAGCTGCTGTTGTCCCTGACTAAAGGCACTCTCTGATGCAACGGTTGACATTGGAACATTCAAGATATCTCTAGCTAATCTTGAAAGCACAGGATATTGTGTTTCATTACTCCTCCACCAATCCAACGTATTGTTCTGTCGTCTGCGATCCTCTGTTGTCGTCCGAAGATAATATTTCAGCTCTTCCCGATAAGTTGATGTGTAAGTTCTCTCATCAACAGTGTTCCAACAATTTAAATCATAAAACGAATCAGAAAAACCACTATGTGTCGGTCTTTTAGAAGATGATGGCTCCTCGGGATGATGAGGAGCAACAATTGGAGTGATATTTGTAGGTACGGCTAAATCAAATAAATCAGCATAGTGATTATATAATTTTTCTATGTAATCCTTTGCATCAGCCGTAGCCGTCCACAAATCAGGTTGTACTTGTTCAGAATCATGGTTAATATTTATTTCTAAGTTAGTATAAATAAGAGTACTAAAGTGGCACATATTATTATATTTCATGCACGGATTTAGCATAGCACCAACCAAGTAACTAGGGGGAATCGGAAAAAATATTTTTTAAATTTCGTAAACATGGCGCCAACAGCTTCTTTATAACCTTCTTTATTTTTATATTCTTTGAGCAAACCAGAAATATTGGCTATATATGCCAAAATATTACAAACAGTAAGATAATAAGCACCGGAAAATTCAACCGTAGCTACGTAACATTTTTCTAAAAACTTAACAAGATTATTAATTACAACCCAATCAGAATTATGTAGCATGCAATCAACAGAATCAGCAAATGAACCGCAATGTTGGTTAAAAGCTAGTGTAATAGGAATTCTATATTTATAACAAGTTTTTAAAAATTCATACTTAAAATTCCATCTAGTATCAATTTTCTCAGGCATCAAAATCGGTGTAAGTCCATTTTCTTGTCATTTAACTTTAAATTCTCTAATTCTCGATCTACGGTTATATCCTTGAATAAAACCAACAGCAAGACGAATTTTTTCAATATAAAGCTCAAAAAACTCAAGACCATCTTTTACAATTAAATTATATATATGACATGCACACTTAATATGAAAAATTTTAGGTAAGAGCGAAGATAGCATAGATTTTATTTTTGTTATAGCAGTCTTGTTGTTAGAAGCATTATCAAAAGCAATACATAAAATTTTATTTTCGATACCATAATAGCCGGCAATTTTAACAATAGAATCGGCAATAAATTGTCCAGTATGTTCACGATCTTCATCATATAAGAAAGTAAGAATACGTTTATGCATCACGAAATTACTATCCATCCAATGACAAGTAACGGTTAAATAATCATTTTTATTTACAACACGATCAAGATCAGAAGTTAGGGACAATCTACATTGAATATATTTTTTAACAATGTTGATAAATAAAAACAATATTGTGAATGGAGTCTAAAAATATCAGACCGACAAATAGTTCTAGGAATACCGTTAAACATAAGATTATAAATTGCTTGTATATAACGAATAAAGGCATCAGAAGAAGGAAAACTAAAAGGCAAACAACCCATAGCTACCATTTTAGCTATTTCTTTCCGGTCCCTCAATTTATTATACTTCTTCGCTACGTGAACGGTTGCTAGGTCCATTCTAGTTTGCGTTGGTCCACCAACATCCCCACCACCTTGTGCAATATTTAACTCTCTTTTTGTGATCTTCAGCTATATGTCTCATTAACATACCCGTAACCCCTCACTTGCCTGCACTTCTATGCTTATATATTTGTTGGCAAATATTGCATTGCACCTCAATATCTGATATACGTTCAAAAAATTATCATGCAACACTAGTTCTTTTACGAGGTCTTGGGGCACTGGGAGGACGGGGAGGGAGATTAACCGATTCAGATCTAACATTAGCATCTCCTACTGCGGGTGTCTCAGCAATATTTTCATTATCTTCGTCTAAATTAACCGCATCTACTTTTTTTTTTCTTCTATACCGTATTTTTTTTGAGCTTCTACATAATCCATATCGTGAGCACCTACACCTATTTCTTTCTCAAAAGGTGTTCCAAGCGGTACCGGAGGCGAAGGCACACGGGTATATCTACTACTTGAACTACCTCTACAGATAGTAATTCGCTTTTTACTGCCACTACCGCTTCCGGGACAAAAAATTTTAACACCTTTAGTAGCGAAGTTTCTTAATTTATCCATAATATAAATTAAATTAAACTAAAAATATTCAAAATACACAAATATAATAAAATTAAATATTAAACAATTAATACAATAAATAAAAATTAAACGTAAGAGATGGAACGATAATATCAAATTTTGGAAGTATTCAAAGGTTGCGATTTTAGAAACTTCCGCTCGTACTTTGTAAACGAAAAATTAAAAAATTAAAGTAAACACTTTAAGAAATTAAATAGATTGAATATTTGAGAATTGAGAATTGAGATTTAAGAGAGAATGAAATTTGAGAGAGTGAAAAATTGTGTGAAAAATGATTTGAAATTATAAGATATTTATAGAATTTTTTGGGGGATTAAAAAATATTTTTTAGAGTTAATTTTTTTTTTTTTAATAAATGGACCCAAACTAGCCGTTTGGACCCACTTGACACCCTTACTCTAGATACTAGAACTAGATACAACAAGACAAATTTCTTTGAGAGTTAAGTCCTAGTACATAGTAGGCTATTGCCATTTTCAATTTATAAATAAATAAAATATTCTCCATTTACTAAGTTTTAATGTCACAACTTCTTTGTAGCTTGTAACTGTCCCTTAATTGACCATCATCAATCGTCTAAGAATTTTCAAAGCGTTTTGACTATTCGGTTTATTAAGGGGAATAGTGGCGCCCTCATCCAATGCTACGGTATTTCTGAACTTAGCACTTAGCAACAGATGAGAGTTCGTGCTTGAATTCAGATCGGACTAGACTCTGCTTTGTTTGAGTTGCTCATAGGCATGCAGCCCGTAGATTTCATTTGTTCTGAACAAATATATAGAGATCTTCGTGGAATGTGTAAAGAGTTTCAATTGATCTTTTTAGGATCCTTATCTCCCACACATGGAGATTTCCTTTGATAGATCGTCAAAGCGTATACGTTTGAATAAATTCTTAAAGGACAGATTAAGCCTGTCAAGTGGGTCAGGTCGGATTCGGCCCGGTAAGTCTAGGATTTTAGGATTCCGGATCTCGGGTTAGTTATTTTTTTAATTTGGTCCCGGTTAACTCGACCCGGAATGCTTTTTTTTTTTTAATTTTATGATTTTGGGCCAAACTAGCCCTTGGCCCAACGGCTATATAGCCATTTTTGAGTCCACACGGTTAGTTTGGGCTCATTTCTTAAAAGGAAAAAATATTTTACATTAAAAATTATTTTTTAATCCCCAAAAAAATTCTATAAATAACCTACACCTTCAAATCATTTTTCACAAAATTTTTCTCTCTCTCAATCTCAATTCTCAGTTCTCAATTCTCAAATATTCAATATATTTAATTTCTTAAATTGTTCACTTTAATTTTTTAATTTTTCATTTACAAAGTACGAGCGGAAGTTTCTAAAGTCGCAACCTTCGAATACTTTCAAAATTTGGTATTGTCGTTCCATCTCTTACGTTTAATTTTTATTTATTGTATTAATTGTTTAATATTTAATTTTATTATATTTGTGTATTTTGAATTTTTTTAGTTTAATTTAATTTATACTATGGATAAATTAAGAAACCTCGTTGCTAAAGGTGTTAAAATTTTTTATCCCGGAAGTGGTAGTGGTAGTAAAAAGCGAATTACTAGCGGTAGAGGTAGTTCAAGTAGTAGATATACCCGTGTGCCTTCACCTCTGGTGCCGCTTGGTACACCTTTTGAGGAAGAAATAGGTGTAGGTGCTCACGATATGAATTGTGTAGAAGCTCAGGAAAATTATGGTATAAAAGAAGAAAATGAAGTAGATGCGATTAATTTAGACGAAGATAATAAAAATATTGGTGAGACACCCGCAGTAGGAAATGCTAACGTTAGATCAGAATCGGTTAATCTCTCTCCCAGTCCTCCCCGTGCCCCAAGATGTCGTACAACAACTGGTGTTGCCTGACAATTTTTTGAACGTATATCAGATATTGAGGTGCAATGCAATATTTGTCAACAAATATATAAGCATAGAAGCGGAGGCAAACAAGGGGGTACGGGTACGTTAATGAGACATATAGGTGAAGCTCACGAAAGAGAGTTAAATATTGCACGAGGTGGTGGGGATGTTGGTGGGCCAACGCAAACTAGAATGGACCCAACAACCGGTAATGTAACGAAGAAATATAATAAATTGAGGGACCGGGAAGAAATAGCTAAAATGGTAGTTGTGGGTTGTTTGCCTTTTAGTTTTCCTTCTTCTGATGCCTTTATTCATTATATACAAGTAATTTATAATCCTATGTTTAATGGTATTCCTAGAAGTACTTGTCGGTCTGATATTTTTAGACTTCATTCACAATATTATTTTTATTTATCAACATTGTTAAAAAATATTCAATGTAGATTGTCCCTAACTTCTGATCTTGGTCGTGCTGTGAATAAAAATAATTATTTAATCGTTACTTGCCACTGGATGGATAGTAATTTTGCGATGCAAAAATGTATTCATTCTTGTTTATATGATGAAGATCGTAAACATACTGGACATTTTATTGTTGATTCTATTGTTAAAGTTGTCGGATATTATGGTATCGAAAATATAATTTTATGTATTGCTTTTGATAATGCTTCTAACAACAAGACTACTATAAAAAAAAAAAATTTACGCTATCTTCGTCGTTGCCTGAAATTTTTCATATTAAGTGTGCGTGTCATATATATAATTTAATTGTAAAAGATGGTCTTGAGTTTTTTGAGCTTTATATTGAAAAAATTCGTCTTGCTGTTGGTTTTATTCAAGGAAATAATCGTAGATCGAAAATTAGAAAATTTAAAGTTAAATGACAAGAAAATGGACTTACACCGATATTGATGCCTGAGGAAATTGATATTAGATGACATTTTATGTATGATTTTTTAAAAACTTGTTATAAATGTAGAATTCCTATTACACTAGCTTTTAACCAACATTGCGGTTCATTTGCTGATTCTGCTGATTGCATGCTACATGATTCTGATTGGGTTGTAATTAATGATCTTGTTAAGTTTTTAGAAAAAATTTATGTAGCTACGGTTGAATTTTTCGGTGCTTATTATCCTACTGTTTGTAATATTTTGACATATATAACTGATATTTCTGGTTTGCTCAAAGAATATAAAAATAAAGAAGATTATAAAGAAGTTGTTGGTGCCATGTTTATGAAATTTAAAAAATATTTTTTCCCGATTCTATTTACTTGGTTGATGCTATGCTAAATTCGTGCATGAAATATAATAATATGTGCCACTTTAGTACTATTATTTATACTAACTTAGAAATAAATATTAACAATGATTCTGAACAAGTACAACCTGATTTGTGGACGGCTATGAGTGATGCAAATGAATAAGTAGAAAAATTATATAACCACTATGCTGATTTATTTGATTTAGCCGTACTTACAAATATCACTCCAACTGTTGCTCCTCATCCTCCCGTGGAGCCATCATCTTCTAAAAGGCCGGCACATAGTGGTTTTCCTGATTTCTTTTATGATTTAACTTGTTTGAACAGTGTTGATAAGAGAGCTTACACATCAACTTATCAGGAAGAGCTGAAATATTATCTTCGGCCGCTGCCAGAGGATCACAGGCGACGGATCAACATGTTGGATTGGTGGAGGAGTAATGAAACACAATATCCTGTGCTTTCAAGATTAGCTAGAGATATCTTAAATTTTCCAATGTCAACCATTGCATCAGAGAGCACCTTTAGTCAGAGACGACAACAACTTGGAGACAACCGACACTCATTGGGAAGCAATGCAATGAATGTTCTAGTTTGCCTCAGAGATTGGATTAGAGCGGAAAGAAGAAAACAAGGAATGGAATCGGAGGCGAGTGACGAGCTGAAACTTGAAGAAATTATGTCTTCATGGGAGAACTCAGCAAAATCAAGTCCAATGCATGATTTTGCCCCCGTTGACTTTAACTATCCTATGCAAGTTTCCGTTAATATTAACATGAATGGGCTGGAAAAAATGATGCATAATTTGTAGATTTTTCATTCATGTAAATTATAAATTTTGGATCATTTTACAATCAATAAAATTCCCCAAATTCATTCACTCCTTAGTCCTTACTTTTTATATTTTTTCATTTAATGATTTAAAATTTTAAATTGAATTTCTAGTTTTCTACTTTAAATTAAAAACTTACTTCTAATATATTATTAATTTACTACCAAATATTATTAATTTATTATATTAAGTAGCATATGTTTTGTATATTTGTGTATATATCTTCTATAGATGTGTATATTTAACGTATACATGTATATATGTTTTATAAATTAGTATATAACTATATCTGTATATATTGTAATGTTTATTTATTGTGGTATAATTTATTTAAAGTAGTACGTATACATTGAATGGTGCGTATACATGTGTATATATCTTCTATAGACATGTATATTTAACGTATACATGTGTATATGTTTTATAACTTAGTATATAACTATATCTATATATATTGTAATGTATATATATTTTAGTATATTTTATTAGTACTAGTATATATACATTGAATGGTGCATATACACGTGTATATATCTTTTATAGACGTGTATATTTAATGTATACATGTGTATATATTTTATAAATTAGTATAGATGTGTATGTTTAACGTATACATGTGTATATATTTTATGAATTAGTATATAATTATATATATAGAGATTGTAATGTATATATATTGTAGTATATTTTATTTAAACTTTAAAGTAGTACATATATATTGGATGGTGCGTATAAATCTGTAATTGTGTATATGTGTATATGTTTATAAATTAGTATATAACTATATATATAGAGAGATTGTAATGTATATATTTATTGTAGTATATTTTATTTAAACTTTAAAGTAGTACATATATATTGGATGGTGCGTATATATCTGTAATTGTGTATATGTGTATATATTTTTTAAATTCTAATGTAGTATATACTATATATATAGTATATATATATTATTTAACGTATTTATAATGTATATAGGTGGGTATATATAATGGATATTGAATTTTTTTTTTTTAATATTTTTGACCGGGTTTGATCGATTTTTTAACCGAATTTGACCGGATTTAGGTGAGTTTGACCGAGTTGAGTTAAGTGGGCCGAGTTAGGGTTATTTTTAATTATTTTACTGTTGAGCCCGGACCGACCCACTTAGACCCTAACCCAGACCCGTCCCGGCACACAAACCGGTTAAATAACATGGGCCGGTTTTGGGTTGGCCCGACCCAGCCCACTTGACAGTCATGGGACAGATTACTAAGAAAGAGGTTTACGTTGTACCGCCGGGAGGTCATATCAATTGTGAGCTACTCCACGTGTCCATTACCTCGAGATTTAAGGTCGGATGTTAAGATTATGACATTTTTTAAAAGTTACTAAATTAATGGCAATGAATAAATTACATAATTCTACATACATATTGTTTTTTATTGTTTGTAATTAATCAAATGTATAGTTGTTCTTAATCTTGAAACTGAATTACCCATTCGAATGTTTTCCTCTTATCCAAACAAAACAACTTGTTCGGCATAAATTGCAAATATTCTCACTTACCTACAAAAGTATTTGACTTTTGAGGTGACATATGAATGAAATCTTCTACCCATTTATAAGAAGATTTGTCATTTACCCTTTTTTGCAGCAGAGGAATGTGTTCCTATTTGAACAAAGCATATTATAGAATAAGAGAATTAATAATACTCTGAATTTTATTTTTACATTTTGATACCTTAAGCCATAAAAATTGAGTACTACAATAATATGTGACCTTTCGAAGAACTAAGGGAGCATTTACATGAATAAAAATAGCATAGACATCGAAATTTTGCTGAAAGAGTTTAATTTTGGTTAGTTTTAACCTAAATTCTAGTTTACCCATATTTAACAGGTAACCTATTTCCTTGCAACCACATTTTGAAGAATCTCAAAAGCTCACGAGATATTCATAAATGAATCAAGGACATTAAATACTATTGTCTTTGTCAAAGTCGTTGCCTAAATAGAGAGAAGAATCAAGGAGGAACAAACAAAGTTATACTCACAAATATTTGTCAACAAATTCCATATTTCATCATATTTTATTTGTAATTACAGATTATTTTTCAACACTTCAAAATTTATTGTAAATAAATAGATCAGATTGTACTACATTCCCTTTCTTTATCAAGTGATCAACTTTATACTTAAGCCTAATTTTAACCAAGTTTTCATGTATATCAACCAAACTTAATTGATCTTAACAGCATGTGTATGAGGATATATTCAGAAAGATTTTTTTCTCCAATCAAAAGCAAGATTCTGTAGAAAAAGATCACTCCAGCTGGAATTGGATATATAGATTTCTTTTCCCCCCTTTAGAAGATTCATTGTTTTGAAGAGGGCATTTACAATATATATTTTGTTCTTATCCATATTTAACGAATTAATAAAGGATATAAGTGTTGTAATTAATCAAGTTGTGGACAAACCGTAAATGCAACATTCATAATTCTTGAAGCATTTTAACTATAACAATGATATCAGGTTCGCAAAATTGAGGGCCGTGTTAAAAACATAAGGAAGTAAAGAAAACGTGAGTTGATCTCTAACGTCTTAAGATAAAGATGATGAGGTCATATAGTTCAATATATTCGAATGAGAAATTTTATTTTTCTAAAAAGAGAAAACTGACTTAAAAACACGAAACGAACCTTGCAATATAATGTTCTTACAATATAATGTTCTTGGAATATTTTAAAGGTGATAGATTATATTCTTTTTATTTTAAGCTTGTGTATGTTATTCCCTTATCATACACGTGATCATGAACAATCTAGATATATCCATCAACTTGTAAATCTTGAAGCAATGATTTTCACTTTTTTTTTTCCTCATTTAAGATAACATAATATCTCTATATATAGCTTCATAAATACTTCAATTCTCACAACAACAAATCAAGCCTGAAATTCACTTCACAAACCTTTAGCCTTCACAACTTCTTTCATCTCCACTAAAAGCTCCAAATCTTGGCATTTAATCAAACACATTATTTAATTTCTTGAAGTTGTTTGAACAATATGGATATGGTGATGAAGTTGGGAGCATCAAGTGCGGTGGTGATATTCACCAAGAGTAGTTGTTGCATTTCTCATACCATCGAGACCCTAATTCGTAGTTTTGGTGCAAACCCTACAGTTTATGAGCTCGATACACATCCAAATGGGAAGCAAATGGAGAAGGCACTGATAGAATTAGGGTGTCAACCAAGTGTGCCAGCAATATTTATAGGGAAAGAGTTAGTTGGTGGTGCTAATGAGATAATGAGCCTTAATGTAAGGGGCAAACTTAAGCAATTGCTCATTGGGGCTAATGCCATTTGGGTATAGAGTTGATCAATAATGACTAGCTATGTATATAGCAAGTCTAGGAGGTTTGACAATAAATTTACTACTTATGTATAGAAAATCTTTTTGTTTTCTCTCACATGTTGCTTCTTGATGTATAAATAAATAAAATTTATACTTTGGGCATATTTTATAGTTTTTTCTTTTGGCAATCTTGTGTGGATTTTGCTTTGCTCAAGCCTCAAAGTTCATGACATGGAAAACTATAAAAATTTGATTCTGCCATAGAAAAACAAATTTAATTTCTTAAAAAGTAAAGGGTGCAATAAGCAAATTAATCTTGCAGACGTTATCTTGCTGGAATTTGTTTTTCCTTTAACAAAAAGTAAAAAATATAACTCGAACAGTAAGTAGATCACATGGCATGGCACATGCGCAAAATATTAGTATATGAAGAAATTCGTGCCTTTTGTGTTGTATTTTACATCACAGGTCCCACCTTGAGTAGTGCAACAAACATAAGTCATAATTGAGTAGAATCATTCTCATTCCTGATGCTTGTACTCTAGTCCTCGAATGACGTCCTTGTATTAGGATGATAGTGGTTATTACAGCATAGAAATATTTAGATAAGAAAGTACATGTCTTTTATTGTGAAAATTTTGGTATGACTACTAAGCTAAGATTATAGATGAAGAGGAAAGACTAAGAGTGAGCTAAGATTATGCCGCGAAGTTGCCTCTCGCAATGGGGTCGCGCCTCGCCCCTCCCTTCATTCGTAGTAGGACATCGTATTTAATGATATTTCGAGGGTGTTTGGATCTTTTTATACGTTTCTAATTCCCCATTACGCTAGTACGTAGGGATGGTAATGGAGCGATGTGGGTGCGGTATGGTGCGGGTTTTAAGCTATGCGGTGCGGTGCGGGTTTTAAGTTATGCGGTGTGTTGCGGGTGTGGGGCAGGTTAAAGTATGTTTTTTTGTTAAATAGTACGGTGCGGTGCGGGTTGTAGGTATATGTTGGTTTAAATTAAAAAAAGTTAAAAAATAGTATTTTTCTCGTGAATATACCTAAAATTATATGTATTCTTTACTTAAAGTTTTATGATACTTAAAACGGCATGTATAACACTACAAATAAAGTGTTTAACATCTCTATTCATTTTAATAAAAATATGATATTTGCATCATTACTTGTACACATTATACTTTTGACAATTTTTTATTGAAAAGTGATATAATAGAAATTAGTTATTATTTCTTAGTGGTAGATTTGAAAATATTATGATTTTCAATGAAGTTATAATTTTTTTTTAAAAAAGGAAAAAATAAAAATACGGTGCGGTGCGGTACGGTTATGCGCGGGTATGAATGTGGGGCGAATTTATGCGGGTTTAAAGGTGATGCGGTGCGGTATGATTTTAAAACTTGCGGATTTAAAAAAAAAACGCACCGCACCCGCACCGCACCATTACCATCCCTACTAATACGATCCTAAGCTGAAAATCACTTAGTAAACATCCCCAAAGCAGTAGAAATAGGTTCAGGGTTCATCAACTCCAAGGATCAAATTTCGTCAAATTCTCTCTACTAAGCGGTATGT
Source organism: Capsicum baccatum var. pendulum (assembly GCA_030864225.1). Taxonomy (NCBI): domain Eukaryota; kingdom Viridiplantae; phylum Streptophyta; class Magnoliopsida; order Solanales; family Solanaceae; genus Capsicum; species Capsicum baccatum. The sequence continues at coordinate 9,111,685 of CM061552.1, forward strand.
AGAACCATCCAATTTATATTGAAATCTAAAATATATTTTTTAACATATTTAGAATATGTATAAAAAATGAACTTTCATCTAATTCAAGAGCATGTTCTTAATTTTTCAACTTGAGTCAAGAATTAAGAGATTTTACAAATTATGTGGATTGTTTTATGACTACTAATGATGTATGGGTTTTCGAATGTTTTTCATTATTGAATTATTCGTTATTTATGTAAATGGAAAAAATCATCATTTTCATCTTAAACTGTACTTGAAAAGTCGAAGACACACTTAAATTATTAAAGCGATTCAATACATACTTTAACTACTTAAAAGTAAATTTTTATGCACCCTAAAACTGATGTAGCAAAAATAATTAATTAAAATAAAAGATGGAGGGTGAGTGATATAATTAAAGTCGAAAAAATAAATTAAAATCCTCTCCCTTACCAGCCATCCTCTTCTTCACCACCACCCCACCCGCCGCCCCTAACCCCGCCTCCTTCACAAATTTTCTTCTTCATACCTCACCTGTTGTTATCTTCTACTTTTTTTTTTCAATCAATTCTGACTGGTGATTGAAACTTCTACTTCTTTTCAATTTAATTTTTCTTCTTTCTCTATTGTTGATTTTTCATTCAATTTCATCACCTCTTTCGGCAATTAACTCACCACTTCAATTTCATTAACTCCCATAGACATCAATTCATCACCTGTAATCACTAATTTCATCAGTGCCACCACCAATTTCATCACTCGATCCACTACCATCAATTTCATCGCTTGTCACCGTCGATTTTGTCATCTAATCCACCATTGCTAATGTAAATACCTCAATTATTTTTGATTGATAAAATAGTAATGCGAAGAATAATTTGATTATCAATTTTATTGAGCGCTATGAAAAATAGCTGATTTTTAATTTATAAAAAAATTTCAGTTCGACGAATTTTATTTTTCTACACTTTCATCTAATTTTTGTCGAAAGATTTCAACTTTCAAACTTTTTTCTTTTCATGTATATCTCTCTTTATATATACTCGTTCCATGTCTCTTCCATCACTCTAAAAAAGTTGTCATCTTGTCAAAAAATCAATTAAGAAGGAAAAAAAGGGGGGGTTAAAGATGGATGACAAAGTTAGAAGAAATTAAAGGTGATAACAGTTTTATTGGTGGTTTGTAAAGTTGATGGTGGTAATTAATTGGTGATTTGAGATTGGCTATGATGATGCTATCTATATCAGTGGAGGTTTTAAGATGGGTGTAAAAGAAAATGAAGAAGAAAAAAGTTTAAATTAAAAAGGAAAAGAAAAAAGTAGGAAAGATAATAAATTTATTGTATTTTTTGCATGACATTGACGTGGCGCTGCTGTGGCGTGCAAGTGTGGAACACCCCACCTTATGAGGGTGGTATAACACTTTAGAGGGTGGAGAAAATTTTGCTTTTAAGTAGTACTAGGTCGCTTCATTAGTTTAAGTATGTCTTCGACTTTTCGGGTATAGTTTAGGGTGGAAGTGATAATTTTTTTCTTTATGTAAATAATAGTTAAAGGTTATTTCTCATGTTAAAGTTGCTCTTGTTTCCCAATATGAAATATATAAGTTTATGAAAAAGATGGCCACCTTTAAAATTTTTAGAAAATTATGGAAGGAAAGATGTTTTCTTAGACTTGTGCATCGGTTTTGAAATAACATTATTATTTGATCTTTGAATTACTTTATAGTGGTCGATAATTATGGCATAAAAGAGATGAAATCGAATGTATGATATGGCTTATATGACTTGAAAATTTTGGTATGACGATATCAATGTAGAAATTGTTATTTAGAATCAAAATGAGTTTTTAGAAAGTTACATGTTTTATAGAACTAAAATGGGTTTTAGAAGAGTTAGATGGATACCCAAGAAGGCATGAGTTGAAAAGTTTGTAGTCTGTAATTGTGTTTTGCCAATAAGGGATTGATTCAGTACTGAAATACGGATTAACATTGTATACTTTCCCAGAGACACTGCTAGAATAGAATATAGAAACTCCATTTCTTGCGGTAAATTTGGATTAGAATCTTAGCTAACGAGTTAACATCGAACCCATATAGCCCATGAGTAGTAGAAAGATCGAAAATATCATCTAGCTCAGAAGTAAAGAAATTAGATCAGGTTTTTAGTAGTCATATTGTATTTTGATGACTAAATAAATGTTTATGATGAATTTTATTCAAAGCTTTCACTGATATTGTTATTTCTATCATCATTATCATTATTTTTGGACTTTCTACATGTCAATACATTTCAAGTATTGACCGTCCTCGATCGGCTCCACTATCTCATAAGTAGGTTCTGAGGCTCAATTTCGTGGTCCAGCAGTGCATCACTAGCCTAAAACGTCAGTGCTTGTGAGTCATCCATCTTTCAAAAGATGTTCTATTTAGTCATTCATTTCTTTTAGTTTATGGTATGATCGGGTCTTATCCCTATCTAGACAATTCATACATTAGTACAAGCTTCGTACACTGAGTTTTTGTTAAATGTTTGTTATGACAGTGATGATAAAGTTGTTTTATAAGATTCCTTGAACTCGTTATATGTTTTTTTTTGCATCTCTTATGAATTATGCTTATGATAAAATGCTAAGGAGTTTCTCAGGCCTTTATAGTTTGAGATACCTGTCTCGACCCGAATCGAGGCCATAGCCGCGACGAACATCCCAAACCATGAAGGTCTGAAAACCCTTCTGATTGGCAATCATATGTAACCTTCATATATTATAAAGAAATATGAAAAAAACATAGTAAAAACGAAAACATGATCTTCTTGTTAATACTGAACAATACTAATATGAGATCACAAACATTCAAAACATCTAACATCAGTCTGTGAAATCTCTAACAACATGAAAACAACTTCTATCTGAATACTGGGACAAGGCCCCCAGCCGGACCATGAACTATAATCAAATGACCCATAACAAGGCCCTTCGAAGTAAGGGAGACTCACCAACTGCAACTTCTGACAATAATTCTACTGCTTAGCGGAACCCCTGGACTGAGCCTTAGATCCATAGGGATCAATATAGATGTACTAGTACGCAGAACAATTCAAAAATAAAATATATTTCACAAATCATATCAACATAAAATAATTTAAAACACATGGGCAGTTTCAATCGACTTCGAAAAAATTATGTAAATCGTAACTCTTTTTTTTGTTTTACTTATGAGTTAGGTGGTACACCCTACAATTTCGATATTCCACGGGCTATATGGAATCTGCCCTTGACTCAGCGGCCAAGTCCCCAACCCAAGTTTCCCGCAAAGGTTGGAGTTTCTGATTCTAATACGCCACAGGGCACTAGACCAGGGTATAATCCCTCTTTGGAGATATAATAAACCCGTATCGGCAAAACATAATTTCGGGCATTGAGTTATTTGAACTCGTGCCTTCTTCGGATAATCACCTAACCCTCTTTAAGCCCATTTTTAGTCTGTTCTAAACGTGCATCTTTCAAAAATAAAATTCTGAAAATCTAAATAAAATTTGAATTCTATTCTGTTCTGAGTCAGTTATGGCATTATTTGTTTTGGTATCGTCATACCAAGACTTGTAAGTCATATACATAGCCCTTTCATAATACGCTTAGTTCTTTAAATCCAATCAATTCAGTTGAACACCAAAAATATTTAACAATACAAGAGAGTTCGTATTTTAAAACATATGTCAAACTATGCAAAGATTCTCCCTTTTCAATATTTCAACAAATGATGGTCAATTTCTCAAAACAATCATGCAATTCTTTCTATTATCATATTTAGCATTTACAAATAAGAAAATATCCCTCTCTTGAATTCACAACCAACATAAAGTTTGTAAATGATAGTAAAACCCTTGTCTCATGCTTTAATACATGCAATTAAATAACCGTACTTGTAAATCAAGAAGTAACACAATGGGAGAGGAAAATATATTCTTCATGCTCTCAATTCTTTCAAAACTGAAAACACATATATACATATACACGAGAAAATTTCAAAACGCATACATACATATTTATGAGAAAAAAATTAAATTTAAAGAAAGACATCAAGACCAAAACACTATTATAAAAAAGGGTTTACAATGCATACTTGTTAATGTAAGTTCAAAAATCCTTCATAAATATATGATTTCTAAATTTTAAAAGTTACTCAAAACGATTACAATATGCCCATGAAGTTTAGGAAAGAACCACGTTCCTTAATTACGAACAATTCACGAAGAAATTTGACTCATTAAGCTTGAATGCCCAAATCCTACGTTGTTTTTTCTCTTCTTATTTTTAAGGAAGATAACTAGGGATTTTGAGAGTCTTTAAACATATTTATGGGCTTTGATTTCATGTTATTATGTTTAGGGACGGTTATGTAGTGTCAAAAGACTTTGTTGCACTTGAATTAACTCAAAAGCGGAGTTCCTACAACATAAAAACATAGGGTAGGTGACTCCTAACCCATAGCAAACCTTAAAGCTTGTGGCTCCTAACCCATGGCAAACCTTAAGGTTTGCGGAGCCTAACCCATGGAAAACCTTAAGGTTTGCGGCTCCTAACCCATGGAAAACCTTAAGGTTTGCGGCACCTAAGCTATGGCCAAACCTTTCCAGTGAAGGTAGGCGATGGCCGGTAAGGCAATGCCTATCCATTGCCTACGCTCTATTTTGCGATACCTACTTAGTTTTGAGGTCCTTAAACACTCCCAACACCTCCCACGTCAATACATGATCTACCATCACTACGAGGGTCTTAAAGATTATTTTATAATCATCAAAAGAGTGTTACGACTATGGTGTTATATGATTACTATGAACATCTTTCAATTCAAAAACCCTTCCCACATTAGGATAAAGATCATGGCACACTAATTCAAAAGTAAATCATGAGATTATGGTTTACATACATAAGAACGACAGTTCGATTTCTAGCTAAAAAATATGGGGTATTACATACCCGTTGCAACCAGAGCCTCGGCTCAGATTGTAATAATGGGTTACTTAATGTCAGTGTAAACTACATAGTCCAGAAGTTAAGGTTTTCAATGATTATGTTTCTTTAACATTTTGGTCACTTACTACTTATTATCTTCATTTTGAGCTTAGGACATAAACTTTATAAAGTGTTTTAAAATACTTTAGGTTCTGTTTTCATGGGTTACATGTCATTACTCATCATATTGATCGTCTCCGGACGCCACATTCTTTCATGATGTAGGTTTCGAAGCTCATTCTTGTGCCCCGATTCAGCACTAGGATTACATTTGGGGCGGCAACTAGCAGGTAGTGAGCATCCTTCTTTGAGAAGGTCATGTTTATTTCTTTCAGTTAGACTTGATTTATTTCAATTTTATGGCATTCACTGGGGTCATATCCCGACATAAAAGTTTATTCATATTGTTAGAGGCTTTGTAGACTGAGTCAATAAATACTTTTATATCATATTTCAGGATTTGAGTTTGGATTGTTGATTCCTTTGAACATCATAACTTATGGGCCTATTTTTCACACTTGGGTCTTTTCGAGCCTTTATTAGTTCAGGATGTACGACAAAGCCAGGGTCCCGGCTCGGGTCATGACAATATCATAAATCAAATGATTTATGACTACACAAATGTACATCTGAGATTTTTTATAAAACACAAATTTCAGAAGTCTTCCTTTCTTTCTTAAAATTTATGCTTAGTCAAAAATATCACATAAATTGAGATAGGGGAGTATCAGAATAATCAGTTTTTGGGAGCCCAAATAGGCTCTTAAACTAGCCTTTCAAAGGTAGCAAAGGACTACTCCTTCTTCTTAGCACAATACTGTTACTGTAGCAAAAGTCAATTGATCATGTGATCTATTTACTGTTTGGAATATTTGTGAAGAAATTTCAGATAAGTTAGCCATGATCATCAAAGTAAAGGAATATTGTAATTCAAAATTCCATTCTTTCTACTTGTTCTGGTACGAGACATCTTTTGAAGATTTTATTTCATCCTCACATCCAAAAATGTGCTATATATATCTTTTAGAATCTAAAATGATACACTTATATGTGACCTTTGGAAGTAGTAAGGGAGCAATTTTCGTATATTAGTAAATGTACTACATTCCCTTACTTTATACCGGGTTGATTTGTCCGATAATCACTCACCTAAATAATTATTTATCTCAAATGCTCGGTCACTCAACTAATAGTTAATTATCTCTAATGACCACTCAACTAATTATTATAAATCTCAAATGATCGGTCACTCAACTAATAGTTATTTCTCTGATGATCACTTAACTAATAATAAAAATCAAATCACTTTATACCAAAGAGAATTTAACAATGTTTGTCTCTGTGGTACGGATGGTATAATGTGGACTTGATTTCAACAGCATGTCTATGAGCATATATTCTGAAAAATAAAAAGATTTCATTTTTTTTTCTCAAACTAAAAGTAACATTTTATTGAAAAAGATGACTCCAGCTGGATATGTATAGATTTCTTTTTACTATAGATCAAGATACATTGTTTTCAAGAGGGCAATTTATGTACACTGGAAATGCAACACTAATATTCTGGGAATACTTTAAAGGTAGATAAGGCATGCATGCCCTTATCATACTAGTGATATATCATGAAAAATCTGGATGCATCTAATTCAAAATTTTCACTCTTTTTAGCACTTTGTTGCCTCTCTATATAGCTTCAATGATAGGTTCAATTTTCTCAACAACAAATCAAGCTTCAAATTCACTTTACATCACAAACCTTTAGCCTTCAGTATAACTTCTTTCATCTCCACTAAAAGCTACAACTCTTGCCATTTGACCAAACACATTATTCAATTTCTTTAATTTGTTTGAACATGGATATGGAGATGAAGTTGGGAGCATCAAGCGCGGTGGTGATATTCACCAAGAGTAGTTGTTGCATTTGTCATACCATGTTCAATTTTAAGAATGTATGAAATTCTTTTAAAACATAATTGCTGAAATAATGAAAATTGAAATATTAATATCTAATTAGTTTGATTAGGTGCACTAGTTTAATTTTTAGCAATTGTTGTATTTTGATATTGCATGTTGGATTTTAGTTTAGTTATTGTATGTTTGTGTAATGAACTGTTTAATGGTGGGGTGTTTGTTAACTTTTTTGTGGGGTTTTCATTTGAGCATTGAGTTATTTCTGTTGATAGACTTGTGGTCTATGAACTAAAAATGGGAGATTTATTCTTCAAGTGTAGATTGTGTTGAAAATAGATAAAAAAAATATCATTCCTAAACACAAAGCCGGTACCGCTGGTGGCAGCAGAGAAAGAAGAGTTGAGGCAGTTGGAAATATCTCAAAAAGGAAGAAAATTAAAGATTCGGTATCCGAATCAGATTCAGAGTTAAAGGAGATAAGCGACTACGTTGATTCTAGTGAAGATGTTGCCAAACGGAGTGTCAGTGGTGACAATGAGGAGAGTAATAGTGATGATGGGGATAATGATTCTTTGTCAGTGCCATATCTTTCAAGGTGCATTTCCGTGGAGCGGTATGACCTTCGAACGATAATTGACGAGATCGGACCTTTCCTGGCAAAGATATCGATCAGATCAAGAATGATTGCTTATTGAGAATTTAAGCAAGTTCTTGTCGACCAAGAATTGAAGAAAAGATTCAAGCGGTCCTATTTTGGACACCTGAGAAACCTGCCGGAACATCTCAAGTTCAATGGGCAGTTGGTCCATTATTTGCTGTTGCGACACATCAGGATCGATAAGATGCGTCATGAGATGTGGTTCTACGTTAACAACAAGCTTGCCTGTTTTGGCTTGAAAGAGTTTTGTTTGATCACGGGGTTGAACTGCTCATCATATCCCAGTGAATAAAAAATGAAGAAGGTGTTAGCAAAGGAAGATAATTTTTATTTTAAGGTGACGAAAAATAAAAATATCACGGCGGTCAACTTGTTACACCTGATCAGAGGGAATAAGATGAACGAAGACCAGAAGTTCAAGTGCTGTCTACTGTGGTTCTTGTACACCATGTTACTTGCAATAGATTCGACGAAAGTTATTAACACCAAATTGATTCGAATGATCGATTCGTTGAGTTTCTTTGAGAAGTATCTGTGGGGTAAAGAGATATTTCAACTAACCATGGAGTATCTAAAGAAGAAAAGTGACCTAAAGAAGCAGAATGAAGTATTTGGTGAGAAGTAGAAGGCATCCTATGCTCTATTCGGATTTCCCTAGGCATTTATGGTATCTACCATAAATGCTTCAGTGAGTTTATTGTAGATTCTCATTTTATTTATACTCTGTCATAGACTCTGAGTTATTTTTTTTTACTGTTGTACCGCTTTCAGATTTGAATCTATGAAGCCTTTTCTCATCTTGGAGAATTTGCGAGAAAATCAATGGATGAGCCCTTTCCCATTCCCCACATCCTCAGCTGGCACACTATAAAAAGTGACAAGATAATCGAAGATGACCCATTCAAATATAAAGAAAAAGTTACAGAGGTATGAACTTATTTTCTAATAAGCAATAATACTACCGTTGTATCGAATGTTATGTAATTGTTAATTGATATTTTGTAGAACGTGCACCCGTACATCATCCCTACTGTCCGTGAGACAAAGATGGATTACATAATTATGTTTGAGCCATCTATGGATGAGGTGAAAAATAACTTCCTTGATGGCTTGAAGAAAGATTTAGAAGGGGTAACTGTCCTTACTTCAAATGAGGACAGTGATGATGATGGGGATTTGGGAGGTAATCCCGTTGGAGTACGTGTTGCTGATGGTGATTCTCCAAGCACCTCCAAAGATGCAGTGAGAACCTCATACTCCGGGGATCTTCATAAGCGTGTTGTTGCTCTCGAGAAAATGGTGTTGGATATTGCTACCTTTATCAGAGAGAAAAGAATGAAGAAAAAAAAAGATGAGCGACAACACGAGCGAGGTAACTTCATTCAATAATTGATGTTGTTAATGAATTTTTAGCTTTAAATATTAGTAACACTTTGTAATATGATGATACAGTGCATGTGGATCTTCGTGAATCAGAGAGGAATAAAGGAGAAAAAAAGAGCAAAATGGATGAGTTGGCCTCTATTGTGGCAGAAGAGGAAAAAGAAGAAGAAAAGAAGGATGAAGAAGAAGAAATAGAAGAAGATAAAAGCCAAGAAGAAGGTGGAGAAGTAGCACCTGCAGAAGCAGAAGAAGAAGCGACAACAGATGAACAAAAAGGAGAGGAAAAAGAAAAAGCTGATGAAGAAGAAGCTGACAAAGCTGACAAAGAAAAAGTTGAGAAAGAAGCAACAGGTGAACGAAATTAAGAAGCTAAGGAAGAAATAGTTGCTGCAGGAGAAGAAAGAGAAGAAGGTGTAAAATAAAAGGAAATTGAAAAAGCACGAGCTGCTGCAGATGCTGGTAAAGAAGGAGAAGATGGTGAGAATGAAGAAACAGATGCAGCTGTTGAGAAAAAAAAAGCTGAAGATGACCAAAAAGATATGGTCATGGACATTGTTGATGAAATCAACAATAACACTTGTGTTGGTGAGTAACTTAAGGAAAAAGACATTTAAATCCTAAGTCGTTTAATGTATTGTTGAATGATGAGTTGTTATGATATGACAATTTTTTTTAAGTTCACAAATATCTGGTGGTAGGATATGAAAATTATTCTTTTATTTTATGAAACTTTTTTTGATTCTGCACTGAAGTTGTTGCTATCAAATTGATTTGTGGCATGGAATTTAAATATGCGGGGTGTGGTCATAGTTGGTACAGTGTATGCTTGATATCATAGAAGGCATACTTAATATTTTATATATCGTATGTATAGTCTATCATTACCCTGCTGGTCGAATTGAAGCTGAGGTGTTGTTTAGTCTACAATGATTCTATCAAAAATAGTATTAACATTATATAAAAATATAACTATTATTATTTATTAAATATCACTACATCCATGTTACACTTTTCCAAAGAACGAATACTAGCATTATAACACATAACATCATTTTTAAGACATTCTCGCTTTCTTCGGCCAAAATTAATTTTGTTATAGTTGATCCCTCTCTATTTGGGTGTCATGTAGCAATATTTTAAAGTGATCCCTCTATTCTTCGGCTTCTTTGAACAAAGTCATGAGAAAATCTTTATTTTCTTCACATTGTTGGAGCCTTTGTAGTAGACTAAATTTTGCCAAGCCTTGAAAATTTGATGTCTCGAGTCCCGGACCCAACGTTGATGGACTGGTTGGAGGTGATAGCTCATCAAGCCATTTAAAAAATGAGCATGCGCCATTATCCTGAGAAAAAAAATAATAATTACATAATGATTAACTTAACTTTTAAAAAAAAACACACACACCTCACCTTCGCAATTGCACAATTATAAAATTTGTGACCTGGTTTTGAATCCGTGCGTGACGTCCTCAAGATAGCCGCATTCCCACAATGACAAATTAGAGTATTTTTAGAATTGGATGTGTGAATGCTTGAGACATTGTAGAATTTTTAAAAACAAAATAAAGTGAATGAAATAAAATAATGAGGGATGGACACCCTATATATGAAGTACAAACAAAATGTTAACACTGATGGCTTACAAAAATGGCCATTTATTACCGTTGGAAAAGTAATTTTTCTATTTTGAACTGGTGGTGACACTTAATAGACCGTCGTAGATGATGACCTATATTAGCCATTGATTTGTCTGGTCTACCATATACTTACACCTTTAGTAGTGCATCGATTGATATCCTGATTATGCGTAGACTACGGTGATTTTTATACACTTATATAGACCATCACTTGGATGTAGTTAAAAAAATGAATAAATAAATTAAAAATAATTTAAATTGATAATCACATATTTTGTGGCTGGTGGAAGAAAATAATTAAATTAAAAATGATTTAAATAGATAATGACATATTTTGGGGTTGGTGGAAGAAAATAATTTAATTAAAATTTTTTTAAATAGATAATCTTGGAGTGGTGGTGACACTTAATAGACCATCATAGATCATGACCTATGTCAACTATCGATTAGTCTGATCTACCGTAGACTTACACCTTTAGTAGTGCATCGATTGATATCATGATTATGCATAAATCACAATGATCTATGTACACTCTTATAGACCATCACTTGGATGTAGTTAAAAAAAAATTAAAAATAAATATAGTGTACATTTCTACAAATGTGAAGGAGTGTAAGCAAGTCACATAATCATATTAGAGGTTAAACAAATTAGGGAGGGGTGAATTAAGGAGTGTGTGGATGGGTAGTGGTTGAATGTTCAATATTCTAAGAGTAATATTTGTCAAAGCACAAGTATGTATTGAAGATATGATTGTTCTACCACTATCAATTCCACACACTCTTTTGATTTAGGGGCGGTGATGGAAGAAGTATGTGGAATGTGTAGTCATCAAATACAATACATATCCTCAAAACATACTTGTGCTTTGACAAACATTACTCTTAGAATATTGAACATTCAACCACTACCCATCCACACACTCCTTAATTCACCCCTCCCTAATTTGTTTAACCTCTAATATGATTATGTGACTTGCTTACACTCCTTGACATGTGTAGAAATCCACACTACATTTATTTTTAACTTATTTATTCATTTTTTAACTACATCCAAGTGATGGTCTATAAAAGTGTACATACATCACCGTGGTCTACGCATAATCATGATATCAATCGATGCACTACTAAAAGTGTAAGTCTACGGTAGACCAGACTAATCGATGACTGACATAGGTCATGATCTATGACGGTCTATTAAGTGTCACCACCACTCCAAGATTATCTATTTAAATCTTTTTTAATTAAATTACTTTCTTCTACCATCCCCAAAACATGTCATTATCTATTTAAATTGTTTTTAATTTAATTATTTTCTTCCACCAGCCACAAAACATGTGATTATCTATTTAAAAAGAATGTGATTATCTATTTAAAAGATATGCGATTATCTATTGAAATCATTTTTAATTTAATTATTTTCTTCCATCAGCTTCAAAATATATTTTTATTTATTTTAATTTAACCGATGACCCATCAATTCACATAGTCTATGATCGACTACTATGTACAGTTGAGGAAATACTGAGTATACAATCTATGATAGACTATATATTACTTTTTACTCTTCAGGAAATTAGTCAAGCTAAGATACAGTATTGTAATTTGAACAAGACATACATATTTGATTCGAGTTTTTGTCTGTACAGAAGAATAACCGCCCCATAAAAAAAATAAGGGATCATAACAAAGATGGTAAACACAATATTAAAACAAACTGAAACATACTTATATTAAACTTGTTCATTGCATTACATAATAATATTTACAGCAAAAAGGGAAAAATTGAAGAAGCTTTCTTCTAACAAGATCCTACAAGAAAGCTTCTTCAGTAATGAACAAACCAAAAAATCTTAAAAATGTAAACTAAAATAACAAAGTAAACTAAATTATGGGGATGGTGGTGGGGGGTGATGTAGTCGTTGCCGTCCATTCCAAGACGCTCCAGAATTGCTTGGAGAAAACGAGTAATTTGGCGTAGCTCACGCTCCAAGTACTGTTGATCTTCTACCAGGCCATGGAAAAGACGGTCAAAGATATTTCGAAGAAGCAACAGATCATAGTGACGGAGGAGGGGGGGAGGGCTCGTCTGATTGGGCGAAGGGCAATTCTACGACCAGGCATGATTTTAGTTTGGGTGAAGAAGAAGAAGAAGAAGAAGATGGTTTATGATATTTTGGGTTTAGGAACAAGTGAAGGGTTACGTAGAAATAGGACCTGTACTTATAAACCTATAGATGGTGTCCTTTCATATGTCCACCCAATGGCCAGTCGACGTGTTTGAGAAGAGAAAATGCTTGGTTTGCGTATACCAGCGGTTTTTCTCTTGAACAAATATTTTTTGCCATTTTTTATTTAATGGGAATGGGAAACAAGGGAAATAATGATTCATTGCATTGATCGGAGAGATAAGGCAGAAAAATGACCAAGATAGTGTGTTTGATGAGGAATAATATAATCAATACATAATATTTTGTAGACCTTGGGAAATATACACCATAGACGTTACGTAGTCTATCGTAAACAACGATTTAGGTCTATTACAACTGAAAGTTAAAATCTACAGAAATGCATATTTAGCCCCCAAAATAGTAGCTTTACAATTGAAGCTAAAATAAAAGCCTATTTATGATTTGATGGCCATTCTACATGTGGTTCTTTTGTACCCGAATTTCTTTCATATTGAACACCTATTCCTCCTTTTCTACTTGAGTGTCTCACCGACGCCCTTAGTGCGTTTGAATTTCTTCCTTCTGAGTTTGGGATCGTAAGGGGTGGAGAAATTTAAGTGTCTAGCAATTCCTGTGGCACAGTCCATTCGGCCTCCGGAGAGACAGTGTTAATTGCTTCCGATTATTCGAGGAGGTAACTTTTAGCTTTGTAAATTGGTGAAGAGTAGTCGCAGAAGAAGTTACCATAACCTTCTCCATTTCCATACTTTGCTCGCCAAGCTACCATTGCATGTTCGCATATTTTCACTAAGTCAAATTTTTGACAAGAACAACTCCTCTTCAAGAGATTGACCTTGGCGGTGACGCCATTGCCGAACATCGTGTACTGGTCGAGAACCCCATTTGGATTACTCACATACAATGAATCTCTCACGCTCTTATTATCCCTTAGGATCCTTTCCGCATAAGGCACAAATATGTTCTCTGTACCATCGACAAAGGTATGCCGCTCCTTGAACTTTTCACCAAATTTTCTAGCAATTGAATTGAATATGTATGAGACGGGGTACTCCTGTTCATCCATCAAAATCGAGTTGACCGACTCGGCAATGTTTGTGGTCATCACATCGTACCTATTGCCCGTAAAGTGTGCTCTACTCTATTTTTCAAAATCAAGAATATTTTCAAGGACATGTGCTGCCTCGGGGCACTTACTCTTTAAGTCCATAAAATTATCGCTAAACTTATCAAAGGAATAAGCCTTTGCTGTGGCATAGAATAGATAAAGATGTTCTCTACAGTGTTGATTTACACAAAGATTCTCAGCGAGGTGCCTTATGCAAAGTCGTGATGTGCACGACTATATACATGGGAGAAGGCATTGGCGATGCTAATGTGCCTGTCGGAGATGACACATAGATCTGGTTCATCTTCTACGATAGACTTCAGCTTTTGGAAGAAGAAGATCCAAGAAGCATCGTTCTCTTTATCAACGACACAAAAGGCAATCGGAAATATATGATTTTCAGTGTCATGTGCAACGGGACTCAACATAACACCTCTGTAATTGCCATATAAATGTGTGCCAACGATGGCAATTACCTTTCTCATGTGGGCATATCCCTGTATGCAAGCTTCGAATGCTAAGAAGTAGTAAACGAACAATTCATCCATCTGGTTTACCATGATAGAGTAAGAAGACCCGGGATTAAATAACTCCACCATATGGGAAAAATTCAGCAAGCAAGCATATTCGTGCTCCGGTGTCCCACGAATGGTGTTCTTCGCAATTACACTTTCTTTCCAACACATCCAATAGCTTGCGTTGCAACTCAACTCCTTAAACATATTCTTTTGAATTTCTCTTATGCTTGGACCCTTACCATCCTGAAAATGATTTACTCATGCTGAAGCAATCAATTCGGATGAGACTTTCTTGTTCCTGTATGTGGCGTGTTCAACACCACACGTGTGCAACCCAACATACTTGTATATGCGAAATCTGTTCAAGGCCTCATACTTTTTTTCCCACAACAACCAGCCACAACCACGAGATAAGCATTTCACGTTAATCAATTTCGTGCATCTCTTCTCCATATAATAATCAAAAGACTGCCTTGCCACTGCTGCGTCTAGTATTATTTTTAGCTTTTTCTTATCGGTGAATATTTGACCACAACAAAAATTGGTTCCATCGGAGAAGGACTGTACTGGTTGTAATGTCGTTCCACAGTCTTCTTCATCATGTTGCGAGTCCGATGAAAAGTCTTTCATATGCATAAAATCATCTTCCATATTAATTGGATAATCACCACCGTTCTCGTAACCATTCAAATCATTGTCGATCAAATCATCGTCGACTGTCGGGCACCACGGTGGGGGTGCTAATGAGTTCAGCGGTCCTTCAAAGGACCTCTCAACCACATTTATCCTTAAAATAGGCCTAAAGCCATCTGCATCAGCATCTATTATGTACGTCAACATATGTACATAGCTATTTATGATTGTAGGATTTACTTTTTCCCTCGAATGCATTAGATAACTAATAACCATGTCGCTCGATATGCAATCTAGATCTCCGCTCTACATTACTCTTGCAACGAATTCGTCATGCAAACTATTGTGGCAAACAAGAATGGGAATTGTCACCTTGGTAAATGATCTCTATTTCCAATATTTGGGAGTCTCCACCCATTCTCCCATGAAATCACCAGAAAAAATTCTGCAATAGACATCCTAGAATTAATCTTTGATAGATGGTAGACTATGTTTACGGTCTATGTCGGGTTATATGCATGGTCTATCACTTGCGATGACGGGTCGATGGCTGCACAAATATTCGTACAAAAACTTAAAATTACAAATATTTCTTTTAATTAATGATTGTTAGGTTTATGAAATAGAGAAATAAATTTGGAGTCGCCTGAGATGCTGTAATGCACTTTCTAAAGTGGTTTGGAGTAATGTGAGTGATTTAAAGCTATTTAACAATGGTGGAAAGTGTGTTTGAGAAGATAGAAAATAAATGGGGTAACAATGGATGCAATGGACAAGCTTATGATGTTTGTGGACTGATTTACAGCTGATCACTGGAAAATAACGCCGGAAAAGTTGTCAGAATCGGAGTTTTTTGGAGTGAAAATAACCACCTCCTATTTTTAGCTTTTGCAATTTTTTTTAATATTTTTAGAAAACCTAGATATTTTGGTATATATAATGGTGGATGATGGAGTGGGTTGAAGTTTATTATTAGAACTTGTGGGTGAATTTATTAAGTTAGAAGTATTGGGTTAAAGTGAATTATTATAAAAGTTGGGGCTGAAATTATTAAGTTGGAAAAGTTGATGGTGAGGTGGAATTATGTGGGTATTTGGCCAAGGTTTTAAAACTTTTGGGTATTTGGAAAAATGGTTTTAATAAAGATTTGTTTTGGCATACTTTCCCAAGACACTGCTAGAACTTGGGTGTCAACCAAGTGTGCCAACAATAATTATGTAACACCCTGCATTTTGGGCTAGAACGAAAATCGTCATTTCTTTGCGTAGATGATCCAAAAGCAATAAATCTTATGAAAATTTGACATTTTAATCAATTATGTAGTGTGGGAACCTATTTGAGCACGAATTGAGATCCTAGAGGTTCCCTAACTCTAGGACGAGTTGAAAGTTTTCCTATCGTTCAAGTTTGAGTGAGCATCAAAACTTGGGTCAACTACAATCGATCATAACTCTTTTTATATAACGAATTAGAGGGACTACTATATATCAAATAAAATCTCTTCAAATTATCTTTCCAACGATACCAATTTCGCCAAAATTCGATATCCAAGTAAAAAGTTATGACCATTTTTGTGACTGACACAGTAGCATGCACAATTAGCACGCGACGCACACTCTGCCGCATGCACCCAATTTTCAGGTTCTGTTTTCACATTTTTAAGGGAAAAGGTGGCATTTTCCACCCCATATTCAGTCATACACGGGATTAAATCCCCCAAACACCGAAATAAGGTTATTTTCTCCCAAAATCATCAAGAACACTCCTTAGGATTTCAACCAAAAGATCAATGTATCTCAAGACTTAATCGTGGATTTTTCTTAATTCTTCAAGATTTGGAATCCCCATTGCGAGGGATACAAGAAGCACCCATCAATCGTATGCATAGCATCCCAAAAGCTAGAGTTCATTCAAAAGCTTCTAATTTAAGTTATGCGGGGTTTATCCTAAAAACTACATGGGCTTGTAAACACTAGAACATGATTTAAAGATTATCAAGCATGAATTTAGAAAAAGGGTTTTGGAATTCATGATTTTTAATTATGCATCATGAATGTTTTAATGATATTGTTGTTTTGGCCTTTAGGTCTTCTCCCCTTAAATTGATTTATATGTATATGTATACATACGAAAAATTATGATTGAATATTGTTTGAGAGTACAAATTATGAAATCCCTCTCTTGTGATGAATTTAAGTTTATGAACTTATTGGGAATGATTTGAAATACATGTTTAATTGTTTGAAAGTGGTCTTTTTAATATCATAGTATTTGACATAATTTGGAGATGATGGGAGGGAGTCTCTTGTTATACTTATATGCTTGTTTTACAGAGAAAGAATTGCATGTGATTGGGTAATTTGACATGACCACCACATATTATTGAAATGTTGACAAAGAGAAAGTTTTCTTGCATGTATTTACATGAATTTAAAAAAGGGGTTCTTGAACTGATTTATTGATATGGTGGTCCAGAACTTACATTTTGAAAATAAAGATTTTAATATAAGAGTTAAAAACTGGGTTAATGTGAGTTAGGTGGTTACCCGAAGGAAGCACGAGTCAAATGACTCTATGCTGGAAACCGTGTTTTGCCGACACGGGAAATTGGTACCCTACTATGTGATCTTGTGTACCTAGTATTTTATCATCCCAAATCGGGACTTATGGTTTGGAGCCCTGCTTTATGATGTTGATCCCAACCACAACATAATGACTTGATTGGGGTTGTGGCACCCTGCTATGCGATCTTGTGTGCTCTTCCCTCACTAGTTCTCCTATCTTGGTGGAAACCTAGATAAGGTAGTCAGTGAAAGTGTTAAATTGTAGGGTGTACCACGTAGCGCAGAACTAAAATAAAAAGTATCACAGAGTTCATATGATTTTACAGAGTCTTTCAAAAATGCCCATGTGATTTCTTACCATATGATATATTTATGAACTATTTTTAAATTGATCTTATATATGTTGAACATAAATTATTATTTTGGATTTGTTCTGCATATCAGTACATCTGTATTGACCCCCCTTCCTTCAAGGTTCTGAGGGTCAATCTAGGGATACCGATAAGCAGTAGGTTTTCTCTACACAGAAGTGTAGAGTTCCATGCTGAGCCTTCTATATTTCAGAAGGACTAGTTTACTTCAGTCATTTATCAGTATTATATTTTGGTCTACTGGGGGCCTTGTCCCAGTTTTTAGACAGTTGGGTTTATGCATGTAGTAGAGATTTCGCAGACTGAGTAAGATATAACTCAAATCATTTGAATTGCAGTTTTAATTAAGATTTGAATTCAGATTTAATGACCATGATTCCATTTCATTATGTATTTCTGCATTATCTTTTTCATATGAGAACAATGTATGTGATTACAAGTTAGAAGGGCGTCGGGGCCTTCATGGTTTGGGATGCTCATCACGGCTAGGGCCCCAATTTGAGTCGTGACAAACTTGGTATTAGAGAACGATTCATGGTCCCAGGGTATCTGCAAAATAAGATTGGGTAGTGTCTTATTTATGTGTGTGTAGCCTGCCACACTTATAAGTAGGAGGCTACAAGGAGTTTAGGAATGCCTCTCTTTCTTTATGTTCTAGTTCCTGCAATAGAGCCAGAATGTTTCTCTTTCATACTCTAATTCATGCTATGGTGTTGCCCATACGAAAGTAACAGTCATCCTAATTATTTCCTTACTCTGATGTTCTCAGACATGTCTCATTATTGGGGTGAGTCAAGCGCAGAAGTTCAGAGTCTAAATGTATGGTTCTTTCTAATTGAATCATATAAGATTTTAAAAATTGTGAAAGGACTTGAGAAGAGTCCGTTAGTGCTTTAGAGTGTATTGATTCTAGTGTGAACCTTGGTCTTGATAAAATCGTGCTTTTCAGCCTGCGGTATTAAGTGTATTCGGTCCTTTTCAAAAATTTATGTTGCAGATGTCATGCTTAAGGGGGCGGGATGATGTGTAGCAGAATGTTGGAACTGTATTTCCACCTGAGTAGTAGTATAAGTTAAGTGTTGGTGTCAGACCTATTGGTAGTGATTTTGGACCAAGAAGTTGGTGATGTGAAGTCACAAAGTTAGAAGCCAGAGTGAGGGTGACTTTTATGTAACTAAGTATTTTAGTTGAATAACCGATGTTTGAGGATGATTTCCCCCCTTTTTAGTGATAAACTAATGTGGTAACTAGTAGTATGTGTGAATTGTATGGTAGTCTGTGGGGGAAGTGTTTGACTCAGATTTTTATTTATACAGAGTAAGATATGTATTCTTAGATCATTGATTATTGTGTGTCAAGTTTCTATCTCTTGTAATCTTGTTATCATTGTGTTGTTGAAACTAAAAGACTAGTGAATCCGTGTGGGGCTCTTTCAATTCACTAGCATAGTTTCGTTGTCATTCCTCTCATTTTCTTGTTGAAAACACTAAATCAAAGTCTAGTGAAGCCATGTGAGCTTATTTTGATTCACTAAAAACTTGTTGTTCATCTTGTTGATTCTTGTGTTGGTTGGAACTATGGGTTTAGTGGCTTAATGGCAATAAAAGTGGTAAGGGCGATATATTGAATATATGTATAACCAAATCTTTCTGCATGAGATTGAGTTGGTAATGAAGTGATACGTCCTTGTGTGTTAGTTTAGTTGAAGGTAGAGAAGGAGTTATTTGTTAAGGTGAATTATTGTTTGCTTGAAGTATGAAAATAGTTGTTGATGGTGTTTGTTGTGCAAGAAAAGTATAGGTTATTGATAAAGGTACTTGGTGGATGAGTGTAGTTAATTTAGGCATCCCTGAGATTGCAAGAGGGAGTTTAATTGAAACTTATAGAGTTATGGACTAAGTTTCGCTGTAAAAAAATAGGTAGATAGTAATGGTGTGTAGAAGGAGGATGTGTTAATGGATTGTGAATAGGGTAGGCCATATGATTATGATCGATTATTGTTGTTATGGAGTTTTAGTGTACTAGTGTTTCTTGATGTTTTACTTCATTTTTTTTCTGGTGAGAATTGTGTGTAAGGTTGGATTGTAAACCATGTTTAGCACTAGACATTAAGTTTGAACAGTTGATGGCCATGAAGATAGATGTGATGATTTCTTGGTTAATGATACTAGTTATAGGGAAGTGACCTAATAGGCTTGAATAGTGCATGCAAGAGCTTAAGTTTATTTGATTCATAATGAAGTATGAAGTTGTATGTATGAAGTAGAAGTATGCCAAGGTGATATGAGGTTGCGGTATTTTTCTAAGGCTATTACATGTTGTGTGTGGCTAGTGGTACCGTTGAGTTGCTAGGTGGAGAAAGACTAGTTAGATTCTATATGGTGTTCTAAATAGCCAAGTTAAGGAGTTTTGATTGATAATATTGAGCCTTTTGATATCATCTTGATTCTCATAGTAGAGAGATATAAGTTTCGAGTCGCGATATTGGTAGGTTATGTCGGAAGTAGTATGATTCATCAAAGGCTTTGTGATATCTATGTTAAGTGTTAGAATCTATGTTTGAATTTTTGAAGGTTGAGCTGACAGAAATAAGAGTTGAAGCACTAGAGGGTGTGCACTCCGACTATGGGTATACTCATGAAGATTCGAAGTTAGTAAGTGTTCAAGTATTATATGATGACTATTGGGGGGCTATAGAAAGATAGTGTGTATCTCAGCAGGTAGTATTAGCAGTGGATTTTCCCACTTCCAATGTAGTCATTGGTGTGTATTGTCGTATTCCAAACCCCAGAGTGTAGTTAGTGTGGTTCAGTTTAGAGTTTGGTAAGGGATCTCTCAAACTTAAGATGATGGCTTAAAGCTAAGGGGGAGATGATAGAACAAGTGACCAAAGCAGACTCTCAGATTTTAGTAGTAATGCGAGTATGATATAGAACATCAGAAGTGAGGGTGAGGCTCAACCTATTCTTATCTCAGTATTTTTCAGTTATCCTAATACATAACTCATGCCTTATGTTTCAGTTCCATGATCATAGTTCATATTCATGCATATTCTCACACCCCTTTTAACTCCAAAAAGATTCATTTAGGTTTTAAAGGGTTTTTTTTATTATTAAAGTGACAAAAGATGAAAATTGTTTCGAAAAGGATTCATTTGTTTCAAAACTCAGAGTCGCCACTTGGCTTAAATCAGGTGTGCCAAGTCACCCGTGGATATCCTTTTTCAAAAAAGGTTTGATTCTATAAAACTGATTCGCGAATAGAGATTCCGGCTAAGGAATTCTTTTGACTGAGGGGAAGGTGTTAGGCACCCCTCGATCCCGTGGTTCGACCACGGTCGCTTGATGGAGTATATCGGCTAATTTGAACACTATGAATGTATAAACCGCACCAAACACAAATAAAACGATCAATCAAACAAAAAATTTTAAAACAATGTCCAGTCCAATTATACAGTCCAAAATAGAAAAAGAATGCGAAAACGTAAATCCTATTCTACCCTACACTAATTTTATACTACGCTCCCATTCTACCCGATATCTCGGGCCTTCATCACGAACGTCCTCCAAATACAAAATACTTCGGGGCATTCCCCGACGAATAAATACAAGTGATCGCGGGGTATTCCCCGATTAAATGAATACATTTTCAAATGCAAGAACTAAAACCAAACCGTTCAACTCAAATTTCACATTCAAACATTCAACAAGAAAACTTATTCCTAAATTTTTGCCTACCCAAACCAACATTTGCCTATCCATTTCAACATATTATAATTTTATAACATTCCAACAATATTCATGCTCATTACGAATTAAACAAAACAAAAATAAACCAAAGCTAATCTAAATTCAACTTTTTTATCAGTTTCTCAATTCCATCCCCCAAATCCATTTTTAACCACATTATTAAAACAGTTCGACTGTCAAATCACTTTTCAAAATCTGAAACCAACAACACATACCCCAACAAAGATTCAAACATTTAAGCATACCAATCATTTATATCCACAACAACAATTAACATTTTGCTCGCAATATTCAAAACCACACCACAAAATCATTATAATAACCAACTTTGATATAATAAAAAAAGTAGAGTTGAGAGATGGACCTTTGAAGAATCGATTTCGTTGATAATAAAATCAGGAAAGCCCGAACTATAGAATTCCTAATAGGACCTCAACAATGATGAACTCCAACTCCGTATTAAAAAATTTGAGACCCAAAACTGAAGCCCCGTAAATCCAATAGAACTCGAAAACCGACACTGTTCACGTACTATTCATGACACTGTTCACGGTACTGTTCACAACACTGTTCACGGTACTGTTTCTCTCTCAATTTTTTTCTCTTGCGCTATTCTCTCTTCTCTCCCTCGTTTTTTTTGTTCTTCTTGGGAGGAAGATGATTTGGTGATTGTTGTTATTGTAGAGAAGATGATGATGAAAGAATGACCCTCTCTTTTCCCCTTTAAGAATTTTCCTTTTATATATTTTTTATTTGGTTTTTCTTTTTCTTTATTTATTATCCCATGTGGAAGCATATAATTGGTGGCTTGTGGGAATAAGTGTGTGGCATGTGAAAAAGTTAGTGTGGCATGTGGAAAGATGAGGGTGGCGTGTGGAAAAATGTGTAGGGTGTGTGCCTTTATGAGGGCATCGAGTGACAATTATCTCAAAGGATTGGAAGGAGATGGACTATATTGAGTTGGAGAGTCGAGTGAGGTCCCATCGAGGTTCCGGTCTGCGGCTCTGCTATTATATCAAAAATAAAAATTACAAGTTAAAAAAATAATGAAATTACAAAATCCTATCTGCGCAGCTTCTAGTGGACTCTTGACTTGAGTTTCATCACCCTATTCTTCAGGCGGGCTCCTGATTTGAAATTTCTTCAACTTGTTGCTTGGTTTTCAATTTCATCACCCTGTTCTCCAAGCGGGCTCCTAACTTGATATTTTCGATCTGTTGACTTTCATTTTCTTCACTTTGTTACTTGACTTTCAACTTTTTCACCTTGTTGCTTGACTTTCTTTTAGGGGCTAAAGGGAATGACTCGACTAAAAGGTACATCTTATTGGAATCAAAGGGAATGACTAGACTAAAGGGTATGTCTTATAGGAATCAAAAGAAATAACTCGACTAAAAGGTACGTCTTATAGGAATCAAAGGGAATGACTCGAATAAAAGGTACGTCTTATAGGGGCCAAAGGAAATGACTCGACTAAAAGGTACGTCTTATAGGAATCAAAGGGAATGACTCAACTAAAAGGTACGTCTTATAGGAATCAAAGGAGATGACTCGACTAAAAGGTACGTCTTATAGGAATCAAAGGGAATGACTCGACTAAAAGGTACATCTTATAGAAATCAAAGGGAATGACTCGACTAAAAGGTACTTCTTATAGAAATCAAAGGGAATGACTCGACTAAAAGGTACGTCTAATAGGAATCAAAGAAAATGACTCGATTAAAAGGTATGTCTTTTAAGAGTCAAGGGGAATGACTCTACTAAAAGGTACATCTTATAGGAATCAAAGGGAATGACTCAACTAAAAAGTACGTCTTCTAGGGCTCAAGGGGAATGACTCGACTAAAAGGTACATCTTATAGGAATCAAAGGGAATGAATCGACTAAAAGGTAAGTCTTCTAGGAATCAAAGGGAATGACTCGACTAAAAGGTACGTCTTCTAAGAGTCAAGGGGAATGACTTGACTAAAAGTTATGTCTTATAGGAATCAAAGAAAATGACTCGCCTAAAAGGTACGAATTCTAAGATTCAAGGGGAATGACTCGACTAAAAGGTACGTCTTCTAGAAATCAAAGGGAATGACTCGACTAAAAGGTACATCTTTGAGGGGTCAAGGGAAATGACTCGAATAAAAGGTACGTCTTATAGGAATCAAGGGGAATGACTCGACTAAAAGGTACGTCTTATAGGAATCAAGGGAGATGACTCGACTAAAAGGTACGTCTTATAGGAATCAAAGGGAATGACTCGACTAAAAGGTAGGTCTTCTAGGGGACAAAGGGAATGACTCGACTAAAAGGTATGTCTTATATGAATCAAAGGAGATGACTCGACTAAAAGGTACGTCTTATAGGAATCAAAGGAAATGACTTGACTAAAAGGTACTTCTTTTAGGGATCAAAGGAAATTACTCGACTAAGAGGTACGTCTTATAGAATCAAAGGGAATGACTCAACTAAAAGGTATGTCTTATAGGAATCAAAGGAGATGACTCGACTAAAAGGTATGTCTTATAGGAATCAAAGGGAATGACTCGACTAAAAGGTACGTCTTATCTGAATCAAAGGGAATGACTCGACTAAAAGGTACATCTTTTAGGAGTGAAGGTTTAATTTAAGAAGTGTATCATCCAACAAATGAAAACTAAAATACCTGGACAAGAAAGTGTGTTTCTGAGGGATATAAGATGATGATTTTTTACCATGATTTAATTATCAAACCTGTGTAGCAATATTGCTTCCTGCATTTGTAAAAGTGAGAAATTACGGGCCTTGATATTTAGGCTTTGAAATCCTTGATTTGAAGGTAACATGTGTTCCTGTTTCATGCAAAGAAAGGTTGTGAGTTTAAAAACATGGTGGCTGGTTTATGACTTTGGCTTTCGTGGAAAACGCTCTTGCCGTCATCACATTTAACCTTGTTTCCAACCATTAGCCTGTGTCATTGACTTGCTGCTTCATTGACTAAACTCAGATTATTAAGAGTGACTGAGACAAACACAACATCTCTGCTTTGCCATGCTTCTCAGACAGACCCCTTGGAACCTTCGTATTTCATAAGTTCCCAGACTTCTTTGTTGATAAAACTTCTATATACCTTTTTTGGCTCACAATCATGTCTCTTTCATGTTCTAGCTTTTGTCTTGATTTGTGCAATTAATGAAGCTGGTAGCTAGTTTTAGAATCTTTTCTCACTTGTTTTGACACGGACTTGACTCAAAGATAAGAAAAAAAAATAGAATGACAATTTTTATTTGGATAACTGACTCAAAGATAAACAAAAATAAAGAGAAGAAAGAAAAGACAATGAATGTCCTCTTTTGAAACAAAGAAACAAAAAATTCATCTAAAAATGACAGTCAACACTAATGATTATGCCATGCATTTTTGATTAAGCAGCTTGATCTTTTCATCCAAACTTTCTACCCATTGTTGTTAAGTTAATGGCCTTGAAACTGAGTTGCTTCCTTAGGTCAATTGTATTTATGACCCCATTTGGCTAGTGGTGCCTTGAAGGGTTTTCTCCAACAAGCTTCTCTCATTTTCTTTTCCTGAGCTCACCATTGACTTATAGTTTCTGTAAGGGTTTTCCACTAATGAGACTCTCTTATCTTTGTTTCCCTAAACTCACAGTCATCTTATGGTGCACGTGAGAGTTTTCACCACTAAGAATCTCTCATTTTTATCTCTCTCAACTTACCATCGTCTTATGGTACCCGTGAGGGTTTTCCCCAATAAGACTCTCATTTTTATTTATCTCATGATTTCTTATGTTGAGGAATACAAGTAGTTCCCAAATACATTATCATATCCCTTGTATGCTTCTCCTTAACATTCTCAAAGATTGATCTGAAGGACTTTCTTTGGTTGTAACTTGGCTTTTGGATAGGGTTAGAAAGAAAGGATGACATGGGTCCCAAATGACACTTAAAGTATGGTAGGACTTACAACTTTTGGAATCGACTCAAACAATGAGGATTAACTAATGACCCAGTTTCTTTTGACTAGGTGACTCTAAATTGTTTATTTAGTTGGACTGAGACCGGAGTAGGGCAGCCTACGTATCTCACCCTCGAGAGTGGAGAATCAGGTCATGCGTAGTTCTGGCAGCTTATTCTTTTTTTCTTAATTCTTCCTTGTTCTTTTTTTTACTCTTTTTTCTTTATGATTTTTCTGACTCTAATTTCTTGACACTGTGGACACATTTTTCTCTCTTTCCTTTTTTTTGAAACTTTATGACTCTATTCTCTTGCTCGATACTTTTCTTTTGAGCTTTGCTGGATTTATCTTGATTCCAAAAGAGGGGTATGAAATAATATAACACTAAGGCTCAAATAGGATAAACAAAGGATGACACGATGTTTGGATAGTAGAATGAAATGCCTTCATCATATCAATCCTTAAGAATGCAAGTACATAACATGCAATTGAAAAATGGGAGATAAAGATCATGTGTGACACTTTAACAACACTAACTTAAAGAAACATGTGTTGCACTTCTTTATCTATACTTGTCCAGCATACAACTCCACCTTTGTTATGCATCCCTCACATCGAATGATTCATGCTTTTGTGGAGCTGATTTCTTTTGTTCCTCTTGATATAGGATCACGCAGCCACTGTTTGACCTAAATAAGACATGTCTTTCAATTGATGACCAAGTTATTCTCACGATTCTCAAAATAATAGCCTTAATTTTCAAATAAGGCTTCAACTTGATCACCAAGTTCCCCAGCACTCTATCTATTTTCTCATATGCTCTCTTTTTCTAACTTTAAACTTCTGATTCAATGTTCATGCTTAAACTGGATTTTAAGATCTGGCTGTAAATTTCACTAGCATGTCATGTCACTAAAGTCAACATAAAATGTACTATGTAAAGAAAATAAACAAACAACACATATTTAAAACAAAAAGAAAAATGGGACACTTTATTTAATAAAAATGAAAGATAGAAGGGTTTGAACATAACGACAAAGGGACAAAACAAGATATATCCCGAACTACAACCCTAAAATAATTCGGATAACAGAAAATAAAATAAAACAAACTACCAGACCTCTTCCTAGTAGGGAGGGGTGACTTCTCAATTGCTCAGCCTGACATCTTATCCACTGGTTTGCATATCAGTATGACTAGAGCTTTCCTCACTATCAATGTTCTACATCATAATTGATTTATCTTGAATCATCTTTTCAATTTCTCTTTTCAAATCACAATAATCTTTAATACTGTGACCCTGAACATCAGAATGATATGCATATCGTACATTAGGATAAAAAATTCTTGAATGTGGGTCACGAGTATACCCAAGGAGAGGAGTGATCATGCCCTGCTATACCAATCTCTGAAATAAACAGGCATAGGATTCCACAATAGGAGTAAAATTTTCTTTTTCCTTTCTCCTCTTTGCGAACTCTAGCCTCGGATTAAAATTAGATTTAGAGGTTTCTTGATAAATTTGTGGGGGCCGAGGACAATGTTGAGGGATAGGAGCATGTCATTATGGATAAGAAGATGAATGAGCATACAATTGTGCATTGTTCAAAGGATATTGAGGAAGTGGAATGGTATTTCTTGGATTTTGGGGAAATAAACCTTGTTGCAAGTGGTAATGTGGATCTAATGTGTAAGCTCGAGTTGAGGTAGACAGTATTGGTAGGTTGGACCTCTCAAACTCTGCTTTGGCCGTGGCATGACAATAGGTGCATTTTCCTTCTTCTTTCCTTCAGTTTCCCTTGGTTGTTGTAATGTCATCCCAAATGTTTCACAGAATCCTTCTGTCCATCAGGCTCCCTAAATTTTAATATCTCAAAGCTGGGAGGAAGGTTAACACTTGAAGACATGCCCCAGTTTTTATATGAAACATCTTCATAGCCCATAAGTCCAGGGTAATTTTTCGTATCATTTTCTATACTCTTAACTTTCCCAACCACTTTCTCTAGCTCTTCTAGCATGCTAGGCTTCTTAGTAAGAAATTTTGACGGTCCACTTAATTTAACGGTAGGTTCAAGAGTATAACAATGATCATCAAGAGCATTGAACGTGGATTCACTAGTGGACCGGGGAAGCACAATCGTTGGATTGATATCCAAAGTGGATGTCTTAGTAGAAGGTTGAGCAACAAAAGTACAGACAGTATGTGGTGCTGTGAATGTGGTAGACTTATACTGAGGAGCTAAAGAAAGAGTGGTGGAAGTCTTGAGGTGTATTTGACGTGGAATGGATTCTGAGGAATGCTGTGGTGCATCAACAATAGTAGGAAACTGACTTTGCGATTTTGGTGGAAGACTCAAGGTATTTGTAGGGTCAAAAGTAGGGAACGGAGGTAGAGGTAGCCTACTAGCCCAAGCTCGATACATTTCCATCATTTGTTGTCTCAGTCTCAAATTTTCTTCCTTTAAACTCTCAATTTCCTGACTCTTTGTTTCATCCATGGTGCCATTCTCTATATCTTTGTTGGACACAACTAAACCTTTCTTGGATTTGGTGTGATATGAAGGACAGCCAGGAAGCCACAAACCAACCACCTTCAACTAACTGAATAAGAGGCAAAAAATATGTTAAGAGATCAACATTTTTTTATTCAAAACCCTTATCTCTTTCCTTTTTTTTCAAAGAATCACCGAACCCAAGAAGAGCGCTTACGTATCTCACTCCCGAGAGAAGAGAGTCAGGTGTGCGTAGTTCGTGAAGTCTTTCCAAAATGACCAATTAAACTCTTTGTTTTCTTTCTTTTTTTTCTTTTTCTCGAAACTTTAAGAATAAAAGAAAATAACAATTTGTCAAAAGAATTGACGAAAAGGTTTTAAAATTTTCCAGCTTTAACATCCCTATACAAAGTGAAATCTATGATTACCAAATAATTTTTTTTTTTTGGGTTTTCAGTTTTAAATTTCATATGAAAATGAAACCTGAACCTATTAAAGGAAAATCTTTTTGCAGTTTTCTTTTAAAGATGTATATGAAACACTTACTCTAAATAAAGAGTGAAGAAAATCTTTTTGGATTTTTCAAATAAGATCAACCAAAAAAGAAACCTACAAATATTAAGGAAAATCTTTTTGCAGTGTTCTTTTCGAGGAATATGTGAAACACCTACTCTAAATAAAGATTAAAGAATTTTTTTACATAAGATCCCCGAACCAACAATAGGCTCCCTACGTATCTCACTCCCGAAAGAGGAGAATCAGGGGTGCATAGTTCGTCCAGATAGAATAATTAAAAATTAAATAACCGACTGGACCCTGACTTGAGAAACGAGACTGCAACGATAAAAATCTTTTTTTTGAGGTTTTCACTTTGACACTCCACATAAAACTGACACCAACAACTATGAAAGAAAAGTCTTTTTGGTATTTTCATGAAATCTACAAAACTCCTTCAATTTTTACATTTTTCTTTTATAAAAAATTCTATGAATGAAAAATCTTTTTTTTAAAGTTTTCGAATTATGAATACTTGCTAAAAGGAAACAAAAGCAAAATCTTTTGATGTTTTTGATTTCGACAAATGAGTGCAAAAGGAAAAAAAATCTTTTTGAATTTTTGGATTGTGAAGAACAAAATCCATAAAAAAAACTCTAGAAAAAACAATGAAACTCTTTTTCGATTCGCCTTTTCATTTTTTTTCCATTGCCTACACACTTTACTTCCAATACAGACTTTCACCGAATCAGTCTGTCAAATGACCATATTACCCTCAAAGATGCAACATTTTGCACATAGGGATGCTGTAGAGGTGAGTCTCCTACAAAAGACCAAATGGGTCCCGCTAGGTCTCAATATGATGCACATAAGTATGACCTAAAGGCTAACCTATGCTGAGGTTCACTAACAAGGCTGTTCGGGGGAGTGTATGGTCGATAGTGGCTGCTTTTGCTGTCCATCTACTCCATACCAGCCGACGGCTCCCCCTCCTAAAATAAGGGTGACTCAACTATAGGTCATGTACACAGCGTGTACTATAGAACTTGTTGCAAAAAGAATTGACTCAGGTTATGCACATGATGTTAGTTATAAAGAGGTAACACATAAGAGAAAAACTATAAACAAAGAGCACGTAGGCACTCAACAATGATAAAATGAACAACAAACGATAACACAAACAATGTTTACCCACCCATAATTTCAAACTAAGCCGATACAACTCCAAAAAAAATAAGCTCGAATTCTGGAAAAATCTCCAGCAGAGTCGCCAGAGCTGTCACACCCCTTTTAACTCCAAAAAGATTCATTTAGGTTCGAAGGGTTTTTTTATTATTAAAGTGACAAAAGATGAAAATTATTTCGGAAAGGATTTATTAGTTTCAAAACTCAGAGTCGCCACTTGGCTTAAATCAGGTGTTCCAAGTCACCCATGGATATCCTTTTTAAAAAATGGTTTTGACTCTATAAAACTGATCCGCGAACAGAGATTTCGGCTAAGGAATTATGTTCACCGAGGGAAAGGTGTTAGGCACCCCTCGATCCCGCGGTTCGAACATGGTCGCTTGGTGGAGTATATTGGCTAATTTAAACATTATGAATGTATAAACCACACCAAACACAAATAAAACAATCAATCAAACAAACAAATCCAAAACAATGTCCAGTCCAATTAGACAGTCCGAAATAGAAAAAGAATGCGAAAATGTAAATCCTATTCAACCCTACACTAATTTTATAGTATGCTCCCATGCTATCCGATGCCTCGGGACTTCATCACGGATGTCCTCCAAATATAAAATACTTCGGGGCATTCTCCGATGAATAAATACAAGTGATCGCGGGGCATTCCCCGATTAAATGAATACATTTTCCAATGCAAGAACTAAAACCAAACTGTTCAACTCAAATTCCACATTCAAATATTCAGCAAGAAAACTTATTCCTAAATTTTTGCCTACCCGAACCAACATTCGCCTATCCATTTCAACATATCATAATTTTATCACATTCCAACAATATTCATGCTCATTACGAATTAAACAAAACAACAATAAACCAAAGCTAATCTAAATTCAACTTTTTTAACAATTTCTCAATTCCATCCCCTAAATCCATTTTTAACCACATTATTAAACCAGTTCGACTATCAAATCACTTTTCAAAATCTGAAACCAACAACACATACCCCAACGAAGATTCAAACATTTAAGCATACCAATCATTCATATACACAACAACAATTAACATTTCGCTCAAAATATTCAAAACCACACCAAAAAATAACGATATTAACGAACTTCGATATAATAAAAAAAGTAGAGTTGAGAGATGGACCGTTGAAGAATCGATTTTGTTGATAATAAAATCAAGAAAACCCGGACTACAGAATTCCTAATAGGACCTCAACAATGACGAACTCCAACTCCATATTAAAAAATTTGAGACCCAAACCTGAAGATCCATAAATCTAATCAAACTCAAAAACCGACACTGTTCACGTACTGTTCATGGTACTGTTTACAACACTATTCAAGGAACTGTTCATGGTACTATTTCTCTCTCAATTTTTTTTTTCTCTCGCGCGATTCTCTCTTCTCTCCCTCATTTTTTTTTGCTCTTCTTGGGAAGAATATGATTTGGTGATTGTTTTTATTGTTGAGAAGATGATGATGAAAGAATGAGTCTCTCTTTTTCCCTTTTAGAATTTTCCTTTTATATATTTTTTATTTAGTTTTTCTTTTTCTTTATTTATTATCCTATGTGGAAGCATATAATTGGTGGCTTGTGGAAATAAGTGTGTGGTATGTGGAAAAGTTAGTGTGGCATGTGGAAAGATGAGGGTGGCGTGTGGAAATATCAGTAGGGCGTGTGTCTTTTGCATGTATCTAATGAAAAATGAAACGTGTGGTGTTGAGGTGGCATAGTGAGGTGACAAAGATGCTATGTATTTATTATTTTCAATTAGTTTTTTTGGGGAGAAATTATCAATTAAACAAAAGTATGGTCAGGTGAATAAAATAAAAATAAAAAATTAAAATTAAAATTAAAATAAATAAAATAAAATAAAAAATGGTTAAAATATTTTTGGGAAAGGACAAAATTACGTGTCTACACACATGATAGAGAATCATGTACTCTTCCAGTCTCAAAATGAGGAATTTCAGTTCATTCAGTAGTCGGAATCACATTCCATATGTTATGAACTCCAAATTAAGGTCATGCAGCTCATGACTCATTTACTCACGCTTCATAGTGTGCTCAGTTCCCATGACTCATGCTATACTCTTTATGATTGGAGAGATTCAGCTTATAGTTATGTATGCCTCAATTCAGATCACTTTGATAAATCCTTGATGTTGTTTTGCTATTCCTCAAGCCTCCGTTAAGTGTCAAGTCTCATATAATATCCTTCCATGCTTCAAGGTTTTATGTTCTAACCTTTTAGTGACTCCTCCTTATGTAATTAGTGGTGGTGAGTAAATATTTCTTGTTGGTTAAAGATCATTGTATGCTTGTTTAGATAAGACCATAAGTGTGAAGTAAGATTGGGGCCAAGTCTTTGATGCATGTGATGGTTAGTTGAAATTTGTGCGTGTATTTTCTTGAGGTAGCGTGTGGGAGTTGTATCGATAGTGTAGACACGTAATTTTGTCCCATAAAAAATAATTCTTACTCCGTTATCACGCACTTTAACCTCGTCTTATAATTTTCTTCAAGAAAAATAAATAAATAACCACCTCATTTTTTTTACTCATTTATTTATTCTTTTTTTTTGTTTTTATCCCATCTAACAAACCTAACTAATTTTGTCTTATTTTAAAATTCCAACAACTCACCTTATTAAAATTTGACAACACATGCTAACCCCTTCCCCTCCTACCCCCATCTCACGTGACCCCTCCCTCCTCTTTGGTTTTGCTAGTCAACAAAGAAAGGACCCAAGGTAACTTCCAAGAAATTTTCCTAGACTAATACTGGTCCCACTAGCATATACTCACCATTATTATCATCATAAAAGAGGGAACACAGAATTGGGCACTGGGAGATATGGTACCATCTTCTTCTCCACGTTGATTTTTACACACAAAAGGGGGGAGGGTCGCCATCTTCTTCTCCATTCACAGCACACCCAATACACGCTACACACAATACACCAAGAACACACACCCACCTCTCCCAGATTCTTACCCAAAATTACACACACACACACACAGTTGCCGACACCATATACGAAATCACCAAAAAATACATGCACACACGCATGCAGCAAGAAGAAACGAAAGAATGGAGGGTATTTGATAGAGATTCAATGAACGGAGTATAAAAATCAGCGTTTGATGGAGTTTCGATCATCTTCTTTAAGTTTATTTTTGGAGAACTGGTCGTTGCAACCAGTTGTAGATTGTTCATCCGCTCGTTCGGTCCCAAAAACCCCGAGAGTTCATTGATTTGCTTTGATTTTTGGGAAGATTAGGATGGAGAAATGACTATACAGTCGGGAAAACATCTAGGCACATTGAAATTCGTTAGAATAGGTTACTATTAATTCTATTTTCTTGCTCGAGTATATTCTTATATTCATCTTCGATATCATGCTTTAGGGTTTTCGAATAGAGTATATTTTGGTGTATTGGAGGCTCAAATCCATGTTTTTGAGCTTATATAGGGTGGGGAAATTGATACCTTTAACCCTAGGACATGTATTTTAATTCTTTTGAAAATTTTTCAATTTTCATCCTTGGCACGACATGCCACTATCGAGCCAAGTCACTGGAACTGGACAATTGAGAATCTGCATGGTGGCGCGACGCGGAGATATCGCCTTGCCACCTTGTTTGAGACCTGAAAGTTTGTTGCAATGCGCCACTATCGCGGAGCATCACTGAAAATTGACAATTGCCATTCAAGCTGGCTCCGCGACGCGTTGATAGCTCAGGTGATACACCGTGTCACTAAAAAGGCTCTAACTCTTTGCCCGAGTGTTGGATCTGGGCGAATTTGGTATTGATGGAAAGCTTATGGAATTTTCCACTTGAAAAAAAGTAAAAATCTTTAAAATACTGCATATATAAAAGTGGATTCACTTTCAAAGAAATATTCTAACATTCTTGGAAAAAAATTTTAAGCTAGGAAAAGTACGGGTATTACATTTTGATGATAGGCGTATTTACACGCCTAAAGTGCTATAATCTACCCATATTTTAGCTAAGTTTTGAGGACAAAAATACATAATTCATGCACTTTTAGTCCTCTTTCCTGTAAGTGAGCTAAAAAACGTGATTAGCAAGTTTTCAGGAATAAATGATGAAGATTTCAGCATTTTATGGATAACATGACGCCAAAGAAAGCTTCACGAAAGAAGGAAAGCAGATCATGGACGCCTAGGGACTAAAAGTAACGCATAGAAAACCTGTCCCGGGCAAAAACAGCATTTCCAAAGACTTTGGGATCAGCAGTAACTTAGTAGGATTAGGATAATGATGCAGTAACTTATTAGGATTAGGATAAGTATGCAGTAGCCTAGTAGGAATAGGATATGGATGTTATATAAACCCTATTTTGCTGAAACTTTTCAGCATTCTCTTCGTTTTACCCCTTATATTCCTTCCCATTCTAATAAATTCTTATTCACTCCTTAATTAATTCAAGTCTTTTCATTCAACGTTTGATCCTAAATCTCATTACACTTTCTGACAGAAAGCACTACCCTTGTGACCAACGTGAGATCATAATGATGTTTATTGTGATCTCCGTTGCAATCATGAGTAGCTAAACTTCTCTGTTAGGGTTATGGAAGCGTTATGAGATACTATCTATTGCTATGAGTTTGTGAATTCTTGACACGTATGCTGCTTATATCATTAATCTCTTCATCTTAATTTAAATTCTTGTGGTTGCAAACATATAGAATACCCCAGTATAGCATTAACTTGTTCGAAAGAAAGGTTACATGTCTGGAAAAGAGATAATGTCAAGGTAATAGGGCACCAACCCCTGTTAAAAAGTTAGTGCCGTAACTGGATTAACCTCTTGGAGAATTTGTACCGTTAGATACGCTTTAAGCTCGAAAGAGTTAAAGTGAAATAGTCCTTGATGGTCGAAAGACGCCTGGATTTACCATAGAATACGATTCTCCATAAGCGCATGCATGTCTGAATTCCGCATAACTCATAGTCAATAGATACGTACAACTCATAAGGTGGACATAACCCTGACTCTCGATTCTCATTGATTAAACCCTACCAAGTACTCCGTTTTACTCTTCTATTTTCCGTTTTTACTCTACTATTTTGTTCACGTTATTTGCACACACAAAATCCCCCCCTTTATTCGCAGAACTTTCATCAAAAGTCTAATAATCGTTGCTTACTTAGTGACCAAGTATTCCCTGTGGGATTCGACACCCAACCCAGTTGGGTTCTATATTTGACAGCGTCCGCTTACACTCTTACGAGAGCTGTAGTTTAAGCGTTATCAAATTTTGACGCCGTTGCCGGGGAATACGGTTGTCTACTATGTTTGTAATAATTACTAGCCCTTTGGTCAAAGATTCTCGTACTTTAATTTTAGTTGTTGTTTTTGTTTTCTGCAGGTTTTGTTCAGTGCATGCCCAATACTCGAAGTTTTGGTCAACCATTATTACCCATAAACCTTGAACCACAATGTATTGGCAGGATGGAGGCACAACGTGACATTGAGAGAAGGGCTGCTCAACAGGAGCAGGCTAGATTAGCTGCGTTTGCCACTGCTCAAGTGCATCAACAAAATATCGATAACCCTGGGCGAGCAACAGATCCTGATTATGAGGACTTGGGTGATGATGAGTTACTAAACCCGAGGCGTGATGCTGAAGTTGTGACACCGAAAAATAGAAGAGATTGTCAAGCAAGATTTCGGCCTGAACGCCGAGCCGTGAAAATAACATTTGATGATGATGATGATGATCTTGATGGAGCTGGTGCCACAGGAGCTATTATTCCTCCGCCATTGGCACCCGGAGCCAAGTTCAATATCACTAGCACCATGATTCAGCTTTTGCAACTCAAGGGATTATTTGGTGGACTAGCAGACGATGATCCAAATATGCATCTGATCAACTTTATCTCTACATGCAAGTCATTCGACAATCCAGGCGTTGGACAGAATGCTATTCGGCTGCGTTTATTTCCATTGTCTCTATCTGGGGAGACAACTCTGTGGTTGAACGGGCTGACTCCTGATTCTATTAAAAATTGGAGGCAATTGAAAGGCGCTTTCCTAGAAAGATTCTTTCCGCCATCCAAGAAAGCACAGTTGAGAGATGAGATCAAAAATTTTAGACAGCTTCCAACTGAAGTTCTCTACGAAACATGGGAGAGGTTCAAGAAGAAACTTATGCGGTGCCCAAATCATCATATGACCTATGTCCACTTGATGGAGATATTATATAGAGCTTTGAATTCGGTAACTAAGCCAGTGGTTGATAATGCGGCAGGTGGGTCATTCATGGACCTTACTTTTAATGAAGCAAGTGGTATGCTGGATCGTATGACAAAGCAGAGTAGAGCTTGGCATACCAGGGATTTGAAGGTAGCAAGCTCTACTATATCTATTGGCATGACCGCAGAACAGAGGCGAAGAGAAGAAGAGCGTGACCAGGATATGGCTCACATAAAAACACAGATGGATCTTCTTACAAAGCATCTATTATCAGGGAAGACCAAAAAATTCAAAACGGTTCCATCAAAAGGAAGAGACGAATCCGATTCTGAGGAAGAAGTCAAATACTTAAACAATCAGGGGGGTTTCCGAGGCAATGCCCAAGGAAACCAAGGTCGAAACTATTATGATAATTTTGGAAACAAGGACCGTGATCAAGGTAGTTGGAAGAACAAGACTGACAGGAGTGGCGTGTATATTCCTCCTGGAAGACGTGACGCCACTGCATCTAGTTCCGAAAATATGTCCATGGAAGATATGATGGCTAAGCTATTGAAAGGAGTAGAGGCAACCAGCACGGGAGTAACAGAGGTAATCAATGATTTGTCCTTAATGAAGCAATTAGTTGACTCGCATTCCACTTCAATAAAACAGCTAGAGCAATAATTGAGTCAATTATCTGCGGCATTCAACCAAAGAAAGGCTGGAACGCTACCCAACAACACAGTGCAAAACCCAAGGAACGATGGAATATGCATGGCCATTACTACCAGGAGTGGTAAGGTGCTGGAAACTTCATCCAAAGGGACGCAAGTGATCAATGCAGAACCTGAAGGCGCCGATGAAGCTACAGAGGACGTTAGTGACATCACCCCGCCACGTCCACACCCCGAAAAGATCGCCAATCTGAAGCAAGAGGAAAAGAAAGTCGTGGAGAAAACTATTTCCCTTCCACCACCACCTTTTCCTCAAAGACTAAAGAAAAGAGCTAATGATACCAAGTTCAGTAAATTTATGTCAATGTTAAAACAGCTGACCATTAATGTTCTGTTGGTAGAGGCACTAGAATAGATGCCTGTCTACACAAAATTTATGAAGGATCTTCTGACAAAGAAGCAGGCAACAAGCTATGAGCCGACAGATGATATTCATCATTGTAGTGCAATTGCCACAAGGTCCTTAGTACAGAAGAAGGCAGACCCTGGTGCTTTCACTATTTCTTGCACGGTTGGATCTATGAATTTTGCTAAGGCATTGTGCGATTTGGGAGCTAGCATCAATTTGATGCCACTATCCGTCTACAGAAAGTTGGGGTTGGGCGACCCTACACTAACCAATATGCGGCTCGTGATGGTAGATAGGTCGGTAAAATGACCTGTGGGTATCTTGAATAATGTGTTGGTGAAGGTGTCTACCTTTATTTTTCCTTCAGACTTAGTGATTTTGGACTGGGAGGTGGATTCTGAAGTTCCCATAATTTTGGGACTCCTTTCCTTGCAACAGGAAGTATGCTTATTGACATGAGAGCTAATGAGCTGTTATTTCGGCTGAATGACGAAGTGGTCTGTTTTGATGTATGCAAAGCAATGAAGTAGCCCAACGATATGAATGTGTTCTCTGTAGATGATGCTTGTTATGAGGATGAGGAAAACTTATTTGTAGAGAAGCAGCCTATTGATGAGCCATTGTCTGCTGCGCTGCTGAATGTTGAGCATGAGGACGATGAAGATTATAAAGAAACTATGTGTGCTCTAACAGAAATAGGGTCCTATTCTCATACTCCTAAATAGCCGAACCTTGATCTTAAGAATCAACCGTCACCAACAGCGAAGACTTCCATTGAAGAGCCACCAGTGCTAGAATCGAAAGAGCTCCCCAATTATCTAAGGTATGCATTCTTGGGAAGAGGAAATACACTTCCTGTGAGTATGGCGGATGATTTAAGTGAACAGCACGTAGAGGCTCTCATCTCTGCTCTGAAGAGATACAAGAGAGCTATGGGATGGACTATTGATGATATAATTGGTATCCCTCCTGGGATATGTATGCACAAGAGTCATATCAACAAAGATTGCATGCCTACAAGTAAGCATCAGAGTCGTCTGAATCCATTCAGAAAATGATGCACCATCTATCTCGACGAAGTCTAAGTAATCGAGATAGCCATGTCGTGCCGCGACAATAAATCAAGCGCTTGATGGGAGGCAACCCATCGTTCTAATTGTTTTTGTTGTTTTTGAGTAAATGTAGGTGCAAGAGGTGTAAAGGAGGAGATTGGTTTCAAATTTCGATTTGGAAGTATTGCATGTCGAAGGTGGTAAGTTAGGAATGAAGAAGCAAAAGGCTATGGGTTAGGCATTACCTATGAAAATATAGGCAAAGAACAAGGCAAGGCCTATGTAAATCTAGTCCACGAACAAGGCAAGGCCTATGCTATGGCATAAGCTCTCGGATTCTAGAGTGCCATAGCATAGGCTCCGCCTATGCTCAACAATGCCATAGCATAGGCTCCACCTGTGCAAAAGCCTTCTGCTTAACTAGGCAAAGCATTAGGCATGGCCTATGCCATGGCCTTCTGCTCAACTAGGAAAAGCTAAAGGCGCCGCCTATGCCATTGCCTTTGCTCTCTGAATCTACAATGCCATAACATAGGCGCCGCCTTTGCCTCCCAAAACTCTCAAAACTTTTATTTTTGCTCTTTTAACTTTGCAAGAACATCTTCCGAGGCCATCAACCAAGTAAGTACTTCTTTACTCTTCTTTTATATTACATAAGTATTACAATACTACGCCCATAATGAGTTGTTAAATCGTGAAGTAGTGTTGGTGATTTGAATGTGGTTGATACAACTAAGTGAGTGAAAGAATATGTATGGATGATCTTGACTTGTTTCCAACTTATATTTGATTTTGATACACTGTCATACTTTTGCGAAATCGACATGGTCAAGATAATTGCATAATCTTGTAACTTGAAAGCTTACATGTTGAAATGACTTGTTCATTGAGATGAAAATCATAGTTGACTACAAACATGCGATGTTGTAATTATTTCTATGCCATAAATTGATACGATATCTATGTACTAGTTTTGTTCAAAAGATGCATTAGTCCAAACACAAAAGCATTGTCAAGATTTCATAACGTTAAGAGGACATGAAAGTATGACTGTGCTGAACATATTGTTGGAACATATCACCTAAATGTATGTCGATGAAGTTTGAGTAATCGACATCATTCACTTAATTAGTTTGTGTCAACAAATTAAGTGTGGGGTGGTGCCACTATTGTCTGTTTGTCGATTGAATCTTCCGAGATGAAGCTAACATGACTTTATTGAGATCTCAGGTAGAATGGCACAAAAAGGACGAGAAGGAAAATAAAAAGCGCCCACCACACAAAAAGGTAAGAAAAGAGGAAGAAAAGAGCAAGTTGAATCCTCCGTGCTGCAAATACCTCGACGCACTCTTGGAATCAAGTGGGGTACATATGAGGAACTTCTGAGGATGACGACTTTGATAATGATTCCGACGCAGGGGGTATGACCCCAGACATGGAGAAGGAGTCCGACTAACCAGGTTCTTCTTATTTATTTTCCACTGAGGGCAGTGTGTCCCGTCTAAGTGTGGGGTGCTGGTATTTGTATGCTATACTTCTTTATCTGCATTTGCTTATTTATGTGTGTTTTGCTTATTTATGTTTGTTTGTTTTAATTTTTTTAGGAAATTTTTAGTTAAATTTTTGTGTAACTTTGCATGAAATTGTTCTGATAGACAACATGGTATTATGACAAGAGTCTGTGATAAAATCATTACTATTGAGACGTTTAGGCTCTAAGTGTGACTCACTGTGTGATATCTATGTGGTTTAATTCCTTCATACGTTGGGTCAAGAGTCTATATTGCTTCCAATAAAGTCGACCATGTGCCTTGTGTCTGTGAGGTGATAGTATATTCTGTGTTTGTGGCTGATGCTAGAACTTGCCTGGTATGTATGTAAAGTGAAATAAAGAGTGTGAGTTTAGGAGATGATTTAGGCATTTCTTTGGCAACCTGTGATTGTTATCCTTCGTTTTATCTACCCATGAACATCATCCTAGATAACTCCCTTTGAGACTTTAGCCTATTTTCTTTGACAGCCTCATATGTAAGCCTAATCCATTTTTTTTCAAGACCATAATTTGATCCAAATTCCTAAGTGCTTTTAAATTGTAAATTCATGTGACAAAATAAGAGGAAATTGGGTAAGAGTCATGCCTTAGATTGTATTGGTACTTGAATTTGTTATAAAAAAAAAGAGTGGCTATCATAGAGGTATGTTAAAAAAAGAAAAAAGAAAAAGATAAAAAGATCTTTGTGTTTATCATTGAATTACAAAATAGGTGAAAAGGGGTGGTAGATGAAAGAAAGCTTGTTTTAAACATAGTGTTAATAGCATAATGTGATGTATCAAAACGCTTAGGAACATAGTCACTATTTCTGGCCAAAATAGTCCTACCCGTCCCTTAGCCTATATTACAACCTGTAAAAGACCTATTTGATCCTAAACTTAGCATTCTAATATTAGTAGAGCATTACACTAAGGGCAAGCCTATGGTCATCAGTTGCAAAATATGAATTCTTTGTGAGAGTGAGAGCAAGGAAAATCTTATACCCATATTTAGAAAAATGAAATACTTGTGAGTGATTATGGGTGATATATTGTGAGACACACATGATTGATGAGTTTTGGGTAGTCGTGTATGATTCTTTGTGCCTTAACTTATGGATACGAATTAACCATCATCACGAGTCTATATTAGAGGTTGAATTGTTTCTAGTAGTGATTAGAAAACTACTCTTTGTTAATAATTGCTATGCTTGTCTGGATGAATATTTTGT
Organism: Capsicum baccatum var. pendulum; assembly: GCA_030864225.1. Classification (NCBI taxonomy): domain Eukaryota; kingdom Viridiplantae; phylum Streptophyta; class Magnoliopsida; order Solanales; family Solanaceae; genus Capsicum; species Capsicum baccatum. The sequence continues at coordinate 9,152,632 of CM061552.1, forward strand.
GCTGTTACTATGAAACCCTAAGTAGATGTTTAGAAGGACATGATATTTTGTTCGAGGGCGAACAAAGCTTTAAGTGTGGGGTGTTGATGATAGGCGTATTTACACGCCTAAAGTGCTATAATCTACCCATATTTTAGCTAAGTTTTGAGGACAAAATACATAATTCATGCACTTTTAGTCCACTTTCCTGTAAGTGATCTAACAAACGTGATTAGCAAGTTTTCAGGTATAAATGATGAAGATTTCAGCATTTTATGGATAACTTGATGCCAAAGGAAGCTTCACGAAAGAAGGAAAGCAGAGCTTGGACGCCTAGGGACTAAAAGAAACGCATAGAAAACCTGTCCCGGGCAAAAACAACATTTCCAAAGACTTTGGGGATCAGCGGTAACTTAGTAGGATTAGGATAATGATACAGTAACTTATTAGGATTAGGATAAGTATGCAGTAGCCTAGTAGGAATAGGATATGGATGTTATATAAACTCTATTTTGCTGAAACGTTTCAGCATTCTCTTCTTATTCCCCCTTCTATTCCTTCCCATTCTAATAAATTTTTATTCACTCCTTAATTAATTCAAGTCTTTTCATTCAACGTTTGATCCTAATTCTCGTTACACTTCTGACAGAGAAAGCACTACCCTTGTGACCAACGTGAGATCATGATGATGTTTATTGTGATCTCCGTTGCAATCATGAGTAGCTAAACTTCTCTGTTAGGGTTATGGAAGCCTTATGAGATACTATCTATTGCTACGAGTTTGTCAATTCTTGACACGTATGCTTCTTATATCATTACTCTCTTCATCTTAATTTAAATTCTTGTGGTTGCAAACATATAGAATACGCCAGTATAGCATTAATTTGTTCGAAAGAAAGGTTACATGTCTGGAAAAGAGATAATGTCAAGGTAATAGGGCACCAACCCCTGTTAAAAAGTTAGTGTTGTAACTGGATTAACCTCTTGGAGAATTTGTACCATTAGATACGCTTTAAGCTCGAAAGATTTAAAGTGAAATAGTCCTTGATGGTCGAAAGACGCCTGGATTTACCATAGAATACGATTCTCTATAAGCGCATGCATGTCTGAATTCCGCATAACTCATAGTCAATAGATACGTACAACTCATAAGGTGGACATAACCCTAACTCTCGATTATCATTGACTAAAACCTACCAAGTACTCCGTTTTACTCTTCTATTTTCTGTTTTTACTCTATTATTTTGTTCACGTTATTTGCACACACAAAATCCCTCCCTTTATTCGCAGAACTTTCATCAAAAGTCTAATAATCGTTGCTTACTTAGTGACCAAGTATTCCCTGTGGGATTCGACACCCAACCCAGTTGGGTTCTATATTTGACAGCGTCCGCTTACACTCTTACGAGAGCTGTAGTTTGAGCGTTATCACATTTCAAATGGTACATTTTGATGCGAGATACTTATATTTTTGGATACAGGTAAGAAACTAATTCTGAATACATCAAGTTAATACTGGATAAATTTGAGAATATTAATACTTGATATGGTGTTTCTTTTCCTTCTTCTACTAAGTATATATACAGAGACATGAATCAGAAATTCCGATAGGCATCTTTGATAATAGATCCATGTATTTTGGGTATTATGTATAAAATTGATACTTGATACATCAAATTAATATTGGATACATATATACAGATACATGAAATTAATACAAAACACATATAATCAAAATATATGAAATTAATACTAGATACATATAAATAAATGCTGAAATTTGACGAATGTATTTGTACATCCTTGACGCCTGACACACACACACACACATATATATATATATATGATTTCGTTGTATAAAATTTCTAATTGATTATCATGATTCAAACGGTGATGATTGGCACCCACCCTAAACTATGGCGGGAGAACCATACTTAATCCAATCCTCATGTTGACCAAGTATACACGATCATTCACTTTATACTAGCATCATCTTTACCAAGTTCTAAAACCCTATTATTGATTAATTTTATAAAAGTATCAAACCATTAAAATTATAAGTCACTAATAAAATGGAAACCTATATCTATTATATTTTTGAGACCTAAAGTCATTGTACAAGAACATCTAAAATAAAAAAAATTGAGTCAAAAATAGGAAAATATCCCAAAACCTAACCAAATAAAAATTATCTAAGTCCAAAAGGCAATGGATGTTAACATCATAAGAAGATCGAAAGGTTGCCCAAACATGGTTCTCTCCCTCGAATCAAGTTTAGATCACTATTTAGAGCAGAGGTCATATGTCAACCGCTTGAAGATTTGCTGCACTCAACAAAATGAAGAGTACAGATAGCATTAGTACATCAACAAGTACTGGTAAGCATGATAGGTCGACAAACTCAATAATGTACAAGTAAGCAAGTCAAAAAAGTATAAAAGTGATCATAACAAAACTCATACTCAATTATATCAACTAGACAACCCATCATGGATCACTATATAATAACAATACACAAGTTAACCTTCATAGACATTCACATTTAATTAATTTCATCAGCTATTCATCATCAAATATATTCATCATGATATTAACCAATACATATGAATGAGTGCATGTATGCAAGATATGTGCTTCATCTCTTATTCTTCTCATCCTCATCATCAACATCATAATGTATCAACATAGTACCCGATCCATTGTCACATCATATCATGTTGTACCATTGTAGTACCCAACCTATTATATCAACACCTCATCACAACGTAATGAGAATGCAATACAGTCATCAAATCACAAATCATGCTAGAAAGCAATCATAGATGTTTAAATCACAAACAACCATAAAGCCAAGTAAGTCTTAAGTGCTACATAAAATCTTATCCTACCTCAATTTATTTGAGAAAAGTCATATTTAAGCCATACTTCTTCCTTTTTAATCCCATTCAATTCGTTCTTGGTCTATACAACACAAAATATACACAAATTTTAATAATTTATTCCTTTTTAACTACTAAGAATTAAAAAGTCATTGATTTTAACCATAACTTATCCTATTTCATCATCTTAGGATTTTCTCATTATTCTAACCTCATGAATTTTACTTGAAATTTCATAAACAATTATAATTCTAGATCCATTAGTATTTTCTAACACCGTAAGTTCATTACATACCAAAATCATACACATTCTCATTATTTTTCATTAATTTCCATCAACCAGGGTTAAACCCCCATAACCCACTATTAATCTATTTCTAGTAATTTTATAAGGTTAAATAAAGTAATTATGTATAGAATATAATTACTTACCTCCAAAGATGAACAACTTTGAATTTTATCCAAAAATTGTGTTTCCTTAGAGCCCTATTGCATTTAAAATAATGGGAAATGAAAACATTCTCAGAATTTTAAAATTAAAATTTTTATTACGAGTTACCATTGCAACAGATAATTACCACTGCAGTGGTACTGCTGTAATGGCTGACGTTCTGCTATAGTAGTTCCCACCTTTTACATAGCGGTTATTGTTGTAGTTTGAGGTACCATCGCAGAGGTACCGCTGCAATGGTTACTTTTATGCTACAGTGTTTGAGGCAGAAACTCAAGACCCATCCTCAATTTTCCATATTTTACAACACACACCATAATTCTTTACATCACGAATCAACCCCTCTATGATAAATGCTATAACCAGAGTTTCATAACTCTATTTTAGGTGTCGAAAGTTGCTACAACTTCCTATAATCATTGGCTATCTAATAATCACATCCAATCACTTTATTACAACCCTCATTAATACCAATTTTTTTCTATTATTAAACCCTACAAATAATCCAATCCTAGACTAACCTTGAATTTCTCAAAATTTCTCCAAGGAAAGTCTAGGTGAAATTTCCACTTTTCTTTTCAGTGTAATGAAATTTTGCCCAAAGATAAAACAACAACAATAAAATGTATCTAAATCATTGAACAAGTGCAGATACCGCTTTGCATGTCTGCTTCTCTCTCTTCTGAAGCTTCCTCAATTGTATGATTCCTCTACTGAACCATCACAGAAAGAATAACTCATGTCCTCAACTTACTTATATCTCTAGCTTGAACCTGTAAATAGGGAATAACTCATGTCCTCAAATTTCTTACATCTATAGCTGGGATAGCAATCAGTTCCTATTCATAGGATAATTACTTATTAATAGTTTTGGATCCCAACACATAGCATAGTCACCATCTCTGTGGTACTTTTTAAACATTGACACATGAAATACGGGGTAAACCCCAGATATACTAGTAGTTAAGGCCAACCTATATTCTGTCGACCCAATTTTTTTCAATACCTCAAAGGGGCCTATGTACCATAGACTCAACTTACACTTCTTGCTAATTACATTACACACTTCATGGGTGATAACTTCAAAAGTACATTCTGTCCCTTCTTAAATTTCATATCTAATACCTTTTTATTGGTGTATTCTTTCTATCAAATTAAGCTGCCATGATTTTCTCCTATATGAATCTTACCTTCTCCATAGAGTCCTTGAGCATGTTAGTGCCCCAAGGACTCACCTCCAATGCATCAAACCACCCTGTTAGGTATCTACATCTTATACCATATAAGACCTCAAAATAAGTCATGTCAATACTAGAGTGGTATTTATTATAGTAGGCAAATTCAAACAATGGTATGTATTGGCCCCACTGACCTCTAAATTCAATAACACAAGACCGAAGCATGTCTTCAGGCACTTGGATAGTCCATTTTGACTGATCGTCGATCTATGGCTAAAAAGGCATTCTTAGGTCTAATTTAGAACGAACTCTAACAGAAACCTTTCCTAAAAATTAAAAGTGAATTGAGTACCTCGGTCTAACATAATGGAAACCTGTACCCCATCTAGCTTTACAATTTTCTTCACATATATCTTGGTGTTATTAGCCATATATAGTCACCTCATACTAGAATAAAGTGGACCGTCTTAGTAAACCAGTCAATAATAACCCAAATGGAGTCACATTTCCTTATGATTTTTGGAATACCAACTACGAAATCCATTATTATTTATTTCATTTTCCATTCCTAAATGGGCATCTTCTAAAAGGTACTACTAGGCTTTCGATTTGTACTTGACTTATTGGCATTTTTGACACTTAACCACAAAATCTACAATGTTATGCTTTTTCCTTCCCCACCAATAGTATTGTCTAAAGTCTGTATACATCTTGTTAGCACCCGAATATATGAAGTACTTGGAATTATGGGCCTCTACCAAAATAGCTGGAATTAAGTTATCTACATGAGGTACACACAATCGACCTCGAATTCTCAAGGCCTCTTCTTGATTTAGAATGGGTTTCTTCGTCTTTTTTTGTAACACTCTTTTTCTTAGTCTGTTTAATTTCTTATCTTCAAACTGTCTAGCCTTCATCTGATCATAGAATATGGACTCTCCATATGTACCAACATCTTTTCTTCTCCAGTTTCCTACAATCTTAAGAAATTATAAGGCAAAGACTATACCTCTCTTGCGATTGGATGTCAGACACCTCCATAAATGCTTAGCTCCCTATAATCACTAGTTTGCCGCTTGATACATCCGCCATCATATTATCTTTATATGGGTAATACATGATTTAGACATCATAGTCTTTAATCAACTCCATCCATCATTTCTATCTCAAATTCAATTTCTTTTAGGTGAAAACATGATGTAAGTTGTGGTAGTCTATGAACAACTCATATTTCACCCCATAGAGATAGTGCCTCTATATTTTTAAAGCAAACATCACAATTGGTAGTTCCAAGTCATGTGTGGGGTATTTTTTTTCGTAAGGCTTTAGCTGTCTCAAAGTATAAGCAATCACATTTCTATCCTGCATTAAATCAACACATAAACCTAAATTTGAGGCATCATAAAGTACAATAAAATCCTTTTCCCATAATAGGAAAGGTTAGCACTGAAGCTGAAGTCAACCTAGTTTTAACCTTCAGAAAGCTCTTCTTACACTTGTCATCCCCTTCAAATGGCACTTTCTTCCGAGTCAAGCATGTAATGACATAATTTTTTGGTGATATTGTAAAATTTTTATTACTATGTAATTTGACTATTTTACCCCCTTCTTTCTCCCCCATAATTTCTTTGTGGTATTTTTGAGGTCTGAGGATTATTGGCATGGTTCGCAATGTATATCAGTTTTATGAGAGCTTATGATTTTTGGTGGTTAAAAAGAGTTATTAATTAACTTCAATTAATATTTATTGATCTGTGCATCAAATGGAAAATGGACTACGCCAATAGATCTAGAACATTGATTTTAGGTTGGTAACATATCTAGTGTGGCGTTACGACTTTTATATCTCATTTTGACCCTCGATTCAAAAATTTATGAAATTAGGTTTTGAGGGTCAACTTTGTGAAAATAATATTTTTTTCAAAAATATGATATCACCATTGAGTACGAAACATCAAATTCAATCTAGTAACATAGTTTGTTTGCATTTTTGGGATTCTAAATGAAACCCGAGGGATTCACATAGACTTGGAATTCGCTAAGTCTTTAGTTGGTGCACCACTCAGCTGCTGCACTACTTAAGTGGCACTTTGTTCACTTAGGCAACTTGGATTGAAAGTCAAAGTGTTGCCTAAACAATTGTCACTTAAATGATAACCTAGTCACTTACGCGACACTTACGCACCAAGTGGGTATTGTGTAAGAGACATCTGGTTGCTTAAGTGATGATCGCTTAAGACACCAGGTGATCTCTTAAGCAATACTTGAGCAATATAAATTCCCCTCTTTCACTATTTTTCACCATTTTTAAGACTTAAGCTTGGGGTTTTGAGTTTTAGCGATTTCTTTCATTTTTAACCTTAGGTAATCTCCATATCACTATTTCAATTATTTTCCTTTGATTCTTATCATTTAAATCTTGTTATAAGTTGAATTTAAAAGTGGAATTTGGGTTTTTTTAGCCCAGAAAGCCAAAAATTAGTAATTGCTAGATTTAAACCTCGATTTTAACACGTTTTCACTTAGGTTTTCTTCTATGTGTTCTTTTAATCACGGGTAATATATTTTTGGACTAAAATTAGTTTAACCCTTCTTTTTCACAAACTCATTTCGGCATCCATTTTGATCCTAACTTAGAAATAGGCAATATGGATATTGTTGGATTTCTTTAATGTATAGATTCTATATTTATGTATTTTAGTTGATTTTGGGTCTATTTGTGAGGAGAAAGATCAGTGATAAAGGCTTTTTGGATAGGTTTTTGACATTCGAGGTAGGTTGTACCTTAAATTTCTTCAAACTAGGTTGGGTAGTTAATTTTTGTATAAAGTCATGTTATGTGTGTGGAAACTAATCATGCAAATGGATTTGTTATTGTGTTGTGCTCTTGTGAGGGCCTATGTTGTTGCTATTTGGTTATTTTGAGACATTCTTTATTATGTGTGAATGCGTGGCATCATATATGATGTTGTTGGCTTTGTGTATGTATGTATATATCGATTGTATCTTTTTTGTGAAAAAGGCCTAAAAGGGAATTTAGGTTGTACCAATGGCATATTGTGTATATGTATCTCTTTTGGCACATGGGTTATATTGGATCATGGATGGTTGGCATATTAAGTGAATTTTTGCTTACGTAGATTGTTATATTGGTTGTATTATGGAAATTCTCATTCTGGTTGGTCGTGAGCACCACATCCTCATATCATACAGATTCATGAAATGTTGGTACCAACATGGAAATGTTAGAAACATTGCCTCTCTCTAACAGAAATATGACATCTTTAAAAACCCTCTGCCGATGTATGTGTTGGAGAGAAGTTATGGATATTGGTATCAAATATTAGGTTGTGTATTGATTTTTGAATCCCACATGGTTCCTAACTAGGGAGCACTACTTGACAGGTGTATACGAAGGTTATGTGACAACGTTATGCATCACATTATCATCATCATCATTATCATCATCATCTTCATTTCATTTTAGACTTTGTTTTGTTGATGTGATATTGTAATACCCCGTATTTCCATAACTTAATTTAACTCTTAGTATACGAGTATTCCTATATAAAGTTTTTAGAATACTCTAACTTTTTCAGTTTAGAGCTTACTATTGCATAGGAAATTCAGCTAGCTTTCCGACGATACAAAATTTGCCTAAATTCGATAACCGGATGAGACGTTTTAGCATATTTTGTAAAATAGTGTGCCACCTGGTGCATCACCATATCACGAAAACTAGCCAAATGGAAATTGTCAGTTTCCAGTAAGCCAACGCGATAAGCCCACATCGTAGAGCAGTGCCAGTTCCCAATTGGTATTTTCCAGTGAAGCTCCACGATAGGGCCGCATCGCGCCATGGACTAGATTTGCGTCCAGTGAGGCACCGTGATGGCACCGCATCACGCCATCAGTTTAGTTCCCAGTTGTCCCTTTTCCAGTGGTTCACCGCGATGCCACTGCATCGCGGTGAAGCAAAAAATTGAGTTTTCAATTTTTAAGATTTTGAGTTTTTAAATCATTTTAGGGGTATTTGGATATTTTTCCATGGCCCTAATCATTCCTAAACATGAGTTTAAGCGCTAAAAGAGCACTAATTGCTCATTATTTCATTATTCACTCACTTTCACTCAAGATTAAAACATTTTCTCTCAAAGGGAAAAAGCCTAGTTTAAAGAAATCAAGAACAAACTCAAGAATTCCTCCAAGAACTTTCAAGAAATCATCTTCTCAAGTATGTTAGGTGTTCATTCATGGGTTCCTTCCACCCATGGAGTCTAAGAACCTCTTTTTAAATTACAAGTTATACATTCATGATTTCAATGCTTGAAATTGATTGTATTCATGTTCATAATAGTAATTGGGTTTGAATTCATGATTTAGTTACAAGTCTCATAAAATTAAAATAGTTTATATGGGGAATTATATGAATTGATGCTAAACCCTTGAATTTACAATTGATTATGGTATCATAATGTTCATGTGTTGACTAGTATTATGTGATATAACCATGCTCCCCAAGTGTTTGATAAAATGCTTATGTGACGTAAATAATGGAATCATGACATGTCATTATGTGGTCCCAATCATGTACAAGCTCATGTATAACAAGTGTTTGACAAAGTATCTAGATAAATGCATTGTTAAAAAGTAAGTAATATCATTATGCTTCCAAGATTATGCCATGCTTTACTTTTTATGGTATCAAGTACTAGGGGTATTCAATACCCAAGAATCTAGCTATTTACCTAAAGTTACAGTAATTATAGAATAGTCTCAGTAATGTCACGATCAGTAGTATCCAGTCAGTTAGCAGAACCCAATGAACTCAGTCAGTTATAGAACTCAGTTGGGAGTAGGATTCAGCACCGAGTGAACCCAATGATGGGGATTCACCTGCCAGTAGAGGGTGTGATCCTTAGAAACAGTCCTTATATTCCAGAACTACGTAGCCAGCGTAGGTTGAGACATCAACCTGCCAATTGAGGGTTGGTGAGGTGTTTTAATGTAGCAGTTAAATGTACCACCATTCTCATTCAGGGAACCTACCAGACGAGGGTGACTCTTTCAGTTACCTTTACCCACGACATGGTATTGACACCCTTCTAATTGGGGTTAAACGTTGGACCCCATTTATCTTATTTGGGGCATATCGGTTAGATGACTACCTCCCACAGTCTCAATTTCAGTCTCAGTATAGAACTCAATTCATTTCTATAGAATTAGGGCTGTCAGATATAGTCACTCAGCTATCAGTAATTCAGTTATCAGTAATCTCAGATAAAAGTTTCTCAGTCATCAGAACTCAGTACTCAGCTTTAGTAAAAACTCAGATATAGTATACACGTATATGCACTATATTGCATACTCAATATTTTACAGTAGTTCTAGTTAACCATGTACTCTTATTCAGTTACTTCATATTATCCAGTTAGTCACTTTTCATACATATAAACCTTTACATTCAGCCTTACCTCATCTAGCATACTAGTACATTCCACGTACTGACACATACTTGCTCTTTGCACTATGATGTCTCATATCATAGGTTAGGATACTCAGGTTCCTGACTGCACATAGATAGATTTAGATAGCTGTAGTAGATTTAGTAGTGAGTCCTCATCTATCAAGGGTATGCTTTTATTTTAGTATTTTCATTAGCTGTAGTATTTTAGTAGTCGGAGTTAGTTGGGGGCTTATCCCATCAACTTCACTTTTAGATAGTTTAGTTAGAGGATTTTGGGATGAATTGGAGAAATATTTAAATGTGTGGTCAAAAGAGAGGTCAGTTCCAGAAATTGTACAATTCAGACCAGACCTAGACAAGGTAAAAACAGAGGTTGGAAAGCTACAACAACACCAATTTATAGTGTCACAAGATCCGGCTGTTGAGGAGTCTGAGGGAGAAATCCTATTGCTTGATCTCACAGAGGAACCAGTGAAAAAAAGAAGAAAAAGGGTGAGAAGAAAGGTAAGGGTAAGAGAGAGAGGACTGATAGTGACAAAGAAGGAAAAGCAGAGAAGAAGGCGATAAAAAGCTAAAAAAGAGAAGACAAAGAAAGTGATGATTGAGTCCTTCATTGACAATGAGAAATGGGAGGCAACGATCTGATCGAGAGCCTTAGGTGCCTCTACTAGTAGGCCTCCAACAACTGCTAAGCCAGCTGCACCAAAATAGAGTGAGGCTCCCGATGGAGATAAGGCAGCTAAGGATATGTCAACAGGGGCAGTAACCCATGACCCCCGTGCTTGATCTACTCCAGGTATACCCTAACCCTTAGTTCAGATTTTTCTAATTTTAAGTTGAGGGTGTAGGGTGAGTTGTTGTTGTAACACTTTGTAGTTGACTGGGAGATACATACTTGAGGCAGTAAGCATGGTTTTGTTAGTTTGTGAACACCTTTCAAGTGGTCTTATTCTTTAAATGTGTGATTTACATTTAAGTGTGACCACTGTGCATTATTGTATGGCATTAGTTCTAGTGACGCAATAATCATTGCTAAACAGCTATATAAACTGAATGAGTAGTAACTTGTGATATACTTATGTGCCATGTGCGTGTGAGATCTTACTTAGTCCCCTCTATATGTTGAATCCAGAACTTTCCTGGTTAGTCTTACTTAAGTTGAAGGATAGGGGTTAGGAAAGGATTATACATAGGCCATTTTTATATTAGCCCACTTTTAGTCTAAATGAGCTTCCTTGTGTGGAGAATATCCCTTGATCCCTACTTTGAGCCTGATTAGCCTATTTCTTTTGATGACACCTATCACTTTCCCATTAATATCACAATGAACCTATTTTGGCCCTAGTCCTCCTTGGATTTTGTGCACCTTGATGTAGAAAAATGGCCTAAGTTGAGGGTGGCTATCTTAGGGGTGCATGATGTCAAATGATTATAAATATAGGTAGAATAAAAGAAAAGAATAAAAGATGGTTGAATTAGAAAAGAAGAAGAAAAGAAAAGTTGTTAAAAAGAAGAAGCGATTGTAGGAAAGATAACACTCATATTGAATAATTGTGATAAAAAAGATAAGAATAGAAAAAGGTTAATAAGTGAATCCCAAGAGCTAGTGTAGTGTCAAGGAGGCTTAGTCACATTAAATATCATCAAGTATCATACAAACACGTAGCCTGCATTACAATCCAAAGAGAAGACCTATAGTGATCTTAGCTGACTTATCTGAAAACCTTGGTAATGAAAATAAAGGAAGCCTATGGTACTTGGCATACATTGATTGGAACTTCAATCTGAGAGTGAGTGTCTTTTGATTGTCCCCATGGTTACATATATGATTGCTGATATGAGAAAAGGGAGATTTCTTTATTGTGAGGGCACACCAGATATGTTGCTAGTTGCTAACTTGTTTGGATAGTACAATACTGGTCTATGCATAGTTGTTATAGCTGAATTAATACCATATCTTAATTCCTGAGTGTTGCATTGTTGTTATTTAATAATATACATAGTTTTTCTTGAATTCACTGACCTTGGAGATGGTGAAGATGTTTTGAGATAATATGGATGATTTACTTCCGAATGTACTTTGTATTATCTTAGTTATGTTTGAGTTGCTTGAGGACAAACAATTGTTTTAAGTTGAGGGTGATGATGTGTGAGCAGATGCTAACACAGTTTAGGATTTTAACTGAGGATAATCGCAAGGTTTTAAGCAACTTTTGTCATTTTTGATTGTTTTATCTTTGATTTTGCAATAGAATCCAAGATGCAAGAGAACCAACAAGGATGGAAATAAAACAGTTGAAATCTAAAGCAAATAGAAGAGAAGTGTGTCTGGCTATATTTCTGATAAGTCATCAGCCATGTGATAAGTTATTAGAGATACCGTCAGCCTTAGATAGAGAATGGACCTCGCCTGAAAGTTGTGATGACATTTCCTGTTAAGTCATCAAAGAGTTGATAAGTTGTCAGGTTTCATCGTCAACCATAAGCAAAATGTGCTAAAACTGAAGAAAGAACTGACATCATTTGTAATAAGTCGTCAGTCTCCTTATAAGGTGTCACGAATGTCATCATCTAATCCGAGAAATTGCTGAACTCAATGATTTTGTTTCCATAATTAGGGTGAACTATTTAAAGTATAGTTTAGGGTTTTCTAAAAAAAGGAGAGGGAACCTATTTTGGGACACATATAGTGTTATTTTTCTCTCTAGTTTCATGGCTTGAAAAACAATTAACTTTGAGGAGATTTTCATCAATATTTTGGGATTTCTATTGTGATATAATATGAGAATCACTAGTTACTATTCATCTTATGGTAAGTTCATATTTCAAAATATGAATACATCTAGTTGTTTCACGTGGCTAAATATCTTTAACCCGAATTATAGGATCGATGGGTTAAGTCTTGGTAATATGCTAAGTGTTTAAGATTGTAAAGGTAATAGGACTCCTTGATAAGTCCGAGATTGTAATTATTATCTATTGGTTCAAAATGATAGATATCACCTGCTTTGATTTGCTTGAGATAAGAAATCAAATATAGTAGGAAGTGAATTATTGACAGAGACTTGGAAACACTAAAATTCCATTTAATAATTGACGCTGTAACAAGGTTGACTAACCTGAGGTGAAGTCTGGTTAGTAAACATAAATTTCCTAAGTATGAGAGGATTAAGTAATTAAATGCTTAAGTAGGTCGAGAGACATTTAGGCATAACTTTGATAAAGATAATCTGTTGTCCTACCTACTATGAGAATCTTGAATCATTATTAGAAAATGTCAAGTACTAAAACCCATAGTGAACATAATTCTGGTTTTCCATAAACTCTTCATTACAAACACTGAAAGTAAAGTGACCAACAGTTATTGGCTAATCTTCAAAACCCCTATTTCAGGAAACGTCCAACTATCCATTGATTAAATCGCAAACACCTAAAGTTCACACCATATTCCCTATGGGATTCAACCCTAACCTAGTTGGGATATATATTGGCAACGATTGCTTACATTCTCATTAGAGAGGTGTAGTTTGAGCGTTATCAAAAATAGTGCCGTTGCTGGGGAATACGGTTGTAAATTGAAGTTTGTGTTTGCTAATTGGCTGTTAGTCAAGTTTTCCAGTTTTACGTTTATTTGTTGTTTTTATTTATTGCAGGATCTTTGTAGCGTATGCCAAGAACCAGAAGTTTTGGAGAACTATTATTACTATTTATCCGGAACCAGAATGAATTGAAAGAATAGCAGACCAGCAGGTGGCTGACAGGTTAGCTACCTTAGCTAGAGCTGAGGTGAATGTGCAGAATGTCAGTTAACAAGTACAACATCTAAATCCTGAGGATGAAGATTTAGGGTACGAGGAGCGTGAACAAGACATGGCTCACCTAAAAACACAGATGGACTTGCTAACCAAGCATTTTCTATCAGGAAACATTGAGAAGGTGAAAGCTGTGGGATCACAAGATAGAGATGATACTGATTCAGAAGAAGAGGCGAACTATGTTAATAATCAGGGGGTTTCCAAGGCAATAGCCAAGGGAATCAAGGTCAGGATTATTATGATAAGCTTGGTTATAAAGAAAGGGAGCAGGGAAATTAGAGGAACAAAATGATAGGAGTGGGCTATATGTCCCTTCTAGAAATTTTGAGGCTGCTACAACAAGTTCTGATAAGATGTCCATGAAGGACATGATTGCTAAGTTTCTGAAGGGAGTGGAGGCCACCAACTCTGGTGTGACCACCATGAAGACCGATCTGTCATCTATGAGTCAGTTGGTAAACTCACACTCCACCGCAATCAAATAGTTAGAGTAACAGATGAGCCAAATCTCTGCGGCATCTAACCAGAGAAAGAGTGGAACATTACCAAGTGATACGGTCTAGAATCCACAGAATGATGGCTCATGTAAGGCGATTACCACTAGAAGTGGTAAGATATTACCTGGACCTTCTGTGGGCAAAAGTTTGGTTGAAGACATGATTGAGGAAGAGAATGAACCCAAAGAAGAATCTCAAGTGGAGTCTGAGAAGCTGGATGGTTTTGATGATTCTCTGAAAAAAGGGAAAGATAAGAAGAAGGAGGTAGTGTTGAAAACTCTCCCAAGACCACCACCTCCTTTTCCTAAACGATTGAAGAAAAAAATTAACAATGCAAAATTCAGCAAGTTCATGGCAATGCTCAAACAATTGATTGTGAATGTGCCATTGGTTGAGGCACTGGAGCGAATCCCAGGATATACCAAATTCATGAAGAATCTGGTAACAAAAAAGTGGGCAACAAGCTATGAACCGGAGGATAATATCCACCATTGTAGTGCCGTTTCTATACAGTCCTTAGTGCATAAGAAGGCCGACCTTGGAGAATTCACTATTCTATGTGCAATCGGGTTTCTAAATGTTGCTATGGTCCTATGTGATCTAGGGGCCAATATAAACCTAATTCCACTCGCTGTGTACAAGAAGCTGGGTGTGGGGGATCCTACCTTGGCGAATATGAGATTAGTGATGGCGGATAGGTCTGTAAAGCGGCCAGTGGGCATATTACATGATGTATTGGTAAAGGTGGCCGACTTTAGACTACTTGCTATTTTTGTAGTCTTATCCTATGAGGTGGACTTCGAAGTTCACATCATCCTAGGTAGACCATTCCTTGCAACAGGGAGAGTGATAGTGAACATGGAGCTGAATGAGCTGAAGTTCAGGCTCAACGACAAAGAAGCAAGATTCAAAATACGCTCATCCATGACACCAAAAATGGAGATGAGTGTTTTCTCAATCGTGGATGTATTCTATGAAGATGGTAAAGTGGTATCAACATGGTGTCTTGGCGAAGTCTGAGTAGTCAAGATAACCAAGTCATGCCGCGACATTAAATCAGGCGCTACTGGGAGGCAACCCAAAATTTTATATTCCAGTAAAATATTTATTTTCATAGTTAGTTTCTAGTTAAAATAAGGTGGAATTGATGTATCTATCTAGGTATTCCTGATGACATATTTGACGGGCTGTCATAATTGTGATAAGCCGTCAGATTCGTCGTTAGCGAGATCAAAGCTGAGGCATGTTTTGCAAAGGCTGACAACATTCGCGATATGCTATCACAGTTGTGATAAGCCATCAACTTTTGTCGTCAGAAAAACTAAAAGATTAGTGGAAACTTTGGGCCAAATTAAAAAGATTCGACCCATTCACAACTTTGTCTTTCCACCCTCCCACGTATTTCCTTTCTTTGCTTTAAGTTTTATTCCATTCCATACTTAGTTTATTTTCTTTCCTTTTAAAAATATTTCCAAGTAAAACAAAAGAAAATTTCCTTTCTTTTGAGGTTGAGTTTGAAGTCAACGTCAAGAACTTTTCTCTCCTTTTAATACTTCCTTCTCACTCTCATAACTAAGCTGAAAGTGTCAAAGGTGAAGTCGTCCATCAGGTTTGCTCAAAACCTAACTCTTCGCTTCAGTTGGTAAATAATAAACTAATTTAAACCAAGACTCCCAAGAAGATTGAGTCAAGTTTAGCTTGCTAATGTGTGAAATTGGGAACTAGGGTTTGCTATGTAAGCTTGAGACTTAAAACTCAACTCAAAAGCATGAATCAATGTGATTGTACAGAGAAGTTGGTTTAAAAATCAAGTTAAAATTAAGTTGAAGGTTGTGATTTGAGTTGACGACAAAGATGATAAGCTATCACAATTTTAATGGCTTATCAGATTATGTCATCACAAGTCAAGGAAAGAAAGCCTGTTCTGTTAAGGCTGAGGACATAGCTGATAAGTTATCACAATCGTGATGACCTATCAGACCATGTCATCACACCTGTGATTTGAAGCATAAATAAACCCTTTCAAGGGGTGTGGAACTTCAATGATTGATGTGTTTATGTTTATACTCTTGAGTGTTGACTAATGGTTTCTCCCTTGCTACATGTCTTATAATGGCACCCAAAGGAAAGAACTCAAAATCTACAAAGAAAGTGACCAAGAGAAGTGTACCCCATAAGCTTTTTGATGAGGAATCCAATTATGAGGAAGAAGAACTACTGCTCATAAAGCAAAGAAAGAAGATAGGCCCAAAAAAGCCTCCACCACCCCCACCAGTTGAGGTAGAGGAGAGTAAACAGAGTAATACTGAGCAAACAATGTCTGAACATACAACTTCTGAGCAGATGGCCTCTGAGCAACAAGAGTCTGAACATGATTAATGTAAAGAGCATGATTCAGATCATCTTTATTCTGAGGAACAAGAGTCAGGGAAACCTAAATCCAAGGGACCGTTATCTGAGTCCCATTCTTCTGAGCAACGGGATAATGAATAATCTATGATGAATTGAACTACGGTTAAATGCAAGAACCCCGAAGTCCGAGATAGCACTAGGTGGAAAATTCCCAAAGCACAGAAAATATTTTTTGATGGGCTTTGCAGAACTAACAGAAGAGCTGTGAAAAGGCCAATCTTTGAAGAAAAGAGGATCATCACTAAAGGGTTGAGCAGATATCCTGAAGTTGAGAAAAAATTTTGTGACTACGACTTGGGATGGACTCTAAGAGGAGGACATTTTGCCCTACATTAGTAAGGGAGTTCTATGTGAACTATCAAGCTCGCTTGGAAAATATATGTAAAGAAGGGGAGAAATCAGCTGATCAGCCTTCGTTGGATAAAGTTCCAGTACGAGGAGTAATGGTGGATGTTTCTGAAGCGATAATCAACAGATTTCTTCATGGACCAAACTTCACTCCTCAGGCCACTTCACCTATATTCTATGCTCGGTTGAAGTATTAGGAAAATTAATGGTCTTGGTTAGACACACTCATAGCTAATGGAGAACCTGAATGGCTTACCAACCCAAGTGAAAGGACAACTTTGTCTTTCCACCCTCCCGCGTATTTCCTTTCTTTGCTTTAAGTTTTATTCTATTCCATACTTAGTTTATTTTCTTGCCTTTTTAAAGTATTTCCAAGCAAAACAAAAGAAAATTTTCCTTCCTTTTGAGAGTGAGTTTGAAGTCAACATAAAGAACTTTTCTCTCCTTTCAATACTTCCTTCTCACTCGCATAACTTAGTTGAAAGTATCAAAGGTAAAGTTTTCCATTAGGTATGCTCAAAACCTAACTCTTTTCTTTAATTGGTAAGTAATACACAGATTTGAACCAAGGCTCCCAAGAAGATTGAGTCAAGTTTAGCTTGAAAATGTGTGAAAATCGAGAACTAAGGTTTGCTATGCAAGCTTTGGACTTAAAGATCAGCTGAAAAACATGAATCAATATGATTGAAAGAAGAAGTTAGTTTAAAAATCAAGTTAAAATTAAGTTGAGGGTTATCTTTTGAGTTGACGACATAGCTGATAAGCTATCACAATTATGATGGCTTATCAGATTATATCATCACAAGTTGAGAAAAGAAAGCCTGTTCTGTTAAGGCTAATGACATAGTTGATAATTTATCACAATCGTGATGACCTATCAGACCATGTTGTCACACCCATGATTTGAAGAATAAATAAACCCTTTCAAGGGGTGTGGAACTTCAATGATTGATGTGTTTGTGTTTATACTCTTAAGTATCGACTAATGGTTTCTCCCTTGCTATAGGTCTTATAATGGCACCCAAAGGAAAGAACTCAAAATCTACAAAGAAAATGACTAGGGGAAGTGTACCCTAGAAACTTTTCGATGAGGAATCCAATTATGAATAAGAAGAACCACTTCTCAGAAAGCAAAGAAAGAAGATAGGCCCGAAAAAGCCTCCACCACCTGCACCAGTTGAGGTGGAGGAGAGTGAAGAGAGTGATATTGATCTAATAACATCTGAACATACATCTTCTAAGAAGACGACCTCTGAGCAACAAGATTCTGAACATGGTAAATCTGAAGAGCATGATTTAGATCATCCTAATTTTGAGGAACATGAATCTGGGAAACCTGAATCCAAGGGACTATAATCTGATTCCCCTTCTGCTGAGCAATAGGATGATGAATAATCTCTAATTCAAAGAACTACAGTTAAATATAAGAACCCTGAAGTTCGAGACATCCCTAGGTGGCAAATTCCCAAAGCATAGAAAACCTTTTTTGATGGGCTTCGCAGAACTAACAGAAGAGCTGTTAAAAGGACAATCTTTAAAGAAAAGAGGATCATCACTAAAAGGTTGAGCATATATCCTGAAGTAGAGAAAAAATTTCATGACTACGACTTGGGATGGACTGCAAGAGGAGAAAACTCATTTTGCCCTACACTAGTTAGGGAGTTCTATGCGAACTATCAAGCTCGCTTGGAAAAAAATTGTAAAGAAGGGAAGAAATCAGCCGATCAACCTTTGTTGGATAAAGTTCCAGTACGGGGTGTAATGGTGGATGCTTTTGAAGTGACAAACAACAGATTTCTTCATGGCTCAAACTTCACTCCTCAGGCCACTTTACCTACATTCTACACTCGGCTAAAGCATTGGGAAAATCAAAGTTCTTGGTTAGCCATACTCATAGCAGATGAAGAACCTTAATGGCTGACCAACCCAAGTGAAAGTATCTTCAAGGCCTCCCTGAATCCAGAGGCAAGATTTTTGTTGGGTATTGTACGTATCTAGTTAATACCCATAGATAGAGATAATATCCTTGGGGATGATAGAGAAATAATAGTTGCAAGTCTTGTGGCTAACCTCAAATTGAACTTCAGAGATATTATCGCCGAAGAGATGAAAATTCGGGTCTCAAGGTCCAATACGGCATATCCTTCCCCTTGTGTAATTATGAGGTTCTGTAAGGAAACCAATGTGCCTAAGGTTGTAGGGTTAGATGAAGAACTGCTTGCCAAGAAGACCTACAATCCTATCTGATAAAATAAAAATTAGTTAAGGCTAACACTTCATCGAGGAGAAGAGGTTTCAATAGATCCATCGATTACAGGTACCATCTCATCACCTAATGTAGAAGTACAGGATTCTGAAGCTGCACCATCGACATCCTCAGTACGAGTAGATCCAGTGTCTAGAAATGAGACAATCCCTTCAGCTGCAGTGCCTACAATGCAATTCACCTTCAACTCGATAAACTTTAGGAGAGTGGAAAAATAAGCCAAATTGTGTGAAGCTCAGCTACAACTCTTTGCCAGATAATTTGAGGCTGTGGTAGACAAGAGGATTAAGGTTATACTTAAGACCTACAAGGATCTTCTAGGTAGGATTGATGAATTAGAGAACCGTTTCAATGTATGGTCAAAAGAGAGGTCAATTCCAGAGATTGTACTATTCATATTACACCTAGAAACGGTAAAAATAAAGGTTGGAAAGCTATAGTAACCCCAATTTATGGTGTCACCAGATTCGACTGTTGAGGAGTTTGAGGGAGAAATCCTATTGCTTGATCTCATTGAGGAACCAGTAAAGAAAAAAAGAAGAAGGGTGAGAAGAAAGGCAAGGGTAAAAGATAGAGGCTTGATAGTGATGAAGAAAGAAAAGCAGAGAAGAGGGAGAGAAAGAAGGATGAAAAAGAAATGAGAAATGAGAGGCAACCATCTGACCGAGATCCATAGGTGCCTTTACTGGTAGGCTTCCAGCAACTGCTAGGCCAACTGCACCAGAATAGAGTGAGGCTCCCGATGGAGATAAGGCAGTTAAGGATATGACAGTAGGGGTATGAACCCATGACCCTCGTGCTTGATCTACTCCAGGTATACCCTAAACCTTAGTTTAGATTTTATTTGATTTTAAGTTGAAGGTGTAGGGTGAGTTATTTTTGTAACACTTTATAGTTGACTAGGAGATATACAAGTACCTGAGGCAGTGAGCATGGTTTTGTTAGTTTATGAACACCTCTCAAATGGTCTGATTCTTTAAATATGTGATTTGCATCTGAGTGTTACCACTGTGCATTGTTGTATGGAATTAGTTCTAGTGACACACCAATCATTGCTAAATAGCTGCATGAACTGAAAGAGTAGTAACTTGTGATATACTTATGTGCCATGTGTGTGTGAGATCTTACTTAGTCCCCTCTGTATGTTAAATCCAGAATTTGCATGGTTAGTCATACCTAAGTTGAAGGATTGTGGTTAGGAAAGGATCATAGGCCATTTTGATATTATCCCACTTTTAGCCTAAATGACCTTCCCTGTATGTAGAATATCCCTTGATCCCTACTTTGAGCCTGATTAGCCATTTTTTTATGAAACTTATCACCTTCCCATTTATATCACAATGAACCTGTTTTGGCCTCGGTCCTTCTTGGACACTTTACACCTTGATGTAGGCAAATGGCCTAAGTTGAGGGTGTCTATCTTAAGGGTGCTGATGTCAAATGAGTTTGAAGATAGGTAGAATAAAATAAATGAATAAAAAGATGGGTGAATTGGAAAAGAACAAGAAAAGAAAAGTTGTGAAAAAAAAGAAGTGGTTGTAGAAAAGATAGCACCTATATTGAATAAGTATGATAAAAAAAGAGAAGAATAGAAAAATGTTAATAAATGAATCCCAAGAGCTAGTGTAGTGTCACGGAGGCTTAGTCACTCAAAATATCATCAAGTATTATACCAACACCTAGCCTGTATTACAAGCCAAAGAGCAGCCTATAGTGATCTTAGCTGACTTGTCTGAAAACCTTGGTGATGAAAATAACGGAAAGCCTATGGTACTTGGCATACATTGGTTGGAAATTCAATATTAGAGTTAGTGTCTTTTGATTCTCCCCCTGGTTACATATATGATTGCTGATATGAGAAAAAGGAGATTTCTTTATTGTGAGGGCATACCAGATTTCTTTTTTGGGATTTCTATTGTGATTTAATCAGAGAATCACTAGTTACTATTCATCTTATGGTAAGTCATCTTTCAAATTATGAATACATCTAGCTGTTTCTCTTATTACATTATGAGTGGCTAAATCTCTTTAACCCAAATTATAGGATCTGTGGATTAAGTCTTGGTAAGAAGCTAAGTGTTTAAGATTCTAAAGGTAATAGGACTCCTTGATACTTCCGAGATTTTAATTATTATCTATTGGTTGCAAATGATAGATAACACCGGCTTTGATTTGCTTGAGATAAGAAATCAAATATAGCAGGAAGTGAATTATTGATAGGGACTTGGAAACACTAAACTTCCATTTAATAATTGACACTGTAACAAGGTTGATTAACCTGAGGTAAAGTCTGGTTAGTAAATATAAATTCCATAAGTGCGAGAGGATTAGGTAATTAAATGCTTAAGTATGTCGAGAGACATTTAGGCATAACTTTGATAAGGATAATCTGTTGTCCTACCTAATATAAGAATCTTGAATCACTATTAGCATCTGTCAAGTACTAAAACCCATAGTGGACATAGTTCTTTTTTTTCATAAACTCTTGATTACAAAAACTGGAACTAAAGTGACCAACAGTTATTGGCTAATCTCCAAAACCCCCATTTTAGGAAACATCCTACTATCTTTTCATTAAATCTCAAATAACTAAAGTTCACACCATATTCCCTATGGGATTCAACCCCAACCTAGTTGTGTTATATATTGACAACGATCGCTTACATTCTCATTAAAGAGGTGTAGTTTGAGCTGATAACTTATCAATATTTCAGCCTGTTTTCCATATTATTTTAGTATTATTATTCAGTGCTCATAGTAGGTACCAGTCATTGGTTAGCTTGTGGTCCTTCGGGGTCGTAAGCACCGTGCGGTATCCGGCATGCAAACTCGGGGTGTTAAAAATATCTATCTGTTTATACCTCTTTGATGTGTTTGATTTGATATCTATACATTGTGTTCTTTTCTTGTTCTTGTGTTGGTATATATGTATATTATAGAATTGTTAGTGGAGACAGTGTGGGCTATCGTTTGGGACTTGTTTTGATTATAGGTGACGTGCCCATAGTGGGTATATTATATGCTTTATTTTCTACTTTGTCTAGTCGGTTTGTGATACTTATTTAGTATAACTGGACTATACTCAGCCCTACCGCACCTTTTTGATGCACATCCAGGTACGAGTGCACCATACAATAGTAGATTTAGTGGATATTTGGAGTATATTTGAGGTAGTGGTACATCTATACTTCCAGAGTTGACATATTACCTCTTCTTATCTATTCTATGTTTGTTTTTGTATTTTATAGATAGATTATGATCAGTTTGGACTATTATTATATCTTCTGACATTTAGATATATTTAGTAGTTCTTACACTGTGACACCAGGTTTTTGGGAGATTGATGGTATTATTATAATTTATTTTCTCTCTCTATTACTAATGTATGGTTCGATAGTTTTTAGAAGTCTTGCCTTTGGTTTTGGTATTGATTTCTCTTATCATATCCATTTGGGTGATAGTCTTACTTCTTAAGGCTTGTCGCAACAAGTTCCATCATGAACCTTAGTTTTTCGGTCATGACAAATTGGTATCAGAGCAACCAGGATTCATGGATCTCATTAGTGGAAGAACAGTATATGTAGTAGAGTTTTGTGAATCCATACGAAGACATCTATGTCTATCTTCAAGAGGCTATAAGATATCTTTAAGAAACTTTCTTATTTTTTTATTATTATGCAAAGTCTTTGATACCTTGTGTTCTAGATTATTTTTCTCTATTTTCTATGATGATGGTTAGGACTAAATCCTATATGTTTAGAGATGCAGAGCTATTATTCAAGGAAAGAGGTTAGTCTAAGGGTAGAGTTATGAGTCATGGATGGGATCAAGGTAGTGTATGGGCACAAGGATCTGCCTCGTCCAGAGATAGTACTATGGGACGCTCCCCTAAGCCTCAATTTGAGCATGATGGAGATGTTGGCCCTACTCTTATTGCACAGAGTTCTTCTACCCTAATCTAAGAGGGGTTCTTGATTCACTTATTGTATCATTTGTAAGGTGCTCCATTGAGCGCACCTAATGTTCCTCTTACTCTAAGTATTGTACCTTTATTTGTGCCAGAGTCTTCCTACAATGTTCCTCTAATTTTGAGTATTGATCCTCTAGTGGTACTAATATCCGCTTATGGTACTCCATAGACTTTGAGTGTTGTTCATGCTTCTGTGCCAACATCTGAGAATGGTATTCAAAGATTAGGATTTCAACCGTTATCTATGTTACCTCCTTTAGTGGTATCTCAGCTAACAAAATTCATTATGTGTCCTATTATTATAAGTACAATTATGTATTTTGAGGATCAAAAAAGATTTATCAGATTCACTTGTTTAGGTCTTCCCAGGTTCAAAGGTGTTGTAGGCGAGGATGTCTATTGATTGTTGATTAATTATCATAAAAAGCTGCAAAACCTTGGTTCGCTTGAGTCTTTTAGGGTTGCTTACACTACTTACTAGTTGAGAGATATAACAAAGAACTAAAAGATGCATCCAGGGATCGATTAAGGTTACTTATTAGTTGTAGACATTTTGGTTTTCCAAAGATGACTTGGGATTAGTTTGTTGAGGCCTTTTTGGATAGGTTTGTGCCATACAGTCTGAGGTATTAGATGAGACATAATTTTGATCACTTGGAGTAGAGATCTATGACTATTGTAGAGTATGAGGCATATTTTCGTGCCTTATCTAGATATTCTTACGCTAGTATTGCCACCGAGTCTAAAAATTCTTCGAAGTTTGTGAAGGAATTGGATGTTTTACTTTATCTTGCTAATTCCCAGATGGTTGTGTTAGAAGTATCATTTTAGAGTATAGTGGATTATGCAAATATGTCTGAGTCTATTCATCGAGCATCTTAGGGAGACGTTAAGAGGGTACATCATCAAGGCAAGTTTAGAGGTCACACTTCTCAAGGTAGAGATTCTAGAAGTTTTTATGGGTATCATGGTAGACTATATCAGGTAGCCTTGCAGGGTTTAGGTAGTGGGTCTTCTAGTCTAGTAACTTTGGATAGTCATCCTAGCTCAGTTGTACCTCCCCCTATTGAGTTAAGCTGCAGAGTTAGCTCTGTGTGTGTTGAGGTTAGATATTTGGCCAAGGACTATCCCTGCCATGTCTTCAGGCCTACTCCTATATTTGTAGTGAGAGGTAAAGTTCTACTAGAGGTGAATGAGATAGAGGTAGTAGTTCTTGTAGTGGTAGTCACGACACTACTCAGTAAGGTGGGAGGCATGGATAGTGCTATGTTATATTCTCTAGACTAGAGGTAGAGGATTCTAACATTGTCATCATATTTATCATCATTATTTGTTTTAGATCTACATCTATGTTATGTAATATGGGATTGAGTTTCTCCTATTGGGATGCATATTTTACTTTAGGTTTTAATTTTCCTAGTAAGCCTCTTGCCATGCCGATCCATGTATGTACCCCTATAAGAGACACTTTAGGGGTGGATTTGGTGTACCAATCTTGTATTGTGACTTTTGCTGGGCGTGAGACTTGGGTAGTAGTGATATTTTAGATATGGTAGATTTTTATGTCATCTTGGGTATAGATTGGTTAGCTCATTATCAAGTTGTCCTAGATTATTATGATAAGACCATGACCTTAGATTCATCGAGTGTACCGAGGATATCTTGGAAAAATATGTTTTTTTTGGCTCCCAAGAGATTCATGTCTTTCCTTTAGGCTCATTGCTTGGTTGAGAGGGAATGTTTGTCTTATTTGGCTCAAATTCATGATACTAGTGTTGCTTCACCTCCTTCTTTGGATTCTATTTATATTGTCCATGGGTTTATGGATATTTTCCCTTCGAATTTCCCTGGTATGACTCCGAAATATGATATTGACTTCGCCATTAATATTGAGTCAATACCAAGCCCATTTGTATTACTCTTTATACGATAGCCCAGAAGAGTTGAAGGAATTAAATAATCAATTGTAGGAGTTGTTGGATAAGGGATTTATCTAACATATCATATCAGCTTAGAGTGTACCTGTCTTGTTTATGAAGAAAAAAGATGGACCTATGCATATGAGTATTGATTATTGGCAGATGAACAAGGGACGGTTAAGAATAAATATCCTCTTCCTCATATTGATGATTTGTTCAATCATTTTTAGGGTGATTTGGTGTTTTCAAAGATTTATTTGAGGTCCAGGTATCACTAGTTGAGGATTAGATCTTCAGATATTCCAAAGACAACTTTTTGAACTTAGTACAATTGTTATGAGTTCTTGGTCATGTCTTTTTGGTTGACCAATGCCCCAACCGCATTTATGGAGTTGATGAACTAAGTATTTAGATCATATACTGAATCTTTTGTCATTATATTTATAGATGATATTTTGGTCTATTTCGAGAGTGAGGGTGACCATGGTAAGCATTTTTGGATTGTGCTTCAGAAATTAAGGAATGAGAAGTTGTATGCTAAGTTCTCCAAGTGTGATTTTTGGTTAGAGTCTGTCTATTTACTAGGTCATGTGATGACAAAGGATAGTATGTCGATTTGGCAAAGATTTTAGCATTAGTGATTAGGCTAGTCCTACTTCTCCTACAGATATTCAAAGTTCATTGGTTTGGCAGGTTATAATCGGTGTTTTATTAAGGTCGTTTCATCTATTGTGGCTCCAATGACTAATTTGACTAAGAAGAAAATTTTCTTTCAATGGTTCGATGCTTGTGAGGTGAGCTTTCAAAAGATCAAGGATTTGTTGACGTCGGATCCTAACATGACTTTACCTAAGGAGGGCATGAGGTTTACCATATTTTATAATACTTTTGGTATTGGGTTAGGTGCTATGTTGATGCAGGAGGTTTAGATGATTCTGTATGTGTAACGCCCCCAGTTTATAGTCCTTGAAACTTCCTGAAATTTTGCACTCACTTCCTTGACTACGACTTGGCTTATGAGATATAGGGTGTCTTGACGGGTTATTGGGACCAGCGTAACTAAATAAATAATTTTGTGGCTAGATTCTGCTCTGAGTACGAGTGTCTCACTAAGAGCCGTAAGAACTAGTTATAAGTCATAGGTGCAAATCATAGGGTGTCCAGTGTATGACCTAATTTGGGTTCTGTGTTGACCATGATTGTACCCTACAAGTCATAGGGTCCTATAACAAGTCATGTCATTGAGTCATAAGGTCAGAAATGTATGTTAACTTAGTGGTTTTGTCTTGGTTACAACTCATGGTAATGAACCGTAAGGAGTGGCTATGAGTGAATGATTGACACGTAGTCAATGAAGACACTGTTTCTTCTTTTAAGTTAAGGGCATTCTGGACATTTCCCCTATTACAAATTGAAACCCACATCTTATAACCACTTTAGGGTGTCACTAGCACTCAAAAAAATAAATCTAAGTAACTTTTCAAAC
The DNA here is from genome assembly GCA_030864225.1 of Capsicum baccatum var. pendulum. Taxonomy (NCBI): domain Eukaryota; kingdom Viridiplantae; phylum Streptophyta; class Magnoliopsida; order Solanales; family Solanaceae; genus Capsicum; species Capsicum baccatum. The sequence continues at coordinate 9,179,299 of CM061552.1, forward strand.
ACTCCAAAGGCTCTCTAAATTCACTCAAGCAAGTCAAGCTAGGGTCTCATCAAGTTGGTCATCCAAGGGATCTAGAATTAATTTCTCTTCCTAAAACTTGATATATTAGGCATATGACTCTACCCTTAAACTTAATATCTCTATTGCATGAAAGTACATGGTTATTTACGTGATTAAAAGTAAGGATTTTGACATGATTAAAGGTTTTGACATAAATGGTCAATTAATTATTTTCCAATGGTTTTATTGTGTATTACTTATGTCTTAGCTATGGTTTTGAACTTGTCGGTGCATGGTTATGTTGAATAAACTAAGGGAATGTGATTTCCCTAACTTATTAATTTTGAAGTTGTTATGACCCCAACCTCATATTGTGAAATTATTTTTAGTTATGAGAAATATGGGAATTTAACTATTCTTGAACTATTGCATTATGAGATTGAATTTGAACCTTTTGGGTTTGGTGTCTTCAAAAGCTATTGCATAGTTGAACCAAGGAGGGGTTATGAATTCACCAAGTAATGAAAATGTTTCAGCGTGTTGATGTTACCTTGTAAGTATAGTTGGTATGACGATACCAACAATGTATGCCTAAATATGGATTATTGTTGAATGAATGGGATTGTGTGACAATTGTTTTAACTAGGATTTAAAGAGGGTTTTGTAGCTAAGCCGTGAAAGTGGAGGTCTGAGATACCAATACTAGAAATCACAGTTGCCTACGCGTGGGTCTATATGATCGGGTAGTTTGAGTCCTTCTATTATTATTATATGATTCGGTGGTTTGATTCCCCCATATCTTCTTACATGATTTGGTGCTTGTGTCACCTTGATATACAGGGAGGTTTGAGTCCCCTAAAGTGCATATGTTTACCTTTTACTTTGCGTGGCCACACGCACTAGGGTGCTATCGGTTGGGGGAGAGCTAGGCCTATATATCCCATAGGTGCATTGTATGTTATGATGGTTGAGCTATACATACTAATGATTTAAATATATGTTAAACCTCGTTCCCTATCCCGACATGTGATACATGTATATGTATGTATATGAATTGGATGATGCGCATATAATCTCGAATGATTTTGAACTATTGATCATGAAATTATATTATCCTGTATCCCTTAGTTACATGCCAGCACTCTAGTTGCTAACCATCTTTGGATGCTGTATCCCCATGTGATGCAGGAACTGGCCCAACTTCTCTTCTCCTACTCATTGATTAGGATTCAAAATCAGCTTATGAGTGGAGATTGTAGTGGTGAGATTTCATACATTGAGAAACTACATTTCATGTTTTGGTCTCTTATATTTTAAACTGTTTAGACTTGTTTTAGCTATAGTCGGGGGCATGTCCCAACAATTTATTGGTATACAATTTTTGTTCGTATGTAGAAGGCTTTATGGGATTATTGTGGACTTGGGTGGTGTTGGCCAATTATTTTGGCCAGTGGTTGGTTGTTCATCATAGAAATCTTAATTGTTTTTGAATCTATCTTTTTATATGTTCAAAATTCATATGATATTGACAGTATTATGTTTACTTGGTTAGGTGCAGAGGGTAGTCTCTGGTCCACATATGACTTGAGATACCCATCCCGGCTAGGCCCTGGTTTGGATCATAACAAAGATAGTATCAGAGCCTAGGTTTGGTGTCATTGGGTGTTCAAGAAAGACACGATGAGTAGAGTCTCATTTATGGGTATATAGCACACCATACTTATAAGAGAGAGGCTACAAGACATTTAGGAATGTTTCCCTTTCTTGTTGTTCTATTTTATATCTATAGAGTCTATGGTCTCGAATCTCTCTAATCCTCATTTGTCTCGTTTCAGATCATGCCTCCAAGAAGATCTATTAACCATGGAAACTCTTCTATCCCGTCTAAGGTCAGTATGGACAGAGCTCATCCTACTCGAGGAGTTCATAACTGGTCTAGGGTTGCTGCTTCTGATTGCCCTGATTAAGCTTCGCCAATTCCTCCTATCCCTACCTAGGAACCCCAGGTTGGCGTTTCTAATGATGACTTTCACTAATTGATTCATTTGCTTATGCAGTTGGTGGTCTCTCAAATTAAGTGGGTCACTTTTGTTTCTCCATCCTATAAGGCCACTAGAGTTGGGAAATTCATGATATTAAATCCTCCTATTTTTACTGGTTCTAAAGTTGTAGAAGATCCTCAACATTTAATTAGTGAGATAGAAAACATCTTCCATGAGATGCATGCTTCAGAGGTGGAAGGTGTAGAATTCACAGCTTATCAGTTAAAGGATGTAGCATACTAATGGTATAAAGAGTTGGAGTAGTTTCAGGGAAATAATGTTGAGTCCTCTTTATAGGATTACTTCACTCGTTCTTTTCTTGATTGCTTCTTTCCTTAGGAGTTGAGGGAGGCAAAGGTTGAGGAATTCGTAAATTTGGGGCTAGGATAGATGACAGTTAAGGAATATGCCGTTAAATTCCACCAGTTATCTCAGTGTTCTCTGGAGTTGGTGACTAGCATGAGGGCTAGGATAAGGAAGTTCGCTTTCAGGTTATCCCGAGACTTGATTCTGGAGAGTAAGGTTTTCTCGTTAAACAAGGACATGGATATTTATCATCGTATAGTTTATATACAGCAAGTCGAAAAAGAGGAACAGAAGTAGGCTGAAATTAGAGAGATACAGAGTAAGATGTTTTGCTAATCGGATTAGGGTGGAGGTCATCAGTAAAGTGGTAGAGATAGAGGAAAATGGTCCAAGAAGAAGTGGAGTAACTTTGGTTCCTACTCTACGGCTAGTGATTCCAACCTGAAGACATCGGGTGATCGACATATATAGAGTGGTGATGGTTTTAAGGTGAAGGGTTCCTAGTCTCAGGCTAGTGGGGCTCAGTTAGCTCCATCATATCCTCCTTGTATATTCTATAGTCAGGTGTATTGTGGTGTTTGTGAAAAAGGGAGGAACAAGTGCTTTAGATATGGTTAGATTGCTCATATGTGGAGATATATTCCTTTTAGGGTTGCTTTTGGGGCAAACAAGATTCTCGTTGCTACTATATCAGCTCTGCACCAAAGGGTACTACTTCTTCTTCTAGCTCTGACATTGGTCAAAACCGTCTCTATGCCCTCCTTATATGTCAGGAGTCTGAGGAATCCCTTGATGTCGTTACTGGTATGTTAAAACTCTTTTCCCATGATATGTTGTTTACTTAATCTAGGGTCCACTCTCTCTCATGTGACTCCATTTATGGTTTTTCATTTTGGATTTGATCCTAAGTGCATTTCAAACCTCTTTTCTGTTTCTACCCCGACAGATGATTCTGTGGTTGCAAGAAGAGTCTATAGGGGTTTTATGGTATCTGTTGGTGATAGAGAAACTTTGATAGATGACATAGTTGATTTTTAGTGATGGATTAGTTGTATTCGTGCTATGATTCTCTATATTGTTAGTCCCATAAGGTCATCTTCAATTACCCTAATGAACCAATTATTGAATGGGAAGGTAATTCCCTAGATCCTAAGGGAAGGTTCTTATCATATCTTAGAGACCAAAAATTAATTTTCAACGGATGTCTCTATCATTTGGTTCGGGTTATAGATTCTACCTCGGAGAGTCCTTTTTTACATTTCATCCCCATGGTAAATGAATTTTCTAAACTCTTCTCTGATAATCTTTCTTGTATTCCTCCTAATAGGGAGATTGATTTTGGGATTGATCTTGTTTCAAATACTCGTCCTATCTCTATCCCTCTATATAGAATGGCTCTAGCTGAGTAGAAAAATCTCACGAAGCAGTTAAAGAATCTTCTAGACAAGGGTTTTATCTATCCTAGTGTGTCCTCATAGGGTGCACCTGTTTTGTTCATACATAAGAAGGATGGTTCTCTTCGAATGAGTATTGATTAACATTAATTGAATAAGGTGATGGTAAAGAATAAGTACCCTTTTCCAATGATAGATGATTTGTTTGATGAACTTCAGGGTGATCAATTCTTCTCCAAGATTGATCTTCAGTCTGGGCATCATCAATTGAAGAGTAGAGAGACAGCTACCCCTAAGACTGCTTTCGGAACCCGATATGGTCATTTTGTGTTCTTTCTGATGTCTTTTGGCTTAAACAACACTCTGGTAGCATTCATGGATCTTATGCATTAGGTTTTCTATCAGTTCTTTGATTTGTTTGTAATTGCCTTTATTGACAATAGTTTGGTGTACTCCATGAGTGAGGTGGATCATGCTTATCACCTATGTCTTGTGGTTTAGATCCTAAAGGATCATGTATGTATGTTAAGTTCTCTAAGTGTGAATTCTATTTAAATGTTGTTACTTATCTCGGTCATGTTGTTTCTAGTAAAAGGATCATGGTGGATCCACAAAAGGTTGCAGTGGTTAAGAAGTGGCTTAGACCTACGACTCTAATTGATATTTGAAGATTTTTTGGTTTAGCCGGTTATTATTGAAGGTTTGTGGAGTGCTTCTGTTCTGTTGCTACCCTTTTGACCAAGTTAACTCAGAAGAAGGTAAAGTTCTTATGGTCAGATGCTTGTGAGGGAAGTTTTGAGAAATTCAAGGATAAGTTGACTTCGGCTCCAATTTTTACCTTGAACGAGGGCACTAATGGTTTTATGATCTATTATGATGCGTATCGAGTGGGACTTGTTTGTGTACTAATGCAGTATGGTAAAGTGGTAGCTTACGATTCTAGGAATCTGAAGGTTCATGGAAGAATTATCCTACTTAAGACTTAAAGTTGTCAGCTATGGTGTTTCCAATAAAAATCTGGCGGCATTAATTGTATGAGGTTCATGTTGATATCTTTTCAAATCATCAAATCCTATAGTACGTGTTCACTTAGAAAGAGTTGAGTCTCACACAAAGCAGATAGCTTGAGCTGCTCAAGGATTATGACATGACTCTCCATTACCACCCAGGTAAAGCTAACGTAGTTGCTGATGCTCTTAGTAGGTTATTCATGGGTAGCTTATCCCATGTAGGGGAGGAGAGGCAGGATTGGTAAAGGACATTCACTGTTTGGCCAATCTAGGAGTTCGTCATTTGAACTCTGAGAACGGTGGTGTGTTTATGCAAAACGTGGCACAGTCATCTCTTGGTTCGGAAGTAAAAGAGAAGCAAATGTTGGATCCAATCTTGATACAAATCAAGAATGGTGTAGGCAAGAAGAAGATGATGGTTTTTGAGATTGGCGGTGATGGTATCTTGAGGTACTAAGGGAGATTGTGTGACCTCTATGTTTATGGGTTATGGGAGTGAGTTTTGGCCGAGGCCCAATGATGAGTGGTAAGTTTGCCACTCATTTGCGCTAAATCTTCGTGTACATTGCCATGCTTTAAATGAGTAAATGAGACTTAATTATCATAGAATGCACTAATATTCACTTCCTGCAGATGTAGAATCGATGAGATCAAAAGATGTGGATTAGGGCTAAAAAGTTGATCAAAAGGAAGCAGGAAAGTACTACTTGTGACTTAAAGTGGAAATGGCCTTAGTAACAGCGGTCGTGGTCTGAGCACCAGGATCATAGTTAACTAAGAATGGAATAGATATAGCCTCGGGTAAAGTAGTCATGGACTAAGGAATGCGATCACAGTCTATCATGAAGGTCAACACACCGCGATCGGTTGGTCCTAGCCACGGCTGTGGTTGGCACGCAGTCAAAGCTTCGCGACCGCGACCTAGCGGGATAAAAGACCAAGGAATTATGGTCAAATTGGATAGCTGATTCAAAATTTCTATAGAAGATCCAAATAACTTTTCCTAGGGTATGATGGCATGAAATTAGAGAGGAAGTTAGAGAGAAAAACAAGAACCCTAGAATTTGGAAAAAAATTGATTGTTCATAGTTATTGTACTTATTATTCCAAAAGGAAGTCGGTAAAAGTGAAATGTGGAAGTAAACATTATTTACCTTATATTATTATGGACATCAGGGAAGAATTACTTGGTAAAATTCTCCTTCCTTATCTCATGAGTAGCTAATTTCTTTAGTCTTGAGATTATGTTGAACTAAAGTGTATTCGTGTGTAGGTGTTGATGTGTTTGCATGATTTTTAGTTTTTGATTGTGGATTCCACCATTGCTTGAGCTTATTAGTTGGAATTTGTGGGTGAAAACCCCAAATCTCCTAATGGGTTTGATGGGTGAAAACCCCTAAATCTAGAAACCCTTTATCATCCTTGAAAAAAGGATGAATGTGAAGTTATTGGAATCCATAGCATCCTTGAAAGAGGGCTATAGGGTGATAAGGCAATGGTAGAAAATTAAGAGTATGATTTACTACCTTTTCCAACCTTATACATAAGTGTGATTGGAGTGTATATCATGTCAAGGGCACCATCCTAGAAATAGGGGTGCCCGATTGAGGTTATGGGTGACTAAGAATGACAAACTTATTAGGTTCTCGAAAGAGCCAATGGGTGAAATCGTTGTAGTTTTATTGAAAGATTATCTACTATGATCTTCGACCTAGCCTATCCTTTAGTTGACAACTAAAGCTCATGTTAAACCATTATCAACCCACATGCTCTTACTTTTAGGTAGACATAATCCCAAGATTACCTCCAAACTTGTTTTTAAATAAAAAGTGTTATCTAGTGAGTTTTTAACTAAAGATTGTTACAAAAAATTTCAAAACCAATCCCTCCATTTTATTTTAAATGCCGTGTTTGCTATCATTCCGGGTAACCTTTTAGTAACTAGTGCACCCATAGGACTTTAAATTTATACTTGCTCCCTGTGGATTCGACCCAAACACGAGTTAGGTTATTGACAACGACCGCCTCACCCCTCAAACATGTGAGTGTGTTGAGCATTATCATAATGGCGCCATTGCCGGGGAGTGAAATATAGGTTTCACTTGTGCCGTGTGATTATTACTTGGGTACACCTGTGGTGATTTTAATTTAATTTCCTTCTTGTTTTTGATTTTTGATTAGATAAACATTATTGTTCCCAACTTATCATGAGTCATGAGGACTCGGATTATTTTGGGGTCGGAGGTCATGAAAGTGATATTTGTATTCCCCCACTGAGGAGAATGGAGTATGTTTTGTTACAAGTTTAATGATGCAATTTCTCCACTTAAATGGACTTTTTGTGGGTGAAGCCCATGAAAACCCGAATAGCCACTTAAAGGTCTTCGTGGATGTCTGTGCTCCTTTCAATATTGCACATATATCCCAAGAGTCTATCCGGTTACGCCATTACCTATTTTCTCTCACGGGAAAGGCAGTGCTATGGCTAAGATCATTGCCCTCCGGATCTATTACTTCATAGACAAGTCTCATGGAGGCCTTCTTAAGTCAATACTTCCCACCTTCTAGGATGTTGAAGTTGTGGGATGAGATTGTTAATTTCAACCAATACCACGAAGAACCGTGGTATGATGATTGGGGAAGATTCAAGGAAACACTTTTAAAATGCCCCACCCATGAGATGCCATAGAATATGCTTCTCCAAATCTTATATAGAGCATTGGACCAACAAAAGAAGGCCATAGTGGACAATGAAACCAGTGGATCTTTCATCAACTCGCCATATGGGATTGTTTCAAAAGCGTTGAACCAAGTAGCAATTTGGTGTAAGTGTTGGCACATAGAGGATGCCAAGGTGGCCATGGGGGCTCCCTCCTCGTCCTCTGTGTGCCAAGATAAAAAAATAAAGTGGAAGAGAATGATGAAAATCTTTTCAAAGTGATGTCATACCTCGAACTCCTACTCGAGCATATGTTAAGTGACCAAATGGAAAGTGTAAGTGTGATAAGTGCAAGAGAAGTTGAACTACATGAAGGCGCGGAGGCAGAAGTGATTGATAACAAGTTATGTGTGGTACCTAAGAGTTTGGAGGGTTTTCATTTTTCCCTACAAGGACAAGATGGGAATCAAGGTCAGAACTGGGAAAGATTAAGCACGGCATATTATGAAAGGAAAGAGAAAATAAATAGAGATACTTTGGCATAGATCTTGAGTACTGCTGAGAGGACCGGTGAAATGGTGAATGAGATGCAAAGTAAATTCTCCATGCTCCACCAAATGGTTACATCCACTCCAGCACTATCCAACAAATAGAGGCGAAAGTGAGTCAAATATCAAAGTATCTCATGTAGAAGAAAACTGAAGAACTGCAAAATCGGGAGGAGACAAAGGGAAAGAGAAAAAGGTCCAATAATAAAGAGCCAAATTTAAGTGAGCTATGGATGGGAAAGCCAATATTTAACGATTGTCAAACTGTCTCTATGCCATCCAACCCCCTTTATCCTCCTTTCCCAAAATGTTCTTTGGAGAAAGGGAGATCATGATAAGCTCAACAAATTTTTCCATAAATTTAGTACCCTTTCTATTAATATTCCTCTTATTGAGGTGTTGCAAGACATACCGGGGTATGCTAAATTTATGAAGGATTTGATATCTAAAAGGATACTGGTGGAGGATGAAACATAGAAGTAACATATCATCGTCGTTCCATTATGACAAGCACATATATGGAAAAGAAGAAAGAGCTCAATGCTTTTACAATCACATGTACCATTTGCGTATTTACAATTGCAAAGGCATTTTGTGATCTTGGAACAAATGTGAACCTCATGCCTTATGCCATATTTCACAATATTGGATTGGGGAATCCAAAGCCCACCAAAATAAAGTTGTTCATGTCCGATCGATCCATAAAAAATCCCATGGGAGTTCACCATGATGTTCTAGTAAAAGTGAACTAGTTCATCTTCCTGGCCGACTTTGTTATTTTGGATTATGAAATGGAGTCGAGATTCCTATTATCCTTGGGAGGATATTTTTAGCTACCGGGAAGTCTTTTTTAGATGTAAAGTCCGACGAGATGAATTTTTAAATTAAATAATGAGGAGGTATCCATCAATGTATGCAAGTCCATGAAGCAACCAATGGACTTACAAATTATCTCGGTGATTGATGTTATTGATATGGAAGTATCTAACTATATTGATATGAGCTTTTTGAATGATCCTTTGGTTGGGGTGCTATAGAATTGTGAAACAGATGAAGTGGAGGAGTATGAGGAGGTGGTAGCATCTTTAATGGGGCTTCACACCAAGTACTCGGTCAAGTTGGATCTTGATCTAAAAAATCACGAGAGCCCACCCGCAAAACCATCAATCCTTGAACCCCCTAAGGTCGAATTGAATCCCTTAACACCCAATCTCAGATACGTGTTCTTGGGAGAGGGTGATACTCTACCAATCATCATTGCAAGTGACCCTGACACCTTTCAAGTAGAAGCATTAAAACTGGTGGTAAAAAATCCATTTGGGCCATTGGTTGGATGATAGTGGATATCATTGGAATATCTCACAGAATTTTTTCACACAAAATTAAAATCAAACAAGATCATATATTGAGTGTGGAACACCAAAGGAGATTAAATCAACCCATGCAAGAGGTGGTGAAGAAAGAAATCATAAAATGGCTCGATGCAGGAGTAATATATCCTATATCCAATAGGAATTGAGTGAGACTGGTACAAAGTGTTCCAAAAAAGGGTGTCATGAAGGTTGTTTAAAATGAAAAAAATGATCTCATCCTCATCCGATTGATCACCGGATGGCGAGTGTGTATGGATAACCAAAAATTGAACTCATAGACCGATAAAGACCATTTTCCAATGTCTTTCATGGATCAGATGCTACATAGGCTCGCCGGGAGAGGATGGTATTATTTTTTTTATGGTTATTCGAGGTACAATCAAATTTGTATCGCCCCTTAGGACCAAGAAAATACAACTTTTACTTTCCCATATAGTACATTTGCGTTCAAATGAATGCCCTTTGTGTTGTGCAATGCCCTGGCAACATTTAAACGTTGCATGTTATCAATATTCATGGATATGGTTTAAGATTCTATGGAAGTATTTATGGATGACTTCTCAATAATGGGGAACTCTTTCAAGTCATGTCTCAAACATTTGAACAAGGTTCTTGAAAGGTGCATAGAAACAAACCTTGTCTTGAAGGGGGAGAAGTTCCACTTCATGGTCAAATAAGGGATTTTCTTAGGCCATAAGATATTAGGAAAGGGCATTCAAGTCAATCAGGCCAAGGTTAAGGTAATTGCCAAGCTTCCACCTCCCATTTCCGTAAAAGGTGTTTGAAGTTTTCTTGGACATGCTTGGTTATATCGATGTTTCATCAAGGACTTTTCAAAGATAGCACACCCTATGTATAAACTTCTTGATAAATAAATAAAATTAAACTTTGATGATGCATGTTTGAAATCTTTCAAACATCTTAAGGAATTGCTCATTTCAGCCCCTGTTATTGTGTCTCTGGATTGGTTATCCCCGTTCGAGATAATGTGTGACGCAAGTGGTGTTTGATTAGGTACGGTTATAGGAAAATGAAAGGAAAAGATCTTTCATCCTATCTACTATGCAAGATAAACCTTGAATGATGCCCAATGCAACTACACTGTCACTGAGTAAGAATTATTGGTAGTTGTATATGCCTGTAATACCCCGAGAATTCCAACCGATAGTAGAACCATGATTCAAGCTCAAGAGAAATAAATTATAGTGAATTGGTAGTTTTATGATCAAGGTTAGTGTGTATTAAGGACTCAAATATGTCCTAGCCATTAGGCAAATCAAAACATCCCTTACCGATTGAATTCTTGAGAAAGATTTTGGTATAGTCAACTTCAAAAAAGAATATATTTTGTTATACTATGAAAGTTTGAGATCATGATTCAACCACAAATAGACAATTGAATTATCTTTCCAATGATACAAATTTTGCAAAAATCTGATATTGGGGTAAAGGGTTAGGGCCATTTTATAGTGAGCTATCCAGACAGCCAAACTACGATGGGAAGACCGATGGACCATCGCACCTGTGATGGACCATTGCAAAACAGTCACAATTGAGTCAGTAAGCCTATTTTCTGGCCAAAAAGTGATGGGTTGAAGGGATGGTCCATCCCCAGGGCGATGGTTTGTCACCTAAACCGTCGGGGACCTCCGTTTAGCAATTTTTAGCCGTTTTGAAAAAGATTTTTGGGTCTTTTCCACCCTTTTTAATACCTAATTAAATCAAATCAAAGCACACAACTTCACATCCATCAATAGAATCAAAATTAGGGTTCCTCTCAAAACTATCTCCTAAGAACAATATTCAAGAACTTCTTCAAGAGTACTCAAGAATCAAAATTTCACCTTTCAAGAACCTTTAAGAAAAGCCTCCAAAAACTTTCTCAAGGATTCAAAAGTCAACTTGTTCCATTAAATTAAGACAAATAAGGTATGTGGGATTTGAATAAGGACACTTCTATCGTCCTTGTGCCCAAAAGTTGTTTTAACTACAAAGATATATGGTTTTACATGTTTTCTTATGAAATTAAAGTATGGATTTATACCCCATGTTATTATTTCTTGAGATTATGATGGTTTCAATGTTTTAGAAATCAAAGAAAATGAGAATGTTGAGATTATAATACATAGTACTGAAAATTTCTAGATTTCTGTATGATTTATGAATCTTTATAATATCGAGTATGAATTTTGATACGTCTTAACTTGAGATTAAATTATGGGTCATTAAGACCTACTTGAGATTGTAATTTTAAGAACTTTGGTGCTATAAGCACCCATGATTTGAGTATTTTGAGATTATTGAGAAAGTTTTGACCGTGATGGTCATAGTAGCTTTGAAATCCACTTCACTGAATGAGATTACAGATTTTGTTATTTGTTTCATTATAATCCACGAGATTAGTAAATGTGGATTTCCATGATATGAGCATAGCTAATTAAAAGGGAGTAGTATTTAGCACCGAGTTGGGTATGTTACTATGGTTTCATACCCCAGAACTACGTGCCACCGCAGGATTGAGATTTATGGGCTTGAAGCCAAGATAGTGATCACTAAGTTGAGGTTATACTCCCTGGAAAAAGTTTGACACCTTCCCCAACGTGAGGTTTCTTCCTTAGAAGGACAAAACCGTTGGACTCTATGTAGCTCTCATGGTTTATGTCGGTTAAGAGAACCTCCCCAATAGTAAGATTTTCAGAGTAGTTTCTTAACGTATTTTTCCCTTAAAGAAAGTATTTTTCTCTACTAGTAAAAGTAAACAATAGCTTTTGAGTAAATTTTTTAAGGTAAGTATTTTCCCTAGATTTTAGGAACTCAGTGTAAAGGCTCACAAAACTTATTCAGATGTTGAATTACTTGAGATTTTTAGTTACATAGTTACAACTTTAGTTTTCAGACACAAAGGTGAGCTTCTTTTTCACTTAGCCTATATGAATTGAGATAAAGTATTTCTTATGTAGAAAGCAAATTTTAGATTTCATTTAGTTTACAAGATTATGAGAACAAGAAGGGAATACAATTTTTAGAACTAAATGTTATGGCTCATGAGATTTGTAAACCATGTTTTGCTTCTTACTGCTACTTATTTCAGTATTTCAGATATTCCAGCTTATGTGAGTCACTTATATTTAGCATGCATTATTTTATAAATGATAACTATGAGATATGTTTTTACTTATGCATTCACCCCCATATACTTAGTATATCCTCAAAGTACTGATCCACATATATGTCTATATGCTACATTGTCTCATAATATAGGTTAAAGTTTCTATATGCACATTCAGACTCAGACAGTTGCAGATTCCAGCCTGTGAGATGATGAGTCCTTGTACTTTGTGGACTTCAGTTATATTTATTTATACTCTTTACTTTCTTATTCATACATATTGATTAGTGATAGTTGAAGTAGCTTTTCAGCTGTCTATAGTCCGTATTAGTAGAGGCTTCATAGATAGATAGTAGAGTTAATATATTTAGTTTTAATTTTCTGTGTAAAAGCAGTGTTGTAATCATGTGCATTCAGTTCTGTATTGAATAGATTTCAGAAAAGTGTTATCTTCCACTGAATTATTATAGATTTAGCTATTTTATTCAGTTACTTATGAGTTATGTCAGTAAAAGGGTTAGCTTGGGGTCACTTATGATCCTAAGAACTGTGTGATGTCTTGGGACCCATTTTTGGGTTGTTACAAACTTGATATCAAAGCACAGAGTTCAAGTGTCCTAGGGTGTCTATGAAGCCGTGTCTAGTAAAGTCTTGCAGAATAGTACAGAGACGTCTGTACTTTTATTCGAGAGGCTACAGGGCATTTAGGAAATTTTTCCCGTCTTTCAAGTCTCAGATTGTACTAAAGAAAGGTTCTATATGAAACTTATATAGATTCTCATCTTGCTCTATTTAGACCATCTCTGCCTTATTTTTAAGGTAACAGAAGCATCCAAGCTTAAATCTTTATAGATAGAGCTTTCTTAGACAATACCCACAGATAGTTATGGGATTGTACTTAGTCTCAAAAGTATCTCATTAATGCTTTTAAGTTTCGAGTTTTAAAGAACTTTATTTACGTTCATGGAAATAGTGCGCTAAGCCCAAGTCAGATGTGCTTCCAGATCCTTCCTCAGAATTCATAATGCTAATCTATACATCCGTATCTATATTATTCTTGAGATTTCACAATTATCAAGTTCCAATTTTCTCCCCTGATAATGCTCTCAGATTTGCTAGCAAGAAGTTTCAGAATTCACCCAAAGGGTATGAGAGGAGCTCTTTTGTGTGTCATATGTCCCACAAGCTGAAAGTTATGTCCTCATTCTTATGATTTGTTCAGTTAATGTAGAATTAGATATGTACTCAGATTTCCTATTGACCCTTTTAATACAGATAATTCTTATGAGAGAAGATAGTATGAACTTAGACTGTTAAGTATAGTGTGCATTCGAGGGATATTATGAACTTCAGTGCTATGATTTATGAATAGTAGAACCTTATTATAGTTGGAAGTATGGGTATAGAAGAGTAGTGGAAAGAAGAGTGAGCATGATGATTGATAAAAAGTGTAGAGATAAATTTATGCATGCTATAGATTTTACATTATGATGATATATTCCTGTATGTTAGTTTGGTGGAGGATAGAGAGGGAGTTATTAGTTAAGGTGAATTGTTGTTTGCTTGAAGTATGAAAGGAGTTATTGATTGTATTTATTAAAATTGAAAGTATAGGTTATTAATAAAGTATTTGGTGGTTTAGTATCATTAATTTAGGCTTCCCCAGAGGTTGCAAAAAGGAGTTTAGCTGAAATTTATAGAGCTTTGATAGTAATTTGGATGTATAGAAGGGTAAATAGCTATGATATGTATAAGGAGGATGTATTAATGGATTATGATAAGATAGGCCATTTTATTATGATCGAATATTATTGCTATGAAGTTCTAATGGACTAGTGTTTCTTGATATTTTATTCTATAGATTCCAAGTGAGATTAGTATGTGAGGTTAATCATGCCTAGCACTAGATGCTAAGTTTGAATAGTAGATGATTAGCATGGTGGATGTAATGATTCCCTGGTTAGTGCGGCTAATTGCATGGGAGTGATCTTGTAGGCTTGAACCATGTATGAAAGAGTTTGAGTTTAGTTATTTGTTATTAAGTATGGTGTTGCATGTATAATATGCAACTGTATGCTCAAGGAAAGATAGTGTTGCCTTATCTTTCTAAGATTATTACGTGCTATTTATGGTTAGTAATACCCATTGAATTGATAAGTATGAATAAGGTTGTGTAGTATATGGTGTTCTTTATTAGTTAACTTATGGCTTGCAGGTTGGTGATTTGGTAAGTTAGAGATATGATATTAGCATAGTATGAGGGAAGTTCAGCAAAGGTTTAGAGATATCCATGTGTAGTGTTAGAATCTAAGTTGGCGAGTGTTTAAGTTGTTATATGATGGCTTATGGGTCTATAGAAATCTAAGAGTTGAATCTTAGAAGAAGGTGTTAGCATTAGTGTGTTATACGTGAAGATACAATTGTTCAGGGTAAGTCTAGTTTTATGTGTATTGATTTTATCTAGACTCTAGAATAAAGTGATTGTAGTTTAGATTAAATTTTATGTAGTGGTTCACAGACTGAGAGTGATGTCTTAAGTCTAAGAGGGAGATGAAAGAAGGAGTAACAAAGTCAGATTTCCAGATTTTTGGTTGAAATGCCTCTGTAGTGTAGAAAGCCGGTAAGAGAGGATGATGCCCGACCCATTCTTATTTCAGTATTTCCAGTTATCCCAATACCTACTCATGACTTATGTTTCAGTTCCATGATCATAGTTCATGTTCATGCATATGATATAGAATCATGTACCCTCCTAGTTCCCAAAATAAGGAGCTCTAGTTCTTACAGCAGTGGAATCACATTCCATAACTGATGAACTCCAAATTTATGTCATGCAGCTCATGACTCATGTACTCAAGCTTTACAGTATGTTCAGTTCATGAAATCAAGCAATACTCTTAATGATTAGTGAAATTCGGATTTATATCATGCATGTCCTCAAATAAGACCTCTTTGATGAGTTCATGATAAGAAATATTCTATTCCTCAAGCCTCAGTTAAGTGTCAAGTTATACACAGTATCCCTTCATGTTTTAGGTCCACATGTTCTAACCTTTTATTATCTTTTCTTAGGTCAAGATAGTGATGATGAATAGTTGTCTGGATGGGAAAGAGTAAACATTTTTTGTTAATCTTAGATTGTTGTATGCTTATTTTAGCTAAGGCTATAAGTGTGAAGTAGGATTGGGGCTAAGTCATTGATACACGTCATGGTTAGTTAAAGTTTTATATGCTATGTGTGAGTAGTTCAAATTTTATGTATGTCTTCTTAAGAATAGAGCATGGAAGTTGTTCTAGATAGAGGTTTGTAGGATATGGAAAAGATGCTTTGTGAGCATTTGTTTAGAAGTGCATATGGGTTTATGAAGATAGGCTTGAATGTCATGTTTGTATACATGCAGAGGGATGCAATGATCATTAGTGAATGTCTAGTACTAGGTGGATTGTAGTTGTTGGGGTGGTAATGAGGATTATTCTGGATATAAGAAGTTGTGAAAAGTGCAGATGCATGTAAGTTCATGATTCGAACTGGTGTTATGTTATGGTGTTATGTGTGATACCTTGTGATTTCAAGTTAGGGTTGACATAATGAGAGAGTTGGGTTCAGTTAGACTTTGGTAGATGGATTTGTCAACGGCCATATGAGAATTATAAGTTGAGTCAATGAGTATGGTGTTTTAAGGGAAAGTTTAGTTGAGAGAGTATTTTAGAAGTGCGGCTAAGCTTTAAAGTGAGAAGTTGCATTGCTTGAGGCCTAGTACTTCTATCCCCACTTATGATTCACAGGTCTATGTTCCATGCTATATTTGGAGCAATGTTGCAGTTCCTTATTCTAAGGTTTTGTTCAGATCATACCCAGAGTCCCTTACTCTCTAATGGCCTTAGAAATTTCATAGAAAGGTGTTGAGGAAATACCCTATTTGGGGGAGAGCATTCAACATGATTTAGTCTGTGCAGCCAAAACTCCAGTTTACATATTCTGATTTAGTCTAGTTTCATGACCTAAAAGTTCATGAGTATGACAATTTTAAGTGATAGTTTGTTCGCATCCAAGTAGATTGTAAAATTCAGTTCAGTACATGCATCATGCATCAATTTTAGATTCTGAAATTAAGTCATGGTTCAGTCCATAAGTATCCTGTATATCATCTTAGTCTTTTCTAGTATTTCAACCAAATTAGTATCATTTGGGGATGAATGATCTCAAGGAGGGGGTGTTGTAATACCCCGAGTTCATAAACCTCTCATCTCTTCTCTGAGAACTCAGATCCAGTCGAAGGTGATAGTCTTCCTTAATTAGGTTCTTTTCTAATCGAAGATTCAGCTATATAGCTATTCTTATTATAAGTTCATCCATTCCCAAAAGTACTCAAAGGCTTAGAAGGATGTAAAATCAGTTTAGTAATTTATTTTAGTTGTGCATCCTTAGTTTTCTTAGCTCGCCAACCTCATGTGAGGATGAATGTTTCCAAGGGGAGATATTGTAATACCCCAAGAATTCCAACTGATAGTATAACCATGCTTCAAGATCATGAGAAATAAATTATAGAGCATTGGTAGTTTTATGATCAAGGTTGGTTTGTATTAAGGCCTCAAATATGTCCTAGCTATTAGGCGAATTAAAACATCCTTTACCGATTGAATTCTTGAGAAGAATTTTGGTATAGTCAAATTCAAATGAGCATATATTTTTTTATACAATGAATTTTTGATCTCATGAGCCACCAACAGATAGATAATTGAATTATCTTTCCAACGATATCAATTTCTCCAAAGTCCGGTATCGGGGTAAAACGTTATGGCCGTTTTACAATGAGCTATCCGATCTGCCAAAGTGCGATAGGAAGGCCAACGAAACGTCATGCCTGCAATGGACTGTCACCCAAACCTTTGCAACTGGCGCAGTAAGCCTATTTTCTGGCCAAAACGCGACGGGTTGAAGGGATGGTCCGTCCCCAGGGCAACGGTTCGTCGCCCAAACCGTTGGGGACCTCCGTTTGGCAATTTTTAGCCATTTTTAAAAGGATTTTTGGGTCTTTTCCACCCTTCTTAACACCTAATTAAATTAAATCAAAGCACACAACTTCACATCCATCCATAGCATCAAAATTAGGGTTCCTTTCAAGACTATCTCCCAAGAACAATATTCAAGAACTTCTTTAAGAGTACTCAAGAATCAAAATGTCACCATTCAAGAACCTTCAATAAAAGCCTCCAAGAACTTTCTCAATGCTTCAAAATTCAACTTGTTCCATTGAATTAAGCCAAATAAGGTAAGTGGGGTTTGAAAAAGGACACTCCTTTCGTCCTTGTGCCAAAAAGTTGGTTTAATTACAAAGATATATGGTTTTACATATTTTCATATGAAATTGAAGTATGGGTTTATACCCTATGTTATTATTTCTTGAGATTATGATGGTTTCAATGTTTTAGAAATTGAAGTACATGAGTATGCTGAGATTATAATGCATATTGCTGAAAATTTCAAGATTTCTATATGATTTATGAATCTTTATGATATCGAGTATGGATTTTGATACGTCTTAACTTGAGATTGAATTATGGGTCATTAAGCCCTACTTGATATTGTAATTTTAAGAAATTTGGTGGTATAAGCACCCATGATTTGAGTATTTTGAGATTATTGAGAAAGTTATGACTGTGATAGTCATAATAGCTTTGAAATCCATTTCACTGAATGAGATTATAGATTTTGTAGTTGATTTCATTATAAACCACGAGATTATTAAATGTGGATTTCTATGAGATGAGCGTAGCTAATTAAAAAGGAGTAGTATTTAGCACTGCGTTAGGTAAGTTACAACAATTTCATACCCCAAAACTACAAGCCACTATAGGATTGAGATTTTTGGGCTCGAGGCCGAGATAGTGATCACTAAGTTGAGGTTATACTCCTGGCAAGAGTGTGACACTTTCCCCAATGTGAGGTTTCTTCCTTGAGAGGATAAAAACGTTGGACTCCATGTAGATCTCATGGTTTATGTCAGTTAAGAGAATCTCCCAAATAGTAAGATTTTCAGAGTAGGTTCTTAAAGCATTTTTCCCTTAAAGAAAGTATTTTCCCCTGCTAGTAAAAGTAAACAACAACTTTTGAGTATATTTCTTAAGTTAAGTATTTTCCCTAATAATTTTAGGAACTAAGTGTAAAGGATCACAAAACTTATTCAGATATTGAATTACTTGAGATTTTCAGTTACAAAGTTACAGCTTTAGTTTTCAGACACAAAGGTAAGCTCCTTTTTCACTTAGCCTATTTGAATTGAGATAAAGTATTTTTTTATGCAGAAAGCAAATATTAGATTTCATTTAGTTTACAAGATTATGAGAACAAGAAGAGAATATAAATTTTAGAACTAAATGTTGCGGCTCACGGGATTTGTAAAGCATGTTTTGCTTCTTATTGCTACTTATTTCAATATTTCAGATATTCTAGCTTATGTGAGTCACTTACATCTATCATGCATTATTTAATAAATGATGACTATGATATATGTTTTTACTTATGCATTCACCCATATATACTCAGTACATCCTCAAAGTACTGATCCACATATATGTCTATGTACTACATTGTCTCATTATGTAGGTACAAGTTTTAGTATGCACATTCAGACTCTGACAGTTTTTGATTCCATCCTGTGGGATGATGAGTCCTCCTAATTCGGGGACTTCAGTTATACTTATTATATTCTTTACTTTATTATTCATACGTATTGATTAGTGATAGTTGGAGTAGCTTCCTAGCTGTCTATAGTCAGTATTAGTAGAGGCTTCATAGGTAGACAGTAGAGTTAATGTATTCAGTTTCAGTTTTCTTTGTAAAAGCAAAGTTGTAATCATGTGAATTCTGTTTTGTATTGAACAGATTTCAGAAACGAGTTATCTTCCACTGATTTTGTATAGATTTAGCTATTTTATTCAGTTGCTTATGAGTTATTCTTGTAGAAGGGTTAGCTTGGTGTCACTTATGATCCTAAGCACCGTGTGACATTTTGGGACCCATTTTTGGGGTGTTGTAATGCCTTTAAAAAGTTTTGAACCTATTTGTTAGGTATGATAGTAGTGGTACACATGGATCATTCCGCCCTTATGTATTTCGTGTCCAATAAAGAAACAAAGAGGCACCTAATTAGGTGGATTTTTCTCTTATAAGAGTTCAACATTGAGGTGAAAGACCAAAAAAGGGTGTGAGAATCAAGTGGCCGATCATCTCTCGCACTTTGAAGGCAACAATAAAAAGATTTGGGAAGTAGAAATTGATGATGCTTTTCCCAAAGAATTGGTCATGTCCATCGTGGATAATAATACATCATGGTTTACCGATTTTTCCAACTATGTTGCAAGTGGTGTATTCCTCAAGGGACTGAGTTTCCATAAAAAGAAATGGTTTTTGTTTGATTCAAAGTGATAATTTTGGTAAGAGCCATTTTTGTTTTGGTAATGATCTAATGGATTTATTAGGCGGTGTGTCATGGATATTGAAATAAATGATATCTTGGAACCTTGTCACTCTTCATTCTACGATGGTCACTATGGAGGAATTTAAACTTCCGCCAAAATTCTCCAATGTGGATTTTATTGTCCTTCCATGCATAGGATGCTATTGAATGGGTAAAATCATGTCATAAATGTCAAATGCATGGTGGTATTTCAAGAAGGCACGAGATTCCCCTCAAGCCTAACATTGAGGTGGATCTCTTTGTTATATGGGGAGATGATTTCATGGGTCCTTTTGTGAGTTCCTTTGAGAATAAATACAGATTAGTGGCAGTTGGTTATGTCTCCAAATGGGTGGAAGCCGTCACAATCCCTACTAATGAGAGAAAATGCGTTACCTCATTTTTGAAAAAGCATATTTTCACAAGGTTTGGCACCCCTCAAGCCATCATTAGTGATGGCGGCTTGCATTTTTGCAATTAGGTGTTTGTCACTCTTCTTGACAAGTATGGGGTTAAACAAAATGTTTCCACTCCATACCACCCTCAAATGAGTGGTCAAGTAGAGGTCTCAAATCGAGAAATCAAGGCAATACTAAAAAAGAGAGTGAATATAGGCCGCACAAATTGGAAAAGAGAATTCGATAAAGCACTTTGGGCCTATAGAACGACATACTAAACCCCAATTGGGATGTATCCCTACCAATTGGTGTTTGGAAAGGTATGCTATTTACCCATCTATCTTGAGTACAAGGCCTTGTGAGCTTTAAAGAAGTTGAATATGAATTATGGAGAAGCATTTGACATGCGGGTGACACAACTCCATGATATGGAGGAGTTTCGACTAAAGGCATATAAGAGTTTGGCATTGTATAAGGAGAAAATAAAGAAATGACATGATGATCGAATAGTACGATGAGAATATACTTCATTACAACTCCCATTTGAAACTCTTCGCAAGGAAGCTCTGCTCGAAATGGTCGGGACCATTTGTGATTTCCAAGGTCTACTCAAGTGGTTCCGTTGAATTAGAAGATAATGAAGGGAAGAAATTTATAGTCAATGGTCAAAGGTTGAAGCTCTACAATGAGAAAATTACCATGGTGGCCAAGGTGGAGTCTGTTAAATTCAAAGATACGATGTGGTGAAAGGGGAGACTCGTACCGTGATGTTAAATTAGGTGCTTGATGGGAGGAAACCCATCTTTGAATTATTTTATGTTTGTTTTAATGTTTTGTAGGTTTTCTAAGAAAGTGGTGTGTCCAGAAAAATAGGGGAAAGCAGAGCTGGAAAACTACTAGTTGTGCAGGAAATAAAAAAAAAGAAAAAATAGGGGAATTCAATCTCAATTACCGCGATCGTGGACAGTAAACCACGACTGCAACTCCACAATCGCAGACGTATTGATGAAATCACAACATCAAACTCCTGGCCTACCTACTATCTATGAGAGGATTTCTCATCCGTTATGCCTCTTAAATTTACTTCAGTGAGGGTACTTCAGGCCTTTAAGTTTGGGGTGTGGTCAGTTTACCTGGGTTTTCTTAGCTGTGGATGAACTTTGCCCTATGATAGATTGAGTAACAACACTCTTATGGGTAAAGAATCATATTTAGGTCTTGAGCTATCGATGTAGGGGAATTTTGAGTACCCATGGCATCAAGTTTAATTCAAGGGAACTCTGAGTTCCTGTGGCATTGATACATCGGATCGTATTCACATCCATTGGTGAAGTCTGAATTTTTTGTAAAATTCGAGGGCATGAACGTGAGCAACCTTGTAACAAAAATTTTCATCTTTTTATGACTCCCAAAAATAACTTAGAAAAATAGTTGGTACTCCATTTTTATCTTGAGTGGGTAGAACAATTAAACCCCTTTTATGACATTCGCATGCAATGTGTGTGAACTTATTTGTCTGTATCTCATATTTACTTGTACAATCTAGAACTTTCCCTAGTAGTCTTTCAAAGCTAAATTTTGATTGTTCTTGGTTGGTAAAATTATCATAGGCCATCTTATGATATTGGAAGCCCTCTTTATCCTAAAAGTCCTACCAATACAAGGAGTTACCACTAGTCACCCTCTTTGAGCCTTTGCACTTTTCTTTAGCAAACACATTACAAGTCGTGACCCTTCTATTTGTCCTCTTTTGGACCCTAATCTCCTTGAACTTAATAATAAAATTTGAGGCTAAAAGCCTATGTTGGGGGTGGTGGATGTTGAAAAAGGTATAGTTGTTCCATGAAATCGTAAGAAGGTGCCTACGAGCGTAAGCTAATAAAGCAAAACAAATAGAAATGAGAAAAGATCTTACAAAGAAAGGAAAAGCATTATTTATGCACAAAAAAAGAAAGAGGAAAATGGTAAAACCAAGAAAAGGCAAAGTAAGGAAAATAGTAAGAGAAGAAGTGGCCCAATAGCAGAAAGTGAAAAGAGTATGATGTAGAAGTTCAAGGAGGGTTAAGCCTTGTTGTCCTAAGTTGATATCCTACCTTACCCTAAACCTACATTACAAGCTCAAAAAGTTATTTGTGATTTCCATCCAAGTATGGTCATTGTAGTGAAAATTGAAAATAGGGGAAATCCTGTGGCATGGTACTTGTTAACATGGAGAATTTCTTGATAGAGAGAGTGTTTACACTTAAAATTCCTTATTGCATGACTCATAACTTTGTGTGTGAAATTTTCTTTCTTGTGAGAAAGTATTTGAATAAGTTGAGGTGGTTGAGTTTATTATCTCCTAAAAAATGAGACAAATGAAGTGTAATGTGGTAGAAGTCAAAACATGAGTCATTTCTAGAGTATTAGTGATAACGCTCAAACTACAGCTCTCGTCAGAGTGTAAGCGGTCGCTGTCAAATATAGAACCCAACTGGGTTGGGTGTCGAATCCCATAGGGAATACTTGGTCACTAAGTATGCACCTATTAGTAGACTGTTGGTCGAAAATTCTACGAAAAGGGGGGATTTAATTGTGGCGTGAATTAAGAGTATCAAAGTAACAACGGAAAACTATGTTTAGTAAAATTAAGTCGATGAGAATTATAAGTTAGGGTTATGTCCACTTTATGAGTTCTACGTATCTATTAACTATGAGTAATGCGGAATTCAGACATGCATGACTTATAGAGATTCGTATTCTAATGGTAAATCCTAGTGTCTCTCGACCATCAAGGATTATTTCACTTTAACTCTGTCGAGCTTAAAGTGCAACTAACGGTACAACTCTCCAAGAGGTTAATCCAGTTACGGCACTAACGTGTAAACAGGGGTTGGTAGCCCTATTTCCTTGTCACACTCTCTTTTCTAGACATGTAACTTTTCTCTCGAACAAGTTAATGCTATCCTGGCGTATTCTATATGTTTGCAACCACAAGAATTCAATTAAGATAAAGAGAGTAATGATATAAGTAGCATACGTATCACGAATTCACACATTCATAGTAATAAATAGTATATCACGAGGCTTGCATAACCCTAACAGAGAAGTTTAGCTACTCATAATTGTAAAGTAAAACAATGAAGACATCATCATCATACCAAAACAATAACAATCTCCCGATAGGTATGTATTGGCGTCACTTATGAGAATGACGTGATTTCCTTGCTTGTCGGTCTTGTAGCTTTTCTCTTGTCTTAAAACGTGAAAACTAAAAGTCGAATAGATGAAAAATAATGTCAACAACGACTAATGTAAGGAATGGAATGAATGCTGAAAAATTCAGCAAAATAGGGTTTTTATAACATCCATATCCTAGTCCTACTAAGTTACTGCATCCTTGTCCTAATCCTTCTGAGTTACTGCTGATCTCCAAGTCTTTACAAATACTGTTTTTGCCTGGGACAAGTTTTCCATGCATCACTTTCAGTCCATAGGCTTCCAAAAGCTGCCTTCCTTGTTACGTGAAGCTTTTTTTTGCTGCCCAGGGGTCCACAAAGTGTCGAAAAGTTCATTATTAATACCTGAAACATGCTAATCACGTTGGTTAGCTCACTTACAGGAAAAAGGACTAAAAGTGCAGGAATTATATATTTTATCCTCTAAACGTAGCCTAAAACATGGGTAAATTATGGTGTTTGGGCGTGTAAATATGCCCAACATCAACACGCCACACTTAAAGCTTTGTTCGTCCTCGAACAAAATATTGCGTCTATGCGACATCTAACTTAGAATATTACAGTAGCAACACAAAATGTTCAACAAGACATGCATGGTAATCATTACCAAAGAGTAGTTTTATTGATCAATTACTAGAAACAATTCAACCTCCAACATAGACTCGTGATGATGGTTAATTCGTACGCACAAGTTGAGGCACAAAGAGTCATACAAGACTACCCAAAAATTATCAACCATGTTTGTCTCACATAATATATCACCCATAATCACTCACTTGTTTTGTATTTTCCGAAACATGGGTATAAGACTCTGTTTGCTCTCTCTCTTACAAAGAATTCATATGTTGCAACTGATGACCATAGGCTTGCCCTTAGTGTAATGCTCCACTAAATATCATAATGCTAAGCTTAGGATCAAATAGGTCTTTTACAGGTTGTAATGTAGGCTAAGGGACAGGTAGGACTCTTTTGGCCAGAAATAGTGACTAAGTTCCCTAAGCGCTTTAATACATCACATTATGTCATTAACACACTTTTAAACAACTTTTCTACCTTTCTTTCATCTATCACCCCTTTTCACCTATTTTATTTTCCAATTATAACAACAACTATCTTTTTATTTTTCTATTTCTTTCTTCTTTCCCTTTTTTTTCTCGATTTATTGGGTGAAAATAAAAATGTTTCTAACAACACCTCTATGATAGTCATTCTTTATCATAACGAATTCAAGTACCAATACACTCTAAGGCATCACTCTCACCCAATTTCCTCTTATTTTGTCATATGGCTTTACAATTTAAAGCGCTTAGGAATTTGGGTCAAATTATGGTCTTGAAAAAAATGGATTAGGCTACATACGCGGCTGTCAAAGAAAATATATTAAAAGCTCAAAAGGGGTTTAACTAGGGTAATGTACACAGGTAGGTAAAAAGAAGGTAAACAATCACAGGCTGCCAAAGAAATGCCTAAATCATCTCCTAAACTTGCACTCTTTATTTCGCTTTACATACACACCTAGCATCATTCACAGCACAGAATATAACTATAATCTCACACACACAAGGCACATGGTCAACTTTATTGGGAGCAGTATAGACCCTTGACCCAACAAATGAAGGAATTAAACCACACACTTATCACATAGTGAGTCATACTTAGAGCCTAAACGTCTCAATAGTAATGATTTTAGCACAAGCTCTTTTCATAATACCATGCTGCTTATCAAAATAATTTCATGCACTTTATGCAAAATCTAACAAAAGTTTTGAAAATTTAACTACTAATCTACTAAAAAACAAACAAATGAACATAACTAACTGTAGTAGGCCAAGAAATATAGCATACAAATACCAGCACCCCACACTTAGACGGGACACACTGTCCTCAGTGGAAAATAAATAAGAAGAACCTGGATTAGTCGGACTCCTCTATGTCTGGGGTCATACCCCTGCATCGGAATAATCATTGGAGTCGTCGTCATCAGAATTCTCCTCCACGTCTGAGTCTGGCATTCGGTGATCATCGTTGGTTGGCACGTCATCATCAAGAGGTTCCTCAAAATATACACCCACTCCACACATAGCCCTCGCATGCTCATTCATTGGGTAGTCATAATCCAATCGTTGGAGCTCTGCAGCAGTTGGAACACGACCCCCGCTCATCATGGTGAACCTCTTCATGCCATATAAATGGCGGAAGAAGCTTTCGTTGCGATCATGTCTTTCTGCAGTGGTCGGGTTGACGCCATGCATAGATTCAGCATCTTTAACCTTTGTCAGATCAATCTTCTTCGGGTTGTGTAGAAGCTTATGATCTGCTGGTTCCTCTTCGATATCCTCCTTCCTCAATATTGCAGTCAACAGATTGCCAAAGCTGAAGTAGGACCTCTTGTGCAGCCTAGCCTTACGCATTGAAGATCGAATAATTGCCCCAATGTTGATGGGGATGTTCGTCATCAACGCGTACACCAAGCATACTCTATCACGTGTGATCTTTGTGTACTGCTTCCCTGGAATCAGGCAAGAGTTGACTATCCGCAACCATATCCGTGCTTCTCTGTTCAATGAAGCATACAGGAAGATATTGTGCCGACCGGTATCCTTGTGTCGACTCCAACATGCCATTGATCTTGTTCCATATAGTGTGTGTCTAATTGACCTATATGGAGGTCTTTGTTGAAGTTCTTTGAGCGGTGATGGATCGACAGATGGAAGACCCAGAAAAGTGTTAAAGAACTCTGCATTCAGCTGCAAGACTTGGACCCTAATCTTCACCTCACTCCCGGTAGTCTTTGGGGACCAATTTGCATAGAATTCTTGGGTTAAATCAAGATTGAATTCTCCCATATCCCAAAAAATGAAATCAAGATGTAACGCCATTATCTTGGCCAAAATGCGAGGTTCTTTCTTCGCTAGGCTTTCCTTTTGTATCAGCTCCACATGAACATACTTTTTCACTTTGTTGTTCCTGTACCACTCCTTTCCTTCCTCCTCTAGGACCCATTTTATCCCGAACATGCGGCGAGGTATTTGCAGCGAGGAGGATTCATCTTGATCTTTTCTTCCCCTTTTCTGTCCCTTCTGTGAGGTGGATGCTTTTTCTTTTCATGGTCGACTTTTTGGTGCCATTGTACCTGAGATTAAAATAAAATCATGTTAGCTTATCTCAGTGGATTTGATAGATAAACAACAATAGTGGCACCACCCCACACTTAATTTATTGGTACAACCTAATTAAGTGAACGTTATCGATTACTCAGACTTTATCGACATACGTATAGGTGATATGTTCCAACAATACGTTTTAGCACAGTCATACTTTCATGTTGCCTTTAACTATCCTTTTCAACTCTATGTCATGTAATCTTGATCATACTTTATGGTTTGGATTAATGCACTTTTGGAACAAGACGACCACATAGAGATTGAATCAAGTTTATGGTATAAAAATAATAGCAACATATCATGCTTGTAGTCAATCATGCTCTTCATCTCGATGGACAGGTTATTCCAACATACAAGCTTTCAAGTTACAAGATTATTCCATTATCTTAACCATGACAATTCCGCAAAAGTATGACAGTGTATCAAAATCAAATACAGGTTGGAACCAAGTGTAGAACACCCATACGTTTTCTTTCACTCACTTAGTTGTATCACAACAAATCAACCACATTCACATCACCAACACTACTTCAAGATTTAACAACTTATTATAGGCGTAGCATTGTAATACTTAAGGAATATAAAAGAATAGCAAAGAAGTACTTACTTGGTTGATGGCCTCGGAAGATGTTCTTGCAAAGTTAGAAGAGCAAAAAGAAAATTTTTGAGAGATTTTGGAGAGGTAGGCGGCGCTTAGGTTGAGTTTGCAATGAAATTTTGTTCTAATACTAAGGTTCTATTTATAGGACAAGCTTGGGTCGGGTTTTGACCCATTTGGAATCGGATTAGGAGACCAAAAAGTGAGCATAGGCGGCGCCTAATGCTTTGCCTATGCTTGGCATAGGCGGCGCCTTTTGCAAAGCCTAGTTGAGCATAGGCGGCGCCTATGCTATGGCATTGTTGGACATAGGCAGCGCCTATGCTATGGCATTGTTAGGCATAGGCGGCTCCTATGCTATGGCATTGTAGAATCCGAGAGCTTAGGCCATAGCATAGGTCTTGCCTTGTTCGTTGCCTAGATTTACATAGGCCTTGCCTTGTTCATTGCCTAGATTTGCATAGGCAATGCCTAACCAATAGCCTTTGCTTCTTTATTCTTAACTTACCACCTTCAACATGAATCACTTCCATATCAAAATTTAAGACCAATCTCCTCCTTTATACATCTTGTACCTACACTTACTCATAAACAACAAAAATGATTAGAACGATGGGTTGCCTCCCATCAAGCGCCTTAGTTTTGGTCGTGGCTCGACTACAAAAATAAACTACTAATGAAACAAAACAATTAAAGACGATGGGTTGCCTCCCATCTAGCGCTTGATTTATTATCGCGGCACGACATAGTTATCTCGATTACTTAGACTTCGTCGAGATAGATGGTGTCCATGCATTTTATCTAGTCAAGAGGACCGATATATGCCTTCACTCATTGGACATTCACCTTAAAGACACCACCATCAATGCCTTATAACTCTACTACTCCAGACGAGTAGACTTGGCTAATTTTTAACGGACCAGACCACTTAGATTTCAACTTACCTGGAAATAGCTTCAATCTAGAGTTTAAAAGAAGTACCATATCATCTGTTTGAAAGTTTCGTTGGATAATCCGCCGATCATGATACTTTTTTATTCATTCCTTGTAGAGGTCTGACCTTTCATACGCATGTAGACAGAATTCATCCATCTCATTCAGCTGCTCCAGTCTAAGATTAATAGCATCATCCCAACTCAAATTTAGCCGCTTCAATGCCCATAATGCTTTGTGCTCGAGCTCAATGGGCAAGTGAAAAGCCTTCCTATAAACTATTTAGTACGGGGACATGCCGATTGGTGTCTTGAATGCGGTCCTATAAGCCTATAAGGTATCATCCAGCTTCTGAGACCAATCTTTCCTACTAGCATTTACAGTTTTTACAAGGATCAGCTTAATCTCATGATTAGAAACCTTTACCTGCCCACTAGTTTGTGGGTGATAAGGTGTAGCTACCTTATGTTGCTTGACCCCATACTTCACTAACACGGCTCTGAACAGCTTGTTGCAAAAGTGTGATCCTCCATCGCTTATGATGGTACGTGGTACCCCAAAATGAGAGAAGATATTTCTCTTTATGAACGCCACAACACGCTTACCTTCATTAGCAGCCAGTGCTACCGCTTCGACCCATTTGGAAACATAATCTACAGGATCTAGGATATATTTCATTCCAAACAAACTCACAAATGGGCCCATAAAATCAATACCCCATACATGAAACAGCTCTACTTCAAGAATTTTGGACATGGGCATCTCATGGTGCTTCGAAATCGCTCCTTGCCTCTGACACTGGTCACATATCTTTATAAAATCATAGGCGTCCTTGAATAACGAAGGCCAATAATAGCCACTTTGCAATACCTTCCTTTCTGTCCGATTACCTGTGTGATGACCCCTAACTTGGGAAGCATGACTTGCTTCCAATATGCTAGGAACCTCCACATCTGGTATGCATCACCTAATAACACCATCCGCACATCGTCGAAACAGATATGGTTCATCCCAGAAGTAGTGTTTCACATCATGCATGAACATCCTCTTTTGATGAAACGAGAGATTCTCATGCATCACATTACTTACCACGTAATTTGCAAAGTCTGCATACCATGGTAACTCTTCCAACATCGTGGATAGGATCTCTTCATCGGGGAATGCATCATCAATCTCAAGATTGGGCTGCGCTATGTGCTCATTCTCAAGTCTAGATAGATGATCAGCTACTTGGTTTTCGCAACCTTTTCTGTCTTTTACCTCGAAATCAAATTCTTTCAGCAACAATACCCAATGAATTAGTCTTGGCTTAGCGTCCTTCTTTGCCATTAAATATCTCAGCGCAGCATGATCAGTATAAACCACCACTTTAGTCCCCAACAAATAAGCACGAAAATTTTCAAAAGCATAAACAACTGCTAGAATCTCTTGTTCCGTGATGGTATAGTTCTTCTAGGCTCCATTCAAGGCCTTGCTCGCATAGTAGATTTGATGAAATAACCTTTCTCTTCTCTGACCAAGTACAGCACCCAAAGCTACCCCACTCGCATCACACATAACTTCAAATGGTTGAGACCAATCAGGCGCTACAATGATAGGAGCTTTAATTAGATCCCTTTGAGGCATTCAAATGCCTTCAAGCAATCTTCTCCAAAGTTGAACTTTGCATCTTTCTCCAAAAGTTTTCATAGAGGACTAGCAATCTTGGAGAAGTCTTTAATAAACCTTCGATAAAAACCTGCATGACCGAGGAAACTACGAACTCCCTTTACAGAAATTGGAGGTGGTAGTTTTTCGATAACTTCAATTTTAGCTCGATCCACCTCAATTCCTCTTTCGGAAATTTTATACCCAAGAACAATACCTTCTTTAACCATAAAGTGGCACTTCTCCCAGTTTAGCACCAAGTTGAATTCAACACATCTCTGCAACGTCGTACTTAGATTCATCAAGCATGCTGCAAACGACTCACCCACAACTGAAAAATCATCCATGAACACCTCCACGGTGTATTCAACCATATCAGAAAAATGGACATCATACAACGCTAAAAAGTAGCAGGTGCATTACATAGCCCAAATGGCATACGTTTGAAGTCAAACGTACCATATGGGCATGTAAACGTTGTCTTCTCTTAATCCTCGGGAGCAACAAAAATCTGATTATAGATGGAATAACCATCTAAGAAATAAAACCATCCTTTCCCTGCCAATCGATAAAGCATTTGGTCCATGAATGGCATTGGGAAGTGATCCTTAATCATCCATGAATTTAGCTTCCGATAGTCCATTCACACTCTCTACCCTGTGATAGGCCTGAGCGGGATCAGCTCATTCTTTGCATTCGCAACTACCGTCATGCCACCTTTCTTGGGTATACACTATACCAGACTCACCCATTTACTGTCGGAGATTGGATACACTACCCCAGCATCTAATCACTTAATAATTTCATTCTTCACCACCTCTTACATAGGTGGATTCAGATGCCTTTGATGGTCAATAGTGGGTATGCAATTTTCTTCAAGCTGAATTTTGTGCATACATGTCCCAGGTGGGATACTAATAATATCAGTGATAGTACAACCGATGGCTCTCTTGTATTTTCTCAGAACAGAGATAAGAGCTGCAACCTGCTTCTCGCCTAAATCAGCTGCAACAATAACCAGGAGTGTATCACCACTTCCCAAGAATGCATATTTTAGATGACTGGGCAGCTTCTTTAATTCTAGAATTGGTGGCTCCTCAATGGATGGTTTTGCTGGTGGTGTAGGTCGATTTTTGAGATCAATGTCCAGCTTCTTAGGAGCATGAGAATGCAACCCTATTCCTGTCAGAGCACAAATAGTTTCTTCATAATCTTCAACATTCTCACTCTCAATATTCATAAGCACGGCCGCCAATGGGTCAACAATAAATTGCTTCTCTACATATAATTCTTTCTCATCATTATAATAAACATCAGCGATAGAGAACACATTCATATCTTTGGGCTGCTTCATTGATTTGCATACATCAAAACGGACCACTTCGTCATTCATCCGGAATACAAGCTCATTAGCCCTTAGATCAATAAGCACACTACCTGTTGCAAGAAAAGCACGCCCCAAGATTATGGGAACTTCAGATTCCACCTCACAATCCAGAATAACATAATCTGCAGGAAAAATAAATGACAAAACCTTCACCAATACATCATATAAGATACCAATAGGTCATTTTACCGACCTATCAGCCATCACGAGCCGCATATTGGTTGGTGTAGGCTCGCCCAACCCCAACTTCCTATAAATAGATAGTGGCATCAAATTAATGCTAGCTCCCAAATTGCACAATGCCTTAGCAAAATCCACAGATCCAACCGTGCAAGGAATAGTGAAAGCACCAGGATCTGCCTTCTTCCAAACTAGCGATGTTGTAGCGATTGCACTACAATGATGAACATTATCTGCAAACTCATAACTTGCTTCCCGCTTCTTTGTCAAAATGTCCTTCATGAATTTGGCATATCCGGGCATCTGCTCTAGCGCCTCTACCAACGGAACGTTAATAGTCAGTTGCTTCAACATAGTAAAAATTTATTGAACCTGGTATCATCAGCTTTCTTCTTTAATCTCTGAGGGAAAGGTGGTGGTAGAAGAGGAATAGTTTTCTCCACCATGTCCTTTTTACCTTGCTTCTAACTATCGATCATTTTAGGCTGCAGACGTCTAGGTGTAATGTCATGACCACTCTCTTCAGCTTCTATGGCATCTTCACCTTCTACATCAATAAAATTATCCGCTATATCATAAACCACCTTCTTGCCTTTGGACGGATTTTCCAACACTTTTCCACTTCGGGTAGTAATAGCCATACACGATCCATCATTCCTCGGGTTTTGCACTGTGTCTCTAGGTAGAGTTCCAGCTTTCCTTTGGTTGAATGCTGCTGAAAGTTGACTCAATTATTGTTCCAGCTATTTTATTGAGGTAGAATACGAGTTAACCAATTGGTTTATTGATGACAAGTCATTCTTCACTTCGGTTACACCAATGTTGGTTGCTTCTACTCCTTTCAACAGCTTAGCCATCATGTCCACCATGGACATCTTTCTAGAACCAGATGCAGCGGCCTCTCGGCTTCCACGTGGAACATACAAACCACTCCTGTCAGTCTTATTCTTCCAACTACCTTGATCACGGTCCTTGTTTCTAGATTTATCATAATAGTTCTGACCTTGGTTTCCTTGGGCATTGCCTCGGAAACCCCTCTGATTATTCAAGTAGTTGGCTTCTTCCTTAGAATCAGATTCGTCTCGTCCCTGTGATACAACGACCTTAACCTTTTCGGTCTTCCCTGATAATAGATGCTTGGTAAGAAGAACCATCTGCGTTTACATATGAGCCATATCTTGGTCATTCTCCTCTTGTCTAAGCCTCTGCTCTGCAGTCATGCCAATGGATGTAGTAGAGCTTGCTACCTCAGAATCCCTGGTATGCCAAGCTTGACTTTTCTTCATCATACGATCTGGCATATCACTTGCCTGAATAAAGGTAAGGTCTATGAATGACCCTCCTGCTGCATTATCCACTACTGGCTTAGTCACCGAATTCAGAGATCTGTACAATATCTCCATGTAGTGGATGTTGGTCATATGATGGTTTGGGCACCGCATAAGCTTCTTCTTAAACCTCTCCCATGTTTTGTGGAGAGATTCAGTTGGAAGAATCTTTCTAGGAAAGCGTCTTTCAGTTGCCTCTAATTAGTAATGGAATCCGGAGTTAGCCCATTCAGCCATAAAGTTGCCTCCCCAGACAGAGACAATGGAAATAAGCTCAGATGAATAGCATTCTGTCCAACACCTAGATTGTCTAATGACTTGCATGTAGAGATGAAATTGATCAGATGCATGTTTGGATCATCGCCTACAAGTCCACCAAATAACCCTTTGAGTTGCAATAGTTAAATCATGGTGCTAGTGATATTGAACTTGGCTCCAGGTGCCAAGGGTGGAGGAATAATATCCCCTGTGGCACCAGCCCCATCTAAATCATCATCATCATCGTCAAAAGGAATCTGCACAGCTCGGCGTTCAGGCCTGAATCTACCTTGATGATCTCTTCTGTTCCCAGGTGTCACTACCTTATCTATACTCCTAGGATTCAGTAGCTCCTCATCCCCCAGGTCCTCATTATCAGGATTTGTTGCCCGGCTTAGATTATCAATATTCTGTTGATGCACTTGAGTAGCTTCCAATGCAGCTAATCTAGCCTGCTCCTGTTGAGCCGCCCTTCTCTCAATGTCACGTTGTGCATCCATTCTGCCAATAAGATGTGGTTCAGGATTGATAGGTAATAACGGTTGACCTAAACTTTGGGTGTCTGGCATGCACTGAACAAAACCTGAATAAAACAAAAACAAAAACTAAAATTAAAATACAAGAATCTTTGACCAAAGGGTCTAGTAACTATCACAAACTTAGTTGACAACCGTATTCCCCGGCAACGGTGCCAAAATTTGATAACACTCAAACTACAGCTCTCGTAAGAGTGTAAGCGGTCGCTGTCAAATATAAAACCCAACTGGGTTAGGTGTTGAATCCCACAGGGAATACTTGGTCACTAAGTATGCAACTATTAGTAGACTGTTGGTCGAAAATTCTACGGAAAGGGGGGATTTAATTGTGGCATGAATTAAGAATATCAATGTAACAACGAAAAGCTATGTTTAGTAAAATTAAGTCGATGAGAATTATAAGTTAGGGTTATGTCCACCTTATGAGTTCGACGTATCTATTAACTATGAGTAATGCAGAATTCAGACATGCATGCACTTATAGAGATTCGTATTCTAATGGTAAATCCTAGTGTCTCTCGACCATCAAGGATTATTTCACTTTAACTCTCTCGAGCTTAAAGTGCAACTAACGGTACAACTCTCCAAGAGGTTAATCCAGTTACGGCACTAACGTGTAAACAGGGGTTGGTAGCCCTATTTCCTTGTCACACTCTCTTTTCTAGACATGTAACTTTTCTCTCGAACAAGTTAATGCTATCCTGGCGTATTCTATATGTTTGCAACCACAAGAATTCAATTAAGATAAAGAGAGTAATGATATAAGTAGCATACGTATCACGAATTCACACATTCATAGTAATAAATAGTATATCACGAGGCTTTCATAACCCTAACAGAGAAGTTTAGCTACTCATAATTGTAAAGTAAAACAATGAAGACATCATCATCATACCAAAACAATAACAATCTCCTGATAGGTATGTATTGGCGTCACTTATGAGAATGACGTGATTTCCTTGCTTGTCGGTCTTGTAGCTTTTCTCTTGTCTTAAAACGTGAAAACTAAAAGTCGAATAGATGAAAAATAATGTCAACAACGACTAATGTAAGGAATGGAATGAATGCTGAAAAATTCAGCAAAATAGGGTTTTTATAACATCCATATCCTAGTCCTACTAAGTTACTGCATCCTTGTCCTAATCCTTCTGAGTTACTGCTGATCTCCAAGTCTTTACAAATACTGTTTTTGCCTGGGACAAGTTTTCCATGCATCACTTTCAGTCCATAGGCTTCCAAAAGCTGCCTTCCTTGTTACGTGAAGCTTTTTTTTGCTGCCCAGGGGTCCACAAAGTGTCGAAAAGTTCATTATTAATACCTGAAACATGCTAATCACGTTGGTTAGCTCACTTACAGGAAAAAGGACTAAAAGTGCAGGAATTATATATTTTATCCTCTAAACTTAGCCTAAAACATGGGTAAATTATGGTGTTTGGGCGTGTAAATACGCCCAACATCAATTAGTAGTTGTCACATGGTTTCTCCCCAAAGTCTATTGAATCTTTCAAATATTCCATTTTATGTTGAGGGGTGTAGTTGAACCATTTCGTCCATGTGTGAAGAACTTTTTGTGGTAGTAACCAATTCAAAGTCTTCATGACCATTTGGTAATAGAATAAATGAATAGATCTGAAATTGTCTCATATAAAAGGGTAGTGTTGCTTGAAGACAAACAAGGTTTTAAGTTTGGGGTGTTAATGAGTGGTAAGTTTACCACTCAATTGCAAAAAATCTTCGTGCACACTACCATGGTTTAAATGAGTAAATGAGACATAATTGTCATAGAATGCACTAATATTCACATCCTGCAGATGTAGAAGCAATGAGATTAAAAGATATGGATCAGAGCTAAAAAGTTGATAAAAAATAAGCATGAAAGTGCTATTTGTGCATTCAAATCAGAAATAGCCTTAGTTACCACGGTCGCGGTCTGAGCACTGTGATCACAACCAACTAAGTAGAGAATAGATATAGCCTCATGTAAATAGATCACGGACTAAAGAGCACAATTTCGGTCTATCATGAAGGTCAATAGATTGCGATGTCTCGGTCCTAGCCGCAGTCGTGGTTAACGCAATCGCAGTCATAGCTCTATGACCGTAGCCGAGCGGGATAAAAGAGCAAGGGCATTATGGTAAAATTAGACAGCTGATTAGAAATTTCTATAGAGTATCCAAATAACTTTTCCAAGGGTATGATGGCAAAAATTAAAGATGAAGTTAGAGAGAAAAACAAGAAGCCTAGTATTTAGAAAAAAAATTGATTGTTCATAGTTAATGTAATTACTATTCCAAAAGGAAGTCGGTAAAAGTGAAGTGTGGAAGTGAATATTATTTACCTTCTATTATTATGGACACTATGGATGAATTACTTGGTAAAATTCTCATTCCTTATCTCATGAGTAGCTAATTTCTTTAGTCTTGGGATTATGTTGAACTAAAGTATATTTGTGTGTGGTTGTTGATGTGTTTGCATGATTTTTAGTTGTTGATTATGGATTCCACCATTGCTTGAGATTATTAGTTGGAATTTATGGGTGAAAACGCTAAATCTCCAAATGGATTTGATAGGTGAAAACCCCAAACTCTAGAAACCCTTCATCATCCTTGAAAGAGGGATGAAGGTGAAGTTATGGGAACCCATAGCATCCTTGAAAGAGGGCTGTAGGGTGACAAGACAATGGTGGACAATCAAGCCTATGATTTACTACCTTTTGCAATTTTAGACATAAATTTGATTAGAGTGTAAATCATGTCAAGGGCACCATCCTAGAAATAGGGGTGTTTGATTGATGTTATGGGTGACTAAGTATGACACACTTGTTAGGTGCTCGAAAGAACCAATATGTGAAATCATTGTAGTTTTATTGAAAGATTAACTACCATGATCTTTGACCTAGCATATTCCTTAGTTGACAGCTAAAGCTCATGTTAAACCATTATCAACCCACATGCTCTAACTTTTAGGTAGACATAATCCCAAGATTTCCTTAAAACTTGTTTTTAAATCAAAAGTGCAGTCTAGTGAGTTGTTAAATAAAGATTGTTGCAAACAATTTCAAAGCCAATCCCCTTATTTTATTTTAAATGCCATGTTTGTTATCATTCTAGGTAACCTTTTAGTAATTAGAGCACTCATAGGACTTGAAATTTATACTTTGCTCCTTGTGATTCGACCCCAAAGTGAGTTGGGTTATTGACAATGACCGCCTCACCCCTTAAATATTAGAGTGATTGAGCATTAGCTGTAAAATATGATTCATCCTAGTCCAATGATGATGTATCATTATCATAAGGAGATTTATTGATGGAATAACATGAAGCATGATATGGCCAATTTTATGGTTAAATACATGGTGTTTCAGCAAGTGAAGGTTGAACACTTAATTCTTGGTGGATTGTCTCAAGATATTAAGCTACCGGTGTGGAAATGGGAGATAATTTGGATTTTGTGACCGGTCTCACCACCAAGTTAATTCAATTTGGGTCATCGTGGATTGGATGACTAAGTCTGCTCACTTCTTGCCAGTGAGGACAAATTTTCTTTTTTAGGATTATGCCAAGTTATTCATTAAGGAGATTGAAAAGTTGCACGGTACTCTAGTTTCCATCATATCTGATCAGGTACTCAATTCTCATCTTATTTTTTGAGGTTATTCTAGCAAGGTTCGGAGACTAAGGTAACCCTTAGTATTTCTTTCCACCCGGAGATAGATGGGCAAGTGGTAAGGATAATTCAGTCCTTAGAAGATATGCTTCGAGATTGTGTTTTCTATTTTAGGGGTGGTTGGTTTGACCACTTGCCACTCATAGAGTTTTCTTACAACAACAGTTATCACTCTAGCATTGGTATGGTTCCATTTAAGGACTTGTATAATAAAAGATATAGATCTCTTATCAGATGGTTTGAAGATGGTGAGGCTGAGATGTTTGACCCAAATTTGGTTTACAAAGTAATGGAAAAGGTAAAGATGATTTGAGATAGGCTTATGACTGCCTAAAGTCACCAAAAGTCCTATAAGGATATGAGGTAAAGAGAATTGGAATCTGATATGGGAAATAGGGTTTTCCTGAAGGTGTCTCCTATGAAGGAAGTAATGCGGTTTTGGAAGAAAGAGAAGCTTAGTCCTCGTTATGTTTGTCCGTATGTGCTTTTGAAGAGGTTTGGTAATGTTGCATATGAATTGGAGTTGCCCTCTTGTTTGAGCTACATTCATTAGGTGTTTCACATTTTGATATTGATAAAGTGCATAGGTGAACCTTCAATGATTTCTACGTTGGAAAAGGTGGGTATATAGATTCTTTGCCTTACGAGGAAGTTTTGGTGGAAATCTTGGATTGTCATTTCCATCGATTGTGCACTAAGGACGTGGCTTTGGTAAAGGTTCTATGGCGAAACCAAAAGGTTGAGAAAGTTACTTTGGAAGCCGAGGAGGACATGAAGTCCAAGTAGTTAGTCTTGCTCCTCGATTTGGAAAATCCTACTCAAGGTATGTGTATTCCTTAACATCTTTGTTTTCTGACTTTGTTAAAGAAAATTGTAATTTTCTTGATATCTTTGTTTTCTATCTTTGTTAAAGGTAATGGTGGGAGTGCCTTGGGTTAAATCATGCTAGTGTATGCCTTATCCTATCATTCAAGGAGGAATGATCCTAAGGGGGAAGTATATAATGCCCTGGGATTTTGGTCCTTGAAAATTAATTTTGCACTCACTGCTATGATTTTGACTTGGCCTATGAGTCGTAGGGTGTTTTAATGGGTCTTGGGGATAAGTCATAACCAAATCAGTAAGTTTGTGGCTAGATACTACTCTAAGTACGTGTGTCTCACTACGAGTTGTAAGGACTTTTTAAGTGTCATAAGAGTAAATTGTAGGGTGTCTAGTGTATGACCTAATTTGGGTTCGTGTTGACTATGACTGGACCCTACGAGTCATATGTTGGGGTCCCATTATGACTCATGGCATTGAGTCATAAGGTCAATAGTATATGGTTCCTTAGTTGTTCTGTCTTGGTTACAGCTTGTGGTGATGAGTCGTAAGGAGTGGTTACGAGTCAATGGTTGACCCGTAGTCAATGGAGGCACTTTTTTAGCTTTTAAGTTAAGGGAATTTTGGACATTTCCCCTCTTATAAATTGAAGCCCACATATTATAACCCCTTTAGGGAGTCATTATCACTTAGAAAACAAATCTAAGTAACTTCTCAAACACTCCAAAGGCTCTCTAACTTCCCTCAAGCAAGTCAAGCTAGGGTTTCATAAAGATGGTCATCCAAGGGCTTTAAAGTTAAATTCTCTCTATGAAACTTGATATTTCAAGCATGTGACTCTACCCTTAAACTTAATATCTCTATTGCATGAAAGTACATGGTTATTTACGTGATAACAAGTAAGGGTTTTGACATGATTGAGGTTCTTAACATGAATACACAATTAATTATTTTCCCATGGTTTTATTGTGCATTACTCATGTCTTAGCTATAGTTTTGAACTTGTGGGTGCATGGTTATGGCGAATAAACTAAGGGATTGTGATTTTCTGAACTTATGACTTTTGACGTGGTTATGACCAAGCCCCATATTATGAAATTATTTTCAGTTATAAGAAATATAGGAATTTAACTATTGTTGAACTATTGCATTATGAGATTGACTTTGAACCTTATGGGTTAGTGTCATCAAAAGTTATTGCATAGTTGAACCAAGAGGGGATTTGGAATTCCCCAAGTAATGAAATTATTTCGGCATGTTGATATTACATTACAAGTATAGTTGGTGTGGCGATACCAACAATGTATGCCTAAATGTGTATTATGGTTCAATATATGGGGTTGTGTGACAATTGTTTTAACTGGGTTTAAAGAGGGTTTTGTAGCTGAGTCGTGAAAGTGGAGATTTGAGAGACCAACACTGGAAACCATGATTTCCTACATGGCGGTCTACATGAACAGGTGTTTTGAGTCCCCCTATTATTTTTCTTGTTATTATTATATGATTCTGTGGTTTGAGTCCCTCATATCTTATTATATGATTTGGTGTTCCTGTCACCTTGATATGTAGGAAGGTTTGAGTCCCCCATAGTGTGTATGTTTACCCTTTGGTTCGTGCAGCCACACGTACTAGGACCTATAAGTTGGGAGAGAGATGGGTCTATATAGCCTGTAGGTGCCTTGTATGTTATGAAGATTGAGATATACAATCCATACTAAGGTTTTAGAATACATGTTAATCCTCGTTCCCTATCTCAACATGTGATATATATACATATATATATATGTATGTATATGCATCGAATGATATGCATAGAATCTCAAATGATTTTGAACTATTAGTCATGACATTATATTATCCCGTATACCTGAATTACATGCTAGTGCTCCAATCTCCACCCGTCTTTGAACGTTGTATCCCTACATGAAGAAGGAACTGGACATACTTCTACTTCTCCTACTCAGTGATTAGGTTTTGGGATTAACTTGTTAGTGGACATTGAAGTGGTAAGCTTTCACACATTAGAAGACTTTATTTCATATTTTTGTCTCTTAGGTTATAAACTGTTTAAACTTGTTTTGGTGATAGTTAGGGGCATATCCCGACCCTTTATTGATATACAGTTTTAGTTCATGTCTAGAATGCTTTGTTGGATTATTGTGAACTTGAGTGGTGCTGGACGATTGTTTGTCCGGTGGTTGGTTATTGATCATAGACGAATTAGTTTTTCTTGAATCTGTCTTGTTATATTTAGAATTCATTTGACATTGAGAATATTGTGCTTACTTGTTTACTTGGGATACCCATCATAGCCAGGCCCTAGTTTGGGTCATGTTAGAATGCTTCTCATTAGTTGAAGACCCATAGAAGGAATTACCCTACCCATTATTTTGAGTTGTGTGCAATTATATTTTCTTTAAGATTATGGAGACACTACTTGTATGGAGTCCATAGTGAGATTTTCTCAGATCAACATAACCTTCAATATTTCTCCACCCAGCGAGATCTTAATAGGAGAAAGTGATTTTAGCTTGAGTTGCTT
This sequence comes from Capsicum baccatum var. pendulum, assembly GCA_030864225.1. Lineage (NCBI taxonomy): Eukaryota > Viridiplantae > Streptophyta > Magnoliopsida > Solanales > Solanaceae > Capsicum > Capsicum baccatum. Next base: position 9,219,877 of record CM061552.1, read on the forward strand.
AAGGATTATGACTTGACTATTCTCTATTATTAGGGAAAGGATAATGTGGTTTTGTATGCCCTGAGCCAAAAGTCTACTAGCATGGGTAACTTGGCACATCTTTTGACCAAGGAGAGTACCTTGGCCTTAGAGGTTAGGTCTTTATCTAACTAGATTGTTAGGCTTGATATTTTGACACTTGAGTGTGTTTTAGAATTTGTCGAGGATAGGTCTTCCTTGATGGAGTAGATTCAGGCTTATTAGTGTAATAATTTTGTACTGAGAATGATATGGGATAAGGTGTTAAGTGAAGAGAATAAGAAAGCATTGGTTTATATATATGGTGTTTTGAGAATTGATGTCAAGTTTGTGTATCGAAAGTGGCTGACTAGATTAGATTATTTTGAAGGAGGCTCATTAATCCAAGTATCCCATTCATCTGAGAGTAACGAAAAAGTATCATGACTTTACATAACACTACTGGTGGGGTGGTATGATAAAATATATAAAAGATTTTGTATCGCGTTGCCTATGTTGTCAATAGGTAAAGGTTGAGCATTTGAGACTTGGTGGTTTACGTTAGAGGTTACGATTCCTGGGTGGAAATGGGAATGGATCTCTATGGAGTTTGTCACTTGTTTATACTTGTCATGATTCTAATAGTGTTTGGGTCATCGTGGATTGATTTACCAAGTCCGCTTATTTCATTCTGGTTAGTGTTGAGAGGTTTTTCCTTATCTATGTTTGTGGATAGTTTGTCTTCATGGTCTACCAATTTCTATCATCTCAGATAGGCGTTCTGTATTCACATCTCACTTTTGGAAGACTTTTTAAGTAGAGTTAGCTCCTAAGGTTGTTCTTAGTACACCTTATCACCCTAGACCGACATTCAGTTAGAGTAGTCTACTTAGGTTTTGGAGGATATACTCTATGCTTGTGTTTAGACTTTGGATGTTAGTGGTGGTGACATCTATCTTTGATGGAGTTTGTGTATAGTAATAACTACCATTATAGTATTGAGATGACTCTTTTTGAGGCTTTGTATAGTAGGCATTATCTCTCTCTAGTTGCTTAGTTTGAGGTTTCTAATATTAGACCTTGAGGTATGGAATTTCTTCGTGATTCTTTGGATAACATTCAGCCATTTAGGATAGACATCAAGAAACTCAGAGTAGGCAGCAGTGCTATACAGATGGTAGACTTTGTGCCTTAAGATTTTGTGTTGGTGATCGAGTTTTCCTTTGTATGTTGCCCGTGAAGGGTGTGATGAGGTTTTAGAAAAGGGGCAAGCTTAGCCTCAGGTATGTTGGACCTTCTTAAATTCTTTAGACTATGGGGGATGTGGTTTATGAGTTAGCATTTCCCCTATATTTATAAGTTGTTCATCCATATTTTCATGTTATTATACTTTAGGGTTACATTATGAATGAGTCTTATGTCATTTATTGGGATTCAGTCTAGTTATATGAGAGGTTGTCATTTGTCAAGGAGCCTATTTCCACTCTATCTAGGGATGTTAGACGGTTGCACTCTACAGATATTTCACCAGTTAAGGTCCAATGGAGTCATGACCTGTAGATGAGTCTACTTGGGAGGTTGAGTCTTATATGTCTGGTAGTTATCCCCAACTATTTGATGATTTGGGTATTTCTCTTGCCATTAGTTTGAGGATAAACTAGATTCTTAGTGGCAGATGATGTAATGACCTGATTTTTTGGTGATATTATGAAATATTTATTTTTGTGTGATTCAACCATTTTACCCTTCAGGTGGTTTCTTTATGGTATTTTTAGGGTATGGGGATGATTGGCATGATTCCCAATTCACTTTGATGCAATTTGTGCAAGTTTTTGATTTTTGGTGATTAAAAAGGCTCATAGTTGACTTTGATCAACATTTATTGATCAATGCATCGGATGGTAAAACAGACTGCACCAATAGATCTGAAACGTTGATTTTATGTTGGTAACATGAATGGTTTGGTTTTATGGCTTTTATATCTCATTTCGATTGTCGGTTCAAAAAAATGTCAACTTTATGAAAATGATGTTTTTTCAAAAATCAGATATCACCATCGAGTTTGGAGCATCGAATTTAGTCTAGTATTATAGGTTATTTGCATTCTCGGCATTATAGATGAATTCCAAGGGGTTTGTGGAGACTTGAAATTCTCCAAGTCTTCAACTGGTGCACCGCTTAAATGACACTTTGGTTACTTAAGCAAATTGGCTTGATAATCAAAGTGTATCCTAAGTGACACCAGGCTCGCCTAAGCTATTGTCGCTTAACCAACAGCCTGGTTTCTTATGCGATACTCGCGTGCCAGGCGAGTATCCTGTAAGCAACACCTGGTCTCTTAAGCAATGGCTACTTAAGCGAACCGATGATCGCTTAAGTGATACCTGGGCTCCCCTCTTTTGAGAATTTTTACCATTTTTTTAGATAAAATAGATAAAATTGAAAATTGGTGTACAATTTTCACCATTTTTGAGACTTAAAGCTTGGGGTTTGGAGTTTTTGGGCGATTTCTTCCATTTTTAAGCTTGGGTGAGCTCTAAATCCCTATTTCAATTATTTTTCTTCAGTTCTATCTTTTAAATTTTGTTAAAACTTGAATCGGAAAGTGGAATTTGCGGATTTTGGCCTAGAGGGACTAAAATTTGTAATTTCTTGATTTAAACCACAATTTTAACTCATTTTTGCTTGAGTTTTCTTCTATAGGTTCTTTTAGTCATTCGTAATATATTTTTGGACTAAATTTCTAGTTTTACCTTTCTTTTTCAAAAACATATTTTGGGGGTCCTTTTTGACCTCGACATAAAAATGGGCTATATGGGCATCATTGGCTTCTTTTTAACGCATAGATTCTATATTTGTGTATTTTAGTTGATTTTGGGTCTGTTCGTGAGGATAAATCTCCATGATAAAGGTTTTTTGGACCTATTTTCAACAATCCAGATGGGTTATGGCTTTACTTTGTTTAGAATAGGTTGGGTAGTTAATTTTTGTACAAAATCATTTTTTAGGTGTGGGAACTAATCAATAAAATGTATTTATTGATGTATTGTGCCTGTGAGAGGTCCTATGTTCTTGCTATTTTGTGGTTTTGAGATATTACTTTCTACATGTGATCGAGTGCAGTCTAAATATGATGTTGTTGGCCTTATGTATGTATGTTTATATTGATCGCATCTTTCTAGTGAAAAATTGTAAAATGGAATTTATGTGGTATCAATGGCATATTGTGTATATTTTTCTCTTTTGGCATATGGAATAAATTGGATCATGGATGGTTGGTATATTAAGTGGAATTTGGCTTACGTGGATTAGTATAATGGCCGGATTATGGAAATTCTCATTCTAGTTGGTTGTAATAATTACATCATCACATCATACATTCATGAAATATTGGTACCACCGTGGAAATACTGGAAACATTGGCTTTTATGATAGAAATATGACATTGTAAAAATCCTCTGCCAATATATGTGCCAGAGAGGATTTATGCATATAGGTATTGGATATTGGATTGTTTATGGTTTGATGAACCCCATGGGTCCTTTATAGGTTGCAAAACTTGGTAGGTGTATATAGAGGTTGTGCGACAACCTCTTGCATCATATTATCATCATCATCTTTATTGTAGTTTACACTTTCTGTACATTTTATGTTGTGTTTATGTTGTTGATGTGATATCTATCTATTTATACCTCTTTTATGTGTTTGATTTGATGTCTATCCATAGTATTCCTTTCAATTACTTGTGTTGGTATATGTGTATATTATAGAACTGTTAGTGGAGACAGTATGGGCTATGGTTTGGGACATTTTTTGTTTTCAGGTGATGTGGTCATAGTGTGTATTTTATATGCTTTATTTTCTACTTTTCTAAGTCAGCCAATGATACATACTAAGCATAAGTTTACTTACTCACCCTTACTGTGCCCTTTGGTGCTGATCCAAATAGGAGTGCTCCACATAGTAGTTGATTCAGGCAATATCTGAAGTATATTCGAGGTAGCGATCAATCTATGCTATTAGACTTGACCTACTACCTCTTGTTATATATTTCATGTCTTGTTCATTATTTTAGAAACAAATTATGATCCTTTTGGACTATCATTGTATCTTTTGAAATTGAGATGTATTAATAGTTCTTACACTGTGACAACAGGTTTAGGGGAGATTGATGGTATTATTGTTTTTTACGCTCCGCCTTTATTACTAATGTGTGATTTGACTTCGTTCTAAAAGGTTTTCCTTGGATTTTGGTATTGATTCCTCTTTTCATATCAGTTTGGGTGATAGGCTTACTTGTCAAGACTTGCTGTGACAAGTTCCATCATGACCCTTTGTTTTGGTTTGTGAAATAATGGGTCGTGTGCGAAGCAATGGCAGTAAAACCCTTAATAAACCAGTGATATTAACTGTCCAATTCCATAAAACTATAGATTTCTATCACAATCATCGATATAGTCCAATTTTAACAACCTCACCTTTTACAGGTCCATTATAATCCCTTCTTTATAAACTATGTGCCCCAAGAAGGACACCAAAGAAATCCAAAATTCACACTTAGAATACTTCACATATTATTGCTTCTCCTTCAATAATTTCATCATAGTATGCAAATCAGCTTTCTGTTCTTCCTCATTTTAGAATAAACAAGTGTATCATCAATAAACATAATAACGAACTGAAACACCCTGAATTTTGGCCATTGAAAATTTCTTAAGCTTTGGGATCGTGGCCTTGGTTACGACTTGACCGACAAAGTCGTAGGGTGTCTTAATGACTCATTGGGAGGAGTTGTACCCAAACCAGTTAGTTTGAGGCTTGATTCTGCTTTGAGTATGAGTGGGTAACTATGAGCCGTAAGGATATGTTATGAGTCATAGGTTCAAATCGTAAGATGTCCAGTTTTCAATTCATTTGCGTTTCATTTTGCTTATAAGTAGGACCCTATAAGTCGTAGGGTCATGTTACAAGTTGGTGCATTAAGTTATAAGGATAAAAACATTAGGGGTCCTGGAGATTGTCCTGGTTATGACTAGTGGTCACGATTCATAAGGCATGGGTTTGAGTCAAGGGGTTGATTCGTAACCAAAGACGGTGCTTTTCCAGCTTTTAAGTTTGGGCACTTTAGACATTTACCACTTAAAATCCTTCAGACCCCACGTCCTTAAAACACTTTTGGGGCATTCATTCAACACTTCGACGGATTAAATACTTTCTGTAAATTCTCTCAAATAAGTCAAGCTAGTGATTTATCTCCAAGGGTTGATTTCTCTCCATAAATCATCATTATTCAGGCATGTTATTCTTCCCTCGTTGTTAATTTTGCAAAGGCATGAAATTTAAAGTATTGTTCATAAGATTATTATTTGGTTTTGAAAACAAAGGTTAGGGTTTTTGAATGTTATGATTGAATAATGTTTCTCATGGTTTATACATATGATCTTCATGATCATAATGTGGTTTGAGCATTGCTATGGTGAATGAACTAGGTAATTGTGATTTTTCCAAACTTGTGGTTTTGAAGTGGTTATAATCCCAACTCCATAATGTGAAATTTGTTTTAGTTATGAGAACTGTGCGAATTTCTAAAATTAAATTACTCTTAAACTATTGCATAATATAAAGAATTATTTGATATACAAAGGTATGATTTAATGAACAAGGGTATTATTCTCTGATTCGTGTGGCTACACATACGACCAGGGGTTGAGAGCTGGGGCCCATATAGCCCATGGGAACTCTTATATGACAATTGAGCTACACAATGCTAGATAAGGTTTTTAAACGTGTGTTAAGCCTTGTTCTCTATCCTGGCATGTGATACATATATAGGTGTGTGTGTGTGTATGCATTTGATTATGTGCACTATCTTTGAAAGGTTTTAAACTGTTAATCATATCATTATGTTAACCTTAAACTCGAGTTACATGCTAGCATTCACCCCACTAACTATCTTCGGACACTGTATCCCCAGGCGATGCAGGAATTGGTCATAATTCTACTTCTCCTACTTAGTGACTTGGATTCGGGATCAACTAGCGAGTCAGATTGAAGTGGTGAGCTTCCATACTTCTGAAGACCCTATTTCATGTTTATGGTTTTCTTTACACTTTAATTATTCCCTTGGATTTGGTCTTTGGTTATGGTCGGAGGCATGTCCCGACCAGATATTCTTTAATTTTAATTAGAGTCTTTGTCAGACTACTATTGGCATAGGAGGTATTTGTATTGGTATCGATATTTGTATTGGTATTTTTATTGACACCGATATCTATTGGTCTTGGTTGTAGACTTATTTTAAATATCTTTAAATTAATATTCTCCTATCTTGTTATATGCTAAAAATTCAGCCTACTTTATTGTATGGTGTGTTTGGTTTTGTTAGGTACAGGGGGTTATCTCCAGTTCATGTGGGACTTGAGATACCCATCATGGTGAGACCCTGGTTCAGGTCATGACAAAGGTAGTATCAGAGCCTAGGTTTGATGTCATTGGGTGTCCAGCAAAGCCGTATCGAGTAGAGTCTCTTTTATGGGTATGTAGCACGCCATACTTACGAGTGAGAGGTAATGAGACATTTAGGAATGTTTCCCTTTTTTATTATTCTATTTCAAGACATAGAGTATAAGGTCTTGAGTCTCTATAATTCCCATTTGTTCGCTTTTCAGATCATGCCTCCCTGATGATCTAAAGCTAATGGAAACTCCACTATCCCACTTGAGGACAACGCTGATGGGACACACCTAACATATAGGGTATAGACCCAGTCTAGGGGTCTAGTTCCTGAGTACCCTTCTAGAGTTCCACCAGTCCCCTCTAGTCTTCTCCAAGCTCCTCAGTCTGATGTGTCAAATGCAGAATTTCATCAGTCTATTCATATGTTGGCTTACTTGGTAGCTTCTTAGTCTGAGTATGTAGCTTCTGTTACCCCATAATCTACGACCACAAGGGTTGGCCAGTTTATAAGGTTGAGCCCTCCTGTGTTCACTAGTGTTACAGTTGAGGAGGATCCTCAAGGTTTTATTGATGATATGGAAAAGATCTTCCATGTTATGCATGCTACTAATATGGAAGGTGTAGAATTCACTACCTATCAACTAAAGGATATAGCATACTAATGGTATAGGGAATAGAAACAGTCTAGGAGAGATGATGCCGAATTCGTACTGTGGGATGATTTACCTAGTGATTTTCTAGAACACTTATTTCCTCAAGAGTGGAGGGAGGCAAAATTAGAAGAGTTTGTTAAACTGAAGCAAGGCAGGATAATTGTCAAAGAGTATGCCTTGAAATTCCATCAGTTGTCTCGATATACTCCTGAGTTAGTGTCTAGCATGAGGGCTAGAATGAGAAAGTTTACTTCTGGGTTGTCCTGTGATTTGATTCAAGAAAGTAACGCTTCTTTGTTGAAAAAGGACATAGACATCTCCAGAGTAGTTGTGTATATGCAACAGGTTGAGAAAGAGAAGAAGAAGTAGGCTAAAATTAGGGAGAGACAAGATAAGAAGTTTAGATTTTTTGATTAGGGTAGAAGTTGGTAGCAGAGTAGTAGAGATGATGGAAAGTGATCAAAGAAGAAGTAGGGGAGTTCTGGTTCGTACTCTATGGCTAGTACTCCTTATATGAAGCCATCAGGTGATCGTTAGTCCTAGCATAATAGTGGGTCTATGGCACAAGATGCCCAATCTTAGACTGGTGGGGCTCTGGTCCATCATATCCTTCTTGTAGATTCTACGGGCCGGTGCACCATGGGTTTTGCAAATAAGGGATGAACAAATATTTTAAATATGGTTTGAGTGGTCACTTGTAGAGGTATTGTCCTTCTAAGGTTGCTTTAGGGGTGATGATAGGCGTATTTACACGCCTAACGTGCTATAATCTACCCATATTTTTGCTAAGTTTTGAGGACAAAATACATAATTCATGCACTTTTAGTCCTCTTTCCTGTAAGTGAGCTAACAAACGTGATTAGCAAGTTTTTAGGTATAAATGATGAAGATTTCAGCATTTTATGGATAACTTGACGCCAAAGGAAGCTTCACGGAAGAAGGAAAGCAGAGCTTGGACGCCTAGGGACTAAAAGTGACGCATGGAAAACCTATCCCGGGCAAAAACAGCATTTCCAAAGACTTTGGGGATCAGCAGTAACTTAGTTGGATTATGATAATGATGCAGTAACCTAGTAGGATTAGGAAAAGTACGCAGTAGCCTAGTAGGAATAGGATATGGGTGTTATAAAAATCCTATGATGCTGAACTTTTCAGTAAGCATTATTACAATTAAAACAATTCTCTTTCAATTAATTCTTCTTCCCTTCTCTTCATCTATTCGACTTTTAATTTTCATAACAAGAGAAACGCTATTTTGCAAGTAATTCACGCCACAAGCCCTACCAAAACATACTTCACATGAAATTTTTATCTTGGTATGATAATAATGTCTATTGTGATTTCTGTTACACTTATGAGTAGCTAAACTTCTCTGTTGGGATTATGGAAGCCTTATGAGACACTATCTATTGCTATGAGTTTGTGAATTCTTGACACGTATGCTGCTTATATCATTATTCTCTTCATCTTAATGTAAATTCTTGTGGTTGCAAACATATAGAATACGCCAGTATAACATTAACTTGTTCGAAAGAAAAGTTACATGTCTGGAAAAGAGATAATGTCAAGGTAATAGGGCACCAACCCCTGTTAAAAAGTTAGTGCCATAACTGGATTAACCTCTTGGAGAATCTGTACCGTTAGATACGCTTTAAGCTCAAAAGAGTTAAAGTGAAATAATCCTTGATGGTCGAAAGACGCCTGGATTTACCATAGAATACGATTCTCTATAAGTGATTGCAAGTCTGAATTCCGCATAACTCATAGTCAATAGATACGTATAACTCATAAGGTGGACATAACCCTAACTCTCAATTCTCATTGATTAAAACCTACCAAGTACTCCGTTTTACTCTTCTATTTTCCGTTTTTACTCTACTATTTTGTTTACATCATTTGCACGCGCAAAATCCCCCCTTTATTCGCAGAACTTTCATCAAAAGTCTAATAATCGTTGCTTACTTAGTGACCAAGTATTCCCTGTGGGATTCGACACCCAACCCGGTTGGGTTCTATATTTGACAATGACCACTTACACTCTTACGAGAGCTGTAGTTTGAGCATTATCAAATTTTGGCGCCGTTGCCGGGGAATAAGGTTGTCAACTAAGTTTGTGATAATTACTAGACCCTTTGGTCAAAGATTCTCGTACTTTACTTTTAGTTGTTGTTTTTGTTTTCTGTAGGTTTTTTTTAGTGCATGCCAAATACTCGAAGTTCGGGACAACTATTATTACCCATAAATCCTGAACCATAACTTATTGGCAGAATAGATGCACAACGTGACATTGAGAGAAGGTCTTCTCAACAGGAGCAGGCTAGACTAGCTGCGTTGGCCGCTGCCCAAGTACATCAACAAAATATCGATAACCCTGGGCGAGCAGAAGATCCTGATGATGAGGACTTGGGTGATGATGAGTTACAAAACCCTAGGCGTGATACTGAGGTGGCGACACCGGAAAACAGAAGAGATCGTTAAGCAAGATTTCGGCCTGAACGCCGAGCCACGCAAATACCATTCGATGACGATGATGATGATCTTGATGGAGCTGGTGCCACAGGATCCATTATTCCTTCGCCATTGGCACCCGGATCCAAGTTCAACATCACGAGCACCATGATTCAGTTATTGCAATTCAAGGGATTATTCAGTGGACTAGCAGACGAAGATCCGAATATGCATCTGATCAACTTTATTTCTACATGCAAGTCATTCGACAATCCTGGCGTTGGACAGAATGCAATTTGGTTGCGCTTATTTCCATTGTCTCTATCTGGGGAGGCAACTCTATGGTTGAACGGGCTGACTCCTAATTCTATCACTAATTGGAGGCAATTAAAAGACGCTTTCCTAGAAAGATTCTTTCCACCATCCAAGAGAGCACAATTGAAAGATGAAATCAGCAATTTTCATCAGCTTCCAACTGAAGCACTCCACGAAACATGGGAGAGATTCAAGAAGAAACTTATGAGATGCCCAAACCATCATATGACTAATGTCCACTTGATGGAGATACTATACATATCCTTGAATTCAGTAACTAAACCAGTGGTGGACAATGTGGCTGGAGGATCATTTATGGACTTCACCTTTGTTCAGGCGAGTGATATGCTAGACCGGATGACAAAGCAAAGTAAAGCTTGGCATACCAGGGATTCTGAGGTAGCAAGCCCCCCTTTGTCTATTGGCATGACTGCAGAACAAAGGAGAAGAGAAGAAGAACATGATCAAGATATGGCGCACATGAAAACACAGATGGATCTTCTTACAAAGCATCTATTATCAGGGAAGACCAAAAAAGTCAAAGCAGTTGCATCAAAAGGAAGAGAGGAATCTGATTCTGAGGAAGAAGACAACTACGTGAACAATCAGGGGGGTTTCTGAGGAAATGCCCAATGAAACCAAGGTCGGAACTATTATGATAAATCTAGAAACAAGGACCGTGATCAAGGAAGTTGGAAGAAGAAGACTGAAAAGAGTGGTCTGTATGTTCCCCTAGGAAGACGTGATGCCACTACATCTGGTTCTAGAAATATGTCCATGGAAGATATGATGGCTAAGCTGTTGAAAGGAGTGGAGGCAACCAGCACAGGAGTAACTGAGGTAATAAATGCCTTGGCCTCAATGAAGCAATTGGTTGACTCACATTCCACTTCAATAAGACAGCTGGAGCAACAATTGAGTCAAATTTCAGCAACATTAAATCAAAGAAAAGCTAGCACCTTACCTAGCGACACAGTACAAAACCCAAGGAAAGATGGAACATGCATGGACATTACTACCAGGAGTGGTAAGGTGCTGGAAAATTCAGCCCAAAGCAAGCAAGTAGCCAATGATACCACAAATAATGCAGCAGCCGCCGAAGAAGCATAAGAAGACGTCAAAGACGTCACCCCTCAGCGTCCACAGCCCGAAAAAATTGCCAATCCGAAGCAAGATGAAAAGAAAGTCGTGGAGAAAACTATTCCCCTTCCACCACCAACTTTTTCTCAAAGATTAAAAAAGAGAGCTGATGATACCAAGTTCAATAAATTCATGTCAATGCTAAAATAGCTGACCAATAATGTTCCATTGGTTGAGGCACTAGAACAGATGCCTGGCTATGCAAAATTTATGAAGGATCTTTTAACAAAGAAGCGGCCAGCAAGTGGTGAGTTGACAGATGTTGTTCATTATTGTAGTGCAATTGCTACCAGATCACTAGTTTAGAAGAAGGCCGACCCCGGAGCCTTCACTATTCCTTGCACTGTCAGATCTTTGAATTTTGCCAAGGCATTATGCGATTTAGGAGCCAGCATCAACTTGATGCCACTATCCATTTACAAAAAGTTGGGGTTGGGTGAACCTACTCCAACCAATATGAGGCTTGTGATGGCTGATAGGTCAGTAAAATGACCTGTTGGTATTTTATGTGATGTATTGGTGTAGGTTTCTTCATTCATCTTTCCGGCGGACTTCGTTATTTTGGATTGTGAGGTCGACTCTGAAGTTCCCATAATCTTGGGGAGCCCTTTCCTTGCAACAGAAAGTGTGCTTATTGATTTAAGAGCTAATGAGCTTCTATTCCGGATGAATGACGAAGTAGTCCGCTTTGATGTATGTAAATCAATGAAGCAACCCAAAGATCTGAACGTGTTCTCGGTAGCTGATGTTTATATTGATGATGAGAAAGAATTACCTGTAGAGGAGCGGCTTATTGATGACCCATTGGCGATTGTGCTTATGAATGTGCTGGACCTTGATCTTAAAAACCGACCAACACCACCAGCTAAACCATCTATTGAGGAACCACCCACGTTAGAATTGAAGGAGCTGCCTAGCCATTTAAAGTATGCATTCCTGGGAAGCGGTAACATACTCCCGGTTATTGTGGCGGCAGATTTGGGTGAGCAGCAACTTGCAGCTCTCATCACAGTTCTACAAAAGTACATGAGAGCCATCGGTTGGACCATCGTTGATATCATTGGTATTCCGCCTGGGATTTGCACACACAAAATTCAGCTTGAAGAAAATTACTTACCCACTATTAAGCATCAAAGGCGTCTGAATCCACCTATGCAAGAGGTGGTGAAGAAAGAAATTATTAAATGATTAGATGCAGGGGTTGTGTATCCAATCTCCGACAGTAAATGGGTAAGCACGATACAATGTGTACCAAAGAAAGGTGGCATGACGGTAGTTCCGAATGAAAAAAATGAGTTAATTCCACTCAGACCTGTCACAGGGTGGAAAGTATGCATGGACTACCGTAAGCTGAATTCGTGGACACTTAAAGATCAATTTCCAATGCCCTTTATTGACCAAATGCTTGATCGATTAGCAGGGAAAGGATGGTTTTGTTTCATAGACGGTTATTCCGGCTATAATCAGATATGTATCGCCCCCGAAGATCAAGAGAAGACAACGTTTACATGCCCCTATGGTACGTTTGCCTTCAAACATATTCCATTTGGGCTATGTAATACACCCACCACTTTTCAGCGTTGTATGATGTCTATTTTTTTTGATATAGTGGAAGACACGCTGGAGGGATGTGTTGAATTCAACCTAGTGCTGAATTGGGAGAAGTACCACTTTATGGTGAAAGAAGGTATTGTGCTTGGGCATAAAATCTCCGAAAGAGGAATTGAGGTGGATCGAGCTAAAATCAAAGTTATCGAGAAACTACCACCCCCAATTTTGGTCAAAGGAGTTCGTAGTTTCCTCGGTCACGCAGGCTTCTATCGGCGGTTTATCAAAGACTTTTCCAAAATTGCTAGTCCATTATGCAAACTTTTGGAGAAAAATGTAAAGTTTGACTTCAATAAAGTTTGTATGAAGGCATTCGAACGCCTCAAAGGGAAGCTAATTGAAGATCCTATCATTGTAGTACCAGATTGGTCTCTACCATTTGAAGTCATGTGTGATGCTAGCAGGGTAGCTTTGGGTGCTGTACTAGGCCAAAGAAGAGAAAAGTTATTCCATCCAATCTACTATGCGAGCAAGGTCTTGAACGGAGACCATAAGAACAATACTATCACAGAACAAGAACTTCTAGCGGTTGTGTATGCTTTTGAAAAGTTTCGTGCTTATTTGTTGGTAACCAAAGTGGTAGTTCATACAGACCATGCAGCTCTGAAATACTTGATGGCAAAGAAAGATGCAAAACCAAGGCTAATTCGATGGGTATTGTTGCTGCAAGAATTTGATTTTGAGGTAAAAGATAAAAGAGGTTGCGAAAACCAAGTGGCTGATCATCTCTCTAGACTCGAGAATGAGCATATAGCACAACCTGATCTAGAGATTGATGATGCATTCCCTGATGAAGAGATCTTAGCCACTATGATGGAGGAGTTACCATGGTATGTAGACTTTGCAAACTTTGTGGTAAGTAATGTGATGCCTGCGAATCTATCATTTCATCAAAGAAGAAAGTTCATGCATGATGTAAGACACTACTTCTGGGATGATCCATATTTGTTTAGACGATGTGCGGATGGTGTGATCAGATGATGCATATCTCATGAGGAGGTGCCAAGTATTTTGGAAGAAAGTCATGCTTCACAAGTTGGTGGACACCATGCAGGCGGTCGGACAGCAAGAAAGGTATTGCAAAGCGGCTATTATTGGCCTTCGATATTTAGAGATGCCTACGAATTTGTGAGAAGATGTGACCAATGTCAGAGACAAGGCACAATTTCGAAGCATCATGAAATGCCCATGTCAAAAATTCTTGAAATCGAGCTCTTTGATGTATGGGGTATTGATTTTATGGGCCCATTCGTGAATTCATTTGGAATGAAATATATCCTAGTTGTTGTAGATTATGTTTCAAAATGGGTCGAAGCAGTAGCATTGACTGATAATGAAGGAAAGCGTGTTGTTGCATTCTTAAAGAGAAACATCTTCTCTCATTTTGGGGTCCCATGTACTATCATAAGCGATGGAGGATCTCACTTTTGCAACAAACTGTTCAAATCCGTGTTGGCAAAATATGGTGTCAAGCAACATAAGGTAGCCACGCCTTATCACCCGCAAACTAGTGGACAGGTAGAGGTTTCCAATCGAGAGATCAAGCAAATCCTTGCTAAGACTGTAAATGCTAATAGGAAAGATTGGTCCCGGAAGCTGGACGATGCACTAAGGGCATATTGGACTGCATTCAAAATGCCAATTGGCATGTCCCCGTACCAACTAGTTTACGGGAAAGATTGTCATTTACCCATTGAGCTCGAGCACAAAGCACTATGGGCGTTGAAGCAACTGAATTTGAATTGGGATGATGCTATGAACTTGAGGTTGGAGCAGCTAAATGAGGTGGATGAATTCCGTCTACATGCATATGAAAGATCAGATCTCTACAAGGAGCGGATGAAAAAGTATCATGATCAACGGATTGTTCAATGAAACTTTCAAAAGGGTGATATGGTACTTCTTTTCAATTCCAGACTAAAGTTATTCCCAGGTAAGTTAAGGTCCAAATGGTCTGGTCCGTACAAAATTATTCAAGTCTACTCGTCTAGAGTAGTTGAGCTAGAAGACAATAATGGTGTTATCTTTAAGGTGAATGGCCAATGAGTAAAACCATATATCGGTCCTCTTGACTCGATAAACCATATGACCACCATCTATCTCGACGAAGTCTAAGTACTCGAGGTAACTATGTCGTGCTGCGATAATAAATCAAGTGCTAGATGGGAGGCAACCCATCGGGATTTTTTTTATCGTTTCTTTTACATTTGTTTTTACTAAGTAAAAATCCAAAAAGAAGAGTCGAGCCACGACCAAACCTAAGGCGCTAGATGGGAGGCAATCCATCGTTCAAATCGTTTTTGTTGTTTTTGAGTAAATGTAGGTGCAAGAGGTGTAAAGGAGGAGATTGGTTTCAAATTTTGATTTGAAAGTATTGCATGTTGAAGGTGGTAAGTTAGGAATGAAGAAGCAAAAGGTTATGGGTTAGGCATTGCTTATGAAAATATAGGCAAAGAACAAGGCAAGGCCTATGTAAATCTAGGCCACGAACAAGGCAAGGCCTATGCTATGGCCTAAGCTCTCGGATTCTAGAGTGCCATAGCATAGGCGCCGCCTATGCTGAACAATGCCATAGCCTAGGCGCCGTCTATGCAAAAGTCTTTTGTCTCTGAATCTCATATGCCATTGCATAGGCGCCGCCTATGCCTAACAATGCCATAGCATAGGCGCCGCCAATGCTCAACAAGGCTTTACAAAAGGCGCCGCCTATGCTCAACAAGGCTTTGCAAAAGGCGCCACCTATGCCAAGCATAGGCAAAGCTTTAGGCGCCACCAATGGTCACTTTTGGTCTCCAAATCCGATTCCAACTGGGTCAAAACCCGACCCAAGCTTTTCCTAACAATAGAACCTTTGTCTTAAAACAAAATTGCATTGCAACTTCACCCTAGGCTCCGCCTACCTCTCCAAATTCTCTCAAAAATTTTCCTTTTGCTCTTTTAACTTTGCAAGAATATCTTCCAAGGCCATCAACCAAGTAAGTACTTCTTTGTTCTTCTTTTATACTCCGTAAGTTCTACACTACCACGCCTATAATAAATTGTTAAATCTTGAAGTAGTGTTGATGATTTGAATGTGGTTGATTTGTTGTGATACAACTAAGTGAGTGAAAGGATACGTAAGGATGGTCTTGACTTGTTTCCAACTTGAATTTGATTTTGATACACTGTCATACTTTTGCGGAATTGACATGGTCAAGAAAATGGTATAATCTTGTAACTTGAAAGCTTTCATGTTTGAATTACTTGTTCATTGAGATGAAAAATCATGGTTAACTACAAACATGAAATATTGATTATTTCTATGCCATAACTTGATACAATCTCTATGAAGTAGTCTTGTTCAAAAGGGTACATCAATCCAAACAATAAAAGTATTGTCAATATTACTTGAGATAGAATCGAAAAGGATAGTTAAGATGACAAGAAAAGTATGACTGCACTGATTATATTGTTGGAGCATAACACCTAAACGTATATCGATGAAGCCTGAGTAATCGACATCATTCACTTCACTAATCTGTGCCAACAAATTAAGTGTGGGGTGGTGCCACTACTGCTTTGCAATTTAAAGCACTTAGGAATTTGGATCAAATTATGGTCTTGAAAAAAAATGGATTGGGCTTACATATGAGGCTGTCAAAGAAAATAGGCTTAAGGCTCAAAGGGGTTTATCTTGGATGATGTCCATGGGTAGATAAAATGAAGGTAAACAATCATAGGTTGCCAAATAAATGCCTAAATCATCTCCTAAACTCACACTCTTTACTTCGCTTTACATACATACCAGGCAAGTTCTAGCATCAGCCACAAACATAGAGTATACTATCATCTCACACACACAAGGCACATGGTCGACTTTTTTTGGAAGCAGTATAGACTCTTGACCCAACGTATGAAGGAATTAAACCACATAGATATCACACAGTGAGTCACACTTAGAGCCTAAACGTCTCAATAGTAATGATTTTATCACAGACTCTTGTAACAATACCATGCTGCCTATCAGAACAATTTTATGCAAAGTTAAAAATTTTTAAAAAAATTTAACTACTAAAAAAACAAAACAAACAAACATAAATGAATGCAAATGCAGATAAATAAGGATAGCATTAACTACTAAACAAACAAAAAAAATAAACATAAATGAATGCAAATGCAGATAAAGAAGGATAACATGCAGATACCAAGGGGAAAATATGATTCCAGTTGCCACTTCATTAGCTCATGCACCAAAGGGTGTTTCTTCTGCTCTAGTACTGATATTGGCCAAAATCATTTGTATGCACTTGTTACCTGCTAGGACTCTAAAGTATCTCTCAATATTGTTATGGTATGTTACGACTCTTTTCTCGTGATGTGTTTGCTTGCTTGATCCAGGATCTACTCTTTCTTATATGATCCTATTTATGGCTGTGCATTTTTTTTTAGTCCTGAGTACATCCCCCATCGCTTTTGTATGGCTACCATAATGTGTGACTCAATGGTTTCTAGAAGAGCCTATTAGGGTTGTGTGGTATCTGTTGGTGGTAAAGAAACTATGTTAGATCTTATAAAGTTAGACATGGTTGATTTTGATGTCATATTGGGGATGGATTATTTGCATTCATGTTATGCCTCCTTAGAATATCGAACCCATAAGTTCATGTTTAAATTCCTTAATGAGTCGGTCATTGAGTCAAAAGGGGTTCTATTGTGCCTAAGGGAAAATTTATATCATATCGTAGGGCTCGAAAGTTAATTTCCAAGGGATGTCTCTATCATTTGATCTGAGTTAAAGATTCCAACTCGGAGGGTCCTTCATTGACATCTGTTCCCATTGTTAATGAATCTTTCAAGGTTTTTCCTAGTGTTGCTCTTGATAGGGATGATTGATTTTGGGATTGACCTTGTTTCTGACACTCGTCCTATCTCTATCCCTTCCTATAGAATGTCTCTGGCTGAGTTGAAGGATCTTAAAGAGTAGTTGAAAGACCTCCTTGATAAGGGTTTCATCTGTCCTAGTGTGTCTTCTTGGGGTACTTCTATTTTACTATTATGCAAAAAGAATGGTTCCCTTCGAATGTGAATCAATTACCATTAGTTGAATAAGGTTATGGTGAAGAATAATTATCCTCTTCCTCGAATTGATCATTTTATTGGCTAGCTTTAGGATGGTAGGTATTTCTCTAAGGTTGATTTTAGATCCAGTTATTATCAGCTAAAGATTAGGGATGTGGACATCTTTAAGATTGCCTTTAAAACCCAGTATGGTCACTATGAGTTCTTTGTCATGTCTTTTGGTTTGACTAATGCCCCCGGCATTCATAGACTTAATAAATAGGGTCTTTCGTCAGTTTTAGCGTTTGTTCATCATCATGTTTTATTTTGGGGTATTCCAAGAGTGATGCATATCAGGCCGATCACCTCCGTATCGTGCTGCAAACATTGAAAGATCAAAATATGTATGCTAAGTTTTTAAACTACAAATTCTGGTTTTAGGCTGTTACTTTTCTGAGTCATGTCATTTCTAGTGTAGGGATCATGGTGGATCTGCAGAAATTTGCAATGGTTAAGAAGTGGCCTAGAGCCATGGCTCCAACCGATATTTGGAGCTCCTTGGGTTTAGTTATCTACTATAGGAGATTTGTGATGAGTTTCTCATCTATAGCTTCCCCATTAACTAAGTTGATCTAGAAAAAGGTGAAGTTCTTATGGTCTGATGCTTGTAAGGGTAGTTTTGAGAAGATGAAAGATAGGTTGACTTTATCTCCATTTTTAGATCTGTTGGAAGACATTGATGGTTTTGTTGTTTATTGTGATGAGTTACGTGTGGGACTTGGTTATGTGTTAATGAAACAAGGTAGGGTGTGTCTTATGCTTCCAGGAAACTAAATGTTCATGAGAAGAATTACCCGACTCATGACTTGGAGTTATTGGCTGTGGTGATTGGATTAAAGATTTGGCGTCACTATTGTATGGGGTCCATGTAGATATCCTTTCTAATCATCAGAGTCTGCAATATGTGTTCACCCAGAAGAAGTTAATCTCACGCAGAGGAGGTTGCTTGAGTTATTGAAAGACTACAACATGTGTCTCCCCTATCACCCAGGTAAAGCTAATGTGGTTGTTAATTCTTTTAGAAGGTTATCTATGAGGAGTCTAGCTCATATGGATAGGGATAATCGGGAGTTGGTTAAAGAGATTCATCATTTATCTAACCTTCGAGTTCGTCTCTTGGACTCTGAGTATGGTGTTGTGTTTTTGTAAGAGATGACGAAGTCATCTCTTGTTGCTAAAATAAAAGTTAAATAGGTACTAAATCCGGTCTTAATAAATATTAATAGAGATATGGGTTCGCAAAAGGTTGTATCTTTAGATATTGGTGGTGATGGTATCTTGAGGTACAAAGGCAGACTATGTGTTCCCTATGTATATGGGTTGAGGGAGAGGATTTTGGTTGTGGCTCATGAGTTGCGTTATGTCATTCATCCTGGTTTGACAAAGATGTATCATGATCTTAAGAAGATTTATTGGTGAAAAAATATGAAGCGAGATGTTTTTAGTTTTATGGGTAAATACATGGTGTGTCAACAAGTAAAGGTTGAGCACTTGATGCCCGGTAGGTTAACTCAAAAATTGAGTTGCCTTTATAAAATTGGAAAGTGATTAATGTGGATTTTGTTACCATTCTTCTTCAGTCTAGGAATCAGTTTGATTTAATTTGGATCATCGGGGATAGGATGACTAAGTCTGCTCACTTCTTATCAATGAGGACTAATTATTCGGCGGGGGAGTATGTGAAGTTATTCCTCCAAGAGATTGTAAAGTTGCATGGGGTGCCTATTTCTATTATGCTAGATCGTGGTACTCAGTTCTCATTTCATTTTTGGCATTTATTTCAGAGAGGATTGGGAACTATGGTGAGCCTTAGTACTGCTTTCCACCTGCAATCGGATGGGCAAGTGGAAAGGACTATTCTCACATTGAAATATATGTTTTGAGCTTGCGTGATTGACTATGTTGGTAGTTGGGTTGACCATTTGCCTCTTGTAGTGTTTGCGTATAACAATAGCTACCACTCTAGTATTGGGATGTCTCTGTTTGAGGCGTTGTACGAAAGGAGGTGTAGGTCTTTTTTTGGGTGGTACGAGGTTGGTGAGATGAAGATGTTTGGACTAGATTTTGTTCACCAAGCAATATAGAATGTGAAGGTAATTTGGGATAGACTTAAAGCAGCCCAAAGTCACCAGAGTTAGAATTTTAGGTTGGTGATTAGGTGTTCTTGAAGGTATCTCCTATGAAGGGAGTGATGCAGTTTGGTAAAAGGTAGAAGCTCAGTCCCCAGTATATGGATCGTAATTGGTTTTGAAGAGGGTTGGTAGAGTTGCATATGAATTGGAGTTGCCTTCTAGTTTGAGCTCCATTCATTTGGTGTTCCATGTGTCAATGTTAAGGAAGTGTGTGGGGGATCCGTTGTTGATTATTCCTATCAAGAATATTGGTATTTTGTATTCCTTATCGTATATGGAAGTCCTTGTTGAGATTTTGGATCGGCAAGTTCATTGGTTGTGGATGAAGGACATTGCTTCGATAAAGGTTCTATGAAGGAACCGCAAGGTTGAAGAGTCTACTTGAGAAGTCGAAGAGGACATGAAGTCCAATTATCCATTCTTGTTTTCCTCTCCAGATAATTATGTGTAAGGTATGTGTTATTCTTAACATCTTTGTTTTCTAACTTTGTTAAATGAAAGATTGGTTTCCTTGGTATCTTTAGTTTCTGAGTTTGTTAAAGGTAAGAGTAAGGAAATATAGAGTGAAATCGTACTAGCAATTGCCTTGTCCCATCATTCGAGGACGAATGATCCAAGTGGTGGAGAATTAAAACACCTCAAATTTTTGACCAGGAAAATTTATTTACCTTTGTGCTTACTACCTTGTTTACGACTAACCCCTGAAGTCGTAGGTCATCTTGACAACTTGTTGGGAGGATTCGTAACCAAACCGGTAAGTTTGAGGCTTGATTCTGCTCTGATTAGGAGTGGCTTATTGTGAGATGTAGGGATATGTTATGAGTCATAGGTTGAAATTGTATGATTTCCAATGTTAATTGGTTTGAGTTCTGGAGACTTCCCTGGTTACGACTCGTGGTCACGAGTTGTAAGGTATGGTTACGAGTCAAGGGGTTAACTCGTAACCAAAGATGGTACTCTTATAACTTTTAAGTTGGGGGAACTTTAGACATTTCCCACTTAAAACCCTTTATACCCTACATCCATAAAACACTTTTGGGGAATTCATTCAACACTTTAATGGATTAAAACTCACACTAAATCCTCTCAAACAAGTCAAGCTAGGGTTTCACCAATTTGGTCATCTAAGGCTAAAAGGTTGGTTTCTCTCTATATATCTTCGTGATTCAAGCATATTACTCTTCCGTCATTGTTAATTTTCCAGAGACATGTGATTTAAAGTATTTTTCATAAGATTATTGATTGATTTTAGAAACAAAGGTTGAGGTTTTGGAAGGTTATGAATTTAATAATGTTTCTCATGGTTTATACATGTGATTTTCATGCTTTTAATATGGTTTTGAACTTGTGGGTGCATGGGTATGGAGAATAAACAAAGGAATTGTGATTTTTCCCAACTTGTCGCTTTGAAGTGGTTATAACCCTAACCCCATAATGTGAAAAAGGTTTTAGTTATGAGAACTATGGGAATTGAAAAATTGAATTAATCTTGAACTATTGCATGATATAAAGAAGTATTTGAAATACAAAGGTATGATTTCGTGAACAAAGGGAGTTCTTCTCCCCAAATTAATGGAAACTGTTTTGGCATGATGTTTCACCTTGCAAGTGTAGTTGGTATGAAGTTACCAACATTGTATGCCTTAATGTGGAAAGTTTTTAAATGTATGGAAATGTTTGACAATTGTTTTAATTGGACTTTAAGAAAGGTTGTGTAGCTGAGTCGTAAAAGTGGAGGTCCAAGTGATAAATATTGAAAACCGTGTTTGCCGATGTGGGGGTCAAAGTCACTAGGGAGGTTTGAGTCCCCCTTATTATTATTTCATGATTAGGGAGGTTCTTTTCCACTGTAAATCATTATATGATTGGGTACTAAAGTAACTTGTGTATATTTTGGAGGGTTCGAGTCCCTCATGTGCATATGTATGAGATTATATTCCAGTTGGTGTGGCTACGCGCACTGGGTCCAACTAGGGGGTGAGAGCTGGGGCCCATATAGCTCGTGGGTACTATTATATGATGGTTGAGCTACACATTTTAGGCTAAGGTTCTTAAACGAATGTTTAGCCTTGTTCCCTATCACGACATATGATATATATATATATATATATATATATATATATATATATATATATGTGTGTGTGTGTGTGTGTGTGTGTGTGTGTGTGTGTGTGTGTGTATGTTTATGCATTTGGTTATATGAACAGGCTATGAATGATTTTAAACTGTTGATCATGTTATTATGTTATCCTTATCCCCGAGTTACATGCTAGTGTTCACCTCGCTAACTGTCTTCGAATGTTGTATCCTCACGTGGTGCAGGAACTGGTCATACTTTTACTCCTCCTACTGAGAGACTTGGAATCGGGATCATCTAGCTAGTTAGATTGAAGTGGTGATCTTCCATACTTCGGAATACCCCATTTTATCTTTTTGGTTTCCTTTACATTTTAATTATTCCTTTTGATTTGGTCTTTGGTATGGTCGGGGGCATATCCCCACTGAATATTCTTTGATTTTGATTAAAGGCTTTGTTAGACTATTGTTGGCATGGGCGGTGTCGGTATTGGTATTTGTATTGGCATTGACATAGGTATTGGTTGGTCTTGATTGTAGACTTATTTTAATGTGTTTAAATTAATATTCTCTTATCTTGTTATATGCTTAAAATTCAGCCTACTTTGGGGTGTGGTGTGTTTGATTTCGTTTGGTACATGGGGTGATCTCCGGTCCACGTGGGACTTGAGATACTCGTAACAACCATTCCCTATTTCAGGTCGTGACACGAATGAATCCAAAAAGAACATAAAAACTTCATTCATCAAGCTTATGAAAACGATTGGGGAATTGGTTAAGCCAAAAATCGTAACCAGAAATTCATAGTGCTCATAATGAGTTCAAAAAGAAATCTTTGAGATGTCTTCTACCCTGATTTTTAACTGATGATAACCCGACCTTAAATCATTATTAGAGAATATTGAATCTCCTAATAACTAGTCAAATAAATCATCTATTCTAGGAAATTTATATTTGTTACAAATGGTTACCATATTCAACTGGTGGTAGTCTATACACATCCTCGTACTACCATCTTTCTTCTTCAAAAACAACATGGTGTACCCCATGGAGAGGAACTTCGGTGAATAAAGCTCTTGTAAAACAACTCTTGCAATTGGGATTTAAACTCTCTTAACTCTGTAGGTGCCATACGATATGAAGGGATAGAAATAGGTCTTATCCCTTGCGCTAGGTCTAAACAAAAATCAACTTCCCGACCTGAAGACATACCTAGGAAATCCTTCGTAAACACTTCTAGGAATTCACATACCACTTGAACTAACATTACAGGAGGGATTACAAATTTCTCTTCTTGGAGATGGTCTAGAAACACCCTACACCCTATTTTTAATAATTTCTGAGCATTAATTTCAAATACAACCCACACCGGATTAGGCTTCAATTTACTTTCCGGTTCTAATTTCTTTTCCTCGGTATTACTATAGTGATAGTTTTGGCATGATAATCAAGAACAACATGGGAAGGGTACAACCATCTCATTCCTAAAATAACATCAAAATTCTCTATATCTAAAATGACTAAATCGGTTAGGGTTTTAAACAAGATAAAAATCATAGAACACCACAGTATACCTGATCAACACACACAGACACCAAACCGGTCTAGATACATACATGAAAGCATCAGGGTATTCATAATATAAGTCCTAACCAATAAAAAATTTCACAAAATACATTAGAAAAGGAAGAGTCAGGATCAAATAATATAAAAGCCATATGATCACAGACAAGAATAGTAGTTGCGATCACTATATCGAAGACTTTTACCTTAGGATAAGCCAGAACTTCATAAAGATATTCCTTATCACCACCATAAACACCACCTCTACCACCTTGTGCTCCATTTCTACCATATTTTCCTCCTCCTTAAATATCTTGGTCACCACCCCTATCTTGGCCATCACAACCACCTTATTGACGACCTCTACCATTTCTTCTACCAACTTGACTTACAAAAACTAGAATAGTAGAAGGTGGTTGTTGACTCAACCAACCTACAGGCAAGAAGTTAGGGAAATTCCTTCTAATATGTCCCAAACCCCCCCTCAAAAAATTTGAGTCCCAAAGTAGGCCTCTAAACTGAAGAGGATAACTGTGTATAGCTTTTGTCTTAGGAAGGCTAATAACTTAAGTCAAATGTACCCCGAAAGACACTGTCATAGATAAATGGTATAGATTATAAGAACCACTCTCCTGAGAAAGTACCATTAAATTGGATTAAGGTTTGAGCCTTTTGCTCTTCTGCCTTTGCCTCTCCCTATTTCTCAAGTGGTTTAACCTTCTTGACAATTTCAACATCCTAAAAAGACTTTCCAGTCACTGCCACAAATAAGGTAGCCAACTGAATACCCAAATTTAGACCCTTCAGGAAGTACCTAATCCTATCCTTTATCAACTATTTTGCATAACGGGACAATGTAAGAAACTTGGCCTCATAGGCCGCCACAAACATGTGACTTGCTCCAATATTAGAAACTCGTCCTTTTTCTGATCATGGTAAGTGTGGGGAATATAATTCTCAAGGAATACTTTTGAAATTAAGCCTACATAAGTGGAGGTAAGGTATTCCTACACTCTATAAATGACCTCCAATATTTCTTAGATTCATTTTATAGATGAAAGGAAACAAACTCCACCCTATACTTTTCAACAATATCCCTTTTGTGCAGACGTTCATGAAAATATATTAAGAACTCAAAAACATCCTCAGACTTTATACTTTGGAAATCGGGGTCTTCATCTTCAAAAACTTTCAAAACAACTCATGTTTGTCATCAGTCATTACTAGTCCAAGTTCCTTTTAGGGATACACCCCAATTTCAAAGCCTACATCCATCATTACTGATACCATAGTTGCAGGTTACATTATTGGGGATGGATCAATTTGAATCACTGGAGTATAGCCAGTGCCAGCTAAGCCACCTAAGAATCCCAACACTTATTGGATCACCTGTATAGACAAAGATACCTGAGCTGCACCATTTGGTGATGGCACGATATTCTCTAGAGATAGCATCTCATCTTCCTCAACTACATCCTCTTTATCTTGAGTATGGCCTGGAGCATCATGTGGTGGGAAAGGGAATAATGATCTCTATTTTCCTGGTCTCTCAGCTACCTGTGCTTCACTACTAATGGGCATTTTTCCTGGTCCCTTTTTATTCCAAATGCATAGGCAAGTGTATGCAGTCATACAAGTAATATAGGTTTGAGAATCTACATATCTTACCTACAGGGACTTGTCGATTAACTATTTACTAAATTAGACTAATACCAATTATTTATTTAGGAATTAAATTTCAAATATAAATTTATTAATTAATAAAACTAAAAATATTAAAAATAAAATAACTAATAAATAATTAAACAACAGAAGAGCTGATTTTACATAATCAAGAATGAATCAATCTATGATTACGGCTTGGCTAACAATCATGTAGCGTATCAATTTCATCAACTTATTTAACTATCTAGTTGTTGATTTATGGGGTTGATTATATGATTATGGTCTTTAGAGCCTCTAATCATCTATCTTAATTGATCTCACAACTACATCATTGGGTGGGTATATGATAAACCAATCCGAATGAATTTATATATCTTTCCAATTAGTAACTAAGTAAGGTGATCTAGGTATATTCCTATCCTAGCCACAAATCAATTCCTTTTTCTAGTAAAGAAAGATCTTACTCCTATATTCTTCGTTCTATCTCATTGATTCTTTTTCTGACTTCATAATAAGAATATAAATTTATTTTAATAGTAGCTAAACATTAAAATAGTAAGCACAAGAATATAAAACAACTATAATGACAAACAAATAAATAAAAACAAGATTCACTAAACAATTATTTAATTAGCTACCATAATTCTAGAACGAGAAGTTTTACTCCAATAGACATGGAGTAATTATAACAAATCATTCAAACAAAAATATAAAAATAAATAATAAAGAAGAAGAAAAGACGAAACTGATTTTCTAGGACCTCTATGGCTTCTAACTCTCTCTAGGTCAAAAGTTATGTAAAAACTAATTTTATGGGATATTTATAGGTGTAGGAAGAAAACCAAATAACATAACTTAGTCTAAAATGAACTAGGATAAATAAAAATGGAATGCAGGGAGTCCGTGTCACGTCGCAATCATGGTGAGCCACTGGGATGGGCCGCATTTCAATTTCCTTTCAAGGGTCACTTTTGAATAAAATATTAAGTTTATTCCATTAATTCGTCTGCTTAATTTTCTTCTATAATATTCCGTCTTTAATTCGTTTTAGCTCTAAATCTTTCATCTTCATGACATTTTAATCCTACACATTAAATATAATACTAGGCACAATCTATAAAATTAGTGATCAAAAAGGACAAATAAAAATACTAAATATGAGATAAATAATGACTAAAAATATATAATTTTGGCCTAGCATCACCACCCAACACATAAAATCTTTCTCGTTCTCGAGAGACAATAAAGCTCATCACAAATTAATCAATCTGGAAATGTTATCACTTTGATTGATACAAACAATTACATCATATGACACTTCAAAACATCAAGTTCACTTTCTAATTATTATGTAAGAAACACAAACAAACAACAAATTTCTAACCTCCTAACCTCAAAGATGAACTCTAACTCATCAAATTTAAGTTTGATCACCTACTAATATCAAAGAAAGCTAATAACATCACCTATGTAACATAAAATAAGTGCCCTCACAAGAAAAAAAATAGTCCACACACTCAATTCAGAAGATTGAATATAATTTAAGAACATAGCATTAAAGAACAACTCTCACACTCAAAAAAGAATTCACACGTATGCACAAAGTACCATAGACTTTCCCGTTGTGTACATCTCCACTAATTAAGCATGCTCAAATAGAATCAAATAGGATTTTTAAATAGGTTGTAATGTTGGCTAGGGGATGGATAGGAAAATTATATAATAGTGATTTACACTTCCCTAAGAACTTTGCACTTTTTAACTTCATCACCCATTATTTTCTACTCTTTATTTTAAGCCCTTTCTTCAATAATTTTTTCACTAGTAATCTCATCATATTAAGAATGATCCAAACATTTCTTTTCTCATTTTTTATTGTTACATTCTTTCAAAGAGGGCCTTTTCATCACTTTGTAGATATCATTGAATACTTTTTTAACACTCAAAAACATGTTTTCTCCAAATTCGATAAATTTATCATAATATGTGCTACAATGCTCAAGAAAGCAAGGTGCAAAAATTAAGGACTTAACAAAAGAGTCAAGTTAAAATGGGTAACAAAAGGCTACAGGGTCAAAGCGGCTAACTAGGGGTATAAATCTGAAAAGGCTAAAATTCAACAAGATAAATCAAGAAAAGCCTATTAACTTCTAAACAAAACAACACTTTTATTTTTCTTCAATAAAATACAGGACAAGTTCTACACTGGGATGCAAAACATGGAATATGCAAATTCTCACCACACATATCACAAGTATCAATCAAGATGGATCAATTCTACTTCTAAGATGGGAAGAATCATAACAAACTATAGAATAAGATAAATAATATATAGAGTCACAACTATGAGTCTAGGTGTCAAAAAATCTGATATTTTATTTACATCATGCACTCACAAGAAAGTACTATTCAAGCTCAATTATTAGTATCACACAATTTTAAAAAAGTGGTCTTCTATTTCTCCCCTAAAGAAAGTATGATGAAATTTACTCTTAATAAAAGATAAAAGATACTTAGTTCAAAGGGACCCTTCAGAAAAGAACCTTAAAAAAAAGTCAAGGGGTCGACAAAGTATGCTCTAATATAGACTAAAATGCTTAAAACCAATAAAAATAAATCTAATCTAAAAAATAAATTTAAATTATTTTTATGTTTGTAAATTTTTTCAATTTTTTTATTAAATCTAAAGAAAGCAACTAAAATAGTAATAATAATAAAAGATAATTATCCAATATACTTCACCCTAAACAAATATCACAGAAATCTCACCCCATACTTAAAATCATGCTTTATCTATAAAGCAACAATTAAAGCAAAATAAGGGGTTAAAGATACTCTCTGAGGCCAACTAGGACCTAGCTAGAAGCATAATATCCATCAAAGGATCATGCACACCCCATACTTAAGCTCAAACGTGCTTCTTAACTCCAAATTTTAGGTATTCATACTACCCCTGATTCTGTAAAAACAAAAACAACAAAAAAAAGTGACACTAAAATAAAAATGAAAAATAAAAATAAAAATTACTTACTACATATTGGGTTGCCTCCCAGCAAGCGCCTAATTTAACGTCGCGACACGACTCATCAACTTTTTTCTCTATGTTAAAGATATGAATTTCACCCCCAACATTGAATCCATGTTTTTGATTTGTTCATAGGGTGGTGATACAAATATTAGGGGAGCAAATAATAGATCTTTGAACTTCTTGGTATTTAATTGAGGAATGTAATTTTTTGACGGAACAAAAAATTCAATAATATAGAAACATTGTTCCTCCTCATGTGTTAAATACACCCTAACTCATGAATTATATTATTATTTACATCCTAATATGTACTCTTCTCAATAGTGACAACTTCAATAAAAATATGGTCAAGTG
Organism: Capsicum baccatum var. pendulum; assembly: GCA_030864225.1. NCBI lineage: Eukaryota > Viridiplantae > Streptophyta > Magnoliopsida > Solanales > Solanaceae > Capsicum > Capsicum baccatum. The sequence continues at coordinate 9,248,409 of CM061552.1, forward strand.
TCTTCTCATCCTCACACAACTCATCACTAATTAGTTCGACGTTAAACGCATCAACCTTTAGCACTAAAATCAACTTTCAAGTTGTGAATTTTCAATTCAAACTTCTCAACCTCTTGTACGATCTCAACTCTTTTTCTCATGAAGTATGTCATTGTAACAACCCGCATTTTCGAACTAGAAATTGAATCATCATCCCTACATGTGTAAGATCTAATTTCATGGTTTATGTTTATATTCATGTGTCATGATCTTTCTCCTAGTATATGAAGTGACTATTAGGTGAAAAATGTTCATAGAAATGGCCTAGATCAAAGTTAAGCGAAGAACCTTTCATTCATCCAAAATTAGATATTCGATTCGACAAAGGTCTACTTTGAACGTGTATAACTTTAATACACATAGAATTTTGCAGCTCAAGACCCACCAAATTGTAGATAATTGAATTATCTTTCCAACAATACCAATTTTGCAACAACCTGATAGCCGAGCGAAAAGGTATGGCATTTTCTGTATGAGGCAGTAAGTCGATGCAACCTTGACGCGTCGTATCGACTGTGCCCGAACATGAAACCTGACGTGAATTTAAAGATATTTTATGCATTATTTTAGTTCCTAATAGGTCTAGGGTCATTTTGGTTACTTTTCCTCACCTAAAATCTGTCCATAACATATAATTCCAACCCCAAGAAGCATCAATTGCCTCTTATATTCAATTTTCTTTCAAAAAATAAGATCAACCTAGGTTTCCTCCAAGAACAAGAAAGCAAGTAAAAATGAATCCTTAAGTCCAAGATTTCCAAGGAAAAAGTCAAGATTAGAGTTTTACTCTTCAAACCTAGTAATATAAGGTACATGGGATTTTCTTAAACTACATGGACTTGTTGAAAACTCTTTGAATAAGATTTAAAGTTATAGAAGTAATGAAATTTTAAAGGGGTTTTGAAATTATGTTTGTAATCTTGCATTATGAATTCCTTAATGATATTGATTTGGTCTTAAGCTCTTTCCATGAAATTTATTTGGTTAAGTATTTATATAGGCATGTGTTTGAAGCTTTGAAATATAAATTGAGAGCATGAAATATTGACTCTTGCCCTCTCTCATGGTGTTACTACATGATTTACAAGTTATGGGTTCCTAAATTTGCATGATTTAAAGAATGAGTCAAGAGTCTTATTATCTTACATGAATTTTATGATGATTAAGAATTAAAGAGAGGGGTATTATTATGATTTAAGTTCTAAGAGTGATAATTGAAGAAATCTTCAGGAATGTTTAAGAAAGTGACCACCCCTTATTTGAAATTGTTTAAAATGATAAGAATCTTTGTATAATTTTAAATTATGTTTTGAAATATGTATTCCCTTATACTATCTACATGTTTTGGTAGATTGAACAGTGTTTTAAATGAAAGAATCATGCATGATATTTTTATGGCTCAAAATTTTTACTTGCAAGTCTTGGTATGACGATACTAAATCAGATAAGGCCATGGTAAAAGTCAGAACAGAATACAGATTTCATTTCAAATTTCAGATTGAGAATTTAAAAAGATGCATGTTTAGAATAGGATAAAAATGTGCATTAAGAGAATTAGGTGGTTACCCGAAATAGGCATGGGTCACTTGATTCATTGCCTGAAATCATGTTTTACCAATATGGGTATATTATTATTATACGCTGGCCAAGTGCTCTATGATGTATCATAATTAGAATCAATAACTCCGACTCTTGTGGCAAACGTGGTTTGGGGGTTTGGCCACTGAGTCAAGCGCGGATCCGATATAGCCCGTGGGATACTTTTAGAAATATAGGGTGTACCACCTAGTTCAGAAGTAATACGAAGAATGAGATTGGATTAACAAGATTATTTTAAGATCATTTGAGATGGCCCATGTAATTTAAATTATTTTATGCATAATGTTTTATGACTTGCTCTCACCTATGTTATATATGTATAAATTCATTATTTTGGATTGCTCTGCATACCAGTATATCTGTATTAACCCCCTATATTTCAGGATTTTGAGACATAATCTTGGGGTCCCATTAAGCAGTAGATTAACTTGTTAAAAGCTTGCATTTTGTGAGCCTCCCTCACTTCGGAAGGACTAGTTATAAAACTTTTATTGTTATTTTATTTTGATTCATGATCTGATTAGGGGCCTTGTGCCAAATTTGTCTCAGACATATGATGGTCAATGTAATGTTAGAGAGTTTGCAAATGGTTGTCACATGTTTAGAATATTCATAATTTCCCTTTTTAAAATTTTCAAGTTTATGAGATTGACCATGGTTCCGTCATGTATTATTTTCCATGAATTTTCCTATACTATATGAATATTGTGTATGATTACTAGATTTGGAAGAGTGCCCTAGCCTTCATGGTTTGGGATGCTTGTTATCCCTAGGGCCCCATCTTAGATCATGAAAAACTTGGTATCAGAGCACGGTTCATTGTCCCAGGGTGTCTACGAAATTATGTCTAAAAGAGTTTTGCTTGTGGGTGCGTTGTGTACCACATTTATAATCATGAGACTATCGGGCATTTGGGAGTTGTTTCTTATTCTTTCATACTCTAGTTCGTGCTATAGAGTTGTTCATAAGAATGTTATCCAAATTTATTCCTTGTTCTAATTTCATGGGCCATGCTTCACTGTCTAGGTGATACAAATCTAAGAGTCTAGCTCCCCAATGATATGATTCTCTCTAATTAGGTGATCTATATAGTTATGAGATAGCACAAGGACTGAGAGGAGTCCATTAGTGCTTCAAAGTGTATTGATATGAGTGTATCCTTTATTTTGATAAATTCGTGTCTTTCAGCCTGAGGTGCAAAGTCTATTCAGTCCCCTTTCAAAATTCTTATTGCAGATGTCTTCCATAAGGGTGATGATATATAGCAGAATGTTGGAACTCTATTTCTACCTAAGTAGAACTGTAGGTTAAAATGTCATGACCTATTGACAGTGAGATTGGCCAAGAAGTTAGTGATATGATTTCCTAAGGTTAGAAGTCAAAGTGAGAGTGACTTGTGCGTAAATAAATAGTTTTAGTTGTATAATCGTGGATTATGGAGTGGGTTTCCATTGTGTAATGATAGAATAATATGGTATAGTGATAGACTAATGTGTAGAAATATTTGTAGATTGTATCGTAGTCTGTGAAGGAAGATAAATGATATGATTATTATTTATTTAAAATATGGAAGGATCTCAGAATGGATGGTTATGGTGGTTGCAGAAATCATTTACAGGCTATGAATAGAAAGGGGTAGATTAGTTAATAAGTTTTTGGTAGAAGCTCATTAGTATTTATTGAATTTTGAAGACCATTGTGATGTATTATTAGGTAAGTAAGATATGAGAAATTAGAATATGTTGATAAGATTGAAATGGTTTATATTATAAGATTAAGATTGACTAATCCTATCATATGACTTTATCCCTTTGATGGTCTTTCCTTTAGTAGTAGTAAACTAGTACTTCATGTGAGAAGGTATGTAATAGATTTTGAGTTGTAATAATGAGGTTATGGCGGGGTTGTGATTGTAGGTAGTAGCTAAGTAAAGTGAAGTATTTTGGTTGATTTCCCAATTTGATGGACTAGTATAGTATGTGGCATGCTTTACTGATGGTATATAATTGAGGATAGACAACAGGCTTGAACTTTAGATGTGGAGTTTAGGTATGGAGTGTACTGGTGAGAATAATAGCTTAAGATTAATGATTCATGTTTTGTAGAGTAATTAGCAGGCTTGATGTGATGTGTGAATAGCCTAGGTTGATGATTTCTGAATAGTTTAAGTGGTAATCATGAGCTATATGTGTACATGAGGACTAGTGTTAAAACGATGAATTGTAGTTGAATCATTAAGTGGATAAGAACATGAGTATATAGGAATAATTTGAACCCATGATAGTAGGTTGCTAAATAATGTTTTATGTATATAAGTGTTTTGTGTACCTAGATTTAATTCTTGAATTTTGTAGTATGGAGAAGTCTGGGGAGTTGTTGTATAGTGTTCATTAAAGTTGAATTCAGGAAATGTAGGTAGGCAATATGCGCCTTTGGTATTGTTTTACAAATATTCTTAAGTTGTAGGTTATATGATTAGAGGTGTAATGATAGTATTCTAAGGAATTAAAGATGAAGTGTTAAGTGTTTAGAAGCGTGGGTGTCTATGCCCATGAAAATGTTTGTCGTAAGTTGATGACTTCGGGAGTTAGAAGATATTACGATTAGTGTCCCTGAAAAGGGATATCCTATGAAATAATTTAGTGTCTTTGTATTAGAGATTAATAAGAGGAGTTTGTGTTCATGTATATAATGGTACCTCATTTGTGATAAGGAGCATGGATGCATGTGCTCATGAGAGTGGGAGTTGTAGTGTGATGGATATAAAGGCTAGCGGAAGTTAAGACTAGAATTTACAAAAAATCAAGGCCTTCAGAGTATAGTTCTTTAGGGAGAGTTTAGAGTTTAAGTGTGTGGTGATGTCTCTTTTATATTGAGAGATGTGGCTATAGATTTTGATGTGGGGATATGTCCGTAATTCTAGGATTGTGACTTTGATCTAAGGGGGAGATGGTGAATTAAGGTAGTTCCCAAATGTTCTCAGTATGGCAAGTTGTAGGAGAAGTCATGAAAATCTATGTCTGTCAGCATGCTTGGTCCTAAGGAAATATATTCTACATGTCACCTATTTATCCTATGTTGTTTTAGCCAAAGGGATAAAGTTTATGCAAACTCATGGCAAAATCTCAGTTCCTTAAATGAGAAGCAATCACTTCGAGTAACAATCTTTGTCTTAGTTGTAATGTAATACCCCATAGCATTATCGACTCAATACCACTCTGGGTTGTATATATGGAGAGCTGACAACCTAAAAATATTTCAAATTATTAAAAAACTTAGTCTTAGTTATGAGCTCTTAATTTCCATGATCTTCAAATTGATCTTCCTGACCCCAAGACGTAGATTTTTGAGTTGATTTATGACTAAAGGTGTAAAGGGGGAGTCTCAGGAAAGTTTTGGATTTTTCAGATGACGTTTGAGGCATGTTTGGATGATCAAAATAGTGGGTCAACGTGATGTCGATGCGTCGTGCCAGGAATTGCGTCGGTAGGGACCAATGTGGCACCTCTCTTAATGCCTTAGGTGCCCAGTTTGACTTATTGATTTTTGGGTCCAGGAGGGTAATTCAGTCTCTTTCCCTCATTTTATCTTGATATGTGAACCAATAGTTTCTCACTATGCTCTATCCTAAGAATTCATACTGCATTGTGCTTCTTCTGAACGAATCTCTACCTATGATCCAAACACTTGATGTATGAAGCAATTTGTGTCTATTTTATCATATCTTCATTTCATGTCCCTCCTTGAGTAGTGCAATAAGTATAAGTTGTGGTATAATAGTGTTACTTCCATTCATGACATTATGCTTGGGGCCCGCAATGACCCTCCGTATGTTAGTAAAATGGTTATGGTGGAAGACTAGTAATGTGTTAGGTAGGAGAGAAGATGTTCTTAAAGGTAAAAATTTGATGTGATTCTCGAGCTAAGGTTATAGGTGAAAAAGGAAAAGAAGGAGATGAACTTTTGTTGAATGAAATAGCTAAGAAGGAGGAACGTGGTGAAAATATTTGTGAGAGTGAATGAAATTGTTGTTCTTAGTGGGGAGATCCATCAAGTGGGCATAGTAATGATTAATCTTGAATTTTTTGGTTGCTAAAAACACAAACATATGTGCTATGTGATTAGTGATGTTAGGCGTATTTACACGCCTAAAGCACCTTAATGTACCCATATTTTAGCTAAGTTTTAAGGATAAAATATATAATTCATGCACTTTTAGTCCTTTTTCCTGTAAGTGAGCTAAAAAACGTGATTAGTAAGTTTTCAGGTATAAATGATGAAGATTTCAGCATTTTATGGATAACTTGACGCCAAAGGAAGCTTCACGAAAGAAGGAAATCAAAGCTTGGACGCCTAGGACTAAAAGTGACGCATGGGAAACCTGTCCCGGGCCAAAACAATATTTCTCAAGACTTTGGGGATCAGCAGTAACTTATTAGGATTAGGATAATGATGCAGTAATTTATTAGGATTAGGATAAGTACGCAATAGCCTAGTAGGAATAGGATATGGGTATTATAAATACCCTATTTTGCTGAAGCTTTTGAGAATTCTCATTATTCTCATCATTCACATTCTAATTCATTCATCTACAACTCTAAACAATTTGCTTTCAATTAATTCTTATTTACTTTTTCTTCATCTATTCGACTTAAAATTTCCACAACAAGAGAACCGCTACTTGCAAGGTCTTCACGCCACAAAGCCCTACCAACATATACTACACGTGAGATCCTTATATTGGTATGATGATAATGACTATTGTGATTTCCATTGCACCCATGAGTAGCTAAACTTCTCGGTTGGGGTTATGGAAGCCTTATGAGATACTATCTATTGCTATGAGTTTGTGAATTCGTGACACGTATGTTGCTTATATCATTATTCTCTTCATCTTAATTTAAATTCTTGTGGTTGCAAACATATAGAATACGCAAGTATAGAATTAACTTGTTCGAAAGAAAAGTATTATGTCTGGAAAAGAGATAATGTCAAGGTAATAGGGCACCAACCCCTGTTAGAAAGTTAGTGTCGAAACTGGATTAACCTCTTGGAGAATTTGTACCGTTAGATACGCTTTAAGCTCGAAAGAGTTAAAGTGAAATAATCCTTGATAGTCGAAAGACGCCTGGATTTACCATAGAATACAATTCTCTATAAGCACATGCATGTCTGAATTCCGCATAACTCATAGTCTATAGATACGTACAACTCAGAAGGTGGACATAACCCCAGCTCTCAATTCTCATTGATCAAAACCAACCAAACAATCCATTTTACTCTTCTATTTTATGTCCTTATGTTATTATTTTGTTACTCACGCTACAATCCCCCTTTTTTACGAAACTTTCACCAAAAGTCTAATAATCTTTGCTTACATAGTGACCAAGTATTCTCTGTGGGATTCGACACCCAACCCAGTTGGGTTCTATATTTGACAACGACCGCTTACACTCTTTCGAGAGCTGTAGTTTGAGCGTTATCAAAAATTGGCGCCGTTGCCGGGGAATACGGTTGTCAACTAAGTTTGTGATAATTACTAGACCCTTTGGTCAAAGATTCTCGTATTTTACTTTTAGTTGTTGGTTTTGTTTTCTGTAGGTTTTTGTTCAGTGCATGCCAAATACTCAAAGTTCGGGACAACTATTATTACCAATAAATCCTGAACCGCAACTTATTGGAAGGATGGATGCACAACGTGACATTGAGAGAAGGGTTGCTCAACAGGAGCAGGCTAGACTAGTTGTGTTGGCCGCCGCCCAAGTACATCAACAGAATATTGATAACCTAGGGCGAGCAGCAGATCCCGATAATGAGGACTTAGGTGATGATGAGCTACTAAACCCTAGGCGTGATGCTGAGATGGCGACACCAGACATCAGAAGAGATCGTCAAGCTAGGTTCAGGCCTGAACGCTGAGCCATACCATTCGATGATGATGATGATGATATTGATGGAGCTGGTGCCACAGGATCCATTATTCCTCCTCCATTGGCACGCGGAGCCAAGTTCAACATCACGAGCACCATATTTCAGTTATTGCAACTCAAGGGATTATTCGGTGGACTAGCAGGCGATGATCCAAATATGCATCTGATCAACTTTATTTCTACATGCAAGTTATTCGACAATCCTGGCGTTGGACAGAATGCAATTCGGTTGCGCTTATTTCCATTGTCTCTATCTTGGGAGGCAACTCTATGGTTGAACGGGTTGACTCCTGATTCTATCACTAATTGGAGGCAATTGAAAGACGCTTTCCTAGAAAGATTCTTTCTGCCATCCAAGAGAGCACAATTGAGAGATGAAATCAGCAATTTTCGACAGCTTCCAACTGATGCCCTCCACGAAACATGGGAGAGATTTAAGAAGAAGCTTATGAGGTGCCCAAACCATCACATGACCAATGTTCACTTGATGGAGATACTATATAGATCCTTGAATTCAGTAACTAAATTGTGGTGGATAATACAGCTGGAGGATCATTTATGGACCTCACCTTTGTTCAGGCAAGTGATATGCTAGACCGGATGATGAAGCAAAGCAGGGCGTGGCATACCATAGATTCTGAGGTAGCAAGCCCCACTTTTTCTATAGGCATGACTGCAGAACAAAGGAGAAGAGAAGAAGAACGTGATCAAGATTTCGCGCACATGAAAACACAAGTGGATCTTCTTACAAAGCATCTACTATCAGGGAAGACCGAAAAAGTCAAAGCAGTTGCGTCAAAAGGAAGAGAGGAATCCGATTCTGAGGAAGAAGCCAACTACGTGAACAATCAGGGGGGTTTCCGAGGCAATGCCCAAGAAAACCAAGGTCGGAACTATTATGATAATTCTGGAAACAAGGACCGGGATCAAGGTAGTTAGAAGAACAAGACTGATAGGAATGGCGTGTATATTCCTCCTGGACGACGAGAGGCCACTGCTTCTGGTTCGAGAAATATGTCAATGGAAGATATGATGGCTAAACTGTTGAAAGGAGTGGAACTAACCAGCATGGGAGTAACTGAGGTAATAAATTACTTGGCCTCAATGAAGCAATTGGTTGACTCACATTCAACTTCAATAAGACAGCTGAAACAACAATTGATTCAAATTTCAGCCACATTAAATCAAAGAAAAGCTGGCACCCTACCGAGCGACACAGTGCAAAACCCAAGAAACGATGGAACATGCATGACTGTTACTACCAGAAGTGGTAAGGTGCTGGAAAATTCATCCCAAAGCAAGCAAGTGGCCGAAGATATCATAGGTAATACAGAAGAAGATGACGCCGTCGAAACTGATGAAGACTTTCATGACGTCATTTCTCGACGTCCACAGCCTGAAAAGATCTCCGAACCTAAGCATGATGAAAAGAAAGTCGTGGAGAAAATAATTCCCGTTCCACCACCTCCTTTTCTGCAAATATTAAAGAAGAGAGCTGATGATACCAAGTTCAATAAATTCATGTCAATGTTAAAACAGCTGACCATTAATGTTCCCTTGGTTGAGGCACTAGAACAAATGCCAGGCTACGCAAAATTTATGAAGGATCCTTAAACAAAGAAGCGACCAGCAAGTGGTGAGTTGACAGATGTTGTTCATCATTGTAGTACAATTGCTACCAGATCACTAGTTCAGAAGAAGGCTGACCCAGGAACCTTCACTATTCCTTGCACTATCGGATCTTTGAATTTTTCCAAGGCATTATGCGATTTAGGAGCCAGCATCAACTTGATGTCATTATCCATTTATAAAAAGTTGGGGTTGGGTGATCCTACTCCAACCAATATGAGGCTTGTGATGGCTGATAGGTCGGTAAAATGACCTGTTGGTATTTTGTGTGATGTATTGGTGAAGGTTTCTTCATTCATCTTTCCAGCAGACTTCGTTATTTTGGATTGTGAGGTAGACTCTGAAGTTCCCATAATCTTGGGGTGCCCTTTCCTTGCAACAGGAAGTGTGCATATTGATTTAAGAGCTAATGAGCTTCTATTCTGGATGAATGACGAAGTAGTCCACTTTGATGTATGTAAATCAATGAAGCAACCCAAAGATCTGAACGTGTTCTCGGTAGCTGATGTTTATATTGATGATGAGAAAGAATTACCCATAGAGGAGTAGCTTGTTGATGACCCATTGGCGGATGTGCTTATGAATGTTGAGCATAAGGATGCTGAAAATTATGAAGAAACTATTTGTTCTTTAACAGGATTAGGGTCATATCCTCATGCTCCCAAGAAGTTGGACCTTGATCTAAAAAACCGACCTACACCACCAGCTAAACCATCTATTGAGGAGCCACCCATGTTAGAATTGAAGGAGCTGCCTAGTCATCTAAAGTATGAATTCTTAGAAAGCGGTAACACACTTCCGGTTATTGTGGCGGCAGATTTGGGTGAGCAGCAAGTTGCAGCTCTCATCACGGTTCTACGAAAGTACATGAGAGCCATCGGTTGGACCATCGCTGATATCATTGGTATTCCGCCTGGGATTTGTACACACAAGATTTAGCTTGAAGAAAATTGCTTACCCACTATTGAGCATCAAAGGCGTCTGAATCCACCTATGCAAGAGGTGGTGAAGAAAGAAATTATTAAATGGTTAGATGCAGGGGTTGTGTATCCAATCTCCGACAGTAAATGGGTAATCCCGGTACAATGTGTACCAAAGAAAGGTGGCATGACGGTAGTTGCGAATGAAAAAAATGAGTTAATTCCACTCAGACCTATCACAGGGTGGAGAGTATGCATGGACTATCGTAAGCTGAATTCGTGGACCCTTAAAGATCACTTTCCAATGCCCTCTATTGACTAAATGCTTGATCGATTAGCAGGGAAAGGATGGTTTTGTTTCTTAGACGGTTATTCTGGCTATAATCAGATATGTATCGCCCCCGAAGATCAAGAGAAGACAACGTTTACATGCCCCTATGGTACGTTTGCCTTCAAACGTATGCCATTTGGGCTATGTAACGCACCCACCACTTTTCAGCGTTGTATGATGTCCATTTTTTCTGATATGGTGGAAGACACGCTGGAGGTATTCATGGACGATTTTTCATTTGTGGGTGAGTCGTTTGAATCGTGCTTGACAAATCTAAGTATGGCGTTGCAGAGATATGTTGAATTCAACCTAGTGCTGAATTGGGAGAAGTGCCACTTTATGGTGAAAGAATGTATTATTCTTGGGCATAAAATCTCCAAAAGAGGAATTGAGGTGGATCGAGCTAAAATCAAAGTTATCGAGAAACTACCACCCCCAATTTCGGTCAAAGGAGTTCGTAGTTTCCTCGGTCATACAGGTTTCTACCGAAGGTTTATCAAAGACTTCTCCAAAATTGCTAGTCCATTATGCAAACTTTTGGAGAAAGATGCAAAGTTTGACTTCAATGAAGATTGTGTGAAGGCATTTGAATGCCTCAAAGAGAAGCTAATTGAAGCTCCTATCATGGTAGCACCAGATTGGTCTTTACCATTTGAAGTCATATGTGATGGTAGCGGGGTAGCTTTGGGTGTTGTACTTATCCAGAGAAGAGAAAAGTTATTCCATCCAATATACTATGCGAGTAAGGTCTTGAACGAAGCCCAAAAAAACTATACTGTCACAGAACAGGAGCTTCTAGCAGTTGTATATGCCTTCGAAAAGTTCTGTGCTTATTTGTTGGGAACCAAAGTGATAGTTCATACAGACCATGCATCCCTTAGATATCTGATGACAAAGAAAGATGCAAAACCAAGGCTAATTCGATGGGTATTATTGCTGCAAGAATTTTATTTCGAGGTAAAAGATAGAAGAGGTTGCAAAAACCAAGTAGCTGATCATCTATCTAGAATCGAGAATGAGCATATAGCACATCAAGATCTTGAGATTGACGATACCTTCCCTGATGAAGAGATTTTAGCCACAATGATGGAGGAGTTACCATGGTATGCAGATTTTACAAACTTCGTGGTAAGTAATGTGATGCCTACGAATCTATCATTTCATCAAAAGAGGATGTTCATGCATGACGTGAGACACTACTTCTGGGATGAGCAATATTTGTTTAGACGATGCGCGGATGGTGTTATCAGGCGATGCATATCCCATGTTGAGGTGCCGAATATATTGAAAGCAAGTCACACTTCCCAAGTTGGGGGACATCACGTAGGTAATCGGACGGCAAGGAAGGTATTGCAAAGTGGATATTATTGGCCTTCGATATTCAAAGATGCCTACAACTTTGTGAGAAGATGCGACCAATGTCAGAGACAAGGTGCGATTTCGAAACACCATGAGATGCCCATGTCGAAAATCCTTGAAGTAGAGCTCTTTGATGTATGGGGTATTGATTTTATGGGCCCATTCGTGAATTCGTTTGGAATGAAATATATCCTAGTTGCTGTAGATTATGTTTCAAAATGGGTCGATGCAGTATCATTGACTGATAATGAAGGAAAACGTGTTGTTGCATTCTTGAAGAAAAACATCTTCTCTCATTTTAGGGTACCACGTACTATCATAAGCAATGGAGGATCTCACTTTTGCAACAAACTATTCAAATCCGTGTTGGCAAAATATGGTGTCAAGCAACATAAGGTAGCCACGCCTTATCACCCACAAACTAGTGGATAGGTAGAGGTTTCCAATCGAGAGATCAAGCAAATCATTGCTAAGACTATAAATTCTAATAGGAAAGATTGGTCCCGGAAGCTGGACGATGCACTATGGGCATATAGGACTGCATTCAAAATGCCAATTGGCATGTCCCCGTACCAACTAGTTTATGGGAAAGCTTGTCATTTACCCATTGAGCTCGAGCACAAAGCATTGTGGGCGTTGAAGCAACTGAATTTGAATTAGGATGATGCTATGAACTTGAGGTTGGAGCAACTGAAACAGATGGATGAATTCCGTCTACATGAATATGAAAGATTAGACCTCTACAAGGAGCGGATGAAAAAGTATCATGATCAGCGGATTGTTCAATGAAACTTTCAAGAGGGTGATATGGTACTTCTTTTTAATTCCAGACTAAAGCTATTCCCAGGTAAGTTAAGATCACAATGGTCTGGTCAGTACAAGATTAGCCAAGTCTACTCATCTGGAGTAGTTGAGCTAGAAGACAATAATGGTGTTTTCTTTAAGGTGAATGGCCAACGAGTAAAACCATATATCATCCCCCGTGACTCGATGAACTATATGGCCACCATCTATCTCGACGAAGTCTAAGTACTCGAGGTAACTATGTCGTGCTGCGACAATAAATCAAGAGCTTGATGGGAGGCAACCCATCATTTTTAATTGTTTTTGTTGTTTTTGTTTTCCTAGGATTTTTTCGAGCCACGACCGAAACTAAGGCGCTTGATGGGAGGCAACCCATCGTTCTAATCGTTTTTGAGTGAATGCAGGTGCAAGAGGTGTAAAGGAGGAGATTGATTTCAAATTTTGATTTGGATGTATTGCATGTTGAAGGTGGTAAGTTAGGAATGAAGAAGCAAAAGGCTATGGGTGAGGCATTGCTTATGAAAATATAGGTAAAGAACAAGGCAAGGCCTACGTAAATATAGGCCACGAACAAGGCAAGGCCTATGCTATGGCCTAAGCTATCGGATTCTAGAGTGCCATAGCATAGGCGCCGCCTATGCTCAACAATGCCATAGCATAGGCGCCGCCTATGCAAAAGCCTTTTGCCTCTGAATCTCATATGCCATGGCATAGGCGCCGCCTATGCCTAACAATGCCATAGCATAGGCGCCGCCTATGCTCAACAATGCTTTGCAAAAGGCCCCGCCTATGCCAAGCATAGGCAAAGCATTAGGCGCCGCCTATGGTCACTTTTGGTCTCCAAATCCAATTCCAAATGGGTCAAAACCCGACCCAAGCTTGTCCTATAAATAGAACCTTAGTCTTAAATCAATAACACATTGCAATTCACCCTAAAGCGCCTCCTACATCTCCAAATTCTCCCAAAAAATTTCCTTTTGCTCTTTTACTTTGCAAGAACATCTTCCAAGGCCATCAACCAAGTAAGTACTTCTTTGTTCTTCTTTTATGTTCCGTAAGTACTACACTACTACGTCTATAATGAATTGTTTAATCTTGGAGTAGTATTGATGATTTGAATGTGGTTGATTTGTTGTGGTGAAACTAAGTAAGTGAAAGAATACATAAGGTTGCTCTTAACTTGTTTCCAACTTGTATTTGATTTTGATACAATGTCATACTTTTGCGGAATTGACATAGTCTAGAACATTGCATAACCTTGTAACTTGAAAGCTTGCTTGAATGACTTGTTTATTGCGATGAAAATCATGGTTAACTACAAACATAAGATATTGTGATTATTCCAAGCCATAAATTGATACAATATCTATGTAGTAGTTTTATTCTAAGTGATGCATTAGTCCAAAACATGAAAGCATTACCAAGATTACATGATCTAGAATTGAGAAAGGATAGTTAAGATGATACGAAAAGTATGACTGCACTGATTATATTGTTGGAACATAACACCTAAACGTATATCGATGAAATCTGAGTAATCGACATCGTTCACTTCACTAGTTCGTACAACCAAACTAAGTGTGGGGTGGTGCCACTACTGCTTGTTTTTTTATTGTATCCACCGAGATGAAGCTAACATGACTATTATTTTAATCTCAGTTATAATGGCACCGAAAGCAAGACAAGGGAAAGAAAAAGCAACCACTTCACAAAAAGGCCAAAAAAGGGGACGAAAAGAGCAAGGAGAATCCTCCTCGCTGCAAATACCTCGCCGCATGTTTGGAATTAAATGGGTCCTAGAGGAGGAAGGAAAGGAGTGGTATAGGAACAATAAAGAGAAAAAATATGTTCATGTGGAGTTGATACACAAGGAAAGCCTAGCAAAGAAAGAACCTCGCATGCTGGCCAAGATCATGGCGTTACATCTTGATTTCATCTTCCGAGATATGGGAGAATACAATCTCGATCTAATAATAGAATTCTATGAACTGGTCACCGAAAACTATAGGGAGTGAAGTAAAGATTCGGGGCTAAGTTCTGCAACTAAATGCGGAGTTCTTCAACTCCTTTTTAGGCTTGCCATCTGTTGATCCATCACCACTCAAGGAGCTGTATAACAGACCACCGTACAGGGCCATTAGACACACATTGTGTGGACCAAGATCTATGGCATAGTGGAGCAGACACAAGGATACCGGTCAGCACAACACCATCCCATATGCTTTCTTAAATAGGGAAGCTCGGATATGGATGCGAATAGTCAACTCTTGTCTGATTCCAGGGATCCAGTACACGAAGATTACCCGAGATAGAGTGTTCTTGGTGTACGCGTTGATGAAGAATGTTCCTATCAACATTAGGTCAATTATTCGATCTACAATGCGAAAGGCTAGGCTACACAAGAGGTCCCACTTCAGCTTTGGCAATCTGTTGACCGCAATATTGAGGAAGGAGGACATCGAAGAGGAACCGGCTGATCATAAACTTCCACACAACCCAAAGAAGGTTGACCTCACAAAGGTTAAAGATGCTAAAACCACGCATGGCGTCAACCTTACCACTGTAGAAAGGTACGCTCGGGATGAAAGTTTCTTTTGCCATCTTTATGGCATTACTCAGTTTACCATGATGAGCGGAGGTCGTGTTCCAACTGCTGCAGAGTTCCAACAGCTGGATTATGACTATCCAATGAATGAGCATGCAAGGCAAATGTGTGGAGTAGGTGTGTACTTTGAGGAACCTCTTGATGACGATGTGCCAACCGATGATGATCATCGAATACCAGACTCCGACGTGGAGGAGAACTCTGATGGCGACGACTCTGATGATGATTCCGATGAAGGGGGTATGACCCCAGACATAGAAGAGGAGTTTGACTAACCAGGTTCTTCTTATTTATTTTCCACTGAGGGCAGTGTGTCCCGTCTAAGTGTGGGGTGCTGGTATTTGCATGTTATACTTCCTTATCTGAATTTGCATTCATTTATGTTTGTTTGTTTTTTAGTAGTTAAATTTTTTTAAAATTTTTAACTTTGCATGAAATTGTTCTGATAGGCAGCAAGGTATTACAACAAGAGTCTGTGTTAAAATCATTACTATTGAGACGTTTAGGATCTAATAGTGACTCATTATGTGATAATTGTGTGGTTCAATTCCTTCATCTGTTGGGTCAAGAGTCTATACTGCTTCTAATAAAATCGACCATGTGCCTTGTGTGTGTGAGATGATAGTATATTCTATGTTTGTGGCTGATGCTAGAACTTGCCTGGTATGTATGTAAAGAGAAATAAAGAGTGTGAGTTTAGGAGATGATTTAGGCATTTCTTTGGCAACCTATGATTGTTTAACTTCATTTTATCTACCCATGGACATCATCCTAGATAACCCCCTTTGAGCCTTAAGCCTATTTTCTTTGACATCCTCATATGTAAGCCTAATCCATTTTTTTCAAGACCATAATTTGATCCAAATTCCTAAGTGCTTTAAATTGTAAACTAATGTGACAAAATAAGAGAAAATTGGGTGAGAATAGTGCCTTAGAATGTATTGGTTCTTGAATTTGTTATGAAAAATAATTGCTATCATAAGAGGTGTGTTATGAAAAGAAAAGGGAAAAGAAAAATAAAAAGTTAATTCTGTTCAAAATTGAAAAACAAAAGAGGTGAGAAAGGGTGGTAGATTAAAAGAAAGTAGAAAGGTTGTTTGAAAGAAAGTGTAAATGGCATACTGTGATATATTAAAGCGCTTAGGAACATATTCACTATTTCTGGCCAAAATAGTCCTACCCGTCCCTTAGCCTACATTACAACCTGTAAAGACCTATTTGATCCTAAGCTTAGCATTCTGATATTTAGTGGAGCATTACACTAAGGGCAAGCCTATGGTCATCAGTTGCAACATATGAATTCTTTGTGAGCGTGAGAGAAAGGAAAATCTTATACCCATATTCGAGATATATAGAATACTTGTGAGTGATTATGGGTGACATATTGTGAGACACACATGGTTGATGAGTTTTGGGTAGTCATATATGAATCTTTGTGCCTTAACGTTTGAATACGAATTAACCATCATCACGAGTCTAGATTAGAGGTTGAATTGTTTCTAGAAGTGATCAGAAAACTACTCTTTGTTAATAATTGGCGTGCCTGTCTTGATGAATATTTTGTGTTGTTATTGTGAAACCCTAAGTGGATGTTTAGAAGGACATAATATTTTGTTCGAGGACGAACAAAGCTTTAAGTGTGGGGTGTTGATGTTAGGCGTATTTACACGCCTAAAGCACCTTAATGTACCCATATTTTAGCTAAGTTTTGAGGACAAAATATATAATTCATGCACTTTTAGTCCTTTTTCCTGTAATTGAGCTAACAAACGTTATTATAAGTTTTCAGGTATAAATGATGAAGATTTCAGCATTTTATGGATAACTTGACACCAAAGGAAGCTTCACGAAAGAAGAAAAGCAAAGCTTGGACGCCTAGGACTAAAAGTGACGCATGGAAACCTGTCCCGGGCAAAAAAAATATTTCTCATGACTTTGGGGATCATCAGTAACTTATTAGGATTAGGATAATGATGCAGTAATTTATTAGTATTAGGATAAGTACGCAATAGCCTAGTAGGAATAGGAAATGGGTATTATAAATACCCTATTTTGCTGAAGCTTTTGAGAATTCTCATTATTCTCATCATTCACATTCTAATTCATTCATCTACAACTCTAAACAATTTGCTTTCAATTAATTCTTATTTACTTTTTCTTCATCTATTCGACTTAAAATTTCCACAACAAGAGAACCGCTACTTGCAAGGTCTTCACGCCACAAAGCCCTACCAACATATACTACACGTGAGATCCTTATATTGGTATGATGATAATGACTATTGTGATTTCTATTACACCCATGAGTAGCTAAACTTCTCGGTTGGGGTTATGGAAGCCTTATGAGATACTATCTATTGCTATGAGTTTGTGAATTCGTGACACGTATGCTGCTTATATCATTATTCTCTTCATCTTAATTTAAATTCTTGTGGTTGCAAACATATAGAATACGCCAGTATAGCATTAACTTGTTCGAAAGAAAAGTTATATGTCTAGAAAAGAGTTAATGTCAAGGTAATAGGGCACCAACCCCTGTTAAAAAGTTAGTGTGGTAACTAGATTAACCTCTTGAAGAATTTGTACCGTTAGATACGTTTTAAGCTCGAAAGAGTTAAAGTGAAATAATCCTTGATGGTCGAAAGACACCTGGATTTACCATAGAATACAATTCTCTATAAGCACATGCATATCTGAATTTCGCATAACTCATAGTCTATAGATACGTAAAACTCAGAATGTGGACATAACCCCAGCTCTCAATTCTCATTGATCAAAACCAACCAAACAATCCGTTTTACTCTTCTATTTTATGTCCTTACGTTATTATTTTGTTACTCACGCTACAATCCGCCCTTTTTACAAAACTTTCACCAAAAGTCTAATAATCTTTGCTTACTTAGTGACCAAGTATTCTCAGTGGGATTCGACACCCAACCCAGTTGGGTTCTATATTTGACAACGACCGCTTACGCTCTTACGAGAGCTGTAGTTTGAGCGTTATCAATTAGTACTCTCTAAATAAAATCTCGAGTGTGTTTGATAGTAGTGATAATGTGGAGAAGTTTTCTTAAAGGGATGTAAAGTACAGGCCCCAAAGCTCAAGTTAGTACTTTTAACTCTGAGTTAGGCTTCAGCATAGCAGTGCTAAGTAGCGAGACTCAAACTCTTATGGTTAGATGTGTCACAAGATAATTGTAAGCTGGAAAGGACGAAATATGTTATTTATTGTTGGGGCATAGTTGAGTGGTGCCTTTAAGCTAAGTCTATTCGTTGTACCTTGCAAGATGGAGAATGATTCTAAATCCTATGTCCGATGAAACCCTTATTTCATGATTAGTAATAATATAAATCAGGTCTATGATTATCAAATAAACCCCTGCCTTATGTTGTAATGATTAGGACTCATAGAACCCATGTTCAAGATCATCCCTATGTAAAGTTTCATTATCCCATGTTTCGTACTTACATATTTCTCTCAGGGTTATCATGAAACTTGTTTGATGCCTTTATATGTTTTGTTGAGGAAAATTATTCAATGCGATACTACGTTCTTTATTATACACTTTTATATCCTCAAAAGTCCCTACCTATCATTCCGGGATGAATGATCCCAAGGGGAAGATAATGTAACACCCCGTATTTTTGATCTAGAAATTAAATCATCGTCCCGACGTATGTAAGCTCTAATTTCATGGTTTATGTTTAGATTCATGTGTCATGATCTTTCTCCTAGTATAAGAAGTGACTATTAGGTGAAAAATGTTCAGAGAAATGGCGTAGATCAAAGTTAAGTGAAGAACCTTTCATTCATCCAAAATTGGATATTCGATTCTACAAGAGTCTACTTTGAACGTGTATAACTTTTAATACACATAGAATTTTTCATCTCAAAACCCACCAAATTGTAGATAATTGAATTAGCTTTCAAAAAATACCAATTTTACCACAACCTGATAACCGAGGAAAAAGGTATGGAAGTTTTCTTGTGAGGCAATAAGCCAATGCGATCTTGACGTGTCACGTCGACTGCACCCCGGCACAAAATCTAACACAAATTTAAAGCTGTTTTTCGCATTATTTCCTTTCCCAATGGGTCCAGGGTCATTTTGGTTATTTTTTCTCACCCAAAATCCATCCATAACATATAATTCCAGGCCCAAGAAGCGTCAATTGCCTTGTCTATTCAATTTTCTCTCAAAAAATAAGATCAACCTAGGGTTCCTCCAAGAACAAGAAAGCAAGGAAAAATCAATCCTTAAGTCCAAGATTTCCAAGAAAAAAATCAAGATTCCAATTTTACTCTTCAAACCTTGTAGTCTAAGGCACGTGGGATTTTCCTAAACTACATGGGATTGTTTAAAACTCTTTGAATAAAATTTAAAGTTACAGAAGTCATGAAATTTTAAAGGGGTTTTGAAATTATGTTTACAATCTTGCATTATGAATTCCTTAATAATAATGATTTGGTCTTGAGGCCTTCCCTTGAAATTGATTTGGTTAAGTATAGATGTATGCATGTGTTTGAAGCTTTGAAATCTAAATTGAGAGCATGAAATATTGAATCTTCCCCTCTCTCATTGTGTTACTACATGATTTACAAGTAATGGGTTCCTAAATTTGCATAATTTAAAGAATGAGTCAAGATTCTTATTATCTTACATAAATTTTATGATGATTGAGAATTGAAGAGAGGGGTATTATTATGATTTAAGTTCTGAGAGAGATAACTGATGAAATCTTCGGGAATGTTAAAGAAATTGACCACCCCTTATTTGAAACTGTTTAAAAGGATGATAATCTTTGCATAGTTTTGAATTATGTTTTGAATATGTATTCCTTATACTATTACATATTTTGGTGGTCTGAACAGTGTTTTAAATGAAAGAATTATGCATGATATTTTTATGGCTCAAAATTTTTACTTGCAAGTCTTAGTATGACGATACAAAATCAGATAAGGCCATGGTAAAAGTCAGAACAGAATACAGATTTCATTTCAAATTTTAGATTTACAATTTAAAAAGATGCATGTTTAGAACAGGATAAAAATGTGCACTAAGAGAATTAGGTGGTTACTTGAAGTAGGCATGGATCACTCGATTCATTGCCCGAAACTGTATTTTGCCTATACGAGTGTATTATTATTATACACTGGGCTAGTGTCCTGTGGTGTATCAGAATCAAAATCAGAAACTTCAACTCTTGCGGCAAACTTGGGTTGGTGTCTTGGCCGCCGAGTCATGGGCGGATCCCATATAGCCCATGGATACTTTCAGAAATGTAGGGTGTACTACCTAGTTTAGAAGTAATACAAGGAATGAGATTGTATTGACAAAATTATTTTAAGATCATTGAGATGGCCCATCTATTTTAAACTATTTCATGCATAGTGTTTTATGACTTGCTCTCACCTATGTTATATATGTTTAAATTCATTTTTTTGGTTTGCTCTACATATTAGTACATCTATATTGACCCCCTATATTTTAGGATTTTGAGACACAGTCCTGGGGTCCTGTTAAGCAGTAGATTGACTTGT
Source organism: Capsicum baccatum var. pendulum (assembly GCA_030864225.1). NCBI lineage: Eukaryota > Viridiplantae > Streptophyta > Magnoliopsida > Solanales > Solanaceae > Capsicum > Capsicum baccatum. The sequence goes on from CM061552.1 coordinate 9,269,167, forward strand.
CAGAAGTTTGCAGTTTGTGAGCCTCCCTCACTTTGGAAGGACTAGTTATGAAACTTTTATTGTTATTTTATTTTGATTCATGGTCCGATTGAGGGCCTTGTGCCAAATTTGTCTCAGATGCATGATAGTTAATGTAATGTTAGAGATTTCGCAGATGGTTGTCACATTTTTAGAATATTAAAAATTTCCCTTTTTAAATTGTTCAAGCTTATGAGATTGACCATGGTTCTGTCATGTATTCTTTTTTGGGAATTTTATTATACTATATGAATATTGTGCATGATTACCAGATTTAGAAGAGCGCTCGGGCCTTCATGGTTTCGGATGCTTGTTACGGCTAGGGCCCCGGCTTCGGTCGTGACAATCATCCTATTTACAATTGTCTTAAAGTAACCCTCATATTTCTCGAATAATTTCCTATAAGGATCCATACCATCAAAAGCTCAAGTATTATTAGAATCATCATAATCAGGGCTCGAGAGAGGGGTATAACACTTAGAACAATCTTTCCATTGACCACCACACCATTTTTATAAGTCCCAATCGTAAATTTAGAAGGGTCACATAACTAATTCCGTAAAATTAAAAAATTTGAACAATGTTCCCATAGGTAGGGTCCTCCACAAATAAGACAAGGATCAATAAAAGATGAGTAACTATCACTCCAAACTTTTTTAGATATCATCTTAAGAAGAATGGTAAAATACTACCAAAAAGAATGTTTATGCACAAATTAAAATAAAATATATATAATAACTTAAATATATAAGAATAAAAAGTCTAACCTAGATAAATAATTAATTTCTAAGTCCCCGACAATGGTGCCAAAAACTTGTTGCATCCAAATGCACACGCAAGTGTACATAATTGTACAAGTAATATAGGATTGACAGTCCAGATATCTTACCCACAATGACTAGTCGATTAACTATTTACTAAATCAAAGTAATACTGATTATTTATTTAAGCGATAAATTCTAAAGATAAATTTATCAATTAACTAAACTAAAAATAATAAAAAGAAAATAACTAATGAACAACTAAACTAGAGAAGAGCTGATTTTACACAACCAATGAATGAATGAATCAAGGATTATAGATTTGCTAACAATCATTTAGAGTATCAATTTCATCAACTTATTTGATTATCTAGTTGTTGATTTACGGGGTTGATTATATGATCATGATCTTATAAGCCTCTAATCGTCTATCCGAATTTACCTCACAACTACATCGTTGAGCGGAGATATGATATTTCAATCTGAATGCATTTGTATATCTTTCCATTTAGTAATCAAGTAAGGTGATCTAGGTATATTCCTATCCTAGCCACAAATCAATTCCTTATTCTACTAAAGGAAAGATCTTACTCCCTAATTCTACATTCTATCTCATTTTTCTTCTTTTGAGTTCACAATAAGAATATAAATTTATTTTAATGGTAGCTAAACATTAATGATAATCAAATAAAAAAAATTAAGAGTCCCTAAATAATGATTTAATTAGCTACTAGAATCCTAGAACGAGAAGTTTAAGTCCACATAGACATGGAGAAATTACAAAAAATCATTCAAGAAAAATAAATAATAAATAATAACGGAAAAGAAAAGATGAAAGTAACTTTTTCCGACCTCCACGTCGACTTCTAGCTCTCTATAAGTCAAAAATTATGTAAAAATTAATTTTATCGGATATTTATAGGTGTATGAAAAAGTTTCAAATTAAATAACAAAGTCTAAAATGGAAGAGAAAAAATAGAAATTGAATGCAAGGAGTTCGTGTCATACCGCAGCCGTGGTGAGCCACTGGAATGGGTTGCATTTCAAATTTCTCGCAAGGTTCACTTTTTAATAAAATATTAAGTTTATTCCATTAAGTTGTCTACTTTATTTTCTTCTATAATATTCCCTATTTAATTCGTTTTAGATCCAAATATTTTCATCTCCATGCCATTTTAATTTTACACATTAAAATAAAATATTAGGCACAATATATAAAACTACTGCTAAAAAGGACAAATAAAACTAATAAATGTGATAATAATAAATAAAAATATATAATTTTAACCTAACATTAGTCCTCCCTTTCTTTCTCTACCTCTAGATCTAGGAATGCATCAGACTGCAGCCAATGCGGGTGCTGCTGCAGGTAGTGTTGTAGGTATTGTTGGTACTACTGCTGCTACACTGGGGAATAAGTAATAAACATATGCTAATTAGAGTGAAAGGATACCAAATGGAATCAACTAATAGCACGAAAGGAACAAATAAAAAGAGAATTCTTTTTTCTAAATCCCTGTAGCCTCTCCAAGAAAATTACAAAATTCTTTGTACCGTTCCACATGATTATACTAGACCTGTTCTTGTACAATGACATCTAGCCTGTTCTCTGATACCATCTCTATCATGATCCAAACGATCATGATTGGCACCCACTTGCGGGAGAGCCAAACTTAATACAGCCTTTACGTTAACCAAGTATTACATTGTAATACCTCAGAAACTTTTCGTTGAAATTTTATGCGTAAACGCGTTGGGTTCTATCTTTTATAATGAATTATAAATTTTTCGTGCTGAATGTATTAGATTATGTCCCACCATTGCATAGAGTATCAAATAATCTTTCCAACTATATGTGGATCATCCAAAAAGGACACCCGAGCGACGAGTTATGAATATTCCAATCTAACCATGAATAGTAGTGAACAGTAGAACGTGCAGGAAAAAGTACTGACGCCTGGCGTATTTTTTCTCCAATTTAAATGATCATAACTCCTTGTACATAATGATCTGGGTGATTTACTATAAATCAACGGAAATCTCTGCGAGTCCTCTTTCCAATGAAATTGGTTTCATCCAATTTGTGTAACGGAACGAAAAGTTATGATGTATCTACTTCAGCCTATCAAAAGTGAATTTTTGGGTCAACGTCAATGATCATAACTCCTCATACACAATGATCTGGGTGAGATACTATATATAAACGAAAAGATATGAGAGTCCTCTTTATAATGAAATTAGTTTCATCCAATTTGGATATCAGAGTAAAATGTTATGGTTGATCTACTTCAGACTATCAAGACAGTCCACCAAAGGACAAATTCAAGAATTATTTGATTTTTTAGGGGCGTTTTGGTCATTTTTACTCACCCAAAATCCATCCAAACCCTTTATTAAAGCCTATTAGCAGCATTATATGATATATTTCATCAAATTCCCTCAAAAACAAAACCCTAAGCTCCTATATCCAACTTCAAAAACCTCCAAAGTTCACCATTAATTCTGCAAATTTATTCAAGATTCCAAGTTCCTAGTTCAAGAACTCCAAGAAACATCATTCAAAGGCACGATTAGCATCTCGAAAACAAGTATCGATCTAAAGCTCATCATTCAAGGTATGTGGGGTTTTTCAACAAGAACTCTCTTTCGTTCTTGTGCCCAAAAGTAATTTTCTTTACAAAGGAATGATTTTTATTTGATTTTTACAATTTTGAAGCATAAACCCATATCTTATGATGATTATTATGAAATCTTGATGTTTATGATTTTGAAAGATGAATTTACATGTGTGGAGATATAAAGCATGAATCTTGAACAATATTTATCATGATTTTGATATTTGGGTCGTGAATCCCTATTGGAAATTGTGTTTTTTTTAGAAAGTGTGCGTTATAAGCACGTTGATGTTGAATATTTGAGATATTTTGAATGATTTGACATTTTGGTCTTAATGGAGTTGTTTTGAACTCGAGTGTGAAACAAATCCACAACGTGGTTGATTTTGATAGATGGGAAGCATGATGGCTCCCGATGTATATTTTTATATTACTGAAATTGTTTTGTTGTGGATTGTCTTTGAAATGATCTGAGCTAAGTATTGGAGAAATCTTTAGCACCGAGTGGGAGGTATAAAGCGACCTTACTTCCCTAGAACTACGTGCCCCGTAGGAGTGAGCCTGAGGATGATTAATATAGTGATCACTAGTTTGTGTGGATTTTATATCGATAGTCCTCTTTCGGTGGAAAGGATAGGACAGCTCTCCCCAATGTGGGTTGTACATTGGACTCCATGTAGATCACATAGTTTATGTTGGTTATAGGATCTCCCAGTGTGTGTGTGTTTCCTTGTGTCTATGGTGAAGTGATTTGAAAGTGGAATTCTGAAAGTTATTCTTTAGAAAGATTTAAATGATATTTACATTTTGAGAATCGATATTCTTGATGAACTGAAAGTGATTGACAAATTATATGATGACTCACATGTGTTATTGTACTTATTTCATCCTCTCATGATTATGATGATTTTCTTTGGGCTATGTGATTCTTTCATACATCCTGCATATTTCTTATAAATATTTATGATGATGATGTTTATACAACTGCATACACCCCCATATACTCGGTTCCTTTCCATGGTACTGACCCACATCTTCGGATGTGGGCTACATTTTCTCAAAATGTAGGTTTAGGTGCTCAGTTCTAGGTTTGACTATAATTCTTTGGGCATGCTGTTCTATATTCTCTATTGTGGTGAGTCCTTATGTTCCGAGGATGTGATGTCTGATGTTGGTTTCACGAAATTGTTTACATTTGATAACTGAGTATGAGTCAGTTGGGGCATGTCTCAATGGCTCGCTAGTTTTATTGATTTTCTTAGAGGCTTGTAAAACTAGTATAGATATTGGGAGTTGACTAATAAGTCATATTTTGTTATCTTTCTGAAATTCTTTTATTCTTGGATAATGATTACTCTGTTGATATTTGAGGGTTATTTATGGAAACCCCGTTGATTTGTGTTGAATTGAATGAAAGGGTTAGCTTGGGTCTACTTGTAGCCTCAAGCATCGTGTGACGCTTCGAGACCTGTTTTCTGGAGCGTTACAAACTTGGTATCAGAGCCTAAGGTTTTAAGGTGTCCTAGGGAGTTTGATAAGCCGCGTTATGTAGAGTCTTGATCATCGGTATGTAGCGCGCCACATCTATGAGCAAGAGTCTACGAGACGTTTTAGGAAAAAGTATGATTCTTTCTTTCAGAAATCTATCGTACTTAAAGTGTATCTCTCTGCTATTGATTCGTTCTCTCCTCTTTCATAAATATGCCTCCACGTCGAGCAAGAAGAAATAATGATGGCCAGCAACCTCAACCCGCTGACCCATTAAATGAAAACGTGTCTCATGCTGAATTTTGGGCAGCCTTTCAGGCACTGGCCTAATTTGTTACTGCAAATGTTCAGGCCAACCTGGACCCGACTCCACAATAGCAGGGAGGTGATTCAGCTGCTTCTAGGATCTGTGACTTCAAGCGGATGAATCTGCCAGAATTCTTTGGGTTCAAGTCTGATGAGGATCCATAGTTGTTTTTAGAGAAGGTGCGGAAGATTACTTAGGTGATGCATGTCTCTGAGAAACATAGTGTGGAGTTGGCTGTGTATAGGTTGAAAGACCTTGCTCATGACTGGGTTGTTTCTTGGAGGAAAGGTAGATGTGAGGGAGCTATCCCTACAACTTGGCTAGAGTTCCAGGATGCATTCCTGGATAAGTTTTTCCCTTTGGAGATAAGGGAGGCAAAGGTGGAAGAGTTTATAAGACTGGGACAGGGCTCTATGATTGTTAGGGAGTACTGTCTAAAGTTCAATCAGTTGGCCAAGTATGCTCCTAACTTAGTGGTTAATAATCGGGCTAGTATGAGTAAGTTTGTGACAGGAGTATCTAGTTATGTGGTTAAGGAGTGTAGGTCTGCTATGCTAAATAGTAAGATGAATCTTTCTAGGCTGATGACTCATGCCCAACAGATTGAGGCAGACACGATTAAGGAGAGATAGAATAAGAGGGAATAAGAGAGCTAGGTCCGAGCAGAACGGACAAGGTCAGACTAGATTGCAGGGAGGGAGACGCCCTCAGTATCAGGATTGTTCATCTATGCCAGCAAAGTCATCTGCTAGTGCTTCCGTGCAGCATCAAGGTCCCAGTATAGTGCTGGTAGTAAGCCAAATCGTCCCCTGTATCCTAAGTGTGGTAAGGCTCATTCGGGTGAGTGTTGGGGTGAGAAGAGGGGTTTTTTTTGGTGTGGTGACACGGGTCACAGAGTTAGAGATTGTCCACAGTATGGAAAAGGGCGTCAGACCCAAACTCAGACTGTTAAGGCTCCAGTTCCAGCGACTCGCCCAGCTCCAGCTTAGGGCGCCTCTTCTAGGAATACTAGCGGGCAGCACCAGAATAGATTCTATGCTCTACCATCCCGCCAGGAACAGGAGAACTCTCCCGATGTTGTTACTGGTATGCTTCGTATATTTCAGTTTGATGTGTATGGTTTGTTGGATCCTGGATCCAGTTTCTTATATGTTATACCTTTGATTGCTGTGAATTTTGAAATGAGTCCTGAGATTATTCCTGAGCCTATCCTAGTTTCTACCCCAGTGGGTGATTCGATTGTTGCCCAGAAAGTGTATAAAAATTCTCCTGTTACCATTCTTCATAGAGTCTTGTTGGTTGATCTGATTGAGTTAGACATGGCAGATTTTCATATGATTCTGGGTATAGACTGGTTGTATTCTTCTTATGCCTCTGTTAATTGTCGGACTCGAGTGGTCAAGTTTCAGTTTCCGGGTTCATCTATATTTGAGTGGTCTGGGAATTCTGTGGCACCCAAGAGTCATTTTATCTCTTACCTCAAAGCTAGAAAGCTTATTTCCAAGGGGTGTATTTACCATTTGGTTAGAGTCAAAGAAACTAAGTCTGAGACTCCAACTCTCCAATCTATTAACGTCATCAATGAGTTTTCTAATGTCTTTCTGGATGATCTTCCAGGGATACCTCCTGATAGAGAGATAGAGTTCGAGATTGATCTTCTCCCCGATACTCAGCCCATTTCTATTCCTCCTTACCGTATAGCCCCTGCATAACTTAAGGAGTTTAAAGAGAAACTCAAAGATCTATTAGATAAAGGTTTCATAAGGCCCAATGTTTCTCCTTGGGGTGCTCCTGTGTTGTTTGTGAGAAAGAAAGATGGATCTTTGCATATGTGCGTTGATTACCGCCAACTGAATAAAGTCATCGTCAAAAATAAGTACCTCCTTCCAAGAATAGATGATTTGTTTGACCAATCGCAAGGTGCAAGTTATTTCTCAAAGATAGATCTTCGTTTCGGCTATCATCAACTCAAAGTTAGGGAGTGTGACATCCCAAAAACCACCTTCCAAACTCGTTATGGACATTTTGAGTTTCTTGTTATGCCTTTCGGGTTAACTAATGCCCCAGCACCTTTCATGGACCTCATGAATCGAGTGTTCAGACCATATGTTGATATGTTTGTCATAGTGTTCATCTCCGAACTATCTTGCAAACCCTTAGAGATCACAAGTTGTTTTCCAAGTTTAGTAAGTGTGAGTTTTGGCTAAGGTCAGTTGCTTTTTTGGGTCATATCACTTCTTTCGAGGTTATTAGAGTTGATCCCCAAAAGACCAAATCTGTTAGAAATTGTCCTAGACCTATTTCTCCGACTGATATCTGAAGTTTCTTGGGTTTAGCTGGCTACTACCTATGATTTGTTGAGGGTTTCTCCTCTATAGTATGTCCTATGACTCGGTTGACCCAAAAGAAAGTGAAGTTCTTATGGTCCGAATCTTGTGAGAAGAGTTTTTAGGAGTTGAAGACTCGACTTACTTTAGCCCCTGTTTTGACTTTGCCTGATGGTGTTGATGGTTTTATGGTGTACTGTGATGCTTTAAGAGTTGGGTTGGGTTACGTATTGATGCAAAAGGGTAAGGTGATAACTTATGCTTCTAGACAATTGAAACCCCATGAGAAAAATCACCCTACCCATGACCTTGAGTTGGCTGCTGTTGTGTGTGCTTGGAAAATCTAGAGACACTATTTTTATGGTGTCCATGTTGATGTTTTCACTAATCATAAGAGTCTGAAGTATGTGCTTACCCAGAGAGAATTGAATCTTAGGCAAAGACGATGGTTAGAATTGTTAAGGGAATATGATATGAGTGTGTTGTACCAATCAGGCAAGGCCAATGTTGTGGTGGATGCCCTAATTAGAGTGTCCATGGGTAGTGTTTCACATGTGGTAAAAGGTAAGAAAGAGTTGGCTTATGATGTACATCGTTTGGCTGGATTGTGGGGTTAGGTTGTTTGACTCTGCTGAAGGTAGTATAGGGGTTCAGAGTAGTTCCGAATCCTCCTTGGTTTTGAAAGTAAAGGAAAATCAATACTTAGATGCTAGTTTGGTCAGACTAAAGGAGTCAGTCAAGGACTAAAAAGTAGAGGTTTTCTCCCAAGGGGGAGATGGTGTGTTGAGACTGTAGGGTAGATTATTTGTCCCGAATGTTGATGATCTGAGACAGAGGATTATGGCTGAAGCGCATGGGGCGTGATATTCTATTCATCCCGGTACCACCAAGATGTACCGAGACTTGCGAAAAATCTATTGGTGGAGTAGCATAAAGAAAGATATAGCAGCGTTTGTAGCTAAGTGTACAACATGCCAACAGGTTAAGGTTGAACACCAAAGACCTGGTGGTATGATGCAAGAGTTTAGTATTCCCACCTGGAAGTGGGAAGAGATAAATATGGACTTCGTGATTGGTTTACCTCCTTCCCGACAACATCATGATTCCATTTGGGTTGTGGTTGATAGGTTGACTAAGTCTGCTCATTTCTTGCCTGTTCATACTTTATATACTGCTGAGGATTACGCTAGATTGTATATCCAAGAGGCAGTTAGACTGTATGGAGTTCCCTTGTCTATCATTTCGGATAAGGGTACTCAGTTCACTTCACAATTTTGGAAAGCTTTTAAGAAGGGTCTTGGTACCCAAGTGCATTTGAGTTCTGCTTTTCATCCGTAGACCGATGGTCAGGCTGAGCGGACCATCCAGACCTTAGAGGATATGTTGAGAGCTTGTGCACTTGACTTTAAGGGAAGTTGGGATGATCACTTACCGTTGATAGAGTTTGCTTACAATAACAGTTTCCACTAGTATTGGCATGGCTCCGTTTGAAGCCTTATATGAGAGAAAGTGTAGATCACCCATATGTTGGTTCGAGGTGGGTGAAGTGGCTGTGAGTGGTCCTGATTCGGTATTTGGGGCTATGGAAAAAGTTAAGTTGATTAGGGAAAGGTTGAAAACTGCGCAGAGTCGTCAGAAGTCATATGCGGATGTTAGAAGGAGAGACCTTGAGTCTGAAGTTGGTGACCTAGTGTATCTGAAAATTTCACCCATGAGGGGGGGTGAAGAGATTCAGAAAGAAGGGGAAGCTTAGTCCCTATTATGTTGGTCCTTACAAAATTCTTAGCTATGTTGGTAAGGTAGCTTATGATGCCGAGTTGCCTTCCGAGTTGTCCTCTGTTCATCCAATATTCCGTGTCTCCATGCTTAGAAAGCATATTAGCAATGCTGTGGTAGTGGATTCCTCTGTGAGTGCTGACATTCAAGAAAATCTTTCTTTTAATGAGATTCCTGTTGAGATTCTTGATTTCAATGTCCGAAGACTAAGGAACAAAGAAGTTCCCTTGGTTAAGGTGTTGTGGCGAAACCAATATGTTGAGGGTGCAAATTGGGAAGCTGAGGCAGATATGTGATCCAAGTACCCGCACCTATTTTTCGTGAACTCCGATCATGCCAAAGGTACTGTTCTTTCCTAAATCATGCACTTTTGATAAAAGTTGCAGCAGTTCGGCTGTCATTTATTATCTGTTCAGCTGTAGTTTTTTGAATTTATGCATTCTATGTTGCATTCGGAGTGAGGAACGATGAGGTGATGAGTCTAATGAATGGTTTCAGCTGTATGCTCTATTCTCTATCTAATCTTGTCATGTCTAGCATCATTCTAGGACGAATGTTTCCAAGGGGAGATGATGTAATACCCCAGGAAATTTTTCTTTGAAATTTTTTGCGTAAACGTGTTGGGTTCTATCTTCTAGAATGAATTATAAATTTTTCGTGCGGAATTTCTTAGATTATGACCCTCCATTGTGTATATTATCGAATAATCTTTCCAACGATATGTAGATCATCAAAAACGGACACTTGAGTGACGAGTTATGAACATTCCGATCGAACTGTGAATAGTAGTGAACAAAAAACGTGCAGGAAAAAGTACGGAGGCCTGGCGTATTTTTTCTCCAACTTTAAACAATCATAACTCCTTGTACATAATGATCTGGGTGATCTACTATATATCAACGGAAATATCTACGAGTCCTCTTTCCAATGATATCGATTTCATCCAATTTTTCTATCAGAGTAAAACGTTATAGTCGATCTACTTCATCCTACCAAAAGCAAATTTTTGGGTCAACTTCAAACGATCGTAACTCCTCGTACACAATGATCTAAGTGAGATCCTATATATCAACGAAAATATATGAGAGTCCTATTTCTAATGAAATTGGTTTCATCTAATTTGGATATCAGAGAAAAACGTTATGATTGATCTACTTCAGACTATCAAAACAGTTCACCAAAGGACAGATTCGAGAATTATTTGATTTTTAGGGGCGTTTTGGTCATTCCCCCTGACCCAAAATCCGTCCAAACCCTGTATTAAAGCCTATTAGAAGCATTATATGTTATATTTCATCAAATTTCCTCAAAAATAAAACCCTAAGCTCCTACATCCAACTTCAAGAACCTTCAAAGTTCACCATTAATTCTGCAAATTTAATCAAGATTACAAGTTCCTAGTTCAAGAACTCCAAGAACCATTATTCAAAGGTACGATTAACATCTCAAAAATGAGTATTGATCTAGAGTTCATTATTCAAGGTATGTGGGGTTTTTCAACAAGAACTCTCTTTCGTTCTTGTGCCCAAAAGTAATTTTCTTTACAAAGGCATGATTTTTATTTGATTTTTACAAATTTGAAGCATGAACCCATATCTTATGATGATTATTATGAAACCTTGATTTTTATCATTTTGAAAGGTGAATTTACATGTGTGGAGATATGAAGCATGAATCTTAAACGATATTTATCATGATTTTGATATTTAGGTCATGAATCCCCATTAGAAATTGTGTTTTTTTTTGAGAAAAAGTGTGTTATAAACACGTTGACGTTCAATATTTGAGATATTTTGAATGATTTAACCTTTTGGTCTTAATGGAGTTGTTTTGAACTCGAGTGTGAAAGAAATCCACAACGTGGTTGATTTTGATAGATGAGAAGCATGATGGCTCCTGATGTATATTTATATATTACTGAAATTGTTTTGTTTTCGATTGTCTTTGAAATGATCTGAGCTATGTCTGGGAGAAATCTTTAGCACCGAGTGGGAGATATAAAGTGACCTTAATTCCCTAGAACTATGTGCTCCCGTAAGAGTGAGCCTGAGGTTGATTTATATAGTGATCACTAGTTTGTGTGGATTTGATATCAATAGTCCTACTCCGATTGCAAGGATAGGATGGATCTCCACAACGTGGGTTATACGTTAGACACCATGTAGCTCACATGGTTTATGTTGGTTATAGGATCTCCTAGTGTGTGTGCGTTTTCATGTGTCTATGGTGAATGATGAAGTGATTTGAAAGTGGAATTGTGAAAGTTATTCTTTCGAAAGATTTAAATGATATTTACATTCTGAGAATCGATATTCTTGATGAACTGAAAGTGATTGACAAATTATATGATGACTCACATGTGTTATTGTACTTATTTCATCCTCTCACGATTATGATGATTTTCTTCAGGCTATGTAAGTCTTTCATACATCCTGCATGTTTCTTATAAATATATATGATGATGATGTTTATACAACTGCATACACCCCCATATACTCGGTTCCTTTCCATGGTACTGATCCACATCTTTGGATGTGGGCTGCATTTTCTCGGAATGTAGGTTTATGTCTGATGTTGGTTTCACGGAATCATTTACATTTGATAACTGAGTATGATTCGGTTGGGCCATGTCTCAATGGCTCGCTGGTTTTATTAAGTTTCTTAGAAGCTTGTTAGACTTGTATAGATGTTGGGAGTTGACTAATAAGTCATATTTTGTTATCTTTCTGAAATTTTTTTATTCTTGGATGATGATTACTCTGTTGATATTTGAGGGTTATTTATGGAAACCCCATTGATTTTTGCTGAACTGAATGAAAATGGCTCAAAGGGTTAGCTTGGGGCTTCTCGTAGCCTCAAGCACCGTGTGACTCTCCGGGACTGATAACGCTCAATCTACAGCTCTCGTAGGAGTGTAAAGCGGTCGTTAGCAAATATAGAACCCAACCTGGGTTGGGCGTCGATCCCACAGGGAATAGCTTGGCCAACAAGTAAGAAAAATTACTACACTTTTGGTGCAAGTCTCGTAAGAGGGGGGATTCTTGTCGTGCAAGTAATTTAAATAAAGTATCAAAATAAAAGCTGAAAATAAAAAGAAAGAATGTTACGTGAGTTGTAAACAATGAGAATTGAAGCGTTGGGGTTATGTCCACCTTCTGAGTTATACGTCTCTATTGGCTATGAGTGTGTAGAATTGTGACATGCATGTGCTTATAGAGAATTGTATTCGATGGTAAATCCAGGCGTCTTTCGACCTATTCGAGGATTATTTCACTTTAACTCTTTCGAGCTTAAAGAGTGTCTAACGGTATGAATTCTCCAAGAGGTTAGTCCAGTTACGGCACTAGCTTTTTATTAGGAAAGGGTGTCCTACTACCTTGACATTATCTCTTTTCCAAACAGATAACCTTTCTTTCGAACAAGTTAAATGTTATACTGGCGTTATTCTATGCGTCTGCAGCCACAAGAATTTGCATTAAGATGACGAGAATAATGATATAAGCAGCATACGTGTCATGAACTCATAAACTCACAGTAATAGATAGTATCTCATACGGCTTCCATAACCCCAACAGAGAAGTTTAGTTACCCATGAATGCGAAGGAAATCACAATTTGCATTGTTGTTATTATAGCACAAGATTGATGATTTTCGTGTAGCACAAGTGGTAGGCGTGAGGCGTGAATTCCTTAGCAAAGTAACGTTTCTCTTGTTGCGGAAATTAAGAATTGAATAGATGAATAGAAGAATAAAAATAGAATTAATAGGAATATTAGAAGGGTTGTAATTGAGAAGTAGAATGTATCTCTCCACTAAGGGAGGATTGTCTTAAAATCTCTAGCATGAAAGGGTATTTATAATACACATATCCTATTCCTACTAAGCTAATGAAATACTTAACCAAATTCTACTAAGCTAATGAAATACTTAACCCAATTGTACTAGGTTAATGTAACATTATCCAAATCCAAATAAACTAATGAAATACTTAACCCAATTGTACTAGGTTAATGTATTATTATCCTAATCCAAATATGTTACTGCAAGTCCCCAAAGTCTTCAGAAATGTTGTTTTAGCCCGGGACAGATTTCCCATGCATCACTTTTGGTCCTTTAGGCGTCCACTCTTACGTTCCTTCCTTCGTGAGCTTTCTTTGGCGTCAAGTAAGCCATAAAATGCTGATTTCTGCATCATTTATACCTGAAACTTTGCTAATCATGTTTGTCAGCTCACTTACAGGAAAAAGGACTAAAAGTGCATGAAATATATAATTTGTTCTCAAAACTAGGCTAAAATATGGGCAAAATATATTGATATAGGCGTGTAAATTCGCCTATCATCAACACCCCACACTTGCAGTTTTGTTCGTCCTCGAACAAAATATCATGTCCCTCTAAACATCAACTTAGGGTTTCACAGCAACAACACAAAACATTCGTCAAGACAAGCACAACAATTATCAACAAAGAGTAGTTTTCCGATCATTAGTAGAAACCATTTAACCTCTAGCATAGACTCGTGATGGTGGTTAACTCATATTCAAAAGTCAAGGCACAAAGAATCATACACAACTATCCAAAACTCATCAACCATGTGTGTCTCACAATATATTACCCATAGTCACTCACAAGTATAGCATATTTTTCAAACATGGGTATCAAAATATCCTTGCTCTCGCTCTCACAAAGAATTCGTATGCAGCAACTGATGACCATAGGCTTGCCCTTAGTGTAATACTCCACTAAATGTCAGAATGCTAAGATTAGGATCAAATGGGTCTTTTGATGGTTGTAATGTAGGCTAAGGGATGGGTAGGACTATTTTGGCCAGAAATAGTGACTAAGTTCCTAAGCACTTTAATACATCACATTGTATCATTGACATTTTTTTCTTTCAACCTTTCTTCTTTCTTTTATTCTACCACCCTTGTTCTCCTCTTTTGTTTTTCAATTTTAAGCATAACTCACTTTTCAGCTTTCTTTTCCTTTTTCTTTTCACAACATACCTCTTATACTAGCACTTTTCTTTTTTTTTTCATAACACATTCAAGCACCATTACAATTTAAAGCATCATACTCACCCAATTTCCTCTTATGTTGTCACATGACTTTTTCACTTTAAAGTACTTAGGAATTTGGATCAAATTACGGTCTTGAAAAAAATGGATTAGGCTTACACACGAGGTTGTCAAAGAAATAGGCTAAAGGCTCAAAAGGGTTTAACTAGGATGATGTCCAAGGGTAGGTAAAACGAAGGTAAACATATGTAGGTTGCCAAATAAATGCCTAAATCATCTCCTAAACATACACTCCTTATTTTCGCTTTGCATACATACCAGGCAAGTTCTAGCATCAGCCACAAACATAGAATATACTATTATCTCACACACACAAGGCACATGGTCGACTTGATTGGAAGTAATATAGACTCTCGACCCAACAAGTGAAGGAATTGAACCACACAATATCACATAATGAGTCACAACTAGAGCCTAAATGTCTCAATAGTCATGATGCTAGCACAAACTCTTGTTATAATCTCATGCGAAGCTAAAAAAAATTTTACTACTAAAAAAACTTAACTACTCAAAAAAACTTAAAAACGAAACACAAACAAAAACAAAGTAAACAAACATACATGCAAATAGAGAATTATAGCATGCAATACCGCCAACGGGACACACTGTCCTCAGTGGAAAATAAATAAGAAGAACCTGGTTAGTCGGACTCATCCTCTATGTCTGGAGTCATACCCCTTGAGTCGGAATCATCATCAGAGTCGTCATCCTTAGAAGTTCCTCATAAGTATCCCACTTAATTCCAAGAGTGAGTCGAGGTGTTTGCATTGAAGAGGGTTCTCCTTGCTCTTTTTGGCCTCTTTTCTTGCCTTTTTGTGAAGTGGTAGCCTTATCTTTGACTTGTCTTTTGGTGCCATTGTACGTGATTGAAGCCTTTGGAGATGTTCTTGTGAATTGGAAGAGTAATTTTGAGATGATTTAGATGGATGTGCGGCGCCTTTGGGTCAATTTCTAATATGGTTATGTTTCAAGACTAAGTCCCCTTTATATAGGAAGAGAATGGGTCGAGTTTTGACCCATTTCCAAATGGTTTTGAAGACAAAAATGCCCTATATGCGGCGCATAATGCTTGGCATAGTCATGGTATAGGCGGCGCATAGTGTATGGCATTTAGGGGCATATGCGGCACATAGTCTATGGAATTTAGGGACATATGCGCCGCATAGTGTACAGCATATGAGATACTGAGACTTAATGCTATACCATAGGCGGCGCATAGTGTATAGCACACTTGCGAATGGGCGGCGCATAGTGTATAGCACACTAAATTCCGAGGCCTTAGGCTATAGTATAGGTTGTGCATTGTTCGTGGCCTAGTTTTACCTAGGCCTAGCCTTCCTCGATGCCTATTTTGGCATGAGCAATGCTCAATCCATAACCTTATGCATCCTTATACCTAACTTACCACCTTTTCCATACAATACATCCAAATCGTCATATGAAACCAATCTCCTCGTTGAATACTTCTCGCACCTATCTTTGCTCAAAACCAATGAAAACAATTAGTATGATGGGTTGCCTCCCACCAAGTGCCTTAGTTTTGGTTGTGGCACGACTCTTATTTTTGGATTTTCATTTATCAAAAACAAAACAAGTACTAGAACGAAAGAAAGACAAAACGATAAACAATAAATGAAAAATGATAAACGATGGGTTGCCTCCCATCTAGCGCCTTATTTATTGTCGTGGCACGACATAATTACCTCGAGTACTCAGACTTCGTCGAGGTAAATGGTGGATCGTTTTCTGAAAGGATTTAGACGACAATGAGGCTTACCTGTGGGCATGCGATCTTTTTCGAGATGGCTCATACGTTTCTCTGGAGAGTCACCAATTATATCATCAATAGTCCAACCCATAGCTCTCTTGTACATTTTCAGAGAAGAGATGAGAGCCTCTACGTGCTGTTCACTTAAATCATCTGCATTCTCTGGAAGTATATTTCTACTTTCCAAGAACACATACCTTAGATAATCGGGGAGCTCTTGCGATTCTAGCATTGGTGGCTCGTCAATGGGAGTCTTCGTTGTTGGTTGATTCTTGAGATCACAATCCGGTTGCCTAGGAGTATAAGACTTTATTTCTGTTAGATCACCCATAAGTTCTTAATAATATTCATTATCCTCATGCTCAAAATTCAGTGGCGCAGCAGACAATGGCTCAACAGTAAGTTGTTTCTCTATAGATAATGCTTTCATATCCTCTTGATGAACATCAGCTACAGATAACTCATTCATATTGCTGGGCTGCTTCATGGCTTTGCATATATCAAACCGTACTACTTCGTCATTAATTCGAAACAAAAGCTCATTATCTTTCATGTCAATAAGCACACTTCTGGTTGCAAGGGAAGGACGTCCCAGGATTATGGGAACTTCAGAATCCTCCTTACAATCCAGAATAATGAAGTCTGCAGGAATGATGAATGAAGAAACTTTCACCAACACATCATTCAAGATACCCACAGGTCTTTTTACCGACCTATCAGCCATCACGAGCCTCATATTAGTTGGTGTCGGATCGCCTAGCCCCAACTTCTTGTAGATGGATAGTGGCATCAAATTTATGCTAGCACCTAGATCGCACAATGCTTTGGCAAAATCCAACGATCCAATAGTTCAAGGAATAGTGAAAGCTCCGGGGTCGGCCTTCTTCTGAACTATCGATCGGGTAGCAATTGCACTACAATGATGCACATCTTCTCTCAACTCATAACTTGCTGCCTGCTTCTTAGTCAAAATATCCTTCATAAATTTCACATACCCAGGCATTTGTTCACGTGCCTCCACCAATGGAACATTAATGGTCAGCTGTTTCAACATAGTCATGAATTTGCTGAACTTTATGTCATCCGCCGCCTTCCTCAATCTTTGGGGAAAAGGTGGTGGTGGTTATGGAATTGTTCTCTCCATGGCTTTCTTCTCCTCTTGCTTCCGTTTTTCATCTTTTTCAGGTTGCACAGTGCTGGATGTGGCGTCCTTGAAGTCAGGAGTGGGTGCTGCGGCATCTTCTCCTTTTGTGTTGTCATCCATGTCCGCAACTTCGTCAACCACTTGCTTGCCTTTTGCTGAAGTTTCCAGCACCTTACCACTTCTGGTAGTGATGGTCATGCATGACCCGTCATTCCTTGGGTTTGGCACAGTATCGCTACGTAAAGTGCTGGCCTTTCTTTGATTGAGTGCTGCTGAAAGTTGGCTCAATTGCTGCTCTATTTGCTTGATAGAAGTGGAATGTGAATGAACTAATTGCTTCATGGAGGACAAATCATTGATTACCTCTGTTACTCCCGCGCTCGTTGCTTCCACTCCTTTCAATAATTTAGCCATCATATCTTCCATACTTCCAGAATTAGATGTGGTGGTGTCACATCTACCAGGGGAACGTACAAACCACTCTTTTCATTCTTTTTCTTCCAACTACCTTGGTCCTTGTTTCCAGATTTATCATAATAGTTCCGACCTTGGTTTCCTTGGGCATTCCCGCGGAAACCCCCCTGATTGTTCAAGTAGTTGGCCTCATCTTCCGAATCAGATTCGTCTCTTCCTTTTGACGCAATAGCTTTCACTTTTTCGGTCTTCCCCGATAATAAATGCTTTGTAAGAAGATCCATTTGTGTTTTCAAATGTGCCATATCTTGATCATGTTCTTCTTCTCTTCTTCTTTGGTATGCAGTCATGCCAATAGATAAAGTGGGGCTTGCTACCTCAGAATCCCTGGTATGCCAAGCTCTACTTTGTTTCGTCATACGATCTAGCATATTGCTTGCTTGACCAAAGGTGAGGTCCATGAAAGATCCTCCAGCTGCATTATCCACCACTGGTTTAGTTATTGAATTCAAGGATCTATACAAGATCTCCATTAGGTGAACATTGGTCATGTGATGGTTTGGGTACCTCGCTAGCTTTGTCTTGAACCTCTCCCATGTTTCATGAAGAGCTTCAGTGGGAAGCTGACGAAAGTTGCTGATTTCATCTCTCAATTGCGCCCTCTTGGATGGCGGAAAGAATCTTTCTAGGAAAGCGTCTCTCAATTGCCTCCAATTTGTAATAGAATCAGGAGTCAGCCCATTCAACCATAGTGTTGCCTCCCCAGACAGAGACAATGGAAATAGACATAATCGAATTGCATTCTGACCAACACCAGGATTGTCAAACGACTTGCATGTAGAAATAAAGTTAATGAGATGCATATTCGGATCATCGCCTGCTAGTCCACCAAATAATCCCTTGAGTTGCAATAACTGAATCATAGTGCTTGTGATGTTGAACTTGGCTTCGGGCGCTAAAGGTGGTGGAATTATGGCCCCAGTGGCTCCGGCACCATCAAGATCATCATCATCATGGTCGAAAGCTGGCTGCATAGGTTGGCGATCATACCTAAACTGAGCTTGTCGACCTCTTCGGTTGGCAGGTGTTATAATTTCAGCATCACGCCTAGGGTTTAGTAACTCGTCATCTACTAAATCCTCTTCGTCAGGATTTGTTGCTCGCCCAGGGTTATCAATGTTTTGTTGGTGTACTTGGGCAGCGACAAGGGCAGCCAATCTTGCTTGTTCCTGTTGAGCAGCCATCCTTTCGATTTCTGCTTGTGCTTCCATTCTTCCAATGCATTGTGGTTCAGGATTGATAGGTAATAACGGTTGACCAGAACTTCTAGTATGGAGCATGCACTGAATAAAAACCTGCAGTAAACAAAAACAAAAACTGAAAGTAAAAGTACGAGAATCTTTGACCAAAGGGTCTAGTAATTATCACAAACTTGATTGACACTCGTATTCCCCGGCAACGGCGCCAATTTTTGATAATGTTCAATCTACAGCTCTCATAGGAGTGTAAAGCGGTCATTAGCAAATATAGAACCCAACCTGGGTTGGGTGTCGATCCCACAGGGAATAGCTTGGCCAACAAGTAAGAAAAATTACTAAACTTTTGGTGCAAGTCTCGTAAGAGGGGGGATTCTTGTCGTGCAAGTAATTTAAATAAAGTATCAAAATAAAAGCTGAAAATAAAAAGAAAGAATGTTACGTGAGTTGTAAACAATGAGAATTGAAGCGTTGGGGTTATGTCCACCTTCTGAGTTATACGTCTCTGTTGGCTATGAGTGTGTAGAATTGTGACATGCATGTGCTTATAGAGAATTGTATTCGATGGCAAATCCAGGCGTCTTTCGACCTATTCGAGGATTATTTCACTTTAACTCTTTCGATCTTAAAGAGTGTCTAACGGTACGAATTCTCCAAGAGATAAGTCTAGTTACACCACTAGCTTTTTAATAGGAAAGGGTGTCCTACTACCTTGACATTATCTCTTTTCCAGACAGATAACCTTTCTTTCGAACAAGTTAAATGTTATACTGGCGTTATTCTATGCGTCTGCAGCCACAAGAATTTGCATTAAGATGAAGAGAATAATGATATAAGCAGCATACGTGTCACGAACTCATAAACTCACAGCAATAGATAGTATCTCATACGGCTTCCATAACCCCAACAGAGAAGTTTAGTTACCCATGAATGCGAAGGAAATCACAATTTGCATTGTTGTTATTATAACACAAGATTGATGATTTTCGTGTAGCACAAGTGGTAGGCGTGAGGCGTGAATTCCTTAGCAATGTAACATTTCTCTTGTTGCGGAAATTAAGAATTAAATAGATGAATAGAAGAAGAAAAATAGAATTAATGGGAAGATTAGAAGAGTTGTAATTGAGAAGTAGAACGTATCTCTCCACTAAGGGAGGATTGTCTTAAAATCTCTAGCATGATAGGGTATTTATAATACCCATATCCTATTCCTACTAAGCTAATGAAATACTTAACCAAATCCTACTAAGATAATGAAATACTTAACCCATTTGTACTAGGTTAATGTAACATTATCCAAATCCAAATAAACTAATGAAATACTTAACCCAATTGTACTAGGTTAATGTATTATTATCCTAATCCAAATAAGTTACTGCAAGTCCCCAAAGTCTTCAGAAATGTTGTTTTAGCCCGGGACAGATTTCCCATGCATCACTTTTGGTCCTTTAGGCGTCCACTCTTACGTTCCTTCCTTCATGAGCTTTCTTTGGCGTCAAGTAAGCCATAAAATGCTGATTTCTGCATCATTTATACCTGAAACTTTGCTAATCATGTTTGTTAGCTCACTTACAAGAAAAAGGACTAAAAGTGCATGAAATATATAATTTGTTCTCAAAACTAGGCTAAAATATGGGCAAAATATATTGATATAGGCGTGTAAATTCGCCTCTCATCAGGGACCCATTTTCCGGGGCGTTACATACATGCTCATTCACCTTATACTAATTTTGTCTTTAACAAGTTTTAAAACCCAATTATTGATTAATTTGATAAAAGTTCCAAACCATTAAAATGATAATGCATTAATAAAGTGTGCAAAACCTCTACTTATTACATCTCCATGACCTGAAGTGATCGTTTAAAAACATCCAAAATAAAAATAGCTATTTCTGAAAATAGGAAGAATATCTCAAAACCTAACCAAATGAAAATCATTTTAGCCCCAAAAACAAGGGATATCAACATCATAAGAAGATTAAAAGGTTGTTGGAACATAGTGCTCACCCTCAAATCAGGCCTGGATTACTATTTATAGTCGAATTCATATTTCAACAGTTGGAAGATGTGATATACTCAACAAAGAGAAGAGCACAGGTAGTATCAGTACATCAACAAGTACTGGTAAGCATCATAGTTTGACTAACTTAATAATATATAAGCAAGAAAGTCAAAAAAGTATAATAGCGATCATAACAAAACTCATAACCAATGATATCAATCAAACATCCTCATGGATCACCATATAATAAAAATAACTCAAAACCAATTATATCAATCAAACAACTCATTGTGGATCACCATATAATAAAAATACACAAGTTCACCTTCGCAGGCATTCACACATACTCAATTCACATATATTTATTAAGATATCACCCAATGCATTTGAATGTGTGAATGTATGAAAGACGTGCACATCATTTCTTACTCTTCTCATCCTCGTGATTATTATCATAACATACCGGTATAGTGCATGAGCATTAATGCATCATATCATATTGTACCAGAATGGTAACGGACCCACTATATCAACACGTCATTGCAATATAATGAAAAGCAATGAAACCATAAGTCATGCTAGAAAGCAATTATTGATGTTTAATTCACAAAAAAGAACAAAGCTAAGAAAGTCTAAGTGCTACACAAAATCATAGACTACTTCAACTCCTTGGCTCAAAGTCACCTTTATGATACACTTTTTCTCTTTTTGTTTCCGTTAAATTCGTTCTTGATCTATACAATACAAAATATACACATATTTCAATAATTCATGCCTTTTTAATTACTAGGGATTAGAAATCTTTGATTTTAGCCATAACTTACCTATTTCATCCTCATAGGATTTTCTTATCATTTAAACTTCATGTATTTGACTTGAGATATCATAAGCAACCAAAATTCTAGTTCCATTAGTATTTTCAAACACCCTAAGATCATTACACATCGAATTCATACACATTCTCATCGTTTTCTAATTAATTTCCTCAACTAGGTTTAATCTCCCAAAACCTATAATTAATCCAATTCTTGTGATTCTCTAGGGTTAAGAGAAGTTATTTCAAGTCCAGAACATAATTACTTTCCTCCAAAACAAAATCACACAATAAGGAACAAAATAAGGGAAATTTCCTAAAGAAATCCAATAGCCTCTCGACGATAAATACAAATGTCTACTTGCCAATCCGCGAGACTCTATTAGACATATCGTGCTTACACCATTGAAATCAATGAAGTTGGTTTCTCTTATACCAATTTGTCATGACCCAAAAACCAAGGGTCATGATGGCACTTGTCGCGGCAAACCTTGAAAAGAAAGCCTATCACCTAAACTAATATAAAATGATAGATAATACCAAACCCAAGGTAAGACTCCTAAAGAGGAATCAAACCACACACATATAGAGTAACAATGGAATACATAGCTAATGATACCAAAGCAAATCCCAAAACCTGGTGTTAGTGTAAGAACATAACTAGTACAACTTGATATCAATATATATAAGATATCCAAATAGGAACAACTCTGTCTCTGAATAAAAATAAAAACATAGTCTAAAAAGGGAGAAGTAGTAGTCAACTCTGGAAGCATAAAAATTAGCCGCTACCTTGAAAAGCTCCAAATGTCGCTCGAATCAACCATCAAAAGATACACTCAAACTTTGATCTATACCAAAAAGGCATAGTAGGGGCAAGTACGATCCACTTGTACTCAGTTGGCATCATAGGATGACGAAGCAAAGTAGAAAATAAAGCATATAAAATACACACTAAGGGAAAGTCACCTGCATCCAGATAATGTCCCAAATGGTAGCCCACCCCGCCTCTACTAAAAGTTCTATAATATTCACATATATAATATAACACATACAAGTATAAAGAAATAAATACACATAGATGAGTATACATCAAGGGAGATAAAGTAACACAAATAAAGGTATAATGTAAATAGAATGCAATGTGGATGATGATAATGATGATGATGATGATATAATTCATGAGGTTGTCGCACAACCTCTATATACACCTACAGAGCTAAGGATTCTCGATGTAAGACCCATAGGGTGTTTTTCAACCCATATACAACTAATTCCCAATACCAATATCCAAATCTCCTCTCAAACATATCCATCGGTAGAGGGTTTAATATGGTGTCACATTTTCTATCAGAAAAAACCAGTGTTTCCAGTATCTCCTCGGTAGTAAGAATGTTTCATGAATGAATTATGATATGTGGATGTAATGGTCACAACCAAATAGAATGAGAAGTTCCATATCGAACCAATACACCAACCAAGTGAGCCAAAATCCACCCATTAATCCAACAATTCATGAATCCCATATAACTCATATGCCAATAGAATGAAAAACATTAAGAAGTTACCATTGATACCACATTAGGCTTTTTCATTAAACAAGATTACAATAAATTCCCATGTACACAAGGCCAATAATATCATATAGGACCCCATACGGTAACATATAGCTAATAATATTCAAAAATAGCCAAATAACATCAACAAAAAGGCCCCTACACGGGCACTATACAATAATATAGCCATTTTCATGATTATTTCCAACATCCATAACATAATTTTTTACCAATATTAACTACTCAGCCCTAGTTTGAAGAAAGTTAATCCATAAGCTATCTCGAATGCCAAAAACCAATCCAAAAAGCCTTCAATCTGGATCTTTTCAATGACGAATGGACCCAAAATCAACTTAAACATACAACTACAGAATTTACGCGTTAAAAGAAATCCAATGATACCCATACTACATATTTTTGTGTCGAGGTCAAAATGAACGAAATAGGTTTTTGAAAAAGAAAAGTAAAATCATAATTTTATTTTTGAAACACATTTTCCATATTTATAGGAGTCTACAACTGAAAAACCATGCAAAAAGGAGTTTAAAATGATGTCCCAATTGAAGAAAATCATGCTTAAGCTTTACCAACAAAAATCCTCGAAATTTATTTTAAAATCAGAATTGAAGTCATTTTGAAGATAAATCAAAAGAAAAGTGATAATTATAAGATCAGAAACTCACCTAACTAAAAATGAGTTGAAATCGGGATTTAAATTGGAGAATTATAATTTTGTAGGCCTTATGAGTCAAAATTTCCAATTTTTACCATTTTAATTTGCATTTAAACAAGAATTACGAGACAAAATTTGAAGAAAATAGTTCAAATAGGTGTTATGGAGCTTACCCAAGCCTAAATTGATCGAAATCACGAAACCTTAAGCTCCATGTATCAAAAATGGTGAAAATGGCGAAACATGGGTATATAAAGGACCAGGCATCGCATATATAGTCACTGGGTCGCGTACGTGGTACCTAGCCTGAGGGAAGGTATTGCATATGCAAATTTATCATAGCATTTGTGAGTCTCAGGATCGCAACCAAGATGTTGTGTATACGACACAACTGACCCATCGCGTTTATGGGTACGCCAGCTAGAAACTTAGAGAATTCCAAGTCTCCGCAGACCCCTCAAGATTCATTGAAATCCCGTGAATGTAAATAAACTATGCTACCCTATCAAATTCGATGCTTCAAACTTAATGGCGATATCAGATTTTCGAGAAAACATCAGTTTCACAAAGTTGACCCCCGAAACCTAATTTCACAACTTTCCAAACTAAGGGTCAAAATGAGATTTAAAAGCCATAAAACCACACCAACCATGCTACCGCCCAAAAGTCGATATTTCAGATCTGCTGGTGCAGTTCATTTTGCTATTAGATGCATAGATCAATGAACGTTGAACGAAGTCAACTATAAGTCTTTTCAAGCCACCAAAACCATATTTTCACATAAATTACATTTAATTTATTAAGAACTGTGCAAAGCATCCCCATACCTCAGAAATACCACAAAGTAACCAAAGACAGAGGTAAAATAGTCAAATCATATAGAAATGAATATTTCACAATCATCAAAAATCAGATTGTTACATCATCCACCACTGAAAATCTAGTTTGTCCTCAAATTAAAGGAATGGGGAAATACCTAAATCAGCAAAAAGTTGGGGATAAGAACTACACATCAGACTCGATCTCCCAAGTGGCCTTATCTACAGGTCTATGTCTCCACTGCACCTTAATCACCGAAATATATCTATAACACAACCGTCTAACATCCCTAGCCAAGATGGATATAGGTTCCTCAATAAAAGACAACCTCTTATCTAACTGAACTGAATCCCATTGATGGACATAAGTCTCATTCGAAATATAACGGCAAAGCATATAAAAGTGAAAATTAGATAAATAGCTGATAAATCTAAGGGTAAAGCCAACTCATAAGCCATATCACCAGCAGTCTAAAGAATCTCAAATGGACTAATATACCTGGGGCTAAGCTTTCCCCTTTTCCCAAACCACATCACACCCTTCATGGGCCAAACGAAAAGGAAAACATGATCACCTATAGAAAAACTAAAGGCACGAAGTTTACAATCTGCATAGCACTCCTACCTAACTTGATCTTCTCGAAGTCTTTCCTAAATAACTTGAACTCTATCCAAAAACTCACGAAATAGGTTTGTACCTCAAGGTCTAACCTCAAAAACCTCACACCAACCAATTGGAGACTGTCAATGCCTGCCATACAAGGCCTCAAAAGGAGCCATATCAATAGTAGAATGGTAGCTATTGTTATACACAAACTCTGCCTAAGCTAGATGCTGCTCTCACTAGCCACCAAAGTCTATCACGCAAGTGCAAAGCATATCCTACAATACTTGAATAGTCTGCTCTGAATGTCTGTCAATATAGGGGTGAAATTTTATATTCAGATAAACCTGAGTACCTAACTCATCCTAAATGTTCTTCCAAAAGTTAGAAGTGAACACTGAACCTTGATCCATGATGATCCAAACACTATTAGAACCATACAAATTACGAGGCAATCTAGTCACGAAGTCTATAGTAATCTATTCCTACTTTCACTTGGGAATAGGTAACCTCTAAAGCAATCTACCAGACATCAAATGCTCAACCTTTATCTACTGACAATAACGAGCTACAAAGTTTGTTACATCCTTCCTCATACACCCCACCAATGTTGTTGCCTCAAATCATGATACATCTTAGTTACTCCCAAATGGATGGAATGTCTGGAACAATGGGGCTCTTCAAAAACTAGCCTAATCCAATCACCCACTATTGATATAAAAACTTGGCCTCCAATCCTCAAAACTTTATCTGAATCAAGTGAGGCTTTATTAGCCTCACCACTCAACACCTTATCTTGAATCATTCTCAATCTGACATCAAACTGATGAGCTCGAATTTACTCTATCAAAGAAGACTTAGCCTCCATGAATTCTACAACAAAACCAAGTGTTAAAATATCAAACCTAACGATCTGGTTAGCTAATGATGGAACCTTTATGGACAAAGGCCTCTCTAGGGTCAAACGATATGCCAACCTACCCATTCTAGTCGATGTCCAGCTTAAGGCATCCGCAACCATATTAGCCTTGCACGAATGATAGAGAATAGTAAGAACATAATCCTTAAGCAACTCAAGCTAATGATGTTGTCTTATATTAAGATCTACCTGGGTGATGAAATATTGAAGGCTATGATGATACAAGAAAATCTCACAATGGACACCATACAAGTAGTGTCTCCTTAACTTCAAAGTAAAAACAATCGCGCACAACTCAAGATCATGGGTAGGCTAATTCTCCTCATCGGGCTTTAATTGACAAGAAGTATATGAAATCACCTTACCCTCTTCCATCAACACAACACCTAACCCAACATCTGAAGCATCACAAAAGATGGTAAAACCCACGCCCTCCTAAATCAAAGTCGAGATAGGAGTTGATGTCAATAAATCATTCAAAATTTGAAAGATCACCTCAAAAGCATTGGACCACTAAAAAGAAATCTTCTTTTGAGTCAACTTGGTCAATAATTCTCCAATAGATGAGAAACCCTCAAGAAAACGTCCATAGTAACCTACTAAGCCCATAAAACTCCAAATATCAATGGGTGAAGTAGGCCTATCCCAATCATGAACAGCTGTAATCTTAGTTACATCAACTGTTATACCTTTCTTAGTCACCACATGACCAAAGAAATAGATAGACTCCAACCAAAACTCACACTTAGAGAACTTAGCATACAACTTCTCATCTCTCAATCTTTGAAGCACTATCCGCAAATGCTCCCCATGATCGTCCTCACTCTTGGAATAAACCAAGATATCATCTATAAATACAATAACAATAGAGGTAACATATGATCAAAATACCTAGTTTATCAACTCCATGAATGTGGCTGGGGCATTGGTAACCAAAAAGTACATGACAAGGAACTCATAATTATACAACCTGAACTAGGGCCTAGTCGTGTTAGGTATCTCAAGTCCAAGTAGGACAAGAGACCACCCCTTAATTCCCAACCATTACCTGCCCTGCACCCCCAAGTTGGGTGAATTCTGACATATAATAAGCTTTCATAATGTTAAATTGAAGACATGATAGTGAGCCTAAAACGAAAGTCAAAAACTACAACTAATTAACCATCCATTATCAATCCTAATTCCAATACCAATGCTAACACTGATATCGACGTCGCCCATGCCCATGGTAGTCTGACAAAGCCTCTAACCAGAATCAAAGAATATTCAATCGGAATATGCCCCCGACCACAGCAAATATCAAAACCAAATAATTAAAAATGACATAAAGAACTCCATAACATGAAATGGGGTCTTTCGGAGTATGGAAGCTCACCACTTTAATCTGACTCAAAGTTGTCCTCGAATCCAAGTCACTGAGCAAGAGGAATAGTAGTATGGCCAGTTGCTGCATAGCGTAGGGATACAACACCCAAAGACAGTTAGCAGAGTGAACACTAGCATTTACTCAGGGATAAAGATATAACAATTTCATCATTCAAAACCAAATCAAATAACCATATGCAATCATATGTATACATACATATATATATATATATTATGCTGAAATAGGTAACACGAATTAGCATTAATTTAAATCCTTATCCTGGGTTGTGTATCTTACCTATCATAAAATCCACCCACTAGAGATATGGGTTCAGCTCTCCCTATTAAAAGGGCCTCGGTGCGAGTTAGCCGCACGAACTAGGAAAAAACCTAGTATGACTAGAACATCCCCCAAATACAAGTGTGACATCATGCATATGACTACCTTGACTAAACCTCACATTGTTAAACATGAGTTTCCAGTGTCCGTCAATTGCACTCATGCCTTCACAGATAGCTATTACAACGCTCCATTATTACCCAATTAAACCTTTTATACATAACCAAACCACCAATTCCATGAGTCAATTGTTAAGTCATTATAAAGTGGTATTGTCATACCGACTATATCTTGATGCAATGTCACTAGCCAATACATTGGGGAGTCATTCGTACCCCATAGACTTCAGTATTAAAATAACTTGGGAAAATCCCGTCTACCCTACAAAGTTATCAATCCAATTGTCTTTATGACCATGAAAGCCTTTATAGGTCCTTCATTTGTATTACCATGGTTATGTCAAAGCTTTAGTTAAAAAAAGACAATTTAAAATTGGTGACAATATTTTTCTCATTGACAATTTGACAAACCGGTTGAGTGCATGCCATTATCAAAACCAAAATAATCAAATTTGAGGCTCAACCATGACCACTCAATTCAATCACCATTCCTATGCACCCACATATGCAAAACCATAATTAAAACAAGGAAAACCATAATTCAACTATGAGAAACATTAATCAACCATGAACATCCCAAACCTCAAACCTTTATTTCAAAACCATAATAATACCATGAAAACCATACATTAAAATATAGGCCTTGAGTAAGTTAACAATTAGGGAGGAGTAATATGCCTTAGATACCAAGAAGTATGGAGAGAAACCACCCTTGAAAGCCCTAATTGATTATCTTGATGAAACCTTAGCTTTTGTTTCAACAGAGAGTTTGAGAGATAATTTAAAAGTGTTTTATTGGGAATAATGTGTTAATAAAGTCCCAAAGTCTATTTTAAGTCATGGTATAAAAGGGAATTAAAAGGGGGAAATATCTAGAATGTCCCCAACTTAAAACTGTAAAAAGGTCATAGGTGGTTACTAGTCGAACCACCTGACTCGTGACCATAACATACGACTCGTACCATTGAGTTGTCAGCAAGACAATGAGTTAGACACATATACACTATCCACCATATGATTCCATGATCCCACTCATTATCAGACTATATGACTTGTATGGTCTATTCGTATCCGAGATGAAACCTAAAGGGATTAGACATTGGACAACATACGACCCAACCCTACCACTCGTAACCTATCCTCACAGCTCTTAGTGAGCCACTCATACTCAAAGCCAAGTCAAGTCAGCAAGTTACTAATTTAGTTAAGGTTTGTCCTACTAAGTAAGGTTTGTCCTACTAAGTCGTCACCAACCCTAATGACTCATACCATACAGTCATTTCCAACACCAAAAACCCAACCACCACCCACTAGATACCCAATAACTAGGGTTACCTTACCCATACCCACACCATATGATTCATATGATGAGTCATTACTAGGACAGTAAGCTCAAAGCTCAAGAATTTTCAAAGGGCCAAAATCCAGGGTGTTTCAATTCTCCCACACTTGGATCAGTCATCCTCAAATGATGGGACAAAGAAGAAATTAGCATGATTAAATGCCAACCTTTATGAAATAATCACCAAAAGTGAGATGAAAATTATGTACCATGATCTAAGATGATAGAAAGAGGCACCCCATGTAACTTCATAATCTCTTGGAGGTACAACCTCTCATATTTCTCTACCTAAAATTAGTCCTCACTGGCAAAAAGTAAGAAGACTTAGTCATCCTATCCACAATGACCCAAACCAAATTGAATTGATTTCGAGATCGGGGAAGATCGGTAACAAAACCCTTGTTGATCACTTTCCACTTCCACACAGGTAACTCAACTTCCTGATATTGTTCTTTGGGCCTCATGTGCTCAGCCTTCCCTTGTTAGCACATCATGTACTTAGCTACAAAACTAGCCACATCCCACTTCATATTATTCCACCAATACATCTCCTTAAGGTCATGATACATTTTTGTCGAGCTAGGATAAATAGTATAGAGCGACTCATGTGCCTTAGCCAAGATCCTCTCTCATAATTCATCCACATCTAGAATGCACAATATTTCTTGGTACTACAAGGTACCATCGCCACTAACCTCAAAAGCCATTACTTTTAGCCTACCTACATTACCCTTGATCCTCATCAAGATAGGATCTAACACTTGTTTCTCCTTTACCTCAGCACCTAGGGATAACTTTGCCACCACCTGAATAAACACACCACCATCCTCAAAGTCTAAGAGACAAACTCCAATGTTAGCCAAACGGTGAACATCTTTCACCAATTCTCATTTTCGCTCATCCACATAATCTATACTCCCCATGGATAACCTTCTAAGAGCATGAGCAACCACATTAGTTTTACCTAGATGGTAGTAAAGACTCATTTCATAATCCTTGAATAGCTTAATCCATCTTCTTTACCTGAGGTTAAGCTCTTTCTAAGTAAGAACATATTGCAGGCTCTTATGATCTGAAAAGATATATACACGCACTCCATACAAATAGTTAAGCCATATTTTCAATGCGAACACCACAAACAATAGCTCTAAGTCATTAGTTGAATTGTTCTTCTCATGCACCTTCAACTGTCTAGAGGCATAACCTATTACCTTGCTATGCTGTATCAAGACACAACCAAGAACCATATGAGATACATCACAATAAACCACAAACCCATCAATGCCTTCGGGCAAAGTTAAGACCGGTGCCGAAGTCAGCTTGTTCTTCAACTTCTCAAAACTACCCTTACAAGCATCAGACCACGAGAACTTTACCTACTTTTGAGTTGAATTTGTCAATAGGGCAGATATAGCCAAGAAACTTTCCACAAATATCCTGTAGTAACCACCTAAATCTAATAATCTTCAAATATTGGTTGGAGTCATGGTACTAGGCTACTTCTTAACCATTGCAACTTTCTGCGGATCCACCATGATCCCTTCACTAGAAATAACATGACCTAGAAAGGTGATAGTGTTCAACCAGAATTCATATTTCAAAAATTTGGCAAACAACTACTGCTTCTTTAGGGTCAATAATACAATACGGAGGTAATCGACATGATTCACCTCGCTCTTCGAGTACACTCGAATATTGTCTATGAACAAAATGATGAACAAATCCAAAAATTGATAGAAGACTCTATACATCAAGTCCACGAATGCCGCCGGGGAATTGGTCAATCCAAATTATATAACCAAAAACTCAAAATTCCCATACCAAGTACAAAAGGCAATCTTAGGAATGTCTACCTCCCTAATATTTTATTAATGGTACCTAGAATAAAGAATAATCTTGGAGAAATGCTTAGAACCCTGAAGCTAATCAAACAAATCATTTATCCTTGGAAGAGAGATTTATTCTTTACTGTCACATAATTCAAATATCGATAATCAATATACATCTGAAGGGAACCATCCTTCTTAGCAATGAACAATACTGGTGCATCCTATGGAGACACACTAGGACGGATAAAACCCTTGTCCAAAAGATCTTTTAGTTGATCCTTAAGTTTCTTCAACTCTGCTTAAGCCATTCTATACAGAGAAATAGAAATAGGATGAGTGTTTGGAACAAGATCTATCCTAAAATCAATCTCCCTATCAGGTGGAACACCAGCAAGGTAATCAAGGAAGACCTCGAGAAATGGATTAACCATCGGGATGAAATTTAAAAAAGGACCCTCCGAGTTAGAATCTTTAACCCAGACTTGATGATAGAGACACCTCTTCAAAAATAATTTTTAGGCTCTAAGATATGATATGAACCTCCCCTTAGGAACTAGGGAACCACCCTCCCACATAATAATTGGCTCATTTGGGAACTTAAAGATAACCTTAAAGGTTTGATCCACCAAAGTCTCTTGACCACCCAAAGATACCACACAACCCCTATAGACTCTCTGGCAACCCTAGAGTCACCCATCGGGGTAGACAGTGGAGCTGACATTAGTTGTGTTCAAGAAGGATTGATTCTCATAGCACAAGATCGGTACACCTGATTAACCACTAAAGATTCTCCTACAGGGGTAGATACACGAATAGGTACATCAAGAGGCTCATAAAGTGATTCAAAACCTAAATCAAATTATGCAAATACAAAGGAGAAAGTCAATTCTAGATCAAATAATACATATGCAGGTCTAAAATGAATGGGGATAATACTTGTGATGAAAGCATCGGAGGCTTATGCCTCTAGTCTGGTGGGTATAGCATAGTACTGTCTACGACCACCAGCTAGCTAAATAGCCTCGTGATTACCACCACGGGCTCTACTACCTATACCTTATGCACCCTGGTAGAACCCCTACCTCTCACAGCTAAAATTGGAGGAGCCCTGAATATACAACGACAACAGTCTTTGGAAAAAATGGCTAGTCCCATCACACACATAGCAACCTCTATGCCCTAACTCAGTAGGAAGAGGTACAACTAGATCGAAATAGCCATCTGAAGCTCCTGAAATAGAAGACCCACTACCTAAACTCTGTAAGGCTGCCTGCATGAGTCTGCCATGATAACTATAAAAATCTCTAAAATCCCTACCTCAAGAAGTATGACCTTTAAACTTTCCAAGATGACTCACCTTCTGTTCACCTCCCTGAGATGCTTGAAGAATACCCTTAGTCATTATAGCATGATCTATAATACTCTGAAATGATATTTCACACACTACCATATGAGATGTAGCTAGTTGTAAAAAATATCCAACCCCTTTATGAAATTTTTAATGTTCTCAAATTCGGTGGCAATGTTGGCTTAAGAATATCTAGAAAAGGCACGACAACATACCTTATACTCTACAAAAGTCAGGGAGCCCTACTCCAGGCAATCAAACTCATCTCTCATTCGATCCCTCAAACTGTAAGGCATGAACCTCTCCAAAAAGGCCTCAACAAACTGCTCCCAAGTCATCACTGGAGAATCAAGAGGTTCGCAACCAACAAATCCCCTCCACCAATCGCTAGTAAGATTTCTCAACTGATAAGTGGTATACACAACACCATGCAACTCAGTAAACCCAGGTAATGCATATTCTCATGATAGTCAGTCATTAACTCATAGGCACCCTCACCAATAACACTATTGAACCTAGGAGGACCCAAGCAAGTGAACCTCTCAAACCTCCTTTGATCCTCAGAAGACATAAATGCACTCACAATGAGAGAAGTCATGGTGAATCTAGAAATATAAGATCCTACATAAGGAGTCAATATAGATGAACGTTGAACTCTTGAAATCAAAATACCATACTCAGATGCAAGTGTTGAAGGAGGAATAACACTTAGAGTCTTTAGAGTACCAAAAGTAGAAGTAGGTACCACTAGAGTATCCACACTCGAGACTGGAGGAACACCATAAGCAGACTCTCACATAGACGGAGGTATAATACTTGAATTGGAGGAACACCAGGAGCACCCAAAGGAGAACCATCCAAATGCGTCAACAAGCAAACCAATAACCCTTCCAAGACTGGGGTAGAAGAACTCAGTGGGACCATAGTACGTCCTACATCTCTAACATGTTCAACCCAAGGCTCAGGGGAGAGTTCCTTAGAACCACTCCTAGATGAAGTAGATCATCGTGCAGCACGGTACCTCGAGCTCGTCTATGACTTACAACTCGCCTTATGGACTGGGCTCTCTCCCTAGATGAAGGCTCACTATTTCTAACCCTAGAGATCTAGTTATCACCATCTGTATAAAAAAGAGTGAAATGTGAATTAGAACAAAGGTATAAAGGAAAACCGTATGATAAGGAGAAAAAATAAGGGAAATTTCCTAGAGACATCCTATAGCATCTTAAAGATTAATATTGATATCTGCGTACCAATATGCAAGACTCTATTTGATATCCTATTCTTACACCATTAAGACCAATGAACCTGGATGCTCTAATACATATATCACATGACCCAAAAACAAAGGTTCATGATGGTACCTGTGGCGAAAAGCCTTTACAAGTAAGTCAATCACCTAAACAAATATGAAATGAAAGATAATACCAAAAATCAAGGCTGTAAGACTCCTAGAAAGGAGTCAAACCAGACAGATATATAGTAACAATGGAATTCATAGTCAATTATACCAATCCAAATCCCAAAATCTGGTGTTATAGTCTAAGAACATAGCTAGTACAACTCGATATCAAAGTACATAAGATATGCAAATAGGAATAACTCTGTCTCTAAATACAAATAAAGACATAATCTAAATAATGAGAGGCAGTAGTCAACTTTGGAGGCATGAAAATCAACCACTACCTTAAACATTTCTAAATACCGTTCGAATCAACCACTGTGAGATGCATTCAAACCAAGATCTACACTGAAAGGGTGAAGTAGGGTTGATTACAATCCATATTACTTAGAAGGTATCATACACCGATTGAGAAAAGTAGAAAATATAGCATACAAAATAAACACTAAGGGCACATCACCTGCAACCAGAAATTATCCTGAATGATGGCCCACACCATTTCTACTATAAGTTCTACAATATTCATATACATCATAGCAATTACGAGAAACGAATAAACGTATAAAGAAATCACACATACAAGTACAAAAAAAGAAATACACATAGATGGATATATATCAAGGGAGATAAAATAACAAAATAAATAAAATTCAATGGGGATAATGATAATAATATGATACACGAGGTAGTCGCACACCCTCCGTATACATCTATGGAGCCAAAGCTTCCCGTGTATGACCCATGAGGGGTTCATCAACCCATATATAATCAATATACAATACCAATATCCACATCTTCTCATCGGCACATCCATCGGTAGAGGGTTGAAAAAGATGTCACATTTTCTATCAATAAAAGCCAGTATTTCTAGTATTTTCATGGTGGACAAAATGTTTCATGAATGAATTATGATATGAGGATGAAATATTCACAATGAACTAGAATGAGAATTACATATCAAATAAATATGCCAACTAAGTGAGCCAAAATCCACTCATTAATCCAACCATCCATGAATTCCACATATTTCATACGCTAATAGAATGAAAAATATTAAAAGGTCAAAATTGATATCAATTTAGGATTTTCATCAAGAAAGACTACAACAAATTCCCATGTACACAAGGCCAAAAATATCATATAGTACCCCACATGGTCACACAACAAATAATGTTCCAAAACATCCAAATAACATCAATATATAGGCCCCCACACGGGCACCAAACAATAATATAGCCATTTTCATGACTATTTCCCATACCCTTAACATGATTTTTTACCAATATTAACTACCCAACCCAGTCTAAAGAAACTTAAGCCATAACCTACCTCAAATGCCAAAAATTGACCCAAAAATCTTTCAATCAGAATCTTTTCGCTCACGAATAGTCCTGGAATCAACTAAAACATAAATATACAAAATCTGCATATCTAAAGAAAGCGAACGATACCCATATTGTCTATTTTTGTGTCAAAGTCAAAATGGACCCCTAAATGGGTTTTTGGAAAATAAGGGTAAAATCATAATTTTATTTTGAAACATGTTCCCCATACTTATAGGAGTCTACAGATGATAAAACAAGTAAAAATAAGCTAAAAATGAAGTTCCAATTGAACAAAAAACCATGCGTAAGCTTTACAGGCAAAAATCATTAATTTGTTTTAAAATCAAGAATTGAAGTTTTTTGAAAGATGAAATCGAAAGAAAAGTAATAATTATAAGATTAGAAACTCATCCAAGTGAAAAGCAAATTGAAATTGGGATTTAAATTGGAGAATAACAATTCTTAGGCCTTACAAACCAAAATCCCCAATTTCTACCATTTTAATTCATGTTTAAACAAGAATTACATGATTAATTTTTTAGAAAATAGTTGAAATTGTTGTTATGGAGCTTACCCGAGCTTAAACGTGAACAAAATTGCTCAAAATAATAAAAAACTAAGCTCCAAGTCTAAAAAATGGTGAAATATCAAAACATGGGTATATAAAGGACCCAAACATCCCATATACGATTATCGGGTCGCTACGGTACTTGGACCGAGGGCCGGTATCGCATGTACAAAACTATTGTCACACACGTGAGTCCCGTGATTGTAACCAAGATGTCATGTATGAGACGCTTGCGTTTGGTTAGCTAAGTCACGTAAGCAACTGAATCATCATATTTTCGGATTCACTAGCACCAAGCAAAAACTTAGAGAATTCTAAGTCTCTGTGGACTTCCTAAGATTTATTCGGAATACCATGAGTATAAATGAACGATGATACCCTAATAAATTTGACAATTCAAAATTAATGGCGATATTACATTTTCAAAAAATATCATTTTCACAAAGTTGATCCCCAAAATTTAATTTTACGACTTTGCGAATCGAGGGTCAAAATGAGATATAATAGTCATAAAATAACACCAACCTTGCTATCACCCTAAAATCAATGTTCCACATTTGTTGACGCAATCTTTTTTGCTATCCTATATGGTTGTTTTTAGCACTATAAAAAAAATAAATCAATTATATACTCTCCAGGATCCA
Source organism: Capsicum baccatum var. pendulum (assembly GCA_030864225.1). Taxonomy (NCBI): domain Eukaryota; kingdom Viridiplantae; phylum Streptophyta; class Magnoliopsida; order Solanales; family Solanaceae; genus Capsicum; species Capsicum baccatum. Next base: position 9,305,787 of record CM061552.1, read on the forward strand.
GGAGGGAAGCACAAAATGAAAACAAACATAGAAACTTCAATTAAGTCTAGTGTCGATGCTATAGAGTAATATTTTATAGAATGTTGAAGGAGGCTATCAACCTAAGAACTGCACAGATTAATAAATATTGACCAAAGTCAACTATAAGGATTCTTAAACCACCATAAACCATAATTTTACGCAAATCACACCAAAATGCATTAGGAATCATGTCAAGCATTCTCACACCTCAAAAATACCACAATGCAACCAAGCGAGGGGGGGATAAATTAATCAAATCAGACAAAAATTAATATTTCACATAAATCATCAAAAATAAGGTCGTTACAGATAAACCCTATAGCCTGAGTTCTATAACTCTATTTTTGGTGCCAAAAGTTAATATGACTTCCTTTATTCATTGGCTATCTAAATTTCATATCTAATCCCATCACTACAACCCATATTAATACCAAATTTCATTCTATTATAACACCCTAAAAAATAAGCCAATCCTAGACTAGCCCTGAATTTCTCAAAATTTCTCTAAGGAAAGTCTACGTGAAATTTTCATTTCCTATTTCAGTGTAATGATATTTTGGATCGTTACATAAATAAATCAAATTATTCAAAGAATTTATTATTTTAAATATCAACAAAAATAAAAATAATCAAATTATATTACCAAGATACATGTTATCATTAATTCCGTCATGACCCAAAAATCAAGGGTTATGATGGCACTTGCCATGGAAAGCCTGGACAAGCAAACCTATCATCCAAACTGATATGAAATAAGAAAACAATACCAAAACCTCAAGGTTAGACTCCTAGGTCGGAGTCAAATGACACATGTATAATGAAAGAAAAAATGCATAGCAAAAGATACCATACAAATTTTAAAACCTGGTGTCACAGTGAAGAACCACTAAATACATCTCCACTGTCAAATATACAATTAAAGTCTAAAAAGGAAAATAATGTGTATCGAAATATAAAACAAGACATGAAATAGACAGGAAGAGGTATTAAAACAACTCTAGAAGCATAGATCATCTGCTACCTCGAGTACACTCCAGATACAGCTCAAATCAACTACCGTGTAGTGCACTCGTACCTGAATATGCACCAAGAGTTTGTAGTAGGGGTAGGTATGGTTCACTTGTACTTGGTAGGTATAGTAGGATGACTAAGAAAAGTGGTAAATAAAGTATATAAAATACACACTATGAGCACGCCACCTGCAATCAAAAAGTATCTCAAATGGTAGCCCACACTATCTCCACTAACAATTCTACAATACACATATATACCATTCACAAATACGAGAAAGAAGCACAAGTATACAAGTATACCAAATACAAGTATAAGAAAGAAGTACAAATAAAGAGATATCATATCAAGGGAAATAATACAACTCTGAATGAGCACAATGTATATGAAATGCAATGAAGATAATGATAATGATGATGATAATATAAAGATGAAATGATGCTCAAGGGTGTTGCACAACCTCTATATACACCTACCGAGATGTGATTCCAAGTAGGACTCATGTGGGTTCGCAACCCATATATAATACAATATCCAATATCAATATCCATAATTCTTCTTCGGTACATTCATCGGCAGAGGGCTTTTAAAAATATCATATTTTCTGTTAGAAAAAACTAGTATTACCAATATTTCAATGATGGTACCAATATTTCTTGAATATATATGATATGAGCATGTAATGCTCACAAACCAAATGAGAATTTTCAAAACCAACTAATATACCACTCATATGAGCCAAAAATGCACAATAATCCAACCATCTATGAATCGAATGTAATCCATGTGCTAATAGAGTAAAATACTTAATGATATGCCATTAATAGCACAAAATTTCTAAATTAGGATTTTCATCAAAAGATATAATCAAATATACATACACAAGGACAACAATATCGTATAAGACTGCACATGGTCACACAAAGCAAGTAATAGCTTAAAACCACCAATTCACAATAATATAGGCCCCCACACGGGCATAATATAACAATATAGTCATTTGTAGGATTGGTTCTCGCATTCTTAACATAATTTTATATTCATATTAACTACTTATCTAAGTCTGAAGAAAGATAAGCAATAACCTACCTCAAATATCATAAATCAGTATAAACATGCCTTCAACATCGAGCTTCAACCTCACGAACGAACCCAAAACTAACTACAATACACAAATGTAGAATTTATCCATCAAAAGAAAATAAAATATACCTATATTACCCATTTTTAGGTCATGGTCAAAACAGACCCTCAAAATGGATTTTCATAAAAGAAGGGTAAAACCAAAATTTTAGTCCAAAATTTTGCTTCCCATGATTAAAGGAACTTATAGCAGAAAAACCAAGTGAAGATGAGTTTGAATCGGAGTTTCAATCGAGAAAATACCAATGTAGGCCTTTCGGGCCAAAATCCCTAAATTACACATTCAAATTCAAGTTTTATCAAAATCTAGAAGATAATAATCAAATAAATATAGTAGAAATAGGAGTTTTGGAGTTTAACCAAGATAAAATTGGAAGAAATTTCCTAAGAACTCGAAACACCAAGATTTGAGTATCGAAAATAGTGAAAATTGCAAAAATGAGGGATTTGATCCACCCAGGTATCGCTTAAGTGATCATTAGGTTGCTTAACCGATCAGGTGTAGCTGAAGCAATGCTCGCCTTGTAGCGTAAGAGACTAGGTTGTCGCTTAAGCGAGACTAGTGTCACTTAAGCAGCAATTTGACTGTCAAGCCAAGCCACTTAAGTGATCAAAGTATCGCTTAAGCGGTGCACCAACTGAGTAGTGCAGTAGTTGGAGACTTGGAGAATTCCAAGACTCCACAGACCCCTTAAGATTAATTCAGAATCTTATGAATGAAAATAAACTATGTTACTACACTAAATTTTATGCTCTGGACTCAATGGCGATATCAGAATCTTGAAAAAATATTATTTTCACAAAGTTGACCCCCGAAATTAAATTTCACAACTTTTTAAACTAAGGGTCGAAATGAGACATAAAAGACGTAAAATCACACCAACCATGTTAGCAACCTAAAATTGACATTCCAGATCTATTTTCATAGTTTATTTTTTCATTCGATGTATAGATCAATAAATATTGATTGAAGTCAACTATAAAACTTTTATAACCCCCAAAAATTACAATTTCGCAAAAATCACACCAAAATATACTACGAACTATGCCAATCATCCCATGCCCTAGAAATACCACAAAAAAACCATGTGAAGGGGTAGAATGGTCAAATCACATAGAAATAAACAATTTACACAAATTACCAAAAATCATGTCATTAGAAATCCCTTGATTTCCACTTATATTATGAGATTTTGTTACCAAAAATATCTTCTGTTACTGAAATTAGTTGTGCGTGTATCTAAGATACATGGACCTGTATGAACAAATGATGTATCTAGTCTTTTCAGTGTAGCAGAAAGTGTAATTTCAAAAATTAGTATTTGAGGGAGTAATTAACTCTTATACTAGTGGGGTTTTTGCTATTTAGTCTTTATTGAACTATATAGATCATCAAATATGGAGTAACAACACAAAGTTAGCGTAATGTATGAGCTGTTAAGTGTTGTTATTGTACAATTTGTTATATTGGTCACGATTTGCAAGAAGAAGAATTAAAAAAATAAATTTCAATTAATTGATGGTTAAAAGTACATAACCAAATATACAAGAAAAAAATAAAAATATTTGAGTGACTAAAAGTACAAATTTTCACCTTTTTCTTTAAATGTTCCTACTAGATTTATAGATAACCTTTAAAAGTAAAAGATTTTGGAATTGTGAAAGTCGTAGAGATTGAACTATATCCCCTTGTTTAGCCCCTAAAGTAAAAGAGAAGTCTAAATCAAAATGTCTGCAAGCATTGAAAATAATAGCTGCCCTAGAAATTCTCATAAGAATATTGAAGAAAATGTAGGACTATCATACTTAAAATTCAAATGCTAAGATAATCGAAATAAAAAGTTGGAGTACTAATGGTCATATCACATCATCTTATGCCCTTAGAAATTGAAACAACCACCTCTTACAATTACTAGATTAAACTCAACCAATTAACCAATTGATTAATTGCATGTACTGGTTGAAGAAATTATAGAATTTGATGGCCATACATAGTTTTGTTATAATAAACTAATTATGTATAGATAGTCACTAAGGGTAATTTAGTAATTTCATTAGTTAGTTATTAAACACCTTTAGTTTTAAAAGTTGGTGGTGATTGTTTAGTTAGTAAAAATAATCTATGAGTTTCCCTAAGCTCTATATAAAGAGTCAATTGTACACTTTATAATTCAACTACTTGAACAATTATTTTATTGTTCCTCTTTGAAAACATTTTTTTTGCTCTTCTCATAGAATAATCAATACAGATCATCAATGGTGATATGATAACTTCATAGTATCAGATCAGTTTATGGTATCAAAGCCAATGATCTTTGGCTCAAGTCATATTCTACTTTGTCTCCCTCTTTTATTTCTTTAAATTTAGTTTCAAATTCTGGGTTCTTATTCAAATTCTATAATTCTAGAAAACTATAAATTCTGATAAACAGTTAGAAAAACTGAGTTCTTAATGAAATTCAAGAACCAATAGTGTTTAACAATCAAAATAAACAAACAAATTCAAGTTCTAAAATATGGAGGTGGATTGAGTTCTCAAGAAAGAAAGTTATCTCTAAGAGTTGATCAAAATCATCCTTTTTTTTCTTGATGCCACTTTGTAAGTGGTACATCTCTAGTCTCTGTTCAGTTAACAGGCACAAAGAATTATTTCTTTTGGAGTGGATCTATGTGTCTTGTCCTACTAGGAAGAAATAAATTAGTATTTATTAGTTCAACAAAGAAAAAGAGAGTTTTATAGAAGAACTTTGGCCACAATGAGAGAGGGTTAATGTTTTACTATTTCTAGTTAATAAATATTATATATGTTGATCTACTTAGTGGAGTAGTTTATGCTTCTAATGCTTGGGTTGCATAGAAAGAGTTGATGAAAGATTTGATAAAGTAAATTGTTCAAGAACTTCTATTTGTACCAAGAAATTGCAACCTTACATCAGGGCACTTTTATGTAGTTGTGTATTTTGCAAAACTGAAAGGCCTTTGAAATAATTTGAGTCACTAGTGCCTTCTCCTGGATGTGAATGTGAAATATCAAGGGATTTCTAGACTTATGTACAAAGACAAAAATTGTATCTGTTCTTGATGGGCTTGAATGATTCTTACCTATAATCTAGAAGTCAAATACTACTTATGACTCCACGAACTTATATGAACCAAGCCTATGTCATGATTATGAATGATAAAGGGAAAAAGGCTATGACATCTTTATCTACAGAATTACTGGATGTTCCACCATCTACACACTATGATTTAGCTACTTTGTACTCAAAAACAAGATACTAAAATATCATAAGTAAAAGAAAGATTACTCTTCTTAGTGTGACTATTGCAAAATGAAAACACACATTAAAGAAAATTATTATATGTTTGTTGGTTGTCCTTCTAATTTCAAGAAGATGAAAGGGGTTTAGGGGAAATCTTAGAAATTCCCAAAGTGCTTATAATTTTCAAGTTGAAAACTCCTATGATAGTAGTTTTTATGGTGGTCAAACATCTATAGACAGTACTAGGGGAAAGCTATGAATCGGTGTCTCATTATAAGTATGTTAATCAGGAAAATGATCATCAAATTATGACAAATGTTACTAGTTTGTACCAAGCTCAAAATCATTTCACAGTACATGGAGCTAGTCAACCACGAACCTATATGTTTATCAAAGATCAGTATAAGCAGATCATGTAGATGATAAATAAATCTAACATCTCAACTAGAGCAAATATGGTGCACACATCTACTACAACAGGTAAAATAAGGATGTAGGTATACACAGTAGTAGCAGTATAACCAATGCATTCCTAGTCTCAAGTAATAATTGATAATGGATCGTTAATATTGGTGATACTAATCACATGTGTCAGATATTAACATGCTAGATAAAATAGCAATAACTTAAATTGTGATTTCAAAATGGTGTATTTTCCATATGGTGATATCTCACGAGTTACACATTGGTCACATTTTAATTTCCTCAAGAAGTATTCTTAAAGGTGTGTTTCATTAACCATAATTCAAGTACAATTTAATCTATGTATCCAAGGTCACTGAAGAACTATTTTGTGGTGTCTTTTTATGGAACAACCTTGATTGTGAAATTTTGTTATTTTATGTGTTTTGATCATTTTCCTTCCTCGTAGTTGAAACATGATATTTATGAGATGTAGGGATATTTGGCATGGTCTTCGATGAATTTAGGAGTGATTTCCGAGAATTTGAGGCTCTTAAAGACTTTGAAATCCACGAGTTTGGTAAATATTTTGTGTTTTCAAAGATGAATGATGATTTGGACAATTTCATTAGATTGAGAATATAGACTAGGGGTAAGTAGAAGGTTTTCTAGGGTTTTATTTTGCATTTTTACCTTCCTTTTGAACAATAGTAAAATAAGCCAATACGGTCCCAAGGGCTAAACTATTGTAAACAATCTCTTTTAGGAAATCCAATGGTGCAATTGAATTTGGAACATAAAAAAAGTCTAGTAAAATATATGGTTTAGTTTTTTGGGATCTCGAATGAATCCTGATGGTTAGTTCGGAGAGTTTGAAGGAGTAGAATTCAGTTAGGACAACAACTGATATTTGGTGCCAAAATCCTTATTTATGAACATGGTCCCTTGGCTACTAATGTGGAGAAGGAAAATCTCATTTATCTCAATCACGAGGGTGGTTCCCGCGATCGCAAAGTTTTAATGAGATCGAGTCAGATTCTTTCTTCATCACGAATATGATAGATCCAGGACATTAGTTGTCATAAATGTGAACGAATAACTATGAACGTGATGGCCAATTAAATGGATAATCAATTTTGACCCTCGCAATCATGAGTCTTCAGCCACGATTGCAAAGTACCCTTTACAAAATGGTACAAATAGCTCATTTCCATGATTTTTCTCTATTTTTGGACTTGGGAGCTTCAAGAATGGATGCATTTTAGGGTTTTCTATATCATTTGTTCTTAGGTAAGTTGTAAACTCATATTTCTATTGAATCTTATTAATATCATTAAATATACCTTTTTTATCCTTATTTTAAAATGGGGGGGGTGGGGGGGTGGAGTGTTGATAAATCTTTAAAAAAGTTTTTTCTTTGATTTAAGAATCAATTTAAACTCTTTTTAATGGGTGTTTCTAGTTGTGGGCTCATATGAACATCGGGAATATTTTTCTAAAATAAAATTTTGATTTTACCTCTTTTGATTTTAAATCCATTTTTTGAACTCGTTTTTGACCCATCTTAAATATAGTTGATAAAGGTATCATTAGCTTCCTTTTAAGATTTAAATTATGTATTTGATAGATTTATCTCATTCCGCGACTATCCAAAAAAGGAAAAACTATGCATTAAAGCGCCTAGGCTTGGATTTTATCACCTTGAGATAAGTAATGGCTTCACTTTCTTCTGAATGGGCTAGGTATTTAACAAATGTGTAAATTATTCTATGGGTTAGGAAAATAGACATGGGAGTTATATTTCAAGATTATTATTAATATTATAGTGTGGAAGTGTGGAGGCTTATATGAATATTGACGTTGTCTTGGGAGAATATATATTGTGTGGTTCCCATTTGGGGATTTATTTGACATTAGAGGAATTTTTATGCATTAGATGCCATGGTTATTATTGTGATACCCGTGCAAGGGATTGAATAGATGTTATAGGCCTTCTTTGAAAAGTATTTACCTTTAATATGATAGAAATACCCGATTTAGGGGTTTGAAATAATATTATTGAAGTCGTGCATGATTATTCATTCTAGTGGTGCCGAGAAAGAGCAGAGATCATGAATTATTATGATATTAAGTTGATTTTGAGCACATATTACTTATATTGAATTGATCATCATCTTCATATTGATTGGTTATAAGAATTATATCCTTATTTCATACTTACATATTCATGAGATACTGGTAATATTAAGAAGAGATAATACATCGAAACACCTCTAAACTTGTATCCAAAACTTACTTTAGACCCTAATTAATCGGGCAATTATATACCCCCCTTAAAACTTTCAAATGAATTTTTTACACCTCGAATTGCTGATGTGGCAAATTCTTTAAAAATCTGCGTGTAAGTGGTCCAAAGAACGTAGAAAAAAGTTGTGCCCACCTTCTAAATTTTATAAATTCTCTTTATTTATATATATATATATATATATATATAATGTAAAAGTAAGAAACCATTTCTTCTTCATCTTCTTCGTTGCCCCCCCCCCCCTTCCCGTTCTTTATCTCTTCGTTGCCCCCTCTCATTCCCTCCACCCCCTCACCCTCCAACATATTATTTCTTTATCTTTTTCATAACCCCTTACCCATCCCATTTCTTCACTGAGGCAAAGCCATGAAATATTTCGTAAAATGTGAAATTGAATGTTTTGAGAAGTTTATGAATTAAAGCTTTTGTGTTTTTGAGTTAAAAAATTATGAAATTTATGATACTTGATAGGCAATTTATGTTAAAATTTTCTCAAAGTTGACAACTTTATTGTTTCAAAATGATTTTTTTAATTCCTCTCTACCCTGATTTCTCCACTTTCTCTACTTTGATTTTTGCCAATTACCGTACCTCTCAATCCGTCATCTCAATGTGTGTGTGCTGTGTGGAAATGGGAGTCTGTATGGGTGTTTGTTTACTATGAGTGAGCCAAGAAAATTGGAGGCCCTCCTTTGTGAATGAAGAATCTCTATATGTATATCTCAGTGTGTGTGTATTGTGATGGGATGGTGATGTGTGTACTTATGGTGTATGATGTAGTATCGTGAGAGTGATGATGAAAGGAGTGGTGCTAATTCTCTTTTGTGTGTGTCTATATTATGAATTGAATTGTTGTTCATGATTGTTATCTAATGGTATTAATGGAAAAAATGAAAAAATTAGAGAAGAAGGCATTAGGGTTGGAAGAAGAGAAAGATAGGGGGGCAGGAGGAATGGTCTGAGGGGAAGAAAAATGGGTGGTAGAGTGGGGTGGGGGGTTCAATGAAGAATGAAAATGGTTGGGGGTGGGGGGTTCGAAGAAGAAGAAATTATAATTTTTTAAAAATAAATATATAAAAGTAGTATATATATATATATATATATATATATATATATATATATATATATATATATATATATATATATATATATATATATATATATATATATATATATATATATATATATATATATATATATATAAATTGTATATGTGTGGGATTATTTTTCTAAAAAAAATATATAATTTCTTATGTGGCAATGACATGGAAATGACATGGCACTGACGTGGCTCAAATTGGGGCGTGTGTACTTCACTCTCCACAATGAGAGTGGTATAATATTTTTAAGGGGGTAAAAAATTCACTTTAAAGTTGTTAAGAGGGGTATATAATTGCGCTATTAGTTTAGGGTCTATAATATTACCAAACCCGTTTCCCCACCTTCATAAGTTATAATGCACGTGTCTTTTCCTCCTAAAATGCTCAAGAATACAAAGGAGGAATTTCTTTATCAAAATTTAAGCTTTCAAGTCTCAATTCAAGTTTCTCTAAAGAAAATTCATCAAGTTCAAGTATGTAGGGTTTAAACAAGGACAATCTTTCATTCTTGTGCCTAAAATTGTAGTTCTTACATGAGTTTTAAGGATTTAATGGTTAGTGTCTATACCCATTTTTCATGTTTTTATAGTTATGACATTATCCTATGATTTAAAGTTTAGTTATCATAAGAATTTACCTTTACTCATATTTTTACTTACATGATTTTCATTATGTGATGAATTTCAGTAGTTTGACATAAAGTTTCATTAGTTGATAAATGTATATGATTTTCAGCATGATTCAATCAGTTTACAAGTAAGAGTATCTCATGTTAGCATGATTCTCTTAATTTAAAAAAAGTTTTGACTTACTATTTTGGATTAGGGATTATTACAATATGATTCATATTTTAGTTTTGATCTTATGTTCTCAAACATGATATGAAATGCACACAGTCACTCATGAGTATGATTTATCAACTGGAGCACGATTAATTTTTAAATTTATAAGCCCTTATGCTTAATTTATTGTGAATTTCATACATTATGAGAACCAGTATATACTTTGGGAGTAGTATCTAACACTGAGAGGGGAATGGGGGTTCAGTGCTTCCTATTTGCCAAAAACTATATGCCACAGTAGGTTTAAGGGTCCTTGCTAGAGAGTGTCTCCTTTCCCTAAGGGGCTTAGTTTAGTAGTCACTCAATTTCAGTTCAGGTTTTATACCAATGAAAAAGGTAGATCAACCCACCTTAACGTGGATCAAACGTTGGATTCGATGCTAGCTCACATAGTTTATATCAATTGTAAGGATCTCCCAAAGATAATTTTCAAAAATTAAGTGTAGTGACTCGCAGAGCCAATCAGATTATGTTTTTCTTTGCATGCTCTATGATATTCTAGTTTAAGTTTTATTCAGTACCTTGGTGAACCCACTTACACTTAATATTCATGTTTTCAGTTTATGGCATATATCAATTTTAATTATTGCATTCACCCTCACATACCTAGTGCATTCCAAAAGTACTGGCCGTATATATGTTTGTGTGGCTACATTATCTAATAATATAGGTCTAGTTGTTCGTCCTTATGGTATGATTAGCCACGATCACCACATCCTATATTTTATTAGTTAGTGAGTCCTCCTGGTTTGAGGGTCAAGTCTATGTTTAATTTCAAATGTTCAGTTTACTATTAATTTAGACTTTATGTTTTCAGATTTTTTCTACTGGGGTCTGTCCCAGTGGCTCTTCAATTTTAATTAGAGGTTTTTCAAGGCTAGTCAGATAATGTGTTGCTTTCAGTTTCCCAAGAGCTTGATTGGTTTAAATTTATAGTATTTCTTGAGATGGTTCATCCATGTGAACTCAAATTTATAAATTGATTTATTTCTACTCTTAATCTGAGATTATTTTATCAGGGTTCAATATTGAGTAGATATCCTGGGTCAGCTTTTGGTTGTTTGTAGTGCCAAGCACCATGTGATGTTTAGGGGATATCCCCGATTGTAACATTTTATTTATAGTTTGGATAAATATTACTATGGTATGACTTTGTTCTAGGAGTTTCATGTTAGTTTATTTCTTTTTTTTCTTATATTTCTTATCTCTTATAGGCATTTGGCTTACCTACCAAGATATGGTTGGTGTAAGAGCCATTATGACCTAAAATTTTAGATCGTGATAAATTGGTATCAGAGCATTAGGTTTATCAATCTCCTAAGTAAAAGAATAGGATACTAATAAGGTCTTGTGGATAAATACATTGACATCTGTATCTATCTTCGAGATGCTATAGGATGTCTTTTGGATAAAATTCTCTAATTTAATTCCTTATTGTATAATTTATTCATACCCAATATTCTAAACTTGTATTCATTATTTTCTATACAGATGGTAATCTTGAGATAGAGGATAGGTACGAATAGCTGGCCCAGTTAGATAATATAATAGGGTGGCTTCTCCTAAGCCTGAGGTTGATTATGCTGAAGATGATTATCAGACAAAGGATTTGGGGATAGCTCAGATTCCTTAGGGTTTAGTGGATACCCTAGTGTTACAAGATTTAGTTATTTATCTCTTGAGTTGTCTGGATGTACTCCGTCTATTGGTGTTTCTGTATGTATAACAGATATTTATCAATCTTTAGAAGGTATTCAGCTACTAGAATAGGCTTCTGCTTATGATATTCTAACTTTAAAGTTACAACCATCTTTTATGGTACCCTCATGTATTAATTCACCATCTATAGGCTTAGTATTCCTCTAATTTCTTTGGGTCCTATGATGTCTTCTATTGATCAGGAGAGGTTGAAGAGGATCATTTATTTGGCTCCTTCCAGGTTTAGCAGTTCTATTAGACAGAATGCTTATGAATTCCTTATTGACTGCCAGAAGGTTGCATAACCTAGGATTCCTTGAGTCTCATGTGTTTCTTACATGAATCATTAATTGACAGATATGTCCAGACAATGGTGGAGGTCTCTTGCGTTTGCAGACCTTTAGGTTTGCCTACTATGATATGGACTTAGTTTTCTAAGGCTTTTCTAGAGAGGTTAGTGTCGTACAATTTAAGGGATCAGATGAGACATAAGTTTGATCACCTAGAGCATGGCTCTATGACTATTGTTGAATATAAGGCACGCTTTTATAAATTACACAGATATTCCACCGCCAGTGTCTCCATTGAGTTAAAAAGGATTAGAAACTTTGTTGGGATTGAAGGGCTCTTATCAGTTGGCTATGGCTCAGTTTATGGTTTTAGGAATTTTATCCATAGTATTGTAAAGCATGATAAGTTGATTGAGTCAATTAGTTAGGATACCCAAGGAGGTGCCAAAAAGGTGCACCATCAGGGTGAGTTTAGTAAATATACATCTTGAGGCAGGGATTTCTATGGTAGAGGTTCTTGTTTTTATCATGGTAGAATAGTTCAAGTATCTTTGTAGGGTTTAGGTGGTAGGCCTTCAGTTTCTATGGCTCCAGGTAGCCAGGGGTTAGGTTGTCTGGGTAAAAGCTCTAACTTTAGTTCATAATGGTAGGGAGGGTGTTCTAACTCCTTTGGACACGTACCATATGAGTCTAGTAGTAAAGGATATAATGCATGTGAGGAGATGAGTCATTTGGACCTTTCCTACATAATTATTAGCTTCAACTTTGCCCTACTCTTATATTTGTAGTCGGAGGTAGTTCATAGAGTGATAAGGATGGTAGTTGAGATGCTCAAGGTAGAGCTAGGGGAGCTCATAGTAGTGTATATGGGGAGTCTTAGTCTAGGAAAAAACATGGATAGTTCTTGTTATACCTGGAATACTCAAGGTAGAGGCCTCTGATGTAGTTATTACAGGTATTGTCCTAGTTTTCTACCAATCTTCTTTTCTATTATTAGAACCTGGGTCTCCATTCCCCTACGTGTCTCTATATTCTGCTATTAGTTTTGATTCTTTACATGAGTTCTTTATTGAAACTCTTCGTGTTTCTACCCCATTAGGAGATTCTTTAGTAGTGGATCAAGTGTACCGATCTTGTGTAGTGACCTTTACTTAGTGTGAGACCTTAGTACATTTGATTATCCTGGATATGATTGACTTTGGTGGCATCATGAGTATGGATTGGTTATCTCCCTATCATACTATTTTGGATTAATATACCAAGATCGTGACTCTAGCTACTCCGAGCATTCTAAGGATAACATAGAAGGTTACTCTTTGTTTAGGGCTTAAGGGAGTTATATCTTTTATATGTGTTCGTCGCATGGTAAAAATGGATTTTTGTCTTATTTGGCCTATGTTCCTGATACTAATGTTTCTTCACTGCCTCCTTTGGATTCTATTTGGGTTATTCACGAGTTCATAGATATTTTTCCTACTAACTTGCAGAGTATGTCTTTGGATCATTATGTTGATTTTGCTATTAATGTTGAGTAGGGAACCAAGACTATTTTTGTTTCTCCCTATAGGATGGCCTTAACTGAATTGAAAGAATTGATGAAGCAATTGCAAGATATATTGAGTAAGGGTTTCACTAGACCTAGTGTATCTCTTCGGGGTGCTTCTTTCATGAAGAAGAAATATAGATCTATATACATGTATATCAATTATCGACAATTGAATAAGGTGATGGGCAAGAATAAATATCATCTTCTATGCATTGATGATCTATTTGACTAGCTTCAAGTCACTTTGGTGTTTTCCAAGATTGACTTGAGATTTAGGTATCACCTGTTAAAGGCTAGAGCTTTAGACATTTCAAAGATAGTTTTTGTAATACCCCGCATGTTTCTAAGCTAGGAAGTGAATAAGTTTTTCTACGTATGAAACCTCCTATCTTGTGAGTAGCATTTTAGTGCATGACTTACAATGAGTATCCTAGAAATAAGATAGCTTATGATGCGTTAATCAAGTTCATATGAGTCACTTAAGGTAATACAAGCTAAGATTTTTTGAATCCATCAAGTTTTAGTGTTCGATTTTGCATGGGTCATCTTTGAACGATTATAACTCGATATTAATGTGGTATTTTGGCAGATTTAGACCCACCAAATAGTAGAGAATCAAATTAGCTTTCCAACGATACCAATTTTGCCTTAATCCAATACCCGAGCGAAAAGATATGCCCATTTTTGTGAGAGACAGTAAGGATAGGCGATTGATTAGGCGCTGCCCAATCAAACATAGGCGATTGGTTAGGTGCCGCCCAACCTAGCTTAGGCAATCCCTTGGGCTCTGCCTAAGTCAGTTCCAGGTGCCAAAAACAGTCCGTTTTGAGTTATTTTGAGGGTAACTAAGTCTTTTAACATTCCTTACACGTCCCTAAACATAACCCTACGAAATATATAGCTTCTAAACACATTACAACCCTATTAACATCTCAAAGCTCATCATCCAAGAGCACTAAAAGAGAAAAACAACTAGGGTTGCATAATTAAGCTTGAAGATCCAATTTCAAGGAAATTCCTCTGTCAATCATCAAGAACCTCCCTTCCAAGGTATGCATTGTGTTCATCCACGGATTCCTTTTATCCGTGGAGTTCAAGAATCAATCTTTAAAATACAAAATCTTAATTGATTGTGGTGATATGATCATACCCATGTTGATGCTTGTTTGTTTTGCTATATAATAGTATCGTGACTGTATATATCTCATGAAAGTTATGTTGTTAGTTGAAAAACATGATCTTTGGATGAATTGATACAATGCAAGTATGAAATCCACCTATGCCTTAAAGAATGCATGCAAGGTGTTTGATAAAATACCTAGTATGTTAGAACTTCATATTTACATGATTTCATGATATCTAAATAACAAGTTCCTATTAGTCATACACTCCAATATGAATTTCCATGCAAATTATGTGTTGTTATTGTTGTGGTATAAAGCATGTATGATAATGGAGATATAAATTATGTACATGAAATATATCCATGCTTTCCCTACCATGTTTGAGATGTTGAATAAATACATGAAGTATAATATCCCCAAATCATTACAATATGAACTAAATGTTACATGTTGCCATTCCCTTATGCTTGAATGGTTTCTATGCAATTGCAATGAATAGTATATATTGTCGGAATGCCTATTATATTAGAATATGAGATTTATGACTTGATTATAAGCATTCCTATTCCTGATAGATATTATGATGACCATGTACTTCATGAAATCCCCCACTCATGTATTATGGATTTTTGTTGATGGTCGTGTACTCAAGAAATTAAAGTTGTGTCAGTTTCCTTTCATCGAGTCCTGGGGGTACTTGTACCTGAAAAATATAGTTGTGTGCCTAGATCCATGTCATGTTTTCACGATACTCTCAGTCAAGCCATGATCTATAGAATTCAGTCAGTTATGTGACTCAGGAAAACTCAGAAATCTCAGTAGTACAATAATCTCAGTAATCTCAGTGCTCAATAACCTCAGCAACCTCAGTATTCATATTCAATATCAGTAACTTCAGTACTCTTAACAGGTCCTCAGAACTCAGTACATTCCGTCATTCATCGAAATCCAGTAAACTTAGTTTAGCTCCGCTAAACAATACCACTAGTATCAGTCTAGTTAATCAGTATCAGTTTAGCTAATTAGTTCAATTCAGTTATTCAGTTCATCTTAGTTATTCAGTTCAGTGTCCTTTAGATGGGAGTATAAGTTAGCACCGAGTGAACCCAAGGATGGGAACTCACCTACCAGTTCAGGGTATGATTCTTAGTAGTCATCCTTGTGTTCCTGAACTATGTAGCCAGAGTAGGTTGAGACATCTTAACCCATAATATTAGGATAGATGAGGTGGATTAACCTGTTAGTTTAGGATTCCCACCAATCTTATTTGAGTACCTTTAGTATAGGGTTCTCACAGTTGTCCTTACCAGTGGCGCGGTATTGACACCCCTCCAGTCGGGGGAGAGATTGGACCCCAGCTTAGCTATTATAGCATATTTGGGGAATGTCGGTTAGGCAACTACTTCCCATAGTTTTAGTTACAGATTTCAGGACTGTCAGCTATAGCTACCCAGTCTTAGTAAAGAACTCAGATAGCTTTTCAGATTTTAGTATATCAGGGCTATCAGATACAGTCAACTCAGAAATAGAATGGAACTCAGATAGTTTCCTTCAGATTTATGGACTGTGAGATATAGTCACTTATGCTATCAATCACAACAGTTATCAGAACTCATGCTACCAGTATTCAGCTTTAGGACTGTCAGGTACAGTCAATCTGACTAGTTCTTCATAATTCAAACTGTTAGAAACAATCATTCATTTATCAGTAATGCAATATCAGTCTCTTAGTATTCAGTAATACAGTATCAGATCCATTACTTATTAGTTATTTACATATCAATATTAGTAAACTCAGTCTTTTAGAATCTCATTATCAGTACACTCATGTCGTCAGTGTTCAAACTCAGTAGTCCGTATCTCTACGAGTTCAATTACATTTACGTATGCATGTATGTACTCTCACATTCATATCAGTCAGTATTGTCTATGCATATAACCCTTTGCATTTAGCCTACCTCACTCGTATACTCAGTACATTCAGACGTACTGAAGCATTTGCGTTATGGTGCTTTCTCTTATGTTACACCATAGGTTCAGAGGCATGAGCTCCAAATCAGCAGTAGATTCTAGGATCAGCAGTTAGAGTTAGACGGGAGTCCTCATACTTCGAGGACATGATGATTTCATTGCTAATTCAGTTTTTAGTTTATTTTAGTAGTTGGAGTTAGTTGGGGACAGTCCCATCAACTCCTTATTCAGTTTAGTTAGAGGCTTTCGGACTAGATGTCAAATTAGATGTTCAGACTTCAATATTTATGTTCCTTTTTTGGTATTTTTATAGCATATTTTTTTTCAAATATGTATTAGTATTGAACCTTATGGCCCTACAGTTCATATTTCCACATATTTTATGAGATATTATGCAGTTTACAGGTACAGATATCAGTCATGGGTTAACTTGTGGTCCTTCGGGGTCATGAGTACCATGTAGCATTTCGGTTCAAAAAATCAAGGCGCTACAGTTTTTAAAACTTAATATGGTCATTATTAGTTTTGGTTATGTCATTTGGGTTGGTCAATTCCCCAATAGTATTAAACGAGTTGATGAACTAAGTATTTTAATCGTGTCTTTGCTTCTTTATGATTGTATTTATAGATTATATCATGGATTATTTAAGTAATGATGTTGATCATGTGAGAGACCAGAAAGAAGTACTTTAGAGATTCTGAGGTGAGAAGTTGTGTACAAGACTCTTCAGTTGGGAGTTTTAGTTAGACCTTATTTTTTCTTGGGTTATGTAGTGATTAAAGATGGCATTATGGTTCATTCAGCAAGGTAGAACTTTTTCATGATTGGACCAAACTCATTAGTCCCACCAATATTTTGAGTTCCATTAGGCTAGATATTCTCTTCTATTACGGCTTCTTTGGCCAATTTGACACAAAATAAGATTGTTTTTAGTGGAGAGATGCTTTTGACGAGATCTTTCAAATGCTTAAGGAGTTGCTGAATTCAGCCTCTATATTGACCTTGTCCAAGAAGGGCATAGTTTTTACCTTGTTTTATGATGCTTCTAGTATCGATTTGGGTGCAGTATTGATGTAGAAGGGTAAGGTGATTTCTTATGATTCTTATTAATAAAAGACCTATTAGAAGAATTACCGCACCAATGACTTAGAGTTAGACACATTTGTCTTTTTGTTGAAATTGTGGAACCATTACTTGTACAGGGTCCTTTGTGAGATCTTCTCAGATCATCATAGCCTTTTAGTGCTTCTTTATGCAAAGTGATCTTAGTATGACACAACGTCATTGGCTTGAGTTGCTTGTGGAATATGACCTTACTATTATTTATATTTTGGACAAGGCAAATATGGTTGCATATGCCTTAAGCCGAAAGGTGACCAGTATAGGGAGTTTAGCTTATCTCTTGACCCGAGAGTGACCTTTTACCTTCAAGGTTCAATATTTAGTTAACTATTTGGTTAGGATTGATATTTTTACACTCAAATATGTGTTATCCACTATTGAGGCTAAATCTTCTTTGATGTAGAAAATTTGGGTTCACTAATTTAATGATAATAGATTGAGGGTGATTCATGATAAGATATTAAGTTGTGAGGCTAAGACGACATCCCTTGATTTCAATGGTGATTTAAATATTAGTGTCTAAGTTTGTATGCCAATAGTTGGTAGATGGGTTAGACTGATCTTGAAGGAGGCTCATTTTTCTAAATATTCCATTCACACAAAGGTGGCTAAAATATATCATGATCTAAAGTAGCATTATTGGTAGGGTCGTATGAATAAGGTAAAGTTAATGGTAAGTGCTTGAATTTCCAATAGGTAAAGTATAACCATCAACAATCGGGTGGCATAATATAGAGGATGCCCATTCTTAAGTAAAGGTGAGAACAGATTGCCATGGATTTCATAACTGGCCTACCCCTTGACCTTAGGAAAGTTTGACTCTAGTTAGGTAATTGTGGATCAATTTACCAAATCGGTGTGTATCATAACTTTGAAGAAAAATTATAATGCAAATAAGTTGGCCAAGATCTACATAAGAGAGATTGTTTGTTAGCATGGTGTCCTGATATCCATTGTATATGATAGAGGTACTTAATTTACCTCGGGTTTTTAGAGTACTATTTAGAGTGAGTTGGGTACTCAATTTGATTTGAGAATTAATTGTCATCCTCAGATGGATGGTCAGTCTAAGAGGACTATTCAAGTGTTATAGGACAGATTTGAAGCATGTCATGGACTGTGGAGGTCACTAGGTCCAGCACTTTTCCTAGCAAAGTTCACCTACAACAACGGTTAACCATTCAACATTTGAATGACGCCTTTTAAGGCTACGTATGGGTGGAGATGTAGATCCCCTATGGTATAGTTTGACTCATTTGAGGTGAGGCCTTGGGGTATAGATTCGTTGAGGGTTTTGATTGATTATGTGAGACTAATTCAGCAGAAGTTAATGGCTTCCCAGAGTAGGCTACAGATTTATGCTGACCGTCAAGACCATGATACTTTATTCATAATTGGAGATTGATTTATGTTGAAAGTTTTAACCATAAAGGGTGTGATAAGGTTTGAGAGAAAAAGAAAACTTAGTTCAAGGTTCATTGGCCTTTTGAGATTCTTGAAAGTATAGTGATGTGGAATATAGGCTAGCTTTGCCTCCACATTTATCAGTTGTTCATCTTGTATTCCATGTTTCCAAGTTGAAGAGATACTATCCAGATAATGCACATGAGATTCAATAGGATTTTATGGTACTAGACCATGATCTGTCCTTTGAGAAGGACCCTATCACTATCCTACATAGGCAGACTAGGAATTTAAGGCCTAAGAGTATTGATTTAGTGAAGGTCCAATGGAGACATCACCAAATTTAAGAGGTTATTTGGGAGGTCAAGTTTGATACAAGGCATATTTACCCCCAACCTCTTTCTACTTCAGGGATTTTATTTGCTTTTTAGTTTTAAGGACAAAGTGTTTTAGTGGTGGCTAATGTAACAACCTTTATATGTAGAATCCCCTTTTAATGTGTTTTGACCATTTTGTCCCTTTTCTTAGTTTTTATATGCTATTTATGAGATGTAAGAATGGTTGGCATGATCCTCAATGCAATCAAGAGTAATTTGGGAGAGTTTAAGACTCTTAAAGGCTTTAAAAGCCATGAGTCTGACTGTGTTCAACATTTTGTGCTTCAAATGTTGAATGGTAGTTTGGACAGTTCCATTAGATCTAGAATGTCAATTTTACATTAGTAGTGGGGTTGGATCAGGTTTGGAATATCAGGTTCGGGACCTTTTTTTGTGTTAGACCTTTCTTTTAAAAATACTGAAATAAGACATAATAGGTCCATGGGGGATAAATTGTTGGAAAATACCATTTTTCAAAAATTTGAAAATGTTATTAAGTTAGAAAAGCCTAGTAGCATATATGGTTTAGTTTTATGGGGTCCTAAATAAATTTTGAGGCTTCGTTCGGAGACTTTAGAGTTGTAGAATTCAGCTGGTGCAACAACTGATACCCGATGCCAAAATGCTTCTTCACGAATGCAGGCCCATGGCCACAAATACATAGAAGGACAATCTCCAACATCATGATCACGAGGTTGGTGGCTATGATCACAAAGCTTTAATAGAGTCAAATCTGATTTTTTTCTTATTGCAACCACGACTTGACCTTTGCAAATGTGATGGGTCCAGATCATTAGCCTTTGCAAGTACGAAGGGAAGACCACAAAAACAATGGACAATTAAATTTCCAGAAAACATTAACCCTTACGATCATGAGTCTTGGGTTGCGATCGTAAGGTACTATTCATAAAACAATATAAATAGCCTATTTCCACAATTTTCCTCTATTTTTGTATTTGGGAGCTTCAAGAAGAGAAGAATTTCATAGTTTTTTACATAATATGTGCTTGGGGAAGTTCTAAACTCATCTTTCCATTCATTCTTATTAATTATATCATTAAAACACCTTTTTATCTTGATTTCAAAATGAATTTTTGAGATTTTTGTGGGTAAAACTTTAAAATGATTTTATTTTAATTAAAGCATCAATTTCAACTATTTTTGGTGTGAGTTTTTAGCTGTAAGCTCCTATGGACTTGGGGAACATCTTTCTAAAATAAATTTCTAATTTTACTCCTTTTAATTTTGAATCTACTTTTCGAACCCATTTTGGACTCATTGTAAATATAGTCAATATAAGCATCATTAGCTTAATTTTTATGATGAGATTAGGTATTTAATAGATTAATCTCATTCCAAGACCGTTTGAAAAGTAAAATCTCTGTGTTGAAGGGTATAGGCTTGGATTTTGATACTCTGAGGTATGTTATGGCTTAAATTTTTTTAAACTGGGTTAGATAGTTAATGAACATATAAAGCATGATGGGTTGGGTAATTACCCATGGAAGGTATATATTGAAATTATTATTTTTATAGTGTACTTGTGTGGGGGCTTATATGCATGTTGTTTACTTAAGAGAATATATATTGTGTGTTACTTATGTGGAAGCTTTATTTGACATCATAGATTTTTTTAGTATATTAGATGCCATGTTTAATATTGTGATGACCGTGTGGGGGATTGAATATATGTTGTAGGCCTTCGTTGAGCATTATTTCCTCTATCATGATCGAAATACCCGACTGGGGGTTTGAAATAATATTATTGAAGTTGTACATGACTAGTCATCCTAGTGGTGCTGAGTGAGGGATGATATCATGAACTATTGAGTTATTAAGTTGATTTTGAGCTCACATATACATGTATGGAATTAATCATCATCTTCCTATTGATTTGTTTTGAACATTACATCCTTATTTCTATACATGCATATTCATGAGATATTGGTACTAATGAGAAATACTTTATAAAATCCTTGATCCATGAACAATAGTTGAAGAGGGGAATTGTTGATCCATGAACAATACTTTATAAAATCCTTGATCCATGAACAATACTTTATAAAATTCTCGTACTTATGATACCATATTTAGAGAATTGTTGTGTTTTTATTCGTACTTTGGATTATGATTACCTTGGTCTAGTTTCGGTCTAGAAGTTTGGTATCATTTCATTTCTTATTTTTTCCTATTGGTTTATGTTGTAGGCTTTTAAATTACCTATCAAGGCAAAGTCGGTGTCGGTGCCATCATGACCTGAACCTTTGGGTCATGACACTGTCTATCCTGACTTTTGCATTTTTAGGATCTTTCGAGTAGAATGGTGAACGAGATTAAAAGACTAGAAGATTTATTATATCTGCTTAATAAAAATACTTAATCAAGGACTCACAAACTGTGTCGTGCTGCAATATCAAGCTACTAACACTAAAGAATTAACTTCTATTTGTCAAATAAAAATCAGTCTTGGCACTGAAGGTTCGATCATGTATCATGATCACTTCTAAATAAGTTGTTGCCTCGTAAAATGGATAGTATATCTAAAGTGATAAACAAGTGTCCTGTTTGTCCTAATGCTAAACAAACAAGAGTTCCTTTTCCTTCTAGAAGTATCAAGGGTACTTCAAGTTTTGATATTTTTCATATGGACATCTGGGGACTATATAAAACCCATACTATTGATGGGAATAGATATTTTATTATAATTGTTGATAACTATACAAGAATGATACGGATTTATCTTATAAAGCTTAAACCCGATGTTTATGTTACCATATAATTTTTTTTTACCTTCGTACAGATTCAATTTAATAAAATTGTTAAGGTTTGTAGAACAGATAATTGATCTGAATTTGTAAATAAAATTTTGTAGCAATATGTTTAAGAAATTAAGTATAATCCATCAAAGAATTTGTGCATTTTCTCCTATGCAAAATGGTGTAGCTAAGAGAAAGCATAGGCACATCTTAGAAGTAACAAGAGCTTTAAGATTCTAGGAAAATATTCCAAACCATTTTAGGGTCATTGTGTACTTCTTGTTGTTTAAATTATCAGTAGATTGCCTTTATCTATTATTAGAACGTTTCCTTGTGAAAAACTGCACAATAGAAAGCCATCTTTAAGTCACATGATATTGCTAGGTTGTTTATGTTATGCTAAGATTGTGCACCAATCTAATAAGCTACAGTCTAGGACTAGGCCAGTTGTGTTCTTAGGTTACTCTGACGTTGAAAGGTCTACAACTTTTATGATCTAAATACTAAAGACTTTTTTGTCAATAGGGATGCGGTATATAAGAAATATGAATTCCCATTTAAATATCACATTGATGGTAATACATTACTATTTCCGGAGTTAGATGATATTCCTAAATATATGTTCAATATTTATAACACCCCGAATCTGCTACCTGGAACTCCACACAGTGCTCATGACCCCGAAGGACCACAAGCTAACCCATGATTGATATTTGTACTGAACACTACATAACATACTGTGTAAATACGGAATAAAAGATTGAAAGGCCATAAGGTTCAATATCTGATAACATATAACATCTAAATAATACGGTATCATCATACCAAAACTTAAATAACTATCGGAACATGCTAGTCTGGAAGCATCTAAACTGTCTAAAAACTGTGGAGCTGATGGGACATATCCCCAGCTAACTCCGAACTACTGAAATAATAAGGTAATAAAATAATCATGCTATCCTCGAATGATGAGGACTCACTGCTAGTCTGGCGGTTGAATGTATAATCTATAAAGGCTGCTTTGGAGCACGTGCTTCTAAACCTATGGTATAAAATAACATAGCACAAATGCGTCAGTATGATTGAATGCACTGGTATGCAAGTGAGGTAGTAGGAATGCAAAGAGTTTATATGCATGAACAATACTAACTGACTGAATAATATGAACGTGAGAATACATGCATGAATGCGTGAACTGTGGCTGAGATAATGAAATGACTAAATATGAATACTGATAACATAAGTTTCATATAAATGATATACTATTATCTGTATGACTATGTCTGATAGTCCTGTTTCTGATGAAACTAGCTGAATTCCGTACTGAACTAGGTGACTGCATCCGACAGTCCTAAATCTGTAGAATTATCTGAGTTTTATTACTGAGACTAAGACTGAGACTGTAAATGTGGGAAGTTATTATCTAAACATCATGCTCTAAATGAGCTATTTTAGCTGAGTTGGGGTCCAATCTATAACCCCAATTGGAAGGGTGTGAATACCGCGTCACTGGTAAGGACAGTGACCCTTATCTGACAGTATCCTCGAAAGAGAATGGTGAGACCCTCATCTGACAGTGTTAATCCACCTACTCAATTCTCATCTATCACTGTTGATGTCTCAATCTATGCTGGCTACATAGTTCTAGAATGTAAGGATTACTTCTAAGGATCACACCTGTAATGCCCGTGTTTTTTCTTATATTAAAAATCCTCTCAAGGATGTTAGAACTTCCTTTGAAATAAAACTTTATTCTTATACACGTGGTATTTCCATAATTTTTACTTCCTATCATGTGGGAAATTGAATAAGCTTTCTATCGAAATATAATTTTCCCAAATCCGACACCCGGGCAAAAATTTAGGTCCTTTATGTGAGACAGTGTTTGACCTGAGACTTTAGTGCGTTGCAGAGATAGCTCAAATGAAAATTATCAAATTCCAGTGTTGCTACACGATACTGGTGCATCGCACTAAATTTCCAGGTTGTAGAAAAGGTGGCATTGCGATAGCTCCGTGTCGTACCACCGTGCAATTTCCTAATTGTCAATTTCCAGTGACACGATGCGATAATGCCACGTCGTGCCAAAGGTCCAATTCGGGAAATTTTACTAAAAATTAAATTATGTGTCCAGGGTTAAAAGGGTCAATTTGCCCCCTTATATAAGCTTCTAAACACGGGATTTAGCCCTTATTCATCCAAACTATTGATGTTTTTCTCAAATACTCTCAAGAACTCAAGCTAGGATTTTCATACAAGGTCTAATTTCAAGAAGGTTTCACTATCATTCTTCACAAAATCACGATCTATGGTATGCATAGTGTTCATTCATGGACTCCTTTCGTCCATGAAGTCCAAGAATCCCTTTTCTAAACTCAAGTTATGGATTCTATATGTTTTCATGTTTTGATTTCTCATGTTCATGTTCGATAGATGTGAAATTGGATTCTTCTCCATGATTTTTGATAGTTTCTATGTGGGTTTAATTACTATACTCGTAGATTCATGCAACACTAAGATTTAAACCCTTGAATGATGAAATTAGAATTGAATAATGATGTTTACATGTATCATGCGTGTCATATGTTTGATATAATGCCTAGATAAAGGAATATTGTCTAACTAGCATGATATCATGAAATCCCCATGTATGCACAAGATCATGCCTATTACATTTTTAATGAAATGGTCCTATAAAGGTAGTATGTATTATGATGATAGTCAAGTCTTTAATTAAATCATGTTATGTCAGTTTCATTCTATCGAGTCCTGGGGGTACTTGCACCCAAAATATTAGCTGTGTGCCTAGATCCATGTCATGTTTTCAAGATACTCTCAGTCAAGCTATGAACTCTTAGACTTCAAATAGTCTTATGACTCAGGAAAAATCTTCATGATCTCATGACTCAGTCAGTTGTCAGATATTAGTAGTATTCTGTCAGCCACAAAAATTTAGTAACTCAGTCCATACATAGTTCATTTTAGTAAATCATGTTCAATGTCCATTCAAATAGGAGTAGGAATGATCACCGAGTGAACCCAACGATGGGGACTCACCTGTTATACGAGGGTGTGATTCTTAGAAGATATCCTTGCATTCCAGAACTATGTAGCCAACATAGTTTGATACATCATCGCCTATTATATGAGGGTAGATAAGGTTGCTTAACTTGTTATATGAGGGTTCCCACCGTTCTCTCAAGAGTTACCTGTTATATAAGGGTTACTCACAGGTTGTCCTTACTAGTGGCGTGGTATTGACACCCTTCTAATCAGGGCATAGATTGGACCCCAGCTCAGCTATTGTAGCATATTTGGGGCATGTCAGTTAGATACTATTTCCTACATTTTTATGTCATAGAATCAAGACTATCAGATACACTCAATCAGTCTCAGTAATAGAACTCAAATAGTTCTTCAGATTTTAAAATGTCAGACACAGTCAACTTAGACATAGTACAGAACTTATATAGTTTCATCAGATTTAGGACTGTCAGACACAATCACCCATGTTATTAGTTATACCAGATACAGTCATTCATGTTATTAGTTAGGTCATGTTATCAGTATCCAGACTCAGTAGTCATGCTACCATGGTATCAGTATCGTGTTATCACATTGTCAGTTACAGTTGCGTACTTATGTATGCATTCTCATGTTCATGTTCGACAGTTAGTTAGTATTGATCATGCATACAAACCGTTGCATTTAGTCTACCTTACATGTATACTCAGTACATATATACTGACGTATTCATTCTATGGTATTTTCTTTTTATGTTACACCATATGTTCAGAGATGCGAGTTCCAGATTAGTAGTAGATTCCAGTTTCAGTAGTCAGAGTAGAAGTGAGTCCTCATCCTTCGAGGACATAATGATTTTCTATTATCTTATTGATTATCTTATTAGTTGGAGTTAGTTGGGGACATATCCCATCAACTCCTTATTCAGATTTTTCAGATAGCAGAGGCTTTCAAACTATATGCAGACTAGATACAGACTATCATGTTTTAGACTTTAGTTTTGTTTTGGGTATTCTATTACCCCACATAGATGTTATGTTATTCAGTTATGTTCATGATCAAACCTTATGGCCTTTTAGTGAATGTTTTCGCATTATTATGTTATCTTATGCAGCATATAGGTATAGATAACAGTCATGGCTTAGCTTATGGTCTTTCAGGGTCACGAGCACCGTGTAGCATTCTGGTTCAGCAAATCGGGTCGTTACAAACTTGGTATCAGAGCCTATAGTTCAATAGAGTCCTTGGAAGTTTGAAAGCCGCATCTAGAAGAGTTTTGTGCATGGGTGTGTTGTGTGCCATATTTATGTGCAAGAGGCTATGAGATGTTTAAGAATAGTTTCCCATCTTTCAGTATTTATGTCATGTCTGTGAGCATAATCATAAGTTAGTCTCTCAGTCTAATCTGTTTTTTCTCTTTATTTCAGAATATGCCTCCTAAGAAAAGAAATCAGTTAGCCCCTCAGCCTGAAGAACCTTTGGGCGATCATGTTTCTCATTCGAATTTCAAGACCATATTTACCGCTCTTGCTTAATCAGTCGCTACTCATAATGAACGGCCGACAGTTATTTCTCGAATGAATCCTCCAACCTTCCTTGGATCTAAGGTAGATGAAGACCCTCAGGAATTCTCAGATCAAGTTTAGAAACTGGCAGACACCATGGGGGTCACTACTGTTGAGAGTGCTGAGCTACCTGCATACCAGTTGCAGGATGTGGATCATGCTTGGTTCAAACAGTGGAAGTCCAAAAGATCATATGATGAAGGTCCTATAGAGTGGGAGGAGTTTGTCACTATATTCTTAGATAGATTTTTTCCCCAAGATCTTAGAGAAGATAAGGTGCTAGAGTTCATCAACCTCAGGCAGGGCAATATGATGGTGAAAGCGCATTCTCTAAAGTTTACTCAATTAGCCAGATATGCCCCTCATGTGGTTGCAGATAGTAGATCCAAGATGAGTAAGTTTACTTCAGGGGTGAACGACAGCGTGGTTAATGAGTACAGATCCACCATGCTGAATAGTGATATAACCTTACCTAGGCTTATGACCCATGCTCAGTAGATAGAGGAGCAGAATATTAAGCAGAGAGAGAAATAGAATAAGAGAGTAAAGATAGGTAGTTTCAACTTCGCTCAGCCTAAGTCAGAAGGAGAAAACCCTTCCCAGTTTCATCCTAAGTCATCAGTTCCAGCTCCCTCTATAGCCAGTGCTCTAGTTCCTAAGTTCAGAGAGGGTAAAAAAAGATAGAACGCCAGGCTCTAAGACCCAGGTCAGTGTTAGTAGTGCCTGCACCTATCCTCTTTGCCGGACTTGTGGTAAGCACCATTAAGGTGTGTGTAGAGCAGGTAGTGGAATTTGTTTTGGTTGTGGCAAGCCAGTCCATTGAGTTAGAGACTATCCACAGCCAGGTCCGCAGGGTCAACAGAATCGCTCTTCAGTTCAGTTCCGTCACCCAAATCAGCAGGGTGCCACTTCTAGTGCTACTAGCAGGAAAAACTCAAATTGTCTCTATGCTCTTCAAACTCGACACAATCAGGAAAGTTCTCGTAATGTAGTTACTAGTATGTTACAGATCTTTCATGTGCATGTTTATGCTTTGCTAGATCCAGGAGCTTCCTTGTCTTTCATTACTCCTTATATAGCAATTGATTTTGGAATCAGTCCCAAAATTCTAGCAATGCCCTTTTTAGTCTTTACCCCAGTGGGTAAAACTATCATAGCCCGGCGGGTATACAGGAACTACCCGGTTATGATATTTCAGAAAGTCACTTCAGCAGACTTAGTCGAATTAGAGATAACATATTTTGATGTCATTCTTGGCATGGATTGGATTCATTCCTGCTATGCCACAGTCGACTGCAAAAATAGAATAGTTCAATTTCAGTTCTCGAATGAACCCATCCTTGAGTAGAGGGGTAGTACTTCTGTGTTTATCATCTACTTCATGTTAGAGATTCCAGTTCTGATACTCCTAGTCTTGAATCAGTTCATGTTATAAGTGAATATTCAGATGTCTTTCTCGAAGATCTTCCAGGTATTCCTCCCGAAAGGGAAATAGACTTTGGTATTGATCTTCTTTCAGACACTCATCCTATCTCTATTTTGCCATATAAAATGGCACCAACAGAACTGAAGGAACTGAAAGAATAGTTGAAGGATCTCTTAAATAAGGGATTCATCAGACCCAGTGTTTCCCCATGGGATTAAATAATGAAGAATCTTTTAAAGATTACCGTCAACTCAATAAAGGCATAGTCAATAACAAGTATCCTCTTTCCAGAATCGATGACTTATTTGACCAACTTCAGGGTGCCAGTTATTTCTATAAGATAGACCTCAGATCCGGCTATCATAAGCTCAGAGGTAGAGAATGTGACATCCCGAAGACAACTTTTCATACGCGGTATGGTCACTTCAAATTTCTAGTCATATCATTTGGTCTTACCAATGACCCATCCGCTTTCATGAACTTCATGAATCGTGTGTTCAAGTAGTACTTGGACATGTTCGTCATAGTCTTTATAGATGATATTCTGGTCTATTCCCGTACTGAGCACGATTATGCAGACCATCTTAGGACAATACTTTAGACTCTCAGAAATTATTAGTTATTTGCCAAATTCAGTAAGTGCGAATTTTGGCTAAGATCTGTAGCATTCCTTGGCCATATTTTTTCCGGTGATGGCATTTGAGTAGATCCTCAAGAGACCAAAGTGGTAAGAAATTGGCTTTGCCCTTTCTCTCGATCAGATATCAGGAGTTTTTTGGGTCTGGCAGGCTATTACAGATGGTTTATTAAGGGATTTTCTTCTATTGCATCCCCTATGTCCAGATTGACTCAGAAGAAAGTCAAGTTTCAGTGGTCAGATCCATGTGAGAATATTTTTCAAGAATTAAATAATCGACTTACCTCAGCTCCAGTTCTAGCATTACCTGATGGTGCAGATAGTTTTGTAGTATATTGTGATGCATCTAAAGTGGGTTTAGGTTGTGTCCTCATGCAGTATGGTAAGTCCATAGCCTACACCTCCAGAAAACTTAAAACCCATGAGAAGAATTATCCTACTCATGACCTTGAGTCAGTAGTCGTAGTCTTTACCTTAAAGATTTAGAGGCATTATCTCTACAGAGTTCATGTAAATATCTTCACAGATCATAAGAGCCTTCAGTATGTATTTTCTCAAAAAGATCTCAATATTCATTAGAGAAGGTGGTTAGAGCTCTTGAAATATTATAACATGAGTGTCCTTTATCATCTGGGCAAGGCCAATGTAGTGGCCGATGCTCTCAGTAGATTCTCTATGGTTAGTGTTTCTCATGTGGAGGATAGTAAGAAAACGTTAGCTCAAGAAGTACACCAGCTTTCCAGACTAGGCGTTCTCTTAGTTGACTCTTCAGAGGGCGGTGTATGTGTTAAAAGTAGTTCAGAATCATATCTAGTTTTCGAGGTGAAAGAAAAGCAAGATAAGGATCCTATCCTTGTCAAGCTAAAAGAGTCAGTTCATAATTAGAAAATAAAGGTTTTCTCCCAAGGGGGAGATGGCATCCTTCGTTGCCAGGGTCATCTCTGTATTCCAGGTGTAGATGACATAAGGCAGCGAATTCTTGCAGAAGCACATAGTGCGCATTACTCTATTCATTCAGGGGCTACTAAGATGTACCGCGACTTGTAGGAGATATATTAGTGGAGTAGGATGAAAAAGGATGTTGCAAAATTTGTGGCTAAGCGCTCTACATGTCAACAAGTTAAGATAGAGCATCAGAAGCCTAGTGGTCCTATGTAGGAGTTCAGTATTCCTACTTAGAAGTGGGAAGTTGTAAACACGGACTTCGTGATGGGTTTTCTTCAAACTCGTCATCAACATAATTTAGTTTGGGTCATTGTAGACAGGATGACCAAATCAGCTCTTTTCTTTCCAATTTATACCTCTTATTCAGCCGAGTATTACGTCAAGCTCTACATTAAGGAGCTGGTCAGATTGCACGGTGTTCCGTTGTCTATTATCTCAGATAGAGGTACCCAGTTCACCGCTCATTTTTGGAAAGTGTTCCAAAAGGGTCTTGGTACCTAAATTTATCTTAGTACATTCTTTCATCCTCAGACACATGATAAAGCAGAAAGGACCTTTCAGACATTAGAAGATATGCTAAGGGCGTGTGTAATTGATTTCAAGGGAAGTTGGGATGACCAATTTTCTTTGATTGAGTTCGCATACAACAGCAGATATCATTCAAGTATTCATATAGCTCCATTCGAAGCTCTCTATTGTAGGAGATGTAGATCTCCGATTGGTCGATTCAAAGTTAGTGAGGCCTCAGTCATAGGGCCTGACTTAGTATTCGACAGCTTAGAGAAAGTTCAATTAATTAGAGAAAGACCCTAGGCTGCTCAGAGCTGACAGAAGTCTTATGCAAATATTCGTAGAAAGAATCTCGAGTTCAAGATTGGTGACTATGTCTACCTCAAGATCTCTCCTATGAAGGGAGTGAAGAGATTCGGAAAGAAAGGAAAGCTTAGTCCCCGATATGTCGGTCCCTTCAAGATTCTCAGTCAATTCGGAAAGGTAGCT
Source organism: Capsicum baccatum var. pendulum (assembly GCA_030864225.1). Taxonomy (NCBI): domain Eukaryota; kingdom Viridiplantae; phylum Streptophyta; class Magnoliopsida; order Solanales; family Solanaceae; genus Capsicum; species Capsicum baccatum. The sequence continues at coordinate 9,336,759 of CM061552.1, forward strand.
TATGAGCTCGAATTGCCTTCAGATCTAGCCTCAGTTCATCCAGTCTTCCATGTCTCTTTGCTCAAGAAGTGCATAGGTGACCCATCAGTCGTAGTCCTTATTTAAAGCATCGATGTTTAGAACAGCCTCTCTTATGAAGAGATTCCAGTCAAAATCCTAGACTATCATACTCGTAGATTGAGGTACAAAGAAGTCCCTCTAGTTAAATTCCTTTGGCAAAATCAGTCCGTCGAGGGAGATACTTGGGAAGCAGAAGCAGATATGCGGATCAAGTACCCTCAGCTTTTCCCCGCCAACTCAGATCAAGCTCAAGGTAATGTTTCTCCTTAAGCTTACATGATTAGTGTGCATCTCTAACTAATTATACCATGATAATCTTAGTATCAAGCACCACCGCATATTCAGTCATGCATTCATGTATCAGATCAGTTATATGGTCATGCATCAGACATGCATTCTCATAGTGAGAAAACTTAGTTCTTCAAAACTTTTAGTTATGCATTGATGAATCAGTTACGTATACATTAGATATGCATGTTCAGTATGTTATGTTTAGTTAGTCAGTCACATCCGTCATGAGATGATTTTCTAGTTATTCATTTTTAGCTCATTGTTTCCCCTCTCAGTCAGTCTAATTCGAGGATGAATGTTCTCAAGGGGGAGATATTGTAATGCCCGTGCTTTTTCTTAGCTTGAAAATCCTCGAAAGGATATTAGAAATTGATTTGAAATAATAATTCATTCTTATACACGTGTTATTTCCATAATTTTCACTTCCTATCAAATGGGAAATTGAACAAGCTTTCCATCGATATAATTTGTCCAAATCCGACACCCGGGTGAAAAGTTAGGTCCTTTATGTGAGACAGTGTTTGACCTAAACCTTCAGTGCATCGTGGAGATAGCTCAAATGGAAATTGTCAAATTCTAGTGTTGCTCTGTGATACTGGCGCGTCGCGCCAAACTCTAGTTCGTAGACAAGGTGGTAACGCAATAGCTTCGCATTGCGCCAGCGTGCAGTTTTCCAATTGTCAATTTCCAGTGACACGGCGTGATAACGCCGTATCGTGCCAAGGGCCCAATTTAGGAAATTTTACTGAAAACTAAATTACATGTCTAGGTTTAAAAGGGTCAATTCCCCCCCCCCCCCCTCATATAACCTTCCAAAAATAGGATTTAGCCCTTATTCATCTAACATATTGATGTTTTTCTCAAATACTCTCAAGAACTCAATCTAGGTTTTTCATAGAAGGTCTAATTTCAAGAAGGTTTCACCATTAATCTTCATGAAATTACGATCTAAGGTATGCATAGTGTTCATTCATGGACTCCTTTCATCCATGAAGTCCAAGAATCCATTTTCTAAACTCAAGTTATGAATTTTCTATATGTTTTCATGTTTTGACAGCTCATGTTCATGTTTGATAGATGTGAAATTGGATTCTACTCCATGATTATTGATAGTTTCTATGTGGGTTTAATTACTATTGCCATAGATTCATGCAATCCTAAGATTTAAACCCTTGAATGATGAAATTAGAATTGAACAATGATGTTTACATGTATCATATCTGTCATATGTTTGATTAAATACCTAGATGAAGGAATATTGTCTAACTAGCATAATATCATGAAATCCCCATCTATGCACAAGATCATGCCTATTACATGTTTGATGAAATGCTCCTATGAAGATAGTATGTATTATGATGATGTTCAAGTCTCTAAGTAAATCATGTTATGTCAGTTTCCTTCTATCAAGTGTTGGGGTACTTGTACCCAATGTATTAGCTGTGTGCCTAGACACTTGTCATGTTTTCACGATACTCTCAGTCAAGCAATGAACTCTTAGACTTCAGATAGTCTTATGACTCAGGAAAAATCTCCATGATCTCATGACTCAGTTAGTTGCCAAATATTAGTAGTATTTTGTCTGCCACAGAAATTCAGTAACTCAGTCCATGCTCAGTTCAGTTCAGTAAATCATGTTCAGTGTCCATTCAGATGGGAGTAAGAATTAGCACTGAGTGAACCCAAGGATGGGGACTCACCTATTATACGAGGGTGTGATTCTTAGAAGCAATCCTTGCATTCCAGCACTACGTAGCGAGCATAGGTTGAGACATCGTAGCCTGTTATATGAGGGTAGATGAGGTGCCTTAACCTATTATATGAGGGTTACTACCATTCTCGCTAGATTTACCTATTATATGAGGGTTACTCACATATTATCCATACCAGTGGCGCGGTATTGACACCCTTCCAATCAGGGCATAGATTGGACCCTAACTCAGCTATTATAGCATATTTGGGGCATGTCGGTTAGGTACTACTTCCCATAGTTTTATGTCATAGAAGAAGGACTGTAATATACAGTCAATCAGTCTCAATAATAGAACTTAGATAGTTCTTTAGATTTCAGGACTATCAGAGATAGTCAACACAAACATACTACGAAACTCAGATACTTCCATCAGATTCAGGACTGTCAGACACAGTCACCCATGTTATCAGCTATATTCTGATACAGTCATTCATGTTATCAGTTATGTTATGTTATCATTATCCAGACTCAGTAGTCATGCTATCACGGTATCAGTATCATGTTACCACGTTGTCAATTAAAGTTGTGTATTTGTGTATGCATTCTTACGTTTATGTTAGACAGTCAGTTAGTATTGATCATGCATGCAAACCCTTGCATTTATCCTACCTCACATGTATACACAATACATATGTACTGAAGCATTCGCTCTATGGTGTTTTCTTTTTATGTTACACCATAGGTTCAGAGATGCGAGTTCCAGATCAACAGTATATTCCAGTTTCAGCAGTCAGAGTAGAAGTGAGTCCTAATCCTTCAAGGACATAATGATTTTCTATTATCTCATTGATTATCTTATTAGTTGGAGTTAGTTGGGGACATGTCCCATCAACTCCTTATTTAGATTTTTCAGACAGTAGAGGCTTTCAGACTAGATGCAAACTAGATACAGACTATCATGTTTAGACTTCAATTTTGTTTTGGGTATTCTATTACCCTACACAGATGTTACGTTATTCAGTTATGTTCATGATCAAACCTTATATCTTTTTAGTGCATGTTTCTACATTTTTATGTTATCTTATGCAGTATACACGTACAGATATCAGTCATGGGTTAGCTTATGGTCCTTTGGGGTCATGATCACCATGTAGCATTCCGGTTTAACAAATTGGGTCATTACAACACCCTTAACTGTCAGTGTGTACCCTCATACTTGGGTTCACTCGGTGCTAATTCCTACTCTCATTTGAATAGACACTAAAACATGATTAACTGAACTGAACTTGACTGGGCTCAGTGAGTTCAATTGATGGAAGAAATACTACAATGATTACTGAGATTTCTGAGATTACTGGGATTTCTAAGTTTTCCTGAGTCATGAGTCTGACTGAATTCTACTGAGAGTATCTTGAAAACTGACACTGGCTCTAGGCACACAGCTAAGTTGTTGGTTACAAGTACCCCCAGGACTTGATATCATGAAAATGACATGACATGACACTTCCTAGACTCACTACCATAATCGACAATCCATACACAATCATTGGGGAATTTCATGATGCACTTAAGTATCATGGTTTTGTACATGAATAGGAATGCATATAAATATGTCATAATTTCATAGGGCTAATCTCATGAACAATCCATCAAATAATTTCAATGTATAACAATAACATGGAAGTCATTTTAAACATAGGGGTAAAGCATGGGCTCATCAATTTGGTTATAATTGAGTCCTAAAGCATGATTCTTGTTCTCTTGGGAATTTTATCAAAACACATTGCATGCATAACCTTGGTCTTAGGCATATACAATAGTTCATATATCATGGTTACTTTATCAACTCAAAAGTTTTCAACCCACATACTAGCATAATTTCATGAAAAGTACATCAAGACTCCAACGTGGGATTCATACTACCACATCAACATAATTAAAATCAACCCACCACATGAAAATCACAATTCATGAGTTTAAAATAGGATTCTTGAGCTTCATGGGTGAAAAAAAACCCATGAATCAACACTTTACATACCTTAGTGGATGATTTCTTCAAGATTGGTGGAGGAAAGCTTGAATTCTTGACTTGAGATTAAACACCTAGGGTTTCTTGTTCTTAGGGATTAATCTTTGAGAGAAACCCTAATTTGGTGTTGTGGATGAATAAAGAAGTTATGATCTCTGGTCTGGTATAATTACGGGATAAAGTGGGTGGAAAAAGATCCAAATACCCTTTTTAAAATGGCTTAAAATTATTGATCAAAAGTGGAGACGGTTTGGGCAATGGTCCGTCAGTGGATCGACGGTCCATCAATCCTGACCATCGCATTTAGCCAGAACCTAAACTTTCTGCCTTTTCTGCAATGGTTTGGGCGATGATCCATCGCTGGCTCGACGGTCTATCAGTCCTGACCATCGCACTTGACCAGAAGTGGGGATGTGAACATTTAAGCATTTGAGCATGTCTATGTGATTAGAACTTCTGATATACTGAAATCTCATACTGAATATGCATATCTGATGCATGGATATATGATGGATAGTCTTCATAAATGCATGACTGAAATTACTAAGAAACTGAGTTTCTCATGATGAGAATGCATATCTGATGCATGAATATGTTACTTACATGATACATAAACATATGACTGGATATGCAAAGGTATTTGATACCATGTTTATAACTGAAATCTAAACATTAAACTGAATAAGCTTGAGGAAAGCTATTACCTTGGGCTGACTCTGAGTTTGCGGAGAAGAGATGAGGATACTTTGTCCGCATGCCTTCTTTTGCTTCTCAAGTATCTCCCTCAACGGACTGATTCCGCCAAAGAACTTTGACTAAAGGGACTTCTTTGTTCCTCAGTCTGCGAGTCTGGTAGTTAAGAATTTTGAATGAGATCTCTTCGAAAAAAGGTTGTTATGAATGTCTATGCCCTCTATCAGGACTACAACTACTAGGTCACCTATACACTTCTTTAGCAAGGAAATGTAGAACATTGGATGAACTGAGGCTAGATCTGAAGGAAATTCAAGCATATAAGCTACCTTGCCGAAAAGACTGAGAATTTTGAAGGGACCGATATATCGGGGACTGATATTTCCCTTCTCGCCTAACCACTTCACTCCCTTCATGGGAGAAATTTTCAAGTACACATAATCACTAATCTCGAACTCGAGATCCTTTCTGCGCACATCTGCATATGATTTCTTTCGGCTGTGAGCAGCCCAGAGTCTTTCTCTGATCAACTAGACTTTTTCTAAGGCATCGAATACTAAGTTAGGCCCTATAACTGAGGCCTCACTAACTTCAAACCAACCGATTAGAGAATTGTATCTCCTACCATAGAGAGGTTCGAATGGGGGCATTTGAATGCTGGAATGATAGTTGTTGTTGTATGCAAACTCAATAAAAGGCAAGTGGTCATCCCAACTGCCCTTGAAATCATTTGCACATGCTCACAGCATATCTTCTAAAGTCTGAATGGTCCTTTCTATTTTACCATCTGTCTGAGGATGAAAGGCTATACTGAGATGAACTTGGGTACTAAGACTCCTTTGGAACACTTTCCAAAAGTGAGAGCTGAACTGGGTACCTCTGTCTAAAATAATGAATAACGGAACACCGTGCAATCTGACTACTCTATGATATAGAGTTTAGCATAATCATAGGTTGAATAGGAGGTATGGAATGGAAGGAAATGAGTTGATTTGGTCATCCTATTTACAATGACCCAGATTGAATTATGCTGACGACGAGTATGAGGCAAACCCATCACAAAGTCCATGTTCACTTTTTCCCACTTCTAAGTAGGAATACTGAACTCCAGCATGGACCAACTAGGCTTTTGATGCTCTATATTAACCAACTAACATGTAGAGTACTTAGCTACAAACTCTACAATATCTCTCTTCATCCCACTCCACCAACAGATCTCCCGCAAGTTACAGTACATCTTAGTGGCCCCTAGATAAATAGAGTATCACACACTATGCACTTCTGCAAAAATTTGTTGCCTCAAGTCATCTACACCTGGAACATACAAACGACCCTGAAAATGTAAAACACCATCTCCTCTTTAGGAGAAAACCTCTACTTTCTGATCTCTGACTGGATCTTTCAACTTAACAAGACTGAGATCTCTATCTTGCTTTTCTTTTACCTTGAATACTAGAGATGATTTGTATATGTTCTGAACCCATATACTACCTTCTACTGAATCGACTAAGCGGACACCTAGTCTAGGAAGCTGATGGACTCCCTGAGTTAACTTCTTCTTACTGTCCTCAACATGAGCAACACTACCCATAGATAGTCTGCTGGGAGCGTTGGCCACTATATTGGCCTTGCCCGGATGATAAAGGACACTCATGTCATAATCTTTCAAGAGCTCTAACCACCTTCTCTGACGGAGGTTAAGATCTTTATGATAAAAGACATACTGAAGGCTCTTATTATCTGTGAACACATCTATATAAACACCATACAAGTAATGTCTCTAAATCTTCAAGGCAAAAACTATGGCTGCTAACTCAACATCATGAGTAGGATAATTCTTCGTATGGGGTTTAAACTGTCTAGAGTCGTAGGCTATGAACTTACCATGATACATTAGAACACAACCCAAACCTACTCTAGATGCATCACAAAACACTGCAAACCCATCTAAACTATATGGAAGAGCCAAAACTGGAGTTGAGATGAGTCTAGTCTTTAACACCTGAAAACTCTTCTTCCAAGGATCTGACCACTAAAACTTGACTTTCTTCTGTGTCAATCTGGACATAGGGGACTCAATAGAAGAAAATCCCTTAATAAAGCATCCATAATAGCCAGCCAAACCCAAGAAACTCCTAATATCTGATGGAGATATAGGGTGAGGACAGTTTCTTACAGCTTTGGTATTTTGATGATAAACTCTAATGATATCACTGGAAATGATATAACCAAGGAACGCTACTGACCTTAGCCAAAATTTGCACTTACTGAATTTGGCGAACAACTGATGATTTTTGAGAGTCTGCAACACTATTCTAAGATCGTCTGCATGATCTTGGTCACAATAGGAATAGACAAGAATATCATCAATGAAAACTATGATGAACATGTCCAAGTACTGCTTGAACACATGGTTCATCAAGTCCATGAAAGTTATTGGGGCATTGGTAAGACCAAAAGACATGACTAAGAATTCAAAGTAACCATACCTAGTTCAGAAAGTTGTTTGTGGAATGTCACATTCTCTGACTCTAAGCTAGTGATAGCCTAATCTAAGGTCTATCTTGGAGAATTAACTGGCACCCTGAAGTTGGTCAGACAAGTCATCAATTTTGGGAAGCGGATACTTGTCCTTGACCATGACTTTATTGAGATGACGGTAGTCTATACACATCCTGAGAGAACTATCTTTCTTCTGCATGAATAAGACTAGTGCACCCCACAGGGACATACTAGGTCTGATGAATCCATTGTATAGGAGGTCCTTCAACTTTTCTTTCAATTCTCTGAGTTTTGCTGGTTCCATTCTATATAACAGAATAGATATAGGCTGAGTATCTGGAAGAAGATCATTACAGAAGTCTATTTATCTTTCGGGAGGAATTCTTGGAAGATCTTCGGGAAACACATCTGAATATCCATTCACTACTGGGACTGATTCGCGACTGGGAGTTTTAGAATTAGTGTCCTTAACTCTAAAAAGATGATAGACATATCCCTTAGATATCATTTTCTATGCCCAAAGGTAGGAAATAAGCTGACCTCTGAACGCTGAAATACTACCTCTCTACTCTAGGACAGGTTTATTTAGAAACTGAAACTGGACCACTTTTTTTCTATAGTCAACTGTGGTATAGTAGGAATGAAGCCAATCCATGCCGAGAATGATATCAAAATTAGTCATCAATTCAACTAAGTCTTCTGATGTGACTTTTTGAGATACCATAACCGAACAGTTCCTGTATACCCACCGGGCTATGATGGTTTTATCCATTGGGGTAGAAACTAAGAAGGGCTCTTCTAGAATTTTGAGACTGACTACAAAATTAACTACTATATAAGGAGTAGCAAAAGACAGAAGCACCTGGATCTAGCAAAGAATATATATGCAAATAAAATATCCATAATGTACCAGTAACTATATTAGGAGAATTTTCCTCATCCTGTCGGGACTGAAGAGTGTAAAGTCTATTTGAAAGCTTCCCACTGGTTGTGCAAGAAGTGGCACCCTGCTGATTCGGGAGACCAAACTAAACTAAGGAACAATTCTGCTAACCCTAAAATCCTGATGGGGCACAATCTCTAACTCTGTGGCCAGTCTTTCCATATTCGAAACACACATCACTGCCAGCTCTGCAAATACCCTTGCAGTTCTTACCCCAAGTCTGGAAAAAAGGATTGGTTCAGTAACTGCTAACACTGCCTTGAGACTCAGATCCTGGCGCCCTATCTTTGTTACTATCCATAAACTTAGGAATTGGAGCACTGGCTGAGGAAGGAGCTGGAACGGGTAACTTTGGATGGATCTGAGAACGGTTACCACCGTCTGACTTGGGCTGATTAAAGTTGAAGCTACCGATTTTAGCTCTTTTATTTTTCTTCTCTCTCATCTTAGTCTTCTGCTCTTCTATCTGTTGAGCATGGATTATAAGCCTAGCTATGTCTATCTCACTAATAAGAATTGTGAATTTGAACTCATTAACCATACTCTCATTCACCACAGAAACAAACTTAGGAGAGTAAACTTAGGAGAACGACATGAATACTGAATAAAGGGAAAGTATTCCTAAAACATCTTATAGCCTTCTGTACATAAATGTGACGCGCAATACACCCATGCATAAGACTCTACTAGATATGGATTTTAGATTTCCTAGGATACTATTGAACCTTAGGCTATGATACAAAGTTTGTAACGCCCCGAATCTGGTACCCGAAATGCCACACGGTGCTCATGACCCCAAAGGACCACAAGCTAAACCAAGACTGATATCTATACTGAGCACTGCATAATATATTGTATAAATACAGAATAAAATACTGAAAGGCCATAAGATTGAAATATCTGATAATACATAATATCTCAACAATTTGGTATCACCATACCAGAACTGAAATAACTGTCTGAACATGCTAGTTTGAAAGCCTCTAAACTGTCTGAAAACTATAGAGCTAATGGGATATGTTGCCGACTAAATCTGGACTACTGAAATAATAGGGTAATAAAATTATCATGATATCCTCCACTGATAAGGACTCACTGCTAGTCTGGCTGCTGAACGGCTGATCTACTAAGAATACTCTAGAGCTCGTGCTTCTGAACCTATGGTATAAAACACCATAGCACAAATGCATCAGTATGATTGAATGTACAGCTATGTAAGTGAGGTAGGTTGAATGCAAGGGGTTTATATACATGAACAATACTAACTGACAGAATAATATGAACGTGAAAATACATGCATGAATACGTGAACTATGACTGAGATCATGACATCACTAAATCTGAATACTGATAACATAAGTTTCATATAGCCGATATACTATTATTTTAATGACTATGTCTGACAGTCCTGTTTCTGATGGAACTAGCTAAGTTCCATACTTAACTGGGTGAATGTATCTGACAGTCCTGAATTCTGTAGAACTATCTAAGTTCTATTACTGAGACTAAGACTGAGACTGTAACTGTGGGAAGTTGTCATCTAACTGACATGCCCCAAATAAGAGATTTTAGCTGAGTTGGGGTCCAATCTATAACCCTAATTGGAAGGGTGTCAATACCGCGCCACTAGTAAGGACAAGCTGTGGGTTACCCTCATCTAATAGTGTCCCAAAAAGAGAATGGTGGGACCCTTATCTGACAGTGTTAATCTACCTCATCAAACCCCATATATTGGTGGTTATGTCATAAACTTTGCTAGCTACATAGTTCTGGAATGCAGGGATTGCTTCTAAGGATCACACCCTCAATTGTCAATGTGTGCCCTCATCCTTAGGTTCACTTGGTGCTAATTCCTACTCCCATCTGAATAGACACTGAAACATGATTAACTAAACTAAACTGGACTGGGCTCAATGAGTTCCATTGACTAATAGAATACTAATGGGATTACTTACTTAGATTTCTGAGATTATTGGGATTTCTGAGTTTTCCTGAGTCATGAGCCTGACTGAATTCTACTGAGCATGGCTTGAGTATGAGTAACTTAAAAACTGACACTGGCTCTAGTCACACAGCTAAATTGTTGGGTACAAGTACCTCTAGGACTCGATAGCATGAAACTGACAAGATATGACACTTCCTAGATTCACGATCATAATCAACAATACATAATACAATCATTGGGGAATTTCATGAGGCACTTAATTATCATGGTTTGGTACATAAATAGGAATATATATAAACATGTCATAATTACATAAGGCTAATCTCATGAACAATCCATCAAACAATTTCAATGCATAACAATAATATGGAAGTAATTTTAAACATAATGGTAATGCATGGGTTCATCAATTTGGTTATAATTGATTCCTAAAGAATGATTCTTGTTCTCTTAGGCCTTTTATCAAACACATTACATGCATAACCTTAGGCTTAGGAATATTGTAACACCCCAAATCTAGTACACGGAATGTTACACGGTGCTCATAATCCCAAAGGACAACAAGCTAAACTATGACTGATATCTATAACTGAGCACTGAATAATAATAATAATAATAATAATAATAATAATAATAATAATATAAATACAGAAACATGAACTGAAAGGCCAAAAGGTTCAATACTGATACATAACTAAAAATATTGTATAACAATACCAAAACAACTGAAATAACTGTCTGAATGTGATGTAGTCTCAAAGCCTCTAAAACTGAACTATCTCAATAAAGAGTTGATGGGGCAATCCCCCAACTAACTCTATCTGCTAAAATAAACTAAGTACTAAAAAATGAAATAATCAAATAATATCATCCTCAAATAATGAGGACTCCCTGCTAACTCTGACTGTTGAAACTAGAATGCTACTGATACTCTGGAGCACATACCTTTGAATCTATGGTATAAAACACCATAGCACAAATGCGTCAGTACGATTGAATGTATTGGTATGCAAGTGAGGTAGGCTGAATGCAATGCTTTATATGCATGAACAATACTAACTGACTGAATAACATAAACATGAGAATACATACATGAAACGTAACTGTAAATGAGATTGTGATAACACTGACTCATGAATTTTGATAACATGGATTTACTAATATCTGAGTACTAATACTGGGATACTGAATGACTAAGTCTATTAAGTACTGAGGAACTGATGTCATTTTATTGATAAAGGAATGACTATTTCTGACAGTTCTAATTATGAAAAACTAATTTGATTGACTGTATCTGACAGTCCTAAAATCTTAATACTGGTAATATGAATTTTGTATAATTAATATACTATTAATTAGGTGACTGTGTCTGACAGTACTGATTCTGATGGAACTAGATGAGTTTCATACTGAGCTGAGCGACTGTATTTGACAGTCCTGAAATTGTAGAAATAAATTGAGTTTTATTACTGAGACTAGATCCAAAACTGAGACTGTTGGAGGTATTCATCTAACCAATATTCCCCAAAACTGAACTAGTGGATTCCAGCCTGTAACCCTACCTAGAAGGTTATTAGTACCATTCCACGGTTAAAGATAAGATATTAGTAAACCCTCTCTGACAGGGAGCTCTTCCATCAACCCCTCCTAGTAGGAAAACTCAGATGAGGTGTATAATCCCTAAACTCGTAGGGTAAAGCTCAACCTACGCTGGCTATGTAGTTCTGTAAAGCAAAGGATTACTTCTAAGGATCACAATTGAGCTATAATATACAATTTCTATCCTCTTAGGTATTTTGTCAAACCCCTTGCATGCACAACTTAAGGCATAGGCATAATCATCAAATTATCACTTCAAAACTCCATGAATGGACTAAACTTAAAGATTTCAAGCCATACATTAACATAGTTTTATGAAAAACACATAAAGATTCCATCTTGGTAATCACATCCTCATAATCTCATGAACATAATCAACCCACAACAAAATATTCATAATACAAGAATTAAAACTTGATTCTTGAACTTCATGGATGGAAGAAATCCATGATGAACACTATGCTTACCTTAGTTCTTGATTATACGAATATTGACGAAGAGATTCTTGAATTTGAGTATTAAATTTGAATCCATAGTTGAAAATCCTAACTTGTTCTTGAGAGAAACTTGAGAGAGACACTATATTTTGGTTGAATTGGGGCTAAATTCCGTGTTTTAGACTTATATAGCGGTTTGAAATTAACCCTTTTTCCCTTAAAAATGCGAATATTTAATGACTAAAACTAGGCATCAACGCTATTATCAATGTGGTGCATCGATGACATCGATGTGATAGTCAATGCATCACACCATCTTCGCGTCGAGTCTCAATACTTTGACCCTGGCAACCTGCAACAATATCAACCAATGCGATTGGCGATGTGGCGCGCCAAGATCGTGTTGGTCCACTATTTTAGGCTTCCAAACATGGTCTAAACGTAGACCCAAAAACCCAAAACTTGGTTGGGACCATCAATACACCTCTCTAATCATGAATTAACAAAAATATGTACCATTAAAGGACGTTAAGGTGGCAAAATGAGATTTCCAACTTTCGAAGGCCAATAATAGGCTAAGTTTGGGAACTTAGTTTGAATTTTTTTTTTCTAAATCTGGGACCCCTTGACAAGCTTAAAGGACTGAATTAAGCTTAGAAATTTTATGGAGTCTTACAATATTCCCCCTTGGGAACATTTATCCTCAAATGAGACTAACTGAGAGGGGAGAAACGATAAACTGAAGTACATATTGAACATGAACAACCGAGACATGACTTCATGACTATCATGACAGATAAGATGAATGTATCATACTAAACATGCATATCTGATGCATGAGTAACTGGTTCATTAATGCATGACAGAGATTTCTAATATTCTGAGTTTCTTACGATGAGAATGCATGTCTGATGCATGATTATATGACTAAACTGATACATGAATGCATGACTGAATTGGCAATGGTATTTGATACCAAGTTTATGATGAGAATCTAAACATAGAATTGAATGGTGAGTTTGAAACTGAAATCTGAACATAAAACTGAATGAGTTCAAGGAAGACTATTACTTTAAACTGAAATTGCAAATGAGTCTGAAATTAATTACTAATTATGCATGAGTGGAAACATGAGAATGTAACTGCGTCTGGAACATGAAACATGAGCTAGATTATCGTGATCTGAATTGAGCACCTTGAATACATGGCTTACGGCTGAGGTCAAAGTTTGACGGTCAACTTATAAGTACCCCCTTACTCCACACTGGATTCATTACGAGAAGAGATAATGGCATATTTTATGTCATGAGCATTCGGGGAATTATCGTGTATCTCCCTCTTAGGACATTATATCCCTAGAAAAATACTAACTTGACTGAGATACTGAGGAAAACTGGGATGATGCACAGGGCACCTACAAACTGAATCGCAGCTGGATATCTGGGATCTGACGCTAATACATGATATATGAACTGAGTTGATCTTGCAACTACTGGGACTTTCTATCTTGGAACAGGTATATTCCTGAGATTTCTGATGGTAGGACTAGGTGGAAAGATGGAAAACTACACCATACAGATTTGTTGTCTGATTGCTAAACTGAATTACTGGCTTTGCAAACTAACTCACACTAAAAAGCATTTCTATGACATTCTTTCTATAGATTTCTAGTGATTGCAGGGAGAAAATAAATCTTGGTCTAGTCTAAGCAGGACATCTGAATAGGAGATCGCTACATGGATGAGATTTTTTTTTTATTATGAGGCAAGGCCTATAAAACATCATCTAAGATAAGGTGACTAAACCTTATGCACTATAACTGAGACAACTGGAGAGATTCACATGGGCGCTGAGCTCGAATGTATGGATATACTAATTTATCTGATTAATTGAATGACTGATAGCTGAATACTGGACATGTAAAACTAAAATGCACTTAATTTGGGATAGCTAGACTGAAACTATAGAGTGTTATGCATAAAAGGTAATGACTGACTTGGTAACATGAGGTAACTAAGCATTAGTGAGGGAAAACTATATTACCTTAGAAACGCAAGACCAGGCGTCTGACATGATTCGAGAACATTTTGTAAATTGAGGTACTAAAATACTAATATCTGAGTAACTAATGTCCATATTCTATGGTCGGGAAATCTTAAAACTGGAATAAGTTTCTGATCTGACTGGACTAGGACTGGGACTGAGGTTGTAGTTAAGACGGTAATTGAGACTGTAACCATAACTAAGACTATAACTGAGACTGAATGTTGGTTTTCTATAACTGAGGGATAGACTGGTATGAGAGTACTGAATTCTGATGGCTAAGTAACTGATAGATGAAAGCCATGGTTCTGTAGTACTATCTGAGTCCTTTACTTAATATTGATTACTGAACTGACACTGTAACTAAGGCCTGCAGGATGGAATATTAACACTACAGATTCACCGAGGGATCTAAACTGAGAGAATACATGGAATAATCTGAGTTTGACTGAACACTAGGAGTGAAGTCGTGAATCATGTGGCCTAAGCATACTGTAAAGCATGACATGAGTGCATGATTCATGAGCTACATGAACTGGGTTTGGAATTTCTGAATTCATGGAACATGATTGCCACATTGGATAAACTTGGACTCCTCATACGAGGAAATTGAAACACACACTATTCTATGAAAATTTTATGTATATAAGTTGTATTCGTGGGACTAAAACGTAAAGCATGCATAAGTATCGGAAGGGTTGATGTACAAAACTTTGCACTGAGGTAGGAATGGGTCGGGAATTATCTTCCCTTATTGAAGGCCAATAATAGGCTACGTCTGGGAACTTAGTTAGAATTTTTTTTTTCTAAGTCTAGGACCCCTTGACAAGCTTAAAGGACTGAATTAAGTTTAGAAATTTTGCGGGGTCTTACATATTTACACTAGTTCATATATTATGGTTACTTTAATCAACTCAATTTAAAAGTTTCCAACCAACTTACTAGCATAATTTCATTAAAAGTACATGAAGACTCCAACTTGGGATTCATAAAACTATATCAACATAATTAAAATCAACCCACCACATGGAAATCACAATTTATGAGTTTAAAATGGGATTCTTGAGCTTCATGGGTGAAACAAAACCTATGAATCAACACTTTACATACCTAGGTGGATAATTTCTTGAAGATTGCTAGAGGAAAGCTTGAATTATTGACTTGGGATTAAACACCTAGAGCTTCTTGTTCTTGGGTATTGATCTTTGAGAGAAACCCTAATTTGGTGTTATGGATGAATAAAGAAGTTATGAGCTCTGGTCTGGTATAATTAGAGGTTAAAACAGGTGGAAAAAGACCCAAATACCCTTTTAAAAATGGATTAAATTTCTGATCGGAAGTGGAAATGGTTTGGGAGATGGTCCATCACTGGCTCAACGGTCCATCGGTCCTGACCGTCACACTTGGCCAGAACCTAAATTTTCTGCCTTGTTTGCAATGGTTTGGGCGATGGGCCATCGCTGGATCGATGGTCCATCAGTTCTGACCATCGCACTTGACCAGAAGATGGGTTCATTGCCTTAGTCGCGATGGCTTGGGTGATGTTTTATCGCTAGCACAACGTTCCATCTGTCTGACCATCACTTCTGGGCTGTTCCGATAGTTCTCGCTAAAAAATCCATAACTTTTTACTCAGATATTGAATTTGGACAAAATTGGTATCGTTGGAAAGCTAATTCAATTTTCCACATGTTTAAAAGTCAAAATTGGGGAAATTATATCTGATTTAAACATTAATCATTTAGGAATTTATCACTAGCTGTTTGGAGACTAGATTTGACTTAAAGAAAGTTTGGGGTATTACAATATTGATAAACAAAATTTTGAGTATATGAAAGAGAATGCTACACCATCACATGATGTTGTAGAACATCAGGATATAGATGCTCCAGGGACCAATTCAAGGTTATGATGATCATGGCATAAAACATGCTACTCTAACGGTTCAACCTAAGCCACATACTAGTATTCCTACTAGAAAATAAGCAAACCTCCAATTTGGATGAAATATTTCATCTTATTTAGCCTTCTTGATACCCCTTATGCTATCTTAAACTATGTCCCTTATAATAAAATTTCTTATAAAGATCAATTACACTTATCTACTTTCTCTTGCATTACAGAACCTAAGACCTACACTAAAGTTATCAAGGATCCTAGGTGGGTTGAGGCTATGAAGGTAGAAATAGAGACTATTCAAGATAATTGTACATGGGACATTATCAGATTACCAGCTGATAAGAAGCCAATAAGCTGCAGATGGTCTATAGGATCAAGTATAAAGCATCTGGTGAAATAGAAATGTTCAATGCTAGGTTGCTTGTAAAGGAACACAACAAATAATAGGGCATTGACTATTAAGAAATATTTTCTCTGGTAGTCAAAATGATAATAGTTAGAACAGTTCTTAAAATTGCAACATCGCACATCCATCAAATGGATGTATACAATGCTTTGCTTCAAAGAGATCTTTATGATGAAATATACATGCAACTAAATGAAGGTTTTGTGAGTTAGGGGAACTAAGACAACTAAATTTATTTGCAGAATCACAAAATAACTCTATGATTAACGCAAGCACCAAGAAAATGGAATGCTAAGTTAGCAGAGACACTATTGACACTCAAGCAATTCCAATATGATCAAGACTTGTTTATGAAAACAATAGAAGTGGGAACAGTAATTATCTTGGTGTATGTAGATGATATGCTTGTGTTTGGAGATAGTCTAAAGCTAATTGAAGAAGCAATAATGTCACTTCAACAGGTGTTTAAGATGAAGGATCTAGGAAATCTTAAGTATTTTTTGGATTAGATTTTGCCAGATCTGATTAAGGTATACCAATGCATTAAAAAAATACACTACAACAAAAATCAACCTTTAACAACGATAAATATGCACTTTTGCAAAGAGTGCTAAAATTTTTGGTATTAGTTAATTATCATTGGATCCAATTTCGTTAAAAGCTTTAAGGGCATTTACAAAGAGAGATAAAATAAAATTGTCACTAGTAAATGCCTCTAAAGGAACTGATAGCAAATTGGAAGTTAAAAATAGCGTGTACCTTAATCTGTTGCAGCGGAAGTCATTGAATTTTCTATTACACAATTGCCCTAAGTCAATCTTTGTCTCTCTAGGAAACGGAGTATTGATTCTCAAACTAAAATGCCTTTGGTGTGGTGTTGAATTATTCTCTACTTTTCCAGATACTTTTTTTTCTCTGTTTTTTATTTTCTGTCTCACTGTATCTATTTCTCTAAATAAGAAGAATGAAACTTTTTGGAATATAAGGAGAAGTGGAACAGTTTTGTAGTTGTTCTTCCCATAATTCAAATTTCTAATTTCCTGTTTTATTAGAAATCAGAAAACAGAAATGGGTTGATTTAGGTCGAGGCTTGGGTCAGTCCACATGGGTGACCCATGACCCGTAATCCAACATCTCCCACTTTGCACATGGTGGACAAGATCTGCAACAGTACGACATTAAAAAGTCATTAATTTATACCAGAAATCGTTCATGGGACCTGTGAGCATCACAATATTTACCTATGAGGTTTTACAAGCTATATATAGGAATCCAATCACATGTGGAAAGAATTTTCTACTAATATGAGGATTCTAATACTCACAATACCCCAGATATTATTCACTACTTCAGTAGTTGCTCATCCAATCCCTCATTCTCTTAAAGAGGTGAACTCAAGTTCATGATTGACTTTATATACACAATTACACGTGACTCTTATATGGTTAGTGTAATAGCCAGCTTGTGTAAACAAGTTAAAATATTCATATTAATCTTCCTCTCTTTCTACTCGAATCTATTTGTTCCAATCAACTACTTTCTTAGTCATGCACCGCATTGCCAAATCTCTCATGGCTATTAGTAACATGCTAAAGTAGCAACACTGACCAAAAATTCACGAAACATTTAAAGGTCTAAGGGTATTTCAATGAAAAGTTAAAATAACTTTAAGGGTCTCACACAATGAAGAAGCAGGTTTTCATTCTTCCATTAACCCATTGATCACTTAACACACGTGGTATGAAACACGTGCTACAATGTTGTCACCTTACATTGGTTTGTGTGTCTTATTCTTTTAGTCATTCAACATTATATAGAACTAGGTCTAGACACTTCTAAATATCTAACCTGAGTTTCTTTCTTTAATAATCCTCAAATTCATATTCTTAAAGAAACTCACATCTGGCTTTACAATACAAGTCATTATATTATGGTGAAACTTTTATCCTCATGTTCCTCGACGTAAGAGGTGATTGCTCATGTGACAGAGCCAATGTCGCAACTTGTTTAACACACTATTTTTAAGACAACATATTTTCACATGCATATGAGATTGAACATAAATTCAATATTCTTATATTTATAATATTTATAATCAAGTCATCTACAACACATAACATAATCATATCCTATGTAATCCTAGAGCCATAATATGTTTGTCAAACAAATCTCTAGATATCACCTTAGTAAAGGGATCAGCTATCATTTCTTGTGTAGGAATGTATTGTAAAATTATTTATCCACTTGCTATTATGTCTCTTATAAAGTTATACTTAATATCAATGTGCTTGGTTTTGCAGTGATATTTAGGATCCTTCGTATATGTGATAGATGCTTGGCTGTCATAATATAAAATCATGGGGTCCTTAGAATTCTTTGCGATATTCAAATGCTCAATGAATCTCTTCAACCAAACAGCATTTTGTACTGCAGATGCACAAGCCACAAATTTTGATTCCATGGTTGATAGGGTTGTGCAAGTTTGTTTCTTACTTTTCCATGAAATTGCACCATAATTTAGCAAGAAGGCATAATCGGAAGTTGATTTTCTAACATACCAATCACCAACCCAATCAGCATCTGTATAACCTCTTATGGATAAATCGGATCCACTATAGCATAGTGAATAATCAGTAGTTCCCTTCAGTTATAGAAAGATTCTCTTTACTGCTTTCCAATAATGTCTTCCAAGATTAGATTGATACCTGCTAACCAGACCTACGGCATAACAAATGTCTGGACGAGTACACATCATAGCGTACATCAAACTTCCAACTGCACTGGAATATGGTATTCAAGACATGTTTTCTTTTTCTTTTTTAGTCTTTGGACACATTTCAAGGCTTAAATTTTCACCTCTTTCTATAGGAGTATCCATGTATATGCACCTATTCATTCAAAAATGTTCCAAAATTTTCATTATGTATGTTTCTTGAGATAGACTCAAAATTTTCTTAGAACGGTCTCTTTGGATTTTAACACCCAATATATGTCTACTTCACCCATATCTTTCATGTCAAATGACTTTGAAAGCAATGACTTAACAGTTTTTACATACTCTAAATTATTTCTAGCTAATAAAATATCATCCACGTAAAGAAAAAGAATCACAAACATTCCATTGGACTTTTTCACATAGATGCACTGGTCTTCATCAATCATGGTGAAATCAAATGAAATCACATCCTTATGAAATCTCAGGTACCACAGCTTTGAAGACTGCTTAAGGCCATATATTGATCTATTTAATTTACAAACCTTCTTTTCTTTGACTTTAACAACAAAACCTACAGGTTGTTCTATGTAGATTTCCTCTTTTAGTTCTCCATTGAGAAAAGCGGTATTTACGTCTATTTAGTATAATTCTAAATTTAAACGTACAACTATAGCCAAAATCAATCGAATTGAGGTAAATTTCACAACTGGTAAAAAAGTTTCCTCATAACCACCAATCGTGCTTTGTTCCTTTCTATTGACCCATCTGATTTTCGTTTAACTTTGAGAATCCACTTGTTCCGAATAGATTTGCACCCAAAAGGAAGGTCAACTAGATCCTAAACTTTATTGATTTTCATGGACTCTAATTCTTCTTTTGTTGCTTTATCCATTAATCTTTTTCAGGACTTGATGAATCCTCAATCGCAGAATTAGGTTCATCTAATTCTGTAGGAGATATCAAAAATACATAATCCTCAATCTCATAAATTCATTTAGGCATACCTTTTCTGGTACTCTTATGTAATTGAAGTTCAGATTCCTCAATAGGATTTTGGAATTCACAACTCCTACTTGGACTAAGAATCATTTCTTGATCAATTGAATGATCAAACATGTCTTGCAACATTATTTGATCATCTGAATTCAACATTTCGTAAAGAGGCTCATTTTCCTTTATTTCATTCCTTTTGGAAAAATTATTTTCCAGGAATGTGACATCTCATGATTCAATTTCAGTAGTACTTTCATCTTCCAATTCACCAATGAACACATATCCTTTGGAGTGTTTAGAGTATCTTATAAAGATAAATTTCTTTTCTTTTGGAGTTAGTTCTTAAAACATACCAAAACGATCATTAATATATGAAGCACAACCCCAAGGTCATAGATCATTAAAGTTTAGTTTAGTACCAGTCCATAGTTCATAAGGAGTAGAAGATACTGATTTAGAAGGCACTTTATTCAATATGTAGGCCACAGTTAATAACGTATCTCCCCATAAAGAGATTGGTAAATTTTCCTGCATCATCCTGGACCTTGTCATATCCAATAATGTTCTATTCCTTCTTTTAGCTACACCATTTTGGTGAAGTATATAAGGAGTAGTCAATTGTCTGATAATGCCTTTTTTAATACACAGTTTTTCAAACTATTTTGACAGATATTCACGTCCTCTATCAGTTTTTAATGCCTTTATACTTTTGTCTAATCGATTCTCAACTTCATTCATATATCTTTTGAAGCATTCAAGTGCTTTTGATTTATGAGATATCAAATAGACATAACCAAAATGCATGAAATCGTCAATGAATGTAATGAAATATGAAGCACCAGTCCTTGCCCTCACATTCATTAGACCACGGATATCAGAATGTATTAATTATAATGGGAATTTGGCTCTTTTAGCCTTCCCAAATGGTTTACGTGTAATCTTTTCAGCAAGATAATTTTGATAAGTTGGCATTTCAATTTTGGAGAAAGAACCTAGATGTACTTCTTTTGCCAATCTATTTATTTGGTCTTTCCCTATGTGACCCAATCTAGTATGCCATGTAAGTATATAAACATCATTATTACTTGAATAATATGACATTACACAACGGTCAACATAATAGTCATAAGTTGAAGGATTACAATCTAAAATAATAAAGCAATCATAACGATGTCCAAAACCATAAAAAACATTATCTAGAGTAATTCTTACACAATTATAACTAAAGAACAAATGAAAACCAACATCTAAAAGAACCAACACAGACACTAAGTTCCATTGAATTTCTGGAGCATATAGGACGTCATGAAACATTAAAGATCGGCCTACACGCAAATCTACTTTGCAAGTGCCAATTTCTTTGACTTTAAGTCTTGCATTATTTCCTACATAGATCCACCTTGATCCAGGTGAAACTCGACGGAACTCCACAAATGCTTCTTAATCTCGACTCACATGATCGGTGGCTCCTGAGTCTACAATCCATATAGGATAAGATTCAGTTAATAAAATAGTGCAAGAAATATATGTTGCACGTAGAGATGCGTTTAGAAATGCTACCTTCTTCTCCTCAGGAAATTCACGAGCAAAATGCCTCAGATTTTGACAATTGTAGCACTTCATCTTACTCTTGTCTTTCTTCTTGAAAAACCTTTTTCCCTTCTTGGAATTTGGCTTTTTTTCTCAGAGAGCCTTTCTTCAGTCTCTTTACCCTTCCCATTCTTTTTCCACTTCTTCTTACATTTTAATCCTGAAGAGTTCTTACCATTTGATTCTGCCATAAAGGTATTAGAAGCAGCTTTAGTAGTACCAAGTCGCTCATCTTCAAGTTCAACGTGACATGCAACATCAAAAAAGGTTTTGATGCTATCATTGTGGTTTAAGTTGACCTTTAGGTGTTCCAAACTATTGGAAAGAGATAGGATCACTGACTAAACCTATTGCTCATCCAAGAGAATGTGACCAGCCCTTTTGAGTTGAGCTATCATATTCAATATCACCCTAAGGTGTTGTTTGATGTTCTGATCATGAAGCTTCTTGTAAGTGTCAAATTTGATAGTCAGTTGTCTAAGGCGGGAAATATAAGTACCCACATATGTTTCTCACAAGTGTGCCTAGATGTCATTGGCAGTAGGAAATTCCTCACACTCATATATGAGGTCATCAACCACAGAACTTACAATGATTCCACGTGCAATGGAATCAACCTTTTTCCAAGCCTTATAAGCTCAAGTTCTTTTCTGTATTGTGCAGTATTGCTCTCTTATAGTAGACTTAATACATGGTTAATACCATCAAAAGCGTTTTTCTCTTTTATTACATACCACATCTTACGACTCCAAATGTAGTAGTGGTCTCCATTTAGTTTTTATCCTTTATTTAAGTCAGCAATTATGCTTTTAGATGTCATGTATGTTATTAAGAGACAATTACACAAGTGTGTTATCAATTATGCATGCATATTATACATTTAAGAAAATAATTTCACCTAAAGGTTTCATGTTTAGTGTAAAATCGAAAGGACACTTAATAATTCAATCATCATATACGAACTAAACACTTGACCAAAAATAGAAATTAATTTCTTAATGTGTATTAAGATGATAGCTTTTGATTAAGTTGTTTTAAACTCAAATAAATGAATGAAATTCACGTAAAAAGAGATAAACAACTTAATATATATAATATATAATACAAAGTTAATAAATAACTTCATGTTACAAGTCAATCTAAAAATAAAAGTCATTCCACAAATATTCTAGACGACTTAGGTACACCTAAAAAGGCTCACTTGGACAAATCTCATGGTAAATACCAATTAATCTCTCGCCTCAAGGTTGACGGAGAGAATTTGCTAATATAGCTAATGCTTCCCAATATGAGATTTCTACATAGTTTTCTAGTTCTACATGTTTCATTTCAAATAGATGTATAAAACTAGTAACACTAATATTAGATGACGTCTTAAAAGACTTGAACTCTTTCAATTTATTTTCTTTTTCCCTTTGTATAGACCTTTTATTCCATAACAAATTTTGTGTCGCTGTGGTGTCATCATTTCGTATGATCTCACGATCTCAAAAGCATGCCCTTCGACGATGTGCTCTTCCACTTTGTCTCTTTGCTCGACATCCAGAACTCCCAGTTGGAGTGATTCAAGTTTGTCCCCGTTCAGCCATTTCTAAAATAGGAATCAAGAAACAATAAGAATGGATTTACCACTCAATGTGGCACTTATGTCACAATTAATATAAAATCTGTTAAAATTATTATGGACTAATTAAGGCAAAAAAAAATATCAAGTCTGATTCAACCACTTATTTATTTAATCCACTTTTGAATAATGACAAAAGATGACCTAAAAAATCATCAATTTCCACTAATATTATAACAAGTTCAATTAATGATTCTAAACATCTGTTCTTCAATAAATAAAATGAAACAATAGTGGAAATATCAGTGAAATTATAAAATACAATGCTAATTTTAATTGTACTATCTTCTAAGCATACTTTTCTAGAAAAATGCATTTACAGTATTTAACACCTCAAAAATAATAATCCTTTTATTTGTCAAGTTTGACAAAGTCAAAAAACAAAAGGCACAGATCCACTTTATTTTCTTTACACTCCATTTACTCATTTTGTTTGTCAAGTTTGACAAAGTCAAAAGATAAAGGCTGAGATCCACTTTATTTTGTTTACATGCCATTTACACGTTATTTACTCCTTCTTCTTCTTGCTTTTTTTAATTTCACAGAACAAACGCTTCTTTATTCCACCAAAAAAAAGGAAGTAAATAGATCATCAACAAGATCCGTGGTTTAATGGAGCCATCTGATTCTAGATTCAAAAGTTACTTGATCTATTCATGTTGAATTCAATCCCTTGATCCATTTGGGTTTTTTTTCTTATTAAACCGGTGAGCTACAAATAATTATAAAGACTTTCTCACAGGCATGTACATACACAAATTTCTCTTAAACTTGAAAAATAACATGTAAAAATGGGGCAATAAACCTGTCTCTAATGCCATTGATAGCAAATTTAAAGTTAAAAATATCGTGTACCTTAATTTGTTGAAGCGGAAGTCATTGAATTTGCTATTACACAATTGCCCCAAGTCAATCTTCGTCTCTCTAGAAAATGGAGAATTGAGTCACAAACTAAAATGCCTTTGGTGTGGTGTTGAATAATTCACTATTTTTCCAGATACTTGTTTTTCACTGTTTTTTTATTTTTTGTCTTACTGTCTCTTTCTGTGAATCAGAAAAATGAATTTTTTTGGAATTTAAGGAGAAGTGGAATAGTTTTGTAACTGTTCCCCCCATAATTCAAATTTCCAATTTTCGATAATCAGAAAACAGAAATGGGTCGGGTCTAGTCGAGGCTTGGATCGGTCCACATGGGAGACTCATGACCCGTAATATAATAGAAACATATTTAGTGGTAATTAAACTATTGGTATTAATTAATTGCCACTAAAGATCATTTTTAGTGTAATGATACTCACTAGAGTAGATTTTAAAGCTTGGACATGGAGCTACATAACTAGATACTACCCCCATAGGCATATATGTCAAGCAAACAACTAGATAATATGATGAACATAAAAACAACAAACTAGCTGAAGATCTAGTACTATCAGACGTATGTTCCTATCAAACACTTATAGGTAGGCTACTCTACCTAACAGTTTTAAAAATAGACCTAGCTTATGGGTATTCAAACTCTAAGCAATATCTCCAAAAGCCAAAAAGTCTCCTATGGAAGTTATAATGAGGATTGTGAAATATAATTACAATCAGCCTGGGCAAGGCATACTTATTTCCAACAATGTAAATGTAACTGTTTATTGTGATGCAGATTGGATGTTCGTGCCCACACTAGAAAATTTGTAACTGGATTTCTTGTCACGCTAGGTGATACTTTCAATTTTTGAAAGTCTAAAAAACAAACAACTATATCAAGGTGTTCTGCAGAAGCAAAATACAGAATCATGGCATCACCAGTTTTTGAGTTAGTTTAGCTACTTGGTTTATTGAAAGAATTAGAAGTTAAGATTTCACTTGTAGTTAACATCTTCTGTAATAGAAAAGAAGTCTTACAAATAGTTTCTAATCCAGTGTTACATAAGATAACAAAGCACATTGAGGTTGACTTTCATTTTATTAGAGAAAAAATCCAATAATAAAAGGTCAAAGCTTACTACATATCAACCGATGGCCAACCTGCAGATCTCCTTACAAAAGGATTAGACGGGGTACAACATCAATATCATGTTGGAAGTTCAAAATTTGAACATTTGAAATCATCTGTGTAACCAGCGTGTAACCAACCCTATCTACTGTAACTTCCACAACTTTCGCCCAATTTTTATAACTTCTCGACAACTGCCTTTGATGGACAAGCAGTATAAAAGAGGAACTCTGGATGGTCCCTAAGTACAAGAAATAATATTACAAAACATATACCATTTATAATGAGATATTCTGAATGCTTAGAAGACTTACTGGAATTGGAAAGCAGATTCCGACGAAAATAACACTTTGACGAACTCCGACAATGGTTAGAGGTATGTCGATTCTCTATTTCCACTTCTCTATTGCTCTGTTATCTCTAACATTTGGTATCAGAGAAGTTGAATTTACCTCTGTCTTTGTTAATTTTTAGAGTAGAAATCTTGTTCAAAAATGATGTTCTGATTTTTAGATTTGTGTTTTTGAATTTTTGATACAAATTGATGTTAGAAATCATCAGAAAACAAATTTTCTAACAATTATGTGAGTTTGTATCTTTTTCGGACGTCTGAAATAGTAAATATGAACTGATTTGTAAATGGGTTTTCGTTTGGTTGTTTGATGAAGAAGATGAATAGTTGCAGAATCATATTCTTTTTCTTTATATTGTTGATAAGTGAATATAATATATTCACATGTGAAAGCATTTAACAAATAGGACCCATTTTTTTCTTTTTCATTTATTGAAAAGAATAATGGCAATAGTCACTTTAGGAATTTTCCAGTTATGTTTCTTTGACTTTGTCAATTAATGATGCCATTAACATATTAAGTTGGCAAACTTGATAACATTTTGTCATTATTTGTTCACTGTATGCATTACTTTGTTAATTTGTGTACAAATATAAAAGAAAATTTTAAGTACATGATATTTATTTCTGTTGCATAATGTTTAGTAAACATCTAGTGATTAATATAATTTTATTCAATTAAGAATTAGCCGCAGCATTCTTGATTACATAAAATTATATATTATGTTTAGAATAACATTATAGACATTAAATAAAGACTAATGTCGAAGTGATCTATAATTATTTAATTGAAGATCAGCCACAGCATTTTTAATTGAGTAAATATTTAAGATCAAATAAAGAAATTTTAGACACTAGAATTGTAATTGATTATGCACGATATAGTAGCTTAAGAACCTTTATTATTGGGTTGGATAATTAATTAGGATAAAATGTTAAATACTTTTCATAATTACCCACAGGAATTATGTATGAGAATTTAATAGTTTTATTGTCAATATAGAATATCATGCTAGTCAACAGTGATTCTATCATAAAGAATGAGTCTAATTGAGTTAAAAATTTAGCTCACAGGTAATTTTTATGTCAGTAGATTCAATTTTATATTATGTACCTCAAATTTACTAAGCATGTGTTTATGTACGTATATTTTTGCAGTTATGCAACCTGCAAATTTCTCTGATATTTGTGATATTTCCCAATTGAATGGTGAGAACTATAAGATCTGAAAGGATCGAATTCTTCGTCACTTAGGGTGCATGGACATTGATTATGCTATTAGAAAAGACGAACCACATATTAAGAAAATTAGCACTCGGGCTGAGATTTCTCTTTATGAATAATGGGAGCTCTCTAACCATTTGAGTGTTATGTTCATTGAGACCAAAATCCCTGCTGGTATTCGTGGTTTTGTCGAACAATATAACAATTTCAAGACATTATTGAAGGCTATTGATGAACAATTTGAGACTTCAGTAAGGCACTTGCCAGCACCTTAATTATGAAATTCTCATCAATGAGACTCACCTGTGTGAGAGGTATGCGTGAGCACATCATGAAAATGCGAGACTTAGCAGCTCAACTAAAGACTCTTGATGTTGAAATTCTAAAAATTTTCTTGTGCACTATATTTTGAATACTCTGCCTACACAATATGGCCTCTTTAAGATCTCCTATAAGACACATAAGGATAAATGGTCTATCAATGAACTTATGGCCATGTGTGTTCAAGAGAAGGGTTGATTGGTGATGGAAAAAGAAGAAATTACATTCATTAATACTCAAGGACAAA
Source organism: Capsicum baccatum var. pendulum (assembly GCA_030864225.1). Classification (NCBI taxonomy): domain Eukaryota; kingdom Viridiplantae; phylum Streptophyta; class Magnoliopsida; order Solanales; family Solanaceae; genus Capsicum; species Capsicum baccatum. The sequence continues at coordinate 9,364,350 of CM061552.1, forward strand.
AGTCTCATCAAGCCAATGAAAAGTTGAAAGGAAAAGCTCCACTTGACTCTGACATCAAAAAGGAATTCTAGTGTCGCTTCTGTAGAAAAAAGGGAAACATAAAGAAAGATTGTGTCAATTTTCAATGATGGCTTGAGAAGAAAGGTACTTTTATTTCTCTTGCTTTTTATGAAGCTAATATGATTGATGTTAATCATAACATATGGGGAATTGATTCTGCTTGTACAATCCACATTACAAATTCCTTGCAAGACTTAATAAACCTGTGGAAGCCAGTGGGAGTTAAGCGAAGCATCTATTCAGGAAACAAGATGCAGTCACGTGTAGAAGCTGTTGGAACATGAATTTTAGTTCTTAGTAGTGGTTTTATTTTAGAGTTGGAAAAGACCTTTATGTTCCTAACTTTTCTAGGAATTTAATTTTAGTATCAAGACTTGTACCTTTGGGATACTCCTTCTTTCTAGAAGGTTATTCTAATCAATTTTATAAATCTAAACTTGTTGCATATGGTACACTGTCTGATGGTTTTTTTCTCTTGATTTGTAAAATGATTTCACTCATAATGTTATGCATGTTCAAACTGGCGTTAAACAATGTGTTATGAATGGAAATTCCTCTATTTTGTGGCATCAAAAATTGGGACATATCTCCCTAGATAGAATTAAGAGATTAATAAATGATGAAGTACTTAGTACTTTAGATTTTACTGATTTCGATTCTTGTGTTGACTGCATTAAAGGTAAGCAAAAAAACAAGTCAAAGAAAGGTGCCAAGAGGAGTTCAAACATATTGAAAATCATACATCCAAATATATGTTGTCCAGATATGGATGCATATGATCAAAAATACTTTATCCTTTTATAGATGATTGCTCACATTATATGTATCTCTACATGCTTTACAATAAAAGTGAAGCACTAAAAGCATATAAAGTGTTTAAGGCTGAAGTGGAGGAACAACACGGAAAGTAAATTAAAATTGTGAGGATTGATAGAGGTGATGAGTACTACGGTAGGTACACTGAGGATGGACAAGCACAAGGTCTATTTGCGAAATACACTATGTCTGGTTCTCCAAATCAAAATGGTGTAGCAGAAAGAAGAAATTGAATATTATGGGATATGGTGTGTAGTATGTTAAGTAGCTCTAAGCTACCTATGTCCTTATGTATTGAAGCTCTTAATATGGGAGTGTATATATTAAATTGAGCTCCAATCAAGGTTGTCGAAAAGACACCTTTTGAGTTGTTCAAAGATTAGAAATCGAGTTTAACACATATTCGCGTATGGGGATGCCCGTCTGAAGTAAGAATTTACAATCCACAAGAATTTTATTGGATATCCCGAAAGGTCTAAAGGATACAAATTCTATTGTCCATCTAACAACACTAAGATTATGGAATCAAGAAATGCAACATTTCTTGAAAATGACTTAATTAGTAGGAGTGATCAACTTTAGAATATAATTTCTGTTAGAGATCGACCTTCCACTTCAAGTCAACGATTGATTGTTGTACATAACACCCCTCAATTACAATTGAGTGTTTCACAACAAATCAATAAAACTCCACAAGTTGTTGAAAATTTTCAAGTAGATCAAGTTCAAATTATTCCAAAAATTATTGAGCAACCAGTTGAACAACATGATCCTCAGGAAAATGTTGGTGTAACATTAAGAAGATCTACTAGAGAAAGAAAATAAGCAATTCCTAATGATTTTGTTGTGTATCTACAGGAATCTAATATTGGAGTTAAAAATAAGCCTGGGTCTTTTTCACAAGCCATGAATTGCAAAGAGTCAGAATTGTGGTACAATCCCATAAAATAAGAGGTGAATTCCATGAAAAACAATGAAGTTTTGGATCTTATCAAGTTGCCTAATGGTGTAAAATCCATTGGATGTAGGTGGTCTTTAAAACTAAAAGGATTCATCAGGCAACATTGAAAGATATAAAGCAACACTTATTGCTAAAGTATTCACTCAAAAGGAAGGAATTGACTGCACAAAGACATTTTCTCCTGTGTCTAAAAATGATTCCTTGCGCATTATATTGGAATTAGTAACCCATTTTGATTTAGAAATGCAACAGATGGATGTGAAAACTAAATTTCTCAATGGTGATCTAGAGGAAGATGTTTATATAAAACAACCTGAAGGTTTCTCCTCTAGTGATGTTGAGCAATTGGTATGTACGTTAAATAAATCCATATGTGGACTAAAACAAGCCTTCTATCAATGGTGTTTGAAATTTCACAATGTTATCTCTTCATTCAACTTTGTTGAGAACATTATGGATCAATGTATATACCAGAAAGTTACTGAGAGTAAAATATGTTTTCTATTTCTATATATGGATGATATCTTACTTGCATCCAATGATAAGGGAATGATACATGAGGTGAAACAATTTTTCTCTAAAAGTTTTGATATGAAAGACATGGGTGATACATCTTATGTCATTGGAATTAAGATTCATCAAGATAGACATCAAGATATCTTAGGTTTATCTCAAGAAGCCTATGTCAATAAAATTTTAGAGAGGTTTCAAATAAAAGATTGTTCACCAAGTGTAGCTCCTATTGTGAGGGTGAAAAGTTCAACTTAAATCAATATCCGTAGAACAATTTTGTGAAGGAACAAATGAAAGGCATTCATATGCTTCTGCTGTTGGAAGCTTGATGTATGCTCAGGCTTTTACAAGACCTAACATAGCATTTGTTGTTAGAATGTTAGGAAGATATCAGAGTAATCTGGGTCTTGACCACTGGAGAGTTGCAAAGAAAGTCTTAAGATATCTTCAAGGGACGAAATATTACATGCTTATGTACAAACGATCAGATGACTTGGAATTCATTGGCTACTCTAATTCAGACTTTGCTGGCTATGTTGATTTATGAAAATCAACTTCTGTATACATTTTTATGTTAGCCGGTGGAGCTATATCTTAGAGGAATGCAAAACAGACTTTGATTACTACTTCTACTATGAAGGATGAATTCATTTCTTGTTTTAAGGCTACCTCACATGGTGTATGGTTAAAGAGTTTCATTTCTGGGCTGAGAATTGTCGACTCTATCTCTAAGTCATTAAAGTTATATTGTAATAATTCAGCTGCTGTATTTTTTGCTAAGAATAACAAAAGTGTTAGTCGAAGCAAGAATATCGACATCAAGTATCTAGCCATAAGAGAACATGTTAAAGATAATAAGGTGGTCATTGAACATGTCAACACTGAAGTGATGTTAGCTGATTCTTTAACTAAAGGCATACCACCGCAAAAGTTTAAGGATCATGCAGTCACAATGGGACTTAGTTCCAATATGTAAATCTTCGTTGTAACAATAAATGTTGATGAAACTTAATTTGATATGAGATTTTTCGTATTTATAAGTGTGTGCACATTCAATTTTATTTTATGAAATATTGCTAAAGTATGGACCTAGAATAAACATTGGGTTTATTCATTAAGTTATACGGGCCAAAGTTTTGAAGGATGGTACATTGTAATACATGGAAAATACTACTCACTCTTCGAGAAACTATTTCCATGATTCATGTATAAAGTTTCATTCATGGAAGTTGTAAACGTATCAAGTGGGAGAATGTTGGAAGTTCAAAACTTGAACATTTGAAATGATCCATGTAACCAACATGTAACCAACCCTATCCACTGTAACTTCCAACTTTTGCCCAATTTTCGTAACTTCTCGACAACTGTCTTTGATGTACGAGCAGTATAAAAGAGGAACTCTGGATGGTCCCTAAGTACAAGAAATCTTCTTAAAAAACTTACACCATCTATAGTGAGATATTCTGAGTGCTTAGAAGACTCACCGGAAGTGGAAAACAGATTTCAACGATGACAACACTTCGACGAACTCCAATAATAGCTGAGGGTATGTCGATTCTCTATTTTCACTGCGCTATTGCTCTGTTATCTATAACATATCTAGTTTCATTCATATCTTTTAGGGTACCTAACTTGAAGGGGAATGTTATAATAAACTGATTATGTGCAAATAGTCATTAATATAAGGGTAGTTTAGTAATTTTAGTAATTCCATTTGTTAGTTAATAACCACCTTTAGTTCAACAAGTTAGTCCATGATTGGTTAGTTAATTAAGCTAATCAATGAGTTTCTCTAAGCACTATATAAAAAGTTAATTATACACTTTACAATTCACTTACTTCAATAATAATTTTTTTCTTCCCCTCTAAAGTCATCTATGTTCTCTCTTCTCTAAGAATGCTAAATATGGATCATCAATGGTGAATCGTCCTATTACAATGACAGTTCCACCACAGGAGCAGTGGCTACTAAATAATATCTATCTTTTTGTGTAATCAATTAGCTACTTTGGGTAAAATTTGTGTAATAACTAGTACTAGTGGTGCATATGCATCTACCATGTAACAAGGGTGTAACAACGTAGTTCATATTAATAATATTCTCCACTTAACCAAAAAAAAGACTTGGGATTTTAATAACTTTTGACATCTTTTATCGCCATATATATTTATTTATGTATATTAGATACTCGTGCCTGTACAAGTCACAGGTATTTTGACAACACTAATGTGTCAAAGAGATTCAACTTTGGGAAAGATTATTTTCTACTTATTTTAATTATTTAGTATAAGAGTAAAAGAAAAGAAATTTTGTATAATAAACCGATGTTAACATAATATATACATTCAGTGTGAAACAAAATTGAGTTTGTTAGACTGGTCCTACCAATACAAAGTGATTAGATAAGTGGATAAAAATCTAGCTAGATTGTTGCAACTACAGTTGGTGGCACTTCTTTCATTTGGACATTCCTGGAAAAGTACATCATGCACGTCTCATTTGAAAGTTTCAAATATATAAGTTGAGGAGACATACGTCGTTTTGAAATATTTATTGCACCATAAAATTACCAAAATATCCTTGGTAGTCATTTAATAAGGAACAAAAAGATATGTATAAAAAAATACTACAATGTATAATTCAATTACAAAGGTCTGAATAAAAATATTATTAAAATAATACATGAAGACAAAACTAATATATATAAGAAAAAACAATATGTATGTGTAACCATTTTATTGCACCATAAAAATGAGGACAAAACTAATATCTATATGGAAAAAGCAATATGCATATGTAAACATTTCATTGCACCATAAAATTACCAAAATACTCTTGCGGTATTAAAATCAAGTAATTTAATAAGGAACAAAAAGATATTTAATAAAAATTACTATCATGTATAATTCAATTAAAAAGGTCTCAATAAAAATATTATTAAAATAATACATGAGGACAAAACTAATAAATATAAGAACAAAGCAATATGCATGTGTAACCATTTTATTGCACTATAAAATTATTGAAATACTCTTGGTAGTCATTTAATAAGGAACAAAAAGATATTTATAAAAAAATAGTACCATTTATAATTCAATTACAAATGTCTGAGTAAAAATATTATTAAAATAATACATGAGAACAAAACTAATAAATATAAGAGAAAAGTAATATGCATGTATAATCATTTTATTGTACCATAAAAATGAGGACAAAACTAATAAATATAAGAAAAAAGTCATATGCATGTAACTATTTTATTGCACCATAAAATTATCGAAATAGCCTTGATAGTCATTTAATAAGGAACAAAAGAGATATTTATAAAAAAATTGTATCATGTATAATTCAATTATAAAGGTTTAAATAAAAATATTATTAAAATAATAGATGAGGATAAAACTAATAGAAGGAAAAAATAATATGCATGTGTAGGCATTTTATTGCATCATAAAAATAAAGAAAAAACTAATAAATATAAGGAAAAACCATATGCATGTGTAACCATTTTATTTACTACTATATATAAGTGAACGTTGGGGTGACTAAAATTACTGAAATACCCTTGGTAGTCACCCCAACTTTCACTTATATATAGTAGTAAAGTAATAATAGTTGTAATAGTAAAAGTAAAATATTAGTAAAGTAATAATAGTAATAATAATAATATTATTAATAATAGTAACAGTATTATAATAATAATAATAATAATAATAATAATAGCCAGAAGTAAAAAAAATAGTAATATAATAATAATAGTAGTAGTAATAGTAATATAATAATAGTAATAGTAGCCACAAAACACAATTTAGTAGTACGGGTTGGGGTGATTAAAATTACTGAAATACCCTTGATAGTCACCTCAACTTTCACTTATATACAGTAGTAAAGTAATAATAGTAATAGTATAATAATAATAATAATAACAGTAATATAATAATAATAGTAGTAGTAGTAGTAGTAGTAGTAGTTATTCTATGTATGCCACTATTTGTATGGCTACTCGTGCTTCGGTTCGGTTTTCCGACTTGAGCTTATAGCCGATATTATTACTTGGTCTGGTAGGCTGAGCGGCATACCCCAGCCTAAGAGATCCTGTTAATGGTATCAGAGCCTGGGAACTTTCATAGTAAGTATACCAGAGATGGTGAAAGACGACTAGTATGAACATAAAAATTTAAATTCATGGATATGGGAGAAGTTAGTACCAAAAGTACTAAACTCGAAGAGGTAGATTTACCTCAAGACTTAAATTTACTGAATAAATGGACTATTCCTAAAATTGACATAAAAACTATCTATGAATATGGGTTTTTTGATAAAATCAAACACAAACAGATTATTAAGACTACTGAGCAATCACTTGCTCTAAACGCTAATGAACAGACTATTCAATTACTTAATAAACGAGATGTTGATATCTTTAAACGCAATTTTAATTATATGCATATTGGCTTAGTTCAAATTGCTTTCCGGCCTTTAACTCTAAAGGGTCTTCCGGAAACTTTTTTAGCAGCTCTAAGAGATGCTAGAAATTTAAATTTCAGAAAATCTTTGATGGGATCTATTGAATCAACTCTGGCATATGGCCCTGTTTATTTTAATACTCAACCTAATTTACAATTATCTTTATCTGACGTTAACATTCTACATGCTTTAACTCTGAATATTAAAACGCATGGTTATAATTATGCTCCTGGATCTGAGCTCATTGGTTTATCATACCACATATATTATCGTTTGTTATCAACTTTAAATCCTCGTTGTAAATTGATTAATGACAATTCTGATTGTACTCTGCTTATTGAAACCAATTTTATCAAATCCAAAATAACTACTCGAAGACCAATTCGATGGGATGAAATTGACTTCCCTCAAACTTGGATCTTAAATTCAGTTACTTCTCCAACACAACTGGCAGAAGAAGTAACTAACTCTGAGTTGACACATGTAACTCAAAACTCGGATGGACAAATCTGTCTTCAATTTGACAATAGTCCTCCCGCATATAGAAACTCTTTCTCTGCTCTTAAAAAACTTCCTCAAATCCAACATATATCTCCTATAGAGCCTTCTGCACCAATTTATGGTCCAGTTAGGAATCGCGCTGCATCTTTGCATATGCTAAATTCTGCAGATCTCCCGACTTCTTCACGAACTGTCGAAAAAATTAAAATAAACTCGAAAACAAATATTGTTCAAGATTTCAATAATGAAAACCCTACTCCTTCGGAGATGGATTTTGACATAAATTCGGTTTAATCATGATAAAACAAATTATCGATTTTAGTCCTGGTTCACAGGCCAGAAAATACATTCAAAAAGAATTTTTTTCTGACAAATGGTCAACCTTTAGAACTTGGTTTTTTGAAACCTATTCTAAAGATGAATTACGGAATATTTCCGAAGACTTCTACGAGATGTGTGCACTGCATAATCAAATTATCTTCGTTGTTCCTTGGTATATGTCTGCATATTTGCCGTCTTATGTCAAACTCATTGAGAGATCCTACCAACATCCTGACGGTACGACTACTCAATCAAAATATCCTCCTCAATCCTCCTTCATTTTACCTAATAATACGGGTATGACTTTTACGGCTTTCCAAAAATTTATTCATGATGATATTGGAAAAATCACGATTTCTGAAATAAATAATCTTATGTCTCAGAATAACTATTTAAGTCTTTATGTTAAAATTCTTGGTGAACATATTGGTTCTTTAGATACCAAACTCGACGAACTTATTGTTTTAGTTAATAAACTAAGTACCCGCTTAGAATCTGCAAATACATCTTCAACCTCTAAATCTGTCAAAGAGGGTGAGGGATTTATATTTTCTGCACCTTGCATTCAGCCTCCTCTCGAAATAGAGGGATTCACAACAACTTCCTCCTTGGAAAGATTAGAAACTCTCTTTGATAAAAAATTCAAAGGTCTTAATCTTCAACCCCTAAATATGGATTTTAAAAATATTCAAAAAATTGAGTCTAATTTTGCTGACAATATTGAGTCTACCAATAATCCGGGTGAAGTTCTTTCTTCAGAACTAAATAAACTCCGAGGAATAATGAAAAACCAACCAGGCAAGAAATATGCCGATATTCCTCGCATGACCACTGCATATTACCCCCGTCCCACTCCTCAAGATGTTCTAATCGAAGAAAGGGATTGGAATATTACAAATACTTCTTATAATGGTGATGCTATTTATGAGTGGAATATTGACGGATTATCCGACCGCCAAATCTCTATTTTAATTCATCGTATGTCTATGTATGCCACTATTTGTATGGCTACTCGTGCTACGGCTAGGAATGATAGATCTGACCAGACAATCTGCAAAATGATTGTTGCTGGGTTTACCGGCCAACTTCGTGGCTGGTGGGATAACTTCCTAGACGATGATAAACGCCAGGCAATTTATAATGCCATAAATCTTAATGAAGGCAGAGATAATCTCGGCCGCACTCTAACGGCAGGACGGTCAGATGCCGTTTACACTCTTATGCTGACTATAATTGAGCACTTCGGTGGTAGATTTACTAACCATCACGAAAATATTCGAACCCTTTTAAATGGATTAAAATGCCGTCACTTAGGTGAATTCAGATGGTACAAATATACCTTCCTTAGTCGGGTTATGGATTTACCCGAAAGTCGATACGAACACTGAAAAGCAAAATTCATTGATGGTCTTCCTCCTCTATTTGCAGAACGTGTTCGGAAAACTCTTCGTGGATCGTATGGAGAGATCCCTTATTCTGAAAAAACGTATGGTCAATTGATCGTAGCCTGTACTCAAGAAGGTTTGGCCCTTTGTAATGAGTTAAAACTGGCTAGGCAGATCAAAATTGACAAACTCAGAGAGAAATCTCAACTGGGTGATTTCTGTGAACAATTTGGCATGGAAAAACCTGTTAATCAAAAACCCTACAAGACTTCCAAATATCAATATAAGTCTAAACACCCTAGACGTCGGAGTAAGGAACAGCGTGAAGCTCGTAAATCCTTCCGAAAGACTACAAGGTTCACAAAAAACTTTTCGAAACGCCCTTTATCCAAGTTTTTAGTTTCTCTTTCTAAAAATTCTCTCTCTCTTGTAATAGCCTTCGGCATAATCAATAAAAGTTTGCTTTACTATTCCGGCGTTCAAAGGTACATATTTAATCTTTAGTTTTGTCTTCTTTTAATCTCTTCCAGATCTACGCCGTGACTATGTCCGGCTAGACTTCTTTTATGTTCATACTATAGTTCTAACCTCTCGAAGTATGTTCACTATGAAAGATCCAGACTCTACTTAGATAGCCGAAGAATTTTGAGAAAGTTCTTGACTTGGTTCCGAAATGGTGGTACAGTCAGGGCCATCAATCTTATGTTAGCCTGGTCTCAGTGATCGGTCTAGTGAGCTGTGCCTCTAAGCCCGAGCGAGGAAGCGTAAAGGGCGATCTTTGCACAGATAGAACTACTAGACGAGGGCTTTCGTAAAATTGTGTGGTCGTCTGACAGGCCCCTTATTTGGGTGAAATAATTTTCCATACAGTCAGTAACTTCTCCAATTCTTTACTATTTCGGTTGGTGCTTCGGTTCGGTTTTCCGACTTGAGCTTATAGCCGATATTATTACTTCATGATTATATAAAACATAATTATTCAAACCAAGCATAAAAGTTAAAAATAAAACTTGATATAAATTGGAGGAAGTAAAGAACAAAAATAGTTCAGAAAAGTTTTCTACTCTTTCATCCCAATTTACGTTTGCTACTTACTTTTTTTTTTATTTGTTTCAAAAGGAGAGTCTATTTCTATATTTACTAAGTTTTTCAATTTCAACATTTTATATGATAAGTTTAAGACTACAAATTTAGAACTCCATACTTCATATGTCTCATATTAGGTATCCATTAAAAATAATAGTTCTAAATTATTTGTCAATTTACAAAACACTTGTGATTCTTTTTTAAAAGCGTACACAAGTTTATAAAGTTTAAACAAAAAATTTTTATGGGTTAAATTAGTGAAACTATCCTTCTTATTTATGATTTCTTAAAGGCATATGAAGGAGAAATTGGATAACTAATATGAGACGTGGAAGTATATCTTTAATTAAAATCACAATATTTAAAAAACTCTTTTTATTTCTTAACTTTTTTATTCATTCAAACTAAAATACTTAAATTAGAAGGGAAGGTGGTACAATGTCAAGATATACCAATTATAGAAACTCATATAGAAATAGACTTGCAAAGAAAAATAATTGGTGTCATAAAGAAGAAGTGAAGGACAAAAAACAAAAATGAGTGCAAGAAAGGAAGAAAAAAAATAAGTAAAAACTAAAGCCACATGAAGCATCCTAATGGGATCACAGTTTTGTGAGGACTACCAAAACTTTTGATTCTCTCTTATATATACTACTAGTTCCGGGTGGCCGTGCTAAGCCCGAGCCCAACCTCAAGATATAAAAATAAGATGTAATTTATCAAATAACTATAAATTATTTAATATTTTCAACTACATAATTATTTTGATGGTATTCAGATGAATCATATCCATTCAGTAAAATTTTAGAACTATTAAAGTTTTATATTTGACCGATTCATATAAGCATGGATTCAAACTAATTTAAAAGGTTAAATTTATAATTACTTTTTTATCTTTTCTCTTTTTGCGACATTAAGTTATTGAAAGAGTAGTACGAATTTTCTGTAAACTCTTAAAAATGAAATCATTGTATAAATGTATCTGTAAGTTAAAGGAGAATTTATTTGTATTTCAAATCCATATGTAATACAAAAATTGTTTCATCGAATATCTCAAGAACATAGCATTCAATAATTCAAATTGAACTTAATCATATGTTATACCAATTTTTTGAATAGTTGCATGCCTATGTGAGTAAATATATATTTTGAGATTAATTTTTGTACAAAAATTATAAAAATTATATATATATATATATATATATATATATATATATATATATATATATATATATATATATATATATATATATATATATTTACAACATAACAAGAGGAGGCGGGGGCAGAGGGAGGAGTGGGGAGTGGGGCGTGGAGGGAGGAGAAAAGAAGAGGTTAGAGATTGAATTTAAGTCTTACAAAATATATTTAAAATTTTATTATTTATTAAATTGTGTGAAGACAACTAAAAGTAAAGTAGTAATTTCCCTACTCTTAATTTTTTTTCTTTGATAAATAAAAAAGATAAACTAAATAATTGAAACATAACAAAAAATAAATTACAATGAAAAATCAATTGTAATTTTCCATATTATGACACACCACCAAGTGCAAAGATTCATGTGGCAAGAAGAAAATAGTTCACTTTATCAATCACATGCCATTGTTTAGGATTAATAAATTTTCTAAATAAATTAAAAATAATTAAATTTTAATATAAGAAATATGTACAAAAAAGAACAAGTAATCTAATAGGAAATAAGAAGGAATTTATAAAAAATTATTATATATAATTCAAATTCAATTATAAAGGTCTAAATAAAAATAATCATAATGAATCAGGACAAAAGCAATAATGTATTTAAAGAAATAGACACATATAGCAATTCTATTGCATAATTTATTTTTTAAAAAATAAACTATCAAAGCTTATCTTATTATCTCCTATATATTAGTACTAGCGTGTAAGTCACATCGATCACTAAAAATATATTCATAAGAAGAACACACTATTAAAATGTAGCAATTAACGTTAAAATACATGTTATTTGTACTTAAACAATAAAAAAATTTGAATCTCAAAATTTTAATTATACCACGCAAATTGAGACAAAGAAAATAATTTGAAAAATTATAAATCTCTAAACAATTTTTTCCCAAAAGCTTATATATATCTTTTTGCATTAAGGTCAGGAAACACAATAATATCAATATTGAATATATCTCTATTGTTCACAGTGAGGTTTGACGAGTTAAGCCATGATGAACTTTGATATTGCTAGAAATTATTACATGATTGGTTATAGAATTGGCTGAAAAATAGTTTGAAATCAGATTATAATTTTTCATGGCTGAAAAACTGATTGAAATCATCACAAAGATTTAGCACATAACCAAATAAAGATGAAAAATAGGATATCATGACGAATAAAAAACAAAATAGTTCATCTTTATCAATCACATGCCATTAATTTCGGATTAATAAATTTCCTAAATAAATTAGAACTAATTAAATTTTAATATAAGAAATATGTACAAAAAAAAAAAACAAGTAATCTAATAGGAAATAAGAAGGAATTTATAAAAAAATATTAAATACAATTCAAATTCAGTTATAAAGGTCTAAATAAAGATAATCATAATGAATTCGACACTACAACAATTTCGGTCATCAGTGATGAATTATTTTGTCACTCAAAACTCATATTTCATCACAAAATATCCTTTATGACGAAAAAAATTCGTCAATCATTTGTTCCTATACGTGGGTGGCTAAATATCTACAAAAATGATTTAGTGTCTCGTCACAAAATAAATTACATTAACTATAAAAATATTTGTTTGTCCTCAAATATATAGTGTTTATGATGAACTCATTCGTCAAAAAAATATATATATAATTAGTAGTTAATGTAAGACCCTGCAAAATTCTCTCGTAGAATGAGCCTTAGGGTGTGTCAAGTGAGGCGTGATTCCGGCCCTAAAAGATTGAGAAGTGACTTCCTAAATGAGGATCGTATTAACCATATAGAATTTTCCTAATTTCAACTTTTTATCACATGAGAAATTTGATAAGCTTCCCGTCGATTAAAAGTCGCCCAAATTCGATGCCCGAGTAAGAAGTTATGGCTAATTTAAGTCTTAGTCGTAAAAAAACAACATTTTAGTGTTTGGCACATCGCAGAGAGGGTCTATTTGACAATTGTCAAATTCCAGTGGAACTCTACGATAGTGGCGCATCGCGGAGGACCCTAATTTCTCAATAGTCAATTTTCAGTGGCCTAGCGCGATTGTGACGCGTCACACTAAAGTTCCAGGTCCCAACCAATGGGACAACGCGATGGCTCCACATCGCGGTGACTCCGAGATTTCCATTTGTCAATTTCCATTGAGCCACCGCGATAGTGGCGTGTCGCGGTGGCCCATAAAATCGGGTTCCCAGTTTAATTTTTTCAGTTTCGTACAGAAGTTAAAAAGGGCATTTTGAACTTTTTTCAAGCCTATTGAACCGTAAAAACACCAAATCAAGGTCATTTACAAGCATTCTATGAAGTTCTTCTCAAGTTTTCTTTCAACAAAAACCCTAAGTATCCAAAACCTCTTCCAAGAATCTCAAGAATCCACCATAGATTTTTTAAATTGAATCAATATTCAAGGTTTCCAAGTCAAGGGCTTTAAAAACCCTCTCCCAAGAGTAAGAAGAGGAAGTTTAGAGCAAGCTTGTTCATCCAATTCTATAATCTAAGGTATGTGGGGTTTTGAAAAAGGTAACCCTTTCACCCTTGTGCCCAAAGGCTTATTTAAATCATGATTTTTCTAAAATCTATGAGGTTTTACATGAATTTGAACTAGGGTTTTTCACTCATTATTATTGAATGCATTATCTTGATATTTCCCATGAATTGAGAGTTAACTGGCATGATTTCTGCATGTTTTCTTGAGAAATTACAGCTGGGTCTATATCCCATGATTTAAATCCTTGAGAAGTCAATAGTTGAAATGTTTGAAACATTGAAGTATATGAGTATTTTGAGATTTTGAGATAAATTGGTGAAATTTCCAGATTTTTACATGAGTTATGAATCTATATGCTATCTATTATGCTTTTGATGAGTTTTAACTTAAGATTGAATTATGGGTTATTAAGCCATACTTGAGACTTGAGATTCTATGAACTATTAGGCTATAATAACCCATGATTTGAGTATTTTGACATTTATTGAGAAATATTTTGACCTAATGGTCATTGAGTTTTGAAATCCACTCTACTACATGAAATTTCCGATTTGATTATTGGGTTTGTGGTGAACCATGAGATTATTTCTAAAAGTGGATTTTTATGAGATAAGCACAGATAATCTAAAGGTAGTAGTATTTAGCACCAAATGGGCAAGTTACTACAGTTTCTTACCCCAAAACTACATGCCACCATAGGATGGGCCTGAGGCCGAGTTTATGATTTTTATTGGGCCTAAGGCCGAGTTGATATTGGGCTCGAGGCCGAGTTTGTTTAGTGATCACTAGACCTAGGTTATACTCCGTGGCAAAGAGTATGACGCTCCTTCCCAACATAGGGTCTCTTTATTAGGAGGACAAAATGTTGGACTCCATGTAGCTTGCATGGTTTATGTCGGTTAAGAGAACCTCCCTTGCCCTTTAAACTTTGAGATCAGTATTTCCTTGAAAACTAAAGTATTTTCCCTTCCTATGAGCTATTTTCCTAATGGTAAAGCTGCAAAATGGTTCCCTAACTAAAACATTTCCTTGATATGAGTTGTTTCTCTAAATGAAAGTATTCTTCCTTGATATGGTATTTTCCATGAAGCTTTGAGATAAGTTATTTTCTTAAACTAGAGTATCTTTCCATTGAGATTAAATGATTTTCCTAAAGCTTGAAATGAGATACTTTTCTAAAGTGAACGAAATGCCTTCAAGTATGTTTCAAAGTTAGATGATTCCGAATTTCAAGTATTTGAGCTCGAAAGAGTTATGAGATCTTGAGTGTTAAAGAAGTTATACTCTCCATAAGATATATGAATAATTTGAAAGTACTGTTTAAAGTTCCTTTAGCCTTGAGAATTAAGAATAAGAGAGGATTTTTGATTTTAGTGTTACAGTATGATGACTCACGATATTTGTATTACATGCTTCATCTTGCATGACTTATGAGCTTTACATTTTATACTTGTTCAAGCCATGTTAGTTATTCCATATTGCATGCATGATTTGATTAAAGAAGATTGATACTGTTTTATACATGTTTTCACCCCATATACTCAGTACATTCCCAAGTGTTGATCCACATATACGTCTATGTGATACATTATCTCATAATATAGGTGAAAAAATTTGTAGCGCATGCACCATATCCAATCAGTTCGTAGCTTCCAGTCAGCAGGTGATGGGTCCCCTTTTTATTCAAGGGCTCGAGTCAGTGATACAGTTGAATCATGTCGTATTTTCTTTATTCTATCGTAGTAATTTGGGGTGGTTGGGTGTCATGACCCAGCTACCTATAGTCAATACTAGTAGAGGCTTCATATACAGTCAGTAGGAGTTGATGCATTGAGTTTCAGTTTTATTGTAAAAGTAGAGTTGTAACCTTATGACTCCAGTTTTGTATTGAGCCAATTCATAATAGAGTTATTTTTGCCTTATTCTTTCAGATTTATGCACTTTGTTTAGTTTCTTATAAGTTATGCCAATAGAAGGGTTAGATTGGGGTCACTTGTGACCCTAGGCACTGTGTGGCATCCCAAGGGGTAATTTCGGATCGTTATAAACTTGGTATCAGAACCCAAGGTTCAAGTGTCCTAGGGTGTCTATGAAGCCGTGTCTAGTAGAGTCTTGCGAAATGGTACGAAGATGTCTGTACTTTTCTTCGAGAGACTACAAGGCATTTAGGAAATGTCTCTATTCTTTTGAGTCTTAGTTCGTGCTATAGAAAGATTCTCTATACGCCTACGCAGATCCTTAACTTCCTCTATTCAAGCCATCTCTGCCTTATTTTTAAGGTATCAGAAATAGTAAAGATTGAATCTTTACAAATAGTAGCAAGATTGTAATCGAGCTAGAAAGTATCCAATCAGTTCTTTTGAGTTCTGATGATTGAAGTTTTTTATTCATGATTCATGAAAGTCAGGCACTAAGCCCAAGTCAGAGGTACTTTCAGATTCCTCCTCAGAATCCATAATGTGAAGCTATGCTTCCTTACCCATGTATTAGTCTTGAGATATCATGATTAGTAAGTTCAAGTTCCTTCCCAGATAACATTCTTAGATTGGCTAGCAAGAAGCTTTAGAAGTCACACAAAGTGGCTTGATAGGAGACTTCTAGTGTGTCATGATTCCCTCGTGTTTGAAGTTTTACCTCACTCTTATGAGTCATGTGAGTGAGACAGAATGAGATGCGTATTCTTAGATCATTGAATATTGTGTGTTAAGTTTCTATCTCTTGCAATATGTAACATTGTTATCATTGTGTTTTTGAAAAGAAAAATCAAAGTCTAGTAAAGCCGTGTAGGGCTCTTTCAATTCATTAGCATAGTTGCTTTGTTATTCATCTCATTTTCTTGTTCAAAATACAAAACCAAAGTCTAGTGGAGCCGTGTGAGGCCTATTTAAATTCACTAGCAACTTATTATGCATCCTGTTGTTCTTATGTTAGTTGAAACTAGGGGTTTTGAGTTGTAGTAACAAGAAAGGTGGTAAGGGTCATTTATTAAATTTATATGCATATATGTATAGCTGAATTTTGTTGCACATATTTGGTCTAGTAATGAAGTGTTATGTCCTTGCTTGGTTATTAGTGAGAGGTGGAGAATGGGTCATTAGTTAAGGGGAAATATTGTTTGTTTAAAGTATGAAAAGTTGTTGATGACAATTGTTGCGTTGGAAAGTATAGGTTATTGATGGAAGTACTCAGTGGATGGGTGTTGTTAAGTTAGGTTTCCTTGAGATTTGTAAGATGGATTTTAGTTAAAACTTATAAAGCTATGAGCTAAGTTAGGACTATATAAGTAGGTGGATAGTAATGACGTGTAGAAGGAGGATGTGTTAATGAATTGGGAATAGATGGGCCATGTGATTACGATCGGTTATTATTGATTACAAAGTTTGAGTGGGCCATGTGAAGTTTTGGTTATTGTTGATGATTTATTTCATAGCTTCTGAGTGAGATTTAGCGCTAGACACTAAGTTTGAATGATTGGTGGTAGTGAAAGTGGAGGCGACGATTTTTTGTTTAATAGTACTAGTTATAGGGGAGTGATCTAATAGGCTTGAATAGTGTATACAAGAGCATAAGTTTGTTTGATTCTTAATCAAGTTTGATGTTGTATGTATGATGTAGAAGTGCGCCCAAGGTGCTATGGGGCTATTATTTTTTAGGATTACTGCATGTTGTTTGGTTAGTAGTAACGTTAAGTTGCTAGGTGGGGCTAGTGAGATAATGAATGATGTCCTTGGTAGCTGAGTTAAGGAGTTGTGAATGAAGATGGTAAGTATGATTTTAATTCTCATGGTTTAGAAATATAAGTTTATAGACGACGTAGTGGTAGGATATGACATCATTTGTATGAACCGTCAATAGGATTGGAGGTACCCGTTCTAAGCGTTAAGAATTAAATGATGACTATTGGGGCCATAGAAGGATGATGCGTGTCTCAAGAGGTAGTATTATGAGTGGGTGTTATGCTTTGAGGAGTGATGTAATTAAATATGACATGGAGCAGTTACAATTGACTGAGGACATGACCCTGGATAGGAAGATTTTGAGGAAAAGCATTAGGATAGAGGACTAAGGGTGTGGATGAGTCGTAGTCAGTAATTGGGTGGACTTTGGTGTCCTCGGCTTGGCAATGTGCAGTTTGTTGTGGATGTCGTACCTATGTCATTTTTATGGTGTCTTATGCTTTTGATGTATTTGGTATACTGCCTTTTTCTTGAGCTGGAGGTCTATCGGAAGCGGCCTCTCTACTTCTCTAGAGGTAGTGGCATGGACTGCGTACAATCTACCCTCTCCAGGCCCCACTTATGTGGCAATATATTGAACTTGTTGTTATTGTTGTTGTTGTTGTTATTGATGTTTTATACTTTGAAGTGTAGTCATTCGGGTCAATTTCTTCTGTTCATATGCATTGTTATATCCCCGACTCTAGAGTAAAGTGATTACAGCCAGACTAGAATTTATATGGTGGTTCACCACCTTGGAGTAATGGTTTATGTCTAAGGGGGAGATGATAGAACCGATAACCGGGTCAAACCTTAAGACTTTAGTAGATATACCAGTGAGCTGTAGAATAACTTTGAGTAAGATTGATGCTTGACCTAATCTCATATCAGCACTTTCAGTTGTCCTATTACCTGCTCATGTTTTACATTTTTGTTCCATGATCTTAATTCATGTTCATGCATATGATAGAGAATTATGTACTATCCTAGTTCCTAAAATAAGGAGTTATGGTTCATTCGGTAGTCGGGATCACATCCCATAAATTTTGAACTCTAAATTCAAGTCATGCGACTCATGACTTGAGTACTCGAACAATGCTTTTAGTGATTCACGAAGTCTAGATTTATATCATATATGTCCTTGGGTTAGACCACTTTAATAAGTTCATGATGTTAAATACCTTAAGCCTCAGTTGAATGCCAGGTATGTACAGTATCCCTTCATGCTCCAGGTCCTCATGTTCTAACTTTTCAGCGACCTCTTCCTTAGGTCACGATAGATATAATGAACAGTGGTACTGGTAGGAGAGAGTAAATGGGTCATGTTGGAGAGGATAGTCGTATGTAGGTATTTATTCTTGGTTCCCTACTATCCAAGAAGCTCAAGAACTGATAACGCTCAATCTACAGCTCTCGTAGGAGTGTAAAGCGGTCGTTAGCAAATATAGAACCCAACCTGGGTTGGGTGTCGATCCCACAGGGAATAGCTTGGCCAACAAGTAAGCAAAATTACTAAATTTTTGGTGCAAGTCTCGTAAGAAGGGGGGATTGTAATGTGTAACCAAAACAATAAGTAAAAGCTGAAAAATAGCAAAGTAAAAAGAAAAGGGTTGTTACGTAAGTTGTAAACAATGAGAATTGAATCATTGGGGTTATGTCCACCTTCTGAGTTATACGTCTCTATTGGCTATGAGTGTGTAGAATTGTGACATGCATGTGCTTATAGAGAATTGTATTCGGTGGTAAATCCAGGCGTCTTTCGACCTATTCGAGGATTATTTCACTTTAACTCTTTCGAGCTTAAAGAGTGTCTAACGGTACGAATTCTCCAAGAGGTTAGTCCAGTTACGGCACTAGCTTTTTACAAGGAAAGGGTGTCCTACTACCTTGACATTATCTCTTTTCCAGACAGATAACCTTTCTTTCGAACAAGTTAAATGTTATACTGGCGTTATTCTATGTGTCTGCAGCCACAAGAATTTGCATTAAGATGAAGAGAATAATGATATAAGCAGCATACGTGTCACGAACTCATAAACTCACAGCAATAGATAGTATCTCATACGGCTTTCATAACCCCAACAGAGAAGTTTAGTTACCCATGAATGCGAAGGAAATCACAATTTGCATTGTTGTTATTATACCACAAGATTGATGATTTTCGTGTAGCACAAGTGGTAGGCGTGAGGCGTGAATTCCTTAGCAAAGTAACGTTTCTCTTGTTGCGGAAATTAAGAATTGAATAGATGAATAGAAAAAGAAAAATAGAATTAATGGGAAGATTAGAAGAGTTGTAATTGAGAAGTAGAATGTATCTCTCCACTAAGGGAGGATTGTAAGAAGATGTATAGCATGATAGGGTATTTATAATACCCATATCCTAATCCTACTAAGCTAATGAAATACTTAACCCAATCCTACTAAGCTAATGAAATACTTAACCCAATTGTACTAGGTTAATGTAACATTATCCAAATCCAAATAAACTAATGAAATACTTAACCCAATTGTACTAGGTTAATGTATTATTATCCTAATCCAAATAAGTTACTGCAAGTCCCCAAAGTCTTCAGAAATATTGTTTTAGCCCGGTACAGATTTCCCATGCATCACTTTTGGTCCTTTAGGCGTCCAATCTTACGTTCCTTCCTTCGTGAGCTTTCTTTGGCGTCAAGTAAGCCATAAAATGCTGATTTTTGCATCATTTATACCTGAAACTTTGCTAATCATGTTTGTTAGCTCACTTACAGGAAAAAGGACTAAAAGTGCATGAAATATATAATTTGTTCTCAAAACATGGCACAAATATGGGGAAAATATATTGATATAGGCGCGTAATATCGCCTATCATCAAGAACCCTTTTTCTAAAATTCAAAAATTATATGTTTATGAGTTGTTCGTGATTCATGTGAGATGAAATCGATGTTCATGCTATGATTAAGTTGTGATTCATGTTTCTTACAAGGTTTTTAATCTTTGACCCTAGTATGTGATGCTCATGTGATGTTTACGATGAAACCTCTTCAAGTTGCTTTCTAAATGATATGTTCATGTCAATTAAGTGTGGAAATTATTGAATAAGAAAACCATGCTCCCCATAAGTTTGATAAAATGCTTATGTGAGGGAATTAGAGCCATTATGGCATGTTGACCAGGAATCTCCAATTGTGTGCAAGCTCATGCATGCCAAGTATTTGTTGAAAATCCTTAGTGAATGAATGGTGAAATGGTAGTATGATATTCCCCAATTATGTGTTCTCCGATACACGCCAAGACTTAAGTACGTGCTAAGTGTTTGATGCAAGACCTTGTTGAGTGCAATATGATTCAATAGCATGTCCCCCTATGTTATTATATGTTTAGGAATCCTAAATGCATGAAGTGATGCTTTATTGATTCTAATGGTGGATGAATGTTCGTAGTCTTGATTATTCAAGAATGGTTATGTTTAACTTTTATGTTATCGAGGCCCGAGGGTATTTATACCTGACAATTTAGCTGTCATCTAGAGTCGTGTCAATTTTCGCAATAATCTCAATCGAGCCATGATTCTCAGAACTCATCCCTTCCAAACTAAAGTGCAGCTATGAATCTATTATTACATGAGTTCTTGCAATTTCCGAGGCGTTTAAGAGTTTAGAAAGATTCTGAGCCCGTTTAGCAAATTGCTTCTGCTAGGTATACTCAGTTTTTCCTATGTTCTTAGTTTAGTTAGTGACATTTGAGGATGAATGTTTCCAAGGGGGAGATATTGTAAGACCTTGCAGAATTCTCTCGTAGAATGAGCCTTAGGGCGTGTCAAGTGAGGCATGATTCCGTCCCTAAAAGATTGAGAAGTGACTTCCAAAGTGAGTATCATGTTAACCATATAGAATTTCCCTAATTTCAACTTTTTATCACATGAGAAATTTGATAAGCTTTCCATCAATATAAGATTCGCCCAAATCCGATACCCGAGTAAGAAGTTATGGGTAATTTAAGTCCTAGTCGTAAAACAATGTCATTTTAGTGCTTGGCACGTCGCGGAGAGGGTCTATTTGACAATTGTCAAATTCTTATGGAACTCCGCAATAGTGGCATGTCACGGATGATGTATGAGCCCATGCTAACACATTTGAAGCTTTTAACTCTAAATAATTGCAAAGTCTTGAGCAACTTTAGTCATTTTTGATTAGTTTACTTTGGTTTTGCAGTAAAAGTAGAGAAGAAGGAGAACCACAAATAAAGGAAGAAAAAAGTATAAAATCGGAATCAAATGAAGAGCTAAGTGTGGCTGACGACATCCATGACATATCGTCAGCCTGGTGATAGGCTGTTAAGGATGCCGTCAAACTTAAACAGAAGAGGGGAGTTACAGGAAGTTTTGTGACGATCTTCATGACGAGCCGTCAAGATCCAGATAGGCCGTCACTGTCATCGTCAACCGTAGGCAGCAAAAATTGAATTTGCAGAGAAGCTGACAACGTCCGTGACAGGCCGTCAAAATCATGATAGTCCATTACAACCGTCGTCATCTATTCCAAAAAACATCTGAAACTTTAATTTTATTTCCTTATTTAGGGTTAACTATTTAAATCCTTATTTTAGGGTTTTTCTATTATCCATCAATTAATTGACATATCCTACAAAATACGATTTTTTTCTTCTCTCTCTCTCTCGAAGACAAATATTTTGGTGGTTTTCCTTGTGATTCAATTGAAAGAACACATTTGATTTCCTTTATTATTGTAAGTTAATCCTTTCAATTATGAATTCAACTTGTGTGCTTATTTCCTACATCATGAGTAGCTAAACACTCTTAACCTGGGTTATGGAATCTAGGGTTAGGTCATGATAAGGTGTTGATTAATTACTCAAGGTTTAATAGTTGTTAGGATTTCTTGGTAATTCTGATATTCTAACTTATGTCTGTTGGTTACAAACAATAGGCGTACCTACTTTTGTTTGCTTGAGATAGAAATCATAAATAGTAGGAAATGAACTATCGATAGGGACTCGGAAAGGCTTCGTTTAATAATCAGCGTTGTAACAAGGTTAATTAATCTGAGGTAAAATCTAGGTAGTGAGTTGCGATTCCCTAAGTCCAAGAGGATTAGGAAATTAGATGCTTGAATAGGTCGGAGACATTCGAGCATACTATCGATAGAGATAGTTTGTCATCCTAACCACCGTGAGAACCTTGTGTTATTTGTAGCATATGTCATATACCATAAACCCTAGTGAACAAATCCCAGTTATTTCATAAAATATTGATTACAAACATTAATCTTAAAGTGACTAACAATTGTCTGAGAAATTTAAACCCCCATTTCAGAAAATAGTGAATTATTTCGTAAACAACTTGAGTTCACACCCTATTCCCTGTAGGATTCAACCCCAACCTAGTTGGGTTTTATATTGACAACGATCGCTTACACCCGTTCAAGAGTGTAGTTTGAGCATTATCAAAAATGGCGTCATTGCCAAGGAATACGATTGTAAACTGAAAGTTTGTGTATGCTAATTTATTGTTAGTTAAGTTTTCTAGATTTACGTTTATTTGTTGTTTTTGTCTATTGTAGGTACTGTGTTGTTTATGCCAAAAACAAGAAGTTCTGGAGAATCGTTATAGCCAATCAATCAGGAACCTCAACTAATATGGAAATGGTTGAACAACATTAGGCAGATAGACTAGCCACTTTGGCCAGGGCTCAGGTGAACGTACAGAATTTGGATCAACAAACACGTCACCAGAACCCTGATGATGAAGACTTGGGTGATGAGGAATTTCTAAATCCTTAAAACCCAAGGTGAGCTGAGCAACTTGCTGCACCAGTGCAGCGAAATGTCAATAGAAATCATCCTATCTGAGGAAGGTATGGCCAACAACCCGTTCAATATGAGGCTGATGAAGATGATGAAGGAATGGATAGAGCTGGTGCAACGGGTGCTATCATTCCTCTACCATTGGCACCAGGGGCAAAATTCAGCATAACAAGCACCATAATCCAACTCCTGAATTTGAAGGGGTTGTTTGGAGGCTTACCTGGTGACGACCCGAACATGCATTTGATGAACTTCATCACTATTTGCAAATCTTTTGACAATCCAAGAGTGAGACAGAATGCGATTCGGTTGAGATTGTTTCCTTTGTCTCTGTCTGGATAGGCAACAATATGGTTAAATGAGCTAGAGCCTGATTCTATAACCAACTGGAGGCAGTTGATAGAGGTGTTCCTAGAACGGTTCTTTCCACCCTCCAAAAGGGTACAGTTGAGGGACGAAATCAGTAACTTTAGACAACTCCCAACTGAAGCATTGCACGAAACCTGGGAGAGATTTAAGAAGAATCTTGCACAATGTCCAAACCACAACATGATGGACTTGCATTTGAAGGAGACTTTGTACAGAGCTTTTAACTCTGTGACAAAGCCAATTATAGATAATGCTGCAGGTGGTTCATTCATTGATCTCTCTTTCCTTTATGCTTCTGACATACTGAATAGAATGACTAAGCAAAGTCGGGCTTGTCACACTAGGGATTCTGTAGTGGCTAGCCCGACTATTGCTGGTGGTGTAATGGCAGAGCAGCGCAGAAGGGATGAGGAGTGAGACCAGGAAATGGCCCACTTAAAGACACAGATGGGCTTGCTGACCAAGCACTTGCTGTCAGGCAAGACCAAAATGGTTAAGGCTATGGAATCTCAGGGTATTGTTGCTACAGGTCCCGATGCAGAGGCAAACTATGTAAGTAATCAGGGGGTTTCTGAGGCAATAGCCAAAGGAACCAAGGTCAGAACTTCTATGACAAGCCTGATTATAAAGATAGGGAGCAGGGACACTGGAGAAACAATAATGACAGGAGTGATTTGTATGTTCCTCCTGGAAGTAGGGATGTTGCAACAACTAGCTCTGGCAAGATGTCTATGGAGGACATGATGGAAAAGTTGTTGAAGGAAGTTGAAGCTACCAACTCGGGAATAACTACTATGAAGAGTGAATTCTCTACCCTCAGTCAGATGGTTAGCTCACACTCTACTTCCATTAAGCAGTTGGAGCAGCAGATGAACTAACTTTCTGCTACACTAAACCAGAAAAAAACTGGTACTTTACCTAGTGATACGGTTTAAAACCCATGAAATGGTGTTTCGTGTATGGTGATTACCACTCGGAGTGGTAAGTTGTTATGTGACCCATCTGTGGGTAAATCTGTGGAAAATAAGGTAAGTATTGATGAACCCGAAGAAAGTAGTCCAGTGGAGTCTAAAAAACTAGAAGCTGGATGGTTTTATCAATATTTCGGAGAAAGAAGATAAGAAAGAGGAGGAAGTGGTGTTAAATACTATCCCTAGACCGCCACCTCCCTTTCCTCAACGATTGAAGAAAAAGGTCGATGGGGCAAAATTTGGCAAGTTCATGGCTATGCTCAAGCAATTAATAATTAATGTACCTTTGATTGAGGCACTTGAGCAAATGCCAGGCTATGCCAAGTTTATGAAAAACCTCGTCACAAAGAAGAGGAAGGTCAGCAGTGAACAGGTGGATAATCTCCACCATTGTAGTGCGGTTTCCACACGATTCTTAGTGCAAAACAAAGCCGACCCAGGTGCATTCACTATTTCGTGCAAGGTTGGGTCTCTAGATATTGCAAGGGCATTCTGTGAGTTGGGTGCCAGCGTGAATCTGATGTCACTTGTAGTATATAAGAAGCTGGGTTTGGAAGATCCAACACCTACTAACATGCGACTGGTGAAGGCAGATAGGTTAATAAAGCGGCCTGATGGAATTTTGCATGATGTGTTGGTGAAAGTAGCAGACTTTATTCTTCCTGCTGATTTTGTGGTACTGGATTGTGATGTGGACTTAGAGATACCCATTATCTTAGGAAGGCCACTTTGGCAACAGAAAGAGTAATAGTTGACATGGAGTTGAACGAGCTCAAGTTTAGGCTCGGTAAAAAGGAGGAAAAATTCAAAATGCATCGACCCATTTCACAAAAAAATGATATAAATCTCTTCTCAATCGTTGACGTCTTCTATGAGGATGAAAAAGGGGTATCAACAGGTTATCTTGTTGAATTCTGAGTAGTCAAGAGAACCCAGTCGTGCCACGACAGTAAATCAGGCGCTAATGGGAGGCAACCCAAAATTTTTATGTTTGAGCAAGTGTTTTTATTTTTTAAAATTAGGATTTAGTATAGAGAAGGTGAAAAAATGAAAAGGGTCAGTTGGAAGGTCATGACGACATCTGTGACAAGACGTCACAACTGTGATAAGCTATCACGAATGCCATCAGCTAGATCAGACTTGAGAAATTCTCTACCTACTGTTGACGACGAATGCCATGCTAACACATTTGAAGCTTTTAACTCTAAATAATTGCAAAGTCTTGAGCAACTTTAGTCGTTTTTGATTAGTTTACTTTGATTTTGCAATAAAAGTAGAGAAGAAGGAGAACCACAAATAAAGGAAGACAAAAGTATGAAATCGGAAACAAAGGAAGAGCTAAGTGTGGCTAACGACATCCATGACACGTTGTCAGCCTGGCGATAGGTTATCAAGGATGCCATCAAACTTAAACAAAAGAGGGGAGTTGCACGAAGTTTTGTGATGACCTTCATGACACGCGTCAAGATCCTGATAGGCCGTCACTGTCGTCATTAACCTTAGGTAGCAGAAGCTAAATTTGCAGAGAAGCTAATGGAGTCCGTGATAGGCCGTCAAAATCATGATAGGCCATCACAACCTCCGTCATCTATTTCGAAGAGCATCTAAAACTTTAATTATATTTCCTTATTTAGGGTTAACTATTTAAGTCCTTTTTTTAGGGTTTTTCTATTATCTATCAATTAATTGACATATCCTATAACATACAATTTTTTTCTGCTCTCTCTCTCTCAAAGACAAATATTTTGGTGGTTTTCCTTGTGATTCAATTGAAAGAACACTTTTGATTTCCTTCATTATTGTAAGTTAATCCTTTCAATTATGAATTCAACTTGTGTGCTTATTTCCTACATCATGAGTAGCTAAACACTCTTAACCTGGGTTATGGAATCTAGGATTAGGTCATGATACGGTGTTGATTAATTACTCAAGGTTTAATAGGTGTTAGGATTTCTTGGTAATTCTGATATTCAAACTTATGTCTATTGGTTGCAAATAATAGGCATACCAACTTTGGTTTGCTTGAGAAATAAATCATAAACAGTAGGAAGTGAATTATCGACAGAGACTCAGAAAGGCATCATTTAATAAACAACGTTGTAACAAAGTTGATTAACACGAGGTAAAATCTGGGCAGTGAGTTGGGATTCCCTAAGTTCAAGAGGATTAGAAAATTAGACGCTTGAATAGGTCGAGAGACATTCGAGCATACTATCGATAGAGATAGTTTGTCATCCTAACCACCGTGAGAACCTTGAGTTATTTGTAGCATCTTTCATGTACCATAAACCCTAGTGAACATAATCTCGGTTATTTCATAAAATATTGATTACAAATATTAATCTCAAAGTGACTAACAATTTTCTGAGAAATTTAAAACCCCATTTCAGGAAATAATAAACAACCAGTGAATTTTTTTGTAAACAACTTGAGTTCACACCCTATTCCCTATGGGATTTTTTACCCCAACTTAGTTAGGTTTAATATTGACAACGATCTCTTACACCAGTTTAAGAGTTTAGTTTGAGCGTTATCAGCGGAGGACCTCAATTTCTCAATAGTCAATTTTCAGTGGCCTAGCGTGATTGTGATGCATCGCGCTAAAGTTCCAGGTCCCAACTAGTGGGACAACGTGATGGATCTACATCGCGGTGACTCCGAGATTCCCATTTGTCAATTTCTAGTGAACCACCGCGATAGTGGCGTGTCGCAGTGGCCCATAAAATTGGGTTCCCAGTTTAATTTTTCCATCTTCGTACAAAAGTTAAAAAGGGAATTTTGGACTTTCTCCAAGCCTCTTAAACCATCCAAACACCAAATCAAGGTCATTTACAAGCATTCTATGAAGTTCTTCTCAAATTTTCTCTCAACAAAAACCCTAAGTATCCAAAACCTCTTCCAAGAATCTCAAGAATCCACCATAGATTTTCTAAATTGAGTCAAGATTCAAGGATCCCAAGTCAAGGGATTCTAGAACACTCTCCCAAGAGTAAGAAGAGGAAGTTTAGAGCAAGCTTGTTCATCTAATTCTATAATCTAAGGTATGTGGGATTTTGAACAAGGGTAACCCTTTCACCCTTGTGCCCAAAGGCTTATTTAAATCATGATTTCCCTGAAATCTATGAGGTTTTACATGAATTTGAACTAGGGTTTTTCACCCATTATTATTGAGTGAGTTATCTTGATATTTTTTCTGAATTGAGATTTAAATGGTATGATTTCTGCATGTTTTCTTAAGAAATTATAGCTGGGACTATACCCTATGGTGTTAATCCTTGAGAAGTCAATAGTTGAAATATTTGAAATATCGAAGTATATGAGTATGTTGATATTTTGAGATAAATTGGTGAAATTTCTAGATTTCTACATGTGTTTTGAATCTATATGCTATCTATTATGCTTTTGATAACTTATAACTTAAGATTGAATTATGGGTTATTAAGCCCTACTTGAGAGTTGAGATTTTATGAACTACTGGGCTATAAGCACCCATGATTTGAGTATTCTGAGATTTATTGAGAAATATTTTGACCTAATGGTCATTGACTTTTGAAATCCACTCTACTACATGAGATTTCATATTTGATTATTGGGTTCATGGTGAACCACGATATTATTTCTAAAAGTGGATTTTTACGAGATACGCACAGATTATCTAAAAGAAGTAGTATTTAGCACCGAGTGGGCAAGTTATTACGGTTTCTTACCCCAAAACTACGTGTCATCGCCTAAGGCCGTGTTGATATTGGGCCCAAGGCCGAGTTTGTTTAGTGATCATTAGACCTAGGTTATACTCCCTGGCAAAGAGTATGACGCTCCTTCCCAACACGGGGTCTCTTCCTTAGGAGGACAAAATGTTGGACTCTATGTAGCTCGCATGGTTTACATCATTTAAGAGAACCTCCCTTGCCTTTTAAACTTTGAGATCTGTACTTCCTTAAAAATGAAAGTATTTTCCCTTTCTATGAGCTATTTTCCTGATGGTAAAGTTGCAAAATGGTTCCCTAACTAAAGCATTTCCTTGATATGAGTTGTTTCTCTAAACAAAAGTATTCTTCCTTGATATGGTATTTTCTATGAACCTTTGAGATAAGTTATTTTCTTAAACTTGTGTATCTCTCCATTGAGATTGAATGATTTTCCTAAAGTTTGAAATGAGATACTTTCCTAAAGTGAACGAAATGCTTCAAGTATGTTTCAAAGTTATATGATTCAGAATTCCAAGTATTTGAGTTCAAAAGAGTTATGAGATCTTGAGCATTAAAGAAGTTCTACTCTCCATGAGATATATGAAAGATTTGAAAGTACTGTTTAAAGTTCCTTTAGCCTTGAGGATAGATAATAATAGAGGATTTTTTATTTCAATGTTAAAGTATGATGACTCACGAGATTTGTGTTACATACTTCATCTTGCATGACTTATGAGCTTTATATTTTGTACTTGTTTAAGCCATATGAGTCATCCTATATTGCATGCATGATTTGATTGAAGAAGATTGATACTGTTTTATACATATGCATTCACCCCCATATACTCAATATATTCCCAAGTGTTGATCCACATATACGTCTATGTGCTATGCTTCCTTACCCATCTATTATTTTTGAGATATCATTATTAGTAAGTTCCAGTTCCTTTTAACATAACGTTCTTAGATTGTCTTGCAAGAAGCTTCAAAAGTCGCACAAAGTGGCTCGATCGGAGCCTTCTGGTGTGTCATGAGTCCCTCGTGTTTAAAGATTTGCCGCACTCTTATGAGTCATGTAAGTGAGACAGAATGAGATGCGTATTCTTAGATCTTTGAATATTACATGTTAAGTTTCTATCTCTTGTAATATATAACCTTATTATCATTGTGTTTTTTAAAAGAAAAATCAAAATCTAGTGAAGCCGTGTGGGGATCGTTCGATTCACTAGCATAGTTGTTTTGTTATTCATCTCATTTTCTTGTTCAAAACACAAAACCAAAGTCTAGTGGAGCCGTGTGAATCATATTTCGATTCACTAGTAACGTGTTGTGCATTCTGTTGTTCTTATGTTGGTTGAAATTAAGGGTTTAGAGTTGTGGTGACAAGAAAGGTGGTAAGGGCCATTTATTAAATTTAGATGCATATATGTATAGCTGAATTTTATTGCACATCTTAGGGGCTAGTAATGAATTGTTATGTCCTTGCTTGTTTATTAGTGAGGAGTGGAGAAGGGTTCACTAGTTAAGGGGAAATATTATTTGTTTGAAGTATGAAAAGTTGTTAATGACAATTGTTGTCTTAGAAAGTATAGGTTATTGATAAAAGTACTCGGTGGATGGGGATTGTTAAGTTAGGCGTCCTTGAGATTTGTAAGATGGAGTTTAGTCAAAACTTATAGAGCTATGAGCTAAGTCTGGGTTGTATAAGTAGGTGGATAGTAATGACTTGTAGAAGGAGGATGTGTTAATGTATTGGGAATAGATGGGCCATGTGATTACAATCAGTTATTATTGATTACGAAGTTCGAGTGGGCTATGTGAAGTTTTGGTTATTGTTGATGCTTTATTTCATAGCTTCTGAGTGAGATCAGTGCTAGAACTAAGTTTGAACGATTGGTGGTAGTGAAAGTAGAGGCGACAACTTCTTGTTTAATAGTACTAGTTATAGGGGAGTGATCAAATAGGCTTGAACAGTGTATGCAAGAGCTTAAGTTTGTTTGATTCTTAATCAAGTTTGATGTTGTATGTATGATGTAGAAGTACGCCCAAGGTGCTATGGGGCTATTATTTTTAATAATTACTGCATGTTGTTTGGTTAGTAGTAACGTTAAGTTGCTAGGTGTGGCTAGTGAGATAATGAATGATGTCATTGATAGATGAGTTAAGGAGTTGTAAATGAAGATGGTGAGTAATATTTTAATTTTGATGGGTTGGAAATATAAGTTTATAGGCAATGTAGTGGTAGGATATGACATCAGTTGTATGGACTGTCAATAGGATTGGAGGTACCCGTTCTAAGCGTTAAGTATTAAATGATGACTATTGGGGCCATAGAAGGATGATGTGTGTCTCAGGAGGTAGTATTATGAGTGGGTGTTATGTTTTGAGGAGTGAAGTGATTAAATGTGACATGGGGCAATTATAGCTGACTGGGGACATGATCCTGGATAGGAAGATTTTAAGGAAAAGCATTAGGATAGAGGGCTAAGGGTGTGGATGAGTCGTAGTTAGTGATTGGGTGGACTTTGGCCTCCTCTGATTGGCAATGTGAAATTTGTTGTGATGTCGTACCTATGTCATTTTTATGGTGTCTTATGCTTTAGATGCTTTTGGTATACTACCTTTTTCTTGAGCTTGAGATCTATCGGAAGTAGTCTCTCCACTTCTCTAGAGGTAATGGTATGGACTGTGTACAATCTACCTTTTCCAGGCCCCACTTGTGTTGTAATATACTGGGTTTGTTGTTATGGTTGTTGATGTTTTATTCTTTGAAGTGTAGTCATTCGGTTCAAGTTCTTCTGTTCATATGCATTGTTATATCCCCGACTTTAGAGCAAAGTGATTACAGCCAGACTAGAATTTATGTAGTGGTTCACCGCCTTGGAGTGATGGCTTATGTCTATGGGAGAGATGTAGAACCGATAACTGGGTCAAACCTTAAGACTCTAGTAGATGTACCAATGAGCTGTAGAACAACTTTGAGTAAGATTGATGCTTGACCCAATCTCATTTCAGCACTTTCAGTTGTCTTATTAGCTGCTCATGTTTTACGTTTTTGTTTTATGATCTTGATTCGTGTTCATGCATATGATGGAGAATTATGTACTCTCCTAGTTCCTAAAATTAGGAGTTCTGGTTCATCCGATAGTCGGGATCATGTCCCATAAATTTTGAACTCTAAATTCAGGTCATGCGACTCGTGACTTAAGTACTCGAACAATGTTTTTAGTGATTTGCAAAGTCTAGATTTATATCAGGTATGTCCTTGGGTTAGACCGCTTTGATAAGTTCATGATTTTATATACCTTAAGCCTCAGTTGAGTGCCAGGTAGGTACAGTGTCCCTTTATGCTCCAGGTCCTTATGTTCTAACTTTTCAGCGATGTCTTCCTTAGGTCGCGATAGATATAACGAACAATGGTGCCAGTTGGAGAGAGTAAATGGGTAGTGTTGGAGAGGATAGTCGTATGTAGGTATTTATTCCTGGGTCCCTACTAACCAAGAAGCTCTAGAACCCTTATTCTAAAATTCAAAGATTATATGTTTATGAGTTGTTCGTGATTCATATGACTTGAAATCAATGTTCATGCTAAGATTAAGTTGTGATTCATGTTTGCTTGTAAGGTTTTCAAGAATTTGACTCTAGTATGTGATACTCATGTGATGTTCACGATGAACCCTCTTCAACTTGCTTTCTAAATGATATGTTCATTTCAATTTAGTGTGGAAATTATTGAATAAGCAAACCATGCTCCCCATAAATTTTATAAAATGCTTATGTGAGGGAATTAGAGCCATTATGGCATGTTGACCAGGAATCCCCAATTGTGTGCAAGCTCATGCATGCCAAGTATTTGTTGAAAAGCCTTAGTGAATGAATGGTGAAATGGTAGTATGATATTCCCCAATTATGTTTTCTCCGATACATGCCAAGACTTAAATACATGCTTAGTGTTTGATGCAAGACCTTGTTGAGTGGAATATAATTCAATAGCATGTCCCCCTATGTTATTACATGTTTAGGAGTCCTAAATGCGTGAAGTGATTCTTTACTAATTGTGATGGTGGATGAATGTCCGTGGTCTTGATTATTCAAGAATAGTTATGTTTAACTTTTATGTTATCGAGTCCTGGGGGTATTTATACCTGATAATTTAGCAGTCGTCTAGAGCCGTGTAAGTTTTTACGATAATCTTAGTCGAGCCATGATTCTCACAACTCAGCCCTTCTAATCTAAAGTGAAGCTATGTATCTATTATTACATGAGTTCTTGCAATTTTTGAGGCGTTTAAGAGTTTAGAAAGATTCTGAGCCCGTTTAGCAAATTGCTTTATCTATGTATACTCAATTTTTCCTGTGTTCTTAGTCTAGCTTGTGACATTCGATGATAAATATTTCCAAGGAGGAGATATTGTAATACCCCACAAAATTCTCTCGTAGAATGAGCCTTAGGATGTGCTAAGTAAGGCATGATTCCGACCCTAAAATATTGAGAAGTGACTTGCTAAGTGAGTATCATTTTAACCAAATAGAATTTCCCTAATTTAAACTTTTTATCACATGGGAAATTTGATAAGCATTCCGTCGATATAAGTTTTGCCCAAATCCAATACCCGAGTTAGAAGTTATGGGTAATTTAAGTCCTAGTCATAAAACAATGTCATTTTAGTGCTTGGCGCGTCGCGGAGAGGGTCTATTTGACAATTGTCAAATTACAGTGGAACTCCATGATAGTGGCATGTCGTGGAGGAGCCCAATTTATCAATAGTCAATTTTCAGTGGCCTAGCGCGATTGTGACGCGTCGCACTGAAGTTTCAAGTCTCAACCAGTGGGACAACGCAATGGCTCCACGTTGCGGTCACTCCGAGATTCCCATTTGTCAATTTCCAGTGAACCACCACAATAGTGGCACGTCACAGTGGCCCAAAAAATTGGGTTCTCAATTCAATTTTTCCAACTTCGTATAGAAGTTAAAATGGTCATTTTGGACTTTTTTCCATGCCTCTTAAAGCATACAAACACCAAATCAAGGTCATTTACAAGCATTCTATGAATTTCTTCTCAAGTTTTCTCTCAACAAAAACCCTAAGTATCCAAAACCTCTTTCACGAATCTCAAGAATCCACCACAGATTTTCTAAATTCAGTCAAGATTCAAGGTTCCCAACTCAAGGGCTTCAAGAACCCTCTCCCAAGAGTAAGAAGAGGAAGTTTAGAGTAAGTTTGTTCATCCAATTTCATAATCTAAGGTATGTGGGGTTTTGAACAAGGGTAACCCTTTCACCCTTATGCCCAAAGGCTTATTTAAATCATGATTTTCCTGAAATCTGTGAGGTTTTACAGGAATTTGAATTGGGGGTTTTCACTCATAATTATTGAATGCATTATCTTGATATTTCCCATGAATTGAGATTTAAATGGCATGATTTCTGCATGTTTTCTTGAGAAATTACAGCTGGGTCTATACCCCATGATTTTAATCCTTGAGAAGTCAATAGTTGAAATGTTTGAAACAATGAAGTATATGAGTATTTTGAGATTTTGAGATAAATTGGTGAAATTTCCAGATTTCTACATGAGTTATGACTCTATATGCTATCTATTATGCCTTTGATGAGTTTTAACTTAAGATTGAATTATGGTTTATTAAGCCCTACTTTACACTTGAGATTTTATGAACTATTGGGTTATAAGCACCCATAATTTGAGTATTCTGAGATTTATTGAGAAATGTTTTGACCAAATGGTCATTGAGTTTTGAAATCCACCCTACTACATGAGATTTCAGATTTTATTACGGGGTTCATGGTGAACCATGAGATTATTTCTAAAAGTGAATTTTTAAGAAATACACGTAGATAATCTAAAGGACTAGTATTTTGCACTGAGCGGGCAAGCTACTATAGTTTCTTATCCCAAAACTACGTGCCACCGTAGGATGGGCCTTAGGCTGATTTTATGATTTTTATTGGACCTAAGGCCGAGTTGATATTGAGCCAGAGGACGATTCTGTTTAGTGATCACTAGACCTAGGTTATACTTCCTGGCAAAGTGTATGATGCTCCTTCCCAACGTGGGGTCTCTTCCTTAGGAGGACAAAACATTGGACTCCATGTAGCTCACATGATTTATGTCGGTTAAGAAAACTTCCCTTACACTTTAAACTTCGAGATCAGTACTTCCTAGAAAATTAAAGTATTTTCCCTTCCTATGAACTATTTTTCAAATGGTAAAGTTACAAATGGTTCCCTAACTAAAGCATTTCCTTGATATGAGTTGTTTCTCTAAATGAAAGTATTCATCCATGATATGGTATTTTCTATGAAGCTTTGAGATAATTTATTTCCTTAAACTAGAGTATCTTTTCATTGAGATTGAATGATATTCCTAAATCTTGAAATGAGATACTTTCCTCAAGTGAACGAAATGCCTTCAAGTATGTTTCAAAGTTATATGATTCCGAATTCCAAGTATTTGAGTTCAAAAGCGTTATGAGGCCTTGAGCGTTAAAGAAGTTCTACTCTCCATGAAATATATGAATAATTTGAAAGTACTGTTTAAAGTTTCTTTAGCCTTGAGGATTGAGAATACCTTAAGCCTCAGTTGAGTTCCAGGTAGGTACAGTCTCCCTTCATGCTCTAGGTCCTCATGTTCTAACTTTTCAGCGACCTATTCCTTAGGTCGCGATAGATATAATGAACAGTGGTGTCGGTAGGAGAGAGTAAATGGGTCGTGTTGGAGAGGATAGTTGTATGTAGGTATTTATTCTTGGGTACCTACTGTCTAAGAAGCTTAAGAACCCTTTTTCTAAAATTTAAAAATTATATGTTTATGAGTTGTTCATGATTCATTTGAGTTGAAATCGATGTTCATACTATGATTATGTTTCGATTCATGTTTGCTTACAAAGTTTTCAAGCTTTGACACTAGTATGTGATGCTCATGTGATGTTCACGATGAACCCTCTTCAAGTTGCTTGCTAAATGATATGTTCATGTCAATTAAGTGTGGAAATTATTAAATAAGCAAAGCATGCTCCCCATAAGTTTGATAAAATTCTTATGTGAGGAAATTAGAGCCATTATGGCATGTTGAATAGGAATCCCCAATTATGTGCAAGCTCATGCATGCAAAGTGTTTGTTGAAAAGCCTTAGTAAATGAATGATGAAATGGTAGTATGATATTCCCCAATTATGCGTTCTCCTATACATGCCAAGACTTAATTACGTGCTAAGTGTTTGATGCAAGACCTTGTTGAGTGGAATATGATTCAATATCATGTCCCCCTATGTTATTACATGTTTAGGAGTCCTAAATGCGTGAAGTAATACTTTATTGATTGTGATGGTGGATGAATGTCCGTGGTCTTGATTATTCAAGAATGGTTATGTTTTAATTTTATGTTATCGAGTCCTGGGGACATTTATACCCAAAAATTTAGCTGTCGTCTAGAGTCGTGTCAATTTTCGCGATAACTCAGTCGAGCCATGATTCTCAGAACTCAGCCCTTCTAATCTAAAGTACAGCTATGTATCTATTATTACATGAGTTCTTGCAATTTCTGAGGCATTTAAGAGTTTAGAGAGATTCTGAGCCCATTTAGCAAATTGTTTCGGCTATGTATATTCAGTTTTTCCTGTGTTCTTAGTCTAGCTAGTGACATTAGTGTACGAATGTTTCCAAGGGGGAGATATTGTAAGACCCCGCAAAATTCTCTCGTAGAATGAGCCTTAGGGCGTGTCAAGTGAGGCATGATTCTGGCCCTAAAATATTGATATGTGACTTCCTAAGTGAGTATCGTATTAACCATATAGAATTTCACTAATTTTGACTTTTTATCACATAGAAAATTTGATAAGCATTCCGTCGATATAAGATTTGCCCAAATCCAATACCCGAGTTAGAAGTTATGACTAATTTAAGTCCTAGTCATAAAACAACGTCATTTTAGTGCTTGGAACATTGCGGAAAGGGTCTATTTGACAATTGTCAAATTCCAGTGGAACTCCGCGATAGTGGCGCATCGCGGAGGAACCCAATTTCTAAATAGTCAATTTCGAGTGGCCTAGCGTGATTGTGACGTATCGTGCTGAAGTTCCAAGTCTCAACCAATGGGCCAACGCGATGGCTCCACGTCGCGGTGACTCCGAGATTCCCATTTATCAACTTCCACTAAGCCACCGCGATAGTGGCGCATCGTAGTGGCCCACAAAATTAGGTTCTCAGTTCAATTTTTCCAGTTTCGTATAGAAGTTAAAAAGGTCATTTTGGATTTTTTCTAAGCCTCTTATACCATACAAACACCAAATTAAGGTCATTTACAAGCATTCTATGAAGTTCTTCTCAAGTTTTCTCTCAACAAAAACCCTAAGTATCCAAAACCTCTTCCACGAATCTCAAGAATCCACCACAGATTTTTTAAATTCAGTCAAGATTCAAGGTTCCCAAGTCAAGGGCTTCAAGAACACTCTCCCAAGAGTAAGAAGAGGAAGTTTAGAGCAAGCTTGTTCATCCAATTCCATAATCTAAGGTATGTGGGGTTTTGAACAAGGGTAACCCTTTCACCTTTGTGCCAAAGGCTTATTTAAATCATGATTTTCCTGAAATCTATGAGGTTTTACAGGAATTTGAACCAGGGTTTTTCACCTATTATTATTGAATGCATTATCTTGATATTTCCCATGAATTGAGATTGAAATGGCATAATTTCTGCATGTTTTCTTAGGATATTACAGCTTGGTCTATGCCCCATGATTTTAATCCTTGAGAAGTCAATAGTTGAAATGTTTGAAACATTGAAGTATATGAGTATGTTGAGATTTTGAGATAAATTGGTGAAATTTCCAGATTTCTACATGAGTTATGAATCTATATGTTATTTATTATGCTTTTGATGAGTTTTAACTTTAGATTGAATTATGGGTTATTAAGTCCTACTTGAGACTTGAGATTTTATGAACTATTGGGCTATAAGCACCCATGATTTGAGTATTCTGAGATTTATTGAGAAATGTTTTGAACTAATGATCATTGAGTTTTGAAATTCACTCTACTACATGAGATTTTAGATTTGATTATTGGGTTCATGGTGAACCCTGAGATTATTTCTAAAAGTGGATTTTTACGAGATACGCGTAGATAATCTAAAAGGAGTAGTATTTAGCACCGAGCGGGCAAGTTACTACGATTTCTTACCCCAAAACTACGTGCCACCGTAGGATGGGCCTGAGGCCGAGTTTATGATTTTTATTGGGCCTAAGGCCAAGTTGATATTAGGCCAGAGGCTGAATTTTTTAGTGATAACTAAACCTAGGTTATACTCCCTCGCAAAGAGTATGACGCTCCTTCCCAACATGGGGTCTCTTCCTTAGGAGGACAAAATATTGAATTCCATGTAGCTCGCATGGTTTATGTCAGTTAAGAGAACCTCCCTTGCCCTTTAAACTTCAAGATCAGTACTTCCTTGAAAACTAAAGTATTTTCCCTTCCTATGAGCTATTTTCCTAATGGTAAAATTGCAAAATGGTTCCCTAACTAAAGCATTTCCTTGATATGAGTTGTTTCTCTAAACGAAAGTATTCTTCCTTGATATGGTATTTTCCATGAAGCTTTGAGTTAAGTTATTTCCTTAAACTAGAGTATCTTTCCATTGAGATTGAATGATTTTCCTAAAGCTTCAAATGAGATACTTTTCTAAAGTGAACAAAATACCTTCAAGTATGTTTCAAAGTTATATGATTTCGAATTCCAAGTATTTGAGTTCAAAAGAGTTATGATATCTTGAGCGTTAAAGAAGTTCTACTCTTCATGAGATATATGAAAGATTTGAAAGTACTGTTTAAAGTTCCTTTAGCCTTGAGGATTGAGAATAAGAGAGGATTTCTGATTTCAACGTTAAAGTATGATGACTCACGAGATTTGTATTACATGCTTCATCTTGCATGACTTATGAGCTTTACATTTTATACTTGCTCAAGCCATATGAGTCATCCCATATTGCATGCATGATTTGATTAAAGAAGATTGATACTGTTTTATACATATGCATTCACCCCCATATACTCAGTACATTCCCAAGTGTTGATCCACATATACGTCTATGTGCTACATTGTCTCATAATGTAGGTGCAAAGATTTGTAACGCATGCACCATATCCAGTTAGTTCGCAACTTCCAGTCAGCAGGTGATGGTCCCCTTTTTATTCAAGGGCTCGAGTCAGTGATACAGTTGAATCGTATCATATTTTCTTTATTTTGTTGCATTGATTTGGGGTAGTTGGGAGCCATGACCCAACTACCTATAGTCAGTACTAGAAGAGGCTTCATAGACAATCAGTAGGAGTTGATGCATTGAGTTTCATTTTTATTGTAAAAGCAGAGTTGTAACCTTGTGACTCCAGTTTTGTATTGAATCAATTAATAATAGAGTTATTTTCACCTTATTCTTTCAGATTTAGGTACTTTGTTCAGTTGGTTATGAGTTATGCGTATAGAAGGATTAGCTTGGGGTCACTTGTGATCCTAGGCACCGTGTGGCGTCCCAACGGGTGATTTCGGGTCATTACAGTTAATAGCATATTTTTCTCACTGAAAAGGTTATTAGTACCGACTAAATTAATTTGTCACTAAAATTTTACTTTAGTTAGTGACGATGCCAATTGTCTTTACAGTTATATATATATTGTAGCTGAAAAAAGTAATTTCATCACTGAAGATAAACTTTTATGTACAAAAAGATATTTTGTCCCTAAATGTATTAATTAGTGACAACTTTAATTTTACAAAAATGACTTATTATTTTGTAGTCAAAACCTATCATTTCGTCACTAAAAATATTATTTGTCATGATTTAATTGTGATCGAATACAAATTTAATTTGTAATCAAAAATAAATTATATTATTGATAATTAAAAGAGAAACTACATGGATTATTCTATTCTAAAGCTCTCTTAATGTTCAACCAACACTGTAATTGCTAATAACAAATCCTAACCCAAAGCAAAGAAATAATAAATTCAGCAATTGACTAAAATCAATAATTGAGGAGAATCCTCAACTTCATAACTCAACTAACAAATTCTAGCCTAAAGCAAAGAAATATCAAATTCAGCAGTTCACTAAATCAATGAGAGAACTGAGGAGAACTCAACTTCATACCTCAAATATTTGAGGAATCACATAGAGTCCAACATTTGTGAGGACCCTTTATGTCCCATTGTCACTAATTCTGTTGATTTATGATATCAAAATTTTTGCCCTGCATTACAATACTTCGTGAATTTTAACACATTCTCATTAACGAGAAGTGGGGGAGCATAAGTTCTTTGCATTAAATCTAGTTGATGGGAAAGTGTATCTTGAGATGGTCTCAAAGATTAACCTAGTAAAGTTTTGAACTTTCTGTT
Source organism: Capsicum baccatum var. pendulum (assembly GCA_030864225.1). NCBI lineage: Eukaryota > Viridiplantae > Streptophyta > Magnoliopsida > Solanales > Solanaceae > Capsicum > Capsicum baccatum. The sequence goes on from CM061552.1 coordinate 9,404,093, forward strand.
TTCTCAATCATAAGCAATTCACTTCAACATCCAAATAAATACAATTAAACTGACAAAATATCATAGGACACGTAAATCTAAGATAAATGAAAATACAGCAGGAGTGTACGACATCTAAAGCATCTAGATGTATGTTTATAAATCTTCCTCTAGGCATATAAATCCAACAGATATAAGTATTACTATTATTAGTATATGTAGCACTTCAAATATATGTCACTTATAATAAAAATAAGTTTAGTTGGTTGAGATGCCCTCCCTCCTCCCCCCTTCCCCCCCTTTTTATTTTTTTAAAAATTATTTTGCCTACCAGTCCTTACTTTTAAGTAGCTTAGTCTATCATGTCATTACTTTCTGCATAGAAATTAAGAAACATAGAGTACATCTTAAGAAATAACTGAAAATAAAAGATCAAAAGGAGAGAGAGAGATAGTTGAAATAAAGGAAAGCTGGAAAAAGAGTTTTAAAACGAGTAGAAGAAAGAGGGGAGAAGTAAGGAAGAAGAAATCGATGCATATACCATCCATTGCTGAAAAGATTATATTTGATACGCACTTTCTATTCCAACAAAAATACTTCATTGTGGTACTTGAAATTCCCACCCAAATTTTTCGTTGGAAAATCAAATTACTATGCAGTAATATCATCTATAAAGATTTTCATAAGGAAGGACAATTTGGTAACCTGTCAAAGTTATAAAATTAGAGACATGTTGAAAGATGTAATTAAGGTGATGTATTGTACATACACTAAAACGGTTGAAAGAATATTTCTATAATGAACAAAAAATAAATTATAAGTGACACCGCTATTTTGAATCAATGAAAATATACATAATAGCATATTCGATAGACCCAAGGAATTGACATTAAGATATAAAAAATATGTCATTCATAGTTATCAAAATATTCATGTCATTATTTAAAAAAGAACAGAGAGTTCATCGAAGGAACGACTACAACGGTTGCGAAAATATTAAATAGAACTAGAAATAGAAAGTTCTAAAGAAATTCAAAAGTATGAATATTGTATCATGATACTACTCAATAAGATATACACCAAGAAAGAAATGTATCAAACAAATAGCTATCTCTAACCAATTTTCTTTTTTTTTCTTTTCCACAAAGAAAGAAGTTGTATATAGATTCTTAACTCGACCAAACATACTATTTGAAGTTCTTAATCATTCTTTGCTTTAAGTGATAAATTCACTAATAATACAAACAAAAGTGTAACTACATAAGAAACATGGACCTACTTTCGCACTGTACTATAATTCTTATCAAAATTGACAATTAGTTCATCTGATGTATCCCTTTCATTCTATGTTTCTTCCAGTTGAATGAAAGAAATAAGCCAAACAAATTAATTCATATATAGAGAAAAAAATATACCAACAAGCTAAAGTGCAGTTAGATCACAGGTGATATTAATTATTTTTTCACTTAGAGCTACTTTATAATACTCATTATCTTATGCATTTAATTTGTATCTGAACTTTTAATCACCTAACCAGTTTTAGAAGGTAAATCGTCTTTAGTTATCCATCGTTATACAAAAGGAGTAATGTCAATATGAAAATGAAGAAACTACAAACTGATACCCTGTCTATCTACAAGTTCAATATATTTGAATACATACATAAATTTCTGAATAACAAAACAAATATCGAAAAACATGAATTACATAGTGTTGCAATCCTAAGATAAACCAAAGTTTTCTAAGAAAACTAAAAGAAAACACAATCAAAGTGGTGAAACCGTGGATTTCTATTTAAGACCATCTAAAAATTGAATAATCGGTTGCTCTAGATTCAAGTGACTACAATTAATCTCTAAGGACAAAGAAGAGGAATAATTTGAAGGTCAAATAATATTCTCATCAAATTTTAAGAAATCATGGGCATAAAATGGAAATTCAAAGTATAAACAGATAAACTCGAAAATGCAAATAGGGATATATGAGAGAAAAATAGAAGGAAATGAAAGAATGATGAAAGATTGTATGCGTAGGCACTCTTTTTTCCTTCTTTCTTAAAGGTACATGCTATGATATTGCATTCACTACGAAACCCCTATAATTTGATCAAATTTCCAAGAGTTTATAAAGACCATGCAATCAAAAATAACGTTTTCCTTTTAGTGTGAAAATACTTCACCGCAAGAACATAGCCCCTGGAGCTTTGACAGTAGCTTAGTTCAATACATTGGACAGATATGTTGACTATTAGAAATGATACATATCGCTTGGCAGATATGGATTTTGAACTGAATTAGTATGACTATATAAGTGATAAGAGAAGTTTCGTTTAGCTATGAAGTGTTCACATATATTACACGTCAATTACTATCAATTATCATACTGATTATACCTTCCATTGTAGCCTTGACAATGAGCCAAGAAACTACTTTATAAATCTCTTGTGTACTTGTATCAGGTTTAAATACTCTATTTACCATCATCATTTATCAAATCAAAATTTGACTAAGATAAAATTTAAACTTTGAACAACCATCATAAAAGGGAATTCCACTTTCTAAGCAATAATCAGGTAAACTATTTAAACTCAACATTATTCCCAAAATAATTAATTAAATTTGCACAAACAGCAAAATCAAAATCACAAAATGTTATCAAAGTGCAAAGAATTATACTAACTCCTGATAAATTTAAACAACATTTGCATACCACCACACAATGTTATCCTTTTTTGATATTCTCTTTCACTGCTACCACCAAATTTATTAAGTCATAACTCAATTAGAAACCCTAAAAATGTCAAATTCCTCAAATATACCAAGTACGTTAATTTCGAACCAAATAAGCTAGATCCAGTATTTACCTCTTCAAAAACCTATCAGTCTGCGAAATACTCTCTTCTCGTTGCATTGTCTTGCTCCTATGTAGAGAAGATAATTAAGAGAGAGAGAGAGAGAGAGTTGAGCAAAAGATTTGTGGATCAGGCAAACAAAACCGTGATTGAAAAAAAAGGAGGAAACCTATACTTTAGGAAAAAGGAGAGGAAATTTCACCCGCGTGTGATGATTTTTAGTCTAATTTCTTAATTACCCTTTTAATGTCTCTATTATAACCTAAGAAGATGGTGTACTATTGTCTCTTAAAATATTTATTTTTCCTTTTATTATATTTTTACTATTTACATATTAAAAAATGGAAATATAATCAATCTATATATAATATAAAAGAGAGTTATAGGCAAGATGATGTGGCACCTCTCTTTGGCCAAAGTTCTTATTTATTTATTTTCTCATTTTTTTAAAAAATTTCATAATCAATTTATTTATTAATTAAAACACTATCACATTTATTACAATAATTATATCTAATGAAATACAAGAAACATCAACTTATTCACATTCTCAACTTATATTACATGTCTCTTCAACTTCTATTTACTTAACTCATATAGTTAATTCTTCATCTTATAAATAACAATCACCTATGAAATTGTTGAATCATTTTCATTTTCTACTTCTTCTTTATTTATTTTATGTTCTTATAATATAATTAGGATGATTATTAAAGTAATATCTTTTGATGATATGATACATATGGGCATGGGCATGGACATGAGGAGAAAAGTCATGATATAATTTTTTTATTGATTTAATTTTAGAATAGTTGAAGTTTGCTTATTGGTGTTATTTGTGTTTAGTAAAAAGTTATTTCTATTACCACATTTTTCTGATTGTGTGATGTCATCAAAATTCAAATTCAGATACGATTTCATGATTACGACAAGAAAAATTTATAAAAAAAAATTAATAATAAAAATCTTAGAAATATTCCTGATAGTTAATCACGAAGATCAATTTTTTATATTTTAGTGACTACTAAGAAGATATATTATAAAGTTTACTAATAAATAACTATTGTATATATACCTCCTTAAAAAAGTCAAGTCATTCATATATCCTAAAAAATGTTATTTACAAGCTACAAAATTATTTCAATAACACTAATTATTATTGTGTTAAATCATTTTATAAATAATAAATTACCTATTAAATTGTTCAATATTCATTTTCATTTTATACTTCTTCTTTATTTACTTTTTTCTTTTTAGTAATTATTGTCATTTTTCATTTCATTTCAAGGTTTTAGATGTTTTAAATTATTTTAGACTTTATTAATATATTTATAAATAATATTGAATTTGATTGGGAAGGTAAATAAGACTTCATTATATATTTTAATTTTATAAAATGTGAATTAACTTTGCCACTTGAGCACTTTATTAAATTACAAATGTCTTGTTTTCATTTTTATACATACAAAGGCAAACATTAATTTGTTTTTTTTATTTTATGTTATTTTTCTTTCATTATTTTAATTATATATTAAAAATTATAATAACTTTTTATAAAATACTCTAAACATTATGTTCATAGTTCTTCTCCCCTCCCCTTTAATGAGTTTGTATTAGTGTGTGTTAATGTCTCAAAAATAGAAGGATTTTTTTTATTTTTATTGTTCAGAAAGATTAAAATCTCACATGAATTAAGTTATACATTTAACCAAACAATGTATCTTATTTGTATTATTTTATTTATTAAACTGCTTCACTTGGTATATTTTTTAGGAAATCATTGGGTTATTTTTTCTTACCAAAATTGATCTTCAAAGGTTGATTTTTTAGCACAAAAATTTGAGAAAACGCAAATCGACCTTCAGAGATCGGTTATTTAATTAAAAATTTGCAAGAATTGGGATCTCGAGATTATTTTTGAAAAAGAATATTTTTTAACAAAATACCATACTTCAAAGTTCCTTTTTTAATTTATTTATTATTAATTTTTTATGTAAAAACCAACCTTCTTATGTCATCTATGTAAAGAAAATTTTTAACAAAAATCGAGCTCTAAATTTCAAGAGCATAAAAATCAACCTCCTAGAGTCGCTTTTGAAATTTTTTTAGCAATGTCAAATGGTTTGGTCTTGATTACCAATTCACAATTAGGGCTTGAGTCTCTTATCCCGAGTGTTAGGTCAATGCTCGGTCCCTTGGTCTCTAGCATAGGGCCGATCCAGTTGATGTATTTATGGGTGGCAACCCAAGGGGTTCTTATACCTAGCATAGGATCGATCCCAATTGATGTATTTATTGGTGGCAGTCTAAGGGATTTTTATACCTAGCATAGGGCCGATCCCAGTTGATGAGTTATGGGTGGAAGTCCAAAAGGTTCTTATACCTACATAGGGCCAATCCCAGTTTATGTGTTTATGAGTGGCAACTCAGGGGTTACGATACCTAGCATTAGCCAATCCCGATTGATGTATTTTTGAGGGTTTTCCTTTTCTACCACTGATCAGCTGATCGTTATAACATATGTTATAAATTTTATGAGATAAAGAAATATAAAATAAAGTAAAGAATGCAATGTAATGATTCCATAATTATAAGAAAAGGTGGTCTTCTATCTTTTCCCATACAACTATACATTGATATCTGATTTCATTTGAACTCTTTATATACAATCATTTTGTACCTTACATACTCAATACATTCTTTCGTACTGATGTCCCCATTTCCTGGGCGGCGCTGTATTTATGCCTGCAGGTTATTAGAAGGAAAAGAGGTCCTTGCCTCATAATGTTCGAGTTCAACTGATAGTTGGTGTGCTTCGTTCTTTCCGGAGTTGCCGAGTCTAGAGTTTACTTTGTTTTGTATATTTAATGAATACTACGGGGTCCGTCCCGACTAGTGATTAGTGATTTCTCATTCTAGAGGCTTGTAGAAGGTTATTGTTGTGGATCAGGTAGTCGATTAAAGTCCAATTGTCATTATATTATACTTTTGTTGCATTTGTGTTATCTTCATTATCCTTCCTTCTTTTAAAATTCAACTTGGCCTTAACGGTCCACTAATGTTATTTGGATGTATTTTGGTTGAATTACTTAGTCAAGTGTGGTAACAGGTGCCAGTCGCACCTCTACAGTTTTGGAGTGTTATGAAGCTTTATATGGAAGAAAGTGTAGATCACCAATTGGGTGGTTTGAAGTGGGTAAAAATACCTTATTTGGGCCAGATCTTGTTCATCAAGCTATAGAAAAAGTTAAGGTGATACAACAACGGTTAGAAACAACTCAAAGCGGACATAAATCATATACAGATATTAGAAGAAGAGGGCTAGAGTTTGTTGTAGGAGCTTAGGTGTTCTTGAAGATATATCTAATGAGAGGGGTAATGAGGTTTTGTAAAAAGGGAAAACTAAGTCCCCTCTATATAGGGGGCCATATAAAATTATTCAAAGATTTGGCCAAGTGCCATACAAGTCACACCTACCCCAAGAGCTTTCAATGGTGCATCCGTTGTTTCATGTCTCAATGCTCCGCAAGCGCATAGGAGATCCATCTCATATTACTCCTACTAAAGATGTGCAGGTCATGGAAGAACTCACCTATGAAGAAGTGCCTATTTCTATACTCGATCGATAAGTTAAGAAGTTAGGAAATAAATAAGTAGCTTCAGTAAAAGTGCTTTGGAGGAGCCCGCAAGTAGAAGAAATCACATAGGAAGCCAAAGAAGCAACAAAGTCAAAGTACCCTCATTTATTCAAATCCAAAGAGAAAGTCTAAGGATACTGATTTAGGGCATAAACAAGTAAGTATAAATACACGAGTGTTATATGGATAACAAGAAGTTTAAACTTAGCCTTATATTCATTTAGGCTAGCTAGTTATTCTAACATTCGAGGACGAATGTTTCTAAGGGGGGAGATATAACCCCCTATATTCTGTGTGTACTAGTTCTACTCATGAGGAACTTAATATAGATATATGGGATAGGTAATAGGCTCGGGTATCCTATATGATTAGTGACGGTAAGATAGGCTTAAAGGAATTACAACATATATTAAAATAGGGTACAACTAAGTTACCATCGATGAGAGTATCTAAACTTGGGCCCTTAAGTAGGTATTTGGATCTAAAGGATAGAGTGACCAAGTGTACATAAGTTTTAAGTCTAACTGTAAGTATTTTGATCTTAAAATGGAATAAAATATTAAGGTGCTTGCTTGACTTATTTAAGTTAGTAGGTGAGTCACCTACTTTAACCTTTTGACCAACCCAAGAACTAAGTAGGTGCATCACCTATTAAGACTCCCTTGACCATTTTATTGGGCCAAGTACACTACCACCTACTTTATTTAATTTTGGCCTAATTTGAAGGAGAGAAAGATAGAAGAATGGACAGCTAAGGCCCAATAGTTTTAGATCCAAAAAGGTCCAATATAATGGGAAAGTAGGTGCATCACCTACTTGACAAATTATGGCCCAAAAATAGCCAAGAAAGTTGGCCAAAATCCTATCCTTTTAAAGGGGTTGAAACCAGTTCTTTTAGCTTATTTTAACTAGTTAAAAAAAATAGCTTTCAAGATTTTCTCTCTGGTTATCTCTTAGCTATGCAGCAGCCCTATAATTCCACTAGGGTTCTTTGGATTTACCTTCCTTTCAAGTTAAAGGTAAGTGAACAAATCGTGTGCACATCTTAAGAATACTCCATGATTAAACTATAAGACATCTTTTTTTAAGTTTGGCAGTCCTATTATTCTTGATTATTAAGAGATGTTTCTCTTCATTTTTGGTTTGTGAATAAAGGAATCTAGCTATTGAAGAGATATACACTAAGGGAATAAACTACCACCGAAATTAAGGTATGGCTACTATCCATTTTTAGCTTTTTTCGATACATGTGTTGGTAGTGATCGTATATATGTTGTTGTTAAGAACTCAAGGGATGGTGAGTTTAATATTTGATTGCTATATTGATATTTGAGGCTGTTTTGGAATGGTTTTATGTATATATGTTGGGGGCTGCTTGGTTGATGTTGGCAGAAAGATGTGAATGGTTTCCAATGAAGGGTACAAAGAGGGTACAGTGGTACACCACCAAATGAAATGTCGCATATGCTTACTACCTACACCACTTGGTATTCCATTTGGAGAGTACAATAAAGACCAAAGTGTTAAGGGGGGGGGGGGGGTCTTATAAGAAGTTACATTGCCTGTGAATGTAATTAGAGAAGAACGAGGTTGAAAGAACACCCTTGAATTAGTTAAATGTGGGTTACTACCTGCCTACTGTTTTGGTAAGTTTAAATGGTGTGAATGTATTAATTAGCTACTAATACCAGTTTTATGCTATTGTAGATTAATAATCTAAAAGGAAGGGTGTTAAGTAAGAGTGTAATTAGTTGTGCAGCAAGGTATGTAAGGTTCATCGAGCCTATACTCTTTGGCATGATTCTAACTCCTTTGTTACAATGTAAGCTTCCTAAGCGTTCTTCTTTTCAAATTATACATAAATGCAGCGTACAAACTCCAAGGTGGCTAACAACCTTATTCTAACTTGTTAGGTTGTTAAAACACCTGAAGATGTGTTTGTTACTAAATTTGTCCATTTTCTCTTCTAAATATTAGTATGATATGGGTGTTTTCAGCAATAAGCTTTCTAAGTTGTTCTCTTAGTCAACATGACCTATGTATTATATTCCTATTATTGTTGTATCCTACCTCATTGCTACTGCATCTAGTGCGTATTTGTATACCTTTTGCTACTGGTCCAAAGTTCCAAATCTAATACATGGCCACCAAAACAACAACTTTAAAGATGAAAATAATGATCTGAAGTGATTCTATATATTCCCAAGTTAGGGTCTGGTGCACCATCCCATATAATTAGGGCAAAGGACATGAATTGACCCTTTTTAAAATTAATGATTCATCTTTGGGCCATTAGACATTTCATGGCCAGTCGACCAAAGTAATTCCACATATTGTCTATTCCAATTTTGGGCTATTTCAGGCCCTCTTTAAAATATTAATGTTGATCAAATTTTTTCGCTCCAAATTTTTTGGGCTAAAAATCTATATTTTTAAATGAAAAAATAATTAAATATAATTGTACAAAAATTATATAATTATTGTATAAAATATGTATATGTATAAGATATAAATAGAAATTATGATGGATGTTTAAAGAAACTGTATAATTAATGTATAGAATATGTATCTGAAAAATCATTATAGCTAAATGTTATATATAATGTGTATAGAAACTGTATAATTGTTGTATAGAGTATATTCTTGAATATGATATGTACAGAAACGGTAGCATTGTTGTATATATAGTATATATATTTGTTATATAAAGTTCATAGTTTTGTATATGATATGTATAGAAACTGCACATTAATGTATAGAATATGGATCTGAATAATCGTTGTAGCTAAAGGTTGTATAGGATGGGTATAGAAGCTTCATAATTATTTAATATATATATATATATATGATGTATATAGAAACAATATTATTTTTTAAATATATAAAATGTATAGCAGTTCTATATATTCTATAAATATACAGTATTTATATATTGATTATACATTTATTACACATGAATTATAAAAAAATAAAAGTGAAGAGTTACATTACATTGATTTTTCTCTATTCTAAGTTTCGCCATTCTATTAGAGGAAAAAAAACTACAAAATCATATTTGATTATAAAAAAAAAGTAAGCAAATTTATTTATTTTTTAAAACAAAGCAACCAGTTTTTTTAAAAAGTAATAGCAAAGAAGAAGAAGAAAAAGAAGGAGGAGGAGGAGGCAGTAGTGAGAAAAAAAGCCTAGATGAATATATTTTGAAAACACAAACTCATTGGCCAATCGATTCACAATTCTTTCGGCGAATGTCCAATTTTTTTTCATTCCCCAAATAATTCAGTCGAATTGGGCAAGTCATGACCCAACCCATTTTTAGCCCTTTCAGGCCAATTCATTTAAGTTCAAGTAGCTTTAGGGCTAATTTTAGCCCAACTTATTTATGAACTCACCCCATTTTTACTTGTTCAATTTCAACCCAACCCATCATTTAATACCCTTAATCGAGGGCTGGAATAGATGTATCATGACTTGTATTTTGGAACGTTGACATATATACTTCTAGACGTTGATTAATACATATGATCATATTTAATCTCTGTTTACTTAGAATGTTTTCCATATGTGACAAGATTAGCACATTGACTTTGCATCCCCACCCCCCTCCGAAAAATTCATTCAATAAGTTCACTTCAAACTTCACCTTCACACAATTAGATCGAGTCTTGTTTCTATAGCTATATCGGCATAGAATGGATTTTCTATAATCATAAACAAGTATAGCCAAAGATTAATTCATATTTATCTACAAAAAAAAATTCATTACAAATAGTTAAATTATTTAGTTAAAAATTTTAAATCGTCGCTATTTAGTAATGGCATATTTTGTGATAAAATTATATTGTCACTGAATCACAGGTTGATTAGAGATAATAAAGTGATTTTCACTAATTATTTATATTATTAGTGACAAAAACTGAGGTCACAATTAAATATCAAATTTTGTAGCTATAACTTAGAATATTTAACTACAAACTCTAATTTGTCGCTATCGCATTAACTTATTTTTTATGACAAATTTTTTTTCATATCTAAAATTATAACTAATTTGAGACAAATAATAGTTTATCACAAATTGAATACATTATTAGCGATAAAAAAGAGCGTCGCTGAAAACATAAAATTCATCACCAATGATATTTAATAAATAGAACCAAAATATTTTTTCGTGAAAAACTTTAGAGGGTAAAATTTTGTTACGAAATTTAATGTTTCGTCACTAAAAGTATGTGCTTCATGTATTTAGATACGAAATGTAATTTTCGTCACAAAAAAATGAATAATTAGTGACGAATTCTATCTCGTAGCTAATAATTTCGTAGCCGTATATCAATTTTGTTGTAGTGCGAATGAGGACAAAAGTAATAATGTATTTAAAGAAATAGATACATATAACAATTCTATTGCATAATCTTAAAAAAAAAAAAAATTATCAAAGCTTGTCTTATTCTCTCTTATATATTAGTACTAGCTTAGTGTATATTTTTTACATGTGTGAGTCACATCGATCACTAAAAATATATTCATAAGAAGAACACACTATTAAAATGTAGCTATTAATGTTAAAATTCATGCTATATGTACTTAAACAATAAAAAAAAATTGAATCTCAAAATTTTAATTATACCACCCAAATTGAGACAAAGGAAATAATTTGAAAAATTATAAATCTCTAAACAATTTTTTTCCAAAAGCTTATATATATCTTTTTGCATTAAGGTCAGGAAACGCAATACTATCAACATTGAATATATCTCTATTGTTCACTATGAATTTTGACGAGTTAAGCCATGGTGAACTTTGATATTGCTTGAAATTATTACATGATTGGTTATAGAATTGGCTGAAAAATAGTTTGAAATCATATTATAACTTTTCATGGATGAAAAATTGATTGAAATCATCACAAAGATTTAACACATAACCTAATAAAGATGAAAAATAGGATATCATAACGAATAAAAAACATACTATGTTCCATGACTGACCTTGGAGAGGGGAAATTAGTTAGTCCTACGTATTAGATTTATGTTTAAGTTTACAATTGATAAAGAAGGAAAGGTGTTTTAGTTGATGTAATAAAGGAAAAAAAAAATGGAGGTTTAGAACTGAAATAGGATTCAAGACCTATTCAAGTTTTATTTCAATTATTATTATTTTTTTAAAATAAAGAAACTTTAAAAAAAAAAAAAAGCAAAAAGACATTTTTGTCTATTGTAAATTTTTTTTAATAAAGGGCAAAAAGTTCAAATCACTTTTCTAAAGGGCTTCACACTTTTAATATATTATAGATTATAGATATAGATTATAGATTATAGATATTGATATAGATTATAGATTATAAATATAGATTATTAAAATTAAATTATAGATTATAGATATAGATAATAGCAATCATTTAATTTACAAGCGAAGAGTAAAAATATTTGAAATTATTAATTATTTCAATAGCCTTCGTACAATCTGTTTGAGTCATAACTGGACAGAGACCTGAGAAAGTGGCACTTTATTAAGTCCCTAATAGATAGACCAAATTGAATTCTCATTTGAATAAAGGATGAGAAAAATTATGGCAGAGCATGGTAGGTCCGTTATGATAAAGATTGCTTCATTAAATGATATGAATCTTTAACCCATCCTATCTTTTGCAACTCCTATCCAATATAACCAAACAAAACCCTAGGTAGGTATGAATGAGAATATTAAAACTTACCACCGGAAGAAAGTGGTACTATATTAGATGTATCTACACTTCTTAGCCAACTTTGGAAGTTAAAAGGCAAAATATTTAATACTAAGGATTAATATTTATTTGTGTCAGAATATTTAGGAATAAAATAGGATGTATTTAATTTTTTTAACAGATTATTATTATTATTAATGAACAATTTTGTTGAGGAAACCTAATGTATAAAGGTCTGATGTATAATATTACCTTTATTGTACATATACTGGTTTAGTTAGAAAGATGGTCTTAAAGGTTATGAACTATTGGTTTATAATATGTTTAATTCCTCTGTTTCATTTTTCTGATACTCGATTTCAAAATTGGTACGTCAAGCATCTTGCTTTCAAGATGGCTAAATCTGGATGGAATGTCGTTGTGAGCAATCATCGGGAGTGTCAATAACTGTGGACTTTATACTTTGCTAAAGGAAGCTGCTTATTTTTTAGTTGAGTCATCTCCCTTATAAATCTTGGACTACAAATGCAGATTACGGGGACGACAACACTATTCCGGCGACAACAACACTATTCTGGTGATAGCAACACTATTCCGGTGACGACAACACTATTCCATGACAACAACACTATTCCAGCGATCAATTTCAACCGCAAATTGCCGGAATCCAGCATCTCAATCAAGTAAACGGACCCAACCCAGCTTCGATTAGGTGCACTCACTCCATCTTTTCTAGTTGTGTGCATATCTTTCTTGATTCTAGGGACTGCTACTGGTTGTTTTGCTCACTATTCCTGTTTTGATTTTTTTTTCTTCGTGTCTTGGATGATTATCTAGATTGTGGGTGACGACTTATTTGTTGATTTTTGTACTTCATAATAGTTTTTTACTTGTTAATTCTATTTGTGTTTTTGGCTTTTTATTGTTCTTAGTAGTTTTGAAGTGTGGACTTGGTAGTACTTTTTTGGTTGTTATCTAAGCTTTGTACTATTAGTATTATTGGTCGGTGCTATCTGTGGTGGCTGTGATTGATGGTGTAGGAGTAGGGTCATGTCTTCAGCAAGGCGTGGGTCGGGGTCAGGGGTAGGGGGTAGGAAGGGTAAAAGGGCTAAGGAGGACTATAAATTTAGAGTAGGGTCGTGGAACATATGCTCTTTATAGGAAAAGTCTTTAGAGTTAGTGAAAATTCTTAGGAAAAGGTGAATTAATATAGCTTGTCTCTAAGAAACCAAATGGATAGGTTCTAAGGCGACAGTAGTAGATAGTTATAAGGTGTGGTACTCAGGAAGCGTGAGGAATAGGAATGGGGTAGGTATTTTAGTAGATGATGAGCTTAGGAAGAAAGCGATAGAGGTTAAGAAGGTCAATGATAGGATGATATCACTTAAGCTAGTTATTGGAGGGTCTTCTTGGAATATTATTAGTGTGTATGCACCGCATGTAGGCTTGGATAATGAAGACAAGAAGAGATTTTAGGAGAATTTGGACGAGATGGTGAGGAGTGTCCCTAGTAATGAGAAGCTTTTCATATGAGGGGATTTCAACGGGCACGTAGGTCTTCTTTGAAAGGTTATGATGATGTGCATAAAGGACATGGGTTCGGTGTAAGGAATGTCGAAAGAGTTGCACTTCTGAATTTTGCTCTGGCGTTTGGATTGGTGGTAGTTAATTCGAACTTTCCCAAGAAGGAGGTTTAATTGGTTACCTTCTGTAGTTCAGTGGCCAAGACTCAGATTGTCTTCTTGCTTCTTAGAAAAGGGCATAGGGTATTTGTAAGGATTGTAAGGTCTTACTAAGTGAGAGTCTTTTGACCCAACATAGGCTTTTGGTGATGGACTTGGATATCATAAAGAAGCAGATGAGGAGAGGTATAGAGGATCAACCAAGGATTAGATGGGGTAGGTTGACTTTGGCTAGTTTACTAGATATAGGGGATAAGTTGATAGCGAGTAAGGCTTAGAGGAGTGGAGGGGATATAGATTGTATGCAGGACGAGACTTCCAACTGCATTAGGGAGACAACTAGGGAGGTGGTGGGGGTCTCGAGAGGTCGTTCGGGCAACCACCAAGGGGACTGGTGGTGGAACGAAAAGGTTAAGGAAAAGGTGGAGGCTAAGAAGAGAGCGTATGCAAAGTTGATAGAGAGTAAAGTCAAAGAAGATAAATTGAAGGATAAAGAGTAACATAAAATTGCTAAGAGAGAGGGAAAGTTAGAGGTTACAAGGGCTAAGGATGCTGCTTTTGAGAGTTTATACACATTGTTAGATAGTAAAGGTGGGGATAAAAAGTTGTACAGGCTCGTTAAGGTTAGGGAGAGGAGGACTCATGGCCTGTATTAGGTGAAGTGTATTAAGGATGTGGATGGCAAAGTTTTTGTAGAGGAGGGTCATAGTAGGAAGAGATGACAGTCTTACTTTCATAAGCTCCTGAATGATGGAAAGGATACTAAAATTGTGTTGGGGGATTTGAAACATTCTGAGAGGTTTCGCTACTATGGCTATTATACGTGCATTAAGGTTAAGAAGGCTAAGGGAGCTATTCGTAGAATGTGTAGGGGTAGAGGGACGGGCCAGATGAGATTCTGGTGGATTTTTGGAAGTGCACAAGAGGGGTAGGTATGGAGTGGTTGACTCGGTTTCTTAACATAATTTTCAAGATGACGAGGATGCCTAAAGCTTAGAGGTGGAGTATGATGATTCCATTGTATAAGATTAAGGACGATATTCAGGATTGCAATAATTATAGGGGTATCAAGTTGTTGAGTCACACTATGAAGGTATGGGAGAGAGTAGTAGAGTTGAGGTTGCAAAGGATTGTTACTATTTCTGAAAACCAATTTGGATTTATGCCAGGGCATTCGACTACAGAAGCCATCCATCTCGTTAGGAGACTGGTGGAGCAGTGTAGGGAAAGGAAGAAGGATTTGCACATGGTGTTTATTGACTTAGAGAAGACCTATGATAGAGTTTCTAGGGAGGTTCTTTGGAGATGTTTGGAGGCTAGAGGTGTACCTATAGATGATTAAGGATATGTATGACGGAGTCAAGACTCGGGTTCGGACCGGGGGAGGGGACTCGGAGCACTTTCCTGTCTTGATGGGGTTACATCAAGGATCAACGCTTAGTCCGTTTCTTTTTTCCTTGGTGATGGAAGTTTTGATGTGGCACATTCAAGATGAGGTGCCTTTTTATTATTTTTTTTGTGGATGATGTAGTCCTAATTAATGAGACTCGTAGTGGAGTTAATGCTAAGTTGTAGGTTTGGAGGCAAACCCTTGAGTCTAAAGGGTTTAGATTGAGTAGGTCCAAGACGAAATATTTGGAGTGTAAGTTCAACAAGGCGTCTCATGAGTCCGATGTGGTTGTTAAGCTTAACATTTATTCTACCAGTAAGAGAGATAGTTTTAAGTATCTGGGGTCGATGATTCAGGAAAATGGAGAGATTGATGATGATGTCACTCATCGGATCGGGATAGGGTGGATAAATTGGAGGCTCGCCTCTGATATCTTGTGTGATAAAAAAATACCTCCCAAACTTAAAGGCAAGTTATACAGAGTGGTGGTTAGACCGATATTGCTGTATGGAGCGGAGTGTTGGTATATTAAGAAGACTCACATTCAGAAGCTGAAGGTGGCGGAGATGAGAATGGATTGGTGGATGTGTGTTTCACACCCCTTTTCGCTCAAAAAATCAAAGTCGAAGGATTTTTCCAATTTAAGTGACGATACTGAATAGAGATTATTTTATTTAATTTTAGAGTCGCCACTTGGAATTGAGTTATAGTGTCCCAAGTCACCTTCTTGAATCCCTAATCAAAAGAAAATGACTCATTATTATGGTTTGCAAAAACAGAAGGTCGGGATGGAATTTTGTTGATCGAATAAAAGGTGAGGGGCACCCCTCGAGTCCCGTGATTCTAACACGGTCGCTTTTATTGACTTATCTTGACTTAAATTATTTTGATAAATTATGTTTAGGCCTAAATTTACTCATTTTTATTATACCGAACACTTGTCTATTATCTTATATTTAAATAAATCGTGAAAGTTGATTTTAAAAAATATTTGACAAGGTGCATTATTGCATCCTTGAATTATTTTTAAATATCTCAGAAAGATGCGTACGCCGCATTCTTAATTGAGATGAATATTTTAAACGTGCCTAAAACTTGCCTAGCGTTAAAAACATTGATTCCACTCTTGTAAACTTATGATAATTTTTCGAAATGCTACTTAATTTTAACAATAAACTAAAACAATATTCATTTAAAGTGATCAATTAAATTAACAAAACAAAATTATCAAGCTTTATTAGAGTAAAATAATGAAATAATAAAATAAATAAAAATACACAGATCTATCCATATTATGATAAATTTAATATTATCCTCAAAATTTAATCTTTTTAAGTTAACTTGATAGTAAAATAAATGCTGAAATCTAATTAAAAATAAATATAAATCATAAAGTATTTTTTATCTCTTTTAAGTTAATTTTATCTCTTTTAAGTTAACTTTCAAAATAAAAGAAAATTTTTCAAATCCAATTGAAAATAAATATAAATTCATAGGAAAAAGTATTTTCTGTAATTATTAGGGACAAAATAAGAGAACGATTTAGTGATTTTTTAGTGGTATTTCATCGGAGCAGCGCCGACTTTGTTGGTGGAGGTGGCGACGGGTTAGGAAAATTTTCGGCGGTTCTCTGTTGGATATGAAAAAAAAGGTTGGTTGGTGGAGCAGCCATTCGTCAGATCTCCGGCGGTTATGAATGTTGGTAACTCACCAAATAGGGCATCGACGCGTGGGGTTTGTGGGTTTCCGGCGAGGGATTGCACAGTCGGCGGCAGATCTACTGCCAAAACAGACTACAGCATATGGGATCGGTGGCCGGTGAGTCGGAACCTACTGTTGGGTCTATTGGGCGCCGGAAAAGGGAGAAAATAAGGAGGGAGGCACCACGACTGCCTCACTAGCGATGGTGGAGGGCTGTTTGATCGTCGGGTTTGGGGGTTTCGGCGGTTTACGAAGGTAAAAATAGTGTTTCGGGGATAAATTCATCAGAAAAATATGGGTCAAAAATTATTATTTTTGATCTTTCTTCTCATTTTTTTTACTGTTTCCTATCATTTTCTCTTGTCAGTCAATATCTCTCTTACGTTCACTAATTTCTAATTTTTCTGTGTATGTGCGCATAATTTTTGATGAGTGTGTGTGTATTCCAGTGGATATGTGTGTGTATGCCGTGATATAAAGTTGAGATAAGTGATGTAGTCTCTGTGTGTGCTGTGAGTGTATGTGAAAATACAGCGTAAATGTGTGTGGTGTATTTTTTGCCTAGTGGATATCTGTGAATTTGTGTGTATGGTGTAAACAGTGAATTCATTTTTAACTAAACAATAATAATACACAACATTTAAACATTCAACACTTTTGCGCACAAATATATTCACAGTTTGTAACTTGAATACTAAATAATGTTTAAGATCACTTTAACATTCAATTTCATACATTTTTTCATAGAGAATTTACAATATAAATGGTATAAAAATTGGAATAGAACCTGTTAATGTAGTAAAGTGAAATCCAAACATTGTCATCGGAAGCTTTGACAGGAAATCCAACTTCAACTTTTCTTCTTTTCTCTCTTTTATGTGATGTTTTTTTGTTTTTCTTTGTCTTTTTTTTTTGTAGTGTATAATACAGTGTACGTACTTTTTCTGGGGGTTGAGGGAGTCCTTAAGTACATGGACTTTGGGAGGAACGGTTAACATCAGATTGGATAGAAATTTTTAAATTTTGAATCTTTTTCTTTTTTTACTTTTATATATAGATGATAATAATAATAATAATAATAATAACAAATAAAAATAATAAATATATAAATAAAATAATAATAATAATAATAACAAAAATAATATAATAATAACAAATTAATATTTATATTTAATAAAATATGATAAAAGTTTATAAATAGCCAAAAATAAATATAATTAAGATAGTACTAAAACTACTAGCTTATTTATTTAATTTTTTTAAGAAAATATTTTTAAACTTTTGTATTATTTTTTTTAAACTAGAATAAAAATAAAATAAAATATCCTAAAACTAACTTCATTTAGTTATTTTTTTTTAACTAAAAATTTATTAAAAATAAAATAAGAATTAAAATAATATCGAACCAAATATAAATATTTAATATCAAAAAATAAGTTAAAATTCGAGGAGGATCAAAAATCACGTGTCTACATTTTTGCCCCTCTTTGTGTGGAATCTCGAAGTGTTTTCATACAAAGAAGTGGACAAGATATGATTTTTTATCCTCCAATTATTTGAAAGGTAGGGATAAAATAAATTTAAAATAAAAGGAAAAATATGATAGAATCCTGGTTTTGGACCTCCTACCTATCCCGGATTATAATCGAATCGGGTCACGTGTAGTTCAAAGGTTAAAAGGTGAGAGAAAGAGTTAAAGGTCGAGTGAGGTTCCGTCGAGTTTTCGATTCAGGACTTCTGCTTTTTTACATCCAAATGACTAACAAAAGAAAAATACAAACGAAAGATGCAATTTCTCTAGAATCTTAATTCGAATCTTCGTGACTTGAATTTGAAAATTCACCCTATTCTTCTGGAGGGCTCCTGGATTGCTTTTTCTTCACGCAAGCTCCTAACTTGTTATTTCTTTATCCTGTTCTTCAGGCGGGCTCCTGACTAGTTATTTCTTCACTCTGTTTTTTATGCGGGCTCCTGACTTGTTATTTCTTCACTCTGTTCTTCAGGCGGGCTCCTGGACTCACTTTTTCTTCACCCTGTTCTTCAGGCGGGCTCTTGGACTTAATTTTTCTTCACCCTGTTCTTTAGGCGGTCTCCTGGACTCACTTTTTCTTCACCCTGTTCTTCAGGTAGGCTACTGGACTTACTTTTTTTACCCTGTTCTTCAGGCGGGCTCCTGGACTTGCTTTTTCTTCAATCTGTTCTTCAGGCGGGCTCCTGAACTTACTTTTTCTTTACCCTATTCTTCAAGCGGGCTTCTGGACTCACTTTTCTTCACCTATTCTTCAAGCTGGATCCTGTACTTACTTTTTCTTCACCCTGTTCTTCAGGTAAGCTCATGGACTTACTTTTTCTTCACCTTTTTCTTCAAGCGGGATCCTGGACTCACTTTTTCTTCACCTTATTCTTCAGACTTGCTCCTGGACTTACTTTTTCTTCACTCTGTTCTTCAGGCAGGCTCTTGAAATCGAAATCAAAACTTGAACGAAAATTATCCCACATAAAGATTATGGTAAAGAAAGCTTCATTTTTCAGAAAAATAAGTCTCATTTTCTAGGAAGGTCCTAAAGTGAAATTTTAAATAACAGGAATTAAATTTTCTTTTTGCCCCAGTTTATCATCAAAAGCTTTTACGGGCATCAAACCCAATCACAAGTACTTACAATGATGCATAATGCAAAGATGAGTCAAGATTTCAATCAACAAATGCACCTCTTGAGTATAAAATTGAATGATTGAGACCAACAAGTCTGTCTCTTAAGAATAAAACTGAAAAATTCTTACTAAAAAATACATCTTTTAGGATTATCGGTTCAAATTATGAAGTGCGCCTCCTAGCCATGCGACATGAAAGACCCAAATTAGAGAATGTATCTCTTATGGGTGCAAGATGATGAGTTTTACCATGATTGTGATTACCAAACCTGTACAACAACATTGCCTCTTGGATTTGCAGAAAGGAGGAATTGCACCCTGGATATTTGCGCTTTGAAGACTTTGATTTGAAGGTAACAATTGTTCCTGTTTCATACAAAGAAAACTTGTGAGTTTAAAAAGGTGGTTGATTTGTGGCATTCGGCTTTTGAGGTGACTGCTCTTGCACTTGCCATGCTCAACTGCTTTCAAATTCTTGATAAATATTCATTGACACGTCATACTTCTGACACCAAATTCTGACTATTGAAACTCTTGTCGAATCATATCTCTCATGTATGATGCCTCTGAGTTCAATTTCTAATACACACTTTTTATCTTTCTGCGAGTCCAAAACTGTCAGATCACAATCATTCTAAGTACCTTACTTTACTTTGAAATGTTGTCTTTATACGTCGATCCTTTGTCTTGCCTTGTACCATTGAAAAAGTTGGTAGAAAGTTTTGAAGTCCTTTCTCACTTTGACTTGACATGAATTTGACTCAAACACAAGCGAAAGATGACAATAATTTTTATTTGATGACAAGGATACCAAAAAAATAAAAAACAGAAATAGAAAAAAATAAAATAAAAAGACAATAGGCATCTTTTTTTCGAAACGACAGAAGAAAACTTATTTGGGTGTGGTAGCCGATTCTAGCAATTGCGACATGCATTTTGAATTAAACAATCCGATCTACCCACACTAATCATTATAACTTTTGTTCACTTATTGAGTTTGTAATGGAATCAATATTGAATATGCTCCCTCTAGATCACAATCCTCCTTTAGCTAGTGGCACCTCAATGGACTTTTGCCAATGAGCCTATCTCATTTTTATTTCTTTCTCAGCTCACTGTCGCCTTATGGTACCCAAAAGGATTTTCACCAATAAGACTCTCTCATTTTTTATTTTTTTCATTTTTTTTTAAATAATGGCCAACATACGAAACATCATGTACCTATAACATGTTTAGCCTTGATATTCTCAAAGATCGATCTAAAGGCTTTTCTTTTATTGTAACTTGGCTTTAGGGAAAGGTTAGAAAGAAAGGGTGGCATGAGGCTAAAAATTTACATAACATTGGGTGACGCATACAACTTTTGAAATCAATTATTTTAAGAAAATAAACTTTTACCCCAGTTTTACTTCATTCTGGGTAACTTGAATTTTCTTTTGGTTGGACTGAACCCCAGAGTTGGGCTGCCTACGTATCTTTTCATAGCATGAATCAGGTCAAACGTAGTTCAGGAGAATCATTCTTTTGCTTTGTTTTGATTTTTTGATTGACTTTATTTTTATTTCTTTTATCATCATCATTTTTATTTTTTCATTTTGAACTTTTGACTATAATTAATTCCAAAAGGGGGTTATGAAAGAAAAATTGAATCAAAGCTCAAAGGGGTAAGCAAGGGTTGACTTAATATTTTGATAGTAGAACAAAATTCCTTCATCATTTCAATATTTTTTTAAAATACAAGTACAAAACATACATGACATATTTGTACATGAATATCATACATAATATATCTTAACTACATCAGTATTTATCGGCATATTTTCCATTTTGCCTTCTACATCTGTTAGATATAATACACAATTAAGTAACACTTTCTTCACCATGAACGGTCCTTTCAAATTAGACGAAAACTTGCCTTTGGATTCAATGTGTGTTTTAGTACTAATTGACTAGCTTCAAAATGTCTGTGACGCACCTTTCTATTATATACCCGTGCCATTCTCTTTTGGTACAGTTGTCCATGATATACCAGCGTTAATTTTTTTCATCAATCAGGATTAATTGCTCCAATCGAGTCTTGACTCATTGATCATCATTAATTTCAGCTTCCATAACTACTCGAAGAGATAGAATTTCAATCTCTGCAAGTATAACTGCTTCAGTTTTGTATACC
This sequence comes from Capsicum baccatum var. pendulum, assembly GCA_030864225.1. Classification (NCBI taxonomy): domain Eukaryota; kingdom Viridiplantae; phylum Streptophyta; class Magnoliopsida; order Solanales; family Solanaceae; genus Capsicum; species Capsicum baccatum. The sequence continues at coordinate 9,425,842 of CM061552.1, forward strand.
TATGAGTAAAGAGTTGCACTAATTGAAGTCTGAACTGTAGTACGATAACCCAATAGAGCAAAAAGTAACTTTTCATGCCAATGTCGGGAATCTTACTCCACCTTGCAGAGTATTTTGTTTAGGTTTTCGTTGGCAACTTCTATAGCCCTATTTGCCCTTGGGCGATAAAGAGTTGAATTTCGATGCATAATCTTAAATTATTGGCATATTTCTTACATCAAGTGACTGTTGAGATTTGCAGCATTATCCATGACAATTATTTTTGGAATGCCAAACTAACAAATAACGTTGGAGTGAATAAAACCAACCACTACTTTCTTGGTCACTGACTTGAAAGTCGTTGCTTCCACCCACTTCATGAAATAATTAATGGCCACCAATATGAACCTCTATCTATTCGATGCTTTCAGTTCAATTAGTCCAATTACGTCCATTCCCCAGGCTACGAAAGGCCATGGGGCAACCATTGTATGAAGCTCAGATAGAAGGAAATGTATTAAGTCCCCATGCACTTGGCATTCATGACACTTATGAACGAAACAGATAGAATCTCACTCCATAGTGAGCCAATAATAACCTGCTTTAAGTATTTTCTATGCCAAAACATACCCATTCATATGCGGTCCACAAATCCCAAAATATACTTCAGACATAATTTTTAAAGCCTCTTTAGCATCTATGCACCTTAAAAGTCCCAAATCTAGAGTCCTTTTGTATAAGATTCCCCTACTCAAGAAAAACCCATGAGCAAGTCGTTGAATGACTCTCTTTTGGTTACCATCAGCATGTATTAGATATTTTCCATCCTGAATATAGTCTTTGATGTCATGAAACCAAGGCTCCCCTTCAAGTTCTTCCTCAAACACATTTCAATATGCATGTTGATCACGAATATGTATATACAAGAGGTCAATATGAGTATTAACGGGATATTAGAGCATCGAAGATAAGGTCTCCAAAGAATCAACAATCTCATTATGAGCTCTGAATATGTTTGAACTTTACTAATACAAATCGTTGACAAAGATCTTGAAAATAACCTTGATATGGTAGGATTTTTGAATCACGAGTCTCCCAATCTCCTTGGATCTAGTGGACTAATAAATCTGAGTCTCCTAATACCAATAGTTCTTGGATTCCCATAACAATAACTAGTCTTAAACTCAAAATCCAAGCTTCGTATTCTGCCATATTATTGGTACAGTGGAATCGAAGTTGGGCTATTAAAGGACAACTTCCAACCTAAGTGACAATCATCAGAGATAATTTCATCAACACATGATACCTCTTCATCTAGAAAGTAAGTCTTCAATGGCTCATACTCCTCATCAACTGGTATTTCAGCCAAATGATCTGCTAAGGCTTGATCTTTCATTGCAGTTCGCGTCACATAGACAATATCAAACTTTGTGAGTAGCATCTGCTATTTTGCGAGTCTGTTTCTGGGCATAGGCTTCTTCGAAGCCTTTTAAAGAATTTCCTCAGATCTTTGACATGGTTAGACTGTTCTTTTGATTTAATTATCACGTAATCCACATAAACTTCAATCTCTTTGTTCATCATGTCATGAAACATTATGGCCATTGCCCTCATTTAAGTTTCCCCAACATTCTTTAGTCCGAGTGGCATAACTCGATAACAATATGTCCCCCATGACCTGATAAATGATATCTTTTTTGCATCTTCTGGATCTATAATGATCTGGTGATACCCCACATAACAATTCACAAAAGATGCAAGATCATGTTTGAAACAATTATCCAACAAAATATGGATATTGGGAAGTGGAAAATCATCTTTCGAACTTGCTTTATTTAGATCACGATAATCAACACACATCTGAACTTTGTCATCCTTATTGGGAAAATATTTGCTAACTAAGTAGGATATTGGGCCACTCAAATGACTTTAGCATCAAGTTGCTTCATAATTTCCTCTTTGATTTTTACACTCATGTCAGTTTGAAGCTTCCTTAACTTTTGCTTGAAAGGAGAGAAAGTAGGATCAATTGGCAACTTATGAACTACCGAATCAGTTCTCAAACCAGGCATATCATCATAAGACCACATAAAGATGTCTTTGTACTCAAGCAAAGCTTAGATTATAGCTTTATTTTTTTGTGGTCAAGCATGTACACTTATCTTAGTCTCCCTAATATTTTCATGGTCCCTAAATTGATCGCCTCAGTTTCATCCAAATTGGGATTTGACTTACTCTCATACTGTTTAAAATCTTTGCTTATTTCCTCAAATACTTCCTCTTTATCGTATTCAACCTCTTTATTCATTTTTCATAATTAGGTTGGATTTTAAAATCTGGTTGATAATTGTTCATGCATGTCATATCATTAGAATCGGCATAAAAAGAGTTGTATAATAGAAAATAAATAAGTAAATATTAGACACAAAATAAAACAAAAGGAAATTATGTTTCATTAAAAACAATGATAGACAAATTTTTAACCTAAAATACCAAGGTAAAAATCTGAATTACAACCCTAAAACGATTCAAATTGCAGAAAGATAAACAAACAAACTACTAAAACTCCTTTATAGTAGGGAGAAGAGTGGTCTCCTAATTGTTAAGCTTGACATCTTAGCCACTGGTTTGCATATCAGCATGACTAGAATTTCCACCACTGTCCAACATATTTCCTTAATAAATAAGTTATGGATCCCCATGCTTAAATCATTGCTTCTTACATATTGTGCATTACCGTGTGTTGGTGAAGAATTCCGTGTGATACTCGTAGTGTGAATGTTTTGCACTATAATCAATTTATCTTGAATTATTGTTTCTATTTCTATTTTAAAAGCCCAAAAATCCTTAATACTGTGACCCTGAATAGCAGAATGATATGCACATCGTACATGAGGATCAAAATTTCTTGAATGTGGATTAGGAGTACACTCAAGGAGAGGAGTGATTATGCCTGAGTCTCTCAATCTTTGGAATACACTGGCATATGACTCTTCAATTGGTGTAAAATTATCTTTTGACTTTCTCCTCTTTGTAAACTCCAGCCAAGATTGAAACTTGGACTTAGAAGTACCTTGATAAATATGTGGGGGTCGAGGATTATATTGAGGGATCGGTACATGACATTGTGGATAAGAAAATAGATGAGCATATAACTGTGCATTATTCAAAAGATACTGAGGAAGTGGAATAAAATATATTGGATTTTGTAAAGAGGAACCTTGTTGCAGGTGAGCATGTGGATTTGATGTGTAAGCTCGGGATTGACACTGACAATATTGCTGAGTTGGACCTCTTGAGCTCTGCTTTGCCCCTGTAATGACAATAGGTAAGTTTTCCTTTTTCTTTCCTTCAACCCCTCTTAACTGATGGCAATATCGTCCCAAGTGTTTTATAGAATCCTTATACTCATCATGTTCCTCAAATTTCAATATCTCAAGGCTTGGGGAAAGGTTAATACTTGAAGACATGTCCCAGTCTTTATATGCAATATCTTCATAATTTATACTTCTCTGAGAATTTTGTATAGTTTTTTCTGTGCTCTTCATTTTTCTAGTTATTTTCTCTTGCTCTTTTACCATGTAAGAATCCTTTGGCATGTTGTGGAGCATAATCAATAGCAGAAAACTGATTTTGCAATTGTGATGAAAAACTCAATGTATTTGTAGGGTCAATAATGGAAAATGGAGGAGGAGGCAGCCCACTAGACTAAGCTCGATGCATTTCCATCATTTGTTGCCTCAAACTCATAATATCTTACTTTAAAATCTTACTTTCCTAAATCTTTGTCTGATCCATGATGTCACTCTCCATATTCTTGTTGGACATGACTCTCTTCCCTGGACTTGATGTAATTTGGAGGACCATCCAAAATACCACAAACCAACCACCTTAATCTAACTGTAATGAATTAACAAAGGTGTTAGAATGCAATATTTTTCAAAAACCATTTTCATTTATCTTCTTTTTAAAAAGATCACCGAACCCTAGAAGGGCGCCTACGTATCTCATTAGAATGAGAATTAGGCGTGCATAGTTCGTGAAGCTGGAGATATGAAGAAACACATTTTTCTTTTAATTTGAGAAATGGGAAAGATTATTTATTTATTTTGAATTTATTAATAGTGATAAAAACATATTTTTTATTTTCAAAAACAAATTAATTAATTTTTATATATAGATCAAAAACTCTGTTCTTTATAATTTGTTTAGAAGGAAACACAAATATATATTTTTTTCTTTAAAATCACCGAATCCATGAAGGACTGCCTACATATCTCATTAAGATGAGAATCAGGTATGCGTAGTTCTTGAAATGTATGTCGTATAAAACTCAGCCTCAAGACCCCTAAAGGCTCACGGCTGTTAAGATTTATATATTTTTTATTTATTTTGTAAAAACTTAGTCTCATGATCCCTAAAGATTAAGGGCTATTAAGATATATATAAAAATTAAACCAAAGAAAAAAAATTATGAAAGTACTCATATTTTTAAAATATTCCCTGATAAATCTATGAATAATTTTTCAAAAGAAAGGGTCGTATCCTGTGAAGGACTTCCTACGTATCCCACTAAATAGTGAGAATCAGACCCTCGTAGTTCATGAAGACCTTAAAAACTTTATATATTTTTTAATTTCTTTGAAATATAATTCATTAAATTTGAGGACAAAAATTCTCTTACGTTTCACCAAGTTGCCTAAAAGCTATCAAAAATTAAATGGCCTTCCAAATAAATATCAAAGAGGACGTAGGATGCACATGTTGGTCATTATAAAAAGGGATACCTGTCCTAGATAGACTTCGCTCCTATGCCGAGTCTCGCTAAGTCAAATGCACATGATGCAAATAAAGCGGAACCTAAGAGAGATAACCAGATTCTGAGTTTTAGTTCTACTAAGTTTAGCTTGATACGAATACGTGTCTAGACTGGCTTACCCAAGCTTATACTCGAGTTGGGGAGGGACAACTTGTTCGATAGCAGTGTTACTCTGACTTTATTGTTGATCCAAAACCCCGCCATACATGTGTGACTAATAATCCTTAACCAGGTGCCTTTACACTCCGGCTATCTCATAAAGAATATAGGATGCATGCGCTGCATACTTTCTATCCTAATTCAGAGACTCAGAGGGGTGCGCAAGAGAAGACAATTTATAATATAATTGACCAATGTCAAAGCAATAAATGAGTGACAAGTAGCACATAAGGCCAACAAACACAATATCAAAAATAATTAAAGTAAGTAAAAGTCAATATCAAAAGCTTGAATTCTAGTTAATCCCTAGCAGAGTCGCCAGAGATGTTACACCCCTTTTTTTCCTGAAGATATCGAAGTCGAAGGGTTTTTCCAATTTAATTGAAGATATTGAATAGGGATTATTTTATTTATTTTTAGAGTCACCACTTGGAATTGAGTTATAGTGTTCCAAGTCATTATAAAAAGGGATACCTGTCCTAGATAGACTTCGCCCCTGTGCCGAGTCCCGCTAAGTCAAATGCACATGATGCAAATAAAGTGGAACCTAAGAGAGATAACCAGATTCTAAGTTTTAGTTCTACTAAGTTTAGCCTAATACGGATACGTGTCTAGACTGGCTTACCCAAGCTTATACTCGAGTCGGGGAGGGACAACTTGTTCGATAGCAGTGTTACTCTGACTTTATTGTTGATCCAAAACCCCGCCATACATGTGTGACTAATAATCCTTAACCAGGTGCCTTTACACTCCAGCTATCTCACAAAGAATATAGGATGCATGCGCTGCATACGTTCTATCCTAATTCAGAGACTCAGAGGGGTGCGCAAGAGAAGACAATTTATAATATAATTGACCAATATCAAAACAATAAATGAGTGACAAGTAGCACATAAGGCCAAAAAACACAATATCAAAAATAATTAAAGTAAGTAAAAGTCAATATCAAAAGCTTGAATTCTAGTTAATCCCTAGCAGAGTCGCCAGAGATGTCACAACCCTTTTTTGCCCGAAGAAATCGAAGTCGAAGTGTTTTTCCAATTTAATTGAAGATATTGAATAGGGATTATTTTATTTATTTTTAGAGTCACCACTTGGAATTGAGTTATAGTGTTCCAAGTCACCTTTTTGAATCCCTAATCAAAACAAAATGACTTTTTATTATGGTCTGCAAAAATAAAAGGCCAGGTAAGAAATTCTGTTGACCGAAGGAAAGGTGTGAGGCACCCCTCGAGTCTCGTGATTCTAACATGGTCTCTTTTATTGACTTATCTTGACTTAAATTATTTTGATAAATTATGTTTAGGCCTAAAATTGCTCATTTTTATTATACCGAACACTTGTCTATTATTGTAACGCCCTGAATCTGGTACCCAAAATGCTACATGATGCTCATAATCCTGAAGGACCATAAGCTAATCCATGAATGATATCTGTAACTGAGCACTGAATAATAATAATAATATTATAAATGCAAAAACATAAACTGAGAGGCCATAAGGTTCAATACTGATACATAACTAAAAATATGGTATAACAATACCAAAACAATTGAAATAACTGTCTGAACGTGTTGTAGTCTGAAAGCATGTAAAACTGAACTATCTGAATAAAGACTTGATAGGATAATCCCCCAACTAACTCCATCTGCTAAAATAAAATAAGTACTAAAAAAAATAAAATAATCAAATAATAACATCCTCGAATAATGAGGACTCACTACTGTCTCTGACTGCTAAAACTAGAATGCTACTGATACTCAGGAGCGCGTGCTTCTGAAACTATGGTATAAAACACCATATCGCAAATGCGTCAGTACGATTGAATATACTGGTATGAAAGTGAGGTAGGCTGAATACAATGGTTCATATGCATGAATAATACTAACTGACTGAATAACATGAACGTGAGAATATATGTATGAATACATAACTGTAACTGAGATTGTGATAATACTGACTTATGAATTCTGATAACGTGGATTTACTGATATCTGAGTAATAATACAAGGATACTGAATGACCAAGTCTATTGAGTACTGAGGAACTGATGTCATATTACTGATAAAGGAATGATTGTTTTTGATATTTTTAATTATAAAGAACTGGTCTGATTGACTGTATCTGACATACCTTAAATCTGAATACTGGTAACATGAATTTTTTATAATTAATATACTATTAACTGGGTGAGTGTGTCTGACAATCCTGATTCTGATAGAACTAGCTAAGTTTTGTACTGAGCTGAGCGACTATATCTGACAGTTCTGAAACCGTAGAACTGAACTGAGTTCTATTACTTAGAATGGATCTAAAATTGAGATTGTGGGAGGTAATCATCTAATTGACATGCCTCAAAACTGAACTAGTGGGGTCTAACCTGTAACCCTAGCTGGAAGGGTATCAGTACTGTGCCACGAGTAAAGACAAGCTATGAGTAAACCCTCTCTGAAAAGGAGCTCTTCCATCAACCCCTCCTAGTAGGAAAACTCGGATGAGGTGTATAATCCCTAAACTCATAAGGTACATCTCAACTTACACTAGCTTCGTAGTTCTAGAATGCAAGGATTGCTTCTAATGATTACACCCTCTACTGGCCAACTTTCGAAGGCCAATAATAGGCTAAGTCTGGGAACTTAGTTAGAAATTTTTTTTAAAGTCTTGGCCCCCTTGACAAGCTTAAAGGACTGAATTAAGCTTAAAAATTTTGTGGGGTCTTACAATATCTCTCCCTTGGGAATATTCATCCTCGAATGAGACTGACTGAGAGAGGAGAAATGATAAACTGAAGTACATATTGAACATGAACAACTGATACATGACTTCAGGACTAGCATGATTGATATGATGAATGTATCATACTGAACATGCATATTTGATGCGTGAGTAACTGGTTCATGATTGCATAATTGATATTTCTTATCAGCTGAGTTTCTCATGATGAGAATGTATTTTTGATGCATGATTATATGACTGAATTGATACATGAATGCATGACTGAATAGGCAATGGTATTTGATACCAAGTTTATGATGAGAATATGATCATGGAACTAAATGCCAAGTTTGAAACTGAAATCTGAACATGAAACTAAATGAGTTCAAGGAAGACTGTTACCTTAAACTTAAAATGTTGATGAGTATGATATTAATTACTAATTATGCATGAGTGGAAACATGATAACGTAACTAAGTCTGGAATGTGATACATAAGCTGGATTATCGTGATCTGAATTGAGCACCTTGAAAATGTGGCATACGGCTGAGGTCAGAGTTTGAGGGTCAACTTATAGTTACCCACTTACTCCAAACTAGATTCATTATGAGAAGAGATAATGGTATGTCTTATGTCATGAGAGTTCAAGGAATTATCATGTATCTCCCTCTTGGGACATTATGTCCCTAGAAGAATATTGACTTAACTGAGGTACTGAGGAAAACTGGGACGATGCACAGGGCACCTACGAATTGAATCGTGGCTGAATATCTGGGATTGATGCTAAGATATGATATATGAACTGAGTGGATCTTGCAACTATTTCGACTTTCTATCTTGGAACAGGTACATATTTAAGATTTCTGATGGTAGGACTAGGTGGAAAGGTGGAAAACTACACCATACAGATTTGTTGTCTGATTGATAAACGGAATTACTAGCTTTGCAGACTAACTCGCGCTGAAAACTTATAATCGACTGGAGCATTTCTATGACATTATTTTTATAGAGTTCTAGTGACGGTAGGGAAAACATAAATCTTGGTCTGGTGTGAGCAGGACATCTGAATAGGAGATTGCTACATGGTTGGGATTTTTTTTGTATTAGGAGGCAAGGCCTATGAAACATCGTGTAAGATAAGGTAACCAAACCTTATACACTGCAACTGAGACTAGTGAAGAGATTCACATGGGCGCTGAGCATGAATTAATAGGTATACTAATTTATCTTATTAACTGAATGATTGATAGCTGAATACTAGACATGTAAGATTAAACTGCACTTGATTTAGGATATTTGGACTCAAACTATAGAGTGTTATGCATAGAAGGTAATAACTGACTGGGTAACATGAGGTAACTAAGCATGAGTGAGGGAAAACTATATTACCTTAGGAACGTAAGACTAGGTGTCTAACGTGATTCGGGAATATTCTGTAAACTGAGGTACTGAAATACTAATATTTGAGTAACTAATGTCCATATGCTATGGTTGGGAAATCTTAAAACTGGACTGAGTTTCTGATCTGACTGGACTAGGATTGGGACTAAAATTATAGTTAAGACAGTAATTGAGACTGTAACTGTAACTAAGACTGTAACTAAGACTGAATGCTGGTTTTCTATAACTGAGGGTTAGACTAGTACAAGAGTACTGAATTTTGATGGCTAAGTAAATGATAGCTAAAAGCCATAGTTCTGTAGGACTATCTGAGTCCTTTACTGAATATTGATTACTGAACTGACACTGTAACTGAGGCCTGCGGGATAGAACTTTAACTCTACATATTCACTGAGGTATCTAAATTGAGGGTATACGTGGCATAATCTGTGTTTGACTGAACACTAGGAGTGAAGTGATGAATCATGTGGGCTAAGCATACTGTAAAGTACGACATGAGTGCATGAGTCATGAGCTGCACTTACTAGGTTTGGAATTTCTCAATTTGTGGAACATGATCCGCAACATTGGATGAACTTGGACTCCTCATATGAGGAACTTGAAACACACAATATTCTATGAAAAGTGCATGGATATAAGTTGTATTCGTGGGACTAAAAGCATGCATAAGTATCAGGAGGGTTAAAGTACAAAACTTTACACTGAGGTAGGAATGGGTCGGGAATCATCTTTCCTTATTGATTTTCTACACATATTGGCATTACTACTTGAATCTAAAGGGCTAACTTTCTGAGATATCATAACCGTATAGTTACTGAATACCTATCTGGCTCTCTTATTTTCCCTCTCCTTCTTCTTAAGTTTCTACTCCTCAATCTGTTGAGCATGGATTATAATCCTAGATATACCATCTCCTTGATCAACATCGCAGTCCTGCACTCCTTAACCACTCTACTTGATATCCAAGACATAAACTTATTCATTCTAGATCTACTATCTTCTACTACATGGGGATCATACCTGGCTAACTAAGTGAACGTGAGGAAGTATTATTTTACCCTCATGCTACCTTTTCTGAGGTTGATAAACACTAATACTTTGGCTTCTTTCTGCTCTAGGGGAAAGAATCTACCTAAAAAGGCTGTAGCAAACTCTTTCCACTCTATGGGCTCTGCATCTGCACCCCCATCTACCCTCCACTGCTTAAACCATGTATGGGCTACATCTTGTAGCTAATAGGCGGCTAACTCTTCACTCTCACTGGAAGTCACTCCCATGATATCTGTGACTTTTTGAACTTAATCGAGGAACTCCTATGAATTCTCTTCAGACTTAGAGCCTAAGAATAGAGGAGGATTCATTCAGGTAAAGTCCTGAATCCTGGCTGCAGTAGAATTGGCCACTGGGTTGGCCAAAACATCAGTTGGCCGGTCATTCTGAGTTGTGACTGAATTAGCTAGAGAAGTGAATGCAGTCCTGAATTCTGTATGAGAGACATGTTAGCCTAAAAGGTTAGGCTGATCGGGCTAGATGATCTCTCGTTCCTATTTCATGAGTCCTCTTTGGAGGCATGTTCTTTAAATAGAAGAGAAGGGATTAAACTGAGAGTTTGGCTGGAGCTCATGCTAACTCGCACGACATAAATACTAAAAGAAGGGAAACTATTCCTAAAATATCTCATAGCCTCCTACACATAAGTGTGGTGCACAACACACCCATGTAAAAGACTACTAGATGTAGCTTTACAGACTTCCTAGGACGCTATTGAATCTTAATCTCTGATACCAAGTTTGTAACATCCCAAATCTAGTACCTGAAATACTATACGGTGCTCATAATCCTGAAGGACCACAAGCTAAACCATGACTGATATTTGTAACTGAGCACAGAATAATAATAATAATAATAATATCGTAAATGTAGAAACATGAACTAAAAAGCCATAAGGTTCAATACTGATACATAACTAAAAATATAATATAACAATGCTAATCAACTGAAATAACTGTCTGAACGTGTTGTAGTCTAAAAGCTTCAAACTGAATTGTCAGAATAAAAAGTTGATGGGACAATCCCCCAACTACTGATACTCTGGAGTGCGTGCTTATGAACCTATGGTATAAAACACCATAACACAAATATATCAGTATGATTGAATGTACTGGTATACAAGTGAGGTAGGATGAGTGACATGGTTCATATGTATGAACAATACTAACTGACTGAATAACATGAACGTAAGAATACATGCATGAATACATAACTATAACTGAGATCGTAATGACACTGACTCATGAATTCTGATAACATGGATTTACTGATATCTGCGTACTAATACTGGGATACTAAATGACTAAGTCCATTGAGTACTTAGGAACTGATGTCATATTACTGATAAAGAAATGGTTGTTTCTGACAGTTCTGATTATGAAGAACTAATCTGATTGACTGTATCTGATAGTCCTAAAATCTGAATACTGGTAACATAAATTTTGTATAACTAAAATACTCTTAACTGGGTGACTGTGTCTGAAAGTCCTGATTCTAATGAAACTAGGTAAGTTCCGTACTTAGCTGAGCAACTGTATCAAACAGTCCTGAAACTGTAGAACTAAACTGAGTTTTATTACTGAGACTGGATCTGAAACTAAGACTGTAGGAGGTAATCATCTAACTGACATGCCCCATAATTGAATTGGTGTGGTCCAACCTGTAACCCCAGCTAGAAGGGTTTCAGTACCGTGCCACGAGTAAAGACAAGTTATGAGTAAACCCTCTCTAACAAGGAGCTCTTCCATCAACCCCTCGTAGTAGGAAAACTCGGATGAGGTGTATAATCCCTAAACTCTTAGGGTACATCTCAACCTACGCTTGCTATGTAGTTCTGTAATGCAAGGATTGCTTCTAAGGATCACACCCCCTACTGGCTAACAGGTGAGTCCCCATCCTTTGATTCACTCGGTGTTGAATCCTACTCCTAACTGAAGAGACACTAAACTGATTTAAACTGAACTAAACTATTACTAATAGTATTATTTAGTTAATTTAAATAGATTTCACTAAATTTTTGTTGACTAATGGAATACTACTTAGATCTGACAACTTACTGAGATTACTCAGATTACTGAGGTTACTGAGATTACCTAGGGTACTGGGATTACTGAGTTTTCCTGAGTTATGTAACTGACTAAATTCTAATGATCATGGCTTGACTAAGAGTATCATGAAAACTGACACTGTCTCTAGGCACACAACAAATTATCAGGTACAAGTACCCCCAGGACTCGATAGCATAAAACTGATAAGTCTTGACACTTCTTGAACACATAACCAATATCAACAATTTATAATACAATAAGTTTGGGGATTTCATGAAGCACATGGTTATCATAATGTTGTACATGAATCGAATTGCATATAGACATGTCATACTTTCATTAACCAAATCTTATGAACATTCCATCAAATACTTATAATGCATACAATATCATGGAAGTCATTCTTGGTCATAAGGGTAAAGCATGCATTTATTATATGAGTCACAATTGAGCTATAATACATAATTTCTATCCTCTTAGGCATTTTCTCAAACATCTTACATGCACAACTTAGGGCATAGGTGCAATCATCAACTTACACCTCATAAACAACTTAATTCATGGATTTCAACTTGCATGCTAACGTAGTTTCATAAAAAAACACATAAAGATTCCAACTTGGGAATCATACAACAAGATAAACATAGTTACAAACAACCCACAACATAAATATCATGTTTTATAATTTGAAACAGGGTTATTGGACTTAATGGATGAAAGGAATCCATAAATCAACATTTGACATACCTTAGTTCTTGATTTTACGTAGATTGATGAAGAGATTCTTGAATTTGAGTAGTGAATTTGAATCCTTAATTGAAAATCTTAACTTGTTCTTGAGAGAAACTTGAGAGAGACACTATATTTTGGTTGAATTGGGGCTAAATCCCGTGTTTTAAACTTATATAGGGGTGGTAAATTGATCCTTCTGCCCTTAAAAATATGGATGTTTAATGACTGAAACTAGGCATCGATGCTATTATCGATGTGGTGCGTCAATGCCATCGATATGATAGTCGATGCGTCGTGCCATCATCGCGTCGAGTCTCAGTACTTTGACCCTGGCATCCTGCAACAATATCAACCAACATGATTGGCGATGCGGCGTGCCAAGATTGGATTGGTCTACTATTTTGGGCTTCCAAACGTGGTCTAAACGTGGTCCGAAAAATTTAAAACTTATCTAGGACCACCTATGGACCACTCTAATCATGAATTAACAAAAATACGGACCATTAAATGATGTTAAGGTGGCAAAATGAGATTGCCAACTTTCAAAGGCCAATAATAGGCTAAGTCTGAAAAATTAAGTTAGAATTTTTTAATCTAAGTCTGGGACCCCTTGACAAGCTTAAAGGACTGAATTAAGCTTAAAAATTTTGTGGGGTCTTACAATTATCTTATATTTAAATAAATTGGTGAAAGTTAATTTTAGAAAATATTTGACAAGGAGCATTATTGCATCCTTGAATTATTTTTAAATATCTCAGAAAGATGCGTATGCCGCATTCTTAATTGAGATGAATATTTTAAACGTTCCTAAAACTTGCCTAGGTTAAAAACGTTGATTGCATCTCTTGTAAACTTATGATAATTTTTTGAAATGCTACTTAATTTTAACAATAAACTAAAACAATATTCATTTATAGCGATAAATTAACAAAACAAAATTATCAAGCTTTATTAGAATAAAATAACTAAATAATAAAATAAATAAAAATACACGGATCTATCCATATTATGATAAATTTAATATTATCCTCAAAATTTAACCTTTTTAAGTTAACTCTGATAATAAAAAAAAATTTGAAATCTAATTAAAAATAAATAGAGATCATAAAGTATTTTTATCTCTTTTCAGTTAACTTTAAAAATAAAAGAAAATTTTAAAAATTTAATCAAAAATAAATCTAAATCCATAGGGAAGAGTATTTTTAGTAATTATTAGGGAAAAAATAAGAGAACGATTTAGTGATTTTTCAATGGTATTTCATCGGAGCAGCGCCAGATTTGTTGATAGAGGCGGAGATGGGTTAGAGAGATTTCGGCGGTTCTCCACCAGATCTGAAAACAAAAAGGTCGGCTGGTGAAACAGCGATTCGTTGGATCTCCGACGGTTATGAATGTTGGCAACTTGCTGAATGGGGCGTCAGCGCGTGGGGTTTGTGAGTTTTCAGCGAAGGATCATGTGGCCAGTGGCAGATCTATCGCCAAATGGACTACGGCGTATGGGATCGGTGGCCGGTGGTTCGGAACCCACCATTGGGACTATTGGTCATTGAAAAAGGGAGAAAATAAGGGGGCGGCAGCACGGCTGCCTCGCCAACGACGGAGGAGGGCCGTTTGGTTGCCGGGTTTAGGGGTTTCGGCAGTTTATAGTGGTAAATATAGTGTTTTTGGCGATGAATTCACTGGAAAAATATGGGTCAAGAATCAATTTTTTCGATCTCTCTTCTTGTTTCTTTTACTTTTTTCTATCATTTTGTCTCATTTGTCAATATCTCTCTCACGTTCACTAATGTCCAATTTTTTTGTGTATGTGTGCATAATTTTTTATGAGTGTGTGTATTCCAATGGATATGTGTGTGTATACCGTGATATAAAATGGAGAAAAGTGATGAGTTCTCTGTGTCTGCTGTGAGTGTATATGAAAATACAGTGTAAATGTGTGCAGTGTATTTTTTGCCTAGTGGATATCTGTGAGTTTGTGTGTATGGTGTAAACAGTGAATTCATTTTTAACTAGACAATAATAATACACAACATTTAAACATTCAACACATCTACGCACAAATATATTCACATTCTGTAACTTGAATATTAAATAATGTTTAAGATCACTTTAACATTCAATTTCATACATTTTTCACAGAGAATTTACAATATAAATGGTACAAAAATTGAAATAGAACCTGTTAATGTTGTAAAGTGAAATCCAAACGTCGTCACCATAAGCTTTGACAGGAAAAACTTCAACTTTTCTTCTTTTCTCTCTTTTATCTGATTTTTTTTTGTTTTTCTCTGATTTTTCTCAGTTTTTTTTTTTGCAGTGTATAATACAGTGTATGTAATTTTTCTGGGGATTGAGGGAGTCCTTAAGTACAGGGACTTTGGGGGGAACGGTTAACATCAGATAGGGTAGGAATTTTTAAATTTTGAATCATTTTTTTTTCTTTTTTATATATATAAGATAATAATAATAATAACAAACAAAAATAATATATATATATATATATATATATAAATATAATAATAATAATAATAATAATAATGTAGTAATAACTAATTAACTTTTATATTTAATAAAATACAATAAAAGTTTATAAATAGAAAAAAAATATATAATTAAGATAGTACTAAAACTACCAGCTTATGTATTTATTTATTTATTAAAAAAATATTTTTAAATTTTTGTATTATTTTTTTAAAATTAAAATAAAAATAAAATAAAATATTCTAAAATTAACTTAATTTAGTTATTTATTTTTTAACTAAAAATTTATTAAAAATAAAATAAGAATTAAAATAATATCGGACCAAATATAAATATTTAATATCAAAAAATAAGTTAAAATTTGAGGAGGATTAAAAATCACGTGTCTACAGTGTGGGTGTACTAGAAAAGATAGGATTAGAAATGAGATTATTCGAGATAAGGTGGGAGTCGCTTCGGTGGAAGACAAGATGAGGGAAGCAAGGTTGCGATGATTCGGTCATGTGATGCGGAGGAGCATGGATGCCCAGTGCGGAAGTGTGAGAGGTTGGCTAGGGATGGTTTGAGGCGAGGTAGAGGTAGACCAAAGAAATATTGGATGGAAGTGATTAGACATGACATGGAGCAACTTCAGCTTAACGAGGACACAACCCTGGATAGGAAGTTGTGAAGGAAGCAAATTAGAGTAGAAAGTTAGTCTGAGTTAGGATGTTGTATGTTTTGGTGTACACTTGAAGTATCTTTCTTTTGGTATTATTGAGTATGTTAATTTCTAGTATATCTTCTTGTTTTATTACTATTTATTATCTTATCTTAGATTGCTTTATTTTGAGCCGGGGGTCTATCAGAAACAACCTCTCTATCTCACGTTGAGGTAGTGGTATGGACTGTGTACACTTACCCTCCCTAGACCCCACTTGATGGGAATATACTGGGTATGTTGTTGTTGTTATTGTTGGGTTTATACTATATTTATACAATAGGTAAGGTATAACAAAATTACATGTATTTGTTTATACTAAACACTAATACATAACCAGATAAAACTGATAATTAACTAATCTATTATTACAAGTTAAAATTCATGTAAAAAAATTCTTTATTTGTTGTTATGGAGGCGTGTAAAAAGGAACTCTTTATCTATCATCACCATAAAAGAGTTATATATATCACAACATCTTAGCTGTCTTTGTTTCTAATTTTCATGGTTGTCTGTTGCTTTCTTTTTATTCTATTTTATTGAAGTCATTAGTGTATAATTATATTATTGTGTTGTTATATATATTTAGGTTGTCTATATAAAACTGAAACAACATACAATGTTCATAATGTTTATTGATTTGGAGTTGGTAGATTTGTTCGTAGAATCGGTGTTAGCATTATCTATTGTATAGTGTACCATTCAATTGACTAAGTGGAATAAGGAATCCATACACGCAAGGAAATATCTTCCAGTTACATTTCCTTTCTGCTTGCGTATATGGATTTCTTCTAGAATTTAAGTTTTATGCACGGTGGATGTATACAATATTTTATATTATTAAATAAAATAAGTAAAATTAACTTGTTATTGCTGATTATTCATATTGGGTTATGGATTTTTTTCTCTATGTGGATAAATTAAGTTCAATTTTGATCAATCTATTTTTGCATATAGGCCCAATACTATGGGACATATATATAGATCTTTTTGAGGTCTCATTTCACAATCACAAAAAATAGTTTTTAGCAGCCAAAGAGAGAAACTAGTGTAGATTTTCACACCTAAAATTTCAGCCACAACTGTTAAATTCATTGCGATTCCCGCTTCATTTCTTATCCGATTGAGCTGATTTTCAGACAGCCTATTTCTCTCATCTCAACCTTTTATTAAAAACTAATGGAGTTAGATTTAGTGGCCTGTACCTCCTGTTTTTCATCCGTGAACAATAACTATATTTTTGGGTGTTTTTGCTCCTTTTTATTCTCTAGTTTTGGTGCAATCTTGTTGTGTTGTTGATCGTTGTTTGGCCTTTGTTTTGTGGCAAATTTTGAAGAACAATATTTTAACTATTGGTTATTATAGTGAAGGTTTTGGTCCAGTAATTTTTTACTCTTCACGTTGAAGGATTTCCACGTAAATTACGTGTCCCGTGTGATTGGTTATATTCTTGTCTTATCGTATTTTCTTTGATTGATTTGTTTGCTGTCATAGTACCATTGTTCTTGATTTTTATGTTTCCTCTTGGTTCAAATTGAAAGGAAAAGTTTAGACTTAGGTATTCTTCTACTGCTACCTTGTCATGCACTTTGATAATGCCCTTACCTTTTCCAATAAAGTGGTATCAGAGCATAGGTTGTTGTTAATAGTTGGTTGTTGATTTGAATGATGGAGGCAAATATGAACAAAATGGTGTATTTGAATAGTAGTAATTATCATACTTGGAAAGGAAAGATGAAGGATCTTTACTTTGTCAATAAAATATATTTACCTATATTTGCATCTACTAAAATTCAGTCCATGATAGATGAGAATTGGAAATTTGAACACTTACAAGTTTGTGGCTATATTAGACAATGAGTTGAAGATAATGTTAGAAACCATATTGTGAATGAAACACATACCAGATGTTTGTGGGACAAACTTGCGATACTTTATGCTTCGAAAACTGACAATAATAAGTTATTCCTACTTAAGCAATTAATGAATCTTGGGTATAAAGAGGGCAGTCCTATTTCTGATCACATAAATAATTTTTAGGGTGTCCTTGACCAGATGTCCAAAATGGGTGTAAAGTTTGATGAACAAATTCAAGGACCTTGGCTTCTTAGTACTCTGTCAGACTCTTGAGAAACTCTTTGAGTACTTTGACTAATTCTTCTTGCAGTGGTGTTGTAATTATGGAATATCTTAAGAGCAGTGTCTTAAATGAAGAGATGAAAAGGAGATCTCAGGCCTTATCTTCTTCATCGTCACACTCTGATATTTTGGTTAGTGAAGAGAGGGGAATAAATAAGTCCAAAGGTCTAAATGATAGAGATAAAAGTAGAAGCAAGTCAAATTCCAAATTCAAGAATGTTACATATAACTATTGCAGCAAAAAGAGGCATATCATAAAATATTATTACAATCATAAGAGAGATATGAGACAACAAAAGAAAGAAGACGATAATCAAAATAGTGTTGTTGTTGTTGCTAATGATGATCTTCTTGTTGCTTGTGGTGAGAATGTCATTAATTTTGTTCATAATGAGTCTAGATAGTTTGTGGATTATGGTGCTACTTCTCATGTTATACCAAAGAAGGCATTGTGTTCTTCTTATACTCCAGGTAATTTTAAGATATTGAAAATGGGAAATAATATTGAAGTTAAAGTAGTTGGTATTGGTACTATTTATTTGGAAAGTAATAATGATTCCAAACTAGTTCTCAACAATGTCAAGCATGCTCCAGATATTCGCTTGAATCTGATTTCTATAGTAAAAATGGATGATGAGGATTATGTTAACACCCTTGTTGTTGTCCAGTGGAAGCTTACTAAAGGTTTGATGATTATGGATCAAGGTGACAAATTGTCTAACTTGTACGTATTTCAGGGATTCACTTCTAAATGCTCTATAAACTTGATGGAGAATAATGCTTCATCAAAGTTATGGAATAGAAGGTTGAGTCATATCAGTGAGAAGGAGATTGATAATTTGGCTACGAAATATTTACTTTCTAGAGTAAAACAAGCAAAGTTGCAAAAGTGTATTCATTACTTAGTCGGTAAGTAGAAAATTTTTTTTTTCCAGAGTCATCTGTCTTCAAGAAAGTTTAATTTGCTGGAGTTGGTACATTATGATTTGTGTGGTCCTTTTCAAGTAAGGTCTCAAGGTGGTGCACTTAACTTTGTGACTTTTATTTATAATCATTCTTGAAAACTCTAGGTATTTTCTTTGAAGTCCAAGGATCAAGTACATGATGTGTTCAAGGAAATTTAGGCCTTGGTTGAGAGACAGACAAGGAAGAAATTGAAATGCATCTGATCAGATAATGGTGGTGAGTATATTGGTCCTTTTGATAGATATTATGGAAAGTAGGGTATTCAGCATCAGAAAACTCCTCCAAGGACTCTTTAGTTACATAGTTTAGTAGAGAGGATGAATAGAACTCTAATTGAGATGATTAGATGTATGCTTTTAGATGCTATGCTGTCAGATTCTTTTTAGGCAAAAACACTTAATACTGTTGCTTATGTTATCAATTTATCTTCTACCGTTGCTTTGGATGGTGATTTTCTTGACAGAGTTTGGTCTGGTAAGAATTTGTATTATGACCATCTTAGAGTCTTTGGGTGTAAAGCCTTTGTGCATGTCCTTAAGGATGAAAGGTCAAAGTTGGATGTTAAAACTAGGCAGTTTATCTTCATTGGCTATGGTCAAGATGAATTTGGCTATCATTTCTATGATCCAGTTGAAAAGAAACTAGTTAGAAGTCGTGATGTTGTGTTCTTTAAAGATAAAAAAAATTTAAGATTTTGACAAAGATGAGAAGGTTGGTTCTCATAATAGTGAGAGCCTAGTTGATGTTGATCCAGTTTCTTAGACTATTGCTCCTGAAGAAAATCTTCATGATAATGAAAATTAAGTTGATAATGAAAATGATGATCATGTTTAGAATGACTATCATGATATTGTTGATGCTCCAGTGAAAGTTTATATAGTTGATCAATAACCAGTTATTGATGATTTCTCTCAAACGATCAACTAGAGAGAGAATACCTTAATCTCGTTATTCTCCTAGTAAGTATGTACTCCTAACTGGCAGGAGAGAACCTGAGATTCTTGAAGAGGCCATGAAAGGTAAAGAAAAAGAAAAGTGATTTGATGTTATGAAAGCTGAGATTAAATATTTGCATGATAATCATATTGGTTAAGCTTCCTAAAGATCGAAAAGCCTTGAAAAACAGCTAGATTTTGGGGTGAAACATGAAGATGGTAATCCAGTTCCATGGTACAAGGCTAGATTGGCTGTGAAGTAATTTAACCAAAAAGGAGTTAATTTTTATG
Organism: Capsicum baccatum var. pendulum; assembly: GCA_030864225.1. Taxonomy (NCBI): domain Eukaryota; kingdom Viridiplantae; phylum Streptophyta; class Magnoliopsida; order Solanales; family Solanaceae; genus Capsicum; species Capsicum baccatum. The sequence continues at coordinate 9,446,256 of CM061552.1, forward strand.
AGATATTCTCTCCAGTTATGAAGATGTCATCCATTCGTGTAGTTCTAAGCTTAGATGCAAGTCTAGATTTAGAGGTTGAGCAAATAGATGTTAAAATTGTTTTTCTCCATGCTGACTTAGATAAAGAAATTTATATGGAGAAACCCAAAGGTTTTGAAGTCAAGGGAAAAGAGAATTATGTTTGAAAATGCAAGAAGAGATTGTATGGTTTGAAACAAGCTCCTATGCGGTGGTACAGAAAGTTTGATTTTATTATAAGTCAGCAGGGCTTCAAGAAGACTACTTCAGATCATTGTATTACTGTGCAAAAAATCTCTGATGCTGACTTTATTATTGTGTTGCTTTATATTTATGACATGCTTGTTGTTTGTCATAATTCTTGCAGGATTCAGAAGTTGAAGCAAGAGTTTAGTAAGTCTTTTTCTATAAAAGACTTAGGACCAGCAAGGCAAATTCTTGGCATGTAGATTGTTTGTGAAAGAAAGGCCAAGAAGTTTTGGTTATCACAAGAGAATTACATTCAAAAAGTACTTCAAAGTTTTAGCATAGATAAGGCTAAGGTTTTCAGTACACCTTTAGCTATGCACTTCAAATTGAGCATGAAGCAGTGTCCTTCCAGTGACGATGAGAAAGAAGATATGAAGAAAGTTCCTTATGCTTTATCTATTGGTAGTTTGAAGTATGCAATGGTTTGCAAAAACCCTAATATTACTCATGTTGTTGGTAATATTATACGTTTTCTTTCTAATTCGGGAAAGAAACATTAGAATATTGTGAAGTAGATTATGAGATATTTGTGGCACTTCTAGTACGAGTTTATGTTTTGGTACAGAAAAGCCTATCCTTTATGGTTATACTAATTAATACATGGCTAGTGATATTGATACTTGCAAGTCTACATCAGGATATTTGGTTACTTTTATAGAGGGAGTTGTGTCTTGAAAATCTAGATTGCAAAAATGTGTTGCTCTATCTACTAAAGAAGATAAGCTTATTGTTACTGTTGAAACTTATAAAGAATTTCTTTGGATGAAGAGATTCTTGAAAGAGCTTGGTTTTACTCAATAGAGGTATGTTCTTTATTGCGATAGTTAAAGTAATATACATCATGACGAGAATTCTATATTTAATGGTCAGTCTAAACATACTGATATGAGATATCATTGAATTTGAGATGTGTTGGATTCTAGGTTGCTTGAACTTGAGAAGATTCATATGGATGATAATGGTTCTGACATGATGACTAAAGCTTTTCCAAGAAGGAAGTTTGAAGATTTTTGCATGATCATCAGGATGGCGGCCTCCTCTACATGGTCGAGAGGGGGAGAATTATTGGGTTATGGGCCTTTTTTTCTTTTAATATAGATAAATAAAGCCCAATTTGGACCAACCCACTTTTGTCGATAGGCCCAATACTATGGGGAATATATATAGATCTTTTTAGACTTATTTCGCAATCACAAAAAAGAGTTTTCAGTACCTAAACAGAGAAACTAGTGCATATTTTCGAACCTAAAATGTCAGCCACAGCTGTCAACTTCAAATTACAATTTTTGCTATTTTTTATCTAATTTAGCTGATTGTTTGACAAATTATTTTTTCCATCTCAATCTTTGATTAAAAAATGAAGGAGTTAAATTTGGTGGTCTGTAGCTCTTGTTTTTCATCTGTGAACAGTAGCTGTATTTTTTGATGTTTTTCCTCCTTTTTGTTCTCCAGTTTTGGTGCAATCTTGTTGTGTTGTTGCTGGTTATTTGACACTTGTTTTGTGGTCAATTTTAAAGAACAATATTGTAACTCTTAGTGATTATAGTAGAGATTTTGATCCCGTGATTTTTTACTCTTCACATCAACGAATTTTTCACGTAAATTTTGTGTCCCGTGTGATTGATTTTATTCTTATCTTGTTGCATTTTGTTTGGTTGATTTATTTTCTTTCATATTACCATTGTTCTTTATTTTTTGTTTGATCTTAGTTCAGATTAAAAGTGAAAATTTAGATTTGGGTATTGTTCTGCTGCTACTCGTTGTGCACTTTGATAGTGCCCTTGCCTTTCTCAACAATTCATTCTTTTATGATTTATTTCTTTTCGGATATCAAGGTGGTTTTTTTGCACTGATTATCTCTTTTAAACTCTCATCGTAACTCGGTCTCTTTTTCAAAAGCCTCACTCCATGTTATCTTGCTTTATTTTCTTCTTACTATGATTGGTGCTCGTAGCATTTTTTAATGATTTTGTCACAATTTTTATGTGATGTTTAAAACTTAATATGTTTTTAAATTATTTAGAAAATAAAGTTAAAATTAAAATTCGTTCATAAATCTTTCACAGCAAAAATAAAATAATGTGTTTGCTATCTCTTAAACCAAAAGAAGCATCTCAAAATCATCAATGGTGGAAAAATCGTTTTTGTTGAGAGGAAATCATGGAAAACTTTAACATCTGCATTATAAAAGGAAACTTTAATAAACCAATTCGGTTAGAATACAAATAGGACTCTACTTGCCCTTAAGTAGTATTGCTAATATCCTCCTCAATTTTAGCTATTAATTAATATTACTAATATCCTCCTAAATTTTATCTATAAACATCACAAGTAATCTTTTAGTTTACCTGATGGTATAAAAAATATTTACATGATAGGTGCACAAAACTTAAATTCTCTCTTCTATTACCAAGTTTAAATCTTAGCTTTCACTAGTTGAGTCTTGACCCAATAATTAATGTGACAGGTTTTGATTTGTCCAAATTTAAATCAATTCGTGCTTTTGCCACACCTATTTGATACCACTTTTTAGTAGGGGTGTCCATTGATTGGTGAAATAATAATAATGAGAATCTTTTGTCCATTGATAATTTGGTTCAGTTTTATGTCTTATCGATTTAATTAATCGATTTTTAATTTTTAAATACGCTAAATTAATAATCAAATCAATATGATACTTTTTATCAATTTTAATTTATTGATTTTTTAATCCTTGACGATTCAATTTTTGGTTTAACCAATAAAAAATGCTTATAAAATAAATATATGTAATTTTTCCTTCTGAATAATTATATATGTCTATATTAGTGTGACACAAAGCAAGACTCAATTAGTAAATATAAATAACTATAATTATGTAATTCAAATTAAATAGGCTTAATTAGTAGTACTTTTGGAACCAAAAAAATCACAACTCTAACAATAGACTAAACTGATCTTCACTAATCCAGTCAAATAATTGAACAAGTTTCTTTAACTTTTAGAACAAAAAAAACAAGAGAATCAATTTCCACATTTAGTATATAGTTTTTATGTTTCAGGTTTTGTAGAAACTTTGAAGGCACTAATAAGTAATATATATAAGTAGTGGTAAAGTAGTAGTTAAGTAGAGTCCTAATAGGTTATTGGTTTACCCCATATCCCAATATTAAAAATTCAAAACTAACCCATAACCCGATAAAAATTTATAAAATCATCAAACAACCATTAACCCAAAAAATTCAATAATAACAAACCAATAACATTTTTTTGATTCAGTTTATTGGTCGATTTGGTTTTTGCACACCCATACTTTTCAGACATCTTTTAATATTTTTTAAGTAATTCAAACAAGTTCATTTACTTTAAAGTAACTCCAAGAAATAATTTTTATGAAAATTTTCAGGCAACAAACTGCAAATATTATTATACCAACAATATGAATATACGTAATGAAGCCCTTAGTTGCTTAATCATCTATATAGCAATGAGTTAAGCTAGACTAAACTTCAAAAAAACCTATTTACAAATACTGTAAGCCTCAATCTCCTAAGTACAAACTCTATCAATATAAGCCTCACTAGTCCTAGCATATTTGAATCATCTATACATATTAACTCTCTCCTTTACTATCCATTGTATTTGATCAAATAAAAAATAGTAATGGCACTCTGATTCCTGAAGATTCTCCCGTTCTTGGTCATTCATACATTGTAAATTGTAGCTTTATAACTTGCTACAATAGCCTCCTTTTTGAATCTCTTCCAGTTTCTGCTTCTGATTTACTAAATTGTGCCTTTAACATCACTAATCCTAATATGAACCTTTAGCCAAACTTACCGGCAAAAAAATACCTTTAGCCAAACTTACCGGCGAAAAATCCTAAATCTAGATTTTTCAGTGATTTTATGGCCGGAGGGGAGGCTAGCCAGATATATTTACTCACTTCACAAACAACATGTCCCTCACTATACCATGAAAATTTACCCAAAAAGAATAGCGATCCTATTAATTTGCCTAAAGATGCTAGTAAAAACAATAGTGACAATAGTAATTATAAATTAGTAAAGGATAAGGTTAAATTTGTTGATCTAATGAAGCCTTTAACTAGTAACAATGCGCAACAAACTAAAGGGATTAATCCTATTCCGATGAAAGTAGTGTCATTTGTCAATGGAGTCCCTTGGGTTTCATGGACGGAGCAGGAGGTACAAAGGATAAATATCATGAAGGATTTTTAGTAAGCAATTTTCAATAAGTTCTCATATGGATGGCCGGAATAGGTGATTCAAGAACGTAAATTCCTAAACAATGTGTAATGATTTGATTTACAAGTCATGATGTCACCTAATAAACCTCATTAGTAGGTAAACTGAACGATAATTTGGAGCTTAACTAAATGGGTTAATTTGGTGGCAATTGCCCAACATAGGCAGGAATCAACAACACAACTTAGAAATAAGCATAATATTTAAAATAGGCAAAGATAGTCAATGTAGATACCATCCCACGACCTAGTAGAGCCAGTACAAGAGCATCTAGTAATGCAACCCAAGTACCTAGAATAGTCAATAACATCTGTCTCAAAATAAAAGACTGAACATAGAAAGATAGAAGGAAATAGGTGACTGTGACTCCAAGAGCTCACCCTATTTCCGAATATCAATACAGCACGAGTGTTGATCAATATCGATATTTAGTACTCGGATATAGACCAAAAGGTATAGAAGTGTAGTATGAGTATCAAAACCACGGGCACTCAGTAGGCAACGTCGGTCGACTAAGCTAACTCATGATATAGGTATGATAAAATGCGAGATAACATAACTAAGTCAAGATATGGAAAAACTTGGAGTAACTCAAACATCGCTCTTCATATATAAGTAAATAAACTATAATAATAGCATAACGTAACATAAAGCATCAACACATGTAATCATAACTACAAAATTGACTCCCATATGCCAATTGGTTCGAAAAAGTAATAACCTATCGCAAGCTCTCATAAGCCTGGAAGGTACACACAAGATAGTATAACCCACCACCATCATTTACAAATTATCAATATACCACTAGAGTCCACTCACATCATTCTACAATGGCCATTTTCTCATTTTCAGACTTAGCCAAATTGTTATTTTCAATCTCACACCCTGATATCATCATATCATAATAAGTATATAATCATAGTATAATATGCATATCCAGAATTGAACTAAAAATATAATTATTATCCATACTTGAACCGGTATTATAATCACTAGCCAGACTTGAATTGGTATTATAATTATTAGCCACACTTTAACCGATATTATAATCATTAGCCGAACTTGAACCGATAAATACAGTAATTATCTTATCCATCCTTCGTACCCGAACCGATAATTAAAAATATGTCAATATAATCAATAATATCATCAATAGAATAAGTAATAGCATAATTAGTAGGCGTCAATTCTCACATCAACCAATAGATCAATCAATTGTGAAAGTTTATCTATATTACCTCAACAAGCATTTTCAAGAGTCTAACAAATGTATAAAGGTCTACAAAAGCTAACATGCATCTTAGCCTAAGGTGGGTAAAGGACCCAATTCTAATCCCCAAAGTTTCATTTTAGACAAAATCCACCTGAACTAGGCTTAAGGTATCTAAATCCACTTTTAGATTTTAACAAGCCTCAACTAGCCTTAAGATAGGAAATTCACCTAAAATATGTGCAACTAGGTCAATGATGCCTAATTTACAACTTTCGAATAGCTTGAACGATTCAAATAACCCAAGCATTGAAATTAATCATACCAATACCGAAAATCCATCCCAAATCTAACCCAATAAAATAAAAATACTATGATCTAGATCAATCTAATGAGGAATAAAACCTAGCCTATCTGAACGCCAAAGAAAGCTCAAACGATCTGCTAAATCACCATTTTTTCCTTCTGAGAGGCTTCTGCAAAATTTCAAGCTATCAAAATCACATTCTACCCATCAATACAGGAATAATAATACCTATATTGCACTATTGTGCTTCGGGTCCAAAAATCATCCCAAAACCTATATGGGTCCCATTTACAAAAAAAAATCATGTTTTCAAAATCAACCCAATGTTCTCTTATGATCAAGGAGTCATTACCCTATAAATGGGGTAAAATTCAAGTTAATTTGGAGCTAAAATAAAGCCTTCAAGTTTTGAGATTTTTGAACAAGAAATGATAAATTCTACCATGAAAAGGGTGAAATCTTACCACAAATCAAAGAAGAATCACGAAATTAAATGTTAGCTAAGCTCCCAATTACCCACAAGCTCCAATTCCAAGATATCTCACTATTTAGGATTTATCTCTCAAGAAATGGATGAAAAAATGGAAAAAAGTGGCTAAAATGGGAAATTTATACCCTTTCAGGTTATTGGGTGTCACTATCGCTACCCGAGCCTCTTGATTGCCATATATGGAGTTAGGTACAGGTGTCGTATTTGCAACATTACCCCATCACAATCAAGGTACTGGTTTGTTGTCCAAAGATTCGTGTTCGCGACTAAAGTGTCGCAATTGCGTCACTTGGTCGTGTTTCCAAATTACTATCGCGACCAATTGTCCGCGATCACATGTGCACCAGTTACAGTTGAGACTTGGAGAATCTACAAGTCTCCGCCAAGCCCTCAAAATTTATTTGAAATCCTGTATAAGAAAACAAATTATGTAACCATACCAAATTTGATATTCCGGACTGAATGTCACAATCGATATTTCCATCCGAGGTTGTTTTATGAAAAGTGGGTCCCTCACCCAATTTCAATTTTCTTAACTTTTTGACTAATGGGTTCAAATGAGCTCGAGTGCCTTGGGACCCAAACCAAGAATTCACCTAGCCTAAAATAGATATTCTAGAGCTGTTGGAATAGTTAGAATTTTCATTCAAGGTCATTGAACTAAAGTTTTTTCTCGATGTCCATTTGGAACTAGCAAAGACTTTAAAATAGGGAATTGAATCTAAAAACCAAACGAACAGCCCGATAATTGTACTTTTAGTCCCAACAAGTCATAAATGACTTAGGGCAGTAGTAGAAAAGCTCTAATGGACAAAATAAGAAAGATTATGGAAAATGAACTAGAGGGTCATTATAATATCCACTAGTAAAGGAACTTTCGTCTGCAGAAGTTAAAGGATTAGGATATACCTAAAATCTCAAACAGGTGAGGATACTGCGTCCACATCTAACTCTTGATTTACCAAGTGGACTCGTTTAATGGGCAGCGCCTCCACTAAATCTGAACTACAGGAATTTCTCTAATGTGCAACCGCCTGACATCACTACCCAAAATGAGTACCAACTCCTCCACGAAGGTCAATTGCTCATCAAACTGGACTGAGTCTTATCTAAGAACATGATATAGATCAATAATGTAATGCCACAACATAGATATATGGAAAATCGAATGGACAACAGAAAAATTTGGAGTAAAAAAAACTCATAAGCCACCTCACTAAGTGTGCAAAGAATCTCAAAAGGTCCAATATATCTTGGACTGAGCTTGACCTTTCTCCCGAACCTTATCACAACCTTCATGGGTAACATACAAAGAAATAATTTATAATCAACTCCAAATCTAGGAACAGAGTCTATGGTTTGTATAGGCCTTCTGCCTACTCTGAGCCGCTCTCAATTTGTCTTGAATCACCTTAACTCTATCCAATAACTCCTGAAGTAAATTAGTACCATGGTTTGAGTATTAGATATCTCAAAACATCTAATCTGAGAATGATATCTCCTACCATACAAAGCCTCAAAAGGCACCATCTCAATACTCGAATGATATCTGTTGCTATAGGCAAACTCTACAAAGGCTAAGTGTTTCTACCAACATAGGCTCTTAGTATTTTCTCAAGCACCTAAATAGTCTTCTCAGACTGGCCATTAGTTTGAAGATAGAAGGTTATACTAAGATCCACCTAAAATCCTCCTGGAAATCTCTCTAAAAGCTATAAGTGCACACAGGACCTTGTTATGAAATAATAGATATAGGAACACCATGAAAATAAAATATCTCACATACATAGATATAGGCTAACCTCTCAGATCTAAAGGACATCTGAATAAGAATGAAATATGCTGACTTAGTTAATCGATCCACAATGACCCCAATACCATTGGAACTATGATAAGTAAGATGCAAACCACTAACAAAATCCATGGTAATTAGCTCCCATTTCCACTAGGGAATGGTCTGAGTAAATCCATCTGGTCGTTGATGCTTAGCTTTTACCTGCTAACAACATAGGAACTGAGCTATAAAATATTCTACCTCTCTCTTACTAAATGGCTAGTGATCCCTACTTAAAACCATCGGGTGATAGGTATTTCCATGGTGGAAATAGCTTCAGGGAATAGGGTGCCCAATCTCAGGCTAGTGGGGCTCAATCAGCTCCATCATATCCTCCTTGCTGATTTTATAGTCATTTTTATTGGGTTTTTTATGATGAGGGAAGGGACAGGTGCTTCAACTAGAATCATCTAGGGCACATGCTTAGAAACTATCCTGTAAGGTACCTCTAGGGCAAACATAGTTCTTGTTGCCTCTTCTTCAGCTCTGTCACCAAAAGGTGCACCATTTGGCTCCGTCACTGGTCAGAACCATCTTTATGCTCTCACTACCCAAAAGGAGTTTAAGGCATTGCCTGATGTCGTGACTGGTATATTGAAAATATTTTCTCATGATGTGTATGTTTTACTTGATTTGGGGTCCACTCTCTCTTATGTGACCCTATTTGTGGCTTTGTATTTAGGTTTTGGTCTGGAGTGTATTTCGAACCCTTTTTTTATTTCTACCTCGATAGGTGACTCTGTTATTGCTAAAAGAGTCTATAGGGGGGTGTGGTATCTGTTGGTAGTAAAGAAACTATAGAGAATCTGTTTGAATTAGATATGGTGGATTTTGATGTCATATTGGGGATGGATTAGTTGCACTCGTGCTATGTATTTCTAGACTATTAGACTTGCATGGTAGTCTTTAATTTTCCTAATGAGCCAGTTATTGAGTGGGGAGAGGGTGGTGGTGGTTCCCTAGCTCCTAAAGGGAAGTTTGTATCATATTTTAGAGCTCAGATATTAATCTCCAGGGAGTGTCTCTATCATCTAGTTTGGATTAAAGATTCTAACTTAAAGGGTCCTTCTTTGTATTCCATCCCGGTAGTAAATGAATTTCCTGAGGTCTTTTCTGATGACCTTCCTGGTGTTCCTCCTAATAGGGAGATTGAGTTTGGGATTGATCTTATTCCAGACACTCATCCAATTTCTATTCCACTATATAGAATGGCTTGACGGAGTTGAAGGAGCAATTAAAGGATTTTTTAGATAAGGGTTTCATCCTTCCTAATGTGTCCCAATAAGGTGCACCAGTTTTGTTCATGCATAAGAAGGACAATTCCCTTGGATGTGTATTGATTACTGATAACTAAATAAGATATCGATAAATACTATGTATCCCCTTCCAAGGATAGATGATTTGTTTGATCAGTTGCAGGGTACTAATTTTTTCTCCAAGATTTATTTCTGATTCAAGTATCATCAGTTAAAGATTAGGGAGGAGGATATCCTTAAGACTGCTTTCCCTACCCGATATGGCATTATGAGTTTCTGGTTATGTGTTTTGGGTTGACCAATGCCCCGACAACATTTATGGATTTGATGAATAGAGTCTTTCATAAGTTTATAGATCTATTTTTCATTGTTTTTATAGATGACATTTTTGTGTACTCTAAGAGTGAGGTAGATTATGTCGATCACCTCCGCATCGTATTGCAGACCTTGAAGGAGTAGCAGTTGTATGCAAAATTTTCAAAATGTGAATTTTGGTTGAACGCTGTCAATATTTTGGTTCATATTATTTTTAGTAAAGGGATCATGATAGATCTGCATAAGGTTGCAGTGGTTAAGAAGTGTCCTAGACCCACAACTCCAACCGATATTCAAAGCTTTTTAGGTTTAACTAGATAATACCAGAGGTTTGTGTAGATTTTTTCTTCCATAGCTGCCCCGTTGACTAAGTTAACTTAGAAGAAGGTAAATTTATGCGTTCTTATGCTTGTGAGGGTAGTTTCAAGAAGCTGAAGAATAAGCTAACTTCAGCTCTGATTTTGACTTTTCCTAAAGGCATTGATGGGTTTGTGGTCCATTGTGATGTGTCCTGTGTGGGACTTGGTTGTATTCTGATGCAGCATGGAAAGGTGATAGCTTATGCTTCTAGATAGTTAAGGTGCATGAGAGAAATTATCCAACTCATGATTTTGAGTTATTAGTTGTGGTGTTTTAGTTGAAAATTTGGAGTCACTATTTGTATTAAGTGCATGTGGATATCTTTTCTGATAATAAGAGCCTGCAGTATGTGTTTACTCAAAAAGAGCCTAACCTCAGGAAAAGGAGATTGCTTGAACTTCTCAAGGATTATGATATGAGTATTCACTACCATCTAGGTAAAGCTAATATGGTTATTGATGCACTTAGTAGATTATCTATGAAGAGTCTAGCTCATGTGAATAAAGAGAAGCGAGAGTTGGTGAAGGATATTCACTGTTTTTCTAAACTTGGAGTTTGTCTTTTGGACTCTGAGGATGGTGGTGTGATCATTCAAAAAGTGGCATAGTCGTCTCTTGGTGCTAAAATTAAGGAGAAACAAGTGTTAGATCTAATGGTGATGGGGATGAAGGATGACGTTGGTGGGCATAAGGTGATGGACTTTGAGATTAGTGGTGATGGTACCTTGCGATACCAAGGGAGATTATGTGTTTTCGATGTCGATGGTTTGCGAGAAAGAATTTTGCCTGAGGCATATGAGTCAGTCTATGTTGTTCATCCTAATTCAATGAAAATGTATTATGACCTTAAGGAGATGAATTGGTGGAATAATATAAATAAGGATGTAGCTAATTTTATGGCTAAGTGCATGTGTGTTAGCAAGTGAAAGTTGAGCACATGTGACCCAGAGGTTTGTACGAAGAAATTCAGTTCCGAGAGTGGAAGTGGGAAGTGATCAACATGGATTTTGTTACCAAACATCCTCAGTGTTAGAATTAATTTAATTTGGTTTGGGTCATCATGTATAGGATGACAAAGTCGGTTCACTTTTTTCCAGTGAGGACTAACTTCTCGGTTGAGGATTATGCGAGGTTGTATCTCCATGAGATTGTGAAGTTGCATGGGTTACCTATTTCTATCATCTCGGATCACGGTACATAATTTCTATCTCACTTTTGCTGATCGTTTCAGAAAGGTTTAGGGACCAATATGAGTCTTTGTACTGCTTTCTACCCACAGTTTAATGGGCAAGCAAAAAGGATCATTCAGACATTGAAGGATATGCTTTGTACTTGCATGATTGACTATGGTGGTAGTTGGGTTGAGAACTTACCTCTTGTAGAGTTTGCTTATAACAATAACTACCACTCTAGCATTGGGATGGCTCTATTTGAAGTGTTGTATGGTAGAAGATGTAGGTCTCCTATTGGGTGGTTCGAGCTTGTTGAGGCAGATATCTTTGGCCCACATTTGGTTCACCAAGCCATGGAGAAGGTAAAGGTGATTTGGGATAGAATTAAGGTTTCCAAAAGTCCTCAAAAGTCTTATGCAGATGTTAGGTGAAGACAGCTAGAGTTTGAGGTTGGGCACAGGGTGTTCTTGAAGGTGTCTCCCATGAAGGGAGTGATGTGGTTTGGAAAGAAGGGTAAGCTCAGTCCCCTGTATGTGGGTCCATACTTATTTTGAGAAGGGTTGGTATTGTTGCGTATGAGTTAGAGTTGCCTTCTATTTTGAGCTCTATTCACCCAGTATTCTATGTCTCTAGGTTAAGAAAGTGTATAGGTGATCCATCTCAAATCATTCCTATCAAGGATATTGGTATTTCAGATTCTCTGTCTTATGAGGAGGACCTGATTAAGATCTTGTATTGGAAGGTTTGTCAGTTACGAACCACAGATGTGGCCTCGGTGAAGGTTCTAAAGAGGTACCACAAGATTGAAGATGATACTTACCAAGTGGAAGAGGACATGAAGTCCAAGTATCTGTTTCTGTTTTCTTCTCTACAAATTCATGCAAAAGGTATGTTTTCTTTATCATACTTTTGTTTTCTACCTTAGTTAAAGAAAATATTGATTTCCTTGTATCTTTGTTTTCTAACTTAGTTAAAGGTTTGAGTTGAGGTGTTGGGCTGTAAATCGTTCTTGTATTTCCTCATTCCATCATTGGAGAAGAATTATTCAAATGGGAGACAATTAAAACACCCTGGATTTTTGGCTTGGAAATTTCCTGAGTTTTTGATCTCGCTGGTCTTGTTATGACTCACCATACAATTTGTATGGTAAGGGTACGGGTCAGGTGACCCAACTCATATGTTGTCCAGTGTATGGGGGGTATGGGTTGGTGGTGACGAGTCATATGTTGAGGTACGAGTGGTAAAGTCTATTCATATGTTTTCTAGTGTCCAACCCTATTGATTCTATCTTGGGTACGAGTACGTTACAGGTCTTTCATCTCTAAGTTTATGATTTATTAGACCTCAGAGCTTCACTCTCTTTTATAACTCCCTATATAGCTGTCAACTTCAGTGTCAGTCCTAAATCATTATCAGAACCTTTCTCAGTTTCTACCTTAGTGGGTAAATCTATTATAGCAAAACGGGAATACAAAAATTGCCCAGTTATAGTATCTCAGAAAATTACCTCAGTTGATCTTATAGAGTTACCGATGATTCATTTTGATGTCATTCTTGGCATGGATTGGCTCCACTCAAGTTATGCCTCAGTGATAGCAGAAATAGAGTCTTTCAGTTTTAATTTCCTAATGAACCAGTCATTGAATTGAGGGGTAGTACCTCTGTGCTTAGGGGTCAGATTATTTCTTACCTTAAGGAAAGAAAAATGATAACTAATGGTTGTGTTTACCATCTTGTTCAAGTTAAGAACTCTAGTTCTAAGACACGAAGTCTCAATTTAGTTTCAGTAGTAAGGGAATTTCCAAATTTGTTCCCTGAAGAACTTTCCAAAGTTCCTCCTTAAAGGGAAATTAATTTTGGAATAGATCTCTTTCCAATCACCCAGCCTATCTCTATTCCCCCTTAAACAATGGCTCCAGCTGAGCTCAGGGAATTGAAAGAACTGTTGAAATATCTCAAATATAAGGAATTCATTAGTCCCAGTGTTTCTCCATGGAGCGCTTTAGTCTTGTTCATGCGTAACAAAGATAGTTCTCTCAGAATGTGCATCGATTACCGTCAGTTGAACAAAGTCACAATCAAGAAAAAGTATCCACTCCCCAGGATTGATGACTTGTTTGACCAACTTTAGGTGCCAGTTACTTCTCTAAGATAGACCTCAGATCCGGCTATTATTATGTAATGCCCCAGAAAACGGGTTCCAGAGCGTCACACAATGCTTGAGGCTACGAGTAGACCCAAGCTAACCCTTTGAGCCATTTTCATTCAGTTCAACACAAATCAACGGGGTTTCCATAAATAACCCTCAAATATCAACAGAGTAATCATCATCCAGGAATAAAAGAATTTCAGAAAGATAACAAAATATGACTTATTAGTCAACTCCCAACATCTATACTAGTCTGACAAGCCTCTAAGAAAATTAATAAAACCAGCGAGCCATTGAGACACGCCCCAACTGACTCATACTCAGTTATCAAATGTAAACGATTCTGTTAAACCAACATCAGACATCATGTCCTCAGAACATGAGGACTCACCACAATAGAGGATGTAGAACAACGAGCCCGAAGAATCACTGTCAAACCTGGAACTGAGCACCTGAACCTACATTCCGAGAAAATGCAGCCCATATCCGAAGATGTGGGTCAGTACCATGGAAAGGAACCGAGTATATGGGGGTGTATGCAGTTGTATAAACATAATCATCACAAATATTTATAAGAAATATGCAGGATGTATGAAAGACTCACATAGCCCGAAGAAAATCAGCATAATCATTAGAGGATGAAATAAGTACAATAACACATGTGAGTCATCATATAATTTGTCAATCACTTTCAGTTCATCAAGAATATCAATTCTCATAATGTAAATATCATTTAAATCTTTCGAAAGAATAACTTTCTCAATTCCACTTTCAAATCACTTCACCATTCACCATAAACACAAGGAAACACACACACACTAGGAGATCCTATAACCGACGTAAACCATGTGAGCTACATGGAGTCCAACGTACAACCCACGTTGGGCAGAGCCGTCCTATCCTTACCATCGGAGTAGGACTATCGATATCAAATCCACACAAACTAGTGATCACTATATAAATCACTATATAAATCAGCCTCAGGCTCATTCCTACGGAGGCACGTAGTTCTAGGGAAGTAAGGTCGCTTTATACCTCCCACTCGGTGCTAAAGATTTCTCCCGGACTTAGCTCGGATCATTTCAAAGACAATCCACAACAAAACAATTTCTGTAATATATAAATATACATCGGGAGCCATCATGCTTCCCATCTATCAAAATCAACCACATTGTAGATTTCTTTTACACTCGAGTTCAAAACAACTCCATTAAGACCAAAAGGTCAAATCATTCAAAATATCTCAAATATTCAACATCAACGTGCTTATAACACACACTTTCTCAAAAAAACACAATTTCCAATGGGGATTCATGACCCAAATATCAAAATCATGATAAATATCATTCAAGATTCATGCTTTATATCTCCACACATGTAAATTCATCTTTCAAAATCATAAACATCAAGATTTCATAATAATCATCATAAGATATGGGTTCATTCTTCAAATTCATAAAAATAAAAAAAAATCATGCCTTTGTAAAGAAAATTACTTTTGGGCACAAGAACGAAAGAGAGTCCTTGTTGAAAAAACCTACATACCTTGAATGATGAACTTTAGATCGTTACTCATTTTTAAGATGTTAATCGTGCCTTTGAATGATGGTTCTTGGAGTTCATGAACTAGAAACTTGAAATCTTGAATAAATTTGCAAAAGTAATGGTGAACTTTGGAGGTTCTTAAAGTTGGATGTAGGAGCTTAGGGTTTTCTTTTTGAGGGAATTTGATGAAATATAACATATAATGCTTCTAATAGGCTTTAATATAGGGTTTGGACGGATTTTGGGTGAGGGGGAATGACCAAAACGCCCCTAAAAATTAAATAATTCTCGAATCTGTCCTTTGATGGACTGTTTTGATAGTTTGAAGTAATCAACCATAACGTTTTACTCCGATATCCAAATTGGATGAAACCAATTTTATTAGAAAGAGGAATCTCTTATCTTTCATTGATATATAGTATATCACCCAGATCATTGTGTACGAGGAGTTATGATTGTTTGAATTTGACCCAAAATATTATTTTTGATAGGCTGAAGTAGATCGACCATAACTTTTTGCTCCGATAGACAAATTGGATGGAACTAATTTCATTGGAAAGAGGACTCGCAGAACTTTCCGTTGATATATAGTAGATCACCTAGATTATTATGTACAGGGAGTTATGATTATTTAAAGTTTGAGAAAAAATATGCCAGGCCTCAGTACTTTTTCCTGCACGTTTTACTGTTCACTACTATTCACGGTTCGATCGGAATGTTCATAACTCGTCGGTCGGGTGTCCGTTATTTATGATCCACATATCATTGGAAAGATTATTCGACACTCTAATCAATGGTGGATCATAATCTAAGACATTCTGCACAGAAAATTTATAATTCATTCTAAAAGATAGAACCCAACACGTTTACGCACAAAATTTCCTGGGGTATTACATCATCCCCCCGTGGAAACATTTGTCCTCGAATGACGCTAGACATGCCAATATTAGAGAGGGAATTGAGCATACATCTGAAATCATTCGTTAGACTCATCACCTTATCGTTTCTCACTCTGAATGCAACATAGAATGCATAAATTCAAGAAACTACAACTGAACACATAATAAATGACAGCTGAATTGCTGCAACTTTTATCAAAAGTGCATGATTTAGGAAAGAACAGAACCTTCGGCTTGATCGGAGTTCACAGAAAATAGGTGCGGGTACTTGGATCGCATATCTGCCTCAGCTTCCCAAGTTGCACCCTCAACAGATTAGTTTCGCCACAACACCTTGATCAAGGGAACTTCTTTTTTCCTTAGTCTTCGGACACTGAAATCAATAATCTCAATACGAATCTCATTCAAGAAAGAGTTTCTTGAATGTCAGCACTCACAGTGAAATCCACTACCACAGCATTGCTAATATGCTTTCTAAGCATGGAGACATGGAATATTGGATGAACAGAGGACAACTTGGAAGGCAACTCAAACTCATAAGCTACCTTACCAACATGGCTAAGAATTTTGTAAGGACCAACATAACGGGGACTAAGCTTCCCCTTCTTTCTGAATCTATTCACCCCCCTCATGGGTGAAATTTTCAGATACACTAGGTCGCCAACTTCAAACTCAAGGTCTCTCCTTCTAACATCCACATATGACTTCTGACGACTCTGCGCAGTTTTCAACCTTTCCTTAATCAACTTAACTTTTTCCATAGCCTCAAATACCGAATTAGGACCACTCACAGCCGCTTCACCCACCTCGAACCAACATATGGGTGATCTACACTTCCTCCCATATAAGGCTTCAAACGGAGCCATGCCAAAACTAGAGTGGAAACTGTTATTGTAACAAAACTCTATCAACGGTAAGTGATCATCCCAACTTCCCTTAAAGTAAAGTGCACAAGCTCTCAACATATCCTCTAAGGTCTGAATGGTCAGCTCAGCCTGACCATTGGTCTGCTGATGAAAAGCAGAACTCAAAAGCACTTAGGTACCAAGACCTTTTTGAAAAGCTTTCCAAAATTGCAAAGTGAACTGAGTACCCCTATCCGAAATGATAGACAAGGGAACTCCATGCAGTCTGACTAGCTCTTGGATATACAATCTAGCGTAATCCTCAGCAGTATATGAAGTATGAACAGGCAAGAAATAAGCAGACTTAGTCAACCTATCAACCACAACCCAAATGGAATCATGATGGCATCGGGAAGGAGGTAAACCAATCACGAAGTCCATATTTATATCTTCCCACTTCCAGGTGGGAATACTAAACTCTTGCATCAAACCACCAGGTCTTTGGTGTTCAACCTTAACCTGTTGGCATATTGCACACTTAGCTACAAACGCTGCTATATTTTTCTTCATGCCACTCCACCAATAGATTTCCCGCAAGTCTTGGTACATCTTGGTGGCACCAGGATGAATAGAATATCGTGCCCCATGTGCTTCAGCCATAATCCTCTGTCTCAGATCATCAACATTCAGGACACACAATCTACCCTGCAATCTCAACACACCATCTCCCCCTTGGGAAAAAACCTCTACTTTTTGATCCTTGACTAACTCCTTCAATCTGACCAAACTAGCATCTAAGTATTGCTTTTCCTTCACTTCCGAAACCAAGGAGGATTCGAAACAACTCTGAACCCCTATACTATCTTCAGTAGAGTCAAACAAGCTAACCCCCAATCTAGCCGAATGATGTACATCACGAGCCAACTCTTTCTTACCTTCTACCACATGCGAAACACTACCCATGGACACTCTAATTAGGGCATCCGCCACAACATTAGCCTTGCCCGGATGGTACAACACACTCATATCATAGTCCTTTAACAATTCTAACCATCGTCTCTGCCTAAGATTCAATTCTCTCTGGGTAAACACACACTGAAAACTCTTATGATCAGTGAAAGAATCAACTTGGACACTATACAAATAGTGTCTCCAGATTTTCAAAGCAAACACAACAGCAGCCAACTCAAGGTCATGGTCGGGGTAATTTTTCTCATGGGGTTTCAATTGTCTAGAAGTATAAACTATCACCTTACCCTTCTGCATCAATACGCAACCCAACCCAACTCTTGAAGTATCACAGTACACCACAAAACCATCAACACCGTCAGGCAAAGTCAAAATAGGGGCTAAAGTGAGTTGAGTCTTCAACTTCTGAAAACTCTTCTCACAAGATTCGGACCACAAGAACTTCACTTTCTTTTGGGTCAACCGAGTCATAGGAGACGCTATAGAGGATAAACCCTCAACAAAACGGTGGTAATAGCCAGCTAAACCCAAGAAACTTCGAATATCAGTCGGAGAAATAGGTCTAAGCCAATTTCTAATAGCTTCGGTCTTTTGGGGATCAACTCTAATACCCTCGAAAGAAATGATATGATCCAGAAAAGCAATTAACCTTAGCCAAAACTCACACTTACTGAACTTGGAAAATAACTTGTGATCTCCAAGGGTTTGCACGATAGTTCGAAAATGATTAGAATGTCCATCCTCACTGCGGGAGTACACCAGTATATCATCGATGAACACTATGACAAACATATCCAGATATGGTCTGAACACTCGATTCATAAGGTCCATGAAAGCTGTTGGGGTATTTGTTAACCCAAAAGACATAACAAGAAACTCAAAATGGCCATAACGAGTTTGGAAAGTGGTTTTTGGGATGTCACACTCCCTAACTTTGAGTTGATGATTGCCGAAACAAAGGTCTATCTTTGAAAAATAACATGCACCTTGCAATTGGTCAAACAAATCATCTATTCTTGGAAGGGGGTACTTATTTTTTACAGTGACTTTATTCAGTTGGCAGTAATCAATGCACATACGCAAAGAGCCATCTTTCTTTCTCACAAACAACACAGGAGCACCCAAAGGAGAAACACTGGGCCTTATGAAACCCTTATCTAGTAGATCTTTGAGTTGCTCTTTCAACTTCTTAAGTTCTGTAGGGGCCATACAGTAAAGAGGAATAAAAATAGGCTGAGCATCGGGAAGAAGATCAATCCCAAACTCTATCTCTCTATCAGGAGGTATCCCTGGGAGATCATCTGAAAATACATCAGAAAACTCATTGACGATGTTAACAGACTATAGAGTTGGAGTCTCAGACTTACTGTCTTTAACTCTAACCAAATAGTAAATACACCCCTTGGAAATAAGATTTCTAGATTTGAGGTAAGAGATAAAATAACTCTTGGGTGACATAGAATTCCCAGACCACTCAAACACGGATGTACCCAAAAACTGAAACTTGACCACTCAGGTCCGACAATCAATAGATGCATAAGAAGAATACAGCCAGTCCATACCCATAATCACATCAAAATCTACCATGTCTAACTCAATCAGATCAGCCAACAAAACTCTATGAAGAATGATAACAGGACACTTTTCATACAGTTTCTGGGAAAAAATTGAATCACCCACTGGGGTAGAAACTAGGATAGGCTCAGGAATAATCTCAGGACTTATTTTAAAATTCACAGCAATCAAAGGTGTAACATATGAGAAACTGGATCCAGGATCCAACAAAGCATACACATCAAACTGAAATATACGAAGCATACCAGTAATAATATCGAGAGAGTCCTCCTGTTCCTGGAGGGATGGTAAAGCGTAGAATCTATTCTGGCGTTGCCCGCCAGCATTGCTAGAAGAGGTGCCCTGAGCTGGTGAAGGATCCCTATACTGGAACCTAGTTGTGACATATCTCAAGGATATCTATGACCTCTAGGTCATTCATATATAGGAGTAGGATCCCTAGGCTCAGTCTTGGTAGCCTCATCTCGTATAACGATAGCATATGTCTTGGTCATCAATGAAAGAGTGAAATCAAAGGGATGTTTGATAAACCAACTCAGACTCTTAGCATGATATGAGTGAAGAAAGTGAAGAACTCCTAAGAATATCCCATAGCCTTCCAAAGATAGAAAATAAACGTCATCATTCCAATCCACAGGACTCTACCAGATACTTGCTCTTATACTAATAATATCGGTAAAACCTAGGCTCTGATACTAGTTCATCACAATTCAATTTATGAGTCATGATGGCACCTACAAAAACCTTATAGTAGGTAAGCCGAACCATAACCCAAAGCTAAATGCAATAGGTTAATTTGGTGGAAAATGCCCAACATAAGTGGAAATCTACTACACAACTTATAACTAAGCAGAGTATTGGAAATATGTATAGATCATGAATGTAGATAACATTCCATGACCTAGTAGAGCCAGTATAAGAGCATATAGTAATAATAATACAACCCAAGCATCTAGAATAGTTAATAACATCTGTCTTAAAACAAAAGACTGAACATAAGAAGTTAGAAAGAAATAAGTGACTTCAACTCCAAGAGCTCACCCTATCTCTAGATATCATCATAGCACGGACATCAATAAATAGAGGAAACTAGTACTTAAATCTGCACTAAAAGGTACAGAAGTGTAGTATGAGTACCAAAACTAAGGGTACTCAATAGGCACCATCGACTGATTGAGCTAACTCATGATATAAGTATGATATAATGCGAGATAACATAACTAAGTCAAGGTATATATAAACCTGAAGTAACTCCAACATCGTTGTGCATATATAAGTAAATAAACCAGAATAATAGCATAATATGTCATAAATCAACAACACATGCAATCATTACTACAAAATTGGCTCCCATGCGCCAATTGGTGTGAAAAAGTAAATAATCCATCACAACCCCCATAAGCCTGGAAGGCACCCACAAGATACTATTACCCTACCACTATCATTACCAATTTTTAATAGACCACTAGAGTCCACTCACATCATTCTACAATAGCCATTTTCTCATTTCCAAAATTAGACAGATTGATATTTTCAATCTCACACCCCGATATTATTGTATCATGATAAGTATATCATCATAGCATAATATTCATATCCAAATTTAAACCAATAATATGATCATTAGTCGAACTTAAAGTTGGTATAATAATCATTAGTCGTATTTGAACCGGTATTATAATCATAAGCCAAACTTGAACCAATATTATAATCATTACTCAGACTTGAGCTGGTAAATATAATCAATATCTTATCCATCCTCTAGACTCAAATTGGTAATTATAAATATATCAATATAATCGATTGTATCATCAATAGCATAAGTAATAGCATAATCAATCGGTGTCAACCCTCACATCAACCAACATATACATAAGTATCAAATTTTCTCAGCCTAAGGTGGGTCAAGGGCCTACTTCTAATCCCTGAAGTTCCATTTTAGGCAAAATCTACCCGAATTAGGCTTAACATATCTAAATCCACTTTTAGATTTTAACAAGCCTCAACTAGCCCTAAGATAGGAAATTCATCTAAAATATGTGCAACTAGTTTAATTATGCCTAATTTATGGCTTTCAATTTGCCAAAATGATCCAACTAACTCAAGAATTGAAATTAATCACACCAATACCTAAAAACATTCTGAATCTAACACAATATCATAAAAATACTATGAACTAGATCAATCTAAAAAAGGGTAAAACCTATCCTACCTGGACACCAAAGAAAGCTCGAGTGATACACTAAATCACCATTTTTCCTTCTAAGAAGCTTCTGTAAGATGCCAAGCTATCAAAATCACATTCTACTCAACAATACATGAATAATGATACCCATATTGAACTATAGTACTTTGGGTTAAAAAATTATCCAAAATCCCATGTGGGTCCCATTTACAAAAAAATCATATTTCCAAAACCAACCCAATATTCACTCATGCTCAAAGAGTCATTACCCTCTAAAAGAGGTAAAATCTGAGCTAATTTGGGGTTAAAATCAAACCTCCAAGGCCTTGGGATTTCTGAATAAGAAATGAAAAATTCTACCATGAAAAGGGTGAAATCTTACCACAAATCAAATAAGAATCACGAAATAATGTTTGCTACGATCCCAATTCACCCACAAGCTCTAATTCTAAGATATCTCAATATTAAGGGTTTATCTCTCAAGAGAATGGATGAACAAATGGCAAAAGGGGCTAAAATGGGGATTTATACCCTTCCAGGTTCTCAGGTGTCACTATTATGAATTGAGCCTCACGAACCATATATGGAATTAGAGGCATGTCTTAATACTCACTACTTACCAAATCATGATGGCAGTGTTGGTTAATTATCATAGGAGTCGCATTCATGATTGAAATTTTCACGATCACGACACTTGCTGGTGCTGCCAGATTTCTATTACAACCCTTGGCCAACGATCGTGGGTAAACCAGTTACAACTAAGACTTAGAAAATATTGAAGTTTCTACCAAGACCTCAGGGTTCATCAAAAATCCCATATATGCAAACTAACTATGTAACCATACCAAATTCAACATTCAAGACTCAATGGCATAGTGAAAATTTTTATCCAAGGTCATTTCAATGAAAAATGGGTTCTATACCTAATTTTTATTTTCTTAACTTTTTGTCCAATATGTTGAAAAGACCCCGGGTGCCTTGGGACCCAAACCAAGAGTCCACTTAGCTGAAAATTGATATTCTAGATTTGTTGGAACTTAAAATTTACATTTGAAGTTGTTCAACTAAAGTTTTTGCCCGGTGTCTATTCGTAACCAACAAAAACTTCAAATAGGTAATTTGCTCTAAAAAACAAATAAATTGCTTGGTAACCATACTCTCTGCCTCAGTAAGTCATAAATGATTTTGGGTAACTATAAGAAAGCTCTTATGGAAAAAAATAAGTGGAAATATAGAAAATGATCAAAGGGTTATTACACGGTGTAAGGTGAAAGGATACCGTAAGATTGGACAACTAAGAAATAGAAATATTTTCATCTGATTTAACCTGTTAGAAGATTATATCAATACGCTGGATAAAAAATTCTATTATATTATTAGAAGAGATGGATTAGTGTATCAAATGAGACCTTTCATTTATGATAGCAAATTTAAGTCTAAAGAAGAGACTACACCACATATGGATTGGATATGATTCACAAACTTATTGCCAACTTTCTTTGGGAAGGAAATAATATTTTTATTAGAATCAACTGTAGGGCAACCTATTCATTTGGATATGGATGCGATTAATAAAACAAGATCGATTTGCTCAAGGGTGAAGATACAAGTAGATCCAGCAAAAGAATAACCAAAGCAATTATTAATTAAAGTGGCGAATAGAAGTACAAAGGAAACAAGGGTTGAAAGGATCAAGATAAAATATGACATGCTTCTTAAGTATTCCTAAGCTTATTAGTTTCAAGGCTAATACTATGATAAAAAATTCTTGAATGCGGGTTAAGAGTATACCCAAGGAGATGAGTGATCATGCCCCACTATACCAATCTATGGAATAAACTGGCATACGACTCTCCAATTAGTGTGAAGTTATCCCTCAATTTTTTCCTAATTTTATTGTTTAGCTTGGATAAAAATTGAGCCTAGAAGGGCTTTGGTATGTTTATGGAGTAGAAGGATGACTCTGAGGATTTGGTATGGGTAAGATGGGGGTTGAACATGTGGTTGTACATTATACACTGGATATAGAGGCAGGGGAATTAAGTATGATGGATTTTGGGAGTGATTCTGTGGAGCTTGGGCATGAACTTGAGTTTGAGCCTGAGGGTAAAGACGACATGGTATTCTTGATTGTTCCCATTCTCCAATTACAATTACAGCTATACCTTTCTCATTTTTCTTTCCTTCAGCATTTCTTGAATCCTTTTGAGTTGTTGGAGTAATTGCTTTCAATATTGCGAAATTCACAATACGACCAGTCTTGATTCCATCCTCTATCATCTCCCCTATTTTGAGGACCTCAATAAATGGCTTGCCTAATGCAGATAATAAGTGTTGATAATATGTTTCATCCTGCGCTTGAATAAATACCTCCACTATCTTGCTTTCTTTCATTGGCAATTTCAACCTAGCAGCTTATTCACGCCATCTAATCGCATACTCCCTGAAACTCTCAGTATTCTTCTTCTTCTTCATACTAGTTAGGGAGTTTTTTTCAAGGATCAATTCCACATTATACAGAAATTGTTGCCCAAATTCATTAGCTAAATCATCCCAACTATTCCACCTATCAATATCCTGATCAACAAAACGCTTTGAGGCTAAACCCGAAAGACTCTCACCAAAGTAAGCCATGAGTAGTTCTTCTATGCCTCCAGCACCTCTTAATTGGTTAAAATAATGTCTTAAATGTTCCACTGGATCCCCATGTCCATCATACTTCTCAAACTTTGACATCTTAAAGTCGAGGGAAAGGTTGACACCGGGAAACATACATAAGTCCTTATATGAGACACTTTTGTAACCCCCAAGTCCTTGAAAGTTCTTCATAGCCAGTTCCAAACTTATCAATTTTTCGGTCATTTCCTTTTATTCTTCTATCATCACAGGCTTCTCAGTGTTGAGAGGAAATTCAGGCAGGTGAGTGTAGCCATAAGAATTAGTCGACTTAAATGTGGGCTCAATAGCATGATGCTGATCAATAAAAATATTCAATACAGGCTCTCTCGCAGAGTGGGAAGGAAAAACCGATGGATAAACCTCAAAAGTAGGAGCTTCAGGTTAGGGTGGTGCTGCAAAACATGAACAGTGAATGGAGCCGAGCATGTGGTAGCTTTGTGTTGAGGAGTGAGGAAATGAATATTGGAAGTGTTTGGATAGTGTTTCCCCAGAGTAGATTCTGATGCATGTTGTAACGTGTCAACAATAATAAGAAACTATGCATGTAACATTGGAGGCAAGCTAGAAAGATATTCCATATTATCAGTGGGAAATGGAGGAGGCGACAACCCATTAGCCCAAGCTTGGTGCATTTCTATCATTTGTTGCTTTAATTTTTGAATCTCTTCATTAGCTCCTAAATTTTCATTAACCAAACTCTCTATCTGATTAGTGACGACAACCTCAGTATTCTTGTTGATCATAACTTTCTCTTCGACTTGGTGTAATATGGAAAACCAGCCAAAATGCCACAAACCAACCACCTTAAAGTAACTGAATAAGAAATAAAAAATGTGATAGAATTCAACATATTTTTCAAAATCTCTTTTGGTTCCACATTGTTTTCTTTTTGAAAAGATCACCGAACCCTGGAAGGGCGCCTATGTATCTCACTCTCTCGAGAGGAGAATCAGGTGTGCGTAGTTCGTAAAGTTTTGGCACAACATGGCTGATCAAACTCTCTTTCTTTTTTTCTTTTTCTTTTTCTTGAAAATTTAAGAAGAAAAGAAAATAACAAATTATCAAAAGAATTGACGAAAATCTTTTTGAACTTTTAAGCTTTAAAATCCCTATACAAAATGAAACATATGATTACCAAAGAAAAATATTTTTGGGATTTTGATTTTGAATTTCATATGAAAATGAAACTTAAAACTAATAAAGAAAAATATTTTTGTGGTTTTCTTTTAAATATGCATATGAACCACCTACTCTAAGAGTGGAGGGGAAAAAAATCCTATTTTTGAATTTTTTTAGATTCCTACACAAAATGAAACCTATGAATACCAAAGAAAAAATCTTTTTGGGTTTTCTATTTTGAATTTAATACGACAATGAAACTTGAAACTATTAAAGGAAAATATTTTTGCGGTTTTCTTTAAGAGAGGTATATGACACCTACTCTAATAAAGAGTGAAGAGATTCTTTTTGGA
Source organism: Capsicum baccatum var. pendulum (assembly GCA_030864225.1). NCBI lineage: Eukaryota > Viridiplantae > Streptophyta > Magnoliopsida > Solanales > Solanaceae > Capsicum > Capsicum baccatum. The sequence continues at coordinate 9,472,031 of CM061552.1, forward strand.
TTTTTTGACTAAGAATCATTGAACCCACAAAGGGTTGTCTATGTATCTTACTCCCGAGAGAGGAGAATCAGGTGTACGTCGTTCGTCCAAATAGGATAATTAAATAATAATGGATAGACTAAACCACGACTGGAGAGACAAGACAAAGACTGGCGATGAAAACGTCAATAAAATCTTTTTTGAGTTTTCAATTGGACACTTCACGTAAAAATTACACCAACAACTATGAAAGAAAAATCTTTTTGGTATTTTCATTATATGAAACGTACAAGACTTCTCCCATCTTTTTTGAATTTTTCTTATATAAAAAGCTCCTATTTGAAAAAATATTTTTGGAGTTTTCAAAATCTAAACGCTTACTAAAGAAAGCAAAAGGAAAATCTTTTTGATATTTTTGTTTTTTCAGAAATGAGTGCAAAAGGTAAAAATCTATTTGAATTTTTGGATTGTGAAAAGCAAAAGCTATAAAGAACACTAAAAACTACGAAACTCTCTTCTTTTTTTTTTGCCTTTTCCTTTTTTTCCTTTTTTTTCCAACAATTTCTTGCCTACACATTTTACTTCTAACACATGCTTTTACCTAAATCAATCTGTTAAATAACACCGTTACCCTAAAAATGCAATATTTAGCACGTAGGAATGCTTTAGAGGTGAGTTTCCTACAAAGCATCAAGTGAGTCCCGCTAGGTCTCAATATTATTCAGATAAGCATGACCTAAAGGCTGACCTACGCTGGGGTTCACTAACAAGATTGTTCGGGGGAGTGTATGGTCGATAGTGATTGCGGTAGCTTTCTACCCACTCCATACCAGCTGACAGCTCCCCCTTCTATAATAAGGGTGACTCAACTAGAAGTCGTGTACACAACGTGTACTACAGAACTTATTGTAGAAAGAATTGACTGGATTATGCAAATGATGCCAGAGATAAAGCGGTAACACATAAGAGAAAAAACTGTAAATACATAGCAAATAGGTACTCAACAATGATAAACAAATACAAACAATAACACAAACAACGTTTATATATCCATAATGTCAAACTAAGCCGATATAACTCCAAAAATAAGCTCAAATTCTAAAAAAAAAAAAATGGAGTCGCAAAAGCTATCACACCCCTTTTTTACCACAATGATTTTATTTTAAAGTTCGAAAGGATTTTTATTATTGAGTGACAAAAATTAAGATTTGTTTTGAAAAGGATTCATTTTACAATTAAATTCAGAGTCGCCACTTGGCATAACTGGGTGTGCCAAGTCACCTTTGGAAATCCTTTTTCAAAATAGTTTTGACTCTAAAATTGATCCGCGAACAAAGATTCTGGATAAGAAATTTTATTGACCGAGGTTAAGGTGTTAGGCACCCCTCAATACCGTGGTTGGACCACGGTCACTTGGTGGAGTATATCAGTTACTTTTGACACTACGAATTTATAAACAACACAAAACACATAACACAATCAAACAAAAATGAAAATGAATCCTAAAATATAGTATACACTCCAATTATACAATCCAAAAGAAAAATAAAAAATGCGGAAAATATAAACCTCCGTTATTCTAAAATAATCCTAAACTATGCTCCCATGCTTTACCCGATGTATCGGACCTTGATCACGAACCTCCTTCGAAGAGATAATACATCGGGGAATTCATTAGTGAATAAATGAATAAAACCTCAAGGCATTCCTCGGTCAAATGAATACACTTGAATCAGATGCGATAAACTAGAAAACATTCAATACACACTCCACATTTAAACATTCAACAAAACACTATTCCAAATTTTGCCTACCCGAACCTATGTTTGCCTATTTGTTTCAACATATCATAATTCTATCACGTTCCAACAATATTCATGTTTATTTTGAATGAAATAAAAGCAAAAATAAACCAAAATTAATTTAAATTCACCCTTCTTATCAATTTCTTAATTCCACCCCAAACAACCAATTTTACTTCTCAAACGAGATACCATTTCACCGTACAAACCATTATCAAGAGAACCAACCACAAATCAAATCAAACATACATTAATCACCAACAAGGATCAAACAACACAAATATTTAATCCAAAACACCAAAAACATAGTAAACAGTAAAAAAAAGAAAAGAGAAGAATTGGACCTTCCGATAATTGATTTCCGCTGATAATAATATTTAAGAAAACTCAGATTTGGAATCCCGAATAGAAACCTCAACAGCGAACATACTCCAAACTCAGTAACAAAAAATAAAAACCAGCTACTGATTCGATGACTCAATCGAGACTAACAAAACTCTAAATCACAAATATTGATACCACTTAATCTTGAAAACCCCCAAAGCACGATATTGAAAATAAATTCCAAAGGCAGATGAAGCCGTAGCCCCCAAAATCTGATAAAAATTTGAAAACTCATACAATCTAAACTCCGGTGAGCTAACTGTGGCGAAAACTAATGGGAATAGGTTGGATTCCAGCGAACCAGTCGCCGGAACAGTCACTGGGAACCAGAGATTCGTTATTTCACTCGATCATTACTTTGTCTCAACCATTTTCACCTTTTTTCCCCTTTTTGTATGTCTATCCTCTATTTAGAAGAAGAAAAAAATAAAGATGATCATCCCCATTTGCGTCTGTCTTCTGTGCATGAAGAAGGAGAAGTAAAAAAGGAATTGAGGAAAAAAATTACATATTTTTTTCCTCAAAAATGGCATTTGTGCGCTCGTGGAGAAGAAGAGAATATGGAGCCTTTTTTCAGTGATCTCCTCCGTATTTTGCATCCCCCTGATGAAAAAGATGCCTACCTTTTTCTATATTCTGTTATCGTATATCTTGAATGAAAAATCAACTTGTGGGCCCCCTTTTGAATATTGTGATCTACATGTATTATATGGTGAGGTATGAGTGTAATTGTCCCACCATGAGAGAATCTGTGAGTGAGTGTATATGGTTGGTGAGTAGAGGAAAAACATGAGGTCATGTGGGGTAGGGTAGGTGAGGGTAGGCGTATGGGGTGGGGTAGGTTGTTAGGATGAGGTACAAAATTAGTTAGGATAAGGGAATATTAGGGATTAGAGATTTAATTTGTTAGGATTGGGTTATTATTTGTTTCCTTGTGGGGAAAATATAGAATGGGTGAGGGTACGTGGTAAGGTGAGCTAAAAATGAGTAAAATTGAACTACGGAAGGGACAAAATTAGGTGTCTACAATAGGCACCCATGTAGGTAGTGCAAGCACTTCAATTTCCACTTTATTTCTACTGTTCAGCTCCAAAACCTGGTTTCTAGCAAAACACAACATAAAACACATCATACCAAACAAAAAGACCTAAGTAACTTGCATATTTTCATTGTCTAAAGAATCGAAAGTGCTATGAAACCATAGCAAATCAACACGCTTAACTTAGAAAATTTTCATATCCACAAGAAAACATAACAAAACAACATAACGACACTTAACGAGGAGAATCCTATCATCTATCGCAGTCAATCATCAACTTTAAACTCAAAATCTTACCCCCCCCCTTCCGATTATAACACTTAAAAACCAACTGCGTTAATCAATAAAGCACAATAATATGACACAAGGAAATTAAGATATGGCATTACATTAAAAACAATCAATCATGTATATGTACAAATTACACTACCCAAACAAGTAAGCAGCTAGCAACACAACCCATGCGCCTTCACGTCAAAGAAGTCTCGATCACTCATATGAAATCATGCATGTCAATGCAGGATAGATATCAAGAGATACTTAAGCTCACAAAGAAGTTCCAACAATATGCATCAAATACCATAGGCTTGCCCTTATTTTCTCTATCCTAGTTTTTAGACAGTGGGGTTAGGATCACTATAGGACTTTACTCGGCTTGTAATGTAGGCCTGGCGACTGGTAGGTAGGTACATATGGACATTTTAGTAACTAAGCCTCTTTGTCACTACACTTACTTTTGGGGTTCACTCATCAATAACTTCCTTTTATTTCACCGTTATTTCTCTTTTTTTTATTCTTTTATTGCACACTCAAGTTATGTGCGATTTCTTTTATTCTTTGTTTTGTTTTCAATTTTTTTCTTTTGTTTTTCTTTTTACACTTTTTTTTCTGTACCACACCCAGCCTTACTTTCTTTTCTCTAATTTACCCTTCTTCATACTCACTTCACATTACACCTCCCTATGATAGCTACCCTCAACTTACGCAATTTGCCTGAGTTGAGGTGCACAATGTCCAAGAAGGACTAAGGTGAAAAAGGTTCATCGTAATAAAAATATGAAGGTGAAAGGTGTAACAAGAAAAATAGTTTATACAAGCTCAAAATAGGGATCAAGGGATACTTATTCACATATGGAAGGTCGTTTACGCTAAAAGTGGAATTATTTCAAGAACGGCCTATAAACCTTTCCTAACCTACTATCCTACAATCGAGGCAAGCCTAATCGGGCAAGTTCTAGATTCAACAAACAAAGGGAACAAAGTAGTATCTCACACACACATGGCACAGGATTGCATCATAAGTTACTACCTATCTATTTTATATTGTTACTATTGATTATTATGTCCTTAATTCTAATTCCATAGCAAGATTCACAATGGTCACAAATATATACATATCGCACAGTTAAAAAATAATTATTTTGGTGGGGAATCATTTTTCTCAAAAATCAAAACAAAGTACATCAACTGTCTTAGATACTTATTTTTCTCCTAGTTACACAAAAAAACACAACCCAATATAAATAAAAACACAATACGACACAATATTGCCCTAGATATATCGGTTCTTTAACCATACCATGACCGATAGGAAAAAAAGTAGGACAAGAAAAACCTGTGGCAGCTCTAGTATACCCCACCCCTAACTAAAAGACTACGCACTGTCCCAAGTGCATAACAATAAGATAAAGTAAGGGAATGGGTACATACCTAGATGCACTAGGCCCCCGTGTCATGATCATACCCATTCGGTGGTTTGTCAGCTAGAAGATATACCCACAGCAATTTTAGATAGTGCACCTTATCAACTACTTTGGACACCCTAGAATTATAGGTGGCCCATCTCATGGCCTAATCAAATAGAATAGAGGGGTCCTATAGATTCTCTAGATGAGCTCTCTTATTCCCAACAACTGGGATTGTAGCCTCATTATTTCATTAAATAAAAATATATAGGGTCGTAGTGAGCCACCAACTGAGCAAATGAGGGTATAATAAGAGGTATGGATAGAATCTAGCTCTTAGTAAGAGAGTGTACCTCTGCTCGCAATACGGACATCTCCTCTCGAATCTCACCTAAGTTAGGAGCCTCTATGTCGCTGAATCAAGCCGACACTTTAATCTCAAAAGAATCTTTATGGGTATGCAACTCAGTAGTAAACTCTAACATCTTATTTTGGAGTATATCCCATAGCCTAGTCTTAGCAGTATTTAGTGTCATCCGAACCCAAGGCCAAATCTACCCATACAGAGATATAAGTTTAGTATCAACATGCTCAAGCACACTACTAACCGTTGAACAAGATCTTATTCTAGTGCTATCAAACTTGTGGTTGCAGTTATAGTAGAGGGATGAGAGGGCATAGAAGATGCCCCAACCAGCTCCAAAGTGGAGTCTAAGGCTGAAGTAGATATGGCTAGGGTCCCCTCCCCTTGAGTACTCATCTTAGGTACAGTTCTCTACTCACCTATCTCAAAATTTATATTTGTATTAGTATCACCACCCTAACTATCACTATGCTTTATAGGAACTTATGGGCCCTCAAACAGGACCAGAATCACTGTTGGGGGTGTATGAGTCCTTTGAGCAAGGACTGGGTTCACTGAATCCTTGATCAAACACATCTGGGCCTCAACTCTTTGGTCAACACCTGGAACCTCAAGTCCACTAGCTTCATTGCATAACTATTGGATAAGGTAAGAGAAGGGCAATGTTGTCATTCAATAAAGGCTTGCTCATGTAGCTCATATCTAATAATGGCTCCAAAGTCTATATTATACCCAGTCATTAGACTTGCAAACAATAAAGCACCATAATAAGCCAACAGGTTATCTGCAACAGTCAAACATAATCAACAACAAACCGTCGTCCACCAAAACCTTGTAGAAAAATTCAGCGTTGCCTTCTTAATTTCCCCTTTCCCTCAATCTAGGGGGAATCATCACCAAGGTCTTAAATATTATTGGCAATCCATATCGTCAAATCTATCCTTTATCTCCTATGCTCAACATCCTACATAGCGTGTCTATCTCACATAAATCTTAACCTGAAGTCACATTTTTTAGTTGATATAGGACCTATATAGTCAGTTCCAAAGAGAACTCAGTAAATGGATGCCAATAAAATATCCACCTAAACTCCTCTCACCAATATCTACTCAAGCTGGGTTGCTCTACATCCCTATAACCTTTGGGTTTGGTCAAAGATATGGTAACAGAGTAGGAAGCATAGAACTCCCATACCAATGGTTGGTTATATGAACCTTAGGATCTAGTCACCCACCCCAACTAATAATGATCAAGTACAACCCACAAGTGCGGTGCTCCTACTAACCTGGGAAACTCAATCTGCCTCTCCCCAAATAGTAATCTTGGGTTAGCCTTCTCTAGTCACATAGTTGTTCTACTTATAAATCATTTGTAGCCTATCTATACTCCACCTCTGGTTCACCTCAGCAAAAGGCTCAACCCAGATATAACTAGAGTCAAAAACCTAGTCAGCCTGGGTTGGTGTCTTTGAGTCTGGTGCCGGCACTTAATGGGATGTCTGGGTTGTACCCTTCACAGGATAGGGTACTCTAGATAATGACTTAAGAACTACTGATGCAGACTCATTTGGTGACCTCTCCTTACCTCTTTTAGTGATTCAAACTTCACCTCCTCTCTTTTATTAGACTACGAAGAGTATGGTGGTAACATCTAAGCCAACTTTATTCTTGGCTTGGGAACTGGTCAAATGGCTTCTAACTGATCCTTAGCCTGAGTGGATATGGGTCATCTTCCCCACTGTGTTTGTGCTGGAAATTGGATGCCCAAGGTGAATCTAACAATATGCTGGGCCTCAGCTTATCTCTCGGCCCTATTCTATGGGTCCACTGATCTGGTTAGAGCAATAGGGTACTCCTTCACTAAACCATTATGCTTGATGGATTCATTCTTTCACCTCAATGGTCTTGCCTTCTTTAGTGCTATAGTACCTGAAAAAACCAATGTTAACATCTGAAGGATGAAAAGGAATGCAAAAGTTTGAAGAAAAATCAAATTTATCAAAATTCAAATTTTTCCCAAATTTTCACATCCATATACAATGCTTTTCACCCATTCCAGTCTAATTTTTGAACATAAAACTAAAATCAAAGATATGGAGTGCAAGACTTTTTGGTCTTCACAACCTTTTTAATTTCTACTTTTATTTAAGGCATGATTTAAAATTTTAATTAAAGATAAATGCACCAATTTTAATTTTTTTCGATTCTTCTAGGATCCTACCAATAATATCATTGAGTTTCACATAATTTTCAAGCATATTCAATCATCAAGTCATGTTTCTTTGTTAATATTCCATTCTAGTACTTATAGGAGCTAAGAAGCTTACCTTGATTTTGAAAGATGAAAGCAGAAACTTGAATAAGTGTATAAACCCTAGCCTTAGTGAGTGAATATCTATATGTAGGTGATGGATTGAGGATGAGTCTTTCCCTTTATAGGATTTCAGAAGGAGTTCGAGAATTTAAATTTTAAAGGAAGTTAGAAATTTGAGGATTATAGGGTTAACAAACTGGTTTAAAATCTTTAAAAACTTATGGTAGGGTAGTTTTGGTATGGGTAGGGTCAGGGACCATAGTCATCGCTACTGCGCTATTTTTGTGTAGATCTAGGTATGAGTGTACATCACGAATAGCTAATTTAAGTGGCATTTGGAGTATCTTTGAGTTAGCAAACATTCTATACTTCAGGAGTTGGCCTACTACCTTTTATTGTATCTTCAACATTCATGATGAATTAAGTAGTTCTTATATAGTGATATCGAGTTTTGGGATTTGGTTTGGTATCCTTATTTGTATTTTTGCTATTATCATATTATGCCATTCAGCTTCACTCTAGAAGCTTTGCCTTGAGTTTTTGGGTATTGATTTCCCTTTTTATATAAGTTGGGTGATAGCTTACTTGTCAAGGCTTATCACCACAAGTGTCATCATGACCCTTAGTTTTTAGGTCACGACAAATTGGTATTAGAGCAGCAGGTTTCCATTGGTCTCATCAATATAAGAGCAAGGTATCTAGTAGCGCCTCGCAGATCAGTACATAGATGATCGTATCTATCTTTGAGAGGCTATTGCATATCTTTAAGAAGCTCTTTATTTTGTTCCTTATTATAAAAATTCTTTCATACCTTGTGTTCTAAGTTATATTTTACTCTTTTTTGTATAGATAGTGAGGACAAGATCTCATGAGACTAAAGATGTAGAAAAATTATTTGAGGAGAGAGCCCATTCTACATAGAGAATTGTGAGTCGTGGATAGGATCGAGATAGAGGATGGGCACAAGTATCTTCCTCGTCTAGAGGTAGAACTTGGGGAATCTCTTTTAAGCCTCAAGTTAAGCATATTAGAGATATAAGGCCCACTTTAATCCCATAGAGTTCTTTTATCCTGGTCTTAGAGGGGTTACTAATTCAATTGTTGACATATTTGGAGGGTGCTTCTGTGAGTTCACCTGGTGTTTCTCCAGCTTCGAGTATGGTACCAATATTTATACTAGAGCCTGCATATAGTGTTCCTCTGATCTCGAGTATGGATCCTTCTATAGTACCAATATCTGCTTATGGTACCCGATAAACTCTGTGTATTGTTCCTCCTTAATCTTCGGGTTATCATCCTAGCTCAGTTGCATCTCCTTCTATTGAGTTGGATCACAGGGTTTTCTTTGCGTGTGATGAGGTTGCCCATATATCCAAGGACTATCCTCATCGAGTTTTAAAAGTTACCCTTATATTGACTATGAGAGGTAGAGGTTTTACTAAGGTTATGAGAGGTAGTGATGCCCATAGTGGTGTTCGTAGGACTACTCACTCAGGTGGTGGATGTGGTTAGTGTTATGTTTTACCCGCCAGGACAATAATAGAGGCCTATGATGAGGTTATTATAGATATCATCCCTGTTTATTTCATATCTATGTTTGTATTATTTGATCTGAGATTAAATTTATCCTATGTGCCAGTATATTTTGCTTCAGATTTTGATTCTGCTTGTGTGCCTCTTGATGTGCCTATCCATGTATCCACCCCCATAGAAGATTCTTTAGTGGTAGATTAGGTGAACCGATCTAGTGTTATGACTTTTTCTAAGTGTGAGATTAGGGTAGATCTGATTGTCTTTGATATCTAGATTTTGATATAATCTTAGGTATGAATTGGTTAGCTCCTTATTATGCTGTCATAGATTGTTATGCTAAGATTGTGACTTTAGCTTTACCAGTGTACCTTAAATAGCCCAAAAGAGTATGTTTTATTCAGGTTCTAAGAGAGTTATATCGTTCCTTCAGGCTTATCATTTGGCAGTGAAGGGATATTTGTCTATTTTGGCTCAAATTTATGATATTGTCTCCCTTTGTTCTTTGGATTTTATTTGTATTGTCCGTGAGTTCATGGATGTTTTCTTTACGGATTTGCCCTATATGTCTCCAGATTATGATATTGACTCTGCGATTGATGTTAATCCAGGAACTAAGCCTATTTATATTCCACCTTATAGGATGTTCCCAACAGAGTTAAAAGAATTAAAAGATCAGTTGCAGGAGTTATTGAATAAGGGATTTATTAGACATAGTGTATCACCTTAGTATGCGCGACTATCTTGTTTATGAGGAAAAAAGATGGGTCTATCTATATGCATATTGATTATTGGAAGTTGAACAAGGTTATAATTAAGAATAAGTGTCCTATTCCTTGTATTGATTATTTATTCGATCAGCTTTAGGGTGCTTGGGTATTTTTGAAGATTGATTTGAGGTTTGGGTATCACAAATTAAGGATTAGAGCTTCAATATTCTAAAGATATCTTTTCAAACTCGGTATGGTTATGATGAGTTCTTAGTCATGTCCTTTGAGTTGACAAATGCTCCAACTGCATTCATGGAGTAGATGAACCATGTTTTTCAATTGTATCCTAACTCTTTTGTCATTAGATTTATTGATTATATGTTGGTGTATTCCTAGAGTGAGGCTAATCTTGAGTAGCATTTGTAGATTTTGCTTCAGAGATTGAGGGATGAGAAATTGCATGGTACATTCTCCAAATGTGAGTTATGGTTGGAGTCTATTTCTTTCTCAGGTAATGTGGTGAACAAGGATAGTATTATGGTCGATCTGACTAAGATTGTAGTGGTTTTTGATTGGTCTATGCCTATTTATCCTATAGATATTTGGAGTTTTGTTAGTTTAGAGGGCTACTATCGGTACTTTGTTGAGGGTTTTTAATCTATTGCAACCTCATTGACCAAGTTGATTCAGAAGAAGATTGTCTTTCAATGGTCTTATGCTTGTTAGGCAAACTTTCAAAAGCTCAAGGATTTATTGACTTCAGCTCTTATCTTGACTTTGTCCAAGGAGGGCATGGGTCTTACCATATTTTGTGATGTTTTTGGTGTTGGGTAGGTGTTGTATTGATGTAGAAGGGTAATATGATTGCGTATACTTTGTGCCAGTTTAAGCCCCATTAGAGAAATTACCATATCTATGATTTTGAGTTGTGCATAGTAGTGTTTGTTTTGAAGTTATAGAGGCACTACTTGTATGGAGTCTGTTGTGAGATTTTCTCGGATCATTGTAGCCTTCAGTATTTCTTTACCCAACGAGATCTTAATATGAAGAAACTTCGTTAGCTCAAGTTGCTTAAGGATTATGACTTGACTATTCTCTATCATCCAGGGAAGGCTAATATAGTTGTGGATGCCTTGAGCAGGAATTCAAGTAGCATGGGTAGCTTGGTACATCTTTTGACTAAGGAGACGCCCTTTTCCTTAGAGGTTTAGTCTTTGTCTAAGCATATGGTTAGGATTGATATTTCAACACCTGGCTGTGTTTTGGCATTTATAGAGACTAGTTCTTCCTTGATAGAGCAAATTTGGGCTCATCACTTTGATGATGTTGGGTTGAGAGTGATTTGGGATAAGGTGTTTAGTGGTAAGGCTAAGGAAAGCTCACTTGATGCAGATGGTGTCTTGAGGATTGGTGGTCAAGTTTGTGTGCCAAGAGTGGGTGATTAGATTAGATTGATTTTTTAGAGGGCTCATTATTGCAGGTATTTCAACTATCTAGGAGTGACTAAGATGTATTGTGATTTGAGGCAACATTACTGCTGGGGTGGTATGAGGAGGGATGTAGCAGATTTTGTAGCTCATTTCATATGTTTCCAGTACGTGAAGGGCGAGCATTTCAGACTTGATGGTTTGCTTTAGAGGTTACCCATCCCTAAGTGGAAATGGGAACGGATCACTATAGACTTTATGACTGGGTTGCCACATACTTCTCATGATTCTGACAATATTTGGGTCATTGTAGATCGATTGACCATATCTGCTTATTTTATTTTAGTTTATATTTTCTTTTGTGCAGAGAGGTTAGCTCGTAACTATATTCATAAGATAGTTCATTTTCATGGTATGCTTCTATGCTTCAATGTTACATTTTAAATGATTCTCATGTCATTCGTTGGGATTCAGTTCAGTTTAATGATCGGTTGTCTTTTGTTAAGAAGCACATCTCTATTCTAGCTAGGGATGTTAGACGATTGCGTTCTAGATATATTCTAGTGGTTAAGGTCCAGTAGAGACATCAGCATGTAGATGAGTCTACTTGGGAGGTTGGGTCTGATATCTATAGAGTTATCCCCAGCAATTCACTAATTTAAGTAATTACATTGCCTTTAGTTCGAGGATGAACTAGATTATTAGTCGTGGATTATGTAATGACCTAATTTTTGGTAATTAATGTTTAATATTTATTTCTAGTTGATTTGACCATTTTACCCCTCCCCGTGGTGACATTGTTATAGTTTTGGAGTGTGGGGAGATTTATAGGGTTCACAATGCATTTTGGTATGATTTGAGAGAGATTATGGTTTTTATTGGTCTTAGAGTCTTATTAGTTGACTTCGGTAAACATATATTGATTTGTGCCTCGGGTGTTTAAACAGACTACGTCGGTAGATTCGAAACATCAATTTTAGGTTGGTAATGTAGTTGGTGTGATTTTATGGCTTTTATATCTCATTTCAACCCTCGATTCAAAAAATTATGAAATTGGGTTTTGGGGGTCAATTTTGTGAAAATGATATTTTTCGAAATTCTAATATGGTCATTGAGTCCAGAGCATCAAATTTAGTGGGGTAGCATAGTTTGTTTGCATCCTCAGGATTTCGAACGAATCCCAACAGGTCCGCAGAGACTTAGAATTCTCACCATCTAGTGCACCACTCAGCTGGTGCACTCACTTAAGTGATGCTTTGTTCACTTAGGCTTAACAGTCAAAGTGTCACCTAAGTGACACCATGCTCGCTTAAGTGATGGTCTGGTCTCTTAAGCGATACTGGCATGCTAGATGCCTACTGCTTAAGCGATAGCTAAGTCGCTTATACGAGGAGGCGGGCTTAGCTTACGCGACACCTGATCGTTTAAGCGATGGCCTCTTAAGCGATCCAATAGTCACTTAGGTGATTCCTGGTGGATTATATTCCCCATTTTTTAGATTTGGAGCTTGGTGTTTGAGTTTTTGAGCATTTTCTTTCATTTTTAAGCTTGGGTAAGCTCCAAATCTCTATTTTAATTATTCTTCTTTGATTTTTATCATTTAAATTTTTTTTAAACTCGAATTTATAGGTGAAATTAGGGGATTTTGGCCCAAAAGGCCCAAATTAGAGTTTCTTTGATTCAAACCCCAATATCAATCCATTTTCACTTGGGTTTTCTCCTATGAGTTCCTTTAATCTTGGATAATATGTTTTTGGACTAAAATTCTAGTTTTGCCCTTCTTTTTCAAAAATTCATTTTGGGGGTCCATTTTGACCCCAATTCAAAAGTAGTGCAATATGGGTATTATTGGCTTTCTTTTGATGCGTAGATTCTACATTTTTGTTTTTTAGTTGATTTCAGGTTTGTGCATGAGGTAAAAGCTCGGTGTTAAGGTTTATTATACCGGTATCGACATTTGAGGAAGGTTATGGTTTAACTTTCTTCAGACTAGATTGGGTAATTAATAATAATGTAAAAGCATGCTATGAGTATGGGGTTGTATCATGAAAACTATGTTTAGGTGATTTATGTGCCCGTGTGGGTGTCTATGTGGATAATATTTTGTGGTTTTTGAGACATTGTTTGCTATGTGTGACTATTTAGGGTCTTATATGATGTTGTTGGTCTTATATTGATATATGTATGTTTGGTTGTATTATTTATGGTGGAAAAAAGCCTAAATTTTGAAATTTATGCAATATGAATGATATTTTCTTGCATGTTTCACTTGATGATTTCTGGATTATATTGGAACATGGATGGTTGGTTAATTTGAGTGAATTTTTGGCTCACATGGTTAGTATATTGGTTGGATATTGGATATTCTCATTTTGGTTGGTTGTGAGTATTACATCCTCACATCATATTCATTCATGAAACATTGGTAGCACCATGAAAATAGACACAGGCTTTTATCTAATAGAAAATGTGGCATCGTTAAAAACCCTCTACCGATGTATGTTCCAGAGCAGAGTTTGGATATTGGTTGTATATGAATTGACAAACCCTCATGGATCCTACCTAGAAGCACATCTTAGTAGTGAATATGGAGGTTGTGTGACGACCTCGTCCATCACATCATTGTCATCTTTATTGCATTTCATATATTGAGGTTATTCTGTGATTGTATTTCTATTATTGACTTAATATCTGTTCATTTTTTCTATCTTCTTATAATTGTATTTGGTGTACGCGTATATTTTTTCTTCTTTCCCCTACATGTATTTTTTATATGTGTACATAGTAGAATTGTTAGTGGAGACGAAGTGGGCTAACGGTTGGGACATTTTCTGATTGTATGCGACATGCCCATAGTTTATGTTTATATGCTTTATTTTATACTTTACACAATCGGTCTATGATACCTACTGAGTATAAGTGGACCGTACTCACCCCTATTGCGCCCTTCCGTTGCAGATCTAGGTACAAGCGCATCATACGGATAGTTGATTCAGGCGGCATTTGGAGTATATTCGAGGTAGCAGATGCCCGATGCTTCAGGAGTTGGCCAACGACATCTTCCTGTCTATTTCATGTCTTATTTAGTATTCGGAGACAGATTTTGATCCTTTTGGACTATTATTGTATCTTTGACATTCAAGATGTATTTAGTAGTTCTTACACTATGACACTAGGTTTTTAGATTTGATTTGGTATCTTTGATGGTATTTCCTCTATTATCATGTTGTGTGGTTCAACTTTGGTCTAGAAGCCTTGACTTGGGTTTTTGGGTATTGATTTCCCTTTTTATATCGGTTGGATGATAGGCTTACTTACCAAGATTAGCCGCGATAAGTGCCATCATAATCATTGATGTTTGGGTCGTGACAACTTAATAGGAAGGGAACCAAGCACAAAATCTGTCATTTATTGTTATAATTATCAATAAAATTCAGTAATTATTATATTGAAAAAATTGAGCTAAAGACACATGGAACAAATAGAGACACCAATATAAGGATTCATCTCAACAAGTGACGCAAAGCCTCAAGAGGACTCCTGAGCAACAATGGGGCGCCCTCTCGTATGGGATAGAACTCAGTGAATCGTCACCCAAAATGACATGGCACAAGGGACAAGGTTGTCAGACTACTCAGGTACACAAGCGAACATGTACGGGGCTAAGTTCAAGAATATTAGCTGGCACCACCTCGAACGGATTGGACGAGTGGCGCAAGGACACAACTTTAGGTACTTTAAGGGCTCTAGTGGCATATTCTAATTGGCTAAGGCCTAACATTATAAGCCTATAAGTAGTTGCTCTTCCTCATTTGTAAAACGATCCCAACTCTAATTTCTTCATTGAATACAATAGTTTTCTTGGTCTTCAAACATTTTTTACTTTACACTTAGTTCTGCATTGAGAGTAGTCTTGCTAGTGTGGGAGATGATCTCAGTTTTTTTGTACTCGCTTCAGACACACTCGAATTAGTCCTTTTCCCTAGCTTATTTCGTTTATGATATATTTTATCAAACTGCTAGGAATTTGGACTTGGAATAACGTTAAATCATAATGCGTGTTCTTGCACACCTACAAATTCAACTTTACTAAATTCTCGGTAAACACATATATGTGATATTAATCCCATAATTTCATACGATCCTAAGGTTGTAAACTGCAGTGCAAGGTGTACAAGTGTTGCCATGTTTCCATGTTTCTGTCACGCCCCAAAATCCCATCGGGCCGGACTGGCACCCGAAGCCGAGAATGCCCGGGAGAACCCATTCAAATACCTGTACTTTCACTTACATGTCACCAAAAATTTGGACAGCACTTCGTTGCATATAGAAGGGTCTAATTACCTGTATCAGTACAACACGCACAAATATATATATATAATACTTGGCCGTCGGGGCCACCACATATACAAATATAACATCACTATATAAACTCCCATGACTTTACCCTTCCTTATGTCTACAAAGCCTCTAGGATATACATGACATAACTAGGGTCGGGACAAACCCCCGCCCACACATGACTCCTGTACAATAACAAAACATAAGGAACCAACTCGGAAAGATCCGAAGCAAACTGGAGCTCACCAACAATAGCTGTATGACCTGGCTCCTATCTAAGCTGTGAATGAGCTGAAGCACCTGTGCCTGCAGCATGAAATGCAGGTCCCCCGTGAGGGACGTCAGTACGAAATATGTACTGAGTATGTAAAGCTGTAAATAATCATATGTGATATAGGGGATCAAGAAAATCAGACGCAAGTGAATAAATCATAATAGAAGTGAACCACACTTCATAAACACTTTTAGGATCATGTACATTATCATTAATCTGAATTGGGTTCTTGAATTCAAACACATTTGTGGAACGGTATACATTCGTTCATTTCATTCTTTACAATTATCATTCGCCATTACCTCCTCCTCCCGAACCTCCAACCACCTAACAATAATCAATACTGTATCGTACTGTGACCATTAGGATGCCCCCAGTACATATCAACTGGGATCGACCCATGCTAGGCTTATGCCCCTGGGATACCACCCATAAACACATAAATAGGGATCGACCCATGCTAGGCTTATGCCCCTGGGATACCACCCACACGTATATCAAGTAACACACATAAGAGATCTTTCCAATAACTTAGTTCAAAAGCTTTTGAGATTATTACATTAGTGTTCATGCCAATATAGTACCTTTGGAACAATGATACATCAATAGGAATCAAGTAATAGACCTTCTATACAATAACAATGTCATAAAGACTCATTGGTACATCAACAATGTGTTTCAGAATCATCAATATCACAATAATGAAATAGGAGCCTTTTGGTATATCAATGAAACATTTTGACACTTTATAAGATGGAAACAACTTCGTTGGTAACGTAGAACAATACATGCTTTTGGATAACCTCGGAATCTTACTTGATGGAACATTGGTGTTTTCATGCCAAAGAACATCGTTAGAGTATGCTTTACAAACCTCGTTGTAGGTTCGGATACCAATTCAACACAACTTCCCGCCTTCACAAATCACTTATCTACAATGAAATATTTGGCATCTAGTATTAGCAACCCAACACCACAATTCTCTTCCATATTTCCATACAACCAATATTTGCAAAACATTCCAAAAACCAACTTGAACAATAGGTTTATGTGTATATATATATATATAATCATCATTTCAATACCACATCATCACACCAAATCCCTTCACAATTCAACATAATCCAACATCATTTCTCAATCATCTTTCAACAACAATCACATAACATACTTCTTATGCTCACATGCATATATATATATATACATATCCATATAAATAACACCAACATAATTTACATCCTTACCATAAAATGGCCCTTTTGATTTCGAAGACCTGTTGGCACAAATAAGGGGTGCTTCTCGAAGCCCTCGAGACGGTGAACACAACTACGGAATCAATTTGGATTTTCTACGGCTGAATCACAAGATAATTGGAGTTGAAATTAGGCTAGGATTTCTTATTTTCAATAATTTGATGATAATTGATGGATATGAGACTAATTATATGTATATAATGACCAATTTTCGTCCATGAGGTGATGGAAAATGACCATATTGCCCTTAAAAATTTAAGTAAATCCGAATCTGTCCATGGTGGACTGTTTTGACAGGCTAAAGTAAATCGGCCATAACTCTTTGCTCTGATATCGGATTTGGGTGAAATTGGTATCGTTGGATAGATAATTCAAAGGGCTTTCATTTCATATAAAGTAGGCCACCCAGTTCGTCCTGTACAAGGAGTTATGATCGTTTGCAGTTGACCCTAAAAATCTGTTTTGATAGGCTGAAGTAAAACGAGTATAACTCCTTACTTAGATGTTGGATTTGGATGAAACCAATTGCATTGGAAAGATGACTCAAAAATCTTTCTTTTGATAGGTCGCAGATCTCCCAGTTCATTATATTGAGGGAGTTATAATCTTTCAAAGTTGACCCAAAAAACTGGCAGGCCTCAGTAGTTTGTGTGCAGGAAATTTTCCTGCACATTTACTGTTCACAACATCCCGGCCACCGTTTTATAGTTTCGAACGTGCTCGATTATATCCGAAACTTATCCGTTTTTGGAAATCTTTATATCGTTGGAAAGCTTATTCAATAACCTTCGTATGGAACCATCGACGGGCAAATTCCGGTATAAATAAAATAAAAAATTAATTCCATATAAATAAGATCAATACACGTACTTGAATATGCCAATATATGTACTTGAATACGGGGTGTTACAGTTTCCAACTCTGTGCCTTTTTTGTGGTCCTATATATAGATGGTATGGTTCATCATACTTTAGGAGATGAAGTGGTACAATTCCAGTCAAGTTTTAATTGTACAAAAATGACCAAAAGGGAAAATCTTGATTGTCTACTTCTTTTCCTCGTTTTTTTCTCTGTATCTGTAACTTTCATGTATCCTTGTTACTTTTGGAAATTCGTCGATAAAGTAGCTAAAAAAGAGAGACTTTTTGATATAATATATGTTAGGACTTGAAAATGACGCACTCAAGGAATATGATGAAAATAATATTTTGATATTTTATTTTGTGCATAACATATTTCTTATAAAACGTTACTACATAATATTTGAGTAATGTTGTTATAAATAGGTAATTTTAAACGTCCCGCTATAATAGACATCATTGTTGTTATAGGTAGAATGTTGTTATAGAGTAGTAAAATATAACATGAAAAATTGATTTCCAAGAAAATCAGACCGATATAGTGAAATCGTTATAACGAGATGACACTATAGAAAGCGACTTTATATATCAATGGAGCTTAGCAACTTTGGGTAAACATGAAATCAAATGCCAAGGATGAGTTAGACCGATATTAATCTTTAAAAAAAGATGGTACTTAATTTAGCTATAAAAGTTAATCCATGAAGTGAACCCTCAAACGTAAGATATTTTTTATTTTTATAAGAATTTCTTTACTAGAAATAATGTTTCTCCGACATTACAACCTCTATCATTATGATACTATTCATCAATCAAATTATTTTGTAAATTGATTTTCAATTGAGACTATCAATACTAAAAAGAAAATATATTCTGTCAATCAAACAAAATTTGATTTAGTAATTCACTTAAATAATAGAGGAGGTACAACACCATACCAACATAAAAAAATAATCATAAAATTGAAATTATTAACCTTTTCCAATATCTTTTGTTTTTATGAAACTTGTTATGGACAAAAATAAGAACCGTGATGATCAAGAAGTACGTACTATCATTTTCCTCAATGCATCAGGATATGATTATCTTTATCAAATCTTTAATTAACTAGTACGAGGTCTAAATTTAACGAGAAAGATTAAAAGTGGACAATGGGAATGTACGCTCTTGTCATTTCCAACAACTCAATGCCAAACCATTAAAAGACTTGAATGATATTCTCAATTTGGATCATACTCAATCAAAGTTGAGTAATGGTCCCATTTACTTTATATATCAAATTGAAGTGGACCCATCAAGAATTTATATCCACGAATCTCCTTTTAATATTTTCCCAATAATATTCTATTTTCTCCAGTCATCAAAATATACATTAAATTGATTACCACAAATTTGAATAATAAATATTACTCTCTCCACCCCCGACACATAACTCATTAGTCATTACTCAGTCTTTATCACATTTTTATAATTAAAAATAATGTAACTTTAATCATATAATTCACTGTTTATCTTTAACTACATGACTTGTATGATCCACTTAATATAATAAAAATCACTTTTTTTATGAAAAGATAGAATATATATGAAAAAGTATATTTCATTTTTTAAATTTTGTTTCCGGTTAAATAAGTAGAGGGGGAGCTAGAGTATCGACTTTGATACACAATATTTTTCTCAAATCTATTGAAATGTATTTAATATTAAATTAGAATTCAGTAACTTAAAAGATTTGAAGAAAAATTTATGAATATCAAAGTCTGATTTCGCCTCTATACGATGATATAAATGAGACGTATGGAATAGTTTATATTAAAAGCCTAGCTAGCTATAGAAACTATAGTACCCCATACATTATTTATTCGCTTGCAGTACCTAATCCTATCATATTAAAGAAATCGAGAATCTAGCAAATTTCATGGGTGATTCTTCTTCAGCTGCTTTAGATTTTCATGCTTTGAATTCCACTTCTAACAATTCTCCTCTCATGATCAACTCAAATATGGAACTCCTAAATAGCATAAGCCAACAACTTGAAGATGATCAGAATTTCGACTCAAATATTCATCAACACGGCTTTTTGGCTTTGTCAAATGATCAAAACTTCTCTAATCATCATCAACAACAACAACTCCCCATCATGCCTAATTTTCATGCTGATCGTATGAATATTAGCCATGATATTAATTATGATCCCGCCACCGCTGCTGCTGCTGCTCAATTTTTTACTTTGGGAGGTCCAAGTTATGGCTGCACTGGCAGTATGAATAATTCAATTCCTGAATCAGAATCCATGTTGAATAATGACAACAACAACATTCCAACTCCTCCACCTCTAGTCTCTGGAAATGCTGGCAAGGTGATCAATACAAATTATGTTCATTTTTTTTAATCACCCTTTCTTCTTTCTTTTAATCGGTGTTACAAAAAGATTTATTTTATTTTGATATAAGTGGTTATTTTTCACCTCGATGGTCGATAATTCTTTCTAACATCTCCATCTGAGAACGACCCATTCTTGAAACCATTGCGAATGAACAAGATATTGAGGGATTATCAACCTGTTATTTCTATCATGCCACTAATTAAAATTTATTACATTTAAGTGTAATGTGTCCTGTTGGGAGCTAGTGGAATTCTAGCTTGTTAAAAAGGGGTTCAGAAAAGTGCAGATGATTATTTTTTTTTCCCCATGATTTTTTGGGTAGAACAAATGTGAAGGGAGAAAGAGAAAACGGAACAATCAAAAAGAAGCTGAGAAGCCAAGAGAAGTTGTTCATGTTAGAGCAAAGAGAGGCCAAGCTACTGATAGTCACAGTTTGGCTGAAAGAGTAAGAATTCTTTAATTAAATTCAATTTATAGTACTCTTATTGTTATGCGTTTCTATAATAGTCATCGCCTGTAATAATATTTCACTGGAACAACATAATCATGTTTATGATAGAAACGTTTTTCATGTTATGTTATAATATAGGTTTTCTCTATGACAATATTTTTCTATATAGCAATCAAAAAATTAGGAAAAACTTATCAATGTTGCTATCGACAGGTTTGATTGTATTTGTCAATTTATCACATGCATTCATCATTAGCATATTCTATGAATAGAAAGGCTTGCAAAATCAAAATTTTGAGTAATTTCTTGTTTGTGATCTAGCTTCGAAGGGAGAAAATAAATGAAAAGCTCAGATGCTTACAAGAACTTGTTCCTGGATGTTATAAGGTAATATTATATGCTTGCTATATACTTACATAATTTCAAACAATCAAAATCCTTCTTGTTCAATTTTCGTACATATATATTTATATTGAAGAAGAGTTTCTAATTAGCTATGTTGTTCGGACTCTTAAAAAAACAAATGCATGTTGGATCCTTTAAAAGTAGTATATTTTGTAACAATCCGACATGGGTGCAGCAACATTTTTGGAGAGTCATCCGAGCAAAATAGTTTCCTAGAACTATGTTTTACTAAATCACAATTCTTATTACACGAGTAAATGTTGCAGACTATGGGAATGGCAGTGATGTTAGACGTAATTATCAACTATGTCCGGTCATTGCAGAATCAAATTGATGTAAGATATAGATAGACATATATTATGTTCTTATATTTCATAGTGCAAAGTTAGAAAAATATTTAACAAATTTAATCGAAGTCTTCTCTAATATTCTTTGTTTTTTTGAAGTTTCTTTCAATGAAACTATCAGCAGCAAGTTTGTTTTATGATTTCAACTCTTCAGAGATGGAAGATATGGACTCAATGCAGGTACACTTCTCAAATTTTAATTTCCAAGTGCTTTCACTAATTGTGCATACTTCTCATTTTCTTCTATGTTAAATGATAATCATACCAAATAAAAACATTCTCAATGAAAAAAACAGTATTTTCATCACCAATTAATCTAGCCTTATTAAAGTAAACGATATTCATGATCCTTCATTTTGCTGGTCCTCTCTGATAGAATCATAAATAAATTGTCTCCGCTTACCTGACTTTTTGATAGGTTGAAATTAGAGCATGATTCAAACATGATGCACGTATGCATCATGTCATAAGTAAAAACTGAATATAAAAAGAAAAGTTCATTAAAATAGTAATTAACACTAATTAGAAAAATCAAAGTAAAAAAATGAATTGACTATCAAAAAGAGAGAGAAAATTGCAAGAACCACAACCCACAGGTGGCTGCATACATCTTAATTCTTATCTGCTTTCCAATTATACTCAGAACGATTGCTTTAAGAAGTCAAACACAACACATACCATTCTCAAATTCAAGTTATCACTGAGCTACAACATAGTTAAAGACAAGTTAAAATATGATGAAAGCAACGAAAGAAACTAATTCACATAAAGAAGATCACGAGCGGATATCAATTATAAACAATGTATCATTATTCATTAAAATGAACAAATTCATATAGAAGAACCGTAATTAAAACAAAATCAGCTCCCAAACCAAAGAAATTTAAAGGGAAGAATCATTATCAATATTGATTATTTATAATTCATATATAACTTTTAAATTTATTAACTAAAAGGACTAAACGAAAATAAAAAGAAGGATAATAGTGAATGTAAGAAGACGATTTGAACCAAAACTAAAAGAAGTAGAAGTGACCACCTTGTTGTGGTAAAGTTTAATCAAAATATCATTTATATAGAATTTTATATATATATATATATATATATATATATATATATATATATATGGTAAAGTTTTAATTGAGCGAAAAGTGTTAAATAATGATTTATGTTTGGAACTAAAACCATAATAGTAAAAGAAAACGTACAGTAGTTATTTTAAAATTTTAGGTGAGATTTTATTTTTCTTTTTTGCTTAAAGTTTTCTATTAAATTATTTTTTGTTCTCTTATCATATAGTATAGGATTTTTTTGGTATCATATATTTCAAGACTCCTTTTTCATGTATAGAAGGAAATAAAAAATTTACCATTGTTAATTCTCTATATATTTTTCTTTTATCATATAATTTTGAACTCCTTGATTTTAAATATTAAAAATATAATCATATAATTTAAGAAAAATAGTGAAAAACGATTTTGTCTATTGCATAGTATTTTAATGAAGGGCAAAAAATTCAAATCACTTCTCTAAATAACTTCACACTTTTAATATATTATAGATATATGTGTGTGTAAAGTGAAAAACATGCTTCAAGAAAACAGACTTTTGTCTTATTTTATTTCAAAGGTGGTGTTGATATCTATTCTTGAGCATCGACTAATTTGGATTTATGTTATTTAGTGTGGGGATGTGATGGGACTGAGACGCTCTCTAAGAAAAAAAAAATTCTCTATTTTCGAAGCTCTTGAGACTTTAGTTAAGAATATAAAATTATGCCTATCCCATTACAATCGTCGATAGCCTCATTAATAGTTGATATTGAGGGCATCTATTTTTAATTTCTGTGTATTAGAAGGTCAAATTTCTTATACCAAGTTAGAATTACCTTGAAATTTAACCTACTTTATCTAACGCGTACATATACACAAATTAGCATTGGCATTATACAATTAAATATTTCTAAACAACATTATTTATCTAAATTATTTTTAACTTCTATAAAAGAATGTTGTTACAGAATATACACAATATAACATAAAATGAAAAATCAGTTGGAAAGAGAACTTGACCCTTAGGGGCATTTTGGTTGGGAAATAAGTTATCCTGAGATCAACTATTGCGGGATTAATTATTTCGAGAATAGTCCTACTATGAAGAAGGGATAAAATTAAAACTATAATTTCGGAATAACTAATCTCAGAATGAGTTAATTTTTTATTCCATCAAACACAGGATAAGCTTATTTTAAAATTCATCTGAAATTAGTTATTCCTTATCTCTTGTATCAAATGATCCCTTATAGTGAAATGTTATTATAAAGAATGATTGTCGTAAAGAGCCCTCTCTAACTACATATAGAATTTATCTTTTGATATTTCCCATAAATTTGATGTTTGGATTGACATTAAGAATACTATTGGTAGGGAACAAATGGGTATGCAGCACAAGGAATGGGGAAGAATATTGTTGGCGCAGGGTATGGAGGATTTCCTCAGTTTCAAACATCTTGGCCTCTTTGACCTAATCATCATCATCCTTTTAAGAAAATATATGTACTTATTTCATATTATTACAGTACAATAATATATGTAACAGATAATTTAATATGTTTGGACTCCTATTTTATGATTAACCCTTCATTACCATTTCAGTTATCTTCTGTTTTTTGTAATAATAATAATAATTTTATATTCAAAGTAGTTCCTCTACCAAAATGGTCACTGGTTTTGAAGAAAATGCAACTATACTGTTAAATAGGTTGAGCTACCAACAACGACCGCAACAACAGCAACATACTGAAAGGTTAGGGGTGTACAGACCAAATCGTCAAGTCAAATCAAATCGACGAACCAAATTAAATCGAGAAAAAAACCGACTTAATGGTTTGGTTTGGTTTGGTTGGTTTGGCGTTTAAAAAACAAAACGACCATTCTTGATTTGATTTGGTTTGGTGTTAACCAAAAAGAATCAAATCGAACCCGAATCAAACCGGCACACACACACATATAAATATACATATATGTATGTATGTATGTATGTATATATGTATGTATGTATGTATATATGTATATATGTATATATGTATATATGTATATATGTATATATATATATATATGTATATGTATACTAGATAAGTATGCTCGTGCTTTGCGTGGGCACAACATAAAAAGTATATATGTTTACTTCGAACGATAAAATTGAAGAATAAAAATTCAGGCAATTATTTTTCATGCGTTGAAAATGGTGGATGTTTCTAGAAATATTTTTGAGAAGAGAGGATATTTTTAAAGTGAGTTTAATGAGTACCGAAAAGACGATTTTACCCTTGATCGTCCTTGAACTCATCTTTATATATATACTAGATAGGTATGCCCGTGCAACATATAATAGAAATAAACTAATCAGTGAGAAATTTATTTTACCTTTTTTCAACAGGTCATTCAATCATGAACATTCTAATCCACATAGGCTTTGATACCGTTACATACTTTGAACCAGCAGTTATATTGTCTTTCCACTGTGAACAAATACAAATAGGCTCAAGTACCTGAGGTCAGACGTTTGTGCATATCATTATACATGTGAAAAAGAACATATATGCATAACATTACAACTGTACTGATCTCCGGTATAATTGGGAAATCAGTATCTTAGTAGGAATAGCACATGCAAATAGACTTGTCAATTATGCAATTCATAGATTAAATAGTACTCCAGTAGATAATGTCTTCCTCTCTTCTTTAAATTGACAGTATGACCAATGATTTGAAATAACCAGCAGTTATATGGTAATTTTATACTTATGTAAAGTTATAGAGTAAGTATTTTCATTGAACATGACAAGTTGTTCACTTCCAACATAACTCATTCTATTGGTCTCACAAGGATGTGATATTTTTTCTGAATACAGGTAAGAAATGTCTACATATTCTTGACCATAAACGAAAGAACAATTGATACATGATAAGTGATATAAGAAAACATACATTGCTGACAATCATGAGTTGGAATAAAATGAGAGCAGCTCCAGCCAATGCCGTTTCAGTAAAAAAGCCTGTTCTTGTTATTTCTTTGTTTAATGGTATCATCCTAAAGATTCTTGGAATTCATTTTGCCAAAATAACAATATCCAACTGTTCTTTTGTCACCAGAGTAATGGGTCGATTCATGTTAGGAGTGATGATGAAGATCATAATCTGCACCAACATAAGGGTAAGTTTACATGTCAAATATATATCATACTGTCTTTAATCTTACTGAATATATATCAGACATATTGTCTTTGAAGCATAATGTAATTAGAGACAAACCTGTGGGAGCGGAAGAACAGCTAGAATGTCAATGATTAGATAAGATGAAAAGTATCTCTTAGCTATAAGGGATGGGTCCTCAATCAACTCACCCCTACCAAATACTCGAGATGAAGGAGCAATAAAGCCAGTACGAAACTGCAGGATGATATGATAGACACAGAAAAGATCGGTGACTGATCGAAGAATAGAAATAGGGATCCTTAATGTACGATCCAAATCAATGCACTTCCTCTTGTTATCAATGATATGAATATAGAGGAACAATGGATCAATGGCCACTGGAATCATACAAGCTAAGACAAATATTTTTTCCAGAACTGAAGAAATGATTCTTCAGGATCAAGAATTTTATTTCTTGATGATCCAGAATCTTTTCCCAAACTGCTACTTAGAGAAGGGACGAGCAGTAATTTTCTAATTAAGCCACTTAATCCATTGAATCCCCTCTCAATTCCTCTTCTAATAGTACTCATCCATGAACTGGTTGATGTTTTACTGACTGAAAATATCCCATTATCTTCCGACTTACAGTCCTCAAACCTGAGTAGACCAGTCATATTAGATAGAAAATTTAAAGAATACTGCAGGATGGAAACACATATATTTTCTCATTTGAATCCACTTAATGTAGCATACAATTAGTCACTGTTGTAGCTAATTGAATTCATTCTTTAAATAGATATTATGTTATTAATATGGAATTTTGTGTCAAGATACTCCTTCAATAATGTATCTGTAAGACCCCACAAAATTCCTAACTTAATTCAGTCCTTTAAGCTTGTTAAGGGGGTCCCAGACTTAGAAAATTCTAGCTAAGTTTCCAAACTTAGTTTATTTTAGCCTTCGAAAGTTGGCAATCTCATTTTGCAACCTTAATGTCCTTTAGTAGTCTATATTTTTGTTAATTCATGATCAGGAAGGTCAATAGGTGTTCCCGGACAAGTTTCGAATTTTTCGAACCGCGTTTAGACCACGTTCGAAATCCCAAAACAGTGGACAAACACGATCATGGCGCGCTGCGTCGCCTATCGCATTGGTTAATATTGTTGCAGGTTGCCAGAGTCAAACTCCTGAGACACTACGCGATCAGGGCGCACGCGTCGAGTATCACGTCGATGGCATCGACGCGCCGCGTTGACAACCGCATCGGTTATCGCATTGGCGCTGGCTACAGCGTCACTGGGCAGTTTTGATTCATTAAAAGCCGCGTCCTCAGGGTTATTTCTGTCGCTTTTCCCACACCCTTTAGCCCCATAACACTTTAGCCCTTTTTTGGCTAATCATATTCATTATTCACAAAATCCTCAAGAACAAAACCCTAGGGCTATCAATTTCCAAGAGATTTCACCATCAACCTTCAAGAAATTATCAACTCAGGTATGTAAAGTGTTTATCCAAGGGTCCCTTTCACCCTTGGAGCTCAAGAAATCCTTTCAAAATATGAATTTTGAATTCCATGTTGTGGGTTTGTTTGTACACATATTTATGTTGTGATATGATTTCCAAGATTGAATCTTTATTGAATTCTCATGAATTTATGTTAGTATGTGGATTGAAATCCTTAAATTTGAAGTGTTTGATATAGCCATGATCCGTTAGTTGTTGATTCATGCCCTAGAAAAGGTTATGCCTTCCATGTGTTTGTAAAAATACCTAAATGAATAAGAATTGTGTATTATGATCTATTTGTGATCTCAATGATGAATTCATGATGTACCCACATGTTCAAAATGACTCTCATGCTAAAGCTATGTCTTGTAATAATTTGGTAGAATGCTCATAAGTATGGATTTGTGAAACCATGATATGTTAGCATGCATTCATGTTCATGTGTAAGCTTATGACTTGCAAATGTTTTATGAAATTCCTCAATGATTGTATTATCAATTATTGACTATGGTCATCTGTTCAAGAAGTGTCATGTCCCATTTATTTTCATGCTATCGAGTCCTGGGGTATTTAATACCCGATAATTTAGTTGTGTGCCTAGAGCCAGTGTCATTTTTCAAGATAACCTCAGTCAAGTCATGATCAGTAGTACTCTGAGTCAAGTTTCAGAACACAGTAGAACTCAGTCAGTTAGATGACAGTATTCAGTATTCAGTTCAGTCTCATTCAGTATTCAGTTCAGTCCTTAGTAAATTCAGTCAGTTAATAGAACTTAATAGTATTTCGTCAGTCAACAGAATTCAGTAAACTCAGCTCATTTAAAAAGTATAATTAGTAATAGCTCAGTCAAACCTAGTATGAACTAGGAAATCAGTTTAGTGTCTATTCAGTTGGGAGTAGGATTCAGCACTGAGTAAACCCAGGGAGGAGGGCTCACCTGTCAGTCGGTAGAGGGTGTGATCCTTAAAAGCAATCTTTGCATTTCGAAACTACGTAGCCAGTGTAGGTTGAGATATATCCCTACGAATCTAGGGTTAATACATCTTATTCGAGTTCTCCTACCAGTGAGGGGTTGACGGAAGGGCTCCCTATCAGTAGAAGGTTAACTCGCAGCTTGTCTTTACCCGTGGCATGGTATTAATACCCTTCCAACTAGGGGTCACATGTTGGACCCCACCAGTTCAGATATGGGGCATATCGGTCAGATGATTACCTCTCACAGTCTTAGTCTCAGTCTTCAGTAATGAACTCAGATAGTTTCTCAGATTTCAGGATTGTCAGATACAGTCACTCAGCTCAGTACAGAACTCAGCTAGTTTCATCAGAATCGGGACTGTCAAAAATAGTCATTCAGTTAGCAGTACATCAGTTATCAGTAATCCATGTTATCAGTAAACTCAGTATAGTTCCACAGATTCAGAACTGTCAGATACAGTCGTTCAGTTACCAGTTATACAGTATCCGTAGACTTAAACATTTGTTAGTTAGTATTTAGATTCAGTATTCAGCATTATCACGACCTCAGTTACAGTCCACGTATCCATGCATGTATTCTCACACAGTCATGTTAATGTTATTCAGTCAGTTATAGTTCATGCATATGAACCCTTGCATTCAACCTACCTCACTTTGCATACCAATACATTCTCACATACTGACGCATACTTTTCTCTTGCTCTATAGTGTCTTATACCATAGGTTCGGACGCTCAAGTTCCCGATCGTACTTACCATTTCAGATTTCAGCAGTCAGAGTCAGTGGGGATGTCATACCCCAAATCTCATTGGAGCAGACTGGCACCCATAGCCGAGGAGGCCTGGGAGAACCCGTTCATAACCTATACTTTCACATTTACATTACTTATGAAAATTAGAAATTTGGGCAGCACTTCGTTGTAAAAAGAAGAAAACAGTACCTGTATCAGCCCAGCAGACACGCATAAATATATATATAAACAGTAATTGGCCATCAGAGCCATCACGTCTATCAACCAAACACTCCTATGGCTGTACAATATGTCTACAAAAGCCTCTACATAGATACACAACTGAGTTAGGGTCGGGACAAACTCCCGCCCACAAAAGACTTTTATACAAATACCAAAAATACATATAGAAACGACTTGGGATGCCCCGAAACAACTGGAGCTCACCACTAACAACCGAATGTCCTGGCTCTTACTGCGGAGGTGTACGACCTGAAGTACCTGTTCCTGCAGGCATGAATACGGGTCCCCCGTAAGGGACGTCAGTACGGAAATATGTACTGAGTATGTAAGGCAATGAGTATCAAGATGAGATACAAAAGATCAACAGAACCCAGATACCAGTGAATAAACAGTATGAGTAGACCACACTTAAAAGAGTTGATGGGATACCTGCACATTACGTTCATATCATTACTTCCCGTAATCCTTATCAATACATATCATATGTCATACAATGGCCAACTAATCAGTGGTACTAATACAATACATCAAGGACCACCCCTGGAATAGCATATATACATAAACTTTATAATACAATGGCCAACTGATCAGTAGTACTAATACAATACATCATATCATCAATTTAAAATACAGACATTCCATTTCTTAATTCAATTAATCTTTGAGATTGGTTACTTTGTGGTCACACCTTATGGAACTTGAAACCATGATACCTCA
The DNA here is from genome assembly GCA_030864225.1 of Capsicum baccatum var. pendulum. Taxonomy (NCBI): domain Eukaryota; kingdom Viridiplantae; phylum Streptophyta; class Magnoliopsida; order Solanales; family Solanaceae; genus Capsicum; species Capsicum baccatum. Next base: position 9,501,951 of record CM061552.1, read on the forward strand.
ATAGGAAAACATGTAAATAGGTAATCAATATCATGAAAATGAAGTAGAGAATCATGGATACCTCATTAAACCATTTCGGAGTCAACAATAGTATATGGACATTTTTTTGACTAGCCGGACATCTTAAAAGTGAAAACAAGTTCAATTGGTAGTGTCGAAGATCATATGATGTTATTATGTGTCATGTGTCGTAGGACAATGTTGGAAGCTTACTTGAGAGTGCCATGGGTCATTATTCATGCCAAAGATTAGATAGAGTATGTCTTACATACCTTGATATAACCACTTCAATACAAGTCCAACTTGACTTCCCGTACTCTTCGAACACTTATCTACAATAAGTCATTTGTGGCAAACTAGTATTAGCAACCAAACCTTACCATTTAGGTATTAACTTCACCAAATAATGTCTAGGAAGTAATCCTTTAACTCATCAATAAGAGTGCTACATACATCTTCTTATACTCTTATTATATTCACATATCATGCATTTTCATGAAATATCCCTCAACATCACTCTTAGCCTTTATTTTCCTTCTTAATCACCATCCAATACCAGCATGATCACTAGGCATACATAACCACCAATATAATGATATATCACCACAATTCATCCTCCATAATCCAATACAACAACTTCCATAATTTACTACTAACAATTTATGCAAAACAATTCATAACTATGTTTCTAGTTATCTTCCAACATCAAGACAATACTCATAATCCTTTATCAATACTTATTCATGGATAAGAATCAAGAATAAACAATATTCATACCTTAACAATGAACTCTTGTATTTAGAATCCTCCTTACATAACCATGGGGTGCTTCTCGAAGCTTTCGAGATGGTGAACACAACTACGGAACCAATTCGAATTTTCTACGGTTGAATCACAAAATATTTGAAGTTGAAATTAGGCTAGGGTTTCACCTTCTCTTAATAATTGGATGATATATGATATATATGAGGCTAAGTGTAGGTTTATAAAGACCCATTTTCGTCCAAGAGGTAATAGAAAATGACCATTTTGCCCTAAAAATTTAAATAAATCTGAATCTGTCCCCAGTGGACAGTTTTGACAGGCTGAAGTAAATCGATCATAACTCTTTGCTCCGGTATCAGATTCGGGTGAAACCAATTGCATTGGAAAGATAATTCAAAGGACTTTCATTTTCATATAAAGTATACCAGTTCTTCCTGTACAAGGAGTTATGGTCGTTTAAAGTTGACCCAAAAATCTGTCCCACAATTCTGTTTTTTTTTTTGATAGGCTGTAGTAAAACGGGTATAGCTCCTTACTCAGACATTGGATTTGGATGAAACCAATTTTATCGGAAAGAAGACTCTCGGAGATTTTCGTCGATATATAGCAGCTCACACAGTTATTTTTGTACAAGGAGTTATGATCATCTAAAGTTGATCCAAAAAAATAATTGCCTAGCTGCAGTAATTTTCCTGCAGATTTACTGTTCACAGACTCCCCGGCCACCGTTTTGAAATTTCGAATGTGCTCGCTTATATGAAATACTCCTCTGTTTTGGAAAAACTTTATATCGTTGGAAAGCTTATTCCAATACCTACACATACAACTATTGACGGGATACTTCCGAACACCATAAACTTAATTTAACCCATACGCAAGCCTTTAGGACTCCATATAATCGCGATAAGTGTACGAAAAAATTTACGGGGTGTTACAGGGGAGTTCTCATATTTTGAGGACATGATTATTTCATTCTTTAAGTATTTCAGTAGTTAGTTATTTTCAGTAGATGGAATTAGTTGGGGACATGTCCCATTAACTCTTCATTCAGACAATTTAGAGGCTTTCAGACTATAGCATGTTCAGACAGTTATTTCAGTCTTGGTATTATCATACATTGTTCAGACGTTGTTTTATTCAGTATTGTTTAGTATTTGAAACTTATGGCAAGCTTTTCGCCAGATTCCCGCATTTATTTTAGTTATATTATTATTACAATATTACTATTATCCAGTGCTCAGTTACAGATATCATTCATGGGTTAGCTAGTGGTCCTTCGAGGTTGTTAGCACCGTGAAGCATCCGAGGTACCAGACTTGGGGCGTTACAGTATCTACACAACTCACTGTAACTATTTATTGTAAGATCAATGTACATTAAACTACTCAGCTAAGTTGAGCTCTATAACCGACCAAGTTGCTATCTAAAGTAACATCTATTTTACCTCTCTAGAGAGTTATACTTCTGAGATGCACTGCTCAGCTGTATATTATATCTTTCTTCAAACTATCCTTAGTTGCTGCTCACTTGTCAATGAGTCAATCGTTAAAAATATTACTTTAGTTTATCAAAATCGAAATTATACTGTCATGTTGCTCATGTTAACGTTTCATTAATTTAGACATACCATCGAAAAATACACACACTATAAATATCATCCACATATAATGACCATTATTTCGATTGTCGGTCTCCATAATTATATTTATCTTGTAACTCTAATAAAATCAATGTACAAGTAGCTGATTAACCTTAGCAATGTAGTAAAATATCAAAATGTTATTTAATGAATGGTAACACCGATAAGGTATGTATTAGGTACAAAATCATAAAGGAAAATGATGCGTATATTTAATTATTTAAACCACAATATCAGGCATCAAAGAACAACCAGAAACTGATTAAGATAAGAAATAATGTATTCACTTAAAAAAAACCTGAATAACATGTGAAACATTTAGAATGTCAATACCACGTGTTGCAGCATCCGTGCACACAAAAACACCACCTTCCTATTGGAAATCAAGCAAATTCTTTGTGCGCTCCTCTAGAGAGCTTTCACTATGGTAGCAGAAACATTCAAGCCCAGCTCTCCGCAATATCAGGCATCAAAAAACAACCAAAAACTGTTTGAGATAAAAAAAATAATGTATTTACTTAAAAAAACAAACCTGAATAACATGTGAAACATTTGGAATGTCAATACCACATGTTGCACATCTGTGCACACAAAAACACCACCTTCCTGCTGGAAATCAAGCAAATTTTTTATGTGCTCCTCTAAAGAGCTATCACTGTGGTAGTAGAAACATTCAATCCCAGCTCCTGTCAAGATTTTAGCAATAGCTTCCACGACCTCTACAGTATTTGCAAAGACCATGGTTCTGAGAACTCCAGAATCTACGTAGAAGAGTAAACACTATAGGTAAATTTAGTATGTCTCAGCAAAAGAACTTGATAGTTGATACTAGAGTATACAACTACTTACAGGGGGCCTTGCTTTAACTTATCAAGAACTCTGTCCTTCACTAACGCATCCACACAACCCCAAGGATAGATGAGTTTTCTTCACTAGCTATGAAAACAGCAACCACTGTGGATTTCAGCTGTGGCTTTATCTCTCCCAGCCACTTCATAAGATCGGAGACAAGAGCCATATAACCTAAACAATTAGTAGTTCCATGTCCTTAAAGTTTATCACCATTGATGCTCAATGAAAGGGGGTCAAATTCCTGGATATGAAATTATTTTATTGTTGTATGATAGATCATTATCATTGTCGACTTATAAAGGAATATAATTTACAAAAATGTTAAAGGAAAGCATTAGCAATGTCTATCATGTCATTCAGGTTTAAACTTACCCAATTAGTACACACCTATACAACAACAACAACAAAAAACCTCGTGTATTTCTATATGATTGTATATTCCTCATACAACCTAAATTTAAAAATATCTAACCTCTAAATGAAATAAAAAATATATATATATATTAACAAGAATAACCATTCTAACAAGTGCAATATCTTTTTTTTGGGAAAAAAATTACCTACAAGGATGTAACTTCAGTATCTAACCAAAAGGCTTGGAATTCTGCTAAAAGATTATTTAAATTATCTGTGTAGAAATTCAAAAAGTGTCATGTCATTTTTTTATCTTTGTTTTTCCTTCCCTAAGATTGACAGTCATTTTATTGAAATTCCATTCAGAAATTTTTCTGAATTATGATCCGCATGGATGGATAAAGCGTGCTCGCTGGCTGTTTTACTTAATGACCCTTTGTTCACTTTAGTCTTATTGACAAGAATGGGAAGAGAGCTTACCTTTCTCATTCATTCTATTAAAATCTTATGATTGCAATTTCAGTAAATTTTTAGAGGGAGAACAAAGTAGATATCGACATTTTAGCTCAAATTAATATAGAAAATTCATGAACGTAATAGCAATTCAATGTACAAACCTGTGAATTACTTATCCTAACTGGTCGATTAGTTTCTAATAGTACAATGAAACTAATGATCTCGCTTAAATCTTTATCACATTGCTAACCTGTGATGGCAACACTCTAGAGTTTAAATGGCAATTATATAGAATGAAGTTGTTAGCCAGCACAATAAATCAAACAGAAAATAAGAACAATAGTCATCAAGATAGATTGCAAAATCGACATGCTAAAAAAAGCGATATACAGTTATTAAATTGTAGGTGAAAAATTATGGGATACCAATGGAACCTTCATGGCTAATTGGTTGGCTTCTTCAAATTCCACCTCAATGGTGAGGGTCCGATTCCTACATTGTAATCCCCTCCTTGTTTCCCCTTCCCCTATCCACAATTTTAATTTTCTTTAAAAAAGGGAGACAATAGTTCAAATTTCAACAAAAACAAAAATCTCTAGGTAACTTTTGGCTATCTACCTAATATTTAATGGATTAAGTTACACGGTAGCTATGTTGGTTGGAGGTAACAAGTACCGGGTAGAATAGCAGAGATGCGGGCACCAAAGTTAAAAAAAATGTGAAATACTAAAGCCTCTCAACATGCATTTTGTCTTAATACAATATGAATAACCTAGTTCTCACACTGCAATACTACAACAATTCAACTTATAGCCCCTTCCACTACTATAAATGTAATGTTTAGGATAAGTCAAATTAATATCTATTAACTCCCTATTAGGCGTAGGTATCCAGTCAAACACCACCACTAATAAAAACAACAATAAACATCAGATAGTATCAGAACAGTACAAAACAAAATAATGCAATAGTCGAACAACAAATAATAATGAAAAAAACAGAAAAACATAACTGTATTTGAATTTTTCAAATTCCACCATCTTAAACAAACATACAGTTTGAAAGAATGAGATTTAACTTAGAGTGATTCTCACTAATGTAGAGACAAGATTGTTATAACTAAGAAATATTTATGTCACAAAGCTTTACTAATTCCTCTTTTTTTGATTTCCAATCATGAATTTTGTTAAACATTAACATTCATCATCTTTTTTAAATCAATTCTATTAGATGCATTATTGAACATACAGTGAAGGGGAAAATTCAAACAAAAACATACCCATTTCTTCAAAACATTATCTCACGCATACGACATGCCCTGTTAATATAGGCAGTATGTACCCTGTTGCCGGTTTATTGGTCATCGTGCATACCTGTTGGTGTCAAGACTAAAAAGCCAAAAAGGTTAATCAGTTGTAACAGTGAGTGATAGTCAATTCTGCTCAGCAATAGTTCAAACTTACCTTTCCCTCAGCTTTCTTCAACTTCTTACAGCTATAGTTATTGTTCCAAGAGGATCTCATTCGAAACTTTGGGAGGAAATTCACTTTATAATACTTGTAGAGTTACCACACGTGAATACCTTATAGTTTAGGTTTTTGGTAAGTACCATTCAAAATTTAGCATCGTGTGTGTTGTATTAGCGTTCGTAGCGTATTCCAAGCCACCACAGTTTGAGCAGGTATCGACATAATCACAATCTCTCCTTCTCTTAAACTACCAGACCATATATACATATGTGTCAATGAATTCGCAACAACAAAATGACCCTCTAACCCCAACTTCAACACACAACCATGAACGGTGAACCTGTCTCTCCTTATTCAAATCCTTCAAGTTACCACATTCTCTTAAAACACTCCCAAGTGTAAATGCACCAGCCAAGTACCCCAAACTCAACCCATACATTTCCGTAAACAAACTTAACGCCTTATCATTCAACTCAAATTCAGTTAACCCAATAATCATCGCATTCCAAGAAGCCAGATTTCTCTCATCCATTTCATCAAACACCTTACACGCTCTACCCAAATCACTAATTTGTACAAACCCTCTAATTAAAATGTTAAAAGACATCACATTTCTTTTAGGCATTTTATCAAAAAGTTGAACTACAATGTCTAACTAACCCAATTTTGTATACGCATTGAGCAAATGGTTGGAAACAAACTTGTCTCGAAAATAACCAGGGGTTATTATGAGAGAATGCAATTGTTTAGTGAGGGAAAAAGAGTTTCTTGGATGCATGATTGTAAAATAAAAGAGAAATATGATGGGTTGTTCCATATTAGGTACTAATCCGTTTTCCGAAGAATCTCCATAGCTAAGTTGAGATAATACACATTGAATTAATAGACCTATATTAACTAAATATATAAGAGGCGCTAGCCAGAGCAGAAGCCACAAGAAGAACTAATTCAACAACTCAAAGTTCACAATGAATTTTATAAAGTTAAACTATGATAAGTAAATCAAGCAAAAGAGCAATAATTGCCAAAGTTAGGGAGCCTGGATACATAGAGGAACAATAATCACAATGAAGCAGATGGAAACCTCAAAGAAAGAAATCAGAATTAACGGTATGGTTAGGCATATGTAATTCAACAACCACAGATTGAAGAGGGAAGCACAATTTCTTTACCACAAAAAAAAAACTCTAATTTCATGAATCTAAATAAAATAAAATCCTTAAAATCAAACTTGTCAGATGCACCATACATGGAAAACAACTAGATTAAGAGGTAGAGAAGGCAGACTTTTTGGATGAGATTTTCATTAATGCTCAAAGTGTTGAAAGTGATGATGAAACAGTCAACACCGAGGAGAAGTGCAAGCAAAAAGATAAAACAACTTTAGAATAAAAGATTGAAGAAATGGAGTCGAGGTTTGAGAAACTTGAGGAAGAGTTGAAAGAAGTTGTTGCCCTTGAAATTACTCTTTACTCAGTGGTATCTGAGAATAACAGTTGTGCACATAAGCTGCAGACACCTGCCAACGCCTTTCTAGACTGTACTCTGGGTAAACCAGTAACTTGTTATAATGTCATTTGAACCGTTTTAATCTAAGATTGGAGTTGGTGTTGGAGAGCTTAGGAAGTAGAATTGTATAATTGTGAGCGGAGAGAGAGACAAAGATAAATATCTAGAAGGGAAAGGAAAGCTCGTGGTTTGGTTTAAAAAATAAGTTTATCATTTTACCCTTAAAAGTGGGCATAATTACGGTCATGCCCTTGATCGTCCCTAACCGTCCTTTCTATATAGTAGAAATATATAAAAATAATTTGATCTTTCATTCAACATCCATGATATTCAATCATTACAACAACAACACAGTATACCAGTATAATCCCACAAAGTAAGATTTGAGAGTATAGAGTGTACGTACACCTTACATCTACCTCGGATGTGAGACAGAGTTGTTTTTGATCAATTTTGACTCATGGCAAAAATGATCTGGAATGAAATTCAGCCATTAAAATAGAAAATCTGAAAAGAACTGAAAATAAATCTGGGCAAATTTTTTTTTACACACTTAGGGGTTGTTTGATTGGAAAACAAGTAATGATGAAATTAGTTAAGTTGGGATTAGTTATACTTAGATTAGTTCTCCTGTTATTATTTTTTAGTGGTTGTTTGGTTTATGATACTAAAAATAATATACGTTGCACTCTTTCTAAGAATAAATAGATTGTTTGCAAAATACTCTTCATCTTATTTAGCTTAATTATTTTTCTTCATATTAAACCATACAAAAGAAATTGAAAGTTACTAATTTTTTTTAATTAACTTTAGTAGTTTCTTTTTTCTAAAAATAAATTTTAAGAAATTTATGTTGATATTTCTCAAACGTGTATGAAGTTTTAATATTTCATGTTAAATCACTTATTTTGTCCTAAATTCTATAAAATATTGATAATCCCATTTTTGTTAAAAAAATTCATCATCAAAATATGTGAAAAAAGAATTGTCGTTTTTCATTATTTAGTATCATTAAGATTTGAAGAGTTAAATTCTATTTTTGAAAAAGATTAATTTTTCAAACATTTTTAGTTGTATATAAAAAATAATTTTTTATTTAATAATTAAGCATGTACAAAGTTAGAAAGAGAATGTCGAGATACTTTAATTACTTATTCATGATAAATTTATTTGAAAAATAAAATTTTGAAGTAAGATTAATAAATATTTCTACAAAATAGAAAGACAAAAAAACCTTGGATCAATTTTCAATTTGATTGTATAAATAGTTTTTATGGTATCACTATTATTTTTCATGACTCGTCACTTTTGTAGAATTTAATAAGTTCAATAAATTATTCAAATTTATCATAATTTATGAAAATTTGTAGAGTAATTAAAATTTAAATTACAGATAAAATTGACAAAAAAATTGATGTGTGGACTACCAAAATGTCAAATTCTCTCTTATATATAGTAATGATTGTGACACTAAAAGAAAGTTAAAGATTTTTTATTTTGAAAATTGTTGGATGTTTCTAGAAATATTTTGGAGAAAAGAAGATATTTTTAAATTGAGTTTAATGAATGTTGAAAAGATGATTTTACCCTTGGTCATCCTTGAACTCATCTTTCTATAATATCTATTTCCAAAGTATGAATTTGTTCAAATGAAAAATTAAAAATATTTATATTCTTGGAATAGTAGGGATCAATTTGGGAAAAACTAATGTTTTGATATTTCAAGAGACAAATAAGAAAGTTAACTAATAGAGAAGATCACAGAACATAATAACCTAGGTAAAAATGTAATGTGTTATAATGTATGCATTAAGATGCACAGCGTTATACAAATAGCATGTTTGTAAGGTATTTTATTTTATATCAAGAAGCTTGAAAAAAAGAGTGAAGAAAGATATTTTCAAGTTAAAGACCTTTTGCCCTTAATAATGAGTATAATTACAAGTTTGCCCTTGGTCTTCTTCAACTCTCCTTTCTATATAGTAGAAATATATATATATATATATATATATATATGTGTGTGTGTGTGTGTGTGTGTGTGTGTGTGTGTGTGTAATTTGATACATAAAATATTAATAATCTACTTTTCCAACTAGTTTTAGTAATTTGCAATATTTTGAAAGTAGATGTAGATATATATTATGATTTGGGTCTTTAAGTTGTAATATTTATCCATTAATTGTTAATTCAGTAATCTAAAACCCAATATAAACTTAAAATTTTAACTTTTCACTTTTCATCTTACTTTTTAGTTTCAAGAGAGTTTTCCGCTCCTCATGTTTTCATAATTGTGATTTTTCATTAGCACATGAGTGAAAATATATTTGATCTAGTCTTCAATCACAATATAATTGTAAAAACTAAAGATTATAAAAAAATTAAGAAAAATCAAAAAAATTAAAAGAACCAACTTAAACCTAAATCGAAAAACCAATTTTTATGTTGGTTTGATTTGCTTTATAGTTTTAATAAATCGACATGATTGATTTAATTTATTTTTTAATAAAAATCAAACCGACCTATGTACACCCCTACTGAAAGAGTTAACAAAATTGAACCGCAAATTGCATTAAATCATGTCAAATTGAAAAGGAAATCGATTAATGGTTTAGTTTGATGTTGAAAAAAAATTGACTATAATTAGTTTGGTTTGACTTTAACTAAAAAAATCCAATCGAACCGACTCAATCTGATATTATATTTGTACAAATTTTAAAAATATCTAATACATAAATATATTTAGTCTTATGTAATTTATAAATATTTCTTAAACTTTACATAACTTTTTTTATCTTTCAACATATTATTTTAAGTTTAAACTTATATTGTTGAATGGTCCAAGAAGCTTTATAGCCCATAGATTATTAATAACTAAAATAAATCTCATATCAATACTAATGCTTACAAAAATATTTAATCAAAGAAGACTTACCTAAATATATCATATTTAAAAAATATTTGTCAGTTATAGCTATATAATTTTAATACATGCATAATTCACTTTTAATACATAGTGTAAATTTTTAAATAACACAAGCATAATACATTTAAGATACTTATAATACATCTATATTGCATTCATAATTTGTTTTCAATAAATAGCATTTTTTTACCAAAATAAGTATAATAAATTTTAATACACTTCAAACATATTTATGCCGCATACAAAATTTACTTTTAATACGTACTACAGTTGCTATTGATGGTAAATATTTTCTAAATATAGTATATCTAGGTAATAAATTAAAAGTATAAAACTAAAAGCAGTAAATATTTTATAAAAAGTACTCAAATAGGAATTTTTTTCTTCAATTAATTATGTACACTCTTATTACACAGAATTATCTAATTATTGGAGTTTGAATAAGATGGAATAGACACGTAACTTCTACATTGTGATATTAAGGTTTGATGCCATTTATTGATTGACAATAAATTAATATTTCATGAATATTTTCGTCAAATACTGGTTTTGGGCATAATATTTGCAAATTTTTACGTAAAATACTAATCAAATATTACAAATATTATTTGAAATAAACTTCTCAATTTTTTTTAACACGCCAAGTCTTTAAAAATAAATTCAATTTGTCAAGATGATTGAAGTATTATTTAAATATGACTTTGAATTATGTGTATCTAGACTTTTACCAAAAGAAAACGTGCATCTAGACTTCAATATTAAGTGTAGGTGTGTACCCTACAAATAAAATTGGGGTATATAAGAATGTCGAAAGAATGAGATCCTTCAACAACTTTACAATGTGTCTAAATTAAGAGTGACGAATATCAAATCCTCTCCACAAAAACATAAAATAAAATAAATTGAGAATGAACCTTCAAAATAATGACATATGAGAAAGAATGAAAGTTGCATGAATCGAAACAACCTTAATAAGGTCCATCAAATCGTATCTAGTGGAAATAAGCAAATACTCACAGGCCACAGCTAACAAATTAGGAGTTAGCCACAGACAAATTCTATAGTCACACAGAAAAATCGTCACTATTCCTTTTAAACAATGGATTAGCGATATTTAAAAAAAAAAAAAATCCTATTAATCACGTGCAAAATTCACTACAGATTAGCTGCAAAATTCGTACCTAATTTCACTTTTGTTTTCTTTTAGGGGCCTGGTGACCCTTTCGAACAAGATTCAATCATGCAAATACTGGGTCATGAGATGAAATATAGGAAATAGACAGCTTAACTGTCTTGAGATTCATTTAGCGAAATAACATTCTATAATGCCTCAAATAGTGAGGTATTTATTACTGTAGATTATGTCACATCCTTTTGTAGTAACTTGAAAAAAGCTTTAGCTGACTACTACATGCACGACTAAGCACTTAGCCTCATCTCTTTTTGGATCACAAGAAAAAAAGAAATTTAAAGGAAAAGTAGAGGTGCGCACTGAGCACAAGTTTGAAGGCGAAGAAAAATTTCTGATCACTGAAAGTCTAAAGCATTAAGAAATAATTGGTAGACCTTATGTGTCAAAATCTAATTGACTTTACAATATTTTGAAATACTAATTTACAGTTAGTGTGGCAAATAATGGGACAGGAGGAGTGACTCTTCAAATGATTGTAGTGGACCAATATCAGGACTCATGCATTTTCGCTAGTAGAGATTGACACCTAATGAGCGACTACCCATCCTTAAATGTTCGAATCAAACCTTAAGTTGTTTTACAACTAAATATAATTGAAGTAAAATGTTTGAACATGTTGAATGAACTATGAAGCTGTAAATTCAAGAAATAACTGAATAAAAAAGGAAACAATATAAATATAGCCTAAAATCTGACGCAACTAAAAATTGCTGAATTAAGAATGATAACAAGATAGTAGTCATCACCATGAACATAATATTTGGATCACGTTCACTGAAATTGAATATGGATTGAGCTAGATGACCGTTATGATTTGTCTTGAATTTTTTATTTTATCTGATTTTGTATAATTACTTGGAAAAAGGTTTTCTTGTTGGAAAAGACCTATTTTTCCTATTACGTTTCTTCTTTCTTATAGGAAGGGTTTTGTAATTCTATAAATAGAAGATCTCTTGTCAAGTCATAAAACAATAACATCACAATGTAGTGTTGGGTTCGAAATCGAGAGGGCGTCATGCGGAAGCTTAAAATTTGCAAATCATGAGATGATAAATCAGACGACAAAGAAAACTAAACTAAAAACATAATATTATTGATATGTTTTGGTCAAGAGACCTACATATTATAAAACCTAATATCAAAGAACATTAAACTTATTGGGAGAAATCTCTCCCTAAACAAGACATTTTAAACGACTACATTGTGGATGCTATTGTGTTATGGTATGAGAAGAGGGGTCTTCTAATTATAAAGTTTCAAAATCTTTCCTCTTAGAAAGAGGTTTGCCAAATATGAAAAAAAATTATATTTTTCCTTTTAGAAAAAATAAAAGTAATTATGATTACTTTTATTTTCCTTCCAAGAGAAAGTAAAAACTTAATTTTGGTAAAAAAATTAGGGCAAAATCCCCAACAAATCTCCCCTTTTTACTTGATTTTCTGGCAAAATATTCTTGATCCTCCTTCTTCACACGATCTTCATATATCACTGCTGCTTACTATCATTAAAAATTGATATGGGTTAAAAACTGAAGCCCTACGCGTTAAAAATAAATGCATGAGTTGATATTATTGTAGCCCTGTGTTATAAGTAAACAGGGTTGAAAGTGGAGCCTTGCGCGTTGAAAGTGAGCACAGGTTAAGAGTGGAACTCATGCGTTAAAAATAAATGCACAAGTTGAAAAGAGCCCAAGCGTTAAAGCAAGTATGGGTTAAAAATTGATTTTGGTTTTAAAGATGAATTAGCAGCAAGATTGTTGAAAATTTATTTGAATCTTTTTCTCCACATGTAGCTAGACAAAATTCTCCATTAACATCAAATTGTTGCAGCTTGATTTTGAAACCTCTTTGAACCTGTTTAATCTCGCCTCACCACACCATTGAATCTTTGAACCGTAAGCTCTGATACCACTTTTTGGGTTAGAAATCGAGAGGGTGTCATGCAGAAGCTTAAAATTTACAAACCATGAGATGATAAATCAGACGACAAAAAAAATTAAACTAAAAACATAATATTATTGATATGTTTTGGTCAAGAGACCTACATATTATAAAACCTAATATCAAAAAATATTAAACATATTGGGGAAAATCTCTCCCTAAACAAGACTTTTTAAACGACTACATTGCGGATGCTATTGTGTTATGGTATGGTATGAGAAAAGAGGTCTTCTATTTATAAAGTTCCAAAATCTTTCCTCTTAGAAAGAGGTTTTCCGAATATGTAAAAAAATTATATTTTCCTTTTAGGAAAAATAAAAGTAATTATGGTTACTTTTATTTTCCTTCCAAGAAAAAATAAAAACTTAATTTTGGTAAGAAAATCAAGAAAAAAATCCCAACATGTAGTTATTAAAGAGTCTTGTTTAAGGGGAAATTTCTCCCAATAGATATTATAATTTTTCAAATGTAGGTCGTTTGACCAACCATATCAATAATATGTTTTAAGTATTATGTTTTTCTTTGTCATCTGATTTATCATTTCTATGGTTTGCAAACTTTACGCTTCCGCATGATGCCCTCTCGATTTCGAACCCAACAAGTGGTATCAGAGTCATAGTTCAATGGTCCGATTGTTCAGATTGAGGACATATTGAGATCAAAGTTGTAACCAATTTGATGATAACGAAGATCTTTATCTAGCTACATGTGGAGAGAAGTTTCAAACAAATTTTCAAAATGGGGTGGAACAATTTTTCTTTCTTCTGGCCAAGCACAACAACCAGTGTTACTCCACTTACATCGCACATGATTTCAAAAGGCTTAGACCAGTCTGGAACGATAATAATAGGAGCAGCAACAAGTTTCTCTTTGAGGCATTCAAATGTCTTCATGCACTCTTCATTAAATACAAATTTATCTTTCTTCTCCAATAATTTGCATAATGGATTAGTGATCTTAGGGAATTCTTTAATAAAGCGGCGGTAAAATCCAGCATGATCCAAGAAACTATGCACTCCCTTCACAGAGATGGGCGGAGGTAATTTTTCTATCACCTCTACTTTCGCCCTGTCAACTTCAATCCCTTTAGCATAAATTTTATGACCAAGAACAATGTCCTCCTTTACAATGAAGTGGCATTTCTCCTAATTAAGCACAAGATTAAATTCCTCACACCGCTGTAATGCTCTACTGAAATTTGCCAAGCATAGTTCAAAAGAATCACCCACCACTGAGAAGTCATCCATAAACACCTCTAAGGTGTCCTCCACCATGTCGGAGAATATAGACATCATGCACCGTTGGAACGTGGCAGGTGCATTACATAAGCCAAATGGCATCCTTTTGAAAGATAAAGTACCATACGGCCAAGTAAAGGTCATCTTCTCCTGATCCTCTGGAGCAATAGAAATCTGGTTATAGCCTGAATACCCCATCCAAGAAACAGTACCAACCTCTTCCCACCAACCAATCAAGCATTTGATCCATAAAAAGCATAGGGAAGTGGTCATTCAAAGTCCATGAGTCGAGCTTACGATAGTCCATACGAACTCTTCACCCAGTCACAAGCCTGAGGAGAATCAAATATTTTTTCTCATTCGCCACAATAGTCATGCCCCCTTTCTTGGGCACATATTGGATAGGGCTTACCAACTTACTTTTGGAAATTGGGTATATAACTCTTGCGTCCATCCATTTAATAATCTCCTTCTTAACCACCTCTTGCATTGGTGGATTAAGATGGTGTTGGTGCTCAATGGTTTGTGTGCAATATTTCTTAAGCTGAATCTTGTGAGTGCAAATACCGGGAGCAATACCAATTATATCAACAATAGTCCATCCTATGGCCCTTTTATATCGTCTAAGCACAGAGATAAGCTCTTCAACCGATGCTCACCCAAATCAGCAACAATAATCACAGGCAAAGTGTTTCCACTGCCTAGAAATACGTACCACAAATGACCTGACAACTCTTTCAACTCCAACATCGGTGGTTCTTTAATAGATAGCTTAGCCGAAGTTGTTGGTCGGTTCTTCAGATCTAAGTTCAGCTTCTTGGGAGAATATGAATAAGATCTCATTCCAGTCAAAGCACACACTGTCTTTTCATACTCCTCGATACTTTCACTATCAAAATTCATCAAGACTGCAGCCAGAGTTTCTACAACAAATTTCTCCTCACTTGGAATCTCTTGCTCATCTTTATAGTAAACATAAAAAATGGTAAATACACTCATTTCCTTGGGTTGCTTCATTGATTGGCACACATCGAAATGAACCACCTCATCATTAAGCCTAAACAATAACTCATTGGCCCTCAAATCAATAAGGACACTCCTAATTGCGAGAAAAAGTCTACCTAAGATTATGGGTACCTCGAAATCCACCTTGCAGTCCAAAATAATGAAATCCACAAGAAATATAAAGTTGACACTTTTACCAGCACATCATACAATATCCCCACTAGCTGCTTCACGGACCTATCCTCCATCACTAATCGCATATTCATGGGTGTAGGATCCTCTAGACCCATCCTCCTATAAACAACAAGCGGCATCAGGTTAATATTTTCTCTGAGATCACATAAGGCTTTAGCAAAGTCAAGCGACCTGATAGTACAAGGGATAGTGAATGCTCCTAGGTCAACTTTCTTTTGTACCAAGGATTTTGTTGAGATGGTACTACAATGGTGAATATTATCCACTGGTTCATAGCTAACTGTTCTCTTTTCATCACGATATCCTTCATAAACTTGGTGTAACCTGGCATTTGCTCTAGTGCCTCCACTAAAGGCACATTAACCGTCAGCTACTTCAATATTGCCATAAATTTATTGAACTTTGTGTCATCAGATTTCTTCTTTAGTCGGTGATGGAAGTGCGGCGGTGGTTTTGGAAGAGTAGTAACCACTGCCTCTTTCTTCTTTTTCTTCACTTCCTCTAACTCATCAACCTGTTGATGGTTAGATGTACTCACACTACCATCCAACTTCTCAGACTCCATTGGATGGGTCTCATCATCTTTTACCTCTTCTTCAATCATATCCTTAATCACAGTCTTATCCACAGATGGTCCAAGTAGTACTTTACCACTTCAAGTGGTAACTTCCATGCAAGAGCTATTGTTTCGAGGATTCTATACTGTATTACTCTACAAGGTACCACTCTTCCTCTGATTAAATACTATCGAGAGCTGGCTCATCTGCTGCTCCAACTTCTTAATAGAAGTTGAGTATGAATTTACTAGTTGGCTCATGGAAAATAAGTCACTCTTCTTCATCATCACCCCAACATTGGTCACCTCAACTCCTTTTAATAGTTTCTCCATCATGTCCTCCATAGACATCTTGCCTGAACTGGTAGCTTTATTATCCCAGTTTCCAGGAGGTACATACAGTCAGCTCCTATTATTTTTGTTCTTCCAACTTCCTTGGTCCCTATCTTTGTAACCAGCCCTGTCGTCATAATTTTGACCTTGATTTCCTTGGATATTGCCTCAGAAACCTCCTAATGATTTAGATAGTTCACCTCCTCAGAATCAGAATTAGCTCTGCCTTGCGACCCAACAGCTTTAACCTTCTCAGTCTTCCCAGATTGTAGACGTTTAGTAAGAAGATCTATCTAGGTTTTTATTTGTGCCATATCTTAATCAAGTTCCTCCTCTTTTTGATATTGCTCTACCGATATCCCACAAGATATAGTAGGGCTTGCTACCACAGAATCCCTAGTATGCCAAGCTCTACTTGTTTTAGTCAACCACTCCAACATATCTGCAACCTCATTGTAAACTGTTGGTTTAGCTATAGAGTTCAGGGCCCTATAGAAAGTATCCATTAAATTCTCGTCAGTTATCTTGTGGTTGGGATACTGTATCAAATTTTTGTTGAACGCATCCAGGTTTCATGCAGTGCCTCCTTTGGTAATTGTCTAAAGTTGCTGATTTTATCCCTCAACTGCAACATCCTAGAGGGCGGAAATAACCTTTCTAAGAAAGATCCTTCTAATTGCCTCCAGTTTATTATAGAATCAAGAGCCAACTCATTCAACCACATTGTTGCCTCCCCAGACAGAGACAACGGGAATAATCAAAGACGAATTGCATTTTGGACAACACCAGGGTTATCAAAGAATTTGCAAATGTTGATGAAATTCACCAAATGCATATTTAGTTCATCCTCTGGAAGTCCTCCAAATAACCCCTTGAGATTAAGTAGTTGTATCATGGTGTTGGTTATGTTAAACTTTACCCCAGGTGCCAATGGAGGTGGAATAATCGCTCCTATAGCACCAGCTTCTTCTAAGTCATCCCCATCCTCATAAAGCTCAAATTCAATAGGTTGACGATCTTTTCTTGCTTTGACAGGACGATTTTTGTTTGTATTACGGTTCATAGGCGCAACTACATTCTCCGGACGCCTTTGGTTGGTAGGATTCAATAATTCATCATCTTCCAAGTCCTCATCATCAACATTAGGCACCCGACCTCGATTGTCAGCATTTTGTTGATTCACTTGTGCATTAGCCAGAGCAGCTAACTTTCAGCTTCCTGTTGGTCAGCCATTCTATCGATCAACTAAGGTTCCGGATGTACAAGTAATAATGGTTCACCTGACCTCTTTGTACTTGGAATACATAATGATTACCCTGCAAAGAACAAAAACAAAAAATAAAGGTAAAATTTAGGAAACTTGATCAAAGGTCAATTAACAATTACAAACTTAATTGACAATCGTATTCCCCAGCAACAATGCTAAAATTTGATATGCCCAAATTATAACTCTTATTAGAAAGTATAAGCGGTCGCTGTTAAATATTGAACCCAACTAGGTTGGGCTCGAATCCCACAGGGAATACTGTGCAAACTAAGTCATATCGTTGTTAACAGACTATTGATCGAAGGTTCCTGAGTAAGGGGGTGTTGAATTTGTAACAGTGTTTAAATGGTAGTAATAAGTAATGTTTCAGCTAGTGAGTTTTATTGCAAGTACTAATTCAATTAGATAAAAAAAAAATTAGAGTTATGTTCATCTAGATGTTCAAACAGATGGGGTTGTGAATTCTCTCAGATTCCCAATTTACAACTTCAATTGCAAGAGTTATTGAATTCTAAATTTTACCCATTTGTTTCTCAATATAAATGGGTAGTTTACCCTTTTAATTCTTTTGAACTCAAGGAATACATGAATTTATTTAATTAATCTCTCATGTGAGTCAATCCATGTTAAGGCATCAACTCATAACCCAAAGGTTAAGGCCTTTAGACTTCATATAAACTCCTTTTTTCCCGACATATACTTTTCTTCTCAGACAAGTAATGTTCTTGGGCTCACCCTTCAAGTTTGCAACCAAGAAGAGTCATTAAAGTGAAGAAGGGTTTATAGAATCTCAATTACATATGGAAATTAAGCATTCGCACAACCCCAATCAATTATTCACATCAAGGCTCCCATAATCCTAGTTAAGGGAATTTAGCCACACATCTCAAGAGAAGAAAAGGAAATCATTGTGTTCTTCATAAATGGATTCAAAGAATTACTTACAAAGGTTACAATATTTATTCTATAATCTTCAATGAGAATCTGAATAAAGATAACTAGATCCATAATTCTTGCTTGAATTACAAAGAATAATACGTACAATGAGTATTTCTAGATGGAAAATATGATAAAATATACCTAAATAAAACCTAAACTAGGTATTTATATATTCCCAAGTACAGAGGATTTAAAATTTAAACTCAGAAAAGTCGTGTCCAAGTTGATGGTCACCTCGATGGCCCATCGGAAGCCTAATAGTCCGTTGCGTGGACCGTCGCTGATGGTCCCAAAGTGACATGTTCTGGTTAAGGGTTGACGGTTATTTTGGCAGGCCATCGGGGGCCTGGCGCTCCATCGCATAGGCCATAAATTGATCCCTCAGAACTTCATGTTTTATTTCATTCTAACGGCCAAGTTGGTTGTCCGTCGGATAGTTGACGGTCCCCACTTGGACCATCGCAGAGGTCACAAATTTGCACCTTTCTGTTTTATTCTGATGATCATCCTGGCGGTCCTTTGCATGGCTGAAGGTCCACCAGTTTGCCCGTCAGTGCCCTTTTTATGCTATTTTTCTAAGTTTCTTCTTCAGCTAACTCCTTAACCTGAAAACACTAAAATCCAGTATTAAATACAACATTAGTTGCTTGAAAACATGCAATTATCCCTAGAAAAAGATGTAAAATATTTTGTCAAAATCTGGAACATCACTCACTACGATGTGATTAGCGATGCGTCATGTTGTCTACATCAACACGACCACCGATGCGGCATGGCGATATCGTATCGAGGTTCTATTTAAGCGAAAAATCCAAAACTCACCCCGAAGGTACTATAGACTACCCTGATAATGAAATAACTTAGAAATTGACATTCTAAGGTTGGAAAGGTCGAGAATAAAGTCATCAAAGTTTAGAGACCAAAAACGAGACTAAGCTGTCACGCCCCAAAATTCCATCAGGCCGGACTGGCACCCGAAGCCGAGAAGGCCCAGGAGAACCCGTTCAAATACCTGTACCTTCACTTACATTCACCAAAAATTTGGGCAGCACTTCGTTACATATAGAAGGGTCTAATTCCCTGTATCAGCACAACACGTAAAAAAATATATATATATATATAATACTTGGCCGTCGGGGCCACCACATATACAAATATAACATCACTATATAAACTTCCATGACTTTACCCTTTCTTATGTCTACAAAGCCTCTAGGATATATACACATGACATCACGAGGGTCGGGACAAACCCCCCCACACATGACTCCTGTACAATAACAAAACATAAGGAACCGACTCGGAAAGCTCCGAAGCAAACTGGAGCTCACCAACAATAGCTGTATGACCTGGCTCTTATCTATCCTGTGAGTGAGCTGAAGCACCTGTGCTTGCAGCATGAAATGCAGGTCCCCCGTGAGGGACGTCAGTACGAAATATGTACTGAGTATGTAAAGCTGTAAATAATCATATGTGATATAGGGGATCAAGAAAATCAGACGCAAGTGAATAAATCATAATAGAAGTGAACCACACTTCATAAACACTTTTAGGATCATGTACATTATCATTAATCTGAATTGGGTTCTTGAATTCAAACACATTTGTGGAACGGTATACATTCGTTCATTTCATTCTTTACAATTATCATTCGCCATTACCTCCTCCTCCCGAACCTCCAACCACCTAACAATAATCAATACTGTATCGTACTATGACCATTAGGCTGCCTCCAGTACATATCAACTGGGATCGACCGATGCTAGGCTTATGCCACTGGGATACCACCCACAAATATATCAAGTAACACACATACGAGATCTTTCCAATAACTTAGTTCAAAAGCTTTTGAAATTATTACATTAGTGTTCATGCCGATATAGTACCTTTGGAACAATGATACATCAATAGGAATCAAGTAATAGACCTTCTATACAATAACGATGTAATAAAGACTCATTGGTACATCAACAATGTGTTTCAGAATCATCAATATCACAACAATGAAATAGGAGTCTTTTGGTATATCAATGAAACATTTTGACACTTTATAGAATGGAAACAACTTCGTTGGTAACGTAGAACAATACATGTTTTAGGACAACCTCGGAATCTTACTTGATGGAACATTGGTGTTTTCATGCCAAAGAACATCGTTAGAGTATGCTTTACATACCTCGTCGTAGATTCGGATACCAATTAAACACAACTTCCGGCCTTTACAAATCACTTATCTACAATGAAATGTTTGGCATCTAGTATTAGCAACCCAACACCACAATTCTCTTCCATAATTCCATACAACCAATATTTGCAAAACATTCCAAAAACCAACTTGAACAATAGGTTTATGTGTATATATATATATATATAATCATCATTTCAATACCACATCATCACGCCAAATCCTTTCACAATTCAACATAATCCAACCATGCACAAGAATGATCCAACATCATTTCCAATCATCTTTTAACAACAATCAAATAACATACTTCTTATGCTCACATGCATATATATATATATATACATATCCATATAAATGACACCAACATAATTTACATCCTTACCATAAAATGTCCCTTTTGATTTTGAAGTCCTGTTGGCCCAAATAAGGGGTGCTTCTCGAAGCCCTTGAGACGGTGAACACAACTACGAAATCAATTTGGATTTTCTACGGTTGAATCACAAGATAATTGTAGTTGAACTTAGGCTAGGGTTTCCTTATTCTTCAATAATTTGGATAAAAATGATGGATATGAGGCTAAGTGTATGTATATAAAGACCAATTTTCGTCCATGAGGTGATGGAAAATGACCATATTGCCCTTAAAATTTTAAGTAAGTCCGAATCTGTCCATGGTGGACTGTTTTGATAGGCTAAAGTAAATCGGCCATAACTCTTTGCTCCGATATCGGATTTGGGTGAAATTGGTATTTTTGGAAATATAATTCAAAGTTCTTTCATTTCATATAAAGTAGGCCACCCATTTTGTCCTGTACAAGGAGTTATGATCGTTTGAAGTTGACCCTAAAAAACTGTTTTGAGAGGCTAAAGTAAAACGAGTATAACTCTTTACTCAGATGTTGGATTTGGATGAAACCAATTGCATTGGAAATAACACTCAAAGATATTTCTTGTGATAGGTGGTAGCTCTCCCAGTTCATTATATTGAGGGATTTATGATCGTTCAAAGGCGACCCAAAAAACTGGCAGGCCTCAGTAGTTTGAATTTCCTGCACATTTACTGTTCACAATTATCCCGGCCGCCGTTTTATAGTTTCGAATGTGCTCGATTATATCCGAAACTTATCCGTTTTTTGGAAATATTTATATCATTGGAAAGCTTATTCAATAAACTTCGTATGGAACCATCGACGGGAAAATTCCGGTATAAATAAAGTCGATTCCTATACACATATAATCAAACTATACACTTGAAACTATCTCAAAATAATCAATACTCATACTCAAACTCATATATACCTAACTTAGGATCAATACATATACTCCGACACATATAACCATGGCTAATGCACATAATTAAGTATGGGGTGTTACATAAGCCTTCAATACTTAGCTAAAATTTTAGGTCCTAAGTCTCTGATGTGCCTCTTTTGAGTTGAATTGGACTAAAAAGAATATGGGGTATTATAATAGCTCCACCTTGAGAACATTCACCCTCGAATGAGACTAGTTAAACTGGAGATACTGGAGAACTGAAACTATATACTGGCATACACAACTGAAACCAAGACTGTATGACTGAATCTAAAACATGATGAGCTACTGAACTAATTTGTGAGTGCATGAATTGACATAAATATAACCATATGGATGAATCTGGGACTGGAAATGAACTGAGTTAAGGAAGATTGTTACCTTCGGCTGAATCTGAGTTTGTGGAGAAGAGGTGAGGGTACTTGGTTCGCATATCTACTTCTGCTTCCCAAGTGGCACCATCAGCAAACTGATTTCACCACAAAACTTTTACTGAGGGACTTCTTTGTTACTTCCTCTACGAATTTGGAGATCAAGAATCTCTACTGGAAGCTCTTCGTATGAGAGGCTATTCTGAATATCTGTGCTTTCTAGAGGGACTATAACAGTTGAATCATCCATGCACTTATTCAATAAGGATACGTGAAACACTGGGTGAATTGATGACAAGTCTATGGTATCTTAAGCTCATACACTACCTTCCCCACATGACTCAAAATCCTGTAGGGACCTACATATCAGGTACTAAACTTCCTCTTTTTCCAAAATCTCTTCTCCCCTTTCATGGGTAAAACTTTCAAATAAATAAGATCATCAACCTCAAACTCAAGATCTCTTCTTCTTATATCTGTATAAGATTTCTAATGACTCTGAGCTGCTTACAATATCTCTCGAATCAACTGAACTTTCTCCATGGCTTCAAACACCTTATCTGGACCAATCAAAGCAGCCCCACCCACTTCAAACCAATCAACTGGTGACCTACATCTTCACCCATATAGAGATTCAAACAGGGCAATTTGAATACTAGAATAGTAACTGTTGTTATAGGAAAACTCAATCAACAGCAAGTGGTCATCCCAACTGCCTTTGAAATCAAGCATACATGCCTTCAATATATCCTCTAAGGTCTAAATGGTCCTCTCTGCCTAACCATCTGTCTGTGGGTAAAAAGTAGAAATAAGATAAACTTTGGTACCAAGACTTTTCTGAAAGACTTTCCAAAACTGAGAGGTAAACTGGGTACCCCTATCTGAGATGATGGATAATAGAACTTCGTGCAATCTGATCAACTCCCGGATATACAACTTAGCATAATCTTCAGCTGTCTAGGACGTATGAACTGGCAAAAAGTGAGCTGATTTGGTTAATCTGTCTACTATAACCCAAATCGAATCATGTTGTCAACACGAATGGGGTAATCTAGTCACAAAGTCCATATTCGCCTCTTCCCACTCTCAAGTGGGAATACCAAACTCCTGTAATGTGTCACTAGGTCTTTGGTTCTCTACCTTAATCTATTGACAATTTGTATACTTGGCTACAAATTTTGCTATATCTTTCTTCATACCACTCCACCAGTAGACTTCTCGCATATCGCGCTACATCTTGGTGGCTCCTGGATGAATGGAGTAACGCGCACCATGTGCTTCTGCCATAATTCGCTGCCTCAAATCTTTAACACATGGCACACACAATCTACACTGGTATCTCAACACACCATCTTCCCCT
Source organism: Capsicum baccatum var. pendulum (assembly GCA_030864225.1). NCBI lineage: Eukaryota > Viridiplantae > Streptophyta > Magnoliopsida > Solanales > Solanaceae > Capsicum > Capsicum baccatum. The sequence continues at coordinate 9,525,815 of CM061552.1, forward strand.
TGGGAGAAAACTTCTACCTTTTGGTCTTTAACTGAACCCTTCAGTTTGACCAAACTAGAATCCCTGTCCTGCTTCTTTTTCACTTCAGAAACTAAAGGAGATTCTGAACTACTCTGAACCCAAACATTCCCTTCAGCTGAGTCAACCAACCTCACATTTAATTTAGCTAATCAATGAACTTACCGAACTAGTTCTCTCTTATCATTATTCATATGAGCAACACTGCCTATAGACAATCTACTAAGAGTGTCTGCCATAACATTGGCCTTACCCAGATGATATAACACACTCATATCATAATTCTTTAACAATTCTAACCACCTTCTCTGACAAAGATTTTACTCCCTCTGAGTAAACAGATACTACAAATTTTTGTGGTCTGTAAACACATCAACATGCACCCCATAAAGATAGTGCCTCCAAATTTTCAAGGCAAATGCAACAGCAGATAACGCAAGGTCATAGGTAGGGTAATTCTTTTCATGAGGTTTAAACTATCTAGAGGCATAGGTTATAACCTTACCTCTCTGCATTAAAACATAGCCAAGACTTACTCTAAAAGCATCACAATACACAACAAACCCATCTGTACTATCAGGTAGTGCTAAAACTAGAGTTAAAGTGAGTCGAGTCTTCAACTCTTGAAAACTCTTCTCGCAGGAATCTAACCACTAAAACTTAGCTTTATTTTGAGTTAAACTAGACATAAGGGATGCAATAGATGAGAAACCCTCAACAAAATATCTATAATATCCAGTTAAACCCAAGAAACTTCTAATGTCTAATGAAGAGATAGGTCTAGGCCAGTTTCTTACTGCTTCTGTCTTTTAGGGACCAACTCTAATGTGCTCACTGGAAAAAATATGACCGAGAAAAGCTACTGACCTTAGCAAAAAGTTACATTTACTGAATTTGGCTAACAACTGGTGATCTCTAAGAGTTTGCAACACAATTCTAAGATGGTCTACATGGTCATCCTCACTACAGGAATAGACAAGGATATCATTGATAAAGATTATTACCAACACGTCCAGATACTATTTGAACACTTTGTTCATCATTTCCATAAAAGTTGTTGGGGTATTTGTTAGTCGAAGGACATGACTAGAAACTCAAAATGGTCATAACGGGTTCTGAAAGCGGTTTTTGGGATATCACATTCCCTTACTCTAAGATGATGATAGCTAGATCTAAGGTCTATCTTGGAGAAGTAACTTGCACCTTAGAGTTGGTCAAATAAGTCATTAATCCTAAGAAAAGGATACTTGTTTTTTATTATGACTTTATTCAGCTGATGATAGTCAATGCTCATTCACAAAGAACCATCTTTATTTCGCATGAATAGGACGGGAACACCTTATGGAGAGATACTAGGATTTATGAAACCTTTATCTAATAGGTATTTAAGCTACTCTTTCAACTCTTTAAGCTCAGCTGGAGCCATATGATATGGAGAAATAGAGATGGGCTAAGTATCGGGGAGAAGGTCAATACCAAATTCTATTTCCATATTGGGAGGTACCCATGGCAAATCTTTAGGGAAGACTTCAGGAAACTCATTGACTACATGGGCTAACTGAACTGTTGGAGCCTCAGACATAGTGTCCTTGACTCTAAATAGATGATAGAAGTACCCCTTTGAGATTAACTTTCTGGCTTTAAGATAGGATATGAAATGACTCTTGGGTGACACTGAATTACCTTTCTACTTAAAGACTAGCTCCTCTAGAAACTGAAACTGCACCACTCGGGTACGACAATCTATAGATGCATAACAGGAATGGAGCTAATCCATACCAAGAATAAGATCAAAGTCAACCATATCTAACATGATTTTCTAAAGGATAGTGATATGACACTTTCTATAGATATGTTTGTTAATAATTGACTCTCCCATTGGGTAGAAACCAAGAAAGGCTCAGAAACCTTTTCAAGACCTATTTTAAAATTTACTGTAACTAATGGGGTCATATAAGAGAAATTTAACCCAAGGTCTAACAACACATAAACATCAAGATGAAAGACATGAAGAATTGCAATAACAACATCTAGTGAACTCTCCTATTTCTGATGGGATGGTAAAGTATAAAACTAATTTTGGCGCTGACCGCCACCGGTACTGGATAATGCACCCTGTGGAGGTACTGGGAGACCTAGAGAAGATGGGGAACTAGCATCCTGAGTCTGGTGACGAGCATCCCTATTCTCTACTTAGCATGCGGACACTCTTTGATTCCATGACCCAACTTACCATAATCATAACAACCTTTCTGTCCCAACAAGCACTCACTAAGATAATTCTTACCACACTTAGTACATGAAGGATAACTGGGTTTTCCACTCATACTACCCTGAGATCTGGACATAGAAGCCTTACCCTACTGCTTCTGCCTAGCCCTTGGGGTAGGAGCACTGACTGGAGACGGCACTGGAATAAATGAATAATTCTAAAACTGTGAATGATTCCCTCTCCAAACTTAGCCTGGCCATAATCAAACTGCCTAGTTCTAGCCTTCTTATTTCCCCTTTCTCCCCTTCAACTTTTCTGCTTCAATCTGCTATGCATAAATCATCAGTCTAGTAAGATCCATATCCCCAATAAGTATGACAATCCTACAGTCCTTGACTACCAAACTAGATACTCCAGTAACAAACTTAATAATACTATCCCTAGGGTCAGTCATCGTATCAAGGCATACTTAGACAACTGATTGAACTTAAGGCAGTACTTCTTCACTATCATCGAGCCCTGACTCAGGTTCATAAACTTCTCTGCCATAGATTCTCTCATTTCACGCGGAAAGAACCTATCGAGAAATGTATCCTGGAATACTAGCCAACTCATAAGAGCTGTATTCTTACTTCTACCATTCTTCCATATGACCATCCAATCATACACTATATCCTTGCACCTAAAGATGCCAGCTCTACACTCTCCTCTTCAGTAATATGCATAATTTGGGTGATCTTCCTCATCTCATCTAAGTAAATCTATGGGTCCTCACCACCTACCTTTGACCCAAAAAACTCAGGCGGATTCATTCTCATGAAGTCACGAATTTTGGCTACTACTAGATTCCCATTCTGTTAAAGTGTGACTGTCGCCTGATGGTTGCCTTGAACATTGGCAGTCACAGCTTGGGCCAATGCCTAAAAGGCGGCCCAAAATTTAGTATGGGATACATTCTCATTCAGAGTATCAGCAGGCTGGGGTGGTTGGTTATCATTTTTGCATGCATTATCTCGGCGACGAGTCATTTTCAACTATCATGTAAGACCACGAGTTACAAACAGATAGAGACACTGTAGGCACAATAGATCATAAAAGAAAGAGATGATTTCCTAAAAACATCTCGTAGCCTCTTGCTCATAAATGTGGTGCACTTCATATATATAATAAAAACTCTGCGTAACACGGCATGTTTGACTCCCTAGGACTTTTATAACCTTAGGCTCTGATACCAAGTTTGTAACACCCCAAAAATAAGTCTCGGGATATCACACGGTGCTCCGAACTATAAGTAGTCCCGAGCTAATCCTAAAATCTTGCTACTCATTATGATGACTCAAGTAAAGGTAATATAAGCATGCGGTATGAGAAAATACTAAAATACTATCTGAACTAAGTTTATCTGCATATAATGTCTAAAAATACATAACTTAGAAAATCCAAAGAACTAACACTGAAAATCTAAAATGTATCTAATGGTTGGACAATCCTTTAATACTACTACTAGCGAGTCGCTGGTATAGACCCCCAGCTGACTTAAACTGTCTCACATAACTGAATAAAATATCCTGGAAGGCTAGAAATCTGAATAACTGGTTCTCCAAACTATGCAGATTTACCACTGTTGGGATATAAATAGAGATCCTTACGGTCAATCACATTGTTAAAACTGAGCACCTGAACCTACATTATGAGAAAATATAGCACATAGACATAGATATGGATCAGTACTTTTGGAATGTACTGAGCATATGGGGGTGAATGCATAAGCAAAAATAATATCTCAATGTTATCAAAACTCATAAAATATGCATGCTAAATGTAGATGACTCACATAAACAGGAATATCTAAAAGATGAAAATCATGAATCACGAATGATAAAACATACTGCATAAATTTAATGAGTCATAGCATTTAATTATGAAAGTTGAGTTTTACTCTTTCTGTAAGCGAAATAAGTTGGACTGAAGTTAAGTCTATTTTGAAATCATGCAGGCTAAGTGAAAAAGGGCTCACCTTTGTATCTGTAAAGTTAAAACTGAAAACTCATAGCTAATAACTTATGTAAAATAGTATCTAAAGAAAATTGTGAGCCTTTACACTTAGTTTCTAAAATTTGTTCTGTTATTCTATTTTAGGACTTAGGCTTTGGGAAAATACTTTTAAAAACTATTCTGAAAGGGAGGTTCTTCTAACCAAAATATACTATGTGAGCTATCATAATGTCCAACGTCTAGTTCTCTTATGGGAAAAACTAACATTGGGGAGAGATGTCATACTCTCTCTAAGAAGTATAACCTAATCTAAGTGATCGTATCTGTATCTGTATACATATACAAATGGAATATAATCTGAATCTGTACCTACATTGCTCGTAGTTCTGGGGAAGTAGGATGCGCTAAACCCACACTTTCCGCTCGGTGCTAAATACTCCTCCCTTTAATCTGTAGGCTCAATGTGTAGAAAATCCACTTTAAAACTAGCATAACAGTTTACTATGAAAACCAGTTATGCATCTATCTATTTTAAACTGTAATCAAAACTAATCTATTTTCTATAAACTGTAGTAAAATTGTAAAGTGGATTCCATAACTTAACTGAGGATCAAATGATCAAATCTTTTATGAAAAATCTGAATATAAACTATTCATGGGATGCTTAAAGGCAACATATTCTTGAAATATCAATATTCATACTTGGGGCTTAAAAACCCATGATCAAACTCATGTCAAATTATCTTAAGTCAAGCTCAATAATCAAAATCTTGAATTTCTTGCATAATTCTAGTCAAGATAGTGAAATTCAACTCTCAATGCATATAAAATCACTTCACAAGCATAAATATGCAAAAGTAGAGATATAATTCAACATTTAATCACTTGTAACATCAACATCTTTAAATAATGATAATTGGGTATGAACCCAAAACTGTAAATCATAGAAATTCATGTAATTTCAACTTTAAAATCTAGTTTTTGGCACAAAGATAAAAGAGGATCCTTGTTCATAACCCTACATACATTGCTTGATGAATTGAATATAAAATCTTGAACCTTTGAATCTCTAATGGTGTTCTTGAAGTTTCTCCTTGAAGTTCTTGAACCCAGAACTTTGGATTATAAGCTTTCTTGGAGTAGGAGTTTTGGGATTTTTCTTGATTCTTGGAGCTAGGGTTTTGTTCTAGGAGAAGAAAAGGATGAATAATGAAGCAACTCTATTATTTGGGGATAAAGTTGTGTATTTTAGGCGGATTTAGGTGAGGGTAAATGACTCAAATGCCCCCATAACCCCACATTTAACACACAAAAACTGGGCACTGACGCGATTAATAACGCATTGTGTTGCTCACTGTGATGCGATTAGCAACGTGTTGTGTCATCTACATCAATACAGCCACCAATGAGGCATAGTGATATCGTATTGAGGTTCTATTTTGGCCAACCAAACATGCCCTAATCCTTCTCTAAAAATTCCAAAACTTATCCCAAAAGTATTATGGACTACCCTGATCATGAAACAACTTAAAAATTAACATTCTAAGGATGAAAAGGTCGAGAATAAAGTCATCAAAGTTTAGAGCCCAAAAGTGAGACTAAGCCTTCAACACTTAGCTAAAATTTCAGGTCCTGAGTCTCTAATGTGCCTCTTTTGAGTTGAATTAAACTAGAAAGAATACGGGGTATTACATTCTTGAAGGTAAAATTTTTTATGTGATTTCTTTAGATAAGGTTATAGGTGATGGAGAAAGGAGGAGATATACTTTCGTCATGTGAAATAGTTGGAAAGGAGGTATGTAGTGAAAATAATTATGAGAGTAATTGAAACGGTTGGTCTTAATGGGTAGATCTATGAAGTGGGTATATCAATGATAGGCTTGAATGTTGTGATTAATGAGAACATAACCCATGTACTATATGGTTAGTATTCCCTGAATTAAAACCCGAGGGTGTTTGATGATAGTGATAAGGTGAGGTAATATCCATAATAGGATGTAGAGTACAGGGTCCTATAGCTTAAGTCATCACTTTGTTACTCAGGGTTAGGCTTACAAAAACACTTTACAGTGGGACTCAAACTCTTGTAGTTAGATCTGTGATGGGAGAATTATAAGTTTGAAAGTGTGAAGTATGCTATTTATTTTTTGGGGCATAGACGATTAATGTCTTTAAGTGTAAGGTCTATTCGTTGTATCTGATAAGGTAGAGAATGCTTCTAATCCTATGTCCCGTGAAAACCTTATTTCATGATTAGTACTGATGTAAATCAGGCTTATGATCACCAAATAAACTCATACATTATGTTGTGATAATTATGGTCCCTAGAACTCATGTACAAGGTCATCTCTAAGTTAATTCTTATTATCTCACGCTTAGTGCTCACACAATTCACTAGGGGTTATCATGAAGACCATTTGATGCCCTTGGATATTTTAATGAAGAAAAATGTTCAATGCGAGATTACATTCTTTATTCTACACTTTAGAGCTTCAAAGAGTCCCTACCCATCATTTGGGGACGAATGATCCCAAGGGAGAGATAATGTAACACCCTACGTTTTTTAGCTAGAAATCGAACCATTGTTCCTACGTGTGTAAGCTCTAATAGAAATTATTTTCAAGTGAGAATAAGTTTCATGATCTTTATTTCCGTGTTTGAAGTTCTTTCGAGGTAAAAAATCTTCAAAGGAATCACTTAGAGCGAAGTTGAGCTAAGAACCTTTGATTCGACTAAATCTTTGTATTTAATTTTACAAGGGTCCAATTTGAATGCATATAAATTTTGATACATGTAGATTATTCCAGCTCAATACCCACCAAATTGTAAATAATTGAGTTAGCTTTCCTATGATACCAATTTCGCCTCAATTCGATACCCGAGTAAAAGGTTATGGCATTTTTTGTGAGAGACAATGAGCCAACGTGATTGGGATGCGGCGCGCCGGTCCTCTTGACGCTACGAGTGATGTGACATGTTGCTTTCCTCAATGTAATAACTGACATGACCTGAAGCTGTTCCACACGCTATTTCAATTCCTTAAGGGTCTAGGATCACTCTGGTCATATTCTCTCACCCAAAATCCGTCCATAACACAAAATTTCCAGTCCTCTTGACGCTATGAGTGATGTGACATGTTGCTCTCCTCAATGCAATATCTGACACGACCTGAAGCTGTTCCACACGCTATTTCAATTCCTTAAGGGTTTAGGGTCACTCTGGTCATATTCTCTCACCCAAAATCTGTCCATAACACAAAATTTTATCCCCAAGGGAGCATTAGTTTCCCCTTCATTCAATTTTTTCTCAAATAAAAACTCCAACCACCTTCCAAGAATAAGATTCAACTTTTCTTCTCCAAAATAAAAATTCAAGCCATTTAACCTTGATGTGTTGAAATACTAAAAAAAGAGAATCTTTGCATAAGTTTGCACATATTTTGAAATAAGGATTCCCTTGCATTGTTTAAATGTTTTTGGTGGTCAAATGATTGAGTTGATTGAAAAATCTAAAGCAGAATATTATAAATGGTTTGAATGAGAAGGGCAGTGGAATGATACGATACAAATGACTTGCAAGTCTAGGTATGATGATACTCGGTGATGATATACCCTTGACAGAATAAGTATTGAATGTTTTAAAAGTATTAAGCATGTTTTAAGGAATGAAAAATGGGCTTAAAAGTAGTTAGATGGTTACCCAAAGAAAGTATGAGTTGAAAGACTCTATGTTGAAACTATGATTTGCCGACACGGGGTGATAGTACCATGAATTGTGGTTTTGTGTACCTTGATTCATGTTGTCCCAATTTGGGACTATGGTTAGGAGTCATGCTTTGTGTTCTTGGTCACTACCATGACATGTTGATTTGATTAGGGTTCATGGCACCATGTTGTGTGGTCTTGCGTGTCTCCCCTTATAGATACTCTAATCCTTGTGGTAAACTTGGATTAGAAACTTGTCCGCCGAGTCAAGGGCGGATTCCATATAGCCTGTATAATTACAGATTGTAGGGTGTACTATCTAGCTCAGAAGAGAAATAAAAAGTAGAGTCATGTTTTCAAGGAAGTGTTTTAGAATTTATTAAATTATGCCCAAGTGTTTTCAAATGTTTTAAGATGACATATTTTTATGAAATACTCTCACCTATGTTGTATAAAAATGTATTTTGTTTTTGGATTATTCTACCTACCAGTACATTGGTATTAACCCCTTATATTTCAGATTATGAGGCCCAGTATAGTGATGCTGCTAAATAGTAGATTATTGTCAGACATTCAGAGTTGGTGAGCCTCCCTTACTTCGAAAGGCGCAGTTTATGGATGTTGTTATTTTACTTTTGACTCATAGTCTGACTGAGGCCCTTGTATCAGTTTTAGACTTATGTTGGTTTTTATATTGTTAGAGATTTTGTAGACTAGCATCGTGTGTTTTAAATGTTAAGAACTAAATGTCATATTGTTCAATCGAATTAAGAGATGGACCATGTTTTCGTATTTGTTAAATTTCTACAATTTTCTTATAATGTATGAATGGTGTGAGTGATTTCCAGATAGAATAGGGCGCTTGGACCTTCATGGTTCAGGATGTTCGTCGCGGCCAGGGCCTCGGCTCAAATCGTGACACTTCCACATGACACCCTCTCGATTTTAAATCCAATAATGATGATAATCATGCAATGTCAGTAGCTAAAAGAAGAATCTGCATGGACCATTAAGCAAATTTAAGATCATCAACCCACTACTTTCTTATCCCATAATACATCTTAAAAATAAATGCACCAAATGAATAGTTAAACATATACTCCCCCTGTTTAAAAAGAATGACCTACTTTCCTTTTTAGTTTATTTAAAAAAGAATTACCCCATTTTTTTTATAATATTTTAATTTCAACTTTTCACATGGCATGTTTAGGACCATAAGATTAAAAAATATTTTGGTAAATTTGGCACAACTTTAATTTAAGGCCACAAGATTCAAAAGTTTTTTTTATTTTCTTAAACTTTATGTCAAGTCAAAGTAGGTCATTCTTTTTGAAACGAAGAGAGTAACAATATTTAAGTACGTACCATGACATGTAAGCAGCACTATAAATAGTAATTAAATTGAACAAATAAATCACATATGCGTGTTGGGCCTGTGCGTGTGTACACACACGAGATCATCCAACAATGTTATACCCAATGTGGTTAGCCGTTTTATGTTGTAGAGGATGATAACAAATTGGAAAAAAAAACTAAGGGGTCATTTTGCTGAAACAAGTTATGTTGGGATTAGTTATGGTAGGATTAGTTATATTGGGATTAGTTATCCTGGTATTACTTTTTAGTGGTTGTTTGGTCTGTGCTACTAAAAATAATATGTATTAGATTCCTTTTAAGAATAGATAGTTTGTTTACAAAAATACCCTTCACCTTATTTAGCTTAATTATTTTTCTTCATATTAAACCATACAGAAGAAATTAAAAAGTTACTAATTTTTTTTAACTTTATTAGTTTCTTTTTTCCTAAAAATACATGTTAATAAATTTATGTTGATATTTCTTAAACGTGTATGAAGCTTTAATATTTCATGTTAAATTATTTATTTTGTCCTAAATTCTATAAAATGTTGATAATCTCATTTTTTATTAAAAAAATCATCATAAAAAATGTGAAAAAGAATTACTCTCATTTTTTATTATTTATTATCATTAATATTAGGAGATTCAGATGGTGATTTTTTAAAAATTAAATTTTCAAATATTTTTAGCTAAATATAAAAATAATTTTTTATTTAATAATTAAGCAGGTATTAATTTATAAAGGGAATGTCAAGATACTTTAATCACTTGTCCATGATATGTTTATTAGGAAAAATAAAAATTTGAAATAAGATTAATAAACATATCTAAAAAATAGAAAGACAATAAACCCTTGGATCAATTTTGAATTTGATTATATAAATAGTTTTTATGGTGTCACTATCATTTTTTCATAACTTGATACTTTTGTAGCATTTAATAAGCTAATATAATTGTTAAAATTTACCAAAAGGAATAAAAAAATTTAGAATGATTAAAATTTAAATTAGTGATAAAATTGATAAAAAAAAATTGATGGGAAAACTATCAAAATCTCACGTTTTTATATATATATATATATATATATACTAGTATAGAGAAAAGGGAGTGGAGAAACGACAAGGGAAAAATAGTCTTTTTACTCAATGACAAAAGATTTCAAAATGCTCCATAGTTTCACACACTAACTCTATATCTTCAAATTTTTATGTTCACACACCGACTCGTCATCTTCAGATTTTTATTTAAATTTGCCTTTATCGTCTTCTTATTTCCCCATTTATTGTACTGATATTTTTGCAATTTCAAGTTATTTTTTCTCTCAATTTTTTCATAAATTTCTTCAGAGTTTTCAATTTCATAAAAATTTGATTCCTGTTGTAGTTCTTAATCTATTTCTTCTTGCCATATTTCAATCATTCTTCACAATCTTGGATTTTATCATCTCACCTGGATCTTTCAATATCAAGTATGTTTTCTAGCAAATTTCTTCTAATTCTCTTATTATTTTTGAATTTCATGCTCTAAATTTAGAGTTGATGTCTTTAATTATATCTTTTGTCCAACTTTCTATTCAATTATGTAAGTTTTTACATGCATTCCTCAAATATGTAGTTATTATCAAAGATGAAGGAGAAAGAGTGAATTATATAGATGTTTCATATTTGATTCAGAAGATGAAAGACCCAAAAATCTAAGTATGGATATAAATTTTTCATATCATTGGGGACGAAGAACGAACACCATCTTGATGTGATACAACTATCCTTAAGTTGTCGTATCTGGCAGTGACTGAAGGATAAGAATAAGAGAAGTGAGCCCATAAGTAAGTAATCTTCTGATGCTCACAGTATCATAGTTCTTCCATTTCTCTTGCTTTGATTTTCAATAGTATAGTATCGATTCAGGTATCTTCTTCATTTATAATGAATTTCTTTCCATCTTCTTCTAACTTCTCTCTCTCAATTTTATGGCTGATGTGAGTGTCCTCAGATGTATCCTCAAGAAACTAACAGAGTACTGACTAATTTAACTTTGTTTATTAGTAGGCAAATCTTAGAAATTTCTTGTATCTTATTCCCTTTTTTGACTCTATAATTCAAGGTTGGCTTCTTTTTGATTCATCAGAAATAAGAAATAATCAAGTTGAGGAATTGAGAAAAAATTGTAAGAGGCCAAGGAATGTGCGCATAAATTTAAAATTTACCTCGAGACGAGTGCCATTTACACTGTCAGTAAGTTTTTTCTAAATCAACTATATTGCTTGAACTTTCATTTGGTAATTGTACACGTTTTTGTTCCTTGTTTGATGATATAAGCTTTTGTGTGATTAGCATTTTAGCTACTATTAATAGCAGTTCGATGAATGTATTTTGAAATATTCTGCTCAAAATTATCACATTAGTTTGAATGTAGTACATTTCAATTAGTGTTGTTTTGGTATTAGTTATGTATAAGCAAGGGAATTTGATAGAAAAGAGGTAGTGACAATACCCCACATTCTGTTGAGGATTTGATGAAAAGCTACCCAGTAATGAAAGAGAAATATATCATTTGAAATTAAACCTCTATAGTGGTTATGTTTGATGTTTGCCATTATACTTGCTTATTTTGATAGGGTTTTTCCTATTTGAGACAAATTATTGCATGCAACAGTTTCCTGCAGAGCAGTAGCATTGCCATGGAAGGGCTATTTTGCACAGAGATAGGAACGAATTGCTTTATTGATCGATTAAAATGGAATGATAAAAATTTTGATTTTGAATTTGCAAACTACTTCAATCCTGAAAAAGAACATCCTCTTTCAAGTTGATTTGTCACACTTTGGTAAAGAGCTCTAGAACTACTACTAAGTGCTATAAATTATGGAGTGGGTATTGATCTTTGGAATGCAGACTGCATCAGGGTTGAAATCCTTGCAGACGTGTCTTTGTCTGGCTGGTCGTGTAGAGGTACTAGCCTAACTTTGAAAAAGATTTTCATTGTTTCTTTGTAGGTGAAAATTAATTAGATAGACCATCAAGAAGCTAATATCTATCGATATCTCAATAATTATCACTTAATTCAGTTTGTTTTGAAGGGTGTCTATGATGCTGTAAGTGTTAACAAATGCTCTAGGTAGAGCAACTGCACAAAATATTGAAGCTTTATAGTATGTCTTATACCTACAAATGATTACAGTCTAATAGTGAGGAAGCTTTCATGCACTTTCCTGTATCTTTTTTAGGCTCCTAAACATTCTTCTTTGTTTACCTCTATGCTTATTGTATGCACATTTATATTTAGGTTGTTTCTACCTGTTTAGATCAGATTAAGTTTCTTCAATTTTCTTATTGTATCTTCTTTTTCAAAAGAACAATGAAAAGGTTAATATCATGTGTTGGCTCATGTTTGTATATACATTTTAGTCAAGCATGTATATATATATTATATTTTTCTACTGTATAGAAAGATGAGTGTGGAATGATCAAGGGCAAAATAGTCATTTCGCCCAATGGTAAAAGAGTTCCAGAGCAAACTATCATTTTAATCACCGACAATCATGTTTCTTCAATATTATGGGTGGCTTCTCATTTGGTTTAACCATTTTAGCTGTCATTGAATATTAGTACGACAATCATATTTCTTTGTCTTCCTATTTTTGCTTATTTATCTAACTTAACAGTTTATCTATTAAATCCTCAATTTTCCTTCGCAAGGTTTCATTGTCAGAAACTAATCAACAAAAAAAAAATTATCTTGCATCTGTCACTTCCATGAACCCTAAAGGTAAATTATTAAAATCTCTTTCTAAGGGAACAAGACATTTTACTATTGTTTTGTTGAAGCTTTTTTATTAACTTTTTTTTTGTCATTCAGCTTGCTATTTTTGACATTATGTGGGCAGGGCTTAATGTTACTAATCAAATGAGGTTGTGAATGATCTCGACATTCTCAGGTCATCCTTCATGAGGTGTTTTTAAATTATTATCATTCTTCATGTCATAGACGCCATATTAAATATAATTACTTCTAATTGAAATTCTCAAATATTAGTATAGTTTGAGATATTTCTGATGATGTTTTTCTTCATATCCAGAGTACACCAACTCTTCTTAATTGATGTGAAGGATAAATGTTCAATTCTTTTTTATCATTTTAGCTTCTTAAGAAAAAATCTTAGTAATTTTCATGATCTTATACTTCCTGAGGGCTGATGCAAGAGGAAATGAGAATGATATTCCAACAAAAGTTGTGGCCACTCACATTTTTTTCATCATTTATAACTCCTGAACTTAATGTATCTAGATCAATCTTTGGTGTATCTGGCATGACAAAAATGTTTGAAGAAAGTATATATTTTTTGATAAAATCATTTTTGGTTTTCAATAATTTTCCCAATAGGGGAAAAGTGATATACGCTGGAGTCTTTTTTCCTTGCAAATATACTTGGTATCACATGCTTTAACAATATCTGGAAAATGTTTTTAATCTTCTTAGATAAAGTTTGTCATCTCCTTTGTGATGTAGTAGCATTACATTTAAATTCTATTGGCACACTTTTACGGGATTGGAGTTGTATAGGCACTTTTTATTGGTAACCATGGTTAGGGAGGTTAACTTTAAAAGTCTTTTAATTTTGCAGGTACTCTGAATGTTTACTATGTATTTTTGACCAATGGTGAGTAACATCCATTTGGTGGCATTGCAACTTCTTTTTGTGCTTTAGTTCTTTAGCTACTTAAAGTAGCAACTCCAAAAATGTAATTATCTAAGTTATACATTGCAAGTTCTGGAATAGGATAGATCATGTCATTTGAAGAAACATGTATCTTAAGACATTAACTCGATATACTCCCTCTTTCATACCAGAAGGTCTTATGCTCCAAGAACGTGTTGTATTATTATATGTGATTACAAAATGTTGCCTGAGGTTGAACATTTCTTGGTGGAATATGAAAGTAGAAGATAACTTATCCGTTATCAAAGACATGGACTAGGGTATATAACCATCTAATGACCTATAATGTTAATTGGGGTTTCACTGATCTATCTTTTTCCAAACCTTTATGTTTAACAGTAATATGTAGGTGGCAAGTATCGTTGTTGAATTGAGATACTATGGTCCCGTAGAAGGGAACTTTTAGGTTGTTGAAATTCTCGATACAAAATATCTATTAAACCATTGATGATTCATAGGATATTATTTCTCTGCGCAATGAAAATATCTTAACAGTTCTATAAATATATAAAACCCAGTGTCATACTATCATCTGTTAGTGTTTTGGTTCCTAATATCATTGGGAGATGGGGGCGGGCTTTGTTTTAGAAAGTTCACTTAGATGAAGACATTCCAAAGTCAATCAGCTCCCATGTTGATTTTTTATTTGCGTTCATCTTGTCTTGGATTTCCACTTCTTATGCCTAACAAATTTAAGAGTAATAAGAAAATGATGTGCCTTTATTTTTTAAAAGATATTTTTTATGCATCAGATGAATATCAACTAGGTCTAATGATGAACTTATTTTTAAAAAAAAAAATTACCTTTACTGATCGAGCGACCCCAATTGTGGATTACACTGGGTATGTTGTTGATGGAGCTCTTTTATTGGATCTAATGATAGAGACTGGGTGAAAAATAATGCCAAATAGGTAGAGTGGCTTCTTTCAATTAGTAGAATCATAGTAAATATTCATCCATCCTAGAGTTGCTCTCCTATCTAAGTAATTTGTTTTCCTTTCTAACTCATTGAGACAACCTTTGCGTAATCTACTGTTCTAAACTTTGAAGTAGTACGTCTGCATTTTGAGAGCCTATTACTTATTAAAAAAAAAGGAATTTAATGTTGTCTTTAACACTCAATAGGGGTGGTGTTCCTAAATCTAAAAGAGCAAATGAGTTTGGCAGATTGTTGGATGTTAATATCCTACCTCTACAGGTATATAATTTGTAAAAGACATAGTGGTGAATTTTTTTCTGATTATCCTAAATTAGAGTTGTCTTCATTATAATTTGTTCTTTTTATTCAACAATTGGATCTTTCCAGGAGTTGGTAGTCCTATGATGTGCTACTTGCTCTGTGTATTTTAAGCCTCTCTTGTATTTTACATACTTGAATGAATCTGCAGGTTATACAGGGACATACACCATTCAAACAGTTGATGAGAAGGTAATGGTTTGTTTGTTAGATCTCATACCTCACTCTCCCCATTCAAATATCACTATAAAGGTTAGTGGAAACAAAATCTAGGTATTGCCTTTGTGTAGGTGTTCTTACATTAAATGTGGGCTAAGAATGTACCTTCTTCTGAACTTCATTAATAGAAGTAAACTTTGGAAGCACCTAAAAAGCATATGGCATGATTACCACCTACCAGTATGCCAACACCATATATTTTAATGTAGGACATATCTTAATTGATAGAAGTACAAAAAGGTCTTTCATAAATTGATTACTTATGAATAATAATATAACTACAGTTTACAAAATGGTTACGTTATTTGAAAAAAAGTAAGAATAGAAAAAGCTTAGCAAATGTTATCCATGTAATTAATCTTCTAGAACTGATTTTTGGTGTGCACGTAAATTTTTTCCTGTCCTGAGTTAGATGTACAAAAATGTTTTAGTACGAATATTCAATATGAAATAAAGAAATAATGTCTTCAACCAGAAACTATTTCTCTCATTTATTATGTTCTTAAGTATTGATTTTAATGACTCGCTAAAGCTAAAAAGTGTTGAAGTTCCTATTATGTGTCTATTTGAGTGTTTGTTAGTGCATCCAACCTCATGTATGAGAATAGAGAAATGTTAGTTATAGACACAAGAACCAAACTTGAGAGCCCTGAGTCTAAGCATGGGATTCAATCTATGTACTACAGATATAGATTTCCAGGATGCATAATAGGGTTCCAATGGAAAGATTCGTTGGAACTATAGTTGTTTACATTAGTTAGAAATCAAGTTTGAAAGATAAAAATTTGCTTTGGCTAGCTTAACAAGTTAAATCCATGTTAACAAATTTGAGAATGAGCTTGTTGTTGCTGTTGGAAAAGGAGAACCTGCTGAAGTGATGTCTGAATATGGTTCTAAGTAAGCTCCATGGTTTTGCACTTTATGAATGTAGGTTGTGAGTGCATTCTTCAAATCATTAACAATTTCAACAGTGATATACTACTATGCTTTAAATTTTAAAAATGTTCTCTTCGTGGATAAGTATACATCTTATTTTGACAACATTGACCCATTGGAACACTACAAAAAATGGACAGCTAAGCAGGATGGTGATCTGAATAGCAAGTCTAAGTATATAGCTTTGAGCAATGTCCGTGCTCACAGAGAGTGGAGAGAGTCTTTGTCGTCAGTGATTTTGTTGATTCTTGCAGGGAAATCCACATATTCTTCTTTATAATCTAATAGGATTTAGCTTGATTTTACCTGGCAGATTCTTACCAAAGTTTTATGTAAAGAAACAGTCTGTGATCGACACTCCATGCCATTCTTTTCTCTTCATGTTTTCTCTTTTTTCTTGTCTTGTTTTCTTTTCTTTTTCTGGTTTGGAATTGGGGTTAGGGTAGATTCATTGATGATCTTTCTCATGTAATATACATTCTTTATCACAATTAATATCTTTTGGGCGATGGAGGGATCAAATAGTATATTGTGTATATGTTGGTAGCTTGAATAGAATACTTTATTACTTGGTGTTGCCTTGTAACTAAATGATGCATGTAAGCTTAATGTAATTTTAGTTTTATCATTTTCCCATGATATATTTTTCTTTTTTTTCCTTTATTTTTTATTGTCCTTTCATCATCAAATAACTATGCAAAGCATTCAAAAAATGATTACTTTCAAAATTTAAATGTTGGGTACGTGCGAGCACAGGCAATAACTATATATATATATATATATCGCAGTGATACAGTGGAGTTGAGTTGTGTTTAGGGTTACCCATTTTAGCTATGTAAATTCAATGTAATCAACACAATAATCTTTGCTCTTTAGACCACTGAGAGGTACACTTTATTATTTTAATTTTCTCTTTTTATTTTCAGAATTTTACGAGTGTGTCTCTTTGATTTTAGGTTTTGGAGTTGAAGAAGAGGAAAAAGGTGTTGTGGTGTGGTAGGTGATTGATTGATTGTTGTTGACAATGCCCGAGGAATATTTGGTTGATGTTAAGTATATGAAAATTGAGTGTTTGTTGTTCAAGTTTTGTGGAATTGGTTATTTTTGTGAGATTTAAAAGCCTTAACACTAATTTTTTGAAGGTTGGATGTAAAAAAGTTATGGAATCTACCATTGTTAGGCATTGAGAATCGTTAGATAGTGATGAGTCACACTGAATCGAGTATGCATTAAATAGGATTGGCTAGCTAACAAACTTAGGTATGTTTTACTTATAATTGTAGATTTGATTTAGACTCTATGCCTATTTGTAAGTTGAATATTTGTGAATTGGCCTTAAAACATACTTGTAATTGGTGAGTTTGGTTGATATTATTCTCTTCAACCCTCTTTTTCTTTTTTCTAAAATAAAGTTATAGTGTTTTGGGGGCATTCTTCATGTTCTCAAACATACTAGAACTATAGAAAGGGGAAATTAGATGAATTAAGCATACATATTATATGAAACCCAAAAATTAAAAAAATAAAAGAAATTTGATTCATGAGCAACAGTGGTCGGCAGATGCATACAATTGCCAAAAAGGACCTCCACCTTTTTACGTAAAGCTTTTCAATTGAAGACAAATCTATTTGACACACCTCTCGAATACGAGAAACCCTTTACACCACAAATTGGAGATTGCATGTTTTATTGGTTCATGACTTTAGTGTGTGTTGGGAGCTTGTCAAATTGCCTCTCCACTTCTTCAGAAGGAGTGGTATGGACTGCGTACATATTACCTTCCCTAAACCCCATTACATAGAAATACATTGGGTATATTATTGTTGTTGTTGGGAGCATGTTAAATGAGGTAAATGATTGATGCATGACTATTTGATTGGCTTGGTATCTATAATACATGATTTTACGTTTAAGTCAATTAGAAGACTTTATATCAATTTATGACTTGCTTTTTTCAGTATTTCAGATATTTATTTATATTTTCATATTAGTAAATTAAAAAAATGCAGGGTTGACAGTTTTCTGAATATAGTTGGGCTATTAAAGTTGATGTTAACAGATGAACTAAACGGCTATGATTAAACTGTGTTTTGTTTTATCTCTAGCTTACTATTCTAATCTATTCATACAATTTGAACCAGTGCCAACTTTATAATGATTCTCTGCACACGTACAACTAAATAAGCTTGGTGACTGAGTTTAGATATTCCATACTTGAAGTTACTTGTGTTTGCTCTATTCTCGCCTTGCACTTTATTTATTCACTTTGATGAAACTATCACTATCATGATTTTAGTTGTATTTTGCTTCATCTCCTGCCAAATCACCACCAAGCGAATGTCTTTTCGATCAATATTTCTTCAACCTCTGTGCAGGTGATTTTAAGTATTTTCTCAACCATGGTAACGTTATGACTGCATAACTACCAAGAACAATGATACAGTAACTAACTGTGTTACTGTTTTCATTTTTTGGAAAAAACTAACTTTTATCATTATGTAAATGTGTGAATATATAGACAGTGTAATCATGTATGTATATATCACCAACTTAAACAATATAGGGTATACAATACTTTCTTCTCTTGCATTTAGATTATGCATTGACAATAATAATTCTATATTCAAAAGTCTTGCACAGATGCATATAGGTAAATATTGGGCCCGTGCGCGCACGACAACCATCATCTAGTATATATACACACTATATGGCCCGTGCCCGTGTTCAATACGGGCATATAGTCCAAGAATATTATTAGTCACATTAGCAGAACTTCATCAATACTATCAAAAGGTTCAATGAAAAGAATTTTTAAATTTGTTAGATTGCCTAGAAAGATACTAAAATAGAAAATAATGCCATATGTAATAGTTATTAGGCCACTAAGATCTATATATATATATATATATATATATATATATATATATATATATTTGCACTTCTATTTTATAACAAGTACATTGATTTCGAGGAACAAGGTTGTACAAATATGCATTTACAATACATTTAAGTATATACAATATACATATTGATAAAAGGTGATGCATTTTCAAGATAGTAGTTGAGTTTGAATCCTGCTGCAGTGAAAAGCCCTTGGGACAAATGCATATTCCTGATCCATATATACTGATAAAATATTGAGGGAACACATGAAAATAATTTATTAAAATATATGAAAGACATAACATCTAAAGCACGAGAAATTAAAAGAAAGATACATGGGAAACCAGAATTGTCCTTGTGGTTTGATATATTAATACTGAGCCATTCGATGTGTATGATGAAGAAACACCATCTTGAATCTCACTACTGTTTGAGACACTAGTGCATTGACCAGTTTTCTAACTCCAAGCCACTCTTTCTTTTTTCACTTACGATCTCTATGTTTGCTCAATCGTTTATTATCATCGACTATCTTTTGATTTTTTGATGCAGGCTCAGAGACTCCCAAAGAATCAAGAAAGAACTCTTTGTTGGGGATGATCCCATCTTTGTCCATGCAAATCAGTAATTTTTGTACAAGCTTCTTCATATCAGTTTTAGTGTAGACTTTATGTAAAAGTTTATAAGTTGAGAAGTCTTGTAAAACTGCTTCACTAAAGTCAGTAAAGAAGGTATTACCCTTGACACAAAATATTTTGAATTCAATTCCTTTTCCAGTATAAGATTGTACAAACATATTGCAGAAACCACAACACGTTTTAGCACACATTACTTTGAGAAAACTCCAACATTAAAGTTGAGTATAAACTCATACATGAAAATTTAAATCAAAACCTCTAGATGATAGAAATTCCTCAACATCTATATAATGGTACTTATGGTGGCATGAAACTTCTTAATTTGCAACTGACATTTGATTTTCTAGTTCATTATCATTTTCAAAACTGCTACTATTCTTTTCTTCATTATTTTCAAAATAACTTCTTCGCTACTGTATTTTTTTTTTAGACTACTCTTTTATGTGCATTACTTTGACCGACAGTCCACAGAAAACAATCTCTATCTTCATAAGTATGGGTGAGGTTTGTGTACACAGTACACACTATCCTCTCCAAACCGCACTTGTGGCCCACAAGTTGTGGGGTTACACTGAGTATATTGTTGTATTAGTATGTTGTTGTATTATCATTTTCAAAACGCACAGACCTTTGAACTAAATTCAGATATCATATGAAATAAATCAACCTATACTATGCATATTTTCAATAGTAAAGAAACGTAAATAGCTTGATCAAGATATACTCATTAGGCAATTCCACAATACCAAAAAACACAATGTATTTCCACATGTGGGCTCTTAGAAGAGTAAGACGTATACAGATCTTACCTTTACCCCACCCAGTTGGATCCAAAGTGTCGTTAATCTAATTTATTATTTTACATTTCAATCCACCTAGGGAAAAAATAATTTAACAGAAATGACTTCTTCATGAATGTTGTCAATTGTAAATGCTAATTTTTAACAAAATTAGCATTTCCTCTCCTTTGTAATAAAAATGAACCAATGCATTAATTAGAAGCAGAACATTTGATAAACAATGATAGTTGAATGCACCTATTTAATACTATACAAACTTAATAGAATGAACTACAATAGCATTAAACTATATAACATATTACAGAATTAGTAAATTAATTAAATCAAAATCTCCAGATTAATTCAATCTATCTATTAGATTTTATTAGTCAAAATACTAGTTAAAGGAAGGAGAGAAAGACTTGTATGTGCTTCAGTGAAAATAACATCTCATAGCATGAGCTGTTGATAAAACATTTGAAGTTCAATATGTAACATACTTCAAATATAAATTAACTCCCTATATCTTAACCACGGTAAAAAATATCACTGAGTTTAAAAAGAACATTTAATGTGATGTAAAGAAAAGCTGACAGGACAAAAACGCATGACGTAAATTACAGTTATCATACTATAAAACTGAGGAGCAATTCAGACCTTAATCCACTTAAAGTACCATAAACTATACCATCTACTATAGCTTGTTGAAACATAGCCTTCTTCGTCTATCATAAAATCTCCAACTTTTTCATGGCCATTCCCATTGAACATATTCCACTAACTTCTCTCTTATATAACACAATTACTAAGCAATTAATATTATCATGACTCAAGTTGAAAATAAAACTAAGATGTTTCAATATTCATATCATTACAAACTCTCTAAAGCATTTCAGTTGGGTTTTAAGGAACTAATACTTGAGTAGTTTCATTTTTTGAAGTAAACATGGAGATTCCATTTGAGATTTTAGGAGATCACACGACTGCAGAATTGAAGAGATGCTAAAAAGAAGAATTTGAATCTTCTTACAAAATCTGAAATTAAAAATCTTTTAGCAGTCAAGATAGCACTATTGCATTAAAGTCGCTGAAAGATAGAGTCACAATAAAAAGTTACTAATAACTAAATCACTTTGTTTTCAACAACATTTTTCAGTTCTCTGATGAGCTATGATTAGGAGATATAACATAATACTTATAAATAGATTTATTTTATGTTTGTTGCTCTCATACAATCAAACATTGAGTAGTATTTCAACGCTCAATCAACCTCAATCAGAGAGTTTATTTCCTTTGCTTTGTAGTGACATAAATAGGACACTCATATTTACCAAAATGTTTTACTTTTCTATCGAATACATATCGTTTATTCAACAAAAATGATAAATTCAGCTACAGATATATTACACCTTTCTAATTGAGCATTAAGATTTTGTAAAAAGATGCAAGTAAATGATCAATTTCAAACACTTAAATGTCAACATGTATGAATATTTTTTCATGAACGAAATATAAGAGATTAACAAGTATTTGAAAACTTTGGATACAAACTGAATAATTTGGTAGAACTTAAACTCTCTAAGAAAAAATCAACTAACCTCATTGGTCTTGGTATCATGACATATGAAGAAACTTTAACCGTGGCCATTTGGAGCATCTCGTCATTACCACGACTATAATATAGCAACAAGAATTAACGGCACCATCTTCAATGACCTGATGGTACTAAGAGACCTGATAGCTTTGAAAATTACTGAAGAATAGCCTTTTTAACATTTTTCGCTCCAGTTTAAGTTTCAAAATGCTAAAAAAAAATATACTTTCAAACATGCATGAGTGAATCAGACTAAATCTTTATCTACGTATGCAGAAAATAAATACACCCAAAAAATTATACCTACAAATAAAAAAAGTGTAATAAATGAAGAAGAGTGCAGAAATTACCTCGTATAATCGAAACAGAGTGCCCCTTTTCTGTACCTTGAGCAATTTCCACCATTGGTATCTTGTGAAATCAAAATTTTGCAACGATTACATTCCAACTATATAAATCAATAGATATTTAGTAATGTCATGCATTGAGAAATTAAAATCCATAAATGATAAATAGTTAAAAGATGTAGACGGGTAGACCCAAAAGATTATAATTACGAAATAAGAATCCACAACAAAATACTCCATAGAATGAAAAAAAGTTAAGCAATCAGCACAATTAATTGGTACCAGCAGAAAATCATGGATTTAATAAGTAGTTCAAAATTTTCCCTTGATGGCTTCTATGAGATGATTCATAAGAAAACGAAAATGATTCCTCCGATTAATATCCATCCACACATGACGATTTTCAAGGTCGAGGCTCGTTCGATGTTCGTCTCTATAGTGAAGAAATCGAAAAGTAACCCACTATAAATAACAAATGCATGGTTGAAAAAATGAAGCAAACACAAAGTTATTCATCTCCCTAATTATCTATAGCAAAGAAATTGAAAATTCACAAATGAAATCCAAGAAAAATATCACAACTGAATAACATAAAAAAAAAAAAAATAAGAATTAAATGCTGAATAGAGAGAAAAAAGAAGAAGAAGAGGACTACAACAACAACAACAACAACAAACCCAGTGTATTCCCACCTGGTGGGGTCTGGGGGGTAAGATGTACGCAGTCCATACCTCTACCTCTAAAGAAGTAGAAAGGCTGTTTCCGATAGACCCCCGGCTCAAGACACAAAACACCAGATACCACACAAATACAAAGTAAAGCACCGAACAAGGTTACAAGATTACACAACATAACATCCATAACATAAATATAGCAGCCATAAGTAAAAGAAATAAAAACAGAAAGAAAACAGAGGGAAAACAGAGGAAAGCACCCAGATTCGTACTGAAACAAGGGATAAGGAACACGAAAAATCATAATCAGAATACTACCCCCAACAAGTAATTCCCTACACTAGCGACCCCCAACTGGCCTAATCCTCTGCCCTAATTCGCGTCCTCCAGACTTTCCTATCTAGGGTCATGTCCTCGGTGAGCTGTAACTGCTCCATGTCCCGCCTAATCACCTCACCCCAGTACTTCTTCGGCCTTCCCCTACCCCGCCTAAAACCATCCAACGCTAGCCGCTCACACCTACGAACCGGGGCATCCATGCCCCTCCTCTTCACGTGTCCGAACCAGCTCAATCGAACTTCCCGCATCTTGCACTCCACCGGTGTCACACCAACCTTCTCCCTGATAATCTCATTCCGAACTCTATCCCCCCTAGTCAGCCCGCACATCCAGCGCAACATCCGCATCTCTGCCACCTTCATTTTTTGGATGTGGGAATTCTTAACTGGCCAACATTTCGCTCCATACAACATGGCCGGACGAACTACCACCCTGTAGAATTTGCCTTTAAGCTTGGGCGGCACCTTCTTATCACAAAACACCCCCGACGCGAGCTTCCACTTCATCCATCCCGCCCCAATACGGTGCGAGACATCCTCGTCAATCTCCCAATAAAAAATGCTTAATTTACAAACAGGAGACAGAGTTTAGGTAGAGGTGAGTTTTACCACAACTTAACACGTGGATTGTAGAAAGGTTAAAAACTTTGCCCTTAGTGATACTTTTATTAATGAAAAATACCCTTGGTTGTACCACCAAAAATTTCACTTGTATATATGAAAAGTGATAATCAAGAGTTTGGAGGGTAATTGTGTCTTTTCATGATTTTATTTCAACAATAAATTAAGTTGGAATTGTTATACCATCAAATGTATGGAATAATCTATCCCGATATTATTTGTTAGTACATGGATAAGTTATTCTAAATTAGACAATCAAATAAAATATTAAAATTTTTATTCCGAACTATTATTTTATTTCAAGACTATTTGTATTAGTACCTCACACCAAACTACTCGTAAATGTACAACATTAGATTGTCAAATGCAAGTTATAATAATTTTTTTTATATTGTTTGTAACTTATAGCAAGTTTTTTTTTTTTAAATAGAACTTTTGTTTTTATAAAAAACTAAATAAGAAAATAACAGATTTTTATATAACAAAATTAAATAAACCTTCCTTTAAAATAGATTACAGTTAATAACACATATCAATCACACCCTAAAATCTCTCTTGTACCATTTTTTTTCTTTTAAAAATGCTTCTGCTTCTACCATTTTTTTCTTTTTAAAATGCTTCTTATTCTTCAATGTTTTTTTTTTCCATTCCGTACATGCAGCATATCAACAAGCATGTATTGTTTCCAATCAAAATAAAATTTTGCTATTTTAATCAATACTGTAGTCCTTCAAATTAATATGAAAAAGCAATTTGTGTATTTTACATAAACTTCAAGTTCTTCAAATTTTCGTTCGATTTGGAGTGCTTCATCCCTTCTCCAATGAAGAATACTAGAAAGAAGAAAGTTGGGATTGATGGTATATTAAACAATCAAAGTGAGTTGATTTTGAATATAATTGTTCATGCGAACATTCATCACTGTTGAAGAAACCTATTTTGAACATGCAAAATGATAGTTTGTTGAAGAAATCTGCTATTCCTCAAAAAAGAGGAACAACAAGAGGAAAAATATTTTAGTTTAGCAAGTTGCAGATTTCGATTTTGATGATGAAATTCCTTCACACAAGCCTAAATCTCTATTTTCTTTATAGATTGAAAATTTCTTCCTGTTATTACACTCTCTTTTTTATTTAATTTTACTTTTACTTTCATTTCTCAATTGATTTCTTTGATTTTGATTTATGAAAATAATATAAAATCTTATATTTAGTGTATGAAAATAATAAAAAATCTACTAATGAGAAATGATACAACAAATTATATTGAAATCGATTTATATATGTATTTCATTAGCTGAATGACATTTCTTATCGGGATCTCAATTTATGTAATTCATAATATAAAAATAATAAAAAATATTGTGATTTTTATGTAAATTTATTTGAATACTAGGTTTATATCCATTACACAAATTTTTTATGTGTATTACATTTCATTTAGTTTTCCAACTAAATTTAAACCATGCTCTATACCAATATCATATACAAAATGATTGATTTTTTAAAATTTTGATATATGAAATTAGTATGTAAAATGATATACAAGAACAATGTATACTTATTAGTGTTTTCAGATCAGCTTAAAAATTATCTATATATTCAGTCATTATTATTTACTTTATCCATTTTGATGAAAAACAGAGGAAGAGAGTTTTGATTATTGAGTTTGAAGAAATGAAAGACGTGTAAATCATGTATCTCAATATTAGGAAAGATAAGAAACTGAAAAATCCAAACATATTCTATAAATGAGAAGAAAATAGAAGAAATATATTGTTGACAACAAGTTGAATGGTCAAGTTATTAATAGAAAACTACAATATAAATGATAATAACAAATAAAAATTTCATTACTTCAAATAGGGCATTAGAGAAAAAATTTGAAACATATCACATCATTGTGAAAACTAGTGGAAAAAAGTATTTAGTTCAATTGAATGAACACTACAATCTTTCTTTCATACTGAAAAAATCAAAATTTATCTAAAAAAAAAATATGACGGTCCATCTGAATTATACTGAAGAAGTAAGAAGGAATATTGTGGTAAAAAGATGAAATTTATGATTATCTTCAATAATGAAAGAAGAATTGAAGGAATAACGTGTATCAATGTAGAAAATATTTTTATCAAATTTTTTACTCCCTAATTTAACAACAGATTTTATAACTTTACTGATAAAGTTAAAAAGAAAAGTATAAATAAAGATAATTATTGAAATCAAAATTTATTCCTACTATAATTATCAAAAGAGTTAATGAAGAGAGATAGAATATTAAAGACAAAAAAATAGGAGGTAATTTTGCTAATAAATATGTAACAAATGAATTTTTACCAAAAAAAAATATTTTCTTAAAAATTGCTATAACTTGCAATAAACAATCTAATAACTATATAACAGATAATTTTCACTAATAAATTACACATCTTCTTGTTAAATTAAAGAAAAAGGACATGGGCTATTCGGTCGGGCAAACAAAGAAATATCATTCAAAATAGGCAAAATTTCATATAGAGCCAACTTATACCCCTCTTAACTAGTTTCTTAGACTAAATTTTAGTAATACATTTCATAGATTTTAGTTAGTGGTCAAATGTACTACTTAGGACTCCAATATACAAATATTAACTAACAAATTTTGATACAATTTCATTTATGTTTAGAGATAAAAAAAGAAAATAAGAGTAATTCACTTCCTTTATTCTCTTCAACATATTTTTTTCAAATCCTTTATTTGGTCTTTTTCTTTATAGACTGTTATAACTTACCTTTTAATTTTTGAAATACAAAAATAGAATTCAAACTAAAATTTCTCTGATTTCTTCGTATGACTATAAAATTTAAAACATAATTTTAATGTATTAATACATTCAATGTATTTATCCACGAAAATTAGCTATAGATAGAAATATAAAAGTAGAATTGGTACAAAAGAAAATTAGCTTTGAATTTAATATTCAAATACAAATAAAAACGCACAATGCATATCTTCAAGATAAATACGAATTGATACAAATTCAAAAGTACAAAGTAGATATAAATTCAGATTATATGTATAAATATACAATTCAAATGTATAAATGTGTACAAATTCAAAATATATGTGAAAGAAATATGATAACATAAATACAAAAATTGATAGAAATATACGAACAAATTCATTTTATAACTAGATAAAATTTATACAAAATACTTTTGACTTATATAACACATGATAGTTGTATACCTATATGTAATGTATAAAATATGAACTAACAAATTTTATTCAAATCAAAAACTGATTGTACAACTTATATAAATATTTTATATATGTATATACCAACACATGACAACTTTACAATTGTATGTGATGATTATTTTTATACATATATACACTAAAAATTGACATGGTATACATACTTGCGTGTAACTAGCAAAATGATAAAATGTGTAGATATATGTGTATCTATTGTATATACATTCATACAAATATACGTTTGGAGTATATACAAAATACCTTCGAGTTATTCACAATGTCGTTGTTTTCCACTTTGAAGTGAGAATCCCTGAAAATTTTCTCTCTCTTTAATTTACACAATACCAATAACAAATTATACAAACTGAGATATACCTAATGTTAATTGGAAGAACAAATATAGTTTATACAAAAGAATTTAAAGAAATATACAATTTAGTTATATACAAACACGTGATAAAGGTATACCTATATGTAATATATAAAATATGAACGAATATATTTTATACAAATCAAAAACTAATTATGCAAATTTTATATATATATATATATATATATATATACATAATAATAATAATAATAATAATAATAATAATAATAATAACAACAATAATTGCAACTAAATATTATATAGAATTTGTATAGAAATTATATGATTTTTGTATGAAATATGTGTTGACACCCAATTTTGACCTCCCGACGCTCCTTTCTGGACTGCTATTTTATTTAATTATTAATATTTTTTACACATTATTCTTATATTTAATACATTTTTGATGTGTCACATTCATAATTTAGAAAAATACATAAATTATTTTATTATCTTTTAGTACCATGCTTATAATTTTTAAACTCAAATATGACATTTTATTATTAATATTTATTATACCAGTTTCTTATCTAGTTTTTCATTATTTAGCATTATTTGTTTTGTTATTATTTATTATTTGTTATTATTATTATTATTATTAATTATTATTTATTATTAATAATAATTTATTTATTATTATTATTATTATTATTTATTATATTTATTATCTACTATTATTATTATTTATTATTATTATTATATGCTCTTATTTAAATAAAAACCCAATTAAAAATCTTTGCCTAAATTTATTTACATTTTAACCTGATTTTATCTAATTTCCTCACAATTTTAGCCCTCTTATTACAATTATAGCTAAATTGGACTCAATTTAAAATGTATTTCAATCTTGATCAAATCCTCAATCCTCCAGATCTCAACCGTTGATCAAATCTAATCCGACGGATGAGATAAAAAGACCTATCCTTTTCTTTTTAAAACGAAAGGAGAATCCCTAATCCAAATTTTTTTCATTTCATCTGTCTCCCCATAGCTCTCTCTCTCCCTTCTCTCTCTCTCTCGCTCAAAAGGAGGCAGCCATGGCTACCGGCCACCCATTAATGGCGCCGCCTCTCCCTCTCTTCCCCTGTCTTTTCTTTCGATGAACCAACACCATCACCGATGAAACAGGCGCGTCACCGCCTCCCTCAGTCCACGCACCGCCACCTCCTTCACCATCAAAAGCCGACCAACGACAAGCAGTCGTCGTTCCAGAAAACCCGCGAGAAGCCACCGTGGCTCCGCCCCCTTTGCTCCGTCCCAGCGACCAACGCCATCACCGGCGCCGTCATCGATGAAAAATGTCGCGCCACCAGCAGCCGTCATCCCCTCCACTTCTCTACTGCCATGCAATTACTAACAACCACAAGAACGCCGCACCACCACCCCAACAACCATTCTTATCGCTCACGCCGCCACTATAACGTCCTAGACTCCGATTGAAGCTCGATATAAAGGCATTTACAAGTACTTGATGGATTTACCGATGTAAATCCGTCGCAAGTTTGTTTCGTTTTAAGTTTTACATGAATCTACCCCTATTTTTCTCCTTTTTTTTAAAAAAAATTTCGTGTCTTCTAGATTCAAATTGATTATGTCTGCCTCTGAACTTTGGTTCAATTTCTTTGAATTTCTGATTGTTTACCCATCTAGAGCGGAATATATGAAAACGCCCAAATTCTGCATATATTTGATTTTCACCCCAAATATGGATGCCGATGCATGCCTATTTTTGAGATGGATTGAGAATTCTTAAATGTATGATTAAATTACTGTCTAATTGAGATGTTTAGGGTTGACCCTAATTGATTTGAGTAGCATGTTTAAGGGAAAAGAAATTGCTTGCGATCGATATTTCCTTCTGTTTTTTTATTAAGTGTAGTCTTATATTTAGGGCAAAATGAGATAATTGATTGAGCAAATTCTTCTTTACAGAAAATGTATGTGTGTGATTACCGTAGTAATTTTGACTTTCATTTTTCTTAATTTTTTTTTTTGTGGTTATTTTTTCTGCGTCTGCACCCTTAATTATGGAAGGATCTGTGTGATTATTTTAGGACTGATTCACATTCCAACTATAGTATGTTTGTGACTGATTTATTACATCCGCAAATTACTGTGTAAGCCTTATGCTTAACTTGAAATATCCGATGTTATGGAAGTAATATCTTTTAATTTCTTTTTCTTTTATGGTAAATATATGACTGGTGCTTCCGATCGATTTGCTTAGTGGATGTTTTCCTTTTTACTTGCTTTGACTGAACTGTGATTTTATATTTATGAAAAACTTTATTGACTGATTTCAATCTAATATTCTTGTTCTCCTTGATTAATTGGGATTGATTTTTTTTTGTAAATATTACTTTTCCTTTTTCAGGTTGGCTAATTGGACCTTGACTTACAAACATCTTACTATATAAACCCCCACTCTTTTCATTAACAGAAAGCTCCAATTACAATTACAATCACTACTACTCTCTTAAACAAGATATCAGTTACTTTTAACATAAAGCAATTAAATACTCGTAAGGGTTCTTTGTTTTTTTCCTTCGAGGCTTACGAAAAACATCTTGCGTATTTCGCTGTGCTTGGATTTCTTTTTATTCTTATTAACTCGTTTACTGCCGCTCACTGGTAAGTCCCTCATCAATATATTTACATATTAGAAAGCATGTCTATAGGATTAGTTTGAAGTAATTACTTGCTGCTTACTTGTTGTGCTGTGTTCGATTGTGTCAATATGCCTGTCCATATATGTATTCGTCCCAAGCTTGCACTGCTTTCTATTATGTCCGACAGGTGTTATTAGAAAGGGGGGTGCCGAAGAGTCGCCGGGACGTTTAATCAACTATGTATTCTTGATAGTTAGTTATTTTCTTTCTTCTTATTTTTCGTATCATTTGATCTGTAATATTATTGTAAAGACATTACTATTGATGTAATAATAAAATTTGGGGAACTGCTTCGGGGGTGGGGGACTTGGGCGTTATTTTTCTTAGGAAAAATTACATAAACTAGCAACTTTAAGATAATAATTACAACTAATAACAATAGTTTCTCAAAATTACAATTATTAGCAAAAGTAGCAATATTTAACCTTTTTAATTAATGGCGAGTGAGTTGCACTCTATTATTTTTCACTTTACCCTTTTCACGGCTCTTTACCTTCTTTTTACCTATTTTGACGCCACAACAAAGATTTCAATTCCCATGTATTAAGGTAAATGATTTACTGTTAATGCATGTTTCAATTTTCTTTTAACTTCTTTTTCTTGTTCATTATATTTTTCCATATATTTCTGTGTTTTTAATTTGGGGACTTTTTGGGGGTTTAATTTTCATGTTTTGATTTTTTTGGGTTTACCGATATAATGGCAAAACATGCAAATTGTTCCTAGGTTTAACCCAAGACGAAAACAATAACTTGATTTCTTGTAATACACAGGCAAAGGGAAGTTTTAACTTAAAAGAGTTGAGATCGAAGAAGCGAAACGATCCCTAAAAGTTCGTTGAAACAATGAAATGGAAAGTAGTGACGGATTTTTTGTCCCCCAAATCGAAAAAATAAATAAAAAAATAGTGAAAAATAGAAAGCCAAATGGAAAATCTCATTCGACAAAAAATTCAAGTTCGGTTTCATCTGATTATGAATCATCTTCTGAGGAAGAGAGATGAGGAGGTATTGTTTCATTTGCAAAATTTTGTAGTTTATGTACAATGTGTTGGCATATGTATTTAATATGTATAATTGATAAGTTTTGTGCTTATTTTAGCTTTGTCTAAAGTTTTGTTACTCAAAGTTTTAGAGATGTATTTATTCTTTATTAGATATTTAAGATATGTATATTTGTATTTAAGTCTTGTGTAACCTATTATATTTGATAATGTTAAGATCTGTATGTGTATACATTTTCATTAGATAATATGTATTTTTGTATTTAAGTTTTGTGTAACAAGTTGTATTTGATAATTTGTAAGATTTGTATTTGTATATGATTTATATAAATACATATGTGGTCTTTTTAGACATATAATTGTAGTTTTGTGTTTTATAGGTTTTGCGCGATAAAATATACATGGCAAGAGTATTGCCTAAATTTGCACCACATATTGGTTGTCATACGGTCAATAATGCCAATGAAGAATCAGTTTAAGAAGTTTTGTTCTGATAGTTTTTTTGGCGTTTTCATGAAGAAAAAGAATTGTGTTGTGCAAGCGCAATTAGGGAGATGCGTTATGGAAAGTTCTACAAGTGATATAGTCATTCGTGCAAAGGGCACAACACTGCATTTTAGTCTTAGAGAATTTGCTGTAGTAACTGGTTTAACTTGTCATTCAAACAGGGATGTTTTTGGGTTTGATAAAGACCTTCCAAACAAAATGATTGATCAGTATTTTGGGGGTTCCATGTTTGTTCAGAAAAAAGAATTATTTGCCGCTGTTTCTGATAAAATTTGGGGGGAGGAGAATGATGAAGATACGTTCAAGTTTGCTAATTTATATTTTATTCATGGATTTTTTATGTCGTCTGTTAATACTGTCAATATTCCCCGCCTTCATTTTGATCTGGTGGAGAGTGATCGTTACAGGGACTATCCTTGGGGACTTCTTGCATATGAAGAATTAGCTAAGAGTTTGAATAAAAAGTTGAAACCCAAAGGAAAGTTTTACATGCTTCATGGAATGCCACTTGCCATCCAGATTTGGTTGTATGAGTGTTGCTCTGCTTCATATCCATGCACAAGACTCTACTCAACGTGGCTTTCAAACACCCTAGTACACTGTAAATTCTTAGGCTCTGTGTCCCTCGTACTATCGCTTCCAAGGTAGATTCTCAAATTCCATGTCTTTTAAATTGGAAGACAAATGCTATTTGCCCACGATATGAATCATTGATGGAAAGTTTGTTTAATGATGCAAATGATAAGGTTAGTTTCATGAAAAATCTACTATTTTCTGTGATGTTTTAATTATATTGTAAATACATTTATTGTATTCATATATGTTAATGTACGAAAAACAGTAGCTGAATGATTTGCATTATTGTCAAGGTTAACTGGTTATAATATCTGTTGTAGGTTGTTTTTAAGAACATTGAGTCGACACGAAAGGAGATTTCAACCTTTCAGATATCAAAGGTTTTCCATAGAGGTGGAAGTCATAAAAAAGATTATGTTGATTCTGATGATGATTTTTAGAATCCACCACTTCAATGGAAGCTTTCAATCAACAAAAAAAAAACATAAGGGTGATTCGTCGTATTCACCTGACAAGAAAAAGTTGAAGAATCAATCAAAAGGTGCAGATCAGCATACACCAAAAAGGAATATTCCAAGTCGTGTTGTGAATATGTCTTTTATGAAGACACCAACTTTTAAGTTGGTTCAATCAGAAGAAACAGTACCTTCAAACAGGAAAGACATTCCGGTTCAGTCGCCTGATATGTCTTTTTTCAAACATTTAGACGAAGATGATCTTGTTTCTAAGAAAGTATTTGAAAAGTTTCGTGATGAGGTAATTTACTCATAAGACTTTGACTTTAGTATATTTGTTTCTTTCATATCTAATTGTAATTCTTTGAAATCAGGTTCGAATCAACAAGGTGTGATCAAATAATGAATTCAATAAATGAGTTTAAGGTACAAAATTTTTAGTTTTAAAAGAATAATGATTTTATACATATACAACATATGTAGTTATGTGTGAATAAATACATATTTAATATGTATTTAGGTTTGATTAAATACATATTTAGTATGTATTTATGTTTGAATAAATACATATTTAGTATGTATTTACGTTTGAATAAATATATATATTTATATATATTTTTCAGATCTATATCTATATTATCACATATACATATGCAGAGTCATTTCCTACTTGTTGGTTTTTATTTTTTAATGTTACATATTTATATCTTTTCAACGACAAGAAGCAAGAAAAAGACAGATTTTGACAAGGATCAAATGAAGGATGGTAATAAGAATACATCACCACATCAATCAACTCCAACAAATGTGGAAGGTTTTAATAAGAATCCTGAAGGCATATTGGTAAGTAAATTTGTGTTTTTTTTTTAAGTGTTGAATATATTTATATGTTAAATAAATATAAAACATATTTATTATGTTGTTGAATAAATATATATGTACTCATATATATAAATGTAGTACGAAACTAATCAAATGATATATTAATTTTGATCGTCATACGTATCTAATATTTTTTGAATTGAATAAACAGGTTAAAGATTATGAATTTTTCAAGCCACAAGTGGATGAATCTAATAACGATTCTTCACTTTATGAATCTACACCAATTTTACATCATGATTTTGATATGAATCCTGAAGTCACGTTGGTAAGTAAAATGTTTTCATTCATATGTATATTATTTTGTAATACTATTGAAATTTCGAGTTACATATATGAAGTATACATGTGATCATTGTTTATGTTTAGGAACAGGTTATTGAAGATATCACAGAAAAACAAAGCATCGATTTTACTGAGTTGTATAATGACAATAATGATGTTGTTTTGATAATTTGATAATTACTCCTTTCTTATGTATATTAATATACTTGAATATTAATATTTTTCAATGTTTTATTATTTATTTTATTAAAGGACAAAATTGATAGTTGTGTGCATGAAGCAAGAGATGTCTGTGATTCAATGAGATGATGAATCTATATATGTTGTATTTTAATTCATGACAAATATTGATGTTTTTTAATATGTTACAACATGTTGAATAGAACAAAAAAAATGTTGATGAAAGTGTTGGTGAAGCACAATTTTTAAATTCACAATTCACATTTTCAGATGAGGTGCTTAGAAGTATCAATCTTGATTTCATACAATAAAATTTGAGAGTATGCTTCATTCGTGCATAATTTGTGTTTACTTTCTTGTTGTTGTATAAAATTTACAAGATTTGTGTATATTTTAAAGAAAACACAGAAACAGTTGCAGGAAAAATTGAAAATACATCAACAGCTGATGTTGAGCAATCAAAATTGAATGAAAAAGTTAATTCAGAAGTGCACATTCATGAAGCAGCATCTAGAGAAGGGAAGGGTGAACTAGATTTACGTGATTCCCAAGTAACACTTCCTGATGAGTTGCTACCCAACCTTAATGCCTATGTTAATCTGGAAAGAAGCATAATTATACATCCATCTGGAAATAAAGAACAAACGCCTATGAATGTTTCAAGAGTCGGGAGACCATCTAAATTCAAGGAGTCACCATTCACTACAAAATTTGGCTCAGCAGAAGGTTTGTACTATAACCTTTTATTTGGGTACATTTATCAATATTCTTTATTTTTATACATTAGTTTCTTTTTTTTTCATTGAAATTATAAAGGGAGCACAGAAGTGTGATAACGCCCAAACTACAGCTCTCGTAAGAGTGTAAGCGGTCGCTGTCAAATATAGAACCCAACTGGGTTGGGTGTCGAATCCCACAGGGAATACTCGGTCACTAAGTATTGCAACTATTATTAGACTTTTGGTGAAAGTTCTGCGGAAAAAGGGGGGATTTTATGCGTGAAGTAAAATTATCAAAATAGCAAAGTAAAAACGGAATGTTTAGTAAGATTTTAATCAATGAGAATTGTAAGTTAGGGTTATGTCCACCTTATGAGTTTTACGTATCTATTGGCTATGAGTTATGCGGAATTCTGACATGCATGCGCTTATATAGATTCGTATTCTATGGTAAATCCTAGCGTCTTTCGACCATCACAGATTATCTCACTTTAACTCTTTCGAGCTTAAAGCGTATCTAATGGTACGAATTCTCCAAGCGGTTAATCCAGTTACGGCACTAACTTTTAAACAGGGGTTGGTGCCCTATTTCCTTGTCATTCTCTCTTTTCCAGACATGTAACTTTTCTTTCGAACAAGTTAATGCTATACTGGCGTATTCTATATGTTTGCAACCACAAGAATTATATTAAGATGAAGAGAAGAATGATATAAGCAGCATACGTATCAAGAATTCACACACGCGTAGCAATAGATAGTATCTCATAAGGCTTCCATAACCCTAACAGAGAAGTTTAGCTACTCATGAGTGCAACGGAAAACACAATAGCAATTATCATCATACCAAAATAAGAATCTCACGTGAATTCCTTGCAAATAGCGTTTCTCTTGTCGTGAAACTTAAAGTCGAATAGATGAAAAATAATGTCAACAACGAATTTGTGAAGAAAAGGGAAAAGGATCGAATAGGGAGGAATAAGGATGAGGGTGGCCGAAATTGGTTCCTGAAAAGTTCAGCAACATAGGGTTTTTATAACACTCATATCCTATTCCTACTAAGCTACTGCATACTTATCCTAATCCTACTAAGTTACTGCTGGTTTCCAAGTCTTTGGAAATACTGTTTTTGCCCAGGACAAGTTTTCCATGCATCACTTTCAGTCCACAAGCTTCCAGAAGCTGCCTTCCTTCTCACGTGAAATTTCCTTTGGCGTCCAATTTCCATAAAATGCTGAAATCTTCATCATTTATACATGAAAACTTGCTAATCACGTTGGTTAGCTCACTTACAGGAAAAAGGACTAAAAGTGCAGGAATTATATATTTTGTCCTTAAAACTTAGCTAAAATATGGGTGAATTAAGGTGCTTTAGGCGTGTAAATACGCCTAACATCAACACCCCACACTTAAAGCTTTGTTCGTCCTCGAACAAAATATCATGTCCATATAAACATCTACTTAGGGTTTCCCAGTAACAGCACAAAATATTCATCAAGACAGGCACGACAATTATTAACAAAGAGTAGTTTTCTGATCACTACTAGAAACAATTCAACCTCCAACCTAGACTCGTGATGGTGGTTAATTCGTATTCAAAAGTTAAGGCACAAAGAATCATACAAACTACCCAAAACTCATCTACATTGTGTGTCTCACATAAGATCTTACCCATAATCACTCACAAATATTGCATTTTTCGGAACATGGGTATATCATTTGCTCTCACTCTCACAAAGAATTCATGTGTTGTAACTGATAACCATAGGCTTGCCCTTAGTGTAATGCTCTACTAATATCAGAATGCTAAGCTTAGGATCAAATAGGTCTTTTTACAGGTTGTAATGTAGGCTAAGAGAGGAGTAGGACTATTTTGGCCAGAAATAGTGACTATGTTCCTAAGCGCTTTAATACATCACATTATGTCATTAACACTCTCTTTTAATCAACCCTGCTACCTTTGTTTCATCTATCACCCCTTTTCACCTATTTTGCCATTCAAACTTAACTATCTTTTTATTTAATCATAAACACAATTTATCTTTTTGTTTTTCTATTTCTTTTTCTTTTCTTTTCTATAGCACACCTCTATGATAGCCACTCTTTTTCATAACAAATTCAAGCACCAATAAACTCTAAGGCATCACTCTTACCCAATTTCCTCTTATTTTGTCATATGACTTTACAATTTAAAGTGCTTAGGAATTTGGATCAAATTATGGCCTTGAAAAAAATGGATTAAGCTACATGTGAGGCTTGTCAAAGAAAATGGCTTAAAGGCTCAAAGGGGGTTAACTAGGATAATGTCCACGGGTAGGTAAAATGAAGGTAAACAAACACAGGTTGCCAAAGAAATGCCTAAATCATCTCCTAACCTCACACTCTTTATTTTGCTTTACACACACACCGGGCAAGTTCTAGCATCAGCCACAAACACAGAATATACTATTGCCTCACACACACAAGGCACATGGTCGACTTTATTGGGAGTAGTATAGACTCTTGACCCAACAGATGGAGGAATTAAACCACACACTTATCACATAATGAGTCACACTTAGAGCCTAAACATCTCAATAGTAATGATTTTAGCACAACTCTTGTCATAATACCATGTCGCCTATCAGAACAATTTCATGCACTTTATGCAAAATCTAAAAAAAAAACTTAAAAAGAAAAAAAATTTCGAAAATTTAACTACTACTAAAAATCAAACAAATGAACATGAATAAATATAGGTAGGCAAAGAAACATAGCATACCAATACCATCACCCCACACTTAGCGGGACACACTGCCCTCAGTGGAAAATAAATAAGAAGAACCTGGTTAGTCGGACTCTTCCTCTATGTCTGGGTTCATACCCCCTGCATCGGAATCATCATCAGAGTCATCGTCATCAGAGTTCTCCTCCACATCGGAGTCTGGCATTCGGCGGTCATCATCGGTTGGCACATCATCATCAAGAGGTTCCTCAAAATATACACCTACTCCACACATAGCCCTCGCATGCTCATTCATTGGGTAGTCATAATCCAACTGTTGGAGCTCTGCAGCAGTTGGAACACGACCCCCGCTCATCATGGTAAACCTCGTCATGCCATATAAATGGCGGAAGAAGCTTTCGTCGCGAGCATGTCTTTCTGCAGTGGTAAGGTTGACTCCATGCATAGATTCAACATCTTTAACCTTTGTAAGGTCAAACTTCTTTGGGTTGTGTGGAAGCTTATGATCTGCAGGTTCCTCTTCGATGTCCTCCTTCCTCAATATTCCAGTCAACAGATTGCCAAAACTGAAGTGGGACCTCTTGTGCAGCCTAGCCTTACGCATTGAAGATCGAATAATTGCCCCAATGTTGATGGGGACGTTCGTCATCAATGCGTACACCAAACACACTCTATCTCGTGTTATTTTTTTGTACTGTGTCCCTGGAATCAGGCAAGAGTTGACTATTCGCAACCATATCCGAGCTTCTCTGTTCAAGGAGGCATATGGGAAGGTGTTGTGCCGACCGGTATCCTTGTGTCTGCTCCAACGTGCCATTGATCTTGTTCCGCACAGTGTGTGTCTAATTGCCCTGTACGGAGGTCTGTTATAAAGCTCCTTGAGTGGTGATGGATCAACAGATGGCAAACCCAGAAAAGAGTTGAAGAACTCCGCATTTAGTTGTAGGACTTGACCCCGAATCTTTACTTCACTCCCTGTAGTTTTTGGTGACCAGTTGGCATAGAATTCTCGTGTTAGATCGATATTTCATTCTCCCATATCTCGGAAGATGAAATCAAGATGTAACGCCATGATCTTGGCCAACATGCGAGGTTCTTTCTTTGCTAGGCTTTCCTTGTGTATCAACTCCACATGAACATATTTTTACTCTTTATTGTTCCTATACCACTCCTTTCCTTCCTCCTCTAGGACCCATTTGATTCCGAACATGCGGCGAGGTATTTGCAGCGAGGAGGATTCACCTTGCTCTTTTCGTCCCCTTTTCTGGCCTTTTTGTGAGGTGGTCGCTTTATCCTTTCCTTGTCGTGCTTTTGGTGCCATTTGTACCTGAGATTAAAATGATAGTCATGTTAGCTTCATCTTGGTAAATACAATTGACAAGCAAACAGTAGTGGCCCCACCCCACACTTAATTTGTTGGCACAAACTAATTAAGTGAAAGTTGTCGATTACTCAGACTTCATCGATGTAAGTTTAGGTGTTATGTTCCAACCAATATAATCAGTTCAGTCATACTTTTCTTGTCATCTTAACTATCCTTATTCGATTCTAGTTCATGTAACCTTGACAATGCTTTCATGTTTTGGACTAATGCATCACTTTGAATAAAACTACTACATAGATATTGTATCAATTTATGGCTTGAAATAATCACAACATCTCATGTTTGTAGTTAACCATGATTTTCATCGCAATGAACAAGTCATTCAAGCAAGCTTTCAAGTTACAAGACTATGCAATTTCCTGAACCATGTCGATTTCACAAGAAGTATGACAGTGTATCGAAATTAACTACAAGTTGGAACCAAGTCAAGAACACCAATACATATTCTTTCACTTTCTTAGATGTACCACAACAAATTAACCATATTTAAATCACCAACACTACTTCAAGATTTAACAACTTAGTATAGGCGTAGTATTGTAATACTTACGGAATATAAGAGAAGATAGCCGAAGTACTTACTTGGTTGATGGCCTCGGAAGATGTTCTTGCAAAGTAAAAGAGCAAAAGGAAAATTTTTGAGAGAATTTGGAGAGGTAGGCGGCGCCTAGGTTGAAGTTGCAATGCAATTTTGTTTTAAGACTAAGGTTCTATTTATAGGACAAGCTTGGGTCGGGTTTGGACCCATTTGGAATCGGGTTAGGAGACCAAAAGTGAGCATAGGCGGCGCCTAATGCTTTGCCTATGCTTGGCATAGGCGACGCCTTTTGCAAAGCCTAGTTGAGCATAGGCGGCGCCTATGCTATGGCATTGTTGGGCATAGGCGGTGCCCATGCCATGTCATTCTAGATTCAGAGACAAAAGGCTTTTGCATAGGCGGCGCCTATGCTATGACATTGTTAGGCATAGGCGGCGCCTATGCTATAGCATTGTAGAATCCGAGAGCTTAGGCCATAGCATAGGCCTTGCCTTGTTCGTGGCCTAGATTTACATAGGCAATGCCTAACTCATAGCCTTTTGCTTCTTCATTCCTAACTTACCACCTTCAACATGAACCGCTTCCAGATCAAAATTTGAAACCAATCTCCTCCTTTACACCTCTTGTACCTACACTTACTCAAAAACAACAAAAACGATTAGAACGATGGGTTGCCTCCCATCAAGCGCCTTAGTTTTGGTCATGGCTCGACAAAATCCTAGGAAACCAAAAACAACACAAACAAATAAAAACGATGAGTTGCCTCCCATCAAGCGCTTGATTTATTGTCGCGGCACGACATAGTTACCTCGCGTACTTAGACTTCGTCGAGATAAATGGTGGCCATGCATTTTGTTGAGTCAAGAGGACCGATGTATGGTTTCACTGGTTGGCCATTCACCTTAAAGACAACACCATTATTGTCTTCTAACTCAACTACT
This sequence comes from Capsicum baccatum var. pendulum, assembly GCA_030864225.1. Lineage (NCBI taxonomy): Eukaryota > Viridiplantae > Streptophyta > Magnoliopsida > Solanales > Solanaceae > Capsicum > Capsicum baccatum. The sequence goes on from CM061552.1 coordinate 9,566,559, forward strand.
CCCAACGAGTAGTCTAATTTTGTACGGGCCAGACCATTTGGACCTTAACTTACCTGGGAATAGCTTCAGTCTGGAATTGAAAAGAAGTACCATATCACCCTTTTGAAAGTTTCGTTGAATAATCCGCTGATCATGATACTTTTTCATCCGTTCCTTGTAGAGGTCTGATCTTTCATACGCATGTAGACGGAATTCATCCATCTCGTTCAGCTGCTCTAATATCAGATTCATAGCATCATCCCACTTCAAATTTAGTTGCTTCAACGCCCACAATGCTTTATGCTCGAGCTCAATGGGCTAGTGACAGGCCTTCCCATAAACTAGTTGGTACGGGGACATGCCAATTGGCGTTTTAAATGCAGTCCTATAAGCCCATAGTGCATCGTCCAACTTCCGAGACCAATCTTTCCTATTAGCGTTTACAATCTTCGCAAGGATCAACTTGATCTCATGATTAGAAACCTCTACCTGTCCACTAGTTTGTGGGTGATAAGGCGTGGCTACCTTATGTTGCTTGACCCCATATTTCACCAACACGGATTTGAACAGCTTGTTGCAAAAGTGTGATCCTCCATCGCTTATGATGGTACGTGGTACCCCAAAATGAGAGAAGATATTTCTCTTCAAGAATGCTACAACACGCCTTCCTTCATTATCGGCCAACGCTACTGCTTCAACCCATTTGGATACATAGTCAACAGCAACTAGGATGTATTTCATCCCAAACGAATTTACGAATGGGCCCATGAAATCAATACCCCACACATCAAACAGCTCCACTTTAAGAATTTTTGACATGGGCATCTCATGGTGCTTCGAAATCGTGCCTTGTCTCTGACATTGGTCACATCTTCTCACAAATTCGTAGGCATCTCTAAATATAGAAGGCCAATAATAGCCGCTTTGCAATACCTTCCTTGCTGTCCGACCACCTACATGGTGTCCCCCAACTTGGGAAGCATGACTTGCTTCCAAGATACTTGGCACCTCCACATGAGATATGCATCGTTTGATCACACCATCCGCGCATCGTTTAAACAAATATGGCTCATCCCAGTAGTAGTGTCTCACATCATGCATGAATTTCCTCATTTGATGAAATGATAGATTCGCAGGCATCATATTACTTACCACAAAGTTTGCAAAGTCTGCATACCATGGTAACTCTTCCATCATCGTGGCTAAGATCTCTTCATCAGGGAATGCATCATCAAACGCAAAATCAGGCTGCGCTATATGCTCGTTATCGAGTCTAGATAGATGATCAGCCACTTGGTTTTCGCAACCTCTTCTATCTTTTACCTCGAAATCAAATTCTTGCAGTAACAATACCCATCGAATTAGCCTTGGTTTCGCATCTTTCTTTGCCATCAAGTATCTCAGGGCTGCATGGTCTGTATGGACTACCACTTTGGTTCCCAACAAATAAGCACAGAACTTTTCAAAAGCATAAACAACCGCTAGAAGCTCTTGTTCTGTGACAGTATAGTTCTTCTGGGCTCCGTTCAAGACCTTGCTCGCATAGTAGATTGGATGGAATAACTTTTCTCTTCTCTGGCCAAGTATAGCACCCAAAGCTACCCCGCTAGCATCACACATGACTTCAAACGGTAGAGACCAATCGGGCGCTACAATGATAGAAGCTTCAATTAGCTTCCCTTTGAGGTATTCAAATGCCTTCAAGCAGTCTTCACCGAAGTCGAACTTTGCATCCTTCTCCAAAAGCTTGCATAACGGACTAGCAATCTTGGAAAAGTCTTTAGTGAATCTTCGATAAAAACCTGCATGCCCGAGGAAACTACGAACTCCTTTGACCGAAATTGGGGGTGGTAGTTTCTCGATGACTTCGATTTTAGCTCGATCCACCTCAATTCCTCTTTCGGAGATTTTATGCCCAAGAACAATACCTTCTTTCACCATGTAGTGACACTTCTCCCAATTCAGCACCAGGTTGAATTCAACACATCTCTGCAACGCCATACTTAGGTTTGCCAAGCACGATTCAAACGATTCACCCACAACTGAAAAATCGTCCATGAACACCTCCAGAGTGTCTTCCACCATATAAAAAAAATGGACATCATACAACGCTGAAAAGTGGCGGGTACGTTACATAGCCCAAATGGCATACGTTTGAAGGCAAACGTACCATATGGGCATGTAAACGTTGTCTTCTCTTGATCTTTGGGAGCAATACAAATCTGATTATAGCCGGAATACCCATCTAGGATACAAAACCATTCTTTTCCTGCTAATCGATCGAGCATTTGGTCTATAAATGGCATTGGAAAGTGATCTTTAAGTGTCCACGAATTCAGCTTCCGGTAGTCCATGCATACTCTCCACCCTGTGACAGGTCTAAGTGGAATTAACTCATTCTTTTCATTCGCAACTACCGTCATGCCACCTTTCTTGGGTACACATTGTACCGGGCTTACCCATTTACTGTCGGAGATTGGATACACAACCCCTGCATCTAACCACTTAATAATTTCTTTCTTCACCACCTTTTGCATAGGTGGATTTAGACGCCTTTGATGCTCAATAGTGGGTATGCAATTTTCTTCAAGCTGAATCTTGTGTGTACAAATCCCAGGCGAAATACCAAAGATATCAGCGATGGTCCAACCGATGGCTCTCATTTACTTTCGTAGAACCGCGATGAGAGATGTAACTTGCTGGTCACCTAAATCTGCCGCCGCAATAATCGAGAGTGTGTTACCGCTTCCTAAGAATGCATACTTTAGATGATTAGGAAGCTCCTTCAATTCTAACGTGGGTGGCTCTTCAATAGAAGGTGTAGCTGGTGGTGTAGGTCGGTTTTTGAGATCAAGGTTCAGCTTCTTGGGAGCATTAGGATATGACCCTAATCCTATTAGAGCACAAATAGTTTCTTCATAATTTTCAGCATCCTTACGCTCAATATTCATAAGCACAACCGCCAATGGGTCATCAATAAGCTGCTCCTCTACAGGTAAATCTTTCTCATCATCAAAATAAACATCAGCTACCGAGAACACGTTCAGATCTTTGGGTTGCTTCATTGATTTACACACATCAAAGCGGACTACTTCGTCATTCATCCGGAATAGAAGCTCATTGGCTCTTAAATCAATAAGCACACTTCCTGTTGCAAGGAAAGGGCACCCTAAGATTATAGGAACTTCTGAGTCCACCTCACAATCCAAGATAACAAAGTCTGTCGGAAAGATGAATGAAGAAACCTTCACCAATACATCACATAAAATACCAACAGGTCATTTTACCGACCTATCTATCATTACAAGCCTCATATTGGTTGGAGTAGGATCCCCCAATCCCAATTTTTTGTAAATAGATAGTGGCATTAAGTTGATGCTGGCTCCTAAATCGCATAATGCCTTGGCAAAATTCAAAGATCCAACAGTGCAAGGAATAGTGAAGGCACCGGGATCGTCCTTCTTCTGAACTAGTGATCTGGTAGCGATTGCGCTGAAATGATGAACAGTATCTGTCAACTCACCACTCGCTGCCCGCTTCTTTGTTAAAAGATCCTTCATAAATTTCGCGTACCCAGGCATCTGTTCTAGCGCCTCTACCAACGGAACATTAATGGTCAGCTATTTTAGCATTGACATAAATTTATTGAACTTGGTATCATCAGCTCCCATTTTTAATCTTTGAGGAAAAGGTGGTGGTGGAAGGGGAATAGTTTTCTCCACGACTTTCTTTTCCTCTTGCTTCAGATTGGCGATCTTTTCGGGCTGTGGACGTTAAGGGATGACATCATTGACGCCTTCTTCAGCTTCTTCGGCGTTCTCTGGTTCGGCATCATTTAATACATCGTCGGCCACTTGCCTATCTTTGGCTGGATTTTCCAACACCTTACCACTCCTGGTAGTAATAGCCATGCATGTTCCATCATTTCTTGGGTTTTGCACTGTGTCGCTAGGTAAGGTGCCAGCTTTTCTTTGATTCAATGTAGCTGAAATTTGACTCAATTGTTGCTCCAGCTGTTTTGTTGAAGTGGAATGCGAGTCAACCAATTGCTTCATTGAGGACAAATCATTTATTACCTCGGTTACTCCCGTGCTGGTTGCCTCCACTCCTTTCAACAGCTTCGCCATCATATCTTCCATTGACATCTTATCAGAGCCAGATGCAGCGGTGTCACGACTTCCAGGAGGAACATACAAACCACTCCTGTCAGCCTTATTCTTCCAACTACCTTGATCACGGTCCTTGTTTCCAGACTTATCATAATAGTTCCGACCTTGGTTTCCTTGGGCAGTGCCTCGAAAACCCCCCTGATTGTTCAAGTAGTTGACTTCTTCTTCAGAATTGGATTCCTCTCTTCCTTTTGATGCAACCGCTTTGACTTTTTTGGTTTTCCCTGATAATAGATGCTTTGTAAGAAGATCCATCTGTGTTTTCATGTGCGTCATATCTTGGTCGTGTTCCTCCTCTCTTCGCCTTTGTTCTGCAGTCATGCCAATAGATATAGTGGGGCTTGTCACCTCAGAATCCCTGGTATGCCAAGCCCTACTTTGCTTTGTCATCCGGTCTAGCATATCACTTGCCTGAACAAAGGTGAGGTCCATAAATGATCCTCCAGCCGCATTATCCACCACTGGTTTAGTTACTGAATTCAAGGATCTGTATAGTATCTCTATCAAGTGGACATTGGTCATGTGATGGTTTGGGCACCTCATAAGCTTCTTCTTGAATCTCTCCCATGTTTCGTGGAGGGATTCAGTTGGAAGCTGACGAAAGTTGCTAATTTCATCTCTCAATTGTGCTCTTTTGGATGGCGAAAAGAATCTTTCTAGGAAAGCGTCTTTCAATTGCCTCCAATTTGTAATAGAATCAGGAGTCAGCCCGTTCAACCATAGAGTTGCCTCCCCAGATAGAGACAATGGAAATAAGCGCAGCCGAATTACATTCTGACCAACGCCTGGATTGTCGAATGACTTGCATGTAGAGATAAAGTTGAGCAGATGCATATTCGGATCATCACCTGCAAGTCCACAGAATAAGCCTTTGAGTTGCAATAACTGAATCATGGTGCTAGTGATGTTGAACTTTGCTCCGGGTGCCAATGGCGGAGGAATAATAGCTCCTGTGGCACCAGCTCCATCCAGATCATCATCATCATCATCGAAGGGAATCTGCATAGCTCGGCGTTCATGCCGAAATCTTGCTTGACGATCTCTTTTGTTTGCTGGTGTCGCCACCTCAGCATCACGCCTAGGGTTTAGTAACTCATCATCACCCAAGTCCTCATTTGTTGATGTACTTGGGCAGCAGCCAACGCAGCTAGTCTAGCCTTGCTCCTGTTGAGCAGCCCTTCTCTCAATGTCACGTTGTGCATCCATCCTTCCAATAAGTTGCGGTTCAGGGTTTATGGGTAATAATGGTTGTCCCGAACTTCGAGTATTTGGCATGCATTGAACAAAAACCTGCAGAAAGCAAAAACAACAATTAAAAGTAAAGTACGAGAATCTTTGACCAAAGGGTCTAGTAATTATCAAAAACTTAGTTGACAACCGTATTCCCCGGCAACGGCACCAAAATTTGATAACGCCCAAACTACAACTCTCGTAAGAGTGTAAGCGGTCGCTGTCAAATATAGAACCCAACTGGGTTGGGTGTCGAATCCCACAGGGAATACTCGGTCACTAAGTATTGCAACTATTATTAGACTTTTGGTGAAAGTTCTGCGGAGAAAGGGGGGATTTTATGCGTGAATTAAAATTATCAAAATAGCAAAGTAAAAACGGAATGTTTAGTAAGATTTTAATCAATGAGAATTGTAAGTTAGGGTTATGTCCACCTTATGAGTTTTACGTATCTATTGGCTATGAGTTATGCGGAATTCTGACATGCATGCGCTTACATAGATTCGTATTCTATGGTAAATCCTAGCGTCTTTCGACCATCACAGATTATCTCACTTTAACTCTTTCGAGCTTAAAGCGTATCTAATGGTACGAATTCTCCAAGCGGTTAATCCAGTTACGGTACTAACTTTTAAACAGGGGTTGGTGCCCTATTTCCTTGTCATTCTCTCTTTTCCAGACATGTAACTTTTCTTTCGAACAAGTTAATGCTATACTGGCGTATTCTATATGTTTGCAACCACAAGAATTATATTAAGATGAAGAGAAGAATGATATAAGCAGCATACGTATCAAGAATTCACACACTCGTAGCAATAGATAGTATCTCATAAGGCTTCCATAACCCTAACAGAGAAGTTTAGCTACTCATGAGTGCAACGGAAAACACAATAACAATTATCATCATACCAAAATAAGAATCTCACGTGAATTCCTTGCAAATAGCGTTTCTCTTGTCGTGAAACTTAAAGTCGAATAGATGAAAAATAATGTCAACAACGAATTTGTGAAGAAAAGGGGAAAGGATCGAATAGGGAGGAATAAGGATGAGGGTGGCCGAAATTGGTTCCTGAAAAGTTCAGCAACATAGGGTTTTTATAACACTCATATCCTATTCCTACTAAGCTACTGCATACTTATCCTAATCCTACTAAGTTACTGCTGGTCCCCATGTCTTTGGAAATATTGTTTTTCCCCAGGACAAGTTTTTCGTGCATCACTTTCAGTCCACAAGCTTCCAGAAGCTGCCTTCCTTCTCACGTGAAATTTCCTTTGGCGTCCAATTTCCATAAAATGCTGAAATCTTCATCATTTATACCTGAAAACTTGCTAATCACGTTGGTTAGCTCACTTACAGGAAAAAGGACTAAAAGTGCAGGAATTATATATTTTGTCCTTAAAACTTAGCTAAAATATGGGTGAATTAAGGTGCTTTAGGCGTGTAAATACGCCTAACATCAAAGTGCAGACCAAAAAATTCAACTTAAAGTATCCATTTGCATCTCATCCAATCTATGATATTGAAGACACTAAGGTCACCAATAAGTTCTTGGTGTGGCTTTCAGTGGACCTTCTTAAATATAATGCGAAGAAGTATTTACTTTACAACTTAATTATATAATTCATTTACATGTTATGTTTATTATTAAGTATTATGCTTTATAAATTAACAGAAGCAACAGAGAGGAACATTATAAGAAAAACAAACGGAGGATGTCAGTTATGAATTTTGGCATTCTATCAGTAGATGACAAGAATTAGTTCTACATTATGGGTACTCCTGGACAGTCATGGTCAGATGAGGTGAGTTACATCTTTATATTATAATTACGTATGACGATCTATCTATTATATGTATTTTATTATATACATATGTAATATCATATGTTCAGACACATGCATTTGAGTACATAAATAATTAGTGGAAGATATCCAAAGTTTGATTTTGGTTAGTTATTTTTACAAAGCTTTCATTTTTTGATGCAGCAAATTGATGTTTGCCTTTACTATTTGAGAAAGAAATCCAAGTATGAACTCAATAGCTTATATAGCTATAGCATAGTTGACTGCAATTTAATGAACATTGTAAGTAATGTGTTAGTTGTGTATTCAATTGATGATCCAACGCTTGATGCTGGTGGAAAAAAATACCATTTGAATGAGTACATAAGTGGATTTCGCTTGCATGCTACTGTGCCATGGCATATGGTTGATCATATATTCATTCCTATCAACGTAAAGTCCAAACATCATTGGGTTCTGGTTGTTCTGTCTTTTAACCAGAGATGTGTATACGTATATGATTCTAAGTCATCTGCTGGTCATGATTCAACTGTGCTTGTTGAAGTTCAGAAATTAGCTGAGGTTATACGTTTATGCCTTTTGGCATGCAAATTCTATGTGAAGAAGGGTATTGATATTGACAGTCATCCAAATTACAAGTTAAATAAAAAAATGATCTATTTGATGTCTACATTGTGGAAGATTTGCCTCAACAATCAAGTGGCAACTTGTAAGTTTTATATTCATATTAATGGTTATATATATTATATATATTTCATGTTATATATATATATACTTATGAATTATACTATATGCAGGGATTGTGGTTTATATATGATTACTTATGCCAAGTGCCTTACACCTGGTGGAGGTGTTCCGAAAGTCGACTTTGATTCAGATCTTCTTCACACGAGGTACGCTGGAATGTTGTGGCATTATGGTAAAAGTAAAGAAGAAGAGAAAGCACAGATTGATGATGAAGCACCAAGTGGGCCTCATAGGGAAATTCCGATAACAGAAATTACTGAAGTAACTGATATATAAATTTTATTTTGACATGGTTGTATTTGACAACAATTAATATTTTGTTAACTGCGCCTTTTTTAATATATTTTAAGTTTCATATGTTATTTTTATGATCAATTACAATATTTTATTATGATGTTTAATTGATGTGATATTTACTTTTTGTGATGTTTACAGTACAATATTTAATTTAGGTTTCTATTATGCGTATGTTGATATGAATACAAAATATATGTATTTTAACTTTTAATTTTTTAAATATGTATTGTGAGGAATACGCATTCATTTTTTAGTATACCATGTATTGATCAAAATCAATATATATATATATATATATATATATATATATATATATATATATAATAATGCATAATACATAAATACATATATATTCATATTTAATAAAGCATCTTTATTTTAATCGTAATGAAAAATTTATAAATGCTTTAACAATTAACGTATATGCCTATATAATAAAACATGTGTATTTAATAATAATTTAAATATATTTATATATTTACGTTCAAACTATATAATCTCACCTTATACAACACATGTATTTTTAATATAAAAAATATATTTATGTATTTATGTATTCACATTATAAAATACATAAATACATAAATACATATGTGTATAAATATAATAATTTTTTGTATTTTATTAATTTTAAGCATATAAACATATATATACATATATGTTTGCTCAAATTTATATATGTATTTATACATTAATTAGTAAAACGTATTTTTACATATATACACAAATGTATATATGTATTTAAGAATATATCCATATGTATATATGTATTTATGCATAACATATTTATATATATATATAACTAAATCATATGTTTTATCATTCTATATGGTCCCTTAAAATATGTTTATAATACATATTTTTAGATAGTCATAGCTACTTCAATGATTCTTCAAAGTAGTTAACAGAATTAACATTTTGTTATGTGTAGATTTAAATAAGTATAAATCAATAATGTTATATGTAATAATTTCTCAATTTATTCTTATTGAATTCAATTAAAGAAATACATAAGTTTCCAACATATTACGCACAACAACAAAAAATAGCATCAAAATTATTTTTCCAATATATAAGATCCTATATATATTATTCAATGTAGAAAAATATACAATTTTTTGTTAACTAAAGATATCAACCAACTTATCATTTGTTGTATTTTCTACACGAACGCCTATTGTGACCTTTACTTTCACATGAACTACAATAATTTTTATTTTTCTTTTCAAACAAATCTCGTCCGGACTTTCCACGATCCTTCTTTCGAGGTCTTCCAGGGGGTCGCTTGTATTTTGGGGGCAGAACTACCTCATCCAGAATTTCCTTTGGAATTAACCAATCATCTTTGTGTGGAAGAGGATAAACCGTAAGATCATACGTTCTCAACACTGTTTTTGACTTTTTTAGATCAGAGCAATATGGTCCCTTTTAAAAATTCTTGCTATCAAGAACTGCACAAGCATGAACACATGGTATCTCATCCAACTGAAAGGCATCGCAAGAATTTTTTTTTTCCTTAATACAAACAATAAAATGTTTGTCCTTGTCATGGATTGTATATATATACTCCGATGCAGGTAAAACCTGAAATTAGTAAAAGCAAATTAGTTAGCAAAAAGAAATTAATTTGCATAGTTATATGACAAACAGTTTTGCAAATATATTAGAAATATATATACAGCATAAACACAAAAATTTATTATGTGTTTATGCATATATAACCAAATACCCAATGAAAAAACTATTATTTATATATATAGCATAACAAATAAATTTTATCATACCTTCATACGTGTACAATCCGCTTCATTCTGTTGTAGAATTTTTTGAAACTTACTAATAAGATCTGTAAAAGTATACAATGCCTGCTGTCTGTTTTCACAGTTCCATCTACCAAACATCAATCTAACTTCCTCTAAAAAATTATATATTGGTAGTTCTCTTGCTGAAACTAGTGCGGAATTAATTGATTCGTCAATGTTTGATGTCAAAGTCCATCCCCTATGAACGGATGCATATGACCTAGCCCATTTATCGTATCCCGTCAATTTCAAATAATTCTTCACTCTAACATCAACTACCTCTACCTTCTCCATTAATTTGTAAAATTCGGTCTTTGAATATGACTTTGCCATGGAATAGAAGACGTCTGACAATGCATCATGTGATTTTCTAAAGTTTGTTTTCACATTTCCCCATAAATGCCACTGTCACGCCCCAAAATCCCATCGGGCCGGACTGGCACCCGAAGCCGAGAAGGCCCGAGAGAACCCGTTCAAATACCTGTACTTTCACTTAAATGTCACCAAAAATTTGGACAGCACTTCGTTGCATATAGAAGAATCTAATTACCTGTATCAGCAAAACACGCACAAATATATATATAATACTTGGCCGTCGGGGCCACCACATATACAAATATAACATCACTATATAAACTTCCATGACTTTACCCTTCCTTATGTCTACAAAGCCTCTAGGATATACATGACATAACTAGGGTCGGGACAAACCCCTGCCCACACACGACTCCTGTACAATGACAAAACATAAGGAACCGACTCGGAAAGCTCCGAAGCAAACTGGAGATCACCAACAATAGCTGTATGACCTGGCTCCTATCTATGCTGTGAGTGAGCTGAAGCACCTGTGCCTGCAGCATGAAATGCAAGTCCCCCGTGAGGGACGTCAGTACGAAATATGTACTGAGTATGTAAAGCTGTAAATAATCATATGTGATATGGGGGATCAAGAAAATCAGACGCAAGTGAATAAATCATAATAGAAGTGAACCACACTTCATAAACACTTTTAGGATCATGCACATTATCATTAATCTGAATTGAGTTCTTGAATTCAAACACATTTATGGAACGGTATACATTCGTTCATTTCATTCTTTACAATTATCAATCGCCATTACCTCCTCCTCCCGAACCTCCAACCACCTAACAATAATCAATACTGTATCGTACTATGACCATTAGGCTGCCCCAGTACATATCAACTGGGATCGACCCATGCTAGGCTTATGCCCCTGGAATACCACCCATAAACACATAAATAGGGATCGACTCATGCTAGGCTTATGCCCCTGGGATACCACCCACACGTATATCAAGTAACACACATAAGAGATCTTTCCAATAACTTAGTTCAAAAGTTTTTGAGATTATTACATTAGTGTTCATGCCAATATAGTACCTTTGGAACAACCATACATCAATAGGAATCAAGTAATAGACCTTCTATACAATAACGATGTAATAAGGACTCATTGGTACATCAACAATGTGTTTCAGAATCATCAATATCACAACAATGAAATAGGAGCCTTTTGGTATATCAATGAAACATTTGACACTTTATAGAATGGAAACAACTTCGTTGGTAATGTAGAACAATACATGTTCTTGGACAACCTCGGAATCTTACTTGATGGAACATTGGTGTTTTCATGCCAAAGAACATTGTTAGAGTATGCTTTACATACCTCGTTGTAGATTCGGATACCAATTCAACACAACTTCTTGCCTTTACAAATCACTTATCTACAATGAAATGTTTGGCATCTAGGATTAGCAACCCAACACCACAATTCTCTTCCATAATTCCATACAACCAATATTTGCAAAACATTCCAAAAACCAACTTGAACAATAGGTTTATGTGTATATATATATATAATCATCATTTCAATACCACATTATCAATACCAAATCCCTTCACAATTCAACATAATCCAACCATGCACAAGAATAATCCAACATCATTTCCCAATCATCTTTCAACAACAATCAAATAACATACTTCTTATGCTCACATGCATGTATATATATATATATACATATCCATATAAATAACACCAACATAATTTACATCCTTACCATAAAATGGCCTTTTTGGTTTCAAAGTCCTGTTGGCACAAATAAGGGGTGCTTCTCGAAGCCCTCGAGACGGTGAACACAACTACGGAATCAATTTGGATTTTCTACGGTTGAATCACAAGATAATTGGAGTTGAAATTAGGCTAGGGTTTCTTATTTTCAATAATTTGATGATAATTGATGGATATGAGACTAATTATATGTATATAATGACCAATTTTCGTCCATGAGGTGATGGAAAAAGACCATATTGCCCTTAAAAATTTAAGTAAATCCGAATCTGTCCATGGTGGACTGTTTTGACAGGCTAAAGTAAATTGGCCAAAACTCTTTGCTTCGATATCGGTTTTGGGTGAAATTGGTATTGTTGGAAAGATAATTCAAAGGGATTTCATTTCATATAAAATAGGCCACCCAGTTCGTCCTGTACAAGGAGTTATGATCGTTTGAAGTTGACCCTAAAAAACTATTTTGAGAGGCTGAAGTAAAACGAGTATAACTCCTTACTCAGATGTTGGATTTGGATGAAACCAATTGCATTGGAAAGAAGACTCAAAGATCTTTCTTTTGATAGATCGCAGCTCTCCCAGTGCATTATATTGAGGGAGTTATGATCGTTCAAAGTTGACCCAAAAAACTAGTAGGCCTCAGTAGTTTGTGTGCAGGAAATTTTCCTGCACATTTACTGTTCACATATCCCGGCCACCGTTTTATAATTTCGAACGTACTCGATTATATACGAAACTTATCCGTTTTTGGAAATCTTTATATCGTTGGAAAGCTTATTCAATAACCTTCGTATGGAACCATTGACGGGCAAATTCCGGTATAAATAAAGTCGATTCCTATACACATATAATCCAACTATACATTTGAAACCATCTCAAATTAATCAATACTCATACTTAAACTCATATATACCTAACTTATGATCAATACATATACTCCAACACATATAACCATGGCTAATGCACGTAATTAAGTACGAGGTGTTACAGCCACATACAAGCATAATGTGGTACATCATTATACACCTCGGTTACAACTTTAATGATGCTTGCATTACGATCAGAAACTACACACACATTTCTTCTTTCATCATATGCTTCATTTAGATTTTCAAAGAACCAAGTCCAAGAAGCATCGTTTTCGGAATCAAGAACACCATAGGCCAATAGAAATATATGTCCTGCATGTTAAAAAAAACATACAAGCATACATGATTTTTAACATATCAACTTATTACTACATACAGCTGCAAAGCTACTAAACTTTCAGAGGATATATAAAACTACTGCATACGTAGATTTTAAATCCAAATACATATTTGAAGTCAAATACAATTATAATTAAATATCTTACCAGCTCTATCCATGATACATGCAGCTATGAAAATTCCATTATACAGTCCTCTTAGATGACTTGCATCAACAACAATGACAGGTCTGCAATGGTCGAACCCTTGAATGAATGTAGTTCGTGCAATAAATATATACAAAAGCTCATTGTCTTCATTCTTTTTCATTCTAATATGTGAACCGGTATAACATGCGTTTAACACATGCATGTATGCAAGTAGTTTCCCGTATGATGCTGCTGGTTTCCCTCTTAAATCTTCAAGTGCTTGCTCCTTCGCTTGCCAACACATAATATATGTTAAATCCATACGCATGTCTTCCTTCATATCACTTTTGATTTCAGATGGACTGTATTTTCGTTTGTGGAATTTCAACTTTAGTTTGACTATACCACTAATCAACTTACCAGTAGCATGCAATTTAGGATAAATTTATCTTTTATCGGACAGGTATGTTCTGGTAAAAATTCTCTGACATAAAACATTCCAGATTCACCGATACCAGATACACGAAATAAAAAAAATATAATTACCAGATCTGCACAACAATGTATAACTGCAAACCAAAATAAATGCATATGTTCAAATACAATTAACCATCTGAAATTTTTTTTTTAACTAAATGCATAATACACTTACCAGGTTTTACTCGATCTTACAGATAGTGTTCGAAACTTCTCTCGAATTGAATAGCCCTTTATGACTGATTGTAATACTCTTTTTGAGACATAAACTTGATCAACCTCAATATATTTGTGGTGTGGGTCGGAGATAATAACTCTACTTGTATCCATTTCAAATACATCCAAACACTCTTCTGGTGGAGTAACCATTAATGCTCTTTCACTACTTGTATTTTCAACATTAGTCGCACTGACAGTCATCTTTAGACTTCCCGAATTACACAATGATGAACTTACCATTGTGCTGAAATTATCTCTCTCAGAAACACTTACATACTAAGGCAAAACACTCAATTCCTTCAACTCTTTTCTCTGCATAATATAGACCTTTAAACCAATGTCATTACGAATACGTATTTTCACAGTACAATCTGTTAATTGATACTCGATTTTAATGTATTTAGACGTCAAATCAACATCAACATGAGCAGCAAGTATTGTGTACAGTTGGTCATACGTAGAGTTCAAGCTCAACAATATCGCATCACTGATGTACTCTTCATATTGTTGCTCATAATTCCATTTTCCTAAATGTTTAACAAGAACTGCATGCTTACCATCTTCAATCTATACAAAACCATATAATATTAAAAATCAATTTAACTATGTAATTCGTAGTATACAAAACAACAAATTCATTAACAAAACAACAAATTCATTAATACAAAACTCTAAAGAGAATTCAACCAAAATCAATTTTCGAAACCTGCTAATCCAAAAATAAATTTAGATTAACGTTTTAAAATTACTTCTCAACTTTCATATTTTAGAACAACAACGCCATATTTGAAATTGTTAAAAACATGCATTAACAATTTCTTACGAAATCTTATAAAATTGACATAATATATCAATATATTAGAATCACGCGAAATTTACGCATATTTGGTACAATTTCTTCAGCAAATTTATCAATATAGTTATAATGAAACAAAAAATAGTATAAAGTTTGTTGATCAATATCTGAAATTGCACGATCGATTTTTAAATGTGCTTCACAATGCTAGCCGATCTAAAATTTTGGTTTTGATTGTTTTTTTTCTGATAATGGAAAATTTGTTTGAATTTGAATTAATTGGTGTAAATTAGCATTGATTTTAAAAAAAAGTTCTAAAAGGTAAGGGCATCTGTCAATTAATTATACCATAAATTATGGAATCGTTTTTTACCATTTTAATCTGAAACTGATTTGCTTTATTTTAGGAACATAATATTCTTTTGTATATGTATTTAACTAGCAACAATTTACTCAAATACAAAATATATATAACTATTTTTTGTAATTTGGAACTGTTACTAGAAAAGTTGTAATTAAGGTTATATAGTTGCTATTTATGAAATTTTCCCTTTTTCTTACGTGCTATGTGAATCATTTAGGCACACAAAAGTAGGATTTATTAACACATGGATCATTTAGACTTTTTCACCAATTAATTGGCTTGGAAATATGACTTAAGGTTCTTTTAATATCCGACGCATTAAATTAAAATCTAAGCAAGCTAATACCTTTTTAACATATCCACATTGAATTAAAGACTGATAATATTTTGATACGTCAGTCTACATTAATTTTCGCATGTTAAGCACAACTTATTTAATACGTCTTTGCATGTTTAGGCGTGTTAACACAATTTAGTTATATTAAAATAAATTTGAGCTAACATTAAAATCTCAGCATGTTTAATATCAATTTTCAGCATGGCTTAAATCATGTTTATGCATGTCTAAATCAATTTTCAGCAATTTAGATTAATATCCAACATGTTTTAAATTAAATTTTCGGCAATGTTAAATACAGTTTCGGCATGTTAAATTGAATTACTAGCATGAACAGTAACTTCTCGTATGTCCAAACATAATTTTCAGCATGATAATATCATCAGACCATTAAAATTATTCATCTTTAAACAAATTTCAGCATTTCTCTGCACGTTTAAACAAATTTCAGCATGTTTTTGCACTTTAAAATAGATTTCAGCGTGTTTAATATCACTTTCAGCATGTTTAATAATGTTTTTGGCATGTCAATTGAATTTCCAGCATGTTAAAATATTAGATTTTTAGGCATCTTTGAATATTTTTAGCAGGTTAATGTTAAGTGTTAGGCATCTTAGCATGTCATGGCATTATATTCCTCGACACATTTACCACACTTCAGACACCCTTTTCAAAACACTTTGCAATGCACGTTACACACACGAGTCACAGTTGTCTTTTATCACACTTATCATTATTGAATACTTAGACATCATGTCTGTAGGTTAACGAAAAAAAAGTAAGTAATTATGTGTCTTTGCATGCTATCACATTAATGAACTTTAATTAACCAAGAGGCTAACTTGGAATTATTATGTGCTACTTGTTGTCCAATGTGTTACGCGTTTTGAATCCTAGGAGGAATAGATTTATTTTTGTCTAGAACACAAATCCAAAATAGCAAAGTCCAATGCCTCTTGGATGATAAGTGGGACGATAAGTATTACTAAAAGACGGTAGTTTTATCCTTGTTGTAGAACGCTCTTAGACTTGACATCCAGCCTAGGTGGGGTGGGATGGATAGTCATTCGGAAATGATGATCCCAACGGATATTAACGGTAAGGCTAATGACATTATCACTTGTCTAAGAATTCGGCCATTGGGTCGGATAATGAGTAAACAAGTTGAGGTTCTGATCCGAATGAGACCAAAACATTTCTTTGTTTGACTTGGACGAATTCTTTTATTTACTTTACATGTTCATTTATTTGAAGTAGTTAGTTTATTATAAAGGAGTCTCCTTTGTTGTAAATTATGTCACTTCTTTCTTCTCGCTTGTCTTATTTATATATTTTATCACTTAGATGATTAATAGCTAAAACAAATAAGTTAAATGTTTGTTAATTAGTTTATCACCTAGCTAATATTAAATTAATAATAAAATAAGAGACCTTTATCTGATAACATAGAATTCCCATGTAAAGTGCGAATTCGGCCGGGAACCACCTTTGTGGAGATCAAAAGGTGCCTAACACCTTCCTTTTGAGGTAATTTGAACCCTTACCCGAATTTCTGGTGAACTAAGAAAAAATAATGAAAAATAGGTTTGTAGTAGCCTAGACCGGTGCCCTAACACAACTTAATTCGTTAGGTGGTGACTCTTCACACTCTACCTTCAAAACAATTCCAAAATAAAAGTGGTCACGTCGAATCCCGCTTTCCACGAGGAAAATGGGGCGCGACAATATGTATCTGTATATAATGTGTATATAAATTGTATAATTGATGTAAAGAATATGTATTTGAATAATTGTTGTAGATAAAAGTTGTAAAGGATTATGAAGGTATAACTGTTGTGGATAATATGCATCTATATACTATGTGTATAGAAATTGTATTATTATTGTATAGAATATGTGTATGTGTGTGTGTGTATATATATATATAGAGAGAGAGAGAATGTGTATAGAAATTGTATAATCGTATTTAAAATATGTATCTATATTTGTTATCAAAGTTTGTATCTGCTATGAAATATGCATGCATGTAATTGGGGTGTGTGTGTGTGTGTGTATATATATATATATATATATATAGAGAGAGAGAGAGAGAGAGTATAGAAATTGTATAATCGTATATAAAATATGTATCTATATCTGGTATCAAAGTTTGTATCTGCTATCAAATATGCATGCACATATTTGGTATCAAACACGTATCTGGTATTATTACATTTTTTGGATTGTATATTTTTTTAAAAAATATTCTTTAGTATTTAATTGATAAAAAAAGTAACAACTACAATAATATATTTTATTTAATTATATAAAAAAGAATAACAATTAGAAGAGCCAAAAATGTTAAAGAAAAAGCAACAAAAAAGAAAAAAAAGAAAAAAATAGCAGTGATTTTTTTTTTTATAAAAGAGTTCAAATAAAAGTTTTTGAAAAAAAGTAAATTGCAATTAAAGAGTTTATTTTTTTCATAATAAAAACTGAAAAAAGAGGCTAGCGCCAAACAAAAGTCAACTTAGACTTTTAGTCAATAAAAGCGACTCTAGTCCAACAAGTTGCCCTAAAAATTTGTCGACAAGAGAAGATCCTAAGGCAACTCACTAAAAATAGGGATCAAACCCATTGAGACTAAGGAAGTTTTTGTGAACAAATCGGTCTACCCCCTTGTAGGAAGAAGGCTTATAGGAAATCGACCTGAAAAAAGAAAGTTTCTACTACCAAGGCGGATTTTTTCCGAATATCAAAACCGCCCCGTTCTAAACGGAGTCTGACAGCACAACCAAATCTCCCTGCCCCTAATAATGGAAAATATTATAGGTATGGGCAGCCTGGTCATATGGTCAAATATTACAAATTGTCTAAAAAGGTTAGGAATTTTAACCTTGATGATTCTGTTCTTAGCTAAATCCAACACCTCTTATTAGAAGAAAGTGGAGATTCTGATAGTGCCAATGACGAATTTGACCAAGAATTTAACTAAATCCAGAATGATGACTTGAAATCTTCCCAGTCTGACCAAGAAGACCAACTAAAGATCAGTGTTCTAACAAAAGAACAAGATCTCCTCTTAGAAATGATTAGCAATATACATGATTTCGATCAAAAGAAGTATTATCTAGACCAATTCAAAAAACTCTAGATAAACTTTCTACGTCTTCGTTTGGTGTATTTTCTCATCCCCAGATCACAAATACTTACAACATCACTAACGTTCTAAATTAGTTCCCTTCTAGTAAGCCTAGAGCGGTAACTATTAAAGACCTCCAATATGAGATAATACTCCTTAAAGAGGAAGCTAGGCATATCAAAGCAAGACAAAACATAGATCATCTTGTCCTCCAACAATTTTCTATGAAGGCTGAACAATCTGAGCCAATAGATGTCACTGATCCAGTGGATTAAGAGATTGAAGAAGATGATTTCCTTGTTCAATACATTACAAAAATTACCATTAGGAGATGGCATACTCGGATAACCTTGATCAGAAACAAGACATTTATCCTAGATATCATTTCCTTGTTTGACACTGGTAGTGACCTCAATTGCGTCAAGAGGGACTTATACCTACTAAATTCTTTGAGAAAACTGTGGAAGCCCTTAGAGCTGCAAATGGCAGCAAACTAAGAATCATACTACTAGAAAACTGTAAACTACCTAGGAATTTTACCTAGTGAATAATATCGCAGAAAATACATGTAGATTTACCTACGAAAATATTAAATTCATCAATATTAAAATATATTACCTGAGAACTATATATTTGCAATAAATTTCGCAGGTAAATTTGGCGCCATATTGTGCAAATTTCGTACTTGCAACATTACCTGGGAAAATATATCAGCGGGTATTTTATCTCTAGGTAAATCCGCAGGTATATGAATAAATATATATATTTTTTAAATCCATATAAAAATCCCTAGGTAATTTATCCTGAAGATTTACGTAGAAATCTTTTGGTTTAAAATTATGTAATGGATTTTATTAACTCAGAAATTATTTGCAGATTTTGTGGTGCGAATTTTGCTGGGAATTTATTCTTTGGGATTTACCTGCGAAATTATTACTTGCGACATTACCTGGGGAAATGTATCGGCGGGTATTTTATCTCTAGGTAAATCTCCAGGTATATGGACAAATATATATTTTTTTTAAATTCATAGAAAAATCCCCAGATAATTTATCCTACGGATTTACGTAGAGATATTTTGCTGAAAATTTATGTAATGGATTTTATTACCTGGAAAATTATTTGGGGATTTTATGCTGCGAATTTGCTGGGAATTTATTCTTGGGGATTTACCTGCGAAATTATTACTTGCGATATTACCTGGGGAAATAAATCGGCTTGTATTTTATCTCTAGGTAAATCTGCAGGTATATGAACAAATATATATATTTTTTAAATTCATAGAAAAATTCTCAGGTAATTTATCCTACATATTTACGTAGAGATATTTTGATGGAAATTTATGTAATGGATTTTATTACTTGGAAAATTATTTGGCGATTTTGTGCTGCGAATTTTGCAGGGGATTTATTCTTAGGTATTTACCCATGAAATTATTACTTGGGACATTATTGGTGATTGTGTTCCTACAAATTTAGTTAAATTATTTCTTGGAGATTTACTTACGATATTATTACTTGAGAAATTATTGGAAGATTGTGTTGCCACAAATTTAGGTGAAATTATTTCTTGGGGATTTACATAGGATTTTTATGACTTGAAAAATTTAAATATGAAAAGAATAAACTTGAAGAATAAAAAACATAAAATAAAATAAAATTAGACATTAAATCGGTGGACACGTATAATCAAGCAAAAGATACTGAAAAAATTTAATTTAGTTTGTTGACATAGATGGTATCACAGATGTATTCGACCTAAATAAACCTTAGCTTGACGCGTTATGTTATCACCAAAAAATTAAAGAGATGAAATTTTGTTGGCCTAAGATAGGGCGAAGAGCGACTTAGGGCTCAAATAGAGCGTATTTTTCTATTGGTTAATTTAAATATAGCTGTAAGGCAGCATACTACGCACGAAAATATAATATATCAATATAATATATATTTAGGAGTCATTTGGTGTGAGATATAAGGTATAATAATCATAAAAAAAAATAAAAAAAATTATTTTATTTAACATTGAGTTGAAAGTATTAGGTAACTTTAGAATAATATATATGATAAGATTAGGGATGGACATTCAGTTTGTTTGATTTGTTTATTTAATATCAGTTCGCTTTTTTGATTTTTGGATTGACGAAAATGATAACCGTAATCAAACCAAAATAAATTCGTTTTGATTCGATTTCTATAAATTCGGTTTAGTTATTTAAAATTTTATTTCGATTTTGAAGATTGAAGTAGTGAGTCTTTCTTTGTCATGATCGAGCATTAAAAATTGATGACTTTTTTTAGAAAAAATAAATTTTTTCAAACCTATTTTTCATTTTCAAATATAAATAACTCAACATGGATGAAATGAAGTGAAATAATGAAAAAATATTATTTATACTGAATATATAAAATAAAAAAATATATGTATATAAAAACATAAAATTTATATATATAATAAAATATATATATTATTTATATAATTTTGATTTTTTGGTTTAACCATTTTTTTTTAAATAAAATACTGAACCATTTTAACCGAATTTCTAAAATTAAAAATCAAGATCGATCCAAAAAATTAAAAAATCCAAACCAAAATTAAATTTTCTCTAAGAAGGCAAGGAGAAGACCTGGAATCAAAGTTTTCAATTGTTTGAGAGATATTCAAAATCAGTGGTTAGTTTCTTTGATTCATAATTTTGTATTCATAATTTATAGGTGCCTATTTTGAATTATTGTTATTGTTGATTTTAAAGTAATATATTATGTGTCGTATTTTTACTTACACAATTTATTCACAACTAATATGAGAATAATTATATTATTTATTTTACTATTATTATTATTGTATAAATCCACAACCTTAGTCGATTTAATTTTTTTAATTTATTTATTTTCTAACCTGATTTTGCCAATTTGAAACAATTTTAGCCTAATTTAATCCAGTTTATTACAATCCTAGCCCGAATTGTGTCCAATTGAACTCAATTTCAAATTTCATTCATTTTTTTAAAACCATATTCTTAATATTTAGATCTCAGTCATTGATCAACATTTATTTATTATTATTATTATTATTATTATTATTATTATTATAATATTTAAATAACAGTCTAAGTCGATTCAATTTCTTCTCAATTTTACTTAAATTCTAGCCAACCTTATATCTAATTGATGTCAATTTTAACTGAACTTTGAGTTCAATTTGGTTAATTTTTAAACCAAATACGTCGTATTACGAGGTAATATACTCGTGTATGTGATGTATATAGTACATATTTCAAAGTTGATTGTCAATCAAATGTATGTATGTATATATATATATATATATATCTCATGTAGTGATGTACATAGTAGTCAAAAGTTAGCTAACTGAATCTACATATACAAATACATTGAATAATACGTTAACATCATATGATAGAGGTAGTAATAGAGTATTGAAGTTATAATAATGGAGCTAATTAACCGATAGTTCATCAGATTTATATATATATATATATATATATATATATATATATATATATATATATATATATATATATAATACTATATTCAAAAACTAATTAATCAAAAAATATTTGTAGTATATGTTGACACCCAATTTTGATCACTCGATATTCATTTTAGGCTGCTGTTTTATAAAATTATTAATTCCAAATATTAATAATTTTTACACCTTATTCTTGTATCAAACAGATATTGACGTGTCACATTCATGATTTAACAAATATACAAAGTATTTTATTACTTTTATTATCATTATCATTTTTTACAATTTATAAATTTAAATGTAATACTTTTTACGTAATTTGTTAATATTTATTAAATTATTTGATATTCACACTCGTAATTTTACAAACATATGGTCTTATTATTATTATTATTATTATTATTATTATTAAAATGACAATTAATTTTATTTAATTTCTTCATGACTTTCATTTTGGCCATTTTTTGTACCCAATTAATATCAATTTTAGTTAAATTGATATTAATTTTGATCTCCAAATAAAGCTTTAATATTAGAAGATTTTTTTAATTCTTTTAATCTTAGCCGTGGATCAAAATTGATCCAACGGCTGCGATCCCATCATCATTTCCTCTCCTTTTAATCAAAACAATAAACCCTAACTCCATTTTTTGTCAATACCAGCCGCCCACCTCCATTTTTCTCTCCTTCCTGTCTCTTCAAACCAACAGCAACTGTCGCCTGTAGCTGCTCCGTCCAACTACTGGCATAACAACACCAGCCATTGACGAGAGCCCAACGACCAGCATCTTTGGTTGCCGCTCATCAAAAAATTCATCGCCAGCAAACCTTGATTCCAGCCGCCACGCACCATGTTTTTTCTGAGGTATTGATAACAGAAAAAAAAAGCCATGAATTATTGTTCTTGAGAAAAATCAGTGCTTATTTTATTCTCCAGTACTACGTGCAGTTCTTTATCATACGTATGCTTCTTTTAATTCATTTCCTAATGTGTTAGAAAAACAAATCGGAGCTAAAAGTTTCCTTTAACTGAGCTTTAGCTGCAGAAATTGACAATGCTGACGCTGACAGTTTTCTTGTTCTGTTTCTGGCAGTTATTCTCAAGAAGTTGTTAGGAAAATTTAGACAGACGAGTAAAATACAAACTGCTACGGATCCGTTCGAGTACAACTGGAACACATCGAATGAAAGTGCAATAAGTTTTCCACAGGAGCCTAAACAGGTAGCTAATACGACTAGTTTTCATTTCACTTAGTCCAATTAATCCTAAAACATTTGTACTGTTTTACTTCACATACTTTTGAGTCTAAATTCTTGAAGGATTTGTCACTTTTAAGCTTAACATTCTTTAGCTGTTCAAGAATATTGTGTAATTTTGATCAATAGTCTTCTTTTAAATTATTTCTCTTAAACTGTTATGATTATTTTCATGTGATTGTGGTAATAGTCTTAACAACTTGAGACATGTGAGTAAGATGAGTGTTAAATACCAACTTGAGAAGTGGATTAGCGACTTGAAAATGATTTAGTGTAGTTACTTGAAAGGTGAATTTGTGTTTTGAAATTAGTAAAGTGTAATCACTTGAAAATGTGAATTCATGACTTGAAATTGGTTTAGTGTTGGCACTTGAAATGTGAATTCATGACTTGAAAACGGTTAGGTTTAGTCACTTGAAATGTGAATTCATGACTTGGAAATGGTTAGGTTTAGTCACTTGAAATGTGAATTAGAGAGTTGTAAATGGTTAAGTGTAGTATTTTGAAAATGGTTAAGTATAGTGACTTAAAATGTCAATTAGCTATTTGAACATGGTTTGAGTGTAGTGACTTAAAATGTGTATTAGTTAATTGAAAATAGTTAAGTGTAGTTATTTGAAATGTGTACTAGTGACTTGAAAATATTATAAGTGTAGTGACTTGCAGTGTGAATTAGTTATTTGAAAATGGTTAAGTGTAGTGACTTGAAGTGTGTAGTAGTGATTTGAAAATGGTTAAGTGTAGTGACTTGAAGTGTGTAGTAGTGACTTGAAAATGGTTAAGTGTAGTTACTTGAAATGTGAATTAATTACTTGAAAATTATTAAGTTTAGTCATTTGAAATTGTGAACTTGTGACTTGAAAATGATTAAGCCATGACTCCTATTCAATTGATTTTTCCATAATATCCATTGAAGCTCTTCATCTGTTTTCCAATTTTGGATGAGATCATACCAACACCCTCTGGATCAAATCAGTTTTTTGATATTTAAAATTAAATTACTAAAAAAATAAAATTTTTTGAAGTCAAGTCCTCTGGTTGTAGTTTTCCCCTGAGCATCTGTCTAACTATGTTTCTGGCATGACTGTTAGCGATGGATATATAATGGACATGCGACTAGATATTCCCCTGCACATTTGTTTATAGGGTACAAGTAATTCTTTTTTTTTGATAAGGTACTGTAACAAAGGAAATGAATGATTTTCAAAGAACTTGTGCTGCACAGTAAAGGATGTCATTCACCCTCTTGCTCAAATTTGTGTGGTTGTTTTATAACTATGAATTTCTTGTTTACGAATAGTTAGCTTGGTCTTTTTCTTTCTTAGCTGGTGGTTATGCTGTGAGTAGTAGGATTTTTGACTTGTTTTAATTTTCTTCATTGATCTTTCTCACATATTTATTTACTTTTGTTACTGCAACATTTTGTGTTAATTTGTGATATCACTTTTGAATAAATTATATTGAACTTAGCATTAGTTTTAGAAGACTTTCTGATTCCTTCTTTTTTTTTTTTGTTTTGAACCTGTCTTCTGATCCATGAAAAAAGAACCTGGCATCTCACATGTTCTTGTATACCATTTATTTATTTATTTTTATCACTGCAGCATTTTGTGGTTAGATTGTAACACCAATTTGAATCAACTAATATTGAGTTGGAAAATTTTAGAAGGCTCTTTGAGATTTCCCTGATTCTCTGTCTTTAAACATGTCTTTTATAATTATGAAAAAGAAAATTTGGCATCTCACATGTACATGTATAATATCTTGTTTTAAATAAAGAGTTCTAGATGTCTGGTTATATCTTTGAGAGCTTCTCAATTTTTCTTGTCAATTTCCATAATTCAAAGATATTTTTGTCATGCAAAAGGCGTATCAAACAATGCTATGGAAAATTGTAAGATTACGAGGTATTTTTCAAAACATCAAGTGGCTCTCTTTATCTCCATTAACCAGAGCTGCTCATTTTAGTGTAATGGATACTAACTATGTTCTTGTCTCACTTCAAATCTCTAGTCTGGAGCACCCTTCATTTCGAGCACGTGCTCGGTCTATGCTTAGTGTTGATATCAAAACGTTCAGAGATTATTCAGATGATGTTGCTACATCAAGGTACTTAATACTGGTCTTGTTTTCAGTTTCCTATGAGTTAATGCCAGTATATCAGTAAAACATTGAAATGTATGAAGAACTCAATTGTTCTTTTTATTCCTGCCGTTATTTTTGGTTCGTCTTGCATGCTTTTGTCATTCATATTCCAAGTTCGCAATCCTTCAGTTCATTTGCTTCCATTATCGATCCGAGAGGTCAATGCTGCTTAAATGAACCACTGAATGCAGTGTTTTGATGTTAGTTAGAGCATGTTTTCTATAGAACACAAGTGCATACCTCAGCAACTACACCTCATATGAAATGTTTCTGTTGAATAAATTCCATTAATATTATTAGTATCTTAAACAGGGAAATTTGGCTTTTTAATCAGTTGTTTTGGCTACTAGATTTTGATGAAAGGGCTTAATAGGTGTTGAGGATGGGTTTTACATATCTGCTAATTAGTACGGGGTGCATATGAGTACTAGTCTTGGATGTTAGTGTGTTGGCTTGTGGGTCTATTACCCTGATAAGTTTTAATTAATTATTGTATACATATAATTTACAATAACTAACTAGTGTTGGTGGATGAAGTTACAAATTTCATGCTGAGGGTCTTGCGTTCGAACCTGCACAGCTACACTAATTTGCCGGGGGTCTATCGAAAACAACCTTTCTACTTCATCTGAGGTAGTGGTATGGTCTGCGTACACTCGATCCTCCACAGACCCCACTATGTGGGAATGCACTGGGTATGTTTTTGTTGTTGTTGTTGTCTTGAAATGTATACTAGTGACTTTAAAATGATTAAGTTTAGTGATTTTAAATGTGTACTAGTGACTTGAAAATGGTTAAGTGTAGTGACTTGAAAATGGTCAAGTGTAGTGACTTGAAATGTGTACTAGTGACTTGAAAATGGTTAAGTGTAGTTACTTGAAAATGGTTATACTCAAATGGTTAAGTATAGTGACTTGAAATGTCAATTAGCTATTTGAAAATGGTTTGAGTGTAGTGACTTGAAATGTGAATAATTTATTTGAAAATTATTAAGTGTAGTTACTTGAAAATGGTTAAGTGTAGTGACTTGAAATGTGTACTAGTGACTTGAAAATGGTTAAGTGTAGTTACTTGAAAATGGTTAAGTATAGTGACTTGAAATGTCAATTAGTTATTTGAAAATGGTTTGAGTGTAGTGACTTGAAATGTAAATAATTTATTTGAAAATTATTAAGTGTAGTTACTTGAAATTGTGAACTTCTGACTTGAAAATGGTTAAGTATAGTCTCTTATCTTAATATAACAAGTCATAACAAGTCACAATAATTTAAAAAATCAACTTTGAGTTTATCCTGCTTTATATGCTAATATATACATGTTTATATTTATTTATTGTTATCATTTTATTTGATACTATAATGTCATATAATTTATGCAATTAATGTATTTTTAGCACTTTTTATGGCCTAAATTGACATATTCTTATGCAGAATGAGTTTGAAAGAAAGGAGCAAGAAATATTAGCTACTCAAAGTGCATCAATTGTAGAAGGAGGATGAGAAAGGAATTGGACTTGTTGATGAAGCATATACAAGAAATCATGTTCAAATAATGAACGCCCATCTTAAGAAGACAACCAAGCTTATGAGGACGAAAGTGATGAGGATTTTGACGAGGTGAATGAAAGTGATGCTAATCCTGATAACGTGGATCAAAGTGATTCTGATCCTGATGGTTGATAGTTTTGTTGAAGATTCAAGTTTGAAATATTTTGTTTTGGACCATTTAAGAATCATACATTATTGATGTGGATGTTATGAATTATGTTTTTTTGTTAGCTGTAATGGTTTACATTAAACTTGTGTTGAATGATTTTTTTTGAGAATTATTGGAGGTTTTGAATAGATTTTTGACTAATTGTGAAATGTTTCTAGTAATTTACATGTGAATTTCCATGGGGATGTATATGCTAAATATTCATTAATTTTTTTTTGAGAAAATTTATTCTTGCGGATTTACTTGGGGCATTTCATACGAATTTTCTTGCGAAATAGTTTCATAAATATTCACAAGAAATTTTCTTTTGTTAATTAGGAGTTTTTACCTCTAAATTTCCTTCGAATTTACTTGGGAATCTCCGTGGAGAATAATTTATAAATTTTTTCGTGAAAATCCGCAGGTAAAATCCTTTTTTATGAAATTTTACCAAAAAGATCATGCAAAATTTTGACAGTTAATCGCAAATAAATCCGCAAATAATTTATTTTCGCAACTAAATTACCTAAAAATTTTATAAATCCGCAGGTAATAATTACTTGAGGATTTATTTTCGAAACTAAATTACCTAGGGATTTTATAAATCTGCAGGTAATAATTACCTACGAAAGTATTTCCTTTGGATTTTAATTGGTAAGAAATACGCAGGTAATCAAATTACTTGGGGATTTTACCACATTATTCCTATGAAAATCCCCAGGTAATAAATATTTTTCTTGTAGTGTCAGGTACAAACTTTCTGGTGTCGAAATGCGAAATTCCTTAGGAAATTCGCTTCTGTCGTCATCTACTTCCTTTGTCCTAGTAAGGGATATAACCGGTCCTATTATACTAGGCACTCCTTTTATTGAAACGTTAATCCCTTTCAGTGTTACTCATACGGGAATAAATATTGAAGACAATAATATGTTTCTCCCCTTTGACATGCCTCCCATTCGCAAAATCTTATCCTTCTTGGATAATAACGAGGCTCAAATCAATTTCCTCAAAGAAGAAATTACATTCCGAAGGCCGACACAACAGCTTCAAGAGCCTTCTCTTCAATCTAAGGTCAAGGACTTAGAAACAGAGACTGAAAAAGAACTTTGTGCTGATTTGCCCATAGCATTTTGATATCGCAAAAAATATATGGTCAAGCTTCCTTACGAACCTGACTTTAATGAGAAAACCATTCCCATCAAAGCCCGACCAATACAAATGAATCATGAACTGACAATTCAGTATCAGACGAAAATTAATGATCTTCTTCAAAAACAGATCATCTTGCCAAGTAAATCTCCTTGGAATTGTGCTGCCTTTTATGTCAATAAAAACTTTGAAATAGAACGAGGAGCCCTTCATTTGGTTATCAACTACAAACCTCTTAATTCCACCCTTCGATGGATTACGTATCCTATTCTAAATAAGAAAGATCTGCTCCAGTGGTTTTATGCTGCATTAATTTTCTCAAAAATTGACCTTAAGTTAGGATTTTGGCAAATCCAGATTGATCCAAAAGATCGTTACAAAACTGCCTTTACAGCACCATTCGGGTAATAGAAATGGAACGTAATCCCCTTTGTCCTGAAAAATGCCCCTTCTGATTTTCAAAAAATAATGAATGATATTTGTAATCCTTTTTCAAAATTCATTATAGTCTATATTGACGATGTCTTAATGTTTTCCACTAGCATTAACCAATATTTTAAGCATTTAAGAGTTTTCTTCAGTATCATCAGAAAAAATGGCTTAGTTTTGTCCAAAACTAAGTACAGTCTTTTTCAATGTCAAATTTCTCGGCCAAAAAATTTGTCATGGTACTACTACCCAATTCAACTGTCCATCCAATTTGCTGATAAATTTCCTGATCAAATCCTTGATAAAACTCAAATCCAACGATTTTTAGGATGTGTTAATTATATAGAAGATTTTATTCTCGATCTTAACAATTTTTTAAAGCCACTCCATGACAGGTTGAAAAAGCCTCCTCCTCTATCGACCATAAACCATACAAATATAGTCAAGGAAATCAAATTGAAGGCAAAAGGCCTTCCTTGCCTGTCCCTCCTCGATCCCTCTTCATTCAAAATTGTTGAAACTGATGCATCAGACCTAGGCTATGGCGTTATTCTAAAACAAAATAAAAATAATAAAGAACATATAGTTGCATTTGCATCTAAGCATTGTAATAAAGCTCAACAAAACTATCCAACTATCAAAAAAGAAATTTTAGCAACTGTGTTATGCATTTCTAAATTTCAAGCTGATTTGTTAAACCACAATTTTTTACTAAAGGTTGATTGTAAAGCTGCGAAATCTATTTTACAAAAGGATGTGCAAAACATAGCCTCTAAGCATATTTTTCTAGGTGGCAAGCAATTTTATCTGTTTCTGATTTTCATATTGAATATATCAAAGGGACTAGATTTTCTTACTAAGGAATTCTTGTAAGGAAGATAAAATGCCCAGAAAAAAGAAAAAAGAAATAATTTCACTTTCACAAATTTCAGCTTTTTCACCTCCTAATGAGACCACAAAAAAAGTTGTTACCCCACAACCAAAAACTTCTGTTGAATCAAAGCAACTTTCAAATGTAGTGGCTGAAACAATTCAACCAAGATATCAAACCCCTGTTGATTATGCCATGCAGGGTTACCTGAATCTTTTATGATGCAAACAAGTATAAATCAAATCTCAATTTCTAACCCCAACAAGGGATGATTTAGTCGACAAAGAAGAAAAAGAGACTCAATTAGCTCAAACAGTGTCTGTCCCCTGGATGGAAGATAATTTTAAACAATGACGCTTAATTATAGGCTTTAAAGATTCGACCAGCATTAGTGGTGCCAACAGAAGGGATTATCTGAGAGATTTTCAGATCTTCCAAAACATGTTTTCACAAGTTGAGGACTTAAGCCACGCATCATCTTCTTATTCCGAGGTTGCTAAGGGCACCATGAAAAATCTAGTGGAGGTAGAAAACCCCATTAATTTTTTCTTTAATTCTCCACCAAATAATTCAAGTATTTGTCTTGTTCAAATTAAAACTATTTCCTCACCTATTCCATAGCCAATTTTCTCCTGTAAAGGATCCTCATCAGATGATCCAACATATTTAAAAAATTATAGTGTTCAACCGATAATCCAAATTGAACTATAGTATTGGCACTCCAACCTCCAGGAGGTAGCTAAGTAAATAATTATCCCTACAACATATTTTATCCAAAAAACTCCTGCCTATACCCAGAAGTTTTATTAATTCATTCTAACAGATACTTAGTCCTGTTTGTTCAAACCTTACAAAGACAAATAAATCCAATCTTATGTTACTCATACCACGGTTTGGATTAACAAAATCGTCTCACCCAAGGATTGGGGTATGCATCCAACAAAATATCAAAAGCTTACTGAAGTTTTTAAGCCCCAATATTATAATTATTTTCATTATCAAAGAGCGTGGATGAATGCATTCACCTTTCAAAATAAAGCTCACAAACTTTCTTGGTATTTCCTATGGGGTAGGCAACTAGGTACGGAATTTCCCTAGTGGTTCGTACATCAGTAGTGGCCGATATATAGTCACAAATTTGAGATCCTTCCTCCCCAGTCTGAGAAGGATATGAATATTTTACACAAAGATTTCATGATGATCACCAAATCCCTCTGCTTTTACAATTTTCCCACAGGTTTTATATTCCATAGATATTTTCATGAAAATTTGTGTGCCACAAATCGGAGGGGCACAGGGTGCTTCCATGATTAAATCTCCAAGGCTATTATAAATGGTACAAGAATTGGGAGTCAACGGAAACTTACATACCGGACATAGAAAAATGGTTTCATCACAATCCTGAATATCTAGCTCTAGCAGATGCCGCCTAAATCTCTTTTCTACAATGAAAATCAATTACAGCTGCACAATTATCTAAGTCAAGTAGCCGATTGGATTTTATTCAATAATTTGAAAAAATACTCCAACAAATCAAAGTTGAAGTTCCTAACAATCAACACTCAACAGCAAAATCAGACACAGATGATGAAGAAGAGATTCAATCAATTTGACATCATCAAGGAGTCATCAAAACATTGATGTCACGCATGACATCAACAAAAAAACAATACTGAAAATTATAGGGGATGATATTTTAGCTCACTGTAGCAACACTGTAGCAATAATTAAAAGTGTTTCTATAGAACTTTTACTGTAGCATGTTTTGTCTATAAATAGTCACCTCTTTTCTTGAGAAGGACACATTATTTTCTTTGGAAAAAGCTGTCTCTCACTAGAATTTTTGGTTAGAGTTTTCTCTCTCTCTCTTTGTAATCTTTAAATTTAATTTTGATATTAATATCAAAATTCAATTTTTCTAATTGTGTTCCTTCTTTACTTTATTTAATTAGTTGCATCATTAACATATGGTCAACCCTTCCGCCTAATTTATTTATTGAACTTTGCATTATTTACATTTAAGTATTTATTAACTTGCTTCCTTTTCTTCCATTCTTTCCCCGTATGTTACCCTCTATATTTTAGGGGGTTTGCTTTAGTGTACTTGGTATCAAAGTCATGGGGGGAAGTAAAGATTATTATTCTTTTTTTTTAACTTGCTATTATATGGTACCGTTAGATCTTTAATTTAAATGGTAAAAATTGAATCAATCTACTAGACTTAGCAAAATCTATTTTACAAAAGGATTGTTTTGAAGGTGGTACTGTGATCATTGGTTACCTAAGCATTAATGGCTAGATTGCCCCTGGAGACTTAGGGACTTACAGATAGTTATTTATAACCTTTGGACTATCTGATTAAAGAACCTTTAGTTAAAATAGATCTAGTTAAGACATGTAGAATTGAGACATGATTTCACTAGTTTAATTTCCAGATCTGATTCTTCTATATAATATTGAGTTAAGTACTTGACTATTTTTCTTTATGGAACCCAATGGTCTCTTGATCCAAGGATAGGAAACATTTAAGTTATTATTGTTGTTTTAATCTTTTGCAAATTATTCTACAACATTCGTCCGACTCTTCTCTTCTCCTTCTAAAAATTCCTTATCTTCTTCGTCCATTTCAACTTCCAACAATTCTCCTAATTCAAAGCTCAAGGAAGAGATTAACTTCTTTGATTTGCAACAATCAATTGATGACTGGAAAATTCTCAGACATCCTCAAGACCAAATTAATAAAGCTCCTTCCAGATGGTGGTCTCTAACAAGTGACTACCATATTTCAACTGTTGAATAAACTATCCCTCTTGAATCAGATCATGAGGATATCAAGATTCTCAATCCTAGGACTATCGAGAGATGTAAGCGCAAGTACGATTACCTCAATTTTGGCTTAGTTCAAATAACAGTTAAACCTCTTTCACGAGAAGGTTTAGATACCTCTCTGCTCTTTTGTCTTAGAGACTCCAGGTTCCTAGAATTCAGTGATTCCTTCCTAGGAATGTTGAAACCAGTCTTTGTAATGGTCCAATTAATTTTGACTATTTTCCTAATTATACCGTATCTTTGAAGGATCTAAACATATTAGATTCTTTAACACTCAATGTTAAGACATCCAATTACAAGATCAAATTTGGGTCTCTCCCAGTAGCAATCATTTACAGAGTTCAGTATAAGGTCATGAATACCACCTTTGGCCCCGATGCTATAAAGAATAGCTATAAAGGAGAAACTGTCCTCTTCTAAACTAACCTTCTACGATCTCACTTATCAGTTCCCAAGCCAATCTCTTGGAATCAAGTATCCTTGCCTCAAAGTTGGATATTGTAGAAGTAAACTCCAACAGAAAACCCCAAGAGTACTACAATTTTTCAGATCCGATAATTCTCTACAGGAACTATTTCTATCTCTTTCCAAATACATTGATTTACACTATTATCAAAACCTTTATTACTAGTCCAGGTATTTTTAAAGAAAGGTCCTATGAAGTACTTAATAATCTTAAGTGGAAAACGCTCTCTGGCTTTAGGTGGTACAAAGATTCATTCCTCATGAGGATCTATGAAAGACTTGATAGAAACCTCCTATATTGGAAAGAAAAATTCCTAGATGGACTGCCTAAGTCTCTTAGAGACTTAGTCAAAGAAGATCTTAAAAACCAATACTCCAATGATATCATCCCTTATGAGCAAATCACTTATAGTCAACTCATAAGTCTAGTCCAATAAGTTTCCCTAAAAATCTATCGACAAGATAAGATACTAAGGCAACTAGCTAAAGACAGGGCTCAAACCCGTCAAGACTTGGGGAGTTTTTGTGGACAATTCGACCTACCTTCTTGTAGGAAGAAGACACTTATAGGAAACCAACTTAAAAAATGAAGTTTCTACTACCAAGCCTTATTTTTCCTAAAAACTAAATCCATCCTGTTCTAACTGGAGTCCGATGGCACGACGAACTCTCCCTACCCCCAATACTGGCAAATATTATAGGTGTGGGCAGCCTAATCATATTTCCAAATATTGTAAATTGTCTAAAAAGGTTAGGAATCTTAACCTTGATGATTCTGTTCTTAGCCAAATCCAACATCTCTTATTAGAAGAAAGTGGAGATTCGGATAGTGCTAATGACGAATTTGACCAAGAATTCAAACAAATCCAGAATGATGACCTGGAATCTTCCCAGTCTGATAAAAAAACCAACCAAAGATCAATGTTCTAACAAAATAACAAGATCTCCTCTTAGAAATGATTAGCAATATCAGGATTTCCATTAGAAGAAGTATTATCTAGAACAATTCAAAAAAAATCTAGACAAACCTTCTATGTCTTCGCTTGGTGTATTTTCTTATCCCAGATCACAAATACTTACAACATCAATAACGTTTTGAATTATTTCCATTCTAGTAAACCTAGGGTAGTAAATATACAAGACCTCTTTTGAGATAGTACTCCTTAAAGAGGAAGTTAGGAAAATCAAAGCAAAACAAGACTTAGATCATTTTGTCCTCTAAAAATTCTCTACGAAAGCTGAACAATCTTAGCCGATAGATGTCACTGATTTTGTGGATTAAGTGATTGAAGAAGGTGATTTAACAATTCAATACATTACAAAAATTACCATTAGTAGATGGCATACTCGGATAACCTTGATCATAAACACAATATTTGTCCTAGATATCATTGCCTTGTTTGACGCTGGTGCTGACCTCAATTGCGTCCAAGAGGGACTTATACCTACAAAATTCTTTGAGAAACTGCAGAAGCCCTTAGAGATGGAAATGGCAGTAAACTAAGAATCAACTACAAATTTTCTGATGTCGAAATATGAAATTTCTTAGGAAATTCGCTTCTGTCATCATCTACTTCTTTTGTCCTAGTAAAGGATAAAATCAGTCCTGTTATACTAGGTACTGCTTTTATTGAAACTTTAATCCCTTTCAGGGTTAATCATATGGGAATAACCATTGAAGCCAACAATATGTTTCTCCCCTTTGACAAGCCTCTCATTCGCAAAATATTTTCCTTCTTGGATGACAAAAAGGCTCAAATCAATTTCCTCAAGGAACAAATTACATTTAGAAAGAAAGAACAACAGCTTCAGGAGACTTATCTTCAATCTAAGGTAAATACCTTAGAAACAAAGATTGAAAAAAAACTTTGTGTTGATTTGCCCACAACATTTTGGAATCGCAAAAATCATATGGTCAAGCTTCCTTATGAACCTGACTTTGATGATAAAACCATTCCCACCAAACCCCAACCAATACAATGAATCAGGAATTGATAATCCACTGTCAGATAGAAATTAATGTTCTTCTTCAAAAATAGATCATCTTGCCAAGTAAATCTCCTTGAAGTTGTGCTGTTTGTTATGTCAATAAAAGCTCCAAAATTGAATGAGTATCCCCTCATTTGGTTAACTATAAACCTCTTAATTTTTCCTTTCGATGGATTAGTTATCCTATTTAAAATAAGAAAGATCTTCTCCAGCGTCTTTATGCTGCAACAATTTTCTCAAAATTTTATCCGAAGTCATAATTTTGGAAAATCCAGATTAATTCAAAATATCATTACAAAATCGTCTTTACAGTACCATTCTGGCAATACGAATGGAACGTAATGCCATTTGACCTGAAAAATGACCCTTCAGAATTTCATAAAATAATGAATGATAATTTTTTAATCTTTTTTCAAAATTCATTATAGTCTATATTGACGATGTTAGTGTTTTCCACTAGCATTGACCAACATTTTAAGCATTTAAGAGTTTTCTTCAGTATCATTAGAGAAAATGGCTTAGTTTTGTCCAAAACTAAGTACAGTCTTTTCCAGGTCTATGTCAGATTTCTCAGCCAAAAAATCTATCATGGTACTATTACCCTAATTCAATGGTCCATCCAATTTGCTGACAAATTTCCTGATCAAATTCTCGATAAAACTTAACTCCAATGATTTTTAGGATGTGCTAAATTATATAGCAGTTTTTATTCCCGATCTTAATAATTTGTTAAATAAACTCCATGACAGGCTGAAAAATCCTCCTCCTTTATGGACCATAATTCATACCAATATAATCAAGAAAATCAAATTGAAGGCAAAAGGCCACCATTGCCTGCCCCTACTCGATCTCTCTGCATTCAAAATAGTTGAAATAGATGCATCAAACACAGGCTATGACGTCATTCTAAAACAAAAGAAAAATAATAAAGAACATATAGTTGCATTTGCATCCAAGCATTGAAATAAAGCTTAACAAAATTATCCAACTATCAAAAAAAAAATTTTAGCAAGTATGTTTGCATTTCTAAATTTCAAGATGATTTGTTAAACCAAATTTTTTTACTAAGGATTGATTGTAAAGCTGTGAAATCTGTTTTACAAAAGAATGTGCAAAACATATCCTCAAAGTATATTTTTGCTAGGTGGCAAGCAATTTTATTTGTTTTTGATTTTGATATTGAATATATCAAAGGTAGATCCAACTGTATACCAAATTTTTTTACTAGGGAATTCTTGCAAGGAAGATAAAATATCTAGAAAAAAAGAAGAAGATATAATTCCACCTCCACTAATTTCAGCTATTCCACCTCCAGAAGAAACCGCCAAAAAAGCTGTTACCCACAACAAAAAACTTCAGTTACTTCAAAGCAACTTTTAAATATAGTGGGTAAAGAAAATCAGCCAAGATATCAAATCTCAGCTGATTATGCCATCCAGGGATTACCTCAATCTTTTATGATGCAAACAAGTACATATCCAATCTTAATTTTAACCTTAAGAAATAGGCTGATTTAGTTGACGACGACGACGAAAAGAAACTCAATTAGCTCAAATAGTGTTTGTCCACTGGACAAAATATAATTTTAAACAGTGGCGCTTACTTATAGGTCTTAAATATCCAACTAGCATAACAGGTGCCAACAGAAGAAATTATCTGAGAGATTTTCAGATCTTCCAAAACATCTTTTCACAAACGAAGGTCTCAAGCCACACATTATCTTCTCATTCTGTGATTGCTAATGGCACCATGAAAAATAAAGTGAAGGTAGAAAACCCTATTAATTTTTTCTTTAATTTTCTACCGCATAATTCAAATATTTGTCTTGTAAAAACTAAAATAATTTCCTTACCTATTCCACACCCAATTTCCTCCAGTAAAGGATCCTCCCCAGATAATCCAACATATTTCAAAAATGATAGTGTTTTATCGATAATTCAAATTGAACTTGAGTATTGGCAGTCCAAACCCCCAGGAGGTAGCTAAGCAAATACTTAACTCCCAGGAGGTAGCTAAGCAAATACTTAGCCCTGCAGCAAATTTTATCCAAAAAACTCCTGCCTATACCCAAAAGTTTTATGAATTCATGCTAACAGATACCAATTCTGTTTGTTCAAACCCCACAAAGAGAAACAAACCCAATCTTATGTTATCCATACCACAATTTGGATTAACAAAATTATCTCACCCAAGAAATGGGGTATGCATCCGAAAAAATATCAAAAGCTTACTGAAGCTTTTGACCCGCAATATTATAATTATTTTGATTATCAAAGATAGTGTATGCATGCATTCACCTTTCAAAATAAAACTAACAAACATTCTTGATTTTTCCTATGGGGAAACCAACTAGGTTCAGAATTTCCCTAGTGGTTCCTGCACCAGTGGTGGCCAATATATGGTCATAAATTTGAGATCCTTCTTCCCCCAATCTGAGAAGGATATGAATATTTTACACAAAGATTTAATAATGATCACCAAATCTTTCTGCTTTTATAATTTCCCCACAGGTTCCATATTCCATGAATATTTTCATAGAAATTTGCCTTCCACAAATCGGAGGGGGACAAGGGGCTTTCATAGTTAGCTCTCCAAGGCCATTGTAAATGGTACAAGAATTGGGAGTCAACGAAAGCTTATGTACCAGACATAAAAAATGGTTCCGACGTAATCCTGAATATCTGGCTCCAATAGATGCCCCCCAAATCTCATTCTTACAACAAAAATTAATTGCAGCTACATAGTTAGCCCAGTCAGGTAGCCGAGGAGATTAGACATGGATGATGAAGAAGAGATTCAATCAATTTGACATCATCAAGGGGTCATCAAAATATTGATGTCATGCATGCCATCAACAACGAATTTCTGAAAATTATAGTAAATGTTACTATAGCTCACTGTAGCAATATTATAGCAATAATTAAAGGTGTTACTGTAGCATGTTTTGGCTATAAATAACCCACTTCTCTTCTTCAGAAGGACATATTATTTTCTTCGAAAGAAGCTCTCTCTCACTAGAAATCTTGGTTAGCGTTTGCTCTCTCTCTCTCTTTGTAAACTTTAAATTTAATTTTGATATTAATATCAAAATTTATTTTTTCTAATTGTGTTCTTTCTTTACTTTATTTAATTAGTTGCATCATTAACATATGGTCGGCCTTGCAGCCTAATTTATTTATTGTACTTTGCATTATTTACATTTAAGTATTATACACACACACACACACACACACACATATATATATATATATATATATATTACATATACAACACTTAATTTTATTGAAGATTTTTTTTGTCAATTGTATGGAAGAGGTAGAAATTTGCTCCATTACATTATTTTGCTCCATTACATTATTTCTATTTTTAAATGTTAGAAATGTATTGAGAACTAGTATATATAACAACGACACTCACTATCAAAATGTAGCTGTTAGCAATGGTTTCTCTATTGTTTAGCCACGATTTACGCCTGGCTAAATCCAACATTTTAAAATTTTTTGGCTTTTTTTTACGTAAAAAGGACATGGTTATATTTAATGTTTATGTATGAAATTATCCTTAAAATAATTCCAACCGAATGACCATGAAATTGATTTCCCAAATTATCGTCTTTTGTTTTTTATTTTCGTTGCAACTCTTCGTTCGATTTTCTACTTTTTCTAGCTTTTTTGTTTTTCTTTTTAAAACAATCAAATTAATTTAGTAGGCTTTCTTAGGTTTGCCCAAATGTGATGGACATAGTTAGAATAAAAAAAATCTATGCACTATAATCTTTCATGTGTATTATATATGTATATGTATATGTATTCATGTATTGTATGTATATATGTATATATATTGTAACAATTTAGAAAATCGAGGTCATGATGACTCTTATCGCAGCCCAACCTTGATAAGTAAGTAATTACCCAAACGGAAAGAAGATTCAAAACAATAACAAAATAAGACAAAACTCAACTTCTCGAACGAAGTCATGTCAATACATATGCAAATTTAACAGGAGTGTAAAAAAAATATATAAAAATTCCAACATCATAAGTGTAGAACTTCTAAAAAATACATCCTAAAATACTGCGGATACAATTGTCTCTCTCTAAAAATAAATAAAGACATCAAAAATAGATAATAGGAGGCCTGGAGTAGACTTTGAAATCTAGAGCAGGCTAGTTCTTTAAAATCACCAACTCATTAACACTAAATCAGCCCCCATGGTTGTACTCATGTCAGGATCTACTCTAAAAGAGCATAGTAGGAGTGAGTACGCTTTACTTGTACTTAGTAGATATCATAGGACGAGTGAGTAAAGTAGATAACAAGATGAGTAAGGAATATACTATGAGCACGCGACCTGCAAGAAGAAAGTTCACTAACGGTAGCTCACACCGTCTCCAGCAACAATTCTAATATATATATATATACACACACACACATCAAAGGGATGGACATATATGAAAGTATATACATGGAAGCAAATTACACGACAAGTAGCAATTTAAATGACACATGATGTGCAAATGCAATATAATGCAATGAATGATAAAGTGAATAGTTGAAAGTCGTCGTATCACTTTGTGTATACATCCATCGAGACTTAATGCGCCAAAGATAGGACCCAGGGGAGTTATCAACCCTTATATTTATCTCAAATTTTTACCAATATCAGTCTCACGTCTCATTCTACCCTACCGGCACATCCCTTGATCTAGGCATTTTAATAGTGTCTCATTTTCTTTCAAAAATTAGTGTTTCTCCACCGACATCTCGTAAATATGTATGTATGCAATGAGGCTAACATGCTCACAATCAAATTATTATGAAGATCATAAGTCCATTAAATACGTATATAAGTAAGCTCAGAAATCAACTCAGTATGTCAACAATTCAAGTTATCAGTTCTCGTTTAGTACCATTGGAATAATTATGCATATATGATATTATTAATATTATATTAATATACAAACACGAGTATTTAATCATGATAAGGGGAAAAAATTCTCAATAAGGCTGATAATATCTATTCAAGTCACTCAGACATCACATTAAGAAATACGACATTCAAATGCACAAATAAGGCCAATAATGTCAAATAAAGCCCCGCTGGGGCAACATGCATTGTATAATATCATAAGCCAACAACAACATAATATAACCCTCACTCAGGAATCACGCAATATATAAAATAGCTCAAAAGACATATCTCATAGTTATTTTTCGAGATCCATAGCATGCTTTACTTATTCATTAACTACCCAACCCGATCTAAAGAAAGTTAAGCCATAACATACCTCAAAGCATCGTAATCCAATCCTAATGTCCTTCAAAAAGGTGGTTTCCCCTTTCAAACAATCTCAGAATTAAATAAAACATATAACTATAACATCTACATGTTAAAAGAAAACTAATGATAAACCATATCAGCTACTTTTATGTTGGGTCGAAAATGAATTCAAAAATTATGGGGGTAAAACTAAAATTTTTCTTTAGAAACACATTTCCTAAGGTTATAGGGGTCTACAATTGAAAATCCACACAAAAGCGAGTTAAAAATGAGGCTTAAATGAAAGAAAAACTATTTTTAAGCTTTACCGATAAAATTCCAAAATTTATTTCAAAATCAAGGTAGAAAATGAGTTTTCAAAGTTATAATCAATGAAAATAATAGGAATTTGAGTTTAGAGGATACCCACATGGAAATAGATAAAGAAAACCTTAAAAATTGCCTTATTCAAAGCTTGGAGGTCCCATAATGAAGGAAAATTGCAAAAATAAAGCATTTATAATGTTCTGTGATTCGAACACAGTCAACCCTTCACCTTCGCGAGGGTGAGCCTTGACCAACCAATTAAATTGGCTTTTCTATTTGTGGCAAAGGCTTTGGGATCGCAAAGGGTGATAAATTGGACCTTCACGTTCACAATAGTTTTGTCGTATTTGCGATGGAGGGAACAACCTGACACGGGCCAGCTTACCTTTCACGAACGAAGCCACCCACTTTGCATTTGCGATGAAGGATCATTTCCTTCACCGCATTAATGAAGAAGGTTTGCTACACTAGATATGAGTTGTGCGCAACTGATTTTCAAGCAAAAAATGCCTCTGAACGGACCCTTAGAATTCGTTCGGGATCCTACAGAAATAAATCATAAATGATACTATGTTATTTTAAACATTCCAAACTTAACAACGAGATTGAATTTTGTAAAAGAGATCATTTTCAGTAAATTAGTTCGGGGACTCCTTTAGGAAAAATTTCACTAGTTTTTCTTATGGAGGGTCGAAATTCAAACTAAAGGCTTTGAACTTGAACCAACCCTGCTACAAACCCAAATTCGGCATTCCTGATCTAATGGAACTGTCCAAATTGCTATCTGACACTCAAAACATAAAACATTGGTCGAAGTCAAATATAGGACTTTTAAAGCTCCTAAACACCTCAAACTCTCCCAAAATCCTCCTGAATGGATTGGGAACCAAGCTGCTCATACCTACACCCCAAAATCAAGATGTAGAAACTATAGAGAAGGATAAAATGGTCAAAATACATAAAATTTAATGCTTCAGGTCATTACATATATTATTATTATTATTATTATTATTATTATTATTATTATTATTATTATTATTATTATTATAAAAACATGAATTATAATGTTGAGTGATCAAAATATCCACTAAAAGTTGTTTGACTTACTTGCCCTTTTAGGTTAATTTTCTCCATCCAAAAAATTACTAATGGATATAATTGTAATTTTGTCTTTGGACTAAATAAAATATTTTTATATTAGAATAAGACTAAGTTGATCTTATTTAAAAAAATAAAAAATTAACCACAAAATAAATAAAATTACGTTCCAAAACCCCTAACTTTTAGGAGTAATCAATAAAAGGTTTATACGCTTATTGTACCATTACGCCATTAATGGTATATTCTTAACAAAATTAGTTTTTCAGTGTTATGTAGCAAAAAGTCAATCCTAATAGAGGAGGATTGTTTTTAGGACGTCCAAACAACCAATGTTTAGGTACACTTTTTTTCTTCAAAATTTATGTTGGTTAAGACAAGGAGACAATTAAAATTTTATATTACAATAAAATATTTAAGAAGGCTGTTTGAATATGTTAAAGCTTAACATCAAATTACATTCACCATTAAGGGTGTGTGTTTAGAATGAAGAATATTTTTCAAATATACTTATTTTTCTCAAATATAAGAAAATGATGGGATCAAAATAAAAAATTGAATCACAAATCGAGATTGAAAGTTGGGTCCCGAGACAGAATATTCGGTGGGGTGTTGCGTTTGGTGGTACAGGTCAACTCTATAGTCGGTTCATGTTGAGGTCTAGGGATGGGTTTGGTTCATGGTCGGGAGTTGAGTCTTAGGGTTTGGAGCTAGGTCAAGAGTCGAGTTAGTAGTTGGGGTACAAACCGCATCTCGTGTTGGGTAAAAAATTAGGATATCCAGTCATGTATCGAGTTAGAACGAAGAATCAGATTTTATGGTTTGGATCCCATATCGGGTCAAGAATCATGATCTCAAGTCATATGTTGAGTTAGGATTGGGAGTCAGGCTACGAGTTGAGTTAGGGATCTAGTGTCAGAGAAGGGAGTACATTTTTGTACCTTATAAAATAAATTATTATATAATATTTTTTGAGATGATTAAGGTTTATAAAAAATAACGTGCAAAGCACATTCATAGAGACTAGTTATACTAAAAGTGGAAACAAAAAGTTATAAAATTAAATTACCATTTTACCCCTATACTAAATTAAAATATTCTCATATATCACCAAATTAATTAAATATTGTCATTTATGCAGTGTCATTATAGATCCAGAATTGTTTCTTCATATTCCTATAGTGGTGTTAATATGTCATTTTCACAATTCAGTTGGTATACCGTCGGTTAAAACTTACATGCACCAGGTGTATACACCAAGCCAATACATGCATGTCATGTGTTTGAATTTAGAGTTCATGTTACTTAACCATGATTAATTAACATGCATTTTACTTGATTTAATTGCTTAACTGTGGTAAAGAACATTAATTTGGTGTATACACCAGGTGCGTGTAAGTTTTTACCGTATACCATCTGAACAATAACTTTAAAAATTTGGATTTCATAGTTTTAGTGGGAATTAACTATTTTTTTCTTATTTGTTTTTATCCCTCCTTTATTTGATTTAATATTCCCGACCCATTCTTTTCATATTTATAATGCTTAAATATTTAATTTAAACTTTAACATACTTTATGATATTCCTTGATTTTATCTATATATAATTTCACATTTTTTGTTTCATGAGATTGTACCCAAGATCATACTGGTAACATATTTGATGATTTGAAGTAGTAAATTGTACTATTTCATGTAGTACTATATTCATGTTTTAGTTTTGAAGAAGAAGAAGACTTGTAAATGGTGAGTGCCTTACGACTGTCGACAAGATTTTGAGAAATTATGAATTCATTCTGCATCCCCCCTATTTTTTTTTCCAAAATTAAGGTCGTCACAATGATGTATTTATTATATTACTTTTTTTTATTTAAATTTTCGTATGTTCTCTAGATGATACCTCTTTAATTTAATTTTTACATGAATCATGTGTGTCATTACTAAGAACATACTACAAGGTAGGTTATGTTTATGTTCAGGTAAAGATTCCTACCTGTTATGACCCGATTTCTAAAAGTCATGATGGCACTGTAATGCCTTGAAAATAGGTCCCGAGACGTCACACGGTGCTTAGGACCACAAGTGATCCAAAGCTAACCCTTCTACTGGCATAACTCATAAGCAACTGAATAAAATACATAAATCTAAACGAAATAAGTGGAAGATAAATCTTTTCTGAATTTGATCAATACAAAACTAAATTAAAATGATTACAACTCTGATTTTACAAAACAAAACTAAATCAAATACATTAACTCTACTGACTATCTATAAAGCCTCTACTAGTATTGACTATAGGTAGCCGGGACATGACCCCCAGCTATCCCGAATCAATATGACTGAATAAAGAAAAAAATCAAATACTACTCAGTCTATAT
Organism: Capsicum baccatum var. pendulum; assembly: GCA_030864225.1. Taxonomy (NCBI): domain Eukaryota; kingdom Viridiplantae; phylum Streptophyta; class Magnoliopsida; order Solanales; family Solanaceae; genus Capsicum; species Capsicum baccatum. The sequence goes on from CM061552.1 coordinate 9,610,707, forward strand.
AACTGACTCGAGCCCTTGAATCAAAATGACTCATCACCTGCTGATTGGAAGCTACAAACTGTCTCATTATGATGTGAGTGCTATAATGGTATCAACATTATGAGACAATGTATCACATAGACGTATATGTGGATCAGTACTTTTGAAATGTACTGAGCATGTGGGGGTGATGCATTAGTAAAAACTATAACTCAATATTCATATAACTTTTAAAGAATGCATGCTAAGTGTAAATGACTCACATTGGCTGGAGTAACTGAAAGCTGAAAATCATAAATCATGAATGATAAAGCATATTGTATAAATCTTGTGTCATAACACTTAGTTCTAAACGTTGTACTTTTACTCTTTCTGCTAGTGGAATAAGTCTGTTTTCCAATCATGCAAGCTAAGTGTAAAAGGACTCACCTTTTTCATCTGTAAACTAAAAGCTGAAATCTCATGGTAAATAATTTGTGTAAAATAATATCTGAATGAAATCGTGAGACTTTACACTTAGTTTCTAAAAACTTTTCTATTATTCTTTTTTGTTAGGATTACTCCGTTCTGTAGACTGTAGGGAAATACTTTAAAAAACTATTCTGCAAGGAAGGTTCTTCTAACCGACATACGCTATGTGAGCTATCATAGTATCCAATGTCTAGTTCCCTTATGGGAAAGCCTCACATTGTGGAGAGGTGTCATACTCTTGCCAAGGAGTATAACCTAAACTAAGTGATCATAATTTGTATCTGTCATTCATATAGAAATGGGAATAATCTGATAATCTAAACCTACGTTGGCTCGTAGTTCTGGAAAAGTAGGATGCGCTAAATCCATACTTTCCGCTCGGTGCTAAATACTACTCTCTTAATTTGTATGCTCATTCTGTAGGAAATCCACTTTAAAAACTAGCATACGGGTTTATAATGAAAACCAATTATGCATCTGTCTATTTTAATCTGTAATCAAAACTAATCTGTTTTCTGTAAACTGTAATGAAATTGTAAAGTGGATTCCATAACTTAACTAAGGATCAGAAGAACAATCCTTTATTCAAAATCTAAATATATACTAATCATGGAATGCTTAAAAGCATCATCTTCTTGAAATATCAATACTTATACTTGGGGCTTAAAACCCATGTTCTAAATTCATGCCAAATCAAAATAATACTTCATTCTCAATAATCTACTTGAAATACTTCAATAATTTCAGTCAAGATAATGATATCAAAATCAGAATATGAATCTTATGGATCAAAACATGAGCATGTGTAATCTTGATGCACCTAAAGACTTTAAATATCATGCTTTCTTTCATATGACTTACAACATAATATCATGTTTAAATCTCAATTGTGAATCTTTAAATCAAGCATAAATAGAGGAGAACAAACATGCACTTTAACACTTAAATTACTTTACAAATCCATAAACTCAAAACAAGATAAGTTGGTATGAACCCTAATTGTAATATACATAAATTCAACTTTAAAACTAGTTTTAGGCACAAGGATGAAATAGTATCCTTTTTCATAACACCACATACCTTATTTGATTAGTTGGATATAAAAGCTTGATATTTGAATCTCTAATGGTGTTCTTGAAGCTTCTTCTTGAAGTTCTTGGATTAGGAAGCTTGGATTCTTGCTTTTCTTGAAGTAAATTTGATGAAGTTCTTGGTGTTCTCGATGGGGCTAGGGTTTTCTTGGAGAGAAAAAGATGAATAAGAATGTGTATAATGCTTTTGAGCGCTGAAATTAAGTATTATGAGCGGATTTTGGTGAAGTGAAGTGACCAAAGTACCCCTAGATCCTTTAGGAACCGAAATAGCATTTGAAATAGTTCTGTAATGCGATGGCTATCGCATCACGTCGATGACCGACGCATCGCGTCCCAATCACATTGGCTTACTGCCTCACACGGTAAATGCCATAACTTTTTGCTCGGGTATCAGATTAAGGAAAAATTATTATCATTGGAAAGCTAATTCAATTATTTACAATTTGGTGGGTCTTGAGATGCAAAATTCTGTATAAATAAAAAGGTATACACATTTAAGGTAGACCCTTGTAGAATCGAATATCAAACTTTGGACAAATCAAAGGCTCTTAGCTCAACTTTATTCTAAGTGATTCTTATGAACATTTTTCACCTCTAAAGCACATCAAACTTGAGGATATAGATCATGAAACTTATATTCACATGGAAACCATTTGAATCAGATCTTACACATGTAGGAACGATGATTAGAATTCTAGCGCAAAAATACGGGGTGTTACATTATCACCCCCTTGGGATCATTCATCCTCGAATGATGGCTAGGAACTTGTTGAAACCTTAGAGGTACGAAATAAAGTGGACGTGATATGTCTTCTAAGAAAGGATATAACTGAGTTAAAACATTAAAACTTACATCATGAAACTGATTTCTGAGCTGACTTGACTTTACTTACTATAAGAAGCTGGTTCATGCTGAGAATTTAGAACCTGCTTGAAGTGTTCATGATACAATCATACATATGGAACTGCAAAAGTGATAAATTATTCAATCATGAATCATTAGACAACGAAACTAAGATCGTACTAGGGGTATTATACTATTTGAGTTGGAATACTTGGAAAACTATGATCATTCACTGAACACTTATGAACTGAATCATGACAAAATATCTGAATCTGAAACTGATGCCTGATGCATGGAATGCAAATAATCTGCCTGATATGCGATGCATCGTGTTACTCCCTATGATATATGATGCGCCACGGCCATATCACATTGCCTCACTATTTTTACTATCCAAATAGGTCTCAAACCTTGCCCGAAAAATCTAAAACTTACACGAGATGTGTTATCGACAACCCCAATCATGAATTCACTTAAAGATTTATATTCCAAGGTCGGGAAGATCGAAAACTAACAGGCACTATATTTATCAACTTATACACCAGCACGACATTCAAGCTTATTGTTATAACAATATATGAACATCTAAAACAACACCCATAATAGCATACTCCTCATATTCTCTAAGCCTCTATCACAACAACTCCCACGCACTACCTCAAGAAAATACACACATAAATTTCAACTAACTACAAGATGTATCAAAGACTCGGCCTCAATCTTACTTCACACATATGGCCTTAGCTAAAACAAGCATACAATGATCTTTTATCAACAAAAAGCATTTACTCATCACCACTATCATTACATAAGATGGGATCACTGAAAGGTTATAACATGAGACCTAGAACATGAAAGGATGCTATACGTAACTTGATACTTAACTGAGTCCTGAGGAATAGAGGATCAACATCATAGATTCATCAAAAAGATTTAAATTGAGGGCATACATGGCTATAAGCTGAATTCTCACTGATCACTATGAGTGTAGCATGAGTTATGGGAACTGAGCACACAATAAGGCATGAGTACATGAGTCATGAGCTGCATGACCTAAGTTTAGAGTTCATAAATTCCTGGAATATGATTCGTACTGCTGAGTGAACTGGAACTTCTCATACTAGGGACTAGGAGAGTACATGATTTTCTATGATATGTATGAACAGAACTATGATCATGGAGCTGACACATAAGGCATTAGTAGATATCATGATGACTGAAGTACTAATACTGAAATAAGAATGAGTCGGGCATCTTCCTCCTACACTGGCAGCACTACTAGAATCTTAGAATCTGACTTAGTTACTTATCCTATCGTCTCCCTTTTATATTTAATCCATCATTCTAAGTCCATGGAACCCCTTCACTAAACTCTAACTGAACTCAACCACTTTACTCTAGAGTCAAGGGTATAACAATACATGTAAATAATAGAACATAACTCGAAAGACTACACCTGAAAGTGTAAAACCCACTGCTAATACTTCAATCTGAGATATAATTCTATCTTTCTATAGCCCCAATAATTATCATTTAATACTTGAACACTTGCTAACCTAGAATCTTCATGAGTATCCCCATAGCCGGAGTGTACACCATTTAGTTCTTCAACTTTTATTTATATTAGCTCAATCTTCAAAGTCTCAAACTTTGATTCTAACACTTAACATGGATATCGCCAAACCTTTAATGAACTATACTACTTCTGTCAAAGCCTACCAATATCATGCCTCTAAACTTATATTTCTAAACCACGAGAATCAAGATCGGATCAAAAGGCTCAACATTATCAATCATAACTCCTTAACTTAGCTATTACGAACACCATTTTATATGTCACTAGCCTTCCTTTACTTAGAAACTCAAGGGTACTACTAACCACACACAACACTTAATAATCTTAGAAAATAATGCAACCCCATATCACCTTGGGCAATCCTTTACATCATACATACAACATCATACTTAATCTTAAATCAATAAACTTAAATTCTTGCATTCACTGTTTCAAGCATATTGGTTCACCTCAATATAACTAGCATCACTAACCAAGCAACCATTACATCCACCTTGATGATCATCCACTATTCAAACTTAGTGTCTAGGGCTAGGCATGATTAACAACCCAACCTCACATACTATTCTCACTTGGAAGCTATAAAATAAGACATCAAGAAACACCAGTCCACTAGAACCCCATAATAATAATTTATGACGAGCGTATGACCTATCTTATTATAATCCATTAGCATATCCTACCTCTACACATCACTACTATTCACCCATCCATACATCTAAATTTCTTTCATGGTTCTATAAGTTTCAACTAAACTCTTTTTTGCAACCTCAAAGAAAGCCTAAATTAACAATACTAAACCACCAAATACTTTATTAATAATCTATACTTTTCTAGAACAATAATTATCGTTAATAACTCCTTTCATACTTCAAGCAAATAAAAATTTACCTTAACTAATAACTCCTTTTGTACCTTCCACTAAACTAACACACTAGGATATATCACCATAATGTAAAATCTATCGCATGCATAAGTTTATCTCTATACTTTCTATCAGTCGTCATTCCCACTTTTCTTGTCACTACACTTTTATAGCCATACTTCTAACTATAAGAAAGTTCTGTTACTTATGAATAATAACACTCCAGGTTCCAATATCCCTCAAATTTAAACTCTGTTCAACAATCTAGGTTCATACTATCTCCTCTTATGAGCACTATCTATATTGGAGGAATAATAAGGAATTTGAATACATATCTTACTCTGTCTTAACTGAACAACTTATATGGATGAGAAAATAAATTTTGATTTGAGGAAAATACAACACATTAGTGAGCTCCTCTCAAGCCCCTTGTATGACTTCTAAAGTTACTGATAGTAAATCTGAGAGCACCATCTTAAGATGAGTTGGAACTTGCTAATTATGTGATCTCAATAATATAGCATAGGTGGAGAATTATGGAGTGACACACGAATCGACAGAAGTTTTTAAGAGAAGAACTTTACAGCACGATCTAAAGTATGAAAGAAAGGAAACTTTTCTTAAATGCCCTGTAGCCTCTCGAAGAAAAGTACAGACGTCACCATATTATTCCGTAAGACTCTACTAGACTCGGCTTCATAGACACCCTAGGAAAATTGAACCTTGTTCCCTGATACCAAGTTTGTAACGCTCCAAAAATGGGTCCCGAGACATCACACAGTGCTTAGGACCACAAGTGATCCCAAGCTAACCCTTTTACTGGCTTAAATCATAAGCAACTGAATAAAATACATAAATCTGAATGAAATAAGTAGAATAAAACTCTTTTTTGAATCTGATCAATACAAAACTAAATTAAAATGATTACAACTTTACTTTTATAAACCAAAACTAGAATCAAATACATTAACTCTACTGACTGTCTATGAAGCCTCTATTAGTATTGACTATAGGTAGCCGGGACATGACCCCTAGCTATACCGAATCAATACGACTGAATAAAGAAAAAAAAAAGTGCTACTCAATCTATATGACTAACTCAAGCCCTTGAATCAAAATGACTCATCACCTACTGATTGGAAGCTAGTAACTGTCTCATTATGATATGAGTGCTACAACTGGTACCTACATTATGAGATAATGTAGAATATAGACGTATATGTGGATCGGTACTTTTAGAATATACTGAGCATATCGGGGTGAATGCATAAGTAAAAATAATAACTCACTATTCATATATTTCAAGAATGCATGCTAAGTGTAAATGACTCACATTGACTGGAGTAACTGAAAGCTGAAAATCATAAATCATAAATGATAAAGCATACTGTATAAATCTTGTGATTCTTAACACTTAGTTCTAAGAGCTGAACTTTTACTCTTTCTGCTAGTGGAATAAGTAGAACTGAAGTTAAGTCTGTTTTCAAATCATACAAGCTAAGTGTAAAAGGACTCACCTTTTTCATCTGTAAACTAAAAGCTGAAATCTCATGGTTAATAGTTTGTGTAAAAAAATATCTGAATAAAATTGTGAGCCATTACACTTAGTTTCTAAAATTTTTTTTGTTATTCTTTTCTTTTAGCATTTCTCCGTTCTGTACGCTGTAGGGAAATAATTTTAAAAACTATTCTGTAAGGGAGGATTTTCTAATCGACATACTCTATGTGAGCTATCATAGTATCCAACATCTAGTTTTCTTATAGGAAAACCTCACGTTGGGGAGAGGTGTCATACTCTTGCCAAGGAGTATAACCTAATCTAATGATCACAATATGTATCTGTCATCCATAAAGAAATGGGAATAATTTGGTAATCTGAACCTATGTTGGATTGTAGTTCTAGGAAATTAGGATGCGCTAAACCCACACTTCCCACTCGATGCTAAATACTACTCCCTTTTAATCTGTATGCTCATTCAGTAGGAAATCCACTTTATAAACTAGCATAAGGGTTTATAATGAAAACCAATTATGCATCTGTATATTTTAAACTTGAATCAAAACTAATTGATTTTCTGTATAGTGAATTCTAGAACTTAACTGAGGATCAAAAGATCAAGCTTTTATTCAAAATATAAATATAACCTAATCATGGGATGCTTAAAAGCATCATCTTCTTGAAATATCAATACTTATACTTAGGGCTAAAACCATGTTCTAAATTCATGCCAAATCAAAATAATACTTCATGCTCAATAATCTTCTTGAAATACTCCAATAATTTCAGTCATGATAATGATATCAAAATCACAATATGAATCTTATGGATCAAAACATGAGCATACATAATCTTAATGCACTTAAAGCCTTTAAATATCATGCTTTCTTTCATATGACCTACAACATAATATCATGCGTAAATCTCAATTGAGAATCTTTAAATCAAGCATAAGTAGAGGAGAATAAGCATGCACTTTAACACTTAAATCACTTTACAAATCCATAAACTCAAAACAAAATAAGTTGGGTATGAACCCTAATTGCAATATACGTAAATTCAACTTTAAAACTAGTTTAGGGCACAAGGATAAAAGAGTATCCTTGTTTATACCCCCACATATCTTATTTAATTAATTGGATGTAAAAGTTTGATATTCGAATCTCTAATGGTGTTCTTGAAGCTTCTTCTTGAATTTCTTGAATTAGGAAGCTTGGGTTATTTCTTTTCTTAAAGTAAATTTGATGAAGTTCTTGGTGTTCTCGAGGGGGCTAGGGTTTTCTTGGAGAGAAAAAGATGAATAAGAATGTGTATAATGCTTTTGGGGGCTGAAATTAAGTGTTATGGGTGGATTTGGGTGAGGGAAAGTGACCAAAGTTTCCCTAAACCCTTTAAGAACTTAAATAGCATGTGAAATAATTCCGTAACACGATGCCCATTGCGTCCATCGCTACTTGCGTTGATGACCAATGCGTTGTGTCCCAATCATGTTGGCTTACTGCCTCACGAGAAAAATGCCATAACTTTTCGCTCGGGTATCAGATTAAGGCGTAATTGGTATCGTTGGAAAGCTAATTCAATTATCTACAATTTGGTGGGTCTTGAGCTACAACATTCTACGTATATAAAAAGTTCTACATATTTAAACAAGACCCTTGTAGAATTGAATATCAAACTTTGGGATAATCAAAGGCTCTTAGCTCAACTTTGTTCTAAGTGGTTCTTATGAACAATTTTCACCTCTAAAGCACATCAAATATTAGGATAAAGATCATGAAACTTATATTCACATGGAAACCATTATAGTTAGAATTCTAGCACGAAAATACGGAGTGTTACAGGCACCTAACATCATAACTAACTAGTAGATAAGCCAACCCATAACTACGAAATAGCAAGTAGTGGACAATCAAGAGAAAAGAAGAAAATTACAAAAATAAATCCACTAAAGAGACTAATATAGAGAAGCAACCCCAAAACCTGATGAAGTTAGTACAAGAGCTACTAAGAAAATAGGAGTACAAGGTAAACATAATATATATACACAAATCTATCTTCGAAGTACAAAATAAAGATCAGTCCGACAACTCAGGGAGAGTTGGAATAACTCCGAACGTCGGGAGCTCACCTCAAATAGCCTATCCATGGTAGCTCTGCATGATGCACATATCAATGCAAAGAACTCATACTATGATCTACAAGATTCAAAAGTGGAATATGAGTACCAAACACTACATACCCAGTAGGCATCAACTGATTGAGCTCTAAAGATAATGCAAGTATAAATAAATTTTAAAGCAAGAATACATAAATGACAACTATATAAGAAATGAAACACAATAAGGAACAAAGAGTTATAGGTAACCAACTGAACTCCATTAGTAATTAGGAACGATGATGCTATCAATAAGTAGATGAACAATATACTATAGTAGTATGAAGGAAGAGATAAGAAATAGTAGTACAAAGAAAGGGATTTACAAGATATGTATAATAATAATCCAAAGAAAAGGGTATATATAAAAGTAGTATAAAGGAAACCGGTCATGTATCATAGGAATAACTAAACCTGAAAGTGCTAACCTGAGGAAGATAGTCTAACAACCTAATTATCACAAGGGTTACAATAATAAAAAGAGAGCTAAATAAGGCTTAATCAGGGTCTATAGCAGAAATGTCAACAATCAAAAGATAATCTAGCCATGCTAAATCTCACTAACATAAAGAGAAAAGGGATCAGAAATGTACCGAAAATCTAGGGTACCAATTCATAACCAACCTTGCACAAACTATACAATAATAACTAAATAATGATGTGATCGGCTAGTCTGGACAAACAATAACCTAATCGGGCTCCCATAAGCTTGAAAGTAAAAAACGAACACTTAGAAAACAACAAACATAACCTATACCTATACAACCCACATAAGATTGATAGATACATGCGTCAAATAATTATACTAGTGATAGGCAATGCATACGAATGAATGAATGGTATAAAGCCAACACTACCATATTGATTGAGTACCAAACCCTACGAAGTATATACACCTCTTTTGGATCACTGGCTCACAAGGCAGGACATATGGATATAAAATCTTTTGAGTCGTGGTCCCTAGGCTAAGGAACCCACCGGGGGACATAAGATACATATATATATTATTACTTGATCCCAAACTAGGACTTTCAATAACCATCATAACAAATCTACTCTATTCAATACAAGATAGAGATAAGAGTAATAAATGGGTGCCTAAACTCAAAATGATGTAAGTATAAATTTGTACGTCCCCTGTCCAAAATCAAATTTGAGAGTAAAATAGTAAAATAGTGTAGAAAAGGGTCAAAATCTCCCTCGACCAGAGTGAGTAACTAGTGGAAAAAAGAATGGTCAAGGATGGACCAAATCAATCTCGGACTAAGATTTCAAGGTATTAAGTTTAGTTTAAAATATCCTAAGTCATTCATAAAGGTCATATGACTTTCATTTAAAGAATCAGTAATAAAGTCAAAATGTGGTAATAAATTCCTTTTTTGAAAATAGTAGTAAAATCAAGTCTTAGAATGGAACTACAGTACTAAATACGATAAATGTGTCTATATGTATACATTCCATCATCAGTGTCCAAACAATTAAAACATAAGCATCTATAGTGTCTATAAAGTAGAACTATATTCTTTCAAAGGCTAAAATACTAACTTGGTGTCCATCTAGTCTCTTAATCACGACATCGAGCCCAATAATGTACAACAAATAAGAATAGCATCATGATATTTTAGAATATATACGACGATCAAGATATGAAGATGATCTAATCATGTAATTATCTTAGGTGGATTGATGCATCTAAGTGTCATTATCTATTTGTGTTTAGCCTAGTTTTAAGGACTTCTTGTTTATTTAATGCATTGTGAATGATATAACTGACAATATATATGTTAAATTAATTTCTTATAGTGTTTAAGTTGTGTGAAAAACAATTTTAGAATCAAATTGGTCACAATGAGTTTAGACGAGAAAACTAGTTTTACTAAGCTTGAGCTATGTGTTGTTCTAGTGTATCTCGGTGAACTCTATTGTGTTGTCTGCTCTAATTCATCTCGTTTGATGTTAGAAAAGACCATGGATGATTTTAAAATAAATTTTGGAAATATAAATTCCAGAATAAAGTCGTAAAGTCAGTCATAAAATGTAGAATTCAAAGGCAAACAGAAGGAGTTAATGACGACAAAAAATAATGTTTCTGAGCTTTAGGGTGTTCCACGCCCTTGGAGCTCCTAGATAAGTGAGTGAAACGCCCAAAGACACAAAATAAATGTGACCAAAATAGTTTTCATCACCTTTAAGGGTGGTCCAAGCCCCTAAATATGTATCAACATAAGTGTGACACATCCATGGGCATAAAATGGCCAAAAGTGATTTTTCAGCTTCTTAAGTGAGGGGTAATGTTATCAATGCATATGTTCCATGTTGGAATAACCATGGAATACCTAAAACACTATAAAAGGATTACTTAGAAACAATTTAATCACATATTTAGATTAATACATGAAGGGGAGAGGAAGAAAGACAACAAGGGGCTCTAACTAGGGTTTTGTGTTCTTAACCTTTACTTTCTTGTAGTTTTGCGTTATGAAATCATTTATGGTGATTCTTTTAGTCAACCTCATTATAGGGTTGAAGATACAAACAAGATTGTTTATTTATGGTTTAAAGTTGGTTTATATGTTTATCAAGTATGTGATTGTTCTTACATTCTTTCTATATGATTCTAAAGTGTCATGAACTTTAGGATACATCTAAGTCCTCAAACGAATTGAACATAGGTGTTGGGGGATGGAATGAATAATGTAAGGAGTGTGAATCATGCATTTAATCATTAGAATCTAATTGTTAAATGGTGATTTTTGGTTATGATAAAGATATACCTAATGCCCACTTGGTTAATAAAATAGGAAGATAGTTTAATACATCCAAGTTAAAGACTCACATCCCCGATCAACAATGTAGTTGTGACATCAATTTGGGTATATGACTTAGAGGGTTCCTATTACCACATTATAATATCAACCTCATAGATCAACAATCACGATAAGCATCAACACCGGATAGAAACCATAGTTATGCTTGAATGTGAAGTAAATGCCTCATTCCCGGAACTCTTCGTATATTGTTTGCAATCAAATTTTCATACCGTTGTTCCTTTTTGATATTTATTTTATAATTACCAAACTCAATTTCTTAATTGGTTGCACTTTCATTTATTTAATCTATTTAGTAACACTATAGTTGGATAGTTTGCTAACCACCAAGTCTCTATGGGATCAATACTTGGATCTTAAAGGCCACTTTACTACATGTGTGTCTACGTACACTTATGTATACACCAGGACGCAACAAGTTTTGGGCACCATTTTAGGTGACTTAAAAATTGGTAACTATCTTTTTTTTACTTTTTCTATTTTGTTTTATAAGTTCTAACAACTTGATCTAACTTTTGAAATTGCAGGTATAGGTCTAAAACTTGAGTAAGATAGCAAGAAAAAGGGATTTGGTTGACCCATATCCTAAACTTGAGCGATGCTTACATCAACTAAGGAAAGAAACAATCATTCTCTATCATGTATCACAAATTCAATAAGAAGAAGCTATTCATACACCAATGGTTGAAGATCAACCAACCCACAAGATAGTATACAAAGTGGCAATCCAACTCACAACTAATATTACCTCTGCCATCCATTGATCAAATCTGGAGTTATATTTGAGCTCAAATAGAATATGGTGCAACTATTGCTCAATAATGGCCAATTCATAGGACTATTACATAAACATCCTCAAGTTTATCTATAGAACTTCTTGGATATCAGTGACACCTTTATTCCCACTAGAGTAATTAACTATGTGAGGCTTAATCTCTTTCCCTTATCACTTTTGGGGGATGAGAGGAAATGGTTGAAGGTAGAACCTTCAAACTGCATCACTACATGGGATGATCTAGCAAAGAAGTTCCTCATTCAATTCTTACCGTCTGACAAGACTTCAAGGTTACATAGTGAGATTTTGAGATTTAAGCTGAAGCCATATGAAAACTTATATCATGATTAGGAGAGTTTCAAATTTCTTCTTAGGGACTGCCCAGACCACCAATAAACTAACGAGCTATTGACTCATACATTTGTTGAAGCACTTGATCACCCCACAAAAATTTTAATAGGTTCAGCTATAGCTGATCAATCTTTAGAGAAAACTTATGATGAGTTGTATACATTATTGAACTGAATTAAACAAGGAAAGTGATATATCCAGAAACACAGTGGTGAAAGAAGCTTGGCGGGATAATTGAGGAGGATAGTGTCACAGATTTGGCTGTGCAATTGTTAGCATTAAAAAATCAAAGGATGACATAGTTCAGCAAGTTGGGGGTAAACCAACTAGGGGCTTAAGTAAATGCAGTTCTGTAGACCTTATTTTGGTATAATATTTTTGTTACTAGTGGTCACTCTATAGACTTATGTGGGGTAAATTTGGAATCGATTAACTTTGTGGGCAATGCGTAGAAGGGAAATTTGAATTGTGTTAATGCCTACAACCATAAGTGAAATAGTCAACCCAACTGCTCATGGGGCAATAATCGGGCCTAGACTCTATAGTTTCAACAACAATAGAATATGCAGGACATTAATATTGAAGAGACCTTGAAGAAGATCCAGGCCAATCAAGAATAAATATCTGCAAAAATTCAGAATCAACAACTTGCTCAAATGAACTCAGGGACACAATTGGGAGCAGTTAGCTCAGGCCTATAATAGAAGATCGTAAAGAGGTTTAACAAGTGACATAGATAATCCAAAATAGGTAATGACATTCACTTTGAGGAGCGGTACATATCTCATTGACAGACCTTCAAATAAAATTAGGAGGCACAGGTAGAGTTAGTCCTATAGCAGGTAGAGAAGAAGAAAGTTGAAGCGAAAGATGCTAAAAATTCAGGAAATTCAAAGTACCTAAAAGGACAAAAGCAAAGGCAGCTGAGCATACACAAGAGAGACTACCACCACCATTCCTGTAAAATTTCAAAATGGTTAAAGAATATGCATGTTTTAAGAAGTTTTTTGTCACGTTCAAAGAACTTCATATTAACCTCCCATTATTAGATGCCTAAGTACATCAAGTACTCGAAGGATATGGTGAGAAATAAAACAAAGATGAATTATATTGAGATAGTGGCACTTACAGAGTAGTGCAGTTAAGTCGTAATGAGAAAGATACCAACAAAGTTAAAGGATGTTGGGAGCTTTACCCTCCTCATACAAATTGGTCATAGTGATGTGGTCCATTCTTTGAGTGACTTAGGGGAAAGCATAAATTTTATGCTCTTATCTCTATTCAATACTCTTAGATTTAGAAAGCTGAGGCTATGTTTTGTGGTGCTCTAAATGGTGGATAAAATTAGAGTGTAGCCTGAAGGAATTATTAAATGCGTTCTCATTAAGATCAGTAAGTTCATTATTCCTGATGATTTTATTATTCTTGATTATAATGGAGATGACATGGTACTAATCCTAATGGGTCTTCTATTCTTGTTGATAGGAGGAGCACTGATTGATGTTAGTGAAGGAACTCTTACTATGAGACTAACTGATGAATAGGTAGTCTTTAAAGTATACAAACCACTCAATCTACCTTTATATTATAAGGATTTGTGAATGACCACTATGATGTAAGTGGATGAGTACAAACCACGAATGACCTCTTCAGACTATCTCATAGATTTTCCTACTCCACCACTTAAGCCCAAAGTAGTGAAGCTGAAAGAAGAGCTTGAAAAGGCTAGTGTTGAAAATGATATAGACATTGAGAGTAAGAACTCAATAGGTCCAAAAATAGTGAGAAGATGGCCTCCAATTAGAAGGAAAATATTGAATAAATACCATTAAAGAAAGTGATGTGGGTCATGTTGCAATATTAAATCAGGCACTTCTTGGGAATCAACCCAAGTTAAGGTAGTTATTTTATTTTCTTATTTTTCTTTAGTACCACCATTATTTTGTTTTGAGTCATAGGTTGAAGGAAAGTTTGAGTATCAAAAATCTAAGATGAGGAGTATGGCAAAGACTGCGCGTGGGGTCCACCAAATCTTGTTGATGATGAAAATGCTACTAGTTAGTCTTAGAGCCCAAGGGAGTATTTTTATTTCTACTTCTAGTTATACTTTTAATAAAGTGTGATTTTATGTGTGGGGTGATTGCTATAGGGTTTCTATTTTTATTCATGCATTTTTCTAGTTTTGATTAAATTTGTAAAACAAATTATAAAAAGACTTTGTCTTTGTTTGGTTAGTGTTGTTGGTGTCAATCTAGTAGGGGCACACTCCACCCACCCCAAGGTTTTTCTTTTTGGTTTTTTTCTGAGGGCATACCTTTTGAACCTAGTATCACTTTTTAATTCTTTAGGTGTAAATTTTAAAAATTTGGTATTAGAAATAAGTGAGATGTTCTTTCTAGGTGCTATGTATTATTACATGATGCAAGTGTCTTTATTTGTGAAAGCATATTGAATGAGTTGAATGACTACTTTTGAGACACCTAGGCTCATGTTTATGACTCTTGTGCGATTTTAGATAATTCTAAGATTGTGTTATTGCTTGGGTTCGAGTCTATAGGTATCCTACTTCATTTAAGTATGTGCCATATGTTAATGAGGCCTTTTATTGAATTTCTAATTGTATATTGGTGTCTAGAACATGCTTATTGTATTTACAAATCAAAATAAAGAATATTGGGTATAGGATATGCTATAGGAACTTCTTTTATAGCCATGTTTATACCCTCTTTATCTACCCTTATTGTACAATCTTAGTTAGCCCGATTGAGCCTTTAGCATATTCTTTGGTAGACTCATATGTAACTTATTCCAATTCATTCAATTGATGATAAATTGATCCAAATATGACTCTTGTGTGATTTTGGATTAATTCTAAACTGGTGTTATTGCTTGGGTTATAGTCTATAGGGATCCTACTTGATTTAAGCATGTTCCATGTGTGAATAAGGCCTTTTATTGTATTTTAATTATATATTGATGTCTAGAACATGCCTATTGTGTTTTCAAAGCAAAATAAATAATATTGGGTTTAGGAGATGATTTATGAATTTCCTATATAACCATGGTTATACCCTCTTTATCTACCCTTATTGTAAAATCTTAGTTAGCCCCATTGAGCCTTTAGCATATTCTTTGGTAGACTCATATGTAGCTTATTCCCATTCATTCAGTTGATTATAATTTGATCCAAAAATCCTAACTATTTTAGTTGAAAGATTGAGATGTTAAGGAGTGTAAAAAATTGAAGAAGGAAAAGAGTGAAAGTGAAGCCCCAAATTAGTAGCTATTGGTGTGTTGAAAATATTTATGTATTGTTGTGGTTGGGAGTGGTGTAATAAAAAAAATAAAGTGATCAAAATTGATTAATGTGGTGATAGAGAATACTCCCTCCTTACTATATATGAACTAGCTTAACGAGATAGGGAAAAACAAAAGAGGTTGGGAACATAGAAGTGGTTAGAATTTGGTCATTGAGAGAGGAGTTCAATGTATAATGCAATGTATTAAAGTGCTAAGGGAATATAGTCATTATTACTAGTAAGAATAGTTCCTACCCATCGCTTAGCCTATATTACAACCCTTAAAGTCCTACTTGATCTTGAGACTCAATATTCTGATATTAGTTGAGTACTACACTAAGGGAAATCATATGGTACATCTTATGTGACACGTGAGTTCCTTGTGAGAGTAAGCAAAATTTGATTCTTATACCCATTCTTGTGATGAACTTCACCGTTTTGAGTGAATATGGGTGACTCTCTTATGGTGAGGGCAAATTTTTTATGATAGTCAGGTAAATTGTATGATCTCTATGATTTAGTAGTATGCATGAATTTTCCAACTTGGTAGAGTCAATTATTGAGGCTAAAGTGTTTTGAAGTAGTGTTCATGAGTTTTCAAATGCATATGACATACTTAATATGGAACTTGCTATTCATGTAGTCATTATAGTGCTAGCTTGGGTGTCTTTCTTGTAGTAATAATGTTGAAGTATCCATTGGTTGGTTCTTTATGTAAAGAGTTGTTAGAGGCCAAAAAAGGCTTTAAGTGTTGGGTGATAATCTTAGGTGGATTTATGCACCTAAATGTCATTATCTACATGTGTTTAGCCTAGTTTTGAGGTCTTTTTGTGTGTTTAATAAGTCGTGAATGATATAATTAAGCATATATGTGTTGAATTACTTTTTATAGTGTTTATGGTGTGTGCAAAACAAGTTTAGAATCAAATTGGTCACAATGAGTTTAGACGAGAAAACTAGTATTACTAGCTTGAGTTATGAGTTGTTCTAGTGTATCTCGGTGGGCTCTATTGCGTTGTGTGAACTAATTCATCTTGTTTGATGCTATAGGTGATCAAGTTACTAAATTTACCATCACTAAAGTGGTTATCAAGCCGCTTAAGTGGCTGCACCAATTGCTGAAAACCAGTAAAATCATCAAGTCCCAAATGACTCTGATTGGGTGTTTGGGGATTAGTTTGGAACGTCATATGCACAAATGAACTATGGTACCATACCAAATTCGACATATCACACTCAAAGAAACTATCAATATTTACATAAAGGTTTTTCAATGAAAAATGGGCCTTACACCCATTGTTTCATTTTCACTAAAGTCCGCCCAATAGATCAAAATAATTTTGGAAGCCTCGGGACCTGAACCAAGGGCCCCCCACCCTAAATCCATATTCTAAAGCTAATGACACTGTTTGAATTTTAATTCAAGGCTGTTAACTTAAAGTTTTGTCCCCAGACCAGTTTTTTAAATTTAAAAGCTCCAAAACATGAAAATGGACATCAAACCAAAATGAACTGTCAGAAAACCAAACCGACGATCCTGGAAACTCATAAATGACCTATAGCCACCATAAGAAACCTCAAAACACCGAAAATGTGCAAAAATGGTGAAAATAACCTGGATGGTCATTACAATATCCAATACTAAATGGTCTTTCATCCTCAAAATTCAATGGATGAAAAGTGCTTGAAAGATTAAAATGGCAAGGCACTGAGACCATAAGCCCCGTGCAAACCTCCCTAGACAACCTCTATGGACAATCAACTCTTCCAAATGATTTTGCTAAAGGTACCCCTTTTCATTCACAACCTTACTTTACTTTCCAAGTAACCAAAAACTCATTATCAACAACCAACTAGCCTCTAAGTGAACTGAGCTTAATTGAAGCACGCAAACCCAAACCACAATGTACTGATATCATACTAATACAAGCATAACAAAGCAGATAATGCACCAAGCTAAATATAACTAAGCCATGAATCATAAAACCAACTCCAAACCCAAATCTAGCATTCTATTGCCTTTACAAACCTATTGTCCACTCTGAACTAGACAGAATCTCTCCAGTATCATCCGAGTGACATGACCCGACCCCCAAGAAATGTCATAATGGGTATTCCAAGTCCAACCAAGATCGAGGACCGCCCCATTTTACACAACCTAACCAACTATATCAAGCCTTAGATGGCCTGAATTTTGAGAATATAATAAGATAGCATAAATGCTCTCATGAAGACTCTGGGATAGGGTCACAACCGTGATCGACCCAATCGAGTCCACCCGTACCAAATCAACCATCCAACCATAGAAAGCCAAACCAAAGGCCATAAACCAAGCCATAGAAAATAGAATACCAAAACATAATGTGATAATCAATCCCAAAATGTAATACGATGGAACAACCAACAATATCGTCCAAGGGTGTAAGCCTTAACACCAAAATTGATAAAAAGAAAAATATCAATACTGATCCTGCCCATACCAACCCCTAGAAGTACCACAACGCCTCTATCCAAAAGAGTTAACAAATCTGGTTGGGACATGCCCCCAACCATGGCGAAAACCAATATCATAAATAAAGTCAAAATGTCTAACAATATGCATAACATGAAATGATGCCTTACAAAAGGATGAGTCAATCACTATGTAGGAGAAGCAATGGTCGGTTCCTACATAGCATGGGTATACAACCGCCAGTAGACTGGTTAGTGAGTGACCACTAGCATGAATCTCAGAATAAGGATAAAATAATACCAGTTATAAAACCAAGTAAAACCATCCAATACCCACAACTATACATATATATATGTGCCGGGAAAGGGGACCAGGTTTAGCATGCCTATAAAACCTTTACCTGGGCTGGGTAGCTTGGTCATCCTAAACTACCACAAGCTATATGAGTTTATCTCCCCCTACTGAAAGGGCCCAGTATATATAGCTGTACGACCAGGGGAGTATCTCATGGGATGAATAGTACATCCTTTAATAGCGTGACATCATGCACACGATCCACTAAGACCAATCCTTATATCAGCAATACAACTTTCCAATTTTGATAACCCCGGAGCCGCCACCTTCCACGAATTTTCTACACATCCCGCCATTAAAGCCCAATTAAAACCATTTCCAACTGACCAACTAGTCCATTTATCATTTTATTTACCAAGGCCAATATTAGTGGTATCATCATGCCACACCTTACTTGCAAGTAATGTCCATAGCCAAACCATTTAGGTTAATGGGTCTCTCAAGTGCCTTTCCATATACCATATTAAACTACTTGGGAGACTTCCATGTCCCCTACAAGAATAACCATTTAGCCTTTTGCCTTTTTAAATCATTTAAATCATTTAAACCATCTAAAGCATTATTGCATGAGCCAAAAACTAGCAAGAGTAACATTAAAAGAAGTTAATGCAATGAATATACATTTCTATGTATTTTTCAAATACATTGGGGGTATAATATAACCAAAACCAATTTCATAGACCATTAAACCATTACCATGCAAGCCAATTGTCCAAAACCACCATTGAGTCATATAAAAGCATAATTAAAACCATAATCAAGCATTTAATATCAAAACTCCCAAATAATAGTTGAAATTACAATGAGAGAAGATAATCATGCCTTAAATCAAGAAGATAATAGAAATAAATCACCAAGAGAAGCCCCAAAGCAATCCTTTAGTTGAAACCCTAACTCTCTTACCCCAAAAACTCTTGAGAGAATTATAGAGTGTTTTAAAATAGTTTATAAGTTTTAATGAATAGAATAATAAGGTAAATAACCTCCTAAGAGTATTAGAAGTTGTAGGTCCTAATTAGGGTAAGAAGGGAAATGTCCAGATTATCCCTACTTAAGTTGCATAAAAATCCCATCACAGGGATACAACTGACCTATATGAGTCGTACCCTCCTATATGATTGGTTTTCACCCCTCATATTGTAATGCCCTGAATCTGGTACCCGAAATGCTACGCAATGCTCATGACCCAAAAAGACCATAAGCTAACCTATGACCGATATCTGTACCTGAACACTACATAATATAATATATAAATATGGAAATAAAGGCTGTAAGGTCATAAGGTTCAAAATTGTAACATGATAGCTAATAAAAAATAACATTTGGATGGGGTATGAAGTACCCAAAACAACTAAAATAAACTGTCTAAAAATACTGTAGTCTGAAAAGCCTCTAACTGACTAAACTGTCCGAATAAGGAGATGATGGGACATGTACCCAATTAACTTCAACTAATAAATTAATTAATGAGATAATAAAGTAATGGTCATGTCCTCAAAGGATGAGGACTCACTGCTAACTCTGATTACTGAGACTAGAATGCTACTGATGCTCTGGAGCTCATGCGTTTGAACCTATGGTATAAAACACCATAGTGCAAATGCGTCAACATGTTTGAATGTACTGGTATACATGTGAGGTAGGCTGAATGCAAAAGGGTTCATATGCATAAACTATACTAACTAACTGTATAACATGAATGTGATAATACATGCATGACTACATAATAACTATAAGTGAGTTTGTGATAACATGATTACTGAGTCTGAGTACTGATAAGATGAGATACTGATATCTGTATAACTAAAATAACTGGTACTGATCAACTGTATTTGATAGTCTAGGTTCTGATGGAACTAGCTGAGTTTCATACTATTCTGAGTATATTGTATCTAACAGTCCTAAATCCCGTAGAACTATCTAAGTTTTATTACTGAGACTGAATGACTATATTCGACAGTCCTGATTCTGTACTTAAATTGTGGAAAGTAGCCATCTAACTGACATGCCCCAAATAATGCAATATATCTGAGTTGGGGTCTAATCTATAACCCCAATTAGAAAGGTGTAAATACCACGCCACTGGTAAGGACAATCTGTGAGTAACCCTCATATAACAAGTAACTCTTGTGAGAATGGTGGGAACCCTTATATAGTAGGTTAATCCACCTCATCTACCCTCATTTAATAGGCTATGATGTCTCAACCTACACTGGATACGTAGTTCTGAAAGGCAAGGATTGCTTCTAAGAATCATACCCTCATATAACAGGTGGGTTACCATCCTTAGGTTCGCTCAGTGCTAATTTCTACTCCCATCTGAATAGACACAGAACATGATTAACTGAACTAACTAGACTGAGTTAACTGAGTTCCATTGACTAACAAAATATATTGAGATTACTAAATTTCTGAGATTTCTGAGATTATCGAGTTTACTGAGTTTTCCTGAGTAACACAACTGACTGAATTTCTATAAATATGGCTCGACTGAGAGTATCTTGAAATGACAACACTGATTCTAGGCATACAGGTAAATTTTTGGGTACAAGTACCCCCAGGACTCGTAGAAGGAAACTGACAAAGCATGACTTTCTTGAATACATGACCAACATCACAATCCATAATACAATAAGTTAAAGGTTTCATGAAGTAGAAGTTCTAAAGCACCGTAAGGGTTATACATATATTCATAATTCATTGACTAAGACATTTCATCAAACATTTGACATGCATAAACTTGTACATGATTGGGAATTTCATATTATCATACTAGTATGACACTTTTCTTTCACATAGGCATTTAATTGAACACATGGGGAGCATGCTTTCATTATACAATAATCAACGCATCTAATAATCATGGATACATTGATCAACGTGTAAATTTAAGGGTTTATCATGATTATTATGCAAATCACCACATCCTAGGGTCGATCATTGGAATATGTAATTTCAAACATGAACCAAAACTCCACAACATCATGAACATGAATTTCAATTCAATTTAAATCATGAACATTCATAAATACAAAAATTTTAGATTTTGAAATGAGATTCTTAAGCTTCATGGGTGAAAGGGACCTATGAATCAATACATGACATACCTTGATTTTGAGTTTCTTGAAGTTCTTGGACTTGAAGAACTTGGAATCTTTTAGTTTCTTGAAGAAGGATTTGGATCTTGTTTCTTGTGGATTATCCTTGAGAGAAAACCCTAATTTGATATTGTAGATGGATAATGAAGTTTTAGGCTATGGTCTGGTATAATTAGGGGTTAAAATAGGTGGAAAAAACCCCAAATACCCTTTTAAAAATGACTAAGAATTCACTGAATGGGATCTGCGATGCCTCGTGTGACAGTCCATCGCTGGATCAACGGTTCGACGTTCTGACCATCGTACCTAGGCCCGAATAGGGACTCACTGCCTTAGTAGCGACATCTTGGGTGATGGTCTGTCGCAAGTTCGATGGTCCGTCAACCTGTCCATTGCACCTTAGCCAAAAAACTGACTTACTACCTTAGCTGTAATGGTCTAGGCAACGGTTCATCGCTAGATCGATGGTCCGTCGACTTGCCCATCGCACCTAGGCAGTTCTGACAGCTCTTGATAAAATTTCCATAACTTTTTATTCCAATACCGGATGTAGATGAAATTGGTATCGTTGGAAAGCTAATTCAATTTCCTATTCAAAAAATTCCACCTATACACAAATGGATTTATGTTTCAAGGTAAGTTTATAACATTATTGGGATGATTTTAACCTAGGTAGAAGTACGAGGTATTACAATACTCCCCCTTGAGGAAATTCATCCTCGAATGAAACTTAGTGAGAGTGTAGAAGATAAAATGATGCACATGCTAAACATGAACAACTAGAATATGATCCCATGACTGACATGACTGATAACTGAATATATCATACCAAACATGCATATTTGATGCATGTGTAACTAATTCATGAATGCATGACTGAGTGTTCTAATGAACTAAGGTTCTCACAATGAGAATGCAGGTCTGATGCATGATTATATAACAGAACTGATATATGAATGCATGACTGGATATGCAATGGAATTTCCTACCAAATTGTAATGGATTTCTTAACATGAAATGGATACCAAGCTTGTCACTAAAACCTAAACATGAAACTAAAAGCTTAAGGAGAACTGTTACCTTGAGAAAGATCTGAGTTTGTGGAGAAGAGGTAAGGATACTTGGTTCTCATGTCTAATTCTTCTTCCCAAGTAGCTCTCTCAACGGACTGATTTCTCCAAAGAACTTTTATTAGAGGGACTTCTTTGTTCCTCAGTCTACAAGTTTGATTGTCTAGGATTTTGACTAGAATCTCTTCATAAGAGAGGATGCTCTAAACATCTATGCTCTTAATAGGGACTACAACTGTTGGGTCACCTATGCACTTCTTGAGAAAAGAGTCATGGAAGACCGGATGAACTGAGGCTAGATCTAAAGGAAATTCGAGCTCATAAGCTACCTTGCCAAAGCAACTGAGAATCTTGAAGGAACCGACATATTGGGGACTGAGCTTTACCTTCTTGCCGAATCTCTTCACTCCCTTAATGGGAGAGATCTTTAGATAGACATAATCACCAGCATCGAACTCGAGATCCTTTCTGTACACATTCACATAAGACTTCTCTTGGCTATGAGCAGCCCAAAGTCTTTCTCTGATCAACTAGACTTTCTCTAAAGTGTCAAATACTAAGTCAGGCCCTATAACTGAGGCCTCACTAACTTCAAACCAACCGATTGAATATCTACATCTCCTACCATAAATAGCTTTGAATGGATCCATTTGAATATTGGAATGATAAATATTGTTGTATACAAACTCAATCAAAGGCAAGTGGTCATCCCAACTACCCTTGAAATTAATTGCACACGCCCTTAGCATATCTTCTAAAGTCTGAATGGTCCTTTATACTTGACCATCTGTCTGAGAAATAAAGGCTGTACTGAGATGAACTTGGGTACCAAGACCCTTTTGGAATGCTTTCCAGAAATAAGAGGTGAAATGGGTACCTCTGTCTGAGATAATAGATAATGGAACACCATGCAATCTGACCAACTCTCTGATGCAGAGTTTGGCGTAATCCTTGACTGAATAAGAGGTATGGATTGGAAGGAAATGAGTTGATTTAGTTATCCTATCTACAATGACCCAAACTGAATCATGCTGGCAATAAGCACGAGGCAAACCCATCATGAAGTCTATGTTCACTTCTTCCCACTTCCAAGTAGGAATACTGAACTCCTGCATGGACCCACTAGGTTTTTGATGCTCTATCTTAACCTACTGACATGTAGTTCACTCAGCCATAAACTCTGTAACATCTCTCTTCATCCTACTCCAGCAATAGACTTCCTGCAAGTTGTGGTACATTTTTGTGGCCCCTAGATGAATAGAGTAGCACGCACCTTGTGCTTCTGTAAGAATTTGCTTCCTTAAGTCATCTACACTTGGAGCACACAGATGACCCTGACCATGCAGAACACCATCTACTCTTTGGGAGAAAACCTTTACTTTCTGATCCTTGACTGACTCTTTCAACTTGACTAGACTGGAATCTCTATCTTGCGTTTCTTTCACCTCAGAAACTAGAGATTATTCTGAACTACTCTGAACCCATATGTGTCCCTCATCTGAATTGACTAAGAGAATGTCTAGTCTGGCAATCTGATGGAATTCCTGAGCTAACTTTTTCTTACTATCCTCAACATGAGCAACACTACCCATAGACAGTCTACTGAGAGCGTCGACCACGACATTATCCTTGCCCAGATAATAAAGGACACTCATGTTATAATCATTCAAGAGCTCTAACCACCTTCTCTGATGAATATTGAGATCTTTTTAAGAATAGACACACTGAAGGCTCTTATGATTTGTGAACACATCCACATGAACTCCATATAGATAATGCCTCCAAATCTTTAAGGCAAATACTACGGATGATAACTCAAGATTATGAGTAGGATGATTCTTCTCATGGGGTTTAATCTGTCTTGAGGCGTAGGATATGACCTTACCATGCTGTATGAGGACACAACCCAAACCTACTCTGGATGCATCACAATACATTATGAACCCATCTAAATAATTTAGAAGAGTTAAGACTAGAGCTGAGGTGAGTCGAGTCTTCAACTCCTAAAAACTCTTCTCACAAGGATCTGACCCCTGAAACTTGACTTTCTTCTGAGTCAATTTGGACATAGGGGATGTAATAGAAGAAAATCCCTCAATAAACCATTTGTAATTGCCAACCAAACCCAAGAAACTCCTGATGTCTGATGGAGAGATAGGTCTGGGCCAGTTTCTTACTGCTTCAGTCTTTTGAGGATCAACCCTAATGCTATTACTAGAAATGATAAGACCAAGGAATGCTACTGACCTTAGACAAAATTCACACTTACTGAATTTGGCAAACATCTAATGATCTCTGAGAGTCTAAAGTATGATTCTAAGATGGTCTTTATGATCATGCTCACTGAGGGAATAAATTAGAATAACATCTATGATGACTATAACGAACATGTCCAAGTACTTCTTAAACACCCGGTTCATCAAGTTCATGAAAGCTGCTGGGGCATTGGTAACACCAAAGGACATAACTAAGAATTTGAAGTGACCATACCTAGTACAAAAGGCTATTTTCAAAATGTTACATTCTCTGACTTTGAGTTGATGATAGCCTAATATAAGGTCTCTCTTAGAGAAATAGCTGGCACCCTAAAGTTGGTCAAACAAGTCATCAATTCTGGGAAAAGCTTACTTGTTCTTGACTGTGACTTTATTGAGTTGATGGTAATTAATGCACATTCTGAGGGAACCATCTTTCTTGCGCACGAATAAGACTTGTGCACCCCACAGGGACATACTGGGTCTGAAGAATCCCTTATCTAGGAGATGCTTCAACTGCTCTTTCAATTCTCTGAGTTTTGCTGGTGCTATCCTATATGGCAGAATAGATATAGGCTGAGTATTTGGAAGAAGATCAACGCCGAAGTCTATTTCCCTTTCAGGAGGAATTCCTAGAAGATCTTCTAACACGAATGGGACTAAATCAAGATAGGGAGTTTTAAAACTAGTGTCCTTAACTTAAACAAGATGATAGACACATCCCTTAGATATTATTTTCCTTGGCCGAAGGTAGAAAACAAGTAGATCTCTAAAGGCTAAAGTGCTACCCCTTCACTCTAGAATAGGTTCATTCAGAAACTGGAATTGGACTTTTGTTTCTGCAGTCGACTGTGGCATAGCAGGAATGAAGCTAATCCATGTCGACAATGATATCAAAATCAGTCATCTCTAATTCGACTAAGTTTGCTGAAGTAACTTTCTAAAATATCATTACCGGGCAGTTCCTGTATACCCGCTGGATTATGATAGTTTTACCCACTGAGGTAGAGACTGAAAAGGGCTCTTCTAGAATTTTAGGACTGGTTCCAAAGTTGCTTGCTATATAGGGAGTAACAAAAGACAAAGAATTTCCTGGATCTAGCAAAGCATAAATATGCACATGAAAGATTTATAATGTACCAGTAACTACATCAGGAGAATTTTCCTGATCTTGTCAAGACTGGAGAGCATAAAGTCAACTTGGGCATTGCCTACTAGTAGCGTTGGAGGTGGCTCCCTGCTGGTTTGGGTGACCGGACTGAGCTGAGGAACGATCTGCTGACCTTGAGGACCTGGCTAAGGACAATCTCTGACTTTGTGGCCTGGCTTGGCACATCCTAAACAAATACCACTGCCATCTCTGCAAATACCCTGAGGGTGCTTGCCACAAGTCTAGCAAAGAGGATAGGTGTGGGCACTGCTAACACTGGCCTAAGACTTAGTACCTGGCGCTCTATCTTTATTACCATTCCTAAACTTAAGAGATAAAGCACTAGCCAAAGAAGGAGCTGGAACTGCTGACTTTGGATGAAATTGGGAACGATTTTCTATTTTTGATTTGGATTGAGCAAAGTTGAAACTACCTATCCTTGCTCTCTTATTCTGCTTCTTCCTCATCTTAATCTTTTGCTCTTCTATACGCTGAGCATGGGTCTTAAGCCTGGATATGTTTATGTTACTATTCAACATCGCGGACCTGCACTCATTGACTACACTATTATTCAGCCTAGAAACAAACTTACTTATCTTAGCCCTACTATCTGCAACCACATGAGGAGCATATCTGACTAATTGAGTAAACTTAAGAGAATACTCTTTCACTGTCATGTTGCCCAGCCGAAGGTTGATAAATTCTAACACTTTAGCTCCTCTCAGCTCTAGGGGAAAGAATCTATCTAAGAATATAGTAGCAAACTCCTCCCACTCAATAGGCCCTGCATCTACAACCCTCTCTGACTTTCACTATTTGTACTAAGTGTGAGCAACACCCTGCAACTAATATGCAACTAGCTCCACACTCTCACTAGAAGTAACCCCTATGATATTCGTAACCTTCTGAACTTGATCAAGGAATTCCTGAGGGTCCTCATCTGACTTAGACCTAAAAAAGGATAGAGGATTTATTCGGGTATAGTCTCGAATCTGGCTGTAGCTGAATTGGCCACTGGGTTTTCCAGAATGACAGATGGTCATTCATTCTGAGCAGCGACTGACTGAGCAAGAGTTGTGAATGCAGCTCTAAAATCTGCCTGAGAGACATGCTCGCCCAAAGGTTCTTCGGGCTAAGGGGTTGACTGATTCACGTTTTTTCTTTTAGGAGGTATGTTCTATAGAAGAAAGGGAGAAACGGATTAGACTAAGAGATTAGATTGAGATTATACTCACTAGCATGATATGAATACTGAAAGAAGGGAAACTATTCCTAAAACATCTTATAGCCTCCTGCACATAAGTGTGGCGTGAAACTTACCCATGCACAAGACTCTACTGGATGCATCTTTCAGACTTCCTAGGACACTATTGAACCTTAGGCTCTGATACCAAGTTTGTAACGCCCCAAATCTTTTACCCGAAATGCCACACGGTGCTCATTTACTCGAAGGATCACAAGCTAACCCATGACTGATATCTATACCTGAACACTGCATAATATACTATATAAATACAAAAATAAAGGCTGTAAGGCCATAAGGTTCAAAACAGTAATATGATAGCTGATAAAACATAAAATCTGGATGGGGTATAAAATACCCAAAACAACTAAAATAAATTGTCTGAACATACTGTAGTCTGAAAAGCCTCTAACTGACTGAACTGTATGAATAAGTAGTTCATGGGATATGTCTCCAACTAATTCCAACTAATAAATTAATTAATGAGATAATAAAGTAATGGTCATGTCCGCGAAGGATGAGGACTCACTAATATCTCTTTCTGTTGAGACTAGAATGCTACTGATGCTCGTGCTTCTGAACCTATGGTATAAAAAACCATAGCACAAATGTGTCAGTACGTTTGAATGTACTAGTATTCATGTGAGGTAGGCTGAATGGAAAAGGGTTCACATGCATGAACTATACTAACTGACTGCATAACATAAATGTGAGAATACATGCATGAATACATAATAACTATAACTGAGTTCGTGATAGCATGATTACTGAGTCTGAGTACTGATAACATGAGATACTGATATCTGTATAACTAAAATAACTGATACTAAGCGACTATATTTGACAGTCTAGGTTTTGATAGAACTAGCTGAGTTCCATACAATTCTGAGTTGACTGTATCTAACAGTCTTGAATCCTGTAGAACTATCTAAGTTCTATTATTGAGACTGAATAAATGTATCTGACAGTCCTGAATCCTATAGAACTATCTAAGTTTTATTACTGAGACTGAATAACTATATCTGATAGTCCTGATTTTGTACTAAAACTGTGGGAAGTATTCATCTAACCTACATGCCCCAAGTAATGCAATATAGCTGAGTTGAGGTCCAATCTATAACCCCAATTAGAAGGGTCTTAATATCGCGTCACTGGTAAGGACAATTTGTGAGTAACCCTCATATAACTGGTAACTCTCCTGAGAATGGTGGGAACCCTCATATAATAGGTTAAGCCACCTCATCTACCCTCTTATAACAGGCTATGATGTCTTAACCTATGCTGGCTACGTAGTTCTAGAATACAAGGATTGTTTCTAAAAATCATACCCTCATATAACAGGTGGGTTCCCATCATTGGGTTCACTCGGTGCTAATTTCTACTCCCATCTGAATAGACACTGAACATGTGATGATAGGCGAAATTACGCACCTATATCAATATATTTTGCCCATATTTTAGCCTAGTTTTGAGAAAAAATTATATATTTCATGCACTTTTAGTCCTTTTTCCTATAAATGAGCTAACAAACATGATTAGTAAAGTTTCAGGTATAAATGATGCAAAATTCAGCATTTTATGGCTTACTTGACGCAAAAGAAAGCTCACGAAGGAAGGAAAGGGAGTTTACACACCTAAGGACCAAAACTGCTGGATGGAAAATCTGTCCCGGGCTAAAACAGCATTTCTGAAGACTTTGGGGACTTACAGACACAAAGCTGGATTTTGACAATGATACATTAACCTAGTACAATTGGGTTATGTATTTCATTAGTTTATTTCGGTTAGGAGAATGTTACATTAACCTAGTACAAATGGGTTAAGTATTTTCTTAGTTTAGTAGGATTTGGTTATTTATTTCATTAGCATAGTAGGAGTAGGATAGGAGTATTATAAATACCCTATCATGCTAGAGATTTTAATCAAGTCCTCCCTTAGTGGAGGCAACTCCTCCCTTCATTCAAGAAATTCATTCTTAAACTATTAATTTTCTTCCATCTTTCTCATCTTCCACTACAAACACTTCTAATCTATTCTTCTATTCTTAAATTCCACAACA
Organism: Capsicum baccatum var. pendulum; assembly: GCA_030864225.1. Classification (NCBI taxonomy): domain Eukaryota; kingdom Viridiplantae; phylum Streptophyta; class Magnoliopsida; order Solanales; family Solanaceae; genus Capsicum; species Capsicum baccatum. The sequence continues at coordinate 9,640,123 of CM061552.1, forward strand.
AGAGAATCGTTACTTGCTACGGAATCACCAAAACCACACGCCAAACACCTACTATTCACGCCATCCACCATGCAAAACGTGATATCCTTCGCATTCATGGGTAACTAAACCTCTTAGTTGGGGTTATGGAAGCCGAATGAGTTACTATCTATAGCTATGAGTTTGTGAGTTCAAGACAAGTATATTGCTTATATCATTATTCTCTTCATCTTAAATCTACATCCTTTGCGGTTCAAACACAAGAACACGCCATTCTAACATCTAACCTGTTCGAGAGAAAGGTTATTTGTCTAGAAAAGAAGACGCATAGACCAACGCCAGTCTAACATTTAACTTGTTCGAGAGAAAGGTTATTTGTCTGGAAAAGAGATAATGTCAAGGTAGTAGGACACCCTTTCCTATTAAAAAGCTAGTGCCGTAACTGGACTAACCTCTTGGGGAATTCGTACCGCTAGACACACTTTAAGCTCGAGAGAGTTAAAGTGAAATAGTCCTTGTTTAGGTCGAGAGACGCTTGGATTTACCATCGACTACAATTCTCTATAAGCAATTGCATGTCAAGACTCTACACACTCATAGCCAATAGAGACGTATACCTCAGAAGGTGGACATAACCCCAACGCTTCAATTCTCATTGTTTACAACCAACGTGACAATCTTTCTCTTTTTACTTTATTATTTTCAGCTTTTATTTCATTACTTTGGTTACTTATTACAATCCCCCCTTCTTACGAGACTTGCACCAAAAGTCTATTAATTTGCTTACTTGTTGACCAAGCTATTCCCTGTGGGATCGACACCCAACCCAGGTTGGGTTCTATATTTGCTAACGACCGCTTTACACTCCTACGAGAGCTGTAGATTGAGCGTTATCAACATGATTAATTAAACTCGTAGGACTGAGTTAACTGAGTTCCCTTGACTAACTGAATACTACTGAGATTACTGAATTTCTAAGATTTTTGAGATTATCGAGTTTACTGAGTTTTCCTGATTCACATGACTGAATGAATTTCTATTAACATGGCTCAATGAGAGTATCTTGAAATCACGACACTGATTCTAGGAACACAGCTAAATTTTTGGGTACAAGTACCCCCAGGACTCGTAGAAGGAAACTGACAAAGCATGACTTTCTTGAATACATGACCAACATCACAATCCGTAATACAATAAGTTAGAGATTTCATGAAGTAGAAATTCTAAAGCACCTCAAGGGTTACACATGTATCCATATTCATTGACTAAGACATTTCATCAAACATTTGACATGAATAAACTTGTACATGATTAGGGATTTCATATTATCATAATAGTATGGCACTTTTCTTTCACATAGGTATTTAATCAAACACACGGGGAGCGCTCTTTGGTTATACAATCATCAACACATCTAATAATCATGGATACATCAATCAACGTGTAAATTTAAGGGTTTATCATGATTATTATGCAAATCACCACATCCTAGGGTCAATCATTGAAATATGTAATTTCAAACATGAATCAAAACCCCTCAACATCATGAACATGAATTTCAATTCAATTTAAATCATAAAAATTCATAAATACACAAATATTGGATTTTGAAAAGAGATTCTTGAGCTTCATGGGTGAAAGGGGCCCATGAATCAACATATGGCATACTTTGATTGTGAGTTTCTTGAAGTTCTTGGACTTGAATAACTTGGAATCTCTTAGTTTCTTGAAGAAGGATTTGGATCTTGTTTCTTGTGGATTATCCTTGAGAGAAAACCCTAATTTGATATTGTAGATGGATAATGAAGTTTTAGGCTATGGTCTGGTATAATTAGGGGTTAAAATAGGTGGAAAAAACCCCAAATACCCTTTTAAAAATGGCTTAGAATTCACTAAACGGGATCTACGATGGCTCGTGCGACGGTCCGTCGTTCTGACCGTCGCACCTGGGCTAGAATAGGGACTCACTGCCTTAGTAGTGGCGACTTGGGCGATGGTCCATTGCAAGCTTGATGGTCCATCAACCTGTCCATCACACCTTATCCAGAAGACTGACTTATTACCTTAGCTGCGATGGTCTAGGCGACGGTCCGTCGACCTGCCCGTCGCACCTGGGCGGTTCTGACAGTTCTCGGTAAAACGTCCATAACTTTTTACTTTGATACCGGATTTGGACAAAATTGGTATCGTTTGAAAGCCAATTCAATTTCCCACTCAACAAAAAGTTAAAATCTTAAAAGTTACATGTGTACATAAATGGATTTATCTTTCAAGGTAAGTTTCTAACATTCTTGGGATGATTTCATGCTAGGTAGAAGTACGGGGTATTACACATATCCAAGCCTCAACCTTGGTTCAGAAATGTCCAGTGTACGACTCATCCAACTAAGTTGTAACCACACCTTATGATCCATAACCATGAATTGTATCCCTGGCAGAATGAAATACTAGGAGGATCAAACACTGTCCACCATACGAGTCCCTAATACGACTCATACCAAGCCCTATGACTCATACCCCTAAGTCGTACCCATTCCAGTGGCCAAAACCATCCCATCAACTAACATTGGTCGGCATATGGTAGGAGTATACCACTCATAACCCAATATACAGCTCATACCCATGAGTCGTATTGGGTCCAGAGAACGAAAATTCCAGGAACCTTTCTAAGTATCAAAACCTAGGATGTTTCACCGAGTCCTACCGACATATCCATATTAACCTCAAAAGGCTAAATCCTACCCACCAAAAATCAACACGGGCTAGCATATGATCAAGGCTTTATAAGATCCTACCTGAAATCAAAAGGTGACTAACAAAGTCTGTGATCTCCACCAATGCACTAAGTGGTCTCGATGGCCCTCGAGACCAAAAGTCATGAGTCCAAAGCACACTTTCTCAAAATTGAATGATCTTCTCAAGAATGCCCCACTAATTGTGGGTGAAACTTACTAAGCCCAACTTAGTTACACTTTTTTCGCTAAGTAGACTTCAAAACGTCTAACAAAACTTGAGAACCAAGGTCAAAAATAATAGAAACCAATACTATGTGTCAGTAAACCATATTCTGAACTTCTAACTAATATAATAACCCTAAACTAAAGAAAATTGAACATATAGGTAGTGAATAGGCCTAGTCAATCCATTAATGAAGGCTCAACTAAGTCAAACCTAAAAATGGGGTTGTAACTAAGTCGCTTAATCCATAGTTATAACAAGAACAACAAAGCTGAGCCACTCGATCTCAACTATCCAAACCTATCTCATAGGTGAGTAAATATCCACACTCTAAAGTCTATCATAACTCTCAAGACATCATCCAAAAAATTCAAAATCAAAATAGGAGTCAGTAAGTTTTCAAGAATGTTAAATACCTAAACTAATCTCACCTTAAGAAACCATATATATACCCAATCATTCTTGTAGTGGATGAAATTGAAATATCATCAAAGAATACAATCACAACAGGGCAAAATCATAACCTAACAACACGAGCTTCATATCCATATCTGCTGAGGGGTACAATACATAGGTATAACTAATGATTGACTGGTATTGAAAAGAGTCTTAATGATAGACAAATCCCGAGCAACTAAGAAAATATAGTCATAGATTTAATCTGGTAAAACTAATACTCAATATATGCCATAGAACACTTTCTCCCAAAAGACCCCTTTGGTTATTAATAACTGAAACCCTATAACATAGCTCCAGGTAGAAGTATTCGACAAAATCATATTAGACCAAAAAAATTCTCTATATGAAAAATTTAAAAATTCATGCATTTAAACCCCTCTCAGCTCAATTGAACCACAAACAATATTGAGAAAAGAGTGGAATACCCATCTAAACAACAATACCAAGATAGATAAAACTACCAGGTGATGAACTAGCCAAACCGAAAGAACAACCTCAACTTGCCAATCTTAGGAATAACATATTAAGGGTAGCCACTTTTAGAATCACAACCAAACCATGATTTACACAAATCTCTCAACAACTAATCTAACATTGCTGACAGTAGGGAAAACCAACCAATTAAGGTTCTAAACTAAAGAAAAAACAATTGTAAGAAGGGATCCTAACCATAATAACAAAGCCACTCTTGGATCATATCAAAGCCATTATGCCAAAAAATAGGATTTACCTAAGTGCTACACCTTAAGTTAAAGACAACCTGATCCATCTAATCCAATACTTAGCAAAATGTCTATGAGGATAGTCATATGGGCATAAATCTAGACAAGGGCTTACAACAACCAATAAGGTAATATCAAGGCATAAGAACACTGACGAGTACAAGAACTCCAACTCAATTCAACTAGAACTAAAATATTGTAAATCAAAAACACATATATAATGATGGAATTTGAATCCATGGTCTTTGATCTACCCAAAGAAGTATGAATCAGAATGCATCCGATCCCGATCTGAGTATCTAAATAACTAATTAAAATACCAAGGGAACCACCACTAATTAAATGTTCCATAACCCTATTTGGCTGATATGACCGTGCAGAATAATAAATAATCCCTTACTGAGGACACTGTATAGATGATACACCTAAATTATGACTCTCTTACAAGAGTGTAAACGGTCATTGTCAAATATATAACCCAACTAGATTAAGGTCGAATCCCACAGGGAATATGGTGCTAATTAAGTTGTATGCAGGTTAGTTGACTTTTAATCATTCGTTTCTGTAAAATAAATAGGGGGTTTGATTCAGCTCACAAATTTATAGTTTTAGATCAACAAGATGAGAGATGTGTAGTATTTGAATCCAGAGAAATATCAAGCTAGGGTTATGTACACCTTGTAGTTTTCAATACTTTCTAACTATGATCTTTATGAGTTCATACATATATCATGCTTACAGATAAACGTATTGCATTTAATAATATAATCCTAGTGTTTCTCAACCTCAAGGGCTAATTCACTCCAGTTCTCTCGAATCAAAAGTGTTTACAAAAACAGTACAAAATCTCCAAGTAGTTATTCCTGTTAAGGCATTAACATATGAAATAGGGGTTGGAAATCCTATTTTCTTGTCACTACTCTCTTTTTCGTACATCAACCTTTCTATCGAAAAATTTGTGTTTTAAGGTATATCCTCTAAGTTTGCAACCACGAGAATTCAAGACAAGCGAACAGAGTATGATGTAAACAAATCAATGCATAATGAATTCAAAACCCAAAGTAATTGATTGTATGTTACAAGGTTTCCATAAACCTAACTAATAAACTTAGATACTCATGAATAAAATAGGAATCACAATAGAAATATTCATCATACTAAAAAGTAAACACAATCTTGGCAGAGAAGATGAAGTTGGGTGTTTTTCCCCTTTGTACTAAGCCGCCAGTCTCAGTGCAAAAATAATATAGACTAATGAATAATACGTAACTTTTCAGCTTCAAGTAGTTTTAATAACTTTTTCCTCATAATTTCCTTCTAAGTCCCTAGACTAACTCTAAATGACAAATTAGTCTTGGACATAGTTTTTAGGCACCTCATTTGGTCCAGACTGCTACTCTCTCTTGTGTCATTAGCCATTCGCATTCCATAGTCCCATTATATCTCCGTCTACCTCATTAATACTTGAAATCATGAAAATCAGATTGGTTAGCTCAATTACATAGATGTAGAGTAAAAGCATAAGAAACTAGGCACTTTGTTCTCCAATCTTAACTAAAATATGGGTAAGTTATGGTGCTTAGGCTTATAAATACACCCAAGATCACAACCCCACACTTAAAGCTTTGTTCGTCCTTGAAAAAATTATCCATTTATGCATACTACACAAGTCTTAACACCCACCAAGGAAAAACAAGGTCCTCAAATAGGCTCACACAATAATTATGAACAAGAAGTAAATTCATTGGTCATTACTAGAGACAACCTACCCTCAAGAATAGACTCATTAAGTTCGTAAATTCATGCATACTGCTTAAGCAAAGAAATCATATAAATTACCCAACCTTCTTCAACCATGTGCCCTCACAACGAGAAAGTTACCCATAATCACTCACAATCATGCAATTTCTAACAAAATGGGCACAAGAATCAAGTTGCGCTCACTCTCACAAAGAATTCTCAAATTACAACTAATGGCCATATGCTAGCCCTTAGTGTAATCCTCCACCAATATCAGAATGCTAAGATTAGGACCAAATAGGTCTTTTATGGGTTGTAATGCAAGCTAAAGGATAGGTAGGAACTATTTTTGCCAGAAATAGTGACTATCTTCCCTAAGCGCTTTAATACACTACATTATGCAACTAAGACTAATTTTTAACAACCAATTTACACTACTTTCATCTATCCATATCTTTTGTTTTCACCCTATCCCATTAAACTCAATTAATAACACTATGGTGGGAGTATGCAATTCTTTAATTTTTTTTTTGCACACATTTCACATTATGCACCCCTATGATAGACACCCTCAACTTAAATAATTTTCCTTAGTTGAGGTGCACAATGCCCAAGAAGGACCAGGGCCACCAAAACAGGTTCATTGTAGCATGTACGGGATAAAATTCGGAACTTTTTTCAACAATTTTTGCTACTCCCAACCATATCAATTGCATACGCCAATAACTAGACTTTAGGGCATCTATTTCACCTTTTTCCTCTTACTATCAAACTCCTAACTCAAATTGATTTTGCATTAAAGTGCTTAGGAGCTTTTGGATCAAATTACGGTCTATTAAAGAATAGGTTAGGCTACATATGAGGCTAACAAAAGAACAATCTAAAGGTTCAATGGATCTAGCTAAGATAATGTGTAAAGGTAGGTCAAAAGAAGGCATGAACAATGGCTGTCAAAGAGATGCCAAATCATCTCCTAAACTCACAATCTTTATTTTACTTTGCACACACACCAGGTAAGTTCTAGCATTAGTTGCAATAAGGAATATACAATATTATTACACACTAATGGAACATGGTCCACTCAATTAGGAGCATTATAGATTCTCGACCCAATAATTAAATGAATTCAACTAAAACCAACAATCACAACAAGAGTTACAACTATACCCTATGTGTTTTAAACATAATGATCCATCATATACTCATGCTATAATGCCATGTAATCCACAAGAACATTTATATGAAACAAATGACTAATTTTCTCTTAAGACAGTTGTCATCCATCCATCATCGAGAAAAACACCTAACTATGACTAAATTAAACACACATCTAACAAGAAACAACATAAACAAAATAACTAATCTTATCAAAGAAGTATACTAAAGAGAAGGTCCTATTTTCTTACAAAATAAGTAGCAAAGTAACCAGCCACCCCACACTTAAGCTAAGAACTGTCCCCAGTCCAAATAATAACATAAAGAACCTGGCTAGTGGTACTCTTCATCCACATTAGGAGTCATGCCACATGCATGGAGATCATCATCGGAGCCATTTTTCATGTATTCATCACATCATCCACGTCAACCACACATAATGAAACTAACTAAAATTAAGATGAAGATGGTGAAGTTACCACCCCACACTTAATTTGTTAGTATAAACCAATAAAGTGTTATTATCAGCTACTCAAACTTCACCGACATACACTTTGATATGGTGCACCAACATTAGTCATAATATAATTCACTCACTTTCATTCCACCAATTTTACTTCAATGAAATAATTTTTGAACAAAGTTATGCCTTAGAGCTTCAACATATCAATTTACACAAAACACCATCACTTTCACATGATTTAACCAACTCCATGTTCCATCAAAATAAGGTGTGAAATAATTGTTACACAACTAGTATATTAGTTGTGAACGATTCACTCACACGTACAAGCTCAAAGTACCATAAAATAATGCGTTAAAGCTTAAACATCATAATACCCAGAAGACACTATAACTTTCAAAAAACAACCAATAACATATTCAGAGGAAAAATTAAGATCCACTACAATAATGGTTTCCAAAATAATGGCTTTCATCTTTCCCAAGATTTTCAAGACCTTACTTTTATAAAGCTATGGCAAGAATTCAATCCCAAGAAATTAATTAACAACTATAACATAAGGTTACAATAACTAAGGATTAACAAAGTAACACTTACCTTAAAGATGGAAGATTGAAGAAATTAAGGGAAAATTCTTGAGATTGTGAAACAAAGAAGAAGCTTGAAGGTCACAGAGAATGTTGAGAGCATAATTTTTTCATGGCGTAGGGGTGAAATAAGTGTGAATTTTGGGCATTTAGGGCGTGGGTTCTATTTAACGAATGAAGTCTGAGTTGGGTTGACCCAATCTAAAGTCAGATATTATGTTGAAATTGTAGTGGTGTGCGGCGTATTGTGTATCACCTAAGTGCAAGTAGGCACCACAAAGGATTTTGCCTAATTAAGACAGTGAGTATATGCGTTAAGGTATGTGCTGCTTTGTCTATCACATAAACATAAGTAGGTGTCGCACAACTTGTCACCAAACTTGACTGAGGCATCACATAAGTTATCGCCCAACCCAGTGTGTGCGTTACCCAACCAAACGCCTAACGGAAAAATTGAGGGTATGCGGTCCCTTATTCGCCACACAGTTAAATGCCTAAGAAAACTTGAGTGCCGCATAGGCAATAGCCTACTTGACATTAGGCATCTCCAAGTGCTTTGTCAACATGGCCTTGTGTGCCGCACACCCTATAGCCTAATTGAGGTAGTAGGAAAGGCCCATACTATGGGTGCTTCACCCCTGCACCCCCATCGAGATCAGTGGTGGGATCTGGGATCGGGCCTATCGGCTCGATCCCTATTCTACCACCACAAACCTCATTGAAAATCTCAAAAATTAAGTCACACCGCAAAACTTTTGGGGTTGGATTAACATAATTTCGGGCACAACTCTAATAAGAATCATGACTCGAGCCTTAACAATTGACCACTCTAACTTACCTGTAATGTTCCCGTTAATCCTAAACTTATCACCTTTGATATCGCTCAATTCCAAATCGAATTTGGTACCAATCACCTTCTTAGTACTTCATGAACCTACACTTAATAAAAAAAACTAAAAATAATTAGAAGGATGGGTTGCCTCCCACCCATCGCCATAGTTTTGGTCGTGGCTCGACCCTTATTATTGTATTTTTATTTAACATGATAAAATAAGAATAAAACCATGAGTTGCCTCCCATACAACGCCTGATTTAACATCGCGGCACGATTTTAATTATATTGACTACCCAGGCTTCGTCAAGATACATCGATGATACCATTTGTACCTCATCTTCATAGAATACATCAACAATTAAGAAAATACCCATCTCCTTTTATTGTTTCATGGATTACATACTTCAAAACTAACCTCTTTCCTATTGAGCTTAAATTTCAGCTCATTCAACTCTAGGTCAACTATCACTCTCCCAGTTGCTAAGAACGGCCTACCTAAAATTATGGGTACTTCAAAGTCCACTTCGCAATCAAGAATAACAAAGTCAGCAGGAAATATAAAATCGACCACCTTTACAAGTACATCATATAGAATCCCAACTGGCCTTTTCACTGATCTATCCACCATTACAAGTCGCATGTTTGTGGGTGTGGGGTCTCCCAAACCCAACTTCTTATAAACATCTAGCGGCATCAGATTGATGCTAGCTCCTAGATCACATAAGGCCTTAGCAAAATCCAGAGACCCAATCGTACAAGGGATGGTGAATGCTTCTTGGTCTGCCTTCTTCTGCACCAGTGACCTTGTAGAAATAGTACTACAATAATGGAGAATATCCACCATTTCGTAGCTTATCGCTCTTTTCTTCATCATAAGATCTTTCATAAATTTAGTATATCCTTGCATCTGCTCAAGTGCTTTAACTAAAGGCACGTTCACTATCAATTGCTTCAACATAGCCATGAACTTATTAAACTTTCCTTCATCTTCTTTCTTCTTTAATCATTGTGGAAATAGGGCTGGTGGACTTGGCATTTCAACTGGAGAAACTTTTACCTCCTTTATTATGCTTTGATCCATATCACTAATGTGCTTCAGTTTAGGTGGTTGTTCCACTTCCACACTCTTCTTTTCCAAACCTCCCAACTCCATAGGAATCACAAAAGATTTGTCAACTATCTCCCAATCTATTTTGACCACATCAGTATGAGAGGATGCTTCCAATCCTGTACTAGATAACATCTTACTGCTCCTAGTGGTAATATCCATACATAATCTACCAGTCCTTAGATTCTGAACTGTATTACTTGGTAGAGTCCTATTCTACTTTGGTTGAATGATGCAGATAATTGGCTCATCTGCTACTCCAGTTGTTTAATAGCAATTGAGTGTGAATTTACTAGTTGACTCATGGAAGATATGTCATTCTTCATCGTAGTTACTCCAGAGTTGGTCGCCTCAACTCCCTTTAATAGTTTATCCATCATGTCCTCCATGGACATTTTTCTTGAACTGGTGGCAGCATTATCACGACTTCCAGGAGGTACATACAGTCCACTCCTGTCACTTTTATTCTTCCAATCTCCTTGATGGTCCCAACCTTGGTTTTCTTACCACCGGTCCGAAAAGCCCCTTGTTTATTCAAGTAGTTAGCCTCTTCCTTGGTGTTTGATTCATCTCCCTTACTGTGGGACCCATATATTTTACCTTTTCTACATTCCCTGATAGAAAATGTTTTATGAGTAGATCCATCTCGGTTTTCATGTGAGCCATATTCTGATCATGCTCCTCTTCTCTCCTATGCTGCTCTGTTGATATTACACTAGACCAGTATTTCTTGCTACCATAGAATATTTGGTATGCCAAGATCTACCTTTCTTAGTGATTCTAACATGTTCGCAACCTCAGTAAAGGTGAGCTCCATAAAAGCATTATCCACTATTGGATTTGTAAGTGAGTTCAAAGCTCTATAGAATGTTTCCATCAAGTGTTCATCAGTTATCTTATGGTTTGGGCATTGAGTCAACTTATTTTTAAACCTCTTCCAAGTTTTATGCAAAGCTTCATTAGCCAATTTTCTAATGTTGCTGTCTCATCCCTCAACTGTAATATTTTGGAGGGCAGAAATAACCTTTCTAGGAAAGCTCCTTTCAATTGCCTATAGTTTGTTATAGAATCAGGAGTCAGCTCATTCAACCACATAGTTGCCTCTCCAGACAGAGACAGTGGAAACAATCTCAAATGAATAACATTTTTTCCCACTCCAGGATTATCAAACGACTTAGAAATATTCCAAATATAGATTTGGATCATCACAAGGTAATCCACCAAAGAGTCCTTTCAAATTTAGTAGCTGGATCATAGTACTGGTGATGTTGAATTTCACCCCAGGAGATGGTGGTGGTGGAATGATTGCCCCTGTAGCTCTAGATCTATCTAAATCATCGTCATTATTGTCAATATCAAGCTGCATAGCTTGGCAGTCTAGTCTTTCTTTGAATAGATGATTTTGATGTACAGGTGCAACTGCTCCCGCTGCATACCTCCTATTTGCCGAGTCAATTAAATCATCATCTCCCAGTTCCTCTTCATATAGATTAGGTACACGACCTAGGTTATTTGCATTCTGTTGATTTAATTGAGCATTAGCCAAAGTAGCTAATCTTTTAGCTTCCCATTGGTTAGCCATTCTTTTAATGAGATTAGGTTCAGGATTGAAGGGTAATAATGGTTCTCCTGAACTTTTGATTCATGGTATAAACAATAATGAGCCTATAACGAACAAAAACAACAAATAAATATAAAATAAGGAAACTTGACTAACAGTCAATTAACACACATAAACTTAATCGACAATCGTATTCCCCAAAAATGGCGCCAAAATTTGATATGCCAAAATTATGACTCTCTTACAAGAGTGTAAGCGGTTGTTGTCAGATATATAACCCAACTAGGTTGGGGTCGAATCCCACAGGGAATATGGTGCTAATTAAGTTGTAAGCAGATTAGTTGACTTTTAATCATTAGTTTACATAAAATTAATAGGGGGTTTGATTCAGTTCAGAAATTTATAGCTTCAGAGCAATAAGATGAGAGATGTGTAGTATTTGAATCCAGAGAAATAACAAGCTAGGGTTATGTCCACCTTGTAGTTTGCACTACTTTCTAACTATGGGATTTACGAGTTCATACATGCATCATGCTTACAGAGAAACATATTGCATTTAATAACATAATCCTAGTATTTCTCAACCATTAAGGACTAATTCACTTCAGTTCTTTTGAATCAAAAGTGTTTACAAAAACAATACAAAATCTCCAAGTAGTTAATCCTGTTAAGGCATTAACATATGAAATATGGGTTGGAAATCTTATTTTCTTGTCACTATTCTCTTTTTTGTACATCAATCTTTCTATCGAACAAGTTGTGTTTTAAGGCATATCCTCTATGTTTGCAACCACGAGAATTCAAGAAAAGCGAACAGAGTATGATGTAAACAAATCAATGCATAATGAATTCAAAACCCAAACTAATAGATTGTATGTTACAAGGCTTCCATAACCCTAACTAATAAACTTAGATACTTATGAATAAAACGGGAATTACAATAGAAATATTCATCATACCAAAAAGTAAACACAATCTTGGCGGAAAAGATGAAGTTGCATGTTTACCCCTTTGTGCTAAGCCACCACTCTCAGTGCCAAAACAATACAGAATAATGTATAATATGTGACTTTTTAGCATCAAGTAGTTTTAATAACTTTTCCCTCATAATTTTCTTCTAAGTCCCTAGACTAACTCTAAATGACAAATTAGTCTTGGACATAGTTTTTAGGCACCACATTTGGTCCAGGCTGCTACTCTCTCTTGTGTCATATGCCATCCATATTCCATAGTCCTATTATGTCTCCATCTACCTCATTAATACCTAAAATCATGCTAATCATATCGGTTAGCTCAATTACATAGAAGTAGAGTAAAAACATAAGAAACTAGGCACTTTGTTCTCCAAACTTAGCTAAAATATGGGTAAGTTATGGTGCTTAGGCGTATAAATATACCTAAGATCAATAAACCAATGACTGGTCTCTCTACAATCATAATAAACCTTGAATCGCTAACCTGGCAAGAAACATGAGTTGATCCCAACTGTCTGACTAACTCATGCTTGGGGCACTTTCTAGACCAATAATGAAAATATTCCCCTAGAACTCTCTGATCCAATCTACCTATTAACCTAAAATGGTCACGCCACCTAAAGACCTAGAACAAGAACCTCATGATGCCTTTCTAAAATTCCATCCACTATGATCACCACGACATGTCTAAGAGCCATCTATAATTTGAGGTGATACCTAAATTAACCTGGTAGACTTCAAATGATGCTGACCTTTACTAGAAGGATCCTTACCTCTGTACAAAATATCACTAATAATGTATCATATATATGTCCTCTTATTTCTACCTCTGTATGTCTCAAGACATCCCTTTATCATCCTGTTATGATCAACAATTTGAAGAAATGTAGAACCAACTATGATCAATTGGTTTAACACGAGGAAGAGCAGTAAAGGCAATTTTATAATAAATCTACTCATCATCTCATATTTTGTGGGAAATAACATAGTAATATGTCTGGTCCCCTCAAGAAACCAAAGTTCATCCTTTAACTCTAATAAAGGGCCTTGTTGAACAACAAGAAAACCAAATTTGGCCTAATAATTATGCAATGTACCATGCACACCACTGACTATGAAGTATTCACAAAAAAACTTGGGATTCCAAATATGGTATCTTAGAAAGTTGAGGTAGTCATAAACTATACTAAAGCTTGGGATGGCCCCAGAACCACTAGCTGACGCTGAAGATTTTGAATGCCAATCTCTATTGCCCTAGCCTATTTTGAGCTTAAAATCTAGAAGTATAAGTAGATATCCCATCAGTATTTATTAGCAACCACATGCAATTTATCTAATACAAGTGGAGTCAAAAGAAGTACTTAGACGTCCATAGAATTATGGATATATAACAAGGAATCAAGGAATATAATTTCCTAAGAATACCCTATAGTCTCACAATGATAGGATGTATATGTCTCTGTACAGATCCACAGGACTCTACTAAGACCTTAGACCTTGTACCAACAACAATGGTGAACTTATGGTCTGATACTAAACATACCATAACCCACTAGTTGATAAGCCAACCCATAATCTAGAACAATGAGTAATAGAATATCACGGGAATTTTTTTTTGGAGAAAATAAATCCAATAAAGAGACTAACATAGAAGAGCCCCCAAAATATGGTGAAGTCAGTACAAGAGAAACTAATAAAATAAAAGTACACTATAAGCATAATATATATATATATATATATAGAGAGAACTATCTCTGAAGTATGTAAAAAGATTAGTCCACAAACTAAAGGAGAGTAAGAACAATAGTCAAACTTTGGGAGCTTACCCTAAATCTTTGATATATGGTAGCTAGGTACAATGCACTCATTAGGGCAAGAACTCATGCTATGATTTATAAGGTGCAAAAGTGTAGTTTGAGTACCAAACATGAGGTACTCAGTAGGTTTCGATTAATTGAGATCAAAAGATAATAAAAGTATAAATAACATATAAAAAAGGAATATACATAAATGGTAACTATCTAAGAAAAAACACAATAAGGAACAAAAGAGGTATAGATAACTAACGTGACATTATTTTATGGTACTTTTAATACTTAAAACAAGGAAATTGTACAGGAACTTTGGTATTCTTATTGGATATGATGTGCATTTGTGTTGATTTTTTTAGGAAAATAGGATTCAGAGTAAAAATTGAGAAAGAAGGACTAAGGGTTACTGAAAGAGCTACCCACGAGTCAGCCTATGGCTTGTGGGTAATACATACATGTTGTGAGTAGCTTAGTAGGTTAATTTATAAAGAGAAGTGCAGTAGTTGTTTTCCCTGAGTGTACCTATGATTCATCGGTACAACCTATGACTTGTAGGTTGCAGTCATAAGTTGAAGATATAAAAACTAAAAAGTTGCTCTATTTTCCATGATTCCAACACTTACGAATCATGATTTGATGCCGACTCTGGTTTTCTATACAGTTTAGAATAGGTTTATTTTGTATCTATAAATAACCCTTAGGTGTTTTATTATCAATTTACACACTTTATACACTTTGACATTATTTTGAGTTTTGAGATGCATTATTGATCTTGGATTTCTTGTTCTTGATCTTTAGGGTTTACAATTTATTTGAGATTTTTGGTTTATATTCTTATTCTTTGTTAGTTCATCATCATGCTTTCATCTATGAAATCTATATTTGTTTTTACAACCATGAGTAGCTAAACCCCATAACTAGGGTTGTGGGAACCTTAATGAATTAACAACATAGGATAAGTGCAAAGTTATTCTATAATGGTGTTCTTGGATGTATTAAAACTTATTTCACTTTGATTGATTTCTTAATGGTTACTAACATTAGAAACTCTCCCATAATTTAGACTTTCTTGAGGGAGAGGTAGGATTAGAAAAAAATTACTAGAGTAATTTAAAGCTATCAACCTTTATCTAATTATCTTGAGACCAAAAGTAGATAGTTAATTTGAGATTATAAAATAAGGGTTAGTAATGCGATGCTTTGATACCGAGAGGAGATGAATAAAATTCATCGAAACCAAGATGGAGAGATGGTTATATGATAGATAACTTGTTAGATTTTTCATGCAAGGCATCGAGATAGTTTAGCAAGCTCAGAGGGAACAGAATCCTAGTGCTCGTAGCATATTGATCACAACCCTAATTGACCAACAATTATTAATGTTATTTCAAATTTTAGAAAACCCCGCTTTTAATTTATGCATTTTCTAATTACATCAACAAGCTCTTTATATATTTTTGGCCTATTCCTCGTGGGTTCGAACCCAGCCTGGTTGGGTTTTATATTTGAGTGAGTACTGCTTTATACTTTCTTAAAGGTGTAATTTTGGAGCCACCAAATTTTGGCATCGTTTTTATGTAATACATTTACGGATTGGTTGATTGAGTTTATTAAAGTTATTGACTTCATTTATTGATTTATACTTTTCTACTATTTCTAGGGCATATGTCGATGTATTCCCCACACTTAGAGTCAAACCAATGTCTTGATTTTATTTGGTCTTAAGCTAGAACACACCTTGTGACAGAATCATAAAATAGAGAGAGATAATACTTATGATCAAGAATCCCTGCATGAAGAGGTTCATGATTACCCAACAATATTGAATTTTGAAATATCTTGGGTTTGGGACCCTTAGAAAATTTCTTGGATATCTGGATTCTAGACATTATATGACTTATGGGTACCAATCGTATGATGGGGTACAGTTGGTATGCTTTTGGTCATATGCTAACTAGTGTTGGTTGGTCAGTTGGATTGATTTTTGGAATGGGTACGACTTGGTGGGTATGAGTCGTATGGTTGGTGACGGGTTGTATGGTTGGGTTTCTCCTTTACTTAATCTGAGACTTAGTAACTTAACTTGGATATGAGTATGAGTGGCTCCCCGTGATCCATAATATTGGGTATGAGTCGTACCATTAACTTTTATAGTAGAGAGTATTCAAACTTTATTTTTCCAAGGATACGATTTGGGGTACTAATCGTATGGTTGGGTATGACTTGTTTTGGGTAATTTGTCTGTTGGACATTATTGCGTCCAAGGGGTGGCTAGGGTATGAGTGGTGGGTACCACTCGTATTGGAAGGTATGACTTTTATGGAGGAGTCGTACCATTTGACAGGAATTTTAAGCATTTTAAGTTGAGGGTAATCTGGACATTTTCCCACTTAACCAATTAAGGCTCCATGACTTATAACTCTATTGGGACATCATTTACCTTATTATTCTAATCTTAAACACTTAGAAAATCTCTCTAATTCACTCTAAGGATCTTCGGTAAGTGTAGGCTAGTGTTTTATTTAGATGATCAATTTGGGACTTGTATGGGCGACTTATCTCGATCATCTTCATAATCTAAGGCATGTACTCCTCCCTAACTATTAGTTCCAACTAAAGGCATGTTTTATACAATGTTTTCATGGCATAATTATTGGAGAGTTTTGGGGTTTTCAAATATATGTTGGAATTTTGGTATTAAATGCTTGGTTATGGTTTTCCCATTTTTTAATAATGTTTTTACATCCTTTAATGACAGTTTAGATAATTGGTTGCATGGGAATGGTAAGATGGTAATTGGATTTGGTTTTGGAAACACAACTCCCCTAATATGTTTGATAAAATGTAATTAAATGGGATCCCCCCAAGCATACCTAATAATGGAACACTTGTAGGGTACACGGGACTCCCCCAAGTTAACCTGATAATGTAATATATGAGTACATGGGAATCCCTCTATATAAAAAGGTTGCCTAAGGACATTTCCTACAAGCTATAGTTGGTTTAATGATACCACTACTTATTGCCTTGGTTAATAATAATGGAATAATGGTTTGGTTGGATGACAATGGTTTTAATTGGGAAGTAATGGTGGGGTGTGATAGCTAACCGTTAAGGTGCAAGTCCAATGAATATATACTGGAAACTCATGTTTGCCGACATGAGGTTGGTCATAGCGACTATATATGATACTATAAGGTACATGATAATTCTCTAAGTACATTGTACATATGTATCATGTAGAGCGAAGGGTACTTGGGAATCCCCTACTCTTATAGTATCTCTAGTTTGTGCGGCTACACGCATCGAGGCTCATTCAGAGGGTTATACTGGACCCATATAGCTCGTAGGTGGTTCTAGAATGGTTAAGCTAAACATATCAAGTTTAATGGTTTTAAATGCATGCTAAACCCAATTTTCTTTCCTAATATATATATGTGCGTTTGGTTTATATGGATATGGTTGGTTTACTTGGTTTTACTAGATAACATTATTTTATCCATATCATCTTCGAGTTCCTGTATGCCCATGCAATGCAGGAATCGACCATTCTACTGCTTCTGCTTAGCACTCAAATTTGGGATCAACTATTTTAATGTCATGAACTTCCATATTATGAAAGGCTCTATTTTATATCATGGATGTCTTTACATACGTTGGTTATTTTATGGATATTGGTTTTTGCTATGTTTGGGGGCATGTCCTACTCGGAAATTATTTTTTTCTTTTACTTAGAGGCCTTGTGTGACTTCTATGGGTTAGAATGGGCGATGTTAGTATTAGTGTCAGCCTTAGTATCAACATTAGTATTGAGGATGATACCATTGGGCTGAATTTATGATTGTTCCATCATTTTATATTATGTTATGTTTAGGAACATGGTTTTTATATTGGTTTGGTTATGGTTGTTAGTTAGTGATGGATTGTTGGAATTATTGGGTTGGTCATAATTATAGACCTATCCAGAGTCTGGAATATTAATAATTGCTATCTTATTATACGATCGACACTTATTTTTCATAGGGTATGCATAATTGGAGGTTGGGTTGATAACGGGGATGGTCCCCGGTCTTGGATGGACTTGGGATATCTATTACAACAAGGCCCTGGTTTAGGTCATGTCAAGTTGGTATCTGAGCTTTAGGTTTATGGTCAATTAGGAGTCCACAAAGCCGTGTCGAGTAATGTCTCTTTTAAGAGTGTGTAGCCTGCCACACTCATAAGGTAGAGACTACTATGCCTTTAGGAAATATTTTACTTTCTTGGTATTCTATTTTCAAGATTGGAGTCTAAGTCCTGGAATCTTCTCTAATACTGGTTTATTCACTTTTCCGATCATGCCTCTATGATATAAGATGCAAGGAAACTCATATGTCCTAACTAGGGACAATATTGAATAGACACGTAACACTTAGGGTATTCATACTTGATCTAGGGTTCCAGTTCCTTATATTTATGGAGTTCCACCGGTTGCTACTATTCCTCCTTAGGGTGAGGAGACAAATGCAAAATTTAATTAATCGGTTCATGTTATTGCTCAGTTGGGTGCTGCTCAGGCTGAGCGGGATGCATCTAGTGTTATATCTACTGAGTCCACAAAGGTTCGCCAGTTTATGAAGATGAATCCTTCTACTTTTACTATTATGAAGGTGGAGGAGGATCCTTGGGGTTTCTTAGGTAAATGGAGAAAATATTTTGGGTAATATAGGCCACGAATGTCAAAGGGGTAAATTTTGCTTCTTGTTAGCATTAAGATGTGGCGTACCAATGGTAAGAGGATTAGGATAAGGTTAGAGGTGATGTTGAGGAGTTGATTTTATGGGAGGCTTTCTCTAGTGATTTCCTTGATATCTTTTTTCCTCAAGAGTTGAGGAAAGCGAAGACAGAGGAATTTGTCAATCTGATACAAGGGAAAATGTCGTTCTAGGAATATGCCTTGAAATTTTATCAGGTGTCAAGGTATGCTCCAGAATTGGTGTCTGGTATTAGGGCAAGGTTGAGAAAGTTTATTTCTAGAATTTCTCAGCATTTAATCCTTGAAAGCAAGACATCATTGGTGATCAAGAATAAGGACCTTTCTAGGTTGGTGGTTCATATGTAATAGGTGGAGGAGGAAAAGACCTCAGAAGGTTAATTTCCAAAAGGTGTCTCTATTATCTGGTCCGATTTAAAGATTCTAACTCGGAAGGTCTTTCTTTACATCAATTCTAGTGGTGAATGAGTTTCCTAAGGTCTTTCTGGGTGATCTTCCTGGTGTTCCTATGAATAAGGAGATTGAGTTTGGTATTGATTTGATTTCGGAAACTCTTCCAATATCCATTCCTCCTTATAGAATGGTGCCAGCTGAGTTAAGGGCACTCAAGAAGCAATTTAAGGATCTCTTGGATAAGGGTTTCATCCATCCTAATGTATCCCTTTGGGATGCACTGGTATTATTTATGCGAAAAAAGAATCATTCCCTTCGGATGTGCATTGACTATTGACAGTTGAACAAGGTGATAATTAAGAACAGGTATCATTTTCCAAGGATAGATGACTTGTTTGATCATTTACAAGGTGCTAAATTCTTTTCTAAGATAGATCTTTGATCTGGGTACCATCAACTTTATATAGGGAGGTGGATATCCTTAATATAGCTTTTTCATACTTAGTATGGGTACTTTGAGTTCTTAGTTATGTATTTTAATTTGACTAATGCCCGGCGGCATTTATGGATTTGATGAACAGGGTTTTCAGGAAGTTTCTGGATCTTTTTGTAATTGTGTTCATTGATGACATCCTTGTATATTCTAAGAGTGAGGTGGATCATGCCAATCACCTCCGTGTGGTGTTGCAGACCTTGAAAGAACAACTATTGTATGCCAAATTCTATAAGTGTGAGTTTTGGTTGAACACTGTAACTTTTCTTTGTCATATTATTTCTAGTTAGGGGATCATGGTGGATACGTAAAAGGTGGCAATGGTTAAAAGGTGGCCTAGACCCACGACTCCAATTGAAATTCAAAGCTTCATGGGTTTGGCTGGGTGTTATAGGCAGTTCGTGGAAGGTTTATCGATGATAGCTAACCTTTTGACTAAGTTGACCCAGAAAAAGGTAAAGTTTTCTTGGTCGGATGCTTTTGAGGGGAGTTTTGAGAAGCTGAAGGATAAGTTAACTTCTGCTCTAATTTTGACATTGCCTGAAGGTAATGAGGGGTTTATGGTTTATTTTGATGCATCTCGGGTAGGATTTGTTTGCATGTTAATACAACATGGTAAGGTTATTGCCTATGCTTCCAGGAAGTTGAAGGCACATGAAAAGAATCATGCTACTCATAATTTGGAGTAATATAGTGGTAAATCCCAGAAATGATAGTCATTGTTATGCCATCACCACTCGAAGTGGTAAACTCACTGCAGACCCACTTGTACCCATTTTTGATGAGCAAAATAATAATGATGAACCTGTTGATGTAGAGAGTAGTAGCAAGTAGGATGTAAGAGAACAGAAGGTTTAATAGCTTGTATTGAAGCCTCTTCCAAAACCTCTTCCTCTTTATCCACAAAGGCTGAAAAAGAAACAAGAAGATGGTAAGTATCAGAAGTTTTTATCCATGCTAAAAGAACTATTTGTCAACATACCTCTTGTAGAGGTATTAGATCAAATGGCGGGGTAAGAAAAATTTATGAAGGATTTGATCACCTAGAAGAGAGCAGTCAATTATGAACCAATTGATGATGTTCATCATTATAGTGCGATAGCTACTAGATCGTTAGTGGAAAAGAAAGAGTATTCCAGTGCTTTCACTATAACCTGCACCATTGGGTCTTCAAACTTTGCTCGTGCTTTATGTGATTTAGGTGCTAGTATCAACCTGATGCCATTTGCAGTATTTAAGCAGTTGGGGTTGGGAGCTCCAAATCCTAGCACCATGAGACGTAATGGCAGATAAGATAACGAAAATGCCAGTTGGTATTTTATATGATGTATTGGTGAAAGTGGCTTTTTTTATTTTTCCTACTGATTTTGTGACCTTAGATTGTGAAATGGACTTCCAAGTCCCAATTATTTGGAGATGGAGCATCTGATTCTGAGATTGAATGATGAACATGTGATATTCAACATTTGCAAATCCATGAGGCAGCCTAATGAGTTGAGAGTGATATTTGTGATTGATGTGTATGATTAGGAGACAAATTCATTTTATTATGTTGATGCAGTTACTCTTTGGGATTATGGGTTTGATGCAGTTGTTCCTATTGAAGAAAGATTAGGTTTTGAAGCACTTGCAACTGTGATCATGAATTTTGACTCTGATGGTATTAAGAAGTATGAGGAGATAGTAAGTGCTATGCATGGAAAAGGTTATTATGAGTTTGAACCAAAGATGCTTTAGTTAGATTTGAAGAATGGAACTACCTCACCTGCTCGTCCATCCATCGAAGATCCACCATCATTAGAGTTGAAGGCCCTTCCATATCACTTACGATATGTGTTTTTGGGGGCCAACAACACCTTTGTTGTTATTATTGCAGATGATATGAGATATTCAGAAGTAGAAGAATTATTTTCAGTATTATAGAGATTCAAGAGGGCCATTGGATGGTCCATTGAAGATATTATGGGTATTCCGCTTGGTTTGTGTACTCAAAAACTACAACTTGAACGAAATTGTGTTCCATGTATTGAACATCAGCGTTGACTCAATCCTCCTATGCAGGAGGTAGTGAAGAAGGAAATAATCAAGTTGTTGGATGCTAGAGTGTTATATCTCATTACTGATAGTAAGTGGGATAGTTCGGTACAATACGTTATGAAGAAAGGAAGAATTACTATTGTACTTAACGAGAAGAATGAGTTAGTTCCTATGAGAGTAGTCACTAGATGGAGAGTGTGCATGGATTATAGAAAATTGAATGCATGGAATCAGAAGGATTATTTTCCTATGCCCTTCATGGTTCAGATGTTAGACAGGTTAGCAGGTAGAGGATGGTACTATTTTCTTGAAGGATACTCAGGCTATAATTAGATTACTATTGCACCTGAGGACCAAGAGAAGATGACTTTTACATGTCCTTATGGGATGTTTGCATTCAAGCACATGCCATTTGGGCTATGAAACGCTCCAACCTTGTTTCAGAGATGTATGATGTCAATTTTCATTGACACGGTAGAAGACACCATTGAAGTGTTCATGGATAATTTTTTGGTTGTTGGTGATTCTTTTGAAGACTGCCTAAAGCACTTGAAAAATGCTCTCCAAAGATGTGAAGAATGCAAATTGGTCCTTAATTGAAAAAAGTGCCATTGTATATTTAAAAAAGGAATTGTGCTCGGGCACAATATTTCAAAGAGAGACATAGATATTGATCGAGTGAAGATTGAGGTGATTGATAAATTACCTTACCCAATTTCTGTGAAGGGAATTCGAAGATTTTTAGGGCATGCGGGATTTTATAGGCGATTTATCAAGAATTTCTCAAAGATTGCTAATCCCCTTTGCCAACTCTTGAGAAGGAGGTAAAATTTAATTTTGATGATGAATGTAAGAAGGCTTTTGAAAGCCTAAAATAGAAGTTGGTGACTGCCCCAATTATTATGTCTCCTGATTGGTCCTTACCCTTCATGATTATGTGTGACACTAGTGGATTTGCCTTAGGGGCTTGTAACACCCCGTATTCAAGTACATGTATTGGCGTATTCAAGTACGTGTATTGGTCTTATTATATGGAATTAATTTTTTATTTTATTTATAACGGAATTGCCCGTCGATGGTTTCATACGAAGGTTATTGAATAAGATTTCCAACGATATACAGATTTCCAAAAACGAATAAGTTTCGGATATAATCGAGCACGTTCGAAACTATAAAACGGTGGCCAGGATATTGTGAATAGTAAATGTGCAGGAAAATTTCCTGCACACAAACTACTGAGGCCTGCCAGTTTTTTGGGTCGACTTTAAATGATCATAACTCCTTGTACAAAATGAACTGTGTGAGATGATATATATCGATGAGAATCCCCGGGATTCTTATTTCTAATGCAATTGGTTTCATCCAAATCCAACGTCTAAGTAAGGAGTTATACTCGTTTTACTTCAGCCTCTCAAAACAAATTTTTAGGGTCAACTTCAAACGATCATAACTCCTTGTACAGGATGAACTGGGTGGCATACTTTATATGAAATGAAATACCTTTGAATTATCTATCCAAATATACCAATTTCACCCAAATCCGATATCAGACCAAAGAGTTATGGTCGATTTACTTTAGCCTATCAAAACAGTCCACCATGGACAGATTCGGATTTACTTAAATTTTAAGGGCAATATGGTCATTTTCCATCACCTCATGGACGAAAATTGGTCATTATATACATATAATTAGCCTCATACCCATCATTTATCATCCAAATCATTGAGAAATAAGAAACCCTAGCCTAAGTTCAACTCCAATTATCTTATGATTCAACCGTAGAAAATCCAAATTGATTCCGTAGTTGTGTTCACCATCTTGAGGGCTTCGAGAAGCACCCCTTATTTGTGCCAATAGGACTTCGAAATCAAAAGGGCCATTTTATGGTAAGGATGTAAATTATGTTGGTATTATTTATATGGATATGTATATATATGCATGTGAGCATAAGAAGTATGTTATTTGATTGTTGTTGAAGGATGATTGAGAAATGATGTTGGATTATTTTGTGCATGGTTGGATTATGTTGAATTGTGAAGGGATTTGGTGTGATGATATGGTATTGAAATGATGATTATATATATATATATACACATAAACCTATTGTTCAAGTTGGTTTTTGGAATGCTTTGCAAATATTGGTTGTATGGAATTATGGAAGAGAATTGTGGTGTTGGGTTGCTAATACTAGATGCCAAACATTTCATTGTAGATAAGTGATTTGTAAAGGCGGGAAGTTGTGTTGAATTGGTATCCGAATCTACAATGAGGTATGTAAAGCATACTCTAATGATGTTCTTTGGCATGAAAACACCAATGTTCCATCAAGTAAGATTCCGAGGTTGTCCAAAAACATGTATTGTTCTACATTACCAACGAAGTTGTTTCCATTCTATAAAGTGTCAAAATGTTTCATTGATATACCAAAAGGCTCCTATTTAATTGTTGTGATATTGATGATTCTGAAACATATTGTTGATGTACCAATGAGTCTTTATTACATCGTTATTGTATAGAAGGTCTATTACTTGGTTCCTATTGATGTATCATTGTTCCAAAGGTGCTATATTGTCATAAACACTAATGTAATAATCTCAAAAGCATTTGAACTAAGTTATTGGAAAGATCTCTTATTGTGTTACTTGATATACGTGTGGGTGGTATCCTAGGGGCATAAGCCTAGCATGGGTCGATCCCAGTTGATATGTACTGGGGGCAGCCTAATGGTCACAGTACGGTACAGTATTGATTATTGTTAGGTGGTTGGAGGTTCGGGAGGAGGAGGTAATGGCGAATGATAATTGTAAAGAATGAAATGAACGAATGTATACCGTTCCACAAATATGTTTGAATTCAAGAACCCAATTCAGATTAATGATAATGTACATGATCCTAAAAGTGTTTATGAAGTGTGGTTCACTTCTATTATGATTTATTCACTTGCGTCTGATTTTCTTGATCCCCCATATCACATATGATTATTTATAGCTTTACATACTCAGTACATATCTCATACTGACGTCCCTCACGGGGGACCTGCATTTCATGCTGCAGGCACAGGTACCTCAGCTCATACACCATACAAGTAGGAGCCAGGTCATACAACTATTGTTGGTGAGCTCCAGTTTGCTTCGGAGCTTTCCGAGTCGATTCCTTATGTTTTGTTATTGTACAGGAGTCATGTGTGGGCGGGGGTTTGTCCCGACCCTAGTTATGTCATGTATATCCTAGAGGCTTTGTAGACATAAGGAAGGGTAAAGTCATGGAAGTTTATATAGTAATGTTATATTTGTATATGTGGTGGTCCCGACGTCCAAGTATTATATATATATATATATATATTTATGCGTGTTGTGCTGATACAGGTAATTAGACCCTTCTATATGCAACGAAGTGCTGTCCAAATTTTTGGTGACATGTAAGTGAAAGTACAGGTATTTGAACGGGTTCTCCCGAGCCTTCTCAGCTTTGGGTGCCAATCCATCCCGATGGGATTTTGGGGCGTGGCAAAAGTGGTATCAGAGAAGTTCGTCCTAGTGAGTCGACAAAGCTGTGTCTATGTAGAGTCTTGTTTATCGGTGTGTTGTGCACCGAATCTATAAATAGGAGGCTATGGACATTTAGGAATTGTTTCTTTTCGTCATGTCTTAGATCGTACGATAGAGCTTATATTGTATATGAAGTCATAGTTGAACACTGAATCAGTTTGTTTCTCTTATTATAGTAATGGTGCCGGTTACCAGAAGTAAGAATACCGGTAAGCAAGTAGATGTGGCTGCCGGAGAGGGGACTAGTAAGTCACCCACTATACCAATAGATCCATCGGCATCGAATGGACATAGAGTTATTTTAGTCGCCATCGATTATTTCACTAAGTGGGTTGAAGCTACTTCATACAGAGTCGTCCCTAAGAAAGCGGTTGTAGATTTTGTCAAGAATAACTTGATTTGTCGATTCAGAGTGTAGGAATCAATCATTACAGATAATGGGGAAAACTTAAACAGTCACTTGATGAGTGAAATTTGAATCAGTTTAAAATCGAGCATCGCAATTCGACTGCATACCATCCCCAAATGAATAGAGTTATGGGAGCGGCCAACAAGAATATCAAGAAGATCTTAAGAAAGATTGTTGAAAATTATAGATCATGGCATGAGATGTTACCTTACACTTTGCTAGGGTTTCGCACAACAGTTCAAACTTCCATCGGGGCGACCCCTTATTTACTTGTCTATGGGAATGAAGCTGTGATACCTGCTGAAGTTGAAATACCTTCTCTAAGGATTATTCAGGGAAGCTGGGCTGAGTAATGAAGATTGGGTCCTCGCTCTCCATGAGAAACACATGTTGATTAATGAGAAGACAATGGTCGCTGTATGCCATGGTCAGCTGTATCAACACAGGATGGTTTGTTCTTTTAACAAGAAGGTGAGAGCTTGAACATTTGAAGTGGTGCAACTAGTTCTCAAGCGAATATTCCCTCACCAAGAGAATTACAAGGGAAAATTCTCTCCAAACTGGCAAGGGCCATACATATTTCGCAAGGTACTATCTGGAGGAGTTTTGATTTTGTCTGAGATGGATGGCACAAAATGGACCAAACCAATCAATTCTAAATTGGTAAAGAGATATTATGTTTGAACGATGTTCTAGTTTTTGTGTTTTCTTAGTTTACTTGTAATCACCTTTGTAGTAATATTGTTTGCTAGTGTGTAAATGCCTAGAATCCCTTTCTTTTTATGTACGAACTACGTTTGACCTGAACTCCCAAGAAAGGGATACGTAGGCGGCCTATGTCGGCTTCGGTCAACACCTTAGAGAAATTTATCCTTTCTTTTCATGTACGAACTATGTTTGAACTAAATTCCCAAGAAAGGGATACGTAGGTGGCCTATGTTGGGTACGGTCAACCTCTTAGAGAAATTTATCCTTTCTTTTAATGTATGAACTATGTAATTTCATTCAAACTAATCATTTTTCTGTGGATGAAGGGTTCAATATACAAAATGAGGGTCTCTTTCAAAAATCCCCGACCAAAATGGGAGCCACAACAGAGCATTAATACCCAAGAATGGTATTTTAGGGTAGCCCTAAAAATAGGTTTAATGCCCATTTATTGAGGACCTTTTGATTTGTCCATATCATTTCTCGAGATCGTAGGCGACAAACAAAAGATCTTTGTCTTCTTTACACATATCATATTTAGAAGTTTCCTAAAAATAGTCACTAGTAAAAGCAACTTTTTATCTACTAATCATCTACCTTGAGTACAGGTACATGTAGAAAGCAGGACGCTGACAAATGAAATCAGGTAAAATTACATATTATAGCCGCAAGGCATTGCCTTAAGGGCTATTGCATATCATCGCCACAATGGCTATTACATATCATCGCCATAATGGCTATTGCATATCATCGCCATTATGGCTATTGCATATCATTGCCACAATGGCTATTGCATATCATCGCCTCAATGGCTATTTCATATCATCGCCACAAGGGCTATTGCATATTATCGCCACAAGGTCCATTGCATGTCATCGCCCCAAGAGCCATTACATATCATTTCCGCAAAGGCGTTCTCATACCATCGCCCTAGAAGGAATTCAATATCTGTTGACATGATAGACAGAAATGCTGGTGTCGAGGATATCTCATCATTTCATGAATCAACATATGAATGCATCGAGGTTACATGATTTGAAGGGACACCTTTAATTCGCTATCTAAGGATGAATGATATATAAGGTTTCCTGGAAATTGACAATTTAAGGGATTATCTATAAATCATATTATTTACAATAGGATAGTGTGAAAGATCACCTATGAGTTGATAGCCTGTAGGTCATCGATAAGCCACAACAACATTCTAACTGGATAGTGTGCAAGATCGCACAAAAATCGATAGTTCAAAGGTTATCCATAAGTCGCAACTAAATTCTTACCGGAGAATATTCAAGATTATCAAATTGATATGTCCAAGGGTTCTCTATAAGCAACGTCATATCCCAGATCGATTATGTACAGGATTACCCAAAGACTAACAATTTGAGAGATTATCTATAAGTCATTTTGTATCTAAGGTCGGATGATGTGCAGGAACACTAGAAAGCTAGCGATTGGAGAGATATCTGTAAGCCATCTGTTATCCAAAGTCGGATAATGTGTAGGATTGCCTAAAAGCTAGCAATTCAAAGGATATCTGCAAGTTGTCTCGTATCCAACAATCAAATAATGCACAAGATTCTCAAAAGTCAAAATTTTTGTAGGTACATAAGAATATTTGCAATATGTACCATATGGTGTCCTATTAGAACAAGTTGTTTTGTTCGGATAAGATAAAGTCATTCGAATGCATCATTAAATTTCAAGATTAAGAATTACTATATATTTGATCAACTAAAAAGTAAAAACAAAATTTATGTAGCATCTTGAAATTTATTCACTGCCACTTTAATTATGTAATGACCTTTCAAGTTATTAATCGTGTTCTTGCTTATTTTTGTCGATAGAGCTCCTCCATAGCTGTACCAAGTCATTAGTGACTTGATGGAACCGATAGTTAGGTTACCTGACGGTTCGTTTGTTTTTTAGAACCACTCTTCCAATTTGAAGTTTTCGTCGATTCCAAATGGCCGCCGAGTGAAAAATACAGTAAAATAATTTCGGATGTAAATTTCAACTATGCCAACATCTATGTAATATCAATTTTAGGATAGATATACCCTTGGTTTGGATCCCATAACATCCGAGCTCATTT
This sequence comes from Capsicum baccatum var. pendulum, assembly GCA_030864225.1. NCBI lineage: Eukaryota > Viridiplantae > Streptophyta > Magnoliopsida > Solanales > Solanaceae > Capsicum > Capsicum baccatum. Next base: position 9,668,912 of record CM061552.1, read on the forward strand.
CGACCCATTAGTCGAAAAGTCAAAAATCGAAATATATGGGTGTGGGACCCACAAGTGGCCTAATTGACCTTGAATGGAAAATTCGACTTCACCAATGCATCTGAAATGTCAAATTTAGTGGGTTTACATAGATCATTTGAAAAGAAAATGGAGTTCGAATGAGTCCGGGAGGTCAAAATAAGTTTTGAACTTACAGGCCTATTAAAACTCATATAAAAAGGCCCTTTGGCCGATTTTTGAGTCATTCTTCAGTATTTCAAAAATCCTAGCAGCCATAAATATTTTTTGACAAGAAAATAAATCTTGTGGGTTGATTAGAAGCTTAGCAACTTGTGTAATCCTTCTTTGTGCTACAAATCTAACATAAGAATTCCTCTTTTGATATTGATTTCATGATTTCATGATTTCTTGACTCAAAATCCCTAAATTATTGTGGGTCAGTTGTATCCCCAAAATTGAGTGATTGACTCAAATTAATTAAGGGTTTTAACTCCCTAAAGATAAATAGGCTATGGATTGAGCTAGTTTGTAATGTAATCATTGATATCTTCCGAGATTGGGCGAGAAATTTAGAATAGTTGGTTAAATGGTGACATTGGGATTCATTAATTGTTATAGGCCATGGATTTGTAAGGTATGCTATTTGACCCTTAGTCTAGGACCCTGGTTAGCTTAATTATGGTCTCATGAATAGTGAGAGAACACTATAGTTGTTATAAGTAGACATGAATGGTATACTTCTCTATCCTTTCAAGTGTATTGACCTATTTAATGCCTAGATAGGATATGACCTTGGTGTTGGGTTGACTTAGGAAGGATCCTTGAAGAGACTATCTCTATAGACCTAGAAAGGATTGATAAGCCCTTATGGTGAGGTATGGATGACTTAGCCTAATTCTGGGTAGAAGCTAGACATGTGTTAGTAAGCTTGACATTCTCGAAATTTAGAAGTGGGACTTTACCTACCTTAAGCTTAAACTAAGTAAATGCTTAGCGACCTAGATACGTGGGGATTGCCCAAGCTCGATACATATGTGTAGGAGTTGTGATGGTTGTTCTCGATTATCGAATTATCTTGTGGTCATGACTTGAATACCCTTGTTAACTGACTACTGTGCATGTTTGGTAAATACTCATGCTCTTATTAATGCTCATATTATGTGTGAAGCTTATTAGTAAGGTAAAATGGTAAGTGTTATCCCACATTCCTACTTCTATGTATATTGTGAGCTTTTGGGTATGCTTATTGGTTTGTCTATACATGTGAATGTATGTTGTTGTATTCAGAGAAATATGTGATATTATGATGATGCCCGGTTTGAGACTAGAGAAGTATGTGATATTATGATGATACCCGATTTGAGTCTGGAGGAATGTGTGATATTATGATGATGCCCGATGAATTCAGAGGAATATGTGATATTATGACGATGCTGTGTAATATTATGATGATGCTCGACGAATTCGAAGGAATATGTCGATATTGTGATGATGCCCGGTGAATTCGGAAGAGGTAAGAACATTATGATGCCATGTGGGGCAAATTCACTTATATGCATTGATATTTGTAAGGTTAGGCCGTGTGGGGCCAATCACCTATGTGCTTGAATTATGAGGTATCTCTTGGTAAATTGTTATTCGTTTCTTATTCAAAATCACTATATAAGAGGTGTGACCCTTGTTGATGCTAAATTAGCTACTAGAGGAAATTTATGTCTAATATTGAGTTAAGGCTTAGCATTATGTGTAAACTTGCATAAAAATTCAAGGGCTAACCTATATATATACTTGACTTGAATAAGAGGTTATATTATGAAATCTTGCCTAGTAAGGTGGATTATGTGATAACTAGCTACTTCTAAAATATATGATTATTATTTGGAACCTAGAAACCTAGTAAACTAGTTGGTGGACTTTACCTGATTAAAATATAAAAACTAGTCCTTAAGGTTGTGACATGCATAGTGATGTTGGATCTAGTATTACGTGATGGTTGGTTAAATTATATCCTAACATGTGAAGTTGTGATGGATTAGTTGATAACTTATAACATGATGATGCTAGTTAAAGAATGGCCTTATGATAGTTGAATAACCTATACTATGGGTGTCTTGTAGTTTTTTCTCAATTTGATGACTACTGATTTTAAGACTTGTAATCTTTTAACTTTTTAACAAAAAGGAGGTTAATTAGTATGGACTTTACGGTATTTATCAATGAATTATAGAATTAATGATTACATGACTAGAATTGTATAGTTTATCTCTTAGAAAGTTTGTATTCAACTATACTTTGTATAACATCTTTTATCTATTGCGGCAAAACCACTCTATGAATATAATTGAGTTAAAACCTTTTCATGGTATCAAAGCCTTGCGAAGACTCACATCCCACAATGGCACTTCCCTCAATTACCAGTATCACCTTGCAAACCCCTTCCCAGAATTTTTTGTCGCTTACAACCAACATTAATTAGTCTCATCTTCTCAAATTAGACCGTCATAACTATATTGTGTAGAAATCATAAATTCTCCCAGTTCTAAGGGGTAAAAAACTCAAGGGATATGTGGATGGTACGCACAAGTGCCCTCCAAAGTTCACTCCAAATAGCTCTTCTGAAGCAACATCAACAGACGTGGTTATCAACCTAACGTACAGTTTATGGATCAAACAAGACCAACTTTTATTTAGTTGGATTCTCTCAACCCTCACCGAAGGGATTTTAGCCCAAGTAGTCGGTTGTACAACATCTCAGGCTGTTTGGCAGACACTTGAGATGATGTTTGCATTGTAATCTAAGGCTAGGATAAATCCCTGACAAGTCAAGAAGGAAAGCTGCACTTGACTGACTTTCTATCTAATTGGTGCACGCATTGTAACTAACTTGAAGACTGTGAAGGTTATTCTCAAAGCTAAAAGATGTAAGAACATGTGTGTGGCTGATTTAAACTCAATTGTTGGTTGTGAATTGAACTGCTTAAGTGCTCAAAGTGACAATACTGATCTGTAACACAGAAGGTTGGGACATGTAAGCTCCTCTCTACTAAATAAATTGGTCTAAAAAAACCTAATCCATGGTGTACCAAAGCTACATTTTCAAATATCAGAATTTGTGATGCTTATGTTAAAAAAAAAACAAATCATCTTTCAAGTAGAATAAGCACGTAGTACTATAAGACCCCTTGAATTATTGCACATGGACCTGGGTGAAGCTATCAAAGTCCAAAGTAGAGGAGAGAAGAGATATGTTTTTGTTATTGTGGATGAATACTACAAATTTACTTGGACAATGTTTCTCAAAACCAAGGATGGAACTTATAAAGTACTGGTGATCTTCTCCAAGAAAATTCAGATAAAACTAAATAATAAAATAGTGGGGTTTAGATCTGATCATAGAACAGAGTTTAAGAATGTCAAATTTGAAGAATTTTGTGCTAAAAATGGTATGAGTCACAACTTTTCTACTCCAACAACTCTATAGAAAAATGGAGTGGTTGAAAGAAAGAATAAAATATTGATTGATATTGCCAGGACTATATTGATAGATGGAGGTCTTCCAAAGAGGTTTTGGGCAGAAGCTGTCAATACTGCCTGTTATGTTTTCGATAGATGTATTATTATATCCATCCTGAACAAGACTCCGTATGAACTTCTTTTTAACAAAAGTCCAAAACTTGATTCATTCAGACTTTTTAGCTGCAAGTGCTTTGTTCTAAACAATGAAAAAATGAGTTGGGTAAGTTTGATCCAACAGTGATGAAACTACATTTATAGGCTACTCCTCAACTAGTAAAGCCTACAGAGTCTTCAACAAAAGAACCATGTGTGTGAAAGAAAATGTGCATATTATTTTTGATAAATCAGAAAATTTGAAGAATCTTGTTGGAATTTAGGACTCAGATATGTAGAAACTTATTCCTATTCAAAGGGATGACACAACTGAAGCTGAGGTTCAAGAACAAAATGATCAAAATGAGACAAATGCTGATGAAAAAGGGGGTAAAAAATCAAGCCCTTAATTGTTGAATCCTAATTTAGATGAGGGGCATCAAGGATAACCTGATCAAATCACTCTAGGATCAGGTCCTAGCACACCTCAATTGAGAAGATCAAATTGGAAGCATAAGTCATCTCACCCCCTTGAAAATATGACCTCTCTATTAGAATTTGGGAGGCAAACAAGGGCCCAAACAAAGAAATTTATGGCATTCTTGACTTTCTTGTCCCAAATTGAGCCTAGCTAAAAATGTGAAGGAAGCCTTTAAATATGTTGACTAGATTAATGCTACGCAAGTTGAACTTCGGCAATTTAAAAGGAGCAAAGTCTGACAGATGGTCCTCAGATCTGCTACTTTTTAAAAATAAAGCTTACATTTAACCTTATAAAGGCTCCAATATTTTAACCAAAAAATACTCCATTTTTAAGCATATAAAACAACAGTGATAGGATTATGTAATGAACGAGGACATGCATATAAAGAAGGAGGATCAAGTTTTATGAAAAAAACTCAGCCAAAATAGGAAGATTTGATAGGGTTTTTGCCTTGATTTTCTTACCAAATTTATTTTTCTTTTGAAAGAAAATAAAAGTAATACCATAATTATTTGTACTTTCGTAAAAAGAAAATATAAAACTCTTTCTTATTTGGCTAACCTCTTTCTTGGAGGAAAGGATTTGGATCTCTATAAATACAAGATCACCCATCTAATACCATAACACAAAAAACATTCACAATGTGGTCGTTTAGAGAGTCTTGTTTAGGGGGAGAATATTCTCTGAATATAGATCAATTAGCAAATCATATCAATAATATGTTCTTTAGTATGCATTTCTTTTTTGTCTGAATTATCATCTCTATGGTCTACAAACTATTAGCTTCTGCATGATGCCCTCTCATTTTCAAATCCAACAAAAGATAAGAATAAGATCTACGTACATGTCTGTTGGGTACTATGTGTTGACATCTAATTTTTGCCCTCCATAACTCAGTTTAATTCAGGAGTTTCTTCGATTCTCAAATAAAATTACAACGTTTATATTATCCGAAATAAAGGATTTTCAAAACATTTCCTAGACGTAATTTTGTCATTTTTAAGTAGCGATTGTATATTGTCGTATTGAATTATACGAAATTATACAGTTTTGAGGCTTGAATATTAGTTTTACAAAAAACGGATTATGATCAAAGCTTATGTTGAAGTAAGCTTATAATGATTAAAATCTTAATTTAATTATAATTTATTTGGATGAACAGGAGTTCGATTTTATCGGATCAAGAAACTTCAGAATTGAATTGGTTGTTAATTCATTTCAAATGACGTTTTGATTTAGACAATTTATTAAAGTAGACCTTTATTGAAATTAATTTGACCATAATTGTAATATAATTGGTCAATTTAATTTGAATTAGGCTAAGATTTAAATATGATTGTATAAACTCTTCATTCGTTGGCTAATTGATAAATAGCCTAAATCCCTATATGACTAAATACCTAATCTACCCACTATAACCCAATAACATATCAATTTCGGCCCAACAGCTAGATTCCCAGCAACCCATTTCTTATTTTTAAAACCATCAGCCCAAAAACAATCCAATATCAGCCCAACCAAAACCCCTAACCATGCCCACATCAATAATCCCCTTTATCCCCTCTTTACAAAAACACCCGATATTCAACATCAACAACAGCAGCCAGTCAATCCAAAATCTGAACACTTCTCGACCAGCCCCGAGTCGACCCCCAACTAGCTCGCCTTTATCCTCTTTGCGCCTCCTACGCGATGTTGTACCATGGAAAATCTAAGAAGCTTCTATAAAAGCATGAGTTGGCTCATCTAACATCTATATTCTGCATATTTCGGGATAATGGTACAGATTAGGTACATATTTGGCAATTTTTCATTGGGTCTAGGAAAGAATTCATTTTTCCCAGTTCTATTGGTCCACCAAACCTAATTTTGGGCGGATTGAGGACAAAAACAGAGCTGGAGGGGGGAATTCAAAATTCAAATGGGCTATTTTTGGAAATTCCTGGAATGCCCTCAATCCCTTCTATAAAAGAGTTCACAGAGAGCGGAGAAAGGGATTGGATATTGGAGGGTTAGAGATTCTAGGTTTTGAAAAAAAAGGAACTGAAGAAGAAAACTTTTTTAAGGCTGGTTCGAAAGTCTGGGTTCAAAATTAGAGTCTCAAAATTGCAGGATCAAGAAAAAGGGTCAGAAATTTAAGGGTTTAGAAATTGTGTTTAGAAAAAGCTTTGGGAACTCGAATTCTGTTTCTTAGAAATTTTAGGCTTTCGAAATTGCTAGGGAAAGATTCGAGGGTTGAAAAAGAAAATCTTTTGAGTGAGTTTCTAATTCGGAAACAGAGAAAGGAAATTTTTTGAAGTTTCTAAATCTTAGTTGAAAATCTGGGGGGTTTCAAAATCTCTAAGAGGAAAAAAAAAGGGACGCTCTATTGGTGGTCACGTCGAGAGATTCTGATAGCGATCATTTTACTGATAGCCCGTCGTCCTGTTTTGCTTCCATGAAACAGGTAACACTCCGTTTCAGTTATTTTTCAATTATTTCTCCTCCATCTCCCCATTTTGTAGTCATTCAGTGTCTCTCATTGATGTGGTATGCTGGGCTGCCTGCTGTAGAGGTCTTAAGGACCATGAGTTGCTATTGTGGATGAAGGATTTGAGTATGTTGTGGTGTTAAGATTAATCTATATTCGGGTTTGATTTATGTCATTCTTTTATTTTGATGTCATGGTCTATCGTTCATTCTTAGGGTTACTGAATAATTTTTGGACTATGTTCCACTTAGTGTATTGCTTGAGGCGAGAAGGGATGGATTATTAGGCTAAGTCTGTTGCTTTTGATTGTATTCAGTAGTTTAATAGGGGGATGTTTGGCTCGTAGTTGTTATTTGATTGTGTATGTCTGTTGTTATTGTTGTTATTACCAGATGTCGTCACAATTGTCGAAGCTAGCGGCGTTGCTGGCAGAGCTACCTCTCAAGTTCCTTTGGCTTCTCATGTGCCAAAAGGACAATGAGTAAGGTCCAAGATATGCTAAAAAAAATTCCTAGGATTCCTCGACGACAACCTTATTTGAGTGAGCGAGGAGGAGGATTGAAACAATCTATTGTTTTGATCATTGTTACTATTTGTTGTTATTGTAACTGTTGAGCCATAATGTCATTAGTGGAACTACCTCTTAAGTTCTTTGGTTTCTCAAAGGACGAGTAACAACGAAGATAATTCCGCTAAAAAATAAAAAATCCTGTGATTCCTCGGTGATCATCTCGGCTACCAAAAGCTATCCTTTTGGGTTTCCCGAAGAGAGAGTGAGGATGAGGATAGTGGACTTTGCCATATTTTCCTTTGGTTTTGTGAGTTATGTCTTTCGTTTTGTTTTGAATCCCGAATTTAGATTCCCACTCTTTCTTTGGGTTCATTTTCATCATGAAAACACATTAGAAGGATAACATCATCGTATTTCAGGATGCTAGGAATTTGAGTATGTTTGTTTAGAAATTTAGTTTAATTTTATTGTCATTGTACTGTGTATAGTCTATACTCAGGCTAAGGATTCCCAAGGATCTTTCTCTGTCAACAATAATCAAGAAAGTAGGGATGAAGTTGCATTCATTTTACTCTCAACATGGATTAGTGATGGGACAACGTATCACAATTGCTTTTCTCCATCCTCAAATACCTGCTGCCAGAACTTAATACTGCAGGTTATTTAAGCACTCTTCCAGATTCAAATATTATTTTTCTCGTGGTCAAGTGCAATTAATATGTTGTCATTGTCGAGGTTGTTGTTTTGAGTGACTGAAAAAGTTCAAAACTTGAAAGGAAATTCGTTCCTTCGAAAGGGATTGCTTTATAGCTATTACTACGACTCATGAGTGAAACATTGAGCACCTCGCTTGTTCTCTAGGCTACTATTATGTGCCTTATGTTTTCGGATTTCTTGATTTTTACTTTCTTGATAAAATTAGATAACATGTAAGCTTTATGGATTAGCGTCTCGATGAGTATTCAAAACCTCATCCATATTTTGACCATGCGTCTAGCTTGATAGAATCTTGAATTAGCTTTCTTTTACTGATATTATTGAATATGAAGCACATGTCATTCTGATCATGAATATCTTTCAAATAAACTTACAGTATGTCATGCGCTACTCACGTTATCACTCATCATACGCTCTTGGGTATCAAACATGTCATTTATACCTGAGTGCAAATAAGTTTACATCAGGACATATTTGCTTAGCATGCTTTTTGACTATATGGACGCATCCTCCTTCTTTCTTATGAGCCTTTTCTACATCTTTGCTTTTTCAGTGATAGAGTATAAGTTAGTTCGCCCTATATGCTTTCTTTCCTTCAGATGGTCGTATGCTACGTGTCTTACTTACTCCTTTGATTTGATTTTCTTGTTTACATTCTTCAATTCCCTTTTCTTTTTCTTGTTTAGTTGATCACGTCTTAACATTCTTTATTTTTCTTGTCTCGCATGAATCCACTTTGGAGTCCAAATGGACTCTTTCCCTTTGCATCCCTCATTGGGCCAACGAAGCCCATTTCATTGATTCAATTCTGAAGGCCTAAGTTCCAAAAAGTAATTCTGTGGTGTACAAATACAAGGATTCAAGAGAAAAAGAATGGGCTAAAATCCCGTCTTTGAAGCGCCAAAGGGACTAGAAAGTCTCTTTTTATTTATTTGTTTATATTCTTTATTTGTTGTCTTTATCTATTTTATTTATTTATTTCCTCATTCATTCATATGGGCTACGAAGCCAAAGTTGTATTTAATACAGGTGGATCGAGACTCAAGCTAAAGGCTCGAAAACATAGAATTAGGACAAGTGAAAATGGGTCGAAAACCCAACTAGATTAGGACAGGGTCGACGGTTTGGGCTCAAAAAGCCTAAATCACTACTTCCCCACTTTTTTTTTTCTTTCATTTATTTGTTTGTTTGTCTCTTTGCGAACCTAGTTAAATCCCTAACTATGTCGCTAAAAAAATTGATTTCGCGAAAACTTTTTCCTTAATCAATTACTTTTTCAACAAATTAATTTTTCGAAGTTAATCAAAAGAATGTTTTTAAATAGTCTGGATAACCATAAGTTAGCGGACATCTTAGGTGCCTAACACCTTCTTAAAACATTAATAAGAACCACTTACTCGGAATCTCTAACTTAAACCGATTTTCCTATTTTGAATCGTTTTAAGTAACTCTTTAAAGGTTTCTTAATTCCTTTTCAAAATTAACTCTTTAAAGGTTTCTTAATTCTTTTTCAAAATTAAGTGGCGACTCTTCAAAAGCCAAAATTTCTCTGCAAAACACTATGTAGTTTTTCTGATTGACAAACTGACACATGAATGAAACATATTACTTGAGCAGGTCCACGCATAGGAAAGCAGATTTCCTGTTTCAATGATAGATGCAGACAAGATTTCTTAAAGACAGGAACGAATAAGCAAGCCTAATTTTGATATACTCAAGTTACTGATCATGTAGGGAATATAACAAGTTGAATTTGATTCAAACACTTAATGATAAGAAAAAGCAAGTTGAGTGTAAAAAAGAGTCCTACGTGAAAAAGAAGTTTCACTTCTGAGTATATCTTGAAGAGTCCTATGTGTGGGGGGAGAAATATTCTGATAAATAAACATGTGTTGATTTAAAGAGCTGGAGTTTCACTACAATACTAAGGAGACAAGAGTTGGAATTGAAGAAGGAGTCTCACTTGAAGTAGAACTCTATGCAATGAGAGTTCTAATTAAAAAAAGAGTTTGAAATAAAGAATGACTCTTTGAAGAGATATGCTTAAATAGAAGATGCATCGGTCAGAATAACTTATGTACTTACAAAGCAGAAAAGAACAATCGACAAATTGACTTCACGAAGTGCTACTCAATCACTGAAGAAACACATTGAAGAACCTGGTCCTATGTATAGAATTTAGCTAAAAGTTGTACAGTTGATTTTTAGAGTTTTTCATTGTGTTTGAACTATTGATGTTATAAACTGAACTAGGAGCTAGTCTTCGAGTTGGGCTGCCTACGTATCTTGTCATAGCAAGAATCAGGTCAAACGTAGTTCAGGATATTTCTTTTGCTTAAATTTGGAGTTTTGATTGATTTTTTCTCTTTTTTTTCAACTCTTTTTTTTTACTCCATTTTTCTTGATACTTCTTTTTTCGACTTTTTCAAATTCTATTTTGATTCCAAAAGAGGGGTACGAAAGAAAATAACACTAAATCTCAAAAGGGGTAACAAAGGATGACACAACATTTGGGTAGTAGAATAAATGCCTTCGTCATATCAATCCTTAAAAACACAAGTACATAACATGTAATCTGAGAGTAGAACATGAAGATCATATGCATCTTTTTCAACATTGATCGTGACTAAGCTCATGCACTTACGCCACTTCTTTTAAGCTTGTAAAATATACATGTCCACTTATATTGTACTTTTTTCTCGAAGAGTGACTCATGCCCTTTTGGAGCTAACTTACTTTTGCTTTTCCTTATAGTGGATACTATATATCCTCTGATCGACCCCATTCAAAATTCTCGAATTGAATCTTCTAATCGATGATCAAGTTATTTCCTAATTCACAAAGTGATTGCCTTAATACATTCAAAAGATGTTGTAACTATCTCCCCAAATACCTGAACACTTTACTTATTTTCTTATATGTTTTTTTCTTTCAACTCTATCTTCTTGCCAATTGTTTCAGGATTAGATTGATTTAAAGATCAGTCTATGAATTCAATATGCATATCACATCACTAGAATCACCATAGAAAGAGCTCTCTAAAAAATAAGATATATAATAAAAAATAAAAATAAAAAGGACACCCATTTGTTGACCAAAAGATAGAAGGATTTGAATGAAAATTATAATAAAGTAAGATAAGCTATATCCCAAATTTCAACACTAAAATAATTCGGGTAATAGAAAGAAAAAAAAACTATCAAAAATCCTTCCTCGTGGGGAGCAGATTGACTTCTAAATTACCGAACTTAATATTTTAGCCATTGAATTGCATGTCGGCCTTAATGGAGTCTCCACAATCATTGCTACATCATCTTCTTTTTTTTTTCTTTTTGAACTCGATCATTTTGAATTTATCACCTCAAACTCTCTCCAAAGTAAGCCATCAACAATTTCTCTTTTTCCCTACTCCTCTTCATTGATTACAAAACTTTTTCATATGAGTCAAAGGATCACCATGACCCTCGTACATGTCCAACATTGGTATTATGGAGGTTAGAGGCAAGTGAACATTGAAACATGTAAAAATCCTTGTGAGAAATCTTTTTTTCTCTCTCAGTATTTGCATGTTTCTCATATTTTGCTCCAAATTTTCCACTTTTCAGATCATTTCTTATCATTCCTCATTTCTAACAATCTACACCAACTCATCTCAGACCCTATATCATTTTTGTGGGTCATCTTACTTGTTCTTTGAACATGGTGTTGTATTGGTGAGATGCCAACTTAGCCACAAACCAACCACCTTAACACTATTTTGATTTTGGAGAAAATTAATGTGTCAGAGTTCAAAATTTTTCTTTTTAAAACCACCGAATCCATAAAGGACTGCCTACGTATCTCAATAAAAATGAGAATTAGGTGTGTGTAGTTCTTAAAAATTATGTCGTACAAAACTCAGCCTCAAGACCCCTAAAGGTTCAGGGCTATTAAGATTTACATATATTGCTTATTTTGTAAAAATTTAACCTCATGGTCCCTAAAGATTCAGGGCTATTAAGATATATATAAATTAGACTTGAGAATTAGAAAAATAATTATGAAAGTAATCATATTTTCAAAATATTCCTCAATAAATTTATGAATAGTTTTCAAAAGATAGGGTCGTATCCTAAGAAGGACTTCCTACGTATCCCACTAAGATATGAGAATCAGACCTTCGTAGTTCATGAAGACCGTAAAACTATGTAGATAAAAATTTTTCTTTCTTTTAAAAATAATTTTTTTCTTTTAAAAAAAAAATAATTCACTAAATGTGAGGATAAATTAATCTCTTGCATTTTAAAATTGCCTAAAAGCCGGTCAACAAACAAATAGTCTTCCAAACACATGTCAAAGAGCACGTAGGATGCACATGTTGGTCTTTATAAAGTAGGTTATCTATCCTAGACAGACGTGGCTCCTGTGCCAAGTCCCGCTAAGTCAAATGCATATGATGCAAATAAAGCGGTACCTAATAGGGATAACCAGATTCTGAGTTTTCAATTCTTCTAAGTTTAAACTTAATAGGGATAGGTGTCTAGACTGGCTTACCCGAGTGGACACTCGAGCCGGGGAGGGATAACTTGGTCCGGAGTAGGGAAACACCGCCTTCGTTGCCGATCCGAACCCCACCTAACATGTGTGACTATAATCCTTCACCAGGTTCCATGACACTCCGGCTATCTAAAAAAGAAAGTAGGATGCATGCGCTGCATTCCTTCTATTCTATTTCAGAGACTCAGAGGGGGTGCGCAAGAGATAACAATACATAATACAAATCAATCAATATCAAAGCGGTAAATAAGCGACAAGTAGCACATAAGGCCAACAAACACAATATAAAATAATTAAATCAAGTAAAGTCAATATCAAAAGCTCGAATTCTTATTTATTCCCCAGCAGAGTCACCAGAGATGTCACACCCCTTTTTCGCTCGAAAGGATCGGAGTCGAAGGATTTTTCCAATTAAAGTGACGGTTATTGAATAGGAATTATTTTATTTACAGAGTCGCCACTTGGAATTGAGTTATGATGTTCCAAGTCACCTTTTTGATTCCCTAAACAAAAAGAAATGACTCTTTGTTGGTCTGAAAAAACAGAAGATCGGGTAATGATAAATTTTCCTATTAATGGGTGGAAGATTTTATTCAAATGTCACCTCAAAAGTCAAAATTTTTGTAGGTACGTAAGAATATTTGCAATATGTGTCATGTGGTATCCTATTAGAACAAGTTGTTTTGTTTGAATAAGAGAAAGACATTCGAATGGATCATTAAATTTCAAGATTAAGAATTACTATATATTTGATCAACTAAAAAGTAGAAACAAAATTTATGTAGCATCTTGAAATTTATTCATTGCCACGTTAATTCCTTTTACAAAAATGTCCTAGATATTGTACGTACTGCCACACAAATTATGTGAAAGAATCTTAACAGCGAATCTTAAAACTCTAAGTAAAAGGAGAATATTTTAATTATTAATCTATAATTTATAATAATATATTAAAAGTGTGAAAACTAAAATTGATTCAAACTTTTTTCCCTTCATTAAAACAATCTACCATAGACAAAATAGTTTTTTCACCTTTTTTAATTATTTTTCTAATATTTAGGACTTTAAAATTAACTAAATTTTTATTGTTAAATTATTAAAATTTCCTTATTTGAGTTATGTAAAAATTCCTAAAATAAAAAAAATTTCATGGAAAGAAAATTTTACAAAACTTTATAACAATTCCTTAACGTAATAGGAGCAATATATATCATAGAATGTTATATTAAAAAATTTAGAAAAAAATTCCTAAAGCTCATACAAACAAGGCCCAAAACCTTTTAAAAAAGAAAACTTCTTTTTAACTTTGGTGGTCCTTTTTTTTTTTTTTAGAAAATTTTTCCTTATAATCAAACGGTCGTTTTAAAAAAATAAAAAAATAAAAAGCCTAAATGTCTATTAATTTTTAAATAGATTTGAATTATTTTTATAAATTACTTTAAAATTAGGATTCCTTTAATTAATTAATTAATGATAGTTATTTTTTTATTTAGGTTTAGATCTATTCTTGATCCACAAAAGCTAATTGAGAAGTTTTTTTTTATGAAATTTGGATGTATCTTATGATTGAAGAGACAAATTTATTTGTGATTTGAGGTAAACTTTTTTAAAATTTTAATATGTTATTGAGTTTACAAGAAATAATTTATCATTTATTATTGATAGACAGTTGTTAACCGAAAAGTTGATGCAAGTTTTTAAAATTTTAGTATGTTCATGAAGTTTTCTGGATAGACAATTGCTCATCGATTTTTGTGAAATCTTAATATATCTTATGATTAAAGGGGCAAATTTTCTTGTGCTTTGACGTAAGTTTTCTAAATTTTCAGTATGTTTTTTACTCACAATTTTAATAGCATCTATGATTAAAGAATAAATTTTCTTGTGATTTGATATAAATTTTCTAAAATTTTAATATGTTTTTGAAGTTTACACTAATAAAATTATCATGTATTCTTGAAGAGACAATTTACTTGTGATTTGAGGTAAATATTTTAAATTTTAGTTTATCTTTTTATGTTTATAAAAATAAATTATCATGTTTTTTATATAAACTTAATCTTGTAAAGTAAAAAACAGGATTAGTGTCCCTGCAATATTAAGGTTGGATAGATTATGATCTGTTATTTGTTTATGATTTTAGACATTATTTTATCATGTATTGAAAATTATATTCATTGCGGAAAAAGAGCATGATGTATTTTTTAAACTTTTACACTTCATTAAAATCTCCGCAATAGATAAAATTATTTGATTTTAAATAATCAAACGTTACACGTGCGAAACACGTGCGATCAAACTAGTAATAAGAAATAGAAATAGAGTACTAAGTACTTTTGAGGGCGTTTTTCTTTGTGAAACTCTTAAGGGGTTGTTTGGTGTGAGATATAAGGATAAATAGTTTCGAGGTAAAATGAAGAATTATTTTATCTCGTGTTTGGCATAAGGTATTAGCTAATATAGGGATTATTCATCACAGCATTTACACTGTAATGATGGGATAAGTTATCTCATATACATGATGGAATAACTAGTTTTGGAATAACTAATCTCGAAATTAATTATCTCGAGATAACTCTTTCCCAACTAAATGATCCCTAATAATCTGGTTGCATTTTTGTAGTAACGAAAAATATTGGAGTTAAATTTACACAACTTATTGGAGAGTTATTTTGACAATATAATAAAGTAAATATGTAATTTTCCTAACAACTTACGCTTTTAGATGAGATGATGACATACACTTCTAACATAGCATGGAAGCTGGGTTTGATTTTATTTTGTGGGTCAAGCATGTTAAAATTACATGTTAGAAGCTTTTTGATTTCAGCGGACGTGTAAAGAAAAAGCTACATGGTAAATAAAATACATAATGAGGATGGAAAAATTGTACTCTTAGCTATTACAACCTTTAAAATAGAATTGAAGTAATCCTTTAGAGTCATCCTCATTTTTTATGTGCATTATTAGCTGTCAAATTAGAACTGATAAATTTTGAAAGGAATGAGGGAAAATTTAAAGAAATAATTGATCTTGAAGGGAATATTGAGAAAGAAAAGAAATAAACAATCAATTTTTAGTTGATATAATATATTTATTATATTAACCATGGTTACTGATTTTGTTTGAAATAAATTAAATCTTTATCGTTCTATTTAATTAAGCTATGTGTTATCAATCATGATGAAAACTTTAAAAAATAATGGAGAGAGTAAAAATAGAACCGGATTCAATTTATACAACATTAAACCTGGTGTCTCGTCACCACAAAAGGACCAGGAGGCTTAAAACAAAACAATGCAGAGCCTTATGGAAATAAAACAACATTGATAAGTTAGTTACAAACAAAATTGGTCTACCATATTTGCACCTAATACTTGGTAGGTGTTAGTGTTTTTTCTCTGATTTTCTTATTAAAATTGAGTTTTAATTTTCTATTAAGGAAAGTCAAAGTATTACCATAATTACTTTTATTTCTCCTAAAAGGAAAATATAAAACTCTTCCATATTTCGCTAACCTCTTTCTCGGTAGAAAGGTTTTGAACCTCTATAAATACAAGACTCGTCTTCTCACACAACAACACAATACCATCCACAATATAGTCTTCAAAAGAGTCCGATTTAAAGTAAAATTTTCTCATGATAGATTGTATGCTTTTTGAATTAGCTTTTCACATGTAGGTCAATAGGTCAAATCCTATTAATTATATATATGTTTTAATATGCTTTTCTCTGTCATCTGATTTATTGTCTCCATGATTTGCAAACTTTAACTTCTGCATGACGCCCTCATAATCTCGAACTCAACAGTGTCAGACATTTGTCCAAGAGAAAATCTCCTTTAGCTTGTCTAGGTAGGTGCATGTAGGAGTCAGTTTTTCCAGATAGTTTGCAACCTAATTTCCTTCCCTACAACAATGATATACTAGCATCTTAGTTCTATTTTTGATGATGGTAATGGAGTCTGATTTGTTTGAGCTTCCTATTTGTGACCGTATTGTTGTTAAGGAATCGAAGGGAAAAAAGAACAAGAAGTGCAGCTATCTCCATCTCGCAACATCAGTTTACCGCATATATACCTCCCTACCAATAGATAGAGACAAATAAGAATAATCAAACCACGTCTACAAAATGCAAGTACCATGCAGTTGCTTCAAAGCTAATGTGATGCTCCTGGGTCTTCTTTACTTAAATTGGAGATTATTATATATGATCTAGAATCAAGATATACTTCAAGTAAAGGTGTTAAAGATCATTGAAACGATTGATATTGTATCCTTTCTTATGATGGACTTTGCTCATCTCAAAATATAAAAAAGATAAAACAAATATAACAGATGTAGCCACATAAGTTAAAGTAGTATAAAACATTATTAATACTTTAGATTAAGATGCAATACATAAAGATATGCTCATTGTTATTAAAATATTTCATGTCATCAGCTGTGAACAATTCAAAATCACCACTAGCTATGACCTAAGTATTAACTTTTTTAGTACATCAAGTAGCAAATTAAAATGAGAGAAAAACACAACCTTTACTGCATATAAACCTTTGCTAAACAGCTAAAAAGAAACTCTACAAATAGGGTTGATCTATAGTCAAAACTCCTAGACTTGCTACCAAGTCATTATTGATTAATTATTATACCCAAATGGCGCATTAGCCCTAATAAGCATTTGTTTAAGTTTTCTCCTCACATTAAGGCTCATTATCTCATTTGCACCACCAATAAACTCTTTTCCTATAAATTGTCATGATCCGAATTGGGGCCCTAGCCGAGCATCCCGAACCATGAAGGCCCAGACGTCCTTCTAACTTATAATCACATACACTGTCCTCATATGAAAAGATAATGCATAAATACATAATGAAATGGAATCATGGTCATTAAATCTGAATTCAACTCTTAATGAAAACTGCAATTCAAAACATCTGAGTTATATCTGACTCAGTCTGCGAAATCTCTACCACATGCATAAACCCAACTATCTGAAAACTGAGACAAGGCCCCCAGTAGACAAAAACATAATAATGATAAATGACTGAAGTAAACTAGGCCTTCTGAAATATAGAAGGCTCACCACGGAACTCTGCACTACTGTCAGGAGAAAACCTACTGCTTATCGGGACCCCTAAATTGAGCCTTAGAACCTGGAAGGGAGGGGGGTCAATACAGATGTACTGGTACGCAAAACAAATCCAAAATAATAATTTATATTCAACATATATGAGAGCAATTTTAAAACAGTTCATAAATATATCATATGGTAAGAAATCACATGGGCATTTTTGAAAGACTCTGTAAAATCATTTGAACACTGTGACACTCTTTGTTTTACTTCAGCGTTAGGTGGTGATAACGCTCCAACTACAGCTCTCGTAAGAGTGTAAGCGGTCGTCGTCAAATATAGAACCCAACTGGGTTGGGTGTCGAATCCCACAGGGAATACTCGGTCACTAAGTATGCAACGATTAGTAGACTTTTGGTGAAAGTTCTGTGGAAAAAGGGGGGATTTTATGCGTGAAGTAAAATTATCAAAATAGCAAATTAAAAACAGAATGTTTAGTAAGATTTTAATCAATGAGAATAGTAAGTTAGGGTTATGTCCACCTTTTGAGTTTTACGTATCTATTGGCTATGAGTTATGCGGAATTCAGACATGCATGCGCTTATAGAGTTTCGTATTCTATGGTAAATCCTAGTGTCTTTCGACCATCAAGGATTATTTCACTTTAACTCTTTCGAGCTTAAAGCGTATAACTAATGGTACGAATTCTCCAAGAGGTTAATCCAGTTACGACACTAACTTTTAAACAGGGGTTGGTAGCCCTATTTCCTTGTCACTCTCTCTTTTCCAGACATGTAACTTTTCTTTCGAACAAGTTAATGCTATACTTGCATATTCTATATGTTTGCAACCACAAGAATTCAATTAAGATGAAGAGAGTAATGATATAAGCAGCATACGTATCCAGAATTCACAAACTCATAGCAATAGATAGTATCTCATAGGGCTTCCATAACCCTAACAGAAAAGTTTAGCTACTCATAATTGTGAAGGAAAACAACGAGGATATCATCATCATAACAATATCACGATAAGTATGTATTTGCGTCACTTGTGGCGTGCTTTCCTTGCTAGTAGCGTTTCTCTTGTCGTGAAGATTAAAAGTTGAATAGATGAAAAATAATGTCAACAACGTATTAATGAATGGACTAGAAGGAATTGTAAGGAATAAGAAAGAATGGGGCGGAGTGAATTGATGCTGAAAAGTTCAGCAAAATAGGGTTTTTATAACACCCATATCCTATTCCTACTAAGCTACTGCACACTTGTCCTAATCCTAATAAGTTACTGCATCCTTGTCCTAATCCTACTAAGTTACTGCTGATCCCCAAGTCTTTGGAAATACTGTTTTTGCCCGGGACAAGTTTTCCATGCATCACTTTCAGTCCATAGGCTTCCAAAAGCTGCCTTCCTTCTTACGTGAAGCTTCCTTTGGTGTCAACCAGTCCATAAAATGCTGAAATCTTCATCATTTATACCTGAAAACTTGCTAATCACGTTGGTTAGCTCACTTACAGGAAAAAGGACTAAAAGTGCAGGAATTATATATTTTGTCCTCAAAACTTAGCTAAAATATGGGTAAATTAAGGTGCTTTAGGCGTGTAAATACGCCTAACATCAACACCCCACACTTAAAGCTTTGTTCGTCCTTGAACAAAATATCATGTCCATATAAACTTGTACTTAGGGTTTCACAGTAACAGCACAAAATATTCATCAAGAAAGGCACGACAATTATTAACAAAGAGTAGTTTTCTGATCACTACTAGAAACAATTCAACCTCCAACCTAGACTCGTGATGATGGTTAATTCGTATCCAAAAGTTAAGGCACAAAGAATCATACACAACTACCCAAAACTCATCAACCATGTGTGTCTCACAATATATCACCCATAATCACTCACAAGTATTTCATTTTTCGAAACAGGGGTAGAAGATTTTCCTTGCTCTCACTCTCACAAAGAATTCATATGTTGCAACTGATGACCATAGGCTTGCCCTTAGTGTAATGCTCTACTAATATCAGAATGCTAAGTTTAGGATCAAATAGGTCTTTTACAGGTTGTAATGTAGGCTAAGGGACGGGTAGGACTATTTTGGCTAGAAATAGTAACTATGTTCCCTAAGCGCTTTAATCCACTACATTGTGTCATTAATGCTCTTTTTAAACAATCCTGCTACCTTTCTTTCATGTAACACCCCTTTTCACCTTATTTTGTTATTTAAACATAAACACAATTATCTTTTTAGTTTTCTATTTTTTTTATAACTCACCACTATGATAGCCATTCTTTTTCACAACTATTTCAAGTACCAATACACTCTGATGCATCACTCTCACCCAATTTCCTCTTATTTTGTCACATGACTTTACAATTTAAAGCGCTTAAGAATTTGGATCAAATTATGGTCTTGAAAAAAAATGGATCAGGCTACATATGAGGCTGTCAAAGAAGATGGCTTAAAGGCTCAAAGGGGTTTAACTAGGATAAATGTTCATGGGTAGGTCAAAAGAAGGTAAACAAGTACAGGTTTCCAAAGAAATGCCTAAATCATCTCCTAAACTTACACTCTTTATTTCGCTTTACGCACATACCAGGAAAGTTCTAGCATCAGTCACCAACACAGAATATACTATTATCTGACACACACAAGGCACATGGTCAACTTTATTGGGAGCAGTATAGACTCTTGACCCAACAGATGAAGGAATTAAACCACACACTTATCACATAGTGAGTCACACTTAGAGCCTAAACATCTCAATAGTAATGATTTTAGCACAACTCTTGTCATAATACCATGCCGCCTATCAGAATAATTTCATGCACTTTATGCAAAATCTAAAAAAAAAACTTAAAGAGAATTTTTTTTTGAAAAAATTTAAAAATTTCGAAAAAATTTAACTTCGAAAAAATTTAACTACTACTAAAAATCAAACAAATGAACATGAATAAATGCAGGTAAGCAAAGAAATACAGCATACAAATACCAGTACCCCACACTTAGACGGGACACACTGCCCTCAGTGGAAAATAAATAAGAAGAACCTGATTAGTCGGACTCATCCTCTATGTCTGGGGTCATACCCCCTGCATCGGAATCATCATCAGAGTTGTCATCCTCAGAGTTTCCTCAAATTGTACCCCACTTGATGCCAAAAGTGCGTCGAGGTATTTGTAGCGAGGAAGATTCAGCTTGCTCTTTTCTTCCTCTTTTCTTACCTTTCTGTGAGGTGGGCGCTTTTTGTTTTCCTTGTCATCCTTTTGAGGCCATTCTGCCTGAGATCCTAATAGAGTCATGTTAGATTTATCTCAAAAGATTCAATCGACAAACAGACAATAGTGGTGCCACCCCACACCTAATTTGTTGGTACAAACTAGTTAAGTGAGTGATGTCGATTACTCAGACTTCATCGACTTATGTATAGGCGATATGTTCCAACTATATGTTCAGCACAGTCATACTTTCATGTCATCTTACTATCCTTTCCAACTCGATTTCATGTAATCTTGACTATACTTTCATGTGTGGATTAATGCACCTTTTGAACAAGACTACTACATAGAGATCGTATCAAGTTATGGCATAGAAATAATCACAACATCTCATGCTTGTATTCAATCATGATCTTTATCTCGATGAGCGAGTCATTCAAACATTCAAGCATTCAACTTTGAAGAGTATGCAATTAGCTTCACCATTTCGATTTCTCAAAAGTATGACAGTGTATCAAAATCAGCTACAAGACGGAACCAAGTCAAGAACACCCACATGTATTCTTTCACTCAACTAGATGTATCATAACAAATCAACTACATTCAAATCACCAACACCACTTTAAGATCTAAAATACCATGATAAGCGTAAGATTGTAACAACTTTGGAATATAAACGAAGAACTTACTTGGTGTTGAACTCGGAAGATGATATTGCAAGGTTAGATGAGCAAAAATAAAAGTTTTGAGAGATTTGGGAAGCAAACGCGGCGCCTAATGCTTTGCCTAGTTGAGCATAGGCGGAGCCTATGCTATGACATTATAGATTCAGAGACCAAAGGCATTGGCATAGGCGGCGCCTATGCTATGGCATTGTTGGACCAAAGGCTTTGGCATATGCGGCGCCTATGCTATGGCATTCTAGATTCAGAGACCAAAGGCCATAGCATAGGCCTTGCCTTGTCCATTGCCTAGATTTACATAGGCCTTGCCTTGTCTATTGCCTAGATTTGTATAGGCAATGCTAACCGAAAGCCTTTTGCTCCTTCATTAATCACTTACCACCTTTAACATTGCTCACTTTCAAATCAAAATTTGAGACCAAGCTTCTCCTTTATACGTCTTGCACCTACACTTACTCAAAAACAACAAAAACAATTAGAACGATGGGTTGCCTCCCATTAAGCGCCTTAGTTTTGGTCATGGCTCGAATACAAAAACAAACTCCTAGTAAAACAAAACAATTAAAGACGATGGGTTGCCTCCCATCTAGCGCTTGATTTATTGTCGCGGCACGATATAGGTATCTCGATTACTTAGACTTCATCGAGATATATGGTGCATCATTTTCTGAATAGATTCAGACGACGCTAATGCTTACTTGTAGGCATGCAATCTTCTTCGCGATGCCTCATGTGCATACATATCCCAGGTGGGATACCAATTATATCATCAATAGACCAACCAAAGGCTCTCTTGTACCTCTTTAGAGCAGAGATGAGAGCCTCTACTTGTTGTTCACCTAAATCAGCCACAACACTCACCTGAAGTGTATTTCTACTTCCTAAGAATGCATACCTTAGGTGACTGGGGAGCTCTTCCGATTCTAGCACTGGTGGCTCTTCAATGGAATTCTTCACTATTGGTGAGGGTCGATTCTTAAGATCAGGGTCCAGCTTCTTAGGGGCATGAGAATAGGACCCTATTCCTATTAGAGCACAAACAGTTTCTTCATATTCTTCAACCTTCTCGTGCTCAAAATTCAATAGCACATCAGCCCATGGCTCAACAGTAAGCTGCTTCTCTACAGATAATTCTTTCTCATCTTCAAGATAAACATCATCTACAGAGAACACATTCATATCGTTGGGTTGCTTCATTGCTTTGCATACATCAAAACGGACCACTTCGTCATTCAGCCAAAATAAAAGCTCATTAGCTCTTAGATCAATAAGCACACTTCCAGTTGCGAGGAAAGGACGCCCCAAGATTATGGGAACTTCAGAGTCCACCTCACAATCTAGAATAACGAAGTCTGCAGGAAAGATGAAGGTAGAAACCTTCACCAATACATCATATAAGATACCAACAGGTCATTTTATCGACCTATCTGCCATCACGAGCCTCATATTGGTTGGTGTCGTATCGCCTAACCCCAACTTCCTGTAGACGGATAGTGGCATCAAATTAATGCTAGCACCCAGATCGCACAATGCCTTGGCAAAATTCAAAGATCCAATAGTGCAAGGAATAGTGAAGGAACCAGGGTCAGCCTTTTTCTGAACTAGCGATCTTGTAGCGATTGCACTGCAATGGTGAACATTATCTACCGGCTCATAGCTTACTGCCCGCTTCTTTGTCAAAAGGTCCTTCATGAATTTAGCGTACCCAAGCATCTATTCCAGCGCCTCCACCAAAGGAACATTAATGGTCAGCTGCTTCAACATGGTCATGAATTTACTGAACCTGGTGTCATCAGCCTTCTTCTTCAGTCTCTGCGGACAAGGTGGTGGTGGAAGGGGAATCGTTTTCTCCACCACTTCCTTTTTATCTTGCTTCCGATTATCACTCTTTTCAGGTTGGTGACATCTAGGTGTAACATCATGAGCACTCACTTCAGCTTCTACGGCCTCTTCAGATTCTGCATCATAACATTGTCCGCTACATCATCAACTACCTGCTTGCCTTTAGACGGATTGTCTAACACTTTACCACTCATGGTAGTGATAGCCACACATGATCCATCATTCCTTGGATTTTGCACAGTGTCGCTAGGTAGGGCGCCGGCTTTTCGTTGATTAAATGCCGCTGAAAGTTGAGTCAATTGCTGCTCTAACTGTTTTATTGCAATAGAATGCGAGTCAACCAACTGATTTATTGCAGACAAATCAGTCTTCACCTCAGTTACGCCCATGTTGGTTGGTTCCACTCCTTTCAACAGCTTAGCCATCATGTCCTCCATGGACAACTTTCCAAAACCAGATGCAGCGGCGTCACGTCTTCCAGGAGGAACATACAAACCACTCCTGTCAGTCTTATCCTTCCAACTACTTTGATCACGGTCCTTGTTTCCAGATCTATCATAATAGTTCCGACCTTGGTTTCCTTGGGCATTGCCTCGAAACCCCCCCTGATTATTCAAGTAGTTGGCTTCTTCTTCAAAATCAGATTCGTGTTTTCCTTTTGACGCAATTGCTTTTACTTTTTCGGTCTTCCCTGATAATAAATGCTTGGTAAGAAGATCCATCTGGGTTTTTATGTGTGCCATATCTTGGTCGCGTTCCTCATCTCTTCGCCTTTGTTCTGCAGTCATGCCAATAGATATAGTGGGGCTTGTTACCTCAGAATCCCTGGTATACCAAGCCCTACTTTGCTTTGTCATCCGGTCTAGCATATCACTTGCCTGAACAAAGGTGAGGTCCGTAAATGATCCTCCAGCCGCATTATCCACGACTAGTTTAGTTACTGAATTCAAGGATCTGTATAGTATCTCCATCAAGTGGACATTGGTCATGTGATGGTTTGGGCACCGCATAAGCTTCGTCTTGAACCTCTCCCATGTTTCGTGGAGAGCTTCAGTTGGAAGTTGTCGAAAATTGCAGATCTCATCTCTCAATTGTGCTCTCTTGGATGTCGGATAGAATCTTTCTAGGAAAGCGTCTTTCAGTTGCCTCCAACTAGTGATAGAGTCAGGAGTTAGCCCGTTTAACCATAGAGTTGCCTCCCCAGACAGAGACAATGGAAATAAGCGCAACCGGATTGCATTCTGTCCAACCCCTGTATTGTCAAACGACTTGCATGTAGAGATAAAGTTGACCAGATGCATATTCGGATCATCACCTGCAAGTCCACCGAATAATCCCTTGAGTTGCACTAACTGAATTATGGTGCTAGTGATGTTGAACTTGGCTCCGGGTGTCAATGGCGGAGGAATAATAGCTCCTGTGGCACCAGCTCCATCCAGATCGTCATCATCATCATTAAAGGGAATCTGCATAGCTTGGCGTTCAGGCCAAAATCTTGCTTGACGATCTCTTCTGTTTGCCGGTGTCTCCACCTCAGCATCACGCGTAGGGTTTAGTAACTCGTCATCACCTAGGTCCTCATCATCAGGATCTGCTGCTTGCCCTGGGTTATCAATATTCTGTTAACGTACTTGGGCAGTGGCCAACGCAGCTAGTCTAGCCTGCTCCTGTTGAGCAACCCTTCTCTCAATGTCACGTTGTGCATCCATCCTTCCAACAAGTTGCAGTTCAGGGTTTATGGGTAATAATGGTTGTCCCGAACTTTGAGTATTTGGAATGCACTGAAAAAAAAACCTGCAGAAAACAAAAACAACAACTAAAAGTAAAGTACGAGAATCTTTGACCAAAGGGTCTAGTAATTATCAAAAACTTAGTTGACAATTGTATTCCCCGGCAAGGGCGTCAAAATTTGATAACGCTCAAACTACAACTCTCGTAAGAGTGTAAGCGGTCATCGTCAAATATAGAACCCAACTGGGTTGGGTGTCGAATCCCACAGGGAATACTCGGTCACTAAGTATGCAACGATTAGTAGACTTTTGGTGAAAGTTCTGTGGAAAAAGGGGGGATTTTATGCGTGAAGTAAAATTATCAAAATAGCAAATTAAAAACGGAATGTTTAGTAAGATTTTAATCAATGAGAATTGTAAGTTAGGGTTATGTCCACCTTTTGAGTTTTACGTATCTATTGGCTATGAGTTATGCGGAATTCAGACATGCATGCGCTTATAGAGTTTCGTATTCTATGGTAAATCCTAGTATCTTTCGACCATCAAGGATTATTTCACTTTAACTCTTTCGAGCTTAAAGCGTATAACTAATGGTACGAATTCTCCAAGAGGTTAATCCAGTTACGGCACTAACGTTTAAACAGGGGTTGGTAGCCCTATTTCCTTGTCACTCTCTCTTTTCTAGACATGTAACTTTTCTTTCGAACAAGTTAATGCTATACTGGCGTATTCTATATGTTTGCAACCACAAGAATTCAATTAAGATGAAGAGAGTAATGCTATAAGCAGCATACGTATCCAGAATTCACAAACTCATATCAATAGATAGTATCTCATAAGGCTTCCATAACCCTAACAGAGAAGTTTAGCTACTCATAATTGTGAAGGAAAACAACGAGGATATCATCATCATAACAATATCACGATAAGTATGTATTTACGTCACTTGTGGCGTGCTTTCCTTGCTAGTAGCGTTTCTCTTGTCGTGAAGATTAAAAGTTGAATAGATGAAAAATAATGTCAACAATGTATTAATGAATGGACTAGATGGAATTGTAAGGAATAAGAAAGAATGAGGCAGAGTGAATTGATGCTGAAAAGTTCAGCAAAATAGGGTTTTTATAACACCCATATCCTATTCCTACTAAGCTACTGCATACTTGTCCTAATCCTAATAGGTTACTGCATCCTTATCCTAATCCTACTAAGTTACTGCTGATCCCCAAGTCTTTGGAAATACTATTTTTGCCCGGGACAAGTTTTCCATGCATCACTTTCAGTCCATAGGCTTCCAAAAGCTGCCTTCCTTCTTACGTGAAGCTTCCTTTGGCGTCAACCAGTCCATAAAATGCTGAAATCTTCATCATTTATACCTGAAAACTTGCTAATCACGTTGGTTAGCTCACTTACAGGAAAAAGGACTAAAAGTGCAGGAATTATATATTTTGTCCTCAAAACTTAGCTAAAATACGGGTAAATTAAGGTGCTTTAGGCGTGTAAATACGCCTAACATCAGGTGGTACACCCTGCAATTTCACAGCTTTCACCGACTACCTTATCTGGTTGCCGCCAAGATAGGAGTACTAGTGAGGGAAGAGCACACAAGATCACACAGCAGGGTGCCACAACCCCAATCAAGTCATTATATCGTGGTTGGGCTCAAGATCACAAAGCAGGGCTCTAAACCATAAGTCCTGATTTGGGATGACAAAATACTAGGTACACAAGATCACATAGTAGGGTACCAAGTTCCCGTGTCGGCAAATCACGGTTTCCAGCATAGAGTCATTTGACTCGTGCTTCCTTCGGGTAACCACCTAACTCACATTAACCCATTTTTTTAACTCTTTAAAACATGTATTCTCTGAAATCAAACTCTAAGAACTCTAACTCTGTTATGGTATACATTTATATGGTATCTTCATACCATTGACTTGCAAGTCATATCGCCATTATTAACATATTAAAATCTTTATTTTCAAAATATAAGTTTGGGACCACCATATCAATAAATCAGTTCAAGAACTCCTTCTTTAAATTCATGTAAATACAAGCAAGAAAACTTTCTCTTTGTCAAATTTTCAATAATATGTGGTGGTCATGTCAAATTACTCAATCACATGCAATTCTTTCTCTATAAAACAAGCATATAAGTATAACAAGAGACTCCCTCCCATCATCTCCAAATCATGTCAAATACTATGATATTGAAAAGACCACTTTCAAACCATTAAACATTTATTTCAAATCATTCCCAATAAGTTCATAAACTTAAACTCATCACAAGAGAGGGATTTCATAATTTGTGCTCTCAAACAATCTTCAATCATAATTTTTCATATACATATACATATAAATTAATTTAAGGGGACAAGGCCTAAAGGCCAAAACAACAATATCATTAAAACATTCATGATACATAATTAAAAATCATGAATTCCAAAACCGTTTTCTAAATTCATGCTTAGTGTTTACAAACCCATGTAGTTTTTAGG